>OY998167.1:41595302-46395302 GCA_963921995.1 Oxystoma pomonae
TGGCCCTATATAAAAGGTGCAAATTATAGAATTATTGAACGCGCCTCTAGCGAAACGGCGACGACACGACTTTATTTCTAATCTGCAAATATATGCTGCCTGTGCAGTAATCTTGGTGGAGGGTGGAGATGAGGAACTGGAGAGACCTGGTTAGAATCGGCAGAATTTGTTGGTTTGTAACTCATTCATTTGGGGTTTTGAAGGGATTTTATCAAACTATTTCTCGTAGCAAACAAATATTGTGGAGGGTGCCCAACTACGTTCCAATTTTTTTGAACCCGCGTGTACAAAATAAGTTTATGCAACACATGACAGTTATGACCATCATTATTAATGTCATTTTAGACAAGAAGTGATATTCTATTTATGTATTACTGTTGCAAGCAGAATTCACATTGATATTGAAATTAAAGGAAAACTCTAACAATTTTTTCGAATTTAAAGTCATTTTTCATTTTCATCAACAGGTACTCATCGTCGGGAGCTTCGTTTTGGTTTGTATCCCTATTACGTGATTTGCTTTTCAAAAAGCTCGTTAGTTTGCCATATTTTGAAATGTCGAATTTTTTACAAAGGTGAATAGTCGAGCGAAGCATCGAGTATTTGGTCCATAGCGACGATGGGGCGAATTTTTTTTTGCAAATGTAAAAAATAAGCCAATAGAACATTTTCATCGATACTTTTTATCTTCCGTGAATTCATCCAAGACTCAAACATTTTGAACTCCTTGTCGTAAGCATCTCAGGACTTTTCTGGCAAAATCTGCATCGCTGCTTCTTCCGCTTCCGTAAGGATATCCTCAGGAACGTAATTTTCATCGGTTTCTCCATTTTCTGTACGTTTTTTCTTCAAAAAAGCTTCTTTTTTCTGCAGGGAAAAACAAGACAAGTAATAAAATTTATTTAAACATTTGCTAACAATGTATCATGTCAGTGGCAACCACACAAACAACCTACTTTGACCAAAATGTAGAAAAGTCACTGTCAAGTCATTTTGACATTTATAGGGTACTGAGACGCAAGTAGCTTTGATTTGATCACAAAGCTTATCAATTATTATCTCATAGAAAAACGATTTCTTTCACTTGTTGGATAAAACATTGTATGCCACTCGTGTGTTATGTTTTCTAAGTCACTTGAGAATTTATACCAATAGGTCTGACGGCCTCGTGGTATAAATCTTTCTCGCGTAACTTATTTTCAATATAACACACTAGTACCATAAATAACTATTCTTTACTACCTTGACCAGAAAAGTCATAGTTTCCGACTGATGACGATGATTTTTGTATTTTAAAATTCGTATATTGTGCCAATTAAATTTAAAACGTGGAAAATTGTCCTCGAAATATTTTTTTTTTCACCAATTACGAAAAAAAAAATACGCTGCCGTTTAATAAAACTACGTTTTTATTTATTGATCAACGTTTTTGTACATTTTAAAATTGCCCAAATTTCGATGCACTTGGTGTTGTTTGTATAGGTAAATTTTATAGCGAAAATATAACCTCCCAAAAGGTCCATCCAAAAAAACACGAGTTGCATTTATTAATTCTTACCATAGACTTTAAAAACCGAACTGTTTCTAGTAGGTATATACTAAACATATTACAAGCTCCCTTAACTTAAATTTCACATTTGTTTAGAAACTACAAGGTTAGCATCATATACACTTCCATTCACATAAAACGCATACAGCAGAAATTAAGATCTACCTAGTGAAAGATCCGTTTTTGAGACTTAAGGTTTCAGTATGACAGGAACACTGTCAAGTTATTTTTTTCTTATAGACACATCCTTTTGTTCTCCTGCCCTTTGGTTCATAAAGGATGACAGATAACATTTTGCAACCTTACCATTGTGTGAAACAATATTTAGAGAGGCGGTTACAACAACATAAAAACGATTGCAGAAATGATAAAATGTATGACGCAGAAAAAACTGCGCTCTCTAAGCATCATTTTGAGAAGCAACATAATTTTCAATTCCAGAATACCACTATTTTGGATAGTGAACCTAATTACACAAAAAGATTAATCAGTGAGATGATTCAGATTCAGTTATATGATACAGTTAATCTAAGAACAGATGTTAGGGGTCTCAGTACTTTGTATTGCAATTTACTAAATAAATACAAAACTAATTTGGGTACCTGATTTAATAATGATCAAGTTTTCTTATTTTCATTGATACTTGTGATGTTTTCTCTGTGTGTGTGATTTAAATTAATTTTAGCTATTAAGTAATTATTTTAAAGTGTTTGTTAATGTCTTAGACTAAAATCAGAGAAGTTTTTAATTGTTAAGTTTTAAATTTACATTAGTACTGTGCACATTGTAATGCTATGTTTTCACGTTTTTTTTTTTACTGTCTTTTTCCTTCGAAAGCCTATGTTTGTAGTGAGTGTGGGAAACGATGGGGTTGCTTGAATATTTGCATGGTAAGTTCGCAAAAACAGACTAAAGTGTGAAACTACCTAATTTACGTTTAAATTGAATGCACCTATTGGCCAACGAAAAATTCAAATGCTTGAACTAAAATTCAACTGACCGAAAAGTAAATTGTGCCACTAACCATAAGGTATTATAAATATATAAAAGAAAATTTTGGAATTAATTTTGCCAATTGCTTTTAAAATTGAATAATAAAATGGTGTTCAGCCAAGGACAAAGTGATGGTGATCCCATACGCACTACCAACGGGCTTTTTGACTAGCTTTTCTGAAGTAAGTTTTGAATGAAAGTTTTCTCTAGTACTTTATTTCATACTTCTTCTACAACCTTGTTAATAAAACAAAAGAGTTTTTGCTTGTCGTTGTTAGGTTAATTAATTGCTTGTGTTCTGTCTCTAGGGTTGAAAAAGCTTCAATATAGAGGCGAAACGTCCCAAAGAAAAAACTGTCTTTTTTCAATTGCCAAAATCCCATAACCCACGAAATTATCATACATGATTCAGGAGGGATACGAATACGAACAAAAATCTTACCATTGTCACTGGCTTTCAGTTGGAATGGTCTGGGCGTTTAATATGTTGTAGATCTGTTCTCCCAGATCAACGTTTAAATGGACCTCTTTTTGATCTGGCCCACGGTTTCAGAGATATAGGTGTTGAAATTTGGAGGTTTCATATTCGTTTCAGATTTTACACTAAAATCAGTTTTCTTCATATTTTGTTATATTTGAGTATCTTACTTGCTTAACTAACTTTCAGTGCACCAGATCTTAGGCAGAGAACCAGGTTATTCAATGCAGTTGAAAAAATTGACATATTCCATTTACGTCACTCTCAGTGGCAGCACAAACTTGAAAAACGTAAAAAACTTTTTTTTTCAATATACAATATTTCGTAAAATCGCTGATTAAAAATGTTATAGAAAACTCCTCAGAGAAAAAAAAAGATAAGCTCTCACTTTGTGAAAAACGCTCGTGAACCTGGAAAATGATCGGGTTATTGTCCCCATGTCAACTATGTATATGTGTATGCTATGCTAGAGACCAGAAGGCTCAGCCGATTTTGACAAAAGTGGTACCGCTGGAATGCCCTAAGTCTCAGAGGTACTATATGCCATATATTGTTCAAAAAGAAAATCAATATGGCGGATGCGAGCCACCATTCTCTCATTTTTTTATACTTTTGAGATATAACTTACAAAAATATAAAGCCATCTGATAATATAAATATTTTTCCTTTGGTTTCTTTAGAGTGATCACCCAATACCGTTTCTCCTGCTTCGGACCTCCCCCATTCCTACCTTCTCCTTTCCCCAACCCAAGTGACCCGCTTAAAAATATGTAATACATATACATTACATACCTTGCATTACATATTTTTAAGCCAGTCACCTGGGTTGAAGAAAGGAGGGGGTAGGAGAGAGGGGTCCGAAGCAGGAGAAACAGTATTGAGTGATCACTTTAAAGAAACCAAAGAAAAAACATTTATATTATCAGATGAGCTTCATATTTTTGTAAGTTATATCTTAAAAGTATAAAAAAATGAGACAATGGCGTCTCGAATCCGCGATATTGATTTTCTTCTTGAACAATATATAGCATATAGTACCTCTGAGACTTAGAGCACTTCAGCGGTACCACCAAGTGTGATGAAATTTTTCTATAACATATCAAAATATAAAAATATTTAAACGTTTGTTCTTTTTTAATCGGCGATTTTACGAAAAATTGCATTTTGAAAAAAAAAATCTTTTACGTTTTTCAAGTTTGTGGCGCCACTGAGAGTGACGTAAATGAAATATGTCCATTTTTTCAACCGCATTAAATAGCCTGGTTCTCTACCTAAAAACTGGTGTACTGGAAGTAGCAAGTTAGCTGCTCGAATATAACAAAATAGGCAAAAAACTGATTTTAGTGAAAAATCCCTAAAATCTTAAACCTCCAACTCCGACACCTATATCTCTGAAACCGTGGGTTAGATCAAAAAGAGATCCATTTAAACGTCGATCTGGGAGAACAGTTCTAACATATCAAACGCTCAGCTCATTCCAACCGAAAGCCAGTGGCAATGCTAAGTGAGCGGAGTCCTTTGGGTGAAAAATGGGTAGAAATTTTATTTGCACCCGTTTTTTCCGTCGATAACCATAAAAGCTACTAAATTGGATTTTTGGTAGGTATAAAAAATGTGTTTTTTCATTCAGAATTACTAGATTTACAGCGTAGCAATTAAAGCTATAAAATAAACGAGGTAGAGATCTGGCGAAAAAAAAGTAGGACATGTAAAATATATATTTGCTTTTTTTAGTATGTCACCCTATACGTACGGTATTTATTGATTTGGCCACCATTCCTCAACATTTTAAAATATCTGACAATTATCTGACGCTTTCTTGCAGTATATTTCAAACTTGAGTACGGTGTTTACCACAATTCAAATTATAACTCGACTTACGGAAGATAACTGGTCTATAAAGGCGCAATTACACAGATGAACATGCACAAACAAAAGCTCGTGCAAAAGATCTAAAATTTTTTGCGTGAACATTTTTGTGAGCTTTTCTTTGAACATTTTGTTCGGGTAAATTTTTGAGCAAATTATTGCTATCTGTTTTGGAAACATATTTTTAAAGATGAGAATAAATAAAATTTCACATCAGTGATCAGTGATCTCAATTCTTTAAAAAAATGGAACACCAACTTTTAAATTTTTGTGAAAAAAAGCCGACGGCAAGCGAAACATTATTCTTGGCTATCAGTTTTGTCACATGGATTAGGGTTACTTATAATATTTTTTTCTTAGGGTTTTTCCCGGATTTTTTTGCCCGGGGGTTTTTTTGGGATTTTCTTGCCAGTTTTTTTTATTTACAAGGATTTTTTCCTAAATTCAAAAAATAACCCAGGAAAATTTTTCTTTTCTAAAAAAATTTTGAGTTTTTCAAATATCGGCAAAAAACTCAAAAGTTGAACTTTTAAGCGGTAATCCGCGCCTCACGACTATGAGGAGTGGTGGGGAGGGGATTTTTTTTTAAACATATTTTTGTAACTTTACTTTACCCTTAGCTTTGATTGTTTTTTTTTTCATTCCTCACACCAGATTTACCTAGTTAGTTTAAGGCCCCAACGGTTGCTTAAAAAAAGCAAAAGGTTCATGAAAATGCTGAAGATATATATTTACTGTCAATTTAATGTAATAATCAAGGTCGATTACTGACACTGAACAAACAATATGCAAAGGAGCAACATTCCGATTCAGAAATCTAATCTATTACTGCTAAATTATATTTTTTTTTAGACAAGGGTCTGGGATCGTAGGGTTGTAAAAGTGGGTAATAAACGGGTATTATTTAGACCGAACGTGCTTTTGTTCATATATTTGAGATTTAATAAAATGTATATAAGTTTTTTAATTTGACTTAATGATTATTGTATTGTGTTTTAAACTAGAAAGTAAAATAAAGAGATATTCTTTTAAACGTAAATTTTTATCATTACATTTTACAGGCAACAGCAATAAATAAGTGCCAATTAATATTTTTTTATTATCGTTTTTTTACAACCTTAAAAAAGTTAAATTATACTGACATATCCCCTAGAAAAATCAGGTCAATCGAAGTTGCTTATGAGGTAAAATGTCAATTTCGACATCAAATTGTTTTTCCGTCAGAAAGCACTTAATTAAAAATACCTTGTTTTAAAACTTAGTCTTTCTATTTTCAGTTAAGTTCAATGAATTCCCATAAAACTATAAAATTTAAATTTGTAAGAAATTTCTATACCAACATTTCTTCAAACAAATTTTGCTTAACATTCTCTCCAAAATTTCCGTGGGTCTTTTTGTACGAGATTTTGCTCGAACTTTTTTTTGAACATTTTGCTCAAGAGGCTCGTGTAAATGTTTGTCGGCATTTCAACATCAAAGGAAAGTTTGTCTGTGTAAATGCGCCTTAAGAAGAGCGACGAGCCATTTTGGAGTTAATAAAAATACAGTACTACGCTGGACCAAGCGCTGGATCGAAAACAATACCACAAATTGGTTCAATGAAGCAAGACGGATGACTCCTTGATCAGTTAAGGCAGAATCCTTTTACCACATGCTCCCATGCTGCCGCTGCAAGCATGTTTCCAGGGTCCCGGCGAACTGCTTGTAGTAGGATACAAAATTCAAATCTATCGTGTAAAGTTGCAGCAAAAAAGCCTCTTTTAACAGAAGAGCAGAAACAGGCTCTACAGAATACACACACAACATCAAGAGAGCAGGACATTTTTCCGTCAATATGTGGGGATGGTTTAGTGCGAGAGGTATGGCGGTTTGCTGGAGAATAGAAGGTAGATTTACCAGTGAACGTTACATCGAAATTCTTCGTAATATTATGTATCCATCTGTTTCGGCCTTGCATGAAAATAATGAGTTCATCTGCCAACAAGATAACTGCCCTGTGCACACGGCGAATGTAGTGAACACTTTGTTTTGAGAGAACAATATTGAAACTCTACCTTGGCCATCCAATAGCCCGGATTTAAATCCCATGGATTGTGAGGATAATTTATCAGCGAAATTCGTTCCCCAGAAATTCAGAAGCTATTGAAAGAGCCGTAGATATTATCTCAGAAGAAGAGCAATATTTTCAAAATTTAAGTTTTTTAATGCCGACTTGTCTGCGGCTTGTTTTAGACAAGAACAGCGAGCCCATTAAGTATTAAAATTATTGTTTTTATTTATTTGCAAAAAGTTCAGTTTTTTTATCGCCTTTTATTATATTCTTGTTTTTTCTCTGTTGTGTTGTTTTTGTTACAGCGCTTTGCCCAGCGTGGTAATGTATTTTTATTAACTCCAAAATGGTCCGCCGCTCTTTTTATAGACCAGTTATTTTTCGTAACTTAAGTTATAAGTTGAATTTTGCAACTCTATTAAATCCTAACATAGGATTTTAAGGAATTTTTAATAATTACTCTAAAAAAATTTCCTTTGATTTATTTACTATTATGACAAACACAAGTGTCAAATGTATCAAGGTAAATAACGAGAGGTTAATAATAATAATAATAATAATAATAATAATAATAATAATAATAATAATAATAATAATAATAATAATAATAATAATAATAATAATAATAATAATAATAATAATAATAATAATAATAATAATAATAATAATAATAATAATAATAATAACTAACAAATAACTAACAATGTAAATTTTCATTAATATAGGGTGTTATATTTACCCATATTTCAATTCCGAGTCCTACTATTTTCGCCAGGAGAGGACATGTGGGTGTTTAAAATTGGATTTCGGAAATATTTAAAAATATGTTTTTTTGTACTTACATAAATTTTTTTTAGTAATGTACCATATTTTACACTCTAGAGACACCACATCATAAAACAAGAGGCAATTATGAATGGAAACATCCATTTTCCATATTGTCCCCACATAGTCTGTATGTTTCCCAGCCGTTTCCTGTTGAAATATTGCCCTAATTTTTGACAACGTTTTATATGTGGAATTTTATTGGATTCCTGAAAATCAATTGACAAAACAGGAAGGTTAACATTCAGGATAAATGAACTGTGAACATACAGGTCAAGGTCATATATGTATGAGTGCCATTATAGAAAGGAATACGGTATATGAACCAATCTCGGACATCATTGGAGGAAAAGAGGGACGCATAACTATATACCATATTTTTTTACCCAAAAGAGCCTGTTAATTAAAACGCTGAGTAATATTCTGAGGAGGTTTTTTTTGTTTATTTCTGACGTCTCTGGCTAAGAAGCAAATAAACTAAACCTGTATCTTAAGTAAATCTCCAAAAAGAAAATTAAGGTAAAAAACTAATTTGGTTAAAACTAATTATTCCACTTCAAATAAAAATCCCTGTGCTTGTGGTACAATCATATAACTATGAGATACGAGAATGGCCCAAGTATCGCAAAATGTGTAACAATAATAATTTTGGAAAACAAAGAAAATAATGGAAAAATCAGGGTTGGCCAAAGACATTTAACTAAAATAGACGCATCAAGTAATTCATAGTAGTAGTACTAGATGAGCGCGCGTAGCCTGGCAATTAGGCCGCATAATGGACCCTTTTTGCCATACCCCCCGTGCACCCTCGACTGATGCACGTGCCCCCTAGGGTGCACGTTTTCTTTCTCTAAGAGGACTTAATTTTTGCCTGCCACCCCTTTGTCGAGGACAGGGATCTTTAGACTGCGTAGCAAGTATACACAGCGGACCGCCGGCTTTACACCCCCTCAGACGGGTATTCCTGCTACATGTAAGACATGCATCTAAGTAACATCGCTACCGTTCAAGCAGAACTAGGTTGACGGTAGACTTTTCTCCGCAACAGCCCGCCGTCATATAGGTTGACCCGAAAATCGAAGTCCCGGTTTCGCTGGTCGAGGTCGCCGTCGGAGTCTTCAAACGCATTCCTTGGAGTGCTCGTGCTACCCGAAGGTGCTACCGCCTCTTCCAAGTCACCCTCTGTCGACTCCCGCTACCAAATCTGCAAATCTGTTGGAGTCCAGCCGCGTCCCATGGAGTCCCGATCTCGGAGAAGTCCAGGTCGTCCTTTTGAGTCACCGGCTAGTCTCCTCTACACAGTTTGGTGGGGTCCTCGGCCGTCCACCTTTGAGTCCTGCAAAGTTTTCAGTGCAGTGCCGCCTACTTCTACCTCATTTGTTGTTATTCTATGCACAACGTCAACTGCGGAGCTGCTGAGAAGTGCCCGTCGTCGTCTGGAGTCGCATTCGGTGTTGTGTGAAGCAATGTTTACTTGCCGAGATCTGATCCTGCGATCTCTGTTCTGCAGGCTAAGACGCTGTTCACTGGTCTATGGCGACCCCTCAAGTAATTCATAAATCGCTTTGAAACGCGATCAGTCGTTAGATTTAGGGAAAACCATTGTCCTCTCTACTGGCAACGCTGCATCAGGCAATACCAAGCATGCTTCACCTCACAGATGCTCCCATCTACCTTACGTTTACCAGCTCGATTCTATTAAAGCAGCAACTCCGACGACAAATAATGAATGAGGCAGCGTAGTACACGATTTTACCTGCTACAAGTGCGAAGTTTTCAGGTTGTGTAGGTTTTATTCCCAATATAAAGGGTGGGCCAAAAAATTTTGCACATTTTTAAATTATTTGCTATAAATATTGACTGAATCGATTTTAAAATATTTTGGATTTTTGGAAAGACAAGACATGAGACTTTTCCGATCCGGTTTGACATTTCCTAAAAGTCCAAGATGGCGGATCTTTTTAAATAACGGAAAATGTTTGCCCTTCCGGCAAAACAAATATCTGCGGCACTGGAGAAAATCGAAGTCATTGCGACAAAAGCCTTATGTATTCTCTCTATGTCAAGGCATTACTTAATTAAATCGGTTAAGAAATAAAAAAAAGCGGGATTTTATATTGAGTGGAGTTGTTTGCTGTAACTTTAGATAGAATTACAAGACTTTAGGCTTTTCAGTTATGGTTAACAATTCTCAAAAAACCATGATGGTGGACATTTTTAAATGATGGGTAACTTTCACCCCCCCTCGCCTCTTCTCTGAAAAAAAAAATTATGTTTGGTACCTATACTGAACAAAATCTAAATTAATGCGACAAAAGTTCACTCCCTGCTGCATATATGAAGTTATCACTAAATTAAATCGGTTAAGAAATTAAAAATTGATCATCAAGTATGGTGACATAAACTTAATGCCCCTTTGCTTAAAATTTTCTTATTTCTGCATATAGGGAATTGTCCCAGATTTTATTAGGCCCATTGAGTGGCCGGCTAACAGCCTCGATTTGAATCTGGTAGACAGCCATTATTGGGGAGATTTAGAAAAAGAAGTGTACAGAAATGGTCGCAGCTACGGTGACATTAACGAACTGTGTCAAGGTATCACAGAGGCTTATCGAAGTTTGCCCCAAAGAAACACTACCAATGCTTTTAATAAATGGCATAACGATTTGCGTACTGTCTTAAGAACACATGGGGATCAGCTTAGAAAATCTGAGTAGCCCAATCTAGATTATTATACGTTAACTAATGGTTATTTTTGTTTAAAGTGTGTAAAAATAATTATCCAAAATATAAATGTTTGATGATTGATAACAAAGTAAAAAGAGTGAAATTACTCAATGGTTAAAGCGTGTTAAAGCTGTCCGCCATCTTGGATGTTCGAAAAATGTCAAAGCCGCAAGCTTTGTTCACCCAAAAATGTAAAAATGTTTAAAATCAAGTAATCTGATCAAAAGTTAAAGCAAATACAAAAACTGCGATTTCAGAGGTTTATAATTTTCTTATCTCTCAACCGATTTAATTAAGTAATGTCTTGGTATAGAAAACATACATAAGGCTTTTGTCGCAATGACTTAGATTTTCTCCAGTGCCGCACGTAGTTTGTTTGCAGGGGGGAGGTGAAAATTACCCAATATTCAAAACGGTCCGCCATCTTGGATTTTTGCAAAATGTAAAAAAAACCGGATCCAAAAAGTCTCATGTCTTGTTTTTCAAAAAAGTTAAAAAAATTTGACATCAAGGCATTCGATTAAAAGTTATAACAAATTTAAAAGTGTGTAAGATTTTTTGGCCCACCCTATATATTGGAAAATGTAAATAATTATGGTTTTGGTTAAATTATCAGATATTTATCTGATATTTGTTGTGTTAAAAAAAAAACGAGGGCATTACCTACCCAAACGTTAAATACGTGTCCCCTTTTGGCGTTGTCAAGTCACGTGAGTAACTATTGAAATTTTATCGTATGATACTATATCCAGTTTTTTTTGTAGTTGCTTTTAATATATTTTGCAAAAATAGAAAAAAAAAATTAATTTTTCACAATAAATTTTATTTAAATTCATATTTATTTAAATCCTTGTCTAAAGAAGCACTTGAGGCATCGTCGCCAAATTGTTTAACTTATGTCGGATCGCAACTGTGGTAAACAAATAACAATTTTATAGTTACTGTTGTTCTCTTATTTAATTGCATCGGTCTGAGAGAGATCAAGCTTACCAGAAAGTGCTCCCCCTGGACACCTCTGCCCATGAAATTATATAATCTCCTTGATATAGTTACCGTTGACAGATATACGGGGTCGAAGGGTATTCCTGGTAAGTTGTAGTGTACTGGATCTCTCTCAGGCGAATGCATTTAGAAAAAGACAACAATAGTAACTATAGTAAGCTCAGAAATATTTTCTAATAATGTCTCTATATTAGTTATACCTTTATGGGGTTTTCCCTGGGAAAGCCTAAAGGTGAAAAATCCACGCTTGGCTGGCGCAGTCTACTCGCGCCCAGAAGAGATTTTGGCTCTTTTTTCGAGCCTTACTTGATTGTAAGGGTTATTATCACTACGTCTATAGTCTCATAGTTATATGTAGAATATAACCATGTAAGTATGGGCGAGTTTGTAAATCAACCGGTGATCCACCGGTGCCAACAAAAGAGTTCATAAATTTTAGATGGATTTCACCAGTCCAACAATAGAGTTCCTAAATTTTTCGATGGATTTCACCAATCCAACAAATGTTGGCACCGATCGCCACTGGCTTCGGGAGTCGGTGGAAAATCTCCGTTGGATTAAACATAAGCCTACTTTATGGTTATTTATTTTTTCCAGTTTTTTTATGACTTATTCAAACCAAGATATCTTTTTATGGTACAGTAGAGGATGCTTAATGGAGTGGTGAGCCATAATTATAATGCAAGACAATCCAAGTAAAGACTCTGATGATGAGCTAGACATCATTCCAAATTTGAGCAAAAAACGAACTTGCATCCTCAAGGCTCCTTCCTTCTTTCCTTCGCCCATAAAAAATTTACGTTTCCCAAGGAACAAGGGAGACTTCGGATAAGTCACATTTCCGATTTTCTCAAGCCAAAGTTAAGGTATGATTTTATTATTTTAAGTCTGGTTATTGGCACTCAGCTGTTTACACCGCAATTGTATTCGATGGAACAACGACATTTCATCACTGCTAGATCTCAGATGGATGTCAAACACATCTGTCAACCGAATGTTGGCACCGATGTTCCACCGCTGTCAAAAAAATGTTGAATTTGCAAACTCGCTCTATGTTGTCAAAATTTAACGCGACCACACTATATAATGGGAAATAAATTTTTATTAAAAAAAAACTTTTAAAGAACAAGCTTTTATTAAATGTAGTCAAAAGTAGAAAATAATTTGTTATATTTCTTGTACCATAGTAAAAGCGATGGGCGCAAATTAAAAATTTTAAATTTAAAAAGGGATTAAGTGCGAAATCCGGATCTACGGTTAGCATTACCTTTTTTGAGGGAAAGCTCGCTATTTATTGATTTTGTTAAAAATTTTAACTTTAGGTATCGTATATCAGTCACATCGACGATTCACCTAAGAAAGAGTTTTATTACTCTATAACCAAGGACATTTTCAAAGGCTTGGCAAAGCATTATATTTATCATTAGAATAGAAGATGAATTTAGTTCTTCTTTTGTAGGTCTCTCTTTTCTTCAACCTAAAGATTTTGAATTTGCGCCCATCGCTTTTAATAAGTTTAAGAAACATAAAAAACTTATTTTCTACTTTTAAGTGCATTTAATAAAAGCTTGTTCTTTAAAAGATGTTTAAAAAAAAAAAATTTGGATTTTCAAATCGAACAAACGAAATCTTTTCCCCCTCCACTTCCCTCACTAGAGGGAAGTGTGTACCTAATAATACCATATTATTGTATTGTCACACCCTTAATTTTTAGACTTGTACCCTTAACCGTCCATTTTGAATCCGCCATATTAAAATTTTCAAATCTGATCAAAAATTTATAATCCCCCTCCTTAAAAACCCCTGTATGCCAATTTTGATTGAAATCGAAAAAACTAAATCTTTTTCCTTCTCCAGTGAGTACCTGAGAATACCATACAGGAAAGTGGGTACCTGAGAATACCATATTATATTAAAACACAATCAGATGTGGATAAGTTAGTTAAAATTGGTTAGAAAACTTATTGTAATGTCACCGGAACTAGTTAAAATTGGTTAACAAAAGATGACTAAAAATCGTCCATCTTGAATTCGCCATATTGAATTTTTAAAATCTGATTAGAAATTCGTTATCTCCATCCACAAGTGCCCCAACGCACCAAATTTCAACGAAATCGGGCGTACTTCAACTGTACCTTCCTCCACCCCCTTCGAGTAGGGGGAGCTGTCAATATCATCACACTATGTGTTGTCACCGTAACTATATAAGCATGCCAAATTTGAAGCCGATCGGAGGTCGGGAAGTTGGTCAAAATTAAGTTGCAAGATTCCAGCCGAACAAACATACGTGTATTGCATAAAAGCTTGTAAAAAAATGAACATTAAATTTGATTATTTTTGAAATCAGTGGCTAAAAATGGTCGTCGTTTCGAATTTGCTAGTTGATTAATTTTCCAGACTGCGAAAGCTTTCTGTGGAACGGTCCAGGAATTTCCAGGACCAATTAGGTCCTGTTACCTGACAACTGAAATGCGGTTTGAGGTACAGAGAATAGGAGACAGGATCCCATTAAAAATATTTTTTCGCAGCGGAAAATTTCATTTTTATGTTTGTACACACAAGAAAAAAGCTACCTTGGTATGGATATCCCCATAAATTCAATAGGTCGGTGTAGCATTATTTGTTTTGTCATCGTTAGATGTTTTTAAATAAACAACAGTAGTCGTAGGTCCTAAACCAACTGATATTTATTCAATGAACTACTGTATTTGCAAGATAAGTATGGCATTTGTTTGATAGATTTAATCGAAGTTGAAAAAAATGTATGCACAATAGTAGTAGTGGTAATATTAGTAGTTGTATCTATATACGTAACGACCTACCTAACCGCTATTATATAATAATATACTAGTTGTACTCGCATAAGTAGTTATCTTCAGCTAGAGGCTGTGAGAGAAATGTTACTTTAATAACAGTTTTTGATACACGCGATCCAAAATCAATTCAGCACCCCGTACCGTATTTGGTACCGCGTTTCATTCAATTACAGCTGCTATTGCATGAAATGTAAGGGTTATTAAAGTAATAGCACTCGCATTAAAGGCAAATTCCAATGCTTTATGGATCTAAAAGTAGACGTTGTCTTTTTCTTGCATATAACTATAATATGTTTACTGCGATTTTAGTCGGGATTGTTTTTGTTTAACTGTTGGAACAAAAGCAAACAGTGTTTTTTTTTAATGTTTTCTGTCAAAAAGCTAAATTAATTCTTTAAATTTTATTTATTGTTAAAATATTATAGCATTAAATATTAATTTAACTTCATTAGCAACAAGAAATCAATTAATAGGAAATAATTCAGTCAATTGCAATCAAAATTGCCTCAAACATGCATTCAATGGCAGCGCTGTTAGGCGTGTTTATATCTGTCTAAATCACACTATTTTGCGGCTAGTGGGTGGCGTATTGAAAGACAAGGTATCTATCTTAAAGTAGTATTAGTCTTACTTATGGTACTCACTCTTTTTGTAACTGTTATGTGGCTGATAAGGTCCTACCTTTTTTGGAAAATTTTCAACTGTTTCAAAGGCCTTCAGCAATATCTTCTCATAATTATTTAATATATTTAAATCATTCACACAAGAGAAACTATATCCGTTTAAACTTGATTAACCTAATTTTCCGTTTATCCCAAATGCGGCCCTGTCCGGAGGCATAGAGCAAGTGACTGGAGCTCTAAAATTGACCGTCAGAGCTTAGGCGAAGGCGACTCACGGTATTCAATTAGAATTAACTAGGTTTTGCGCCCTCTGGGGGATTCGGGGGGGATTTGGAGACACTAGTTTCGAGACAATCGGATTTCATATGAAGGATTAAGTTATGACCCAAACTGACGAACAATAAGAAAGAGCAGAACTGATCAAATATTTAAAACGTCAAAATAATGTTTATCACAAAGATTTACACACTATTTCTTACTGTGCAAAAGAGATTTGGTTTCTTAGTTTTAAATAGCAACAAAATTTTATATCAAAGAGCAAGTTAAGTTTTTTTTTTAATTGGGTTCCATAAATAAATTGTATTTTTTACAACTAGCGACTAAAATAGTAGTTTTCACAACTTGTGTCTAAAATAGTGTTTTTTTTTTACAAGCGTTGGTTTAAATAACGAGCGCAGCTGTACAAATTATTTTTATTTTATTTGTGTTATAACTCTATTTATCTAGGTAAGTTTTTGGTATTTTTCACTGTTTCAACTATGTAAATATTACCTGTTGTAAAATGTGTATTCGTTACAGATTTTTCTCTTATTTAATATTTTTAATCCTAATGCTTTATTATGTATGTACCGTATCCTTTTTACGTGTTAAAAATTCATAGATTTTTTATTTGTTTTAATATAAATATTGATAATTGGTTTTATTCTCGATCTTTTCTGTTGCGTGTTTTTATTTAAAGATTTTAACAACTTATTCTTGAGTAAAAGAACTATTTATATTAACAATAAACTACGCATAAAAACTAAAATTTTTAAAACATTTTTAGCTCTGTATAACAAAATAATGTTCTTTGTTTTCTTCTTAGTCCTGATGATGGTCCATACCTAGAACCGAAACGTTGGCTGTTGGTATAAATAATAAAACATTGTCCAAGAAAGCCGTAAGTTTGTTTTGAATCTATTAAAATAAAGTGGACGAGAAAATATATATTGAATTCTGATTTTAAATTTGATAAAAGTTCATATTTTTTTAATAGCTTAGATAAGACATGCATATTTAATAAAATAATCGATTATGTATAGCTGAAGTATGCAGATTTTTATAAAAGTAATTTTACTTTGATATGGTCATTGGTCGCCTAAATTTTTTTTTTGAGTATGTGAAAAAAACGGGTTTTTCAACGTTTTTTTCAATTCTTTCTAGCGACCAAAAATTTGACTGGATATACACGTTGATTACTTTTGGTGAATTAGAAGGCCCCAGCAAATCTATTTAGATATAAAATTCGAAATTCTATCCGACCGTTTTTACGCTATAGGCCAGTAAAGTTGACCTAACATGTGTTTAGTCGCCCCGAATAGTACTCTAATGCACCCTATTGTTCATTTTTTGTGAAAAGCACCAAATTAGGTACGCTTACATTTTTAACAATTTTTTAGGATCGGATTTTCAGAAACCAAGTTGGCGGCGAATTCTTCAAAATGACGTTCTTAAATCGAAAGTAACTCATCAAAGAAAATATACTTGAGTCTATAGAACTTAAGAAGAGAGAAATGTTTTATAATTCTGAAAACGGCGACAAGTCTTGTTTTATAATTTTAACAAATAAACACATCTCTCCTAAGTAACTTTTTGCTTACAAGGTGATTTTCTCTTCATTAAGTTCTATAGATTCAAATATATTTTTTTTATAAGTAATTTTCGATTTAAGACCGTCATTTTGAAGAATTCGCCACCAACTTGATTTCTGCACATCCGACCATAAATTTTCTTGAACACGATCCTAAAAAATTTAAAAAAAAGTAAGCTTACCAAATTTGGTGCTTTCCGCAAAAAATGAACAATAGGGTGCATTAGAGTACTATTCGGGGGCGACTAACCACATGTAAGGTCAACTTTACTGGCCTCTAGCGTAAAAACGGCCCGACAGAATTTGGAATTTTATATCTGAATCGATTTTTTGGGGCCTTCTTATTCACTAGAAGTCATCAAAGTGTATATATAGCCAAATTTTTAGTCGCTAGGAAAAACTGAAGAAACCGTTGAAAAACCCGTTTTTTTTACAAACTCAAAAAAAAAAATTAGGCGCCCAATGACCATATCACACTAAAATTACTTTTATAAAATTCTGCATACTTCAGCTATACATAATCGATTATTTTATTAAATATCTATCTTATTTAAGCTATTAAAAAAATATGAACTTTTATCAAATTTAAAATCAAAAATTTGGGTGCCACGTCGTCCGCAGCGCCACCTATTCAAAAATTTTTTAGAATATCAGTTGACCTTGACAATTGTAATAATAGTACTAAATTTGACATTTTTTCTTTAAAAACTAAAAAAGATACGGATGATAATGTACTTTTTGTTAAAAATCTTACTTTGAGTGGCCTGGTATAACTAAACCAATCACCCTGTAAGCAAAAAGTCAATTAGAAAAGGTATTTTAATGTTCTTTCTAAATTATAAAACTACAACAAAAGACCTGTCGCGACTTACTAAATTATGAAAAATTATCAAAAAAAAAATCTCAAAATCCATTTTTTAAAAATAAAATGTCACTTCTCAAGGACGATAAAGGTCATACGTCAATGTAACTATTTTTTTTTATTCCTCTCTATCGAGTTATATGAATTCGAGTATAATTTTGTTTTGATGGCGAACCTACAATTTTTTTAAAAAATAGACGTCAATTTTGAAAAAATCGCCGCCATCTTGGCTCCTATACATGCGATCATCGATTTCCTCGACCAAAATTTTAAGGAATTGTCTAATGTGTGCCAAATTTCAGGCTTTCCGCACAAAATGAACAATTGGAGACCTAAGCCGGACGACTAAATCTCAAGCATCGGTTACAAACTCACATTCTTTCCAAGCACACAGAGTTTTTTGTTCAAAGGTGAAAGGCAATGTTGAACTAGTTTCGAACTTCCATTGTGTTTATTTTTGCATTGTCACAACGTTTCGAATGCTTATATATATCTGCATTCGTCATCAGATGAATCAGAAATAATAGAAAAAAATGTATTACTATGTTTCTTACGAAGAAATAAAAAAAACCTTGGAGAAAAATGAGACAATTATTTTTGCCCAGATTTACATCGACCTATATTTGCCTGAAAAACCAAAAAAGGAACACAACTCGCCAAACGTTAAATAAGAAACATGAAGTTGCCCGAAGAAACTAAATTCCCAGAGGAAGCGGTTAGGAGTTCCGTAGGAAATGAAACTTTAAACTTCAAAAACTTCCGTGTGTTTTCTTTGATTTAATAGAGTGTACTAAAGGCTAAAACAAAAATTAAAGTAAAAATAACGGTAATTACAAGTAAAAAGGAGCAAGTACATCGAAAAGAGATTAAAATTAAGTATACTTAACATTTTCCTTAAACGGTGTGTCTCAAGTGTGGAATAATGAATTTTTTTGGGAGAGCTATGGTTTTCTTAAAAAAAAACTTATGTAGGATCATTTTAGAAAAATAAGAGGTTTCGAAAAATGTATACCCTTACTTTTTTAAATTGGATACCCTTAAAATCCTAATACTTAAAACATAAGCTTTTTAAAAATACCAAGCACTTTGGGTAGACCCATTATGTATACCAAAAAATTGAAAAAAAATAAAACGTTACTTTTTATGAATAGTGGATTTATTAAAAAAAAGTCATAATTTAGGTCACTAAATCATCAAATTAGATTTTGTATCAATGTTTTTTAAAACACTTTTTATTTTCCTTTTCATATACCGCAAATAAATTTCTCAATACTAAGCTACTTTTTAAAAAAATATTATTATTCACATGCAGAATTTGCACAAAAAAAAAATTAGGCACCCTGTATATTTGATTATTTTTAACATCCACAGTATTAAAGTTTGACACAAATTAAAAATTTGATGTGGATTATCTTCTCCAAGATATTCAAGTTTAAATTTTTGTAGAAGAGATAGGAAAATAAGGGTCATAGGTATTAATATATGGTAGTTCACTATCTCTTGCATACAATTTTAAACTTGAATATCTTGAAGAAGATAAAAGATAGACCCAAACGGTGGGATTTACTAAAAGAGTTTATTCAATTTTAGAAAGTTTCTAAGTTTAAGTGAAAATTTTGGTTTTAAGCATTTTAAACCAACCCTCCCTAAGGAGAGTTTTAATAAATTTGTTTATTGAATAACACTTAACACAATCTTTTGTTGGATTTAAGAAGAAAGTTTCAATTTAGAAGAAAAGAAAATTAAAAACTTTAAACACACGCGGAGTTTAAATAGTAAGCATTCTGTAGAACTAGAATTAAAATTGGGGTTATATGTCACTCTAATTAAAACTTACCCTTGTTAATTAATTTTTCCAATTAATACTTGATGTTTCACAACGATTTAGATGGATTAATTTTGTATTTATTTAGAAGGTGTTTTTATTCATGAAATGTATCAAGAAACTTAAATGCAAGTTTTGTTTACATTTCTGTCACTGTCGAAATGGCAGTTGCAAAATATTAGCTGCGTTTAAATCACAAACAGCGGATCTCTTACCTCTGCTTCTACGTTGGCTTGCACCAACCTCTAATGATGAAAGCTACAGTTTTGAAATGAGTGGGCTTTGAGTAAGGAAAGTTTTCTTGACTGAGCTTTTAGATAACCTCAATATTCTAATTTTAGTTTGTAAATAAATTAATATAGTTGTTTTGGGTTTTTTCTTTGGTATATTTTTCGTGCATAATCAGTGACCTTCAATTATGTTTGTTTTGTCTCGCAGTGCCCTCATAAATATATTTTTTGTGGTGCAAACAGGTTCAAAATATGGCGTTTTTCTGGACAAAATTGGATGTGTTTTATTGGTTAATGAACAACTTGGGATATTAAATCAGGTAAATTAATCCTTGTAAAAATGGTTTAAGGAAATTATAAATGAATTTAATTATTATCAACGACCACAAACAATTCTTTCTGGGGGCTATAAATTTAAACCACCCCCAGAGGTGGTTTAAAAAATCAACAACTTTATAACCTCAAACACAGATAATGTTTCAATTTAGAAGAAAAGAAAATTAAAAAATTTAAACTCACGCGGAGTTTAAATAGTAAACATTCTGTAGAACTAGAATTAAAATTGGGGTTATATGTCACTCTAATTAAAACTTACCCTTGTTAGGTTCAAAATATGGCGTTTTTCTGGACAAAATTGGAGGTGTTTTATTGGTTAATGAACAACTTGAGATCTTAAATAAGGTAAATTAATCCTTGTAAAAATGGTTTACGGAAATCATAAATGAATTTAATTATTACCAACGACCACAAAACAATTCTTTCTGGGGGCTATAAATTTAAATCACCCCTAGAGGTATTATGTGCCAAATTTTTGACGTATTCACCATTTTCCATTTTGAAACCTGTCAAAAAAATATAGTTTTAGGCCATTTTCTCCTAACTTATGGTATATTTTGAGAAAAAAGCAGTTTCAGTGGTATTTTTAAATTAACAATACAAAATAATCAATAACTTTGTGTGCTTTCTTTATGGGTAAGTCTTTTTTGAAAATTGGTTTTTAGATCTGTGGGGGGTACTATTTTAAAAATTCCCACTGAAAAGGTTTGGTATTTTTAAATAGCTTATTTTTTAAGGATTCACAAAATGAGATTTTGTGTCATATTTTATTTTTGGGACACCTTTTATAAAAGGGTATATATTTTTTGAAACCGCTTTTTTTAGTTAAAATGATCCTATAAAAGTTTTTTTTTGAAAAACGCATAGTTCTCCCAAAACGTCCATTACGTTTTGGCTTATTGTTTTTTTAATGCGAAACGGAACACATCCAATATACATAATTGTATCATATGGAGTAAGAATGAAATAAATAAATAAATAAATAGTTTTTTGTAATTTCATCTTTCTCTTTGACCGCTATACACGTTTTCAACGACTTTGTAAGAAAAGAAGGTAATACTTTGTTTACTGCGAATATAAGCGCGGAAATACAATCGAGTTTTCTGCTCAAAATTCATGAAATTCAGCAAAGAAAAACGTTATTAAGATACGAAAAACCGTATTCAACATTCCGAGCTGAAGAATCTGTCAGCTAAAATGTCAGATAAGTTCGCGTTTCCAAGTTAGAAAAGAGAACGTTTGATGAATTTTTCAACAAATATATCTTATTCTTCCGCTTGCGGTTTTATTCCTTTTTTAAGTGAGATTTTTATTTTTCCTTTAAAAGGTCTCTCTCTATAGCAGATATTTCATTTTATACTGTTGACTTTTATTGAACTTTTTCCAATCTAGACTTAAGCCCGTTAGTCAACTTTTAATGCATAGTACGTAATTGATAAATGTGTAATGTTTAATGCTTAATTAGTAAAGATGTGTAATTAAGTTTTTATACATAATAGTTAATCACAATTTTATACAATGCATAATGTTTTGGTTGGTTGAGTGTTACCTGTTTTGTTTTTAATAAATAAACGTTAAATAAATTATATTGGAAATGGCTTTACTTTTTTTTACAATATTTACTACTAACTATAGTGACCAAAAAAAAAGCAAAAACTTTGAGTAAGTGGTTTGCATATATTTAACTCTAAAAGTTAACAATTAAAAGTTGATTAAACACGCCTTTATGCTATAGAGGTTGATGTTAAGGAGCATTTAGACAGACGAATATCCCTTTGTGGACAATATGTCCTCCACGCGACTATATTCGGCAAAATTAGTGCAAACAATATGTGGATTTGATTGAAGATAAAAAAAAACAGTCCAATTCAGAGGTACTTTATGCCCAAAATTTTTCTATCTTAGCTAGGTAATTTTTTGATAACTTTGGGCTCATTATAGGATCAATGCTATTGTTATCCAAGTTTATACAAAGTTTTACTTATTATTTGATACAAATATATAAATTAAAAAAATCTTCCGTTTCTCATTAGTGTGGACACTCGCAAATTTAGGAATAAAAAGGGATACAAGAATCTAAGTAAGTCAACCAATTAAGAGAGCATTTTTAGTTGAAAGGCCCACTATACAGACATAAAACCACAGCCAATCACATTTTTCTCTCGATATAATGGGGAAACCTGTGTTTTCTCCTTACGAAAATACTTGCATTATTATAGTGAGTCCACAATTCCAACAAATTTTACTCAAGTTTAAAAAAAAACCTGCATAATTACATATGATGTTGGCAAACATCTCAAATATTGTTTGACTTACATAATGAAAAGATACTGGACCATGTTAGCAATGTATTTCTTTAAAATAATTGCTTCTGTAACCATGTTTAAACTTGTACTGGTTCAAGACAAACACAAAAAACAAATTTGCAAGTTCTTTTAAGATAGCGGCTAGTTGGTAATTTGCCAGTGTTTGATTAACTGCTGTGACTGGAGAAAATAACCAATATTTTTGGGAGCCATCTTGAACCTTCTTTGGGGGTCAAATCTCATTTGCAGTTGTTAGTTATATAGTGGCGGTCCTAGGGTGGGGGCGATCGCCCTCGCCTTTGCTCTAGAAAAAAATTAGACAACAAAGATGCTGGTGGTAACCCTAAAGTCTTTAGAGAAAAAACTAGAATTTGCAGAAAGTTCCTTTAAAGACTTACTTACCGCGAAAACCATTAGAAATACAGAACAGTATTATAGAGTTTCTATTTATAAACAAGTTTTAGACAACATAATTTTGGACATAAAAAAAAATATTTTTGACCTGAACATATTCCTACCAAGTTTTATACAACGTGAAGCCAAAATCAAAGCCAAATTTTCTAAATACTATAAACTGTTTGATTAATCCAAAACACAAATTTTTGAACTTTTATTGAGTGAAGTCAGCATTTGGAAACAATATTGGTCAGAAGTAGTCAAAAACTTATATCAAAACATACCTGATAACGTTTTCAATGCAATGGTCAAGTGTGGCGATATTTTTTCGTTGATAAACGTTCTTAGATGTTTGCCAGTAAGTAATGATTCGTCAGAAAGAAGCTTCTCATGCCTCAGAAGATTAAAAACATAAATACTTAAAAACACTATGACGGAAATTCGTCTGACGGAGCGTTACTCCATATCAACAGTATTCACCTGATGATGATTGCAGATACATAAGCATTCGAAACGTAAAAAAATTAATACAATGGAATTTCGAAACTCTAACTTACTCTCAAACCCGGTTCCCACCTACGACTTTCTCGTGAGTGCTCACTCCCGCGTTACATGATGTCACTATAAAATATTATGACAGCCATGTGACGCGTGTGCGGAGACAAACGAAAAAGCCGTAGGTGGGAACCGGGTGTCAGACATATTGAAATTGACATTGAGCAAGTCATTGTTTATGTTGTTATGTTTGAGATATGCAATATAACAGGTAATGTTTTAACTTAAAAAGCTTTTTAGACTTAAAAAAAATATTTAGCTATTAGGTTTTGTTTATGGTTTGTTTGTTATCTATGTTTTTATACCTGAAAAAATTAATACGTGGTTACTCGAGCCGGGATTTCGGGGGGGGGGGGTAGTTAACAGAGGGGCTTTAAATTTTTTACAAAGACATTTAGAAAATCAAAAGTAAGGCGAAGTGTCATTTTCTTAAAAATTTTCGCCTGCTGCGCTTTAAAACCATTGATATATTTAGAATTTTAGTTTAATTTTAAATAAAAAAATGCATTTTTTAGTGCAATTTTCTTAAAAGTTTTCTTCTGCGTCGACTCAAAAATTGCATTTTAATACGTTTCAAATTAAGTTGAGAAAGAAAAAAAGTATTCCGTGTAAATTTTTAATAAATTTGTACCAGCAGTGGAACGTTTTCGGCTTCTACCAAGCCATCTTCAGAACCACTCTGAAAGTAAATGATAACGGTCATAATTTTATTCGGAGTAGCAAGAGCGATTAGTGAAAGGGCTTTATTCTTTTGTTTTAAAATTAGGTATTAATTACTACATATGAGAATCGAGCCGCTATTACTTACTTGTCAGGGGCTCGATTCTGGGCGTAACAGAACGATCATACCCTGAGAAGTGACCACTTCTATTAAAATCCAAAATTCTGTGTTCTGGGACCGGCCGATCGCACAAAAGTCATTCAAACGATGCACGGTGGTCGATTTTCCGGAAAACGCGGACATAAATGGAAAAATTAAAAAATTCAAAATGTATCTAAATGTGCCCCTATATGGTTGTCAAGATACTAGGCGAATAGTTGGCCAAAGAATAAACTACGCTTTTTACGAGTTTGACATTACGCATCAGTATTCAACATCAAATTTCAAATAGAAGACCCAGAGTATTCAACTGTTAATATCTTGAAAACAGTTGAAGATCGACATAGGGTACGTTATATAAAAATGCTTAGAATTTAAAAACAAAATGCAATAATATACTGGGTGTTTCATTTGAAAGTTTCGGTTGGCATTCTTTTTAATATATTTTCTTTTTCTAAACTAACATTTTTACTTTAATTTAGCTAATTAATAAATATATATATCTCTTTCCTCTTAAAAATGTTAAGATAAATTTGAAAATTCACACGATCATCGTGTCTGTTTATTAAAAGTAAATATTTTGTACGATTAAATTACAATGTGGAAGTTTTTTTTAATGTCCGCGTTTTTACAAAAATCGACCACTGTGCGAGTCCTAATCTAAAAGACGGTCAAGTTTGCCGTAGCATGCGCATTAGCGAGTAAAATATCGATCGGTCGATCGTCCAATAGCGTGCTCTGAAATAATACAAGTGACGTTTTTCACACGAGCTTTCCTACAACTCCGTACTACTGGGTCTAGCCGAGAGAACGGCTTCACTCAAAAATTGTTGTTCGAGGCAGCCATAGACAAACTACTTGTAGTTTGTAGACCTTTTTCTCTTATGGAAAAGCCTAGGTATAATTATTTCTGGGTCTAGTAATTTTTTTTTAATAGATGGCGATAGTAGTACAAAAATTCTAAATTTTTCATATCTCTCCCTTAGCTGACGCCAGCGCGTAGAGGCGGATTTATTGATTTTTAGCCAACAACGACAATGGCGTTTGTTGAGGTTATTTTTGTTTTTTTTGAAAAGAAAGGAATTATTACAATTCACAGACTTTTATAGTGTACGATGAGTAAAATAAAGTGTAGTATGAGGTGTAGTACAATCGTATATCAAATTTAAGCTATGTTTTATAAAATATTAGAGAGGACACCATGATGGGGCAACCCAGAAAGAAAGGCAGGTAAGTTTTTTTTTTAATTTTAGTAGATACCAAAACTGTTCACAAAACTCTGTAAAGAGGGACTAATCTTCTGTGTCTTTAGTGCTCCTGCCTATACATTAAAGCCTTGTATGTATGACAAGCTGATCATAAAGTGAACATATTTTATCTTATAAAATTAAAAAAAAGTGTCGGCAATTCTGCTGAATAGACGTGAAGCTAAAGAGAGATATTTATTATGCGTTTTTCATATTTTCGTTTCTTTTTTAATTTTTTTAAACTAAATTAACCCAACCTAACCTAAACAGAGTCAAACCAGCTTATTAAAAGCCAAAACAACCCAAAAAAACACAATTTAAACTAAATGAACCCCACCTAACCTAAAGAGACTCAAACCAACTCATTCAAAGCCAAAACAACCCAAAAAAACCACACTACAACCCCTACATATTTTTTTGGCTTGTTTAATTAGGTTAAGGTTGGGTTAATTTAGTTTGAAGTGTGTTTTTTTGTGCTTTTTGTCTTTTAATAAGTTGGTTTGAGTCTGTTTAGGTTAGGTTGGGTTAATTTAATTTTTTAAAAAAATTAAAAAGAAAGAAAATATGAAAAACACATAATAAATAATTATTGCTGCCTCTTTAGCCTCACGGCTATTCAGCTGAATTGCCGGCTCTTTAGACACTCCCTAAAAAAAAACCTGACTATCCCAGTACTTAAAACTGTTTACAGTACCTACCTTAAACTGAGGCTTAAACAGAAGTCAGGCTTAGTTTTCTTAGTACCTCACAAAGTCTATCCATGGCATAATTAAATAACTATAATGTATTGCATATTTATATGTTTATTTTCTTTTTTAAATTTTAAAGCTTTTCTCACAATGGGTTGTAGCCTCTCTTTCTTTTTCCAATATGGAAGACTGGTCCATTAATTTGGCCTAGTCTCCCTTAATAAAACTTTGGTAGGGACTCCTGATGATGGCAGCCTGAGCTGAAAGCACGGTGACAAATTTATAAAAAAAAATTACACCCCAACTGGTGGTTACCCTGAGAACGATCAATTTGTTAGATTTTTTTACATTTTTACAAATTTAATGTATTTATAAATGTTATAATTTTAAATAATTAGCTAATGTTTGTTTTATTTCTTTTCACAGTTAAAAGAGGGCGCTCTTTAATTCCTAATGAAGTCAATGTGCCCAGACAGGCTAATCTCACACCAAAAGCATGACATTTCTATAGGAAAGTTATTGATAGTAGTAAGCGATTGCATAAAATGACCAGTTATGTGCAATCAATCCAGAGAAAATTAGCACTCGTAGAAAATTCTTATTATGTGCCAGATTAGAATATAACAGCAGAAACCTAAAGCCAGAAGACTTACTTTAGAAGAAAAGATTCTCTCCCTCAGTATTTTTAAATCAATTGGTAAGACATACAGGCTATTGTCTAAGATTTTTGCTTTGCCAAGTAAAAAAGTAAAAAACTATTGATGCCTTGCAGTATAAAAACAGTAAGTTGACAAAAACAGGAACTTTAACAAACTTTATTATATTTTTTAATCTCTACAGTGACCACAATAATAAAGTTAATTATTAGGTGTTTGTTCTGGTGGTGTAAGCAAGTTAATAAGATTTGTAAGATTTTCTAAAAGTCTAAAAAGAGGAGATTATTGCGATAAATAAAAAAAAAATCAGCATTTCATAAAGCCAAACAAAAAAGATTTGGAAAAAATTATGTTTTATTTCTTAAGGCTTTATATTGAATTTTGTGTACTAAATTATGACTAAAGGCAATTATCCTCACAATTATCTGTGGAATAATTTTCACAATAATTATTTTTAGGTAATTTATCTTCTTTTTAAATAATTTTTACTTGTGATTCATTATAGTTCATTTTCATTCATTATTGGAGGGATAACAAATGTTAAACTTTGTAAAAAAAATAAAGGAAACCTTGTATTCAACACTCCAATAATGAGTTAATTAAGGCAGTGAAAAATATAATGAACCCTTGTTTTGTTTTTAAACCTGTATTTGGGAAATGTACTTCCATTTTTTTAAAATTACATATACTTATTTATCATCTGTCTTTATCTTTTTACCCAACCTTTTATAAGTTAAATTCTCAATGAAACCATACAATAAAAAGGGTTTTGTAAAAGGACCTCACCTATGAAATTAAAAGGCAAAATATTTTTCATAACATTTAATTTGGGGCAAAAGTACACATTTGTCTTTTAAGTTCAGTGCATCCAAAGACAAAAAAAGTTAAAAAAATTCACAAAAACATCAACTTTTGATTTATCCTTTTTAATTTTTTTTTTGGTTTTTGGGCATATTGTGGTCCTCTTTGCTATGCCAAGAAAAATCAATATTACATTACATTTGTAAAGTAATATTGATTTTTATTTAAAAATCAATATTCTTTTGTAGTATGAATTTTTGTGGTTATCATGTGTGGTACTCCATCTATTTGTGTTTCACTGAACTATTTCTATGTCGGGCGCCAAGGTCATAATTAGTTCCGTAGCACAGTACAGCAGATAACATTCTGGTCTGCCAGACAGACCGAACCCAATTTTTTTTCTATGGAGGCAGCTCTGTGCGTGCCCATAATAGCTTGGTGATTATTCGATCGTCTCATTACTGCTTTTAAGCGCGTTTATTGGTTGAATTTACTTTTCTTCTCTCAGACGAACCCAGAGGTTAAAAACGTTTCCTTCCATAAAACTGTATAACATTATAAAAAAGGTTAAAACAATACGTGTGGACAATTTACAATATCACTGAAACATTAACAAACACTTTAAAATTCAACACACTTTCACAGTTTATGTGTCGGGAGATAAATGGGGTAGAATTTTGGGTTTGTGTGAGGTGAGGAAGAGAGGTTATGTGTGCGCGGGATAGTCTAGTTTGGTGTGATGAGTTAGGGGGGGGTGATGGGGTGGGGTTAAGAATGTTGTGTGAAAGATGGAAGAGGGGAAGGGAGTGGTTGGGATAAAGTAGGGGGGAAATTGTGTAAGGGGGGAGAGTAGGATTGTGGTGGGGAAATGTTGTGTTGGGATGGATAGGGGTGTGTAGAGGTTGATGATTGTGTGTAGGAATGTTGTGCTGTATTATTATTTATCTTTCGACACATGCCCTGTGCCCCCATGAGGACATACTTTAAAAGAATACACCAAAAAATTTACATTTATTTGAATAAGAAAAAACAGGTCATTATTTTGAGGGTTGAATTTTAAAGTGTTTGTTAATGTTTCAGTGATATTGTAAATTATCCACACGTATTGTTTTAACCTTCGTCATAATGTTGTACAATTTTATGGAAGGAAACGTTTCTAACCTCTGACACGTAAGTAATACCGGATCGATTCTCATAGTAATTAATACCTAATTTTAAAACAAAAAAATAGGGCCCGTTCACTAATCGATCTTGCTACTCCGAATAAAATTATGACCGTTATCATTTACTTTCAGAGTGATGCTGAAGATGACTTGGTACAAGCCGAAAACGTTCCACTGCTGGTAGAAATTTATTAAAAATTTACACGGAATACGCCTTTCCTTACTCAACTTAAATGTAAAATCTCAGTACCCCCCCCCCTAGATTAGTAGTTACTAAGTTTTGTTTGCATATAAAAGCTATGCCTTCATTCTAGCTTTTTTTCTTATCCCCCCTTTTCAAATTACTGATACGTAGTTCTTTTTTTTTAAATTTTAAACGCCGCCCAGTGAACGTTTTTTAATGTTATATGTGATGATTCTCAAACTAACGAGGTAACAATTAATTTTCTGGTTTTGTGAACGACAAGATAAGATTTATCAGAATAAAGCTAGTGTATCACACAGGGAGGCCGCCATTGTTATTACCAGAGATACGGAATTAGGGTGGCTTTAGAATGAGCCTTAAAATGCGCAAACACAAAGTGAGGCCCTTATTTTGATTTAAAGTCCCAAAAACTCTCAGTTTAGAGGCACTTGTAAAAGGCACAAGGGTCATTCCATATCAAATCAACCAAAAAATCACAAAAATTTTACGCGACCAATTCCAATTTTGATGATTTTTGGTATATATTTTCTTCTTACCATAAAAGTTGAAAATGCAAATTTTTAGATTTTTTTGATTCGTAGTTTTTTTTTTTTTTAATTTTTCAAAATAAAAAAGTCAGCATTTTGACCTTAACCAGAATGTACAAAACTAGCAATATCTCGAGAACCACTTACACTAGGAAAGTAATAAATGGCTCATTTTAAAGTCATTTTGAAGCTCTTTTTTATGAAATATCACAACATAATTTTAACAAAAAAAAAAAATTGGAAATAAAAAATTGAAAAAAAAAATTGAAAAATTCAAAAAGGCCATTTTTAATTTTTTTGAAAAAAATATATAATTTTGGTCAAAGTGTTACTTAATTATCCACAAAATTTTATGATGGAGAAATGATGGGTTCAATGTCAAAAAAAATATCAAAAATATTAAGTAAATTTTATAGGCGATTTTTCATGCATGTGACATTTTTAATAAATTTTTTCACATTGAACCCATGATTTGTCCATCTCAAAATTTTGTGAATAGTTTAATAACACTTTAAAGAAAATAATATAATTTTTTGAAAAAAATTAAAAATGGCCTTTTTGAAATTTTTCAAAAAAAAAATCAAAATTTTTTTTTTTTTTTTTCAATATATGTTATGCAATATTCTCATATGAAAGATCTTTATAAGAGCTTTAAAATGAACCTTCACCTACTTTTCTATTATAAGTGGTTCTTTGGATATTCCTAATTTTGTGCGCACATGTTAAGGACAAATAAGTGACTTTTTCGATTTTCAAAAATTAATTCAAAATAAACAACTGGTCAAAAAAGTCTGAAATTTTGGATTTTCCAGTTTTTTGGTAGGAAAAACATGTATACTAAAAATCATCAACATCGGAGATGGTGTGGTAAAATACCCTGGTTGACTTGATATGGACTGACCCTAGGGTCATTCCATATCAAATCAACCAAAAAATCACAAAAATTTTACGCGACCAATTCCAATTTTGATGATTTTTGGTATATATTTTCTTCTTACCATAAAAGTTGAAAATGCAAATTTTTAGATTTTTTTGATTCGTAGTTTTTTTTTTAATTTTTCAAAATAAAAAAGTCAGCATTTTGACCTTAACAAGAATGTACAAAACTAGCAATATCTCGAGAACCACTTACACTAGGAAAGTAATAAATGGCTCATTTTAAAGTCATTTTGAAGCTCTTTTTTACGAAATATCACAACATAATTTTAACAAAAAAAAAATTGGAAATAAAAAATTGAAAAAAAAAATTGAAAAATTCAAAAAGGCCATTTTTAATTTTTTTTAAAAAAATATATAATTTTGGTCAAAGTGTTACTTAATTATCCACAAAATTTTATGATGGAGAAATGATGGGTTCAATGTCAAAAAAAATATCAAAAATATTAAGTACATTTTATAGGCGATTTTTCATGCATGTGACATTTTTAATAAATTTTTTCACATTGAACCCATGATTTGTCCATCTCAAAATTTTGTGAATAGGTTAATAACACTTTAAAGAAAATAATATAATTTTTTGAAAAAAATTAAAAATGGCCTTTTTGAAATTTTTCAAAAAAAAAAATCAAAAATTTTTTTTTTTAATTTTTTTTTTCAATATATGTTATGCAATATTCTCATATGAAAGGTCTTTATAAGAGCTTTAAAATGAACCTTCACCTACTTTTCTATTATAAGTGGTTCTTTGGATATTCCTAATTTTGTGCGCACATGTTAAGGACAAATAAGTGACTTTTTCGATTTTCAAAAATTAATTCAAAATAAACAACTGGTCAAAAAAGTCTGAAATTTTGGATTTTCCAGTTTTTTGGTAGGAAAAACATGTATACTAAAAATCATCAACATCGGAGATGGTGTGGTAAAATACCCTGGTTGACTTGATATGGACTGACCCACAATGCCAAGGAAATTTTAGGCTTAAAAATTAAAGTACTTAACGTGGAAGAAATGTTCTTCTTGTCTTTAAATACTGCTTCATGCGTAACAAAAATAATTAAAGAAGTTGTTTTTAATAACTACCAAAAAACTGAACGCGTTTTCTTTTTCCGACTAGTTTTATTTTAATTTAGTAGCAAAAGTCAATTACTTTTTTAGTATTTTAGTATTAAAGAGAAAGTTGATATCAATACACCCTCGTGTTTGTAGTGTTTATTCGTAATACAGAATTTAATTCCACTAAATTATTTCTTTTATAGTTTTCCGTTCCCTCTTGTTTCTTGACATTACACTACTTAAAAGAAGTTAAAAAACCTCCAAATCAGTTACTTCAACCGAAAATAAACTAAAAAACAAAAGATCAAAAGATCTTGGGTGGAAATAACGAAAATTCAAACTTGGATGAGCATCCCACAAGGAACACACAAAAGATCAAAGCGAAAAGAGAAATGATTAAACGATGTTTCGCCCTGGGTACCCAGCGTGGGCTCATCAGTAGTTTCACTGGTCACCCTCCACTATACATCATTAAACACCATTATACACTTTGAATTCCAACCTTGAACCATCCACAAATAGGCATCGTTCCGCACTGGTACTACTACCTGATACGAATTCGTCCTGGCGTGTTAATATTTCCAGTAGGATTATGCTCCTAAGGCAATTAAAATAAAAAAAAAGTTAAAAAACCTCCAAATCAGTTACTTCAACCGAAAAGAAACTAAAAAACAAAAGATCAAAATCTTGGATGCAAATAACGAAAATTCAAACTTGGATGAGCATCCCACAAGGAACACACAAAAGATCAAAGCGAAAAGAGAAATGATTAAACGATGTTTTGCCCTGGGTACCCTTGTGGGATGCTGATCCAAGTTTAAATTTTCGTTATTTCTACCCAAGATCTTTTGATCTTTTGTTATTACACTACTTCTTGTATGGCGCACAGTTTAGTATAAGTGCTCTAGTCGAAGGTCTTCTACCCATCCCCTAATATCTATGAGTAATACACATTAAAAGGGCTGAAATTTACTTACGTATAGGGGTTGAAAATATATAGAGTGTACAACACGGGTTAAATCCTTTATTTTGGACCCCCTGGAAACTGTTTTTGAATCAATTATGTAACGGATATCTTTAGATCTACCCTAAATTGGACTAGGGGTAGATTACCTTATGCTTCGCTAAAAAAGACGAATGCTCTCCTATGTGAGGAAGTTCAAGTTGAATAATGGTCTTAATTTTAAAATTAATTTAAAATGAACTCTATTATTCCAAGAGCATAAGAGCATTTTAGTATCAGTAAACAAGTTTTTTACCTTTTTTCCTTCCCACATAGCAAGCCATGGATATATATATCAATTGGATATGTATTTGATATCCATGACCGTATATATTTTTTGTAATATTCAAACTACATGCAGCGTATATCACTCTATGGAAATTACTTATATATGTATGTTTTTTTTTATATTCACTCACTCAATTTTGATTATCCATGGAATGTGCAAAATATAAACATTTTACGGATAAACATAGACGTACCTATGTATATATTATATCCAACTAGGAATATGCCACCCAGGTCTTAATTTTGAATATCCACTAGATATGTAAATAATATCCATCCAATAAATATACATAAACGTATTTCCACTGCATATCCAGGAAAGTATATGAAAAATGGGCTTTAGTTTTGAATATACGGTGGATATGTAAATGTATTCACCCAATTAATATACACAGCCGAATGTCCACTGCATATCCAGCAAGGTATGTGCAAAACAGGTTAATATTTTGAATATCCAGTGTATTTTCTGTAAGGAATATACAAAATAGGTAACAATTTTAAATATCCAAGCAAAAACTTTTTAGATCCACGGGATATGTAAATGTTAATATACATAGACGTCCATTGTATATTCAGCGGGGTATGTGCAAAACAGGTCAAAATTTTGAATATCCACTGTAAAGTATATTCCAGACAGGTTATACTGTTAAATATCCACTAGATGTAAAAATTATTCAATTATCAAACTATCCCAGGGTTTTGCTAAAAACGTTCTGAAATTAATTTATTATTTGGACTTTCCGGAAATATCCTTTTATGGATGTCTATTTGGGCCCTACAGTTTAATAAGTCTGCCCGCCTTCAATTTAAATTGTAATTTAGTTCAATGTCATCTATTGTTGGTAGATGGCACTGGAATCAATAATTTCCCTATGTAGCAGGAACTATATTTAAACTGTAATATTTTGATAACTATTATCAAGTATAGTATCAACATAACTACCATGAATTTTCAGCTGTGGTTATTTGGATCTGTTCTGTTTCGTATACCATTCTTATTTTGGTACACTTATTGATATACTTTGTTTATCAATACGTGGGTATACGCTGCATATTCATAAATATTCATTGTATATCCATATTGATCTATTTTAAATTACATAATCATATCCACAAAGGATATTCGCTAAATATCCATAGGTTATTCCATGATAATAATTCCAAATATGCAGTGTATATATTCATTTAGATATGCAGTGGATATCCGAAAGTATACCATGGATATCCATTTCGTGGCCATCTGGACCTGTTTTGAATCACAAAACCATATCCATGCAATATCCATCCACAAAATATAGTATGTACTGTGAATATTCATTACGCGGCCATCTGGATCTGTTTTAAATTACAAAATTATATCCCTACTATATACATAATAAAGGATCCACTAAATATCCATAGGTTATTCCAAAATTACACTTTAGTGGATGACTAATTTATATTCGGTGGATATGCAGTGCATATATTCATGTGGACATGCTGTGGATATCCGAAAAATGGACAGTGGACATTATTTTACTATGCTATTGACTAATTTGGCAACAAAATTTGTACCGTTTTTTACTTAATTTAATTTAATAACCACTGTTTATTTACGAAATTTGCAACACCCAATAAAACCAAAGCAATGAGTTGGAAAAAATTCCATATAGTACGTTGGGGATATTAAAGGATCGTGCATTTTTTGATTGAGGTATGCCACTTTCTGAGGTAGTAATTGATACCAAACGAAAACTTTTTAGATCCAGAGCCATCTCCAAATCCATATAGAACACCAAAAATGGCGACTATTAAAGATGGCTACCATTAGAATCGTAAGGAAATTTTCTATCTTTGCTTATAGTGGAAATTGGTCTGATTTTTTTTTTGTTTGAAAGATCTTCTAAAAAGGTCATTGCTTGTCACTACACATTTAGTTTGGCATCCATAGAATTATGGATAATCAGAATTTTTTTCTAAATCTTTTTTTTTTAATTTATTTTCATTGAAAAATTAAATTTGAATTTGTGATTTGAATGAATGAATGATTTGTCAGCTGAAAAGAAAGTCAGAAGTTAAGTTAGGTAAGTTTGATTCAGACCTTAAGTGATTTGAATTGAGTCAGAACAAAATTTAGTAGGTATATTTATCATTGGAATATTGCATGGTTTCAGTGAAATGAAGCCTAGAGCTCACCGCGGCGTGCTACTGCCGTTGCCTAAGTACAAACCTTTATCATGGAGAAAAATGGTGCCAGCCATCCATAAAATGTTTAAAAATAAATTAAAATAAAAAAAATCAATTTTTTTTTTTTTTTGGTTGAAAAATAAATTAGCTATCCTAATGTAAAAACAGGGTGTCGTTAGCTGCTAAAGTTCATGTAACTCTTTCTTTTTTAATTCAGTGGTTATAGATTGAAAACTATAGAGTTTTTTTAAAAGTTTAATCCCTCTCCTACACCCTCTTGCCAACTCCCCACCCCCATCAAAAACTAATCAGCTCTGCGTGTGTGACAAAGAATTTTTGTGCCAAATTTGATAAAACCTGGTTAAGCGGTTTTTGGGTAAACGTATTACAGACAGACAAACAGCATGAAAAATTTTGTATTTAGTCTTTTTTGAACCAAATAACTTATTTTTAATGGAAATAGGAAAAACCTTTTTTTGACGATCCCAATATCTTCCATATTAGTATGGATAGCTAAAAACAAAAGTCTTACAGAAGCTTCCAAAACAATAGTTTTCAAACACAAAAATTCTTGTAATGTAGTTTTTTGTCGCCTTTTTAACAAAAATTTGCAGAGGTGGTTGGTGTTTTTTTACAGGTAAGTTTCTGTTCTAACTTCAGGGTGAAATCAAAATAAACATTTGATTTGATCCACCATGTTGTTTTTTTTTAAATGCGATAAAAAAATGTTATTGATTAGGCCATCAGTCCACAAAATCGGTCTTAAAATGAAAAAACTGCAGCTATTTAAATTTATTCCGGTTTTTTGAGACACCAGATATTTATTCGGTGGTCATCTTTATGATATCACCCTGTAGAGATAAAAATATATTATTGTCATAAAAGACTTTCCAACAAAAAGAAATCTTTCAAATCGGACCACTAGAGGGAAAGATAGAATATTTCCTAAAGATTATAATGGACGCCATCTTTAATGGCCGCCATTTTGGTGTCCTACACGGATTCAGAGGTGGCTCTTGATCTAAAAAGTTGTCTTTTGTCATCGACTTTCATCACTGAAAGCGGCATTTCTCAATCAAAAAGTACACGGTTTTTTAGATATTGGCGGCGTAAACGTTAGAGAGGGAAAGCGCCGGAGATATGTAGAGTGACGCAGTCGCGAAGAAAAGCCCCAGTCATTAGGGACATTTACAGTGAGATTTACTAAGATCTAAAATAATACCCCCCACAGGTCTAAATATTTACACTTGTGGGGGGTACTACATTTTAAAACGAATTTTCAAAAAACACTTACCCATACAAATGCAAAATAACACTGAAAAACTGTTTTTTATTCTCAAAAAACCCCATATTTTTGAAGAAAGTGTCCTAAAACTAATTTTTTTTGACAGGTTTCAAAATGGCAAATGGTGAATACGCCAAAAATTTGGCACAGTTGGTGATTGTTTAGACCACCTCAGGGGGGTGGTTTAAATTTATAGCCCCCAGAAAGGACTGTTTTGTGGTATTTGGTAATAAGTTCGTTTATAATTTCCCTAAGTAACCATTTTTACAAGGATTAATTTACCTTATGTAATATCCCAAGTTGTTCATTAACTAATAAAACACCTCCAATTTTGGCAAAACAAACATAAGTGAAGGTCACTGATTATGCACGAAAAATATACTAAACAAAAAACCCAAAACAACTATATTAATTTATTTACAAACTGAAATTAAAACATTGAGGAGATCTAAAAGCTTAGTCAAAAAAACTTTCTTTACTCAAAGCCCACTCATTTTAAAGCTGCAGCTGTCATCAGTAGAAGCTGGTACAAGCCAAGTTGCAAGCAGGTAAAAGATCCGAACTCGCTGTTTGTGATCGAACGCAGCGCTATTATTTTTAAACTGATATTTCGACAGTGACAGAAATGCAAAAAAACTTGCATTTACGTTTTTTAATACATTTCATGAATAAAAACACCTTTTAAATAAATACAAAATTAATCTATTCCTTATTTTATTATTAACCATCTAAATCGATGTGTGACATCAAGTATCAATTGGAAAAATTAATTATCTTTAATTTTAATTTAATTTGTTCTACAGAGTGTTTACTATTTAAATCTCGCGTGGGTTTACATTTTTCAATTTTCTTTTCTTCTAAATTGAAACTTTTTTCGTAAATCCAACCAAAGATTGTGTTAAGATGATTATTCAATAAACAAATTTATTAAAATTCTTCCTATAAATCAAACTATATCCAAAAGTATTTTTTTTTAAATGTTTAAGTGCCAAAAAACGGTATTTGTGATTGTTTAAATATTGATTTTTTTCTTCAAAAATATCTAAAAACTACGTATTTCAGGGCACCTGAGTTTTTTTGAAACGAAATGTTGAAGTTTATCAGAAAAATTTGTTTGTCAGGAGGATTTCGGCTGAATTTTGTTGCTTCTACAAGAAATTGTCAAACTATAATAGGTAGCCATTATTCTTTAGAAGATTACTTTATTAAAACAGCGTTGCGTTATATTTATACTGACCTGTCTGGAGAAATAACTACTCTGACTTATTTTGGAGGGAAAATGTATGTCAGTTCTGTCCCCAGTTATGCAGAATAGTGAGATTTTTTACATACATCTATCTCTCTCTATCTAAAGATCATCTATCTAAAGATATATTAAACTCAGAAATTAGGTTAATTAGATCAGAAAAGGTTAATTATATCAGAAACATTCGGCTCCTGTGGGGAATCGCTCTGGAATTCGCCTTTTTCACAATAATATGTTATATCACGTGCATTATATGAATATTGTATTGTTTTAAATTGTGAGTGAAGTGTCTACTTAGCTTTTTTTGTTAGTGGTAAGTGAAGTTTCTGTTAGCCCCAAGTGATGAATTCAATAGCTGCAAGTAAAACGACTTAGACCCGAGTTTGTTAACCCTTAGTGATTTATCTAGTTACCAATATGCGACAAGTCACTTAACGTTCCCTTCACTTAGGGTTAGTGAATTTTTCTACTAGTTTGTTAACCCTTAGTGATTTGTCTACTTACCAATATGCGAAAAGTCACTTAACTTTCCTTTCACTTAGGATTAGTGAATTTTTTTACTTGTTTGCTCATCCTTAGTGATTTATCTACTTACCAATATGTGACAACTCACTTAAATTTCCCTTCACTTACGGTTAGTGAATTTTTCTACTAAGGACAAGTGAAGGCATCAAATATTGAAAAATCAGGCGGAAAAATATATTCATCCTAATAATAATGCATACCTATAATGATTTGTCAACGTGTTGCCATCATAAGAATTCGACAATCTCATTTGCAACGATCATCAGTTTAAAAAACTCGAAAAAATATCGATGACCGGAAACGAACTCGGTAACCCTTGTTTTAGAGATGCTTGTCGATATATATCCATCAAACGCAGAAGTTTTCTGATTAAGCTTTGTCGTCGACTAAGTCGACTAAAAATCCGCCTTTATAAGCGCATGGTACAGTGATCTATCAACCTGTAGGTTGTCGGTTCGAATCGGTATTATTATAAGACATGGTTTTTAGCGCTCAAAAATGTATTTTTTATTTTATTTAAAGCCATATTTTAGGAGGTATACTGGTTTTGCGCTACTATAGATTTACAAATGGTTAGTAGGTACTTCACTTACGGTAAGTGAAGTTTTTACTTATGGTTAATATGCTATTTTATAACCTTAAGTAGGTGAGAAAACCTATGGTAAGTAGACAGTTCACTTGTCTCATATTTAAATAAAGTTTCTACTTGGGGCTAATGTATTTTTACTTAGGATTGGTCGATATTTTTCTCAGCGTACCCATATTCTGACAAAAAATGCTGGGATATATTTGCTATGTTTTCATGGGTATTGAGTTCGTTTTCAAAACTCATTCTATTTTTTTCTTTTATATAGCGTGTTCTTGGCCTTGATAAAGAACATGCTATATAAAAGAAAAAGATACAATGAGTTTTGAAAACGAACTCAATACCCATGAAAACATAGCAATTGTTTAGGCTTGTTTTGTTGAATTAAATCCCAATGCAAGGAGTTTCTGGGCTCAGCACAGCAATTAGTACAATTTGCTTAAATAGTCACCAAATTTGTTTTCAAGTCTCTGTTGTATTTCCTGAGACAATGTGTATGGCAAAACTTATCTTTACGAATTTGCCATACCATTTTACCTTTTATAAACGGGCACTTTAAATTTCAAAGAATTCAAAGGCAATTTGCCATTCAGCATGGCTCCCAGTAGTATCGTATCAGACAGGTGCATTTTCGCGGTTTTGGAAAATGGCCTGCTTCGACTCGAATTTTCCGGCATTTTCGTCGATATTTCCCGCTAAAATGACGTCATAACTTATCCAAACCGGGTTGGTACCCTTAAAAATTTACCGAGGGGAAATCCGTGATCTTTTGCCTGCGGAAAACATCTCTGAAATTTTTCAGGCTTTTACTTTAGATGTATTTTATATTTCCCGGATAGATTTTTTTAGATCGTATGAGTGGATAATAGAGAATATATGTACTAGGTACTACGTATACCTGACGAGCGCAAGACATAGTCCAAACACACAATTAATCTGTTGCCTAAAGAGCAGCAGGAGAGTTGGGCCTCTTCAAGATCAAGTAAACTTGATTCAAGATTATATAAACTTGATTCGAGATCAAATAAACCTTATTCTAGATTAAATAAACTTGATTCAATATCAAATGAAATCTATTCAAGAATAAATGAACTCGATCAAAGATCAAATAAACTTGATTCAAAAACAGATTAACTTGATGCAAGATATAAGTTTTTCGGTTTCTCGGTGCGTATTTTTTAGTCATGTTTGGATCGAGGTCCTATGTGGATGCGCTGAGAAAAGAGCTGACTGTATGTCATTGATTTGCTACAGTTGAGGGTGATTTGAAGACTTCTAATTTAGTTTAACTTAATTTAACATTTTTAGTGCCATTTTTCAGTACACCATACCAATATGCTATGGGGGACTATTCAAATCGTGAAATTTTGACTTTTCTTAATTTTATCAAAAATGAATTACTTAGGTTCCAAAACACCTTAATCGAAGAAAAAAGAAAGTGTCTATCGGTCTGTTGTCTGTCTGTATACAGAATAACTCAACAACGCCTTAATCGATTTTAACAAAATTTGGTACAAAAATCCTCTATCGGCTGACCATGAACTCATTAACTTTTGGGTAGGGTGGTGGGGGGTTGAAGCGGGATAAAATATTTAAAAAAATTGTAACTTTGGAATATAAAGTCCAAATTCGTGGGAGCTTTAGTTTCCGAGTTATTTGAAAAAACTTTAATATACATAAAAAAAATCATAACATTAGAAGTATAGCAGCTATTGACATGCGGTTTTCATATTTTGGTGTTCGTAAATATTACTCAAAAATTTTGTTAAAAGGTTCAAATCTTTCAAAGCTACAGTTTTCAAGATATTTTCATTTCCTTTCAACATAAAATAATTGATTGTATGGTTGACTATCCGTGCTTTCCAGCACCAATTTTTTTAGCTTTTGATGGACACGAATAATTAAAACTTCGCCTATGTGGATGTGCTGACAAAACAGGTGACTGACATTAATTTGCTTCAGTTGAGGGCAATTCGTGCTCTTAATTTTAATTTCAGTTTATTTCAAAACATTTTTATAAAGATTCCTAATTTAGTTTAACTTATTTTAAAATTTTTAGTGCCATTTACTTTTTACCTTCTGATGGACACGAATATTAAAGCTTTGCTGTGTGTACGGTCAAGCTAAAAAATACTTGTCTCGCGGGTAAACCGTCCCAAAAAAATAAAGGAAAACACAACAGACAAACGATTTTTCTTTCCTTTGGTCTCATCGTAATGAAATCATCCCTTTTTCGTGACGTTGAAGGGGTGGGCTTTAGAAGACTGTTCTTATAACAAACGGCCACGGCGATTAGACGTGTCACGCGATGCTTCTGTTATTAATATGAAGCAATCAAAAAGTCACCCCAAAAATGTAGCCGATAGAACAACCCGAAAACAAGGTACTAACTTACACAATAGGGACGTTTAAAAAATTATCTTAGTTAAGTTTCATTTAAGTAGTTCACTTGTTATAGGTGGACGTGACCTGAACATAGGTGAATTCGAAAAAATTGACAAAACCTAATGGATTGCAGACCTACACCAAACATCGAAGTTTTTTTAACAAAAAAAGTTTTATGTTCCCATTTGACCAATTCCCACACCTAAAATACATTCCACAGTATCTTAATTGATTGATTGGTTTTCTACAACATGGTAAAGGCTTATAGGTTTTCTCTGACACTGCTGCAGCACTTTTGCTTATTGTATCCTTGCTGTATTCTTTCTACTTAAATAGATTTGCAACCTCCGCCAGTTGCCTTTATTAGTGATAATGTACTCTTCAACAAGATGTCGAGTTTTCAAGTAGGCAAGTATGCTTCCCTTGTATGTAGCAGTTTTATGGGGCCGCATCTTCTTCTTTCTTGTTATGGCTACACTGTTCGGTTTTCGTAGTGGCCAGTTTTGACTTTCCATCTGTTTTTTTTTGTTTCATAAATGTTTTCTTTCCTTTCTTGCGACATGGTTTTCGCTATTTAATTTTCCGATATTTGTCCCAAGATCCATTTTTTGTATTTAAAAGCGTGCACAATTGTACGTGTTCTGCTGTATCTACTTCGCATGGCTGTCAGATGCAAAAAAAACCCACACACTTGATCTTAGTTGGTTGATCATCGAGGTAACCGGTTTAAAGATTTTTTTAAAGAACTATCGATACTAATTGACGCTCGTATATCCCCTTCCAGACTGTCATTTACCTTTCGTCGCCCCCTACGACAAGCCTTTTTTTTATAGCTACGAGAAATTTTCATAAACACCGGCCTCTGGTGGTCTGCCGAATGTGTCCGATTCATCCTCTCCTGAGGAGGCCTATGGACTAAACCCCTCCGCTGTAGATTTGGTCGAAATAGCGGAACCATTCTCAGGAATATAACGTCACTATTTCGCCGTTCATTATTTTGGTATCTTAGGTGGGTTCATCTTCGTGTTTAATTTTCAGAATCGTTCTTATCACATCATGTTCCTGGTTCCATTTATCTACGTGTTGTATCATTTCTTTGAATAGGTTTCCTATGGTCATATTCTCTATCTGTAGATCGTGTCTTGTTGTTTGGCGGTAGTTCTCAAATCTTGGACAGTAAATTAACGTATGTTCTGCGTCATCTATTATTTGACAGTATATGTCATCCGTTTTCCCTATTCGCTTTAGACGTCTTTTCGCGACCGATGATTTCGAATGCAAATTTTGAAAACATATGTCACCGTTTCAACCGCAACGTCACCGTTTCGAAGCATCGCCACTGATCGCCAAAATGATAATTATTGAATGACATTAATCAGCTGTGTGTGTGTGACTTCTCGTTTTTTGGATTTGGAAGTTTTTGAGTGAGCCTTTTTTTTGTCGTCGCCAACATTCTTGGCCAATTTTCATTATTGCTAAATATTGGCAACTACCGCCATAATGAACCGTGTTCGAAACGGCGGTCGAGGCGTTTTCGAAATCTTTTGAAATGTTTTAAATCGTGACGTAACCGTTTCGTCGCCAAAATAACATTTTACATATGTTTTCACAGCGGTTTTGAAATCGTCGGTCGCGATCCATGTCCCGTTAGAGCTTGTGTCATATAGTAATCCATTTTTTTGTGTTTGCAGTCTATCCATTGTCCTTTTTCGGTATTTCGGTCCCATCTTGCTTGCCAGGACTCAGCGTTTTCTCTTTAGCAGTTTCTTTGTTTTCTTCAGTGTGGCCATTTTTATCTTCATATACAATTTTTTCGACAATTAGGTCTATGGGCGGGATTCCTGTTATAATCTTCCGTTGATATCATTCGGTAGCGGCAGGCTACTCTTAGTAAGGCTTCCTGTTGCATTCTTATCAGCATGTTTTTTTACTTTTTATTGTGCGCAGTACTGGACTCCGTATCACTGCACAATATGTCATGATTGAATGGATTGCACTGTAGAGAAACTTCCTCTTGCTCGTGCTGGCCTGTTTATGTTGGGCATAAGTCTTTGTAGTTCAGAGAGTCTTTTAGTTGCCTTCTTAGTGGTTTTATCTATATGCTTTCCGAATTTCTGGTTTTCACCCATGTGGATTTCAAGATATAGTACGTTCTTTTCCGTGATTTTTTTCCGCTTAGTATAACGGCCTCAGTTCTTTCTGGTGCTAATTCTAGGTGGTTGTTTGTCATCTATTCGTTAATAAGTCTTGTTGCCTCGGTCGCTCTTTGCATGAGATGTATCGCTGTGTCAGCCCTGACTATTACCATTAGCGTATCCTACTATGCCCGCGCTCTAGGGAGTTTTAGTCTAAGTATGGGGTCATAGTATATATTCCAGAGTAGGGGCCCTTACCTACGACAAGCCTAGGGGTTATCTTCGTGCTACTCAAACCATTAAAGTTTTATTGTAGCACTCAAAACCTACTAAGATCTTACTTTTTAAATAAGATTTCACCGACAAGACACTAAATCCCTCATGTATCTTACAGAGTTAGGTTTAGTCTCTCCGTGCTATACACTCGCATGGCCGGGCTCATATTTTCCTTATGTTGTTTTATTCTATAGAGTCCCGTCAATTGAACTACTGCATTTGATGAACTGTTTTGCCTGTCATTGCGCTGGTGTTTTTTTCACCCTTATGGGAGTGCTTGTTTATTAGCTCCTATATTGTGTTTTGAAGACTACTCCTGCTAAACCGCAGTAACATGCTACAGAGGTAAAATAGTACACAATACTTTTTTTAATACACACTAGGTATCGCGTTTCAATCCAGAAGGGTAACTATCTTGATATTATAAAAGCCATTATTATGCACCGATTCCGGTGCTTTTTTACATGGTTTCATGACGGCGACATTACACCCCTATTGTTATTTAGATCAGGATTTTTGTTGAACAACCCTGAAAATTTATTACCGCAAATATAATGAGTAATATGAAAAGTTATGTTATTTCGCAGGGGAGTAATTGCGGCCTTTCGCCATGAAAAATGATTTAAAATCGGGTAATTTATTTATGCAAATGCATGTGGTTCACTATTAGTGGGTTGAGTGTCACGAGTGCTGTCACCTCGTAACGTGTAATCATTAAATAAAAATTAATTGAACTCACCTGGACGTGTATTCTTGAACAAAGAGCGACATAGATCTATGATCCGATCTTAGGGATCTCATGAAAATCATACGTTCTTCATGATCCGAAGCCGGGGAACAGCGTCGAATCTAGTGAAGCTTGGGCAATAAAAAGGTTTTTTCTTCAAATGTATTATTTTCTAAACTGTCTTTCGACGGTGCGAGGTGGGACCATCCACCATATGAGAGAAAGACCGGATCGTATGACTTTCAAGAATACAGGTACTGAGGTTTTATTTATAATGGTTTATTTGCCCGATGGTTTGCCCTAAGAATAACATAATAGGGTTTTGAGTAAGCTTATTTGTCAATAAAATCGCGGCTATCGTTATACAGAGTGGACGCAATAGCGACGATTTAGTTTTGTTTCTTTTTTGTATACTGATGTTAGTTACTCAATAATGAGAGATAGAATTGAATTTGTGATTCAAAGAGGTGAGGTCAGTATAAGATTTTGGTTATTGAAAATGTCAACTTCATATAACGAAGTTACCACCAATTTTTTCTAGTTAACCACGTCCGTTATGGTTACTAAAGTTAAAGGGGCGCTTGGTCGCTATAACGTGGATTCTGTATAACGATAACCACGATCTTAGTGACAAATGTGGGATGCAAAAAGACTCATCATATCATTGAGTTTCTTATTTTTTTCGGAAAAAAAAGATCTCTGTGATTCTCTATGTTTTAGCGTACAAGGCGATTTACCATAATTTTCTACCTCTACCTTAGGTCTCTTATTAATTATTAGAGCTAGACAATTTTATGTAAAGAAGTTTCATAATTAGTAGAGTGAATGGAAAAACACTTTCCCATGAGAAAATTGTCTTGAACAAAGAACCACCTTATGCGTTTTCAATACGATTTCAAAACTATCAAAACTTTGTCTTTCTGGTTGGCTAGCCGACATCTTTATGAATCACTTAGAAACCCAAAAAATCATCCCTCTCAACCCCAACATAAAGCTTTAAAAATGTTACGTTGACGATTGCTTCATAATAATTGACGGAATCGAAGATACAGCCAACAATATTTTAAGTACAATCAACGGTATTGACAAAAAAATACCAGAAAAACTGAACAAAAACCCTTCCAAATTCTTCAGCCTTCCACAAATAAACAAAAACTTAAACGATAAAAATCTCAAAAATATTCAAAGGGGAAAACAACAGCAGTTTTATTACTCACAAGTCCATAAAACTTAAACAAAGTCGTCACCAACAACAAACAAAAAACAAGCAATTTAAAAAAAGGTGGAGTGTGTGCAGAAATATAAGATCAAGAATTAACGAGCATTTAAAAAAGCCTGATAAATCACCGTTCGGCCACCACATCAAATACACCTACTTGAAGTCCAACCAAAAACTCCAAAATCATTCACCAATTCCCAAACACCAGGTACACTAGACTGGACTTTGCTAAAGATTATGAAATCAATCAACAGCGAATCAACAAAAACAACAACTGCCTTAACATAGAGGTTAACCCCATTCACAGACGCCTCTTTCCCAATGATACCTCAGCTACCCAAAGACACACACTCAGTTCAATATAGCACACAAATACACAAACACAAACCATTCACGCGTCACCACACAACACAAACAAAAAGAAAACTTATAATTAAATTTAACACACGAAACAGTAAAAATAAAAATGTATGAAACATACAAAAATCGGCTGATTTCAGGGAAAGCGAAAACAGATGCACCTCCCTTCAAGAAAGCTTCAACTTAACCCACAAACTCTAGAACCGACTAGAGAATCGATAAGTGTGAAAATAATAGAAACCTTTTATTATCAATGTAATATAATTTTAAATAAGTTTTAATTATATTAGAGAGCATCTTTGACCAAATGTATGTAATTGTTTCTCCTTAGCTTTAAGCAAAACGTAAGTGGTTTATTTATAAAAATAATTTTTACTTTTTAACATCTGACCGAACATATAATTTAAACAGCTTAGCTCATAACGTCTGGAAATATAAAATTTTGGGATACTGAAAAAGGCGAAAGCCGAAATTGATATGTCCACTAAATAAAATGACAAAAAAAAATACTCATTTTCTTTCTACATTTTATCACACTACGTTCCCTACTATTTAAATATTTCAGTGCCAGTTCATCTAAAGGGTGTTATGCTGCCCTGTAGAAAAAAGGTTAACATGAAGTTTGTGTTATTTTTAATAAAAACCTTTACACAAAGCACGTCAAAAATATAAATAGAACTTATATTTTGCGTGACACAATCGCATTCGTGTTAAAAAGCCCCTTATACTTTTTACGTTTTTTTAGAAAAAAATATTTATAATAAAATTATTAAAATTAGAAGCTTGAAAAATAAATAAATTAAAGTCTTATCTTGGCTCCAAGAACGTGTTGCGTTTTGTTTTATTTCTGTAACCGCATTTAAATAATTTGTAGAAAGCGCTAAAGATGTGAAGGATCAAGCCACATTAAAAGCATCATTTTCCAAACTTTCATGTGAATGGCTACATGCTTTACCAGTTCCCAACTTGGGTCTTCTTCTTAACAGAGAACTTATTCGAATTGCAATTGGACTTCGCCTAGGATGTCGAATTATTGAGCCTCATATATGTCGATATGGAATTATAGTGGATTGCTCAGGAACACATGGTTTATCATGCCAAAGGCCGATTTTCTAGACATAAGGAATGCAACGAAATGATTAAAAAAGCACTCATTACAACAGGGCGCCATCCCACTCTAGAACCTAGTAGATTAAACGCTGGAGTGGATGGCAAACGACCAGATAGTATAACACTTATTCCATTTGAATGCGGAAAGTCTTTGGTTTGTGACGTCACTATCATAGAAATCTTTGGAAAACAATAAAGCCGCTGATGAAGCAGAAATCAAAGAAAGCATTAAATACAGAATGCTGTCTAATAACTATGTTTTTAAGCCAATGGGTTTTGAAACATTAGGTGGGGAAGGTCCTGTATGTAGGAGTTTTTACATAAAGGCAGAGGAGCTCAAAGAAAATTAAGTTATATTATACATTTTTATTATTATATCACTAAATGAAATAAAAAATATAAAAAAGTTAAAAAAAATTGTATTGACCAATAAAACCATGATACATCCAACCTAAGTCTTGCACCCTGCACATGCTGAAGGCTTAAAATTGCACACAGATTTACGATTTGGTACAAATTTGGCCTTGCATGCTAATCTTCTAATTTATCTTGGGAACTTAATTTACATGGCCCGTCAACCGTTTTTATTTTAGTACGGTTTACACTGTTTCTAGGCTTAAATTAAAAACGCTTTTGGATTAGCTGGGCACTGTGCTGCCCACTTGTTTTATTAAACAAAGAACTTAACCTCTGTGCTTATAATGTTTTTTCGACGGCATTACCACCCGACGTCAGGCGCTTACGTCGCGTCGGTACAGTCGTACAGCCTCGGAGCTTACCCGGACATACACCAATTTGGTGGAATATTTTTTAGTCGTCATGACGTCGTGATCACGACCTATAGTCAGTCTGATTGTGCTTATTATGGTAGTGAATTATTTTATCCCAAAAGTAAATATTTCCGGACTATTTGGACATACCTGCCACAATGAAATAAAAACCTGTAAAATATTAGAGTTAATAACAACTTATTTTAATCATGCCAATTGCCGGTTTTTAACCAACCCAGTGCCTAAATCTATAAACGCATACCAGTTTACTGTTAAATGCACTTCTTGTAGCTCTAAATAACAAGTTTGTTATGTTTACCTGTAAAAAAATTATTTTAATTATTTTTTGAATTTCTAAAAAATGCGTACAAATGTGTTTAACTGTATTCTGCATTAATAATAATTAGAAGTAAAAAGTTATTTAAAAAGCAAAAAAAGCATTCAAAAACGAAGATCCCGAATTTTCAATAATGGCAGTTGAATCATTGGTATTCGGATAACCCCGCCCTCTCTTAGCCTTGTCTTTCATTAACAGATTTTCAGCGCGGATTTCAAGTTATTTTGAAGGTGTCAATCGTTATACTACTATTTTACTCACTGAGGGACAAGGTCAAATTTCTAAATCCACTACTTTAAATATGAACGTGAGTTATAATCCATAACTCACTAGTGAGTTATGGATTATAGCACACTAGTGTGTTATTTGATAGTTTACTTGTCTAAAATGACATTAATAATGACAGTCATAACTGTCGTGTTGGATAAATTATTTTATAAAATATGCAGTAAAATAAAAAAATCTATTTTTTTTCTGAATGTTATCTAAGGAATTTTTCTTCTCTCTGATGAAAACACGACTAATAAACCTTCTTTTTGCCATTGTTTGAGAATATAAAAAATGGGTTACATATCAGTATTCCAACATCATACCTCTTCCAATTTATCTCTGGAGAAAATGCCAAAAATTAGGTCTTTTCAGTGGTGTGAGGAAGGCCCTCCTTATGGCACCTATATTTGGCACGTCCCGCGCCTGTTCCACAGGGATTCTCTGACTACCAGTCGTAATTCTAAGCCCGATCCCGCAGGAATGGACTGGATTGTCGACATAGATTATCCCAGAAGAATATAGACAGTTTAGGCTAATTTTGTTGACATTAAATAGTAACGATAAATGTATGATGATATAACCTTATGAGATGCGAATGAATTTATTCTTAATTCGATAGAAGGGCGTCCCCAGTCGGTGAACCAGGGAGGGAATCAAGTCTTATTTTAATTAAAAAATGTTTGCAATTGAAGCGGTTTTTGATTAATTTAGCTGCAAGAATTAAACTCAAAATGCCATTTTTGATACGTTTTGAATTCTGCTAAAAAAAATCTTTTGAATTCAACTACAATTGTAAGATAGTACTAAAAATATCATTTTTAACACAAAAAATTGTTATAAGGTAGCTTTTTGGAAAGATAAAACGTGAATAATTTTCACCCCTTCTGAAAAAAATTTATGTGCGACACTATTTAGTATATCTTCTGACCTAATTATTTAATTAAGAAAAACACTAGAATCTAAATACCCATTACTTTTTTATTATAGAATAGAGATATGGAAATACTAATTTATATTTTGTCCAGTGTCTTACTTAAAAAAAAATATGTTGTGTAAAACCTAACTCTTTTTAAAACTATCCGCCCTTTTAATGTTAAATTTTGAACGATCGGACGCAACTCTCATGTTTTGTCTCTTGAAACTATATTGTTTTTTCAATCATTTAATCAGGCCAAAAGTTAGAGCAAATTAAAAACTGATGTAACTTTGCCTGCGCAAAACGTGATCCCGTAACCCTACTATAGTGAATTAATTTTTCGTGGCGCAGTAAATGTGCCACGCGGCTGAATATACCCTCGCTTTTGTTTTTCTGCGCGCCTGAATTGTTGGCTAGTTAGTTAATCAAGACAATGATATTTTGGTATGCATCAAAATCTTAGTTAATTGAGCGAGACTGAAGCAAGAAACAGGTTTTACTAGAAAAAAGGAACGGCAACGTTGTATATCTACATACCGGAAGTCGTGTGGTGATATGTCTGTCACTGTTTATCAAGAAAGGCAAACAAAGATGGTAATATTTTTTGAGCGCCCTCTTACGTTTAAACGTTTTGTATATTTTTGTGAGGAAAAATTCACTCGGAAAATTTGTGATAAAAAACAGACGATACAGTTATGATACACATACACGCGTTTGACAGCCGTTTAAAAAAAAAAGCGACCCTGAGGTCGTTACTGACGTTTTGTATTTTTTGTGAGTAAAAAATTCATTCCGATGATCCTGCAATAGATTCTCAAACTTCATGGATTTTTCGACGAATTTTTCACTTTTTTAAAACAAACAACAAACAAACAATATTCACACTAACCTCACTTGTTAATTAATCATCAATGATCCTTATTTAACAGCCAAATTCAGCGACTTAGTTAAAAGACAGTCGACTAGTAAGAATGTTTGCTTGGTGCATACGAAAGAATTAGAAATTCTTTATTAATCAACGATTAAAAGTTAATTGTTGAAATGCAGCTTTGATGCATACGGGCTTAAAGACTACAAAAAATAGCAACTATAAAAATTGTCCAAAAGGAGCCTAAAAATGAACTCAACATAGTAGGCCTTGCATAACGGGCTGGGGGCCATTCACGCGGCCTACTATGTTGGCTTCATGTTCTTTTTAGTAGCATTCACCAGCATATCAACTACATTTCAAGATACATTAATGAAACTTGATATCATATAATGTCAAATTTGACGTTTTTTGACAAGTCACGTAACTTCGGGTGACTTCCGGTTTCGCGGGAAACGGCCTCAACTTTCGTATATATATTATGTACATTTTTACATTTTTTTTGATTCCTGGGAACATTGTGCGTCCAATCCTATTGAATCTCAAGAGAAGGAACGATCCCTTAAGAGAAGGGATCAATCCCGGGGACTGGTCCCGTCCCTCGAAAAAAGATACCTTTTCTTGAAAACTCTTCGAAATTTTCGATTGAAAAATATACATTCACGCGCATGCTTGCCAGAGAAATGAGACCGATCCCTGGCTTTGGAGTCGGGGAGCGCGAACACCCAATTTTTAATAGAATGGAATGAACGATCACCGATCAAGAATACGAATTGCGTTCGACGTGGGATCATTCGACACAAATCTATGTCGTTCCCTGCTCAATTATTAGAGCCCAAAGGTACCTCATATCAAATTATGATGGGCCAAAAGTTAATATTTTCAATTCATTTAACGAAAATTAAAAACATTCGGGAAATGTTTTACGCTTAATTTGATCGCGTTTTAAAATATCAACATGAAAATACCCCATTTTTTTAAAATAGGATGATATGTGTTCACACTATTATTAAAAAAGTTAAGGTAATAAAGAATAATTTTTGGTGAGAAAATTGGTGCTAGACAGTCCATATTCATGGAAACTTAAATCTGAACACCGTATATCGCTACTTGCTTTTGTTCCAAAGTTTTCGCCCCTTTAACCCTTCAGTTCATGGGCAGCCGATAGAGGATTTTTCTACCAAATTTCGTTAAAATCGATTAAGGTTTTCTTGTGTTAACGTGTATACAAACAAACAACAGACCGACAGACAAATTTATTAATTAAAAAAAATGAAATTTAATTTATTTAAAAGCTGTCAAAATTTGACATGTGGGGTACCGTAGGACGCTGACTGTTTCCAAAAATCTAGGGAGGGGGTGTCTTATTTAAGACTCGAAAGTTGAGGCGGTTTCCGATGAAACTGAAAATAACCGGAAGTCACGTCAGAAAACGTCAAATTTGACATTATTTAATATCCCCAGTTTAATTTCTCCTTAAAAATGCAGACTGAACCCATGACACAGCCTGTATTATAATGGCTGTTATTATCTATTTTCTTGAGAATGATCTAAGTTTAGTCTTGCTCCTTCCCCGAGGAATTCACATGATTGCAATGGGAGGATTCGAGCCTTGAATACGACCGCCGTCGTTTTCAAAAGCACTTGTCGACCATTGTCATGTAAAAATGGCTACCAACTCATCGACCGAGTTCCCGATATTTCCCCCAGAAATGTTGATGAATAAGATTGAATATTTATAGGCACCTTCATTCACTCTGAGAAATTGGGTTACGCGGAAAACTTTTGGCCTAGGTTTACTTTTAAAGCGTTTAATTTTGCAACGGTTTATTTTAGACCAATAAGGGCTGATTTCTCAATGGCAGGTTACCAGTGAATTAAATTAACTCGGGTTATAATTCAGTACTAACAGTTTTTTGCTGTTTAAGATCAATATTTCTTAAGGTTAACCCTGGGGTAAGATAACTTCCTCCTCGCCTTGACGTCAGGGTTACCTTGGAGTTAACTTTAACCCGCATTTTAATTATTTATTTTATGTTTGTTCAAGTTAACGATAACTCGCTATTGAGAAACCGGTCCTTTGAGACTTAAAAAATACTCCAGAAAATATTTAAGTTGTTGCATTGATTTTGTTTTTTACGCGATTGGAGTTTGTATGTATGTGCGTATACACAGGGTGTCCGAAAAGTAACGCTACCTCCAAATATTTAGAAAACCAAAAGAATCAGTCAAATTATACTTAGATGGTTTACAAAAAAAAAGCATGTTTTTGGCGCCACTCATTAAGCGGGCGACATTAAGGTAGCGATGTTACTTTTTGAATTTGGGCTCCCTGTATATTTTGACAAAGGAACCTGTACCTGACCAGGGAGGAATTTCGGAACCATTCAATTTCCTTTAAATTTTAATATGTTATAGGCACAAATAAGCGTTTCATTTGGGCACTGAGGTTTATCAAATTTATAAAGTGGAGCTGTTTCGTAATAGATAATGATGAATACGGAGGTGTACAAATGTAACACAAACTTTTTCGCAAAATGCTCCAAAATAAGTATGTTTTTTTACGCGTCAGTAAAAAAGGGATATTAAGTAAAAAATTATATATGTTCCCATATGATAAAGGCGTCCATATTTCGCAGTTCTTATCTTTTTTAAGCTAAATAGAAGTTGTTATTTAATACACACATAACCCAAACTTTTTAGCAGACTAGTACAGTGCCTTACATAACAATATTAAAAAAGTATGGTTTCTTACGAAGTAGTTTAAAATAGATATCAAAAGTTATACAAATTTTTAACAATTTTTAATATTTTTATGTACGGCACTGGAATAGTCTGCTAAAAAGTTGTGTGTATCAAATAACAGCTTAAATTGGGTTTAAAGGGCCGAAAACTGCAAACTATGTACTTTTTCAACCACTCTGTTACGCCACTGTAGCCAATTTAAGATTCATATTTTTTTGTATATTTAATATCCCTTTTAAATTAACGCGTAAAAAGATACTTATTTTTAATAATTTTTAAGGTTTGGCATCGTTATCCATCACAAACCAGTTCCATTTTAGCTGGAAAAACTCAGAAATTGCTACATATGGGTTTTGACCGCTCGAAGGAGACCACCATATTTAAACACATAGGGGGAGCAGTTTGGCAACTAAGTACTACAAACCCTTATCTACAGAATAAACCGTTGAAATTGAAATCCTATGGTGTTTAAAAAGGTTTATATGGTTTTGCCCTATCCCCAGGGTCAAAACCGGGTATTGAGTTAAAAATTTCGTTTAAATTTTCATTCAGTTAACCAGTACCTACAACCTTGTGCCCAGTTTTCGCTTAAAATACTTAACCCATTGCAGCAGTTACACACCTTTCGCAATTGGTGCACAAAACTAAATGGGTATGCATCATTTACCTTGTTTATACGAACGGCCGATATAAAAAATACGCGTTACTTTATACGTTGAAATTAAAAACGCTTTCGGCTCAGCTGTCTTTAGTGCTGCGAACCAAAAATTGGTACATGATTATGTTCCACCCCGTTTTGCCATGAGTGTATTTCTAAAACAAATTGACTCATACATTTTCAATTAAAACCCATAATGGAAAATATTTTTACCAGAAATGCACTACATTCTTATAGGTAAAAACTTCTATCAAGGAAGTGGATTTTGAAAACCATTTAAAATTATAATAGTAACATTGCATACCCACTAAAACACCTGTTGCTAAATAACTCCCGAATGGTGCAATGCTTACGCCATAAAAATATTTGGTCAACTGACAAAGTGTGATGACTAATTTGTTGCCTTAAGTTTATAAATGATACAGTCGGGTAAGGAGTTAAGGGTAAGGAGTTAAATGCCCTATCCGGTTTTGCCTATAACTATTAAAATTTAAAGGAAATCGTCTGATTCTAGAATTATGTTAATAAAATGGCAGAATCATCTCCATAAACAAGAAATATGACAAAAAACAGAGAATAGGGTAATACCCGTGTTTCGCACTTGTGGTGCTTATCAGGACGGCGCTAGGAATTAGGAGATGAAATAATGATGTTATGATGACAGAATCTGAAAAAGGATTCATGTAAAAAACAACCCTTTGCCCTCTACGCCACAAGTCTTTTCTGTAAGTTTATTAGGGTGTTAAATTTTACCTTCATAATGTAAATAATATCACAGGATATTTAATTAGAGTCAGAAGAAATGAAATGATAAAAAATACAATTTTTATTGCAAAAATTATATACGCCCAAATGTCACCCATCAAAAAAATCAATAAAGGAAGCAGACTAATATTTTTCTGTCGTCATCAGGTGGGCAGAGCAAAAAAATTACTAGACCGTGTTTATTCTAGAGACCATGCTTTCTTCCCCCTTACCAACTAACTCCCTCTCCTCTCCGCCTCCACTCACAAGGTGTGCGGGCTGGGGTTAAAACTGTATATCATGTGACACATAAAAAAAAACTACCCGACTGCAAAAAATATACATATTATTAAAAACATTGGAAACATGCGACTGCAAAACATTACTTAATTTTGTACTGAACCCTATATAGAACTAGTTGTACGGTCAACCGATGGGTGCCCTATTACAATAAAAAAAAATCACGTTATACTTCAAATTTCGACTTTTGAGCCATTCCAACATAACGGACGGGACACTTTGCACGATTTTAAAAAAAATATATTAACGCTGTTACCAAAAAATAAATACATTAATTGTAGTCAAACAATTCAATCAATCAATGTTATTTTTTATCTACTTTAGCAAGTTGGTAAAAAGCCTTTTAATAGTCATAATGGACGGACCAGCAAAAAAGAGCATACCTTCATTAATTTTTGTATTATTTATTTATCAGCCAATAGAACCTCAAAAGATGCCAAAACTTGATATAACCGTAAAGTTAAAATCACACTAAATAAAACTGTTACTATTTTACCAAAAAACAAAAGAGTTAAGAATTTAACTAACAAAATAGACACTTACAGTTAAATTTCAGGTCTATCGGCATTCGTATCCTGATCTCTATCGACTCGACCTATCGAGCAGGTGTACTTTTAAACTAATGGCGAATGCGTGACAGCTCCAGCTGATCAAATGCGTCAAAACACTATTTCGTATGCAGGGACGGTCGTAATGTTACGACTCCCTTATCGTACCTAACGAGGTTTTCGTGCATTTAATCAGCTGGAGCAGTCACGCATTCGCCATGATTTTAAAAGTGCACCTGCTTGATTGGTCGACTTGATAGAGATAAGGAGATAAGGGTACAAATGCTGATAAAACTTTTACAGTGGGATTTACTAAGATCTAAAATAGTACCCCCACAGGGCTAAATATTTACACCTGTGGGGGGTACTAAACTTTAAAACCAATTTTCAAAAAACACTTACCCATGGAGAATATACACAAAGTTATTCATTATTTTTTATTTTTATTGCAAAATACCACTAAAAAACTGCTTTTTTCTCAAAATGTACCCTATTCTAAGAGAAAATGCCCTAAAACTAATTTTTTTTGACAGATTTCACAATGGCAAATGGTGAATACGCTAAAAATTTGGCACATAATAGCTTCATTATCTGTGTTTGAGGTTAGAAAGTTTGGTGAGAAAGGTGATTTTTTAGACCACCTCTGGGGGGTGGTTTAAATTTATAACCCCCAGAAAGGAATGTTTTGTAGCAATTGGTAATAAGTTCGTTTATAATTTCCCTAAGTAACCGTTTTTACAAGGATCAATTTACCTTATTTAATATTCCAAGTTGTTCGTTGACCTATAAAACACCTCCAATTTTGTCCAGAAAAACGCCATATTTTGAACCCGTTTTCAGCTCAAAAAATATATCTATGAGGGCACTACGAGGCAAAACAAACGTAAGTGAAGGTCACTGATTATGCACGAAAAATAAAACAAACAAAAAAACCCAAAACAACTATATTAATTTATTTACAAACTGAAATTAAAACATTGAGGTTATCTAAAAGCGCAATCAAGAAAACTTTCCTTACTCAAAGCCCACCCATTTCAAAGCTGTAGAGCTTTTATCAGTAGAGGTTGGTGCAAGCCAAGGTACGAGCAGAGTTAATAAATCCGAACTCGCTGTTTGTGATTTCAACGCAGTTAATATTTAGAAACTGACATTTCAACAGTGAGAGAAATATAAACAAAACTTGTATTTAAGTTTTTTAATACACTTCATAAATAAAAACACCTCTTAAATAAATACAAAATTAATCTACTCCTTATTTTATTATTAACCATCTAAATCGTAGTGTGACATCAAGTATTAATTGGAAAAATTAATGAACAAGGGTAAGTTTTAATTAGAGTGACATATAACCCCAATTTTAATTTTTTCTACAGAGTGTTTACTATTTAAAACCCGCGTGGGTTTAAATTTTTTAATTTTCTTTTCTTCTAAATTGAAACTTTCTTCTTAAATCCAACAAAAGATTGTGTTAAGATGATTATTGAATAAACAAATTATTCATATTTTTCTTATAAATCAAACTATGTCTAAAATTCAAGGAGGGTTGGTTTAAACTGCTTAAAACCAAAAATTTCACTTAAACTTAGGACCGTTCTAAAATATACCAAACCATTTTAGTAAATCCGACCGTAAGTGTCTAATGTTGCACAACGGACGGAACATAACACTATTTCCACTCAAAATTCAAATAATGTTTAAATTACAAGAAAAGTGATTTACGCAAAATTAATAAATATTGGTAATACCCACTAAACAAGAAAACATTTTAATAACGTTTAAATAACATATAGTCGGAAAACATAACGTTAGCCTGGATGTTAGTTCTAACGTTATATTCACTGTGAAAAATGCGCTTAATAACCCGTTATTCTAACATTGGAAAAAAAATGTTTTTATAACACTGAAAAAAATTTGTTTTTTCAACATCGGAAAAAAAATGTTTTTCTAACATTGACAAAAAAATGTTTTTATAACATTGCCAAAAAAATGTTTTTATAACATTATTAAACAATTTGAAATGAACTTTGTGTTTCGGACTTTCATTGTCTATATTTTATTTATACACGACGTTCCGATCAGTTTAGTCTCTGATCATCTTCAGGTGCAAACTAGTTTGCAACGTTGCGTCGTGTATAAATAAAATATAGACATAAATAAAATATAGACAATGGAAGTCTGAAACACAGAGTTCAAATTATTAAACAATGTTTGGTTAACCATTAAAAGGTAATATTTTTAACCAGATAAAAATGTTTTTGCACTTCTGGGACTAAAAACGTGACAAAGAAGAAAATGTTATTCATAAAAACATTTTTGCACTGGACCAATGTTTCACTTTAGATTTATTTATAGTTCTGTGGTAAAGCTAGAAATTAATAAACAAAGAAATCAAATTTAGGGATTCAAATGAAATTTTATAGTAAAATAAAATTTTAGGAAGTTAAAATTAAATTTACTAAATTTTAATTTAAAAAAATATACTAAAAACAAGGTGACCTTGAACCCTTTAGGTAAAAGTGCAAAAAATAGTATACATTATAATTATTAAACCTACCACGCATTTTTATCACTCAGCAAAATGTAGCTCTCGCTTTTTTCAGGCTACAAATTTTATGTCACTTTAGTTCCTACTATTAACTCCGTTTTTTATGCCTTCAAAAACTCGATTTTAGTCAATGTCCATTTGTATTAAAAAATTTAAAGTGAAAAAAACATTAATTAAATAAACAGATTTTTATGGTGGCCTTTTAATGTCAAAAAAACAATTATATTTATACCTTATTCCATCCTAAATTCATGTTCGAAGTATTCTCTGGTTAATGACATATCAAAAATAAACATATATTAATGGTCTTTTTTTTAATGTTAATAAAATTAAGGTTCTTTAAATGTTTGTTTATTAATGTTTTTTATAATATATATTTTTAGTCATGCTTTTGCTTAAAATTTGAGGTAAGTTTTTCTACATTTCTTTAAATTCCAAAAGATGCATTAATTCTAACACATTTTAGTGTTTGAAAAAAAAAATATTTGACGTTTAATACGATTTTGATGTTTAGTGGGTACTAACAAGCGCCAAAATCAGTGAACCGATTTTAAGAAGTGTTAACAGACAGAAGAAAAAACCCCGTGAGCGACCTAACCTTGATTTGTGGAAAAATGGCAAAGAAGCTTTGAATTAGAATAAAGTCTCTAAAAACGTTATAGGTTTAATACAGACAAATGATTTTTTTGGCAATGGATAAAGATTCAAAATATGAATTAAAATACCAAATAATAAAACACAATAATTAATAATGGTGCGTTTTGCAGATAAAATAGGCACATACAGTAAAATAACATATCCTATTCGAGCAATCCTGCTGGGCAAAAGCCATAAATACTAAGAAAGATCCACGTAAATCCACAGACTACGTGTTTTTTTCTTAGCACTGGCGATATACGTGGTTTCATTTTTTTTTTAAATAAAAAATAAAAAAAATATATTTTGTTTTATTTTTAACCTGTTTTAAACCAACCAGTAGGTTAAAAAAATCAAAAAAGTCATTTTTGAAAAATTTTTGGGTTGCGGGGTTTTTTCTTCTGACGGCAGTATTGGCAGGGCCTATAAGCCTCAGTTTTTAATTTTTGTCTATTTCGATTTTGATACGTCAAAAAACCAAAATTTCAAAAATTTAAAACAAACAAAAACGGCAACATGCTGGAGGATCATTTATGTGAAACTTTTTAAAGCCAATGAATCAAACTGGCCGAAAAACCTTTTACCTTTCGTGTGTTTTTCGTTTTCGAGATATTGATTTTTAAATTAATAACTTTAAACGTTTATAGCTCAAAAACGACTTTACCGATTTTAATGTGGTAATGTGTTTTATAAGAAAAACCATGCCAACTGGTTCCTAAATTAGATTAGAACAACTGTCATTATTGAAAAAATGGGAGGGGGATACTGCCTTTTTTGAATCCATTTTGATAGTTTTTTCATCTGAGCAGTTGGGTAGTCGTATTATTTAACTTTAACGGTTATTTAAACCAACGCTCGTAAAAAAACACTATATTTTAGCCGCTAATTATAAAGAGTGCTATTCGTGCGCTGCCAAATTTAGAACACCCTGTCTGTAATTATGATAACATATTCCAAGGAAATTTATTCAGTTGATCCCCGTTCACACATTTGAATCGGCACTTGGGATAGGCGAGAAATTCCGCAATTCGCCTTTGCTTTATATGCGTTCTCCCGCTCGCTCCCGAAATCCTATCCTGAAAATTGTCAGGAAATTTGGGAAGTTTTGTATGCCGGATGCGCCTCATACATATACAGGCAGGCTCTCGTGCAAGAATCATCCCGTATATAAGCAATTTTGCTTTTCAAAGGATTTATGAGTGATTCTCATTTACAAGCACATTTGAAGAAGAAAACAGTTTTAAAGATCCATATTTAAAATAAGTTTTAAAAAGTAATGGTCAAGCCATGATAGTAATTTAAGGCTTTAAATATTTTAGCATAATTTAAAGGGTACCGTTTTTGATTAAGCAATTTTTACTATGTTTTTCACATTTTTATGCCATGATTTTGCTCACATTTTAAAGCTTTCTTTCCAAACTTTCGATTCCTAGAATAAAACACTGGAATTTTTCAGGGTTTCACTGTTTCTTTATCGTTCAAAAAAAGTACTGCCAAAAAACCTCTTTTCTCTGTTAAAATGAAAAATATTTAGAGAGAGACGGCAGAATTTCAAAAGTATTTTAGAGAAAGATGGACATAACTTAAGGCAATTGTTTATTAAAAATTTCTGTTATTTCATTTGTGTGTCATCTTGAGTGGTGTCGTGCATATGATTTTTATTTTATCCAAAAAACAGCAAAAATTGTAATTTTTCGAAGAAGTGTGTAAAACATAAGGTGGTATTATTTTCTTTCAATCAAAGTTCTTTACAGTCTTTAAATTTACGAAAAAACGTGTCTAAAAAACGTACTAAAGTGAAGCGCATCTAAAAATAGTTTAACAGGTATTTAAGAAAATTATTTTAAGGGTCACCATGGCTTTACCATAAAAGTAGTAAAAACACAGCATTTTTAATAGGTACTTGTATGAAAGCCTCCTAATAGTTACATAACGAGAGAAGAAATTGACATATTTCACACGAGCGTGAATGTTGTGAACGAAGCGCTAGCCGAGCGAAACAACACGCGAGTGTAAGAAAGTTACTTCCTATCGAGTTGTGTACGCTATTTTTCCTACGATCACTTTAGGATTTAATTATAATAATATATAATAATATAATTATTTTTTATTATTGTTAATTTTTTTTCATTTTCATCTCAAGAGAAAAAAGTATTTTTCTCTAGAAACAGAAAATGGTTTCGGTATATTTCCGACGCTTCTACAAATCATAGCCTACTAGATACCTACATTGTTTGAATGGTTTGCTGTCGTTCATTTTCGTCACTAGAGAAGAAAACATTTTCGTATTTAGAGACGAAAATAAAATTGATATACGTGTGAAATACAAAACCTTCTGAGGCGTCATGGAGTGCAGATTTGGTTACTTTCGTGTGTGGTGGTAGGAAAAACTATTTATCTACTCGCGTGCGATGAGGTGCACTTTACAACACTGTTTTGGAAGTGGAAGATTGTACTTTACATACTGTGCGGTAAAGTTAACGTTATTGCACTTCACAGCACACTGTGCGGTAAAGTGACTACGTTTATTTCAGAATTTTAAAATACAGATATTAATATTTTTTTCTGGGAATTTTTAAGACTTATTGGTAAAATCTTATACCTATTACACATGCTATTTTTTAAATTTTACATTAAATTCATTTAATTTTTTACAACTTAATAAAATCATTTCGGCACTAGTGTTTTCCACACCGAAGCAAAAAAAAAATTGGTAATCTTTCGAACTTATAAACATGGAAAAAATTGTGTTTTCTGCAAGCTTGTAGAAAAAACAAAACGCTATCTGATGCGTTCTATTTTCCTTTCCATTACTGCCACTTACCTCTCAGAGACATATCTATTGACACAACACTACACCCTTATTCTCTACTTCCCCCTTTTTTGCTGCACATCTCTCTATTGCAGTTCCTCTAGCAATCAGATACCGCTCCTTGGGGACGCATTAACTTACGATGTTTCGTCTTTAATCAATCGGCTTTAGCACATATCCCCAAGTGTGATGAGACAAGCAGGATGGTTCAAAATTCGCCATTATGCCTTACGCTGAGGTAACAATATTTCCGTCGACTGAAAGAAGCTGATTTATGGAGTAAAAAATCGTTAACCCAATAAGTGAGATTAGTCCAAAGTTATACTGGGGATATTTGAAACGTACAGCTTCTAACCACATAAAACTGGGGACCTATTTTCGAAACCACACGAATATATCGGCATACGAGTACTGTGTGCTAAATAATAATAGAGCAGTCTAACAAAAATAATAAGGCCGATCCAGTATGACCCGTGTAGAGTAAACAAACCGTTTTTCCATAACACGTAATGCTAACTTAAATCAAAAGGTTGACAAAGTGGAAAAAGATGCAATAATCCTTTCTGAATCGGGGAAAAACAAGCATTTTGCCGAAATTATAACAAAAAACTCAAACTGACTTTTTTCAAGCCGATCTGGTCCGATCTTCAGGCTGAACTGAGAGAGACAATGCCTATCCAGCACTGAGCAAGTGCGAGAGAGAAAAAAGTACATGACATTATTTCTAACATTTCGGCAAAATGCTAGTTTCTCCCCGATTCAGAAAGAATCACTCTACAAAACATTCACTTTGTTTAATCTGAATCTTTTTTCACTTTTATTAGCATTACGTCTTATGGAAAATCGCTTTGTTTACCCTACAGTCAAGTCACCATTTTTAAAGGGCCATCACGTGGCAATTTTTATATCAGTCTCTTTCTATGCCATGTGGAATGAGGGGCAAAAGCCATGCCATGGGTGCATCGCGTTCGAACTAAACTGATTTTGATCAATATGACTCGAGCGGGTGGAGGACATTCGAATTGTTTCGCACGTAAATCCAGTTTTTGCGCGAGAAAGTAGATAAGTAAACATATAGTTTCGGTGGTTTTTCATTCAACACATTACTCTTATGGGAAAGTATTTTTCCATTTACTCGAAAACCATCCAAGATAAATCCCACATTCTTGTATAATTTTGGAATAAGGAAAAAAAGGTCATTCCAAATTTGAAAAAAACTCGGAAAAAACACATATGGTCTTCTATTACTATACTATTTAAAGCCGTCATTTGAAAGATTACAAAAAATTATGCAACATCTGTACAAACTTTTTTCCAGCTTCAATATAAGAGGTATGAGGGGGTAGAAAATATAGTGAATCACACTGTACTAAACAATTATTTTCCGAATTCAGTTTTGATCTCGGGTAAAACAAAATTATCTTTTCTTTAAAGACCACTTTTGTGGAAAAATAAAAAAAATCACAAATTCATTTTAACTTCAAAATTTGGATTTGTTTACATCAACAAGAATCAGTTGGACATCAGTCAATGACGTCAAAAAAAATGGCGGCGGTAAAAATGCGTCGACCATTCTATTCAAGATACCGAGCCAGGCCAATATGTTGTTACGGCCCTACGGAAAATGTCACGAACATCGACTACAGACCACAGGATTCAAATGACGTCATTATATCGTCGTGTAAACTTAAAAATCTGCACCTAACCACACCCGATCGAGGACGCGGTATTTCAAGGTCGGTAAGATGACTTGACACGTAGTTCGTCGTGATGTTGTTTTAGAAAACACATTGACGTCAGTCAGAGAAGTCGCGGGACGACTGAATTTTGCACCAATGTAGCGCACTCAGGAATTGACTTCGGGGGGGGGGGGGATTTTAGGAATAAATAATAAACAAAACTTAATTTCAAGTAAAAATGTGACCATAACCAGCCTTCTCGGGGTGGATTTTAACCCCAAAATCCCCGCTCTCGGTGCGCCAGTGCCAATATGTCACGTCGTGTTTGGTGCATTTTTAAGTCACAATGACTAGTAGTGCATAAAATCGCTACTTGGGTAGACGACTACTTTAATCACATTTTACGGTCGGTATTGTACAACGTTATATTTTATTTAATTTAAAAAAAAAAAATTATATACCTTCATCAAAAACATGGTTTGTTTACCGCTGCAAAACTTTTTTTGATCACGGGTGCAAAAAGATTTCTGTCCGTTTTTTACCCAAAATTAAAGAGAAAAAGCGCAAAATAGTAACATTAAAAAAATCTATTTATTCTTGCCTAAAATTAAGCCATTTCCGCCAGGTTTCACCAAGTATTTACGAAAAAAATCATTTAAAAACATCGTCAAAATATCAAATTGTCAAAGATTCAAATGTCACAACAATGAACGTCACCGAGTAAAAAGGCACATCGCTATGGAAACCATTGTTATTTCATTTACCAGCCGCCTTGATTTATATTGTAAAGATGGTGTGTTGCGAGAAGTGCTCTTCGTTCGAGATTTTTAAAAGTATTTTCCTGCTCTTAAATTCCTCGCGTTTTTAAATACCTCGCTGCGCTCGTTATTTAAACCAACGTTTGTAAAAAAAGCACTATTTTAGCCACTAGTTGTGAACACTACTATTTTATAAGACAGCGACAATAAATATACCAGAAAATCATATCGTTTGTAATTGTTTCACCTATTACTTAAAAATTATCACATTATTGTCAAAATTTCAAGGTGTCATTTTTACAATGTAAAATGTGAAAATTAGAGCGAAAGAATTTAGTGGGCGAAATCATTAAAAAATATTAAAATCATTATCGGTCTTTGAGTTCAAAAAAGACCGAAGGTAAATTCGAAGATGTATTTGATGCTGCCCCTGTAAATATTTATTAAGTAACTTTATTGTAAGTTGCATTAATAAAAATTGTTCATAAATATCCCTCTTTTAGCTAAAACACTAACAGCGGGATTTACTAAAAGGGTTTAGTCTATTTTAGACTAATAAGAAGTTTGACTAATAAGAAGAATTTTAATAAATTTTTTTATTGAATAATCATCTTAACACAAACTTTTGGCGGATTTAAGAAGAACGTTTCAATTTAGAAGAAAAGAAAATTAAAAAATATAAACCCACGCGGGGTTTAAGTAGTAAAAACTCTGTAGAACAAATAAAATTGGGGATATATGTCACTCTAAATGAAACTTGCCCTTGCTAATTAATTTTTCCAATTAAAACTTGATGTCACACAACGATTTAGATGCGTAACACTAAAAAACTTAAATGCAAGTTTTCTTAACATTACTGACACTGTCAAAATATTAGGTGCGTTCAAATCACAAACAGCGAGTTCGGATCTCTTATCTCTGCTTATACCTTGGCTTACACCAACCTCTACTGATGAAAGCTACAGCTTGAAAATGAGTAGGCTTTGTGTAAAGAAAGTTTCCTTGACTGAGCTTTTAGATTACCTCAATGTTTTAATTTTGAGTTTGTAATTAAATGAATATAGTTATTTTGAGTTTTTTTGTTGGGTATATTTTTCCTGCATAATCAGTGATCTTCACTTATGTTTGTTTTGCCTCGTAGTGCCCTCATAAATATGTTTTTTGTGCTGAAAACGGGTTCAAATATGGTGTTTTTCTGGACAACATGGGATATTAAATAAGATAAATTAATCCTTGTCAAAACGGTTACTTAGAGAAATTAAAAACGAACTTATTATCCATTGCCACAAAACGATCCTTTCTGGGGGCTATAAATTTAAATTTTAACAGGTGGTGTAACAAATCACCAACTAACCTCAAACACAGGTAATGAACCTATTATGTTTCAAATTTTTGGCGCATTCGCCATTTGATATTTTGAAACCTGTCAAAAAAAAATGAGTTTTAGGGCATTTTCTCCTAAAATATGGTATATTTTCAGAAAAAAGCAGTCTTCTTTGGCGTTTTGCAATAATAATACAAAATAATCAATAACTTTGTGTCTTTTTGGTATGGGTGAGTTTTTCTCGAAAATTGGTTTTAAGATTTAGTACCCCCCCCATAGGTGTAAATATTAAGACCAGTGGGGGGTACTGGTTTAGATCTTGGTAAATCCCACTGTACATTTCAATTTCAGTCTGGCAAGTTAACTTTAACGTAATGGAGTATATTACAATACATTATGAAATAATAGAAAATGTTATATTTCTTATGTAAATTACTACGTTTATCCGCACCTAAAATCTCTTTTATATAAGGACGGTTTTAAATAAAATCGCTTTCTCTGAGGGTCTATACGTTCTTCATTAAATATCATTAAATATTTCAGTTTAAGGAAAAAATAATTTTTTGGAAAACCAGGGTTGAATATTTCTTTGATTTGGAATAAATACGTTAAAGCGTTTTTAAAGTGTTTCTAACGACCTTAAAATGGGTTTTAAAGCGATAAACGGCTTTCTTAAATCGCTTTAAAATAAAATAGATTTAGTGCTTAAAACGGTTTTCGTGGTGTTTATACGAAATTTTCAAATCGTTTTTATATAAAAGCGCTTTAAGAGGCCCGTATAAACAAAGTAAGTGTTAAATTATAGTTAGTAGCACTGTGAATTTGCACAACGGAGGTTAGACAAAAAAAGCGCTTTTTGTATTTTTTCTATTTGGACCAAATCAAAAAGAAAATAGTATTTTATTGTGATTTGATCTAAAATAGCAAGAAACCAATAGTCTTGATTTGAGTTTCGCAAAATGCAGGCTCTACAATTTAATAATAAACTAAATAGTGCACCACTGCGGCGTCAAAATTTCTTTAAAATGTTACACATGTTTTTTTATTGAATTCTTTAAATCTTTTATAATTACAAAAATTTCACAGCAAACCACAAATTTCGACGACAGATATAAAAATGGCGCCTGTAAAACTAATGCCACTGTCAAATCGCGGCCTTTTAAATTTAACTGTTTTTTATGGTTTTTTTACTGCCAACCTTTATTCTTGCCTATGTTGATCAAATATACAAACGCAAAGGACTTTTATGATTCAAATAATTAAGGCGCGGGGTTTCTTGTGGATAATATATAAACTTAACACTACCATAGTGAATTTTTATTTGAAATAAATTAATTAAACCGATTTAATATACTTACGGTTGACATATTCATGGAATTACTGTCCACTGACTGCTACTAATATAACCTACTAACTCAGTTGCGGTCCCAGGGGAAGGGGCGGAGGTAGGCGATCGCCCCCCCCCCCCCTTGGCTTCAGAAAAAAGTAGACAACAAAGATGCTGGTGGTAACCCTGAAGTCTTTGGAGAACAAAACGAGAAATTGCAGGAAGTTCCTTTAAAGACATTCTAGAATCCCTCCATAGTATTTTGGGACAGATTGACCTTTAATTTGTCACACCAAGAATAAACAAATGGATGACGTACTTACCGCGAAAACCATTGGAAATACAGAACAGTCTTACAGATTTTCTATTTATAAACAAGTTTAAGACAAAATCATTTCGGACATAAAAAAATATTTTTGACCTGAACATATTCATACCAAGTTTTATACAACGTGAAGCCCAAATCAAGGCAAAATTAACTAAAGTCGTTTTTAAGTACTATAAACTGTTTGATTTATCGAAAACACAAATTCTTCAACTTTTATTGGAAGAAGTCAGTATTTGTAAACAAAATTGGTCAGAAGTAGGCAAAAGCTTAAATCAAAACATGCCTGATAAGGTTTTCGAGACAATGAACAAGTGTGGCGATATTTTTCCGTTGATAAAAACATTCTTGGATGTTTGCCAGTAAGTAATGCTTCGTCAGAAAGAAGCTTCTCATGCGTCAGAAGATTGAAAACATAAGTACTTAAAAATACTATGACGGAAATTCGTCCGACGGGCTTAGCGTTGCTGCATATCAACGGACATATCGAAATTGACGGTTTTTTCAAAAAAACCGGAAACGATTTTTTTTTTGAGATAGGCATCTTATGTTTGAGATATGCGATAAAAAAGGTAATGTTTCAACTTAAAAAGCTTTTAGACCTCAAAAAAAAAGTATTTAGCTATTAGGTTTTGTTTGTGGTTTGTTTGTTATCTATGTTTTTTATAAATGAAAAATTGATACGTAGTTACTCAAGCGCGTATTTCAGGGGGATAGGGGGGTACTTAACCTCCCTACCTTGGATTTAAATTTTTTATGAACACAGTTAGAAAATCAAAAGAATAGCGGCGCCATAACAAAAATTGCATTTGTATTGTCATTTTCTTAAAAATTTTCGCCTGCAGCTGCGCTTTGACACCATCAAAAAGTGCATTTTTTTAGTGGAATTTTTTTAAAAATTTTCGCCTACGGCGCTACCATACCGTTGACATTTACGATTTTAGTTTAATTCGACTCAAAAATTGCACTTTAAAAGTAATTTTCCCAAAAATTTTCGGTGCATTTGAACATTTTTTAAAATAAAAATGTATGAAATAAACGAAAATTTGAGTACCCCCCCCCCTAGATTTAAGACCTAATCCGCGCTTGTACTAACTAAGTTTTGTTTTCATGTATTATTGATATGTTCCTCATAAAACCTATGGTTTTATTCTAAGTAATTTTTTTTTTCGTATCGAAACCGCCCCCCCCCTTTTTAAATGGCTGAGACCGCCACTGCTAACTGCTTCTACGAGAAGAATGTCACCTAGCAATAGCCGTTAATTACCAAAAACGTCTTTTACCCTTTCAGTAAACGATGTTTGCCTTTAATCCAAACTTTCGTCTCCCTAGACTATAAAAACTAATTAAAAGACGTTGGGCAAACGAAAATTTTAATTTCTTTAAACTATTTAGGCGTTTTTAGAGCGTTTTCCGCGGTGTTAAAACGGGTCCGTTAACCTCAACGGTTAAGCTAATAGTAATCGGGTGTTTTATTTGAAGAGAAACCTGGGGTTACGCTTAGTAAACGAAAATGTCTTCTAAATTTTATAACTTAAGATTACCGATTTAATTATTTAAACACCCCATAAATATACTGCTTTCTCTGTTTCTTTTAATTGCTTTCATAAAAAAGTTGTTGATTTTTAGAATGGAAAATAATATTGAATTCTTGAGAAGAGAAGATATAAATTAGAAAGAAACCGGTGCAGCAACAAAAGTGTAGAAAACAAGGCATCCCGGTTTTAATAAGGAACTTACTCAATACAAACCCAAAAACTTTTTTTAAACCTTAAAGTAAACCGTCAAAACAAATGGATTTTAGGTACTGCAAAGGTATGCTTAAGATCGATCACCAAAGTTAGGTTTTCTCCCACCTTAGCAGAAGAATGGCTTACGAAAGCTAAGGGTCGAGGCACAATTAAAACTGCGCTAATCTTGTTTTAAAAAAAATGCATACATGCATCTTTCAGCATATCTTAAACTTTTACAGTGGGATTTACTAAGATCTAAAATAGTACACCCCACAGGTCTAAATATTTACACCTGTGGGGGGTACTAAATTTAAAAACAATTTTCAAAAAACACTTACCTATACAGAAAAGACACAATGTTAGTGACTATTTTGTATTGCTATTGAAAAATACCACTGATAAACTTTAAAACCTAAAATTTATAGCCCCCAGAAAGGATGGTTTTGTAGCAATTGGTTTATAATTTCCATAAGTAACCGTTTTTACAAGGATAAATTTACCTTATTTAATATCCCAAGTTGTTCATTAACCAATAAATCACCTCCAATTTTGTCCAGAAAAACGCCATATTTTGAACCCGTTTTCAGCAAAAAAAATATATCTATGGGTGCACTACGAGGCAAAACAAACATAAGGGAAGGTCACTGATTATGCACGAAAAATATACCAAACAAAAAAACCCGAAACAATTATATTAATTTATTTACAAACTGAAATTAAAACCTTGAGGTTATCTATAAGCCCAGTCAAGAAAACTTTCCTTACTCAAAGCCCACTCATTTGAAAGCTGTAGCTTTCATCAGTAGAGGTTGGTGCCAGCCAAGGTACAAGCATAGGTAAGAGATCCGAACTCGCTGTTTGTGATTTGACGCAGCTAATATTTTGAAACTGTCATTTCGACAGTGACAGAAATTTAAAAAAAAACTTGCATTTAAGTTTTGTAATACATTTCATAAACAAAAACACACAATTGATCTATATTTATTTTATTATTACCCGTCTAAATCGTTGTGTGACATCAAGTATTAATTGAAAAAATTAATTAACAAAGGTAAGTTTTAATTAGAGTTACATATAACCCCAATTTTAATTTGTTCCACAGAGTGTTTAATATTTAAACCTCGCATGGGTTTAAATTTTTTAATTTTCTTTTCTTCTAAATTGCAACTTTCTTTTTAAATCCAACAAAATTAGTTAAGATGATTATTGAATAAACAAATTTATTAAAATTTTTCTTATATATTAAACTCAAGGAGGGTTGGTTTAAAATGCTTAAAACCAAAAATTTCACTTAAACTTAGGACCGTTCTAAAAGAGACTAAACCCTTTTAGTAAATCCCACCGTTACTTTTTATTAGTGTATACTCATACACACCAACAGCTTGTAATGTCTCAAAGCATTTAATTCGGTACACAAAGACCGTTAGGTATATATTTTGTAATTCTGTATTACGATGACGTTATGTCATATTGAGAAAATCAAAAATAAAAGGCCTCTAAATCAAAAAAACGCCTTAATTTAAAACAAATACTACGCAAAGAGGGTTTTGAGTTTATTTCTAATTCTAAATAAATATATTTAAAAACAATATTTATTGCAAAATAAGAATTATCACTCGACTTAGAAGACGGCTGGTTTATATGGGGAACGGCCATTCATTTTGGGGTTGATAAAATGACGATAATAAAATGAAAAAAGCAATAAAGACTTAAAGCTATTTGTAATTCATCGCGGTATACGTATCCGATACTAGCGAGAACCAAGCACATTAATTGGTCAGAAACTTGTAGCACGTTCGAAAAGAGCAGATATATGCTAATTTAAGGTGTTTCTGAACGCAATAGGTGCTGAGATACGATACGTGTGCCGTAACGATACGTGATACCTAACGCATCTCAACATCTATCGCGTTCAAGAACACCTTAGATTAGCATATATCTGCTCTTTTCGAAATTGGTACAAGTTTCTGACCAATTAATGGGCTTGGTTCTCGCTAGATGCGGATACGTATACGGCGATGAGTTACAAATAGCTTTATGTCGCTAATGAATTCTATACACAACGGATTGGAAACAACTTAATATTAAGTATTACTTAAAAGAACAACAAATATTAGTATTTAGTCGGCCCATCAATCTTTTCAATAACGATCTGCAAACGCCTGGGCATTAAACCACTTAAATTTTGAAAATACTCATGATCTTCTGAGATCACCTCCAATGCGCGATGAATCGAACCGCTGAAACTCTTCAGCATTGGTATTTTCCAGCTCCTCATACGGAATTGTATTTTGGGCAAATGCTCCCAGTGTTGAAACACTGTTCAGGCAGCAAAAAAAAATAATTAGATTGTTTTTTAATGTGGGACCGTTGAGTTCCTGTAGACCCTTGTTTGCATATTCTAACGATTTATTCGTTTTTGTTAAGCTAAACCTTTTAGATTATGAACAAAACAACAATCAACTGTTTTGTTTCAGAAGTCCGTGTCCTATAAAACTCTATAACCTATTACCACAATCATTAAAGGATGTTAGAAATAATAAAATGTATAAAAAACAGTTAAACAAATATCTAGTGGAAAATACCTCTATTCACGAAGGGAGTATTATGAGTTGTAATTTTATTATTTATACATATTTTAAATTATTAGGCTAAATTTTTGTTTGATTGTTTCTAACTTGTCTGTTTTCTATCGTTTCTAGTACTTAGTAATTTCATTTATTTAAACTAAAATTTGTCTATTAAATTATGAGATTTTTTATTATTTGTACATAATTTATGATTTTTAATTTTCTTTTAATTTTTTATTTTGTAATTATTTCATTTTAAAAAATTTAAAAATTCCATTCTTACATATTGTATCCTATGTTTGACGATGTCTATACGAAAAATTAGTGGTTGAGTGACAAACAAAGATATCCTATTCTATTTTGTAGTCTCTAGTTTCTCTGATAAATAATTTTGACAAGTCGGCCCCATTAATTTTCTATTGGGTTGAGATCAGGGCTGTTGCATGGGCAAAGAAGAGTTTCAATATTATTGTTTTCAAACCACTGGCTAACAACATTAGCCGTGTGCACGGGACAGTGGTCTGGTTAACGAAGTCGTTGTTTTCGTAAAACATCTACACAGTTGGCAATATAACGTCCTCAAGAATCTCAACATATCTTTGACTGTTAAATCTCCCTTCGATTTGCCAAAACATACCCAAACCTCTAGCGCTAAACCAGTTCCACATATTCACTGAAAAATGAAAATTTGGTGGACGATACACTAAAATTCTTTTGCTGCTCGAAGATGTCTGAAATACCTTTTCATCTGTGAAGACCACCCACTCCCAGAAGTTATTGTCATGAAGGACGTTATTTAATGCAAAAATAACCCTGCCCTGTTTTTGCTCTTTAGTTAAAAAAGGTTTTTTGCAGCAACCCGACAGGAAATTTCAGATGTTTTAATTCTTAAACAATTTTGTCTGAGGAGGTCGATAAGACTTTCATCTTGTACCTCAGAACTTACAGGCTTTCGTCCTGATCCATGTTTTCTATTCATAGAATTATTTTGTATCCAGCGCTTTTTGCATCGTACAAAATGAGTTGCCACTCTCCTTATAGATCAGCCGTCTTCTATAACTCGAGTGCTTTCGCAAATGTTGTACTTTACAGCATTTTTGACTTTAAAAATTATTGTCAAAATCAGTTTGAAGCATACCATCAACTATTTTAAACCAGTGAACGGAATACACTCACTATTAGTAAAATAACACCCGGTTCCCACCTACGCCTTTTTCATGAGTGCCGGCTCATGTGTCACATGACTGTCATCACATTTCATATTGACATAATGTGACGCGTGAGTGAGCATTCACGAGAAAGGCGTAGGTGGGAACCGGGTGTAAATTTTGCGGGATAGGAAAAGGTAGAGGCCCTGTATACGATTTTTGACAGCTATTGTTTTACCAGAGGTGAGCAACTGGATTTGACAGTTGCTATAGGGAAATGTTTGAAATTATGTGTTGGCAATGATGGTTGGTAACCCCTGACAATAAATAACTTTGTCACTATCAGATTTTTGATTAAGAAACGTCAGGTTTAAAAATGAAATTTTGCTGTATCAAAAACTGTAAAAATACGTGCCTCGACGAACTTGTATTGTTCCTTTGTCCAACGGAGAAAGAAACTCAGGAAAAGTGAAAAGAAAACATGCATTTATCAAGCTGGAAAATTACTAAAAATAGCCGAATTTGCGAGGTAAGTGAGCTACAAGCAGTAGGTACAAAGCATATACTTCGTTAATAAATAATACATTGTTTCCATGCTTTATTGTAAGACAAAGAATAACAAAAATATAGATCATAGGGTTCTTTATATCTTACCTATTATTTACATTTTTAATATCTACCGTGTGTATTCACTGTTTCTTTTTGTTTTTTTTTTGTCAAAGCTTGACATATTTTACTAACCAAAAAAAATCAATGTTTGAAAAACTGTCTGGGGAAATTATAAAAAGAGACAACAAAACATCAGTCCATTTCATAAAATCTATTTTATATGCAATTATAAAAAAAAAACTAGAAAGAGAGGACAATATGGATTGCCCAACTCTGGCAAAACTACACCTGTCAAATGTATAGAGGGCCTCTAGGAAAAGGGATAATCACGACAGACTTCAAAAACTGTTGAGTGTAAAAAAAGTGTAGTGACAGGTGACAAATACCTAAATTGTGGTTTTTGTTAAAAATGGAGTTGATAATAATTAGAGGCCCTGTACACCAATTTTAACAGTTAATGTTTTACCAGAGGTGAGCAACTGGATTTGACAGTTTGTTAAGGAACTGTTTGAAATTGTGTGTTGGCAATGATGGTTGGTAACCCCTGACAATAAATAACTTTGTCACTATCAGATTTTTGATTAAGAAACGTCAGGTTTAAAAAAGGAAATTTTGCTGTATCAAAAACTGCAAAAATACGTGCCTCGAAGGATTTGTATTATTCCTTTGTCCAACGGAGAAAAGAAACTCAGGAAAACTGAAAAGAAAACATGCATTTGCCAAGCTGTAAAATTGATAAAAATAGCCGAATTTTCAAGGTAAGTGAGCTATAAGCAGTAGATACAAACATACAAACATATACATAAAACATTATGTTTTCATATATTATTGTAAGGAAAAGTGTAAAAAAATATAGATCATAGGAGTCTTTATATTTTACCTATTATTTACATTTTTAATATCTACTGTGTGTATTCACTGTTTGTTTTGGTTTTTTTTTTGTCAAAGCTTGATATATTTTACTAATAGACATATATGCTAATCATATATGTGATTGCACTTACCGTAAGTATACCACAGATGGTCAATTTTTGCGATTGCAAATCGATTTTCAAAATGCAAAAAAATCGATGTCTTTGAACTACTTTAAAATGCATGCCAATGTTGCCAAATAAAAATTTAGGAAAACAATACGGAGCGAAAAATTTATGGCATGCAGTTTCGGCGTGCACAACTAATTTGATGAGCACATCAAATCGTTAAAATATTTGACATCTTGGAACGATTTTAAAATTCATGCTAATGTGTTTTATGGTAAATTTGAACTGCCAAACGACGATTTACTAATTGGCATGCAGTTTTGATGTGAACAACCTCATCAAAAATTACTGGAAAAATGCAAAAAAATGTAAGTATCTCCGAACGATCTTAAAATGCATGCCATTAAAGTAGGTTATCGATAATAAGGAAAAAGACGAGTTTAAAAAATGGCATGCAGTTCTGCATTGTTTAACATATTTGCCGGCGTCAAAATTCTCAACAAATAATTCCAGGTACAGTCCATTCCATTTTTATTTAGACAAAACATAACCTCACTTTCCATAGAACAAAAACCAGATTTTTAAGTTGCCAAAATCAAACGCCCTTACGGCATTATAACTACACTGCTAACTTTAAATCACTCCGAATAACCCCTTATATTACGCTTTCATATCAATCAAATGCACCAGAGTGAAACAGCAAGATGCTAGAGGTACTTTAGGCAGAAAAAATATATTATTATGTAATATGCCTGTTAAGGCGGCCATGATATTCTTTTTTATTTGTACACCGAACATAACAAAGAAAACGCGATGCTGACCCAATATGCCTGAGAGAGACCCAGACTGGTGAGCGAAGTCACCCAAAAATTAATGAATTCAAATTCAATTTGGACGGTTAAAAATGCTGGACCGGCTTTATATTTTGCGTTTTTTTTTATTACAAGCTGTAATTTATTTATGTATTGTATGTTTATATGTTCGGGTCAAATCTTGCAAAACAGTTTTTACTAACCTCTACATGTCCGATTGAATTCAAATTTGGTATGCGATTATAGTTCCGGTGACAATACAATAATATGGTATTATTAGGCACCCCCTGAAGGGGGAAAACGGCTAAGTTTTTCCAATTTCACCCAAAATTAGTATTCGGGGGTTTTTGGGGATAAAGAATATGAATTTTTGATCAGATTTTGAAAATTCAATATGGTGGATTCAAGATGGACAATTTTTGGTCATGTTTTGCTAACCAATTTTAAATTTGGTACGCTTTTATAGTTCCGGTAACAATACAATTATATAGTATTATTAGGCACCTCCCTCCTTTCCTACGAGGGGAGTGGAGGGAGAAAAACACCTAAGTTTGTACGATGTCAACCAAAATTTATATACGGAGGTTTTTGGGGATAGGGAATACGAATTTTTGATAAGATTTTGAAAATTCAATATGGCAGATTCAAGAGGAACGATTTTTAGTCGTGTTTTGCTAACCAATTTTAACTAAATTATACACATCCACCTTTCTTTAAATTTTCTTTAAAATCGGATTACAAAATAGTCAAAATTGAGTTGCAAGATTTTTACCCGAACATAGAAACATATATAGATAATGAGGTGAAGTTAAATAAAAGCTTGTAATAATAAACTTAATGTTTTCTAATTTTGAGCCTTAAGGCTGCTACGAATTTGCAGTTTTTAGATTTAAAATAAAAAATTACTTCCAAATATTGGAGGGAATTGTGACGAAACAGATTTCTATCGATCTCGCTACTATATGCCTATATATTGTGCCCCTGAAAATGACTAATGCGTCCACCATGCCTGTGCCCCAAACAATTTCTGAGCTTCATTCATTTAAGATTTCATAACCATTCCCTTCTATGATGTGTATGTAGAGTTCGCACTATTTACGTTTATGTATTGGATCAACACTTGCTGCCTTGGCCATATCTAGTACACTGTAATCAATTCTCTTACGATAACCATAACAAAATGGCAAAAAAATTGTTCAAAAACTTTCTATTACAATCAACTCATGATAAAATTTAAACTAAACGAAATCGAAAATTTTCTGAATGAGGCCCTGTCCGTACTATGATCACTGTGGATAAAAATCTAGGGAGAAACAAAAAATAAACGTCAGACTGAAAATTCTCGTTGACAGTTGACGCCAATCAATGTGGATAAATTTCGGGTGGCATATACTGTATATCTGAACGATTTCAAAATGCATGCCAATATACTCCAACAAAATGTTGCAATACCAAAAGACGATTTACCGATTGGCATGCAGTTTGGTAGTGCAGAAGGCTATGAAAATTATTGCCGAAAATGCAAAAAAAAACACAATATCTTAGAACGATTTTAAAATTAATTAAAACTAAATCAAATTAAATTAAACTGGCCAAAGGATTCGCTTATTTGTTACTGTCAATTACCCAATAAACACTGACAGAAATACCTAATTCGTTTAATCAGATAAAAACTAATTATCTTGTCCCACGTATACTTGTCAAATATGTGCGACTGCGAAACAAATAAAATTGAAGGACACCTATTATCATCTCCCTGTCATAATGAAAACAGAACAAATAAAGCAAAGCCTACTTCCCACTAAACATCAAAATCGTATTAAACGTCAAATACATGTTGAATTTTTTTTTTTTTCAAACACTAAAATGTGTTAGAATTAATGCATCTTTTGGAATTTAAAAAAAATGTAGGAAAACTTACCTCAAATTTTAAGCAAAAGCATGACTAAAAATATATATTATAAAAAACATTAATAAACAAACATTTAAAGAACCTTAATTTTATTAACATTAAAGAAAAGACCATTAACATATGTTTATTTTTGATATGTCATTAACCAGAGAATACTTTGAACATGAATTTACGATGGAATAAGGTATAAATATAATTGTTTTTTTGACATTAAAAGGCCACCATAAAAATTTGTTTATTTAGTTAACGTTTTTTTCACTTTAAACTTTTTAATACAAATTATTAATTAATGTATGGGATTAACTAAAATTTATTTATAACATCCAAAAAAGTCCATTAAGATATGTTTTCTTTTAATTGTTTTATTAATAGTTTATTTTCTAGCGAAAAACAAAATAAAAAGACCGTTCTAAAACATTCTGAATTACTTCAAAAATCAGTTAGGTATGTTTATTTAAATTAAAATGATTTTTTATAATCTAAAATGTTGTTTTATACAACCTACTCCTTTTTAATATTGTTATCGTATGACATCTTCTTATTTATTTAATTTCTACCAAAATTTTATTAAAAACTGGATTTGTTTAATTTTGCATTTTACAGGCCCAGCAGTCATCAGCTGATTCTCTTCAATTTCGCCTCCTAGTTATCGTGCAGGCCGGAAAATAACGGTACTGATCCAGTGGCCCAGAAGGTCCTTATTTTCTTCATTTTCTTTTCTTAATATCTCGATCAAATCCTAGAAAGTTCAACTATACTATTTCTTATGCTGCACTTTTATTCACCTTAGTTCTTTTTCTTTGAATTCAAGATATTATTTCTTGCCTATTTACTTTTCTGTTCATTGGTGACTCTGCTTTCTGGCCTTAGCTTTAGTCGCCACGGCTAAAGATAGAAATAAAAGAGAACATGATTTTTGATTGATAAGAAATTGTAACCTCAATTTTTTTGACTTTTGACCTTTGTTTCTTCCTGTTTGAAAAAATTATTCTGGCATTATTTCAAAAATCAGTTATGTTTATTTAAATTAAAATAATTTTTTATAATTTTCGAATTAAATAGATTACGATTGCCCAGGTAGTTTTTGTAATGGATATCCCTCTGATGAAAGGTATGTTCTTTTTATATATTTCTTTTAGATGTAAGTGTGGTTAGACCCCACTAATTTTTTTTACTTTATTATCTGAACTATTCTTCTAAGAGTGTGCACTTTGTATTGAATAGGGTTCTCCGTAGATTCCTCAATGGATTCCATTGACGATATCTCTGAAAGTCTCCTAAAACGTTAGACGTTTTTCTGATAGACATGCCTTCCCTACGTGAGTCAACTATCACCCATGCCAGCCTACTTTACCTGAACCTTAAATTAACTTACCTACAATTCCCAGGTGTACCTTTATAGATTTCCCTGATACCTCAAAGAAAATATAGGAAAGTATTTATTTTCTTAAGCCCCTATGTTGTGCACAATTTTCGACGATTCTACACAATTGTAGACAATTGTAGAAAATTTTTAGACAACATTTCTTCCCATGTAAATATATTTTTTTTTAAAAAGAAATTTGTTCTTGGATAATGTTATATATTGGCAATTGTAAATAAAATGACATTTTTTATTTTAAACATTCCTACCATAGGAATCTTTAGTTTAGAAACAAGGTTATTCCACTTAGTTATAGTTTAAGGGATGTGTTTTTTGTTTAAGAATAGTTGACTATTTAAAAATAAGCGACAATGAGAAAGTTAATTTTTTTGTATTTAATTAAAATGTTTTCAAATAAAATGATTATTTTTTTTGACTCTCTTGTTTTAACCAAAAGTTATTTAACTACCAGCAATAATAAATTTTCTTTAAATTAATTTAAATAAAAATTGTTACTTATTTCAACAATAAGTTTATAAACAGAATGTCTTATTTCTTTTTAATCTATATAATTTTATTTAAATAACAAACGTAAAATGTATTTTAGTGTCCTGACTTACAATTATTATTTTAATATAAACACAGTGGCGTTCATTAAATACTAATTTTTTTCCAAAACACATGCCCCACACCTTTAATTGTTCATGCTAGTTTAGCTACGGTTTAGTGTTAGTGTTAGTTATTTCACAATGTTATGGCAGTAACTTTACAGACACATCTACATATGTATCGATTGCAGTCAGCTGTTCTATCACCGCATCTACCATACACTAGGGCCTCATTAAAAACATGCCATATAAATCAGAATCCTAGTGTATTTTGGCTTTGTTTCAAATGCGTTAGGTATACGTATGAGAATACGTTTAAGTAATCTGCTTTTTCCGCCTAACTGTAACTATTATGTATAGTTTTCTTAGTTTTGTTAAGTATATGCGAACATTGACTAAAATCGAGTTTTTGAAGGCATAAAAAACGGATTTAATAGTTATATTATAGCTAGGAACTAAAGTAACATAATATTTCGCTGAGTGATAAAAATGCGTGATAGGTTTAATAATTATAATGTATACTATTTTTTGCACTTTTACCTAAAGGGTTCAAGGTCACCTTGTTTTTAGTATATTTTTTTAAATTAAAATTTACTAAATTTAATTTTAACTAAAATTTTATTTTCCCTAAAATTTTATTTTACTCTAAAATTTCATTTTATTCCCTAAATTTGATTTCTTTGTTTAATAATTTTAAGGATTTCTTGCTTTACCAAAGAACTATAAATAAATCTAAAGTGAAAAATTGGTCCAGTGCAAAAAAGTTTTTATGAATAACATTTTCTTCTTTGTCACGTTTTTAGTCCCAGAAGTGCAAAGACATTTTTATCTGGTTAAAAATATTACCTTTTAATGGTTAACCAAACATTGTTTAATAATTTGAAATGAACTCTGTGTTTCGGACTTCCATTGTCTATATTTTATTTATACACGACGCGACGTTGCAAACTAGTTTGCACCTGAAGATGATCAGAGATTAAACTGATCGGAACGTCGTGTATAAATAAAATATAGACAATGAAAGTCCGAAACACAAAGTTAATTTCAAATTCTTTAATAATGTTATAAAAACATTTTTTTGTCAATGTTAAAAAAACATTTTTTTTCCGATGTTAAAAAAAAAATTTCAGTGTTATAAAAACATTTTTTTTTCCAATGTTAGAAAAACATTTTTTTTTAATTATTAGAAAAACATGAAGTTATTTTTCTAACGTCAGAAAACGGGTTATTAAGCGCATTTTTCACAGTGAATATAACGTTAGAACTAACATCCAGGCTAACGTTATGTTTTCCGACTATATGTTATTTAAACGTTATTAAAATGTTTTTTTGTTTAGTGAGTTGTCAAAGTTTTTCAACAAAGCCGGGATTTGGTTCTCATATTTTTACACAAAGTATATAATAACTATATATTGCATTTTCGGCAATTATTTTCATAAACTGCATTACAAAACTGCATGCCAAGATGTAATGTAAATTAAAGTTATTACTATAATAATTGGCATGCATCTTAGAGATGTTTTGATATTTATACTAATAAAAGAGTAGTCAACATCAACTATAAACGCACAGGTCAAACCACTTGACCTACAGTTGTGAAAATTTAAGGACATATTGCGTTTGTGACGTAGGTGATCGCCAAGAAAGGATTTTTGAAAATTTTACCCCCTTAGGGGTTGAAATTTTAAAGAGGTTTTCTATATGTCGGAAACGAAAAGCCGCAGAGATCTGAAAATTTGTATGTAGATTCTACCAATAAAATAAGTAAAAACGTATTTTGGCGTTTTTTGAAATTTTAATTGGGGGTGGAAAAATGGGGGTAATTCCACTTCGAAGGGGGAAAAGGGATGCTCTGTATCTCAGAACAAAAAAAATTCACGGAGACTTAGTAATTGGTAATATAGAATCTACCAATAAAGTAGATGGACACGTGTTTCAGCGTTTTTATACCAACCCACTATTAATAGGGGGGTTATCCCCCATATTTGGTAAAGATTTTGATGTGTTTGTATTGTATTGTATTGTATATTTGTTTGTTGTGGGGTATCAAACTGAAGGAAATGAAGCCTGGAATCGAAAAAGGTGTTTATTTTTTATTAATTTTTGAAATTTTTTATCACCCCTCTCTGTATTTGATAAAAATATTGAACTACTAAAATATGGGTTCTGCACGGGATATCAAATCGAAGAAAATGGAAGCCAGACAAAAAAAAAATATATTTTTTTCAATAATTCATGAAATTTTTTATTACCCCCTCCCCTACTGTTATATTTAATCAAAATATTGATTTGCTAAATTTTTTTAATTAATTCCGACGTTAGCAACGCAGCGGGTGAAATGCTAGTACCTACCCAATAATTTTCTTGCGCCTTTATGATAATTTTTCTTAAGGTTGTTCTCTACAAAACTGCATGCCAATCGGTTAATCTTTGTTTGGTACTATAAAGTTAGCATAAAATTTATTGGCATGCATTTTAAAATCGTTGTAAGATATTTTGCTTTTTTTGCATTTTCGGCAATTATTTTCATAAACTTCTGCATTACCAAACTGCATTCCAATTCGTAAGCAGTCATTAGCTGCTTCATATTTGTCATTAAACATATTGGCATGCACTTTATGAACGTTCAAATATACCTAATATTTTTGCACTTTTGAAATATATTTCCATAACCTTCTGCACTAAAAAACTGCATGCCAATTGCAAAAAGCGTCCTTTGTATTGCAAATTTTATATTATTCCAATTACCGAACATTTTAAGATCGTTCGGAGAGAGCCTAAGTTTTTTTTGCATTTTGCCAGTAATTTTTGATGAGGTTGTGCACATCAAAACTGCATGCCAATCAGTAAATCGTCGTTTGGTAGTTCAAATTTACCACAAAACACATTGGCATGCATTTTAAAATCGTTCGAAGATGTCAAATATTTTAACGATTTCATGAACCCACCAAATTGGTTGTGCACGCGGAAACTGCATGCCATAAATTTTTCGCTCTATATCGTTTTCCTAAATTTTTATTTGGCAACATTGGCATGCATTTTAAAGTAGTTCAAAGACATCGATTTTTTTTGGAATTTGAAAATCGATTTGCGCACCCTTCTGCCCGCGACGACCGCAAGAATTGACCATCACTGATATACTTACGGTAAGTGCAATCACATATATGATTGGCATGCATTAGAAAAACGTTGCAAGAAACTGATCACATATCGACGGTCTATAACCAAAACAAAATCAATCTTTCAACAACTGTCTGGGGAAATTATAAAAAGACACAAACATCAGTCCATTTCATAAAATCCGTTTTACATGCAAATATGAAAAAAAAAATAGAAAGAGAGGGCAATATGAGTTGCCCACCTCTGATACAACAATAACTGTCAAATGTATAGAGGGCCTCTAGTAATAATTAGTTTATAGTTTTAATGGAGCCTCCACCCTAAGGCCACTATAAAGGCACGAATTGTTTAAGGACACTTTACGGCTTGCTTATTTCTCTTAAACTAGTAACAGGGTCTTTAAAAGCGACCCTTAAATCATTTGTAATTCCGCAAATTTTATTGTTATTTTTATTATCAACAAGTCCAATGTCGGCTTGGGTATTTAAACTTGATTAGCCCTGAAAATGTTCCCAAATCTAATTAAATCAACTATGTTCAAAATATCTGAGAATTCTGTGGTTGAATTCCTCAGGTCAGTTGCAGAGAGCTATTGGTGAAGAACTGTTCCAAACCGCACAGGAGTGTCTCTTGTTATATAATTTTCGAATTTCTCCAGATTTCTAGCTAGGGGTTCTATTTCAATAATGCCTGCAGAATGGCTCTAATTGTTCGAATGGCTTTAACCGCTATTTCGTCAGATACGCAGTCTCTAGATAGAATTGATAGAAATTTTATTGTGTACAGTTCTTCTTTTGTTTTTGGATATATATGGACAATTAAAACCAGTTGGCTTTGTGTTTTAGCACTTGTTTATCGGTACACGAAAAAAAAGCTACATTTTTTAGTTTAAATAATTTTGTTTTAAATTTTTTTTTGACATTTTTTTTATTTTCTGTTTTTGGTTGAAAATGCAATTATATCCATCTTAATCTGAAAACCGCGTGTCGCTAGCTGCTACGGTTCGTAAATTACAATTATTTTAAAAGTTTTATTCCCCCTCCTTCTCTCTTGCCAACCCTCCACCACCATCAAAAACTAATCAGTTCTGCGTCTGGCGACAAATAATTTTTATGCCGAATTTGATAAGGATCGGTTCAGCGGTTTTTGAGTTATTGTGTTAAAGAAAGACAGACAGACAGACAGACAGACACTATCCTAAAATTTTGTATTTAGGTCCTTTTTAACCCAAATAACTCATTTTAAGTGAAAATAAAAAACTTATTTTGCTGATTCCGATAACCTCCATACTAAAATTAAGCTAAAACAAACTATAAATTTCAAAATGACAGACATTTTTTCTACCTGTTATTTGAAAATCTATAGAGGTCAGAGAGGTCTTATCAAAATCCTGATTAAGAATACAATTTTTGGGGAAGAAAGTCAAGTGGGGATAATCGCTGCGCTCGTTATTTAAACTAACGCTTGTAAAAAAAAGCACTATTTTAGCCACTAGGTGTGAAAACTACTATTCCAAAACAGGAGAAGCAAACGGCTTTTCTTTTTTGGCAATTTTCTTATTTTTTTGTAAATGAAGTTTTAGTCTGGACGGAGCAGAGGGAATTAATCAAAAAAGTATTTACCCAGTACCAGGTATTATTATTTGTGTACTTAAAAATCTTAGTTTAAAGTACACAATATTTTGATGTTTAAAGAGGTTCCCGATTTTTACCATCAGATTTGTTCACATCGCGAAAAAATTATTCAAAAATTTCTGTGTGTGTATAGTTGGCATAAACAATAAGGATTAAGATTTAACCAAATTCATAAACATTTTGTCTCTACAAAGAAATGTTTAAACTTGCCAAGTCCCAAGTTTGTAATTCCCATAGTATTAAAATTCAATTCAGAGCTTGCCAAATAGTTTTGGCTCTTATAGCTCTTAAAATGCAATGCAACTAATTTAACAACACTTGGAAAATTATGGCTATGTACTATGGCAGGGCCGGCTCTAACATTTTTTCCACCGTGTGCAAGATCCTGAATTGGCGCCCTCCCCCCTATCTAGCCTAACTACTATAATTTTTTTATATATGTCTAAAAAATAGGTATACTAAAAGAAACCACAGAAAAAATTAACCTTAACTTTTAAAGAATTTTAGATAAACATCGATTTAGAAACAAGAAGGTAGCTTCGGTAAGTGTGCAAATAAAATCATAAAGTTATTTACAAACAATTTACAAACGAATACCTCTACCTAAATTGGGTCAGGCAAGAAAACATTACCTAATAAAAAAAAAATTTCTAACTTTAATTTCAGCAAACTTTGTTATGATTTCTGTAATTTTTCTCACATATCTCGTGTTCAACTACAATAATTGCAAGACCTTAAAATTGATTTTGTGTGATTGTGGTACGTAGGTAAGTCTTGATCCATTTTAACTTTGAGAAACTCCTTTCTCCTTTAGCATGCGGATGACTATGCTTAAATTGGCAGCAAAATTCAATTTTGTTTCAAGTTTAAGTACTTCTTTGGGATTTTTTTTTTCGCTTAAAAGAGAACATACAATGACCAGTTCGTCAGCTAGCTCTAAGCCATTTATATCACTTTAATCTTGGTCAGTTAAGACGTTCTCAAGTTTTTTGCAGTATGCTATTATCTGGCTTTTGGGTACTTGCTATAAGCTGTGAATACTGTCATACAAAAATTAAAAATTTTTCGAATGATCTTCTAGAGCGTAAAATCTTTGCTCCAAAGCATTTAGGGCTGTATCTAGAACAAGATAATAAAATTCTATTTTATACTTACTTTTCTTTTTGATCTATTATAGGTTCATCTTCGTTTTCATAATCAAAGTTCCTTTTTCGACGACGGATTCTATACCTAGCTGTAGTTTCAAAATATTTTTCAACATCAATTTCTGCCGCCAGCACGAGCAGTTGATCAAATTAATTTTGTCTTAAATTTTGAAAACATTTCTGGAAATTCTTTGGTGGTAGGTGTAGGGGTTCTGTTTGCATAAGTTTACTTACAGGGTTGACGTGGTTTAAAACAGTATACCAAATATAAACAGAATATTTTTATATTCTGTTATTGAACTGTTTAAGCGTAAGTAAACCAGACGCTTCATCTCTGATTGCAGCATCAATATTTGGATCATTATATATAGAAAAAAGAGCATCATAAATAGTAGTTTTAACAACTAGTGGCTCAAATAGTGCTTTTTTTACAATCGTTGGTTCAAATAACGAGCGCAACCAGGTACTTTAAAATGGCGGAATAGCGGAAATGGCTTAATTCTTAGGCAAGAATAATTAGATTTTTTCAATATTACTAAAAAGGTTTTTTTTTGTATCGGTAACCAAAAAAACCATGCTTTAGTTATCTGCAGACAGTTACTAAAATCATGTTTTTAATGAAGGTATTAAAAAAGAGCTTTTAGGCGCTTTGCAGTACGGGTAAAAATCGCTCGGGCTCTATCGCAGAGGTGGCGTTGCAGGGCGCTGAGTTTCCCACGCACAATCGCAGGGGTAGCGTCGGATAATAGTAAATTACAGGTAGGTACTCAGTAAATAAACAAAGTTATTTATTTAAAATTAAATATGTACTGCTACGGCTGCTCTTCTTAGTGACTAGACAAATAAAAAACTAATATTTGATTGTTTAGAGACCTTTAGAATTAGTTTCTATTCAGTTTTGTAGGTTTAAGGTCAGGAGAATGAAAAACAAATTCAAATTTAACGACGTTTCGATGTATTTTACATTATCTTCGGGGTTTCTAAAATAAAATACAAAAGAAAAATAAGAAGCTTGTTTAACCTGTTGATTTAAAAGGCATTGTTTGTTTGTTTACACGGCTAATTAATTCTTTTACTTTTTCCTTTTCTGTCCTTCTCCCCTCCCGCAGGACTAAGAAATAATAAACAATATTAAAATTGAGAAAAGAAGAAAAAAAAGGCAGAAAAGTCTTTTAAATTTATTTTGTCATATATATATACTCTGTAACGTGCGTTCTTTTTTCCTTTTTTTTTCCTTTTTTTATTTCTTCTTTTCTCAATTTTAATATTGTTTATTATTTCTTAATCCTGCGGGAGGGGAGAAGGAAAGAAAAGGAAAAAGTAAAAAAATTAATTAGCGGTGTATAGAAACAAACAATGCATTTAAATCAACATGTTGATGTAAAATACATCGAAACGTCGGTAAATTTGAATTTGTTTTTAATTCTCCTGACCTTAAACCCACAAAACTGAATAGAAAGTAAAAAACTAATATTTAGTTTTAAACTGATAAATGTAATTTTTCTTCAACTCTTTTTGGCGCCCGCCCCTAGAATTTGGCGCCTTGTGCAATTGCACACTTTGCACATGCCTAAAGCTATGTTTAGTTTTAATCTTTTCATTACATTATGGTCTTCTGTTTTATAATTGGCGAATACTATATTCTTCCCAAGTGTTTTATTTATTCTTTTAACACCGATCTTAATTTTACGACTTCGGAATCCTTTAACAGCGTGAGGTTCTCTAATTTTTATGGCTACAATTTTATTACCGTCAACAACATAGTTGTTACTGTAAGTTGTTTATGTTCCTTCACACTCTAACGAACATTCTATTTGTACTGAATTATTGGGCATCGATTTACAATTTAAATAAGTTAATTAAGTAGGATTATAATAATATTTAGTATAAACTATATATTTAACTATAATTCGGGTTTATTTGTACATTTAGAACTTTTCAGTTGTGTGAAAAATGATATACATATATGCTTCATTAATAAATTACCATTTTGCTAAATTTATCCTAGATCACTGTCGAACATCCTGTTTAGAGAGGAAGTGACTTTTTCCGGGGAGAATGATAAATTCATAGCTTTATCTTCCATATTTTGTTTTGTGTGAAAGACACGCTCGAACCAATGATTATGCTTAACACATGTACGGCATGTAAAAGATTTGGTTTGTCATTACTTGGAAATGTTCATTCTTACATTTTATTAATCATACTTAGATCGAAAAAATTGACTTTTAGGCTAATTTTGTCTAATAGTAAATCGCCGAATGCAGATCTTATTCTACCATGTAATTTTTTTTTCACAAATATGTTTGTATATAATATAAATACCTGCATAAGAAACTCGAATCCGCAATTACAAGACGATAGCTTTTTTCGTCACGGATGTAAAAGAAAACTTTTATTTACGCAGGGGTCCGATCAAATTGGTCCGAAGTGAGTAAACACCCATTTTTCTACTCAAAGAGAAAGAACGGCACGGTTGAAAATATATATATATTAAGCCAAGAAAAACCCAGTAAGGTTTACATCAGTATTACCAATTACAATTATTTAAAAAAATATGCTAATTCCGTAAAATTAAAATAGTAGTATTCACAACTGATGGTCTCCCTTGTATAAAAAATATAAAATTGAAATAGAAAAAATTAAAAAAAAAATTCTGCGTTTTTTATACTATAAAAAGTTTGGAACATACATATATGACATACCCTATCAATCTCTGCTTTTAGAATTTAAATATACAACCCAAGACAAGGAGAAAGCAAACTGCCCTAATATTTCTGTTTAAACTTCATTACAAAATTAGTTCCCCTTACCTGTTAAGTAATATATGTATCAACGTCAACCCTTATCTAACTAACAGAAATAATATATTTTATCTAAAAACATCACGAACTAACCTTGGTTTAAACTCGCCCCTGTACAAAATGTGTGAATTGGCAAACAGTGTTAAAAATATTGTACATTTATTACATTTTACTCCCATTAGTTCATTTAAACATCAAGTGAAAAGAATAGATTTTAAGTAGTGTTAGCCATAAGTTATTTCTTTTTGATCTCTTTCTTTGTTGAAAGAGTGGCATTTCTTCTCAGAGTTTCTTTTTTTTACTTTAGGTTTCATTCTTAGTTGTAATGCCTCACTTTTTTTTGTCTGTTGATTGCAAATAAATAAATAAATAAATAAACTAGTGGCTAAAATAGTGCTTTTTTTACAAGCGTTGGTTTAAATAACGAGCACAGCGAGGTATTTAAAAACGCGAGTAAAAAAAAGCACAGTTCAGCTGCGAGTTGTTAACACTATTTTTTTTAATGCTATTATCAAAAAATCCAAGAAAGACAGGAAAATACTTTTACCTATGACCAACCCATAATACTAATTTAACTAGCGTCCCAACACGACTGTAATGGATCATTTACGCTCCTAGGATAATATTGAAGCTTAGACGTAAACCAAAAGATGGCGTGACAATCGATAAAACTTTATTTTATAAGGGCACTAATTGACGCAAAAATGTGAATAAATCCAATATAATTTTAGTCCCGTTAAATTGACATATTACGTATTTTTAAGAAAAAAAAACCTTGTTTTTTAAAAGATATATAAAAAGTCCCTTAGTAGCATTATTGGTTTTGACGTTTTAGATAGAACGTCATTGAAACTTCAGGTTATGAATGTTGTGGACTTAAGAGTGTTCGCGTTTAATACTTTTAATAATTTGTAATATTTATGTTGACATTTTCATTGGTCGTATATTTTTACTCGGTGACGTTCATTGTTGCGACATTTTAATCTTTCACAGTTTGATATTTTGACGATGTTTTTAAATGATTTTTTTATAAATACTTGATAAAAACTGGCCGAAATGGCTTAATTTTTAGGCAAAAATAATTAGATTTTTTCAATATTACTATTTTCCACTATTTCTCTTTAATTTTTTCACCCGTGATCAAAAAAAAAGTTTTTTGCATCGGTAGCCATGCTTTAGTTATCTATCAACATGACTGTAATGGAGCATTTACGCTCCTAGGATAATATTGAAGCTTAGACGTAAACCAAAAGATGGCGTGACAATCGATAAAACTTTATTTTATAAGGGCACTAATTGAAGCAAAAATGTGAATAAATCCAAAATAATTTTAGTTTTTTCACCCGTGATCAAAAAAAAAGTTTTTTTGCATCGGTAGCCATGCTTTAGTTATCTGCAGACAGTTACTAAAATCATGTTTTTGATGAAGGTAATTTTTGATAACTCATGCATAATGTGATGTAACATATATTTTCCTACATCCAAGTGCATGTTCAACCACGTGATGCATTTTTGAGTCAGGGTGGCCACGCATGAGAAACGCATAGATGGGAACCGGGTGTTACAAGTTACAAAGTTTGTAAGTGTCGTCCTGTATATTTCAGCATGTCACAAATTTAATAATTTAATATCACAGAGGATCCTGATATATGTTTTTGTATATTTTTTCACTTTTTTAAAAAAAACAATTTCTGCTTTTTCGCGCCCAATTTCAAATAGACAAATGACATCATAGGAAAGTTTGGACGGCAAGCGAAGACAAAAAAATTGTTCTTATTGTTTAACAGCAAGTAATTTTTTTCTCGCACGTTTAATAAAAAGTAAGAAACAGGAATGAAAATTTCAAGTAGCGATAAAAATTAAAAAATTACGGGGAAAAAGCCTCTTGATTAAAGTGTCTTTTTGGCGCCTCCAAATAAAATATTCCAGTTTTATCCTTTAGTGTATAATATACTATCAGTTATTATGACATTTTAAATCTCGCACTTAAACCGGAAAATTAACAACATTAACAATTAAGGCCCCCGACATACTACATCTTGACTTTAGCTCGAAGTTTTAATGAAAGCGCGGCATAAGGTGGGCGAGCAGCTCTGTAATTTTCGTTTTATGATCCTCATACACCCTGAGAAAATTGCAATTAAAGCAACTCACCTTGCGCCGCGCCGTTGCCCTTTTGGTAGCAAATACAACGATTTGAAATTAAGGAGGGACTAAAAAGTATATATCCTTTTTAACAGCGATATAAAATTTAAAATAATACTTAGGTTTAGAAGCTGGCTAAGAGTATACTCTTTGTTAAAAAAATGTCTGATTTATAGGTATCTTTTGCTCAAGATCTTAACAAAGAATGTATCTGATAATTTTGGTCTCATTTTGAAAATAACGATGAAATGTAGGCAAGCGAGCATTCCCTAAAAAAGGTAAAGCTAACTGTAGACTTGAGTAATTATTTTAAGGGAATACTCGTTAGCCTATTTTATTATTTACCTGCACTAAATTCGTTCTAGGTCTGTAATAGTTATTTATCCACCTTCCACCTAAGTTAAAAAGTTGGTATTTTCCTTATAGAATGATCCTCTTTTTATTTGATATTGAAAATCAGCTTAATTTTTTTTTAAATGATGTATTACACTTTGTGTTTTATTTATTTTATTTTTTATATATCCTTATTTTTTATTACTCCTTTATTTCTCTTTACTCACTTTTCATAATAATACAAAATAAAAAATAAAAGAAGCTATTAAAATAATAATAATAAATAATAACTAACTTTATTTGCCGAAATATCCAAAGTACATACATTTACAAACAAATGAGTCCTCAAGCAATATCTTGCTTCTTCAGCCACTGTCTTACGTGTTCTCAAAAAGAATGGTTATCATTCTTACAAAGCGTCAAAAACGCATCAAATTTTTCCGGAGGACAACTATCGTCGTATGAAATTTTGCGAAACAATGATGGAAAGGGCTAATCGTGATGAAAACTATCTGAGATCTAACACAGTATCCCCAAAAACTAAATGTTTGGAGGGGGTATTGTAGGGGAACACGTAATTGGGCCATTTTTTATTGACAACAATTTGAATGGTGCTAGATACTTGGATCTACCGCAGCAGCATATTATTCCAACTGCTAGGCAGTTGTTAGGTGTGAGATTTGGTGAAACATGGTTTCAACAAGATGGTTGTCCCGCTCACAATGTTGAACTTGTTAGGGAATATCTTGATAATGTATTTTCTAATCAGGTTATAAGTACACGGGGAACTATTTCATGGCCAGCTCGATAACCCGATCATGCTCCTATTGACTTCTATCTGTGGAGTTATATCAAAAATAAAGTTTACGGGCATGAAATGGCTAATAATTTGGAAGAACTCCGGATTAAAATTAAAGAAGCTTTTCAAACTATCACCCCTAACATGCTTGGAAACGTTAGAAGGGGTTTTTATAATAGGCTCGGATATTGTCTAGTCGAGCAAGGAGGACTTTTCGAACATTTGCTCTATTTTTTTTTTACTGGGAAAATCTTTTTGGTTTTTAGAATGTATTATTTTATTTTGAGAACTTGCTTTTATTTTGTTTCTTCTTATTATTTTCATTGTAACACGTTGTCAGTGATAAATCTGAGCAGTTGACAATAAAACGCTCTTATTTATCAGTGACAAAAAATAAGAAAATTACGTTATAAAAATCTGCGTATTTATTGACCAAATTCCGGTTTCATTGACTACGCTCCATACAGCACCGTGGTTAGAGGCGTACTAAATACTAAAGGAAAGTCATGCAAGTGGTGATCGCAAGCCTGAGTATTGGTTGCTTCACTGATAGGTGTGCGGTGGCACTGCATGTACGTACACTGACAAATTGGACTTCTTCCGGCCTATGTTCGCAGTAGCTTAAAGCGGTCTGTATATTTAGAAGAAACCGTGTATTAGAACTCCGTCAGTCAATAAAAGCCAGTTTTTCAATACTCTTTTAAAATTTCTTTAGCTAATTTTTTCTTTAAAGCACATAATGTGATACACCCTTGTAAAGAGAATTTAAAGCTGATTTTAAAAATAAAATGAAAAAGGGTCATTCCTTAAGAAAAATACCAACTTTGTATTATATCTCAAAAAATAAAAGTGACATATAAAATCCAGTTTGACAATCGAATTCTGCTTTAAAAAATTTGCAAAAAGGTAATGTACTCTAAACAGAAATTTTGTACAAATAATAAAGTTATATCCCAAGATTTAGTTTACTCCTCTAAACTTCTCTTAAAAATTAAGCCTCGCAAGAGGAGGTCTATTCTTTACACCTTCTGGAATACCCTCCCAAAACCATTGAATTTTGGACACGCTGTACAGCTCAGCCATTCCAGGTAAAAGTCCACCACGGGTAATATCGCGAAATACGAATTAACGAAGGCATTAACCTACTCTTTGTGACCAATTATAGATTTTTCAATTTACCGCTAAAAGCTGAAACTGTTTCTATTAAAAAAGTAATTTAAAATCCTTCTTTGTGACAAAAAAAAATGCCAAAAACATGAAATTTGGGCGTTTTCTTATATTAAAAGATTAGCCTAAACTTTTTACTCTCAAATATTTTTGCACACTATCCATGAAATAATTGTATAAAAAATCAATTAAGTAGGCTTGCCAGTATTACCAAGACTTATTCATTTTGTGTAAATCACTTTTCTTGTAATTTAAATATTGTTTCAATTTTGAGTGGAAATGGTGTTTGTTCAATTCTTAACCTTTTCGTTTTTTGGTAAAATAGTAACAAATATTATTTAAATGTGATTTTAACTTTACGATTATATTAAATTTTGGCATATTTTGCGGTCCTATTGGCAAATAAATAAATAATACCAAAATGAATGAAGGTATGCTTCTATTTCCTGTTGCGTCCGTTACGCATATTAAAAGGCTTTTTACCAACTTAATAAAGTAGATAAAAAATAGGTTTACATTTGAATTGTTTGAGTACAATTAAAGTATTTATTTTTTGGTATCACCGTTAACATATTTTCAGTGTCTAATGGCAATATTTAATTTTAAATTTAAAAAAATCATTTAAGGGTGAATTTGAATAAAAAATGCGCTTCTTCAAATTACTTAATCTAAAATACTGTTAATCAAATTATTTCATGGATTTTGTATAATTTAAAGATTATTTTAAAAATCTACATAAAAACAAGATATATTTTTTTGAAAAACCACGCAAATGGTCTTTGGGAGATACCAGAAGCTTTCGCTATGCAAAATTTTGTTAATTTTTGATGTGGGGATAATCTGTTTAAGTAAACAAACTGTTTTCTTTATAATTTTTTAATGACATTTGACAAAAATTCTTCAAAATATAAACTTGACAAGTCTCTTACAATAACAAGAAGCGATTGCACGGGACAACTAGTAATTTGAGAACTTTAGGGCCCGCGGGCATAAAAGGCGCTCTAGAAAATGCACTTTTACGCCCGGTTGTGTATAAAAATAATTATATCCTTATACTTGGTGACGATTCATCCACATTCAATTATTTGTTTTTCAGACATTTTTAGCATCATTTTATCTACAATTTGTTTGTCTTTTTTTACACTCACTAACACCCGTTTTTGATTAAATTTAGGGTTCTCTGGCAGTAGTTTTGTGTTTCTGTTCCTGGAATTTTTGTGAAATATTGGTGTAAATATGACACATTTTGCCTGTTTTCAGCTGCCTACAACTGAAAGCAAAAAATTAAAATAATACCAGTTTTGTCTATCAAAGTAAACAATATCTAAAAAAAATTGTTTTTGTAAACTTAAGGCCAATAAAGGAGAGGACAAATGACCCAAATCTTATCTTTGAGTGGACGGATTCCCCGCATATTCTTATCGAAGAATTTTCAAAGTACCTAATGTTAAAATGTTTGGATATTCACACAAATTTTCCGTTCTTGAAATTGTCTGTATTACTTACTGAAAAAAAAACAATCTCATCCTTTTAAAACAACGCAAAATTTCTCCATTCTTTGCCAGTTTATAAGCCCGTAGTCACGTTTAACTGTCATTTTTCAAAACTTTAACGCTCCCATAAAGTTCCCGAGGCCAGTAAGAAATATGTCGAGACATAACTTCTAATTTTCCGTACTGTAATGATATGGTATTTTCTCTCGAGAGATTGCATTTTTAGTCAATAGTGTTTTTCGCTGCGCACTTCATTGTCTTATATCAATATTAAAATGCTCTTGAATTTTTAACATTGCGTAGAAAGCTCTTACTGGAAATTTGACGGATTTTTATTAATTATGGTTGGATCTTTACCAAATTGATGTGTGTTAGTGACAATAACAATTTGCTCCAAAATTATGTCCTCTAAACGAATCCTTGCTAACCCGGCTATAAAAAAGAAAATTTTAAGAAGCAACAAAACATTACTTTCTGGTCAAAAAGAACTCACCCAAGTAACATTTGTTTATTTATAATAGTGGTGACCCTGTCGCCACCACCTGCCAATAAAACATAGGTTTTAAAAATTGGCTAATAGAATCTTTTTTTTTTGCAGTTCTGATCACCTTTTATATAACCTTCTCCTATACATAACATAGTGCACTAGCTCTATTTCTAAGAAAGCTGCTGAAATTTTCTGGGACCTGTTATAAAACCAATCTTGGAAATCAGGTCTCCATGAATTCTTGTGGTGCAAATTAAGGATTCAGATGCGTCTTGTCACTGATTTAAAATGGTCATATAAAAGACTAACAATCATAGGAATGGAATTTAAAAAGTTTACTTAAAGGGAATATAATATTATAACTAAATATGAGTCAGAAAAACTCTCACAATAAACAAAATCATGTGCAATCCGCAGTTTACTGATAATATCCCTTAAAAAAAAGTTTGCAGAAAACACGCGCTTCTTTCTTTGGAAAAATATTGATGTATTGTTTCAATATTTTGTCCAAAAACTCTTAAAATCCACAGCATCCAGATACATTAACTAATTTTATTCTTTTTAGCAGAACAAGCACTAAAAAACCACCAATTATTTTTTGTTTACATATTTTTTATACTATATAAAGATACTATGGTTTTTTTCATTTACCTTATGACTAAAAGTAGTTCAAACGTCCCCTATAAAACGTGTGCAACTATCCAAATAAAGAAAGGGAGAATAATTCCCTGGGAAAACAGAAGTTCAAGATGCCTAAAGTTTTGATCACAGGTGGTGCCCAAAAATGTTGAAGTCACGAAATTACATGCATATTTTTAAGTTTCACAAACTATTTTTGAGTAATTTTAATTCGATAATATCTCAGTGCGCTCAGTGACTTCACACATGAGCAAAACATCTTGCAGCATCGAGCTCCTTGTTTTTCGTGCAGAAATTGCACAACAATTGCAATTGTTTTTTATTGTACAAACAATTGAAAAGAGCAAGCTCCATTTGACGATTGGACTCTCTGGGTGGGTCGAGGGCAGGACCCTTTACTGACCCGAAACATATTTTGGGGCGGCCAGAGGAGCCTTGACCCAACAAGTAAAAAGGTGAAATTAACTCTGTGTTTCCGACTTCCATTCTCTATATTTTATTTATACACGACGTTTGCACCTGAAGACGATCAGAGATTGTACTGATCGAAACGTCGTGTATAAATAAAATATAGACAATGGAAGCCCGAAACACAGTTAAACAAGTAAAAAGGTGTCAAGGTTCTAAATCACACCCTTTATAAATAAAACCGTTTTGGACTCCTTATATATTTGAATAGTTATATACTTACCCATTTATAAATTAACTTTTTGTTCTATAAAATTCCCTTGCGCTCTGGTACCCACAGTCTTCTTTATATAATTAAATATGACCTTAGGTAAATTAATAAAACTGGAAAACAAGGTATAAGCCATAAGGTAAATAAAACAACCATTATGAAAACCGGGACCCTAATTAATAAAACTCTAACGGTGGGATTTACTAAAAAGGTTTAGTCTATTTTGGAACGGTCCTAGGTTTAAGTGAAATTTTTGGTTTTAAGCATTTTAAATCAAACCTCCTTGAGTCGATTATTCAATAAAAAAATTTAATAAATTTTTTTATTGAATAATCGTCTTAACATAATCTTTTGCTGGATTTAAGAAGAAAGTTTCAATTTAGAAGAAAAGACAATAAAAAAATTTAAACCCACGCGGGGCTTAAATAGTAAAAACTCTGTAGAACAAATTAAAATTGGGGTTATAGTCACTCTAATTAAAACTTACTCTTGATAATTATTTTTTCCAATTAATACTTGATGTCACACAACGATTTAGATGGGTAATAATAAAATCGGGAGTAGAATAATTTTGTATTTATTATAAGTTTTTATTTATGAAATGTATTAAAAAACGTAAATGCAAGTTTTTTTCGAGCGAGTTCGGATCTTTAACCTCTGCTTGCACCTTGGCTTGTACCAACATCTACTGATGAAAGCTACAGCTTTAAAATGAGTGGGCTTTGAGTAAGGAAAGTTTTTTTGATTGAGCTTTTAGATAACGTCAATGTTTTACTTTCAGTTTGTAAATAAATTAATATAGTTGTTTTGGGTTTTTTTTGTTTGGCATATTTTTCGTGCATAATCAGTGACCTTCATTTATGTTTGTTTTGCCTCGTAGTGCCCTCATAAATATATTTTTTGTGCTGAAAACAAAATATGGCGTGTTTCTGGACAAAATAAGAGCTGTTTTATTGGGTAATGAACAACTTGGGTTATTAAATAAGGTAAATTAATCCTTGTAAAAATGGTTACTTAGGGAAATTATAAACGAAGTTATTATTAAATGCCACAAAACAAACCTTTTTGGAGGCTATAAATTTAAACCACTCCCCTGAGGTGGTCTAAAAAATCACCAACTTTATAACCTCAAACACAAATAATGAAGCTATTATGTGCCAAATTTTTGGCGTATTCACCATTTGCCATTTCAAAACCTGTCAAAAAAATTAGTTTTAGGGCATTTTCTTCTAAAATATGTTATATTTTGAGAAAAAAAAGCAGTTTGTCAGTGGTATTTTGCAATAACAATAGAAAATAATCAATAACTTTGTGTCTTTTCTGTATGGGTAAGTGTTTTTTGAAAATTGGTTTTAAAATTCACTACCCTCCACAGGTGTAAATATTTAGACCTGTGGGGGGTACTATTTTAGATCTTAGTAAATCTCACTGTAAGAGCTTAAAATGTTACTAGGGCACAAGCGCATAGTTCCTAGGCTTCGGGTTGCCGCGCCATGCCTAATTATACTAACCTTACTACCCGTTGGCCAACCAACACGCGTGTACCCCTACATACATCCTCTAAAATATCTTCTCCAATAATTATTATTACCCATAAATTAAATAAATTATAGGAATATCTCAAAAAATTCGGATCTGACGGACTTTTACATCGGTGTGTGTCGCTAGTTGCCATGGTTCAAAGATCTTTAAAAATATTAACCTCCCTCCCGTCCCCATTTCCAATCCGCACCCTTATGATCGCTCATCGCCTGGTGCAGTTGAGCTAAATTTGATAAAAGTGGGTTCAGCGGCTTCAGAGTTATACTCCTAGACAGACAGATATCATCACAAAATAACTCACTTTTAGTAAAAATAAAAATTAAAGATTCCAATAACCCCAAACTGGTTTGAGAATGGTAAAAATAATGTTGATCGTTATTTGCATTTTATAGTATGACTAAATAACCGTTTTAGAATTAATCATAACATCCATTAAAACCTAAAGTAAAAGCCCATAATGTTCCCTTAAACTAACGAGCAAATTAGCCCCGAAACGTAAAATATAAGCTGGCAATCATTGATAAAAGCCAATTACTTGTTATTTCCGGTGTTTGTGTATACGGTATTAACACACATGTTTATTATCTTTGGTTTCGATCGAGTAAACACAAGACAAGGAGTTGAGTGCTGTGATCACACAGAAAACCCAAAATAAACAAAATTAATTATTAATAATTTAGGGAACTTAACGGGATATTTTGCCAGTCTTGTGGTTTTTGTGCAATGGTTTTTCTGGAAAAAATAAAAATAGCAGAGCTGTTATAGCTTATTTGCTGGCCCCTTGAATTACTTTTATGGTTTTATTTAAGTTGTCAAAGTGTTAAGCAAAGCAAATAAGCGTTGCTTTAGTATTTATTTAGGGGTAGTAATGAATTAACCAAGGTGTTAAAATTAGTTTTCATCGTTTACTTCTTGGGAGAATCACTATACAGTTCCAGTCTGGACAAAAGTCCACACAATACTTAAATGCCAAAGGGAAAACAACTTGAGAGCCTGTAAAGATAGACATATTAAAAATACTTGGGCCAGATATTCAGGCAGCCATTAAAGCTCTTAAAAGCATCTAGATTACTGGTGATTTTAAAATTTTCGGACTAATTGAAATTAATTACATTGAAAACCAGCTGTAGTGTAAGTATACAGAAAACAACTAAGGGGTTTCCAATGCAACCCTGTCGTGTTTGTCAGGATATCAAAGAATCGCTGAAAACGAAACGGATCGTCAACATTAGGGATATTTTGGCACGCTTATTTGACACTAGTTGTTGTGGTAATTACTGCGTCTGCGCAATAGCTAAACCTCATTCCGTAGTGGTAATTAACCACTACCACTGCCGTAAGCTACAAATCCATTTCGTTGTGGTTATTTTTCTGGTTAGTTTTAAAGAATTTTGGCGTAGATAATTTTACTAGTAATAAAACATTATCAGATTCCAACATATAAAACACTCATTTTGTAAAATTAAGCCAAATTTTTTATTTTTTCTCATCTCTAATTTTTTTTATAAGTGACAGTTTTTAATGTGTTCCAAAAACTCTGGTAAAATCGATGAGTGGTAGTGGTAGTGGTAGTGGTTGTTAAACACTACCACAGCAGCTGTCAAAGATTTCAAAATTTTAAGCGTTCCAAAATATCCCTATTATTGGCCTACCTCAAACACAACAGAAAACAAAATACATACTGGGAGACAACACACTCATACAGATATAGATAGGTATAGACATCCTAACCTTACTGACATCCAAACAAAATGAACCAGTACAATGAAGTAGAAGCAGAAGCAGACAATGCGGCAAAGAAACCGAAAGAGATCACTGTGGTGCTTTGGACTACAGAAGTTAGAAAGTATAGAACCTGCATGTGCAAAACAAGTGTAGGGCACTCGGTTACTCCAATGAGTGCAGTATAAACGACAGAAAATATTCTTCTAGTTTTTGTCCACTACTTACTACACTCTTTTTTGCTTCGATTTTGGGGTGTGTAAAATACCTTTTTTTTAGAAACTTTAAAATCTGAGTATCCTATTCCTTGTGAGGTATATAAAAAGCCTTTACTAATGGACAAAAATAGGACACTTCAAATCTTTTAAAATAAAAAAAAAAGTCAACAAAATAAACTATATAAATCATGAAAAAGCAATATTCAAAACTAAAGGCAGTATTTTTATAATCGCCCCTATAAAGGAATTCTTAAAATCACCTCAATTTCAAATAACTATCTCTAAATCCCATCTTGTGCCAATCTAAGGAATATCCCTTGAGGTTTCCTACAAGGAACGAGTGTGAATACGGCCTTTAAAGAATTCCCCCTCTTTAGAGGACCACAAAAATGTAGCATCTGACATTCTATAGAGTGCACAACCGTCAACTCTGCAGGGTCGTTTTTAATTTGTATAAACTGACGCTTCTCGAAAAAACAGTGTTTAGGGATGGGGGCTCGAAGCGCACGGCTGACTAAACATAGAAATTGGCAAAGAGGGAATGAAAAATAAAAGTGTAACTGTGCAAGCCTTAATCAGTACTTGTTTTTATACTTTAAAAAAATGCTTCATGCCTATGCCAACTTAAACCATTGAACTTTATATATGTCATTCCTTTAAATGTGGACATGGTGAATAGAACTTCAAGATCCTTGTCTATTCTGACTAAAACATTCAAGTTAAGAGTATAGTCATGCAAAATTTCGTGTATTTTTGATCCCACATTTTTCCATCCAACTGCAGAAATTTTTCAAATATTTTAGTCTTATTTTAAAGCTTGAATCTTAGATTGTTTTAGTGGAACTTTTTGAAATTTTTGTCTAGTCTTGCAGATATAGCAGACAAAATCAATGGATCTATATTTCTCAAAAATTAAAATCAAAATTGAAAAACCTTTACTGGAGAACACTACATTCAAGCTTTATCCTTAAAAGAAGTAGTAGTAGTATAGGGGCGGCCCGTGAGCCTGGAAATTAGGCCTCTTCATGGGCCCTTTCTGCCATACCCCGTTCCTTAACCCTATGCCCCTACTTCCGCTGCAACTCTCACTTCGGGCCTCCCTGTCTTTACGAAGTTTAGTATGTCGGCCCATTTGGGCGAGTGCAGCTCTTCTTCCTCTATCGTGGAAAATCCCCACTTCAGCTGCCTTGATCTGGCATATGCATCACACTCTGCTATCAAGTACTGTGCCGATCCCTCGTCGAGCCCGCAAGCGGGATACACGGGATCTCCTGTTACTCTTATTTGCGTCATCCCTGTCAGCAGTCTAATGTCTTTTCGGGTCTTGCCTAAGAGCCATTTAGTTCTGGCTACATTCGGACCATCCACGAATAGCTTGGACTGTCTGTACTTTGACTCTTGCCTCCAGGACGTCTTCAGTTCATTATTCGCCCATTTGTTGAGCTCACTCTGTACCTATTTCCTCGTTATTCCTAGAAGAGATTCCGAGATTTATCCTTAAAATGCGACTAAAATTTAAAAAAAATATATATTTATTGATGCTAAATATGCCATAGCACTTACAGAAGTGAAGTCAGTACACAAAAATTACAAAATAAACACCATAATATCAAAACCCATAAAATAACAGTTTTCTAAAATTAATTACTACTTAAAAAAACAAAATAAAATGTAAAAAACTAAAAAGAATTTTAAAAAATCAACAACAAAAAACATTTAATAAAAAATATAAATAAAACGATTACTATCAGTCTTATGGTTTTAAACACGTTTAAAATTTAAATTAAAACGTAAAAATAGAACAAACAAGACACCTAAATGTAAAGCAACTTGAAGCAAAAAAAAAATAATACAAAAGTAAAATCAGCAAATAATAGACTCAATATCATTTAAAATAGCGCAAAAGTAATAAAGTTAAAAATAGTCTTTAAAATTTTAGATGTTAGTGCAAAAAAAATCTAGGTTGACAAGATATAAATTTCACATATCCAATGGAAGAGTCAGCAGTTAAGTATTGGTCTAAGGAAAGGTGAATTTTAGTTAGCTTTTTCAAATGGACAATTCAAATCATTTTAATTTAAAACAACGACTAACATAGGAAGCAAAATATGATTAATTATTTTTCCGTGTATTTTAACGCTTTAAAAATAAACAAAAATCCGCGATATTGCTTTTTTCTAAAACTCCAATCTACGACGTTCTTATTGAATCTATTGTGACTGTATAAATGGCAAACACACCCCTAAAATAATATAACATTTATTACGCTGGTCTTCACAATAAGTCATTTATTTTATAATAGACACTTGGGCACTGCAGACGCCACACCTTTCTTTGGTTATAGCCTTTTGTCATTAGCATGGTGTTCTGTCTACACCCTCGCATATAAAATTGGTGGGGACCCAGTAAAAGCACTGCTGCATAAGGGATTAGTCTAATTACATTTTGGACAATGGGGTTCGTACACAGAAAAAAGGAATGGGTTGATTCAAATAATATTTGGTTGATAATAAGCAAACACATATTTTTTTGATTGAAATAATCATTTTTTAAAGCAACTTATTTTTAGTTGACGAAACAAAAGTTTCTTATTTGTTTTAAATAAATATTATTTAAAACAAAAAACTATTTGTCCATTATCAAACAGAAATCAATGCTCATTTTTTTCTGTGTACATAAAAAAAATACTTATATTTTTCTTGATTCTGCGTAAAACTTTCGGTGGCCATTGCATATGACATGACCTCAACACGCTGTTTTTTTAAAATAACTGTGTGTTTTGGACTTCCATTGTCTGTATTTTATTTATACACGACATTTCGATCAGTACAATCTCTGATCGTCTTCAGGTGCAAACTACAATTTATTCCTAAGGCTAAGTACTTATATACTATGGGAAATCACTCAACCGTGAAGTTTAAGAAGTTGGCTCCGCCCAAGGAGGGGCTTCCAAATATTTGGAACTTCAACACTTGGTTTACTGAAAACACCCTGATTCTGCCCTATAATGGCAGTTTCAAGGAATTATCGTTCCTTCCAGTGTGACTCCTTGTGCAAAACCTTTGCTTCTGTCCACTTCATTCGGTGTTGTTTTCACCATGCATGTTCGGCGATTCCTAATTTTGTTGTTTCACCTCTTTGGGTATTCGTTTGGTGTTCCTTAAGCCTAATAGATAGTGATATTTTTGTTTCGCCTATGCATTCCTTATTTTGTTTGTTCTCCAGTTTTGTTTTATTAAGAGCACTTCGAATTATATTGTTAGATTTAAAGGCTGTTTTAATATTAAAGTTCGCTACTCTTCCAATTTTCTCTGATACTCCTTTAATTTATGGAATTATAAGGAATGGATTTGCCTGGTTTTGGTCTTGTAATCTCTATTCTGTTTGCTAAAATTTAGAATTTCCTTGAAGCTGCCTTTATTGGGAAGAATCAGGGTGTTTTCAGTAAACCAAGTGTTGAAATTCCAAATATTTGGAAGCCTCTCCTTGGGCGGAGCCAACTTCTTAAACTTTACAGTTGAGTGATTTCCCATAGTGCGAACATAGGGGGAATCAAGTCCAATTTACTCTCCGTGCCGTACGACCGAGGTAGATTCGAAGCACGCTGCAGTGTTATCTTTTGGAAATTTATTTTGTTTTTATTATTTTGTTTCATTTCTGACTTGCTCGAGAAACAGATTTGGTAAGTTCTTAAGTGAAATAATACATTTTTAAAACTAAAAACGGATGTCTACGAAGTTGCCAAATAAGTACAGATAGTCAAATGGTATTATCAAGGCAGACCATTGAGACTTATTCAAGAACTTTTTTGGAGAATTTTGTAAATCGCCCAGAACCTAGTTTATCAACGATTCATAGGTTTGTGCAGAATTTTGAAAAGTTTGGTTGTGTAGCGCCAAAAAACCATAAAAAACCCACTGTTTTGAATGACGAGCAGGAAGTATGAGGTGTGATGATTTGCGCTGCAGTGGAGGAAAATCCAAAATTAACTAGCCACCAAATTGCCGAATCAGTTGATACGTCTTCAGCCACTGTCTAACGCGCTCTCAAAAAGAATGGTTATCATTCTTACAATTTTTCCCGAGGACAACTATCGTCGTATGGAATTTTGCGAAACAATGATGGAAAGGGCTAATCGTGATGAAAACTTTCTGAGATCTATTCTTTTCACACATGAAAGCACTTTTCCATTATTGAATCGTCATAACCCAACACACGTTCGATATTGGTCGAGGGAAAATTTGCATTTATATATTATTTTTTTTAAATGTTTGGGGGAACACGTAATTGGGCCATTTTTTATTTTCGGCAATTTGAATGGTCCTAGATACTTGGATCTACTGCAGCAGCATATTATGGTTTCAACAAGATGGTTGTCCCACACACAATGTTGGCCTTGTTAGGGAATATCTTGATAATGAATTTTCTAATTGGGTTATAAGTACACGGGGAACTATTTTATGGCCAGCTCGATCACCCGATCTTGCTCTTAATGGCTTCTATCTGTGGAGTTATATCAAAAATAAAGTTTACGGACATGAAAGGGCTAATAATTTGGAAGAACTTCGGATTAAAATTGAAGAAGCTTTTTAAACTATCACCCCTAACATGCTTGGAAACGTTAGAAGGGGTTTTTATAATAGGCTCGAATATTGTCTAGCCGAGCGAGGAGGACTTTTCGAACATTTGATCTAAATTTTTTTTGACTGGGATAATCTTTTTGGTTTTTAGAATGTGTTATTTTATCCTTATTATTTTTATTGTAACTCGTTGTTAGTGATAAATTTGAATAATTGAAAATAAAACGCTCTAATTTATCAGTGACAAAAACAAGAAAATTACGTTATAAAAATTTGTGTATTTATTGACCAAATTCCACCGTGGTTAGAGGCGTACTAAACACAAGCTGAATAGCCACGAACAGCGCGGCGATCGCAAGCCTGAGTGTTGGTTGCTCCACTGATAGGTGTGCGGTGTCCCTGCATGTACGTACACTGGCAAATTGGACTTCTTTCGACCTATGTTCGCAGTAACATATAGCGGTCTGTATAAGTAAGTAGCCTTAAAAATAGATTGTAGTTTGCACCTAAGAACGATAAGAGATTGTACTGATCGAAACGTCGTGTATAAATGAAATATAGACAGTGAAAATCTGAAACACACAGTTATTTTCAAACACATCATGGTCTCAAACTTTCAAACACTGTTTTTTAGTTAAAATCCTGCTGTAAAAATGAAAGTGTTGAACTTCACATGCAAATTGGCAAAATTCGAACACGCGGTCAGAAAAACTTATTAAAGCTAAACACAAAGTATGGTCATTCTGCCCGCAAAAACCTATATATAAAATTTTAAACTTTATGTATAAGGCAGAACTTTAAAGGAGATTTTTGGGACATTTTGCAACGTTAACATTTTGACAGTCGTTATGGTTATCTTTCTTAATCGTAATTAACCATAACAGCATGTCAATGAAAGTTTTTTGAACGTCTTGAAACTGTCAGTTGTTAGCGGAATTAAAATATTTTATTTTCTTTTGAATGGATGAACAGATACTGTTGTGAATGTATCTTTCTTTCCTCGTTTTTTGTGTAGTAAACAAAAGAATAAACAGCACTAAAAAAAAAATTATAACCTCAAAAGGAGACCGATTCTGTGTTTAAATTAGTTGGATTAAGTTTTTAGTTTTTGGGTTGTGTTTACTAAAAGGAAACAATTTTTTCCCAACATATAGGGTGGGCCACAAAAAGCGAGACTTTTTGGATTGCCTATAATTTCAGAACCAATGGTCTGATAAAAAAAATACAAGACTAGAAAGAATATAATTCATGTTTTTCAGAACAAGTGTCAAAAAGAACGTTTTAAAAATCCAAGATGGTGGCGCTACTGGCTTAATTTCTTTTAAGCTTTGTCCAATACGAATATAAAAATGTATCAGCTATTAAAATCGGTGTTGAAATAAAGACGTTAAAAATAATTAAATTAAGTCCCATTTTTACTGAAAAAAAAATTACGCCATCTTGAAATTTCTAAAATTGTCAAATTTAACGTTGAAGGTTTAGTCTAATGTATTGGAGTTTTAAATACATAAATTTATTAAAATCGGTTTAGTCTGTGTCATATTAATTTTTTAATTACCTGGCAAAATATAGCAAAAATAAACTAACAACAAAGACCCATGGAATTGTTAATTCCTCACCGATTTTCGCAAATCCTCAATTTTGTGTTTGGAAAAAATTCTTCTTTCAGAAAGAAAAATTATGTTTGCCAGTGGCGCACAGAAAAGTTTCATGAGTGGTGAAAAATTGCTATTTTTTAAAGTTGTCGGCCATATTAAAATTTTAAGAAATGTCATTTTTTGTACTTTTTGTACATCTAGGAATATAGAGACCAACCACTACACAGATCTTTTATCTATATTCTATACTAAGTTCTAGCAGGATACTAAGCACGTCCTGAATATTAACAAAGTGAATCTCGTGTCCGCAAACAAAAATGAGAGTAGCACTCGTGGCATATCGGACAAAGCGTTTTTGTTTCTCACTTCATTACGACCAGACCTCCAATGTCTAATGGAGAATCCAGACACCTACACGCCTGTTTCATCCTTATTAGGAATCATCAGGGAGTCATAGGATTGCACCTGGCAGTTGAAGCTACACAGGCGCCATGCACACCTCTTGAATTTAAAACAAAAAGTTTATAATCCGCGGAGACGTAGTACCTGTGTGCGCCACCTGTCGAATAAGTGAGAAACAAAAACGCTTTGTCCGATATGCCACGAGTGTTACTTTATTTTTTATTTGCGGACACGAGATTGAATTTGTTGTTTTTTAAATATTTCGGCTTTTTAGTTCTGCACAACAAGCCTCCTCCGGAGCGATTGCTTGCTGATGGCTTAAAATAAGGGCCACGTAGTATGAAGCTCCGATTGGGGGCGATGCTGCTGCGAACGTAACCTCTTTTTAAGAAATTAACTCTGTGTTTCGGACTTCCATTGATTATTTATAATAATATTTTATTTATACACGACGTTTCGATCAGTACAATCTCTGATCGTCTTCAGGTGCAAACTACTTCTACTACCCCTTTGTAAGAGTCATGTTACAGTGACTCTATCCTTTTACAGGTTTCTTCTTTATAACCTGTTGAAAGGTACAGGATTCTGTATTTACGGTCTTCTACACTTTTCAATTTTGATGTTTTTGTTTCTCAGTTTATTCGACAGGTGGCGCACACAGGCACTACGTCTCCGCGGATTACCAACTTTTTGTTTAAAATTTTTGTAGCTTCAACTGCCAGGTACAATCCTATGACTCCCTGATGATTGCTGATAAGGATGAAACAGGCCTGTATATGTCTGGATTCTTCATTAGACATTGGAGGCCTGGTCGTAATGAAGTGAGAAACAAAAACGCTTTGTCCGATATGCCACGAGTGTTATATTTAATCCAACACGAAATTCATCATCCATAAAAAATAATTACTTGAATAACCCCTCTCCAACGAACCAATACCAGTACCAGTACTCTTGAACCAACAAATCGAACTCTCATAGGGAGATATTACTTTATGAGATGCGGGTCTTGTGGCAGGAATTTGGATAATAATTGAGCTAAGTTTAAGAGCACGACGCGACGTAGAAATTCCATTATTGAATGATTTAACTTTAGATTTGGTTATATTTTTTTAAATAGTGCGAGTTTTTTTAAAGCAAAATTTGTGTTATTATTGATTTAAATTTAATAACAACTAATTTAAAAATCTTATTCTTGAAATTAATGAATAAGTAAATAGTTGTTCCGAAGTATTAAATAATGTTTATAAAATAATAATATTCTTGTAGTAGGTATACTTTTTTAAATTATAGAGCTATTCTTAAATTTATAATACCATTTTTTTCAGTGTATGTATACCATTTCAATAATACCTATGCATATCTAATTCGCTAAGAATATCAATACCCACTCGCACTCCCATAAAGATATGGCATAACATTTTGTTGTTTTCTTAACCAAGCCTACATTATAACCTGTCCTAACAAAGGGTCTAAATAAAAATAATCGCAAAAAAATAAGCTCACAAATTATGGTTTTTAGAGGCTGACATGTGCCCATCCTTTAGGTTTAGGCGCCGTTTTTATTTTTTAATTTCTCTTCTTGGGTTTTGAATAAATCAGCAAAGGGTGTAGGCGTTCGGCTTTTGTTGATAAAGAGAGAATTAAAAAGAAAGTATCGATGTTAATCTGTGTTTTCAATAACCTCCAACGTAGGATCCCAATATAATTTTTTTGTCGTCTTTTGATATGTTAATCAGGAACGTTTGTTCCCGCTTATCTTAATGAATAAACGGTATCAAAAAAAACTTTCAACAACACACAATCAAGGCTCTTTGACTCTAGTCAAAAAGAACATTAGTCAAGCTAGGAAAACTATACATTTTGTAAAATCCTAGCTAACTGGCTGAAATCAGCATTTCTTTCACTGCCTAAAATACATCCAGCGAGGAAGTGTAGTGATTTCCACTTAATTAGCCTGACATCACCGAAAATACTTAAGATTAATGGGGATAATATCACTAGAGCTTTAAAATTACCGATAATTTAGTTAATTGTGAAGATCGAGCGGTGTTTAGAGAATTATTTCACAAACGAAAATACAAAAAAACAACATAAAATGAATAATAAATTTACCTGCCAGTTTGCTTTAAATAACATTTTGTTGATTCCTTTCTCTTTAAAAAACCCGGCTGCAAGTAGCAATTCAGTTTCTGAAACAATAAGATACCACCTTTGACACACGCAAACCATTTGTTTCTATAAAGTATAAAAAGACTAATAACTAAGGGAAACATTTCGTCAAGTCAAAAGAATTATCTGTATAGTAATTTCGAATAAATCATGTAGAAGATTTTTTGCCGTAAAAACCCCTAGAGGGCTTGCATGAGAGCGGTTTCCTCATGGCAAAAAATCTAAGAATGATTTTCTGATTATTTCACCATCCCGAAATAAATTTTGAAGATTATTTACCAAATTAAAAAACGAACAACACAACAACAAACCAAAATGTCAATGTTCTCACTATTTATATATCATCAAAGGACACATCAACAATTAAAACCTGTTGGTACAGACGTGTGATTTTGAGTTTTGAAAAGGCCAATTTTCAGTTTTGACAAGGGTGATTTTCAGGTTTGACAAGGGAGATTTTCACCTGACCGGGACATTCTAACTGAATAATCGAATAATCAGGTGAAAATCTACCTGCTTTTATAATGTATGAGTTAAATACTATCTGTAATTTTCCAAAATCACACTTGTCCTACGGGACTTTTGGAATAATCCATAAAATACTTTATTTTTTGTGGACGACACACAGTTTAGATTTCCTCGAGGCTTCGAGTATTAGTTCAACGGTCTAAGTATGTGTCAGTACCAGTATTTGTCTGTTTCATAGATTACGACAAACCCTTTGATCGAGTCCAACATGAAAAGGTCATATTGGGAAATCAGCTGTGGCGACCTGATTTTTTTGCAAAATTTTACGTCATTGCATTTGTTTTCCATGGCAACGCGGAGAGTTTATTTATGTTTGTCCACAGTAGGACACCAGAGTTTTTTTTAACCCCGGGTCAAAAATTTGGGGTTTGGTTACTTATTTTGACTTCGCACTACGGCGCAAATAACCCTCTAGGTCCATGTGACCGCGTGTTTATTTTGATTTTTCAGGCAAAAACAATAAGTTTTTCTATTGTGTTTGTGACTCGGTTTCTGCTAATGCAGTACATGTGCTCTTGGTGTGCTTATAAAGACTCCGAAAATATGTAATGGATATCAATATATTCCCTAATACTAAATACTAACACTAATAATACTAAAATGAAAGAAAACCATTTAATGCAGAATTACTTGCTAAAAAAACGCTACCCAACTACACATTAAAGTAACTGGGTGTAATGTTTAAAGTTACATTTACAGCTGCTACCACTTTTAGGACAACAGGTTAACTTAAAAAGCATCCATTTTAAACAGGAGCGTCCACAACTAGCAAGAGTCTCTCCAGCCTCTAAATGGAGCTTTACTGACCTGTCTTGTTAATACTCAAGTATCCGTCTTTTTTTGAAAGTGAGGTTGGGACCTAAAATCTATCCTTTGCCCTCCAACATTTCACTAGTAAACTTGCACATAGCCATGCCGCAATAATTTAAATTTAACAAAAATTATTGCATTCAAATAAAAACAAAATTATGTGAGGTTATACGCGTTGTGTTTTGTTGTTTCTATGCGAATTCCTAATAATTCCAGCGAGCCAGTAAAGTTCTTGGTTCTTTGATAAACTCGGCCATTTTCGGTGGGCGACCGCACACGAGGAGTGGTTTCATATTCGTTTTAAAACAATGTTTTCGAAAACATATTTTTGAAAGATAAACATAACCTCGAATGATTTTCTGTCAGAAAACGTAAAAATACTCTTCTACCCCACTGCGACCCTTGTTGACAAAACAACTGCAGTTACCATGGTATCGGGGGCCTTAGGATAGTTAGGGGCTTTAGGTTAGAGTGCGCTGTGCTTATTTTGATTTCCCAATAATTTCTTAAAGAATTTGGTCTCAATGACTGAGATCTAATAAAAAAGTTGGTGGCCAACTTTCCAAATAAGGAGAGGTGTTCGCTAAGGTTGCATATTGTCTCCGCTGTTAATTAATATCTGTAACAATAGGAAATGCACTTCACAACTATAAACTACATAAAAAACAACAATCAAAGATACTTTTATAATTGCAGATACTGCTAATCTTGAATGTGCAAGAATTGAACAGGCAAGATCATCTCTTGTCAAAATAAAATCAGTGTTTAAAATTCCGGTATTTTAATCATACTTCCCCAGGATTTAATACTCGGTTTTAGTGTTCGTATCATTGTTTTTATTGTTAAATCTCGATTTTATTGGACAAGGATGTGCGAACCCGCCAATCGCACTTTTTAAAAGTACCTTCATAAATTTTTGGTAGTGGGTTTCAACTCATACCAGTGGGTGTTGTTTCTTGAAACCTGAGACTCACATTATAGCGCTTATTTTATGGACGCTCTTGACTTGAAATATAAAAATTTCGTTTCACACCCTGGTAATTAAACACATGGTAAGATGGAGAAAAAAATAGAACATCATTCTCTGTTAAGATTAATCCATCGAGAAAAATGTGTTCTTTACAACAGTTTACAAAGCATCGTTTTATCTATTACTTTTTTTTATGACAAGCGGCATTTTATGTAACACCACTTTGATCTTACGAACTAAATTATAAACCATGTGGAACCGCTTTTTTAGAAGGCGTATTTAAAGTATTAAAAGTGGGTTGTTCATATTTGATAGCTGGTGTAGGATTTCATTTTTTACTGTAACCCCTTGTATGATACTTTACAAAAGATTGTGCCTTTAATGCGGAAGGGGGAGGATTAGATAAGCAGTCGTAATTCATTTTTTGGATAACCCTTTGTAAAGACACCACCAGTAGCTTTAGATCTCAATATTATAGTGCAAATCCTACGAATTGGATGTACGGGGTATCAAATCTGGCCATACAAAGCACAGCTGGTATCCGTCATCTGTCCACTCCTTTCCTTAGCACCGCACAATGGGAATAAAAATTTAAGTCAAAAGTTATACTTAAATAAATATACAAAATACAGAGTTGAAACTTTCCAGGTTTTCGCTGAACAAAAATAAAAAAATCGAGGTTATTTTACAAGTTCCAATAAGCACATAAAAAAAATATATTTTTCCACAAGCCTGTGGACTTATAAACACTTTGCAAATTTCTTACAATTTAAGCAGAATATAAAAATTTACGTATTGAATAACTGTGTGTTGGGGTGGGATCCAGTCTCAATTCTGGGTTTTTTAACACCCCTTTATTTGCTTTTATGTTCTATTTTTTTATGTTTATGTTTTTATGTTCTCGCTTTAATTTTTATTTTTTTTTTAAGTGTCAAAGTGTCTTTTTGTCTTTTTATTATCTTTTTTTATAATTTTTTTGTTTTTTTTTTTTTTAGTTTTTATGATGTTTACGACTTTTATTTACTTTTTGTTGTAATATTTTTCCGCTTTTGATGTATTAATATATTAATTTAAGAACTTACATTGTTACTTTATCAATTTTAGTGACAAAACTTATTAATGATTAAATTATTTAGCCTGCTTTGTCAACAGAATTTTTGTTGACAATAAAGTTTTTTTGAATTGAATTGAATTGTTGACAAAATCATGTCCTAAATGTGCCATAGGTCAAAATTTTGAGAAAACTATACTAGAAATGCAATTTTTACACATTTTTATTTATGTTATCGTGCCTCAGGCAAATCTTTTTGCAATATAGAAGAAAATTTTTCAAAATTGTTGATATTTTTAACGTTTTTGCGAAATACTATTCGGGTGAGTGTGTTGCTAAAATCATATCATAAATGTGACGAATTTTGAAAGACTGTTGAATTACACTAAAATTGTGATAATTAATGATGTTATCGCGCCGCAGGCAAAAGTTTTTGCAATAGTAGGAAATTTCTCAAATTTTTTTATGTTTTTCGCGTTTTTTGCAAAATCTAATAAATATTGAAGAACTAAAGAAAAAATACTGTGTTTTTGGCATTATATGACGAACAGAGTGCAAAAAGCATAAAAGGTAAAAAGCATTTTTTAAAAATTCCTTGTTTTCCATGACTTGGGACCCATTCCCTGTCTTTTCCATGTCACTTTTTAAATTCCCTGAATTTTCTAGGTTTCCAGTTTCAACCTTGAAATAATAAATAAAAATTAGAATAATATAATATTTTTTAATATTTTGCATAGTGATACCTAATACCAAAAGCTAAAATTCCAGTCGAGGATCCTCCATTTTCCGGCCCCAGAAACCAAGATGGCGGCTGTCAAAGTTAGGAAAAAATGTGTTTTTTGCGTTTTCAGAAAAATCGCATCGAAATTAATTCGGTAATAGTGAAGAGTTCCCACCTAATCCAAAAATATAAAAAAAGTTGACATAGGTCACTTAAAAACAAAATGGCGGCCAGATTTCATAATATTAGTTTTTCTTTGATTTTCTTTTGACTTTTTGAGTGATGATCTTTTCTGATGGCTCATATTAAAGCTACTGACCGGCTTCTTGATTTCACAATAAAAAGATTAGAGTTTATATACGGGTATAAAGATGGAGTTTTATATGTCAAAAAAATAAGAGACCTTAATAATTTATATACAACATTTAAAAAAAATATATATTTTTAGTAAAATGGTATTAGCAATAAGCTCGTCTCTGCTACAATTTTAAAAAACATCTGATTTGATATTTTTTATTCAAAATGGCTGCCAAACACACACTGTATATTTTTACATTTTTGAATTCCTGGGAATATTTTGCGTTCAACAGTACACCATATGTTTTGACAGCTTTAAAAAAATAAAAAATATATATTTTTTCGATCTAGGTGGCCATGATGGATCAAAAACTAATATTTTGATTTCAATTAATTTAACAAGAAACACCCTGTAAATGCTTTACTCTTAATTTGATCGCGTTTATACATTTTTTCAAATAGGATGATATGAGTTCACTCAATCAAAAAAAATACTTAGTTTATAAGGTATCATTTTCAATAAAAAAATCAGAATGGTTCAGAGTTCCGGTACCCACCTTCCTTTAACGAGGGAAGTGGAGGGAGAAAAAATTTAGTTTATTCAATTTCAATGAAAATTGGCATACAGGGGTTTTTAAGGAGGGGGATTATGAATGTTTGATCAGATTTAAAAATTTCAATATGGCGGAGTCAAAATGGACGATTAAGGGTACAAATCCAAAAATTAAGGGTGTGTGTTCAAATTTGGTATACGTTTATAGTTCCGGCGATAATGCAATAATATGGTATTATTAGGTACACACTTCCCTCTAACGAGGGACGTGGACAGAGAAAAAGATTTAGTTTGTTCGAGTTAAATCAAAATTAGCATACAGGGGTTTTTTGGGAAGGGGATTTGAATTTTTTGAAATTAGGGTACAAATCTAAAAATAAAAAAATAATTTGTAAAGAAAACTTTTAAAGAACAAGCTTTTTTATTATCTTTTACCATAAAAGCGATGGGCACAAATTAAAAATTTTAACTTTTCGGTGACAAAGAGAGAACTACAAGAGAAGAACTAAATTCTCCTTCTATACGAATGATAAACATAATGCTTTCATCTTGCCAAGCCTTTGAAAATGTCCTTAGGTTATAGAGTCATCCAACTGTTTCTTAGGTGATTCGTCGATGTGACCGATATACGATATCTAAAGTTAAAATTTTTAATTTGCGCCCATCGCTTTTATTATGGTATAAAGAAGATAAAAAATCATTTTTTACTTTTATCCGATTTTCTTATAGATATATAAAATCAACTTAAAATTTGGGATAAGTTGCCATATTTTTATTTTCTTTTTAGTTTTGAAAATTTATTTATATCGTCTTACATAATTTTCAGAAGAACCAATAGTGCAAACTTGCTTTTCTTTACCCTTTTATACTTGTGTTTTGCAGCAAAGTGTTAAAAACATAATAATAAAAAAGCTTTTGTGACAAGTGTGGTACCAAGTTTGGTGCTCACCTATATTACAAATTAAGATATAGCCCATGACGCTTTTAATATGTTACAAAAAAATATTTTTTACTTTAATTTTTTTTCAGCGAAGACTAGGTAAAAAATTACATAAAAATAAAAATTAAGTTGGCAATTTCGACTTTTTCCAGAATGTTTCCATGACTTTGACCCTGTAATAAATTCCCGAGAATTTCTGCTCCTAAAATTGTAAATTTCGCTTTAACATCTGGCACAGACATGGCCTACTATTCAAACTGTGCGAATTGCCATATGGAAAAATTTGCAGTTCTGGATTGGGCAGCCATAATCGATTTAGAAAAGCGACTCTGAACGAAAAAGTAGAGGCAAAGTCAGTAAAGCAAATTCAAGAGTATAGTTTTATTTTTTTTTAAATATATAAGTGTCTTTGGTGCAAAAAAAATCACGGCAAAATTTTAAATTACGTATCTTCCTCAACCCTTTCTTAAGTATTACATAAACTTTTCAATAATTTTTTCGTATCGAAAAATTTAAACACTGCTATTGTAAATAGCTAAAAAAAATCTCAATCGCAAATCGATTCTTGCGATTTAGTTCAAATTTATCAAAAATATATATGAGAGAAAATATGTTTCTGAATAAGGATATTTTCTGACTAAAAATGCCTAATAGAAGAGCATGTTGACACATTTACGTTTATCTACGTGCCATAAATATAGCACCTCAAAAAACAAAACTTTTCGAATTTAACATATACTTTTGATTTCAGGGAAGGGCAGACTCTACCCCGCCTACAGCCTAAGCGGTTCAGAGGGTGAGGACAGTCCCCGAAGGTACGCAACCAGTCACACGTACCAGCATCCTCTCTACCAACAGCCCGCAGGCCTGAGCGACACCCCCTCCAGCGAGAATAACTCAGACGCTACATTGACAGATTCCGAGTTGGCTTTGGCTAGGGATTCGACCCTATTGGTGAATAACGGTGAGTCGTTGAGAGTTTTCTTTATATATTTTTAACAAACGCGCTCTTTGACATTGTTTCTAGGAATTTTCCAGTCCTACGACTTTTTAAAATTATATAAAACGTCCTAACTGACAATTTGTAAGAAGTGAGATATTTGAGGTTTTCTAAAATTCACTGTGCAGTCCAAGAATGTAAATAACAATCTACTTAAGCAGATTCAAGAGATTTGTTTGTTTTGTTGGCGGAACGTTCTAACTTGGGACCATAGATGGATATGGCATCAATTGACTTCGGGGCGGAGGGTTCAAGGATAAATAATAAAAAAAACTTAATTTGAAGTAAAAATATGACCATAACCAGGCATCTAGGGGGTGAGGAGGGGCGGTTAACCCCAAACCCCCCCCCTCCCTCGGTGCGCCAGTTTTTATAGCTTTTCACTGTGACAGGTTTTGATAGTTTATTTATCTATTATTTTTTACAAATACTTTTGGATTGTGTGGTTTTATAGTCCCTGAAAGATTATCCACTTTTATCAGAAGTTACATATCTATCAGTTTTCACTTGTACTGTCACAGGTTTTTATAGTTCTTGCGAGCTTAATCCAATTTAAGCGAATAAATATATTGTGTGTGGATAACCATACCTAAGTATCGCTGGTCGCGATTATATTTCGGATGGGTGGCTCCCTGCTGAATTCCGCTACATATACCTATATATATATGGTAGGTTTTAAGGATCTAACTATCATAATAGAATGAGAAATACATTTCCAATGTCCATATGGAGGTAAATATAAATAAAAGAGAATTTTACCAACAGTATTGGATTTTTGGCATCCTCCACTAGTTCTACCCAGAGATAAAAGAAAAATAAAGACAAAGTTTTAAGTATAGAGAAACACGCCCAGTGTGTTACGGAGTCGATATGTAGCGCATGGAGGCGCTGGTGTTTTTGAAACTATATTGACGACGTTAACAGTTTTCAAAAAGTTCTATAATACAACAAAATGTCATAGATTTTTCACTTTTTGTTGTTTAGTTTTTCATAAAACAAGTTTTTGTTATATGGAAGCAGAGATTATAGAAGTGCCTACTGCCCTAAAAAATCATTAAAAGCTAAGTTTGTTTTATAGAGTTTGGAAAACTTAGGAGTTAACAATTGGTTTATTTATTGTTAAATGTTTATTGGTATTCGATTGACTGTTTTTTTACAACAAAATATGGTCACTCCTTATTGCTGAGGCGTACACACTGAGTGCAATTAATATTTCAGCGTTTAGCAGATGTAATTGGTGCAAGACGTATAATTTGGGTTTTGTTTCAAAGAAATACCTTCCTTAAACCAAGAAGTCCTGTGGGGCTGCACCCATTGAAAAAAAAATCCTTTTTTCAGTCTACTTTTCCTTCCCACTTCTCTTATGTTGTTTGAAAATCTATTACACGGCAAAAAATGAGTAAAACCTTGCTCAATTACGGGTTTACCTCAATTTTAAGTAAAATTTTGCCCAAACTTGAGGAAAAAAAAATATTTAACTCAAAATTGAAGAAACTTATATCGTAATTTTTAAGATTTTTTGTACCAAAAAAAGACTAGTTATTCATTTTGATAGCAAATACTTTGAAAACAATGCCCATAAAAACCAAACTAAAAGTGTAAATAAAGAGCACAAAAGCAGCTTTTAAAATAAATCAATTTTATTTACTAAATTGTTTATCTTTATTTTTATAGTTTTAGTTTGGTTTAAGGAGGACATTGTTTATTAAAACAAAATAGAGTCACTGCATCACGAAAACTGCCAAAGAAGACGCAGTTTTCGTGATGCAGTGACCCTAAAACTAAATTTTAAAAAGCCCACCGTAAAAAACGACTTTTGTTTCTTTACGCTCTCAATGGAGGCGCCAGCATCAAGCCAACTTGTTGCCAGATTCCCACCATTGAAATGAACCCTCTCTTTATTATTGTTTTCTCTATGGTTCTACCACTGACTGACTCCAGACACACTCCATCCACCAGTCGGGCATTTTACTATGACGAATCGATAGCAAAAAACAAACTATACAAAATACACAGGAGTTACTTAAAGTTACCCAATTTCTTTACTTAAACGTGCCAAAACGCAGTTGAACAATGTAAGGTGTTAATTTTTTATAAACTTATACATTTTACATACGCAATTAAGAGGTTTTTTTCTACCACTTGCAGGTAGTAAGTCAAAGATTATGTAAAATTAAAAAATATACTATATTAAATCTTAAAATAGAATTTCCTAGTAACTACAGTAAGTAGAAATCAACTGGATCGAAACGAATTATTTTGATTACGCCGTGCGCCGCGCCGCAGAACATTTGCTACATAACCGACACTGACAGCTTCGGAGCTCAAATACTTTTTAAGTTAAGATTTTAGTTAGTTGCCATAGCAATTGAATAACCAAGTCAATCAAAACCATGATCAAAACCATGTTTTGCGAGTTGTCAGAGAAAGATATAAAGTTTAGTTTAAACACAATTTTTTTCCAGATTTTTTTCTCTTCTTCTTCTTCAAGTGCCATTCTCTCTTCTAACGTTGGCTATCATCAGCGCGATCTGTACCTGTCCACTGCTTTTCGGAAAAGTGTCGTAGTACCTAACACCATACCATTGTCTAAGATTTTTAAACCACGATATCCGTCCATGACCCGAACCTCTTCTGCCTTCAATTTTGCCTTCTATTATCAATTTTAAAAGTTTATATTCGTCATTTCTCAAAATATGGTCAAAATATGCACATTTTCGTTTTTTGATGGTAAATGAAACTTCAAGATCTTTATTTATTCTAAGCAAAACATACACATTAGTTACTCTGTTCATCCAAAATATCCTTAGTATTCTACGATAACACCACATCTCGAATGCCTCTAACTTTTTCACATGGCCTCTAGAAATTGTCTTGTCTTTGGCTCGGGATAATTTTCAAAAGATTTATGAGTTCGTATTATTAGTGACAATTTTTGATGGTTCTGTAATATGGGTTGGGGGTTCTCTGCATTGGCAGTAATTTATCGATTGAACAATTCCTTAACCTGCTTTGGTCAAAATACGTATCTACTTTGTAAATTCCACTAGCTTTTTAGATTTTTTCCAAAATACCCCAAAAAAATTTATATAAATATGAAACAGAAAGTGACAATATGGTTGTGTTATCCGTCGTGTCCACTTGCAGAGTTTTTTCACCAAGTACTTGATGGCGTGTGTACACTGTATTTTATAAATTATTAAACTAGTTTGAGGCAGGTGTTTGCTGAAACGTGTACACACACTTTTTTTTAATGTCGTCTGGGCAAATAGCTGCGTCTATGATATTTAGTTAAGAAAACCATTAAAAAAATGTTTGCAAAATACCTTGGGTAAGAAAATGGCTTCAGAGTTGTCTTATAAAATAAGAATGGAAGATCCACCACAGTTAAAAATTGTGTGCTCTTATTCAATCCATTTGTTTCTTGTCCACTCCCCGTTTTCTTCAGTTTGTAACTTGAATTCGATTTCATTTCCAGATTTATCAAAGGGTTCGGCTAATTTTTAGCTCTTCTGTTACTCAATTATTACAATCTTTAAGAAAGTACCTTCCATAGTTCTGGGTAAAGAACAATATTTTCAATTTGTAAGAGATTTTTTTCTTCCCTGTTTGACATGGCTTACCTTTATTTTGCAGACTTTCGCGACATGCTGCAAATATTTCGAAACTGTCACGATATTAAACAGTACAAATTAATTTTCTTAGAGAAGCCACAAGCCCTAGCAACTCGCCAAGCACTTGGCCAGCAAGTAAACTTTCAACAATATTTCTCTAACGCTCCTGTTTATACGCATTGCTAGCGAATTGTGAGTCATCTAGGTATATTTACTTGTATGCGAACCCAAGGCTTTATTAGTTTTCGTCGACTCATTATGCCGGATATACTCACTACTAGCTGCTTGCCAAGTACTTGCAAGGTACTTGATACGCAGCGAGTAGTGTATACGGCGACTTGCACTGACTTGGAGAGTTACTTGTACTGCTGCTGCTGGTCGGAAAATGGGTGCAAGTGAAAGGCAGCAAGTCGATTACTTCAAATACTTTTAAGTAAGCACGTAGTGTGTACAATTTACTTGGGCGGGACTTGGAGGCTGAAAAATATTTGCCAAATCAAGTAACTTGGCAAGTCCCGCGTAGTGAGTAGCAGTTGTTTGCTCAAACGTGTACACACATTTGTTTTAAAATTCGACTGAGCAAATAGCCGCGGATGTGATATTTAGTTAAGAAAACCATTAAAAAAAATGTGTGAAGAACAGCTTGGGTAAAAAAATGGATTCAACGTTGCCCACAATCAAAAACTCCCATGTTGTGCTCTTATACAATCCATTTGTTTCTTGTCCACTCCTTTTTTTCTTGTGAATTTTTCTCCACTCCTGATTCAGTTTTGTTCTTAATTTGTGTAACTTGAATTGGATTCAATTTTCAAATTTATCAAAGAGTTCTGCTAATTTTTTAAAAGCTTTGGGTAAAGTTCAATATATTCCATTTATAAGAGATACCTTTATTTTCCAGTCTTTCACCTTTTTCTGCAAATATTTCCAAACTGTCACGATATCAAAAAGTGCAAATTAATTTGCTTAGAGATGCCATTTTCAGTAGTATTTCTCTAGCGTTCCTTATTACACGCATTGCAAGCGACTTGTGAGAGTAGTCTAGGCAAATTAACTTGCGGTGGATAGTAAGCTCTATTCGTTTTTGCGGACCCATTACGGTGTGCTCAGAGAGAACAACAAAGTAGTTTAAATTTACGAAAGAGTCCCTCCCATCCCTTAAACCTAAGCGCAACCCTAACTATTTAATTTCTCAAGATCTATGTTAGTAGTAGGGGTCACTATAAAAAACCCGAAACCAAATTTGGCAGAAACATATTTTGTCAGAATTTAAAATGACGGAAAAATCAAATTGCTACAAAATATATGCATAGAATTAAATTTAAACGAAACATATTTTTATAGAAACACAAAATGTTAGAAAATATTTTTAACGAAAATAATTTGATGGAAATATAATAATGCTGAACCACAAAATTCAAGAACCCTCATATGGCCGAAAATGATTTGAACCGATAGCCACGAATTCCATTGCTACGTTGCCAGGTTTACGTCAGGGAAGCGCCAAGGTAAGTTTTGATATTGTATTAATATACACCCTTTACATTCTTAAACCATCCCCTACCCCCAAATTTCTTCATAATATTGTATTTTCAGCGAACCTACATTATAAAAATGAATCGCAAGATTTGATGACAGTTAGACAGCCAGAAACTGTGAAGTTAAATAAAATCATTTAATAAAAATCCCCGTTTAGCCTACGGCCTCTAGAGATTTAAATTTGACGCATACCCAATAGCGATTCGGCTGGGTTGTGGTTCTGCTTGTTTAAGGATCGAGCAAAATTATTTTCGATACTTTTGTAATTGTGATATTTAAAATATTAAAAATTATATAAAATTATATTTGTATCCTTTATTTTCTGGGTGTTTTATTTTCGTTCATATTTCGTTTCGGACGTTTTATTTTCTGTTCAATTGTGTTTCGGTTTTTGTAAATTCGGCTTTTTTGTGGGTTCTCAATATCAGTAGTAGAATTGGGCTGGCTCGCTTTTTACTCTACTCCGTTCTATGTAAGTAAGAACCTATTGTAAGTAAGCATTGAAATTTCGGTTCTAAAATCTTTTTTACAAGGAAATATTTTGTTCACAGTTGCTTTAGAGGGAATTTTGGAGTTGAATATAATCTTTTCAGACAAATCCCAAAATCCTAATCACTTTTTTGCAATAGCAAGCAAAATTTTCCTTTGAAGAGCGAAACCGCAAACCTAATGCCTCGACAAATCCAAAATTTAATCAAATGTTCGTCTTGAAGCGCTTACAAAGACGAAATTATATTCTCGTATAATTTAAAGAAGTTGTAAGCAAAAGCGTTCCGCAAGGTTATAATAGTGAGAAGAGTGAAATTCTTTGGAACAATTTAAAATTATTGAAGTTCGTTTGACATTTTTGAATTTTTGTTTTCATCTTAACTTAAACACTTTTAAAAAAATCTGGTAGGTGGGTTTAGACTGTAATTGGTCCATTTTGCGGTTCCTAGTGCTGTTTTACATGATTTGAAATCTATTAACCATTATTTCTTTTACAATTTTATTGAATAAATATTACTTTTTTAAATAATACTGTTTAAAGAAATATTAGGGATTTTTATATATAGGTTGGGCTACAAAAAATAAGACTTTTTCCATTGCCGATAACTTTAAAACCAATTGATCGATTCAAAAAAAAAAATACATAACTGGAACGAAAATACTTCATATTTTTAAGAAGATGTCAAAAATTACATTTCTAAAAGTTCAAAATGATGGACAATTTTAAAAAATACCAAACACCCCTTGAAACTTCTATCTGGGCGACACACACCACACACTAAGTAGAATGAAGTCTTTACTTTGGCTATATTTTATAGTTGAACAGAGTTCAAACTGATTTTAATGAACTTAAGCATTAAAAAAACACAATACATTAGACATTAAACACTCAACGTCAAATTTGACACATTTAGAATTTTCAAGATGGCGTACATTAAAGTTAATTTTTTTAGAATTATTGATTATTTTTAATGTGTTTATTTCATCACCGATTTATATAAGTGACACACATATTTATGTTTCATGGGGGGGAAAATTGCAACTGTGTAAGATTGTCCACCGTCTTGAATCTTTACAAAACATGAAAAATATAGTATATTCTTTGGTTCGAAAATTACTATATAAATGTGTGTAATACCAGAGCTTTTTATTTTCCTGTAAAACACCCATTTTCTTCACGTCACCATTTGTTATGCTGTTGGAGGCATGCTTACCTCCCTCACATATAAAGCTATTCTAATATTTTTTTCTTGCTTTAATGCTAGTGACCTCCCGATCAATCTCACCTCCACCCCCACCCCACCAAGGTGTACGGGACGGGGTTAAAGCTTTATATCATGTGACACACCAAACAAAATTCAAATAAAAAAACTACCCGACTGCTAGTTCTAAATCAGTTTCAGTATGTTTTTATCATTTTTTTTTTACCATTTTTATACAAAAAATAAACCATATAACGTATACATCCCTATGGGTTAAAACTTCAATTAAGTAGGCTTATACCGCGCAAATAGAAATGTCGAGGTTTATTAAAGAACGCCGCTCAAAAAAATGCAAAAACTGCCCCGTTTGTAGTGGTTTTGAAGAAAAAATAATAGTTTGCTTATATAAATATGATCTTAGCCTCTTCATAAAAAGTAAGTACAACATGGACTTAGTAAGTACTTTGGTTAACGAAACCTTAAAATTGTGCCTCTTACTGCGTTTGTACGCGCCTAAGATCGGTTTTATATAAAGACGATTTTAAATAAAATCGCTTTCTCCGAGGGTTTATAGGCTCTCCATTAAATGTCGTTAAAAAAAATAAAACAACTTAAAAAAGTTAACGACAGACCTTTCCATAAAACTAGAGTTCAGTTTTTAAACCGACCCTAAAATCGGTTCTATGCACACCTGGGCGTTAAAATGCCTTTTACCGCCCGCATTTTAGAGCGATAAGTGGCACCCCGGGGGACCGGAAACTCTTCTGGTAATACCAAGGAAACAGGTACAGAGTGAGCTCAACAAATGCACGAACAATGAACTGAAGAAGTCCTGGAGGCAAGAGTCAAAGTGCAGACACTCCAAGCTATTCGTGGATGGTCCGACTATAGCCAGAACTAAATGGCTTTTAGGCAAAACGCGAATCGGAGGAACAAATATCTGACGCAAATAAGAGTACCAGGAGACCCCGTGTGTCCCGCTTGCGGGCTTGAAGAGGAATCGGCGCCGCACTTGATAGCAGAGTGCGATGCATATGCTGGATCACGGCAGCTGAAGTTGGGGATTTCACACGATAGAGGAAGAAGAGCTGCACTCGCTCAAATGGACCGACATACTGAACTTCGTAAAGAAGGCAGGGAGGTCCGGAGAGAGAGTTGCAGCTGAAGTAGGGACATAGGGGTTAGGCACGAGGTATGTCAGAAAGGGCCCATGAAGAGGCCTAATTGCCAGGCCCACGGTCTGTCCCTATAATACTACTATTATTTTTAATAAAGTGACAGTAGTAGTCACATTTTTTTAAATCTTTTGAGGACACTCCCAGACAGCATAAGTACTTACCATGTACGTACCTGGTACGTAACTTTGCGACGAAGTGTACGTCCATGGTACGTACATTTTTGGACGTACGTACAAACGTGTACGTCCCAGGGACGTACTAAACTACTAACTAAACGTACTTTGTCCAACGAATTGTACGTACCTGGTACATACTACCTACGTACTTGGTACCTTTACTTTTTTACGTACTATTTACGTCCTATGTACGTACATTACAGGTACGTACAATTTAGGTCCTAGGCGGGACCAAAACTGGACGTAAATGGGCTTGGGTGAGGCAAGGATATTTCACCAGTAATTTAAAAAAAAATTTTGAACACTGGGAATTGAACCCGCGCCTCCCGGATGAGACACAAATGCTCTACCACTAGACCACCGCTTATACATAGAAAACTCTGCTAAAATTGTGATATACCTTATAACGCCGTCCCGCTCTTATAACGTGTACGCTTATGTATAGTCTACGTACTATGTATGTACACTTTTGTACGTACACAGTACATCTATAATTGGTCCCAGGACGTACCGACCTGAGATGGACGTAAAATAAATTAAAAAAATAGCATTGATGTTCTTTGGGTTTCTAATGTATTTTTTCTTAAAGTTAGTCAAAAAATAATTTTTATAATTGATATTTTAAAATAAAAATTTTGTATTTTTATAATGTAATTTAAAATCGAAAACACTCAAACAAATATAAATTTGATTTTAAATTTTACTAAATTCACCCAATACCTTGTTGGCTACTATCGACGCACCAAACTGTCAAGTTAATATTTGAAATATATATCAGTCAGTCAGTCAGTTGTATGACAACAGACAGATATTTTAAAAAAGAATCGAAAAAAGTTTTTGATAAAATTCTTTGATAATGGCAGTAGAATTTCTGCCGAAACATCAGACAAGTACTTAGATTCTAGTTAGGATTTGCGTGTGTGTAGGCAAATTTTTTATCTTATTTAAAAACCACTGACAAACGAACAAATTTTTTTCTTTAGGAATTTACGCAGTGGGTTTTAACATATTTTTTAAAAACTTTCCTTAACTTAGTGGCGAAAAACCCAAAAAAAGTAGTTTCGACATTGCATAAGAGATAACGGACGCGGCGTAATCGTGACAGTTCTTTAGACAAGCCATATTGAGGTATAATGTTAGAGGAGAGATGTCAGATGTCACCCCAGAAACCATATTTAGTTGTTTGAATATTTAACTTTGTGTAGCTCCTTTAATTGCTTATAATATAGGTACATTCATGGTACGTACGCTTACGTACGTCCGTAGTACGTACGCTTATGTACGTTCAGTGTACGTCTGTAATTGCATGTTTGAGAGGTAGCCCTAAAGTGTACGTACATAGTGTACGTACTATGTACGTACATAGTACGTCAATAATTAGTCTCGTGACGTACAGACGTAAAATGGACATCAAATGTACGTCCCTGGGACGTAGTGTGCTGTATGGGCTAGTACAACCAATGTTCTCATTTTTTTGCAATTCGGTTGCTGTTCCGCTGATTCGGAAAATATTCAAATAAATTACATTCGCACATCAAAATGAACAAGATTAATTCAACGTGTTTTTATTACAAATTGCATTTGTTTGTTTTCATATTTTACAAAAATGCCTCCCTTCTGGGAGTCGAGCTTTTTCACAAAAATATGAAAAAAAAATCTTGCAATTATAAAAAATACGTTTTATGCTAAAATTATCGGAAATTTTGATGCACTTGCACAATTAGTGTTTAAAACGTTTGTAGTGGTGTTGAAACGACAAAATTTTCAAACCGTCCTTACATAAAAGCGCTTTAAAAAATTCCGCATAAACAAAGTATAGATTCTATTTTTCCGGATAATTAATTCATATCTGTGCACAAAATAAGCAAGCAAGCAGCAAAAATATTTGTTTATCGTCAAGCAGCCCTGAAGACTTAGCTGAATCTCCCTCTTCTTTAACGCTGGCTGTTACCAGCGCGATTTCCTCCCATATCGATAGTCTAATGCTGCATGCATGGGTTTATACAGTATTGAGCCAATCAGCAGACAACTGTTGCGCATGCATGTGTGTTATAATTTTTACCCTTTTTTTTGTTTTCATTTGAAATTTGTATTTTATTGCTAAAAATTTACAAAAATGCATCAATTTTTAGCACCTAAAATTACATGCATATATTTTACCGCAGTGAAGCTACTGGTTTTGTAAGTCACATAACCACCTTAATCAGCAAAATTAGGGTCAAAATCTTTCTTTACCTTTTTATGGGAAACTACGCCACCCAGTATCCTTACAGAAAACGACCAAAATTATACAACTCTTTTGAATTAAAAAAAATCGTCCATTTTGAATCCGCCATATTAAAATCTTCAAATCTGATCAAAAATTCATATTCCCTTCCCGAAAAACCCCTGTATGCCAATTTTGATTTAAATTGAACAAACTAAATCTTTACACCCCTCCACTCCCCTCGTTAGAGGGAAGTGTGTACCTAATAATACCATATTATTATATTCTCGCCGGAACTATAAACGCATACCAAATTTGAACACACACCCTTAATTTTTAGATTTGTACCCTTAATCGTCCATTTTGAATCCGCCATATTGAAATTTTCGAATCTGATCAAAAATCCGTATTCCCAAAAAGCCCTGTATACCAATTTTGGTTGAAATCGGACCAACTTAGGTGATTTCCCCCAACACTCCCTTCGTAGGGGAAAGGGGTGCCTAATAATGACATATTACTTTACTAAAATCTGATCAAAAATTCGTATTCCTTATCCCCAAAAACCCACGTATACCAATTTTGGGTGAAATCGGACAAACTGAATTCAATCGGACTACAAGTTATTCAAAATTGAGTTGCAAGATTTTTACCCGAACCTAAAAACATATATAGATAATAGAGTTGAAGTTAAATAAAAGCTTGTAATAATAAACTTAAAGTTTTCAAATTTTGAGACTTAAGGCTGCTACGAATTTGCAGTTTTTAGATTTAAAATAACAAATTACTTCCTAATATTAGAGAGAATTGTGACGAAACAGATTTCTATCGATCTTGCTACTCTTGCGGCTATATGCCTATATATTGTGCCCCTGAAAATGACCAATGGGTGGGTGCGTCCACCATGCCTGTGCCCCAAACAATGTCTGAGCTTCATTCATTTGAGATTTCATAACCAGTCCCTTCTATGATGTGTAGAGTTCGCACTATTTACGTTTATGTATTGGATCAATACTTGCTGCCTTGGCCATATCTAGTACACTGTGATCAATTGTTTTACGATAACAATAACAAAATGGCAAAAAAATGGTTAAAAAACTTTCTATTACAATCAACTCATGATAAAATTTAAACTAAACGAAATCGAAAATTTTCTGAATGAGGCCCTGTCCATACTGTGATCAGTGTGACCAAAAATCTAGGGAGAAACAAAAAATAAACGTCAGACTGAAAATTCTCGTTGACAGTTGACGTCAATCAATGTGGATAAATTTCGGGTGGCATATACTGTAGTTAAATAGATACATTGCAAGTTAAATAAAAGCTTGTAAAAAAATCAGAAAAGTGAGGTTATACGTAAAAAAATCAATGTTTGATGACATGCGCACATCCGTTGTCAGATAAAATTAAGTTAAAAAGTTGACCATCTTTTAATTTTAACTTTATTTTCTTATTTTTATTTTTAGCTGTAGAAACGCTTACAGAGGTTAAACTCTTATTTTAATTTTTTTAATTTAATTAAATTTTTAATTTAGTTTTATTTTTTCCTGCATAAACCCAGCTTAAGATTTTTAATTCCTGCGACTCGGACCTTCTGCTTTGTCATTTCTCAAAATATTCAAGTTTGCGTCTTTTAATGGCGAACAATGAATGAACATCCACGTTAAGTACTCAATTCATCCAAGATAGCCATTCGACGCTACGACCACATTTCATTTGCGTCCGATAACAAAGCACACGAATTCGGCGAGCGGTATTAAGATCGCCACTAGCCAACCCCAATTTTATTTTGATAAAATATGATCTGGCAACCCCGTTACTGAAATACTTCCATGCATATGACTAAATAAAATAGACCATATTATATCCTCAAATTATCCTGCCGTCGAGAAATCGCCTCATCTGATAGAAATTCTTGATTATTAAAGCGACTATTTTCTAAGCAAGAGGGCCTCCTTTGGCTGAATAAATCGAGTCAAGTCAATAAAAAATATATTGGAGGGGTATTTTCAATCTTGTCTTACTTTACATTGACAAATATTTCAAAGTCATTTTCATGAAGCTGCAGTAAACTCTAGCTCTATTTTAAAAAACTATATTTTGAGATAATATCATTGACCCAGGGTGGCAGTTATTGTTCAGACTGCATTGATCGTCGCCCGACGAGCTGTCGTGTTCTCTGATGGGCAGCCAGAAAACAAAAAGTGCCCTCCTAGGCATGATCCTAGAAAGGGCTTTTAGTGTGGCCCTAGTAGAAGATGGAAATACAATGACTGTGGCGTCTGCCTCCACATGGCACACCTGTATGTGACGGTGTCATAGTTTGTCTTCTTGCGACATCTGGGGACACCTAACCAAAGGAGTTTCGCAGTGACCTTTGGTTTGGAGGTTATTGCGAGACCTCCAGTGGTACTTGGATGACAGACAAATGATGCATTAAGTGGAATAAGTTGATGCCGTATTTTCAAGCGTATATCATATTTTTATGATCTGCAGGATTTTTGATCTCCAGGATGGTATGTGCTCCAATTACCATTCTAAATAACTTAGTAAATAACGTAGGCCAAAACTATAGCTTAGGCACAGGAAGCAGGGCAAGCCAAGTAGTATTTGGACGTAAAACTACGTCCTCTACTCGATGGATTAAAAACCCCGACGTTGGCAAACGGACTACAAATCTCAGTCCGTACGACTCCAATCCGACCTAAATGGGGAAAACAAATTCGTCCGCCAGCTTACGTAATTTTATATTATTTAATTGATTAATTAATGTAGTACTTGTTTAGTAAATTTTGGCAACCTTTTTGTTTCATTAACAATAAAAGTTATGTTATTAAAAAGGGCACTTTACCGAGTAATCTACAGCGAAATATTTCCGCGAGGGCCACTTTACTGTCAATGTTGGTCAAGATGGGGCGAAAAATAACTCCCCCCCCCTTCCAAATTAGCACAAAATAGCAAAAAGAAAAAAATATTTAAAAAAATATATTTTTTTAAACCACTATTTCGGTTGTAATTCATACTAAAATCACTCAAGAATAATGCTAAACGCATCTTTAAGGCATTATTAAGTATCTTTTATTGTTTTTTTTCAATAAAAACAAAAAAAAATTGATGCCAATAATGCGCTGCTGCCCAAGCTTGCAAATCCAAAATGGCCGAATTTGCGCAGGTATAGTACTTTCACCAATTTATCACCAATTTGGACAAGGACACCGATTTGCAGCCATAATTTTATCTAAATCTAACCAGCCAACGTCAAACTACGTAATATGTGCAAACGTTCGTAATCCGCCTCCATTCTTCGTTTGCCATGTAACCAAAACTGGTTTAAAAGAAGAGTGACAGTCCAGCTGAAAATAAACTAGAAAAATGTTTTCCGTTTTTTCTTGTTTTTTCCTTAAAAACATGTATTATTTTAAAATTGTATTTTAAAGCACTGAATGAACTCGAACCTGTCCCGCAGATATGGGAGGAGGATAACAATGGTTGGTTCCCCATCAAAAAAAGCGACATTAAACAATATCAGTGTGACCCCACTAATGCTCCAGATAAAGTGGACTGGAAGAAATATAAGTGCGAGCTGAAGGTCCATCAGATTTGCCATTTGATGTCTCAGATGCAAAATTGTAGGTTAAGTATCCTTCTTTTTCTTCGTTCCTTTTTTGGTAGGTCAGGGTAGGTATCCAAATAAGGGCCCTGAAATGCGACGTCGATTAAGGTAACAAGGCCGACGATGTTTCGTGGTCGATTTAGGGCAAATATTTGTACAAATTATGTTGCCTATTTTGACGTCGTTTAAGGTTCGCATATGCGTACCTGACTACGTAAACGTCGGATTTTATTACAGAAGACGTTTGTCGTTTGACCTACTAGTATACAATTTTATTTTGTACTTAATACGACGTCGCTTTATGACAGATTAGGTTGGAAGACGGATAAATGCTACTTGGGAAGCCGGCTCCCGAAAGGGTGCTGACCGCCACTTATGCAATCTAACATCTAACATAGCCCAAGGATCGCAAAATGTGTTGATTAGGAGAGTTAGTAGACACTCAACTCAAATATAATATGTGTTCTCCTAGACCCAGTCGTATCGCCAATAGTAGTAGTAGTAGTAGTAGTAACCATGCTTTATTTTCTAAGAAAATACAATCTTGTTGAAAAAGAAAAAGACTTAAGTCTAAAGTCTAATATCTATAAGCACCTAATAAAAGTTATGCGACTAGCATGCCTGCAAATATATAATTTTAATAATATATTTTTTTTAAAAAAAAAGCTACCTTTTAAAACAAAAATATAAAAAATTTTCTTTCGTATTACAATAGAAGTAAATGGCAAATATAAAATAGCTAACTATCCTCTATTAATTAAAGTCATAACAAAAATTTAACATTTAACAATTTAACATTTAAAATTTAAAATAGATATTTTTCTTGATTGTCAGGAAAATAAAATAGAACGAATTTTTTAACATATTAAAATTTAAAACAGTATACAATAATACATACATGCGTACAAAGAAAGAAACAAGAACAAAGTAGTTAAGCAAAGCTAAAATTTTAAGATATTAGAAAAAAAAACAATAAGAGATGTGTTTAAAATTATTAACTTACTTACTCTTAACTAAAAGAAAAATTAAAATATTCATCAAGCGAGTAGAAAGCCTGTTTTACTAGTAACGTATATCACGTTTTTGAAGTTTAAAAACAGATTCGAACAATTGCTGGCTGCAGCAACCCCAAAATGGTAGACCATAAGAAAGATGAGATTGCACAACTGAGAAGAAAACCATCCTGGCAATTGATGTACCCAAGTTGGTTGCCACTGCACGTACGCAGTAGCAGCCAGATGCAAGCCTCTTGTTTAAATTAAGGATATGATTTTGGAATTTAAGGTCAGCATCCAGCTGTAACCCAAGAATTTTAGTACTTTTAGAGCTTTTGATGGAGAAGGCCACAATCAATATCCTCATTATTAATGCGGAACCCAAGCACTTGAGTTTTGCTAAACCAAAGTCCATTAGAGTCGCACCAATCCTTAATAACAACAATCTCACGAGAAATTGTCTGAACAAGATCAATTGGGTCCTTCCTGTACCACACCACAGTAGCGTCGTCAGCAAAAGCAGCGAACACTCCAGAAATATCTGATTGAAATAGTTCATTAATATACAATAGAAATAGGATAGGACCCAGTAAAGAGCCTTGGGAAACTCCACAGTTGATAGAGTGATCTGAGGAGTATTTTCCATTTGCTGAGACACATTGACTTCGGAGGGACAGATAAGATTCAAACCATTTCAAAACCACGCCTCTGAATTCGTAGATTTCAAGCTTTCGCAAAAGCGTCTTGTGATTCACGCAGTCGAATGCCTTCGAGAAATCACAGAACGCTGCCGCAGTAGCATGGCCCCTGTTGTATTGCTAAAAAAGCTGTTCCAAAACTCGAAGCATTGCATCGTGGGTATTTCTGTTGGGAAGAAAAACATAATGTTGTGAGAGAAAGTCCATTATTCTAGTTTTAACCAGTTTCTCAACGACTTTCGATTCACATGTGTAAATCCCTGGGTTTTACTAGGCGGCGGAAAAAATAAACCGTGATCATGAGTTAGAATAATTCAGACCCTGAGTTATCGTAGCCCAGACCGTGAATTACCACAGACCCTAAAAGTTAATACATGAAACTGGGCTGGGGCAATCCCATGCCTGAATTATGGTAGCCCACGACTTAAATTCAAATGGTTTGGGACAATCATACCGTGTGCTACAGTAACGCACGGTGTGAGTTCTGGTAGCCCTAAATTTTCAACCCACGGTCATGGGTTGGCCCCATTTTCTCAGTGTATCATCGCTACGGATTTTTTTAGGAAAATGCAAGAGGCAAGGGCCATTATAGTATCAGGTAGTTATATGGTTTAGCCCCTTAAAGAGGTAACTTATTTTGGTGGTTGGTTTTTGGTGCGGCGTCGATCTGTGGGTTGCCAAATATAAACTGACGCTGACGTGCAATCGCCGGACATTCGCACACTACATGTCTAGCAGTGTTGCCAACGTCCAATAATGGAAAAATCCGGTGAAGACCGTAAGAGACTCCGAAAAAATTTGATTCATTGGGTCTGCTCTAATGCACAATGTACAGTTTGCATTTTCGTGCGTTTTTGATGCACCGAAAAAGCAGAAAAAAAGGTCTTTATAACTATATAATTTACAATTTTGTTTAATTTTTTTTTTATTTTTAGTTATACAGCAAAAAAATTTTCCTGCGTTGCTATAAGGCACTTACTACGTTTATACGCAGCTAAAACCGGTTTTATATAAGGACAGATTTAAATAAAATCGCTTTATTCGAGGGTTCTAACAACAGATTTTTTAGTAAAACCAGGGTTCCTTTAGGTTGGAAGCAATGTCTTAAAGCGTTTTAAAATTGTTTATACCGACCCTAAAATCGGTTTTAGAGCAATAAACCACATTCTTAAATCGCTTTAAAATAAAATCGATTTAGGTTTTAAAACGGTTCTAGTGATGTTTATACCACAAAATTTTTAAACCGTCTATATATAAAAGTGCTTTAAGAGGCTCGTATATACAAAATAATTGTTTGTTACAATTTTGGTTTAATTTCAAGCAATTTTTGTCAGCGGGATTTTCGTGTAAAAAAACGACATTTTTAGTACAGATTTACAAAATTTCATAAAAGCAAATCTAGAATTAAAAATAGATACCATCCGAACCCAGCCCTTCTCGATAGAGATCAAAAATAAGTAAACCAATCCCATTTAAACGCATTTAAAATTTTTCAGTTCAAGAGTTCAAAAATACGCCTCCAAGATTTTGCTTGGCAGAGCAAAATACTTTCGGGTGAAAGCGCACAACATATCGATGAACACCGGGGTAGAAAATGATCCTCCTTTGAAGTCTATTGAAAAGGGGCCGGTTCTCAAAGATTCAGATCTGATAGATTTCTCAACCCCCTTCCTTTTAACCCGCATCGTGCATTTTTCCATTTAAAATTATTCGGATTTTTTCCGATTCCCTTGATACAAAGAATTTCTATGCCGTTTCCAGGCCGGTCTTAGGGGGCGATTAACCTCTTTGTCGAACTTTTTTAACTGCAGGGTGTTCATTTTAAAACTTTCTATCGAGATTTCTCGAAATCAGAAATTTTTTGGTAACGAAACAAAGACACTGCAATTAGTTTATTGAGAGGAACAGATTTTGGTGTACTTACCATATTGGTGGACTCAACCCTCTGCGACCTATCACGTTCGTTCCAAAAATCTTAAATTGCAATTTGGGTCACGTGGTACTTCTTTTTGAAGATTTTTGAATGATCTAAATGTTGGTATTAAATTTTTTTTAATCGGTTCAATTGTTTTCAAGTTATTGATAACTACTGATCACTTCTGATCCAAAAATCTTAAAATGCAAAATGGTACAAATAATCAAATAAATCAATCAATAAAAAATCCAGACACATTTTAGGAAATTATAATTTTGAAAAAGACTTTGTGACAAAAAAAAACATGTTTAGTTCGAAATAATAATTTTAATACCAAATTTGATAATTTGTGTGTTCAAAACGTTTCATTGTACAAAGGGGCTTTTTTCCAGTAACATGTTAACAATTGAACCGATGTTAATATTTTTTTCGAAAAACATTTGGAAAATGGAAAAAGTTTTAAACAGATCCACACGATCCATATTGCACTTTAATATCTTTCGATCAAAAGTGATTCAGATCAGTGGCGCAGTGAAAAAAAAATCGGGGGGGGGGGGCTAGACTGATTAGTGTTTCCGAAAGTTAGTCGGACGTCATAATCTTTTTTTTGGAATAAATACATTTTAGATCGCTGAATATTTCGGGGGGGGGGAGGGTTTGTTCCCAAAATGCCCCCCCCCGCTACTACGCAACTGATTCAGATCTCAAGGATGGTCTTCTGTGACATTTATTTTGTTTGAAAATAATATTTTGAGTATCACATTTGACGATTTTTCGTGTAATTTACATTCTATTGTAAAATAGTAGTTTTAACAACTAGTGGCGAAAATAGTTCTTTTTTTTACAAGCGTTGGTTTAAATAACGAGCGCAGCGAGGTATCTAAAAACGCGAGTAAAAAGAAGCACAGTTTAGCCGCAAGTTGTTAAAACTATTTTTTTTAATACCTTTATCAAGAAATCCAAGAAAAACAGAAAAATTAATTTCAAAATCTCGAACGAAGAGTACTTCTCGCAACACACCATCTTTACACTATAAATCAAGGCGGTTGGTAAATAAAATAACAATCGTTTCCATAGCGATGTGCTATTTTACTCGGTGACGTTCATTATTGGGACATTTTATTCAACTGTCAAAGTTTGATATTTTGACGACGTTTTTAAATGAATTTTTGGTAAATACTTGGTGAAAACTGTCGGAAATGGCTTAATTTTTAGGCCAGAATAATCAGATTTTTTCAATATTACTATTTTTCGATATTTCTCTTTAACGTTGGGTAAAAAACCGACTGAAATTTTTTTTTGCACCCTTGATCAAAAAAGGTAACCGAAAAAGCCATGCTTTAGTTATCTGCAGACAGTTACTAAAATCATGTTTTTGATGAAGGTATAAAAAAAGGGTTTTTTGTCAAAAATTGACAACAACTGAAACGACGTAAAAAAAAATCATTACCAACAATTCACGAATTGAAAGAGCTTTAAAAATAATTTAAAAAGGGATTTAGTGAGGCTGAATAAATAACAAAATCAATGAATAGCGAGCTTTCCCTCAAAAAAGGTAATATTTCATCATTTCATCTCCTAATTCCTAGCACCGTACTGATGAGCACCACAAGTGCGAAATCCGGATCTACGGTTACCATTACCTTTTTTGAGGGAAAGCTCGCTATTCGTTGATTTTTGGGTTTAAAAATAATTTTTGGGTCGAAAGCGGTGGGTCGCAATATGGTAAGTACATTAAAACATGTCCCCCTCAATAAACTTATAATACCCATTGTTAACTCTGCTAAAATTACCATGTTCTTTACGCGTTCGAAATAAACTTGACCAAAACTGAAGTTTAAGCATTCTTCAAAAAGTTTGATCTTTTTCGCGTTTTTTATGAAAAATAAAAAAAAAACTGGGACTGGGTAAAAATGACGTTTATTACACGTAAATACCGCTAATAAAAATTGCTTAAAATTAAACGAAAACTAACAATGTTTCATGGAAAATCGGCTAACCTTCTGGACAAATCAGTTGCTACTTTTTTTGGCCCAAATCATTAAATATCTGGGAGAAACTGAGTCGCACGCTTTTCATTTCGTACAGATCTTATTTTGGATAGGTTTTTGAAATAAATTCTGTATGAAATTAAAAGTATTCGACTCATTGTGTTCAAGATATAATGATTTGGATTATGATTTGGCCCAAAAACTGTTTTGTGCATAAGGTTGTGTAACTTCCCTATGTTTTAAACAATGGTTATAGCGACGCTGGCAAATTTTTTTGCAGTATAACAAGAAAGTGTTTCTAACTTAAGCAACTCTAGTGTCTCTAACTTAAGCTAGAAATTTGAATCTTTTTCGTATTTTTTATAAATTATTTAAGCTAAATTATTATTATTGTTTAGAATTCTCATATTACGGCGTACAGATGTGCAAGAACTTGAGGTCATTCAAAATGTGAAACTATAGTAGAAACCCTAGGATATCTTAAATGAATAGAATACATAACGTAGATGTTTCGCTTAGAGTGCATGTATAAGCAGCTTATTAAAGTTTTATTCCCCATCGAAAAAAATAAACTTATGTTTTTTATGACTCAACGTTCAAAATCCGGTAAATATGCAACACGTGACACAAGGTGTCACAAACCAGATGACATGATACAGACGCTTCGTATACGAGACCAGAATCTCATCTTTTTCTGTACTTTTTTAATTACCTGTAACATGATATTTTTTAGTTACCTGTCTTATTCTTTATGTCATACAATCTTAATGCCGAAAAACTATCAGTTTCATGTGTAATTTTTGAGAAGGTAAAGATTTTTCGGACATGATATGTCGCTTAAAAAGTTGATCCTCTTTTGTTTGGGTATGACATTGGTTTCAGTTGGTTTTTTCTCGAAACTTGCCTTTATTATTTAAAGTATTAATATCAAAATAGATGATGTATTTTTACAGGCGTTCAGCGGAATAAAAATAAAAATGGCACCAGCAGGCACGTCTAACCATCCATAAAACCTTAAAAAAAAATCACATTTTTTTTAATAAAAAAAAAAACAATTTGAAAAAATAAGTGCTAGGAAGCACGGATAGTGCACCATATAATCAATTATTTTATATTGAAAGGAAATGAGAATGTTTCGGAAACTGTAGCTTCGAAAGATTTGAATCTAATAACAAAATTTTTGGGTAATATTTACGAAAACCAAAATCTGAAAACCGTATATCAATAGCTGCTTTACTTCTAAAGTTATGATTTTTTTAATTTAGTTTAACGTTAACGAATTTGTAGTCCATAGTTATGAAAACTTAACTCTGAAAACCGTATATCGCTACTTGTTTTTGTTTCAAAGTTACAATTTTTTTAAATATTTTATCCTCGTTTTCCCCCCTTCAACCCCCCATCACCCTATCCAAAAGGTAATCAGTTCATTGTCAGCCGATAGAGGACTTTTGTACCAAATTTCGTTAAAATCGATTAAGGCGTTTTTGAGTTATCGAGTATACAGAGAGACAACGAGGTGAGGTGCGATTGCCCACTGAAAAACATTTGATATTGTGATCGAAACAAATACCGCAGAGTGTAAAATTTTACAAAAAGTAGTTTGTAATATTGTATATTTAAAATTAAAAAAACCGTAAAAAAAAACATGATTTTAGTAACTGTCTGCAGATACCTAAAACATGGTCTTTTCGGTTACCGATGCAAAAAACTTTATTTTTTTGATCACGGGTGCAAAAAAAAAAATTTCTGTCCATTTTTTACCCAAAATTAAAGGGAAATAGCGAAAAATAGCAATATTAAAAAAATCTAATTATCCTTGCCTAAAAATTAAGCCATTTCCGCCAGTTTCCACCAAGTATTTACGAAAAAATTATTTAAAAACATCATCAAAATATCAAACTGTCACAGATTAAAATGTCGCAACAATAAACGTCAGAGAGTAAAAACGCACGTTGCTATGGAAACCATTGTTATTTCATTTACCAGCCGCCTTCAGCTCTTCGTTCGAGATTTTTAATAGTAGTTTTAACAACTAGTGGCTAAAATAGTGCTTTTTTTACAAGCTTTAAATAACAAGCGTTGTTTAGATATCGAGCGCAGCGAGGTATTTAAAAACGCGAGTAAAAAAAAGCACAGTTTAGCCGCGAGTTGTTAACACTATTTTTTTTAATACCTTTATCAAAAAATCCAAGAAAACAGGAAAATACTTTTAAAAATCTCAAGCGAAGCGAACTTCTCACAACACACCATCTTTGCACTAAGTATAAATCAAGGCGGCTGGTAAATGAAATAACAATCGTTTCCATAGCGATGTGTCTTTTTACTCGGTGACGTTCATTGTTGCGACATTTTAATATTTGACAATTTGATATTTTGACGATATTTTTAAATGATTTTTTCTTAAATACTTAATAAAAACTGGCGGAAATAACTTAATTCTTTTATAATATTACTATTTTCCGCTATTTCCCTTTAACTTTCGGTAAAAAACGGACAGAAATCTTTTTTTGCACCCGTGATCAAAAAAAAAAGTTTTTTTGCATCGGTAACCAAAAAAGCCATGCTTTAGTTATCTGTAGACAGTTACTAAAACCATTTTTTGATGAAGGTAAAAAAAAGTATTTTCCTGTTTTTCTTGGATTTTTTGATAAAGGTATTAAAAAAAAATTATGTTAACAACTCGCGGCTAAACTGTGCTTTTTACTCGTGCTTTTAAATACCTCGCTGTGCTGGTTATTTAAACCAACGCTTGTAAAAAAGCACTATTTGCCACTAGTTGTGAAAACTACTATTCTAATATTTATAAATCATAAACTCGCGGCTAAACTGTGCTTTTTACTCGTGCTTTTAAATACCTCGCTGTGCTGGTTATTTAAACCAACGCTTGTAAAAAAAGCACTATTTGCCACTAGTTGTGAAAACTACTATTCTAATATTTATAAATCATAAGGTAGCGCTGCAGGAGAATATTTCATTGAAATTTATGTGTTTTGTTTTATACTGGGACTTTTCATCCATTGTTTGGGGAGTTAAAAACAAACAGAAAATATCCATCTCATCTGGGATTTGAACCCGGGGCTTTCTGTGCGGCCGTCAAATGCACTTTCCACTGCGCTACAGAGGCAGGCAAAAAAAAGTTAGGTATATGTAAATTTTATACAGGTACAACTACAAGGGAGTTTCAACCAGGTCAAAAATATTTCCCGACCCCACTGAATTCCAAACGTTTTCCCGGATTTCTCGGTTTTCAGGGATTGTGTCAACTCAGTTAATGTTGCTTTCTCTGTAAAAAGAAAATTAGGAAACCAAGAGAGTCTTTTGAGCCAGGGAAGAAAATATAACCAGGATTAGTCCCCCAAAAAAGATTTTTTTTCGCTCCAATCCGGATCCGCTCCCGCATTGCTTCGAATTGGAGCGGCGTGTCTGTTGTAAATGTAAAAAATGTTGTGATTGCCCCGGACAAAGGACATGCTTCTAGTTATTTAAAAGAAAGGTAGTAGTAGAATCTGTAGAATTAGTGAAGCTAAAATTAAAGAGGGAATATTTGTGGGTTCCCAGATTAGAAAACTTTCGGAGATGCGCAATTCGACTCCATACTTCAGGACAAGGAAAAAACGCTTGGAATGCATTTAAAATGGTTGCAAAAAATTTTTTTTGAAACAATAGAGCAGAAAACTATAAAGACCTGGTTGCCAAACTTGTTTTGTGTTATCAGAACCTAGGATGCATACCTAGTAGTAGTAGTAGTAGAATAAGGGGGGGGCTCCTGGCCCGGGGACTAGGCTCTATGCGAGCCCTTTTCGCCATCCCCCAGAGCTTCCCACTCACGCTCCCACTCCACCATGGTCGAACCTTCCCGTCCTTTGGATAAAGGTCAGGATATCCGACCATTTCAGCGTCGGAAGGTGTTCCGGCTCTAACACTTCCTCTCCGAAGATTCCCTCTCTGATTCCTCTGTAGGCCGAACACCTTGCAAGATAGTAGTGTAAGGACTTATCCTCTTCCCAGCCTTGGATGAGCTCCTTGGCTTGCCTGGCGTCCCCTGTGTGTTACCACTCCTGATTTAGTCTTGTATGGATCCATTCCTTGGTGCCAGATTTTCATCTGACCTCTGATAAATCCCAGAACGGTTCCGGTCCGACGTATGCTTGGATTGACCCTTTCCTTACAAGCTCGTCCGCCACCTCGTTACCTGGGATCCCCATGTGTCTTGGAACCCAGACAAGTTCAACCTTTTGGCATTGTAGGTTTACAAAGTGCTTTTATGACAGCCTGGCATGTGTAGACCTTATCTTCTGCTTCGGTCCTTAATTCTTCCTCTCGTGCGGCTGGCAGTATGGCATATACCTCCGCCTGGAAAACCGTCGCGTACCGACCTAGTGGATAGCTCTTCGTTATCTCTCTATTACCTGTGAATAGACCTGCTCCTGTCAATTCCTTGTCTGCTAGCCTTGATCCATCTGTGGAGCAGATCATGTAATTGCCTAAAAGGTCGACTTCGTTCCTAGTCCATGCCTCTCTAGGTGGTATGGTTACCCTGTACTTCCTCGTTTCCCTGATTTTGTATTTTGGGTTTTCGATCCTGTATGCTGAAAGGGGTATTTCCCTTTCCGCCATCCCGGCGATAGCCAGGTGCCCAACCTTTTCGCTTCCCCTTTTCCACAGCCCCGCATCCCTGATTCTTAGATGCATACCTAACAATGTTTCATATGACAACTTTGCGCTCTTGAACAGTGTGTTGAAATCCTTTTTAGTCCACCATACATAAATTTTGACTTTCCTTAATTTTATCAAAAGTGAGTTACTAAGGTTCCAAAACACCTTAATCGGCAAAAAAAAGGTGTCTGTCGGTTTATTGTCTGTCTCTACACGATAACTCAAGAACGCCTTAATTGATTTTAACGAAATTTGGTAAAAAAATCCTCTATCGGCTGAACATGAACTGATTGACTTTTGAGTAGGATGGTGAGGGGTTGAAGGAAGGAAAAGGGTGATAAAATATTTTTAAAAAATTGTAACTTTAGAACAAAAGCAAGTAGCGATATACGGTTTTTAGATTTAAGTTTCCATAAATATGGACGACAAATTTTCTTAGAAAGCAATACATAAAAAAAATCATAACTTTAGAAGTAAAGCAGCTAGTGCATTCGTTGTAAGAAGTCCGCTAAGCAATAAAACCTCTTGAGCAGGTAAGTCGGTGGTTTTCAAACAACAAATTATATTTTTGAAACATGACGGATTACATTTTCTAAATAATAGTAGTTTTTACATCTAGTGGCTAAAATAGTGCTTTTTTACAAGCGTTGGTTTAAATAACAAGCGGAGACAATTTTTTTTTATACCTTCATCAAAAACATGATTTAAGTAACTGTCTGCAGATAACTAAAGCATGGCTGCAAAAAAAGATTTCTGCCCGTTTTTTACCCAAAATTAAAGAGAAATAGCGGAAAATAGTAATATTGAAAAAATCTAATTATTCTTGCCTAAAAATAAAGCCATTTCCGCCAGTTTTCACCAAGTATTTACGAAAAAATTATTTAAAAACATCGTAAAAATATTAAACTGTCAAATATTAAAATGTCGCAACAACGAACGTCAAGATGGTCTGTTTTACGAGAAGTGCTCTTCGTTCGAGATTTTTAAAAATATTTTCCTGTTTTTCTTGGGTTTTTTGATAAAGGTATTAAAAAAATTAGTGTTCACAAATCGTGGATAAATTGTGCTTTTTTTTACTCGCGTTTTTAAATACCTCGGTGCGCTCGTTATTTAAACCAACGCTTGTAAAAAAAGCACTATTTTAGCCACTAGTTGTGAAAACTACTATTTTTGCATCGGTAATTAGGAAAGTCATGCTTTGGACATTTGTACACAGTACTTAAAAAATCATTTAAAATTAATAAAAAATAATTAGGTAAAAAAAGATTATTTCTTAGCTTTTATAATATTTAGGCAAATTAGTTTTACGAATTCATTTTTATAAAGTTTTGGTTCTAAAAAGAACAGATATTGCAGTTTTGCGATAGAACGCACCTACTTATAAATGCATACTAAAAATAGTCTTCGTGTGCATCTGAAATATTATCCATGCTTTCAGAATCATTATCATCATCCGTAATAATTAACGGTCTTACTTCGTCTATAACCTGTTCTGTCTCATAAGATTCAAAAATAATTTTTTCCGTGTGTTCAATGCATTTCCGCCATTCTTCTTTGCCCACTTTGCTAAGTGCCTCCTCCCACAACTTTAAAACGCTGGGCTCACCGATATTTTTACAGGCCTGTTTGTCATAATAATTTTTGCTAATACCCCATACCAATTCAATTGCGTTGTAATGGCAATGGTAAGGTGATAATCTCAAAACTTGATGTCCATATATAAGGGCTAATTCGTCAACAATATATTTTTTTTTAAATGGCTGCTCTTTACACTTACTTAAAAGATCACTTTTTAAAAATAAATTTTTATTGTTTATGTTTTTCTTTGACAACCACTCTCTTCCTCTTTTTTCCAGCTGCTTGTAGGAAATTTCTCTTCGAGTCTCGTATCGTAAGACGCATTATCCAAAACAATTAAGGAAGGGTTTTCTAAACTTTTTAAAAGTTTTTCCTCAAACCAATGCTCAAAAATGTTAGTATCCATATTGCCGTGATAATCGTCAGTTTTTTTTGTTGATGAAAATATTAAACTGGCATTTGAAATAAACCCTTCTTCATTGCCTGCATGTATTATTATATATATTTTTCCATTAGTTACACGGGTAGTGGAATAGCGATATTTAGATTCATCCTGCCAAGACGATTTTGTTGAAGTTCCGTGCGCAAATACCCATGTTTCGTCAAGAAAAACAACTTGCCTTGACAATTTCGATTGTTTGTTTTTTATGTAATCTCTCAAAAATTTCCATCTTCTTGACACAATATTGGATTGCTCGCAAAGCACTTTTCTGTTGTTCGTTTTTCTATATTTAAAGCCCATCTCTTTTAAAATTTTGGACAAACTGGTAAGTCCAATATCGCATAGTTGTTTTTCCTTTATCTTTTCTAGAATAGCTTTGAGGGTAACATATTCCTTTGACTTAAACATATCATAAAGAATGTTTCTAATCGATAGTTTAATCCCTTGGGATAGAACAAAGGTTTTTGAATGCTGTCGAACTCTTTTATATGATCTGTCCAATTCCTCTTCACTCTGTTTTCGAAGTCTTCTTAAGGTCTTGTTTGAAATGCCGCAAGCATCAGACGTTCGTTTTTGCACTGCCAAAACAGACACTAACGGGCCCGAGTTATTTTTTTCTAACATAAAATAACGTTCCACTTGTAATACCAAACGGCGTTCAGCTGGAGATAAACACCTTCTAGGCGTTGTGTCACCTTGCTGAACATTTTCCATAACTTTGCTTTATAACTGCTTTAAATTCCGTAATTCACACACAATAAGAAACAAACTAAAAGCAAATAAAAGCATACCTACTTATTTAAAATAGAACATACCATCCCCAACTGGAGCAAATTTTAATTATTTCTTGGAAGCAACAAAACCTATTTGCAGTGATTATTAGCATTGACGACAGCTCCAGATTTACCCCAAATAACTAAATTCTCGGAAAATATACCTGTCAAAATCTTTAACTTATTGACGCAAAAAGTTTTTCAAAAGTATAAGTGAAAAATAAAATAAAATATAAATATTTATCGTGGTGTAAGTGTAACGCGTTATTCTTAAATAATTTTGTTTTAAGACCGCTGATACATACAGTGAACCAGTGGGATGTCTGACACGATCAAGTGCAGCGAGGGCATTCTAACTTAACTGACTTACTGTTCAAAAAGCGATAACATCTGTTGGAGATTTAATCCGATATCGGACTTCATACAGCGAACCGACTTTATTGATATGCGGTTTTCAATTTTGGTTTTTATAAGTATTACCCAAAAATTTTGATATAAGGTTCAAGTCTTTGAAAGCTACAGTTTTCGAGATATTTTCACTTCCTTTCAAAATAAAATAATCGATTGTATGGTGGACTATCCGTACTGTCTAGAACCAATTTTTTTTATTAAAGCTGGCATAGCGAACAAAAAGAAGAAAAAAATGTACAAGGTTATATAAGTTACATTTAGTCTTAAAAGTAAAATGCAAACGGCAAAGCGTTTGGTAGACTTGCTTTTCTAAAAAAACAACAATTTCCTATAGGGACTCAAAATTCCCATGAATAAGCGTAGATGGGACTCAGGAAAGCTTAAACCTTAAAATGTACACGAGCTCGCAGTGTAAAAGGGTTAAGCCCCTAAAGCCCCGCGTTTGTCAAAGGGTTGCCAAGCTGATAATTTTCAGGGGTTTCTTTTATAAAACATGTCCTGGACAACTCGTCACAGATTACTACAAAAAATTTAGATGAAAATTTAGTAAGTAAACTCACCTATTACCGCCCCACCCAAAGATTTTTCACTTTGTAAACCAATATTAAGCATATTTTTACTATTTTTGTGTACAAAAATGTGATATTAAATAACTAAAGCTTTTTTTTTATTAAAAAATATCGGCAGTTTTATTAAAGAACCTAATTTAAATTAATAATTTAAAAAAATCACAATAATACCGTTTTTCCCATTACCGCGCCAATTTAAAAAATAATTTCCTAATCCCGCCCTAAGGATCACCCATTATCGCTCTAATTTTTTTAAAAGATATATTAAAGAAAATTTAATTTTTCTTACCCTTATTTTCAACAAAAAACTTAAAAATCGCTGTAAGAATACAAAAAAAGTTCTGTATTTTTTTAAATTTATTTAAACGCTTGACAAATGAGTAAAAAAATTTATAAGTTTTAAATTTTATCTTAAACTTTTTTATGATTTACACTTTTTCATATTCAATAAATATTCAAATATTTTTGTGAAGGATCCTAATAATTTGGCATGGAATTATTTTGCAGCATTATTGAACAGGCTGCAAGTCATATCCTTCAAAAAAACTACCGATCAATTTAAGTACCTTTATTTTACTTTTTTTAATCAATTTATCCAAGCAGCTTAAAAAGTAGATTTTATTGTTCTTAAAATTATAAAATTTTTAAAAAACTTCATATTTTATAGTTTTTTTTTGAGTGATTCAGAGTAAGGTGAGTTCATATTAAAATATGTTGCACCGTGCACCGTTTTTAAATTTTATGTAGGGCGGTATTTGGAATTGGTGCAGCAAACTTTAAAGGTATTACCGCCCCCTTAAAATATAAAAATGTTTGCAAATTTTTTATTTCATATTAAGAAGAAAATGTCAAAAAATTATTTTTTTCTCATAAAACTTTTTTGACTAAATGAAATTAAAAAAAATAAAAAAACACCTACATTTTGATTAAATGCGTTGCAAAAAACTCTTATGTTAATTAATCAAATAAAATTAATCCCGAATAAAAAATCGTAGGGCGGAATTAGGGCCCAGTGTAGATAGAGATTTAGTGAAAAAATCAACATTGATGTAACATTTAAAATATCTAAAAAAACATTAAAAAACCTATTTAATAAAAAACAAAACAGTTTCCTAATTCCGCTCTAATAAGGCGGTAATGGGATTAAGTGCAAGATATATTTAATCTGTTACCGCCTCTTCTAAAAGTAAATAGTTTTTTGAAATTTCTGCATTATATTAAAATAGATGTGTTAAAAAAAGTATTTTTATTATTAAAATTTAAGTTTATTTGACTAAAAGCGTTATATAAAGTCTTGGTTTAATTAATTAATTATAGGTTACTGCGTAGATTAAGTCATGGTTTCAAAATTATCATCAATAAAATATTCAGTTCACTAAAGAAAAAATACAAAAAATTTTGAAAAAAACTAAACAATTCCCTAATTCCGCTCTAATAGGGCGATAATGGGAAAATGCTATTACCGCCCTATTTTTAATTCTTATTTTTTGCCATCTTTCTTTTAAAATTTGCTAAAAAAATTGTTCTAAACGTATTGCTTTAAACCTATTTCATCAATTACTATAAATAGATATATCACTTACACAGAAGTTAATGATTTTTTTGAGAAAAACTCTTAAAATAGTACGTCTAAATCCTTATCAAAATAATTGTATTCCGCTGTCACTGGAGCACAACCACTCACCCTTGACTAAATAAAGCTGAATCCTGCGTGCAGCGTTCGGTTACCACCCCCCCCCCCCTGTATGTTTTTCTGGTTGCCTAATCATTTCTCTCTTGCAGCAAAGAATATTTACGTATATTATTTGCATCGATTTTAAATAAACGTCTTGTAAAGGCAGACATAGCTTTTTAGGGTGCTAACAGGTTACGATTTTACGTACGGCGGTAATAGGTGGTTTTACCTTAAGCGAAAAGAAGAAATTTTCAGCTTTCTCCTGGTTTTCTTGGGAGATGTTATGGGTATCCGAAACCACTGAATAATGCTGGACTTTCCTATACATAATATAAATCTCTAGATGGTGTTGGCATCTAATGAAACGATATAGATACCACAAATCGAATTTTTAGAAGTTTTGTTTATTTGTCTGCAGGCAGTAAATCGGGTATTCAACTGGATGGAAGAATTGGAGGGGTGGAGGGTAACAAGGAAGGGAGCCAGGGAGGGATAAGAAAGGGAGAGGTGGAGGTCGGAGGTAGAATATCTTCCTTATTTAAGGCGACCAACTCCTAAAGGGGCAAAACCGGGACACTCCGGCCATTCAATGTATTGTATATCATGTATTTTTTCTTGTATGCACCCCTAATAATATTAAGATGTATTTTTCAAAATACTTATTAAAGAAAAATAATTTAAGTAAGGTTTCAATTCAAATTTATAGATGGCATAGAACATCCGCTTTTTTAATTGCAGTGATTTTAAAGTTACAAAATACAGTGGTATCAAAACCGGCGAACCGGAACTTTTGCTGAAAAATCGGGACTATCCGGGACGGATTTTTTCCCCGGGACAAACGGTTAAAAATCGGGACTGTCCCGGCCAAACCGGGACGGTTGGCCACCTTAACTTATTTCCTGCTACACCCGTCCATCCTGTTTTCCAAAAAACAAAACTGCTCTTAAATGTAGTGTTTAAATATTGTTTCAAGAAAATTTACACCTTAAACAAAGGAATCCATCCATTGCCTATAGGAAATAAATTCTTTTTTCAGTGCATAAACTTGTAGATTGCCCCTGGTATGTTAATCATGTGAAAGAGGAATTAACATAAACAATGTTTTAGGTTGAAGCATACCTCTCCAGGAACCTACAAATTGACCCAGAACCCAAAACGGTTCGCCCAATGTGAAATAAACTGATCGAACACGTTTTTAACCGATTAGGCTGAATATTTGATTTTGATAAAAAATCGTCCAACGATAAAATTGAGGATAAAATATCTGTGACCCTTCCATAATAAATACCTCCGTTGTAACCACAGGGGCACAATTGACGAAGAATTATGTATACGGTGGCTTCCACAGTCATTTTCACTGTGAAGGGTTGTAATTTCCAAATTCTGGACGGATTTAACTTGAGCGGACAAAGGTTAAACGAACGTTAAACAATGAGGTTATGTCCAGAGAAAAAAGAGAGAGGGTAGAAAGCATCGACATTTTTTTCGAAAAGGAGGAAGGGTGTGACCTCATTAATATTTTTTATTATCTTAGGTAAACAATGACACGTTCTAGCCGCCTTTATAGAACCTTTATAACGTCGAACAACGACAATTTAGAACTAAAGTTGGCGCAACCCTTATAAATACTAAAACGTTATTCCTTATCCGCCTCTGTACTTTACATTACATTACCAACACCCGATTTTGTTTTATAACCTCAGATTTTTTGATTTTTTTTCGCATTTTCTTGTGTTATTAAAGTTATGTTCTTTAATATAAGAAAAATTCATTGGGAGTTAAAACTTGCATATCTCTGATGAGGTTTCTTAAGTAATCTAGACGGTAACAAAGTCAAAAGGATACCAACAGATCCTCTGTTCAATGTCAACCGTACTAGTAGCGCTAAAAAAATTGTAAACACTGCACCTAAATTGGGAGCAAAATTTAACTCTCAAATACATTTTAAAACTTCTTTTGAAGATGTTTCTTCGTCAGTTACTGAACATACAATAACTAACTCAATCCGTTACCTCCAGGATATCTATATCCGAGTTTTCTTGATGGATTGAAACTTTCTCAAGGTTATTTTAGTTTGGCGTATTTGTTTTATTCATAAAAGTCGTGTACAAAATTAAAATTTTTAGATGATCTTTTAAAGCACAAAATCTTTGTCCACGTGCGTTCAGAGCTGTGTCCACAATGTGATAACAAAATTCAATATTGTTTTCCTTTCTTTCGATTTCTTATGGGTTCATTGTAGTTTCGAAAGATTTTTCCACATCAGTTTTTTCCGCCAATTCCCCTGTATCAACAAGCATTTGGTCAAGACTATTTTGTCTTAGGTTTTAAAAAAAAATTACATTTTCTAAAGCTCTAATTGCAGAAGTAATGTCGGAATCTTTGGTTTGCATAATAAGTTTACTAACGGGATTAACATGGTTTAAAATACTACACCAAATGACTACAATACATCAAAATTTGATTTGAGTAGTAAGTAAGATTATAAAAATAATCGCGTAGCAGAATGTCGGGCTCCACCTTTTTAATAAATTAAATACCTAGATTATTAAAACTTTTAAAAATGTTCATTGTTATTTTCTTCATTTTTCCGTCCTAGGCAACCGTCCAGTTTCCCATGCCTAGAACCGGCACTGGCGCAAAGCTGGATAAATCAGTCGCTTTCCCATAACCAGTAAAAGATACTTATGTATATTATTGGACGAAATATCAACTCTCAAACGATCACTTTCTACGATTCTTAAAATCGGCACCAAAGCATAATGTGGTTCCCTTTTAAAAAATCCATAGTATATTTAGTCCTTTAAGGCTAGTAGCAATAGCTCATCTGCAAAAGAATCTCTCAAGCACTTTTCGTTTGACTACAGATGTTTATAATTACATTGCGAGTCTCAAATGATGTATGTATGTATGTATTCAAAACTGGTGGTTAGCTCTCCACCGAAGGCTGAACCATGCACTGCAGCCTCAAATGGGCTTATTGTGCCCAGGTATCTACTGAGATTCTTAAAATCGCAATTTAAACATATTGAATCCAGCCGACTACAAAACTTGATTTAGGCTTGATCAATACTTTGTCTTCAACTTATGCCAGTTAAAGATTTAGTAAAAGCCACCAAATGATGTAACTATCATATTAAATATTCTTGGGTTCGAGAGATAAAAAGAAAACGAAATTAGTCTTCCGGCAATGTTTCGTTTTTTATTAAGTCTTTATCAAGCCCTTAAAAATTTTTGTTTTGTGCTTGTTTTTCTTCTTTGTCTGTGCCATATTATATTCCTAATTAATGTTTCAGAAAAGAGCAAAAAGTTGGTCCAAAGAATTTAAAAAAGGACCCCCGCTCTTTAAATAACCCCGAGCTAATCCGGGCCACTTTTTGTCTTAATTTTAACTTTGTACTAAAGAGGGTGAACCCCTGAAACCTAGAAGGTCACATCTATAAATTTGACATTTTGAGTGTATGTACACTGACTTGCAGATAAATTGCGTACATTGGAATAGTAAAATTGTTTTTTTCTGAACAGTGTATGTAGATGATAAACATTCATGACAAATAGGTGTCAACATGAAGTCTTGTCAGTTGCGATTCAATATGCCGAGACATTTGTCTACTTTTGTTAAAACGCAAATAATAACGCGACTTATTGAAGACCGGTGGTCGGTAAGAGAAACGGCTGACCACAATTGTGTTAACAAAGGCACAGTTTGCGGAATAAGAAGACTAGTAAACAAGAAGACGAAGCGTTGCTCATTCACTTGAGGGAAAATCCATTCGACTCCGCAGTAATCGCAGTCTCAGTGACAAATTTTCATGCATTCTGGTACACGGCAAGTAGGAGAATAAAAGGTTCAGAGTTATGTTGCCGTACTGCAGCAAGAAAACCAAAACTCAAGAACAAAAACCGGCAAGAGTAATTTTTGCCCTAAATTATCACCGTGATGAAGATTACTGTGCACGGGTAATATTTACCGATTAAAAAATATTCCAATCCTCCTCAGAACGCAGAAGAATTAAAGTTTATCGGCCTTCACGCTCTCGGCTGGCGGGTCATTTTTCCGTCAACATGTGGGGCTGGGTTAGTGCACGGGGGCTGGGGGTATGTTGGCAGATTGATGGTCGCTTCACTGCAGTACGTTATCTGGAGCTTCTTTCGGACGTCATGTTGCCATCGAACCAATTTATATTCCAGCATGATAACTGCGCCGTGCACACTGCCAATGTTTGCAAGACATGGTTCCAAAACCAGAACATTGAAGTATTAGCATGGACATCGAACAGTCCAGACCTGAATCCGATGGAGGATGTGTGGGGAAGATTCGTAAAGAGCATTTACCAAAGAAATTGGAGGCCTCGAAACCAGGCAGAACTACTAGATGCCATATTGAATGCGTGAAACGAGATCGCTGACGATGTTCACTACTGTCGAAACTTATCAAATTCCAAGGTTTGACGTCTACAAAAAGGTTTGGACAAAAATGGTGCTGCCACCGGATATTAAGTTTATTTTTTTTTAGTTTACTCAATAAATGAATTTAAAGACGATATGTATATTTTCACTTGATAAAAATTCTAACTTGTTACAAGAGCAACAGTGCGCTGATTTTTGTATTAAGGCCACTGATCTCGGAACAGTGAGCTGAATTTTATAATAAAGCCTCGCTCATCTCGAAACGCGCGTTTCGAGATAAGAGGCCTCAATACAGAATTCAGCTCACTGTGAGTGTCCTTTATCTGTATGAGAATGAGTCTGAGCTTTAGTGTGCTTACATAACAGCTAGTTATACTGTTTAAAAAAACTAACATTTCACTGCCTGTGTACGCATTTTATGTGCAAGTTAGTGTACATAATTTTGTAATACTAAAAATTTTCAAATAAATAAGAAATATTTTCGGAGATAAATCAAATTTGGGATGTTTGGTCTTTTAGGTTAGGAATGCTCGCTTTGCTCAAAAAAGAGAGAGAAGGAAAAGATAAATACTTTCAAGGAAAACATTGTGTAATTTTCTTTATTTAGACCAAAGATAATGTCGCAGACCAAAAAAAATAAATAACGTAATATAGCCTTTATGAAAAATTCATTTTTAACACACAGCTCCCGTTCCGAATTTGAGTTTTGAAAAATCAGCCCTTTTCGAGTTTTTTTTAGAAAATATAAATTTTCCTAGTGAAGTAGGGTGCACTTTAGTCCTATTCTAAGAATAACACACGCAGCATAAAAAAAATGATTTGCCTGCAAAACGTAAAATTTAAAACAAAAGAGATTTCTTTAATTCGTATCAAGAAAAATTTATCGGAGTCGAAACTCTTCCAGGATTAATGGAAACCAGGCACGTGCTTCATCTGCTCCTTTTATAATAGGCAGGTACTTAAAATATTGACACTCAAATTGACATAATTCAAACATGTATATCTTTATCTGTTCTTTTTATTTAACATCCCATTCATCGATTTTAAATAAAACCATTGAAAAACCCTCTGTACAGAAGTTAAACTCAGAATGTGCGCCAAATTTTTGTCAACTTTTGCGCAGGAACCCGATTGAGGTACATGTATTGCAAGACGGTTTTTAATAATGAAACATTCTTGCTAGATCTAGGCTCTTACTTTGCTATTAAAATATCCTTGCAGAGACGCTTAATTTGCTAATTTCAATTTTTCTGAATTCCTTTTCTTAAAATACTTTTACCTATTACAAACCTCTCGGAAACTCTAGTAGAAGCCAAGTACCTCTATCCTCTGAGTTCAAGGTCACCAGAATGTTCCTATTAGAGTGTCCCATGTTCTTTCAAGGATAACAAAGTGGGTGTGCAACGGACTCAGCAAGGTGGCTTCCCTTCTTTAATACCTTCTGTCGATTCTAAAAAAAACAGCTGTTTTGGACAAAGATGGCAGCACTTTATTTTCTGATTAATGTGTTTTTCAGTGATAGGTCCCCCAACACAACCCTCAGATGAATACCTGTCACCAAAAATTCGACGTTCCCCCATTTTCAAGTCCTAAACATTCGAAACGTTTCGAAATCCCTCTCTTTATTCAAATCCGAAGGAGCCGCACACGCAGCCACTCTCCCGTTTTGCTCCCTAGAGATTAGAATACTGTCAAACGACCTCAAATGATATCAGCGGATTGAACTCCATAAATACGAGGGTAAAAATACCAAAAAGAACTATATGGGCTAGAGAATTTTTGACGTTAATTAAAACGTGAAAAAAGACACAGTTTTCTTTAAAATCTAAGTTTAAAAATAGTAAACTTAATTAGAAACTAAAAAAAAAATTTGTGAGTTTAAAATCCCTCCCACTACAAATCGCAGATAAACAAAAACTGCTGCAAAACCTCTATTAAATCCCATCTTTAAATATAGTTTTCAAATACATTCCTCGTTTCTTCTATCAACCCCATTTAGGTGCAAAACCGAGAGTATGAGATAAAAAAAGAGGTAGAAGTAAAGAGGAAAAATGTGGGGTGGATCATTTTAAAATACAGAAAACGAATATTCCGAACTGGAATAGACAGCAGAATGATTGATTAGTGTGTTGGCATACACCAGGGGTCGTTGTAATCGGTTTCTGTAATAAATCTGACGTTGACGAGCAAACAGAAACTCCACCGAAGAATAATCGTGGGGTGTCTTGCAAACATGCAAATGCCCTTACAGAAGACTTCAAAAGCAAATAATAACCTTGACACATGCAAACCCAAAATACATAATCTATAATTTTATGGTCCTTAATAAGAATTAATCGCACTACAAAAAATTAAAAAGCATATTGCTAAAGCAATTGACAAACCAAAACCGCATCCACCATTCTTCTTATTTACTCGCGTGCATTTTTAAATTTTGTCTAAGTTTATAGACATTATTTATAGCATAAATTTCGTAGAAATATTTTTATACTTTTTTTGACTCTTCTAAGCAAATTTTTCACGGTTATTTCTCCCGATTCCTTTCCGTTATCAGTATAATTACTTGGGCGATAAAATTCTCTCCCCTTTGCTCTCCTCCGGCGTTCCGCACAGGAAGTTTTCGACTGTCTGGAAACGTCAATTTTCACGACCCTCTTGGAAAATCAGTGATAATCAAAACAAGGTTAGACCAACTTTCAACAGATTTTAAAGTGACAGATAATTGTTATAGTAGTAGTAGCAGAGAGGGCGAAACAAGTACCTTTTGCCTTGCTTCTAACTCTCCATCTGTACAACATGTATTTCAAATTTCTTACCTGTCTGTTTCGCAGTCCAGTAGGTTAACCCATTTAACTGAATGTCCTTTTAATCAGATGTTCGTGATCTCCACTATTCTCGATATCCATATGGGACAAATGCGTCTGAATACGGTAAGTTTATCAGTTCTTGACAAAAAGATTGTCGAGTCCATCTCTGTTACATTTATCTGTGTCTCGTTTCATAATTAATAACTGTACAACAAACTCCCTAGCGGCGGTTTGAAATAAGTCTAGAATTGAGTGAGCCTCTATATCGACAGGTTATGTTCTTCAATTAAAATGGGGTCCCTTGGGATGGTCATTAATAAAGTTTTATCAAGAAATAATATTGTGCAGTCTTAGAATATAATGAATATAATATACCTACACTTCCGGCCACATTAAATGCAGGCGTACAGCAGAAGTTAGCTGCAGGTCTGTTGAATTTAAGTTTTGCTAATTGTATTGCTTATTATAGCTGACTTTGTCGTTTTCAAATTACAGGTTAGATCTTTTGACATTGTAAACACAAGAATAAGGAGACTGACCACACTTTACCATAAGATACCAACGAATAAAACAATTTTTTTAAATTATTCAACATTTTATCATAAAAAGTTTTATTAAAGCTCATTATGGAGAAAAAAGTATCAAAAAGAAGGAACTGTTTGGCGAAAGGAAAGCAATATAACTTAATCATAGTCAGCGCACCTCTGCAGGTTCGGTAAATTTGAGTAATCTAAGTCTTTGCAGACAACCGAAAAAGTTCAAAATCAAAAAGAAATTATTAAAAAAACACTAAAAACAAAGAAAACGTTTCGTTCGTCATTGCGCCGTCAGCCTCGATAATGTTTGCCAGTATCTGTGGCATGGAATCTGCTAAATTTTGAAATAAATTTGGATTTGCAACAATGACTTCGTCGTACCCTCTCACTATAAGATCCATTAAGTGGTTGAACTTTCTGGGAACAATATTCATTCGCGTAAAACTTTTTGCTATAAGGCTCCACACATTCTCCATAGGACTGGCGCATGGCATCAGGAGTTTTTGCCGGCCGTGATAAAACCTCGATGTTGTTTTGCTAGAACCACTCTTTAGAAATGCGTGCGGTATGGATAAGACAGTTATTCTGTTGATGCACAAAACCTTCTGTGCCGTTTTCTTTTTCTCGCGGTTACAGTTAACCTTGGTCCTAAAATTTCCCAGCAGTATAAGCAAAAGAAAGAGACCTTGATTGTGCAATATCTTTGAATATTGTTTAAATTTACAGATAATTGTTTATGTTCACATGTGTACATAATCAAAAATTTTTAATTTTTATGAATCCATATCTTGAGAACCGCAAGAATTCTGAACCGTCAAAATAGGCTGGTTCCAATTCTCAAGGCATCGAACATGACAGGATGCGCTGTCTACATCGATTTTTTCTGTTTATGTCAACTAATAGATGACGTCATAGCATTTTTGATATGAAAATTTAAGTATAATCCGGTAATTCATAAAAATTAAAAACTTTTGATTATATACACATGTAAACATAAACAATAATCTGTAAATTTAAACAATACTCAAAGATATTCACAATAAAGGTCTCCTTCTTTTGCTTATACTTCTGGGAAATTTTAGGACCAAGGTTAACCGTAACCGCGACAAAAAGAAAACGGCACTGGATGAAGAACGGTTGCTTCTGGCAAAATAACATTTCTCATCATATCAACATAAACCTCAGCCGTAAATCTTCGATGGATTCTAAAGAGCCCCATGTCCTCTCGCCGATATCCATCTCCACACATTCACGGAAAATCTTCCAGCCCGGTCTTCGTTGCGGGCGATATATCAAAATTTGTTTACTGTCATTGTGAGACTGAAAGATTTTTTTATCCGTGAAGACCACCTGTTGCCAAAATTCTTCTTCCTGTAGTTAATAGCTTAGTGCAAAAATTAACCTGGCTTGCTTCTTTTCCGTACTATCCGTCTGCGCGTCGTTCTTATGGATCCAGGAAAATGTGTCTCAATTTTTGGCTTTGAGGTCATCGCAAGTGGTCTTCAAGAAAGTCGATCAGTTTGTTGTTGTAGCCTTATTTCGTCCATAATGAGCCGCTACTCTTCGAACTTACTAACCACTGTCTAATTTTACCAAAAGGACAGGCCAAATAACATAGGTATTGGGCTTCCGTGGAATGCGTTGGTACTTATGTTATAGAGAACTTCTTTCTGAATAGTGTTTAAATTGAATAAAAGTGCCGCTGGGCCGTAGGAGCTTCACAATTTCGATCCAAAGTTTATATTTTGAAAATGTTTTGGCGTCAAAAGATGCCTAATAATGTCAGAATATTTTGACTTTGACTGACCAGACTTAAGGGTACTAATCATATTTTTGGTACCTAACTCACCAGAGGACGATTGTGATGTTTAATCTACTTTTGTATGCAAAGTTCAATTGTTCAATTTTGCGGCACGATTTTTTTACTTTGCCCAGACTAGTTTCGACCAACACCGTTCTCAAATAAAAAGCCAGTTAACTCTTATCTCTTCAGTGCCCTTTAGCCAAAGATTGCCGCCATTTTTATAACCAAATTGACAGGTAAAACATGGATTTTGTGTCAGTTAGGTGCCAATATGACCGCTATAGTAGGCTAAAGGATACTAAATCGAAAAAGAGTTAACTGGCTTTTTAGTTAAGTAGGTGTTGTTTCGACATACATTTGAAAGCTTTGATTGGCGGTCATTTATAACCTTTGCAAATGTTGTTTTTGTGTTTTTTATATACTAATGTAAGTATTATTTTCAAATGGTTTTGAAATGAGTCTTAAAAGGTCAGGATGCGGAATTGTGAAGAAATAGCTAGGTATATGTTATCACTGAGATACAGGGAAACGAAACATTGCTATCTTGGTGATTTCATAATAATGCAAGGATGAAGGCTTCTTCCTTGCTCCCGAAGGAAATATAAATTGTTGCTTTTATTGTAATTAAAAAGAATGTTGTCTACAAGACTAATTTTATGAGGTTGAACGCGCTGCATTCATTATAAAGTGGAATAAAAGCCGCGGTTGCTATGAAAAATCCCTAAATATTGTTGTCATTGTTGCCTAGACTACGTCAATTGGTTTTTCATGACGACGAGCAGCATCCAGTATCCTAGTAAGAAGACGTTGTGAGGGACACCGTACTTCATTCTCTTCGTGCCTTGCATATCCTAGGTACCACAGTCCTTGCTCCGACTTTGCATGTACAATAGGTGGATTTACTTCTACATTAAACATTATGAAGGAGCTATGTTGAACAGCCTGAACATGCCTAGAAAATATTTTTATTCGTAACAGGTTCGGTTCCGTAAGATGAATCATTTTCAGGAAAAAAATAAAATGCTACAAACGGAACTGAACAAGTAAACAATATAAAAACAACAAACTAAATGATATAAAACTAACTTAAAACATGAAAACTACTAAAAACGAACGAACTAATAGCAAGGGCACACCAAAACTGTCTACGTGGCAATGTAATCACAAAGCAAAATCTGAAAGACAGTGACTCTTTAGACTTATTTTTGAAGTTTGATTAAGGTCACTTATCTATAAAGATTTTCTAGTTATTTTAGATTTAATTATTTCTCTACCGACAAAGTCAAATCCAGTACACTTATTCAAATTATTGTGTAAAATCGCCACACTCCTGGTAGAATTACCTAGAATGAAGTAAGAGAATTTTAGTGCCCTCAGCTATCCAAAAATAAATGAAGTCAAATTCTGCCATTTTTTGACATCAAAAAATTTTCAAAATCCAAACTTTGGATCGAAATTGTGAAGTTCCTACGGCCCAGCGGCACTTTTGTCCAATTTAAACAGTGTTCAGAAAGAAGTTTTCTACAACATAATGTATGTACCAAACCATTCCACGGAAGCCCAATACCTGTGTTATTTGGCCCATATTCTTAGACTCCTGACGGTGACATTTGTTGTCAATTTGAAATACCTAAAAGGTTACTGAGTTGCGACACTATATAAAATCGGCGTACGCATTTTATGTAGCCAGAAGTGTACATACGATGGGCCACACACAGACCCTGTATATATATGACAGTCGGCGGTATTCATGACATATTTTGATGAAGTAAATAAATGTCATACATACAACATACAGGGTCTTTAATATAGGCTATCAGTATAATAACATTGTATAAGAGTGTCGGAATGAAAAACTTATGAAGAAAAAAAAGAATCAAAATGACAACTAAATTAATTTACCTAGAAAAAGGTTTCCAAAAAATAATTAATCGGCTTTTAGTACCAAAAGCTCACAAATAATACACTGAAGTTAAAATCCCTCCTAAAAATAATAATACATGACTCAAAATAAATTTTACACAAAACCAAAATTAAGCTTCAAGCATCAAAAATTAGAATTTTACGAGTAGTGAATACCGAACAAAATCTAAAAAGAGATGTAACATTCGAAAAAACCTGGAATAATTTGCAAGAGCGCTTCTATTGTTTCGTAAATTGCGAGTCTGGCTTCGTGGATGATTTTTAGACTTTTGTTTGGTGTCTCATCATCATATTTTTTGTCTTGTCTAGTAGTTAATAGGAAGGTAGCTTAAATATGCCTGCATTGAATGATACGGATGTTGTTCAAAATTAATTCAAACAATACTGTAAATTGATAGGTCAGCTGACTTAATATTCGAGTCTCTTGTATTAAAAAAGGGAAAGGTTTGCCATCCACACTTTTTTTCGTTACCTTGTTGTAATGTTGAAGCTACACCTGTCCGTCGAAATGGAGGAAACGAATAAAAAACGTGCTTTTAGAAGAAAAATTCAAGATGAAAAGCTAAATGAGCTTAAATAACTAAACATCATATAGGCTTTGGCCATGCATGCGTATGACGGGCACGTTTTTTGTGATGTTCAAAGAGGCTTGAAATAGTAAATAAGGAGGCGTGCAATCTGCTCAAGCAGAAAAAGGAAAGGGCAGAAGGAAGAGCAAAAACCACCTAAAGTGGAAGTAACTTTTTCTACGAAGTTAGGTTTTTCTGGTGAATAAAATTAAAGGCCCATTTTACTCTGAGCTAGGGATAGATTAGTCACTGGACAAGGGTAATAAACATAAAAATATAACTTAAATAGAGACATTATGTTTACCACAGTTGCGACAGAGATAAGGTAAACAATTTGGCGATAATGCCAGATTGCGCTGAAAGTTGTATCTCTACACGTAATGTTTTTACAAACATATTATTTTTATAACTTTATCATTTACATGCAATTATGCAAATTCTCCGGTTTGTTTTTTAAACCATAAAGAAACACCTTATTTTTATTCAAATATATAAAGAAATTTAAGTATATTATATAAATTTAAATTTCCTTGAATCTTCACAATTTTAAATTATTAAAGAATTTATAATGTGCATATACTTGAAATATACCTCATTTTTTCGATCGAAATATCATATAAAATACCTGATATTTTGGCCCAAAAAATAATTCTTTTTATTTCCCAATATAACCGTTTGTACGCTGCTCCATTCATAATTTATCTTCGGCGTTGTAGCTTTAGCATAATCGAGGTTTTGGTATATTCTACAGATTGGAGAGTTTTTAATATTTTTTCAATAGATTTTTAAGTGTTTGTGGCAAAAGTGATGTGACAAAGTGCGTAGTGTGACGAAAACTGGAGATTGCAGGTGAAAACCAAACATTTCACAGTTTAGTTATCATATGTTTTTTCGACGCCATCTTGTCATAGGCCGCCATAGGCGTGCAACTAGTGTTTCAATAAATACAAAATTAATTAATAAATATAGGAAAGAAATATGTTTTTTTTTGGGATATTTTTGCGAATTTCTGATAAAAACAATATGATAAGCACTTATAATTAATTACGCTATATTTGGTATATACACCAGCTGCGACATTTTTAAATATCCTATATGAGTATGATATTTATTTATAACTAGTAACTACATTCACAGTTTTGATACTATCTGTAGTCAGCTTATTTTTTCTGCCGAGGTTTGTTTATAAATAGTACTAGCGTTCCCGGTATAAATATAAATTTTTAAAACATTATTATATCAGACAAAGGATAAAGAATGTGTCCTTGGTACAACTTTTTATTTATAATATTTACATAGGTAGATACTCCACATAAGATTTTTTTTGTATTTATTAAATATCTAAAGATACTTTTGTACGTATTAAATAAAAATTATAGTAGAGTGTATAAATTACATTTTTTTTACACAACGAAAAACCATCATATAGTACCTATAATATCTTCCTTTTTCAAAATATCACTATTTTTAGTCGAATTTTTCCACATTACTTCGAAAATGCGTATGAAAAAGTCTACTGTTGCATATCAATTTTAATGTGGAAAGTTCAACTTCCCACACGGCGTACGTAAAAAAAAATAAGCACGGCGTGCATAAAAAACTGTCCTAGCGTGCGTGAAAAATGGTTTAACGCACGCAATTTTTTTTAAATGGTACTTTATGCACCAAATTTTTTTGATCAAGAAAGTCATCATAAACACTCGTAGAAAAAAAATTGTACCTAACCTTTGAGGAAGTGCTTTTCCCGCCAGAACTTCTCCCGTGCATAAAAGTATCACTTTCCGCTCTAGTTAGGCAACTAACTATCTAGAGAACATTTAAAAAATTAATATTTTCTATGTTTATCTTTACATAAATATTTTCACAATGACAAATATAATACCTCTCCATACCTCGGTATCAATTATTTTTTCACAATGACAAATAGTTTATACCTCGGTATCAATTATTAAGTATAAAAAAGTTAATGATTGTATATCCAAAAATATTTGACAAGTCTGAAAATAAAGACCAAACCCTTTTACATTTATAAATAACGAGCCGCTTCTCACCGCTGCTAAACGTAAGGTGGTTGGAGCATGTGTGAGGAGGAGCATGTCTGGTGCAACGTTGCCAGTGGAACATAAAATGGTTTTCCCTAAATCTAACCATTGATCTCGTTTCAAAGCAATTTATGAATGACTTGATGGGTCTATTTTAGTTTAACGTCTTTGGTAATAAAATATTCTAAAAAACGGTTTGGTGATCAGTGGAAAACCAAACGATTAGGCAACACCGCAAATTTTTTGATTTGGACATCGGCGAGCGCCCGGCCACCTATGACTGACACGGGCAACCACTAGCTGTATAAATTCGTGCGTTTGAGTTTTTTGTACTGTTCATGTATTTTTTGTGCGTAAAAAATAGGTTTAAAGAGTTTTATAATCGCAAATTTTAGCCCAGCAAACCAACTTCTCAATACAATATATTTTCGAATCCTTATTTTTCGAGGGTGCAAAAACCACTTTCTAAATTCACTTTGAAACAAAATTGAAGACCCAGAACAAAACAAAGGCCAACACAAAAAATAAAATGTATCGTGTAAAATAGAATCCTTGGATAGTTTTAGAGAGTTCTAGACACATAGCACACAACGTAACACTCTAATGTGTCAAGGTAGTTTTCCATGGATGATTTATATATATATTAATCACTTTTTTTTTGGGTGACGGGGAGGTGTTTTACTAAAGTACAAAGAATACAAAAACGAACCCGAAATTAATTAAGAAGATAAAATAACTTCACTCATTAACAAATTAGTTTCTCCTTTACCTTTTTTAAAAAACCATTCTATATCTTAGTGAATATTCATAAGTGCTAAACCAACCCACGGGTCTTGAGTCAGACGTTTTGGCGATCGAAAAGCTGCTCTCTGCCGTAGCAACACTTCCAGGCAGAGTGCAAATAAATTGAAAAGCAAGACTCAGTTACGAAAAAATTTCTTTACCGCATTCATTTATAGCTTCGTATTTATTTTTATTTACCCATTTCTCTATAATCGAATCAAATAATACCATAAATCTAATCTGCACTATATTTTAGAAAATCAAACAGTTTTAAAGAAACATTATTAACCACCGTTTTCATATTTTCTCGACTCTCGAAATAAGTAGATTCAACTCTTACCGGCCGTCATCGGCATCAGTATTCTTAACTTTTTTTGTTCGTAAAAAAAAAGTTCTTTTGCACAAAAGGTAAGCGGGAAAAACCCTCTGAAAAAATACCGGAAAAAGTACCGGAAAAAAAACCTAGAAAAAACCTCCTGGGAAAATTGATTCTTATATATTAAAAAATAACTTAAAATACGCAAAAAACAAAAAATATTATTTTGGGTTAAGTTTGGTGAGTCTAGCTTGAGTTGCGTTGGGTTTGGGTTAGTTAGAATAGTTTTTTCTTGAGGTTTTTCCGTTTTCGGTGTTTTGTAGCGGGGGTTTTTTTCGGTTTTTTTTTTCTGGGTTTTTTTTTCGAGTCCCTTAATATCACGGGCCGTGGGAAGCCAGCTTAAAACTACAGATAAAAGTGTGCAAAAAACAGTTTTATAAAATTTTAATAATAATATATGATAAAAGTAAAATTAAAGAAAACTATGCGGCCACTGGTCTTTTTAAGAAAAAACAAAATTACCAAACGTCAGACCGAAAATTCTGATTGACAGTTGACGTGAAAATACTGTACATTGCGACGGATTTTTTACGGATGATACACGTCTTGTAGAATAGTAGTTTTCAGAACTAGTGACTAAAATAGTGCTTTTTTCTACAAGAGTTGGTGTAAATAACGAGCGCAGCGAGGTATTTAAAAACATGATTAAAAAAAGCACAGTTTAGCCGCGAGTTGTTAACACTATTTTGTTTAATACCTTTATCAAAAAATCCAAGAAAAAGAGGAAAATAATTTTAAAAATCTGGAACGAAGAGCACTTCTCGCAACACACTATCTTTACACTATAAATCAAGGCGGCTGGTAAATGAAATAACAATGGTTTCCATAGCGATTTGCCTTTTTACTTGGTTCATTGTTGCGACATTTTATTAATAAAACAATGTGATACTTTGACGACGTTTCTAAATGATTTTTTCGTAATACTTGGTTAAAACTGGTAAAAATTGTTTAATTTTTAGGCAAGAATAATTAAACTTTTTCATACTATTTTCCGCTATTTCTCTTTAATTTTGGGTAAAAAATGGACCGAAATCTATTTTTGCACCCGTGATCAAAAAAAATAAAAAATTTGTTTGCATCGGTAAAAAAAACATGCTTTAGTTATCTGCAAACAGTTACTAAAATCATGTCTTTGATGAAGGTATAGAAAAAAAAAATCAAAACTTTAAGTTAATAAATGAATGTAACTATTAAGGTAAAATTTGTGGAAACTCTCTAATATCTCCCGGTTGGTCGGTCAGAAAATCGTATTTTTATTCCGTCTTTTCCGTTTCTGGGCGCGTTTCAAAATTGGGACCTTCTTGCACTGCGAGAACTTCTGAGGTTTAAGAATCTATGGACCCTTTATCCCAGCAATAGGAAACTGTGGTTTAGAAAGATTTAGGAATTTATATTTAATTCAGGAAGACGACTGGACCACTTTCAATTTTCTAACTCTGTACACATGTTTCGGTAACTAAGTTAGCATCTCCAAGAGAAGATTAAAACCCAACAGCACTGGAAAAGAAAATACTAAATAAAAAGCTAAGTTAAAAAAATCGAAATAATAGTTTTCGCAACTAGTGCTTAAAATATTGCTTTTTTTACAAGCGTTGATTTAAATAACGAGCCCAGCGATTACTATTTTCCGCCATTTCTCTTTAATTTTGAGTAAGTAAGAGTAAAAAAAGTTTTTTTGCATCGGTAACCAAACAAGTCCTGCTTTAGTTATCTGCAGACAGTTACTAAAATCATGTTTTTGATGAAGGTATAAAAAAAAAATTAATTATTTTTCTGCAGGAGTGATATTTTTCTGGATCGTACGTGATTTAAATATTATTCGACTTAATTTAGATTTCCCGTACATAATTTACTTCTGGTATAAGAATGCTTCTATCAGTTTTCAATATGAACTAAACATACTATGACTCCCTTTCTCGGTCAGGTGTTCCATAAGGGTCAAATCAGGGTCCACTTTTCTTTTTGTGTCTCATTAATGACTTAACTCAAATCTTGGAAAATAGCTTCTGTGAGTTATTTGCTCACGATTTTAAATTTTACATGAAAATTGAGTCTTTCGGATTGTCAGCTTTTGCAAAATAACATAAATAAAGCTTCTGAGTGGGCTCTACAAAACAAGTTGATTTTGATCTACAAAAATGTTTAAGTTTACATTCTCAAAAAAATACAATTGTTTATAAAATGAATAGTACGACTCTTGAAGCTGAAACTGAAATTAAAGACCTTGTTGTGACCTTGAATGGGAAATTAAGTTTTTGAGATGTTATACAATCCATATGTAAGAAGCATCCTCGAATATACTTCGATTATGTGGTCACCACTGTACAGCAAATACATTGAGGAACTGGAAAAAATTCAAGAAACATTTCTACGCTTTCTTTATTATAAAAAATTTGGAGTTTATACAGGGTGCTTCAATTTCAATGCTCACCATGGGGATCTCTTAGTAAACTGTAGGAGATACGAAAAGGTTTAAATTAGGGCAAAGTTGCGCAATGTCATGCTTTGCTCAAAACTAAAAGAAAAGTTTCCAAATTCCGGATAGTTCCTGAAATCTTAAATTTTAGTTTTTATTTTTCTGCGCCCTTATTCTTAAAGCTATCAAAAAACGCTTAAAACTTTCTACAGGCACTTTTTCAAGATCTACCTAGTAAGAGGTCTGTTTTTGAGATTTGACATTTCAGTGTAACAGGAGCACCGTCCAGTTTTTTTATGGACACATCCTATTTTTCTTCTGCCGCTTGGTTCACAAAGATGACAGATAACATTTTGCAACCTTATTTTGACAAGTCACCTGACGTTTTGGGTCTATTGACCATCATCAGCCCAAATTTAAGTTTTGCTTTTAACTTACTTAAGATATTTTAATTTTAAAAATGACAGTTTTTTTTGACATTTTTTATAACAAAATAACTTTCCCTAATATTTTAAAAATACGTTTTTTATTTGTTTTTTACTCACTCAAAACGTCAGCTACTTGTCAAAATGAGGTTTAAAAATATCTGTCGTCCTTTATGAACCAAACGACAGGAGAAAAAAAGCATGTGTCCATAAGAAAAAATGAACTTGACAGTGCTCCTGTCACACTGAAATGTCAAATTTCAAAAATAGACCTCTCATTAGGTAGATCTTAAAAAAGTGCCTGCGAAAAGTTTTAAGCGTTTTTTGACAGCTTTAAGAATAAGGACGCAGAAAAATAAAAACTAAAAATAAAGATTTCGGTTTTTTTCGCTTATCTCCGGAACTAACTGGATTTGTAAACTTTTTGGTTTGGTTTTGAGCAAAGCGCTAAATTGCGCAACTTTGCCCTAATTTAAACCTTTTCGTATCTCCTACCGTTTAGGAGATCTCCATGGTGAGCATCGAATTTGGAACACCCTGTATACTTGACATTTCCTACCAAACACTACTCTCTGAATTTAAATATGTTACGTCAAAATCGCGACGAAAGCAGTCAGCTTTGACATTTTTTTTATAAAATTAATTCTCCTCATTTGTTAAGCAATATTAATTTATATGTTAGCCCCTGTTTAACAAATAGAAATAATGTTTTTTATACAAAAAAATATCGCACTAATCTAGACCAAAATTCACCTCTGCATAGAATGTGCCAGTTGGCGAATGACTCAAAACTTAGTACTTGTTACATTGCAGTTTACTTTTTATGGCTATCCGCCATCTTGTATATTTGACATATGTCAAATTTTGAAACACTCTCTACAAAAACAGCCAAAAATTTTGAAAATCGGCCGTTTGGGTCCAAAGTTACAGCACGTTCAGAAAGTGTGCAATTTTTTGGCCCCCCTATATATAAATACTCGTATATATATATGTTATCAAAAATTTTAGTGCCGATAAACTAAGATTTTTGTCCATTAATCACGCAAAAACGGCTAAACCGATTGGTATGAAATTTGATAAAACGATAAAGTGTGACCTGGATCTTAACTTAAGCTACTTTTTATTTAACATTTCGTTCTATATATTTCGATATATATATATGTAGTCAAAAATTTTGTCGCCATTCAACTAAGATTTTTATAAGACTTCCAAAGAGGTATCACACGGTGAAAAAAAAATATTTTTTTGGGGATGAAGTTTTTTGGAAGTATCTCCGAAGAGTGTAATAGAGGAATGCTCAAGAAGAATAGGTGTCTGCGCGTCAACACAAGTAATCACTATGTAATATTTTGTTATGATTGATGCAGGGGTTTTTGACAGAGCGACGGCGTCTGGTGGACTATCATGAAAATCTCGAAGTGAGATTTTTAGATGATTACATTTCATTAGCGAGGGAAGTAAAATTCTCAGTTTCAGGCAACTTCGGACTCACTTTTAATATTAGTTGGGAAAATGGCCTTTGTCCCCTTCCCCTCCAAATCAAATGCCTTCGGATCGCCGGTGTGCTACCTAAGTGGAAATTGAAAGCTCAGTCAAACTAGGGGAAAGTTGATGTTAGGGTAGGTTATTAAGACTTAATATCAGAATATTAGAAACAATAGTATCGAATGAATGAATGTGGAAGTGCGGGTGGGACATATGTACGTAGGCCACCTTGCTGCAATCTTTTTACATTGCCTGAAGTATCATTTACCCTTGCAGTGGCCATCTGTTTAAACCGCTAGAATAGAATACTATAAGTAAATGATACGAACAGTATATAGTTTTTGAGGGTCCATGCTTTGTTTGGCAGGTTGTGTCCCTTCGATTTAAGAGAGAAAATGTCACAAATTTCATTGTGTACGGCTCTTTCGTCGAGGCGAAAAATTTCTGGATGAGAAAATTGCCTTTTAGGTCTGTGCAACCGAGGCAATCAACTGTGGAAAAGGTGTGGCGATTATTGCCTTAAATTCCTTTTTTTCTTTTCGTTTCGAACTTAATTTTTCCAATTGGACACTTCAAAATAGGTTCTTTGATCGGCGCAATTTCGATTTTTTTTAATACGAATCCAACATGAAAACCGGGCTTGCCGCATATTATTATAAAAGAAATTTTTTCCTCTTGGCTTTGAGAAAAACACGGCGAAAAATTTTAATGGTTTTTCCGATAGCGCGCGGGTTAGGCTTCTTTCATTCTTTGCAATAATGCGGTAAACAAAAAGAATCGGGCGGGCCTGTTAAAATTTTCCGCCCCGCGGCGTCGATTTTATAACAATCTTAAGAAAAATAAAACCTTTGCCAAAGCGGTTGGTTTTTTAAACTTTAGTGGTGTTTATTAGTACCCCCAAAAGGTTTTGGGGGGGGGGGAAATGATCATCCCGTCACGACAGGTAAATCAACCCCTTTAACATTTGCAAAACTATTTATTTAAAAAAGTTTTTTTAAATAAAGTTTTTTCTAACGCACAAAAATTCTCAAAACGTGTTAATTATACACGGAAAAAACCACCATTTTAAATATAAATATAAGTATATTAAAATTTAGTAAATTACTTATTAATATATGTTACAGAAACTCAAGATTTTAAAAAGTTTTATAAAAATATACAATAAGGTATTAACTGCTAAAATTCAATATATAACGTATAAAAATATATCATATTTTAAAGTTGAAAATGTATTTTATTAAAAATTAAAAAATCATTTTATTTAATATAAAAATATATATATATATATATATTACAATTAAATATTTCTTATTTTAACATTAAATAAATGTTTTATTAAGATTTAATAATTAATTTATTTTACATGAAATTAATATAAATATATTTAAAATTAATATATTATTTATATGTTGTTGGGTTAGCGGGAATAAAGGACCGTGCTTATTGTTGTACCTTTTTTATTTCAACGGCAACGTTTCGGTGGCATGATTTCCACTATTCCACTATTATTTATTAATATATGTTACAAGAATCCAATATTTTAAAGAACAATATGCAATTACACTAAAATTAGATCTTTTGAAGTTTTTATTTCTTCGCGTTTGCGCTTTTTCCTGTATTTTTTTTCTTTTGTTAAACATTCTTCTTTTTCTTTACTGGAAGAGAACGCCAAATTTAGTACAAGAAATACATATAAAATCTGGCGATTAATTCATAAAAACCTAATTATCTTAAATTTTTATAAAAAAAATTACCAAAATTAAATGAGTTAAATGTTAAAACAACGTTCCTATATACATACAAGTTTATAAAGTAGCGTTATTTTTTTTAAATACAAATAAAAAAAATAGACAAAACCAAGTCAAGGTTAGATTTTGCCCTAAAAAAATACTTTGATAGAAAAATATAATTCCGCTATATAGACTTCTTTTAATTGTTTGTTAAAATTACTGTTGCCTATGTAAAATGTCTTTAATTTTTTATTTAAAAGAAATAGTTTGTTTGGGCCGTTCATTTTCATATAATTTGGGTCATGTTGTACTTGAATGATGAAAAAAATATCATCTAACTTACGCAATACAAAAAAGCTAAACTACATATTTTAATCCCTTAACCCCTTGGTCTTCGAACGGTACGACTCTGGTAAATTTTAAACAGTATAAAAAAATTTTCATATAAGGCAAAAATTAGAAAAAAATTTATTTGTACCTCCATCTGTTTGAAAACTTACCTTTCCGTAAAAAGTTCTGGCATTTGCAAATCTTTTGAAAACGATTCATAACAAACTGTTAGGTTTTTCTACCCACTTACTCTAAACTACTGTAGACCCAGTATAAAGATTTTTTCAAGTTTCGGCCTTTGTCGGTCAAGGCACATCGGTCGTGTCCCACGATTGAATATCGAATGACACTTTTTTAGTATTTAAAATTTCACTAGATTAATTTTTAAAATATATTTTCTTTACTTGTAATATTTTATTTATTTTTTTGACGGAATTTTTTTTGCCAATAAATTCGCGTTTTATTTTTTAAAATATATTTTATTAAAAATACTTTTTAATATACTGTTTTTTTAAATTTAATAAAAACTGGTGTTAATATTTAAAAAATTCATATTTTAAAAATATTTTCTAAAATATATATATTTGTTTTTTAAACATATGATATTTAAATATAAAATTGTAATAAATCTCACGATTCAATATCGAATGACACTTTTTTAAAATTTAAAATTTTACTAGCTTAATTTTTAAGATATTTTTTTTTTTCACTTGTAGTATTTTATATTTAACGGAAAAATTGTAATAAAATTAGTTTAGGTTTAAATAAGGTCGCGTATTGTAGGTGGTAATAAATTTGTAAAATATATATTTTATGTATATTTTTTTAAGACAAATGATATTTAACTATAAAATTGTAATAAATCTAATTCTAAACTTAATAAAATTGTAATTAAAATAAATATTTTTTCTCTAACACATAATTTATTAAAAAATACAATGCATTTTTTTCCGTGTATTACGCTGGAAAATCGTAATATTCGTGAAAGTCTCAAGTGAGATATACCATTCTGTTATTGATGTAAAGGTGGTGCATAGGCGGTATCCAATGCACACGCTTTTACAATTTTGCAAATGCCAATCAACCAAAGTTGTGTGGTTAGAACTTAGTTACAACAGGTAAATTTTATTTTACCATTATTGACATCATTGGTCAAATTTTTATACTTTTTATAAATATAATTATTTTTATTGAATTTTACAGGCAAACGTAATTAATTCATCAAACGCAGACGTCATGCTGTTACCTTTAATAAAGATAACCATAACTATTAACTAAACAGTTGAACAGAGCCGCAACAAAAACGGACCATAACCACCCTAGTATCTTTAGTACAGTTAAACAGAATAAACAAACACTTTTTAACTCATTGAACCGACTTCAAAAAAATAAAAAAGTATAAGTTATAAGTAGATTAATTAAACAAGATGGATTTTAACTAAAATTAAAAATAATTTTAATTTATACTTTTTTTTTAAAGTCGGGTCAATTTTTTTTAAGTTTTAATTTTTTAATTTGTGGTGGTAAAAGGATTTTTAAAGTTATGTCGTAAAAATGGTGGGAGAAGTATATATTTAATTAAAATAAAATCGGCTGAACCGTTTCGAAGTTATGCTGGAAATAAAATCTTTTAGGGGTACAATGGGCACAGAGAAGCGACACGAGTACTCAAATTAAAGGCACCATGCATTGGATTTATCTTGTATTGGGCGTACAAGCCCAAAGAAACGACTTTGAGGCTTTTCTAATGTTTTTTTTTAATTTGGTCGTAATAGTGGTTAATAGTGTTGGGGGAAAGTATGTTTTTTTCTAAATAAAATTTAACTCTATGGGACACTTCTGAATATAATAAATATAGAATGACGAAAATCGGTTGAGCTGTTTAGCAGTTATGCTAGAAATAAAACGGGTACAATGGGCCCGGAGAATCAACTCGAGTTTTTAAATTAAAGGCACCATGCATTGAACTCTTCTTGTTTTTTTTATTATGTTGCGCGTATAAACCAAAAGTGACCACTTTAAGACTTCTCTCTCTCTCTCTAATTTTTTTAGGTTTTGTCGTAAAAGCGTTGAGGTAAGTATACTTTTTTATAAAATTGGGAAAACTTTTGAAAAAATTTAAGCGAAATGAACCGTTATTTCAAGCAGTGACCAGTATTAGAAATCACGACATTTATTTTTATATATACATAAGTTGTGAAACAACTTCTATATTAGTTTATGATCATCCATTCAATTCTTATTTTAATGGCTGAATAAACCCAACTTTAGTGTATGAAAATAGTAGTCTTCACAACTAGTGGCTAAAATAGTGCTTTTTTTACAAGCGTTGGTTTAAATAACGAGCGCAGCGAGGTATTTAAAAACGCAAGTAAAAAAAAGCACAGTTTAGCCGGGAGTTGTTAACACTATTTTTTTTAATACCTTTGTCAAAAAATACAAGAAAAACACTATAAATCAAGGCGGCTGGTAAATGAAATAACAATGGTTTCCATGGCGATGTGCCTTTATACTCGGTGACGTCCATTATTTCGAAATTTCAATCTTTGACAGTTTGATATTTTGACGATGTTTTTAAATGATGTTTTCCTAAATACTTGGTGAAAACCGGCGGAAATGCATTAATTTTGAGGCAAAAATAATTAAATTTTGTTAATATTACTATTTTCCGCGATTATTTAATTTTAGGTAAAAAACGGAGAGAAATCTTTTTTTGCACCCGTGATAAAAAAAAAATTGCATCGGTAACCAAAAAAGCCATGCTTTAGTTATCTGCAGATAGTTACTAAAATCATGTTTTTAATGAAGGTATAAAAAAAATATGATTTTTTTCGGCTGAAGCATTTTTAACCAAATCTCCAAACATTGGATGGGCGGATCCATGGCCACTACCTTATTTTTTTTGGTGCATTGTATTGCTATTATTTTCAAAAACACAAAACACGGGTTAGTTTCTTTTGGATTGAATATTTAATGCAAAAATTCAAAAAATGCAAAACCCCATTCAAGTTTCAAAAAACTCAAAAGTTTGTCCCAATATAAACGACCCCAAACTTTTTTACTTTTAATTTTATTTGGAGCGATTTCCCTTCTTTTTTATCGTTTTTATAGACGACCATTTGCATTGAAAACTTAAAAGCGTTTGTTATTCGGAAAGGTAAGTTTTCTTTTGTGTTTTATATTCCTTTTTATTTCTCTTTTTATTCGCTTTTTTCCGAATCGTTTTCGAGATTTTTTCCCGGATATAACGGGCTATAATGATGCCTCTTAAAAAGTTTTTTAAGGCTTCCCATTATGGAGGATGAAATTAAAATAAACATTTGTTTACAAAGGAATAATTTGATTTTCAATTTTAATTTTAATATAATAAATCTGAATGATGAAACCTCGTCTATCTTTATTTAAGTTTTAATAATAATAAACATTTTAGTAACGTGGCGTGTAAGTCTAAGCATCGCCGGTTGCGAATATGTTTTGGATGGGTGACCGCAAGAGATCTCTGCATGCTTATTTTTGGCAAATAGTCGGTGGGTCTATTTTATATATTTTATATTTATTATACTTTACCACCCTCCAGTATTGAATAGTAGTCTTTCTGTTGAATGCTCGCCGTATTCCTATTTATCTAGTACAAAGCAGGTTAATTGAATGTAATAAATAATTGCCAATCCTAAATGTGCGCTTATATAACCCTATATAAATATCCAGTTGCATATTATACTGTCCATATTGTTGTTGTAACATTGGTAATCGAAACAATTCTTGTTGTACAATATCACTTTATCGCTTTTCTAAGTATTTGTCTTAATGAAAAGAGGGCCCTCAAAATCCTTTATAACCCGAACATAACTCAAAATTTGCATCTTTGTCCTCGGTTAATAAATGCAAAGTAAGCTGTGACATCGCAAAACAGGAAAAGATAAATATTTAACTAAGGTTTCGGTCGTTAAAGGGCGGTCCTGGGCGACCTCAACTCTGGCATCAATCGGAAATGAACTCTTTTAAGGTAGTGCAGACAACGTATCAAAGATTTTTTACTTTCAAAATAATCAGAACATATTTAGATTCCTAAACGTATTACTTTTTCAATTATTTACGATGGGTTTTTCGATTCTGGGGTAAAAAGCAAAACTTTATGGGTTTAGGTCCGGTCCCTTTAGAGTAATAGTTACACTCTTGAGCATGTCTCTACTCTTGAAATTCAGCAAGCACGGTATTAGTCAAGGATTTCTAACTAAATTCAACGTTTTGAAACAATCGAATTACTTTAGTTTAAAAGCGTATTTCGTTTGGGACACGTAGAAATTTTAACGTTATTCGCCACAATTAAACACTCTTGAGGCTAGAAAATCCTTTAATTAATTATCCGAGACTTCTCCTTTGATTCCTACGGGTCATTTATACAGGTCCTACGTAAGGAATCGCTTATATGTATAACATTTGGAGGGTTACAAGCAAAACGAACTAATTTTTCAATTTGGAGTTAATAACTCAAAAAGAGACATTTATTATAATTTACGATGATTTACCATTGCCTGATTTAAAATATGCTTTATAGAGCCGTTTTAAAAATATAAGCACAAAAAAAAATGCTTGTGCATAGAAGAGGCGATTTTAACAGTTGCGAGTTTTGAGTTGCAAAGAGAAAGGCTTCGCTAATACTCCCTTTAAGCCCTGAAATATAATTAGAGGCGGGTATATAAGGCAATGTTAGAGCTCTAGAGCTGGCAAAAGCTTTTATTCCAGAAAGGATATTACGCATTCTAACTAGGAGAACCTGCAGGGCAGTACTTTGGAACAAATACAAATATGAAAAAAACTAGAAAGAGAGGAAAATATGAGTTACCCACCTCTGGTAAAACAACAAATGACTTTCAAATGTATAATTGGTAATTTTGTTGCCATTTTGAGGCGTAGAATATGCTAAAAGATCTGCAAAGTATTTGTTCTGCTGAGTTAATTTCTAATTCATTAGAGATAAAGTTTTGGGAATTACCCGAGTAACTTTTATTTCTTTCACAAAAGACCAACATTTTTAAGGATCATTTATTAGGTTTTCTTGGGTTGTGTTAATGTAGGTTTGGTATGTGGAACATTGATCCTTTATGTTTTGTCTTAAATAGCTAAATTCAGTTCAAGAGGATTTTAAGTTTTTTTGTGTATCAGGGCGATTTTATTGTTGAAATTGTATATACATTTTGAAAACGAAAGATCAAAAATTTCGTATTTTTCTTATAAAATAGCGAACACGCTAGTTCTACATCAATGGTGTTTTTAAGGAAGGACTAGTCAGAGTTCATTCTACATGTAGTTGTAGTTTATTATCTTTAAAGTCACTTAACTTTTTCTCCAAAAGTTCAACTTGAGATGTGAAGTTTTTGTTTTCATCTTTTAGCTCTAAAATAATCCGATTTAATTTTGTTATTTCTCCTAACAGGTTTTGTTCTATCGTACCAATTTCACTCTCAGTTCGATTTTTTGTGTATTTAGTTACTTTTGAATCTCATCAAGTTGTCGGCTGTGTGTTAAGTCGTGTTCACTCATACCGTTATGTTTTGCTTTATTTTAGTTTATTTACTGCTCACCATTGATAAGCAGAAAACAAATTTTTAGTTAATAGGTAGTTTTTAGTTTATATCAAGTAACTATTTCTGTAATCAAATCCAGTTAATTGTTTCACTAACGTATATCCTTTTTTAACTTTTTTAACAGAGACAACAAACTCAATGTTATCAGAACTAAAGGTCCCCATAAATATATTATTACGTTCCTATTTTAATTAATTTAGGTGAGCAGCACAAGTGCGCCCAAAAGCAGAGGGCACAAGTTCCCTTTCAGAGATTCCCATATTCTACAACAATGATCAATTTTTTTGTTTAACAAATTTTGTTTTTATTTTATAATTTTAGGTACGAATTGAAGTCCTCCTACAACTGTACAAATAAAAGTATATATAAATATACCAGCATTAAGGAAGTTACAACTCTACGGGCTGTATTTGAAAACTGTGCGACTCACTTCGCCCACCATATCCAACAATTTGTACCATGAATTGGCCCAAAAAAGTGTCAACTATTTATTGTGCCTAAAGTTGTCTAAATGTTCTATAATATTAAACAACGATAAAAACCACAACTCATAAAACACAGTTTTCTTTTTCCATTAGTTTTCACGAGGAAAATCTTACAAAATCTCATAAAATATAACAAAAACTCATAAAGTTCTATTAGAATTTTTTCAAAACAAAATAAGTCAGACAAGTTAAAATTTGCGACAAATATATTTTAACTTATACTTTCAATAATGATTGGATGCTAATCGGTTGCAGGATGAGTCTTATTAAATGGTTCAATACAAACAGCCCATTGCAAACGCAATTTTTGCGTCCGTGTATACCTACACGCGTTAAACAAACAAGTGTTTTTTTTTAATCAATGCAGAACTTTCTCGGGAAATACTCTTACCAACCTGACAAAAAAGAAACAAACATGAGTTAACCATTGCATCATTTTTTTATTAAAATTTTGCAATGCCTCTCTGTTAAAAAAGCAAATAAAACCCAGAGAACATGGTAGAGAAAGCACAATGGATTTTATAAGGTTTTACATGTGAGTCGGTTCACAGAGAGGGATTAGCGACTGCTACAGCTATGCCAGCTATATCTTAAAATGCAAATTTCTGGCCTCGTTATCGCTAGTGGTTGTCTATTCCTCTTCTCAAAATTTATTATTTAATATGCTATCCTTAATGCTATACGTTTTACCACCTCATGAAAACTTTATGTTTTCAACTTTCTACACGTGTTTCGCTGAAGTTAGAATCTTCGAAAAAACATCTTAACACTAAAGGTAATATGCTAATCATTTTCTAGAAAGCTAACTAGAGCATTAAAAAGTAGGTGAGGTGAACTACCTATTTATTTATCATCAAGGAATGCAATATGCTATTGCGAATTGGACCCTTTTCCTTATTCATAAAAGTTCTAAAATTCTTGGGAAGTTTTCATTTAAAAAATTTTTATACCAACAAAATGGCCTTTTTCTAATAGTTTCGTACAATATTCGCTACCCTAGACTTCTCTGAAATAAATAAGAAAACATGATGAGAAATATGTTATGTATGTTTAAGCAAAAAATTGAATGAACAGAAAAGAAATCAAGAAAGAAACGAGAAATTAAGTGGAAATTATATCAGAAACAGATATACATATCACAAGATAGGTCATCCTTAGAACCTAAGTGGTAATGGCAAATTAGAAAGTGACCATGTGAAAGGTTCTGGCGTTATTTGACGTTATGTTAAATACGAAATTTGTTGATTCTTAAACTAAAAAAGCTGAGGAATACTCGCCCTTCTATTCGTTTACGACAAAAAGCCAAAGTCGGTGATCACACGGTCAGTCTAACCGTGTTATATGGCTTCGCAGTTCCCAAATCGGATTAACATTGCGGATTCTGAGCTCTCGCGAGCTCTTCTATTATTATCCAAAATAGAGCAGCCATGGATGATGTGAATTTTGTTTTTTGCTAGCTACACCCTCCTCGCTCTCTTTACTAAACAATTCAGATTACTGCATACGTGAGAGTACTCGTTATTTTTAACCCCTGACAACTGGGTCATAATCTTTAAGATATATAGGAACTAGGGAAATTATAATTTTAATCTAATGTATTATCTATTTTCAACCAACTGATTGTTTTTTTAATTTTATTTAAAATTGTCAGTTCAGCAAAATTTTGGCTTGAACGAATGAATGTAGAAGTGCGGGCGGGACAGTTCCCATGTAAGTAGGCCACTTTTCTGGGCCCGTTACACGCTCACTATCCATGGTTTGACCCTGGAAGCCTGCCTCTTTTGCAAAAGAACAGAATTTGCTGGACTTATATAGCCTGGGACTAATAGATAGTTTCCAAGGTACCACTTTCTTGACCTGGCCAGAGCCGAACACTCCACTCCAACGATTCAGTGTCCTGTTAGGAGCCCTGTTGCTGGTCTCACATCTTTCCTGCCCAGGTGGAGCAAGGACTTCGAGCAGGTGCTCCTCAGTCAGCTCTGTTTCGGTTGGACCGTCCATGCTGACCACGATTTTGACCTGAAGCTTCCTGAGCTCCTTGGCCAATTTGCTTATATCAGCGGCGTCTGTATGTGTATGTGTATGTGATGATGTACTTGTGCAGTTCCCTGTCGAGCCTTTTGTGTTGAACAAGATCTACTGGGTCTTTGAACAGTTCCTTGTCAATGCTTATCTTTAGAGGTTCCACTGGGTACCTGTTCGGTTTCCTGTCTTACCTCATTATTGTCGGAGGGTCCTTCTGGAGTTCTTTCCTCACAGACGAGTAAATCGGCTAGAATCACCTCCCCAGCACTTCGGGAAGGGGGCTATATACAACATGGTGCGCCTGGTTCCCTGAGGAAGGTTTTTATTGTGGTGCCTCATCTACGGGGCCCTAGCATTTAAGCCAAGGCCCCCACACCCGTCCCCGATCCATCACTCAGAGAAGTGGAGGGCAAGCCAGAGTTGGGTTTACCTAAGCGTTCCCTATCTCCGGCACACCGACCTCAAAGAGCTGCGTTCCAGAGGGGTGCGGTATGACGCTCCCTAATAGGTCAATAAGTCACCGACTTATTCAGTCGGGTCCACCCCCGCGACTTGGACGCACCTGTTGAAAATTACCCAAGTGGGATTCAGAGAAGAGAGCTCTGGGTCTCCTTGGGCCGGGTTAATGCTTGTATCTTGCCAAATCAACCCAACACAAGCAAAGGCCAAATTTAGGCTTAATCGACGCAACCTTTTTTTGACGATGATTTTTAATATTTTTTTTTCTGCGAAGCCTGTCTAATAAAATATAGGCAAGTTTGTACCCAAATGCAGTGCATACTTCGAAACTCTCTGTAAATGTTTTGTCAAAATATATACCTAAAAATCTGACAGTGACATTGTTCCATTGTTCGTACAACACCGTTCTCAACTAAAAAGCCAGTTAACTCTTATCTCTTCAGTGCCCTTTAGTCAAAGATTGCCGCCATTTTTATAACCCAATTGACAGGTAAAACATGGATTTTCTGTCAGTTGGGTGTCAATATGACCGCTATAGTAGGCTAAAGGATACCAAATCGAAAAAGAGTTAACTGGCTTTTTAGTTAAGCAGGTGTTGGTCCGTACCACTACCTCCTATACAACAGTTGGTAATGTTTCAAGTGACAAAATTCTGACATTCCTTCTTTGCGCTTCAATCACTCAACCTTCGCCGCCATATTGACAGAAAACTAATGGATTTTCTGTCACTTTTGAGTGAAAATGGCGGCGAAGGTGGATTAAAGGACACTAAAACGGCCCATGTCGAGAAGGTACTGACTCAACTATAGTAGACCACTCAGGTCCATGAGGAAAATAAACGTGCTTCTATCTCATTAACGAGGCTTTATAGAAAAAAAAAAACAAAAATCGTAGTAGTTTTCTTTGCCAATGATTAAGCCAAACTTGTCATTTTGGTGAACTGCTCCTTTAATATTTATTAATCTTACTACCTACACATGACATCAGTAAGTTAAAAAAATCGCTACATAAGATTTTGATATGCAGCCTTTGTAAGCTACATGGTGCGTACGTCTTTCACCTGAACACACAGTATTCCATCCTGGCAGATTATTAGGCGGGATGTAAACATTTTTATATATTTTATAGTAAGTCTGTCATTCGGAATACTTGCTTGCTTGCAAAGAAAAAACCGTATATCTTCAAAAACCTAGTTTTGAGAAAAATGGATTTAAAGATATTTTTTTGCCTTTTTGTTATTTTTGATGCTAACGCCTTGATTTTCGGAACCCAGGTAAATTTATATCGAGGATAACAGAGTCAGTATTGAAACTGACGAATTAGGTAAATTTCGTATAACAGATCACGTACACGGTTTTACCATGGTATGTTATGTTGGTAATAATTAGATGTTGCTATGGAAAAACAGTATATATGGTCCATATGCTGTTTTACCACTGATAAAAATAAAAAGCAATTCTTATATTTTTCCCACACAAATATGATCACATTACTTTGAAATAAACTAGTTACAATGGTTGCTTTTGATAAAACAAACACAAAAATATCAGATTCTGCTACCAAAAATATTAAAACTTACGTAAAAAACAATACCAAATAATAATATAATAATATAAAAATTATATAAATAAATTATATTATATATAAACATTATGCTGTGTTACAATGGTAAAATCAAAGAAGAGAATTCATATGCGGTTGTTTCTTGGGTGAAACGATAAAAAAATTAATTAGAGGTCAAATGTAAAACAGTTTATAGTTGTTTATAGGAACGTTATATCGCGTTTGACCTCTGTAAAGTCTAAAAAAACGTGCATATATACGATTTGGACACCAACGAATCTCCGTAAGTAAAAAAGATAGAGACAAACCAAAAATAGCAGCAGGTTGAGGATGAAAAAAGAAGCTACAAAGCTAAAACCGTATATGTGTGCATATACGGTTTTCTCTTTTTAGGTAAGCTTGTCCGTCCTGGGCAAAAGGTCCGTTATTTTTTGTTATTCAAGGAAAAGGGAGTCCAAAGAATTTTCATCTTTCTCTTTAAACTCTACAGGAATACAGCAAAAAAGCCAAGCAAAGTTACAATCTTTGGATCCGTTTTACAACAAATTAAGAAATAATGAACTTCGGTATATAGTCAAACCCGATAATTAAAGTTTTCTTGCTTTTTATTGTAGTTTAGCGAAAATTATAAATAAATGTTTACATTATTGCGGATAGTATTCCATTGAAACTTCACCAGGATAAGTTTTGACAGCTCTAAACCGATGTCAGGGCACAACGAGTGACGCAATCCATTTAAATAAAATTTAAACAACTAAATTCGTTGTAGTGACATTTTTCGAACTAGTGATGTAATCTTCCACTTTCCAGATTGATGTGAATGATGCGAACTTACTCGTAGCGGACGTAATAGCATGAGAAAAATAAAATAAACCTGTCTCTCTCAAATTAATTTGCGCCGCACCGGTTTCGTCATCCGAAACAAACAAAATTAGGCTTTCTCTTTTTGAATTGCAAAACATTTCCACCGGTTTTCAAAAGTTGACTGATGAAAATGTTTTAATATTCCCGTTTTAAGGGAGATTCGTATAATGCTGTATATATGGGGTTAAAACTCCCCTGGGTATTGTTTTTTTTAAAGGGTTCGTAATTTGAATGTTTTTTGAGTTTCGGCTATGGAGCAGGTGCATCATGGAAACAATCAATTTCTGCGGTAACATTTTTCTTTGTTTTGCACGGGATCAATCCGAATATGTTTTTATAGCCATGAACGAGGCCCTCTGTTTATTAAATAAATAATTTAATTTGTTACGTTTGTAAATGATGGAACAAAGACCAAAACATGCGGCTAAATTATCCTTAAAGCGGGTATTATAGTAGGGCAGTCAATTTCAATTTTTTTTATTTTTGGGTGATTTTGATATTATTTCCCAGGCAGCAAGGACACGTAAAAATGACGTGGATGAATCGTCATCTATTACGTCAAAACCACCAAATTTATGACGTAAAATTGACGTCTTCAAGACGGCAATATATCTCATCTTTTTGACGTCATTATATGACTTAAGATGACGTCATATTTTACGTAAAAGGTACGGATGAAAAAATGTACATTGTCTATTGAATACAATCCAACAAAAATACGCTAATACCCAATTATAGCAAACCAAACTTCTGATAATACTATTTAAATATTATTAACTTTAAAACCTATAATACATGTCGGTAATACACGAAAATACGATAAAACCCGAGTATAACACCAAGCTCGGATACTATTACTAAAATATTTATATTAACAGCACTAAAATATACTATACAGACCGCTTCAAGCTACTACGAACATAGGGGGAATCAAGTCCAATTTACTCTCCGTGCCGTACGACCGAGGTGGATTCGAAGCACGCTGCAGTGTTATCTTTTGGAAATTCATTTTGTTTTTATTATTTTGTTTTATTTCTGCCTTGCTCGAGAAACAGATGGGTAAGTTCTTAATTGAAATAATACATTTTTAAAACTAAAAATGGATGTCTACGAAGTTGCCGAAAAAGTGCAGATGGTCAAATGGTCAAATCGTCATAACCCAACACACGTTCGATATTGGTCGAGGGAAAATTTGCATTTGTATTTTGACGTAAGAACACAGTATCCCCAAAAACTAAATGTTTGGGGGGGGGGTATTGTAGGGGAACACGTAATTGGGCCATTTTTTATTAAGGGCAATTGCAATTTGAATGGTCCTAGATAAATGGTGAAACATGGTTTCAACAAGATGGTTGTTCCGCTCAAAATGTTGGCCTTGTTAGTATGTATCAAGATATTCGGGTTATAACTACACGGGGAACTATTTTATGGCCAGCTCGATCTCCCGATCTTGCTCCTAATGACTTCTATCTGTTTTTGAAGAAGCTTTTGAAATTATCACCCCTAACATGCTTGGAAACGTTAGAAGGGGTTTTTATAGTAGGCTCGGATATTGTCTAGCCGAGCAAGGAGGACTTTTCGAAAGGCGGCGAACGGCAGCGAATGGCGATCGGAAGCCTGAGTGTTGGTTGCTTCACTGATAGGCGTGCGGTGTCTGCATGTACGTACACTGGCAAATTAGACTTCTTCCGCCCTATGTTCGCAGTAGCTTGAAGCGGTCTGTATAAAAAAATCATTAAAACGGTATTATTTTTGACAGAAGACAGAACTTGCCGCAGACACGAGACACGATTAAATTCACGCACTTAGCGACTTCTGTGTGACGACTGCACCACACCTTTTACACACATTCACACCTAGCTACAACCTACGACTGTAAGACAACACCTTCGAGCTTCGTCGGGTGTCATCCCGCGGATTCGTTTTTTCGCATAAAGCTGTAAAGGACAGAAATTGCTTTCTTCACTAGCCGGGGAATTACTGCTTTTCAAAGTAAATAAGAATATCTTACATATCTATTCTGTGCAATTTCTGCCGCATTTTTTGTTTTATTTTTTATGACATGAAATGGGAGTTTATGTTTCATCTTTTCCGAATGTACGCAAAGGCGTAAAAATATAGGTCATTGTGGATTACGTCATAATGACGAAAAAAATTAACCTTAGTTCTATCTTTTAATTAGTTTTAAAAAAAAAACAAAATTATATCCTTTATGATCAGCCTTTGTAGTAAATAGCATTTGAAAATTTAAAAGTATAAATCCAAAACTTAAAGTTCTATTTGTCAAATTAGGTAGATCATAAGACGTGTCAAATTTGTCTCTAACATGACGCTTTAATAACGTCATAATATAACTATTATTTGACCTCGACGAATTTGACTTAATTATGACGTGATTAAGACGTCCTATGACGTATCCTTGCTACCTGGGTTGGCACGGTGTTTTAGGACAAAAACAAAAATAAGTAGAAAAATTTTGTTTTCACTTTTAGGCAGCTAGTATATATCCGTTCTTAGAAATGCATCACAACCTTAATCAAAATGTTAGGGTTTTTTTACGAATTGTAGAAACTAGAATTTCGCTCAGATACAAAAGAGAGAAAATTATTAAAATTTGGATTTTTTGCTCCCCATAAAACACTTTAGGGGTGATTTTGAGTTCTTATAAAAATGACTGTTTTTTTTTGAGTTGGGCTACCATATTATATTAAAATTACTATTATATTTTTACATGGAAACATGCAAAAAAATCGTAAAGTTGGTGATATTGCATTTTTAACAAAACAAAACAAAAATGTAAGTTACAATAAAATATTTTTTTTTTTAACCCAACTGCTATCTTTTTATTGTCATTTATTATTAAACACTAAACGGGAATATCAAATATATATATTGCAGAGAATCAAAATAGTCAGAGGGTATCTAATTAATTAATTTAAACACAAGAAATGTTATGTAAAAAAAAATGGATTTAAGGTGCAATGTGCCATCTCTTCTTTTACGAATTTAAGACTTTTGAATTTTTTGAGGGATGTAATATTAGTTAGCAGTAGCAACTGCCTTATATTTTATTCATACAATAGTACACAGATGGATAGAAAATAAAATCTTTTTTAAAAATGGAGTAAAGCACCTGTCTCACAAATAGTATTTATCAGGGCTGAGCCCCAACAGCCTACCATATGTAAATATTAATATCCGACGTTTTATTTACATTTTGTGCACAATTTGTTATTTTAAATAAAAACCATTCAAACACTATAAAAAAAAGGTTATGGTGAAAGATCATCAAAATGGCGTCGTGGTCACAGAACATGACATAAAAAGATAAAAGATGGGCATCTTTTTATGTCTCATGATAAGCTATATATCATGTTATTTTTCTGTATAAAGACCAGGGTTTGTCTTATAAGCTCAACTCTTATTTAATTTTATGTTTTATTTTATGCTTTTTTTTCTGTATAAACCCAACTTAACACTCCGGCGTATCTGATGGGAGGTTTCGAACCTCCCCCCCTCTCCTTAGCATAAGTAGCCAGTACCAACGACTTTGGCGCAAACAAGTGCGGAAATTTTGCAAGAAATTAACTATGGATTTCGAAAAAAAATATTATCTCAAAAGATATTTTGTTGTTATACATTGGTACGTGCCCTAACTTTTACGAAAATTTTATAATTATCTTTTGATGAAAGATTCGAGAGTATTATAATAATTTCTTTCAAAAAGTTTCAAATAGAGTTAAATTCTTTTAAGGTGTACCAAAAATGGAGACTGGCAGAGCTGACTTATTTAATAGAGAATATATAATATGGTAGAGGAGTAACTCGCATAAAGTCGTTAGGTAACAAATTAAAAAATAAAATTAAACTTTTATTATGAGTGGTTAGCATCCATACTAATATTTTTTTTTAAATCATAAATATATTACTTATAATAATATAATAATTATTTCATATATAACAAGCATCTTGGAGTTTATTTGAGATAATGATATATTTTTAATTCATTCTGTCAATTCTTTAAAAATAGCTATCTTTGGGGGCCCCCGGCGTGAAAACCGCAAACTGATTTTTGTAAATTCGTACAATTTTTAAAAGCTTGTTCCTTAAAAAACATAATTCTAGTGGAGCGAAAATTGACCTAAAATTGAAAGTTTTTTAAAGCATCATTTTTGGCGTTTGGAGCTTAATTATAAACTCCCTGACTATTTTCGCTAATTTCAATAAATATTTTTTTATTTTCTATTTAGTTCTAGAGAAATATTATAAAAAATATAAAACAAATCGTTTAAAAGTAACGAATGGGAGAGCAATGTTCCTATTTTAAACGAAAATACCATATTTTATCAAAAAAGCCGACTCTACCAAATTCAATACCTTTGTACAACATAACCTGCAAAGTAATTGTTTATATCTTACCAAACTGTTGTAGATACACTCAAAAGAAACCATATTTTTTTCAAAGAAACCAAAATCACCCTTAAAGCAATTTAGCTGCATCAAATTAAGCAAAATTAAGGAAAACACAAATTTGTTCATTTCAACAAGTATCATTTTAATTGCTTTTTTCTACAAAGACTTGAAATATTTTTTTACAGTGTGATACCTTGTTATAAAGGGACGCTCATCGCCTACCTAAAAGTGAAGTAAAATGTTTTCTAGCTATTATGGTTATTTTAATATTTTACAAAAACTAAATGAAAGTGGACAAATTATAAAGCATCGAAAAAAAATAGCTTTTTATGAATAGCCTCGTATGTTTATTGATTATACCAATTTATATTAAAATCACCGCAACTTTGGAAATTCTGCCCAACTATTACCGAAGGTAAAGAAAATTAAAACCAGCGAATAGAAAAAGGAATAAAACGGCAGTATTTCTCTTAGAAATTCCAACAAATAACCCGGAACGCACGTCGCCAGCCCTTAAATTATAGCCAGATGCCGAAAAACTCCCTTCCTATTTTATTAGAGAAGTAGAACCCGATTCGAACACTCCTTAAAATTAACTGCTAATAAATTACCCAAATACTCGCCTCATTTTCGATTAACGCAACTCTTTTTCTGCCATGTTCGTTTCATCTTACCAGTCTAGGTAAAGAAAGTAAGACATATACAACTTCTTAGGTACGAAACAAAGCTGGCATAACATCTTCTTACTCACAGTCACTCGAAGAAATATACCGAACATTACAATCGTTTTGAAATTATTTGGTACTCCAACTAAAACCGACCACTGTTTTTGGTACGTGTTAAATGAGCACAGATATTGATCTAAGCTCACCAAACTCAGTTGAGGAGGTTAAAAAGAATATACCTTTTGAATCTGAATGCAATGATTTATGTTTCAAGATAGCGAGAGCGTGTTGTGATTAAATTTGTGGTCTTATTTTTTCCGAAAATGCGTGAGGGCCGCGTCAGAAGGGGAAGAGTCGAAAGTTGCCTTTGTTTGATTTTTAGAGAAAAATAATAAACTACAATTAATCAACTTTTCATGCTTTTTTTACACACGGTGTGACTGAACGAGCTGTAGGTTACATAAAAAAGGACTAAAAACGAATTGTTCTTTATTAACATACGTACACAGAAAAAACGTGTAATTTGACATCATATATATTTATGGGGAAAACTATATAATATATAAATTTGGGTGTTAATTTTTATTAAGTTGATGTTTTTTCTTACCCGCAGCATAAAAAAGCTAATGACACAACTTGCTAATTTGAAAAATATAAGGGTTCACTTCACAGTAAAAAATCTCCAAATCCCTGCACCTATATGTACACTTCCGACATCATAAAATGGTACACACTACTTTTTGTTGTAATAACTTGGTCCATTTTTACAAACAGAGTCACTCATCATTGTATCCTTCTAAAACTATAAAGCATGTCATTCATTTTCATTGTGACAAGTAAATAAAAAAATGCCTTTTCAAATTTCTTTATTTGATAAAGCCCCACTTCTGGAAAAACTGTAACTAGATTGGTTAATTAGAGGCGTGGCTAGACATTCTGGACGCAATAAAATTATATGTATGTAAATCAAAAAACGATGAGAAAAAGATCACATAATAGAAAGAAAGCAAGGGATTGGTTTATTGAAAGTTTCAACTGACGAACAAGACCAAGACCATACAGTTGTGTTTTTAAATTTTCGTTACAATTATTTTATGCATTAGGTAGTATTATTGTAAGATAAACATTATTTTTAAACACAATATTTTGATCCCAATATTTTAAGATTTTAGTCCAGCATAGTGCAAAAGTCATTGTCAAAATACATTTCGGTAGTTAACCATGCAATTTAAAAAATTCCTATGTTTTTGACGTACCACTTTTATGATGCCGATAGTGTACCCTCACGGATGTATGTGGAGTCCCACCAACATATAGACCAACACCGTTCTCAAAAACGGTGTTGTATAGACTCGCACGTGTAGATTCACAAGAGTGTCTATAGACTAGAGAGATTTTTTATTGTGTTGTTTTTAATATACTTTAAAATTATTACAATCCCATAATTTTCGAGGCACCAGAATATCCTATTTGATTTTAATAGTCATATATAGTACTAGTATGAGCTTCATAACAGTAACGACTGCTGTAATGAGCCTTACAGTACATGTGATTTGCAAAATTTTATCCACGACTTAGATTCAAAAACACTTCTTTTAATAAAACGAGTGGGTGTGGTTGCGTGCACTTGAAATCTAACGAAAACGCAGGTGTTTTTTTTACTAATGCGAAATAAACATGCTAATCTTTGACTTTTTACTCAGAGGGTGACGCCGTTTCGTCCTTATTAGGAACTCATCAGCTAGGTGTACCACAACGACAGAAAATTCGCTCGAGCTTGTGTGCCAAAAAAATCGGATAAGCGGAGAGAACTTCTGCCGAGTACCGACCACGGCACCCTCTGTGTGAACTTCCGACAAACATGAATAGTACCCACTGCATAAGCAGTAGGTACATGGAGAAGCATTTATCGTGCATCTTTTAATGTTCCAAACGTTCAAAACGTCCTTAAATGATTGTTGTGAAAACTACTATTTCTCTATTGAATATATACTTTAAAATTATTATCAAGAAGATTAGAGTATGATGGTGTTACATCTAAGAATTCTTATCCTCTTCTGGAATTATGCGGGTTGAGATTGGACCTAAAGGCAATTCCTGGGGTATTTCGAACATTCTAAATTACTTCAGGGATATCACTTCGATGTACTGTGCTGTTAGGGTGTGAGATTATTTTGTTTGTTTTACTAAATATTATTTAATTTTTAATTTTTTTTCTGAAAGTACTTTCTAGTTACTACATGTATACACTTCCGGCCACATAAAATGCGTATACCAATTTTATATAGTGTATTATGGGCCTCCTAACTCAATTGACAAAAAATGTCACTGCCAGATTTTGTTGTTTTCATACGCTTATATTTAAATGCTTCAACCAATACCGTTCTCAACTAAAAAGTCAGTTAACTCATTTTCGTTTTAGTATCCTTTGGCCTATGATCGACGCCATATTGACACCAAACTGACATAAAATTTATGTTTTACTTGTCAATTTGGTTATAAAAATGGCAGCAACAATAGGCTAAAGGGCACTGAAGTGGTAGGAGTTAACAGGCTTTTTAGTTAAGTATGGTGTTGCTTCAACTAAATGAATTCGAAAAAGGTCAAAGAGTAGCTGCCCATTATGGACGAAACAAGGCTAGAGAAAGTATCAAGAAGAAGGAACTGTTCGACGAAGGCGAGGTACTGGCTTGACCCAAGTCAGGACGCGTCAGCAGGATTAGCAACTGATCGACTTCATTGAAGACCACCCATTTGCGATGGCCCCAGAGGCGAAAATTGAGGCACATTTTTCTGGATCCATAAAAACGACGCGCAGACGAATAAGCAAGCCAGGTTAATTTTTGCACTAAACTATTCACTATGAGAAGAAGAATTTTGGCAACAAATGGTCTTCAAGGATAAAAAAATCTTTCAGTTCCACAATGACAGCAAACAAATTTTGGTATATCGCCCGCCACGAACACGCTATCTCGAAAAATATATTGCTGGGAACCAAGACTGGGCTCGAAGATTCTCCATGAATGTGTGGAGTTGGATATCGGCGAGAGGACATGGGGCTCTTTTTAGAATCCATGGAAGATTTACTGCTGAGGTTTATGTTGGTATGATGATAAATATTATGCTTCCAGAAGCAACCATTCTTCATCCAGAAGGTTTTGTGTATCAACAGGATCACTGTCCTATCCACACCGCACGCATTTCTAAACAGTGGTTCCAGCAACACAACATCGAGGTTTTGCCATGGCCAGCAAAAACTTCTGACGCCAATCCCATGAAAAATGTGTGGGGCCTTATATTAAAAAAGTGAACACAAATGAATATTGTTCCCAGAAATTCCAACCACTTAATGGAGCTCATAGTCAGAGGGTACGACGAAGTCATTGTTTCAAATCCAAATTTATTTCAAAATTTAGCAGATTCCATGCCACGAAGATTGGCAAACATTATCGAGGCTGACGGGGCAATGACACGCTATTGAAGGAACGTTTTCTTGTTTTATTTTTAATTTACGTAGTGTTTTAATAATTTTTTTTTGATTTTGAACATTTTTGGTTGTCTGCAAAGACTTAGATTACTCAAATTTACTGATTCTGCAGAGGTGCGCTGACTATGATTAAGTTATTGCTTTCCTTTTGCCAAACAGTTCCTTCTTCTCGATACTTTTTTCTTGTTCGCACAATTGTGGTCTTGTTTTTTCCATAATGATCTTTAAATTTTTTATAATAAAATGTTGAATAATTTAAAAAAATTGTTTTAGTCATTAGTATATTAGTTTTTTAGTAAAGTGTGGCCAGTCTCCTTAGGTTTGTGTTTACAATGTCAAAAGATCTAACCTGTAATTCGAAAACGTCAAAGTCAGTTACAATAACTAACTTCTGCTGTACGCATTTTATGTGGCCGAAAGTGTACGTTATGTTTTTGCATTTATTAAAAAATTACAAAGAAAATATTAAAGTAAAAGCAGAACTTTTTTGCCACTAAATATATACCATGCTGGCATGATGGAGGCCATTGTTCCAAATCAATGCTAAGTACTTCCTACTTAGTACTTTGGCAGCTCAGAAAGCAAGTGCTCAAAAAGTACTATTTATTACTATCGTGTTTGTCGGGATGTGTTACTTTTAACATTTTATTTATAATAAATAAAATGTATACATCACTAGTGATATAATGACCGTTACGTTGTGAGCTTCCTAGTACGGTAATAGGACTCATTACATAACGCAAGCAGGCCAAAATTAGAGACCTATTGGCCACTTATCGTGCAAGTCGTAGATTAAGAAATATAATTTTCGTTTTAGAAGCAGATAGGGATCCTTTTTCACTTGCAGATTGCTTGGATACTTGTAAATACAAAAAAGGAAATTTTTTAATAATTTATTTTTAATACAAAATCCCTCGCGAGTTCGACTTTCTTGATGATTTCCTGAAAAAAAAACATTTTCTCCCGAAAATAATCCCTCTAAAGAAGACAGGAACAAGAAATATTTCATGGGGACGTGTGTAGACAGAGAGCTAATACCGAAATCCTGTTTTTCGGATTATAGAAAGCCGAATTTGTTAAAATCGATCAAAACCCAAATACGTTTTATAAAAAAAAAACAATAAATACTGTTCTAACAAGTGCATAAAATCTATTTTTTCCGTCCGAGACTACCTTCAAGCCTAGGAGGAAAATTTTTTCGGCAATTTTTGTCTAAGACCGTGACGAAAATAAAATAAAATAGTCAATAAAATTAATTACACTTAACAAGTATTGTTAAAAAAATTTCAGAAATTTGTAAGCAAAGAAAGACTACTTTGACAATAAACAAAGACTTGGTTACCTTAAAAAATCTTCAATAAATTAATAATTTTATGGAGCAAGTATCAAAAAATTAAAAACATACAGGGTTTTTAATTTATATTAACAAAGTTGTTGCTAAGTTAACGTACAAATGGAAAATATACGTTAGGTCGGTATTACACCATAAAATTTATTTTTCAAAGATCTTCAACACGCGAAAGAAAAAAAAGAAAGTTACCTTCTATCGAGTTGTGTAGGCTATTTTTCCTTCGACCACTTTATGACTTAATTCGTATTTTATATTATTATTAAATTTTTTTCATTTTCATCTCAAGAGAAGAAAACATTTTCTTCTCTAGGGACGAAAATGGTTTATTTCCGACGCTTCTACAAATCATAGCCTACTAGATACCTACATTGTTTGAATGGTTTGCTGTCATTTGTTTGTTGTCATTATAGAAGACAACATTTTCGTCTCTAGAGAAATATAAAACTTTCTGCGGCGTTGTAGAGTGCAGATTTGGTTACTTTCGCGTGGTCGTAGAAAAAATAATTTAATAATCCACTTACCTTGGAATACTCTTGATAACAGACATATTTCTGGCTGTAAGTTTTTTGTTACTGGACTGTTTTTTACAAAACACAAACAATTTAAAATTGAAAAATGGGAGCCGAAATACTAAAAGTGACACTATTTTCAAGATGTCGTGTTTTAACTTGGTTTTGGGATACTCAACAATATCCAGGGCAAACTATATCAGTTCCTGATAATATGCATGCAATTTTAATTTCGAGTTCTCTCCAAAAACTCGTTTTTAAGAAGTCGTCACTGGCTCACACTCTACCAAGAAAAAGACGAAACTTAAAAGAAATTTTTCATGAGAGACGCATATAAAAAACCAACACCGCTATCAATTTTATTTAGTGATTGAATTTGGGTCTGGTTTTCTTTTACTTTTGGGACTAACAGAGATATTTTTAGGTTTTTCTCTTCGACTCTAGACAAGGTAATCTATCTTAATTTTAAAGGAGACAAAAAGGTTAGAAGGTAAGAGAGTTCTAAATGTTTCAAAAAACAATGATATCTAATAATATAAGTACAAACGTTTGATTTCTTTGATGAGAATCTCACTTCTGCCAAAATTGACACTTACTTTGTTTACACGAACCTGTTCAAGCGCTTTTACATAAGGAAGGTTTAAAAATTTGGTCATATAAACACCACTAAAACCTATTTAAGCACGAAATCTATTTTATTTTAAAGCGATTTATTAAAGCGGTTTATCGCTTTTGCGCATTGCTTCCAACTTGAAGAAATACTCAACGCTGGTTTTACCGACAACGCTGTTGTTAACTTAGGTATTTTATTTGTTTTGTATAAACACTCGGAGAAAGCAATTTTATTTAAAACCGTCCTTATATAAAACAGATTTAGGCGCGTATAAACGTAGTAATTGATAATTGCATAAAATGTGCATGAAATTTGTTTAAATGTATACAGGGCGGGTTAAAATTATGTCGATTAAGATGTTTAATCTTGTTATCTCAAAGTCATTTCGTTTACTGGGGATGGTAAAGGTCTATTTTTTACAATCTACGGTCAGTTCTCTATGAAAAAAAAACACACCAATGTTTTTTTAGCATAATTTGTTTGATACCTTTGGTACTAATAATATAATTTCATATTTTTATCTGACATTCTTTTTTAAGCACTAGAATACCTTAAAAAGGAAAAAATGTGACGAAACCAAGGTTGTCAGGCTGCCGTGTGGTGAGTAAAACATTTATCTTTTATCTCATCTTTCGATCCGAATCTGTAAGGGAATCATCTGAATTTTTGAAATTACCCTCGTAAGTTTGAAAATTTAGATATGATAGTCATTATTTAAATGAGTGATAGGGGGGGGGGGGAGCAAAACAAGCAAAAAAGTTCATATAATATGGGCGTCAAAACTTCGGATATACGACTTTTAAGTTAAACATAGTTTGGCAACAATGCGCTTTTAAGTGCGAAAAAATTAAAAGAGATCTGATAGAGTGGCACGGCGCGGCCGGCTGCAACGTAAATATCAACATAGAGTAAACCATCCTTAAGGCCACAAAAACGGCATAGATTTGACAACACTGCTTTGCTATTGTTTTAAAAGATCAACAATAGGTGGCATCACTAATACCATTTCGAGTGAGATCATGCAGTGTTCAGAACACGGTACGAACACCATATGTGAGAAAAGTATAACTTATTAGGAACGTTATCATTTATTAATGCTTCCTTAAAAGGTTTTGATGCTCGACTTCATGCTTCATGGATTGTAATGTCTCGAAATTAAAAAGAATCAAAAGAATGATCTTTATTCAACATCAAAAAAATAACAAATTTCCGTATTATTTTTATCACTTGACATGTATCAATTTATTGGCCGAATGTTTCATTAGACAAGTGGCCGGGGGCTATGCAGAACCTGAATTCCAATACTTCAATCGAACTCACTTCAATTTCCTTGGGCCGACTAAATTACCTGACCTTGGCGTTTCAGAATTCCGGCAGAATATTGCTTACAAAAAAAAACACAACTTTTTTGTTATCAGATAATAGGATTTATAAAAATCTACAACCGTATTCAAAGCGCTTTTCAAAATTTGGTGTATTTTTTTCAAAAAACAAACAATCCAAAAATTGCTGTAAAAGATTTCTGTATTATCGACGAGGCTAAAGAAAAAGCCAGGCAAGATTTTTGACTATTGTCAGCCGTGTTTATTTTATTTCGAAAATGAGAGAGTCCATCAAAAAACAGTCTGGATACGGTTGTGAGGAATTCAAAAATAAGCATTCCTGCCAAATTTCAACAGATTCCGTTTTCTCGTTTCCGATATTGTGCCCGGTAAAGATTGGCCCGAAAACAGCAAAGCAGTGTTGTAAAATCTATGCCGTTTTTGTGGCCTTAAGATGGTTTTGTTTTGACATCTTACAAATTATTAATTATTTAAAAATAGTAAAAAGCAAAATAACAAATATGTACTTACCTAAAATTGGTTTTAGCGCCTCGTCTGGTTGTAAAAATTTATTTAAAAGTCCTTTTCAGTACCGAGATAATGTTTTCCTTGGTCCACTTTTATTATAAAAAAATTACAACATCTATCATACAATTTTCAAAGCTTTTTTTAATTTGTAAAAACTCTTTTTTTTTATTATCTTTTTTGGCAAACACTAAAAAAAAATAGTTATTTTGAGCATTTGTTTGTAAACTTGTAGGGTACACTCCATCTTTTTTAAATTAAAAATACCTGTCACACAGTTTTTAAACTGTTTTTAATTTGTAAAAACCCTTTTTTTATTTTGAAAAACCCTAAAAAAAGAACGAGCCAAAAACACTTCTTTTAAGCCGCTGGGAAATCTGTCGCGACACATTTGAGCTGCAAGATTTGGGTTTCTGCGAGCTTCACCGTATACTAATAGCATGTCAGCGTAGTCCTGATTGGAGAACATTTTTAATTCAGTTTAATTTCACACCAAACTGAAAAAAACTCGCGAAAATAATGGCGTCAGCGGAAGATGCACTATGCACTGTGCTGTAGAGAGAAGAGAGGGTCGGAGGTCAGAGACTCCCGTACGCAGCGAATTGCGTTGTTGCGAAGTATTTTTTAAATCTTTAACTCAAAGGAAATCATTAATATTTTTATAAATTTAGAAAATTTATAGGGAATATTAATTTTTATTTATTTGGAAATAGCCTTATTGTTAATTGGTTAAAGTTAGACATGAATTTTTTCTAAAATTCTGGTAGATATAAGCACCTAAATTATTCAACTTCAAAGTCATTTAGACACAAATCTGTTGAGTTTTGCCCCATAAGTCAAATAGACTATGGTATTGTTTACACCCTGTATCACTTATTTCAATTATTGGGTAAATAATTATTTGTAGATTTTAAAAATGTCAAATGCACAATGAAAAGAATAATTTCTTACCATCCGCGTAAACTAAAAAAAAAACCTTTAAGAGAGGAGTATTAGAGGAAATTTAAAATCTCAAAAATGAACCCGCCAGCGGCTTGTTTCCATTTAAAGTGCCCACCCTGTATAAAAACTCACACTGTTACACTTTTGATACTTGAGAAATAATGAAAAACTAAAAAAAGGTCAGAAGCATGCCGACAACACCACGGTTCTGCCGTCAAAAGAATTTAAAATTATAACCTCAAAATGAAAAGGTTTTCCCCATCCATTTCCCACGCAACTTCTTATAAATAACTTTAATCTCTATGTGTTGCTACCTTTTGAAACATACTAGGAGGAACCGTTTATAAAAAACATTATAATGTCGTTATGAATTTAAATTGTGATATTCTTGCCGTAATTTTTTTCACTTATTTTACCCATTGTCTACTCTATAGAGTTGCGTCCCGGGAGACTATGGACCCTAAACAATTTTCAGCGCCGAAAATTTTATAATATTTCTATTTATATGCAGATGTGATAACTGCCTCTAAATAAGGAGACCCACCTCGCCCCTCCCTTAAAGGGCAAAATTCTCGTTAGCTGTGCAAAATTAGCTCTCTGGAAATAAACAGAGATAAGATAAGCCACAACAGATTTTTAGGACCTTTCAGTCGAAGTCGCACCAACTGAAAATCGGGCCGATGTGCTTTTGGGGTGAAACTGCCTAACTAAACAAGTAAACAGTTGACCTTCTCCATCATAATTATGGGAAAATTACTAAGAAGATAAAAGATGTATATGTCAGAATTTTGAATATAAAGTAATAAGAAACCACCGTCTCGCACCAAAAATAATTTCAGAACACACCAGAAACCCTATTTAATAGTGGTGAAAGTGCTACTTTCCCGCACGACGCGTAGCGGAGTTCGGCCATGCAATCAAGAGCGGAAAAGACACTTTCAGCAGGTGTTAGAAACGCTATTTTTTCTACTAGCGTGAGTTAAACGTAAAAATAAAATTAAGTTGTTTTATTTTTTAATAAACAATACATTATTACAACACTATACTTGCTACTCGCTACTTATTATTAATATTAATGGTAAAAGTACAATTTGATTGCAGTAGTTTTTTTGTTGTGAAAATATTGATGTAAGATACTAATTTCAGATATTTTCACCTTAGTGCGGAAAAGTGCCACTTTCAGAACTAAAATGCGTGCGGAAAAGTGGTGTTTTCGGCACGCTAGTAGGAAAAATATTTTCTACCGCCGACTATCGTCCGATTTTCTGTGATAAAATAAAAACGTTTATTAACAAAATAATAACCAGTCTTTTTTTACAGGTGGTTTTTACTGTATAAAGTTACTTTGCCATATTTTAACTGTCAAAGGGCAAAGATATTATTTTAAGGGCACTAACAAATTTAACTTTTTTTACCAGCATCAAGTTTCGGGACTTTCTCTCTCGAATATTTTCCCTTCTTTTTAAGGATCTTTCAGAAATTTATTTTTTGAAGCATTTGTGCTTTATGGGAAATTTTTACTTTATAAAAACAAATGAAATAAAACTAAAAACTCTTAGTATATTAAAGAACCCCGCACACCGGCCCATGTAACCTAGACATCGGGCGACTTTGGAATTTTTTTGATATGTTATAGATTTGGAGAAGGGCTTTAAAAATATACGCCTTAAAAGTTGGGGAGGAATTTAGTTTGGCTACAGCGGCGTATCAAAGGTGGGATAAAATAACACTTAGAAATAATATTTTCCGAACAAAACATGCAGGTGTTTAATTATTTTTAGAAGGATAGAGTAAATGTCCATTTGTAGATTTTTTCGCAATGGTTTCTGACAGATTGGGTCAGTGGCGAATGGATACATCCACCAACTTCTCTCCATTTATTCACCCACAGTACGCATATCTTCACGCGTAAAGTATCTTTCCCGACCTTGATTGCTTACCCGAATTCCGCTCTGGGGCTTTAGGGGATCATCGGCAGTCGCGTTCGAAAAAAATTCAGTTTTCCTTCGACCGCACACGAAAGTAACCAAATCTGCACTGTATAACGCCTAAGAAAGTTTATTTTCGTCTCTAGAGTCGAAAATGTTTTCTTCTCTAATGACGAAAATTAATGACAGCAAACAATCCAAGCAATGTAGGTATCTAGTAGGCTATAATTTATAGAAGCGTCGGAAATAGCCTGAAACCATTTTCGTTTCTAGAGAAGAAAATACTTTTTTCTCTTGAGATGAAAATGAAAAAAATTTAATAATAATAAAAAATACATACATAAGAAAAATAGCGTACACAACTGGATAGAAAGGAACTTTCTTACACTCGCGTGTTGTTTCACTCAGCTAGCGTCTCGTTCACAACATTCACGCTCGTGTGAAATATCTCACTTTCTTATCTCGTTATGTAATACACTATTTCCGCATTAGTTAGAATAATAACAATTACTTGCTTTAGACATTCGTGAAACTTAGCCGCCTTAAGTTTCATAAAAAAACATAATTTAGGGGTCGCCCTACGCCACTGTGTTGGAATATTTATATTCAAGAAAAATAGTAGATAAGTTAGATTATATTATTAAAGCACATAGTTTTAATTAATAAGTTCAGTTACCAAATAAAATATTAGTAAGTATGGGTGGTATTTTAATATTTGGATGTTACACCACTGATTTATCATTTTATAACATATATAAAAAAAACTATAAAATAATACAAAATACATACATAATATCGTTGAATTGGTGCTCTTAATGAAAAAATTAATAGTATTTTAATAGTTTTACGGTGCGCCACTGACCCAACCTGTCAGAAAAAATGTACATTTACACTATCCTTTAAAAAATAAATAAATACTTTCATGTTTTCTTCGAAAAATAATATTTCACAATGATATTTTATCCCACATTTGGTATGCCGCTGTAGCCAAACCAAATGTATCACCAACTTTTAGGCGCATTTTTTTAAAGCCCTTGTCCAGACCTACAACATATCAAAAAAATTCTAAAAACGCCCGATGTCTAGGTTACATGGACCGCTGTGCGGGGTTCTTTAATTAAATAAATTTTATACTTTAAAATACGTTAAGCACCTAAATTAAGACTAAAAACAGAAAAATAAATGCATTTTTCAACCACATTTAAGCAAATTATTACATAATAAGCAAATACATATATAATATATTGGCCTTTTTCGGAGTTTGAGAACAGGTAATTTGTTAAAATATTGTAAAACTAGTTGAAAGAACAGCAAATGCAACAAAAGTTAGTGCAAGCACCATAGAAAATCTGGAAATACATGGCCTTAAAAATGACAAACGTGCCAGCTGTTATGAAAAGATTTTTTACTAAATATCCATGTCTGGGTCAAAAACAAAAAATCCATCCAATATTTTTGGCTGTTTATTACTTTTCCCCTATCTAAAGCCTTCTACCCATTTTAGCAAAAAACTGATCAAGTCGACCTTTTTTCATTTAGCTTTTTATGCAAGGTTCTTATTGTAACACACTCCTTTTTGGAATACCTACATACAACAAATTGTATCTCGAATTTTATTCTTTATTATTGTTATGTGGATGTTACGCTGTACGGGTAATATCAACTTAACTTACTAGAACGGGTGCACTTGCTTTGCTCTTGTTGAATCAGATTTAACTTATGATATAGCATTCTGGGGGACTACAAAAAAGAGTAGTTCGTTACCTTTTTAGAGCACTGATCACTGTAAGTCGCTATTTATTAAACATCGGCTTTTCACTTCGACATCTCTCTACATCCTGGAAATATCAGTGATTATCCATAAAAATAAAATCATGTTGACCAGCAGCTACCCTCAGGTTTATAACACAAGAAGTGCAGCAGAAAATTACCTTAGCCTTCCTATACCCAAAAATGAACTCATAAAAAAATCACTTATATATGGCGGTATAAAACTTTATAATATTAACCTCGCAATTTAAGGGAGATCAAATCAATTAAATTATTTAAAAAATCAGTTAAAGAGGATCTCTTAAAAAACCGTGCTACTCATATAGCGTCTATATTAGTGACCCTCTGTGATACTTAATTTATAATTATAATTTACTCCTATTTATTATATTTTTTATCCAGTTCATTTTATTATATTTTAATTGTTCTTAGTTTGTTGTTTTGTATTTTTTTTATGTTCATAGTTTGACCACCTAATGTTATAGATTTATTTTAAATTCTTGAAGAAATAAAGTTATATTGAGATTGATTGAGTGGTGGTTCTTGCACTAACTTTTGTTTGTTTTGTTGTATATTCAAAGGGATTCCTTAAACCAATTGTCTCTTCTCAAGATCAAAGAATTCTATTATTATATCGGCGTTTCTTTTGAGGCATTTTCGCGTGTTTTGATGATTTTGGCAGAAAAATGACTTCTCACTAACACTTTAAAAAATATGATAACAGTAATCGCAGGTGAAAAAGATAATAGACATACCTTTTTCTTGATAAATTTATTGTTGCTTTTTAAAATAATACTCCGATATACTGACTTGCTAAAAACCACCGGATTCGTCATTATCCATCAACTGATCATCGGTCCTTATCCCTGTAAAAAAAACACGAATAAAACAGGTGTTGGAACGAACAATAACACTAAAAATAAGTTAATAAAATTAATAATTAATCAAACAAGCAAGCAAGCTAATAAACTACTTCCGGACTTCAGCAAGTGCAGAAGAGATTGCCTGGTTGCTGCAGGCGGGGGAAACGCAGTAATGTGGGAGCTCTGATAGGATTCCTAATGAGCAAGGATAAAGGTGTATCAGGACTTAATTGGCATAATAGCGGATGCATTTTCCTTCTACTACCTTGCATGTTCTATACCTTCTAACGCTCAAATGGTACGACGTTTTAGCCTTTATCCAAAGGACGGGAAGGTTCGAACATAGCAGGGTGGAAGTGTAAGTGGCGCTCTCTACCCTATGAAGATTCTATGATTATGAAAAAAGAGAAATACGAGGTAATGCTAAAATAGCGCAAACTTTTGCTGATTATTTTTAAAGCGTATACTCTAAGCAACCTGCCGATTACGTTCTTAAATAAAATAATATCAGATATACAAATACTGTTCTTGATTTGGAAAGGATTGACAACAGTGATATTTTTAATGCTATTTTAAAGCTAAAACCTAAAAAATCATGCAGCCCAGACAATATTCCGCCCTATATCTTTAAGGGATGTAAATAGTTTCTGGCGAGACTTCTGGAAATTATTTTAAACTTATCCAGATCTGTGGAAAATATCAAAAATTTGCCCAATACCGAAAAGCGCAAACCATGAAGATTTGAAAGAATACCGACCAGTTGCTTTAATTTATACAACTGTATGGCAAAATATTTAACCATGTTAAATCAGCGATGGCGGAGGAGCAACACAGCAGGTAAATGTTCTGTATACTGATTTTGCTAAAGCTTTTGATCGGGTTAACCATGATGTTCTTTTGCAAAAGCTGTCATGGTTTGGGCTCTCAGAAAATCTTCTTAAATTGTGTGTATCATACATGAGCTTTCGAAAACAGTATGTAGTTTATAGAGGAACCCCTTCAGAACTCTTTACGGTGTATTCTGGAGTTCCACAGGGTTCGAACCTCGGACCTCTGTTTTTTGATATTCTTATCAATGACATGCCTGGATCGCTGCACAATTCATTTGGCTTATTTTTTGCAGATAATTTTAAATGCTTTAGGAAAATTAAGTCTCAACAAGACTGTGAATTGTTGCAAAAAGATATCATCGAAATCATAAAATGGTCAGAAACTAATTCTCCAAACTTTAATGTTAAAAAATGTTATGCAATGACTTTTACCAGGAAACCCAATCCAATTCAATATAGATACAAAATGAATGGAAATGTTTTAGAAAAGAAATATGAAATGCGAGATCTTGGCGTGATTTTTGATCCTGAATTAAAGTTTAATAAGCACATTTAGCAAATTACTTCAAAAGCATACCGAATGTTGGGGTTCGTGGTTCGAAACTCTCATGGATTCCAAAGCAGGGAAACCTTAATTATTTTATACAACTCCTATATTAGAACTCTATTAGAGTACTGTTCAATTATATGGGCTCAATTTTATTCTGTATATAAAAATGATATTGAAAAAATATAGAAAAACATTTTGAGATATTTATATTTCAAAAAACACTTGACCAGAGGCGTAAAATAGCAGAAGCCAGATTTTTATACAAACTAGTTTGGTATAAGATAGATTGTTCCTATCTCCTTAGTCATTTGAAATTTAGCGTACCCATCTATCTTACACGAAACAATATTACATTTGAGCCCCCCAGAGCTAGTACAAGTTTAGGTCAAAACAGTCTAATTTATAGAATATCCAGTTTAATAAATACAGAATTAAGAGATATTGATATAGTCCAAATAAGCTTTCAAAGCTTTTGCACAAAAATTTCAAATAAAATTTAATTTATTCAGTTTTATGTTTGTAGTTTAACGTTAGATACCTAATACAATAAAAAGTGTTTATTTTTTTTTAACTAATGTAGGACTTTGTAAATTATAAGCATCTTAAATCTGTAATTTATTATATAATTGTAATCTGTTATTGGGCGCAAGCCTGTTGATTACTTAATAAATAAAATAAAATAAAATAAAACATTTTGTCTATTTCTCGCTAAGAAATCTCCGATCTTTGCCCCTGCAACTTCATTTTTCTGTAATTGCACCCTGGAGACGCCTAGCTAACATCAATCCAGTAGTTTGTAGCTTAACAGAGATGATACAGAGAGAAGCTGAGTTAGAGACGCAATCAAACCCTTCAAATTAATATAACAATACAGTCAAGAATTATTTAAAATGCCCCTGGCGTTTTTCATTCAATTTTAAAATTAAATTTATAATAATAAGCCCTAGGAGTCGCGTGTTTGGTTTCTCGCCCACGTGGATTCAATAAAATGTTCAATTATATTATTTTTAATAAGCCGTATACAACAGAGTACCCTCATATAACGATTTGGTATATTTTTTCTTTTATTTAGTAAAGTTTAAAATCAAATCTTTAAATTCAATCAATTTAAAAATATATTAAGGTGGGATTAAAATAATTCTGCAGCACCCGTACAAGGAAAATGAAACTAATTAAAACAAAATTTTTTGAAGTAGATTTCTGTTAAAGAAATAGTAGTTGTCACAACTAGTGGCTAAAATAGTGCTTTTGTTACAAGCGTTGGTTTAAATAACGAGCGCAGCGCGGTATTTAAAAACGCGAGTAAAAATATCACAGTTTAGCCGCGAGTTGTGAACACTATTTTTTTTAATACCTTTATTAAAAAATCCAAGAAAAACCGGAAAATGCTTTTAAAAATGTCGAACGAAGAGCACTTCTCGCAACACACCATCTTTACAGTATAAATCAAGGCGGCTGGTAAATGAAATAACAATCGTTTCCATAGCGATGTGCCTTTCTATGCGGTGACGTTCAGTGTTGCGACATTTTAATCTTTGACAGTTTGATATTTTCCCGATTTTTTTAAATGATTTTTTCTATAAATAATAATAATACTTGGTGAAAACTGGCGGAAGTGGCTTAATTTTTAGGCAAGAATAATAAGATTTTTTCAATATTACTACTCTCCGCTATTTCTCTTTAATTTTGGGTAAAAAACAGACAGAAATGTTTTTTTGCAACCGTGATCAAAAAAAAAAAAATTTTTGTATCGATTACCAAAAAGCCATGCTTTAGTTATCTGCAGACATTTACTAAAATCATGTTTTTGATGAAGGTATATAAAAAAAGTTTTTTTGCATTATTTTTGGGAAAAACTGACTTCCAATACTTTTAAATACCTTTGGCACCCTGTATAAAACGAAATTTATTGTGTGCAGACAACAGGTACAAAAAACTGACCACATAGCTAGTCCGGAACGGAACAACTGAACAAGTGGCCAACTAGGCACAGCCAGCTAGGTCCGGCCAACCGGACGCTACCAATTGGTTGCAGCCAACTGGGCTCCGAGACAATTGGGCGCAAGACCAAATGGGCGCGACCAAGTGAGCACAGGAGTAATGTTTTTAATATACCCTATAAAATCTAAATATACTAGTTTGGGTTGGTTAAGGTTGATTTGGGTTGGGTTAGCTAAATATTTTTTTTTTGTCCGCAGATTTGTTTACGTTTTTTTTTTTCAATGCGGTATTATGTATAAGTTGATCAGACTGGTTTGGTTGAGTTGAGTTTGGGTTGGTTAAAGATAAAAAATGTTTTTTTTTGTCGAATATATTTTTTCCAGGGTTTTTTCTTCATACTTTTTTTGCAGGTGTTAGATTTTAAATTTAATTATTTATTTAAATAATTGAATAATTCTCGTGCCCAGTTGGTCCTGCGCTCACTTAGCCAAGCACACTTTATCTTGCGCCCAGTTGTACTTGCGCCCACTTGGCTGCGGTTAGTTGGCCGCGCCCAGCTTGCCGCACCAACTAGTCCCAGACTGTAGTTTGTCGCCCTCTTAAGTCTATCTTTATAACCAAAAAAAAATAAATCAAAATCAATATTAAAAAGTCGGCCCTCATACACGAGGGAACAGCTTAAAAATAGGGTAAATTTTATCTCAAAGTCTGTTAGTTTAGATATGTTTGTGTTTTGAGACTTTTGATAAGGGATTTTTGGGGATTATGTCAAGGGGACAGGCACAAACACACGGACATACAGTGATTGATAAACATAATGGGCTAGGGTGCTAAACAAACACTGGCCAATATTAAAAAGAGCAAAACTTAACACAAAAATATAAACAAAATACACATTTTTACATACAACCACTTAACATATAAAGTTCTTGGCAGAAAAACAACCAATCCATCTGGTCCAGTATAGTTGCATTTTACGTTGGAAAATGCGAATATTTTTTTTTGTTTGGTGGAATTAAGATGAGTGTAAACCCATCACACGCGATTAAAAAACGTATGTTTAAACAGTTTTCAAGTTTATTCTTAAAATCATTTGTCAGACTGACAAAGCTTTTACTTTTATTTATTCTAATAGTTTTCGTGTGTTAAATAGGGAAAATATTGTCTATCAGAATATTATTATTATGCCAAAAAGAAGTATGATCAAGAATTACGGAAAATCGTCATTGTTTTCATTCTGTCTCTTTTTTGTCAGGCTATTGTAAAAGTAAAGAAGCATTTCCCGACCAAAACTTTAAATTTGCGGACTCTGCTCTAGCGTTGATTATATCCACCAGATCTCAAATTCGTTGCGGTTGGTTAAAATTTTTTTCTGTACGGTTAATGGGAATAAGGACACCAATTCTGATCACACAACTTTATTTCTTTGCGACGTTTCGACGATTCATTTTCGTCCTTATTCCCATTAACCCTACAGAAATGTTGATTGAGCAGGACGTGAAACCTACAAATTAGAATTTTTTGTTTTTAATTTTGTCTTATGTGGTCCAAATGGTTCAAAACCTCGTTAAATTTAATATTCAAGGAGCCCAATAAGAATCGCCGACGTTTAAAAAGTGGAAAAGGAACACACCAAAAAGGGAAGAGGAAGCAGTAAAATCGCAGCTCACAAATGGGCTTTGTGTGTTGTTTTGGTTTTATTTAAATAAATGACTTTATGCAATTTCGGAATATAAAGAGTGCTGTAAATCCCGATTTTCGGGGAAAAAAGTGGTACTTTAATCCCTAAGGATTTCAAATTTATCTTATATCCCTAGGGATTTAAAGTTAATTTTTTTGCAATAAAAGCTAAATTTAGAAATTTATTTTCAATAATTTTATTAGAAATATAATGATATGGATGTAACAAAAGTTTGTTGTTGTTTCGTCTTTCAGTCGAGGTGGCCACAAAGCATATATCTACGGACTTAGAGAAAACTCTTACTAAGGGCATCGCAAAAAACAAGTTACAGCGCCTCTAGGAAGTCGGTCTCGAAGCTCACGTGACAAATTGCGCCGATTACATCTATCTTAATCAATGTCATCGTCTTTTCGTTCTTTTCATGAGGTCTTTTTATTGAAGTTTTTTAGTTTTAGATAGGAAGGCAGTTTTCTTTTCCTAGAAAGATTTAATTTAGCCTAAGCCCCTTTGTCGGGGCTAGGGATCTTTAACGTGCTCCACTATCAATATATGGATCACACGAGACCGTCCTCTTAACGTCCTCTCCGGGGGACGCTATGAAATCGAATTAGCCTGCCTTCTAGCTAACTCGGCCTACTCCGCTTCATACTGCGTTTTGCGTTAATAGGGAATTATTGAAACGCAGTTAGGGCCCGGCACTAATAAGGCCAGGCACTATTTTGACGCTGTTGACAGATACGCATGCGCAAGAACGACCATATTTAGTACCGACACTAATAAGGTTAGGACCTGCCCTTATTTGTGGAGGAATTATACTGGGCCGCATCTTGGCTGTGTCTAGCCGTATTTAACGTTTTTGACAACTATTCCCCATTTTTTTACCTTAACCCTACTTTCGGGAATTTTTTGTGTTGTGGCGGCCAAAAAAGCAAAAATTGGGACAAAATAGTTATATTTTTATAAAACCGGATGACATAGCACAAGAAAATTAAAAAAAGCGAGGCTCAAATACCTCGTTTTACCGATGAAGACAATATTTGTTTGCTACGAGAAGTAGTTCAACAAAATCCCTTCAGAACTCTAAATGGTCCTTCTCTCCACCCTCCACAAAGACCTCTGCTTCCAACACATCATCCATGCTTTTGATCACTCAAAATATAAAAAAAACAACACAGAATTTCGAACAGAGGCAGCATATATTTGTAGGTTAGAAATAAAGTCGCATCGTCACCGTTTTGCTAGAGGCGCGTTCAATAATTCTATAATTTGCACCTTTTAGAGCTAGGCACAGCCTGTGATAAGGTCGGCGCTAAGTAGGCACTATCCAGTGCGGCCGTATTTCAATAATTTCCTAATCTTACAAGTAGACTACCTGATGCACGACCCGGGGCTTGAACCCGGCATCTCCTGCTTGAAAGTCGCGGCGTTAACCCCGACACCAAGCAGGCAGGTTCTCAAAATGTGATCAAAATGTTCAAATATACGTCAAAATCAACCAATGTACCTTGTTAATTTTATGCCTAGGTACATTTCTTTCTGTGTTAAAGTTGACCCTACTTAAGTTGAGAGTAAGTTAGAGTTTTGAACTTCCATTGTCTTTATTTTTTTCACAACGTTTCGAATGTTTATATGTTACCTAATCTTATATAATACTAGTATCTGTTCAATGAACCATAAAAAACCTGTGTTCAGTGAACCACAAAGTTTGAATTGAAATATGTTACCTCCGAAGAGTATGGGTTTCCAAATATCCTTGATGGTTAGGCTTTGTTGAGAATAAATGCTGTTTCTACGAAATTCTGCTTGAATAATTTTCCTCCTTCCTCCTTGGCGACAATCTTTGCCTCTTTCCATATGATGTTGATTGTCCCAGCAATGTTGAGCTATGTTTGATCGAGTTGTGTCCCCTTGTCTACCTTCAAACAACACCTACTTAACTTGCCAGGTTTTAAAAAAGCCAATGATTTTGTGTCTTCTAACGCTTTAATCCTTTTTAGTAAATAAACATTTTCGTGTAAAACTATAAAGTATAAAATGTTTGCTTACAGATATCGGAATGAGGATCCTGTATACGTACAAACACAAATAAAACTAATCCCGAATAAGGGTGACACGCGTTCACAGACATACAGACGTACGTCCCTAAAACCCCCAGGGTGCTGATTTAGTTCACATTTGACAGTTCACTTGGTCACGTGTCTTAAAATAATGTGTATTTAATAAGCTGCAGTGACTTTTGAGAGACTGCTCAACCCTAATTAAGTCAATTTTGGATGTAATAAGTTTAGTTTAATAAATTGAATAAAACTGTCTTGTCAGTTTTTAATCGCTCATGAATAAAAACATCAAAATCAAAGGGAAAGTAGCGGGGAACACCTTCAAGTCAGTACCTAGCTTATTATTTGAAAGATTATTTCTCTGATGTTGAGGGCAAGAAGTCCATTCGAATAAATATTAAATTTTATGGTTAATAAACAGAGCAGCAAAATGAGACAAACAAAACACAAATAAAGGAAAATATGGCTTAATGCATTTTCCAGAAGCCTTACTATTTTATGAGCTGATATAACGTGGCATATTCCTAAAATAGTCATTTTAATAATGCAATATCTTAAATATATATATCACCATTAATTCAATAATTTATAAAATTATCTATACAGTACAAAAAGTCATGTAAAACCAAATTTAAATCCAAAATAAAATAGTAGTTTTCACAACTAGTGTTACCACTTTTTTTTTAATACCTTTATCAAAAAATCCAAGAAAAACAGGAAACTCCTTTTAAAAATATCAAACGAAGAGCACTTCTTGCAACACACCATCTTTACACTATAAATCACGGCGGCTGGTAAATACAATAACAATGGTTTCCATAGCGATGTGCCTTTTTAATCGGTGACAGTTTGATATTTTGACGATGTTTTTAAATAATTTTTTCGTAAATACTTGCTGAAAACTGGCGGTAATGGTTTCATTTTTAAGCAGGAATAATGATATATTTTCAATATTACTATTTTCCGCTATTTCTCTTTAATTTTGGGTATAAAACGGACAGAAATATTTTTTTGCACCCATTATCAAAAAAAAAATTTTTGCATCGGTAACCAAAAAAGCCATGTTTTAGTTATTTGCAGGCAGTTACTAAAATCATGTTTTTGATGAAGGTATAAAAAAATATTTATTTTAAAACATACGGTTTTCGAAATAAATAAAAGTATAAAAAACTTGGTTACTTGAAAATTAACTAAATGTAAATTAACTAAAAATTAAAATATATCACATATTATTTGTTCAATTTACGTAATTTACGGTTGTTTGATAGTATTTTAAACTAATTACACTATGTGACAATGGCGGCTCGTGACTTAACAAATAGGTGACGCAGCATTGCCGACCCCCCCACCAGTAAAATCCATCATACATAGGAAACATTGTCAAAAAAAAATAATAAAAACGAATACCGCAACTGAAGAAAAACAATTTAGGGCATTAACCCGGCACGCGACGCTCGATATTACAGTTACAAACACCAATTTTTTTGTGTGCTTACTATAGTTACTATTATTCTCTTCTGTTAATTGCATCGGTCTGAGAGAGATCAGGCTTACCAGAAAATGCTCCCCCTGCACCCCTCTACCCATGAAAATGTAACTATCCCCTTGATATAGTTATCATTTGACAGGTATACGGGGTCGAAGGGTGTACAGGCGGGTCTGACACGCCATTTTTTGGTATGCTGGATCTCTCTCAGCCGAATGAATTTACAAAAAGAGAACAATAGTAACTATAGTAAGCTTTAAAAAAAATGCTAAGAATTATAATAGAGCCAGCTTAAAAGTTTGCATCACATGCAAACACGCCCAAACCTCGGCGGAAACGAGACGCGCGTTTTACGCGAATTTACACTGAACGTAGCCTGAAAGACACGAGGAAGCCGCTTCGCAGAGTGCCTTGCCGTTTTTTTTGACTCGTGTTTGGAAATATTATTTTATGGAAGCGGAAGGTTTAATGAAAATTATTTAGTCAGACTGCAAATAAGAGGTGAAGCAGCCCTTCACCAGCGTCATCGGGCGAGCCGCCACTGCTATGTGACACGATTTCGGAACCTGAAAAACTAATTGCTATCATAGTTTTCTATTAGTTATACCATATGCGCCGTGGATGTCGTTTGTTTCTATTAGGTCTTGTTTTTGAGGTTTCCACCAATAACCTTTTTTAAACGACCCTAATGTTGTTCATATAAGTAAGCGATTTCGTTCACGTATTTAAAATTGTAGCTTTTCCCCTCCCCCTCCGTCTTACGCTCCTTTTCCTCTATCTTCTGCGCCTCAAACCCTTCGATCCAGTCAAATAACCGTTTTGCCCGCTATTTTTCCGGTAACTTTTTGTTTCTGTAAACCGATTCTTCTATTAAAATCATTTTAGCAGTTTCTGCGTGATGCTAGAGCAAACAAATAGAGAAACAATTAGAGAGATATAGAATTTAGACATTTATTATATGTACCTAATCGTTATTGAGAAAATAGATTCATTTTACGTTGATATTTGCATTATTTATTTCTTGGTTAGATATTTGTAATTAGGTTGGTAAACGATAAACGTCTTTAAAAATTTACGTTCTCCATTCCCATTTTTCCTTTTTCCCTTCAAATCTTGGAGCTGTGAGTGTCGAACAAGGAGAGTGCTATCATGAGTGATTAAGGAATGGTTTCAAGATATTTTCTAACACAAAAGAAGAAGTTAAACACTATTTATTTATTTTATGTGGAATTGTTTGAAAGTTTGAGACACTGATGTGTTTGAAATTAACTTCAGGTGCAAAGACGATCAGAGATTGTACTGATCGAAACATCGTGTATAAAAAATAAAATATGGACCATGGAAGTCCAAAACACAGAGTTAATTTCAGGTGTGGAATTATCGCTGAATTAACAAGTGATAATTCCACCGCACTGACGCGATCTCAATAATATATGAAGCGCTGCAGGTCACCCTCCCGCAAAGCATTACATCTATATCACGATTGCTATGGAATAAACAGAAATGGCTATAACAACGCGTACCTGGAGTAAACAAATTCGTCGACGCGCTGAGTTTCCGAGTTTTTCGAGTTTTGATACAAAATGAACCGTTTCGGATCTTTATCCGAGGCCGAAATCGACTCGCACATACAAAAAACATACCACAGAACACCAGAAAATATAAGAAGTTTGTCTGGAACCAATTTATGGAGTTTTTCAAAGCCAGAAAAATGAATTAAAGCAGGAAACGCCGGTGAGCGAAATTGCAAAAATTTTGAAAGGATTTTGAAGTAAGCAAAATTATTCATGGATGAATATTGTGAAAAATATGGCATAAAGCTTGACCCATTTCAAGATATAATTTTGAAATCTGCAAGAGAAGCAAAACACGCAAAACGACGGGATCTGAAGTCCCAAGAGGACAAGAGAAAACTAAGCTCAACTGCCTCGAAATTTAAGGAAATGCAGAAACTAGTGAGTAGCTGTGATGATGGGACACCAGACGGGTTGCTAAAGAAACTGTTCTTTGTGTCATCCTATGAACTATCCTGGAGAGGAGGAGACGGCTGCAGGGTCAAGTTGCAGTTTTTTAAAGAAGTGCACAATGCAGGCGAGAAAACTAACAAAAGTGAGTACAATCTAATTTTTGGAAAAACCACTCAAGGTGGATCCAAGCCATGCGCTTCATCCAAATGGCTGATATTGAATAAAACTCACCCCACTTTCTGTCCGGTTCGACTTTTTCATGCACTGAAATCAAAGAGAGATAGCACTGAAAATGATCGCCTGTTTCTAACGATCAATCCGTTCTGAAAATTGGGACATCAATGGTTTAAGAACATACCCGTAGGCAAGAACGAGAAGGCGAAGTGGACTAAGACGAAGGCTGCACAGGTGGGACTAGACGTGAAGAAAAAAAGATTACAAATCACTCACTGAGGGTAACTGCTGTGTCTCATCTCGCAAAAAGCGGAGTTGCTGAACAGGAACTTATAAAGATACACAGGTCATGTTAGCACTAAGTCCATCGCGAGCTATCTGCAGATAGACGAAGAGCATCATCAGGCGATCGTCGATAAAATGCGAGGAAGTCAGAGCCGCACTAGGAGAAATTTTAAAAAATGAAGATCCAAACGAATGCATGGCAGGGCCAAGCAGTGTAACTTCAGTTATGGAGAAAAAAATACTTGTGTCTATATAACCTATAATAATTGTACAATTAATTAAAATAGATAGTCTAGTTTCTACATTCTTGAAATTTTCGACCGAATATCATTCGTGCTTTAAGAATTATTTTTGAAAAAATGTGTTTTTGTTGAAAACCGCATTCGGTTATTTTTTCCGCTGTATCAAAAAATTGCCCTTCTCCTGCAGAGTCGGGCAATTTCTGCTTTGACACAACGGAAAAAATAAACTCGTGCAGTTTTGAAAAAAACACGTTTTTTTCAGAATTATCGATAATCTCAAAGCACTTATGGTATTACCCCCGATAATTTAATAAAACTATAATAATATGTATATTGGACGTTTAGTTTTAGTCTTTTTACCTATCGTTTCTAAAAAACAGCATATAATAAAAAAAAGGTCGTTATGTGTTCTTATTTAGGGCCAGTTTCTCAATGGCAAGTTAGCGTTAACTTAAGCAACATAACCTTGTAAAAAATTACTAAAATGTGCGTTAAAGTAAACTCCAGGAACCCTGGCTTCCAGGTGGTGGCAGTTATCTTACCCCAGAGTTAACCTAAAAAAATATTGGCCTTAAACAGCAAAAAGTTGAGATTTATAACCCGAGTTAATTTAAGTCACTGGTAAACCGCTATTGAGAAAGCAGCCCTTGTGATGTGTTTGAATAAATAAACAGGGAGAATTATAGTGGGTACATAACCTTTTTCAAAACCTGTGAATCAAAATCTGTAATGCACTAAAGTACAAAAAACTCTTGTTTTTTCAAAGAATATTAGAAAACTGTTTTGTTGTGTTGTTTAGCTAAACAAAGCTTAAACTAAATTGTCATGTAATTTAATTATTTTATAAAACTGAAAAGAAACAAGCGAAGCCTTTAAAATTATTCCAAATAAATTCCTATTTTAAAAAAGTGGGAAGCTTTATTTAAATGGAAAAAGTTAAGACGCAAGAAAAAGTTAGCCTGCTGGGCAATAAAAAATACTGGGCGAGAAGAAAAAGAAATCTAATCAACCGTAATGAAAACGAAAAAGAAAAGTGCGTTACAAAAAGTTTCTTGCAAAATTTATGCTATATAAGAACAAAAAAGATTCTCTTTTAAATTCGGGATAAAGAAGTGGGTTACTTTTATCTGAGTAAAGAAAAAGTTTAAAGATATTCCAAATCTACTTAAGAACGCCGTCGTCTTCATATTTAAATATTACCCCAGGCGAATTACCTCCCCCCCCCCTATATACAGGTTGATTTTGAAATTTTATCATGTATTTGGTAAGGTGAGAACATCAAAATAACACTAAAGTATGTTTATGTTTTTATTAAAAACTCTTTTTTTCGAACATTGCATCATCTATCAAAATTCTAGCGATTTTCTTCTTTACAGGCATTTTCATTCAATAACCTTTAAAAATTATATATTATTAAATTAAATTAAAATAGGTTATTTTAATGGAACGGTGTTTCTCGCGACTTTAGGGAAGATGTTTTAAAAAAAGCGAATCTTTGATAAAAAAAAATTGGACCCCAACTATTTTTCTTTTAAATAAAAAGGTACCAATTGTGGCACCTTTTAAAAAGCTTGTTAAATAAGGAATTTAACGCATTATTTTTTTTTATCTGCCAACCAATGTGTCACAAAAATAAAAAAGTTTGTTTTTTGTCAATTGTTTCTGCTTTAAAATATATTACATATTTCTCTATTTACTAAGCGAAATAAAGCAAATATCACACAGGAACATTATTGGCGGAATATTTAGAGGCCCTCACTGAAGGCCCGGGGCCTACCAACATTTTTTCATGAGGAGGAACCATTTTGGCACCTTTTTGGAAAGCTTGTTAAAAGAGAAATTCGATTAATTATTTTTTTTTGACATCTGTCAACACAAGTGTTACAAATTTTATGTCAATCAACATCATATGGAATGGAAAGTGGTAGTTTGATTATTCCACTTAGTAAATAAAGAAATATGTAGGTTATTTTAAAGCTTAAACCATTTTCAAAAAATAGGTTTCTTAAAATTTTTGACACATGGGTTGACAGATGTCAAACAAATTTATTTTATCGAATTTCTTTTTTAACAAGCTTTCCAAAAAGGTGCCACAAGTGATACCTCCTCATGAAAAAAAAGTTGGTAGGCCCTGGGCCTTCAGTGAGGGCCCCCAAATGGGCCACCAATAATGTCTTTGTGTGGTATTTTCTTTATGCCGCTTGGTAAATAGAGAAATATGTAGTTTATTTTGAAGCTAAAACAATTACTAAAAAAATAAGTTTTTCTAAAATTTTGACACATTGGCTGACAGATGTCAAAAAAAACTAGTGCGATAGGTGTCTTTTTTAACAAGCTTTCCCAAAAAGGTGCCACAAGTGGTACCTTGTTTCATTTAAAAATAATACTGGTAGGCCCTGGGCCTCCAGTTGGGTCCCCAATTTTTTTTTTATCATGGGCAGAAAGTCTGTAAAAAATTATTAAATATTCGCTTTTAACCTTTTTTTTTTAAACCTCTTCCCCAAAGCCTCCAGAAGCACCGGTCCATTTAAAGAATCCACCCTGTATATGTAACATAAATCCAGCTCCCCTATTAAAAAAAATCCGTCAAAAAAATTGGGATGCAAAAGTGAGATGTCATTGTGACTCGAAGAAAGTTTTTTTAGTAAATTAGAATCAAACGCATTGTTGGGAAGTTGTGTTATATTATTGTGGTTTAAATTTAACGTGCAAATGTGCTGTTTGTAGTTAATTTAGCACATGTCATAGCATCAGTCACATCAAAATCATTGCATTTCATTGTTTGTCGAAATGAACGTCTGCGTTAAAGGCTGTTGACTAACATAAACGGTCTACTATCTAGGTGTTTTTACTTCCCTCACTAATCATAGTCTGGCTGTCAAACCACGATTTTTGCCTCAAGTGGGAAATGAATGGTACAAGAAATTTTTGAGAATCCGATTGATGCCACTCTGGCACCCTTGGTCATTTTGAAAAATCCAAGATGGCGGCCATTTTCAAATGAAAAACTACAGAAAAATATATCTAAATAAGATATTGGTGTGTGGAATATCATTTCAGTTGGATTTGAGTCGTCTAAATCCAAATCCGGTATTATTTTTATTCTGGGGGGTACCTCAACGGCGGAGAGGTTGATTTTATGAAAAAAATCGACCTACTAACATAGGCATGTAATACATCAATTCTAGGGTTTTTTGCTCCGCTGAATACAAATCTGTAGTTAAAAAACATTGGTGGTAATTTGAAGAAGGGGGTGGGGGGTATTTATGCGGTAAGCAGTAAAACTGTTTATGTGGAGACTTAACGAACTTACTTTATTCAAGTTTTGTTGTAGATATCCATACCTCCGCTCAATCATGTTATAAAACTAATTAATTACTTTTGGCTATCATTCCCCATTTTGAAATATTCAAGATGGCCGCCGCGACGGGCCGTGGTCAAAAAATCAAAAGAGAAGCATATATGCATGAGATACATCAATTATGGGGTTCTTGAGTCGGCTGAATCCAAATCTGTTGTTACAAAAATATTTGGCTGTAACTTGGAGAAGTGGGGGGTAATTTATGGGGTAAACACGAAATGGAGACTTGGCGAAAATACTTATATATCTTGAATATTTCAAAATGTTGGATGATGCCCAAAAAAAAACTTAAGTAAAGTTTGTGCATTAAGTCCCCACGTAATCAGTTTTACTGTGTGCCCCATAAATACGCCCCCACCACTCCAGATTACCCCCAAAATTTTTTTTAATCACATATTTAAATTCAGCGAAATCAAAAGCCCTAAAATTCATGTATTACATGTCCATGTTAGAAGGACGATTTTCTTCATAAAATCAACCCCCCCTCCGTTGGGGTACCCCCTAGAACAAAAATAATACCGGATTTGGATTTAGGCAACTCATAGTCGACTAAAATGATGTGCCACTTACCTATATTATGTTCAGACATTTTTTTCTCTATTTTTTTTCACTGAAAACTGGCCGCCATTTTTAATTTTTCAAAATGTCCAAGGGTGCCAGAGTGGCATCAATCAGATTCTTAAAATAGAGCATCTGGGCTAACCAAATCAGTGAAAAAATTTCTTGTACCATTCATTTCCACCTTTTTTTGGTTTCTTCCAGACTATCATCTAAAAGTCGCACTTCAAGATTTTGATGTTCCTTCACGAATTTAGTGGTTTCGAATATAGATAAGCACGGTTCCAGTCGCCGTCGCTCTGTCTGTCGGTCGGTCTGTCGCTCCGTCTGTCACTCACTTTATAGCCACTATAACTCAAAAGCCCATGCACCAATCATAACGAAATTTTACATAAGGATTACGCTTGACGTGCAGACCCCTAATGTTTTTCATTTTTACAAGCTTTTATTTAACTTGCAATGTATATATGTATGTTTATTCGGGTGGAATCTTGCAACTTAATTTTGACCAACTTCCCGACATCCGATCGGCTTCAAATTGAGCATGCTTATATAGTTGCGGTGACAACACAAGAATATAGTGTGATGAAATTGACAGCTCCCCCCTACTCGAAGGGGGTGGAGGGGGGGGTAAAGTTGAAGTACGCCGGATTTCAACCAAAATTGGTATACGGGGGCTTTTGGTGATAAGGAATATGAGTTTTTGATCAGATTTATAAAATTCAATATGGTGAATTCAAGATGGACGATTTTCGGTCATGTTTTGCTAACCAATTTTAACTGACTGACTTATTTTGGCGGATTCAAATTAGGATGCAAATCTAAAAATTAAGGGTGTGTGTTCAAATTTGGTATGCGTTTATAGTTCCGGCGACAATACAATAATATGGTATTATTAGGTACCCACTTCCCTCTAACGAGGGAAGTGGAGGGGAAAAAAAATTTAGCTGGTTCCATTTAAATCAAAATTTCAATATGGCGGATTCAAAATGGACGATTTAGGGTAAAAATCTAAAAATTTAAAAATAAATTTTTATTAAAAGAACAAGCTTTTATTAAATGCACTCAAAAGTAGAAAATAATTTTTTATCTTCCTTATACCATAATAAAAGCGATGGGAGCAAATTAAAAATTTTAACTATGGTATATGACCCAGGAAAAGTCTGGATTCACCTTGTAAAAATCTGTATTGCTCAGTATACTCCCCAGAAGAGTGTGGATACATATCAGGAAAAGTATGGATAAACTCTAAAAAAGCCTGGATACATCCTGGAAAAGTCTGTATTTTGTTGAGCGAGGGAAGTTTTGAAGTAAATCTTTACTAAATTTATTTATTTTCCTTAACGTGCGTAATCTTAGTAGAAGCATTTGTCAAGTGCACCCCTTTACTTTTGCGATACCCTTCTATCCCATATATATATATCCCGAAAAAGTGGACGTTGTTGTTAAAATGTAGCTTATCCCGGCCTATTTTTGCCAAAAAAGGACTGTCCCTCCCTTTTATGTATTTTTCTACCCTTTTTATTGCTTCGACGTGGCATACCCTCGGGAATGGTCTAATAATAATTTTGGCCACTACTGTGTTGAATAGAAGCCCGGGCCTTTTTAGGGTCCACTACATCTTCAGGCATGTTTATGTCTATTTTCATGTTTGTAATTAATAATCCCTTGATTAGTTTAACTTCAAGAGTCTAGAAAAAAAATTAATAATAATGTAGGAAGCCCACATTTGAAAATTAATGAAATTACAAAGATCGAAATCACAGACGACCTCTACTCTTTTGATACTTAAGTAAAACATTTTGTAGGTACTTAGTATTTTTACAGTCTCGTACAGCATTGTTTAGACTTTTGAAAACTATTTTTAATTGTGCTCCTTCACCCAAAGATAACTTGGCGCTACTTTATATATAAGTGTAGAACCGCAGTTTGTAAAGGCAATGTTGCCGGTCTCAATACTTCCTAATTTTTTGAATGGTAAGAGCGACAAGGGGCACAAAGTTATTCCTTTATGTTTTATTTGCAACTTTTTGTTTTTACACTGTTTTTCGTCCCTTGATATAATACGACCACTTATCCGACAGGGGTACTGTTTGAAATTGAGGGAGGTTTAAGGATTGAGCCGTCATGTTAATAAAGTTTACTTTTGTATAGATTTCTCTACATTTTGTCCTTGGTTAGGTTGGGTAGCTAAGCCCTCTCCCCACGACCAATTTCACGCTACCCTAGTGTTTTTCCATATAACTAAATTAATAAGGAAGGTGAAATTAAGCCTGAATTTGAAACACCCTGTATATAGGAGCAATTTTTTATTTTAAACACATAAAAACATTGAAACAAAAATTGGTGTTGAAAGGAAATGAAACTATCTCGAAACCTGTAGCTTTGAAAGATTTGAACTTTATATATTAATAGCTGCCTTACTTCTAAATTTATGATTTTGTTTTATATATTTTAAAGTTTTTTCGAATAACTCGGAAACTAAAGCTCCCACGAATTTGGACTTTATAACAAAATTTGTAGTCCATATTCGTGGAAACTTAAATCTGAAAACCGTATATCTCTACTTGTTTTTGTTCCAAAGTTACAATTTTTTTAAATATGTTATCCTCCTTTTACCTCCTTCAACACCCACCACCCTACCTACACCAATATGAGTGAAAAAGAGGAGGGGGGGAGGTAAATTCGAACTGCAAGCCGTATTTTTAATATCTGCTTAAAAAACGCTTTTCAATGACGTGCGACATGCCAGAGTTAAAATGTTTTATTTTCAAAATTGTTAAGTTGAATTCTGACAGTTTTGACAGCCCATATCACAGAAAATATAAAAAATACGTCTATAGTTTAGGGTACTTTTAAAAAGCATATTTTAGGGACAATTTATATTTGTAATATAATTTGAACGAAGTCATTTTAGAAAAAGTTCGTCATTAGGGGGGACTGAGAGGGGGAGGGTTAAAAGTAAATATATTTACCACCAGTCTTATATTGGCTTGTACATATATTATTATAACTTTTTTTGTAAAAAATCTGTCCTTTATTTATTTTTGTAACTGTATTATGAAAAACTGACAGTTGTTTAAAAATGGCGCTCGCCCCTTAGCACTTTGGTTTTCCTCCTATTTAAAATGGCCGACTTTGATGTCAAAGATTTAATGGAAGATGGCGACCGTAATTTTTGACAGATAACAAGTGTACCTCAATTTTTAAATTAAAACATTTACGGTTAGTCTGTGTACGACGATCATGGCTAAACGAATTAGGAAGTTAAGTCAATGATAATGAGAGAAGGTATTTTCAAATATGAAGGACCTATTTTGTCATTTTTTCAATATAATAAGGACTTTCGGTATTTTTTATGAAGGTATTTTAAAGCTCTATGCCAAAAATCAAAGATGTGATATTTTATAACTCATATTTTGAAATTGCCACAGTATTACATTTAAAAAGTAGGACAAGATTGATAAGATTTTTGTCAGAGTTTATACATATGTAATAATATATGATGCTGATCTTTAAATAGCAATCGTATATCTTCATAGATTTTTATCAGTGTAGAGATAGAACTTGATATTTGTTTATGTGTTTTACATTTTTTTGGTTTTTGAGACGCACCACTCGCTTGATGCGTTCAATACGAGCCCAATTATTTAGATTTAAAAAAAAACTCTATAAACTGAAAAGATTGATAAAATCTAGCCTAGTACTTTTGCAACGCCCCTTGGAAGAAAAAAATACGTGGATTGTGCACCTTGCCAATCAATTACTATGTCATCATTACGAAAACGCATAGGAATAAAAAAATCATAAATATAACATTAATTATATATACAGGGTGGATTATTCAAACGGAACGGTGCTTCTAGTGGCTTTAGGGAAGAGGTTTTAAAAAAAAGCTAACTGCGCCCATAACGAAACAAATTTTTGGGAATGGAGACCCAGGGCGTACCAAGTATTTTTTGTTTTTTAATGAGAAGGTACAACTTGTGGCACCTTTTTGGAAGGCTTGGTAAAAAATAAATTTAACGCAAAATATTTCTCTATTTACTGAGCGGAATAAAGAAAATACCACACAAGAATATTACTGGCGGCCCATTGGGGGACCCCACTATCAACATTTTTTTCATGAGGACGTACCATTTTTGCCCATGTGTTAAAAATTTTACGCCAATAATATCCTTGTGTAGTAGTTTCTTTATTTCACTTTGCAGCTAAAGCAATTTTCAAAAAATATAATAGATCTCAATTTTTTTTTTATTTAATCGAGTTTCTTTTTTAACAAGCTTTCCAAAAAGGTGCCACAAATGGTACCTCTTTATAAAAAAAATGTTGGTAGGACCTGGGCCTTCAGCGAGGGCCCCCAAATAAGCCGCCAATAATGGTCCTGTGTGGTTGACAGATGTAAAAAAAACTACTGCGTTAGGTTTCTTTTTTAACAAGCTTTCCAAAAAGGTGCAACAAGTGGGTAACTTCTAATTTATAAAAAAAATACTTGGCAGGCCCTGGGTCTCCAGTTGGGGGCCCCAAATTCTTTTTTTATCATGGACAGAAAGTTCGTAGAAAATCATTAAAGATTCGCTTTTGGCTTTTTTTAAAGTATTTTCCTTAAAGCCACTAGAAGCACCCTTCCATTTAAAGAATCCAACCTGTAAACTCTATCTAATAATAATATAATTTATTAACCCGTAATTCCCTGTGAAATGCGTGCGTCAAAATTCTGGATGGCCTTGCTGGTTCACGTAAAAGTGTTGTTAACCTTCTCTAACCAAACTTCACTCTTTACTAGGCTGGCAATACAAAAATCCCCAAAAAGTTCCCATTTTCTTTGAAATTATCGCTTTGTTTCGAACTCCCATTGTCTATATTTAATTTATACATGACGTTTCGATAAGTAAAATCTCTGATCGTCTTCAGATGCAAACTAAAATCTATTCCTAAGTCACTCAACCTTTCAAATATTTGGAATTTAAACACTTGGTTTACTGAAAATACCCTGATTCTGTCCAATAAAAGCAGCTTCAAAAAATTTTCGTTTCTTCCACTGTAACTCCTTGTGCAAAACCTTTGCTTCGGTCCACTTCATTCGGTGTTGTTTTTACCATGCATGTTCGACGATTCCTGATTTCGTTGTTTCACCTCTTTGTGTATTCGCCTGCTATTGATATTGATATGTATGATTCAATTTCAACAAACAGGACAGAGATTACAAGACCAATCCCAGGCAAATACATTCCTTACAATTCCATACATTAAAGAAGTATCAGAGAAAATTCGAAGAGTAGCGATCAACTTATATAAAAACAGCTTTTAAATCTAATAACACAATTCAAAGCCTTCTTAAACCGGAGAACAAACAAAATAAGGAATGCATTTACCAAGTTTCTTGTGAGTGTGGTGTGTGGTGAATCATACATAGGCGAAACAAAAAAACCACTATCTGTTAGGCTTAAGGAACATCAGACGAATACCCAAAGAGGTGAAACAACGAAATCAGGAATCGCCGAACATGCATGGTCAAAACAATACCGAATGAAGTGGACAGAAGCAAAGGTTTTGTACAAGGAGTCATCCTGGAAGAAAAGAAAATTCCTTGAAGCTGCCTTTATTGAGCAGAATCAGGGTATTTTCAGTAAACCAAGTATTGAAATTCGAAATATTTAAAAGCCCGTCCTTGGGCGGAGCCAACTTCTTAAACTTCACGGTTGAGTGGTTGGTCAAAGACGATCAGAAATTGTACTGATCGAAACGTTGCGTAAAATAAAATATAGACAATGGAAGTTCGAAACACAGAGTTAATTTCAAGTTATTAAAGTCTGCAAAAAAACTATTTTTTTTGGGGATTTTTGTGTCGACCAAGAAAATGACGGATGGCCCTTTAAATTAACAGTATATTTAAAATCTACTCAAAAAAAGAATCGTTAGTTACGTTAGTTCCCTTGGCTTTCGTTTTTTAAAATTCACTTTTATTGTGTAATTGTGGCTACACTTCTGGATGAAAACAAATCAATTCATTCTCCATCCATGTATTGCCTTGTTCCGCACTCTGTTCTTAAACTTCATACCCCTTAAAACTCGCCCAATCACTCCCGGAAAGATATCAAATTCGCTCCCAAACAATAAACCTAGCGGACCCGAAACTATTAACTCTGGATACACTTCACTATAGGGCCTTATTCTGGCTATTTGAACGCCTATTATTTAGAACCAAGAACTAAAAGTTATCCATTGAACGACTTCAACTCATCAGGGAAGACTTCCGAAATATCCCTCACTTTCTTATATACACTATTAGTCTTTTCGTGGAATAGTAGGGGTGAATTGGAAATGACGAAACGAACACGGACCCTTAGTTAAAGAAACTTTAGCAACTCTGGTCGGTTGTAACAAAAGCCGCTCGTATAGGAAGCTAAAAGTTAAAGTTGCGAAGGTAGGAAAGTTTTAGGAAAGCCCGATTAAGGGGGTGTACATACCACTGTGCAATTTATTTTAGTTAGCCAACTCTTTAATTTGGGTTAGTTAGCAGCCAACAAAGTAGAAAATTGAAGGAGCGTTTAACGTCTAATTTGGGGTTTTTGAAGATTAATTTCTCCAATAATAAAAATCATGTCTGTGGAGGTCGCTTTCAAAGATTATTGAGCCCTGTACATGACTTTACAGATAGTCATTGCTCACGAAAATGTTTGCAGCAATTTTAAAAATAGAATAAAAAAAATTAGGCATTTGTAGGAACAAACCAGATAGGCAATGACACCTTTTATTTTATAGATTAAAAAAAATAGGAAAATCCTTACTTGTTACCGATGCGAAAAAATGTTTTTTTTATACCTTTATAAAAAACATGATTTTTGTAACTTTCTACAGATAACTAAAGCATGGCTTTTTTGGTTACCGATGCAAAAAACCTTTTTTTTTGATCACGGGTGCAAGAAAAGATTGCTGTCCGTTTTCTACCCAAAATTAAAGAGAAGTAGCGGAAAATAGTAATATTGAAAAAATCTAATTATTCTTGCCTAAAAATTTAACCATTTCCGACAATTTCAAATGTTGTCATCATCATCATCATCAACTGTCAAAGATTAAAATGTCGCAACAATGAACGTCACCGAGTAAAAAGGCACATCGCTGTGGAAACAATTGTTGTGTCATTTACCAGCCGCCTTGATTTATAGTGTAAAGATGGTGTGTTGCGAGAAGTGCTCTTCGTTCGAGATTTTTAAAAGTATTTTTCTGTTTTTCTTGGATTTTTTGAAAAAGATATTAAAAAAATAGTGTTAACAACTCGCGGCTAGACTGTGCTTTTTTCAACTCGCGTTTTTCAATACCTCGCTGCGCTCGTTATTTAAACAAACGCTTGTAAAAGAGAGCAGTAGTTTAGCCACTGGTTGTGATAGCTACTACTGAGTATTTCAAAATTATCAGAACAGTTTGTCATCAATGTCACCGAAACTATAAATGGCAGATATAGAGTGTGTGGTATCGTTGGATTCAGAAAAAAAAACTCTATCAACATTGTCTACGAGATCAGTTCTAAAAAAAATTTGCAACCGTCAGAATTAGAAATAACTAGAAATACTTAAAGATAAAAAAATAGTAGTTTTTCACAACTCGTGGCTAAAATAGTGCTTTTTTACAAGCGTGGGTTTAAATAACGAGCGCAGCGAGGTATTTAAAAATGCAAGTAAAAAATGCACAGTTTAGCCGCGAGTTGTTAACACTATTTTTTTTAATACCTTTATAAAAAAATCCAAGAAAAACAACAAAATTCTTTTAAAAATCTCGAACGAAGACCACTTCTCGCAACACACCATCTTTACACTATAAATCAAGGCGACTGGTAAATGAAAACAATGGCTTAGTTTTTAGGCAAGGATAATTAGATTTTTTCAATATTACTATTTTCTGCTATTTTTCATTAATTTTGGGTAAAAAACGGAGAGAAACCTTATTTTGGACACGTGATCAAAAAAAAAATTTTGCATCAGTAACCAAAAAAGCTATGCTTTAGTTATCTGCAGACGTTTACTAAAATCATTTATTTAATGAAGGTATAAAAAAAATTATTTCAGGCTCACATCCTCAAGGATCGTCCTTAGCACAGAAGCAGGTCTGAGATGCCACGTTGTATAGCTAAACTTATTTGTTAAGTAATAAAGGAACACGCGTGTTTCAATTTAACTAACTAAAATTTTGGCTATTTCTACCCATGGACCCATGCTTTCAACGCTAAAACGAATTCCGCATATTTATTTGTTTTTATTAATTGGCCAACACTTGCAGCTTCATCCAAATATGAAGGTGCAAGTGTAACTGGCGTGGCGTCCCAAATTAGAAATTTAACTGGCACACCCGTCGACATAAACCAGGAGGTTCTAAAACTGACGGAAATCCGCAAATACTAGAGCCCTACTGATAATATTATTGAGTCGCCCGTGCCGGGACACACGACGAGCACCTTGGTTGCTTAGTCAAAAACACTTACTAAGTTTATACTCACCGAAAACTGGAGGATGATTTTAATTTTAAAAGCGCTTTAAAATAAAATCGATGAAGTTTTTAAAACTGTTTTAGTGTGGTTTATAAGACAAAAATTTTCAAACTGTCCTTATATAAAAGTGTTTTGAGAGTCCGTATAAACAAAGTAACTGATAGCATGTTTTAAGAAAAAGAAACAAAAAATATTTTCCGTTTGCCCTAACCTCTTAGTAGTAAAGTGTTTCCTCCACTCCTCGGGAGATCTTTTGTTTTTTAATCTAAAAACAAAACATCAAAAGTTCTTTTGTTTTCAGATTCTTTTCGGTTGATGTAACTGATTTGGAGGTTTTTTAATTTCTTTTTTGTTTTTAATTGCCTTAGGAGCATAATCCTATTGGAAATATTAACACGCCAGGACGAATACGTATCAGGTAACTTGTATAAGTACCAGTGCGGAACGATGCCTATTTGTGAGTGATTCAAAGTTGGAAGTCAAAGTGTATGATGGTGTTTAATGATGTATGGGGAGAGTGACCAGTGGAACCACTGACGAGCCTACGCTGGTGGCCCAAGGCGAAACATAGTTTAATCATTTCTCTTTTCGTTTTGGTCCTTTGTGTGTTCCCTGTGGGATACTCATCCAGGTTTGAATTTTCGTTATTTCCACCCAAGATCTTTTGACCTTTTGTTTTTACTCTGTTACCGCCTTATGTCTCCCTTTCAATTGACTTAGACATCAAAAATGGATATTTCTGTGCAAGTTTGACAATCCACTTTCAAAAAAAAAATCAAAAATCTCAAAAATCTCAAAAATATTTCGATCATCAAATTATGGAAATACGTAAATACATTTTAATATCTTTAGCTGAAACAAGCCAAGAAAAAGCACGTCTTCAAGGTCTCCAAAATTTAGGAAATCTTTTAGACAACAATACATTTCGTATTTCAACTGCGTTTAGATTAGGTCTTAGGTTAGGAAACAGCAGATATTTATGGCTCTCATGGACTAAGCTGCAGGAAAAGCGCAATGACATCTTCAGAAGGGCTCTGATTTCAGCGGATTGCCCTGCCTTATTGGAGCCTATCAGGGTTTGTCGCAATGATGGAAAACGTGTACATTGGATGACTTTGATCTCATGGAAATACGGTAAACAACTTCTCTGGGCCCGTATTCTTCAATTTCGGGAAAGGGAATGCTCACGGGAATAAGAAATGCACCAGGGCCCGTATTCTTGAATTTCGGGGAAGGGAATGCTCCCGGGAGTGGGTTTCTGATTCCCGGGAATACGGGCCTTGATTGGCCGAATTCTCATTTTTTGTCTCATATCTGTCAGTTTTGACACTAATGGCATAAGTTGTTAGCGATTTTGCTCTCCTGCTTCATACGAAGAACAAACTGACGGCAAAACCTTCACGAACAAAGTCATTAGTGATAAAACAGACAGAATTGTGATATAAAACTGAGATTTCTATCAAAGCCCGTATTCATTAATTTCGGTGAAGGGAGTGCTCCCGGGAATTAGAAACCCACCTGATTAGTCGATATCTCAGTTTTCTGTCATTATTCTGTCTGTTTTGACACTATTGACTTTGTTTGTGAGCGTTTTGCCGTCAGTTTGACCTTCTCGTATAAGGCAGGAGAGCAAAATCGCTAACAACTAATATTTTTCATCAATTTCAAGGAAGTGAATGCTCCCGGGAATCAGAAACCCACCTGATTGATCGAAATCTCAATCTTCTGGCACTATTTTGTCTGTTATGGCACTAATGACTTTGTTCGTGAGCGTTTTGCCGTCAGTTTGCTCTCCTCGTGTAAGGCAGGAGAGCCAAATCGCTCACAACTAATGCCATTATTGCTAAAACTGACAGAAATGTGACAAAAAAATGAGAATTCGGCCAATCAGGTGCGTTTCTAATTCCCAGGAGCAGTCCCTTCACCGAAATTAATGAATACGGGCTTTGATAGAAATCTCAGTTTTATATCACTATTCTGTCTGTTTTAGCACTAATGACTTTGTTCGTGAGGGTTTTGCCATCAGTTTGTTCTCGTATGAGGCACGAGAGCAAAATCGCTAACAACTAATGCCGTTAGTGGCAAAACTGACAGATATGTGACAAAAAATGAAATGAAAGAATTCGGCCAATTAGAGCCCCTTCTCATCAATTTCAAGGAAGTGAATGCTCCCGGGAATCAGAAACCCACCTGATTGATCGAAATCTCAATCTTCTGTCACTATTCTGTCTGTTTTGGCACTAATGACTTTGTTCGTGAACGTTTTGCCGTCAGTTTGCTCTCCTCGTATAAGGCAGGAGAGCCAAATCGCTCACAACTAATGCCATTACTGCCAAAACTGACAGAAATATGATAAAAAAAATGAGAATTCGGCCAATCAGGTGATTTTCGAATTATTGGAAGCCGTCTTTTCTTCGAAATTGAAGAATACGGGCCCTAGTGCGTTTCTAATTCCCGGGAGCACTCCCTTCCCCGAAATTGAAGAATACGGGCTGTGATCGAAATCTTAGTTTTCTATCACTATTCTGTCTGATTTGGCACCAATGACTTTTTCCGTGAGGGTTTTTCCGTCACTGATAACGCTTTCGAGACAATGAACAAGTGTGATAATATTTTTCTGTTGATTAGAACACTCTTGGCTGTTTACCAGTAAGTAATGCCTCGTCAGAAAGAAGCTTCTCATGCCTCAGAAGATTGAAAACATAAGTAGGTACTTAAAAACACTATGACGGAAATTCGCTTGATGGGCTTAGCGTTGCTGCATATCAACAGACATATTGAAATTGACATTGAGCGAGTCATTGCCCAAAAAAATGGAAATTATTTTTTTTTAGATAGGCATCATCTCAAAAAAAAAAGTATTTAGCTCTTTGGTTTTGTTTGTATTTTGTTTGTTATCTATGTTTTTTATTACTGAAAATATCATACGTAGTTACTCAAGCGCGGATTTCAGGAGGATAGGGGGGTAGTTAACCTCCCCCCTACCCTACCTTTAAATTTTTTATGAAAAGTATTATGGCATAAATTGCGGAGCTATAACACTTTTGATATTTACGGTATTCGTTTAATTTTGTGTTAAAAATGGCATTTGTAGTGTCATTTTTTTAAAAATTTTTGCATCCTGCGCTTTAAAACTATTGATATATTTACAATTTTAGTTTAATTTCAAATCAAAAAACGCCTTTTTTAGAGCAATTTTCTTAAAAATTTTCACCTACGGCGCTATAATACCGTTAATATTTACGATTTTAGTTTATTTTGACTCAAAAATTATTAAATTATTGAATGTAATTTTTTCAAAAATTAAACGACTTTAAATCTGAGTACGCCATCCCTAGATTTAAGACCAAATCCTTGCTTGTAGTTACTAAGTTTTGTTTGCATATATTGATATGTTCCTCCTTGTCGAGTCCTTTTGGGTAACGGGCTATCCATCGCTTACATAAACGCGACAAGAGGGGTCGGAGGGGTTGGTCGAAGTATTTTTAATTGCTAAAAGGGAGGGGGAAGGGGTTGCAAAAATTTTCGTTTACAAAATTTTTTTAAAATAGCAGATGGTTCCCGAGGAGTGGGGGGCAACATAAGCTGGGAGTTTTACTTTCACAACCCCCGAAAGAACATACCAAAAACTTAGCCTCCCGGGATTTTTTTCGAATCAGATGACAATTTTACTGTACTATAGGTTTATTTTCCGAACAGTTTCAGCCCCTTTAGCGCTTGAGTATGTAGCACAATACAACAAACTAACATGTCCAACTATACGTGAGGGCTCAACTTAAGTGCCCCAAAACGCTAAGGGCTAAGTAGCTACGTATAGGTAATAAAAAAACAAAGGTATAAAAATAGAGCCAGGATGGGAAAAAAAAAACAGTAAAAGAAAATAGTTAATCTTAAATGTGCAGAAAAAAATATAAAAATAATTCTGTTGAAATATAACTAATATTTATAGAGCAAAATTGTTATAGTGTTCGAATTAGCTCAAAATTTGGATTAGATAATATTAGTTTCACTGGGAATATAAAACAATCTTCCTCATGACCAATTCCAATAGGTGTGACGATATATGTGGTGGGAAATGTATATATAACCAAGTAAAATTAATTATATGAGCGGGCTTAACATATCTAAAATAATACTAATTATTAAAGTTTTATATTGAAAATTAGTTTTCAACTGAAAATTTGTATTTTTTTTTCTGGTGCAAAAAAGTATATTTTATATCTGAACTTTAAACGCTAGAGAAACTTACGCCACCTTATAATAATTTGGCCCTCCCATACGAGTAAATCCTCCCCATTTTAAGCATATATTTAAGGGCTCGCATTGCAGTATATTATTTCTCACTTTCCAAACAATAAATATTTCACCGTAGAGAGAAAATTATTCCCTTTGCATTATTGCAGGCGGCGCGATATACTCGGCTCAGAAACGATAAGTGGATAACGCATGTTTACCAGAATATACAAATTTAAATACACTAATCATCCTAGTAGACAGGGTGATGACATTTTGACTCGACCACCCAAGATTCTTTTTTAATAAGAGGCGGTGCTTGCACAAACAGTAATTGAGTTATAAGTTATTATCACCACACAGTTATTACTTCAGAATTTGATAATTGAGAACCAAAACGGGGAACATCATAGCAACAGCTAGTTGCAAGGGTACACGCGCCTTAGGTGCCTGCGTAAAAATGTGGTTGCTAGCAAGTGTAGAAGTTATTGAAGGCTGCTGCAGGAAAATGCAAGTCAGCTGTCAATGTGACAGATTTGTACCAAATTGACATGCGATGTTGAGATAATATGTGTAATCATTTTTTTAGAAAATATTTCGTCGCCGGGATTAGACCCGCATACAAGTGTCAATTATAGTGATTGTAATGGTTCCAAGATTATGCAAGGCGTGAAATATAGAGTTGGGAAACTGTCTGCGGTGTGGAAAACTTTCAGGGAAAAGTTTCCAATATGGACGCATGCTGCCTGCCTCTGCATCCAGTTTCCATGTCGGAAACTAGACAAAATGTTTTTCTTGTTCAAAAAAATTAACTATAAAATGCAGAAATTGCCAAAATTAAATATTTATTAGCATATTTCGTGTAAAAACCATAAAACACAAAAGTTTTTCTTTTGGTAAAATTCCCCTTTTTTAACATTTTATGTCACGCGACAGAAATTAATACTACAGTACTTTCCATCCGAAATTTATACAGATTTAATTGACGCCAACTGTCAAAGATAATTTTTAATCTGACGTTCTATCTTCCTAAAAAGACAGTTGGTTACAGTTAGGTCAGTGGTACATTGAACAATAAAATGCTAACTTCGTCGTCTAAACCTCGCGTCAAAAACTTCGACAAAAAAACGGGCAAAGACTATACAAATCAAACCTATTAAAAAAGTGACTATTATATCCGAAATCGGGACGTGTCAAACATTCTTGTAACTTAAACAAAATCAGTGGCCTAAATAAAAAAATGCTTCGTGCAAAAAAGCGAAAATATCGCTCGTCGAGAATGTAAACAATGACATAACCTTACTTTTTAGAAGCGACATAAGGTTAGCCAACATCAACATACACAAAGGCATTAAAGTTGCTCAGTTGAGTTACAAATATAAAAATAATTCAGAACAGGCCGGGAAACTTTCCTATCTCGAAATGAATTATTCTGTTCCATTGTTTATTTTTTTGTTCTTACTTTTATCATGTGTGTTGATAATATTGTTTTAAAAATTTCAAAAAAACTTTTTATGCACAGCTTTTTATCTACAATTTTTTAAATAAAAGCATCACTTTTATAAAAGCAACATTTCAAATTGTTTGCACATATTTTCGGGTTTATCTAGCCAAAAATAACTTTACATTTTGTTATAAGATGTCAGTGTCAAAAAGCACCAACCTAGGTTTACTATTGGCACAATTATAAGGTAATTTTAAATAATTTTATTTTCACGAGTCTATGCCTAATTTTATTTTATCCGATTTGAGTTTTTTCACTATAACTTCGTTCAAAATACGACATTAGTCTTTATTTCGAACGTGTTAGGCACACGTATATACAGGGTGTTTCAAATTCGATGCTCACCATGGGGATCTCCTAAACGGTAGGAGATACGAAAAGGTCTAAATTAGGGCAAAGTTGCGCAATTTTATGCTGTGCTCAAAACTAAAAAAAAGTTTACAAATTCCGGATAGGTCCGGAGATAGGCGGAAAAAACCGAAATCTTTATTTTTAGTTTTTATTTTTCTGCGCCCTTATTTTTAAAGCTGTTAAAAAAGCTTAAAACTTTCTACAGGCATTTTTTTAGAATCTACCTAGTGAGAGGTCCGTTTTTGAAACTTGAAATTTCAGTGTGACAGGAGTACTGTCAAGTTCATTTTTTCTTATGGACACATCCTTTTGTTCCCCTACCATTTAGTTCATAAAGGATGACAGATAAAATTTTGCAAGCTTATTTTGACGTTTGGGTTTATGGCCATCATCAGCTCAAATTTAATTTTTGCTTTTAACTTACTCAAGATATTTTGGAAAGCCGATTGCATTACTTTTTTTAACATTCTAAAAATGACAGTTTTTTTACATTTTAAAAATTACAGTTTCTTTGACATTTGTTATAACAAAATAACTTTAAAATTAACTCTGTGTTTCGGACTTTCATTGACTACCCAGCCAACACCGTTACGTAAATATTACGTAAAAGTTACATCACATACATCATCACAACTTTGTTACATAAATTGCCATGCACAAAGATCCCTACTTTTTACGTAAATGTAATTAAAGTAACGTAAATAATACATGGCAACAAAAAAATTGGGAAACGGCAGATATCGATTAACAAGTAACTAGAAAGTAAATCGAAACGTAAAATTGAGGTAAATATTTTTACATAATATTTATATCTCTTATATGTAACATCAAAGTAAACTTGAAGTTAAGTAAATAACTTACTCTTTATGTAACTACTATATAAACTTATAACATATATGTTATATAAATATTACGTATTGGAATGTAATATTGATGTAAAATTAAAGTCATATTGTGTATATAAAATTTATATACTTTAAATGTCACAACAAGGTCAAAAGTAAATTCTATGTTCTGCATAATACCATGCACAAAGTGCTCTTCTTATTACGTAAATATAATGTAATCAAAACAACATAAGTTATGTTATGTAAATATTACGTAAATTTTATGAAAACTAGATTTACGCAAATACTATGTTAATGTAACAAATGTGTTTGCTGGGTATATTTTATTTATACAAGACGTTTCGATCAGTACAGTCTCACGAGCAAACTCGACGAATAGTTTGCACCTCAAGAAGGTGGAGGACAATGGAAGTCCGAAACACAGAGTTAATTTCAAATACATCATTACCTCAAGTAACTTTGAATCTTTGAATTTGGGATGATGATGGTTAATTAACTCAAAACGTCAGGTACTTGTCAAAATGAGGTCGCAAAATATCTGCCATCCTTTATGAACCAAACGACAGGAGAAAGAAAGCATGTGTCTATAAGAAAAAATGAACTTGACGGAGGTCCTGTCACACTGAAATGTCAAATCTGTAGAAAGTTTTAAGCGTTTTTTGACAGCTTTAAAAATAAGGCGCAGAAGGCCGTTTAGGAGATCGCCATGGTGAGCATTGAATTTGGAACACCCTGTATACGATACGTTTTCTTATAAGCTATAATATGTATAATTTTTGACTTGTTGGACGCCTAATAAGGAACTAAAATACTAATTTCTTGTCTACTCTTTTACACATTTTTTAAAATAAATTTTTGCCGTATCAAAAATCAAAAACAAATCAGTCTGCGCCCATACTCGCATGGGCAATTTGCTTTAATTGCGATTTAACTTTGCGTTTGTAAAACATAGCGACGGGCACGGGCAAATTGCGCCAATTAAAAGAGTTAACGTGCTGTTAACGAGTCGTTTTTCAGCAATTATTAATTAATTATTATCGGAAGAGCAAACGAAAATATGAATTGTTTCAATAATAATTTGGCGTGTTTAATTAGTTCAGATTTTCGATATCAACAGAACCAATCACAAAATACTACCCTGTAATAGTAGTTTACATAACAAGCATGTTATGATGGTCACTAAACGCGAAAATGAAATTTGAGACGCGAGCCGCAGGCGAGTGTCTTAATTTATCTGAGCGTGTAATGACCATCTACAACTCTGACTCTGACAGCAATCTTTATTTTAGAGTCTATTTCTCTCATTCACAAAAAACAAAGAAACTCGCCATCTTCTATTACGTCTCAACGAACCACCAGACAATCAGCCAATCATCTTGTACCCTTGCCCATACCTACACTCACACTTACTAAAGAGTCTATGATTTATGAAAGTATTAAGTTGTACAACCATGTGCCATTAGAAATTCGTTTAATCAAAGATAACAAAAAATTCAGAAAAGCAGTAGCATTGAGCTTCGAAAGTAAGCCTTACTATAACTGTGATGAGTATTATATAGATACTTGGACCAACTAGTCTCTGTAAGCAACTTCATTTGTTAACTTTGTAAAAGTTACTTGATTTTTACGTAGTTTTGTTGTTTTATTATATAAGTTACCAATATGTTTTACTTTTTTTATGTAGTAGGTTTTTTTTCTTAAAAATGCGTATTATTTCAATTTAACAGGACTTATTTTTGGTTGGGTACTAAAATTATATTGGATTTATTTACGTTTAATAAATATTTATTGTCTTAAAAAATATAAAAAAATAATTCACATGCGCCAATTAGTGCTCTTATAAAATAAAGTTTCATGGCTTGTCACACCATCTTGTGGTTTATGTCTGAGTACCGTAAATGAGCCATTAAAATCGTGTTGAGATGATCCTAAAATTAGTATTATTCGTTGGTCTTAGGTAAAATTAATTAAAATGTTTTAAAAGCACACATATGAATCGATACTAAATCGACAACTATCATTCCTTGAAATGTATTTTGTTCAATACTTCCGATAATTTTTCACGATGGCCCGTCTTCTATAATTTCACGTGCGAGTGTGCAAAGAAACAGGCAAAAACTGATTTGGTCAATTTTAAAGCTCAAGTGATATTTACGGCATTATTTCACGAACAAAAACATCAAATTTACTAGCTAACCTCTTTACTTTTGATAACTATTTGTTGATATCTTCATCTGTAATAGCACCAAAACATTTTACGGGATTAAATGAAAGTCAAAAACTTTCAGAATGTTTACACCAATGGCAAGTCAGTTTTTGTTATAATAAAGTACCACCATTGACAAGCTTAAATCATTTGTTTGTGTATAAGCAAGTGTTTTTTGGAAACTGCTGTTTATTTTTTCCGTTGTGTTAAAAGCAGAAATTTTTTGATGTAACGGAAAAAATAGCCGAGTGCGGTTTTCAACAAAAACATGTTTTTTTCAGAATTAATTCTCAAAGCACGAATGGTATTCGGTAGAAAATTTCAAGATTATAGAAATTTGACTATTTATTGTTCGCGTCAGAGCACTGGAATTATCATCTACTGGGGAGTTATCACCTACTGGGTAATTATCACTTATTAATTCAGCGATAATTCCACACCTCTTATGGACAGTTTTACATATGGGGGAAATTTTCGCTGTAATTTTTCTAAATCCTACTTGTCTTATAGGATTTTTAACACATGTGTGAAATAATCGCAGATATTGTTTTAAGATAATGGGAGGTGGAACACTTGAATTCTATAATTACATGTAACTTTTTATAAATTGTTGAAGTTTTAGAGTTAGATATACTGGGTGTCCCAAGGTAAGTAACCTATTAGAATATTTTGGAAACTATACAATGGAAACTTTTGTAACTTTCTATTCCAACATAAGTGGATGTAAACTATCTTTATGAAATATTTCCATATTTGCACTGTTGCCATTTGCAGTAAAACTTGCTTTCTTATTTAAAATTGAACACCCTGTGTATTTTTGCATTTTTGGATTCTACAAAATATTTTAGATACATTTTATGTATAATGTCCTATACCTTGAGGGTGTTCAATTTAAAATAAAAAAGTTGTTGCCAAGTTTTGCTGCAAATGGCAAAACTGCAAATATGAGAGTATTTCATAAAGATAATTTATATGGACTTACGTAAGAATAAAAAGTTTGAAAAGTTTCCATTGTATAGTTTCCAAAATATTCTAATAGGTTACTCACCTTGGGACACCCGGTATACGAATGGCACTCCTAGACTGATCTTAATATGTCGATGGTTCAAAGAAAGTCAGGAAAATGTATAATAGCAAATATCCATATCCATATCAAGTAAAACTTTCTACATGGAGACACTGGTCCTTTTTTTAACAATTCCCTTTAAATTTTATTAATTTGTTCAATTGTGTAAAAAAACACTGTGTTCAGCAAAACGTGAAAAACATCTATAAAATGCTTTGTCCCCATACCGTCGTTTATAACTAATATTTGTCGTTTGATTTTTCCAATATTTGATTGTCATGAACTTTTCGAAAATTGCGAACTATTTACGAATTTAACGAGTTTTCACGGAAAACAAAATCATTCATTATTATCAAAAATTTAAATTACAATAATAATAGTTAATTACTTAGCTGTTGTGTGAAAAATATAATGGCAATAATTTCAATTGTGGTTTGAGCTTTTAGCTTGGCTTAGGTGGGAACGTTGCCGCAATTATATATATCAAATCAGCGGCGTAGCTACCGGGGTATTGTACCAATCATCTTATTATTTTATTGCCCGCAAATGTATTCTATAATTAAAAAATAAGTGTGCTAAAAAATCCCAAATCATTAATCCAATCATGTACTGTGTAGTGCTATTATTCCTTTTAAATTAAGTAGTTTTTTTGCAAATTTTTTTTGTAGGCTACTTTTCGTCGGCATTTTTTGCGTCTAAAATGATATTTTAAAAAGTTTGAAGAGATAGAAGTACGAATTGTATTACTTTCTTATAATTATAAAAAGTTCCTTTTCATCTTTTGAGTTAGAGTAAAGGGTGGTGAATTTTGGCAAAATTAATTGATGTATGGTCCTCTTTTAAAGGCAAGTAAGGTGAATTTAATAACAATATTTGTTAATTACTAGTAAGGAACGTTAACAGTAGTTCAAAGTTTTTTAATATACATGTTACAGTTAATTTTACTTTTTACTGACATCGGCATACCGTCGCCGTACGATTAATGTCCGATATGGTTTAACTACATGGTACCGACCATTTGCCCATAAAGCTGCTTAATTTGGTCGGTCTAACGTAGGCAAGCTGGTCTCGGCCCGACATCAGTAAACTATTCAAGTCCGACATTGGTTTCCTAAAGCCTCTCAAAGCGGCCCGACGTCGGTGATTGACAAAGGTCCGTCGTTGGTTGTTTGACACGATCCGACATTGGCAAACTACAAAATTTCGATAATGCGGGTGCTTAACCAGTCGGGTTAAGTTATCCTAGGGCCTACATACATTAACGAATGGGCCACGACAGAAACTTTTGTGGCGTTACACAACCCTAAAATCGTGACGTAGGCGCTTTATTACATTTTTTTCGGAAAGTAAAGTGATGCTTTCCAGTCCAGTGAAGTAATTTTATTTTCCTGACTGAAATATTTCAGACACTATAAGATAATAATAATGAACTGCCTACTTACTTCTTTTTTTACTGCGGCGTAGTCAGTGCTAGCAGTGAAAGTCCCTCTAAAAACTGCACACGCCATCCAGAACAGTTTTCTCAACATCAGATGGCGGAGCAAGACGTATTTCGGTTTGTGGGAACTACATCTCCCTTCCGCCAGAGGTCGCTAGAAGTTCGTGCGTTTCTCCACCTGATTTTTTTACTCTTAGTATTTCTTTGATGATGGTATTGATTTTATCCCATTCTCTTTTACTGGTTAACATAATGTCTATTATGTTTTCGGGTGTAACTATAATCCCTAGTTCTATATTTTTACATTGTCTTAAAAAACCCCATTTACTATAATTAGATATTGTATGTACAACAGTCTTTGTGTGAGGTAGTCATCCACCTGTCACATGAAATCCATGGTTCCCGTCTTCTTATTAGTCTCTTAGTGACCTGTCCTTTTGTGTGATTCTGTTCCCATCGCTCCTACCATGTAGGAATACTTATCTTTCTTGTAGATTTCTGGACTTGTTCCACCATTTCTTCAGGTTCTCTCTCAAAAATATTTTACCTTTCTTGAGCAATTGGTATAACTGCTGCTATTACTTGAACAGCTGCAGCTGATGTTACAGATGTAACTCTGGTTAGCATTTTTCTTTGCACCTTTAATATACGATCTCATGTAGACTGGTGCAGCATACAGGATGATATTGTGAATTACTTCGCACTAAACTTTCTTCTTTAAATTACTTGGATCTGTCGTTCTTGGCATTATTCTTGCTAGTTAGTTAACGTTAGACCCAGATTCCTAATTGATGAACTTGGGGCAACTTAAATCCCTTCAACTATTATTCTTGTTCCCTTCTTCTTTTTCATTTAAGTATAAACATTTCAGCCTTCTCTGGAGCGACCTTTAATCTTTGTGATTCTATCCACAGCATTTCTTATTCATATTACGAAGTCATCTGCGAATGCCATGGTTTCAGTCTTCTGTAAGGCGTATTTTGAGCAGACCGTCATACAAGACATTTCGCAGTGTAGTTCCTAAGACCTATCCCTGCGGAACACCCGCTGTCGCAGCTAGCGTTTCACCTTTTTCAAGTTGAATTTTCCTACTACTAAAATAACTAGCAGCTATTTTCACAAGGTAGTTCTCAATTCTTTTTTAGTTCTTTAGTTGTTATCCTATGGCTAGCGGATTTAAGAACATTTTTAACATCTTCAGTGATTATTGTTTGTTTGATAAACTGTATCTATGACTTTGTCGAGTGCATGAATTTTCAACTTTCCTTTCACGAATCCATATTGGATTTAATGAAAAGGTTTTTTTTTCTGAATGTCTACAATTAATCTGTCTCTAATTAGTGTTTTATATACGGTTTGCTTATAGTATTTAACAGAAAAATTGGTCTGAACGCAGATGCGCTTTCAGGGGATTTTTGTTTTTTAAGGATGAGGATTGTTTTCGCTATCTTTCATTTACAAGGGAAAAATCTCATCTTCCAGGATCTGATCCACTGCTTTGAATATTTTTTTGGGCATTGCTTCTATAGCCAGCTTTAATGCCTCTTCCTGGGGAGAGTCCATCCAATCCTGAGCACTTACCATTTTTCATTTATTTCTAGAAACTGTAATCTTTGCAGATTTTCGTTCATGTTCGGGAAAAGTTGTTTGGTAATCATCCTTTTTTTCCTTACTGGCAGTTCGTGCGGCGTGTAAGCTTTTAGATTACCTACTGCAAACTATTTTGTGTCCATGCCCCCATATATTGTTTTATAGATCTAGTATTTCATTCCAGTGCTCCTTGTCAACTTTTTACATTAACTTTGTCACATCCTTTTTCGCTCATGTAAACAATCTTCTAGAGGTGTAGTGAAGATAAACTAATCATGTGTGTGCTTTTCTTTATTGCCAAAAATCATGAATGGGACCCGTAAAATTTGATTCTTATCAAAAAAAAAATTCAGGGACGACTCACACCCTCCTACAAAAAATATCCCCTTGTAGTATTATTTCAGCTAGTGAAGCACTGTGTAATATGTTAATCCCAATTCTACTTATTTTCAATCCCCAGATGGCTATGACTGATCCCATAATAGAAAAATCACAAGATAAAAATCTCTTTTTTTTTCGGACTGACTGATTGAAAGTTCCCATTTATTCTGATATAATATAAGGGTATACTATATAGACCAAGAGCTTAGAGCATATTCGGATATAGGCAATTTTACCCAAATTTACTCTAGAAGTCATTTTAAAGACACATTTTATTCGTGTAGACAACTTATATTTTTATTAGTTTATTAAAAAAGATGAAATGTTTTAAAAGTCTACGTTGTTCTAAAGAGACCTTACAGGGGAAAAACTAGTAGAATAACTGAAAGACATGTCGTACCTATCAATTTCTTTTTGTGATAAGCTGGTACTGCACTCTACTTATGCTTTGCTAATAGCCCTAACAAAATTAATAAAGTGGCTCTAATTTTGTTGATCTTTTTTTGGTAAAATTACATTAAGGGACTGTAAAAAATCAAAAGAATTAACATTATTTTTTATACGTTACTTTACGGAGTACAATGATTTCTATATGTAGTGAAATTTGGAAAAAAAATCGGTCTTCTCTCGGTCAATAAGGGTTTTAGAGTAGGAGATTAGGAAACCGATTTTAATAAGGGGTGGTTTTGCTTTTCTGAGGCCGGATGTAGGCAAGAGCGCGATAAAAGAAATCAGGTTTCGCTATTATTATAGTCTTCTGTTAAGAGGATTAGCGTCAATGTCAAAAATTAAACTCATCGGTAAAGATATTGTTTTTTTTTTCTATTTTGTTTTCTTCTTTTGATGTAAAGATGATATTTATTACTGAGGAATTTAATGAGTATTTTGTTTTTCTTTCAGGTAAGTCTAGACAACACAAACTGAAAAGAGTTGGTAAGTAATATATATATGCAATAATTTCTTCGACTTAATGGTAATAGTTATTTATGGTGCTAGTGTATGATGCGTGACTACCACGAGGCCGTCAGTGCATCTATTCTTGAATCTTGAAAAAATTTGCTCCCAAGGAGTCAAATTCTCACGCTACTATGCATCTCATTGGTCCAAATCTTTGTCTTACTTTTGTCCGATATTGATCGAAAGTAATTCAATTGGTTTTGACTAAGAGTATTACTTTCGATCAATATCGAGCAAAACTGAGAGAAACCGATTTAAACCGAAGATTTGGACCAATGAGATGCATAGTAAAGCGAAAATTTGACACCCTGGGAGCAAATTTTCTCTCGATTCAAGAATAGACGCACAGGTCGAGTGTTATAACTTTTCAAGTGACTTAGGAAGTATAACACACAAGTAGCATACAATGTTTTATCCAACAACTGTAAAAAATATAAAAAAATAAAATTATTGTTCATTTTTAAACACTAACGTGTCAGACTGACTCTATTTTGTTGTTAGTTGCTATAGAGAACGTGAGTTATAAACTATTACAACCCAGTGAGTTATTTAATACTTTATTAGTCCCAAACGTCATAAATAACTACGCAGAAAAAATATTTAATTGAGCCAAATAAATATTTGTTTCCTATGGTCCGAACATCAATCAAATAAATATTTATTACTGTCAAGCAAGATTTATTTGACTTATATAAATTTACTTTGACCTAAATATATATTTATTTGGTTTAAATAAATATTTGTTTGGATCATGAGAAACAAACATTTATTTGGCTCAATTAAATATTTTTTCTGTGCATCATGACGTCGTGGATCGTAGTTGGTCCTATCTTAAGTCAAATACAAATAAAAAAAGGTTTCTTTTTGGATGATGCTGCCAAAGGGAAATATACATAATACGAATTTTGAGTCCATCGTTAACCTAATAGTATCTTATACACCAAGCGACTGAAATGGCACTTTATATTCCGAGGCGAGAAGTTTTTAGCTCGACCGAAGGAGGGGCTACAATTCGTCGAGGGATAAAAAGACACACAGGTTATATTATGCAAAACTAAAAAAAAAATAATGATGAGAAACCACTTAACGGTACTTAAATGATAAAGTAATGACGATGTCAGTTACTGACGTTGACACAGACATCATCTGAAACTGCTTTAATGGCACGTTTAGAACCTGAGAATTAAAAATTTACTTATAATCCCTAGAGATTAAAAGTATAGTTTGAATCCCTTGTGCATAAAACGGTTTCTTTTTCGAAAACTGCCAGCGTCTTCGAAAATATACATAATACAAATTTTGAGTTCATCGTTAACATAATATATTATGCAACTATCGCTTGATGTGTAGCGTATTTTCGGGAAGTTCTTGTGTCCATAATTCCCTGCTTAAGTGCCCATTCAGGCGCGAAATTTCGCAGATATATATTCGTAGAATTTCCAGTTGTTTAAAAGCTGTAACTGTCGCACACTATTCCCGCTGCAAAAAAGACGCGACGTAGCTAAATATATGGCCATATACCGGGTGTCATAAGAAATATGTACAGGATGACCGTTTATGAAGTTCCACTTGGGAAAACTTTTTTGTTATTTGTCACAAGAGGATAAATCGAAAAGGGAATGACTTATGAGATGTAGATTTCAATTACAGTTTCACTTTTTTTTAAATCACCCGTCACACGCAGAGTCGCCATGAGGTTCTGTTTTTGAATACCCTGTATATTTTATAAAATTTTGATAGATCTTTTCTTTCGGATTCCAAAAATATATCATATGTAGGATTTATCTTTGGCGGTTCACCAGTAAAATCAAAAATATTTTGCCATAACGCAATGTGCCATGGAAAAATAGTTTAGGTGGTCCTTTGTTCAACACATTACTCTTATGGCACAGTTTTTGTGGTAATGGGAACATATGATATATTTTTGGAATCAGAAAAAAAAGTTCTATCGAAATTTTAAAAAATATACAGGGTGTTCCATTAAAAAAAAGGATCTCATAGCCATCCTGCATGTAACGGGTGATTTTTAAATAAAGTGAAACTGTAATATAAATCTACATAATGTCATGAGTAATTAACTTTTTTGTTTATCTTTTGTGACGACTAATAAAAAAGTTTTCCCAGGTGGAATTTTATAAATGGTCACCCTGTACGGCGACTTAGCGCTCACAGCTTTGCCCTAGTGACTGATACCGGTGAAACGTCATATTATTATGCATCTGAAGAAATTCTGAATTTTTATAAAGAAGTATGCAAGCTGTGTTGTGTACAGTATTTTTTTCGCCACCAGCCATAGATTATGTGGTGGTTTTTATTTTTTTTTCCAATTTTAGTTTAAAGTTAACCAAAGGAGAAAACATGAAATCTATTATTTACAAAAAAAAAACAATACAAAAATTTACTGTAATTACAGTTTTTTGAATGCTACACCCCCGTACACGCCAAATTTTAACGATAGTATGGCAACGCTACATATTTGTACTGTTGGAGTATGCCTCGCTACTAAGTTTACAACTTGCTCGTGAGTTTTTGGAGGCACTTAGAGCACAGCATAATGTGCTCATTATAACTTGTTTATGGTTGTTACGTTGTCGTTTTCTTGCCTTTTTGTTTAAGTCCTCATAGCATCATGATTTAGTACACTTAAAAGGGGACACTGAAAAAGATGGAAGAATTATTAATTATTATTAAGAAGTTTAGGAATATGATGGTGAACACCTAAGAATCATTCGTGGGACTTCTGTGGTACATGTAGGCAACCCCTGGGATATTTCGATATTCCAAATGAATCATTCCTGGGACATCCCTGGGATTTACTGTGTTATTAGGGTATGAGATTATGTTGTGTGTTTTATTTAAAAAAAAAAAATTCTGAAACCATTTTTTACTTAGTACATATAAGGATCCTTCTTGAAAACAAAGTAGAAAGATAGTTAGTGTACTCAAAGGCTAACATTATCCAGCAGTAATGAACTCTCCAAGAAACGTCTCCATGGAAGAAAAGTTGTGTGACAAGATGTGACATGTCACATGGTGTGATCTGTAATTTTCAAAGTTAATAGATTCAGATATAACAAAAAAACACTTTAGGATCATTAAATTTATTTTACATAATGATTAAGATAAAAACTCAAAAAGTTAAATCCTAAAATAAATACCTTGATAATTCTTTTGTCTTCATCAAAAAATAAAAAAATACGTGTAATTGATTTTGGTTTTTTTGCCTGAAAATGGAGAACCACGGAAGACAGTTACAAGAGTGTAACCTGAAATGTGTTACATAATTCAGTTTTTGTGAAATTCTGGTTGTTTTAAAACAGTATTAACGTTTTGGCCGAGATAAATGTCACACGTGTTTCTATATATATATACGGAGTAAATGGTAAGATATATACTTTCAAAAATGTGATTTAAGTTTGAAAAGTAGGCATTTTACTAACATTAAAATACAAAAATAGTAACTTTTTTATTTTTTTGTTACTTAGACATTTTTTTAAATATGTCACTAGTGTGAACGTCACTGGTGTGATCTTTCCGAATATTTTATTGATAACATCTGTAAAATTTTTCGTTTTTAATTAAAAAAACTAATTTTTAGAAAAAAAAATGGCAAAAAATAGAAAGTCTTTGGCAAAAGCACGAGAAACGAAAAAGGAAATAAACAAGAAAGAGAAAAGAAGAAATCAAGTAAGGGCATATTATATATATATATATATTACTTACTTACTTAACGTTTATTGTTTCTAAGAAAAAATATAATTTTTCTATAACAAGAAGTTCCTAAGGAAAAAAGAAATAATTAAATTAAAAAAAAAATAGATAAAAAAAACCTATCAACTTTAGCAGTGAAAAAACTTAATAAAGCCACTTAGCAGAGTCACTATCAAAAATTTCTAAATAAATAATAAGATAAATAATTTCAAGACCGACATAATTAAATTGTTAACAACAGTAGTAACATTGTTAATAGTACCAAGCAATTTAGAGCAAAAAAAGGGGAAAAAACAAAAAACGATCTCAAAAGAAAAAAAAATAAATTTTTAAAGCATTCCCTCTTTTATTCCTTTCTCTATCTCTCTCTTCCTCTTCTCTTTCTTTATCCGCCGCCAAACATTAAAAAGTGTCTCGCTTTTGCGCTATATATATATATATATATATATATATATATATATATAGCAACATATTATATTTACTTAAAAAGTGGTAAATCATTTTAGTTTTTTTTTAAACTATAACACCAAATGTTACCATTTTTCAAGAACAACCCAGCTATAAAGATTCTTGATTTTGGTAAGATAGGTATAACTGGTGTTAGCAGATGAAATCACAAACTCAAAAATAACTCAAGAACAGTGAATTGTTATCTTGACCATATAACATATTTTAGTCCAACCAACTACAGCAACATTTAATAATTACCAAAATTGAAAGAACACTAATTTGTTTCTTTTTTAAATTACCACTTGAAATGTTACCTTTTTTCAAGAACGACCCATAAACGTTATGTTTTTAGCAGTAAAAGCACAACTTCTTTTGTACTAAATATATACCTGTTGGCCTGATACCGTTCCAAATCAATGCTAACTAAGTACTTCCTAGTTTGCCGTTATTAGCAGCTCGGAAAGCAAGTGCTTAAAAAGTACTATTTTTTAATTATTTTTCTTTTTTTTAAGTAACAATTTATCAATTGCAACACATAATACAGGTTAAGACCATATTCAAAGCCTATTACTTATACTTATAAAGAAGTGTTTTGGATTTGTGTATCTACATATATGTATATACAGGTTGTCCGAAAAGTAGCGATACCTCTAAATATCTCCAGAACCAAAAGAGGCAGAAAGGTCAAATTAGATGGTTTACAAAAAAGCATCTTTTTTGTGGCAGGAGCTAGGATGGCAATTCAACTTTTTTTGAGGAGACATCCTGTATGTTTTAGCAAATTTTAAGGGCTTTTTTTCCTGATGCTCTACCCTTTTCTCTAACGGTTTTTAGACAACATGACATTTCGATAAGAGCAAGACAAAAAATAACACGGATTTGACGAATATCATATTCCTTAAAACAAAAAAGAGCGAGCTTTCCCTCAAAAAAGGTAATGTTTATCGTAGACCCGAGTTTTGCACTCGTGTTGCTCATCAGTACGGTGGTGGGAATTAACCTGAAAAAGTAATTGTCTAAAAACAACCATCTGTCAAATTGCAGAATCGGCTAGATGTTTAATATGAAGGGAAATTAACTCTACGGAAACAGAGCAACAGACAAGCTCTGGAATTGATCTACGGTTAACATTACCTTTTTTGAGGGAAAGTTCCCTATTTTTTGTTTTTTGTTATTTATTCACCCTCGCTATATCCCTTTTAAATTTATCATATTTCTTGTTTAAATCATGGAGCTATGGTGATGACTTTGCCGTTTTATTTAAAAACTGGTTAAAAAAGATAGCTTTTTAGGTCTTTTTGGAATTAGGAAACAGTGCCCCATTCAAACGTGCCAAAACATACAGGGTGTCCAATTTAAAAAATAGCAACATGCCGCCCTAGCTTCGCCCCCTTATAGATATAGATTGCACAGGGAAAACTAAACATCAGAATTAGCCGAAATTTTGCAGGGGTGATCATTTTTAAATGCTTAACAAAAATATCTGAAGGATTTTTCAAAATTATTAATTATTTTTTCTTCAAAATAAAAGCTCTGGTGCTGTCATGTATCCCAAAAGCCTCAAAATAATTGCGATTTAGAACAAACCCAATTTACAAAACCAATAGAAAAATACTCACAATTTCCTCTGGATTACATTTTTCCCTTTTATATTTCCTTGCTTTAGCGAAAATAAAAACTAAGTTTCCTTTTTTCTAAAAGCCTGTGCACTCCGGAAACGAAAACCGATTAATCAATCACACTTCATTGAATTCAGGAGATAACTGCAGGTGTTTTGTCAACAAACTTTGAATCTGGCCGCAGTGGAACAGAAGAGTATTTTTACGTTTTCTGACAGAAAACCATAATTTTTTCTTTATTTTGATTCAACCATTTTTTTAAATTTAAATTATTGCGGCATAGTTGTGCAAGTGTACTAGTGAAATCTTGAAGTGCAAAGGATAGATTTTAGAACCTCAGTTTCAAAAACACACGGATACTTGAGTACTAACAAAACAGGTCAGTAAAGCTACATTTAGAGGTTGGAAAGACTCTTGCTAGTCGTTGACGCTCCTGTTAAAAATAGAATACGATTATTTCGTCTAGCGCCAGTAGCCGATTTTTAAATCTGCATGCTTTTAAGTTAACCTGTTGTCGGTATCAGCTAGCGGGAGTGTTTCCAATTCAATTATAAATGCACCTGTAAATGCAACCATAAACATTACTTTAATACTTAGTTGGGTAGCGTTTTCTTAGCAGGTAATTTTGCTATAAATGGTTTTCTTTTATCTTAGTATTTTACTTGATTTTTTAGCGGCGCAGAACGCGAAAATTCAAAATAAGTAACCTAACCCCAAATTTTTGAGCCGGTGCTAAAAAATCTCTGGTGTCCCACTGTGGATAAACATAAATAAAGTATCTGCGTGGCCATGGAAAATCAATTCAATGATGTAAAATTTTGCAAAAAAATTAGGTCGACATAGTTAAATTGATTTCCCGTACAGTGTTGCTAAAAAAATTCCCTAGATTGTAACTACGACCTTCTAGAGTACACTATCGGCATTATAAAAATTACTACGTTTGTACGCACCTAAATAAAATCGCTTTCTCCCAGGGTTTATACGTCCTTCATTAAATGTTATTAAATATGTCAATTTACAGAAAAAAAAAGCAAATAAAACAACTTAGCTAACAACAGATTTTATCGGAAAACCAAAGTTGAGCATTTATTTAGGTTGGAGAAGCAATTCGCTAAAGCGTTTTTAAAGTGTTTATAACGACTCTAAAATGGTTCTAAAGCGGTAAAGCGCTTTCTTAAATCGCTTTAAAATAAAGTCGATTTAGTACTTAAAACGGATTTAGTGGCGTTTATACGACAACATTTTCAAACCGTCTTTATAAAAAAGCGCTTTAAGAGGCCCGTATAAACAAAGTAAGTGGTACGTGAAAAACATAGGTAGTTTCTACAGTGCATGATTAACTACTGAACTATGGATTGTGACTGACTTTTAACTGTGCTGTCAGAATGAAATACAGAATGACATACTATGATACTTTCAAAAAATTACAATAGGAAGTTTTTGGTCATAATATAAAAATAACAACCCGTGTGGTTATCGTTATTTGACAGGCCATCAAGTATAAAGTTACTTCGGTTCATTTTGCCAACCATTTCTACGCTTAATCATAAAGCACTATATTCTGCATCGCCTTAATCAAAAAGTTATCATTTTAAGCTTTCTTTTGGCAAAATTTGCCAAAAACACAAACACTGACTTTGATTGACAGAAGTAAATATAAACAAAATACAAATTTGGTTTTTGAGGTATTTAGGGGTATCGTTCGGAAACCCTGTACGACAATTTTCAGTCACTCTTTTGCCCAAAAGCCACACCTATTAGCGGTATCCTCATATTAGAAAAAATTTAATAAAAAAACTACCCGATCGCTAGTTCTGTTCTATGTCGCCAACTGAGTTCGTTAGTGAGACTATTTCTCTCAGAAAATATTGACCAATAAAATTGATACGGCTGGTAGATTTGGAAACTAATTACAGCACACATATTCACAGCACTAATTGCACTACTGCAAATTATCGCCTTCCATGAAAAGTTCATTTTGAGACATATTTTTTTGGTGACTGAACAAAACAGCTCAGTGAAACGCAAGTTGTAAAGAAGAAATATATATTATAATATGATAACAAATTATACAATATTTCGTGCATAGCAAATTATGATAATTTTTACCTCAGCACTCGAGCGCTATCACGCTTTCGTACTTTGGAAAAATTATCGACAGTGCTATGCACTCGGGATATTACCTATGAAAAATTTATTTTAATCACATTTTTTTTTAATTTTGAAGACACTATTACAACCAATATTCTAATTTGTTTACATTTTGGCTGCTGTTTCTCTGAATCAAGAAATAATCAAATTTTTGTATTCAACGTGTTTGTATTACCAATTACATTCGATTGTTTTTAGATTTTACGGGCTTTTTTGCGAAATTTCGAAAACAATGTCTTGCATTCACAAAAAACACATTTCATGCAAAAATTATTGATAATTTTGATGCACTTGTGTATATACTATTGGTGCGTGACATGATATAAAGTTCTAACGCCATTACGTGCTCTTTGGTGGTGCGGAGGAGGGGTGTAAGTGCTTGTAGTACTAAATTGCGAAATTATCAAGTATATATCAAATTTAATGAGCGAACTAAATTGTTTTTAACTTAGCTATCCGGGTCTGCCCCTCCTTCCCCTAGTAGTTATTTAACCTTCGTGCGGAACTGTTAAAAATAGTCCCGATTTTAATAAAGTCAGGCTACGTAATACTTGATGAATTAGGCAAAGTGTTTTTAATAATAACATCGATCAGTATTTTAATTCCCAAAAACTCCTCATAAAATTGATTTCTTAAGACAGAATATCACAGTCGCCGTCGAACGTTTGAGGTCCAAAAGAGGAAAAATCTAAAAGATTCACTTCAGACCTTAATAAAATTGAAATCTACCCTTCTTTCATTTCCAATAAAATTTATAAGCGACGTATGATAAACGTAGATTTGGAAAGAAGAAAAACAATACGACTACAAAATTATTTGGTGACTCAAGACCATTCTGTAAGTTTACACGTATATAAAGTGGGTAAAATATACTTCATTAATAGTTGGTGATAATGTTGTTTTGGATATTGAATATTCACATACCAACGGAGGTTACGTTTTACAGAGTTTTCCTTTAAATAAATTCAATAGGCTCTAGATGATAAAATGACATCAAATAATAATTAACGACATAATCTGACATCGCCATATTTAGGGTTGCCAACTTTTAATTTTTATTTATCTGGACATTTGTTCTAAATTATCGGACATTTGATGCAAAATCGGGGCATTTTCAAAAACGCTTAGAAAAGAAATAGAACAATAAATATTGATGATTTTTTAATTTTAATTGACAAGCTAGCTAACAAATTTCAATAGACACAAAACAAAGTAATAGTACATTAGATAACAAGAAAAGAAAGTGACAAATTTCACACGAGTGTGAATATTGTGAACGAGGCGTTAGACGAGTAAATTTCGCACAAATTAAATAAAACTGCTTTTCCGCACATGTGCGCAAAAAATTTCTGCACAAGGGTGAAATTTAACGTTTTCTAAGGATGCAAATCGTGTGAACTCCATTATTTTCATATGTGGTCGTAGGAAAAAATAGTTAAACTACACAAAAACCTGTGGCCCGGATGGTTCACCAATAATTTTCATAAAAAACTGTAAATTTTTCTTGTCCAGTATTTTGGCCAAAAGTTTTAATAGATCATTTTCTACAGGAGATTTTCCGACAGCTTGGAAACTAAGTTATATTACCCAATATTCAAAAGCGACGATAAGTCAAACATTAAAATCTACAGAGATATTTCAAAAATTTCTTAATTTCCTAAATTGTTTGAATCAATAGTCACAGATATAATTGCACCATACCTTCAAAACATAATTATAAACCAACAACACGGGTTTTCAAAAGGTAAATCATCAATTACTAATCTCTTGACATATGAATAAACTTTGTTGGAAGCCTTGGAGAGTGGGTATCAGGTAGATGTCATCTATACCGATTTCTCCAAGGCTTTTGATAGGGTCGATCATAACCTAATACTTGATAAACTTAAAGTCATGGGTATCCATGGCTCAGCTTTCAACTAGTTTCGGATTAATCTAACTGAAAGACGCCAGGCATAAAAATAGAGAATGTCGTCTCCGCCGAGTTTAACGTTTTGTCAGGTGACCCCCAGGGCGGACGATTGTCTCCATTGTTATTTAAATCATTTATAAATGATATATCTTCCGCTTTATAAAACTAACTTTGTACTTCTTGCTGATGATCTAAAATTCTTTAGAATTATAAGAAGTTTGGAGGATTGCCATATTTTGCAACAAGAGTTGAATGGGTTTTTAGCATGGTGTGAATATAACACTTTATCCCTGAATGTTGGCATATTTTTAAATTAAACAGATTTTACTTATCAGTTGGATAACTCCAATTTGGAAAAACCTTGCAATTATCATGCGTGACTTGTGTGTCTTTTTTGATAGAAAACTCAGTTTTGTTGAACACATAGATATTATTGCAAATAAAGATATGAAATTGCTAGGATTTTTGTTTAAAACATTAAAACACAGCTATGAAAAAAGAAAGCATTTAATCACTGGCCAATAGAAATGGGATTCTCATTTTACTTAGAAACTTTTAGTGCCGACTTCGCTGAAAACTTTTCATCGGGACATTTGGCGTACTGACAAGGGTCTTGTCAGTATGCAGGACACTTTGCTCCAAATCGGGACAGTTCCGACAAATCGGGACGGGTTGGCAACCCTAGCCATATTGTTGTTGGGAGCATTATGAATTAGTACAACGAAGGTTATACAAAAAAAGAAGTGCTGTTTGTGTTTTTTCTATATTTGAGCCAAATATCTGCTAATTATATTACTGAGGCAAAATGTACTTACTGCAATGCGATCTGAAATAGAAATTATTAAAATCTTCATTTGAATTTAATAATAAACCTAATAGAAAGGAGGTAACACGACGGAGAAAATTTTGTTAACAACAATAACTGTAAAACATAGTATGAGTAGTATAGTATATAAATATAAGAGTATGTGTTGCTTATGTTGGCCAAAGATGCAAACTTAAGGAAGTTTCATGAGATAAATTATAACAAAGAGGGTTGTTTGTGAATAACATGCTGTGTGTTCCAAAGAAAACAAACCAGAGGTGTTTTGACGCATTTAGAGGTAGAGACACTTTTCGTCTCTTGAAATTTTTGAAGCACCCTCTTCGAGAAGTAAAGTTTAAAAAGTGGGGCAAGTGATACCTTGTTTTGAAGGTCTCTTGAACGTCTTTACAACCGAGTAAAATTTCAAAAATTCAGCGATTGGTTTTCGAGAAAATGTAAATTTATTAAAAAACACTTCTTGCATGTATCCATGCAACTATGAAATAGAAACTTCTACACGATTGTAAAGACATTGAAACGACCTTCAAAACAAGGTATCACTCGTTTCACTTTCCATACTCAAGATGTAGGAGTATGTTTTTTTAAATGAGACTCTAAATACGTAAAAAACCCCTTATTTGTTTTCGTTGGAACGCACTGTATAAACTTGACCTTACCATAGTGAGTTTTTACTTTAAATAAATTTCGACCAAATTACGTAAAATTAACGTCTTGGTGACGTTATGAAGGTCATTTTGCCACTCGGGTATGGAATGTCTGTATTGTAATAAGTAAATCTTATTGCAATTTGGGCTTAACTTGAAGGCTCAAAAAATAAAATGGATCGTTATAGCCAAGAAAAAAAACATTAGCGGCATACTAGAAATTAATGGTGAACAAGCATGGGTTATCAGCCCAATGAGAACCGGGACCACATGCAAGAAGTGGGTGCAATAATTTTATTTAACTGGCCAGATCATACTTTACAAAAATGAAAGCAGTGTTGATTTTTCGTGTGATTCGTAGTTATGGTTTAGCATTTTATATCACGATGTAGTGGCATGGAACTAACTGGCACCATATTTTTGCACTTTTTAGTGGAGGCATTCGATATGCGGTGCCATCGAAGAATGCGTTGAGGATATCTTGGATGGACAGAGTAACGTACCTATGTAACTTGTTTGAGATATGACTCTTAAAATTATTAATAGAAGAAAAAATTTAAAGCAGAAGAGGTTTGAACCACAGAAAAATATGCTGTTTTTCAAAAGGGCAATAAATAAGAGCGTGACACTAAAGAATTTTTTTCTGGACTATTCTAAAAATAAGCGCATTCTAAAAGAATCTGATTTTACATTAATCTAATTATGCATAAACTCAAAATTACAAAAAGCCTTATCGAGATTTTCGTAACAAAACTAGTTATAGAAGAATCCCTTGTCGTGTTTTTTCAAAAAAAAATCCTGAATTTTTATTTGGCCGGATCCGGATGGTGATATGACGAGTCGCATAAATCATTTCGCCATATTAATGGAAAAGGAGAGCGAAAAAAGTCATGGATAATAATAATCATCTTAGTAGATAAAAAGCGTAAAAAATATTAATGAAAATCGGTTTAACCCCATAGATCGCTGGTAGATCGATTTCAATTTAGCTACAATATAACGTATGAGACACCTAATTTTTATCGATTTTGTTCTTTCTCTCAGCTTTTATTTTATGTTCCTTTGTGTCTGTTCTCTAAAACCCCTCATTTTTTCGAATCTCTTCTTCGCCTCAAATAACTCAAACTCAGCCAATCAAATCAGTCGATTTAGGTAATGTCTCAAATTTATCAAAGAGTGACGCTTCGAGTAAAAGAAAAAGAAATTTTAAACAATCCGAGAACAAAAAGATTTTATTTACCAAGTAAAATCATGTTTTATATGCTCTTAAATAGTAGAAAATCGTAGTTTTTACAACTAGTGGCTAAAATAGTGCTTTTTTTACAAGCGTTGGTTTAAATAACGAGCGCAGCGAGGTATTTAAAAACGCGAGTAAAAATAAGCACAGTTTAGCCGTGAGTTGTTAACACTATTTTTTTTAATACCTTTATCAAAAAATCCAAGAAAAACAGGAAAATACTTTTAAAAATCTCGAGCGAAGAGCACTTCTCGCAATCCACCATCTTGCTGGCCTTTTTACTCGGTGACGTCCATTGTTGCCACATTTTAATATTTGATAGTTTTATATTCTGACGATGTTTAAGTACTTGGTGAAAACTAATAATTACATTTTTTCGGTATTACTATCTTCCGCTATTTCTCTTTAATTTTGGGTAAAAAACGGCTACAAATCTTTTTTGCACCCGTAATTAAAAAAAAAGTTTTTTTGCATCGGTAACCAAAAAAGCCATGCCTTAGTTATCTGCAGACAGTCACTAAAATCATGTTCATCAAGTCAAAATCAAAATTTATCGTACCTTAATCTATACTAATAAAAGAACGGTAGTCAACACCACAGATGACCTACAGTTATGAAAATTTAAGGACATATGTCGTTTGTGACGTGGGCCCCTAAGGGGGTAAAAATAGGGGTTGAAATTTTAAATTATCTCGGCAACGAAACGCCGCAGAGGTGTGAAAATTGTTATGTAGATTCTACTAATAAAATAAAAAATTAAACACGTGTTTTGGCGTTTTTTGAAATTTTAACTGGGGATGGAGAAATAGGGATAATTCCATTTCAAAGGGGGTAAAGGGATCTTCTGTATGTTACAAGAAAAAGTCACAGAGGTCTAGAAATTGGTATTATAGACTCTACTAATAAAATAGATGGGCACGTGTTTCAGCGTTTTTCTACCAACCCCTACTAATTCCTTCGCTCATATTTGATAAAAATTTTGATCGATTAAAACATGGGTTGTGAAGGAAATTAACCCCAGAATCGGAAAAAGTGTTTTTCTATTAACTTTGGCAATTTGTTATTACCCGTCCCCCCTCTTAACCCCATATTTAATGAAAATATTGACCGACTAAAATATGGGTTGTGTGTTATCAAACTAAAAGAACATAGGCTTAATTTCATCAAATTCGGTTTACGGGAATAAAAGTTGTAATGATTTAAGGCAAGAAAGTCGGAAAAAAAACTGATAAAACCGCAGGCCAAGCTGCGGGTCTTCAGCTAGTTGTTGAATAAGAATCATATCATGTATCTAATTGCAATAGATTTTTCTGAATTAATAAATTAAAAAAGCTTATTATTTATGGTAACTCTGGTGATTTATTATTTTTATTTCCAATACCAATATCTCCATAAAACCAATCAAATGATCTGCAAAAAAATTCAGTCAGACCTACTAAATTTCCACATATCCAGACTAATATTCTAAGATATTATCCAGACGATTCCGAGACCCAAATGATTGGTTAGAGTCATTTTTCTTTGACGTTTTTCTTGATGAAGGTACTTTTTTTGATGTCTCGAATTCCCACATCGTTATTTGAAATAATATGCTCACTGACTGTCAAAATATATAGTTAGAGTGACATCAATGTTTACTACATTAATTGGTTCTAACGGCCTTTTTAATTTTGGATGGTAAGTAGAAAATATTTTTTTCTATCAGTGACCTTAGCTCAGAAAATGTCGTTCAAAACGGGTCATGTGATATCCATACTTTCTGGTGTCAAATAACGTCAGATTTTTTTTATTTTTTGCCGAATAAGCTAAAATCAAAAAAGTGGGGGCCGGATGAAAGATCGAGAAACAAAAGTTCGAAAGACAAAAGGGTCGAAAACATAACATAACAAAAGGTCGAAACTACAAAAGGTCGAAATTACAAAAGGTCGAAATTACAAAAAGTCGAATACCAAAAGGTCGAAAATACAAAGGGGGTAAAGGGATCTTCTGTATGTTACAAGAAAAAGTCACAGAGGTCTAGAAATTGGTATTATAGACTCTACTAATAAAATAGATGGGCACGTGTTTCAGCGTTTTTCTACCAACCCCTACTAATTCCTTCGCTCATATTTGATAAAAATTTTGATCGATTAAAACATGGGTTGTGAAGGAAATTAACCCCAGAATCGGAAAAAGTGTTTTTCTATTAACTTTGGCAATTTGTTATTACCCGTCCCCCCTCTTAACCCCATATTTAATGAAAATATTGACCGACTAAAATATGGGTTGTGTGTTATCAAACTAAAAGAACATAGGCTTAATTTCATCAAATTCGGTTTACGGGAATAAAAGTTGTAATGATTTAAGGCAAGAAAGTCGGAAAAAAAACTGATAAAACCGCAGGCCAAGCTGCGGGTCTTCAGCTAGTTGTTGAATAAGAATCATATCATGTATCTAATTGCAATAGATTTTTCTGAATTAATAAATTAAAAAAGCTTATTATTTATGGTAACTCTGGTGATTTATTATTTTTATTTCCAATACCAATATCTCCATAAAACCAATCAAATGATCTGCAAAAAAATTCAGTCAGACCTACTAAATTTCCACATATCCAGACTAATATTCTAAGATATTATCCAGACGATTCCGAGACCCAAATGATTGGTTAGAGTCATTTTTCTTTGACGTTTTTCTTGATGAAGGTACTTTTTTTGATGTCTCGAATTCCCACATCGTTATTTGAAATAATATGCTCACTGACTGTCAAAATATATAGTTAGAGTGACATCAATGTTTACTACATTAATTGGTTCTAACGGCCTTTTTAATTTTGGCTGGTAAGTAGAAAATATTTTTTTCTATCAGTGACCTTAGCTCAGAAAATGTCGTTCAAAACGGGTCATGTGATATCCATACTTTCTGGTGTCAAATAACGTCAGATTTTTTTTATTTTTTGCCGAATAAGCTAAAATCAAAAAAGTGGGGGCCGGATGAAAGATCGAAAAACAAAAGTTCGAAAGACAAAAGGGTCGAAAACATAACATAACAAAAGGTCGAAACTACAAAAGGTCGAAATTACAAAAGGTCGAAATTACAAAAAGTCGAATACCAAAAGGTCGAAAATACAAAAGATCGAAATTACCAAAGGTCGAATACTACAAGGTCGAAAATACAAAAGATCGAAATTAAAAGATCACTTACTTTGTTTATACGGTTCTTTTAAAGCGAAGTCAGATGGATGTCAAAAACATCTGTGAACCGCATGAATTCCTATGTGATTCTTTTGTGAATGATGAAGGAAGAAGAAGCAAAACAGGTCCGAGTTTTAAATTCATTCCCAATTAAAGTCTAATTAATTAATTTAATATTTTTGGTAGGTAAGTACAAACTTGAGTTAGATTTTTAATTTATTATCATTTGGTCAGTTTTCAAACCATAAAGTTTTATTTTTTTTTAAATAAAATAGCATGGTAGAATATCATAAGTTCTTCCTAATAAAAAAAAACATAAAAAAAACTGATCCTGTATAGATTAGAGAAAAAGCTTTGGTATGAACACCATCAAATTACCAATGTCCTTACATTTTCCTTTTATCCAACACCGCCATACTAAGTCATTTGTTTCATAGATTACCGGAGATACGTTTGGGCAATTTATGTGCCAGATTAGTCAGTGTCGCACTTCCGTTTTATCTTATACAGGGCGACACAACTCGTCAGAAGGAAACCCAGCCAACATAAAGCCTCGTGTCAAAGTTTGGGTTTGAAATTTGGAAAAAAAATAAACCCGTTACCAAAAGGGAAAATTAAATAATTAATCAGGATTAATGAAACAAGAATGTTTCTTTCTATTAGTGTAAGTTTAATTTGTTGATAAGCCGCGTTTTGGTTAGGCCATCATCACATCAACTAGTTCTTTAAGTTTTTGGTAGTGCATGGTTTCTATCCACGCTTGTTTAGGAGTGGTTGTGTGCATGTTTTGTCCAAATTAATCTTATTTTTTGTGTTCTGTTTTTCAATTGTTATTGTGCTAAAAAGTTTTTTTAACTCTTTTCTGTTCAGTCTTGAAGGGCTTGGTCTAAACCATATATTTTTTTTTAATTGTTAGTTTTGTTGCTTGATAATTGCGATAAAAATTTTTTGAGTTTAACGCACAAAAATTATAAGAAAAAAATTCAACCAAAATAAACAATTTAAAATACAAAAAAAAAGATTTAGACCAAGCCCATCAAGCTGGAAACACGCTCGCAATCTGAAAGATATAATTTAAGTTATAAGACTGAACAGAAAAGAGTTGAAAAACTTTTTAACCCAATAACAATTGAAAAACAGAACACAACCACAAACATGCACACAGCCACTCCTAAACAAGCGTGGATACAAACCATATACTACCAAAAACTTAAAAAAGTAGTTGATCTGATGATAGCCTAACCAAAAGACCGAAAGAAGGTCTCCATAGCGCAGTAGGTAGCATATCGGCCTGCCGCACGAAAGGTCTCGGGTTCGAATCCCGGCTAGGTGCATGGATATTTTGTGTTTGTCTTTAACTTTGCAAAACCCTTGGCTAAAACTGCGCATTGATCTTATTATGGATGGAAAGTTCCAGTATAAAAAAGAGTCGTTCTTAAGGCGCAATTACACAGACGAACATGCTCAAACAAAAGCTCGTGCAAAAGATCTGAATTTTTTATGCGCGAACATTTTTGTGAGCTTTTCTTTGAACATTTTATTCGGGTAAATCTTGGAGCAAATTTTTGCTATCTATTTTGGAAACATATTTTTAAAGATGAGAATAAATATAATTTCACATCAGTGATAATTGATCTCAATTCTTTAAAAAAATGGAACACCAACTTTTATTTTAAATTTTTATCAAAAAAAGCCGACGGCAAGCGAAACATTACTATTGGCTATCAGTTTTTTCACATGTAATGTTAATAGTTTGCCATGGAGGTAATAACATTTCATTCTGTTCTCTCACTTTTTTGTTTTTCTTTCATTAAAAAAAGAAAACGGAAATATTTTCGAAGTAATTATTTTTTTAAATGCAGGTGGATATGTTTAGGAGACTGTTCTGGAGAGTAGTTATTTTTTCAGGACCCTGGGGGGGGGGAGCGTTGAAAACAGTCGGAACGCAGCGCTGTCAAACGCTGCATAAACCAATTTTTTAACTCTGCTCTAAAGCACTTTTTAATTATTTTTTAACTGCCAACAATATTAGATAAAAATTTTGTTGGTAGTTATTTCATTAAATATCCGGGAAAAAAAATTGATATATTTATGAGTCTTGTTTAGGTGCTACTTTTAAGAAATTTTGGTAAAAATATATAAAAAATGCAATTTAAAATCTATATATTTTACGAAAGTGGTCCGTTAAAAAATACGTGTTTTCGCGTTATTGGACTACAAGCTCAGTAATTCAGAACTGAAAAGTTGGGTCATATGTTACTATTAGGAAATCTGAATTGTTTTGTATGTACAGGTTGATTCACCATATTTGTCACCCCATCACCACAAAACTTACTCTTTTTGTTACCGTTCAAACTTCTCTGCGCGCGATTTCGCCAAGGTAATTTTACAAAATTTTTCCATTTTTCGTAAAATTTTGGAAAAATTTCTTGCTTCTAAATTGAAAGGTGATTGATGATGATAATTGAAGATTTCGGAAAGCACTTGATTGAAAATTCCTTGTTTTAAAACTTAAAATTTAATTTTTAGTTTTTCTATTTTCAGGTAAGTCCAATGAATTCCGATAAAATGTATATTTTGAATTCTTAAGAAATTTCTATACCATCATTTCTTCAAACAAATTTTGCTCTAACATTCTCTCCAAAATTTCCGTCAGCTTTTTGTACGAGCTTCTGCTTGAACTTTTCTTTGAAAGGAAAGCTCGTCTGTGTAATTGCGCCTTTATATTCGTATTTTCTTTGCGCCCCTTTAAGTAATCTGGTGCCCTGCACTAGTCTGTGCAAGTACTTTACAAGTGATGCGTAGTGCATAATCTTCTGGTCTATGTATGATTTTCCATATGATATCCTGTTAATGTCTGGGACGTTCAGAAATTTACGGGATTTAAGTGGGGTATCAAAGGGATTTCCATTGTATTTTTGTGATTAAATCTACCATATACATAAACCATATACATAAACGCCAAAAATCCTATTTTTAGAATTTTTGTCTACTTGGGTGTGTTTGTTTGTTCCAGCATCACGCAAAATCTACTACACGGATTGATTGAAAGATGGTGTTTCCACTAGTGGATTTCTTGGAATGCTGTATGCAACCATATAACTATGAGATACTATAATGGCCCAAATGCTCCAAAATGTGTAACGAAAATAACTTTGAAAAATAAAGGAGAAAATTCAAGATCGCGGTTGGCTTTGAAACTGTTTGAGTCACCAGGCCATAAACCAAAAATCTACCGCGCATGCACTTACAAATCCATGCCTGACGTCGTAGTGACCTTACGATAATTTAATGACACTTTCGCTGCTGACGCAATCAACGCGCGTTTATCGGTTTTTTCCAGGCCAACTTGATTGGGAGAGTTATTATCGGTACGCATTTTTCTCGGGAAAAGCAAGGGTAGGGCCGTTATAGTATCTCATAGTTATATGTATGCAACAAAGGTCTCCGCTGTGCAGCTTAATTTTGTTTAAGTGTTCTCTTGAGTGATAGTGTCCAGCATGAAGAGTCCTACTGTTAGTCGTAACTGATTAATGGGGACTATCTAGTTAGTTTTTCGATGGTCCATTAAATAAATTATTTCGTTGTTTATATCTAGGAGTTTTTTACCAGGTAGTGTGTTCTTGTTTGATCCAGTCTTTTACCCCTTTTCTGGCTGTACGCTAAACGACTCAAAAGTATAATTTTTGGGCAATAAGCAGGGTTCTTGCTAACTAGCTTTTTCCTTGACACACTAAATATATCAGCTACACCCGAAATATCATCTTCAGACTTTAACTAAAAAATATTGTCGGGTTGAGTCAGGTGTGGATGTAAGATGGGGTTTACAAATTACTCCCTTCTCTGGATTTCGGCACCGGAGCTAATATACATAAAAAGAGGATGGTGTACCCACTACCATAGAAAAAAGGACCATCACAGGGCAGGGGGCAAAGCAAGCTGCTTTTACTAAAATAAGTATAAGCCTAAATAATGTTCCTGTTAAAAATGTAAGACTTTTAAGATATTTTTATTACTAAACCCACTTCTTCTAGAATCAAAGGTACATCCGCCGCGCTGCGCCGTCAGCCTTATACACCCTGTAAAGCTCTTGAAAGGCCCTTATATACAAGAGGAATTCCTTTCTTTTCGTCGTTGTGTCCTCCCTTTTTGACTTTCCTTAAGGAATGGTTTCGAAGCACGACAGGTACAGGATAGCAATCGAATTAAGGGTGGTAGAAATAAAGGGTGAAATGAATAAAAACAGGTGCGGTTACACGGCCCGCGATAAATTTTCAACGTGTTTTTCAAATAGACGGTTTTGGCTCTTAATTAACTCCTAAAATTGGGCTAAATATTTGTCAAGATTTTCGGATTAAACATCTTATGTACTACTAGCTATGTTTACAATTATAGATACCCGCCGCACACTGGTGTGATTGGAGGCATCGGTCTGTCCTATGTAATCTGGGAGGACATAGGCCAATTTTTGATATGCGTTAAAATACCTGGAAAGTAAACACATTCTATAGATAACATATCTAGTCAACCATGACTGTAATAGTTACCTCATACGATACCTCCGAAATATCGGAGGTTTCGCCTCATAATTTTTATTCATAGACTTACTACAGCTTGTCAAATTTGACTGTTTTTTGCAGTTTGACGCGTATAAGTTTATACTTTTTTGTGTCTTTATTTAAAGTGACATATTTTTGGCCTTACAATGGATGCTAAATACAAAGATTACTCTTTACAATACAATATAGTTTTTCAAATTTAGTTGGCTAATGACAGTACAGCGTGCTTGTAAATTGGATAGAAAATTTACTTTCTTAAAAAGATGACAAACTTTGAAGAAGAATATAAAAAATATATCTCGATGTCGCGTCTCAATTTTTTTAGAGAAGGTAGCTTAAACCTTTGTCTTTACAGGGTCACTTTTGCCTTTTTCCGCTAGGTTGCGCTCGCTTGTCAAAACAGCTTTATAAAGTGCCAGGAAAAATCAAAAATACTTCTAATAAAATCAGAAATTTACTATTTGCTGTACTATTAAAAAAAAAATCTAATCTCATTTTTTATAATTCTATGCACCTACATGTATGTTGTTATACTTATGTACAGGGTGTCCCAAATTCGATTATTTGAAAGGGTTAATTCTATTCTCAGGTAGGTAGAAAGAAAACTGGGCTCTCTTTTGCTTGTGAGGCTCTAATTTCATTAGAAATTGAATAGAAAAAAACCATATTTCCATAATTTTACTTGTTTATGAGTTACAGGGTGTTATTGAAAAGTTTGCATTTTGGCCAAGGGTTTACAACTCCTTTATTTCTCAAAATTTCGTCATTTATGTAGAGACATTTATGATGGACATTGTTTTAAGGATTCTAACCATTTAAAATAAATAAAAAAAAACTTTTTAAGTAAAACGATTTTATTTCATTCTGCACTAAAAGGTAAAAAAAAATTAATTCTTGCATTTAATTAATAAACAGAGTGCTTATTTAATAATATGAGAAAACCGTGGGGCTGAAAATTAAAGTCGATCTTAAATTTAAACTTAGAATTGTGTTTTCTGGTTTTTTTGTTTGAAACAGTAACTTTACACATAATTATGACAGCTTAAAAGTTCGGAGCGCCTCAGGATTTTATGTCATATTATTAAATAAGCAATCTGTTTATTTTGTTGGGACTTATTTACTAGGATTCCTTAAAATTTAGTTTCAATACTGTGTAGTAAATAAAAAATATGTCAATTTTAATTTTTCTAGGCAGTTTTGATGAAAAACCTCTTTTTTTATATTTAAAAATGTGTTTTATTAAGCTAATTTTTGTGTGTAAACAAACCTTTAAAACTTTTAACATACAAAACCATAGATAGCCATGGAATATGTCGCTGTCAATGTTCAGAAAAGTCACACAAATTCTGTCTTTACTTTTACATGGTGAGAATTTTTGACACTTTTTGACGACTATTGGCACGCATAGTAGCAATTTAGCTTCGCCGAAAAACTAGTTCTGCAGAAGATCTTTAAAATATAAAACTTACAAAATGTTATTGAAAAAATGACGCAGATCTCTTACAACGTTAGGAAAAATATTAAAGACGCTGTGTTTTTATTTTAAATGAGGCAAGAAGAAAATATCGCCACTTTCCGGAATTCTAACGGGTGAGATTTTCTGTTGTTTCTGAAGAATCGCGACCATATTGCCAGAGGAGTAGCTGATCGTTAGAGTTCTTTCTCATTTCGCTCTCTTCTATGATTAGAAAATACACAGTAAAATTTAAATCTAAAAAAAAAACTGCATATTCATAGCAGTTAAAATATTGTATTGTCACCAGATGAAATCATAAATCTAAAAACCAATGTTCGTATCTGTTATGACTCCAAAGTTATGAATTTACCCCCTTCACACCCCTTACCCACCCCTTACCACCGTCTTTTTTTCATAAAATTATATTGTCACCAGATCAAATCATAAATCTGAAAACCGCATGTTTGTATCGGTTTTCATTACAAAGTTCTGAATTTACCCTCTTTACACCCCTCACCCACCCCCCTTCCACTAAATGTTTTTTTTATATTATTGTATTGACATCGAACTTACCAAATTTCATTAAAATCAATTTACGAAAAGTGTGTCAAAAATGAATCGCAAGATTTGATAGACAGACTACAGTCGGCAGACAGACAGTTAACAGCCAGGCTCTGTGAAGTTAGAAAATAGAATTTATTATAATTCTGTACTCTTTAGGCAACCATTTGCTTGAATTCGAGTCAATTATTTATGAAATTATATGCAAAAACATGCGTGTCCTCCCAGATTAAAATGGTTATAACTTTTCTTTTCGTAAAACGATTTTGACGAAATAAAACCTATGTTCGCCTCGGAAGTCGAAGGAATCTAGTAGTTTTTGCATAATGCTAGAACAAACAAACAGACAGACAGAGAGAGAAACAGAAAAAATTCTAAAAATTGGATTTTTGGCATCTATGTATATAATTTGGTAAAACGCAGACTCCAAAAATTACCATTAAAAAATCAATGTCAACTGAAATGACCTATCTAGAGAATTATTATATGTATAGACTAGCTGTTTCACGGGGTTGCGTTCGCGTATATAAAATTGTAGCTTTCCCTCACCCTCCACCTCACCACGTCCCTCCACCGCCAGCATCCGTGCCTTAGAACCTTCCATCAAGTCGAATGCCCGCTTTGCCTTTGGTTTTTTTTTGCTTTAAATAATCATAAACAACTCTTGTTTCCGTAAACAAATTTTGATGAAATAAAGCATATTGGATTTTTGGCATTTATGTATATGTTTTGGTAGATTTAATCACAAAAATACAATGGAAACGTAGAATGCACTCTCTAATAGTATAGGACATCCCAGGGATACCCCACTGAAATCCCGTAATTGTTTGAACGTCTCGGACATAAGATGCCTAAGGAATGAAATATATTTTACATGACGTTCCTTTCAAGTACATCACATTTATATGTTCAAAACGTCTTAATATGTATTTTTAGAGATATTTCCTATGTCTTAATTTTGTAATTTTGAAAATGTGCTCTGCAGACATCTCAGGGAAGCCCAAGGCCGTAGCTACGATAGAGCGGATCAGGGCGCCGCCCTGACAGACAAATATTTTGCCATGACAGAAGATTTAGAAAAGTATCCGACGAGTCGGCAACAGTGCAATGGGTTTTTGCTCCGCCCACCTGATGACGACACAAAAGTATATGAGCCTGCTTTCTTTATTGATTTTTGTAGTTGACATTGGATTTTATGTTATTTTTTCCGAAGTTTTTGTAATAATTTATTTTCTTTATTTGGTCCAAATTAAGTACCCAACGATATCATTTACATTATTTTTGTCGTAGATAGCTGCATTTATGCATTTTTTTAGTGAAAAGGCTCCATCCTCAATGAAAAATTCAAAAAAACAAGGTACCTTATAGTTTAAAATTTGCAATCAGATTTTTGCCTATAGTATTCACAACAAGTCTGCCCTCTGGAATAATAAAATAATCGGTCTCCCAAAAATCCCTGGAAAAACACAAATACAAAAGAATAGCTTCCAAAACAGGAAAAATAACAACTACATAACCTAACTTCTGAACGAGGAGTTCGAACATGCAGGCCAAAAATAAATTTTGTTTACTTGTTCACAAATAATATAAGATAAAAGCAAAAAATGCCAGGGCTTCAATCATTTAAACAAAAAAAAAAAGAAAAATCCGAAAATTTCGTTTAATTTACAGTTCTTACAGTTTTTAAATGGCCGACAAAAATCAGCTGCTATCTTTGTGTCGTCATCAGGTAGAAGAGTGAGGCAAAATTACTAGACCGTATCTATTCTACTGACCGTGGGCGACGCCTCCATTGCGCGGCGAGAATCGAGAATATAACGTGCAACCGGTGTTGCTAGGAACATGTTAGTTTTATGAGTAGACAGGATATAGATACGCCTTTTTTCCCAAAAATATAAATACATTGATAGGTGCTTGATGTATAATAATTTGAGTTCCAAATAAAATGTCGCCCTGACAATAATCAGTAATGCCCTGGTACCAACGCAGGTCTGGCTACGGCCCTGGGGAAGCCCTTTCTGGACATTCAGCGAACGTCCTTTTCGGACGTTTCAGGAACGTCTACTTTTCGAACCCCGAAACTAGGTTAATTAAGTCAAGGATTTTGAATAGAATACCTCGTTATTTATTGGGTAGCTGTTTTGATTTATATCAGGATAAATTTTGGTGGGAATTACAGAAAAGTAATCCCCATCCGGCTTTATTTTTCATATTTTCTCAAATATCTCTAAAAGTAAACCTCTCTAGCGATCTTCCTGACCTCATGCATACACCAAAAACTAAAATCTTTTGTGGTGCATTTGCATGTATGCTTAGACGAACTACTAAGTAGTTCATCTAAGCATATATGGGAAAAATAAAACACCCATTATTGTTCCTTTTATTTTATATCTTTCGGCAAAAACCCTATTCACAAAAAGAATAACTGTAACCGAGAGCTTTTTGTTTGAAACCAAATTATTGCATATACGTATGTAATTCCAAACTAATTAATTTATATCACCAAAAAAACAAGTAATTTAAATAAAAAATTAAAGGGACAGGTAATTAAAATAAAAAATTAAAGGGACTTTACGCCAGCGCTCGTACAGTATAAATGAAAATTGCAGCAAACAAAAAACACGCGCCGTCACACAATTCAAATAAAATGAATATAACCCATATAACTATGAGATACTATAATGTGTAAGAATAATAACTTTGAAAAACAAAGAAAATAGTTGAAAAATCATGGTTGGCCCCCTGCAAAAAAAAATACATGCGGCACTGGAGAAAATCTAAGCCATTGCAACAAAAGCCTTATGTATGTGTTCTATACCAAGGCATTACTTAATTAAATCGGTTAAGAGATAAGAAAACTATAAACCTCTGAAATAAGTGGTTTTTGACTCGACATTGTCATTTGCAAAAAAAAATCGCAGTTTTTGCATTTGCTTTAACTTTTGATCGGATTACTTAATTTTAAATATTTTTACATTTTTGGGTGAACAATGGCGTTGACATTTTTCGAATATCCAAGATGGCGGATAGCTTTAACACGCTTTAACCATTGGGTAATTTCACTACCCTAAAAAAGTAACAAAACAAAATCAAGGTCATTCTACCTCCCATCTCTGTTACATATATGGAGGTATCACTGGCTTAAATCAGTTAAGAAGTAAAAAAATTAGTGTCATTATTTTCAGCGTTTTCAATAAAAATTACGACTTGTAATAAAATTAAAAAAATTACTGTTGTTTTAAACTACTGATTTTTTAGCTAGAGTGGCATGTATTGGTTATTTGGCCGAGCCTAAGCTGAGTTTACTTCGGTATTAATCATCACACACTTATATTTTTATATAAACTTTTTTGCACACTTATACTTTGAAATAAAAATAACCATATAATAATCTAGATCGGGCTACTCAGATTTTCTAAGCTGATTCCCATGTGTTCTTAAGACAGTACGCAAATCGTTTTTTTGCCGTAGCTGCGACCATTTCTGTACACTTCTTTTTTTAAATCTCCCCAATAATGACTGTCTACCAGATTCAAATCGAGGCTGCAGAGACAGACAAATTTTAAGCAAAGGAGCATTTAGTTTTTGTCAATATGCTTGATGATCAATTTTTTTATTTTTTAACCGATTTAATTTAGTGATACCTTCATATATGCAGCAGGGAGGGAACTTTTGTCGCATATTTATATTTTGTTCAGTATAGGTACCAAACATAATTTTTTTTTCGGGGAAGAGGGGGGGGGGGGTGAAAATTATTCTTTATTTAAAACTGTCAGCCGTCATGGATTTTAGATAAGTGTTAAATTTTGAACCACAATATAAAAGCCTTAAGTCTTGTACTATTATCTAAAGTTATAGCAAACAACTCCACTCAATATAAAAGCCCGTATTTTTTTATTTCTTCAGCGATTTAATTAAGTGATGCCTTGGTATAGAGAGAAGACATAAGCCTTTTGTCACAATGATTTGGATTTTCTCCAGTGTCGCACATATTTTTTTGCAGGGGTGAAAATTTTCCGTTATTTAAAACGGTCCGCCATCTTGGATGGACCGGATCAGAAAAGCCTCATATCTTGTCTTTCCAAAAAGTCAAAACATTTTAAAATCGACCGATTCGATCAAAAGTTATAGCAAATTCAAAAATGTGCAAGATTTTTTGGCCCACTCTTTATAATTTACAATAAATACAAATTCACGTCTTCAATTTATTTTTAAAGTGCACGCAACCACCTTTCCAATTTCACTTTTTATTTTAGCTTATTCGAAAAAAATCAAAAAAGTGCTCCAAGCCGTGTCTTAGTTTTTACAAAATGTGCCCTCCATTTAAAGTTCAGTCAATTCTGATGTTTATTTGACTTCAAAAAGTATGAATACCGCACGTAACTTCGACATTTCCTGAGCTAAGATCACTGAAGGAAAAAAAGAATCTGTACTCCTAAGGCCATAGTTTCTCCCCAGATTTTCATTAAAAAAAAATACAACTGCCAACTACTATTTTCACAATTTTTTAAATTTTTGCCAGGGAAACTAAACATCAGAATTAGCTGAAATTTTGCAGGGTTGTTCAATTTCAAATTCTGAACAAAAATATCTAAGGGATTTTTTTAATTTTAAATTTTTATTTTCGTAAAAAAATCTTTCTCAAAGATTTAAAACTAAATGCGGTACAGAACAAACCCAATTATTTTTCCACTTTATTTCGTTATTCCTTTTTATATTTTACTACTTGTAACGAAAAAAAAAACGAACTTTTCTTTTTGTTAAAGCCTGTGCATGGGCACCATGTCATGTCATTTCTTCACCGATTTAATTAAGTAATGCCTTGGTATAGAGAGAAGACATAAGCCTTTTGTCACAATGATTTGGATTTTCTCCAGTGTCGCACATATTTTTTTGCAGGGGGGTGAAAAATTCGATCAAAAGTTTTAGCAAATTCAAAAATGTGCAAGATTTTTTGGCCCACCCTTTATAATTTACAATAATTAATAATAAAAAGTGCACCACGCAACCACCTTTCCAATTTCACTTTTTATTTTAGCTTATTCGAAAAAAATCAAAAAAGTGCTCCAAGCCGTGTCTTAGTTTTTACAAAATGTGCCCTCCATTTAAAGTTCAGTCAATTCTGATGTTTATTAGCCTTCAAAAAGTATGAATATCGCATGTAACTTCGACATTTACTGAGCTAAGGTCACTGAAGGAAAAAAAGAATCTCTACTCCTGAGGCCATAGTTTCTCCCCAGATTTTCATTAAAAAAAAAATACAACTGCCAACTACTATTTTCACAATTTTTTAAATTTTTGCCAGGGACACTAAACATCAGAATTAGCTGAAATTTTGCAGGGTTCTTCAATTTCAAATTCTGAACAAAAATATCTAAGGGATTTTTTAAATTTTCAATTTTTATTCTCGTAAAAAAATCTTTCCCAAAGATTTAAAACTAAATGCGGTACAGAACAAACCCAATTATTTTTCCACTTTATTTCGTTATTCCTTTTTATATTTGACTACTTGTAACGAAAAAAAAACGAACTTTTCTTTTTGTTAAAGCCTGTGCATGGGCACCTTCCCAATGAGCATTTTTAGAAACTTCTGGTGACAGATATTTATATAATTATTATAAAAAGGGTTCCGTTGATACCCTAGGGTATTTAGAAGTTTCCTACAAGAATTAAGTTTGTATATTTGTTTTATTAAAGGCTCTAAATTGATGGTACCCTAAAGTAACATAAAACTGGCGTTAACAATATTTCCATGGACATCTTTATAAAAATTGAAGTCATCGGTTCAAATATTATATAAATTGGTGTTAACAATGTTTCCACCAACATATTTATAAAAATATAAGTCATCAGTGACAAAAGTTATATAAATTGGTGTTTGAAATCTTTCTGTCAACCCACCTATAAAACCGTAAGTAACTATCAATTAAAGATATATAATAGATTGGTTTTTAAAATGTTGCTATCAACCCACTTATAAAACTTAATTAACCAACAACAAATTTATATAAGATAAGATTGAAAATATTTCGAGAGACACTTATAAAAACTTGGGAACTCACACACAATAGTTATATAAATTGGTGTCTGTAATATTCTTATGAACTCATTCATAAACCTTTTTTGCCCATAAGGTTTTTTCTATAATTTTGTTATTAATTTCTTTATATAGTGATTATAATACAACTGTTTTTAGAACAAAAAAAAACAATTTTAATTTATTTTGGCAATTATAAAAACAAAACAAACAAGATTTTTTAAGGTTAATTTTGTGACATCAAAAGGCGCGTTTTTGCGACCTCAAAAGGAGCGTTTTTGCGACATCAAAAGGCACGTTTTTGCGAGATACCATACCATTATTATCTTGTTTTAATTACATCAATCTGAGAGAGATAAGAGATCCAAATCTTTTTGAGATAGTTGCCGATGACAGATATCGGGATCGAATACATTTTACACCCGATTCCCACCAGCGTTTCCCATGCGCAGTCACCCTGACTCAAAAAACTCATCACGTGGACCGATATGAACTTGTATAGGCAAATCTCGCTTAGACCACGTGATACGTGTTTTGATTCGGGGGACCCACGAATGAGAAACGCATAGATGGGAACCGTGTTTTAGAAAAAGAGAACAATATAGTAACCGTGTTAAGGTCGCAAAAACGCACCGTGAAACGTCGAGCGCATACGCTGATACTGCTGGTCGGCGGCAAATGTGAACACCCCGGAAAATACTCGCCTGTACACCATTCGACCCCTCAATCTAACTATATTCTTGAGATAGTTACCTCTGATAGTTATGCGGGCTTGAAGTGTGTGGAGGCGGGTATTTTTCCTGGTATGTGTAGTATGCTCGATCTCTCGAGGAATGCATTTAGGAAAAGAGAACAATGGTAACTATGTTAAGCTCGCAGAAACAGACCATCAGTGTTCAACACTGCGCCATCTGTAGCCCTTTGTTCCAAGTAGCATAATTTTTTAAAAGGGTTATAAAATAGTGTTGACGAGTTAAACAGTGGTATAGTTGTATTGTTTTTTTTTATAGAATTGTCGGAAATTCTCGCCATTTTGGATTACAAAAATAGGTTTTTGGCCTAAATAAAAACGTTATTTATGGGGTTTCAACATGTGTTTCAATCGAAATATTGCTTGTTAGGGTTAAGAACAACATACAAAATTCAATATTTGTCCCAGAAAGAAAAAAACGCGTATGAAAAAAAAACCGATATTTAAATTAATATTTTTTTTCTTGTTTTCTCATGTATTTTTGGAGCCCATGAAATTTACGTGAGTGTATTCGAAAACTATACAGTACACACGGGACCGCAGCTGATTTTTAGAGTAGGATGACTTGAAAAACAGCTTTTATTTGACTATAGTATATAAATATTCATATTCCTGCTTCAGCTTATCTCACTTTCATTTTTATTTATTTTAGAAGATTGCTAAACACCATTTTATAAATTTTTTTATTGTAAAAAGAAAAAGAATAATACATAACAAGCAAAGGGAAGAAAGATGGAAAATCTATATTTCTAAATTCATAAAAACCTTTAATTTGTTATGTAGTGTTGTTAGAACAGTTGTAAAACCTTTTTATAATAATCTCTATACTTGAGGGCTCATAAGGAAGTTTTATAAAATCTATATGTTGTTTTTTTATCCATTACTATGTACCATAAATTTTTATAAGCTGGTGTTGAACAGTTGTTTTTCAAGTCTTTTTTACTCATTTAAGAGATATATTAGAGTTATAAAATTATCACCAACACTAAATAATATAACTTTTGGTTATTTTATGAAGGTTTTATATTATTTGCTGTAACTTTTATATAGACAAAAATGCTCATTGGGATGTCAAAGAAAACTAAGGAGTATTAATTCGACAGGTGGCGCACACAAGTACCACGTCTCCGCGGATTAAAAACTTTTTGTTTTAAATTCGAGAGGTGTGCATGATTGCCTGTGTAGCTTCAACTGTCAGGTACAATCTTATAACTCCCTGATGATTCCTAATAAGGATGAAACAGGTCTGTAGGTGTCTGGATTCTCCATTAGACATTGGAGCACTCGTCGTAATGAAGTGAAAAACAAAAACGCTTTGTCCGATATGCCACGAGTGTTACTTTAATTTTTATTTGCGGACACGAGATTCACTTTGTTGATTATTAATTGTTGCTTTCTAGCAGTTGCTACTTGCCATCAGAAGAAAAAACCCCGCAACCCACAAATTTTTCAAAAATGGCTTTTTTGGACTTGCTGGTTGGTTAAAATGAGAAAAAAATATATTTTTTTATTTTTCACTTTAAAAAAAATTAATCCATGTATTTACAACCCTTTTATGACCTCTACTAAGCTATAACCACGTATATCGTCAGTGCTAAGAAAAACCACGTGAAGTCTGTGGATTTACGTGGTTCTTTCTTAGTATTTATGGCTTTTGCCCAGCAGGACAGCCCGAATAGGACATGTTATTTTACCGTATGTGCCTTATTTTATCTGCAAAACGCACAATTATTAATTTTATTTTTTGTATTTTAATTCATATTTTAAATCTTTAGCTATAACCAAAAAAAATCAATTCTCTGTATTACACCTAGAACGTTTTTTAGATACTTTATTACAATTCAAAGCTTCTTTTCTATTTTTCCACAAATCAAGTTTATCTCGCTTACGGGGCTTTTCCTTCTGACCGCAGTATACTAAATTTCAGAGTGAAATGCATAGTTAAAGGGTTGTAACTTATATAGATTGCAGTCAGTGGCAGATACAGGGAGGGGGATGCGATCCCCCCCCTTCCTTCGTAACTAACCCAAAAAATTTTGTCTGCGTCGGAATAACACATTGATTGTTACCATTTTTATTTAATTTTAAACAAAGTTATGATTAAAACAAAACAAGAAGTTAAAAAACCTCCAAATCAGTTACTTCAACTGAAAAGAAACTAATAAACAAAAGATCAAAAGATCTTGGGTGGAAATAACGAAAATTCAAACTGGGATGAGCATCCCACAAGGAACACACAAAAGATCAAAGCGAAAAGAGAAATGATTAAACGATGTTTCGCCCTGGGGGAAATCAAAGTGTGTGATGGTGTTTAATGATGTGTAGTGGAGGGTGACCAGTGAAACTACTGATGATCCCACGCTGGTTATTCAGGGCGAAACATCGTTTAATCGTTTCTCTTTTCGCTTTGATCTTTTGTACGTTCCTTGTGGGATGTTCATCCAAGTTTGAATTTTCGTTATTTCCCCCCAAGATTTTTGATCTTTTGTTTTTTAGTTTCTTTTCGGTTGAAGTAACTGATTTGGAGGTTTTTTAACTTCTTTTTTTGTTTTAGTTGCCTTAGGGACATAATCCTACTGGAAATAGTAACACGCCAGGACGAATTCGTATCAGGCAACTTGGATAAGTGCCAGTGCGGAACGATGCCTATTTGTGAGTGGTTCAAGGTTGGAAATCAAAGTGTGTGATGGTGTTTAATAATGTATAGTGGAGGGTGATCAGTGAAACTACTGATGATCCCACGCTGCTTACACAGGGCGAAACATCGTTTAATAATTTCTCTTTTCGTTTTGATCTTTTGTGTGTTCCTTGTGGGATGCTTATCCAAGTTTGAATTTTCGTTATTTTCACCCAAGACATTTTGATTGTTTTTCACAAACCAAAACTACACTTTTGCACTCGACGCGCTTTTCGCTAACAACGTTAGCATCATCAGGAGACGATAAGTGGCATTTCCGCGTAAAAAAGGTCAAGGTCATTTTTAGTATATTTTTTACTGGGACATCCTTGATGCTAACACACAAAAATTTCGCCTCAGGCGCATTTAGAACATTATTTTGGCCACAAATCTAGAATGTAGACCAGATCTCATCCCAACACGGCGGCCAACCCAACCCAGTTTTTGTAAATATTTCATAAAAAACGCGAAAAAGATCGAAATTTTTTAAGAATGTTCTGCTTAACCTGCAAAAAATTTTTAACAATTTTAGTTTAATTTTAAGAAGTTTTTGTCACTAATTGCCACACTTTTTGGTCGGAAAAAAATATATTTCTTGAATTATGTGCTTTTGTGTTTGTGCCATCCAGTACTATAATTTAAGGTAAAAATGAAAATTTTCCATATAGATCTTCGAGAATAACACCCTATAAACCTGTAAAAAAAATGCCAAAAAAAATAAAAAATAGCATACAATAAAGCATTCAATTTTAAGTAAAAAATGTCAAATAAACTTTTTTGTAGCACGGTTAGTTTTTTAGGAAAATTTTTTGAAATATTTCAAAACTTGTAAAAATTGAAGTTCTAGAATTTTATATACCATCCATTCAAAAATAAAATTTTTTGAAAATTTTTTTAGGTTGTATAGAATCATATGCTGAGCAGAAAATGTTTTATAAATTTTTTTGTCAATGTCATCAACACTTTTCTCACAAAAATAATCTAGTTTAAAAATCTACAAAAATGGTCAATTCCATTAGCCGTTTTTGCACCAATTTTTTATCAAGAATTTGGCAATAAAAAATTAAAACATCAAATGCAAAAGATAGATGTGTTCTTTGTCTGCCAGCTAGCATTAAAAAAATACATATACTAATGTTCACTTTATCAAAGTGAAAGGATTGAGTCAAATTAAACTAAAATCGTAAATTTTAACGGTATCATAGCGCCGCAGTCGAAAATTTTTAAGAAAATGACAAGTACATATCCCATTTTTTTCAAAAAATTAAACTAATACCGTAAATATCAAAGATGTTACAGCACCGCAATTTATGCCCTACTTTTCATTTTCTACATGTTTTCGTAAAAAAATTTTTGGGGCAAAGCGGTCAATAACACGATCAATTTCATTTTCAATATGTCTATTGATATGCAGCAACGCTAAGCCCATCAGATGAATTTTCGTCATAGTGTTTTTAAGTACTATATTTCAATCTTCTGAGGCAGGAGAAGCTTCCTTCTGACGAAGCATTACTTAAGCCGATCACACACAAACGCTGCACTGCGTGCACTGCGATGGCATAGAGGTTTCAACCAATTAGCGCTCCATCTCAGAACGCCATGTTGAAAATTCTCGAGCGCCGATTGGTTGAAACCTCTGCCACCGCAGTGCACGGAGTGCAGCGTTTGTGTGTGATCGGCTTTACTGACAAACATCCAAAAATGTTTTTATCAACGGAAAAATATCGCCACATTAAATTTGTTCATTGCCTCGAAAACCTTATCATATATGTTTTGATTTAAGAATTTGTGTTTCGGATTAATTAAACAGTTTATAGTGTTTGGAAACGACATTAGTTAATTTTGCGTTGATTTTGCCTTCAAGTTCTATTAAACTTGTTATGAATATATTCAGGTCAAAAATACTTAGTCTCGTTATTGAAACTTGATTTTATATCCGAAATGATTTTGTCTAAAACTTTTTTTTAAAATAGAAACTCTATGATACTGTTCTGTATTTTCAATATCGTTGTTTTCGCGGTAAGTACGTCATGCGTTTGTTTATTGTTCTGCAATTTCTCGTTTTTTCTCTAAAGACTTCAGGGTTTCTATCAGCATCTTTGTTGTCTACTTATTTCTGGAGCCCGCCCGCCACATACATACATAATCAACAAAAATTTTTGCTTTTTTGGTGGCCATATTGAAATGCAAGATGGTGGACGAAACGAAAATAACTATGGAGCATAAAAGAGCATGTTCAAAAAAGGCCAATAAAATTGACCATTTTTGCAGAGAAAAGTGTAAGTGCTACAAAAAAATTTACGGAACATTTTTTGCTCAAGATAAGATTCTATACATTTGTCAAAAATTCGTTCTTAAAAAATTTGATTTTTTAATGAATGGCGTATAAAACTCAAAAGGCCAATTTTTGCAAATTTTAAAATATTTAAAAAAAATTTCCTGAAAAACTAAACGTGCTACAAAAAAGTTTATTCGACATATTTTACTTAAAATCTATTCTATTTGTTTAGTCAACAGTTTATTAGTTTTACATATTTTACACATACATACACATATTTACACACAAGATATATCAGAATACGCACTGATAAAAGCGATACCAACCCCACTTCACATAGAGAATAAATCTTACTGGGCATTAGCAACAAGCGACATACTGCCAGTCAACTACAACAACCAACAATATTTTCAGCTAACCCACGAGGAAATGCACTCATGTATTAGACGAAAAACTTTTTTGAGACCAGCCCAAAGTACCTAATCGACGACATTTATCAGAGACATAAGGGGATGAAGTGTGCAATCAAGGAAGTCAGGATAGCCACAATTACTCCATTTGAAGTTAACGTTGCTATCACATGCAATGGAATGAGAGAAGACATTCTGTTGAATAGCACTGGAATAATTAAAATATCCGAAGACTGCCTCATTAGAACACAACAAAACATCATTGCACCTAAACGGAGTAACACGGCAGCAGTTATTGCAAGCTACTCAAAAACATCACCAGCCCAAATCAATTCAACCATAACTCGTACAAAGACCTCCGAGGTCATCCAATTAGATAATGAAAAAGTAATTACAATTAATCACGATGAACTAGCTAAACTGAAGGTCGATGAGTCAGTATTAACGATATAAATTGTAGTCAGAAAAATAATAAAACCAGTATTTACTTAGTATCTAACTACTAACGTTGTTTCACTCACCAAACCTAGTACGGCCAAGCCACTTTGCCGTTGGTCTATAGTAAGGCTGCTATAGAGTAGTAGTGAATAAAAAGGTCCTAAGATCTTACACTATTTGTTTTTAAATGTAATTTTTTAAATGTTGAGAAATGTTCGCATTTTTTTACAGGTTTATAGGGTGTTACTTTCTAAGATTTATATGGGAGATTTTGATTGTTATCTTAAATAATAGTGCTGGATGGCACAAACACAAAAACTCATGATTCAAGAAATATTTTTTTTTTCTTGGAATCGACCAAAAAGTGAAATGTGCCCGATGAAGAATTATTATTATAAGCCGGGGTGCAATCGCGTACAGTTCGATTTCATATTTCAGTAGGCCGGAAAATTCGAGCTTTTCAGAACTGTAGTCTTTGACGGTTCTACTTCGATGTATTGTGCAAGTTCGAATTTTCTCAATTTTGAACTAGGTACGAAAATTCTACCGTATGCGGTATAGTGACGTGCGCTATCAAACGTGTAAAAAGACAGTACGCTTTTATTATAATTTTGTTTAAAGTAACGAATCTAGAATCGAGACCACATCGCAACCCAGATTTTTTTTTTAATATATCATGAAAAACGCAAAAAACATGAAAATTTTAAAAGAATGTTGCCTAAACTGCGAGAAATTTTGCCTGCAGCGCTATAATATGAATGATTATGGTTAAATTTTTACAAATTTTTATCAACAACATTTGGAACGTGTAAAAAATACAGTTTCAAAATAATTTTCTCAAAATTTTTGCTCGCGGCACGTTTAAGACATAGTATTTTTTAATCAGTTTTTTTCATGCACACTAATCAAACGCAATACCTACTATAAACTGCCCGCCCCCCTTTAAATCGGCTGCATCCGCCCCTGTCCCCCTTTTAGAAGTTTTCCAAAAATATACCTATGTAAATTTTGGGAAATGTCATATATATACTTCGTTATAAAGTCTTACCCAACTAGTTTGAAATCCTTAAAAATAGATATGTCTTGGTTGAGAAACAAATAGACTTTTTATTTTTTGTTTAAATTGTTCCTTAATTTATCATATTTACCTTCATTCAAATGATTTACGTAGGGTTCAGTATGTTATTACATACAAGAAATTTAGACAAATTCCTCGTTATCGTCTTTAGTCTAAAAATCCCTATTATTCTAAAACTTATCTACGTTATACTAGACACTTCCTCTTTAGTCAAATCACCCTCGTTCATGCATTGTACAGCCTACCTTATCAGTTATGTGTTATCAGGCTGTGTTACCCTTCTACCCTTATATGTATGTCGTGCACTATCTATGTTGCTTTTTCGCCTAGAATTGGGGCTTATTTTATGTTTACGGGGTACCATCTTGATTGTTACGGGCTATCAGAAAATGGTTTGTAAAGGTATGTAAATTTAGGATACAGATTTGGAATCGCCAGGGTCGAATTAGTATAAAAAGACACCTTACGGGTGGTTTTTCGTTTGAAATGATAGTCTTTTGCCTGCCTACAGTGAAAGTTTTGGTACCCGATAAGGGGAATAGTTTTACCCACCGGTCTATAAGGTTTTGGACTTAAAAGTAGAGATTCCAGTTTTTCTATCAGACCTTTGCTCGGAAAATTTCGACGTGAGGTTCAAAACGGGTCATGTGATATCCATACTTTTTGGAATGAAATAAACATGAGAATTGGCTAAAGAATTGGTTGAATGGAAGGCACATTTTGTAAAAACTAAAAAACGGCTCGGAGCACTTTTTTGTTTTTTTTGCCGAATAGGCTAAAGTGTTGGCCACGAATTCGAAATATTCAAACACGTCAACGTCACTGACAGAAAAAATTGAATATCTACTTGAATATAACCTCATACACAAAACAAACAACACAAAAATAATTTTAGTGATTCAACTAGATCATGTTAATCAGCAAAATAATTTCCTACGATAAATACCTAAATAATTACTTAAGAAACACCGTAAAACAAGATAGATTGAATGGTCGAAATAGATGTTAATATTTGAATTAAATTAGAACTCCAAAGTTTGTACAAAGACGCAAAGTCTAGATCTAAGGTTATTTTACTTAACTTTTAATTTAACTTAAAAAACTTATAGTAGAATGATTTTGCAAATTTACTAATAGATACCTACCTAATAGATACCTACAACATAAATATATGTTTTTTGGTATTAATCAGAACCTAGTAAACAATTGTATAAAATAAAAGTATAATAATAATACACAAAAACTATAAAAATCATCAAATCAAAAGTAAGAAATGTTATCCAGCCCGTGGTCGTCCTCGATGGTACCCATTACCGACGCCGCTTTACGAATATTTAATGCAATCTCTCGAACCAACCTCTTAGCTTCATCACCCCAAGGATCTAATGTCTCAATAGTGATTGGTTTGAAAATAAGGCGATCCTCTATCTCTCTATATTTCGAATGTTTTTTGGATTCAGCAAGGGCAGCAGTTGATCCAAGTATTTATGATGTTTTATGTAAGTAAGATTTTATCAATGTAGGTTGCATCCCAAATCAGCTGCTTTTACTGCTTCCAAGGGATCAAAGTTATCCTATCCGTCTTTTTGCCATCATTCCTACAAATTCCAAGCAGCTCTGGGTTGCTATATATCAGCATATGCAAGGGTACTCCACAGATACATGCAGAGTCTATTGAAACTTGAGTTATCAAGCAGGATTCCGAAGAAACCGGACGGGAGGGTATTAAGACATGCTTTTGATTCAAAAGCTTAAAGAGAGAAGGCGTGCTCTATTCTCATCCCTCTGGCACTCAGTTAAAAGATGTTCTTGACGAACTTTACATATTAAAAGATCAAAATCTTTTGGCTTATATAAATAATAAATAAAGTCTAAATCACAAGAATATAAAATATGATCTGGTAAATTACTATTTACTAATTTAGATGAATCATTAATAGAGCCCCAGAAAGCAGATTTTGATAACATATTTGTATCTCCTATTCCGAGTCCATACAATTTTACAGAGAGTGAACTTTGAAGGCAAGAATTCAATTCGATTGGAAAATTTGTAATTTCTTAAAGACAAGTTTCAAGAAGAAAATCATATTCTTTCTAAATATTTCTGACTTTTCCAGCAGGGAGCAGAACGTAATAATTACGAAATTTGAGGTATGGAAAAAGACGACTTTAAAAGTAAATTGGCCACTTGTGAATCAAGTAATTTTAATTCAACCGCCAAGCTAATTTCATCAAAAGAAAAAACATATCTACACAATTTAAAACTAGAAATTGGGATTTCTAATAATTCTAACTTTATTTTTGAGGGATTTTTTGATATTAAATTAATTTTTTGAAAATTTTCGAAAAATAAAAAATAAGGAAGGGGCTTAAGGATCAACTTGCAACATTGATATATGAAATTGTAATATTAAGGAATATATTCTTTTAGTTTTTATAAAATTGTGCTTCTATTGACCATGTTGAAGGCATTTTGGTAATGAACTTTTAAAATAATTTTGTCAGAAAATGAACAAAACCTTCTCATTCTTCTCATCGGTCTCCGCGTCCGTGCCACATTTACTGCCAAAACCTAACTGAAGTGGCCCAAAGAGTTTCCCAAATTTATCATAAAGACAAGAACAAATTATTTTGTTTGGTAAGCGACGAAGGTAAAACCCAAATGCGCAAAAATTACCTCAAAAAAAATTGGACGGATATCCTTTGGTATAGGATCATGAAAACGGTGATTTATAAATAATAAACTAATGTCCAAATCCACCAACGTAAGTAGCTATAATCCTGATCAACACTACTCGGAGTTTGGAATGAGTCTTGGTTAACAAATCTGCAATGTAATTAGTAACTAATCACTAATGATCTTGAAATTAGCGGGTAATAGGACTAATAACTAATCACTATTAAAGTTTAATCGGGGAATTTTTGTGTTGGTGGATACGAGCATAGGTGATGATAATAATTTAAAGTTTTTATCACCAAGTTTGTAACCTACAAGATTTTTGAGGTGGCACGTCCCAAGAGACCGGATAAACCAGGGCTAAATGAAAAAATAGAATTTTTTAATTGTTTCACAGTTATGTTTAAAGGATGTTGAACAAAATTATTATCAAAATTGGGAATTTTATCACGATCATCTGGTTTAGGGTCTTTTTCTTTTAATTTCTGCAAAGTTTCTTCATTTTTAAGGGCAATGTTATCGTTGGAAGTTGAAATTCTACTGTCATTCTTTACGTCTCCTTTGGAAATGTTTGACTGTATCTTCCTCGCCAAAAGCTTATCTTGACAGAAGTTGTTTGTGCTTTTGAGGGTGTCCGTTTTTCTCAAATATCTTGTGCTGTTCTAGAATCTCAGTTGTAGAAAGTTTCTGGTTGGACTTACAATGATTTGCGATTTAATTTTGAGTTTTCAGGCAAACTGAAAAAAAAGTTGATAAAATTATATTCTGACTGGTTTGGCTTTAGGTTTTGGATGAATTAGATAAATTATTTTCGTAACAATGAAGAATTGGCAAAATGTTTGTTTATGCACTAGATGTATGAATTTCTAGAATATTTTCAGTTTCAAAATTTTTGAGTTCTCTTCAAGTAAAAAATTTTGTTTTTCAAGTAAATCACAATGCCTATTTTTTGGATTGCCACCAAAAAAAGAACTTGGTTTTTGTATAGTTTTTAAAAGAAATAACGATGGGTATTTTACATATCAAGTCATTAATAGAGGGGTTTTCTTCAAACGTGAACACATTAAAATTAAGTTGGAGTACCTCAGATAGAGACGCGCTTTTAAAGTGAGTTTCATAAACCAAAATTTTTTTGATGTTTTTACAGTATTCTTCAGAAGAAATTTGGAATATGCTTTTTTCAAAAATTTGAAACATTTCATTATGACATGACAAAATATTTTTTCTTAGATACCATATTATGAACCAGGAACTTTTTGAAGAAAAGGACCCTCTGGGTGTTCGTAAGCACTCCAAATCTTTATTTTAAAATATAAAGAGCTTGTAAAAATGTTGTAATAAATGGTAGAGGAGAATTCTTCATTCTGATTGAACTATTTATAAGTTTGAGCAAAGACTTAAAGTAGAAAAATAAATAGTAGTTTTTACAACTAGTAACTAAAATAGTGCTTTTTCATGCAATCTTGGTAGAACGAGAGCAGCCAGTGATTAAAAAACGCGGATATAGAAAAGCACAGTTTTTCCACGAGTTGTAAACACTATTTTTTTAACCATACAAAAAACTAGAGCACAAACACATATCCTTCTATTGGTTATTTAATTTTTTGACATTTTTTGTGTACAAAAAAACAATAAGAAAAGGTAATGATTTTGTTATTTTCGAACAGTGAGTAAAATCGTATTTTCGATGAAGTTATAAAAAAAATTTTTAGGATATATCTCTTTTTATAAAAGATATTTTGATCCAATAACCAGGCTAATGTCTGTCAGCTCCGTAGTTATTGGGATATTTACGAAAATAAAAAATATATTTATAATTAACCTAACATGGACTACTTTAACAACTTAATTGTTTAAACTCATTTAATATCAAAATTGGAGTTTGTAAAACCCGTTTTTAATCAAACCATTATTTGCGAAACTATTGTTCATCAAATCTATTCAAAATCAAAACCGAAATTTTTCAAATTTGGCGAATGACGATTACCGAAAAACGGGTTTAACAAATTACAATTGAACAATTAAGTTTCGGATAAGAAAATGATTTAACAAATTGCAATTTTTACAGCGTCTTTAATAAAAAGGGTACAATAAATTTATTTATATATATATATATACATAAATATAATATATAATACTTTTCCATATAAAACAGCATATATACAGATATAAATTCTGTTTTCCCTCATTTTCAGGAGGTGCAAAATCTAAAGTAAAACACGGAAAAATAAAAAAAAAAGTTTTTCGAACTCATTACAACTTCGCTTTCGGCTAAAATTTAATTAAGCAGAATTTTGCATTATCTAATGCCAGTTCAATTATGACAACAATAGCCTCTCGTCTATCCTGAGCGCGGCCGGAATTTTCACCAGGAAAAGCAGAGAAAATTTTAATAAATCATTCTCTCTCCGTCGTTTTCCGGGATATTTTTAGGTTTTCACTGATCGTTTCGAGAGATTTGGTCACCCCATAGGTACACAGGAATAAAACCTTGTTGCAAGTATGAGAAAGATAACACCGTACGATGATCATTTAAACTATTATTATTTAACAGTGTATTTATTTCACTTCCATTGCAGTGGGGTACCCATATCAACTTGGTGAATTTTTTACAAAAATCAAGAATAAAAATGTTTATCCGAGACTACTCCCGATCCCCACAGTGTATTGGAAGAATAAAATATCCGATGTAATAAAAAGTCAAAGTTTATAAAATTAACTACTTCAAAAAAAAAATTGAACCACATATTGCAGACAAGATGAAAAAAACTGATTCTGGACTTTAAAAAAATACAATAGTAACAAAGTTATGATTATTTTCCACAAACCAAAACTACATTTTTCTGCACATTGTTTCTCGTCTCCTGATGATGCTAACGATAAACATTGTTTATCATCTCCTCATGATGCTAACGTTGTTAGCGAAACGCGCGTCGATTTCAAAAAAGTGTAGTTTTGGTTTGTGGAAAACAATCATAACTTTGTCATAGTGCAACCAAAGTTTCAAATTCCCAACATAAAATACAATAGTGTAAATATTCTGGCAGCGCCTTTTTTAATATTTTTTTTTAAACTTTTGCTAGGGTTCCCAGAGAAAACTAAACATCGAAATTAGAGAAAATTTGGCAAATGGGTTTAGTGTTTTGTCCCTAGCTAGTAACTATGACCTTAAACGGCCGTTTCCCGAAGTACGAAGGCAAATGACCACAACAACTACTACAAAGTTTGATATTTTCTCGAATAAGGTCAACGTGAATTCATAATATGAATCTTTTGTGAATTAATAAAATGCTCCAAAAACAAAACTGCTAAAAATTTGACCAAAAATCTTTATTCACAAATCACCCGCACACAAAATTTAAAGTTAAAAAGAAATGAAATTGGATTTCTTCCCAATAATATTTTTATGTGCCCAAAAATCCACTGATAGCGGTTAAAAGCACCACATAAATGTCACGTGAACACATTCTAACCATTTTTTCCCACTTTATCCATATTTTTTCCATTCTTATCCAGCCTTTATGCATCGGAATTCGATTTTGGCGGACCCTTTACCCCCGAAAAAGGGTGGCATTTTTGCCTATATGTGTGTATAGGAAATATATCGGCAAATATTTCTTAAAATGGGTCCATTTAAGAGCATTCGGAGCAGGAAAGTAAAAAAAATGCTATTTTGCGTTTAATAAAAACTGACTTGGAGAATGTTATTTTTATCTATTTAGTACAGTCAGGGCCAATTTATCAATAGCAAGTTTAACTCTCGAGTTAAAGAGAAAGATGGATGATATATACCAAGTGCTAGACTGACAGCTGAAGGTTAAATCGGAGATTAAATCAAATCGTTTATTTTCCAATTATATTAGGAATAGTCAGAAATCTTAAAACTAAATAAGCGAATAAAAAGTAAGAGAAAAGAAAGAAAGAAAAAAGAACACAAACAAACAAATATATATAAGCACACACACACACACATAACTCAAATACAAAAAAGATAAAGAGACTAAAACTACAATCATGACAAAAATTCGTTTACGTTATTATTATTATAAAAACATTTTAAAATTAGGAACTTTTCTAGGCCACTTTTAAACGCATTTAATGTTTTACAGTCTTTAATTTCTGTCGGCAACATATTAAAAAATCGAGGACCTACAATACTTGCATTTTTTGAGGCAATTTGCCCGCACGTACTAACGGGACATAAAGTGTATTTTTTTTGTCTGGTATTGACTGAAAAAACGGAACTAACTAAAGAAAACTAACTTTTGTTCTTAAATACATATACACAAATTTCAAAAATATATAATGATAGCAAAGTAAATATTTAAAAATTTTTAAAAAAAGGTTTACACGTCTCTAAGTAATTAATTCTTGGTACCGATCCAATAATATTTTTTTGAGCTAAAAAGAAATCATTGGCATTTGTTGACTAACCCCAGAAGCAGACATAATAATGCAACCTTGACTCCACTTCTGCGTAATAAACCATTATTAACTGAAACTCGTTATTGATAAACCGGCCCTCAATAGGAAAAAGTCACAGACGGTTTCCACCTACGACTTTCTCGTCAGTGCTTACTCACAAGCCATATGATGTCAATATGAAATGTTATGACAATCATGTGACGCGTGAGCGGGCACGCATGAAAAAGTCGTAGATGGGAACCGCGTGGAAAGAATTCGAAATTTAAGTACCGAGATGTCAGTTAACACCCGATTTGCGGGACTAAACAGTCACACGTATGTCCGCCATCTTAAAAACGGTGTCACTTTTAGTATCTCGACCTATTAACTTCTCTAATGAACTGTCACTGTCAAGAGTAAGAATTTTAATGTGATCTAACTGATTTGAGAGAGATGACGCTATCTACCGTAGTGAAAGTGCGTAACAGATAGAGATAGAGAACACAGCCTTATTCCAGGTGACTAACTTCTAGAGAGAAAAATTCAGTACACTTCCCACCCTCCCCCCGGTTGACCTAAATAAAAAGAAACTTTTTTTATATTTTTTTTAATTAAAAATCACGTAAGTTCTAATAAACTAAATAACCTAAATAAATAATTTTTCTATACTATTATTTTAAAGAATATTTATTTTGACTACTTATTGCTTTTAAAGCAAAATCATTTTTAATTATTATAAACCTCTAAACAAGTCAAATTCGCATTGCACCTTGTAATTATTTTAAAGAGTAGTTGTTTTTTTTATATTATTATAAACTTCAGGCCATCGAGCACCAACATTAGTACTATTAGCTTGTCAATCTTCCAGGTATTCGTTAGTTACATATTCCTTTATTAAAGTTATTTCGTCGAAGAGTTCATCTTCAGTTATTTCTGTTCTAAGTAATAATAGAGTTTCTATCGAAAGTTAAATTTCTGGGAATTGTGGTATGCTTTGTGTCAGCGCATAATGCAACTATTTTTTTTACTAATATTGTGTTGAAACAAAACGTTAATCAAATATTTATTGATTTGGTCTGAGGTTTCGCCAGATAAATCTTTCAGCTCTAAAATTCTTAGTTGGATGCCATTGGTAGGTAGAAAATATCTAATAAGAATTGGTACAAGTTTTGTATTTTTATGGTTAGATGCATCAACGCAAACGGTAGCAAAAGATACTTTTTCTAAATCCTCCTCGAGTTGATTCATAAACATATGTTCAAAAACGCCTTTAATTATCGCTTCCGATTTTGTATGTGCGCTTCCGTATCTAGGTTTGAACATCGATTGTATTAATTTTGACTCACGATCCGCCGATCTGAAGCTATGATTATGCTGTATATCGTAATAAGCCTAGGTGCCAGGTGCCCTCCGCAGCTAAAGTTTTTCTTGTTTTGCCATCCAACGTACTAGATTTCAAGTAGTTTATCATACTACCCGTACCAGCAACAGCAGCAGCACCAGACTTATGCTTAGCGGATTTTATATGCGCTTGAATTTCTCCTCCATATTGGATTGAAAGATTAGACCAGCATAAACTGCAGACAATCCCCGAATTATCTTGTCCAAATTTTTTCAAAAAGTTTTTTGGAGATTTTCATTGAACACCCACTTTCGCCTTTTTTCAGACCTAAATGACAAAGTATTTTCTTATTCGGAGTGGTTTTGAGGAATAAAAAACAAATTTTACTTAAAGATTTACGTCTTTTATCTATTTTTCTATTAGCATTAGCTCGACTGATTCCAATATAGACTGACTTCTTTACGCTTTATCCTCCTCTTATATACCCATGAGTAGGAACAAAACCTTCTGAGAATATTCAAGCATCGCCTGTTCGCGTGAATTCTCGAATTTTCCTGTTCGGACTCAGGAGTTCGTGGGCTCTCTTTCCCACTTAAAGCGAAGTGCAGCCATAGTCCTCTTGCGAGGCTACCTGCTGCCACAACTGAACCAAGAGTTTCCAGCGAAAGCGGAGTGCGTCGTTAAGGTGACACAGAACAAAAAAAAATCAGAAATGTAACTTAATCTTTCAGAACTTGTTAAGGTAAGGTAACAAATAGATAAAACATGACGAAATTAAAAAATCCAGTATAATCTAGTATATATAGATTTTCCAGTATGGTTGGTCAAAATCCTGAACCTGTACTTGCCAATTCCATACGGTTGGTCATCTTGCCTTATTTAACAGCTATTTGAGGCACAAAGAAAAAATCACTATCTTTTTTAAAACTGCATTGCTTATTCTTTTCAGGAAATTTACGCTTATGTTAACATTACGGAAAAACGGTTTGTTTGTCCTAATGCTTCTCTAATTGATCCAAAGTTGATCATATAATATGTTTTGTTAGACAGCCTCATTGGCCCAATTTTAAAAAACTTTTTTGTGTTTTACAAAAAAAATAATGTAATTATTGCTTACAAAAATAAAACACAAAAAAGTTTTTTAAGGTTGAACCAATATAGAAGCCGAGATCCTAGAAGTTACACAATTTTTAAGATTTTGTTTGAAGGTGGTAGACAATGTTACCAAATATGAATGCTGTTTCTTCGCCTCTTTCCAGTCCATATGATGTTGATTTTCCCAGAAATGTGGAACTATTTTTGATTCAATTGTGTCCCCTTGTCGAGTTTTACGTTTGGGTTCTGTAAGGCGTACCTGGTAGATGCAGTTCTTGGTATTGTGTTGATATGGTTTAGTTTTTTTTTATTGACGTCATATTGTTGTGGTCGTTTTGAGGACATTCCGAAGATGGTTTCCTGTGCTTGTTATCTTTTCTGAGATTTCTTTGTTGTATGGAATTGTTAGTGTCGCCTTTCTTTCAGTATTTACGTCTGTCTTCCTTTCCCATTTAGTTGGAGAAACCGTTCCTTCGCAGATAGGATCGAGTTTTTTACTTTTCCCTATTTAAAGCTTCGTTTGTATCGCAGATGTAGGTGGCTCGATCTATGAGAGATGTTGGAATTCCCAGTTTGATTTGAAGTTAAAGTATTGTGCAGTATAGGTTGGTTTGCAATGTACGCTTATGTATGTCTCTTTTTTCCAGAGTGAATTTAATTAAGTTTTTTATGCTGTTGACATGAATAAAGGATTGTTCTAGTATGTCGTTGTTGTCCTTTTCCCAGACGACGAATATATCTTTCATGTAAAGTTTATGTCTCCTGTCAGAGCTTCTTCTTCAAAGGATTCCATAAAGATGTTGGTCACTACCGGAGATCTCTCTAAAAATGTCCAGATTGACAATTTTGAACTCCCCCTATTCATTGTACTACCTAATTCCTCTTTGAATTCTAAACGAATCAACTACCTACTACTTCCAACGCATAACGCAACTAAAGATAATTTTTTAATGATTTTTCATTCATTTTCTGATCATTTGAAACGATAAACTTGAGAATTCAGTGCAAAATTGATCACTGCAGGCACCAAAAGTACACTGATATCTTAGAAAAAAGTGGGCATTCAGTAGATATTATAACTTCGCCTTCTTAAAATTTAAAAGCATTGTGTTTTTTAGTTTTCTGCTAATTTTGTGAAAAACGTTTAAGTTTTAGATGTTCACAAAATACGATTTAAAATAAATGTCTAACATATACAATATATACGTTGCAGTCTCATTAAGATGAAATTCAAAAAAATAAGTAAAGTAAGCAGTGGCGCACTGAGAGGGGGGGTTCAAATTAAGTTTTTTAGTATTTATCCTTAAAACCCCTCCCCCTGAAGTCAATTCCTGGGTACGCCACTGAAGTAAGTAACTAATCAATAAGTCCGATTCGATAAAGACACGATTGTATGCAGGGTGTCCTAAAAGTCTCAGTCGCTCCTAATTTATCCAAAAGAGGCAGAAAATTTAAATTTTTACAAAATTAGATAGCTTAAAAATAATATATATTAAGAAAGCGGAGCTAGAGATATTTTAGCAAATTTTATTCTGATTCGAAAAATACCTGATATGAGTTAAATAAGAGAAAGTTCGGTATTCATTCATTGTTTTTAAGAAAAATTATATTAGGTAGATCCTTGTCTAATTCATTGCTCTTTGAAAAGTTTCTGTAATTTTATTTAAAACCCGCTAGAGAAAAAGGTAAGATTAAGGTATTTTTGTAAATATACAAGCATTTAAAAAAGTAAGCTCGCCGCCCTAGCTCCTCCCCCTTTATGACTGGCGGCATAATCAGCCTCCAAAAAGATACTTTTTTGTGAACCATCTAAGTCATTGAAATTTTAATTTTCGGCCTCTCTTGAGTTGGGACTCCATATAATAATGGCTATGATGCTGTATGTATACTGCCTTTTGTATCTATCTTTTACAAGGTTATCGGTGCATAATTTTGAAACAACGAAATGCAAAAATTGTAATTCTGAAATTGGCAAATTACCGAAGAAAATCGTTCCCTGCAGATAAGTTTTTAAGTGCATGGTTTCTCTACTCTTAATGGTTAACTTGCATCCCTCCCCCGGTAAAATTAAAATGGTTTATCATTCGTAATGTTGCAACCTAGTCCTCTTTTTGCCAAAAGAAAGATAACGTTCATTTTGAACAACCTATAAGTTTGACCCCTGTCTGTGCGTACAGGGTGTTTCATCTACAAAAAAGTTTTAAATACAAAAGTTATTTGATTTATAAAGATCTTCAAAAATATTAAAGTTAAAAAAAAACAAGTGTCATTCGAAGTGTTTATTATATTTTATATATATATATATAAAATATTTTTTTACAGTTTTGAATTCTAGGTTACTTCCTGATTTCAAAAATGCATACCTTTTTTAACTTAGGTGGCTGTGAATTAAAATTTGTGCTGTTTACATTAGACAAGTCATCATACTTATAGTAGGCAATGATGTTTTTTGCTGTCTTTAAAAAATTGCTAAATCATAGTAGGCGATATTAAAGTGTTTATATACTTATAGCACAAATTGTAATTCACAGCCACCCAAGTTAAAAAATGTTAAAGTCCAATATCTCAATAACTATTGAACCCAGTGCATATAAGTTATACATTTCTGAAATCAGGAAGAAAACTAGTATTCAAAAATATAAAAAAATACAGGGTGTTGTATTGAAAATAAGAAAGTGGCTATCAGTATTTGACACTTCGAATATTAACAGATATAACAGGTGGGGGGGGCATTTCAAATTAAAAACCCTGTACGTAACTCTTGAACAAGTGAACGGACTGCGATGTTCGGCTAAGTCCCGGAGATAACACGCTTCCTACACACAGATGTCAAGGCCCAACTAATATTTAAAGTTGTCATGACGTAACCGGCACCACATAGAATTTCCTGAAAGTAACTGCAACTTGTCCCCGCTACGTGCCTGTATACCATACCGTGACGTAGTAATTCGCTAAGTGGGGAACAATTTTCCGGTTATTGTTACGTTGCCACGCCGCAATCACGTTTCTGATACGTCGCGGAGGCGCTTTTTTATATGATGGTGTCGAAAAAGGAGTAGACTAGTTCCAAAATTTCTATTCGGTTTTTTTTGGTAGTATAAATTCATACATGACAAAGTGAATAACAAAACAAACAATTTCGTCAAATTTGTTACTTTGGTTATAGCTAGTCTAACAAGTAGAGTCAAAATTCAACTGAGAAGGAAATTTTAATGTGAAATATACGTCACGTTTCTTGCAAAAAACACACAATTCTGCTGTTTTCTTGTAGCTGATGAAATTTTTTGTTGTGGTTTTTGGGGTTATGTTTTCACAGCCAGCAGCTGAGCCTCTCAAAATTTGTTGGATATCGACGTTTGCTGATCATAATTTAATTTGGGTATAAAACTATGATGTATAGAGTATGATTCCCCGATAGCAGTAAATGTTACTTTAAAAGAGTTGCGACTTAGAAGTGGTCATAAAAAGTTATTTCCTCCACACTGCCACATTATTATGCAACTATGATGTCGCAAACATTTGTAGTGGAATTTAAAGTGAGTTGTGGCGCTCAAGGCAAATAAGTAACGAATAAAAGTCGGGGCTACTACACGCACTACATTCACGAATGAGAAGGAACCTTGGGGGGATAAGAACTTGGTACTGTGCCATGGTGGTAAGAAATACTTTGAAACGACACTATACAAGAATATTAGAAGTCGTTGCTGGGGGTAATTATCACGTATGGTGCACTTTTACACGATACTAGAGAGTAATCCAAACTTATAAGTACCAAATTAATAATAATAATTCTTAAATACCTAACTTCTATTTTTATGTTAATTAGGTTTAACTAAAAACAGTAAAAGAACTTGAATTGAAAAAAATTGGAAAAAGTCCCAAATTGTTGTTCTGACGACCACCCTACTACTATAGGAAAGTAGCTGCTAATGTTAGTTGGGGGACCTCTTCAATGTTTATCCTATTATGATGAAATTTGGTGTGTAGAGGTAGATTAGGTTATTTCACTTATGTCAATCAGTTTAGAACGTAATGTCTTGCGAGATAAGTAGAGTAAATATAATCTAGATATTTTATTTCATATTCGCTAATGTTGGAGATTGTCGGAGGTTTTATGAGTAGAGTTTTTTTTTACTGTCTGTGACCTTCGCTCAGGAAATGTCGAAGTGACGTTCAAAACCGGTCATGTGATATCCACACTTTTTGGAGTCAAATAAACAAAAAAATTCTAAACTGCGATTGCTATTCCTACACCATCTATATAGACCATTTTTCCGTAGAAAAATATTAAACTATAGTTAAATGGTTATCCAAACCACTCGTATTTTTGCGTGTGTGTTTAAATAATTCCACATATGACGTCATACTCAACTGTCTTCTCAAGATTAGATTTTTTTTTCTTTTACGGTATTAAGACGCGTGAATGTGGGAAGAACTGAGCTTGTACCTGACGGATGGGTAAACCAAGCACTGCTCTGTTTAACCCCTAAATGCACCATAGGCCCTTAATCGCGACTGACTATCTAATCCATTATTTTTCTCTCTTGATCCCACATAAATGAACAAAGAGGAAGCATGGATTAGCTAAACTAATCCGAATATTTTTACGGTGCATCTGGGGGTTAAAATAAGTTTTCCCGGATTCTTTCCCCCTGATGATCACAGTCTTTATAAACTGTCGAAACATGTCGGATTTTAAATTAAAAAAAAAACAGTGGAGAATGACCAACGCATTTTTATTTAATCCATAAACCATGTTTTTTTTACCATGACGTCACACTTAACTAATTTTGCAAACTCCCAAAATTTTGCAAATTTTGAAATTGATTTGCGTTTGTGGTTTGGAAGTGAGGTTAGATTAAATATATTTGCAGTTCAGGAGACTGCATTTTTTTAATATTTTACATTTTTATGGGGTTACAAAATATGTGCATGGCTACTACATGACCTGTTATGTTCGATGCCGTAATATTAAAATATCTATTGTTTGCAAATAGGCTTAATTTCTCTATCTAGTATATAAAAAAAAACATATCAATTCATCAATTGGATAGATAGATAGAGAACCCTTCTTCTGATCCCAACCCTACATACTTAAATTTTCCGCTTACATTTTCTGCTATGTTCTTACGACCAAGGTATGTTGGACTGATTTTGTCTCTTTCTTTCTCACATAAAGAAACCAATCGAAGGTGTTAACCACAGGGTAAACCACGACGTCATTCATAACGAAAAAGTTGCCTTATGTTTTAGTGGTTTTAGCAATAAGTTGTGTATTGTCTATTTCTGTAGATTCTAAGCTAGACTTATACATACCTCGACCGTTGCCGTTTGCAGTTCGAGATGTGCGTTTTAAATTTTTTGCTTTATTGCCTAAAAACTTCCTTTTGTAATCTATTTCTGCTAACGGCAGACGATATATTTTATAAAGCAATAAAATATGCTAGGTCAAAAATAAACAACTCTCCATCTCAGTTTACAAAAGTCTCTGATATCCACGAGCACAATACTCGAAATGGTCAACTTTTGCGCTTGCCAAAACATCAAAATTCGTTTTTTAAGAAGTCTCCATACTACATAGCCATTAAATATTACAATACCTTACCAAATGATTTAAAATCTATAGTTAAGGACAGTATGTTTTATAGAGAAATTAAGAAATATTTAGTGGCGAAAGCTTTTTATTCATATAATGAATACTTAAAACAATAGCGCTTTTTTCCCCTAATATTTTCGTTCTTCGTCACTTCTGCTTCTCTTGTATTTTTTTTAAATAATTACTGTGTTAGTGTTTATGTAATTAAAAAAAAAACTCTTGTTATGTGTATTTAATTATACGAAAAAATAATTATGTTTCTCAAGCATGTAACTGTTAGTGCTGACTTTAAAAAGTGTATTAGTCTATTTACTCATTTACAATTATGACATGGGCACCCTGTGCTTAAAATTTAAAATATAAGTTTGACATGTATATTCTATAACATTTATAGGCCAAAGTACAGAATAAATTGAATTGAATTGAATTGAATTGATAACGGCAAGTATAAATCAAGAGTTCTTAAGCAGTATCTTTAGGCAACTTTTTTTATTATTTTATTTGTTCATTTTAACTTCTTGTTTGTTCGTATCAGATGAAATTTTAACAACAGTTGTAAGGTGTCACCTTGATTTGAAAACTTTCTTTAATCTTTTTGGACCACCCTATATAACAACAAAGTAGATTATGCTAAATAGTTGCAGTAATGCGAAATTGTGATGCCGTCATCATTGTCCCATAATATTGTTATTGCACTGGGGGTATTGCGGTGGCTCAAAATCGCAAAATTTAATTACCCAATCAAAAACATTAACCGGAAATATTATTAGCCGAGGGTTTAGGCCCAAAATGTTTGGATTTGATGTATATTATACTCGAGTATGTTATATGTACATATTATCCTTTTTAAACACACCAGTTTTGATAATAAACTCAATCTGATATTGTTATTAAAGATGACTTAGATTTAGAGGCCTCCATGGCAACTTATTTTCAAAAACAATAAACAATAGAAATAATTGGCTTTCATTAATTCATTTATATTTTTAACAAATTTATTCTTAAAACCGTGTACATCAACTCGAGTTAAACAAGGTCATGTAAACAGTATCATGACTGAAAAATTTATAGAGATCACTGCTGAAAATTAGCCAAATACAGAAAAAAATTGAGAAAAAAATACCTGTGTGACTTGTGTAACTAAAATTGTTTTACACAATTGTGTATAAAATGTCCACTGTACAAATCCGGTTAAAATATGTGCAGATCAATACATATACATATAAGTCTCTAGATAGACCATTTCTGTACAAAGTGGTCCAAATTCGAGGGGTTTGGGGGGTTTTGACTATTTCTAAGGGAGAGAGGGAGAAAAACTCATTTTCATGTTTTGGGCTCGATTTTTGAGAAATTAATAATGGTCAAAACCGCATATCAGTATATCAAACCGTTTGTGAGCTACGAGGGCTACTTGAAAAATATGCATTTTAGAATTTAGTCTTTGACATTTTTATTAATGAAAATTTCTTTTTGGTGCAAATCGCTTTTTAATATATAATTTAAAGTAGAATTTATTTGTCAAATTTAATATTATCTGTAACGTTTGGTTTTTGAGACATAATACTAATGATCTATTTTTAACATGATTTTTGAAATCAAAATAAAATTTCCTTTTTTGATACCTATTTTTATTTTGTTAAGTTTTTGTTTTTTTTATTATTTACCTATTTATTTTTATAGTACACCTTTTACGAAAAACGACAATAAAATGAAATAAAAAAAATTAAAACAATAAATTGATTAAGAAAATGAAAAAAATAATAAACATACAAAAATATATTTAAAAAAAGTGACCATACATAAAAATGATTACTAACTTAGTGTTACATTTCAAAAACTAAACGTTACAGATAAAATCCATTTTGACAGATAAATTCTAAAAAAAGATACTTATTTATTTTTATAGTACACCTTTTAGGAAAAGGAATAATAAAATGAAATAAAAAAATATAGGCAAAAAATGATTCAGAAAAAAAAATAAACAAAAAAATATATTTGAAAAAAAGTAACAATACATGAAAAAATTACCAACTTAGTGTTATATTTCAAAAACTAAACGTTACAGATAAAATCCATTTTGACAGATAAATTCTACTATAAGTTATCTATAACAAAGCAGTTTACAACAAACAAAAATGTTCAATAACAAAAAAGATACTTGTTTATTTTTATAGTATACCTTTTACGAAAAACGACAATAAAATGAAATAAAAAAATTAAAACAATAAGATGATTCAGAAAATAAAAAAATAATAAACGTACAAAACTATATTTAAAAAAAGCGATCATATATAAAAATAATTACCAACCTAGTCTTATATTTCAAAAACTAAACGTTACAGATAAAGTCCATTTTAACAGATAAATTCTGCTATAAATTATCTATAACGAAGCAGTTTACAAAAAAAAATCAATAATAAAAAAGATACACTTATTTATTTTTATACCTTTTACTAAAAACAATAAAATGAAATTAAAAAAATAGACACAAAAAAAGATTTAGAAAATCAAAAATAATAAACATACAAAAATATATTTAAAAAAAGTGACCATACATAAAAATAATTACCAACTTAGTGCTACATTTCAAAAACTAAACGTTACAGATAAAATCCATTTTGAGAGATATATTCTACTATAAATTATCTATAACAAAGCAGTTAACACCAAAAATAAATTTTCATTTACAAAAAAAATCTCCCGTAGAAATACCCACAACCCCCCTCGAATATAGACCACCCTGTATATTGAATATTAAAAAAAAATTGATGTTGGCTTTTAACCGAGTAATTCAATTTTTAGATGTTTCGGCTGTTTGTCTGTCTGTTTATTCCAGAATCACACAAAAACTACTGAGCCAATTTTAATAGGACTACTGCATTCCTTGGATTCCTGGGCAGAACATAGGCTTTACTTCATCAAAATCGGTTTACGGGAACAAAAGTTATTACCATTTAAAACAAGAAAAACAAAAAAAAAACGGATAAAATCGCAGTCAAAGCTGCAAGTTTGTAATATATAAGTGCAAAGTACACTGATTATGTGTGTGATTTTCGACTACATAATCAGGGGCTGGAATCTAGTACCACGCTGTTTGGTCCTTATAGGAACTCATCAGCTAAACCAACGGCAAGCATAAGCGAAATGCTTTTAAACTACCTAGATGACCATTCTCCATTTTATTAGAATTGTGTTTAATCTCAATAGTTATTTTAGATTCTTAACGAAACAAGAATCATTAACTTGTCGAATGGCATTTTTTCGCAGATTTTTTGCATGGCGCAACTTATTTTCTTATGCCGTTTATGCACTTTAGTCATTTTGCAAAGCAATTTTGTTATTATCTACCGTTCGCTGTTGTTCTTCTCCACTTTTGTTTTTATTATTGTTAGATTCACAGTAAAAAGGAAAAAGCATAGCATAGTAACGACACGCTAAATCACACAGAAATTTATCAAGAACTGGAAAATTGTGCACCTAATCTTAGCTAATTCAAAAAAAAATCAAAACACAGTTTGATATTATACTACTCGTAACTCAACAAAGCGATACAGGGGCAGCCTTTTTTGAAGGGAGGATTTAGTCTCAATTTTAGATTTGTCACTAAAATTTTAAGTGGGTCGGAGTTAGCTGCCAATAGAGATTGCTGTTTGAAAGTGGTAGACAATGTTGAACTTGAGAGTACACTAGACTTTTGAACTTCCACTGTTTTTATTTTGTGAACCATGAATACACTTGCTTGGCTCCGCCCTTTTACAGTTGAAATCTGTTACCTCCGAAAAGTATGGATTTCCAAATATCCTTGATGGTGACGCTCTGTTGATAAAATACATTCTGGTTCCTCTCTATGAACGCACTTTCTTTGAACGTCTGCTTGAATAGATTTTTTTCCCTGGCGACGATTTTTGCCTCTTTCCATTCCATATGATGTTGATTTTCGCAGCAGTTTTGCGTTTGTGTTCTGTAAGGCGAACTTCCATGGGTCGGCTGGTTTCTCCGATGTAGATATCCCCACACTCGCATGCTACTTGGTAGATGCCGTCCTTGGTATTGCGGCGATATGGTTTAGTTTTTGTTAACTGACTTCTTATTGTTGTGGTCGTTTTGAAGACAGTCCGAAGATGGTACTGGTTGTCTATTATTCTTATCTTTCCTGAGATTCCTTTGATGTTTGGAATTATAATATTTTCTGTGTTGGTTTAGTCTGAAGAGTTTTATTGATCGTGTAGTTAGAGAAACCGTTTCTTCGCAGATCGGATCGAATTTTTGCCTATTCTTTATTTAAAGCTTCTTCACGATCTACAAGAGATTTTGCAATTCCCAGTTCGGTTAATGTGGAGTAGTTTCATTTAAAGTTTAGATATTGTCCAGTATCAGTAGGTTTGCCATATACAGAAGTGGTTATGGTTGGATTCTTTTTGGTGACTAGAACGTCGAGAAAAGAGAGCTGACACTTTTCTTCTTTTTCCAGAGTTACATGATGTGATTGAAGAATTGTTCCTGTGTATTGTTGTCCTTTTTCCAGATTATAGCGGTAATGCCAACATCTTTATGGAATCGTTTGAAGAAGAATCTCTACTAACATCATGGCAGAGACACAAACTATGGCTAAGATACATGGACGACAAAAACGCACACGAAAAATTCTTCAATCATGTCAACAGCATAAGAAACTGCATCACACTAACTCTGAAAAAAGAAGGAAATTGTCAGCTCTCTTTTCTCGACGTTCTAGTCACCAAAAAGTATTCAATCATAACCACTTCTGTATATCGCAAACCTACTCATATTGGATAATATCTAAACTTCAAATCAAATTACTCCACATCAACCAAACTAGGAATTGCAAAATCTCTTATAGATCGGGCCACCTACCTCTGCTATACAGAAGAAGCTTTAAATAAAAAAAAGGCAAAAATTCGATCCGATCTGCGAAGAAATGGTTTCTTCAACGACACGATCAATAAAACTTTTCAGACCACACCAACATAAAGGACGATGAGGTAAATACTGAAAGCATGGCGACACTTATAATAGAAAAGATAAGAAGAATAGACAACCAGTACTATCTTCGGACTGTCTTCAAAACGACCACAACAATAAGAGGTCAGTTAACAAAAAGTAAACCATATCGCCGCAACACCAAGAACTGCATCTACCAAGTACCATCCGACTGTGGGGATATCTAAATCTTCGCCTTACAGAAAACAAACGCAAAACTCGACAAGAGGACACAGCTGGATAACAACATATGCAATAGAAAGAGGCAAAGATCGTCGCTAGCGAAGAAAATCTATTCAAGCGGAAGTTCAAAGAAACAGCATTCATACAGATGCACAAGAATATATTTTCTCAACAGAGCGTCACCGTCAAGAATATTTGGAAACCCATACTTTTCGGCCGTCACAAATTTCAACTGTGAAAGGGTGGAGTCAACCAAGTGTATTCATGGTTTGTACATAAGCAATCAAAACGTTGTGAAAAAGTAAAAAATAAAGACAATGGAAGTTCGAAACTCTAGTTTACTCTCAAAAGGGATTGGGCTAGTTTGAGATCAAGTGTCAATTAGGTATAGATCTGTTGCCAAATCACGTGATGAATGCGCCGCAGTCAAAAATGTTGGGAAAATTACCCTAAAAACTCCGTTTTTACACGTTCTTAAAATATAACAAAAAAGTTAACAAATTTCATTATTGACAGAATAATGCCGGGCGTTTTTTTTTTAAGTTTAATCTAAAAATACTTAAAAATTTTTATCTGGTATATTCTTTATAAAATACCTCAGAAAAGGTCGGGTTAACGGTTTGTGTACAATGCTGTTGGCCATTCTATTTTAGGTTTGTGTGCATCGATAACCAAAAAAATTTGTATAAAAGGTGGATTTGTTAGATTTTGATACTAGATGACTCATTTAGCGTTTTTACTGTGAGATAACAGCAGCTCCACTGCGGGGCAAGCCAGTTTCAGTTCTGCTAATCTATGGCGATTGGTCTCAGGAGATCCCCGAGATTCCCCGTGGCTATTGCGGGATTTTGCAGGAAAAACGACAAAACAAAGCAAAATAGAAAGTCCAAACACTATACAAATATTACTACACTGCCCTAATATTATTTAAAAGTATTTTTGGTGGTCTTGCAACAAAAAAATATCTTGAATTAAGAACTTGAATAGATCCAACCCCCATGAGTTCCTGAATTCTTTCAAGAAAACAAAACGGCTCCTAAAAGAAGCGTTTTTATGTTATTTCAAGGAAATCCTGATCTTAAACGAAGGAATTAAAGACGGTTGTCCCGTTTTGTCTTTAGGTACGAGATCTTTTTTTTTAGTGTAGGACTTGGGGTTTATTAAAAGCGGGTGACGCCCAAGTTAAAATATCCTCCGCGATTAGCTGGCCGCTAGCTCAACCTAGAGGCCCTCTATACATTTGACAGTTACTGTTTTACCAGAGGTGGGCAACTCATATTGCCCTCTCTTTCTATTTCTTTTTCATATTTGCATGTAAAACGGATTTTATTCCCCAGACAGTTTTTGAAAGATTGATTTTTTTTGGTAAGTAAAATATTTCAAGCTTTGACAAAAAAAAACAAACAGTGAATACACACGGTAAGTATTAAAAATGTAAATAATAGGTAAAATATAAAGACTTCTATGATCTATATTTTTGTTACTCTTTTTCTTACAATAAAATTCTTCTTATTAACGAAGTACATGCTAAATGCGTATGTTTGTACCTACTGCTTGCAGCTCACCTACCTCACAAATTCGGCTATTTTTATTAATTTTGCAGCTTGGTAAATGCATGTTTTCTTTTCACTTTTCCTGAGTTGCTTTCTCCGTTGGACAAAGGAACAATACAAATTCGTCGAGGCACGTATATTTACAGTTTTTGCTACAGCAAAATCCGTTTTAAACCTCACGTTAATTAATCAAAAATCTGACAGTGTCTGTCAGGGGTTAACAAACATCATTGCCAACACACAGTTTCAAACATTTCCCTAACAAACTGTCAAATCCAGTTGCTTACCTCATACCGATACAGGGCCTCTAGCCCAACCCACTGCGATCAAAATATTAAAAAAAGGTTTTGCCCTAAATTCAAAAATTTTGTTTACGATTTAACTTCAATTTTAGAAATTTTGTGACATTCAAACCTTTAAGAATGGGATTTTTAGTATAATTTTCTCGATCCTTTCGGCCGCGGCATAATTTTGGCGACAAATTTAAATTAACGACTATCCTTGGGTATAATTCGCCCTTGGTTTTTAAAATAATTAAGAGTTTTAGCCACTGCATTTTTTCCAGGCTAATTTAATTCGGAGAGTTATTGTCGATAAGTCTTTTTTGGAGCATGCAAGGCAGGACTCATAGTTATGGGCCATAAAAAACCGCACAAAATTTTTTTCGCTATAACTTTTAAAGTACTTAACCGATTTTTACAAAATTGGTGGTATTGTGTAGATAATTAATAAGGCTTTTTGCCGCGTACTAAAAAAACAAAAGCCTTTTTTTTTCTCCTTGTTTTCAATGTTGTCAATTTTTTTTTACCTTTTAGTTTTTTTTCATCATCATTATTCATCGAAATCGGATAAACTTTTTGAGATATTAGATTTAATTTTGGTATCATTTTTCAAATCCATCTCTTAGTTTTTTCGGTTTTCATCATTATTTTTTTACCGTAACTTTCTTATCTCTTAACCGATTTTTACAAAGTTGGCGTTATTGAGTAGATAGTTAATAAGTTAATAAGTTAAAATAAAAAAAGTAGCCATGTTGAAATTTAAAATGGCGGATTAAAGCAAACAAAAGCCTTTTTTTAATCTCGTTGTTTTCAATGTCGTATTTTTTTTTTGATTTTTAGTTTCTTTTCTGAAACTACCATTCATGCTTATTTAAAAAAATCTATTATTCATTAAAATCGGTTAAACTCTTTTTGAGATGTTAAATTTTATTTTGGTATCATTTTTCAAATCCATCTCTTAGTTTTTTCGGTTTTCATCATTATTTTTTTATTTTTCTCCAAGAGGACTTAATTTTGTCAAACACCTCTTTTTTTTAATTTTATTAAGTCTGCCATAGCTGCGATACTAAATTTAAAAATTGCGTTTTTTTCCTATAAATGATAATTAAGTATAGTTTTTTTCTTTCCAACAACGTTTGTTTTGTAAAAATCGGTTAAGAATTAAGAAAGTTACGGTAAAAAAATAACGATGAAAACCGAAAAAACTAAGAGATGGATTTGAAAAATGATACCAAAATAAAAACTAATATCTCAAAAAGCGTTTATTCGATTTTGATGAATGATAGATCTTTTAAATAAGCATGAATGGTAGTTTAAGAAGAAAAAAAACTAAAAATTAAAAAAAAACGACAACATTGCAAACGACGAGATTAAAAAAAGACTTTTGTTATTAATTATCTACACAATAACGCCCATTTTGTAAAAATCGGTTTAGTACTTTAAAAGTTATAGCAAAAAAACTTTTGTATAGTTTTTTATGGCCCACTCTATATAACTATGAGATAATTGCTACGTTTTTCCGACGGTCCGATACGGATTGAAACTCAAGCCGCTTGAAATTGTAATCCCTAATCTTGAGCGTCTATATCGCAGGATTTACCTGACGATTGGATTGAAACATTGCGCATCCCGGCGCATGCACAATTTTGATGTTTTTCTAACCTTAAAATGTTGTTTGTTTTCATTTTGGAAAAAAATGGAATTGAAATCAAGATGGAAAAAAGAAACACTTGGACAAAAGAGGAAACCATATATTAAAAATTAAAATCTTACATAAAATAATAAATCTTAAAAAAAAGAGACCATAACCATCAAATTATCAGGTGGAAAGTTAGCAATATCTTCTTCTTGTTGAAAAATCTCGGGCCCCCGTAGCCAAAATCAAGGTCGACGGTAACTTTGATTGACTTGACTCAATCCAATCCAAAAAAATTCAGGATTGGATCGAAGTTTTCGATCAGTGAATTCCACGTGTTCATATCGGAGATTTAAGCGAGATTTATGAAGTCAATCCGGTTCAGATCCGGATATAGCTGTCGAAATAAACGTAGTAACTACAATGTCCCAAGGATTGCAAAATGTGTTAGGCCATGTTCTCACTGTGGGTAGTGTTCATAGCATTAGATTTTTAACTGCTTTTTTTAATTTTTTCTTATACCCAACCTTAATTTTTGATTTTGTATTTTGCGCTGTTTTGTTTTTTTTTTTGGAAAAGGAGAAGTGGAATATTTGTTGGAAAAGTCGAAATTAAAACTCATAACCTAACATTGACAGCTGATCGGCAAGTTTACAACATTAAAAAAACAGTTGTTATTCAAAAGGTATCTAAAAAAATCTAAAGTCAAACAGAAGTTTTTATAAAATTTACGTAATATTTATATAACATAACTTATGTTTCATTATACATTATATTTACGTAAAAAGTAGGGAACTCTGTGCATGCCATTATGCAGAATATAGAAGTTACTTTTTACCTAGAATTTATGTAACAAAGTAATCATGTGTTGTTACTTTTACGTAATATTTATGTAACGGTGTTGACTGGGCAACTCTCTAATAAAAATAGAACATGTTCTATTTTTCTTAGTGAATTTCTTCCATCACGCTTCATTTTTCAACGGATTTCATAGTGTGAACACCCAAGATGCATGCACCTTTCTGAGTAGCATGAAAAGGTTGGATAGTTAGAACAGGGCTTAACAACAGTAACTTCAAAAAACAAAAAAAATAATTTATAAATCAGGGTTGGCCCTGAACAAGGCCAAAGGCGAAAAATTTACTGCGCATGTCTGACGTCGTTTCGCGCCCTGAAGAGTTTTTGCCTCTGCATTTTTTCCAGGCTAACTTGATTGAACGGTTGCAACTCATAAAGGAGCCTCTGAAAACGGTTACCATTTAGAACTGAAGTTCCATTTCTAATGTCAATAAGCGTTCTGTCAACTAGAAATTTGTTGAAACTTTTTAAAATTTAAAACGAACATCAAACGTTAGATTGCCTTCAAAGACAGAATAGTTATTTACCTAACAAGTGCGGAAAGTGATAATTTACCGCACGCGACAGCAGTTAAACGAAGCGAAGCGAATTCGGTCAAGCCGGCAAGGGCGGTAAAGACACTTTACGCATGTGTTAGGTACACGATTTTACCTAGAAGCCTTAAAAATTCCCAAAAAAGAAATATAAATATCTGTATTTTAATTTTCTGAAATAAACGTAGGTACTTTAACGCACGAAGTTCGGTAAAATGCCACAATGTTAACTTTACCGCACTAAGTGTGATAAAGTTAACACTTTACGCATGTGTTGGTACACGATTTTACCTAGAAGCCTTAATAATTCCCAAAAAAGGAATATAAATATCTGTATTTTAATTTTCTGATATAAACCAGGTTTTTTTTTCAAGGTAAGGAGAAACCGCTTGCCGAGGGATGTTGGCCATTTCGTATCTAGTCATCTCACAGTGTCGGGCGCAACTCCACCAATCTATCAAATAAACCTAGTCACTTTACGGCAATGAGTGTGGTAAAGTACTACTTTCGTCACGAAAATGCTTACTGTAAAATGCACTTTACCGCATGAGAGTAGGTAATAATTTGTATTCAAAACAGTTTGGCAGTTTTAAAGATTGATGTGGCATATTTTTTAGAGAAATTGGGGTTTACATTTTATCCCTCTTTTTTTATTGTTTATCCTTCATTTTAATTTTCATCCCTAAGTAAGTAAGTTTGATGGACTCAAATAACTTATTCGCATTTACATTATAATGTGGTGCACTACCAATTTTTTTTTAACTACTTCTTATTCTGAGGCAGCATCTCAGTATCGCGATAGGTAGCCCGTAGCCTCCGGGGCAGTATGATTAGGTAAGCGGAGCAGGAGTCCGTGAGAAAGGCTGGCTGCTTTCCGTCTGTCTGTCTGTCGGCGTGTAGGTAGGCGGATAATAGGTTCCCGGGACTTCCCGCCAGGATGCAAAATGCAATTTTTTCGATAAATTGGGTGGCGGTGCGAGGGTAATCGAATTTTCTGAGTTATGGCGTAATATATTTTATGGAGAAGCCATCAGAGTTCATATTCTAAAAATGAAAGATGAATGGAGTAGCCATTTTTAAAATGCTTGGGGAATCAATCAAAGAAACTATACGTATATAAATAATATATTAATAACGCAAATCAAGGCTTAAAATGATAATTTTACGCTCTTGTGGTAAACTTCGAGCCAAACAGTTATAGTTCAAATACTTCCATTAGGTACTCCGGTCGCCGATGCCTAGTGAGCAAGTTCATGACGGGGGTAAAATAAAATACCAATTATTTCAAAAGAATAAAAAATACTTACACAAAATATTGCGTCAGATGTAAGAATGTTACTTGTATATCTCTGGTTGCCTGAGAGCTTTAAATTCGACGTAAGTTGGACGTCACTTACGTGACGTTGAATGATAGTCCCAAATAACACGTTAAATGCACGTGACGTGACGTGACTGGTTACCTGGGAAGGGAATCCCGCACTTAATTCCCAAATGCACACTCTAATAAGTAAAATATGGACCACTGAGACCATTCCTGCCGAACTCAGAGAAGCCTCTATAGTTACCATTTTCAAAAAAGGCGACAAGGCCCAATGTGGAAACTACAGAGGTATATCTCTGCTTTCTGTTGCTGGAAAGATACTTGCAGAGATTCTATCAAACCGATTAATTCCGATTGCTGAACAAAATCTGCCAGAGACACATTGTGGATTTAGGCCCAATCGAGGCACAGCTGATATGATCTTCACTGCCAGACAAATGCAAGAGAAATCTAGAGAACAAAATCGCCCCCTCTTCATGGCCTTCATAGACCTAGTCAAAGCATTTGACTCGGTCAACAGAGAAGCTCTTTGGCAAATTCAGGCAAAAGCTGGATGCCCTCAAAAATATATTCAAATTCATACACTACTACACGACAATATGAATGCAATAGTCCTGAGCAACGATGGACGAGGAGAGTCATTCCAGATTACGACAGGCGTTAAACAAGAGTGTGTTATTGCGCCCACCCTATTCTCTGTATTTTTAGGTGCTATGCTTCACCTTGTTGAGGAACATCTACCGCCGAGAGTGGAAATTCTATGTAGATTTGACGGTGGCCTACTTAACCTAGGCAGACTGCGAACAAAAACTAAGGTCTCGACGACCTCGGTAATCGAACTGCAGTACGCCGATGACAACGTCGTTATGGCCGATACAGAGGAAGGTCTACAGCTGGTTAACCAAGCCTACAAAAGCATTGGCCTAGAGGTCAATCTTGCCAAAACGCAAATTCTTCACCAAGCAGAACCAGGTACAAATCCCAAGGCTCCAAACACTTCCATAAATGGCCATCCTCTGCAGAACGTGGAACATTACCCATACCTTGGAAGCCACCTACCATCAAATGCAACTATTGACGCAGAAATACAGCATCGCCTAAAATGTGCTAGCGCAGCGTTCGGACGGCTTTCGGAGAGAGTCTTCAACAATCACGACGTCAATGCGGAGACCAAGCTTCGTGTCTACAACACAGTTATAATACCAATTCTAAGATACGGATGCGAAACGTGGACCACCTACAGAAGGCATATCAAACGACTAGAAAAATATCACCAAAGTTGTTTAAGATGAATCCTGAAAATCAAATGGCAAGACCGACGAACAAACATAAGTGTTTTAGAAGAAGCCAGAACAACTAGTATAGAAGCCCTTATCTTCAAGCACCAGCTTCGTTGGACTGGTCACGTTATCCGCATGCATGAAACACGTCTCCCAAAGCAGATATTTTATAGACAACTGAGGGAGGAAAAGAGAAATCAAGGAGGTCAACAAAAAAGGTGTAAGGACGTTCTCAAAGGCAATATGATGAAGAGTCGCATCGATATAAACAGCTTCGAGACCACGGCAAACGATAGGGCTTCATGGCGCCGAACAGTCCATGAGGGAGCACAAACTTTTGAAGAGCAACGACGTAGACTAGAGACGGAAAAGAGAGAATGTAGAAAGGAGCGAAAAAAATGGAAGAATGGATGACCAACAACACCCGGCTGCTACCGGAGACTGGGTGTGCCAGGACTGTGGAAGGGTGTGTGGCTCGAGAATTGGCTTACATAGCCATCAAAAAACGCACAACAGATAGCGACGATACAGAATAGAGGAAAATCATACTCGGTATCGAGTGATTGCCTATGATAATACTGGGCCGTATCTTGGCTGTGTCTGGTAGTATTTGACGTTTTTACAAACTATTCGCCATTTTTTTGACCTTAACCCTACTTTACGGAATTTCCGGAGTTGTGACGGCCAAAAAAGCAAAAATTGGGCACAAAATAGTTATTTTTTTATGAAATCGGGTACGACATGGCGAAAGAAAATGAAAAAAAAATCAAGGCTCAAAGACTTCGTTTTACCGATGAAGACAATATTTGCTTGCTACAAGAAGCAGTTCAACAAAATGGGAATCCACAAAAAAGGCGAATTCACAAAAACCGAAACACAATACAAAAAAAAATAAAACGTCCGAAATGAAATATGAACGAAAGTAAAACTTTAATTTACTCGATCCTTAAGACACGAGTATAATTTAACCGATTCTAATTTGAAGAAATGAAAAACACCCGACCCAATAATTAATAGAAAATAATATGCCCAATCCTTAAATGAGCAGAACCACAATCAGAATTAGCTGAAATTTTCCAGGGGTGATCAGTTTTAAATGCTTAACGAAAATAGCTGAAGGATTTTCCAAAATTCTCAATTATTTTTTCTTCAAAATAAGAGCTCTGGTGCTGTCATCTATCCCAAAAGCCTTAAAATAATTGCGATTTAGAACAAACCCGATTTACAAAAAAATTGAGAAATGCTCACAATTTCCTCTGGATTACATATTTCCTTGCTTTAGCGAAAATAAAAATTAAGTTTCCTTTTTTCTAAAAGCCCGTGCACTCCGGAAAAGAAAACCGATCAACCAATCATACTTCTTTGAGTTTGGGAGATACACGCAGTTCAAGTATTGACCGATAGACCGCAGAATTTATACGATTCCATGGTAACTGCAGGATTTTGCCAACAAACTTTAAATCGGGCCGCAGTGGGCAGAAGAGTTTTTTTACATTTTTTGACAGAAAACCATTCGAGGTTATGTTTCTCTTTCAAAAATGTGTTTTCAAAAACATTGTTCTAAAAGAAACATGCAACCACCACACAAAAAGACCTAGCGATGCGCGGGCATTACTCTGAGTTTATCAAAGAACCAAGAGAACTTTACTGGCTCGCTGGGATTACTAGGAATTCGCATAGAAACATTCGGCGCCCATATCCCCACATACTTTTGTTTTTATTTTGATTCAACCATTTTTTTTTTAATTTAAATTATTGTGGCATAGTTATGTGCAAGTGTACTAGTGAAATCTTGGAGTGCAAAGCATAGATTTTAGAACTTCAGTTTCAAAAACACTCGGATACTTGAGTACTAACAAAACAGGTCAGTAAAGCTCCATTTAGAGGTTGAAAAGACTCTTGCTAGTTCGTCTAGCGCCAGTAGCCGATTTTTTAAATCTGCATGCTTTTAAGTTAACCTGTTGTCGGTATCAGCTAGCGGGAGTGCTTCCAATTCAATTATAAATGCACCTGTAAATACAACCTTAAACATTACACCCAGTTACTTTAATACGTAGTTGGGTAGCGTTTTTTTAGCAGGTTATTCTGCACTAAATGGTTTTCTTTTATTTTTGTATTTTACTTGGTTTTTTTAGCGGCGCAGAACGCGAAAAGTCAAAATAAGTAACCTAACCTCAAATTTTTGACCCGGTGCTAAAAAATCTCTGGTGTCCCACTGTGGATAAACATAAATAAAGTCTCCGCGTTGCCATGGAAAACAAATTCAATGACCTAAAATTTTTCAAAAAAAATCAGGTCGACATAGTTAAATTGATTTCCCGTAGTGTTGCTAAAAAAAATTCCCTAGATTGTAACTACGACCTTAATAGAAAATTTGTTCTCTCTCGAAAATTTTCACCAATCGCGAAGGTAGTAGCATAGTGACAAGTTGCGTGAAAGTCAAACTCAGTACAGTGATTTCGAAAGAACGGATAGTGTCTTTATTTTGAAGGCTTACAAACTAAATTACCAAGCAATTATAGGTGGTGATATTTGTTTATAAAACGCTTTTCAATATAATCACCGACAAAAGAAACGAAAAAAAAATATTCGTCAAATAGAACGTAGATAATATGTATAAAATTATCATATGAACTTACACTTATGTCCATATCCACCAACGTAAAAATTCTCCAATTAATCTTTAATCATGATTAACACTAATCGGAGTTTGAAATGAGTCTTGGCAAACAAAATTTCAATGTAAAACACCACATTCTAAACACCGATTCGTACCTAATCATGATTAAAGCCTAAGCGGGAAATTTTTGCGTTGGTGGATACAAGCACTAGCACACTCCAAGCACGCGTTTAGGGTAAAAGTAAAAATATTTTCAAAGACGTTACTTGCTTGAAAAAAATCTTTACTTTTTTTTCAATTTAACAATGGTAGCAACTGATTTTATACTGCGGAGGGGGAGCATTTTGTTAAAGAACTTCGCAACATGGTAGCTACACGACACTTTTAAAAAAGTAGATTGATGTCACGGGATGCGGTACAAACCACCTTGCCGAGTTCTGCGTCTATGCTCAGCACCAGATATTTTTAGCTTCCTAATTAGGTATAACGGATTATGGTTTTTGTTTAGTTTGTAAATAAAGCAGCTCATAGACACATTGTATCTTTGACTTAAAGTTAACCAACCAGAACTTCTGAAACACTCAGACACATGATAATTGCTGGGCAGTAAACAATGCCACATTAAGCAAAAGACATTAACGTATTTGTTGAATCGCATGTTAGAATCAAAGTAAAGTCCTAGGTTCTTGCAACAATTAAATGGTATAATTTGTTTACCAGCCAGGTTTATATTAAAATTATTGCTCCTTTTTTGGGTCCAATACCAATCAGCTCAATTTTAGACGTGTTTAGTTTCATATTTCCTTGTGGAACCCCTTTCGTAATAGCAATCAAATCAGATGTCCAGTTATTCCCTATATCAACTAGACCAAAGAATTTTCATAGTACTGTGAAACTCTCTAAGGCCGCATTGAGTTCTAGAAATAATGTGTCGTGTTCTGACAGGTATCTCTGAAGCTACTTTTGATTAATATGTTAAGGCGCAATTACAGACGAACATGCTCAAATAAAAGCTCGTGCAAAAGATCTAAAATTTTTTGCGTGAACATTTCTGTGAGCTTTTCTTTGAACATTTTGTTCGGGTAAATTTTTGAGCAAATTATTGCTATCTATTTTGGAAACATATTTTGAAAGATGAGAATAAATAAAATTTCACATGAGTGATCAGTGATCTCAATTCTTTAAAAAATGGAACACCAACTTTTATTTTAAATTTTTGTGAAAAAATGCCGACTGCAAACGAAACATTATTATTGGCTCTACTATCAGTTTTGTCACATGGATTAGGGTTACTTATAATATTTTTTTCTTAGGGTTTTTCCCGGATTTTTTTGCCCGGGGTTTTTTTGGGGAGTTTCTTGCGAGTTTTTTTATTTCCAAGGTTTTTTTTCCTAAAGTCAAAAAAAAACCCAGGAAAATTTTTCTTTTTCAAAAAAATTTTGATTTTTTCAGATACCGGCAAAAAACTCAAAAATTGCACTTTTAAGCGGTAATCCGCGCCTCACGACTATGGGGAGTGGTGGAGAGGGGGATTTTTTTTAAACGTATTTTTGTAACTTTGCCTTGACTTACCTAGTTACTTTAAGGCCTCAAGGGTTGCTTAAAGAAGCAAAAGGTTCATAAAAGTGCTGAAGATATAGATATCTACTGTCAATTTAATGTAATAATCAAGGTCGATTACTGACACTGAACCAATAATATGCAAAGGGCAACATTGCGATTCAAAAAGGTGGCCGGCCTACTACCTGCGAAATCCAAAACGCGGGATGATAGATCGGCGACACAGTCTACTAAATTACTGCTAAATTATATTTTTTAGACAAGGGTCCGGTTCGTAGGGTTGTAAAAGTGGGTAATAAACGGGTATTATTTAAACCGAACGTGCTTTTGTTCATATATTTAGGATTTAATAAAATGTATACAGGTTTTTTAATTTATTTGACTTAATTATTATTGTAAAAGACTAAACTAGGAAGTAAAATAAAGGGATATTCTTTTAAACGTAAATTTTTATTATTATATTTTACAGGCAACAGCAATAAATAAGTGCCAATTATTATTTTTTTTATTCTCGTTTTTTTAACAACCCAAAAAAGTTACAAGTATACTGGCATATTCCCTATAAAAATCAGATCAATCGAAGTTGCTTATGAGGTAAAATGTGAATTTCGGCATCAAATCGTTTTTCCGTCGGAAAGCACTTGATTAAAAATGCCTTGTTTTAAAACTTTGTTTTTCTATTTTCAGTTAAGTTTAATGCATTCCGATAACAATATATATTTTGAATTTGTAAAGAAATTTATATACCCACAATTCTTCAAACAAATTTTGCTCAATATTCTCTCCAAAATTTACGTGAGTTTTTTTGTACGAGATTATGCTCGAACATTTTGCTCAAGAGGCTCGTGTAAATGTTTGTCGGCATTTCAACATCAAAGGAAAGTTTGTCTGCGTAAATGCGCCTTTAGGATGTGTTTGACTGACTTTCAGGGAACTGATGACAGCATGCGATGGGTGGAAATCTGCGAGAGAGTACTCTTTCTATTAAATTTCCAACCAAATTAAGAATAGGGACCTTGGTAAAAAAAAATTAACAATATTTAAACGAACAAACCAACAGACCAAAGAAAAATATTACCAAAAATTCGACAAAGCTTTTATGGTTAAACAAGAAAACAATCTAAAATCGATCCAAATTAAATTCAACACTTTTCGTACGGACAAAAGAATCTACAACACCGTTACATTGTCTCCAATAGACCCGTAATGGCGTTACTTTTTCTTCTAATCTTTTCTTAAGCCATCTAGATCTACCTACTGGTACAAGACAACAAAAGACAATGTTAATAACTTTGTTTTATTCGCCGCCATTCTAAGATATTGTGTCAGCAACAATGCAATATTGCCGCCAACTAACTATATTTTGTTGTTTTCTTTCTCTTCTCGTTTTTTTTTTTTGAAAGATTTTCATCTTTTAATCTTGTCCACAAATAGCGCTTAGACTTCTCAAGGAGATTGAATCAGGCTTATGAAATAAAGTTTTGGGTATTTCCCTCGACGTAACCACCGCCATATATTTATGTACAGGATTCGCAAGGAAACGATTAAGGTAAAGTTTCTATAAAGTTAAATGAAATGCATACAATTTAAGTAATGACCAACAAAATTTTTCACTTTGCACCAGATGACCTGATAAGGACTCGTTACGTGAGAGCTTACAACCAAAATAGTCCTCCCTCTTAGCTTAGGATCCACCTTGAGTAAGCGTTTAATTTATTATACTGTTGGTTCGGTTTTCTCCATTTTAAGAATAAGCAGAGAGGATATATTACCCATTCGATGGCCCAAAATTTTTCTATTTCTTTAAAGATATCTAGCACTTTAGTTATTAAGATCGAACAATATTGGCTAATGCAGGAATTTGTTCATTTAAATTTTCTTTTGTTATCGTGATGTCGAACGTTATTCATCTCTTGAAAGGTATCATGCTGCAAGAAGCAACAACTCCAAAAGGAGCGAAAAGGTAGATTACCACAGATTTAAATTTTAGTTTTGCTGAGTCATCATCGGTTATAAAGATAATTAGAAGTTAATTTTGGACGGAAGAACTGAGTTTGCTTTGAATGTAGTCTTTAAAAATTATTTATTTCCATTTCCTACATGATTGAACTTGGGATAAAACATACACTGTTGTGACATAAATCAGCGTGTTAAAAATTTAAGACTGTTTTAAAAACTAAACTCGGCCCGACAAAAGATCACTCGTTATAAAACTTATTCATATTTTTATTTATTACATTTAAATGGGTAAATTTAACAATTCAACAACAGTTTTACATATGAAAACAACTCATTTCTGTGACTCACGAATTTTATGCAGAACTCTTGGACACTCATGCATTTCATTTACCACAAGAAGGTGTCAAAGATCCCCTATCGAGTGCATAAAATAACGAATAAAAATTTATTGTCAATACAAAACACCTACGGAATATATAAAGCTATTAGAATGTATAATCTTGCGATTCGTATTCAGGCAGTATTTAACCACACCAATGGGAAAAGTGCGAGGTTTAAAACAGTCAAAGGAAAAATACAGAATGTCTCTGCAATTCCCGCGATAGATAAAACAGGAAATTAATCCTTGGCCATCTCGACAAATCCAAAGTTATGTGCTCTTCTTCTACTAGATGTTTTTGAAAAACCTCTAATTTGTTTTACCTTGTGGTCATGTCAGTTAAAAATTGTCTCTTAAAAGTTGTTCCTTATAATTTGTCAAGGATTACAAGTACTTTTTCTGAATAGCAATATTTGGGATATCCTGTATTACCTCTGTAACTCTAAACCATACAGAGCGCTTCAGGCTACTAGACCGGAAGAAGTCCAATTGCCAGTATACGTACACGCAAGGACATCGCACACCTGTCAGTGGAGCAACCAACACTCAGGCTTGCGATCATTGTTCGCGGCTTTCGTTTACTAGTCCATGAAACTGGAATTTGGTCAATAAATACGTAATTTTCTTGTTTTTTTGTCACTGATAAATTAGAGCGTTTTATCTTCAACTGCTCAGTTTTATCGCTAACAATTCTTACAATGAAAATAATAAGGAGAAACAAAAGAAAAGCAAGTTCTCAAAATAAAATAATACATTCTAAAAACCAAAAAGATTCTCCCAGTCAAAAAAAAAATAGAGCAAATTTGCGAAAAGTCCTCCTTGCTCGGCTAGACAAAATCCAAGCTTCTTCAATTTTAATCCGAAGTTCTTTCAAATTATTAGCCTTTTCATGCCCGTAAACTTTATTTTTGATACAACTCCACGGATAGAAGTCATTAGGAGCAAGATCGGGTGATCGAGCTGTCCATAAAATAGTTCCCCGTGTACTTAAAACCCGATTAGGAAATACATTATCAAGATATTCCCTAACAAGGCCAATATTGTGAGCGGGACAACCATCTTGTTGAAACCATGTTTCACCAAATCTCACACTTAACAACTGCCTAGCAGTTGGAATAATATGCTGCTGCAGCAGATCCAGTTGCAGTATCTAGGACCATTCAAATTGCCGTCAATAAAAAATGACCCAATTACGTGTTCCCCTACAATACCCCCCCCCAAACATTAATTTTTTTGGAGATACTGTGTTCTTACGTCATAATACAAATGCAAACTTTCCCTCGTGTGTTGGGTTATGACGATTCAATAATGGAAAAGTGCTTTCATCTCTAAAAAGAATAGATCTCAGAAAGTTTTCATCGCGATTAGCCCTTTCCATCATTGTTTCGCAAAAAAAATTTGATGCGTTTTTGACGCTTTGTAAGAATGATAACCATTATTTTTGAGAACACGTAAGATAGTGGCTGAAGACGTATCAACTGCTTCGGCAATTTGGTGGCTAGTTAACTTTCGATTTTCTTCCACTGCAGCGCAAATCATCACATCTCGTACTTCCTGCTCGTCATTCAAAACAGTGCGATTTTTATGGTTTCTTGGCGCTACACAACCAAACTTTTCAAAATTCTGCACAAACCTATGAATCGTTGATAAACTAGGTTCTGGGCGATTTACAAAATTCCCCCAAAAAAGTTCTTAAATAAGTCTCAATAATCTGCCTGGATAGTACCATTTGACCATCTATACTTTTTCGGCAACTTCGTAGACATCTATTTTTAGTTTTAAAAATTTATTATTTCACTTAAGAACTTACCAATCTGTTTCTCGAGCAAGGCAGAAATAAAACAAAATAATAAAAACAATAATTTCAAAAAGATAACACTGCAGCGTGCTTCAACCCCGCCTCGGTCGTACGGCATGGAGAGCAAATTGGACTTAATTCCCCTATGTTCGCAGTAGCCTGAAGCTCATTATAACTATGAGAGCTATAACGGTCCTGGCCTTGCATTTGCGGAAAAAAAAGCCGATAATAACTCTCCCAATCAAAGAGTAAAGTAGAGTTTCGAACTTCCATCGTCTTTATTTTATACTTTTTGACAGGGTTTCGAATACTTATATATATGCAATCGTCATCAGATGAATACTAACAAAAAAGACTACATAATCTTTTATACTAGGATGTGTCCAGTAAACCATCAAAAACTAACATATGTTCAGTGAACCATGAAGTTTACACTTGGTTGGCTCCGCCCTTCCACAGTTGAAATATGTTACCTCTGAAAAGTATGAGTTTCCAAATATCCTTGATCCTTCAGGTGCAAACTACAATCTATTTCTAAGGCTACGTACTTATTTACTATGGAAAAGCACTCAACCGTGAAGTTTAAGAAGTTGGCTCCGCCCAAGGAGGGGCTTCGAAAATTTCAACACTTGGTTTACTGAAAATACCCTAATTCTGCCCAATAAAGGCAGCTTCAAGAAATGTTTTACTCCACATTATAGCAAACCTCCTCATCTACACAGACTTCCCAAAATTCACAAAGATGCAATGCCCTTACGTCCAATCACAAGTTCCAGAAATTCTCCAACAAGCAATCTGTCTAAATTTCTTTTGAAAATTATTGAACCTCTTGCAGGCAAGACCACTTCATTTATAGAAATACCAACCATTTTGTTAATATTCTTAAATCTTTTGTTTTATGACTCGAAGATGGATTTGTCAGTTTTGATGTCGAAAGTCTATGCACCAATGTCCCAATAAAGGAGTCGCTAGATATTATTAGACAGAGACTGGTTGATGACAAATCCCTTTATGAACGTACCAGTCTGCCGCTGGAGGGAGCGATGGAGTTGTTGAGAGTGCTGTTTAACTAACTACTATTTTCAGGTGAAAGATAGGTTTTATGCTCAGGATAACGTTCTGCCCATGGGTTTATCGCTTTCGCCAGTGGTGGCCAATATTTACATGGAATGGTTCAAATCACACGCGGTTGATACCACAACATATAAACTTAAGCTCTGGCTAAGATATGTTGATGATGGACCGGATATGACCAACAACTTTCAGAATTTTTTCACCACCTAAATAACATAAGATTCACCATTAAATTCACAATGGAGATGAAGCAAAATTGTCAAGTTCCTTTTCTTGATGTACTTGTCAAGTTGAAAGTGACATCAGAACAACAGTCTATAGAAAACCCACTCACACAGGGCAATATTTAAATCTAGGTTCAAATCATTCTGCTACAAACAAACGAGGCATAATAAGAACTTTGTATAACAGAGCCGTTTAAATTTGTAACAATTCTCATGACTTGGAAATCGAAATATGAAACATTAAGAAGGATCTGCAGCAGAATGGTTACAGCCTTAAACTTATAACACATACTGTTTCTAAATTTCAGCAAACAGGACGTAAATTACAAGATCAAAACCAAGCAAATGCATTCCTTACAATTCCATACATTAAAGGAGTATCAGAGTAGCGAACAACTTTAATATAAAAACAGCTTTTAAATCTAATAATACAATTCGAAGCCTTCTTAGTAAAACAAAACCGGAGAACAAACAAAATAAGGAATGCATTTACGAAGTTCCTTGTTAGTGGGTGATTCATACATAGGTGACACAAAAAAGACCACTATCTGTTAGGCTTAAGGAACATCAGACGAATACCCAAAGAGGTGAAACAACGAAATCAGGAATCTCCGAACTCACATGGTCAAAACAACACCGAATTAAGTGGACAGAAGCAAAGGTTTTGCACAAGAAGTCACACTGCAAGAAACGAAAATTCCTTTAAGCTGTCTTTATTGGGCAGAATTAGAGTATTTTCAGTAAAGCAAGTGTTGAAAATCCAAATATTTAGAAGCCCCTCCTTGGGCGGAGCCAACTTCTTAAACTTCACGGTTGAGTGATTTCCCATAGTATATAAGTACGTAGCCTTAGAAATAGATTGTAGTTTGAAGAAGATCAGAGATTGTACTAATGGAAACGTCGTGTATAAATAAAATATAGGCAATGGAAGTCCGAAAAACAGTTATTTTCAAATACGTCATTGTCTCAAACCTTCTGACTTCATATTGTTGTGGTCGTTTTGAGGACAGTCCGAAGATGGTATTGGTTGACTATTCTTCTTATCTTATCTGAAATTCCTTTGATGTATGAAATCACTAATCGCCTTCCTGTCAGTATATACGACTGTCGTCCTTTGAGTTGGTGTGGTCTGAAGACTGTCAACTGGGAAAGGGCGGAGCCAACCAAGTGTAAACTCCATGGTTCACTGAACACAGATTAGTTTTTTTATGGTTCACTGAATACATGCTAGTATTATAAGATTAGGTAGTATTAGTTTTTTGTTAGTATGCACCTGATGATGATTGCAGATATATAAGCATTCGAAACGTTGTGAAAAAGTAAAAAATAAAGACAATGGAAGTTCGAAACTCTAGTTTAATCTCAAGTACAACATTGTCCACCACCTTATAACAACAGTCTCTGAATCAAGTTAGCTTGGAAAAAATTGAGCGCGAGTAAACTACATCAGTCATGCGCATTAGATTTCTCGTCTTTCACCTTGCCCAGGGCAAACCCTGATTTTTTAATTATTTTCTTGGTTTTGCAAATTTATTATTGTTACATTATAGTATCTCAGTTATATGATCTATATAACGCACACGCTAGGCTTAAACGTAGCGCACTCTGTATAGGTAAATAAATCAAACCAAAAGATTCGTATATATCCGATTGTCGTTAAATTGCAATAAAAATTAAAGAAATTGGTATTCAAAAGCTGATTTAAGCCTCCGAAAAATTTTTAATTATTATTAATTCTCAGCAACGTTATGATGTGGTTACAATTGTGAATCACTTAAATTTGAATTTAGTTATGAATTCAAACCAAGTACTTCAAAATTACACATTCAATTTTTCTTTCAGTTATTGTGAATTCTTTATAAATGCAATATTTAAACTTTTATTCATATTCAGTCTTATAGTACAAGAGGCGATAACAAAAAACATTTGCTAATGTTAAAATCTAACTACTTCTCTGTCATAAAAGTGAATAATTTTTTTTGGTTTGGTTTCAGAGATATCGTTGTATCGATTTAAAGATTTTAGTTATAGAGCTGTTTACTTTCAGAAGCCAGTTTAATCTTGAGTTTAGTGACGCTTAATTTGCAGGTTATCACGTTGTATTACCATACAGAGTGTCGCAATATTCTGAGTGCCTCCTTATATCTCCAAAAAAAGCACAAAAGTCTAATTAGTTATTTTTAAAAAGTTTTATTAAAAAACCAATAGAGAAAAAATTTTAGGTATTAGAAGGAAAAACTCTATTTAAATTTGTCAAAATATACGGGGTATCCTATTAAGAAAAGCAATGTCAGCGCACTAGTGGCTGGCAACAAGATCAGTATCCAAAAATACACTTTTTTGCAAACTATCGTATTTTAAATTTTACTTCTTTGCTTTCTTTGGTTTTGTAAATATTATGGGGAACTCGAACTTTTGGGACACTCTAAGCCGATTCCAGCCAACAATTTTTTAGCCATCCATACCACTGGAGGCTATTGGGATCGTCAAAAAAAAATTATTTTATTCCCACTAAAAATAAGTTATATGGGTCAAAAAAGACCTAAATAGAAAATTTCGACATAGTATCTCTCTGTCTTTCTGTCTGTAACACGATTAGTCAAAAAACTCTTAACCGATTTTTATCAAATGTGGCACTAAAATTATTTGTCACCACACGCAGAGCTTTGATGGGGATGGGGAGTTGGCAAGAGGGTAGGAGGGGGGATTAAACTTTTAAAAAAATGTAACTCACGAACCGTAGCTGCTAGCGACACGCGGTTTTCTTAAGATTTTATTGATAGCTATACATGCCTGCTGGCGCAATTTTTTCCCTCTTCCCGTACCTACTACAATCATTTTTATAAAATCTTTTTATTCACAGTGCACGCCACTCATGCATTGAGCAATAAATAAATCTATCCACACTTTTTTACCCCTCCTGTTATTAAATTATATATTAGCTAAAACCAGAAAAAAACACACATCTAAATTGTCGGACAATTTACATAAACGATTGAGTAAACTATAGCTTAAACCGTATGATTTAGAGCTATATAGCCGCTATCTAATATCATAGATCAATACCCTGAACACAAGTAATACAACTGCGACAAAATAGCATGTTCATTTTAAAGTTTAAACATAGAAATCGATAGTTTTAAGCCAGTAAACTTTACAGAAGGGAACAGCGCTCATTTCTCTTAAAGCCTAAAAAAAATTTGATGGTTAGTTATGACAACAGTGCGTAACTTCAGAGCGCGTTGCTGTGCGAACGCTGCGATTGGTCTATTCAAAAATGAAATCGCGGCCCATAAACCCCAGTAACTAAAAAAAGTATTACTCTAGACTTTAATTTATTTTGGGAAATTTTACTTCCTATGTATATAATGAACGTACCTTTAACTTTATTTTTATACATCAGTGGTTAAAAATAGAGCAAAAACTTTCACAGTAGTGAAATAATAATACACTCCCCTAAAGTAGAACAAGACATTAAGTTGTTATAATTATGAATTTTGTAGGCGCTTTATTAACATTTAGTTCTGCTATATGATGTTTTCCTTAATAATATAATTAATACAATCTTTTTTCACAAATTAAAAGAAAAACACAGAAGAACAGAAAAGAAAATATTATTTCGGTCCGGTTGTTCAAAAGTGGTTTAAACTTAGTTTTTCTCCAAAGCAAGTTTATTTTCAGTTTGCGTTCAAACCAAGTTTAAACCAGAATAAGGTCACTCCGCAAGGTAGCGCCATCTAGGGATTGAACTTTTTAACCATTTTCCTATAATTGTGCAAAATCTAACAAAATTTTTGACATTTGACACAAATTTTACGAAATTTTGAGTAGTTTTTTCTTGTTGTTTGGACGTTTTTGGCCAAAAAAGTGTGCTACAAACTTTTCCGAAAAAGAAGAAGTGATATTAATTCATCTGGAAAAAACGCTTACTATAATACAAAGAGACAGAATCAATTTTTGACATTTAACACGAATTTTACGAAATTTAAAGGAGTTTTTTCTTGTTGTTTGGACGTTTTTGGCCAAAAAAAGTGTGATACAAACTTTTCCGAAAAAGAAGAAGTGATATTAATTCATCTGGAAAAAACGCTTACTATAATACAAAGAGACAGAATCAATTTTTGACATTTGACACGAATTTTACGAAATTTAAAGGAGTTTTTTCTTGTTGTTTGGACGTTTTTGGCCAAAAAAGTGTGCTGCAAACTTTTCCGAAAAAGAAGAAGTGATATTAATTCATCTGGAAAAAACGCTTACTATAATACAAAGAGACAGAATCAATTTTTGACATTTGACACGAATTTTACGAAATTTAAAGGAGTTTTTTCTTGTTGTTTGGACGTTTTTGGCCAAAAAAAGTGTGCTACAAACTTTTCCGAAAAAGAAGAAGTGATATTAATTCATCTGGAAAAAACGCTTACTATAATACAAAGAGACAGAATCAATTTTTGACATTTGACACGAATTTTACGAAATTTAAAGGAGTTTTTTCTTGTTGTTTGGACGTTTTTGGCCAAAAAAGTGTGCTGCAAACTTTTCCGAAAAAGAAGAAGTGATATTAATTCATCTGGAAAAAACGCTTACTATAATACAAAGAGACAGAATCAATTTTTGACATTTGACACGAATTTTACGAAATTTAAAGGAGTTTTTTCTTGTTGTTTGGACGTTTTTGGCCAAAAAAGTGTGCTGCAAACTTTTCCGAAAAAGAAGAAGTGATATTAATTCATCTGGAAAAAACGCTTACTATAATACAAAGAGACAGAATCAATTTTTGACATTTGACACGAATTTTACGAAATTTAAAGGAGTTTTTTCTTGTTGTTTGGACGTTTTTGGCCAAAAAAGTGTGCTGCAAACTTTTCCGAAAAAGAAGAAGTGATATTAATTCATCTGGAAAAAACGCTTACTATAATACAAAGAGACAGAATCAATTTTTGACATTTGACACGAATTTTACGAAATTTAAAGGAGTTTTTTCTTGTTGTTTGGACGTTTTTGGCCAAAAAAGTGTGCTACAAACTTTTCCGAAAAAGAAGAAGTGATATTAATTCATCTGGAAAAAACGCTTACTATAATACAAAGAGACAGAATCAATTTTTGACATTTGACACGAATTTTACGAAATTTAAAGAAGTTTTTTCTTGTTGTTTGGACGTTTTTGGCCAAAAAAGTGTGCTGCAAACTTTTCCGAAAAAGAAGAAGTGATATTAATTCATCTGGAAAAAACGCTTACTATAATACAAAGAGACAGAATCAATTTTTGACATTTGACACGAATTTTACGAAATTTAAAGTTTAGTTTTTTCTTGTTGTTTGGACGTTTTTGGCCAAAAAAGTGTGCTGCAAACTTTTCCGAAAAAGAAGAAGTGATATTAATTCATCTGGAAAAAACGCTTACTATAGTACAAAGAGACAGAATCAATTTTTGACATTTGACACGAATTTTATGAAATTTAAAGGAGTTTTTTCTTGTTGTTTGGACGTTTTTGGCCAAAAAAGTGTGCTGCAAACTTTTCCGAAAAAGAAGAAGTGATATTAATTCATCTGGAAAAAACGCTTACTATAGTACAAAGAGACAGAATCAATCTCCAGCAAAAAGAGACTTGGAAATAAACGAATTTTTTACGCTTAATACTGAAAGTCCCGCAATTTTTCGAGATGCATAAGACTATAGTTTCTCTCCAGATTTTAAGTACAAAAAAAGTACAACTGGCAACGCCTTCTTCTTTAATGTTTGCCAGAGTGCACAGGGGTGATCATTTTTAAATGCTTAACAAAAATATCTGAAGGAATATTCAAAATTCTCAATTATTTTTTCTTCAAAATAAAAGCTCTGGTGCTGTCATCTATCCCAAAAGAATCAAAATAATTGCGGTTTAGAACAAACCCGATTTACAAAAAAAAATAGAGAAATACTCACAATTTCCTTTGGATTACATTTTTCCTTTTTATATTTCCTTGCTTTAGCGAAAATAAAAATCATTTTAACACAATCTTTTGTTGTATTTAAGGAGAAAGTTTCAATTTAGAAGAAAAGAAAATTAAAAAATTTAAACCCACGCGGGGTTTAAATAGTAAACACTCTGTTGCACAAACGAAAATTGGGGCTTTATGTCACTTTAATTAAAACTTACCCTTATTCGTTAATTTTTCCAATTAATACTTGATATCACACAATGACTTAGATGAGTAATAATAAAATAAGAAAAAGATTGATTTTGTATTTATTTTAAAGACTGTTGAAATGTCAGTTTAAAAATATTAGCGCTGCGTTCAATCAAAAACAACGAGCACCTTGGCTTGCACCAGCTAATGAAAGCGACAGCTTTAAAATGAGTGGCCTTTAAGGAAAGTTTTTTTTTGGCTGAGCTTTTTAATAATAATTGTAAATAAATTAATATAGTTGTTTTGGGATTTTTGGTTTCGTTCATTTTTCGTGCACAATCAGCGACCTTCACTTATGTTTGTTTTCCCTCGTAGTGCCCTCATAAATATATTTTTTGTACAGAAAATGGGTTCAAAATATGGCGTTTTTCTGGACAAAATAGGAGGTGTTTTATTGGTTAATGAACAACTTGGGATATTAAATAAGGTAAATTAATCCTTATAAAAACGGTTACGTAGGGAAATTAGGGGCTATAAATTTAAACCCCCCCCCCCCGAGGTGGTCTAAAAAATCACCAGCTTTATAACCTCAAACACAAATAATGAAGCTATTATGTGCCAAATGTTTGGCGTATTCGCCATTTGCCATTTTGAAATCTGTCAAAAAAAATTAGTTTTATTAGTGTATTTTGAGAAGAAAAAACAGTTTTTCAATGGTATTTTGCAATAACAATACAAAATAATCAATAACTATGTGTCTTTCCTGGAGGGTACTGTTTTAGATCTTAGTAAATCTCACTGTAAGTTTCCTTTTTTCTAAAAGCCTGTGCACTCCGGAAAAGAAAACCGATCAATCATTGAATTTGGGAGACACACGCAGTTCAAGTGTTGGCCGATAGATCGCAGAATTTATACTATTCCATGGTAACTGCAGGTGTTTTGTCAACAAATTTTAAATCGGGCCGCAGTGGGACAGAAGAGTATTTTTACATTTTCTGACAGAAAACCATTCGAGGTTAGGTTTATCTTTCAAAAATATGTTTTCAAAAACATTGTTCTAAAACAAATATGAACCCTACTTCACTTTACTGACTCGCTGGGATTACTTGGAATTCGCATAGAAACATTAGGCGCCCATAATCCGACATAATTTTGTTTGTATTTTGATCCAACCAACCAGTGTACGAGTGAAATCTTGGAGTGCAAAAGGTAGATTTTAGAACCTCAGTTTAGATTTTGGAAAGACTCTTGCTAGTCATTGACGCTCCTTTTTAAAATAGAATACGATTATTTCGTCTAGGGCAAGTAGGCGATTTTTAAAACTACATGCTTTTACGTTAACCTGTTGTCGGTATCAGCTAGCGGGTGTATTTCCAATTCAATTATAAATGCACCTGTAAATGCAACCTTAAACATTACACCCAGTTACTTTAACTTACGTATTTAGGTAGCGTTTTTTTAGCAGGTAATTCTGCCATAAATAGTTTTCTTTTATTTTAGTATTTCACTTGATTTTTTAGCGGCGCAGAACACGAAAAGTCAAAATAAGTAATCTAACCCCAAATTTTTGACCCGGTGCTAAAAAATCTCTGGTGTCCCACTGCGGATAAACATAAATAAAGTCTCCGAGTTGCCATGGAAAACAAATTCAATGACGTAAAATTTTGCAAAAAAATCAGGTACAGTGTTACTAAAAACAATTCCCTAGATTGTAACTACGACCTTAAAAAGAAAATACCGAAATTTAAAAAAAGATTTAACACAAGTTAAAATCAACTTTGTGTGCTATGCAATTCACTTGTCAAAATTTTCCAATGAAAAAAAAAATATACATATAAAACTCACAAATTTAGAAAAAATATGACCACAATAAAAGCATCAATAGATTTGATTGATTGACGAATTTGGGTGTTTGGGAAAACTGAGTTTAAACCTACCTCCAAAGTCGGTTTAAGGCTCAACCAAGATGAAACTCCTCCAAAAAATTAACCCAAGCTTAACCTCCAAACCAAGTTTAAACGCCTATTGAACAACCGGACCTTAAAGTTGTTTAGATCAGTTTAATCTTCCTAAACTGCCACATTTACCTTAGAAAAGCTAGAAAAATCAGAACTGGTAGATATAATTAAAAAAAGGTAAAGCCAAAAAATTTATTTGGATTTGATGGCGTTCCAAGCATAATAATAAAAAAATGTGTTGATTAAATTAGTGCACCATTGCTTTATTTGATAAATAAATCTTTTCAAGTGGGTTCTTTTCCAAAAAATTAACAATTAACAAAATAACGCCTATATACGAAAAAAAACGATAAATCTAACGCAAACAATTACAGAACAATATCTCTTACTTCGGTATTCTTAAAAAATTTTAAATATTCATTTTTATTGCGACTGGAAGAATATTTGGATAAACATAATATTATAAAACCCAACCAGTTTGGCTACAGAAAGGGTATGTCTACTGTGGATGCAATAGTAAATTTTGTTGAGGGTGTTGTGGAAAGTATGGAGAAAAGTGAATGTCCTGTTGGTATTTTTTGTGATTTAAGTCGTGCCTTTTACTGTATTGATCACGATTAACTTTTGCAAAAATGAGAATGTATAGGCATAACAAATATCGAAAATATTTGGTTATCAAGTTTTTTAAAAAGAAAGCAATATGTAGAATTTACACACTACAATGAAAAACAACAAATAACAACTAGATCAGAACAGATAGATGTACAGTTTGGAGTTCCTCAAGGTTCCATTTTGGGACCAATTTTATTTATTTTGTACCTGGATGAGCTAAATTATAATATTGACATCAATAAACTGACATTCTACTGTGATGATTCGACTTTGAAAGTTAGTGCCAAAGACCACAGGTTGTTGGAAGAAAAATGTAGAGATGAGATGGAAGTAATGGTGTGCTGGTTTGGTCAAAACTTCTTATATTTAAATCTGGAAAAAACAAGTTACTTAAGGTTTCATCACCGCCAAAACAATAATAATCTAGATCTTGAAATTGGCGTAGGTAATATTAGGGTAGAAAAGGAGTCACAGGTTAAATTTTTAGGAGTAATGGTTGATCATAACTTAAATTTGAAAGAAGACTCTATAAACTTATCAAAAAAAACTAGGATCTTTGCATTATCTTATTAAAAATTTAAAATCAGTTTTAACAATAAATCAACTAAAAATAATCTATTATGCTCATGTTGACTGAGAGTATGGTTTTGTTTTATGGGGTATTTCTTCAGAGGCTAGGTTAGTCTTCAAAAAACAAAAAATGACACTAAGATGCATATTCGTTTTAAACCAGATGGAGTCATGTAGAAAGATTTTTGAAGAACAAAATATACCCACACTTTTTTCACTTTATATCTTGGAAGTGTCAAAATACTTTTTTAAAAATAAGGCAAAAATCACTACAAATGAGGACATCCATAGATACCACACCAGGTCTAAAGCTAGTGCTAGGATGCCACTATATAAACTTAATGTAGGAAAAGATTTGCCACTAATAGTGGGAATAAAAATATTTGCAAAACTGCCACTTGATATACAAAGTGCTCCCAATATTAATATATTTAGTAAAAAATCAAAAAGATTATTACTAAAATATTCATTTTATTCAATTGAAGAACATTTTTTACAAAGATCTAGCTGAAAATCTTTGTATTTTTTATATTTCTTTTTATTTTTTGTTTTTAAGTTTAATGATGTAAGACTATCCTTCATAGAAATTCATGGACTTTTACAAATATGTACCCAAGGTCATTGACTATTTTACGCACTATAATTGACAAAAGTTTATATTTTTTTTATGAATTGTTGTGTTTGTTCTTGTTATTTTTAGATTACTTAAATCACTGACATGTTCCATACAATTGTTAAAAATTGTCCAAGGAAATAAAATAATTATTTATTTATTTATTTTATTTATTTGAACCAAACCGATTACAAACAAATCTTAATTTAGAACATCGTCTAAAGTCTAAAAAACAGTTGATCGTGATCAAGTATGGGCAGTAGGGAATGAAAAGTAGTTTTAAATAGATGGCTTTATAGAGTGTTTTCTCAAAATACATTAATCGATTTTTCTTTAGTTTCTTGGCTTTCGAAAAAAAAGGTGCCAACTCAATTCTAAAAATGTTCATTCTTAGCGAGTTCAGTTTAGTGGATTTTAGATCTAGATTTAATCATAAAATACTTGTTCTGAAACGTTTCTAAACTTTTTCTGTAATCAAAAAAGTTAAAGACTTTTTTATTTCACAAATTAAACAGATTCTGATAGGTACCTATATCAGAGATAAAAATAAGATTATTAACGGCTCCTTGAGTCCACCTTTGGAATCATGTAATAAGCTCTAAGAAACTTAATACATTTTTTATAACACATTTTTTACGCATGTCTTGCTTTTTTACAAGAGCATGCAGTATACAGGGTGCAATTTTACCATAAGGTGGGAGTTTGGATTCAGGAACATGGATTTTTAGCAATTTCGTATTTCCACTTTTTACAGATGGGTCGGGTGGGGTCAGATTAATTTGTTTATGTTTGGATTTGCAAAAATTTGCAAAAAATGCTTCCGAAATTTTTTGCTGACTTACGTTGCTTAATATAATTTGTTAAGTTATTATATTATATTATTATTATTAGTAATAGAGAACTCTGTAAAAAATTTAAATCTGAATTTGGAAAAGCAAGCATTTTTAGTTAAAGATGTCTGAAATTTTAGGTTTGAGTGCTTGGTTATGTAAGTAACATTATACATGAAGACAATGCCTAGAAGATGGAGGTGTATCTCAAATTTCGATTTGTACGTGAGCAGTGGGAATTTATCAGCCTTTTGTTACTTTTAGGCAAAAATCTGTCAAAAAAAAATCGATATTTTGATGGCCACACGCACAATGAGATCTAACGTCATTTAATCAGCTGTTTTTTGTTGTTATTATTATTTTTTAATTTATTTGATGTTTTTATAACAACTATTGCTGCTAGCTGGCTTATGGCCACACTGAAAGAAGAATTTTGTAACAATAACAAACATTTAGTAACAGTAACCAAAGGTGTTGCCCATATTTGGCTTATTATATATATTATAACAACTCATAAATTTCAATGTTTAAAAAAAAAAATATTTGTTAGTAGAAACAAAATCGTCAAAAGTATCTTTAAAAAAAACCCTACATTAACTATTAATATATTGTTGGCATTTAAAAACAAACGAGTTTAATTAATAATATACTTTATATTTATAAGAAGAATCATTCTTACTAAATATTACTAATAAAGTAAACAGTAAGATAATTATGCTCGCCACTCAAACTTAATTTTTCGCTCTTTTTCCTTACTAAATTTTCATAAATTGGCGACGTATTTCTAAGGTCACTGGTCGCGTAACTCTCAGATCGCTTAAGAAGGGAAGTTGCTGGGTCCTGAAAAACACTCATCCGTCTATCGGTGAGGATTATCTGGAAAAAGAATATGAAGTGAAATTCTTGGAAAAGCAAACTAGTAGAAAATGTACAAAAACTGACAACTTTAATCAATAAAAGTACTCTCTCGTAGATGGCGAAACTCTGTCTCTCTTCATTTTAGTATGAAAGACACGTACAAACCTATGCTTCAATTTATGCATTTTCCATAATGTTACTGCTTAAACCCGACCTTATTTTTATAAAACCAAACCCTTAAAATACGGCATACGTTATAACTTATGGTATTCTCATAAACAAAAACGTTACTGCTAAATTTTAAGTACTTCATGACTGAACCAATAATCTAAGAATAAAACATTTGCTTGCATATTTATAACCCATCCTTCAAGAATCAAGGCGTCCTTAAGGTCTCCTTGATCTTAAATGGTATTCATAGTCGCTCTTGAGGGAGCCTTAAGGCGTCCTTCTGGTAAGGAAAAATAGGAGGTCGCCTTGAAGGCCGCCTTCCTCCCTAATAAGAAGTCGTGTTCAAACCATTTGGAAGACAGTTTTCGAGGACTAAGGAGATAAATAAAACTTCAATTTGCGCTGGTATACGTGGACAATTTTCATCCTCGCCATATCCTCCTAAAGCCCTATGAGAATATTTTTATTCGTCTTTATCTTAGTACCTGGAACTTTTTCAAAAAAGCATAAATTTCTCAATTGGAAAAAAATCGAAAAAATCCAGGCTAGTGCCAAATTCTGACTGAATTTAATCGCGTTTTTTACATTTTCGATGGCTCATCGAGCTCAACGACAAAAAACCCATGACATCGATGGAATAAATCTGATGAATTTACAAACTCGCCCTTTAGAATAAGGTTTACGAGTGCTTTAAAATTTCGAATACCTGCCCCCAGATATAACAGAGAAGGCTTTAAAACGTAAAAATTTGGCGTCGGCATAAAAAAATCATATGCAGCTACTGTAGCAATTTTTTCAGTTTTAATTAGGTTAAAATTAGGTAAGATTGCTGAATCGGCGGCGGCAAACGAATCACCGGGAATGACACGATCTCCTTAACACCCTGTATAAAAGTTGTATTAGCGCCTGCCCGGATTCCCTTTTATGTTGTTGCGTCGGATTAAAATTGAGTAAAAAATGTACCCGAGGCCGAAGCTCGTGGCCAATCATGCATGCTTCTTAAGTACTAAGAAAATTTAAAGAAAAATAGATTTTTAATCGGACAAAGTCGCTCTTTTCAAGTATGTCTACAAAGAGGGGAGGATCCACAGTGAAGATCGAAAGGATACTCTATAATATAATGTTTCTTTTGCTTTTACAATATAAAATAATATATCAAAAAGTAGAGGATGACTTACACCTCAATCCAAATTCTCCGGACCAATTTCAATATGGCGGCTGACAATTAAACACAGAAGTTAAAACTGTCATTGTCAGTATCAAAAAACTGGTCCGCAGCAATTTGGAATGGAGTGAAGAACATGTAGTTCAATTTTTTTTAAGAGGGACAAATAACATTTTGGCTTGTTTATGTCAAGTTCGTAATTTTGCCGTACAATTTTCGCGCTATTAACTCTTAAATGCACCGTAGGCACAAAGAGGAAGCATAGATTAGCTAAACTAATCCGAATATTTTTGGGGTACATCTGGGAGTAAATACCTGATCTACTTTTGGTTATGTTATTTATGGCTTTTGACCACAAATTATAATCAATGTCACATGGTATCAAATCCCACAGGCATTGTCTTAACCAATCTTAACGCATTAAGTCGACGTTAAAAACTGGTTACTTTGTTTTGTAGGTAGGTAAGTACTTCTTGGAGTAGCCATTGTTATTTTTGATTCTTTTGTTTTTTTGTTTGATAATAATAGAATAAAAGAATCAAATTAAATCAAAATGATTTAGGTTGTTGAGTGGTTATTAGATATGCAGGTTGGATTATATAATAAGAGATACAAATTACAGGTGGCTTAAGTGGTCAGTTGTTATTAGGTGTAAGATAAGGGCAAACCTCAGGTATATTTGTTTAAATCTTCGACAGAAGCAATACAACCAACCGAACCCACATAATCATATTTTCGCAAAGCGTTAAGGTAATCAACCAATCAATCTTTATTGTCTTGAATGCTCGGTTACCGTATTAACCAATTTTTAAAAAAATACTGAAAATATGATATAAAATAGCAGGGCGCCCTATTCGATGTTAATTTTAAAGCTAGAATCGTCTTTGCCGGAAATATTTTTCATTTTGACCTACAAAACAATAATGCCAGCTTAACATTTGTTGAAAAATCTGTCGCAAAATTTTAAACAAGCATTCCCCACTCTCCGACTTGTAAACGCTAACAAGCCGGATATAGTACTTCTTGATAAAAATGATAAAATTATGTATGTCATTGAGTTCTCGGCACCCGCCGAGACAAACATCATTGTCAAGGATGAAGAAAAACGGATGAAATATCAGGATCTTCTCTTTGACCTTCGCCGAGTGTACCGGGGCTATACAGTCAAGCTAGTGGTTTTGGTAATTGGAGCTCTCGGAGGTGCACGGCAAACACTGCTCTCAGCTCTCAAAACCTTGCCAGCCTGCCGTGATAAGGCAGAACACCTTGCAAGCGCAATGCAGAAAGCGGTCATCCTCGGATCATTGCGTCTGCTCAGAGCACACGATGCGGAACACCGTTTCTACTAACCTCGCGCTTGGTGGGGAGTAGAACGGTGAATGGACCGATCTGCACCCGTGTAGGTCGGAGCCGCGGGACCGCAGATAAGACCAAAACCAAAAAAAAAAAATAATAATAAATAATTTATTCACAAAAAAAAATATACAAAAGTACAGTAAACAAAATAAATCACAATAAGGTAAATAAATCGTCCAAGCCACACACACATAATTAATTTTCACATTTGGTAAAAAGTTCACTATTGGGTTATAATTTCACAAAATCGAGTAATTAGTCACTATTTTAGTATAATAATTGAACTAAAATTGGGGTAAATCGTCGTATCCGGTTATTTTTATATTAACTAGATTAAATTATTTTATCTTAATTTTTTATATTAACCAAGTCATGTATCCCATTTCTTTCGGTAATTTTCATAAAATCCTTTATCATTTTTTTAAAAATTGGTAATCTTATGTCAGATTTTAAATTATTTGGTAACAAGTTATAAACTATGGGGCTTAAATATGTATGGCATCTCTGTCCTATTACTTTTCTAAAAGACGGAACCATCAGTTAATTATTGTTGGCCCTAGTATTTTGATTATCACTAACTTTTCTACATTCTTTTTTGTTTGGTATTGTCTTATTACTAATGTTTTAAAAAATATTTGTCGTACATCTAAAAATCCGCTAATTTGATAAAGTTTGTCACTCGGATATCTATAGGGTTTATTAAAAATAATTCTGATAATCCATTTCTGGACTACTTCTAGTGGTTTAAAGTGACTGTCCTTTACACCTCCCCATCCTATGATTCCATATGTCAAATGTGGGTTTAATAAAGTATAATAAAGACTAATTAGATGTGTAGGGTCCATCATTGGTTTTAACATTTTTTGGGTTTTTGATATTAAATATAGCAGTTTTGAAACAATATGTTGGACATGTAAATCCCACTTTAGTTTACATTCTAATATAACTCCTAAAAATTAAAAATTATTTACAAAATCCAATTTTATTTCGCTATCATTATAATTTAGCGTGAATGGGGAGTGATCTGGTTTTAAATAGGAAGAGAATGCCATACATTTAGTTTTGGACCAGTTGACACTCAGCTTTCTAGATTGGAAAAAGTCAACCAAAATTTTAAAATCATCTCTTGCTAACCTTTGTGCTTTGTCAAGGTTTGCATCGGCAAAATATAAGATTTTTCCTTGAAGAGGTAGTGTAAAAATATCGCTAACATAAAGGGTAAACAAGATAGGTCCAAGAAAAGTTCCTTGAGGGACGCCATCAACAACACTTTTAGATGTGTTGAGACTTTCATTAATTTGAGTTAATTGTTTCCTGCCACTAAAAAAACACTTTGATCCATTCTGTTCTAAAATTTCTATAAGCTTTACATGATTAACAGCGTCAAAAGCTTTTGACAGTCCTGTGTCGACCTACCCCTCCGGAAACCTTCTTGATTTTTTGAAATGAACTCAAATTTCTCTAAAAAAAAATATTCAGTTTTGATTTAATCACTTCCTCAAATATTTTTGAAATCGTAAAAGTAAGAGACACTGATCTATAATTGGACATATCCTGTCTATCCCCAGACTTATGGAATGGCTTGATTATAGCTGTTTTTAAAGCGGATAGAAATGGAAATGGAAAAAAGTAAAGCACTGATTTTTTAAATAGGTTAATGGTTTAATCAGTTGTGATTTAAAAAGACGAACAAACTCAGCCTTTACACCATCAATACCTGGAGCTCTTTTTTTTAATATCTTAATTTGTCTTATAACTTCTGCTTCTTTTGCCGGTGTTAGAAAAAAAGTTTTCTAGCCTCTCAATAGGCAGCTGAGTGTCAACCTCCACAATATCAGCAGCAAGTCCTGCTCCAATGTCATTAAAAAATGAGTTAAATTCTTTCGCCATTTCGTCTTCTTTTGCTATTATGTTATTGTTAACTTTCAATGATGAAATTTGACTTTTTTCGTGTTTGTTTCCAATTTCTTTTATACATTTCCATATTTGAGACGAAGAGCCGCTACTTATTTTTTTTTGGTAATAGGATATTTTAGCTTACTTTAGGTTCTCATTTATTCCGTTTCCATAGTTTTTATATTCAGTTTTAAGTTGTTTGTTGTTTGGTTCCTTTTGTTTTTTTGTACAAATTGTATCTTTTAAATATAGAACTTATAATTTGTTTTGTTATCCATGTGTTTTCTTTCTATTTCTGCTAGATAATTGAACAGAACTTGTGCAATATTAGAAGCATACATTTAAAAATAAAATATGAAGAGGCAAAACGAAAAAAGTAATATGCAAAAAAGAAAAATATTAAATATGTTAAACAAAGAAATATGCAGTGTCTTCATAACATATATGCCCTATTAATTATAATTTCCTAGTGGTTTTTCCGGATTGCAGCATATTATAAAAAAATCGCATAGTGCTTTCCACGATTGCACTGTGATATTTGTGTACTCTTTTTAATCAACAGGTTTTTCCTATTGGTCAAACTTGGCATATGAAGCAACTATAAGACCTTATAAATATCTGGATTCTCTTCATCAGATCTTACGAAAATGCTCGCGAAATATATTAGGTTTAATTATTTTATTACGGATGGGAAATTCACTATGACATTTTGACTAAGTATCCTTTCGATGCATGAACAGATTAGCGTTCTTCATATTTCAGTCACTTCTATTCACAACAATCTTCTTGATTTGGTATAATAGGTTTCATCAAGTGTATCTAATGTTCTTCTGCTAAAAGTTTGGATGTTGACCGCTTCTAGAAGACAAAGTTTCATTTGAAAGGCTGCCAAATCGGGCAAATCGTTTGTGCCTTGTGTCATCCAAAAATATTTATTATGCTCAATATAAAAATGTGACCAAAAGTTGAGATTTACGGGTATTCTTTTGAAATCTTTTGATTTCTTTCAATTCTTTTATAAAAAGTCCGCTCATTCATAAATTCCATAAAGAATGTATGGGGAGAACTGTGCACAGGGGTAATTTTACAAACTTTTGATTATTTTCTACCATTTGTAGTAATCATAAGGTGTTACCGATGGGCGTCACTTGGTATTTGTCAGTAAAGAAATGTGTTATTTCACGTGGTTTTAAAAATACAATCTTTTTGAATAGGGCGCAATATAAGAATACTAGCGGCAATTTCATTCATGCACTAGGACAAATTAGTTATGCGTACTTTACATGGCTACTAAATTTTTGAAAGGCCATATCTCTTTTTTAAATTAAAATATCGATTTTTCTGTAAAAAATTTTAACTGCTAGAAATTTTTTTGTTCGAATTACAAAATACAGATTCTTAGGAGCTATTCATCGATCTGCTATAGTAGATACTGACGGACAAAAACGGATGTTCTCTCATATTTATTTCGACAGCAAACTGACAGTAGCAGTAGTAGTATAGGGGCGTCCCGTGGGCCTGGCAATTAGGACTCTTCATGGGCCCTTTCTGCCATACCCCGTTCCTTACCTCTATGCCCCTACTTCCGCTGCACCTCTCTCTCCGGACCTCCCTGTCTTCTTTACGAATTTTAGTATGTCGGCCCATTTGAGCGAGTGCCGCTCTTCGTCCTCTATCGTGGGAAATCCCCACTTCAGCTGCCTTGATCTGGCATATGCAGCACACTCTGCTATCCTGCGCCGATTCCTTTTCGAGCCCGCAAGCAGCCGATTGTGCCCAGTCAGCATCCCTGTCAGCAGTCCAATGTCCTTTCGGGACTTGCCTAAGAGCCATTTAATTCTGGCTACATTCGGACCATCCACGAATAGCTTGGACTGTCTGCACTTTGACTCTTGCCTCCAGGACGTCTTCAGTTCATTGTTCGACTATTTGTTGAGCTCTGTACCTGTTTCCTTGTTATTCCCAGAAGAGGTTTCGATCCAATGTATTGGGTTTCGGCCCCTAGTCTGGCAAGTTCGTCCGCTTTCTCGTTCCCTGGTCTAGGCTCATGACCTGGGACCCACATCAGTGTCACCCATTTGTCTTGAGCCAGAGTGTGCAGTGTTTCAGCGCACTCCTCCACCAGACTGCTGACTATTTTGGGTGCTCTTAGAGCCTTGAGGGCAACCTGGCTGTCGGAGCATATGTATATGTCCCTCCTGCCATTTCTGAACTCGGGTAGGGTTGCTCCCATGATAATGGCATACACCTTCGCCTGAAACACCGTAGCGTGTTCTCCAAGTGGTTATCTCTTCTGAACTTCTAGGCTTTCCGCGTACACTCCTGCGCCTGTTGTCTGCCTGGCTGACAGTTTAGAGCCATCCGTGTAGCAGACCGTCGCCTCTCTGCTTAATTCCGTTCGGAATTCTTCCCTTTGCCACTCATTCCGTTCTGGTATTGTGACCTTGTACTTTTTATCTAACCTCCATAGTTTAAGCGGTGCTTTCACTGGCAGCAATGTTGCCAGGTCTACTATTTTAATAGTAGATCTACTATTTGTTACTCACGTCTACTATTCTACTATTCTTAAGTGAAAATCTACTATTATATTTTTCTTTGAGTGAAAGTCTAGCACAGCAATAGATACCAAAAACAGCTCGATAAAAAGTCAAATGGTGACAAAAATTGGTAATTTTCGATTATAAACTCTGTGTCTAAATCGTCGGATCAGACCCAGCAGAGTTCGTTCCAAAATCACAGCTATTAGTTCAGAACACTTGTTTTCTTTTTCCATCACACAGGAAATTTCTAATGGCATTAAAAGCTCCTGCTATTCACCAGCAAGAGGTGTTTTAAAAGGAACGTGGGTCGCATTACTCCTATCCTTTTTATGGTTTTGAACTAAAGCGAGATCGGAAACAATTTATAAATTTAGGATGGGTTGAAAGATTAAAATATTTATTATTTTTTTTCAGTTTTTTATTAATAACAGTTTTTTTTGTAATCTACTATTTTTTTATAAAAATTCTAGAATCTACTATTATTTTTGTCTCTGATCTACTATTATTCTAAAAATGGACCTGGCAACACTGACTGGCAGTCTTAGGAGAGGCAACTTTTTCGTGGCCAGTCCCTCGACCGCCTGATGATGATCTCTTTCCTTCCTCAGCAAACTGACTGTCTGTTAAATCGGTATAAATTAATTGGTTCCCTATAAAAAAAAACCCGAATTCAAATTTAGCAGAAACATAATTTGTCAGAATTTAAAAGAAAAGAAAATAATTGGTCCGAAAAAAATTGTCCCGAAAATAAAAGGACATCGCTAGTAAATATATGCATAGAATTAAATTTAAACGAATCATATTAATGCAGAAACACAAAATATTTTTTACGAAAATAATTTAATAGACACATAATAATGCCGACAAACAAAATTCAAGAACCCCAATCTGTCCGAAAATTGCATTACATTGCCAGCCTTACAGCAAGGAAGAGTCGAAGTCGTGATATTGTATTAATTTACCCCCTCTACATCCCCCAACCAACCCTTACCCTCAATTTTTTTCATAATATTAAAATCGGTTCACGGGAAGTGTGTCAAAAATGAATCGCAAGATTTGATAGACAGTTAGACAACCAGAAACTGTGAAGTTAAATAAAATCCTTTAATAAAAATCCCCGTGTCATCTTCCAAATAGAGAAACTTGTCAACGCCGCAATCCAGAGCCTACGGCGCTCTAGAGATTTAAATTTGACGCATGCCCAATAGCGATTCGGATGATTTGTGATTCTGCTCATTTAAGGATCGGGCATATACTTTGTATCAATTTGTGGTTCGGTTGTTTTTCGTTTCGGTTAAATTATATTCGTGTCTTTTAAAGATCGAGTAAATTAAAGCTCTATAAAATTATATCCGTATCCATTATTTTCTGGGTGTTTTACTGTCGTTCATATTTCGTTTCGCACGTTTTATTATCTGTTTAATTGTGTTTCGGTTTTTGTAAATTCAGCGTTCCCATTTAATTAATTAAGCTTTTTCAAATATTCCAATCGCTGCAAGTCTATATTTTATAATTTTCAAGATATTAAGTTCAAAATTGAAATTAACTACACCCTTAAAGGGGCAGTTCACCAAAATTAAAAGTTAGGCTTAATCGATAACAAAACAAACTTCCTGATGAATAATGATTTTCGTTTTTTTCTGCAAAGTCTCGTTAAGAGTAGAGATTATTTTCTATCTGTCAGTGACCTTAGCTCAGGAAATGTCGAAGTGATATCCATAATTTTTGGAATCAAATAAACATCAAAATTGGGTGAAATTTGAATGGACGGTACATTTTGTAATAACTAAGACACGGCTTGAAGCACTTTTTTGATTTTTTGCCGAATAAGCTACAATTTTCTTCTAAGTCCACCAATTCGAAATATTCAAACATTTGTTTCGGTGACCTTAGTTTATATATATAAAAAATATGATATGATAAAACCAAAATTGGCAATGACCCAACTGTCCGTCTTTTTAGGGAGAAACAAAATTACCAAACGTAAGATCGAAAATTCTCACCGACAATTGACGTCAATGAAATCTTTAAAAACTTCGGGTAGAGAATACTGTAGATGATTTTTGTTTTTTTGAAGATATCAAGAAACTTAAAACTTACTATTACACCTAGCGCTCAGAACGCTTGAAATTGTTTAAGCACTTGAATAGACAGACAAAAAATACTTAAAATCGTAACTATAGTTTTAAACACTAGTCTCAAAAGGTTTAGGAAATACATCAAATTTTACAGCTCAACGTCAGCGCTCTAAAAATGATTTATTTTATTTCTTTTTTGAATTTTTTAAAACGTCAAAAGACCTATTTTGATTTTATTTCCTTTTAAGTGCTACAATAAAAATTATAGGCGTCTTCTTGAAAGATATTTGGCCATAAAAAGGGCACTTGTTTTAAGAAGCTTTTTTAGGACCAATGTGATTTTTATTGGGTAGTTGTAAAATATTAATATTTAGACATTTTTCGAGTTTTATGATGTCTTTTATGAGTAAAGGTCTACTCCATATACCTTATAACCTATATACCGTGAGTCAGACCTGTTTTTTACTCAAATTTTGGATTAAACATCTCGTATTTCAAAATATTTTTCACACTGTAGACATGGCTTTCCATTTTACTGTTTTTGGCTATTATTATTTTATAGTTTATGTATATCAAAGTAACATACAACAACAAATTCAGTGTGCATTTGTTGCACACTTAAAGCGCATTTACACAGACAAACTTTCCTTTGATGTTGAAATGCCGACAAACATTTACACGAGCCTCTTGAGCAAAATGTTCAAAGAAATGTTCAATCAAAATCGTGTACAAAAAAACACACGTAAATTTTGGAGAGAATGTTGAGCAAAATTTGTTTGAAGAAATGTTGGTAATAAAAATTTCTTAGAAATTTAAATTTTATAGTTTTATGGGAATTCATTGAACTTAACTTAAAATAGAAAGACAAGGTGCTTTCCGACGGAAAAACAATTTGACGTCGAAATTCACGTTTTACCTCATAAGCAACTTCGATTGATCTGATTTTTACAGGGGATATGCCAGTATACTTGTAACTTTTTTGGGATTGTAAAAAAAATGAGAATCAAAAAAAGAAATATAAATTGGCACTTATTTATTGCTGTTGCTGGGTTAGGAGAAGGTAAAAACCGTAGACTAGTGAGAGGGAGTTTTGGTCAAATGAACATTGACACACAAAATTACAGCAGTGTTTGACAGCGCTGCGTTCCGACTGTCTAAACCTCCCTATCCCCCCCCCCCAGGGAATAACTAACTACTCTCCAGAACAGTTCTCTAAAAATATCCACCTGCATTTTAAAAAGTAATTACTTCGAAGACATTTCCGTTTTCTTTTTGTAATGAAAGAAAACCAAAAAAGTTAGAGAAAAGAATTAAATGTTATTACCTCCATCATTAACTATTTTAACATTGCATATGACAAAACTGATAGCCAATAATAATGTTTCGCTTGCCGTCGCCTTTTTTTCACAAAAGTTTAAAATAAAAGTTGGTGTTCCATTGTTTTAAAGAATTGAGATCACTGATCACTGATGTAAAATTATATTTATTCTCATCTTTAAAAATATGTTTCCAAAGTAGATAGCAATAACTTGCTTAAAAATTTACCCGAACAAAATGTTCAAAGAAAAGCTCACAAAAATGTTCGCGCAAAAAACTTCAGATATTTTGCACGAGCTTTTATTTGAGCATGTTCGTCTGTGTAATTGCGCCTTAATGTCAAAAAATTATATGGACACTAGTAAGGATGTATGGTACTTGTTTTAGCCCTACATATAAAATAGTAGTTTTCACAACTAGTGGCTAAAATAGTGCTCTTTTACAAGCGTTGATTTAAATAACGAGCGCAGCGAGGTATTTAAAAACGCGAGTAACAAAAAGCACGGTTTAACCGCGAGTTGTTAACACTATTTTTTTTAATGGCTTTATCAAAAAATCCAAGAAAAACAGGAAAATACTTGTAAAAATGTCAAACGAAGACCACTTCCCGCAACACACCATCTTTACACTATAAATCAAGGCGGCTGGTAAATTAAATAACAATGGTTTCCATAGCGATGTGCCTTTTTACACGATGACGTTCATTGTTGCGACATTTTAATATTTGACAATTTGATATTTTGGCGATGTTTTTAAATTATAGGCTTAATTTTTAGGTAAGAATAATTAGATTTTTTCGATATTACTATTTTCCGCTAATTCTCTTTAATTTTGGGTAAAAGATAAAAAAAAAATTTTTTTTGCATCGGTAACCAAAAAAGTCGTGCCCTAGTTATATGCAGACAGTTACTAAAATCATTTTTTTGATGAAGGTATAAAAAAACATTTTTCGTATTTGAATATTTCCTAGTACAATTTACCAATTTTATTATTCCAGCCTGCACTTTATGCACGCGTATGAAACTACAAGGTATTATCTATTCTTCATTCTTCTTTTTTTCTTTTAAATCAACACACTTGTGCATGCATCCTATTTAAAAATGCCTTTTCTTCACTGCATACCAATTATGCTTTTTATTATTTATTCAAAACTTGATTATTTATTCTGCCAGGTTAATGTTCGTTTGACCAGATGTTAGTTAGACGGCTTAACCATGGGTTAGTGATGCAAGAATGCAAGAATAGGATGGTTGTCGAAATATATACAAAATCTTGTTTTTTTTTGTAGATACCTACTTATTTTTTTTCTGTGGTTTTTTTTTTCTCTTTTTTACTTTTTGTTTGTTTGTGTAATCAAATCTAATCTAATCTAATCTAGTATATTGGCTGTCATTTTATGGGCTTTGGAAAAATATTTGACAAAATTATAGTAGTCAAGCTAAAAAAGCAAGACGCTCAAATTCCCCTGTTTTCTCCCGGCTTTTTGCTTTAAATGGTCATAACTTTTGTTCCCCTGAACCGATTTGGATGAAATAAAGCCTATGTACTTCCAAGGATCTCAAGGAATGCAGCAGTTAAAGTTCTATCAATATCAGTCCAGTAGACAACAACAGACAAACAGACAAACAAAAATACTAAAATTTATTTTAGTTTAGTTGAAAGCGAATTCTAAGAATTAAAAAGAAATATTTAGTGTACAGAAATAGTTTTACTAGAGAGATATTACGTGTATGTATAAATTAACTGACAGAGCTTGGGATTTATATCTTTAAAAAAAGTATTATTTTTTCTGGACGCCCCTGATCCAAGGCAAAATGCGCAACGTAACCACCACATATCATATAGGGAAATAGGTGAATAATATAAAAGGCTTCCAGCTTGCCTATTCCATACAAATCGCCATTTAAGTCATAAATGTGATATTTTGTGTATTGACGTCGTATCTAACCTATTTTTAGACAAAAGTGGAAATAAGGTTTGACGATTCTATCTATAGGCCTAAGAGAGAAAATTGGAATATTAGTAGTTGTTGCAGTAGAGACTATAAAGTAGGCCCTTGTGGGCCATTTTTTTCCACACCCCGTGTTTCCCCTTTCTTACTCTTCTTGCCTTATGGATTTGTCTTTTACTAATGTTTTCTTCTAGGAAACTCTGGAATTATTATGACGCAAAAGATTACATTTTAATCATGGGTAATGGACAAGAGCAACTTTTAGGACAAAATTTGAAATTCTCAATTTCCTGTTTGATTGCCATGGGCCACTATTGCTATCGCGGTAACTATAAGAACTACAAGGTTGGTCAAATTAGACAAAATGTGCAGTTTTTGGGGGACGTTGAAAATCTGGTTTCAGATTTAAAAAAAATAAATATTCTATCCCGAGGTACGGGGGTTTTTCGAAAAATTGCAGAAAACTATTTTATCAAATACCTCAAAAATATAATTTTTACAAAAAATTCGTAAAGGTTTTTTTTTTGTATTTTTGACGTTCAATTTGGTATTTTTAAGAAAATTTGATACGTCTAGTTTTTGAGATATTAACTTACTTTTTTTAAATACGGACCTATATTTTTTATTCCATTTTTTAAAATCTCCCTTTTTTATGATTTCAACGATGTATCACATGTCCATATTTATTTGCATTTTAATGGTAAAAAATGGTTATTTATGTTTTTCGCACTTTTGCCGTTTTATCAAAGGTGGCTTAGAAAGCAAAAAGAAACAATTGCTTATAAAAGCCTATGTTGCGTAATACATCTGTCAAAGTAAGTTTAAATCAACATGGCAGCGTTTTCAAAAGGTGAAAAATTAGATTTAATTTTTTTTTCAAACGGGGAGCAAGCGGCAGAGGACGGGGAAGATGAAACAAATATCAATAGAGATTTTGAGAGAAATTGAAAAAGAAAGTTTAGTTCTAAAAAACGTGTTAAAATAATAATAAATACTGTTAAATAAGTTTAATTTAATTAAATGGTAAAAAGTTTAAATATTTAAAAAGTTATTAAATAGTTTTTTTTTCATTAGACGCTGCATCAGTATGTCTAAGCTACCTCTGACGTTAAATTTTTTCTAAACCCAATAAAATTTTTATTATTTTTATCATTAAACCTCAAACATCGTTAAAATCAGAAAAAAAAAGTTTTTAAAAATGGAGTAAAAAATACAGGTCCGTATTTAAAAAAAGTTCTGAAAAACTACCAAATTGAAGAACGTTAAAAATATAAAAAAATTTTCCTTCACAAATTTTTTGTAAAAATTATACTTTTTGAGATATTTGATAAAATAGCCCCCGTATCTCGGGATAGAATATATTTTTTTTTAATCTGAAACCTGATTTTCAATGTCTCCCAAAAATTGCACATTATTTTTAATTTGACCAAACTTGTAGTCCTTATAGTTACTGAGATAGCAATAGTGGCCCATGGCAATTAAGACACCCTGTATAGGATATAGGGTGTGCCAAAAAATAGCGCACTTTTTTAAATGATAACTTGAGAGAGAAATTGTCCAATTTTAATAAAATTTAACTTTTTAGAAAGCCAATGCTTCAAAATTTATAGGACCAATGTCAAACTTGATACTAGATATTTTATTGTGTGCGACACTGTAAAAAAATCTGAAACATCGGTTTCGAAGCCACATCATTTCGAAGCACATCGATGTAACATTTTAAAAATTCGGACAAGAAATAAGGAAGTTTTAGATCTTTATTTCTTGTACGAATTTTTTAGATGTTACATTAAGGTGCTTGAAAATAATGGGGCTTTGTAACCGATGTTTGAGATTGAATACAGTGTCGCAGAAAAAGTTTTTTCTAGAGTGGTGAAATATGCCTAATTTTTTAATAGGTCCGCCATCTTGAATTTTTAGTAATTGTCAGTTTTATCATTACTTCTATGTTTCACATCACATTTGTGCCTTTTAAAAAGTTTGAACTTATTAAAATCGATCAATTGTTGAAAAATTTTTTGCTTTTAAACAAGTACATTTTTTCTTAACAAGCTTGATTTTTTAGGTAAACTTAGGTAAACTGGTCTATTTATTTTTGTCCGAATTTTTAAAATGATACATCGATGTACTTTGAAAGAATGTGGCTTGGTTACCGATGTTTCAGATTTATTACAGTGTCGCCCCCAGAAAATATCTAGAGGGGGGTAAAAATGCCTATTTTTCAAATAGATCCGCTATCTTCATTTTTAGGAAATGTCAAGTTTGACATTGGTCCTATAAATTTTGAAGCTTTGGCTTTCTAAAAAGCTAAATATTATTAAAATCGGACAATTTCCCGCTAGTTATAATCATTTGTGCCGTTTTTTCTGGCACACTCCTATATATGCTTTCCGAAAGTCAAAATTTAGAGTCTTGAAAGCCTATGCCTACAAGATATTTGTAATGATTTCCTAAGGAAATTCGAAACTTGTAATGCCGAAAGGTTTATCGTAAAACCTGCATGATCGGTAACGTAAGTTTTAATTCCTTGAAAGAAAAAAGTAAGGTATTAAGCACTTGAGAAAGGTTATTTATCCAAAGATATGACAACAGGCCTTTAGCCCAGCCAAAAAATCACACACGAAGACAATAATAAGGCCTAAAATGTTAAATGCAAACAATGGTCCTCTTTAAAAAAAAATCACATTTAATTTACTTAGCACTTGTATGTGCGCGGCATTATTTGGTTAAGCTTACAGGTGAATATTTGAACAGTGCATCTATTTTTTTAAAAGCTTGATTGAGTTACAATGCATATTTTAAAAGTAAATAATTTACAAATCACATTCGGCCGTTGCCCCACCCAGATGATATATGTTCAAAATTTTTAGGTCATTCGAAAGGTATAATTTTGTACTCCCGAATTCAAATTTTTCACATCCCCCAGAAGCCCTCAGTAGGGTTCTCTAGAAACCGGGTTAGACCCCCTAAGACGATATTAAAAACAAAAACTATGTCATTCAAAAGCTGTAATTTTGCACAATTTTTCACAGCCATTTTCAAATTTCGCACAACCCTTAGGAACTTACAGAAGGGTTCTCAAGTAACCGACGTAGCCTCCCATACTCATTTCACAGAAGCAATATGTTTTGAAAAATTTTATATTATTCGGAAGTTCCAATTTTTATAGACCAATTTTTAAATTCCTAGAAACATGATTACTTGAGAACCCCTTGAGGGTTCCTGGGGATTGTTCAAAAAATTTAAAATTGGGTGTACAAAATCGTGCGAAATTACACCTTTCAAATGACATAAAAACTTATATTTATATATATATATATATACAGACCGCTTCAAGCTACTGCGAACATAGGGCGGAAGAAGTCTAATTTGCCAGTGTACGTACATGCAGAGACACCGCACGCCTATTAGTGAAGCAACCAATACTCAGGCTTGCGATCACCACTTGCATGACTTTCCTTTGGTATTTAGTACGCCTCTAACCACGGTGCTGTGTGGAGCGTAGTCAATGAAATCGGAATTTGGTCAATAAATACGCAAATTTTTATAACGTAATTTTCTTATTTTTTGTCACTGATAAATAAGAACGTTTTATTGTCAACTGCTCAGATTTATCAGTGACGACGTGTTACAATGAAAATAATAAGGAGAAACAAAATAAAAGCAAGTTCTCAAAATAAAATAATACATTCTAAAAACCAAAAAGATTCTCCCAGTCAAAAAAAAAATTAAAGCAAATGTTCGAAAAGTCCTCCTTGCTCGGCTAGACAATATCCGAGCCTACTATAAAAACCCCTTCTAACGTTTCCAAGCATGTTAGGGGTGATAATTTGAAAAGCTTCTTCAAAAACAGATAGAAGTCATTAGGAGCAAGATCGGGAGATCGAGCTGGCCATAAAATAGTTCCCCGTGTACTTATAACCCGATTAGGAATACATTATCAAGATATTCCCTAACAAGGCCAACATTGTGAGCGGAACAACCATCTTGTTGAAACCATGTTTCACCAAATCTTACACCTAACAACTGCCTAGCAGTTGGAATAATGTGCTGCTGCAGTAGATCCAAGTATCTAGGACCATTCAAATTGCAATTGCCGTTAATAAAAAATGGCCCAATTACGTGTTCCCCTATAATACCCCCCCCCCAAACATTTAGTTTTTGGGGATACTGTGTTCTTACGTCAAAATACAAATGCAAATTTTCTCTCGACCAATATCGAACGTGTGTTGGGTTATGCCGATTTGACCATTTGACCATCTGCACTTTTTCGGCAACTTCGTAGACATCCATTTTTGGTTTTAAAAATGTATTATTTCAATTAAGAACTTACCCATCTGTTTCTCGAGCAAGGCAGAAATAAAACAAAATAATAAAAACAAAATGAATTTCCAAAAGATAACACTGCAGCGTGCTTCGAATCCACCTCGGTCGTACGGCACGGAGAGTAAATTGGACTTGATTCCCCCTATGTTCGCAGTAGCTTGAAGCGGTCTGTATATATATATATATATATACAGGGTGGATTCCTTAAACGGAACGGTGCTTGTAGCGGGTTAGAATTTGGTTTTACAAAAAAATCCAAAAACACGTCAACTGAGAATTTTTATTTTCTTTAATCGTGCTATCTTGGATTTTTTTATGTCATTTTGTCACATCACCCTCTATAGTTTGACGTTTTTCAATTCTAAAAAAAAAATTGTCTTTTTGGCAATATCACACATTAATACTATATCGCTTATGGTTTCCAAGATAGAGGCATTTAAACTTGCATGGAATTGTTGTGTATGCCCTGTTATACGGGGGATATTTGAATGAATATCGAAGTTTTCCGTACAGATTTAGATAAAAATATCTTGATTATCGTAAAAGATACATCCTACTGTGTAGTATTGCTGAAGAGAGAATTATTTGCAGATTTTAAAAATTGCAAAATATACAGAGTGTCCTATTTAAAAAATATATATTTTTTTGCCATACCTCGTAAACAAAATGACATAAAATCCAAGATGGCACGAATAAAAGAAATTAAAAATCTCAGTTGACGTGTTTTTGGAATTTTTTATTCAACCGAATTCTAACCCGCTAGAAGCACCGTTGCGTTTAAAGAATCCACGCTGTATATTATATTATTATCATATCTTAATTTAGCAACATGCCGCAGACGCAATACTACGTAAACTTCAACGATAGATTGCAGAGATTGGGCTTTGATATCTGTATTCGAGCGGACGTCTTTGCTTTTGTACAGATAAAAGGAAGACAGAATATTAAGCTATATTCCAAGTTTGCGCGTACGTCTTATGACCAACTTGAAGTGTCTAATACTGTTTTATTTGATAGACAAAGTTAACCAATCAATTAATCAAAAATTAGCTTTTTTTTTTTAGAAATACAAAGAATTCATTAACAAAGCCATGCTTACAATGCTAAAATCCTACCAAAATTATTATTAAACAAAATTTATAAGTAATAATAGCAAAAATAAATAAAAACACACATAATTCATTAACAAAGCCATGCTTACAATGCTAAAATCCTACTAAAATTATTATTTAACAAGATTTATAAGTAATAATAGCAAAAATAAATAAAAACAGTAGGTTAAATAAATAAATAATCAATTTCAAGTCAACAAAGTTAGCAGTCAGTTAAAACGAGGACATGATTATAATAAAATAAGTAAAATGAAACAGCACATAAAAAACAAGACAATTAAGAAGTTAACGACACAGGAAAACACAAAAATAAATTTAGCTAAAAAAAATAAAAAGAAAAAAATAATATATTAAAAAACTATAAAACTTAGACTAAAAAAATAATAATTTGTTTAAAAGTAAAATATGTACAACAGCACAAGTTAAGATCACAATAAAAATCAAACAAGCAACGTTAAAAAGATTTAAAAAAAAAATACAGCCACTATGTTAAAATGTCAAAATTAATTGTTAAAATACTTGTGAATATTATAATATACTTTGTTTAGGAGAAGCTTTTTGTTTGTTTTATGAACCCCTTTTCATTATTAAGTTGGAAGCTTACTAAAGATTTTTTTGCCTTCGTAAATAATGGATTTTTTTAATGAGCTCAGATTGTGGTAGAGGTTTAAGGTTAATCTTATTTTTTGTTTCCGGTACCACTGACGAAATTGCTCAAAAACAATAGAAAAAAAAACGAAACACTTCCATTAGAAAACCCTACTCAAATCTTGAGGAAAAAGTACCTTTGTGCCGGACCGGTTTTTTTATCGAAGACTTTAATACTGCTCTTAACACTTTTTGAAAAGATTTGAATTTTTTAACTTAACTGGATTCTTAGAAGTATTTGAAGTGGGAAACGTGAGACTACACCACCAATCTCAAAATTATCGGACAGATTTGCAAGTCCCGCTCAATTGTTTCAATCCTATCTCGACAGTTGACAAAAACACTGGTACCCACGTAATTTATTGATCCCAATCTGATTGTATAGTACCCACCTATCGAAGAGGGTACCAGTCATCCTGACTGATTTAGATTCAACTTTTCTGCGGTGGAATGGCTCAAATCTGATGATACCAAAAAGATCATGAATGCCTTAGATATATATATGGACCCAGAGATACCGCATACAAGAGTTCTTCTTTTGAATTTTGGAACACTTGCGTATTCAATGGCATTTAAAAAAAGATGTTGGCATGTTTTTGCTAGACATGAGGCGTTACTAAACACTAAAATAATTTTTAAAAATTGGACAAACACTAAAATACAACGAAAGATTTCCATGGGCAATGTCTATCTACGGGTTAGCCCATTTAGTCTGTGAGATTGGAGTATTGGTTCTGGTTTGCACTCTTGGGTGGTCAATAAAAAAAAAGTAAAAAGGCCTGTTTTGGTTTGTCTCCAGACACGTTTTTATTGTCTACGGTTGTCTTTTCAAAAGGATTCACCAGAAATCTTTTAAATCTTAATGGTTGGTACTTAAGAACACTCGAGAAATCGCACACACCCCAAAACCGCAGGGGCCTTTTTGTTTTTCTACTATGTTTGACAAATACGTTACATATTGCTAAGTTTTAAGAGGATTTTCTAAGATGAATGGATGATATTAGATAAAAATTTGGGGCTCTTTCCCGGGTGGTCTCTGATAATTTGTGACGACTACTCCATCGCTTTACTGCAAATAGAGTCGTTTTTAGCCTTGCGTGTTTTACTGTTTCAACTGTTTTTAATTGCAAAATCAAGAGGGCTACAACTAACAACTAAAAAGCCAGTTAACTCATTATCATTTCAGTGTCCTTTGGCGTACGAACGCGGCGATATTGATAACCAACTGAGAGAAAATCCATGTTTAACCTGTTTTGGTTATAAAAATGGCTGCCACAGTGTGCTAAAGGGCACTGAAGAGTTAACAGTTACTTGGCTTTTTAATTGAGATGGTGTTGGACAGATAGCTATATAGCGCCCGCTCAAAGTAATAGCGGCGTACCTATGGGATTGTTTTGGGGTTCCCCCCCTCCAGCAGAGAAAAAAAAATAACTAGGTACTGTTCAGACCGGTCCGTTTTGTTGTTCCGTCCTTCATTATAATAAGGGCACTGATCAGTCTTTTAAAAACTAGATTTATATGAAAAGTAAAACTCTATTTTTATAGTTTTATGATCGACTACGCAGAAAATAGTATATTATACACCCGACCGTAGAAAGGGCTACAAATCGTCAAGGGATAAAAAGAGACTAGTCCAGGGTTTTATACTATTTTCGCACTTTTGAACTTTTTTGTTATTTTAATACTCATGTAAGATATTATTTTGACATTCATATAGGCACCAAATAGTTTTTGTTTGTTTTATATACATTTTTTTGGCAAATGCTTAACTATTTTTGAATCCTTTGATCAGATCAGAAAACCATAGTCCACCTTAGTAAATACCGGTCTAAATGTCTAACTGGTTTAGCTAAATGCAGTACATGTTCTTGAAACGAGCATGCGTATCTTTAGTAGCTTTTGGTAGCATAGCCACTTATACACTGGATATAAAAGAATATTCTTCTTGTTATTGTGTTCCCCAATTTAATGAGGTTATTTTTTTGTTTTCATTTGGAAACACAGATCAAATAAAAAAAGGACGTAAAAAACTCCTCTATAACCCACATCCTGCAGTCTGAATGTGAAATTTAAAACAAAGCATAACGCAAAGTATTGTTAAGCATCAAAACTTACCTTAAAAGGTAAAAGAAATCACCAAAATAGGTATTTACGTCACTAGACCTGTAAAGACACTTTCCGGTCGTGTATCGTACGTACTTTTTTTTTCAAACGATTAGAAAAAACATTTTAGTATCTATCATTTTCGTCGACGCCTAGCCGTGTTGCGTAATTTATGAACAGTCCCCTGATATTTGCTGCTTCTTGTTGGCTAGATAGCCATTGCCGCTAAGGCCGGTAGTTTTTAAGATGACAACTAAGAAAAACAAGTAAAGTTTTGTGGTTAGAAATTATTTTTGTATTTTCACTTGTGCAAAATTGTATAAAACATTAGAAAAATTATAGTGTAGTGCCTATTAGCTTTACACAGCTAAATCAGTGATGACTGACGACCAGTTATTGCCAACCATGGCCAACTTATCAAGCAAAATAATGATAAAAGAGCTCATAAAAGGCAGATTTCTAGGTTTGTTCTTTATTTAACTATATTTATAGTATACTCTTACTTTAAGAATCAAAAATGTGTGGTCGATTTTTCGGTGTATGTGACTCTTGAAGCAGCTTTTATTTTCTAGATCTGAGTCCATTTTTGTAAACAAAACTTTTGAAACAAATTTAAAACAGGTTTTTTAGAAATATCAAAACTGCCCAAAAAAACAAGCTAAAAGCTGTCAACAAGAAGTCATAGCCAACTTGGCCAAAAATGGGACCGGAAAAGGATAAAGGGACCGGAAAATTGAACAAAAAGGTCCTGTCTGTAGAGTGGAAATATTTCAAAAGAACATGCCTTGTAATGTAGAACTTTCCGTATGAAAATTCGTACGGAAAGTGGCTATTTTCCGCTCGTTTGAAAAAAAACCATTTACACATCGCCATTAGCATTTTTGGGCTGATTCCTCGCGACTTTAATATGCGCGCGTGGGAAGTATCAGCGTAATATAGGATGAAAATTTAATCGTGTCCATTGCATCCTGGGTGCTTATTCTTGACGGGTAGGCAGTAGAAGAGGCGAGAGAAGTAGGCGGAGTTTACTAAAAATTTGGCCACACTTCACCTACCTATTATACACCCGACCGTAGAAAGGGCTACAAATCGTCAAGGGATAAAAAGAGACTAGTCCAGGGTTTTATACTATTTGCGCACTTTTGAACTTTTTTGTTATTTTAATACTCATATAAGATATTATTTTGACTATGTGACATTCATATAGGCACCAAATAGTTTTTGTTAGTTTTATATACATTTTTTTGGCAAATGCTTAAATATTTTTGAATCCTTTGATCAGATCAGAAAACCATAGTCCACCTTAGTAAATACCGGTCTAAATGTCTAACTGATTTAGTGCAAGCTAAATGCAGTACATGTTCTTGAAACGAGCATGCGTATCTTTAGTAGCTTTTGTTAGCATAGCCACTTATACGCTGGATATAAAAGAATATTCTTCTTGTTATTGTGTTCCCCAATTTAATGAGGTTATTTTTTTGTTTTCATTTGGAAACACAGATCAAATAAAAAAAGGACGTAAAAAACTCCTCTATGACCCACATCCTGCAGTCTGAATGTGAAATTTAAAACAAAACATAAGGAAAAGTATTGTTAAGCATCAAAACTTACCTTAAAAGGTAAAAGAAATCACCAAAATAAGTATTTACGTCACCAGACCTGTAAAGACACTTTCCGGTCGTGTATCGTATGTACTTTTTTTTTCAAACGATTAGAAAAAGCATTTTAGTATCTATCACTTTCGTCGACGCCTAGCCGTGTTGCGTAATTTATGAACAGTCCCCTGATATTTGGTGCTTCTTGTTGGCTAGATAGCCATTGCCGCTAAGACCGGTAGTTTAGTTTTTAAGATGACAACTAAGAAAAACAAGTAAAGTTTTGTGGTTAGAAATTATTTTTGTATTTTCACTTGTGCAAAATTGTATAAAACATTAGAAAAATTATAGTGTAGTGCCTATTAGCTTCACACATCTAAATCAGTGATGACTGACGACCAGTTATTGCCAACCATGGCCAACTTATCAAGCAAAATAATGATAAAAGAGCTCATAAAAGGCAGATTTCTAGGTTTGTTCTTTATTTAACTATATTTATAGTATACTCTTACTTTAAGAATCAAAAATGTGTGGTCGATTTTTCGGTGTATGTGACTCTTGAAGCAGCTTTTATTTTCTAGATCTGAGTCCATTTTTGTAAACAAAACTTTTGAAACAAATTTAAAACAGGTTTTTTAGAAATATCAAAACTGCCCAAAAAAACAAGCTAAAAGCTGTCAACAAGAAGTCATAGCCAACTTGGCCAAAAATGGGACCGGAAAAGGATAAAGGGACCGGAAAATTGAACAAAAAGGTCCTGTCTGTAGAGTGGAAATATTTCAAAAGAACATGCCTTGTAATGTAGAACTTTCCGTATGAAAATTCGTACGGAAAGTGGCTATTTTCCGCTCGTTTGAAAAAAAAACATTTACACATCGCCATTAGCATTTTTGGGCTGATTCCTCGCGACTTTAATATGCGTGCGTGGGAAGTATCAGCGTAATATAGGATGAAAATTTAATCGTGTCCATTGCATCCTGGGTGCTTATTCTTGACGGGTAGGCAGTAGAAGAGGCGAGAGAAGTAGGCGGAGTTTACTAAAAATTTGGCGACACTGTATTCTTAAAAAAAAGTTAAGAGAGGGAGCTGCTCCCGAGAGAGCAGCGATGTTCTCTTAGTAAGACCCAGTAGTAGAGGCCGATCCCCAGGTTTTCTAACCTAATTTTTATATTGATTTTGTCTATTTTTGTTTTTTCTGAGTAAGAGCGTAATCATACAAGGGTAAAATGAACGTTGAAGACTTCAACAACATAATTTTAAATGGTATGGTAGTGGAAGACATGGAAGATGCAGTGGAACAACTGGGGCTTCCAAGGGATGTTTTGGACAAAATAAACCCCTTTGATTTAACAGAAAATAAATATGTCCGATTACTCGGATGTTTCTTTCCATAAAATACTGCTTGCCGCATACGTGAATGTAGCAGAGAAAGTTCCCCTGTACACATTCGGTCTAGCGTAGAAAAATTCTATAAGCAGATCTTTTTGTTGGCTCGATAAAGGCCTGGATTTGTCCACGTTTTCTAATAACAATAAACGAAAAACAGCTTATGTATATTGAAAAAAATTTTTGGTTGGTTTGGTAGGTCAAAATGTTTTGCGTTTTGATTGCTCGCACAAACCGGCAACAGTGTTCTCAGGGACTCGATTGACCCGCCCACTCCGTGAGCTAGGGATCAATGCCCGGGAGCTCCCGGGGATTCTCCCATCTCTCACTTTCAAGAGTAAGCACACTGGTGTCTGGAGCATCCTCAGTCTCTCCTACCCTGCCAAAAAAACGGTAGCTAATAAGTAGATTTTGTACTTTTTACTTTTTATCGGTATTTTTACTTTTAGTTTTAGTAAAAAGTGACAATTTACTCCTCAAAAAATGAAATTTTGTGTCAAAACTACGAAAAAGTTGTTACAATATTTTTAACATAACGTGACTTAAAGGGCAGGGGGGGGCAAAGGATCAAAAGGGCACCACGGTTGTTGGTACCCACCTGATTTTCAACTTTTAAATACCCTGACTTTTTCCCTGACCAAAAATAAAAAAATCCAGGTTATTTTACAAGTTTCAATAAGCACATTAAAAAACAAGCTTGTGGACCTATAAATACTTTGTAAATTTTTTTCAATTTAAGCAGAACACAAAAATTTACGTATTGAAAAAAAGTGGGTTGGGGTGGGATCCAGTGTCAATTCTGGACTTGTTACTAAAATTATGTTCTAAATGTACCGTAGGAAAAAATTTTGACAAAAGTATACTAAAAGTATCATTTTTGACAGGCAGGCCACTTTTTTTTGCAATATAGCAAAAAATTCTTCAAAAATTTTGATATTTTTCACGTTTTTGTGAAATATTATTCAGGGGCAGTCACGGCTTTTTTTTGTGTTTCTAAAGTCATGACGTAAATGTGACGAACTTGGAAAACTGTTGAATTCAACTAAAATTGTAATAAGTAACTATGTTATCGCGCCGCAATTTAAGAAGGAAATTTCTTAAAATAAAAACAAATATAAACATTGAAGAACAAAAGAAGAAATACTATACTGTTAGCATTATATGAGGAACAGAGTGAGGAAAGCATAAAAGATAAAAACCATGCTATAAAAATTCCCAAATTTCCATGACTTGGGACCCATTCTCTGACTTTTCCAGGTCACTTTTTAAATTCCCGGGCTTCTCCAAGTTTCCCTGAACAGTTTCAACCCTGATATAGTGTATAATATGTTATCTTTAAACTAAAAATTAAGTCTTCGAATTTTTACTGACTTGCTCGATACTAATTATAGCAAACGCATTCAACTTGTTATTTCTGACCTTTCATAATTTTAATTTTTTTATTCTGTTAAAAGTGCGCTGCGTTTTTTATCACAAATAACAAAATTTCTTCGGATTTCCCGATTTCATCTTCTAGTTCGGATATCAACTTTACTTACTTATTATACTTTCTAGATCTCCTTTATAAAATAAAATTAAGTCAGCGAGATACTTTAAATTGTTTTCTGAATCGTTTACATTAATTAAACAATTCAATTTTTGGTAATCTTGTTTCAAACATCTCTATAAGGGTATCCAATTTCACATAGAATATATTTATTTTAAAGTCTGGATCTGCGCATGGGTGAACATGGTATAGCATAAAAATTGCTGAGTACTAATAATAGTAGGTACCTACCTACCTACCTATGCTAACTAGATTTAAATATAGAAAGAAATAGGATATGACACTTACGTTTTTTTCACATTACAAGCATTTCCAAATCAATCAAGTTTTTGAACTATTTAGTCCCAACGCTTTCCAGCAATCTTTTTCACTTTTCCAAACATCCTGATTTTTTTTCTTTTTTGACTTTTCACAATTATTTTTTATTTTTTTCTGCAATAAATCACAGGAGGATAAACACTTTTCTGAAATTGTTTCAAGTCATTGGGAAAACAAGAAAAACATCTTTTTTTTTTCACGTCAAAAGAGAAAGACTTCCGATTATCGTTTACTCATATTGGTCAGTGACGTTTAATATACACTGCTTAAAAGTAATCTTCATTTGTGGGCGTCTTTAAAATATAAACTGCTTAAAATAAAAATGTTTTATTACTTTTTGGTATTATTGTAATGTTTATTGTTTTAATACATAGCTGACGCCACCCAAAAGACGCCAAGACCCAGGGGGCGGAGGGAGGGGCAAGGAACCCCCTGGCCCCCCGCGCTACGCCGCTGTGTAATACTGACCTTTTTTTATTACTGAGGCAGTTAAAAAAGTCGGTAAAAGTTAGTCCAAAGTTATTTTAGCCTTAGCACAATAATTTTACAATTCTATACCTTTGTGAGCAACGAGCGGGACTTTTACAAACTCCGCATGTAGTTTTATTAGCAGTTAGTAGGTACTCAATGCGAATTACTTTTTCAAAGGAATAAATAATTTTTGCCTGGGTTTTGCCACAATACTAGTAAATGGTAAACAAAGTATTGTATTAAAAACGCTTACCAGAAACGGAAAGACATAGCGTCTTTTTTGACTTTCTCCATTTATATGCGAAAACGTATGAGAGGTAGATTTCGGGAGGCTTAAATTTTTTACAAAAGACAAAAGCACCTGTGCTTTATGTTATTAACTATACAGGGTGATTCACGACGAAATGCAAATATTTTAATGTTAAGTATTACAGGCCAGGGGCAACTCATATCCAATGCTAAAATTTATTTTTGAGTCTTTTTGTCAAAGATACAGTGTGATTTATGAAAATATTGCAAAAATAAAAACGGACATATCTCGAAAACCAATTACACACATAAGGAGCCCCAAAAGCCACTTCTACCAATGTATAAAAAAATAAAATTCCAGGTCGGGACTAAAAAAAATAAATTGATAATATATATTTTTGTTAAAAACAGCACCCTGTATACTGCAATTTGCAAATTTTGGTATTACCACACAAAAGCTAAAGGATGATGCTCTAATACCCTTAGAATGTATTTAACGCGCTAAGTCTCAGTTTTTTATACAATAAAAATTAAACAATCCAAATTCCAATCTTGAGATATTAGGGTTACAAATGCATGCATAATAACGGAGAAAAATGGCGATGGCATTTATGGTAGATCACCCTGTACATTATCCCCTGGTTTTAATCTTGTAATCTTGTAGATGATAATAGCAACATCCTTTGCCTTGTATGTTGTGATACCAAAATCTCCAAATGAAGTACAAATTTTTTTTTTCCAATAAGGACAAATAAAACCAAATAAATATTAGTTCGGGCCAGAAATTTTAATAATTTAACTACAACTTCAAATCAATTACGAAAACGGATTTCAAATTAAAATAGAGTTTATTAATAAATTAAAAGTATGTGTTTTGATATTTTATGAAAATAAATTAAAAAATATTAATCCGGCCCTGTACCAGCCTGTTTTTTGCTTGGGTAGGCTGTGTATTGATCGAGGTGTTGATTTGTTTATGCCTAAATTAGTTTTAACTTAAAAATACGTTTTTAGTAATTTAAAACGTGATATTGTTTCAAACCCTAATATCTCAGGATTGGAATATGAATTGTTTTTTTTTTTATAAAAAACTGAGACTTAGCGCTTTAAATACAATCTAAGGGTATTAGAGCACCATCCTTTAGCTTCTATTTGGTAATAACAAAATTTGTAAATTGCAGTATACAGGGTGTTGTTTTTAACAAAAATATATAATACTAATTTTTTTTAGTCCGGACTTGGATTTTTTTTATACATTGGTAAAAGTGGCTTTTGGGGCTCCTTATGTGTGCCAAATTTAAAGTAAATACATTTATTGGTTTCCGAGGTATGTTCGATTTTGTTTTTGCAATATTTTCATAAATCACACTGTATGTTTGACAAAAAGAGTCAAAATAAATTGGATTGGATTGCTTCTGGCCTGGAATACTTACCATTAAAATATTTGCATTTCGTCGTGAATCACCCTGTATACTAAACTTTTAACATTTACGATTTTAGTTTTTAAACAATTTTTTATCGTCAGCATTCAAAACGTGTCAAATTTTCTCAAAAATGTCGCAGCGCATTTAAAGCATGTTTTTCAACTCGATATCTGATTACCCGAGTCCCTATAGTTTGTAGAAAAAAATACATTAAAGAAACGTATTTCATAGAAATGAACAATAGAAAAACTGTACGTTATAGAAATGGAACTTTAAAGAAATGTACATCAAAAAAACCATAAAACAGAGAAACCGTAAAACGTAGAAATTGGTAAGGCGAAAATCTGTTCGTAGCGCGTAGATCAAGTAATTTTTTTTTCTAAACCAACCCGACGTGTCCCAACTAAACTTAAACCAACCCAAACCGTCCCACCACTCCTGTAAATTTAGCATAAAAAAATAAATATAAAAAATGTCTTTTCTATGCTCTTTCTTATTCTAAGCTCACATGCAAACACCTGTCAGGCAGAGAACAGATTTTCGCCTTACCAATTTCTACGTTTTACGGTTTCTCTGTTTTACGATTTATTTGATGTATATTTCCCCAAAGTTCGATTTCTACAAAATACGATTTTGCCAAAGTTTATTTCTATAAATCACGATTGCTGCATTTTACCTTTCTTTATTTTATGGGACCCCTGATTACCCCTCTCCCTAAATTCGTAAAAACAAACTGAAAAAATGTATATTTTTTATATTTGGCATAGTAATACCTAATATAGAAAGCTAATATTCCAGTCGAGGATCCCCCATTTCCCGACCCCAGAAACCAAGATGGCGGCTGTCAAAGTTAGGAAAAAATGTGTTGTCTACATTTTCAGAAATATCAAATCGAAGTCAATTGGGTAACAGTGAAGAGGTCCCACTTCATCCAAAAATATAAAAAAAAGTGGACATGTCACTTCAAAACAAAATGGCGGTCAGATTTCGAAAATTAAGTATTTCTTTAATTTTTTTTTACTTTTTATTTGATGATCTTTTTTAATGTCTCATATTTAAGCTACTTACTGGCTTCTTGATCTCAAAATAAAAAAAATTATAGTTTATAAACGGATGCAAAGATGACGCTGTCAAAAAACATTAAAAAAATATATATGTTTTTAGTAGATGCTATTAGCGATGAGTTCATCTATGCTACAATTTTAAAAAACATTTGATTTGACATTTGATATTCAAAATGGCGGCCAAATATCGAGAAAAAAGTAATTTTCCCCTTCTGGTGTGGTATTTACACTAACATCATGCAATATATCAATCTGCATTAAATCGAGGACGCTTGTCTCAAAAATTGCAATAAAAAATGACACATGTCATTCTTAAATCAAGATGGCCGCGACTAAAATTAGTAAAAAAAAAGGGTACCCGCTTATAAACTCTAATTTGTTTTATTGTGGGATCAATAAGCTGGTTAGTAGCTATAATATGAGACATTAAAAAAGATCATCACTAAAAAGTTTTAAAAAAATCTAAGAAAAACTAAATTTTTGAAATCTGGCCGCCATTTTGGATTAAAAGGGTCCTCCTGAAAACGTAGAAAACACATTTTTTCATAACTTTGACAGCCGCCATCTTGGTTTCTGGAGCAGGAAAATGGGGGATCCTCGATTTAAATATTTGCTTTTAGTATTAGATATCACTATGCCAAATATAAAAAAATATACCGTTTTGCAGCTTTCTCTTGAAAATCCCTACAAATTTACTCAACTATACGCCCTTGGAGTAAAACAAACCTTCAGCATTTCAAAAATGTATTTTACTAACACTTCTTTTTCGGACTGCAGCGACTTTTTTCATAGCTCAATACAATTCCTACTTTTCCCTGTATCTGATCTAATAATTTACCTACAAATTTAATATCTAGACCGTTTTTTTTATTGTGGAAACCCTATTTTTTTTCGGTATTTTAGCTCTATTTAGACCTTTTTTTACTGCACCACAAAAATAATTCAGGAAAGGAGGAAAAAGGAAATATAAAGCAGTTTACAGTGAAATTAAAATTTTTATTTCCCTGGAACGTTTAAGTCAAGTGAGATATTACAAAAGTGGTCAGGGCAGTAAAAATTAGTCCCTTTTGAGTTTAAATTGGAGTAGTAAAATAAAAAAATAAAAGAGGCAAAATGAATATAAGGTTTTATTAACGCAGTAGGACTTTTATAGTTAAAAACCCGCAAATTTGGAATTTGCTGTATTTTTTGAACTGCGTGCTCAATTTTAAAAATTTGAGGCTCCTAGAATCAGGTTAAAGAAAAAATGCAAGGTGGCGAAAATTATGAAAAAAATACATTTGGAATTTTTCCCGAAGAACTACAAAAATATAAGTTGCGATAACAGTGCGATAACAGCCCCATTATACTAAACCGCGGCATTATTTATTTAAATCGACGGAGAAATTAAAAAAATCATTTAAATCAAGTGATTTCTTCCGAAAATTTCATATGTACGATTTAGTATTCAGACGAACAACATAATGCTTGAACAGTGATGTGCGACATGAGCTTCATTTTCACAAGTGGGGAATATTGCAATTTCGACGTAGACCTAGTCGTGGAACTACACGTATAACATAGAACGTTTTATCCAGGACCCCAGTTTTTAATTTTTTTTTTAAATTTTAATTCAAAATATTTTGCTACTTACTTATTTTACTTTGACACAATACTGAATAATAATTTTTTTAAATGAGATACCCAATGAGCTCATTATATCACTAGTTATGATGATCACTAATGAGGGTTATGTTATGAGCTTATTACCTCACTAGTGCGGTAATGAGAATCGAAATTAGAGACACTTATCGTGCATCAGGTCGCAGATAAAATAAATAAACTTACACTAAATCCTAAGATTCTTGTGCACGCATTTTTTTGGCTTAAGTGCAATTTGAATTTAAATTATCTTAGGTTAATGGTCTTTCAAGAAGCATGTTCTATTAAAATATTCCAAGTAACGAGTTTTTAATGTCCGGCACTACTCTGCCGTTCCTAATAAAAATGCCGTGTCTGCAGAAATTACATTTTTGGGAAATCGATATTTTCCGTTTGCCAAGGTAGATAAGGCTTTTAGGGTAGCGGGAAAAGACTCAGGATGTATTCTTTCAGTGGAAAATTCCGTAAATCGAAAATCGCAAAATTATTCGTTACGGCGTTTTTATTAAGCGAAACAGTACTGTAGTAGTAGTAGCAGAAAAGGAGCGGCGCGAAGCCTGGCAAATAGGCCTCCCTGGGCCATTTCTGCCTTACCCCGAGCCTGCCCCTAATCCGCCGCCTGCACCACTGGTCTGGCAGTCTGATGCTCTTCTGGTTTTACTGTTCTTTTTACAAAGTCCAGTATTTTATCCCATTTGAGCGTGTGCAGGTCCTCCTCATCCAGGGTCGGGGAACTGAATACCTGGTATCTCGTCCTCTGGTATGCCTCGCAGTTCGCTATAACATGTCGAGATGTCTCTTCTGCCCGCCCGGCAGGTCGCGCCATTTTCCACCGCGATCCGAGTCATGTGTTTCCTTAGTCGGTTGGGACCTGTTGTCAGCAGACCAGCGTCCCTTCGTAATCTCCCCAGAAGCCATTTTTGTCTGGCTACATCCGGGCCCTTCACGAAGTCCCTGGTCTGTCTGCATCTTGTTCCTCCTCTCCAAGCCGGTCGTCATGGCATCGTTGGCCCATTTATTAAGTCGACTTTGCAACTGCCTCTTGGTTGTTCCTAGGAGTGGTTCCGTACCTACATACTGGGTGCTTGCCCCGATCCTGGCGAGCTCGTCGGCCTTCTCGTTCCCGGCACCCCCATATGTCCCGGTACCCACATAAGCGTCACTTGTTTGCCCTCTCCCAAGGATTCTAGTGCATCCGCACATTCCTCCACCAGGGTGTTGTAGATCTTGGGTGCCCTTAGTACCTTTAGGGCCGATTGGCGGTCGGAGCATATATAAACATGCTCCTCCGTACCGTTTTTTATTTCCTCCATGGTTGCAGCCATTATTATGGCATAACCTCGGCCTGAAAGACCGTGGCTTGCTCTCCGAGCGGATAGCTCTTTCGAACCTCCTGGTCTTCTACGTAAACCCCGATCCTACGCAAACCCCGAGCCTGTGGTTTGTACTTTGTACCTCTTGTTGAATCTCCAGGGGTTTTTTGGTCTTTGTGTTTTGATCGCTGCCATTGGAATTTCTCTCTCGGCGATTTGGGCAATCCTAAGATGCCCCGCAGCTTCCCCTCTTCCTCTACATTGACCTGTATCTCTCAGCCGGCAGTACTCTAAAGCGAAGTAAAACCAGGGTAACTTTTAAAATATATTACTAAAATGGTTTAGATAGAGTTTCCTTAAGCTTTATATTTGATTCCCTTAGTTTTAAATAAACCCATAGCGATCGATACACCCCGTGATGCCGTACAAGTAAAAAAGGACATTATTACAATAATAGAGTGATTTTGGTCAGGTTTTTGGCCAAGTCTGTTGCCCTTACCTTTATTCTGGGCAGGCGCAGTAGCTCTCTGTCAGGCTTTACCTGTATTAAAGGTAAACGCAGGAGCTAATTAGCGCCGAATAGCGACTACCATTAAAAAGCCAACCAACCATGATCTTGTGGTTAGTGATTTGAAGGTTAGAAAGTTTGTTTAAATTTATGATATCTTATAGTTTTTAACTAGTGTCAGTGAAACGCAACTCCCGCATAAGATTTCATCATATTTCACTAGCCATATTCTATGATTCTTATGTCCAAATGCAGCGCAAAATCCTTAAATCTAGATTTGGCTAAATCCTAATTTAATTTTGGATCCGGATTTAAGAAAATTTGTTTGTACCAGGCCAGATTTAACTTTAAGACGCAGACACTCTGGCAACACTGAAAGCTGCTGTGAATGCATGATTATCCGTCTCAAATGAAAGCCCATTTATGGTGAAAAAAAAATAATATCAGTTCTTTTAGCAGAATTCTTGTATTTTTTCATTTACATTTGCAACCAGCGACTTCTCGTATTATATTTCTTTCTTACAAATCCTTCAAAAACGAAAAAAAAATACAAAAAAACAATAAAAACAAAACACAGGTCATTGACGTTTGTGCAAACATTTTTTTTTAACCGGTTTTTTTACTATCTTCCAAAAATCAGCAAACAAACTGCTTTTATCAACTTTCCAAAACGAACAAACTACAATGAAAAACCATTTTCGCGAATAGAAAAATCACTTTAAATTATACCGTGGCTAAAATGACGTCATTCGCGAAAAACCTGTTTTTTATATTTTCATAAGAAAACCAATCCCACCTAACACAACACAAACACAGTAAGCCCTAAACAACACAGAAAAAGCAACCCAATCCCGAAAACGATTGTCGTAACTCTAAATACGACTGTCGTAACTTTAGCTACTGCCTTGAAATTAACGTTGCGTCTTTTGGAAAATCGTTTGTTTGCCCGCCACAACACATGATCGTGACAGATCGTTGGGCCTATTTTAAAATTTATTGTCTTCACCAACGCACTCAACAAATATGAAAACAAAACAACAGCTAATTGAATTTGACATTTTCCGTCAAAAATCTGACCAATAGGAAACAAGTTTTATGCAAAATCTGGATTTAAGAATTTTTAAGCCTTACCGAATGAGGTGTTAACCAAACCTGGTTTAACGACCCCTAAATCCGGGTTTAAAATACGGTCCAAATGAAAATCGGCGTCTTAAGGCGCAATTACACAGACGAACATGCTCAAACAAAAGCTCGTGCAAAAGATCTAAAATTTTTTGCGCGAACATTTTTGTGAGCTTTTCTTTGAACATTTTGTTCGGGTAAATTTTTGAGCAAATTATTTCTATCTGTTTTGGAAACATATTTTTAAAGATGAGAATAAATCAAATTTCACATCAGTGATCAGTGATCTCAATACTTAAAAAAAATGAAACACCAACAAAATTTTAAATTATTCTTGGCTATCAGTTTTGTCACATGGATTAGGGTTACTTATAATATTTTTTTCTTAGGGTTTTTCCCGGATTTTTTTGCCCGTGGGTTTTTTTGGGATTTTCTTGCGATTTTTTTTTATTTCCAAGGGTTTTTTCCTAAATTCGAAAAACAACCCAGGAAAATTTTTCTTTTCCAAATTTTTTTTTTTAATATCGGCAAAATACTAAAAAATTGCACTTTCAAGCGGTAATCCGCGCGAGTGGTGGGGAGGGGATCTTTTATTAAACATATTTTTGTAACTGTGCTTTACCCTTAGCTTTGATTGTTTTTTTTTTCTCACACCAGATTTACCTAGTTAGTTTAAGGCCCCAAGGGTTGCTTAAAAAAGCAAAAGGTTCATGAAAATGCTAAAGATTTACTGTCAATTTTATGTAATAATCAAGGTCGATTACTGACACTGAACAAACAATATGCAAACGGGAAACATTCCGATTCAAAAGTCTAGTCTATTACTGTTAAATTATATTTTTTAGACAAGGGTCGGGATCGTAGGGTTGTAAAAGTGGGTAATAAACGGGTATTATTTAAACCGAACGTGCTTTTGCTCATATATTAACTAAACTAGGAAGTAAAATAAGAGATATTCTTTTAACCGTAAATTTTTATCATTACATTTTAGGCAACAGCAATAAATAAGTGCCAATTATTATTTCTTTTATTCTCATTTTTTTACAACCCCAAAAAAGTTACAAGATACTGGCATATTCCCTATAAAAATCAGATCAATCGAAGTTGCTTATGAGGTAAAACGTGAATTTCGACATCAAATCGTTTTTCCGTCGGAAAGCACTTAATTAAAAATACCTTGTTTTAAAACTTAGTCTTTCTATTTTCAGTTAAGTTCAATGAATTCCCATAAAACTATAAAATTTAAATTTGTAAGAAATTTCTATACCAACATTTCTTCAAACAAATTTTGCTTAACATTCTCCCCAAAATTTCCGCGAGTCTTTTTGTACGAGATTTTGCTCGAACTTTTCTTTGAACATTTTGCTCAAGAGGCTCGTGTAAATGTTTGTCGGCATTTCAACATCAAAGGAAAGTTTGTCTGTGTAAATGCGCCTTTAAATTTAAATCTGCAGTGCAAATGGACATTAATATGACAATTCCTCATAAAGGGTTAAAAGATTCTATAATATCTACCTGCGAAATTTTTATATAAAAAATGGCGGCACAGAGTGCAGGACAGTGGTAGTAGTAGTAGTAAAAGTAATATAATATGGATTAATACAGGCAAACTAAACCAAAACCTAATTTAAACTATAAACTACGACAACCCATAACCCAGCCAACGCCGTTAAGTAAATATTCTAGTATTTTAGATAAACTGGAAGTCACAACAAGGTAAAATATAGGTCAAAGCAGGCAAGATATTATTGCTTTGATATGTTTCTATCAGCTTTTTCATGACTCTGTTTATAATATTTTATAAGATTTCATGAGTCAAAATAATATTTTTTTCTGAAGAAGTATTTACGACAGTATATATGACTATGAAGTAAGTAAGAATACTAAGTATGGCCCTTTTAATTAGTTTTCAAATAATCGAAAAAAAAACGAAATTTTTATGAGATATGTCTGTTTTAAAGGCTTTAGTTATGTAGTGAGTAAGATTATAAAGGAATCAATTTATTATAGAAACCTATAAAATATTATGAGCCTGTTAGATTATAATATTCCCTAGAAAATTGTAGATATATTCAAACCCATACTACATATTTTTTTAAAGATGGACACATAAGAGCATATAAAATTTTGTGAGTTTGTCTGACTATAGAACTTCTAGGAAAACTTATAAACTTGTGTTTTTACCAACAAGTCAGAGAAAATCGCGCTTAATAGGTAGCGTTCTAAAGTTTTTTCTCAAAATCACATATTTATTTTCGTCACAGCTAGTCAGTCAAAAGCCACTCAGTCATCCAACCAATGAAGAGACCATCAGAAATCCGTCACACCTTGTTTATAGGGAAGTTATTACAATCTTTAATAAATCTAAAATTTTACTTCATAAAAGCTGATAAACCTTATAAAAACTGGTAAATATCAGATGTGTTTTTTATGAGATTTAATGAGGTTTTTTGGAGGAGAACTCAAACGCCAATATTTTGCTATAAAGAAAGAACAAAAAAACAAAAAGTCAAACGTTATTTTCGGCTACGTTCAAAAGCACTATTTTAAACCTCTTGCAGATACCTTTATTAATGGTAAAGTTAACCGTATTTTAACTTAAGTAGAGATACTAAGGGTGGGGTATATGACCCTTATCACGGCCACATAGTTTTTGATTTATTTTAAATTATACTAATTTTAACATTATTCCATTTTTATTGTATTTTCCCGACACTTTTACCAAATTTAACGGCGATAACGCTAGACTCCCTTGTGTAAAAATGCCAAAATCGATTTTAGTTAAATAATCAAATTATTTAGGGAAAATATTGCTCATTTTCACAGAAGGGTGGGCATCGGTGATTGGCTAGATGAAATTTTTGATTTTTTCCAAACCATTGACTCTTTTGGATCATTTGCTTAATGTGATCATGTAATAATTATACACAGTGATATTTTATTCGTCGTGTCTTTACGAAGTTTTCATAAGTGTACTAATTGGGGATTGGATACGCTTTCAATACGTTTTTAAATTTTGACATTTGGTTTGATTTAACCGTTTCGAAAAACAAAATGTGTCGCGTTTTCATGGAGTTTTGAATCCTGGTCATGAAAACTTAGTAAATATATTGAAACTTTATTCTAATTGTGCGGCTGCGCACTAAACAATAAGAGGAGAGTTAAATGTAATAGGCATAACGACAAATTTTATTAGACCCGACCTTCGTGCTTATTTTTTAACCTCAAATTTTTATATGTCTTGATTTTGACGATGTTTTTGGAAATTTGCCAAAACATTTCGTAATTTGTGTTACCATCAGTGCCACAAAAGGAGAAATGAATTTCGCTATCATCAGGTAAATAAATTCTATTCGACAGATGACAGCGCGTTATTTTGACCATTTCTGGTGTGTAGGATAATAATCAAGCTTAGACGTAAACAACAAGATGGCGTGACAAGCGATGAAACTTTAAAATTTAATTAAAAAAAATTAAAAATTGAAATTATTGTTTTATATTTTTAAGACAATAAATATTTATTAAACGTTAAATTGACATATTAACATTTTTAAGAAAAAAAAACCTTGTTTTTAAAAAGATATATGAAAAGTCTCTTAGTAACCTTATTTGTTTTGACGTTTTAGATAGAACGTCATTGAAACTTCAGGTTATGAAGGTTGATGACTTACTCCCAGATGCACCATAAAAATATTCGGATTAGTTAGCTAATCAATGCTTCCTCTTTGTTCATTTATGTGGGATCGAGAGAGACAAAGAATGGATTAGATAGCCAATCGCGATTAAATGCCTACGGTTCATTTAGGGGTTAGAGTGTTCGCGTTTGATATTTTTAATAATTTCTGATAGTTATGATGACATTTTCATTGGTCGTAGGTAGAGTATAGTACACTAACTCGCATGTTATGGTCATTACATGCTCAGATAAATTAAGACACTTGCCTGCGGCTCGCGTCTCAAACTTCATCTTTACGTATGTAAACTACTATTTTTTCTGAATCTGCATTTTTAACATTTTAATCCAGTTTTCTTGCGACATATTTTAACGGAAGTAAATGTTAATTTTATTCAGCAAAATATCCTCTCTTTGAGCTAAAATTCTTCAAACAAACCCCGTATCCTTCTTAAAATTGCAACTGCACATAGTCGAGTTCTTATTTGTGCAACTTAACAGATTATTCCATAGATTAGGCAAATACTCAAATTTCAGAAAGTAGGTAAGATTTTACAAAAATACGTGACGTACTGTATAACACATACAGGCACCCGTCTTAAAATTTAAATCCCCCTTCTAATGTTTTGTATGGAGATAATCTAGCGACAAGAAGTGCATTTGCAAGCGATACAGGGAACTTTAGCAAAGTATCACAACACCTAAAAAGTGGCGTATATTCTTAATACCTACCTTAATAAAATAAGGTAAAAATCTGCTAACACCCTTACGCTTACAAAATAGTTTTATCTCTCTCACTCGTATGCGGAATTCCACTTATCTCCTTTATGAATTGCATGCGCAATCTGGCGCGTTGCATACAATATCTGTTTTTTGATGTGTCATTACCAGCTTCTTCCCAACCTGGCTTTAAGAAGATTATAAAAAAAAGGTAACAAAGAGCCAAATCTTAAGAGCACCCAACAATACGTAACATTCGTTAAGGACCCTCCTGGGGTATAAGTAGCACAAACATAATAGATCGAATGGAGACCTACTCACTCTTGAAAACGCCGAAAAAATCTATTATTGAGGGCAAAATGGAAGAATTAGTATGGGCCCATGTAGGTACCAGAGAATAACAGAGCAGTAGATAGAAAGCCCTTTATTACGCGTCCCGCAACTGCACATTAAATTAATTCAAGCACAGCATTGTGTAGCAGTTCTGGTTCTTATTTTGGAAAATCTCTGAGTGAAAACGTTCACTCCTTTATTTCAACTAATAAACAACTCCATATGCTTGCAAAGCTCTTAAGGATCATGTGCAGTGCGGTGCTGACGCCAACACCATTTTCAACAGATCCTTCCTACATCTCACACGTTATTTAGTGGTTATGGACAAAAAAAAGAATTTTCTAAAAATCGGAAACTAAACTTTGTAAGAGCTTGGCAACCAAGAGAGGTTCCATCCATTCTGTTCTCTCAGCATTTAAGTCTAAATGGCGAGTTTTTGACTGAAGATTCAACAACTCTTGCTGACCCTTTAGCGTGTATGCAATTATAACACTGTAATCAAGCACACCTTTTCTTATTCGGACCTCCTTGGACTATTGGCCAACAATATTTGTTTAAACTGCCTGCATCTAGAATATTTTCGAAATTATCTTTAAAATTAGTGAGTAAACTAGAATTTCGAAATTCCATTGTCTTTATTTTTACTTTTTCACAACGTTTCGAATGCTTATGTATCTGCAATCGTCGTCAGGTGAATACTAACAAAAAACTAAGACTACCTAATCTTAGACAGACCGCTTCAAGCTACTGCGAACATAGGGCGGAAGAAGTCTAATTTGCCAGTGTACGTACATGCAGAGACACCGCACGCCTATCAGTGAAGCAACCAATACTCAGGCTTGCGATCACCACTTGCATGACTTTCCTTTGGTATTTAGTACGCCTCTAACCACGGTGCTGTGTGGAGCGTAGTCAATGAAACCGGAATTTGGTCAATAAATACGCAAATTTTTATAACGTAATTTTCTTATTTTTTGTCACTGATAAATAAGAGCGTTTTATTGTCAACTGCTCAGATTTATCAGTCATCAAAATAAAAGCAAGTTCTCAAAATAAAATAATACATTCTAAAAACCAAAAAGATTCTCCCAGTCAAAAAAAAATTAAAGCAAATGTTCGAAAAGTCCTCCTTGCTCGGCTAGACAATATCCGAGCCTACTATAAAAACCCCTTCTAACGTTTCCAAGCATGTTAGGGGTGATAATTTGAAAAGCTTCTTCAAAAACAGATAGAAGTCATTAGGAGCAAGATCGGGAGATCGAGCTGGCCATAAAATAGTTCCCCGTGTACTTATAACCCGATTAGGAAATATATTATCAAGATATTCCCTAACAAGGCCAACATTGTGAGCGGAACAACCATCTTGTTAAAACCATGTTTCACCAAATCTTACACCTAACAACTGCCTAGCAGTTGGAATAATGTGCTGCTGCAGTAGATCCAAGTATCTAGGACCATTCAAATTGCAATTGCCGTTAATAAAAAATGGCCCAATTACGTGTTCCCCTATAATACCCCCCCCCAAACATTTAGTTTTTGGGGATACTGTGTTATTACGTCAAAATACAAATGCAAATTTTCCCTCGACCAATATCGAACGTGTGTTGGGTTATGACGATTTGACCATTTGACCATCTGCACTTTTTCGGCAACTTCGTAGACATCCATTTTTGGTTTTAAAAATGTATTATTTCAATTAAGAACTTACCTATTTGTTTCTCGAGCAAGGCAGAAATAAAACAAAATAATAAAAACAAAATGAATTTCCAAAAGATAACACTGCAGCGTGCTTCGAATCCACCTCGGTCGTACGGCACGGAGAGTAAATTGGACTTGATTCCCCCTATATTCGCAGTAGCTTGAAGCGGTCTGTATAATAGCATGTGTTGAGTGAACAATGAAACTACTGGTTGGCTCCGCTGGCTACGTTTGTTTGAGAAAATACATTCTGGTTCCTCAGGATGAATGCTGTTTCTTCGAACTTTCGCTTAAATGGATTTTTCTCCTTGGCGACGATCTTTGCCTCTTTCCATTCCATATGATGTTGATTTTCCCAGCAATATTGAGCTACTTTCGATCCAATTGTGTCCCCTTGTCGAGTTTTCCGTTTGTGTTCGGTAAGTCGAACTTCCATAACATTGGTCGGTTGGTTACTCCGATGTAGATATCCCCACACTCGCATGGTACCTGGTAGATGCAGTTCTTGGTGTCGTGGCATTGTAGTTTAGTTTTTGTCAATTGACTTCTTATTGTTATGGTTGTTGTGAAAACAATCCGAAAATGGTATTGGTTGCCTATTCTTCTTATCTTTTCTGAGATTTCTTTGACGTATGGAACTACAAGTGTCGCCTTTCCTTCACCGGCGTAACTACGGGATGGGCCGCCCCCCCCAGATCCTTCCAGGTCCCCCAGAACAATATAGCCTAGTAGTTGTCAGTCATATGACGGGGCTAGAGAAATGTCTGGAAAACATAAGGACTTACAAGTTTACACATTTATTGTTTGGCACATAAACTGAAAGTTGTTGACGCATGTACAAAAGTTGCACTAGCAGCTTCTTTCTTTAATACATTAGAGGCATTGTATGTGCATTTTGCGCAACCAGGAAATCAATAAAATCTTTAAAAGGTTGCAGATACCTTGGGTATTAAATTTTTTGAAGTATCTAACCTTTCTACTACTCGCTGAGCATGTCGATTTGAAAATTGTAAAGCAGTTTTATTAAACTTTGGTGCGATTAAAATGGCACTAGAAAGTGAAGTAACTAATAACTAGGATAGACATGTCGTTGAAGATGTTGAACTATTAGCATGTATTCAAAAAGTCGAATTTTGCATTTGTCTGCACATTATATACACTGTTTTATTACGTATCAACGTTTTGAGTCAATAATTTCAGGGTAAAGATGCTACTGTCAGCAATGTTAATTTAATAATAGATGGCACGCTACAATCTATAGAAGAAACTAGAAACAGCTTTGAAAATAATTATTCTGAAATCCAAGACTTCGCCGATAAATTTGATATTTCTTTAGACTCTTGGACATGACAGCGCGATAGAATTGCCATCAGATGTAAGTTGCTTAGGACACTGGAAAATAAACATCCACTACCAAATAATGGATAATTTAGCAGCTAAATTTAGGGAGAGGTTTTCAAACTTGCTATTAGCCAAATCGGTAGATGCTTTATTTAAGTTAAACATCAAAGAAAGTCAAAATTTTATTGAAAATTACTCTGGTAGTAAAAAATATGATTATTTGTAAAAATTTTAAATCTATCAAAGAGTATATTAGACAAGATTTTTGTCCAAAACTCTACAAACTAATTCAGATTGCTATATTCCTTCCTATTATTTCTGGTAGTTGTAAACGAAGCTTTTGCGCGATGCGTGAAATAAAAAATTGGACCTGAACTACAATGGGACAAACGCGATTTTCCAGTGAATCAGTTATTAACATCGATAATTATTTAATTAGAGAAGAGATTACAGCAGACCACGTTTTGTAAATTTTTCAAAAAAGATAAGGAAGTTGCAGTTAATTTGAGTTAATTTATATTAAGCTGCTGAGTTGAGTTATATAGAGTTACGGTTCAAAGTTGTTCATACAACGAGTTAAGGTAATAATGCATAATATTAAACAGTTTTGAGAAAAACATCACTGTCTTTTATTCCCCACTATCAAAAGCATTGTCAACTAGGTCCTCCCTAGGTAAAAGAGCTAGTTACGCCAGTGCTTTCTTTCATTATTTACGTCTGTAGGCTTTAGTTTTGATGTGGTCTGAAGAGTTTTATTGATCGTGTAGTGTGAAAAACCATTCCTTCGTAGATCGGATCGAATTTTTGACTTTTCTTTATTTAACGCTTCTTCTGTATTGCAGATGTAGATGGCTCGATCTATGCGAGATTTTGCAATTCCCAGTTTGGTTGATGGGGAGTGGTTTGATTTGAAATTAAGATATTGTCCAGTATGAGTTGGTTTGCTATATACGGAAGTGATTATGGTTGAATTATTTTTGGTGACTAGAACATCGAGAAAAGGGAGCTGACAATTTTCTTCTTTGATATACTGAATACTGAATGATTGAAGAATTGTTCTAGTGTGTTGTGGTATTTTTTCCAGATGATAAATATGTCGTCTATGCATATTAGCCATAGTTTGGGTTTCTGACATGATGTTCACAGAGCTTCTTCTTCAAATAATTCCATAAAGATATTGGCCACTACCGGCGAAAGTGGAAATCCCATGGGTAGACCATCTTCCTGTGGAAAATATCTGTCCTTCTCCTGGAAATAAGAATTCTGCAGACAGCACTTCAACAAATCCATAATGGCATTGATTGGTAGATTGGTTCTGTCAGAGAGGTGGCTTTCATTAAGTAGCTTTTGTTCAATGATTTGGAGTGATTCTTCCAGTGATACGTTAGTGTACAAACTTTCGACGTCAAAACTATCAAAGTGGTCGTTAGGTTATAGGTTGATGTCTCTAAGGAGGTCCACGAAGCTGGATGATTAGTATAAGATATTTAGCAAGATTATAAGTCGAAGAATTGCAAAAACTGGTTATTTGTCGGAGGCATGTTTTCCTTATGAATTTTCGGCAGTTCATACATACGCGGTGCTTTGCTGTAATGCGGTGTGAGTTTGCTCCTTTCAATGTCGTTAAAGTATCTTCTGTGTTGGTAGAGAGTTTGGTAGATTTCTTCTTTCTACGGAAGTTCGAAACTCTAGTTTCCTCTCAAGTTCAACATTGTCTACCACCTTCAAACAACAGTTTAAAATTAGTGTTAACATAATACTTTTGTGTTTTAAATACTACGAAAATGAGAAATTTGCATGCCTATTTTTTTCAAAACATTGTCATGGATTTAGTTTTTCATTTATAGGGCTTGAAAAAGATTGGATTACGATCGAAACTGTTGCCATAGAAAAAGTAGTTTTACTCTGAGTTGCACTTCCCATAACCAACAAATCCCAAAATGAGTTATCTTTAAATCACGATCATTTAGATCAACTTCTTTTAGAGATTTTAGGGCGATCGAAAGCTTCCTCATAATCTAGAAAAAAAACAGTCATACTGGCGTGAACACATATTTAAATATATTTCCATTTCTTTGCTGAATGTAAAAAGAAAAAAGTATTCTACCACTTGCTTACATATCTTACATGTTATATGGCCCTTTTAAGGGACAACATATAATATAACATCTGACATCAGGTAACGTATCGTTAGGTAACGTAACCCAGGGGTTGACGTGTTCAAGAGAAATACAAATATTTGCAGTATTTAGTCATGGTATGCCATTATGCGTGCGGAGAATCAGTCAAATTGTACCATGAGGTAGGTACAGTAAAATAAAGTTTAGTAAAAGCAATAAGTTATCGTTTTTTTAGTCAAAAAATTACTTAGCCAGTTAGAAAAAGTTTTTTAAATTCTAAAGAATTAAATTTTGGACAACCCATATAACTTTAAAATACTATAATGGCCCAAGGGTTGCAAAATGTGTAACAATTAGTAGGTTTTCACATCGAACTTAATATGTATCGAAAAGATTGTCTTCCTTTTCTTTCATAGAGCATATTCTCTGTTCCGACAAAGAGCGTGATATATGAAAGAACGAGATGCTTGATTTTCGATACGTATTGAATACGATGTGAAAACATACTAAATAATAGAATGAGAAATAAATTCCCAATGTACTGATGGAGGAGACCAAAAATTAAATAGTTTTCTGTTGCTAAAACTCTCTTTTTTATTTAATTTTGAAAAACAAAGCAAAAAATGTCAAAATCAGGTTTGGCCCTGGACTGTCTCACTCAGTGCAGCCTGAAGATCAAGGCAGATCGGCTTGAAGAGAGACAGTTGCGCCATATGATTTATAAGAGAACACGTTATCTGTAACTGTAAGGGTGCGACAAATTCCTTCAAAGTTAAGATGTACATATTAACAAAGTTTTTCAAACCTTTTAACTAACTATTTTTTTAACTGACACTAAATTACATAAAGTTCAATCCTGAAATTTAAATAAAGAGGTTGAGTGCTACTAAGGCAGTTAGTCTACCAGCGCGCAGCACTTTTCTGACTTTATCAAATTCAGTGTTAAAAAAATTTTAAACGTATGTTAGATTTAGACCTGTGAGATTACATAATTTACTAAATATACTACATTACAAAATAAAGCACTATAACAATATACCTAAGTACTAGTTTTTAAATAATATTCTTGACTTTTTACAGAAAGAAAATCACCTACCTACTTGAGAAAGAACATGGTCTAGTTGAGTTTTTAGGAAAAATTTTCATTTAATGTTGCATAATTCAATGATGCATTGCTTTTTGAATTTAAATTTATGGTCCACCAGATTTTTTACATTTAAAGGTAGAAGGTTGAACAGTTTAGGGGCCGTCACATTTTTGTGAAACACGTTTGCTATTTTTAGGAATTTCAGCAATTTCTTGTGCGATTTGTCTAGTATTATAAATTTTTTTATTTAAGGGTTTCATTAAGTCGCGATTTTTGCTAATATACAATAAGATTTTATAGGCATACATTAGTCTCAGGCGGGGAACAAAAAAATCTTGAAAAAGTTGACCTGTTGGATATAGGAAGCTTTTCTTAAGGATAGTTTTAATGCAGCTTTTTTGTGTAACTTCCAAGCAGTTTAAAGGTAATTTGTATCTGCTCCCCCAGGCTATTATACCATACTGGAAAGTGGATTCGAAAATTCCTTGATAAACAGTCTTCAAGTTGCGTTTATTTAGAAAATGTTGCAACTTTCTAATAACAAATATTACTTTCCTCAATTTTTTTGCTTGTGTTTCAACATGTGTTTTAAATTGAAGTTGACTATCTAAAATAACTCCTAAATATTTAATTGTTTCGACGACTTCGACTGATATAGGACACTGACAAAGATTTTGCGCTAAGCAATCCTGAAGGTTTATCTTTTGAAAGTTGGGTTTTGTACGCTCGTCAATAAAAAATGGTAAGATTTTTGTCTTGTCCCAATTAATAGTTAAAATATTTAAATCGAGCCAGTTTTTAACTAGTTTTAGGTAGAGGGACACGTTTAATTGCGAATTTTGATTTTATTGTTAAAATTTCGGCAAAATGCTTGTTTTTCCCCATTTCAGAGAGGATTACTCTATACAAAAATCACTTTGCATTATTTGTGTCTTTTTCCACACACACGCCAAACTTTTGATTTAAGTTATCATTAGAGACGTCTTTTCGCGACCGATGATTTCGAAACATGTTTGAAACGCTTTGAAAACATGGGTAAAATGTTATTTTAGCGACGAAACAGTGATGTCACAGTTCAAAACATTTCAAAGGATTTCGAAAGCGCCTCGGCCGCCGTTTCGAACACGATTTAATATGGCGATACTTGTCAATTTTTAGCAATAATGAAAATAGACCAAGGTTATCTAGCGGCGACAAAAAAAAAGGAATCACAAAAAAAAAATCCAAATCCAAGAAACGAGAAACCACACAAACACAGCTGATTAATATCATTCAATAATTGTCATTTTGGCGATCAGTGGCGATGGTTCGAAACGGTGAGTTGCGGTTGAAACGGTAACGTATGTTTTTAAAATGTGCTTTCGAAAACATCGGTCGCGAAAAGAAACCTTAGGTCTTATGGAAAAACGGTCTGTTTACCCTACAGCGGCCATATTGGATCGCCCCTATTATTTTTGTTAGACTGCCTTCTGCAGGAAGAACTAAGTTGCGTTTTTTTCTACAACGTTTCGGTGGAAATTTTGACTTTATTCCACCAAACTAACACCAATTGTTGCAAATATGGTGAAAAGGTTTAAAAATACGTTTATATATGCAGTTTCAGCAAGTTGAAAATAGATTCGAAATTTTTATCTAAAAACACAAGGATCGATCAAATATTAAGTAAGAAGAGCGAATGAGATACGTTTTCTGCACATTCGCTGTTTTTCTTTAATATTTCCTTATTTTGTAATACAATCGCTTGGAGGTGCACCGGCTCTTACACATTAGCGACATAAAGCTATTTGTAACTCATCGCCGTATACGTATCCGCATCTAGCGAGAACCAAGCACATTAATTGGTCAGAAACTTGTACCACGTTCGAAAAGAGCAAATATATGCTAATCTACGACACACGTATCGTATCTCAGCACCTATTGCGTTCAGAAACACCTTATGTCAATCAATGTGCTTGGTTCTCTCGCCTGTTTTCAAGTGCACAAGCGAACGTGATGTATTCTTATTCTCTCTAGTTTTACATTATAATAAAATATTATTTTTGGAACCAAATTTAGTTTATCATTATGTTCCTACCTTTAAAACTATTATTATTTTATTTATTTTTGCGTTTTTAATAAAGTGGAGCAATTTATTCTCTATTTCGTGTCTAGCATAATTTTTGCGTAGATAGATTTTGTCTTTTCCACCTATGGTGCAATTTTTACGAGTTTATAAAATTTTTGGTTTGCGCGCTGCGTTACAAATGCAAAAATTGCTTCAAAATCTACTTCTTCTTTTTTACTATATAAATCGTGCTAGTGAATAGTAATACTAAACTAACCTTATTTAACCGGGATATCAAAATCCCCCAAAACCAGTACCTGACTACGCCGCCGCTGTCTAGTTCATTATTGTTCTTTAAATATAAGATTAACACTTATAATTTTTGTTCAACATTCTCTGAATTTGACAAAATGTTGCTTAAATTCTGTATATAGTAATGTTAACAAAGAACGGCGAAAGTGTCACAGCTGTAACATTCGCTCTTCTTTCTTAACAAGTTGCTTTAAATTTCAAAATCAGGAAACATTCGTTTTGATATTTTATCATTTTCTGATAGAAAAAGTTAACCAAAATCAAGAATTTTTACAAGATAAAGATTTTTTTACGGAAAAATTAAACAAACAAAAATATGATTTTTTAAAAAAGTTAGAACTAGTTTTAAGAAGTCAAAAACTTCAAATGCGTTTTTCTCAAAACTAGAAATTTGCACATTTACTCACGGCAGTATAGTCACACTATTCTGCACACTAAACCCAATTTTTTTTTAACCTATTTTGCAATCCAATGACCAATATTAAACTCGACTGAACAAAATTTATTTATATTTTCAGAAAAGTATATTTCTAAGAAAAGCCTGCATTTTATAAGGTATATGAATAATTGCTGCTGGATATTAAATTTTTAAAGTAAAAATGTTATATGATTTATGATTTTTTGGCACCCTTCCCGAAAATGTGTTTAGCGCTTTTACTCCAGAAGAAAAATTATCTGCTTCAGTTTTTTTCAACAATAAAATACACGTAGGAGCCAGAATCTATGAAAAGTAATACAAATTCAAGGAACACTTAAGCAGACCACACAAAATAATATTTTAATAACCCTATTATTATTTAAAAAGAAAACATGCAGAAGCCATAATTTTTCTAACAAATTTAAACTGTCAAGAAATCACTGAAGCCCAATAAAAACCATAGAAGAATCCCGCGTTCTAAAGAGATTTTATTAAAGCCCTCGAGGCATACCCTATCGGTAATGGAAGTAAGTCTCACCATCAGGCCAAAACGGCCTTCCTTATTGAAGATACCTAGAAAGGAGAGGGACATAAACATGTGGCGTAGACAACTTATAAGAAAAATAAATAATAAAAACAAAACCTAAAAAGTACCCAAATAATTATGCATTTCCAAGTTGTCCTGTCCTGATAGGATGCGACGCAATATACTTATAGCCAATTGCATTGAAAGTTCCTTAAATCTTGATTTGACTAAACCATGATTTAACTTTAAATCCGGGTTTAAGAGAATTTCTTTCCACTATGCCAGATTCAACCTTAAGACGTAGAAAAGCTGAGGGTCATTCACCTCAACTGAAAGCCCATTTATGATAAAAATATATTAATACGAGGTTATTTTAGCAGACTTCTTGTATTTTTTCATTTACATTTGCAACAAGCAACATTTCGTATTGAATTTTTTCTTGAAAATCCTTAAAAACGAAAAAAAGCAAAAAACAATCATTACAGAAGACAGACTCATAAAATGATTTTTTTCATGTAAAATGGGTAGTTGTTAAACAAGTTTTAAATAAATGAGTAATATCCGCTGGAAAAAGTCTGCTGATTATATCCAAAGTGTCAGTAAGTGGTACCATTGTGAAAAGAGTCACCACATCAAAGCTTACTAGAATATCTTGTGGTTCTACTGTTACTTCTCGGATTTTTTAGATGAAATGTGTGGAATCTTTAATAAAATATTCTGTATTTCCTAGATGTGCTTGAAGGAATTTTGTTAGATATTTAGCTAATTCGTAAGTAGGTGATCCTATATATTGTGCTGACTGGGTCTCAGTGGTATATTCTGTTTGTGTATTTTTGTTCCGCATATTCTAGGTGATTGAGCCTCAGTGTTGCATATCTATTTTTTAATATTTTCCGGTACGGAGGATTGTTTTATAAGATTATTTACTTTCCTTAACTTTGTTGTGGTCGGATCCCTTTTAAGTTTTCTATAGGTGTTTGGGTCCAAAAGTTCGTCAGTTTCACAGTCTTCAGTGTTCCTGATTACTGTGACATGTCCTTTGTCAGCTGGTAGAATAGGTATGCTTTCATCTGAATTAAGTTCTTTTATAGCCCGGATATCTTTGATTGTTAGGTTCTTCTTTAGTGGTTTATTTATTCGTAAAATACAGGAAGTTTCCGTGCGAATAACTTCGGCTTGCTCCTCGGGTACTGTTTTAATGGCCGTTTCTATATTGGCTATTGTTTCTTCTCTTAAGACCTGCTTAGGCGTTGCTGCATAGTGACCTCCTTTGGCTAGAGGACTCTGTTCGTTCTTGGATAAAGGTCTGTTTGGAAGATTTATAGCAATTTAAGCCATGTCCAATTCTGGTGTTATTTTCTGGAATTTGCATAACTTCTCAAATTTGCGCACTTGTTGTGTCTTACTTCTTCCCTGATCATTCTCCATGCTTCTGTATATTATTGCATCGATCTTATCCCAGTCTGTTTTGTGCATACCGTTGCTTAATTTGTGGAATATATCCAGTAATTCTTTGCCGATGGAATTAAGGTTTTTTTCTTACAGTGTAAATCCTTTCCTGTAGAGGAGCCTTTTCTGTTCTTTCATATATTCTATTGACCTTTGCGCAAACACTGCGTCCTTCTGAGTATCTTTATTCACGTTTTAAAAATAACGAACTACACTAAAAACGTATGCCGTGGCTAAAGATAAGACCGTTTTTATAGTTTCACAACAACAAAAAAATCCCACCCAACACAACAACCCTAGCAAACCCTACATAACACAAAAAAGCGCTAACCAACGTAACCCAACCCTAAAAACGGCTGTCGTATAAAACTTGTTTCCTATTGGTCAGATTTTTGACGGAAAATGTCAAATTTATTCAGCTGTTGTTTTGTTTTCATATTTGTTGAGTGCGTTGGTGAAGAGAATGAATTTTAAAATAGAAGGGCCAACGATCTGTGTGGAGGGCAAACAAACGATTTTCCAAAAGACGCAACGTTAATTTCAAGGCAGTAGCTAAAGTTACGACAGTCGTATCTAGAATTATGACAGTCGTTTTTGAGATTGGGTTGCTTTTTCTGTGTTTTACAGGGTTTACTGGGGTTGTGTTATGTTGAGTGGGGTTGGTTTTCTTGTGAAAATGTAAAAAACGGGGTTTTTGCGACTGTCGTAATTTTAGCCACGGTATAATTTAAAAGTGATTTTCCTATTGGTGAAAATGCTTTTTTATTTTAGTTTGTTCGTTTTGGAAAGTGAATAAAAGTAGTTTGTTCGCTGTTTTTTGGAAGAGAGTAAAAAACCCGGTTAAAAAAAAAACATGTTGGCGCAAAGGTCAATGACCTCTGTATTCTTTTTATAAATTTTTTTGTATTTTTTTCGTCTTTTAAGGATTTATAAGAAAGAAATATAATACAAAAAGTCGCTTGTTGCAAATGTAGATAAAAAGATACAAGAATTTTGGTAAAATAACTCAAATTATTTTTTTTTCACCATAAATGGGCTTTCAGGTGAGGTGGATAATCATGCATTCACAGCAGCTTCCAGTGTTGCCAGAGTGTCTGCGTCTTAAAGTTAAATCTTAAAATTAAATCAGGATTTAGCCAAATCTAGATTTAAGGAATTTGCGGTGCAATTGGACAAGAGCAAGAATACCATGACAATGACCAGCATCTATTTGGTTTCTTATTCTAATGTGGTAGTTATTGAAATGATCTGGGTACATCGTTGAAGTTTTTAGAATGAAGTGTTATATGATGAATAAAATTACATAATTGATGTTCATAAACATTTTCAATTGGCATTATGTTGTAGTTTTTATATAGATCTTTAGTTCACTATTGACGTGGCAGTGAGTAAAGGTTTTTTAAAGCTTTATTTTGCAATTTTTTTAGTGGATTGACCACCCGTTCCAAGCTGTATAACAAATCGCAGTAAGGTTTTGTAATTTTAAGTGTATAAGGGCATACTCCTTTTTGGCACAGTGTTAATTTTTGCCTCATATCTTCGATATGATTCGCCCATGACGGGGTCTCATCCACAAGTAATCCTAAATATTTTATATACTTTTTTATCAGAAAAGATAAATCTCTGTGTTTAATTACATTGTAGGATGAAATTAATTCTGTGTTTCGGACTTCCATTGTCAATATTTTATGATGACGGTCTGCCAATGGGTTCATCGCTTTCGCCAGTGGTGGCCAATATTTGCATGGAATGGTTCGAATCACACTCGGTTGATACCACAACAAATCATTTTGCTACAACCAAAAGAGGCATAATGAGAACTTTGTATAACAGAGCCGTTCAAATTTGTAACAATTCTTATGACTTGGAAATCGAAAGGAGTATCAGAAAAAATTCGAAGAGTAGCGAACAACTTTAATATAAAAACAGCTTTTAGATCTAATAATACAATTCGAAGCCTTCTTAGTAAAAAAAAACGGAGAACAAACAAAATAAGGAATGCAACAAAAAGACCACTATCTGATAGGATTAAGGAACATTAGACGAATACCCAAAGAGGTGAAACACCGAATGAAGTGGACAGAAGCAAAGGTTTTTCACAAGGAGTCGCACCGGAAGAAACGAAAATTCCTTGAAGCTGAATTTATTGGGCAGAATCAGGGTATTTTCAGTAAACCAAGTGTTAAAATTCCAAATATTTGGAAGCCCCTCCTTGGGCGGAGTCAACTTCCTAAACTTCTCTGTTGATCGATTTCCCATAGTATATAAGTACGTAGACTAGAATAGATTGTAGTTTGCACCTGAAGACGATCAGAGATTGTACTGATCGAAACGTCGTGTATAAATAAAATATAGGCAATGGCAGTCCGAATCACAGAGTTAATTTCAAATACATCATTCTCTCAAACATACATTGTAGGTTGTTGTTGCGATGAAAACTCAATTGGTTGACCATATTTTTTGTTTTAGAGCAATAAAGAAAAGGCCTCTGCAACAATTCTCAAAAAATGTTTCTAGAAACAAAAAACTTCTGAGCGTTTGTGGCTTTGCATAAAAATTTTATTTGCCCTATCGATATAAACAAAAATGATCTCTTCATAAGCCATCTATTGAACACTAAAGAAAATAATCTTACCTTCATTGTAAAAAATCTACAACCGCAGTCTCGAGAAAGACAGGAAACATAATAGTGCGGGTGTGTAGAGGGGCAAAGGAAGAAAACCTATCTCGTGCGCACCATATGGTCGACTAATCACTAGAGTTTGCCTTTTAAAAGTGCCGAAAAAAAGGCCAAAAGCTACTCAAGCCGAAGCACTTCTATAAAAACCAAGAATTTACGAAAAAATTAGGGGATGCATGGTTTTTTATACCTAGGGATGATTAAAAACAGAATAAATGTGGCTCGGGGTAAAATTAGCGATAAAGGTGCTTTCAGCTGGGTTTATACAGGAAACAATACGAAATTCAAAATCAAATTAAGTTAAAAATAAAAATAAGAAAATTAAGTTAAAAGGAAGTCAACTTTTAACTTTTTAACTTGATTTTATCTGAAAAAGGATATGCGCATGTCAGAAAACATTGATTTTTTTACTTATAACCTCACTTTTCCGATTTTTTTTTTATTTAAAAGATTTTGATAGTTTTTTGGAAGGATGGTGTATTTCCTATAAAAAGGTTCTGACACTAGTTTTGCTGATTAAGGCAGTTATGTAACTTGGACAACCATTAGCTTCTGGTGGGACACAGCCCTGGTAAGGCGTTGTTGTAAAATATATGCATGTAATTTTAGGTGCTAAAAAATGTTTAAAACAAAATTTTATCAAAAAAATAAATTTTAAATGAAAACAAGAAAAACCAGTGAAAATTAAGAATACCGACAAATCAGAGATAACACATGTTTAATACACATGCGAGAAGTTGTCTGCTGATTGGTTTAATACTATTCTTATTTTAATTTTATTTAATATAACTTTATTTTTAATTCAAGTTTATTTTTTCTGTGTAAACTTAGCTTTAAATAAAAATTCTACTGCAAATCAGACCAAATTTTAAGTATATAAACGAACAAACTACCTACCTCGAAGTTAAACCGTTAAAATCCAAGCATAATTTTAAAACTTTTAACATAACACCAACTGATCCAAAAGTTAAAATTTAAATACAGTTGCTAAAACTGAATTAAGCCCCTTATTTGAAACTGTTTACTCAGTTCTCCAATGTATTAATTACAGAATAGTACACATATACCCTATAATGTTTGCCGAGCACTTAAAGGATTTGGTACCCTTTAATAACGTAGAGGCTAAAAGTATGTAAATTTTAAGAACGATAGAGTGGACCAGTTTAGATCTATGAAAGGTTGAAATTACCCTTAAAAGTATTGAAGGATAAATTTTGGATTACTCCGGTCACGCAGATTAAAGTGCTTTAAAAAAATCAGGCTGACAACAAAAGAGGTCTGGTAGATGAAATAGTAGTTTTCACAACTAGCGGCTAAAATAGTACTTTTGTTACAAGTGTTGTTTTAAATAACGAGCGCAGTGAGGTATTTAAAAACACGAGTAAAAAAAGCACAGTTTAGCCGAGAGTTGATAACACTTTTTTTTTAATACCTTTATAAAAAACACGAAAACACTTTTAAAAATTTCGCACGGAGAGCACTTCTCGCAACACACCATCCTTACACTATAAATCAAGGCGGCTGGTAAATGAAATAACAATGGTTTCCATAGCGATGTGCCTTTTTACTCGGTGACGTTCATTGTTGCGATATGTTAATCTTTGATATTTTGACGATGTTTTTAAATGATTTTCTCGTAAATATCTACTTGGTGAAAACTGGCAGACTTATTTTTTAGGCGGGAATAATTAGATTTTTTCAATATTACTATATTCCGCTATTTCTCTTTAATTTTGAGTAAAAAACGGACAGAAATCTTTTTTTCCACCCGTGATAAAAAAAAATTGCATCGGTAACCAAAAAAGCCATGCTTTAGATATCTGCAGCCAGTTACTAAAATCATGCTTTAGCTACAGCAGTGCCTTTATTTCAACTTCAAATTCAAATAAATCGTTAGCGTTTTCCTTTAATTTCAATATCAATGTGAATTCTGCTTCTAATAGTAATAAATAAATAGAATACTACTTCAAATATGAACGACAGTTATAATCCATAACTCACAAATAGCAAAACAGTTTTGCAAAGTATTTGTGTTTTTAAGTATATTTTTAAGTATAGGGCTATTCAAATACAGAATACCACTTTTTTCAGTGTTAGTAAATAACTGTTTTGCATTAGTCTTCCAAAAACTAGTGACATGTATCACTTGAGTCACGTGGAATTTAGGTTCTCAACGCACTAAATCAAAAATCTGATCTTCCTTCTTAAAATTTCTAGAACTCCAGAAGTTAATATTCATTTTGGCTAACACTTCTCTTTCCAATTGCAACCCTTACCCTTAGTACGATGACTTGATGAATTCTACATTTTAATTTATCAAACTTGAGATTTTATTAAGATCAACTTTTCGTTGGGTACAATGTTAATTTTAGAATGTATTTTAAAATTGGGGTGCACAAATTGCTGTTTCGATAAGGGTGCGGAAAATGTTTAAATTTTTAATGTTGTGTATGTGTATTCTTTAATGTTCGTTATCTTCTATAAGTGCACTTAAACTAGGCTCGAACACCTTGTCTTATTTTAGCTTAAAAATCTTGTTTTAATCTTTTCTCTTCTAACTTGTTGTAAGAATAATAAGATAAATGTCTGTAGATAATAAAAACTAACATAAAAGCAAACTTTAACTACAATTATGGGCTTTTCGGATTTCTCAAGAAATTTTTATGTTTATTTTTGTCTGGGTTTTTGGTTACATTTGACTCTTGATGATGGAAGACATAATAATAACTCAAGAATTAAGTACACTATACACTATCAAATATTTATCTGGTGGAAGATTTTTTCTATATCAGTAAATTGTTTAACTTAGAGGTGGCAAAATAAGTGGAACCTTTGGTGTGAATGATTAATTCTAAAACTTTTTACCACTTCACCAAAACTTTATATTTTTTCCTCACTACACACAGCAAAAAGCTAAACAACACTATTTTCCCAGATAGAGAGGACTGGACGACAAACAGAATAAGTTTCTCAAGTGAAGATAGCTGCTGGTGCACTGACGGATCCAAAATGCCTTCAGGCGTTGGATCCGGAGATTATTGCAGCCGGGAAAATATCAGGATTATACATAGTCTTGGACGAATGATGATAGATGAAAACTGGCGCAACAGATCAATAAAGATACTCTCCGACAGTCAAACGGCCCTTAAAGCTCTTGAATCCTATAGGTGCTCATCGAGAACCATTAATACCCTTCGGCGAATAAACACTGTGTCGCTGGTATAGATTCCGGGACATTCTGGGCATCGAAAAAATGAGACTGCCGACCAGCAGGCGCGCGAAGCGGCCTCTGCCGTCTTTGTTGGCCCCGACCCAGCCCTTGGAATAGCATTGCAGGAAGAGGGCCGGGAAACTCATTGAGCTCACCAGGCAGGGGATCCGGGCAATGGTTGATCTATACACCGGACACTGCAGGCTGAAAGTACCATTACATAGAATGGGTCTAAGTGAGGACACCGAATGTAGGCTCTGTATGGAGTATGATGAACCGGACACTGGAGGCTGAAAGTACCATTACATAGAATGGGTCTAAGTGAGGACACCGAATGTAGGCTCTGTATGGAGTATGATGAGACGGGCAGACATGTGCTGTATGAATGTCCGGTCATTGCACGTCAGCGTCAACGTATCTTTGGTAAACCACAGATCGACGGGCTGGATCTGAATGATGCTTCACCAAAGCAAGTTGCTATTACAAGGGCTGAATATTTTGTAGCAACAAAAAAATGTTACAGGTGAGTCACAATAAATCCAATAGTGGTCGCAGTGGATAGTGCCATACTGGCACACTCACAGATAAATCAATCAGTCACGTTTCTCGCTAACTAAGTAAGGATCTTTTACTGCAGATATTAACTTTTATTATAGAAAATACTACTGCGTACTGGGATCGTTTTTATGAAAAATTTACATTGGGTGTCGGTTTCGAAAGCAACAAGGTCGGCGCGCGACAGAGATATCAATGGTCGCCAAAGAAAATATTATTATTAAAAAAACAACAAAATGAATCTCGTGTCCGCAAATACAAATGAAAGTAAAACTCGTGGCATATCGGACAAAGCGTTATTGTTTCTCACTTCATTACGACCAGGCCTCCAATGTCTAATGGAGAATCCAGACACCTACAGACCTGTTTCATCCTTATTAGGAATCATCAAGGAGTCATAGGATTATACCTGGCAGTTGAAGCTACACAGTAACCATGCACATTTCTAGAATTTAAAACAAAAAGTTTGTAATCATTGGGGACCTAGTAACTGTGTGCGCCACCTGTCGAATAAACCGAGAAACAAAAACATCAAAATTGAAAAGTGCAAGACACCGTAAATACAGAATCCTGTACCGTTCAGCAGGTTATAAAAGTATAAGGTCACTGTAACATGACTCTTAAAAAGAGGTAAAGTTCGCAGCAGCACCTCCAATTTACGTGTTAAAAATTCATAGATTTTTATTTGTTTTTTTATATAAACATTTATAATTTTATTTTATTCTCGATCTTTTCTGTTGCGTGTTTTTGTTTAAAGATTTTTAAACATTTTTAAACTAGATTTTAACAATAAACTAGGCATAAACACTAAAAATTTTTAAAACATTTTTAGCTCTGTATAATAAAATAATGTTCTTTGTTTTCTTGTTAGCCCTGATGATGGTCCAGACCTAGGACCGAAACGTTGGCTGTTGGTATAAATAATAAAACATTGTCCAAGAAAGCCGTAAGTTTGTTTTGAATCAATTAAAATAAAGTGAACGAGAAAATATATATTGAATAATAATAATAATAATAATTTATGATTTTACCGCCACAAAGGAAAAAATTGTCACAAAGAGGCACCAGCTCTGACAAACTTTCACGTTATAAAACATTTCGTTCGAAATATTATCCTTAATCCGGGTCAATTGTTTTTTACATGAAATCCAGATTTTTTTTTTTAAATGCCTTGCAGAAGGCCTTCTGAATTGAGTGACATGAAAAACAATTGCGGAAAGGCACCGTTTTCGAGAAAAATGGAAAAAATGGAAACTTTATGTAGAAATGTGTTACAGAAAAAAATAAAAACGGTTTTAGTTTCTACTTGATTTCCTCAATAGAAATATAGAAATGAAAATGTGCGAAAATGCATTATATTTGAGAAAAACTGAAAAAAAAAAGACAATTTTCTATAGATATCTGTTTTTAAAAAAATGACGATTTTGGAATTTCAATATTCTCCTGAATATAACTAAATCATTGAAAATGTGCGGAAATGTGATCTGAAAAAAATTGAAACGGCTCTAGATTTCACTTCTTCTCCTCAATGCAAACATGGAAATGAAAAACTGCGGAAATGCATTGTTTTTGAGAAAAAGTGCAAAAATGCCACTTTTTGTAGAAATCTGATAGTACGTTTCCGCAAATTTTTGCTTTTATATTTAAACTCAGGCGGTCCTATGGAAGACCCTCAATATTTTTTTTTTCAATATTACATTTCATGTAAACGACAGTAGAGCCCTTAATCCAAATCTGAAAACCATGTTTTGCTAGCCTGCCATGGTTCTGGAGTTGAGTTAAGGTGAATTGATAATTATTTTTTTTTAATATCTTAAAAACTATAGCTCTGACAAAATTTGACGTTATAACAAATTTTTTTGATAATTTAAGTCCCAATCTAAATTTGAGAACCGCGCTTCGCTAGCTTCTGTGGTTATCGATTTTTTTTTTAAATTCAACTTTCTTTTCTATCCCTTACGCACCCCACCCCCATCAAAAATTAATCAACTAATCCACGGATGCCCTGGAATTTTTTAACCAAATTTGCTTACTTTGTGACGTTACAGACAGAGAGGCGTACAGACAGACAGACGGACGAACGCCATAAGACAAATTATTTAAGTTTTTGTTAAATTTACATCCTCTTAAAAGTAACAAAAAATTTATCCATGAAGGATCTGAAACTTCCTTAGCCTACTAGTAATTCCAAGTAAAAAATAACTTTTTAACAGAAGCTTTTCTGCGAGATTTTGTGTTTAACATGAATTAACTTGTGTTTGATATTTTAATTTTTTAGGACTGTTTAACGTGTTCTGACTCCCTTGAAAACTTTTGATTTTGATAATGTTTATTAAAAAAAAATAAATATTTTTCTCCGTCTTCCTTTTAGCTGTAATCAAGGGTCAAATTTTTTTACATGAAATCTAGAAAAAAATATATATTTTTATTGGAATGCCTTGTAGAAGGCCTTCTGAATTGAATGACATAAAAAAATTTGCGGAAGTGCACCGTTTTTGTGTAGAAATGTGTAACAGAAAAAATAAAAACGGTTTTAGTTTCTACTTGATTTGCTTAATGGAATTATCGATATGAAAATGTGCAAAAATGCATTATTGCAATGCAAACTGAAAAAGGACAATTTTCTATGGAGAAACCTGTTTTTAAAAAAATTATTACGATTTTGGCATTTGAACATTCTCCTGAATATAACTATCATCTAAATGTGATATGAAAAATATTGAAACGGCTCTGGATTTCACTTCTTCTCCTCAATGCAAATATAGAAATGAAAATCTGCATTGCATTGTTTTTGAGAAAAAATGAAAAAAGTAGAAATGTGATGGTACGTTTCCGCAAATTTTTGCTTTTATATTCAAACTCACGGAGTCAGGGGGTCCTATAGAAGACCCCAATAATTTTTCAATATCACATTTCATGTAAACGAAAGTTGAGCTGTAGTCAATCGAAGTAGAAGTAGATAAATTCATGGAGGTAATTTTTGATGTAAAAGTCCTAATAAAGCCGAAATAAGAAGCTGCATTAAAAAAAAACACAAATATTTTTCAAACTATTACAGAGAGTTATTTTGATCGTTTAATATCATGTTTTCATTGGTAACTCGATCATTAAGCAATCTCTCTTTTTTCTCTTCACCTTTAAAAACCATCACTTTTTTTCTCCCCAAACAAATCGATTCCTTTTCTCATTATCTGTCTCTTCTGCCTTATTCTCTTTCGAACTCCTTCGCCTTATTGAAAAAACCCAAACTTCTTATATCTTTAGCTCCTCCGCATCGCTCCTTTTCGTCGCGATCCCAACCGACGTCGACCGAGAGAGAGTCGGACGCCCCTCTTAAGCCTTTCAGGCTGCTGAAATCCCTTGCGCTGAAAATCGGGTAATATTTTCAGTCAGTCTTCGGCTCACCGCGCGCGAAGAACATTTCACCAACACGATAGTACGTAAATATCACCGATATTTTACGTAGACGCAAATAATTATGAGTGCGTGTTGATACGTGTCTAAAAAATATTGAAAATTGTAAATTTATCCAAAAAATTAATTTTACCAATGAATTTTGTGAAGAAAAAGTAAGTAAAAATCAAAAAATGTTTGAAACAAACTTTGGTAGTTCGGACCAACCTAACCAAACCGTAATGTGCGACAAAAACTTTGATGATTTCTTATGTGCTCCTCCGGAATACAGTGTGTCTCAACAACAATACATACAATCGCAAAAATACGACAAATACAATTCTTTAACTTTAAAAGATTACAATCTGAGTATGAATAGTGAGTCGCAAGGATATTGTAGCGTTCACGGTAGTGATAACGTGCACGAATTTAGTGGTCAGGAATATGGCAGGCCTTACAGTGGAGGTAGTCAGGAGTATACTGGACCTGCATATTCGCCTAGTCAATATTCTGAATGTAAGAAACAAAAATTATGTAAACGCTTATTCTCCAAAGACATTATCTACAAATTAATAAATTCCCCCTTAAACCCAGGATATTTATGGGTTTTTTTCTCCGGTTTTGACAAGTCCTATGATCATCATCATCATTTTTTATTTTTTCCGTCCAATTTTAAAGACAATTTATTCTAAAGACATGCAGTTTGAACCGTTCTTAAAACAGTGCCTCTATTGTGCATTCTTAATAAACAAGTTTTTTTAGTTAGTATGACCATAATCTTTAAAGAGCAAAAGAGTACTTACATAGAAGTACGTATTCAAAAAAAAACAAGATGGTTATTAATTTTTAAAATACTATTCATGGTAAAAGTTACCCATAGCCTCCCCTATAGCATTTTGCAAGGTCGATTACAGCTTTTTTTAAAGGGGGGGGCGGTTAGTAGGTATTGGTTTGGGTTAGTCAAGTCTTAATTCTATATTTGATTCCAAAATCATGTGTCTTATATTACGCCGCAGGCGAAAATCTTGTGAAAATTATACTAAAACTGTCATTTTTTATGTGATTTGAATGTTTCGTTGACTAAAATTGCTAAGATAAAACTAATATTGTAACAATCAATGAAATAGCACTGCATAATTCTTTATATATTTTGATCTCTTTATTACATTTTATGTCTCGTTTTATGTAAAAGTGGGTTGGGTGCTGCCATGGAAGTGTGAGATATTCGTATAGCCTTAAATATATATTTGTTATCAATATCAAGTCATAAATGCACCGCAGGCAAAATTTTCTATAAAAATATACTTAAAACTGCTATTTCTTACCAGTTTGTAAATACTTTGACGAAACCATCTCAAAATTAAACTAAACATACAACAATCAATAAGTTTGTTGTTGTTGTAAATTTGAGTAACTTTTGAAAATTAAACGAAAAATTTTGAACTTTTCATATATATTTATTTTTGATGGAGGCTCAAACTCGAATTAAGGGAAAGTGATTATAAGATTTTGTGTGCCTTGTTTACCTAAAACTTGGCATAACATGTTTTAAACGCGCCACAGGCGAAAAATTGTAAGAAAGTAAGCTAAACGTGTCATTTAAAACAAGTTCTCAATTTTTTTTAAAATGTTTCTTTTAGACTTGATGTTTCATTGATATATGTTTGGTTGGCTGTTTATTTGGTTTGAAAATAATATGTAGAAATAAAAAAAAATGGTTATCACTTAATATTTTTGTTATATGGGGAAAAGGAGTAGAGTTCTAATTTAATAGATTATAGAGTAAAAAGCTTTAAAAAAGAGTACTGTACTCTCAAAAAAATAGTATAAATGGTTACACTATTTTAGTAAACTATGCTTAATGCCTAATTGATAAATGTAGTGGATAGTGTTTAATGCATAATGTGTTATGCTTTTTTGTTTTTTGTTTTTTTAAATAAATAAACAATAAATAAATTATATGAAATACCTTTGCTGTAATGCCGAAAAAAAAACGGAAAAACCGGCGAAAAAGTGACAAGTGACAGATCGTATACGCGCATTTTATTATTTTGATTAAATTCCAACTTTATCAATTCTATACAATACACATTAGATTTAAGAATAATGAATTAAACATTGATAGCACCAGTGGGTTTCATATATTTTAACTTTAAAAATTAACAATCAAGCAATACTCATTTTGTTTATCAATTACCGTTTACTGGTTTAAGCCTGCTTTCATTTGCAGGAAATAAATTTGGGTAGTATAGTCAAGCGAAACCAATGGTTTGTTCGGGTTCCAAATTTTAAAACTGTCCTAGAACGTTTTAGAACTGCACGTGATAGTTGCCCAATCGACGGGACTGTTCTTAACAGTTTACAATTTTTGGACGAACCCGAACGAATTTTCATAAAGTTGCCATAATAATAGAGTGAAGAAGAAGAAGCACGTGATGTGATCCAGAGTGTCTTAATTGTGTCTTTTATTTTTAGCATAAAATAAATATTTTACCGAAAATTTGGTTTTCATCATATAGTTCACACTTTCTTCTACAAAATTCATAGCTTTTAAGATTGCATTTTAAAAATCTGCCAATTCTTCCAAAGTGAAATTCTGCAGTTTTTAAAAGAACAGAAATTTAACACTAAAAAAGCAGGCAGGCAGGGATTCCTCTTCTTTAGGCCACACCATACATACACCCTCGACAAAACCTTTATAGAAAAACACGCGGATAATAAAATAATACTAGATTGCACTCTGGCTTTTTATTATTTTTTGTAAAAACCCATTTATTTGGGTATATTTTCAAGGAACAAATTATTTTTTCGGATAAACTTTACATGCGTAAATGAATTTGCGTATGCGTCAGAAAATAGTCATTTAATTCCGCCCCGGCTTCACGGGACTGTACACAACAGTATTGAACCGGTCCTGAACAAATTTTCGGTAGTAACCCGAACACAAAACTTTTCAGTTCAGAACAGTTGTGCTCGAACCAGAACGCGTTTTTTTAAGCGCGCATGCTCCGGACTGTTTAGAACAGGAAATTTCGACGAACCCGAACAAACCACAATGTCGTGCCAGTTACCCATTAAAAACGGGTGTTCCTAATTTGCTGATCCGGTCGAAATCTGCTGACCGGGTACTTCCGGGCAAAAATTCTGCTGACCACGATATATACGTTAATCCTTACCTTCCAACCCCCCACCCCTTTAAAGATATCCACAAAACCTATATAAAAGCTTGCTGACCAAGCATTTATAGATCAAAATTTTGCTGACAACGATATACACGTTGATCCCAAACTCAAATAGAACACCTTCGCATAAATTTTACGCCCCCCCCCTCCCTGTAGAGATAATAAGTTTTGTGTATATCTTTAAATGGGTGGGGGGGTAAAAATTGTGCGAGGGTGTTCTATTTGAGTTAGGGTATATATCGTGGTCAGCAAAATTTCGATCTAGAAATGCCCGGTCAGCAAGCTTTTATATAAGCTTTGTGGATATCTTTAAATAGGTGGGGGGGTAAAATTTGTGCGAGGGTGTTCTATTTGAGTTAAGGATCAACGTATATATCGTGGTCAGCAAAATTTCGATCTAGAAATGCCCGGTCAGCAAGCTTTTATATAAGCTTTGTGGATATCTTTAAATAGGTGGGGGGGGTAAAATTTGTGCGAGGTTGTTCTATTTGAGTTAAGGATCAACGTATATATCGTGGTCAGCAAAATTTCGATCTAGGAATGCCCGGTCAGCAAGCTTTTATATAATTTTTGTTGATATCTCTACAGGGGTGGGTGGGTAAAATTTGTGCGAAGGTGTTCTATTTGAGTTTGGGATCAACGTGTATATCGTGGTCAGCAAAATTTCGATCTAGAAATGCCCGGTCAGCAGAATTCGACGGGGTCAGCAAATTAGGGACAACCATTAAAAACATCTAAAATACACGTGTTTTGAAAAAACAAACGAAAGTTGTTTCAAACCCATGCACGTGACAAAATTATTTGGTTAAAGTTGCCTAAAGGATCGTTCATACAAGGCATAGTCTTAGTCACTTGATTAGTATTTGGTTTTGTTATAGTGCTGTTAGTTATAGTTTTAGTCTTAAAAATTGCTCACTGTTCATACTTGTCTTTGTTATAGTCATAACAATCACTAAGCAAGTGCATTTAATCTCACTTTTTTGATGTTTTGTTTTGTTTACTTTTATTTTTTGTAGTTTGTTTTTAAGAAAATAAGGTTTAATAGAATCATTTTTTTTTTAGGAACCTACAAAACACTTACCAGCTCTTTTTTTGCTTTTAATTTGCCTGTTTATAAAATTTTTGAAAATGTTAATTTCATTCCTGTCAACAAACTTGGGCACCATACTTAAAATTTGGAACTAGCGCATGCGCACTTATATTTTTTTTATAGTAATAGTCGTAATTTTAGTTACAAAAGTTGCCAAGTTTTCCTTAGGAATGTGACTAAACCTATGACAAAGCATAATCAAAAGCATTGCATGAACACTTTGATAAGAAACAGTGGTTTTAACATTTTTATGGTTAAAACTGTAACAAAAATTAAACCAAAGACTAAGACTATGCCTTGTATGAACAATACTTTAGTTATAAAGAAAACTCAAACTTTGGTTTCAAGAAAATTCAAGATTTCGGCATTAATTTTGTATGAGTGTATTTTTAATCCTATTTTACTATTAAATTGAAAAGATTTTTTTTCTACATTCAAGAAACGATCATGTAAAGTACCATATGTAACATATCATTCATCAGAAACAATAAAAGAAGCCAATATTTCATTCGACTATTACTATTGTGTAAATGGTTAGGCCAATAATACCTTATGAAATATTTTATAAATAAATCACAAATCTTACAACGCTAATGACAACTGGGATTTGTTTGGTTTAAAACAATTAAAAATATTATAAACATCCCACATATAACATGCCGTATAGCAGTACTAGAACTCGTGGATAAAAATGTATTGACGTTAAAATCTTTTTTGGTGAACTCTATAAGTTATTGCTGATATGAACTTTGAGTGTGCAAGTTCTTGCAAGCGTCAGTCAGGATTGATACATGAAAACATTCATTGAATTTCCTGACTTTTCCCGGTATTTTCTGATCTATCGTAAAAAATTACAGTCATTGTTTATAACAAAATACATTTGGAAAATTTGTTCTGATTTTTTTAATTAAAATAAAATATGTATTTAAAGAACAGTGTGCGACTTATTTTTGTCCAGGATATGTTTTATTTGTTCATAAGAATGCTTAAGTCTGTTGGTTGTACAGGGTTCGTACTTTAACTGGAATAAATTCGCTAGAGCCTCGAATAAAATATGTATTATGGGCTTTCCAGTCATATAAAAAAAATGTTTACCCATTTTAAAGTGTAAAACCTAACCTAAGTGAAGTTAAGTTTTGTTCTTTAGAACTCATTTTTTTAGCCATCCATACGTAATATGGAGGCTATTGGGATCTTCAAAAAAAAGTTTTTTATTTCCACAAAAAATAAGTTATTTGGGTCAAAAAAGAGCTAAATACAAAATTTTGTCAGGGTGTCTGTCTGGAACACGATTACTCAAAAACCGCTTAACCGTTTTTTATAAAATTAGGCACAAAAATTTTCTGGCACCGGGCGGTGAGCTGATTAGTTGTTGGTGGGGGTGGATGGTTTTGAAGAGGGTAAAAATGGGGGTTAACTTTTTAAAATATCGTAACTCGCGAACCGTAGCAGTTAGCAACACGCGGTTTTGACGCTAAGATGGATAATTATATTTTCTATAGAAACTATAATTATAATAAAGTCTGTTATATCCGTTGTTTTTGAGATATTTAAGAAAAGCCAAAATATACTTATAAAAATCGGAATCCACGAACTGTAGCAGCTAGGGACACACGCTTTTAATATTTAGACGAATTACATTTTCAATAAGAACTATATTAATGTCAAAGTCTGTCAGAGTTGTAGTTTTTGAGATATCTAAATCTAAAATAAAAATATACTTATAAAAACCTAACTCACAAACCGTAGCAGCTAGCGGAACGCGGTTTTCAAATTAAGATAGATTAGTGCATTTCCAAAAAAAAAATATTTTGAATTTTTTTAAAAGATACCTATATATACGGGCCTGCTTGCGCCATTTTTTATTGATATGACTGATCGACGTGTTTTTGCGTTTTATCCACATATTTTATATGAGGCTCTAGCAAATGTATTTCGCATTTCAGAATTTTTAGTTAAAGTCCCCACCCTGTATAAACTGATATAAGGAACACAACTATACTTTATAATACAATTCCTTGGTAATTGTCTGTCTGTCTAAATTTCATCTTCATTGAATGTTTTGTTTTAATTACGAAGTCAAGGTGGCCGCAGCTGTATGTCGAAGAACTTGTGAAAAATAATAAACTCAAGTCGAGTTCTAGTGTAAAAATAAACCCAAAATGTATGTAGACCCAAAGTGGCAGTAAAAGTGTTAAGTTAAAACAGTTTATTTTATAGTATTTTGTTTGTTTTTTGACAACTAGTACGTATAAGAAAACATCCTCTTTACACCATATCGTTCTGGGATCTTATTCTTGACTGTCTTGGAGGTGTAGGGAGCAAAATTCTCCCGGGAACGAATTAGGGAGTAGTCAAAATCACGTGATATATTGAGGGAATGTTCCGTTCTCCTAGTTCAATGTAAGAGAACTCGGCCAGGGAGTAGAATAAACCTTTATACACTTTAGGGATTAAATAGGTACGTTTAATCTCTCTTTTTAGGGACTAAAGTGGCACTTTAATAATAATCTTTTCCTAAAGTGCATAAAATAGTATATAAACCTCGGGACTAAAGTGTCTTTTAATCCCTTATCGTATTTAACGGTCGGGCTACAAACCTTTCGCCGAGGGATTAAAAGTAGCACCTTAGTCCCTAGGTTTATAATATACTATTAAAACTCGTTATTAATTTTAGTACTTTTTTTCTCTTTTTTTCCTGAGGTGGGACAAAAGTGTACGATGTACCCTTTATATATTTATTTTATAAAAATGAGTTTTACCAGGTAATATTTTAAGAAAGCCATCGTAATTTTAACTTCAGCGCGCATCATATTTAAGATTTCTAAATTATAGCTTATTTTGGATATCTCCAAAAATTCTTTATTATAAACCTGAATTCAACAGCTGCGTCGAAGGGTGTCAAAATATAAAATATAGGTATATTATGTTTCTTTTCAGACAAAAATTGCCCAAATTATCGGTAATTTCTGGTGAAATTCTTGGCTCTAGGCTAAAACGTGCACATATCTTTTTAGAATTATGGGATAAGTCTTCGGAAATTGGTATAATGACCTTAAAGTTGTGCCAAACGCTTAAAGAAATGCCTTTAAATATATCAGAGAAACAGAAGCACTTCTCTACCTTATACAGTGTGTTCCAACAAAACCGAAACAGGGGCTTATCACATATTTCGAGTCTAATTTTGGACAAATCCTCGCACACGTTGCACCCCCTTCGAGAGCTTCCTAAAAACCTGGGCATTGGTTTCCGAAAAATGTATTTTTAAAATTGCTTGGAACAATGCAAAAATCGTTTTTTTTTTTTACATTATAAACCTAGCGAGTAAAGTGGTACTTTTAATCCCTTCGATCTGGCTATAATTTGTCGGGGGATTAAGCATCACTTTACTCCTGAGGTTTATATACTATTTTATGCACTTTAGAATAAGCAGAAAAGTAAAAAATAACTATATTTTTTATTTATTTTTCAAAAAATCGCACTCTGTAGACAAACCGCCACATGTACCTTGTCTCTGTCTTTATGTCAATTGATAACATCCAGTATGCCGAAATTTTACTTTATTTCCCTAGGGAATAAATGACCCACTTTATTTCCGCAAAATATATTATATATAAAATATATTTTTTTTAAATTAAAATTTGACTTTTCAGAAATTCCGTGATCCATCAATTTTGTTTTCATTAATAGTACATTTTATCATTTAATTTTTCCAGGTGTTGGTTTCCGAAAAATGTATTTTTAAAATTGCTTGGAACAATGCAAAAATCGTTTTTTTTTTTTTACATTATAAACCTATGGAGTAAAGTGGTACTTTTAATCCCTTCGGTCTGGCTATAATTTGTCGGGGGATTAAGCATCACTTTACTCCTGAGGTTTATATACTATTTTATGCACTTTAGAATAAGCAGAAAAGTAAAAAATAACTATATTTTTTATTTATTTTTCAAAAAATCGCACTCTGTAGACAAACCGCCACATGTACCTTCTCTCTGTCTTTATGTCAATTGATAACATCCAGTATGCCGAAATTTTACTTTATTTCCCTAGGGAATAAATGACCTACTTTATTCCCGCAAAATATATTATATATAAAATATATTTTTTTTAAATTAAAATTTGACTTTTTAGAAATTCCGTGATCCATCAATTTTGCTTTCATTAATAGTACATTTTATCATTTAATTTTTCCAGGTGTTGGTTTTCGAAATATGTATTTTTAAAATTGCAAGGACCAATTGCAAAAATCGGTTTTTTTTTATTAAAATTTGAATTTTGAGACAAATCCGTGATCCATTAATTTTGTTATCGTTAATAGTAAGTACATTTTATCATTTAATTTTTTCTTCTAGGATATATTCCTTCGAGTATGGAGATTTATCTGTTGAACCATAATACTTAAACCAGTAACTCTTTTATACCTTTATCAAAAACGAGATTTTGGTAACTATCCGCAAATTTGGCTTTTTTGGTCCTGAAGCAGTAGTTTGTAATAATCGCTTTTAAAAACTGAAATTTTAAGACTTTGATTGCATGTATCCTGAAAACTAGATATTCGAATCGATAAAGAAAATTTTATAAGGATTTCAAATTTTGTATCAAAAACAGGAGATCGCACAAAAAAAATTAGAATTGCCCGCAAAAATGCCCCCTCAAAAAACAGCTACGTCAAAGACTCAATCTTTTTTAGATTTTAATTTTTCTCTTTAAATACGAACTGTGCACTGAACTAAAAAAGGCACCGTTTCCTTTAAAAAAATACATTGAGCCAATGTATTTTGTATGATTTTTGCTCCAATGTAAAGTTTTATCAATATCATAATCAAGTTTACATAAATTTTATAGCCAAAACGAGTTATTAATTTTACTACTGCAAGACACTGTTTCAAAAAAAAGTTGTTACAATATAAAGGGTCTTTAAGAATGATTTCTGTGAAGGGTGTTATGAAATCAAGGATTAAGAGACATGTTTTCATAGCTTTTAATTACACCTAAGAATGAATTTAGTAAAAGACTGTTACGTACATAAATTTCATAACCATGTTTATGTATTTCATAATTTTCATAAACTTGTAAACGAAAGTCAATGATCGCCATTTTAAATTTATTTAAAGAATTGATTAAAATTGTCAACATGTTTTATTTATTTCATATGCTCTTTTATTATCTCCATAACCTGTACATACTATTAATAACAACTCTCTATAAAATGTCAAGAAACATTTTTCATTGATTTCGTAACTTCCGTTTATAAATTTCATTACTTTATATGACAATTTCTAGAACTTTTCTCCGATTTTTGTAACAGTTACCTGTTATTGATGTACAATTATCTATAAAAAATTAATAAACGCCTGTTATTAATACTATGTAAGATATTTTTTTCAGTGTGAATACTTCTTTTTACCAAATACGATATTTAATGTTATAATAGAAAATCGGATGATAAGTTGACAAATTTTGTTTTGCCTTCAATTTTAAAAACGTTGTTTATTTATTTACAGGTTGTCTTTTAGACAGCGCTCCTCGACCCCCAGATGTCCCCCCCAGAAACCCGACAATGAACAGGCTAAACGGCAGACTAGCCTCGGCTCCCCCGCAGGACCTCAGTCAAGACTTTGAACCGTCCTGTCTCGTGAGGACGCCCTCGGGAAACGTGTACATACCTAGCGGAACTTTAAGTGAGTACTTGCCTCAAGTCTTTTTTGGGATACCTCATTGACACTACCAAAAGGGGAAATGACAAATAAGGGATGACTCCAAGAAAATTGAACCAAAGGTTTTTCAATGACCTTCATTAACCTATCGACCCCAACAAAACAACCTTGATTTTTTCATTTTTTCATTCTTGAACCAAGTTTTGGACATTTTTAAAATTTTAACAGAATTACGTGGCCAACATTATGTGATGTACAACAAACTGATTTTGAGATATTTGGTAAAAACCCAGTTTATATGACACCAATTTTTTTTTTAAATATTCAATGTACAGAAACGGTCTATCTAGAGATTTATTATTCTATAGATTTGGCAAATATTGTAGAGAATCAAATAACCAACATAATTTTTATTTTTTCCAACGGTTTTTGAAAAATCCAAACAAATTTTGTTGTTTTCTCTGCCGACGTAACCCGTTTTTCACATTTCCAGTGATCAAACTTTGGCAAATTTTTGATAAGTTATAGTACACTCTACCGTACAAAAAAACCCTAAAATTATTCGATTCCAACAACAACAATGTTTACCAACAGCGAGCTTTCCCTCAAAAAAGGTAATAGTAACCGTAGATCCGGATTTTCGCACTTCGTACGGTGCTAGGAATTAGGAAATGAAATGATTATAAAAAAATCTGACACAGGATTCATGTAAAAGACAACCATCTGTCAAATTGCAGAATCGACAGATATACCTTCAATTTGAAAGAAAACTAAGCGTCTCTACGGAGATAGATATAATTATCTTTACGGATATCCTAAGCTCTGGAGTGGATAAATTTAAAAAAGTATTTAGCGAGGGTGAATAAATAACACATATAATGAATAACGAGCTTTTCCTCAAAGAAGGTAATGGTAACCGTAGATCCGGATTTCGCACTTGTGGTACTCATCAGTACGGTGCTAGGAATTAGGAGATGAAATTATGATGAAAAAATCTGACTCAGGATTCATGTAAAAGACAACCATCTGTCAAATTGCAGAATCGGCAGATGTACCTTCAATTTGAAGGAAAATTAAACATCTCTACCGAGACAGAATTAATTATCTCTGGAGTTGATAAATTTAAAAAAGGATTTAGCGAGGGTGAATAAATAACAAAATCAATCAATAGCGAGGTTTCCCTCAAAAAAGGTAATGGTAACCGTATCCGGATTTCGCACTTGTGGTGCTCATCAGTACGGTGCTAGGAATTAGGAGATGAAATGATCCGAGTTCCTAGCACCGTACGGATGAGCACCACAAGTGCGAGATCCGGATCTACAGTTACCATTACCTTTTTTGAGGGATAGCTCGCTATTCATGGATTTTGTTATATATTCACCCTCGCTAAATCCTTTTTAAAATTTAAAAATATTACATTTATTTTGTCATTATTAACGCACAACGGACAAAAAAAAGCGTATTTTGTATTTTTCCTATTTGTACCAAATCTCTCATAAGCAAATAATATTTATTTTAGCGCGATCTGAAATATCAAAGTTTCATAAAATGCAGCCTCTATGATTTAATAATAAACTAAATAGTGCACAGCGGACGTTACACAACGGTAGTTACAAGAATTTTATACATGTCTTTTTATTGAGACCCTTAAGTTTTTTACATTTAAAATAAAATAAATGGCGCCTGTAAAACAAACGCAACTTTTTATGTAAAAAAAAACCTAAAAAGGGATTTAGCGAGGGTGAATAAAGAACAAAATCAATGAATAGCGAGCTTTCCCCCCAAAAAGGTAATGGTCAATCTTCATTTTTGGAAAAAATACTTTTATAGGTTAAATGATTAAGAAGCTGTGAATAAATAAACTTGACACTACCATAGTGAAACCGATTTAACCTGTGGTTGACATATTTATGGAATGGCTGGTGTTCCATTTTTTTAGGCTAACCCCTCTTTTACATAAATGCAGTCAACCTATATAAGCAAATATGTTCAAATTCTTTAATATTTTTAGTTTAGTTTCTAAATGCGTTTGCAAAATTTCGAAATGCAAAAAAAAACGCGAAGACGTGATTCCTTCCGTCTTTTGTAAAAAATATACCAATATTAAAACTGAACTGATTTTGTGTGCTATTTTCTATAAAAAAAAAGTTGTCCTTGGCATCCGAACTAAAAGCATTTTTTAAATAGACGCGCGCACTTAATATTTTTAAACGTTTAAACCTGCCTTGGTCATTTTGCAGTCGCATTCTCCTTTTGCAAAGTGAAATTCTTAATTTAATTAAAGACAAATCTCCAGTTAGAAGCTACATCTAAAAAATTAAAATTATGTCTTGTCACCAGTGGGGTTGCCGGTCATGCCTTATAAAATATTAAAATCAACCGGCCATAAAAAAACACTGTTCCCCACATGACATCCTTTAAAATGCCATAATTACACCTTGTACCTTCAACATATGTCGCGTCTCTCAAAATTTAATAAGGAAAATAACAAAAGAGAAGAAAAGTAATGTTCTTCAGGTATAAGACATGGAAGGTTAATAGGACGGCCCATTCTTTTAAAGCAACCTTTTTGATCTTCAGATGTTCGTAATCGTTGGGCCAACTGTTGATTTTTTTTTAAATCAAATCTGTGGTCAGAACACAAAGGGGCAAATTTGAGTACTTGCCAGCTGATGTGTCATTTAATTTGAAAACTTCTTAGGCGTTGATTATTTACAAGTGATAAGCTATTTGTATTAAAAGTGATTGGGTGAAATTACCTGACTTTTTTATATGTTGAAGTACTTGTCCTAAGAAGATTTTTGTTTCATTGCGCCAACTCTCTATTCCTCCCAAAAGTACCCAAAAACTGACGTCAATTTTGCGTCCTATTTAAGTAATAAATATAAAACAAACAAAATATAACGAAGTTCAACATGGCCCTTATAAGATGGCTACTGACATATGTCAATTTTCGATCAAGATTGGATATTGTTGGAAACGCTTTATGTGCAACAAAAATTTTGTTTAAATCGAACGAAAAATAACGAAGTTCAATATGGCCGACGCAATATGGAGACTGACATGTGTCAGTTTTCTGTCACATTTAGGTGTCTTGGAAATGTTTAATAATTGAGAGAAAGGTTCGTTTAAATCAGATAAGAAATAAAAAAGTTATTATTTTTAAAAAGGCAGATATGGCAAATTCAAAACAGAAAATTAGATTTTGGTCGGTTTGCGAATAAGGTCAGTATACTAATTCAAAAATTGCTAAAAAGTACGAAATCGACAACTTTGACGTCACTTTTCGGGACTTCTGGGAGGGGTAGAGAGTTGGCGCAATGAAACAAAAATCTTCTTATGACGAGTACTTCAACATATAAAAAAATCAGGCAATTCTACCGAATACAAATTTCCATTTAAAAAGGGCGATATCCGGATTTTACTGATCTAATTTTTGTACATTCTGCGAAATAACCCTGTATTCTGGACTATTGCAGATTATTGCGAACGTCATTCAGAATTGCTAATCATTGCGTACTTATTGCAGAAGTGGTGTGAGGATTGCGAACTATTTCAGGATTATTTCCACTGTTGCATAGTTATTGCGAGTATTGCAAACTTCAGACTATGCCAGAAGTATTACTATGAAAATACAAAAAACGCTAATTATTGCATGAGTATTTTTGACTATTCCAAAGTAATTGTGTAATTATTGGAAACTATTGCGAATATTGCAAACTATGGCCAAACTATTGCATGGATATTGCGAGCTACTGCAAGACTATTGCGAGTTATTGCGCCCACTGCCAGCTTATTGTACAATACTGAGCTCAAAATTTGTACATATGGCAAAAGATTAGCACGACTCTTTTTTGACGATTAAATACTTTTTTCTTATTTCTAACATTTTACAATTTATTCCTAAACCTATCAATTTCATTATAGACGCAAAAAAACCAACACGTTTTTGTCCGAACCAGTTTTCTGTATACCTATTATCTTTTGTAAAAATTTTTAATCGGATATCTATAACCCCTATACCCCCCGTGGTCCTACAGCATACCGTTTTCCTTCTTAAAGTCGTACTTAACTTCTTACGAGCCGTTCTATGACAGTACCTACCATTAGGCATCACTACGGTACCATTGTGTACCACCTTTTAAGTACTGTCTATTTTCCATTATGCTCAGCACCGTTTCTAGATTCCCAGGCTCCTACAGAAAGAGTTTTAGGACCTCCCGGAGCTTTTGAAAGGTTTATGTTACCAAATAGATTATCTTTTGATTGTTTAGAACCGTTGGGTATTGGTTTATTGGAATTTTTTGGGCGTGTGCCTTTACATTGCCTAGTCACTTTTTAGGTGGTTTTTGAACCTATGAGACTTTTGACTTGACACAGCATTTTCTACAATTAAAAAAAAATCGACTACTTCTAATTGTCCGGCTCATAGGATATGCCGCTATATATGTAAATAAATGTTTTTGGAAAAGAGCAAGGATGTTTCCGAGTTTCCGAGGGGTATATGACCCTCTCCAAAATTTGTCCACATTTTTCTGAAATACATGTATTTCAATTTTTTTTTGTTATTTCAAAGTATTTTAATGAACTTCCAAGTATTTCAATGTATTTCAAAGTGTTTTAAATAAAATTTGCACACCTATTTCAGAAGTGTCTTATCCCTCGACCTCAACTGACAAGAAAATGACAACACGGTATATCAAAGTACTTCAAAGTATTTCAAAATACTTCAAAGTATTTTAATGTATTTCAAATTATCACTATATATTCTTCCTTGCCAGCTTGACTTGTCCTAATCATGCAAAATTTCTCTTGCAAGTGTATTTTTGGTTCCCCATTTTTCAATCCAAATACAGAAATATTTCAAACATGTTAAGGCTCGTTTAAAAAAAAAGTTTGAATCTAGGGTTACCTACGGGTATTTTTTGCAATTTTTCTCCACTCTTGCAGGTATGAGCAAGCAAAATACGCCAAAATTGAAAAACTATTACTAGAGAACCCTAGACTTAAGTCTTATCTTTAAAATAAGATTCACATTTCTGAAAAATTTCTGTATTTAGATAGAAAAATTTGCGGGGCCAAAAATACCTTTGCAAGCGAAATGTTGATGATGATGAAAAGTACTTTATTGTCCAAGATACATGTAACAGGTCTTATTGACAAAGCATGCTTAATAAAAAGTTAAATTAAAGAAGAAAGAAAGAAAATTTAATGATAATAATAAACTGGCTACTTTATATTTTTTGACACAAGTAAGTAAAAACAAAATAATTAAAATATATAAAAATAAATTAGAGATAAAAATAGAATCTTTGCTATTGCCATTTGACTGAATAATTAAAAATTTAGGACAATATAAAAAAATATATAAAAAAAATATATATATATATTTCCTTTATATTTATGTATATATATATATATACACATAAATATAAAGGAAATACCGGTTAAATTGTTTGTAATTTTGTAATTAACAGAAAGCATATAAATGCTTTTACCAATACAAAAAAAGTATTTTTTGTTTTTAAATATATAGGGTGGATTCTTTAAACGGAACGGTGCTTCTAGCGGGTTCACTGAGATTTTTAATTTTCTTTAATCGTGCTATCTTGGATTTTTTTTATATGTCGTTTTGTTTACGAGGTATGGCAAAAAAATATTTTTTTAAAAATAGGACACCCTGTATAGTTTGACATTTTTTAATTCTAAAAAAATTATCTTTTTGACAATATCACACACTAATACTCTATATCTTATGGTTTCCAAGATAGAGGCATTTAGACTTGCAAGGAATTGTTGTCTATGCCCTGTTTTACGGGGGATATTTTCCATACAGATTTAGATAAAAATATCTGAAGAGAGAATTGTTTTCAGATTTCAAAAATTGCAAAATATACCCTATTTAAAAAAAAAACAAATTACCTACCCCGTAAACTAAATGACATAGACAAAATCCAAGACAGCACGATTAAAGGAAATGAAAAATCTCAGTTGACGTGTCTTTGGATTTTTTTATTCAACCAAATGCTAACCCTCTGGAAGCACTGCTCCGTTTAAAGAATCCACCCTGTATAATAAACTTAAGTAGAAACGAAAATTATAATGTCACAAAAGGGTCAATAATAACATACAACATATAAAAATCACAACATTCAACCAATTGCTTATTACGATTAAATAATAACTTTTCAATTAAGATTGTTCAAAGAACTCGTCAATAGTGTGAAATGCTTTATCCAATAAAAATGCTTTTAGTAAGTTTCGGAAAGCCGTTGGCATTGGAGCATTTCTAATCTGCAAAGTTTAATAAAAAAACATTTCTTTCAAGATTTAGTATCCTTGACGATACTTATATTATTTCCCATTATTAAGTCAAGTAACAAATTACCCTTTTACTATTTTAAATTGTGAGAAAAAATGGAAATTTCTTTCTTTGTATTTCTCAGGCACTACCACTTAAGAACACAAACATTTCCGGTGGGATTCCAAAAATTAACCACAATTATCTCGAAATGCTTATCATTTAATACTAAAAGGCACTATTTTGGGTACCCTTGTGTTTAAATAGGACAGAATTTTCGGCTTAAAACTAATATTTGTCATTATTTTATCAAATTATAGAGATGTCCACAAGCACGTTCTTAGGGTTAACTAAATATTTGTGGTTTCTTGTATCTTTTTCATAGAATAGCGGAAAACTGACCAGATAACAGAGAGATAAATCAAAATCATAAATTTTTAATTATTTAAGAAAAATTAATTTTTAAGTTTATATTCGAGCTCCTCATCCTCGACTTACCGTAAGCCAACATACAACAGCCCTACAATCCAATCTAATATAAGCCGTTTTGTTTTCAGATCACCCGAAAAATCCCACCTTAGACTACAAATCCAACTCGTCGTGTAGCAGTCCGTCGAAAGACAAAAATATCGGCACTGTAAACAATGGAAGCATGGGTCGCAATTATGGCGCCCAAATGCCTGTCTTACCCGTCCGAAATAATCTTAGAAGGTAAGATTTTAGTTACACATCTAATAACGTCATTTAAAATTAGTCTAAGGTCTAAATTTATTACAACTATAAATGTTGTGGAGCCTCTATAACCATCAATATTATTTAATGCATCAACTCATTTAAAAATAAGTTAAGTGACAATTTAACCATAAAAATCTTCCAGTTAACTGCCACGGTACTATGGAGATCGACTGGTGCAAGTAGTCCAAGTAACACAAGGTGCTGAAAAACTTTTGCAAAAACGTTGCGACAGCAAAACTCCTCTAATATTGTGTTTTTGCTGTTGTCTGCCACAACGTCTTGAAAGTGTTGATAAAACGTCACCTAGCCCAATTTGGCAATCATTTTTTGGTCACTGCAGTGACCATTGCAGCACTTTTTGCAACCGATATAACTTTTTCAGTTAACTTAATTTAAAAAAAAATATTTCTTACAAAATCCAAAGAAAAAATGGCAAAAAAACAAAAATAGTTTTTTTATACAAATAAATGGTTGATGCGGTTTTGAAAACACAACAGGTATGGATGTCTAGATGATAGGAATATTTAATTATAGACACACTTAATATCGGATTTTTGGGTTCATCCATGGACCAAATTGACATCCGAAGGACAGTTTACTGAAAATATTTATCACGAAACCTCACCAAAACACGCGCTCTTCACATAGATTAAAAATATGTAATTTTTTTTTAAATTTAATTTTTAGGTTAAATTTTTTTGTTTTTGGATTGGAGCCAAAATAACCAAAAAATGTATCTCTACCTTAAAACTAGCTTTAGTTTCAAAAATCTACTCTTTTTATAGAATTTTTGATTTTACTTTGAAAAAAATAATGGCGTGTAATGGCCGCCATTACATTATCAAAGCAAAAAGTATTACAGAAACTAAGCCAGCTAATTTACAACCAAAAAGGTGCTGACAAAACGTTTTCACAGCTTTGCTTTGGTCATAAATTATTCTAATGTGTACAATGTGTGTTACTTGGGAGGGGTATGTATGTATTTGAAACTGGTGGTTAGCTCTCTACCGAAGGCCGAACCATGCCCTGCCGCCTCAAATGGGCGTATTGTGTCCAGGTATCTACTGAGATTTTAAAGATCGCAATTTAAACACATGCGACCCAGGAAACTAAAAAATCCTGCAGACTTGATACCTTGTCTCCAAATTATGCCAGTTGAAGATTTAGTGAAACTTTAGCCAAAAAAACCGCTTCAAAACTCTTAAAAACTGATCAAGCCTTGATGAGATTTTAAGAGATTTTATTGTTTTGAAGAGAATTGACCTGGCAAAAATGTATGCCACATGAAAACTGACAAATTATTATGATGTTGTCCGTTGTTATGATGAATCCGTATCAGGTAACTTGGATAAGTACCAGTGCGGAACGATGCCTATTTGTGAGTGATTCAAGGTTGGAAATCAAAGTGTTTGATGGTGCTTAGTGATGTATGGTAGAGGGTGACCAGTGAAACTACTGATGAGCCCACGCTGGTTATCCAAGTTTCAATTTTCTTTATTTCCACCCAAGATCTCTTGATCTTTTGTTTTTTTATGTTTCACGATGTTACACCAGCAATAATTTTCAAATAATTTCTGACTATTGAAAACTCACAAGATTTCATTATGTTACAGCAGATACATAAGATTTCATAAGATTTAGCAAACAAGATTTTGATGAGATTTTAAGTCTAAAAGAAGGGACGTTTTCAAAAGATTTTACAAGATTTCATGAGAAATAGGATAAAGGGTTGTGAAGATTTGACAAGATTATATAAGTATTAAAGTGTAGAATATAGACATGCAACTACAACCAGATTTGACAAACAAGATGCGAATTTAAAAGATTTAATGAGTACCTATAAACCTTAATTATTAAAAAGAAAATATAATCAAAATTTAGCTATCCAGAAATTTTAAGAGATTTCGTAAGTTTATATCAGCAGGAGATATCATGAGATTTAGCAAGCAGAATTTTGATGAGATTTTAAAAGTACAAATGAAGGGATGTTTTTAAAAGATTTTACAAGATTTCATTTTGGATATATTTTAAAATAAAATCTGTATGAAATAAAAAGTGTTCGACCCATTTTGTCCAATATATTTAATGATTTGGTCGACGATTTGGCCTAAAAAGTGTCAACTGTTTGGTCCGTAAGGTTGTCCAACTTTTCTATACATTAAACAATGATAAGATATCACTATCACATCAATCACTTTTAATATGGATTTGTTTAAAATCTGAAAATTGGTGAATCTGAATGTTGTTTGTCTTAAAATCTGCTAAAAATATGTGAATTTTTCATTGTAAACTTGTGAAATCTGATGGAGGCTGGGTCTTTTTATAACTGCTCAAAACTGCTCAGAACATGAGAAATCTCATGAAATCTTATTAAAGTTACTTTATATTTCCATTAAAATCTGCTCAAAACTGCTAAAAACACGTAAATTTGTCAAAACCATTGAAACCTTATCAACTTGTTTCTCTTAAAACCAACTGAAAACTGCTAAAAACATGTGGATTTTCTCATGTAATCTTGTAAAATCTGATGGAGGGTGAAGCTTTTAAAAACCTTGTGAAATCTTATTAACTTTGATTTAACTTTTGGTTAAAATCTGCTCAAAACTTAACAAAACCAGTGGAAGCAGAGCCTTTAAAATACTGGTGAAATCTTATCAACTCTTATCATAAATTGTTTTAAAAACTTTTCAAAACTAGTAAAAATTCATGATGTTTGACAAGTTTTGAATCTTTTTCCAACATTGAAAGTTCATGAGATTTCACTCGAAAGTGGTGTTTCATAAACCGCAACTTTCACTAGTTCTTTTTACGAGTTTTGATGCGGTATTTTTGGCCGGGAAGCCACCAAGTAGGAAAAACTCTCTCCGTTCTCAAATATTTGAACATGTGCAATTTTTCTTCGATTTTCAGGCCAAATTCCAGTCATTTTCCACCAGCGGCGTCGCGGTTTCACTTTAACAAAGGGCTAACTTCACGGTGTACGTGGAAATGTACCGCCATAGTTTTTATAATTTTATGCGTGATCCTCACTGCGGCCATGTGCTACATTTCAGGTAAGATATTATTTTCTATTGTCACTTACTCTCTTTTACTCCCTCCTTAAGCCTGAAAAAACACTGCTCATAACTTACGACCACCATCATAGCTTCTTTTCAATTTTTCTGCTATATCAAGGCTCAAGACAAACTGAAATTCGATAAGGTCTTAAAAAAATAAAACTGGATTCATTACTCAAAAGGAAGATGTGCCCTCTTTTGTTGGGGGCTATAAGTTTTTGTTGTTCTTTTTTGTTTTCTTAAGGTCTTCTTAATTTCGGTTTTTTAAGCTTGAACGGAAAATTAGTTCAAGGGGCTTTATTAATTTCTTTTATTCGCCGCATACCTAACAAAATTATTTTTTTTTTATACCTTCATCAAAAATGTGATTTTAGTAACTGTTTGCAGATAACTAAAGCATAGTTTTTTTGATCACGGGTGCAAAAAAAGATTTCTGTCCGTTTTTTGCCCAAAATTAAAGAGAAATAGTGGAAAATAGTAATTTTGAAAAAATCTAATTATTCTTGCCGAAAAATTAAGCCATTTCCGCCAGTTTTCACAAATTATTTATGAAAAAATCATTTAAAAAAATCGTAAAAAATATGAAACTGTCAAAAATTAAAATGTCGCAACAATACACCGAGTAAAATAGCACATCGCTATGGAAACGATTGTTATCTCATTTACCAGTCGCCTTGATTTAAAGTGTAAAGCTGGTGTGTTTCAAGAAGAGCTCTTCGTTCGAGATTTTTAAAAGTATTTTCCTGTTTTTGTTGGATTTTTTGATAAAGGTATTAAAAAAAAATAGTGTTAACAACTTGCGGCTAAACTGCGCTTTCTTTACTCGCGTTTTTAAATACCTCGCTGCGCTCGTTACTTAAACCAACGCTTATAAAAAAAGCACTATTTTAGCTACTAGTTGTTAAAACTACTATTTCGCTTACCTTACCGACCAAGCAAAAAAATAATATAATGTTTTAAAAATGTATGCCCAACTTTGCATTGAATGCCAGAGATAAATAATTGTTCAAAAAATCAAAAAGTTTTAATATACCACGTTTTTAGAACGGACTAAGAAGTATAATAGTAGTTTTCACAACTAGTGGCTAAAATAGTGCTTTTTTACAAGCGTTGGTTTAAATAACGAGCGCAGCGAGATATTGAAAAACGCGAGTAAAATGAAGCACAGTTTAGCCGCGAGTTGTGAACACTATTTTTTGAATACCTTTATCAAAAAATCCAAGAAAAACAGGAAAATACTTTTAAAAAAATCTCAAACGAATAGCACTTCTCGCAACAAACCATCTTTGCACTATAAATCAAGGCGGCTTTTTAGTCGATGACGTTGATTGTTGCGACATTTTAATATTTGACAGTTTGATATTTTGACGATGTTTTTAAATGATTTTTTCGTAAATACTTGGTAAAACTGGCGGAAATGGCTTAATTTTTAGGCAAGAATAATTAGATTTTTTCAGTATTACTCGAGGTATTACTATTTTCAGCTATTTCTCTTTCATTTTGGATAATGGATAACAATGGACAGAAATCTTTTTTTGCACCCGTGATCAAAAGTTAGTTATCAGCAGACAGTTATAGTGTAGGGGCATAATTTCTATCCCGTGGGATTTTTTATGAAGGAGTTTTGTGACTATTTCGGATTGATAGCTCTTTAGTCACACAATCAAGTATTATCGGGTCTTTTGTTCGCATCTGTGTAGAAAAGGTTGATGTGACGACATCTTTCAAGGTGGCAGCCAAAAATTATAAAAAATACAACTTTCGCAACCGGGAAATGATTATACTCGTTTCCATATAACTCGAGGATGAGGATTCCAAAAAATTTACCTTCAAGGTCATCCGACCTTAAATGACCACGAACATCGCAAAAGCAAGATTTTTTGCAATTTTCTATTCAAAAATTTTTAATAATTCGACGTTTTGTCAGACCAACTTCAAATGTACCTCAAACTATTAGGCATGTATGCCAAATTGGGTCTTTAAAGTTTGATGCAGTTTGAAGCTTCATGACCTTGAAAAATACCCCAGCAAAATTAACAAATTGCGAAAATAACATACTAAAGGGCGCTATTCATCAATTATTAAAGCCAAGGGAACCAAATTGGGTAACAAAGATAAAAAGGTCAAGTCCAACAATTTTGTAAAAAAAAATTTTGTTCAGCTATGACACGTTTCAATATGGCGGCTCATATCTCAAAATAGAGACCTATAACCACATTTTATTTTATCCAATTACATAAAAAAGTAACAATAAGAAGGTGGCCATCAATTCTTGTTGACTTATCTCTGCTTAATATGAAAAAAAAAATAGTTAATGCATGACCTTGATTGACCTTGAAAATACCATGTAAAATTGAAAAACCAGCTTTTTGTAGTGTTTTTTACAATTTACAGCTACGCAAAAACTTTAAGTGCCGGAGATGAAATGAACATCTTAGCCATAAATAAACCCTTAATTTTAAACCTCTCTACCATTTTTTTTTGATCTGGCGTCCCAGATGTTTATACTATACCCCGGTAAAAATGACCTATATGCCTGTTGTTTTTAGTTTCGAAACTGTGAATTTTATGTTCTACTCACTTGTCTAGCCAACAATGTCATTTAAGTTACCTATAAAAGACTTAGCAGACCAGGTGTTTTAGATGCCATTTTCTAAAATGGCGGTCAAAAAATCATAAAAAATACAATTTTTGCAACTGGTGCGTGATTATACTCGATTTCATATAACTCGAGGACGAGAATTTCAAAAAAATCACGATTTTTGCTATTTTCTTTTTTTAAAAATCTCCATAATTTAACGTTTTGTTACACCAACATCTAGAACGCCAGATCAAAAAAAATGGTAGGGAGGTTTAAAATGGAGTGTTTTTTTATGGCTAAGATGTTAATTAATACTGGTAGATTGCAAAAAACACTACGAAAAGCGGGTTTTTCAATTTTACATGGTATTTTCAAGGTCAATCGGGGTTATGCATCAACTAAACTTTTTTTTTCATAATAAACGGAGATATGTCAACAAGAATTGATGACAACCTTGTCATTTTTACTTTTTTACGAAATTGGATAAACTAAAATGTGGTTATAGGTCGCCATTTTGATATATAAGCCGCCTTATTGAAACAAGTCATAACTGAACAAAATTTTTTTTAAAAAAGTTGTTGGACTTCACCTTCTTATCTTTGTTGCCAAATTTTATTCTCTTCGCTTGAATAGTTGATGAATAGCGCCCTTTAGTATATCATTTTTACAATTTGTTAATTTTACTGGGGTATTTTTCAAGGTCATGAAGCTTCAAACCGCATCAAACTCTAAGGACCGAATTGGGCATACATGCCTAATAGTTTGAGGTAAATTTTGTTCTGACAGAAACGTCGAATTATTAAGATTTTTTGAAGAGAAAATGGCAAAAATCTTGTTTTTTGCGATTTTCAAGGTCATTTAATGTCGGATGATCTTAAAAGTAAATTTTTTGGAATCCTCGTTAGTTTTACTTTGATGTGAGTTATATGGAACCGAGTATAATCATGGCCTGGTTCCAAAAGTTGTGTTTTTTATGATTTTTGGCCGCCATCTTGAAAGATGGCGTCAGAACAAAAACACCCGGTAACACTTGATTGTGTGACTAACGAGCTATCATTCCCACATAGTCACAAGACTCCTTCATTAAAAATCCCATGGACTTACACATGCCCCTTTGATGTGGGTATAAAAAAATTATTTTATACTTTTTAGTGAGTTTTAAAAACGTGGTATATTATTTTTTTTAAATAATTATTTCCTGCTTTTAAATCATGAACTTATAAAAATGTAGTAAAAACCGGTACAATCATAAAGGATGACAGATATTTTACAACCTCATTTTGACAAGTACCTGACGTTTTAAGTTAATTGACCATCATTAGCCCAAATTTAAAGATTAAAAAACAAAGAGAAAAACGTATGTTTAACATATTAGGTAAAGTTATTTGGTTATAACAAAATATCTTGAGTAAGGTTAAAGCAAAAATTAATTTTGTGCTGATAATGGTCAATAAACCCAATCGTCAGGTGACTTTTTAAAATAATGTTGCAAAATGTTATCTTTCATCCTTTATGAACCAAAGTGTTCCTGTCACACTGAAATTTCAAGTCTCAAAAACGGACCTCTCACTAGGTAGATCTTAAAAAAGTGCCTGTAGAAAGTTTTAAGTGTTTTTTGACAGCTTTAAGAATAAGGGCGCAGAAATATAAAAACTAAAAATGAAGATTTCGGTTTTTTCCGCCTATCTCCGGAACTCTCCGGAATTTGTAAACTTTTTTTTTTTAGTTTTGAGCAAAGCATCAAATTGCGCAACTTTGCCCTAATTTAAACCTTTTCGTATCTCCTACCGTTTGGGAGATCCCCATGGTGATTTCAAACACCCGGTATTTCTATGCCTTCCAAACTTACTGAATTTCAATTGGCTAAACCCCCCATTTTGAATAAATATAAAAAATCACAGAAATTAGGGTGATTAAATTTTTTTTAAAGTGGTTCAAAATTAGTTCGAAATTGGTTCGAAATTATAAGCATATCAAAACTCTTATATCTTTCGGAGGGTGGGGGTGTGGCTTGATTCACCTTGTTTAGTCCAAAGTGACCTGTGTGGTTTTTGCAAACCGGCTTTTAAAACTCTAACCATCCACCCTTTCACTTATCTGTTGGGTCTGTGTGCCTAAGAAGATATTTTTCAATTTTAAAATTCTTTAGAATTCTGTCTAGAACTCTTTGTCAAAAACATGCTGAAATCATTTCACAGCGCGTTTTGTTTCGTCACACCCTGAACTAATGTACTATATACCACGTACAACAAAATGTATCGTTTTTAAAAACTACCCCTACAAACTGCACTCAATTAATTCTCAAAAACTCAAAGGACGACACCCGAAAGGCAAACAATTTTGACAGTTGGGGTTATTTATTGCTAAAAACTTGACTTTTGAAATTTCCAAGGTAGAGAAACATTCCGCAAAGCAATGTATTCATACCATTTATTATTCTTTTTAAGGGCCAAAATGATGGGAAAAAAACAAGAAAATAAGATAGATTTAAAAAAAATTCGAAAATTATACAAAAATTCAAGTACACATGGAAAATGTTGCCTAAAAATATGAAAAAAAAAATCGTTTTACAATTTAATACCCTTTTTTTAAAATCCTACTACTGAAATTGGATCTTATGGATCCCATAACGTATGGCTGTGACCCTCTATATCCTTTCTAAAGGAAATCACACAACAGCTGGCAAATATAGAATCAAGGATCAGGTAGATTTTTTGGAAGGAAGGATGCTAGGGCATAATACTACACTACTGGGGCAAAATTTGTACCTATTTAGTCGTTTTCGAAGGGGAAAAGTTCGAAAATTAGTGTATATTATCGCGTTTTTTGTCAAGTGGATATATCCAGTAGATATATCTTAAAAGCGTGTGTGTTAATTTAGTATGTTTTTACATCCTACTCAATACGTATTGAAAAGAATGTCTTCTTTTTCTTTCATATAGCATGTTCTCTCTTCCGACAAAGAGCGTCATATATATGAACGAACAAGATGCTTGATTTCCAATACGTATTAAATGCGATGTGAAAACATACTAAATATTAATCTGTTTAAGGAGACATAAACAACCCAAACACAGAACGCCTGAAGCCCCGTTCTGAGCTTCGACGCGATGACTTGTCGCTAGCGACACTTTGTTGACCAATAGCAATTAAGCCGCTGGCAAATTGTTTCGTTTTTTAGACTTTTGAACATTTGGCACGGTCCTGTGTTCCAACACCGAAAAACGAATCACTTTGTCCCAAAGCAGACCACTTTGTCTCAAACTAATGGCAGAGTTGGATACAGCAGAACAAATATCAGTTCTACACAAACTTATCATTTATTTAAAATTTTCAAAGTGATGATAACTTCACCTTAAAATGATGATATCTTTGCCTCAAAGCTATGATAACTTTGTCTTAAACTTACGATAACTTCATCTAACTTTGAGTCAAAGTGATGATCACTTTGACACAAAGTGATTTAGCCTTGAGCAAAAGTTCTGATCAATTTGACTCAAAATGATTATAGATTTGAGTCAAAGTGATCATATCTTTGGCTCAAAGTCATCATAGCTTTGACTCCAAGCGATAATTATATTGACTAAAAGTGATCATACACAGTAAAAGATGGAAATTTTTATCACCGAAAATTGAGTGAAAGTCACTTACAGTAGTGTAAGGTAAAGTTTATGACATTGACAAGTTCAAACATTGTGGCAATGGTGTCCACACAAATTAAGATTAAATGTGAAATTTTTTTAACGAAATTTTTTGTCAAAACGAGTTCACGAAATATTGAGTGAAATTTTTGCTGAATACCATTGACACAATGATTGAAGTTCTCAATGTCATAAACTTTTCAGACAATTTTGAGTTACATAATAATATACTGTTGTTCATTTTTTACTGTGTACTTTCCGTCAAATTGGTAATCACTTTGTCATTTATAACCCATCAAGGGCGAAATGAAAATATCACTGTTATCACTATTATGTTACATCAGATTTAGGAGAAATTATACTTACATGAAAAACTAAAAATGTTTGGAAAAAAATTACGGACGGAATGAAAAGGATAAAGTCTCATTTCGGGTATAAAGAAAGTAAAATAATATTAGGACTCACATTCTGCGGGTATTTCTCTTTTTTGATCCTTTTTTTGCTTTACGGCAAAGATAAAACGTTAAATGGTTTAATTATTTAAATAAAAATCTAACCTCAAAAAAACAAATGTTTTGCGACACCCAGCGGCGAGAGTGGAGGGGATTGTCGCTCGCGACACGTCGCGTCGTAGCTCACTCTCATTTTAGGTATTTAGGATTGTTTACTAGAAAATTTTTGTGTCCCATTTTCGATGGGATTCAATGGGAATCTCCGTTGTTATTAAAGGTAGAGACAAGCGGTTTTCGCACCGCTGTCTTACTTTTTTGAGCTTTAAAAAATGGTAATACCCACATAGCATAATCGCGTGTTTTTGCGTAAAAACTGCGTGAGAAAAAAACCGTTAATTTTGAAAGTTGCGAGAAAAAAACGTTTATTTCATATATGAAAACAAGCTTAATAGGTTGCTTCTTAGCGTTATAAAAAAAAACGTTGTTAAAAAAGGCGTTTAAATAACGCAATTTTATCAACATCAAAATCGCATTAATTTTGCGACTTTTTACATGATCTGGCGTTTTTAAAACTTGAATTTCACAATTTTTCTACTTAATTTCTGCATTGTATATATGTGTAATTATCAAGGAACACACACGAAATCCTATTGATCCAATTTTATAAAATCATGAGATACAAAAATTCTATATTTAAAATAAAAAATACCTATTTAAAATTTTGTCAAAAGTAAAAACTATACAAAAGAAATCTTTTTTTTAACTTTTTACAAATTTTTTTATTTATTTAAACATATCTTTGCATATCATGAGATTGATAAAATTGGATCAAACGGTTTGCTTGATCACTTAACATAAACTTATACGATTTTATAGAACATTGGTATACCTACCTGGGAAATATTAAGAGATAATTTTTGACAGCAGATCACATTTGGAGGTTAAAACAATAAGTTAATAAATAAATTTAACAAATTATAATTAAAAATCAGGAAACAATTTTAATATGTCTGTTACATGGTTACCATTTTTTTGCTTAGTTGCATTTTTGGATTGTTTGTACCCTGGAAGAAGCATAGCAGGAAAAATCCAACGAAGCCTGGTCAAACTCGTAGTCACTGATTGTGAATGTCTCTAAGGCATTCTGAAAAAAAAAACGTTTATTTCATATACGAAAACAAGCTACAAACAAGCTCGTTTCTTAACGTTATATAAAAAAAATGTTTTTCTAGTTAATTCCTAAGTAGGTATGTAATTTTAAACTGTTCAACAAAAAAAAACTTTTAAACTGTTCAACAAAAAAAAAACAAACACAAAAAAATCGGCGCCTAAACAAATTTTAAATTTCCTTTTTTTATACTCTTTTACCTACTTACAGTGTTTATGAAATTCTAAGTTTTTTTTGGAGGAGCCAGCACAAAAGGTATGGGTCTGATACCCCTCAAAAAATTACATAAAGTCCTGTCTCATGCTCAGCTATGTCGAAGAATTATAAATTGAAACAATTAAATTTAATAGACCACATGACATGGTACAAGTTTAATACTATACATACCAGTAATACTTCTCAGCTCGCAGCCAAATATGCAACTTTATTTTACCATCTATCATTTTTCTAATGGCTCTCTGGAAGGTTTGTCCTCTATCGGCTTAATGTTTGTTACTGTAAAAAAATCAGATGTCAAAATTTTAAGAAGCCTATCATCTAGGTACACAAAGAAGCCAACGATCTAGGCACACAAAGCCAAAATGGCTTTTGCCAAACTCAAATGTCTCGATTTTAGGAAAATTATTTTTTAGCGTATTTTACGTTGAACATATAATCTATAAGTATAAACTAATAAATCACATATTGTCAAAACCGTATGTAAAAAAGGATCAAGGACCGCACTAATAAGATTACGAGTTTCCTCTTAATATTTTGTAAAGTATGCACCAGCTACAATGGGCGATATCAAAAATGGCGATCGAAAAATAGGGACGCCATAAGGTTTTTCGGTATAAAAGAAATGGCAGTAATCGTTTGGTACATTTACTTACCTTAGAGTATAAACCATACTTTTGTTTAGCACATTCACATACTATCACAAAAATCTCAACTCTATGTGCACGGTTATTTATGCGATTCACAAAACATAAAAAATGGCGCACAGCGCCCCCAGATGTCGCGCATGTCAGATAAGTTTTTATGATTTCTTTTCGCGTCTTTTTTGAATAAGTGAAAAAAACGCCAAAAGTTAATTGATCTGCGAAATCTTTATCTAGTGTGGTTTTGGAACTTGTTTTCGACGACTTTTTAAGTGACAATTAGTAACGTGAAATTAATGAGACTAAAAAAGATGTTAAATACACAGCACCTAAAGGCTTCCGCAAATATGATATTTTAATAGCTTAATTTCTCCTCGAGTTTAAGTTACTTTTAAAGATGTAGTTATAAACAAATAATTATAACATGGTATGAGGTTCCTTTCTAGTGAAAAAAAACTTTATTGTTTTTGTCAACGTTAGTTTTACTTTGATGTGATTTTTGTGCTATGTGGGTAACAGATTTATTTTGTCCCTTGTAGTTTTCGTGCTACACGGAGAGTTGAAAAATGGTCGAAATTACCAATTGATTGATCTTCCTTAATTTAGGAGAAAATTGGCTTCTGTAAAAACATGTCTGTGGCAAGATTTTTAGAAAAACAATGGCCTCTTCGAAATTTTAATCCGACGTTTCGTTTTGTAGATACAATCATCAGGATCAAAAAGTTAAATATGGACCAAAATGTTTTGATTCATATTTTAGTTTCTTTGTAGGTTTGTTTGATAATAAAATATAATTTTTTTTATTTTGAAGTTTCGATCCCGAAAAAAATCATCTTCAGTGCATTTTTTTCTGCTATGGCACTGTCGTCTCGTTATTTTTTTTTTTTGAGACCATTTATATTTAACTACTATATAGCAGACCTGGACGACCAACATATATTACATGAACATACCGGATTGTTTTTTGCTGTAACTTTAATTACCAGTTTCAATAAAATAAAACTATTGATAAGGCAAATAAGCCTTTTGAAAAAAAAACATTGGCTTTGCCGCCATGTTTTTTTTCTAAATACTTTATTTTGTATGTCGAAAAGTAACATTTATACCTAAATAAAAAATAAGTTTGAAAAAAGGTGCGCATTTGATTTTAAGCGCCATTTTGCATTTAAATATGGGAGCAAAGCGAATGTTTTTTTCAAAAGGCTTATCAATACAGGTTTTATTATTGAAATTGGTAACGTTATAGCAAAAAACAATTTGTCCGTTTTTTTCGGTGCACCCGGTATGGTCATATAATATATCTTGTTTCTCCAGGTCTGCTATATAGTGGTTAAATATAAATGGTGTCAAAACAAGTGACAGAGCCGTACAAGAAAAAAAAAGCACTGAAGATGATTTTTTTCGGGATCGAAACTTCAAAAAAAATATATTTTATTATCAAACAAACTTAAAAAGGAACTAAAATCAGAAGTAAAAACTTTTTGATCCTGATGATGATATCTATGAAATGAAAAGGTTGCCCCAGACATGTTTTACAGAACTTAATTATCTCTTGAATTAAGGGAGATATCATCAATTGGTAATTCCGAGCAATTTTCAACTTTCCCCTGTAGCTTAAAAACTACAAGGAACAGAATAAATCTGTTAATAACATTTTTTAAAGCCCAAAACAGTGAGACATTAAAGGTGCATTTACACAGACAAACTTTCCTTTGATGTTGAAATGCCGACAAACATTTACACGACCCTCTTGAGCAAAATGTTCAAAGAAATGTTCGAGCAAAATCTCGTACAAAAAAACACACGTAAATTTTGAATTTTTGAAAGAATGTTGAGCAAAATTTATTTGAAGAATTGGGGGTATAAAAATTTCTTTACAAATTTAAATTTTATAGTTTTATGGGAATTCATTGAACTTAACTGAAAATAGAAAGACTAAGTTTTAAAACAAGGTATTTTAATTAAGTGCTTTCCGACGGAAAAACGATATGATGTCGAAATTCACGTTTTACCTCATAAGCAACTTCGATTAATTTGATTTTTATAAGGGATATGCCAGTATACCATAATTGGCACTTATTTGTTGCTGATGCTGGGTTAGGAGAAGGTAAAAACCGTAGACTAGTGAGAGGGGGTTTTGGTCAAATGAACATTGACACACAAAATTACATGACAACAAACAAGGGTCAACGCAGTTTTTTTATGAAAGTTTTAGAACAAATCTTTCCATAAATAAAGGGCTCTCCGACGCAAAAGAAAGAAATTCGTTTTATTTTATTGACGCGTAGAACTTGCGTTTCCGATTTTTTAAATATTGAAATTTTTGGCGATTTTTACAAGCTTTTATTTATGTATGTTTGTATGTTCGGCTCAAATCTTGCAACTCAAATTTGGTATTCAATTTCAGTTTTCGGTGTGTATTTATAGTTGCGGCGACAATACAATAATATGGTATTATTAGGCACCCCCTCGAGTCGAGTTGGGTTGGATTTACTTCACAAAAAATTGAACTTACAATACCAGATAAAGAATTCTTTATATTTACACGTCGTAGTTGTGGTGAGAGTATTTTTTGTACTTATGGTATTTATTGTCTTTTTAATACATTAGTTATAAACGCCGTACCACTCATATCTCTTTATATTACTTCCTAGTTTAGTCTTTTACAATAATAATTAAGTCAAATGAAAAAACCTATTTACATTTTATTAAATCTCAAATATATGAACAAAAGCGCGTTCGATTTAAATAATACCCGTTTATTACCCACTTTTACAACCCTACGATCCCGACCCTTGTCTAAAAAATATAATTTAGCAGTAATAGACTAGACTTTTGAATCGGAATGTTGCCCCTTTGCATATTGTTTGTTCAGTGTCAGTAATCGACCTTGATTATTACATTAAATTGACAGTAAATATCTATCTTCAGCATTTTCATAAACCTTTTGCTTTTTTAAGCAACCCTTGGGGCCTTAAACTAAGTAGGTAAATCTGGTGTGAGGAATAAAAAAAAAACAATCAAAGCTAAGGTTAAAGTAAAGTTACAAAAATATGTTTTAAAAAAAATCCCCTCCCACCACTCCTCATAGTCGTGAGGCGCGGATTACCACTTAAAAGTACAATTTTTGAGTTTTTTGCCGATATTTGAAAAATTCAAAAATTTTTTGGACAAGAAAAATTTTCCTGGGTTGTTTTTCGAATTTAGGAAAAAAACCCTTGGAAATAAAAAAACTCGCAAGAAAGTCCCAAAAAAACCCCCGGGCAAAAAAATCCGGGAAAAACCCTAAGAAAAAAATATTATAAGTAACCCTAATCCATGTGACAAAACTGATAGCCAATAATAATGTTTCGCTTGCCGTCGGCTTTTTTTCACAAAAATTTAAAATAAAAGTTGGTGTTCCATTTTTTTAAAGAATTGAGATCACTGATGTGAAATGTTATTTATTCTCGTCTTTAAAAATATGTTTCCAAAACAGATAGCAATAATTTGCTCAAAAATTTACCCGAACAAAATGTTCAAAGAAAAGCTCACAAAAATGTTCGCGCAAAAAATTTTAAATCTTTTGCACGAGCATTTGTTTGACCATGTTCGTCTGTGTAATTGCGCCTTAACAACATTTTACATAGAGGCATCCTGCGCTTTCAGTATGTGTATGTGTGAAGAGAAGATCCCAAAGTTTTTTTGATTGATTGATTTTTTTTTCTTTATTTCTAGTGGCCTGAGGCGAAAGTGTGAGAGCATAAAATTTGCAATGGTTCAAATCCTCTGCAATTGGTCCTCAAAAAGCTTGATTTCTAGTGATCTGAGAGTGAGAGCATAAAATTTGCAAGGGGCCAAATTCTCTGTAATTGGTCGGTTGGTAGGACGTCGAAGTTACCGAAGATCAGTTTTGCCGTATTTTTACTTCCAAAAAGTGATTTTTGCCAAAAACTTTAAATGAGAAAGTTGTAGATCAAAACAAAACCAAATAATTTTTCAATTTCAATGTTTTTTCACATTTCTCTTGAAAGTTCATAAATTTCACAAACTGACATTCCCAGTGGGTGGCAAAAGACGTTTTTTAAAAATTAAACCCGGGCTAAATTATTATAATTAATGTTTGTTTAACCTACTGCTGTAGCAGAGAGTACCCCAGTTAATTATTATTTATAAAATATAGACAATATATCCAAATAACCTATAATTTGAGCCCATTATTTATGCAACGCTTTAATACTAAATACATAAAATCAAAACTGAAACCACTTATACGCTAATACATTAAATATTGCGTTTGGATATTTTAAAATGTATTATTTAGCTTCAAATTAAAAATTTATTTAGTTTCGTTCCTAAAATTAACAACGGTTAGATAAAAAATGTTATATATGTTTTTTAAAACTACATAACATAATGCAAAACTAACCCTTAATAGTAGTTTTCGCAACTAGTGTCTAAAATAGTGCTTTTTTTATAAGCGTTGGTTTAAATAAGAAGCGCAGCGAGTATTTAAAAATGCGAGTAAAAAAGCACAGTTTAGCCGCGAGTTGTTAACACTATATTTTTTAATACCTTTATCAAAAGAGAAGAGAAGAGCACTTCTCGCAACACATCATCTTTGCACTATAAATCAAGGCGGCTGGTAAATGAAATAACAATGGTTTCCATAGCAATGTGCCTTTTTACTCGGTGACGTTCATTGTTGCGACATTTTAATCTTTGACAGTTTGATATTTTGACGATGTTTTTAAATGATTTTTTCATAAATACTTATCGTAAACCGGCGGAAATGTCTTAATTATTAGGCAAGAATAATTAGATTTTATCAATATTACTATTTTTTCTCTATTTCTCTTTAATTTTGGATAAAAAACGGACAGGAATATTTTTTTGCACCCGTGATAAAAAAAAAACTTTTTTTTATAACTTCATCAAAAACATGTAATTGTCTGCAGATAACTGCAGATAACAAATTTTGGTTACCGATGCAAAAAAACTTTTTTTTTTTGGTCACTGGTGCAAAAAAAGATTTCTGTCCGTTTTTGACCCAAAAAGATAAATAGCCGAAAATAGTAGTTTTCACCAAGTATTTACGAAAAAATTATTTAAAAACATCGTGAAAATATCAAACTGTCAAAGATTAAAATGTCGCAACAATGAACGTCACCGATTAAAAAGGCATATCGCTATGGAAACCGCATTGTTATTTTATTTACCAGCCGCCTTGATTTATAGTGTAAAGATGGTGTGTTGCGAGAAGTCTTCTTCGTTCGAAATTTTTAAAAGTATTTTTCTGTTTTTCTTGGATTTTTTGTTAAAGGTATAAAAAAAAGTATTCACAACTCGCGGCTAAACTGTGCTTTTTTTAATCGCGTTTTTAAATACCTCGCTGCCCTCGTTATTTAAACCAACGCTTGTAAAAAAGCACTATTTTAGCCACTAGTTGTGAAAACTACTATTTTTGTATCGGTAACCAAAAAAGCCATGCTTTAGTTATCTGCAGATAGAGCTATCGCAGAGGCAGACAACAGGGGCGGGGGTCTAAGTGCAAGACCGAGAAGAAGTTCGGATGAGCTATCCGCTCGGAGAGCAAGCTACGGTCTTCCAAGCCGAGGTATACGCCATTATAATGGCAGCAACACTAGAAGAGGTTCGCAATGGTCCGGAGGAGCATGTGTACATATGCTTCGACAGCTAAGCGGCCCTAAAGGCACTCAGTGCGCCAAAAATTGCCAATACTCTGGTGGAAGAGTGCGTATAGAAGCACTGGAAGCCTTGAATCAAGACAAAAGAGTTACAGTGATGTGGGTACCGGGAGACACGGGAGTGTCGGGCAACGAAAAGGCGGATGAACTCGCTCGGATCGGGCCCAGCACCCAATACGTGGGGCCGGAACCACTCTTAGGTATAACAAGGAGACAGCTGCAAATTCGGCTCATTAAATGGGCTAACGATGCATTGGCAGACTCCTGGGAGAACGAATTAGGATGCAGATGGTACAAAGAATTCATCGACGGACCGGACGCGGCCAGACTCAAATGGCTCCTGGGAAGGACACGAAAAGATATTGGACTACTGACAGGGATACTGAACGACCACAACCGACTCAGTAAGCATCTGACTCGCATCGGGATCGGGAATGACTCCATCTGCCGTGCCTGCGGGAGGGCGGAGGAGACATCCCGGCAGCTCGTTGCGGAGTGCGATGCATACCTAAGGATGAGGGATCAGGTACTCGGACAACCGAACCTGGATGCAGAGGACCTACGAGCTCTCAAGTGGTCCAAAGTACTCGACTTCGTGAAGAGAACAGGAAGGCCCGGAGAGCCCACTACCGCGCAAAAAAACATTAAACTTACAGACCATGCTGACAGATCCAGGGGAAAAACATGACAAGCGCATTTTATCAATTTTACACGAAGGCTAAGAGAAACGATAGGCGCTTAGCTTAAACTTTGTTCATTAGTAGAGCTCAGCTAGACACAGAAATATACCATGCATCTTAATATTAGTAAAAAATGGCGCTTATTATGTTTTGCCCTGGACCCTTCAACTGTTGAATTTTGTCATTTCAAAATCCTCTAGCAAGACATTAAGTTAAAAGTCGTACAAAGTTTTTAAAATATGATAAAGCAACCAAATTAGGCACAAATGTTTGTTGAGCGTCCGGCGTCCTAGTAAATTTTAATATATGTTGCTCTCTGAGGACCCCAATGAGTATTTATATCAAAGTGCCAAATTTTATTGCTCCACCATAGTTTCTTAACGTCTTACGAATTGTGTGTTTTACTTTCGTGAATAGGGGTCCTCTGCAGGGGACTTCAGGGTAGCTACATATCGCAAGATTCTTTCCTCCGGACTAATCCAAAAGTTTGAAGTATTGCTTTATACGATGTGGTTACAACTTATTGTTCGATACTATTTTGTAATAGGTTAAAAAACGTATTTTTATGAGAATATACTAGGATACTTGGACTGCAGAACGGAACATCGCAGGATCGCATCTCGTCAAGTACACATTGCTTCACACAAACAACATCGAAGGAGATTCTACGAGGCGGTTGGCGGCCCCCCACTTCTCAGCAGCTATGTGGTCGCCGTTGTGCCTAGAGTAACAACAACGAGATAGAAGCAGGTTGAACGGAGAAATTGTCGGATTCACATGGTGGACGATCAGGGATCTCGAATTGAGGTCTCTACAGCGAAGATGCCGAAAGATTTGACCTGCGCTTTCGGGCAGTGGGAATATTCCGAGGCAGAAGGCTGAGACTTCGACCAGTTTGGATGCAGAAGGTAGCCGGAATCGCGCCAAGTCTAGGGTCTCTACAGCGTAGATGCCAAAAAGATGTGAGCTCCGGTCTCGGTCAGCGAGGAACATTTCAAGGCAGAGGGCTGAGACTTCGAGTACTTTGGATGGGTGACTGGTTGGACTTTGGCCATTATGAGTGTGGAAAAACCCCCAACAGCCTACTACTACTACTACTACTCCTACTCCTACTCCTACTCCTACTCCTCCTCCTCCTCCTCCTCCTCCTCCTCCTCCTCCTCCTCCTCCTCCTCCTCCTCCTCTTCCTTCTTCTTCTCCTTCTCGTTCTCCTTCCCCTACTCCTACTCCTACTCCTACTCCTACTCCTACTCCTACTACTGAAACTGTCGGAGAAGCAAACCACAGGATCGGGGGTTTACGTAGAAGACCAGGAGGTTCGAAAGAACTATCTGCTCGGAGAGCAAACTACCATAATAATGGCTGCAACCATGAAGGAAGTAAAAAACAGTACCGAGGAGCATATTTATGTATGCTCCGACAGCCAATCGGCCCTAAAGGCACTAAGGGCGCCCAAGATCAACACCCTGGTGGAGGAATGTGCGGATGCACTAGAATCCTTGGTAGAGGGCAAACAAGTGACACTTATGTGGGTACCGGAACATATGGAGTTGCCGAGGAACGAGAAGGCCGACGAGCTCGCCAGGATCGGGGCAAGCACCCAGTATGTAGGGCCGAAACCACTACTAGGAACAACCAAGGGGCAATTGCAAAGTCGACTCAATAAATGAACCAACGATGTGTGGATATTAATAACTGGAATTTTTTTATGGATTAAAAAATTAAAAAAATTAAAATATTTGAAAATTTCGTTTTTCCCCTCAATTTTTTGAACAAAATCTTGTTAATGACGCCAGAAAAAATTCCTCCCCCTACGGGTTCGGAATTTCTTCAGATCGCATGCAATCAAGCTTTTGTTAAAAGATTGGCTTCAAACAAAATTTCCAAAAATTTTCTGCAAATCTGATATGCACACTGAAAATATAGTAGTATTTTTAGTAATATAAAAGTCACAATTAGTTCTGCTAGTAATGGATAACTTTTTTGTTCCGCCTTTCATCCCCCTGGAATGGCCGAAAAGTGAGCGATTTTCTTTATAATTATAAGAGTTTCTTAATTTTAGCCTCCAGTTTACTAAACTTGAGTTACCAAAGTTCGAAACCCTGCGAGGTCTTAGTCAATGAAAATACTCAAATAGCACCTTCGTCGAAAAATCAGCCTACTGAAACTAATTTGTCAACATCATCTAGTAAGCCTAATAAACCAGCGCAAACGCAAAACAGTGGAGGTAAGTTTAAGCTTTTTACGTTTTGATTTTTTTTTATTGGGCTACTTTAAATTGGCAGTTTTAATGGACTTCAAGCTTTATTATCAAAACTTAAAAGACCAGCTACTATCACTTGTACTAAAAAGTCGCAATGTCTTTCACAGATACTACTGGATATGAATAATTTCGACGGTTAATTTATTCGCAAAAGGTCTTAATTTTAAAGTAGCTCAAAACAGTTATTTCTTGCTTGCTAAAGTGTGTTTCTTTCCTAAAACCACCCTTCACCTTTTTGTAGATTTTGGCGCGATCTATGCTAGAAAACGTAGAGAAATAGACAAGCATGCTTTGTTTGGTTTTTTTACCACTCAAAAAACTCAAAATATTGATCAGCATGTAGTGTTGTCCAATAGTTTGCATGAGAGTAGTACTCAATGGTCAAGGGACAAAGATTTGCATGATTTGGGTGTGAATACTAATGACGGTGTCGAAGAAAGGCAATATCAAACAAGTGCCACAGCATTCCAGTCCAATAATAAAGAAGATCCAACCACAGAAATTTTAAAAAACTATAAAAAACTGACAAAACAAAATTTTGATGCACTAGAATACAAAGAACAGGGTTCTGGAGGTTTGGATCATTTTGAGTTAAACTTCAAAGCACCCACTAATATACCAGACAGTCATGAAGTAAGTTCTCAACCTTCTAAATTCAGTGATCTAAAATTAGTTGGGTTAACTGATCAAACCACAAAAAATCCGTTAAAAAATTTATCAGTCCAAGAATATCTAATAAATAATACAGAAAGTAGTAATACTACCACAGCTACCTCAATAAATTTAGAAGATATTCATGAAGAAAAAGATGAAGATTCTAATTCTCATGTTAAAAAACAGCTAAATTTACAAACCATCAGTCAAGATTTTTTGCAAACTAATATCGATTCTGACCCAGAAATAAACGTAGATCCTTTAGAAGAAGGTTTGTCAAGTGCAGATGACTCATCTCTCTTTAGAATCGACTCAAAAGAGACTCTTGGCGATTTTGGAAAATCGGATGAGCTACAAAAAGATTCTCCTTATGAAATTATCACCAAAGATAGCTCAAAAGAGCTAACTGAATCAAATTTAGACGTGCCACCTCAAGAATATGAAAATAGAAACCTTAAAGGCGTCAAAATTCAAGAACCAGTGCTGACAAATTTTACTAACAAAGAATTTGATGTTAAGAATGACCCTAACTTAACTAATGTTGAATCTCATGTTAAAGTTCTTGAGATTTCCCCAATTCCCCTGCCTGTCTCCTCTGAGAGATTTTTAGTGAATATTTCCATAAACACAAATCCTGATAACCCTAATTCCAAAGCACCCGTTTATGTCCTTTCCCTTTCACTTCCCAAAGATGAAAATCAGATTCCTACAGCTAATTTAAAAGCTAATCCTGCTAACAATGATGAAATAAAAGCCAGCACAGCTACAAATATAGTTAACAACACGCAAAATGCGCCTGCGGAGCTGAGAAAACCACATAAAAGTGACACAGCCCCGTCTAGCAATGAGATAAATTACCAACACGAAGAACATTTTTCCGGGGCTTGTGAATGCGAATGCCCTTGCTTAGACCCAAACAACCAATTTTTAGGGATGAACCAAAGTGACTACTATGATTACGATCAATTTTTCGATGTTGAAACTCAACAATACACTTCTACCACTCGAAGAAGACCGTATCTAAGTACCAGTAGCCCTACTTATAGTACATGGACAAGTAGTACGGACATGAGCGTAACCTCTGAGACAATATGTCCGGAAATGACGACCAAAATGTGCCCACCGCCCACTATTTTAGTTTTAGAAGGTAGTGTAGTTTTTTTTTGCTCTGGAGATTCAGTATTTTAAAAGTTATTTAGTAAAAACATTAGGGAACCCTAAGTATGCCATTTCTAACTCCCAAAAATACAGGATTTCATTTTTTTTTTCTTTTATTGACCAATTTAAGGGTTTTGTAGTACTAAGTAACTAATCATTTGATTGACTGGTTAGAAATTGGGTATTTTAGAACTTATTTATCAAAAATGATCATACTTAGTCTCCAAGACATTTTTGCATGTTTTGCTTTCTACTAACACTTTCAGGCCACGACATTTTACTGTTATAGGCTGGGTTATAATGATTTTAATTTTGCGAAATGTATGACATGTAACTAGGACCCAATCAAATGCTGCACCACGGAGGTTAAGGTCAAAGTTTATAGAAATAACTTTCGTATCTTCTTTGGATCAGATAAAATGGTTAATAGCATTATAACCGTTTTTGGATTATTTCATTATCCATCTTCTTTGATTTTTATTGCTCATTGCGAAGCATGTATATAGACATATTACAACCATAGAATATTCAGGTTAAAATCTTTTTAAAATTTGTGAGACCTTACACATTCGTTTTAATGGATTCCATTAAAACACGCCGAAATTTGAAAAAAAAATTACGGTAGACAGAAGTGTTTTGAACTTGCAAATATAAATAATTATATTATTTTTTTCTTCTCTTGATTTAAGTAAAGCATTTGATAGCATAGATCATTTTACACCTATTATTTCCTTTCATTTGTCTAGTACAAGACGGTATTTTGTCATTAGAGAAAGGTGTTTTTATCAAGATTCACGACTTATATTGATCCCATTAAAAGATTGTAAAAGAAGTTAGTCACTACATACAACTAACTGTAAGTCTGTATGGACGTTTGTTGCCTAAGGCCCTTCATACACATCAAACTTTTATCCCTTATTTATTATAATTTAATTTAATTTCAAAAGTATTTTTCATAAAAGGTAAGTAACTTAATGTCGTGTTTCACGAGACAATAAAAATGCTCCCAAAACTTTTGATATTTCAATTCAACACTTATTTGGACAAGCTTTTAAAACTTTTGGGTAAATTTTGTTATTTTTAGCATCATACATGTCCTATGCAAATCATATCTCACAAAATTAGTCTAACCAATCAGCCGATCGATGGTGTGACATTATCCCTACCTGCGTATTGCAAGAAAGTTACTGCTTGCCCAAGCTTACCTAAATGTAACTGCCTTTCTATACTTTTCAATTTCAGTTCGTACCTAATAATAATTAGGATGAGTTTGACCATTGCAGCACCGGATGGCCCACATCTTTCATCAACAATACTATACGAATAAAAAAATTAAGAAAGATAATAAGTATATGTCTTATAACACTGGAGATATGTGAGCGGTCCGTTGTTCGCGGTGGTCAAGCAGACCCTAAACGAACTTAGTAAGTTAAATTTGAGTTAGGTCCAATTCAAATGTATCTTTGCATTGTATCCTTTTTTTTTGAGTCTAATAATTTAATTGTTGCACACACACTGAATATCAGAAAATATGAAGGCTTTATTATATCGTGCACAGTGCTCAGCTATGTGCTAAATATTTCTGTACGTGTATGGCTAGCCAAGGCAATAAAAAAAGACACCAAAAACGTGTTATTACTTGGTACAATCTTCAAGTAATGGTGTTTAGTGTCTAAAATTGCATCGCATGAAAACATTTATTAGTTAGGAGGTTCATACCGCATGCCTTTTCTTTATTATTGTCCTATAGAGAGAAAGATTAGTAGTTTTGATTAGTTTAGCTATTTCAGACACTTTTCGCAAGTAATACTTCATAATATAGATAAACATTAATTCAAGTAATATACTGTAAGACTTTATGTTTTTTGCGGTTTCTTTATCAAACCTTTGCCGCTTCTTTGCACGCCGGTTAACCTGGTCCCCATCATAAGGGGCCCAAATATTTTCAATGCTACATTTTGTAGCCTTTTTGTAGCTATTTTGTTACGGTTAAATTAATTTTGTAGCTGTAGCCCTTTTCGAGAAAACGCGACCCTCCTAGCTTAACCGTTAAACTGAAGGGCCACCCCATAACTTCAGTTCTGCTGGGAAATTCTAATTTGATGACCACGAATTTTAATGACCATTGATTTTCAAATAAAAAATTAAAATCTACCATCTATATTTAAATAATAAAAAATCAACAACTAACACCGTCATATAGCCACTACCATTGAAAAATCTACTACTACCATCCCCATATGGCTACTACCATTGCAAAATCAACTACTACCATTTCCATATAGCTAATACCATCGAAAAACCAATGGTAGTAGCTGTATGGAGATGGTAGTAGTTGATTTTTCAATGGTAGTAGATATATGGTGATGGTAGTAGTAGATTTTTCAAAGGTAGTAGTTATATGGGGATTATAGTAGTTGATTTTTCGATGGTAGTAGCTACATGGAGATGGTAGTAGTTGATTTTTTAATGATAGTAGCTATATGGAGATGGTAGTGGTTGGTTTTTCAATGGCAGCAGTTATTTTTCGCTCTAAAATTTTTGGTCATTAAAATTCGTGGTAATTAATTTAGGTAGTCCCAATTCTGCTAAAGCTAGAGAGTTCAAATAAAAACCACATTTTGTAGCTCGGCTTTTTCAAAGAAATCAAATATTAAAAGTTTTAAATAGATTTTTTTAAATAAAAAAAATTGTTTTTTTTTTCTTAAAATATATAGGCCAAATGTGATATATTTTTCTTATTTACCAGGGGACCCTCACACTTCAATGCTTGTTGTATAGAGCACAGTTTTGATTCTCATCTGACACAAAATATTTTGTAGCTGTTGCCGTGTACGAGATATTTTTTTTTGGGCAAAATATATAGGCCAATTGTACAATGTGATATATTTTTCCTAACCCAACCCCAGGAATATTTTAAAAACTTTTAATATGTCATCCCCTCGAACAAGCTTTAACAGAAACGAAGTTATGAGATGGCCCCTCAGCTTAATGGTTAAGCTAGGGGGGTCGCGTTTTCTCGAAAACGACTACATCTACAAAATTAATTTAACCGTAACAAAATAACTACAAAAAGGCTACAAAATGTAGCGTTGAAAATATTTGGGCCTCTTACCACATAGCACAAAGCAAAAAGACGTGCAAAACATACAATTTTTAATCAATCAAATAACGTTGTTTTAAAAATAACGTGAAAAATTGACCTATTAAACTTAAGAAAGTGTTTTTCACGTCTTTTTGCTTTGTGCTATGTGGATTATGATGGTCCCCTCAGGTTAACCGACGTCTTCTTTGCAGAGAATGTATTGATGGTCAAGAAACAGAGTTTTTGAAAGTGAAACTTTAATTTCTCATCTTAGCTTAACACCTCAGCCTAATAAAAATGTATGCAGCTCATTTTAACATTCATCAAACAATACAAGGTGCTATAACAATTTTTTTTTCAATCTAGGAGCAAGAACTTTCCCAGCTCAGTCCTTCCCTCCCGACGGCACAACTTTCTCCCAAATCGCCCTAGGCCAAAAGCTAACCCAGGAAATTCCACCGTACGGATACTGGAACATGCAGTTTTACCAATCTGAGGCGGCCTACGTGCAATTCGATTACAGTATACCGAGAGGAGCCAGTATAGGGGTATACGCGAGAAGAAACGCCCTTCCCACACATACGCAGTACCACATTTTAGAAGTACTGAGCGGGTTTAAGGCGAGGACCACCAGAGCGTCCCATGTAAGTATTGCAAGCTATGTACAAGTATGTACTTATCGTGGGTATGTACATAAATCCCAGCAAAATTTCAAAATTACCTGAAAAAATTTGTTGTACATTTGATTAATTTAATCAATTTTTTCCCAGTCGTTCGTTAAAAAAGAAGTAACACATTACATGGAACCAGGTCATTGGTTTCTATCTCTTTACAACGACGATGGCGACCCACAGGAAATTACATTCGTGGCCCAAGTAGCGGACGACATGACCCACAACTGTCCCAATGGGTGCAGCGGAAAAGGAGAGTGTCTAATGGGACACTGTCAGTGCAATCCAGGGTTCGGAGGGGACGACTGCTCAGAAAGTAAGTAAAATTTGAGGCTCTTGGGTACCACTCAAGTTACAATTTTTTGTTGTGCAACTTGTTAAAATTTAAACGGTTTTTTTTTGGGTAAATAGTAGTTTTCTTGAAAACTGAAGTCGACGACGACAAGTTTACGACGGCTAAACATTGATGTCAACTATTATAGTCACAACTATTTATAAATAAATAAACAAAATAAAAATAAAATAAATAAAAAAAATTACAATAAATAAATAAATAAAAAGAAATAAAAATATATAAAAATATATACTTAAATAAAAATAAAAATTAATAAATAAAAATAAATAAATAAATAAAAATAAAAACTAATAAATAAAAATTTATTTATTTCTCATTCTGTTAACTATTTATGACCGTCTATTTTAATAGATATTTTTTCAGCGGTTTCTTGGTTGTACAGGCGACGTTTTCTTGCCGGGTTGTTGTAGACGCGAGCGCGACTATTTTTATCTAACCAATTTTTATGTTATATTTGCAACTAACCAATTTCGGAGCACTGCCCTGCGTCTGTTAGCCGGGGATCCGTTTAAAAATATAGTCGTTAAATCCGTCCGGACACAGACACACTTGGTTGTCATAAAAACTAACACGTGCCGCCATAATTGATTCGATAAAGTTGAATTACAAGGTGAGACGCCCTTAGGCGTTAATTTGTAAACAAAAACATTTACTCAAAATTTGAAACTTTTTGCATTTAAAAGCCTAAGCAACATCTCTAGAGCTTCTTTGAAGCAATTTATAATTCAGCATATTTTTTTCTATTGCATAAAGTCATCTTAAATTGAAATGGTGTATTTGACGGTAAACTGCGGGTTGTTTATAAATTTTGGCATTGGTTTGCATGTATTGATGATGTAAGATAACTTAAAGAGATTGTTGATTTTTCAGTTAAATACTTTATCAGTAAGGTGGCTGAAAAAAAAAAGAAGTGAAAATAAAGATCACATATTTTTTGTTAATTTTGGATGTTAAGGTTACATGTTTAGAATGATAAATCTTTCCACATGTGGACCTGCTTTTTAATTGAAAAAACTTGACTTTTTAAAAATTTATCATTCACGGAGTTGAGAAAAGATTCACAAATAATTAAATATATTTATGAATTATAATTTAAAACAATTAACAATTAAATTTATGTTGAAAAGGTAGGGAACTTTACTGTTTTACTTAAAAGCAACACTGACATTTCTAAATACTTGTAGAAATGTGACAACAGATTCGCAAAAAGGATAATTGTGAAATATCCATTACATACATTTTGAAGAAAGCTGTCGATAAAACACAAGAAAGAAATTTATACTTAGATGCTGAGAATGTTTAATATTGTATTTAAGAAAGATGAAAAAATAGTGTGAATGTTGAAATTCACGTAAATGGGATTCACGGAAATGAGGATTTTTAATAATTTTATCAAATTATAAACACATTTTATAATTTAAGATTGGACTATTATCATAAGGACTATTACTACACAACGAAAATTTGTTTAAAACTTACCCATTTTTTTAACTTCACGGATATGAAAAAAACAATTGCCCAAATCGCATACATTAAGATTCGCCAAGAAAAACAATCAACTCTATACTTACCTACATCTAAAACCATAATGACATGCTCTTCAAGTGGGAACCTAAAGTGTCTTAAGTGGGGAGAAAATTAAATTGTTCTTGACTAGTGGCAACTATTATGGACAAATTAAGTAGTTTTACATATTTTTAACTGTAATTTTCTTCATTTTTGGTAGAACATAATCCTTTTGCTATTGATGTATGAAAAAAAGTTAAGAAATCAATTTAATTTTTCTTTATTTTAATAAAAAGTTGATTGATCTCTCACGGTGAACAGTCACGGAGATGATATTTTTAGGGTAGAAATGTTTAAAAAATATGAAAAATATTAAAATTTTAAATTTGTCTCCCGAGTACAACAAAACAAAAAGTTGACAAGAATCAGCCAGGTATTAGACATAATTTTTGAACATATAATTGTACTCCAAAACCCACTTAACCAATACTAACAGATTCCCGACTAGTTGCGATCACAAAAGAAGGTCGTGTTTAAATAAAATGAAACGTTGTAACGCAACGTTGGCATGCGGTGCACAACTTTGAGTCGTCGTCAATTGCTAGTTGGGCACAAATCGTTTAAAAATATATAAAATGTTACTCAAAATGCATCTCTTATTTGAAGAAGCATGCATCTAAATTTTACGAAATTCCCATTGTGTCATGAACAGAAGTAGCTCGTCCAACCAAGAACTTTCCTGAATGATATTTTAAAAACAATTGCATTTTGTTACATATTAACTAAATACTTAGGGGACATTTTATGAAACCTGTTTTAATCGATTACTAATGGACCCACCAACACTACCTAACCTGTTACAGCCCCAAAAATGCTGCAGTCAAAAATTAGGGTTAGGGTGTCATTTTTTTTTCTTAAATTCAGACGGTTTAAGCTAGAGGAATGAAAATTGGCACATATGTTGGCCTTCTGGTAATTTATCCTAGTGTATCATAACAAATGACATATGTGGTCCATAGGGGGCAACAGGGGCCAAAATGTGTTTTTAAATTATACCTCATACTTTCCATACTACTGCATCTGCACATCTGAATCTCAGGTAACTGGTATTTCATACCATTACGTACAAGTTTTTTATACCGACAAAAATTTCGTGGCTGTTAACAAGGCTCCTAGGTTAGGGACTAAAAATTTTGTCGATTTCAATTAAAAAAATTATATTTCACTTATCTTTCGGTCAATGTTAACAAAAATGCAGCACCAGTGGCTGTGGACCATTTCTCAGTTTTACATACCGCCAACTTTGCCCTAGCCCCTAGGGGATGTAAGGGGGCGAGATTTGGTAAAGATTTTATGAAACCTGTTTTAATCGATTACTAATGGACCCACCAACACTGTCTAACCTATTAACAGCCCCAAAAATGCTGCAGTCAAAAGTTAGGGTTAGGGTGTCATTTTTTTTTCTTAAATTCAGACGGTTTAAGCTAGAGGAATGAAATTTGGCACATATGTTGGCCCTCCGGCAACTTATCCTAGTGTATCATAACAAATGACATATGTGGTCCATAGGGGGCAACAGGGGCCAAAATGTGTTTTTAAATTATACCTCATACTTTACATACTACTGCACCTGCACATCTGAATCTCAGGTAACTGGTACTTCATACTATTACCTACAAGTTTATTATACCGACAAAAATTTCTTGGCTGTTAACAAGGCTCCTAGGTTAGGGACTAAAAATTTTGTCGATTTCAATTAAAAAAATTATATTTCACTTATCTTTCGGCCAATGTTAACAAAAATGCAGCACCAGTGGCTGTGGACCATTTCTCAGTTTTACATACCGCCAACTTTGCCCTAGCCCCTAGGGGATGTAAGGGGGCGAGATCTAATTTTCACCATTTTCAAATTCCAAAAAAACACTCCATATATGCATATTTAAAACTAATGAATTTGGTGTAACAAATATTATGAAATATATAAATCTCAAACCCCAGGGGCCTAAATAGGGGCTAAAAATTTTAAATCTCAAACAATTTATTCAAAATTTACTATACCAAATTCAAAAATTGCAAAATTTTTTGGCAATTACAAGTTCGAGTCAAAACACTTACATTTTAACAGCCTATATATTTTACATCCAACTTTGCCTCAGTTCCTAGGGGCTGTGCGGGGGCAAAATTTTTACTATTTCTATATTCCAGAAAACCACTCAATATATGCACATCTAAACCTCATCAAAAGTGTTTTCTGGAATATGAAAATGGTGAAAATAAAATTCCGCCCCCTTGCAGCCCCTAGGAGCTGGGAAAAAATCGGGGATATTCAAAATTAAAAAATGGTCGACTGCGCCCCCAGTGGTGCATTTTTGTTGACATAGGGTGAAAGATAAGTGAAATATAATTTAAATGAAATTGTCAAAATTTTTAGCCCATAATCTAGGGGCCTCGTTAACAGCTATGAAAATTTTTTCGGTACAGTAGACTTGTAGGTAATAGTGTGAGCTACCAACTGACTGAGATTCAGATGTACAGGTGTATTAGTATAGAAGGTACGAGGGATAGTTTTAAAACACATTTTAGCCCCTGTTGCCCACTAGAAGCCACGTATGTAATTTTTTATAACACACGAGGGTACGTTGCCGAAAGGCCAACATATGTGCCAAATTTCATTGCTCTAGCTTAAACCGTCTAAATTTAAGAAAGAAAATGGATACCCTAACCCTACTTTTTGATTGGTTATGTAAAATATCTTATAGATTGTTCAATTTCCAGTTAAAAACACTTTATTTATCAGTTAAGGTATTAAATATAATGTGTGAACAAATAATTGCACTCCCAAAACCCACTTACCCAACACTTCCCTACTAGTCGCGATCACATCGTTGACTCAACCAAAAAATCAACCACCTAATTAGTGCAAAAGAGGGTCGTATTTAAATAAAAGGAAACGTTGTGAAACAACGTTGAGTCGTCGTCGAACTGCTAGGTGGGCAAAAATCGTTTAAAAATTTAAATGTTATAGGGGTTTCCATTGGTAAAATTGGTGCGCCACTGGTAGTGCACTAACACTGGCTTGGTGCTGTCAAAAAATTGCGTCAGTGCAGTCTGAGTGCAGAATGAATGGAACATAAAAAAAAACTGCACCCAAACCAGAACACTCGTTTCATTCAAACACTTTAATTTAAATTTAATGTATATAAAAGTACCATTGAAAAACTCTTTTTGAGGTTGATTAGTGGATTTTGATTTAATATATAAAGGCGAGAAAAAGTTTTCGGTGCGCCACGAGCCCTCAGAGCCGTTGCGGAGAAAGTCGCACTTAGTGCAAAATTATCAGTTTTCCAATGGAACATGAAAACTGAAAAAGTGCATCCCAATGGAACGGCAGCACCGACTCAGTTGAGCGCTGGTTGCGCACCAGTTTTACCAATGGAAACCGATATTACTCAAAATGCACCTCTTATCAACACCTTCTCAACTAAAAAGCCAGTTAACTCTTTTTCCATTTAGTATCCTTTAGCCCAATAAAGCGATCATATTGCCACCAATTGCCTGTCAATTTAGTTATAAAAACGGCGGCACTGAAAAGGTAGGTAACTGTCTTTTTAGTTTAGAACGGTGTTGCTCTTATTTGAAGAAGCATGCGTCCAAATTTTACAAAATTCTCGATGTGTCATAAACAGAAGTAGTTTGTCCAACTAAGAAGAACTCCGGAATGATATTCTAAAAACAATTGCATCTTGTTGCATTTTAACTAAAGCATGTCTCTCTCCCACCATTCTAGGTGTTTGTCCGGTACTTTGTAGTCAACGCGGCGAGTATATCAACGGCGAATGTCAATGTAACCCGGGATGGAAGGGCAAAGAATGTCAATTGCGACACGACGAATGCGAAGTACCCGATTGTAACGGACACGGACACTGCTCGAACGGAAAATGCCAATGTGTCCGCGGGTACAAAGGCAAATTTTGCGAAGAAGGTAGGTGGCAACACGAATTTTGCTATTAACACAGTCAAATGCTTTACTAAGATCTAGAAAAACTACTCGCTTTTTATTTAGAAACTTTTAGATTTGTTTCTTTTAACAAGAACGCAGCACAGTATCTCGCCTTGAACATATCTAACAATGTTATGTTATTTTTATTTTGTTTATTTTAACCCAGCTAACAAACACACTTAAGACGATTTCGGCAAGCTTTGATACATGTTTTGGTACCCTGTTTGGTCTGTTAAATGCTTATCAACCGATTTCGAATACAAAAATTCTGTGGTTTGGTATAGTGCTATCTCCCTCTATTTTCGTTTTGTCCTGCTTTAGAAATATAAACAATCAATTTGAATTAACTTTCTTCCTAAATAGAATATCGTTTACTTTTACCGCGCAGTTAGCCCATAGGTTACTCGAAGGTGAATATTTCTGTCTGATGTTTACCTTTGTTGGAGGGGTCAACAGGTGATGAAAAATTTGTACACCAACTGACAAATATTCTTGAATAGAATAGATTTAAAGTTTGTGAAAGATTCCCAGATAGCAATATCCATCAGAGGTTATCACACTTTGATGTCCGTTGCAGCTCCATCAATCAATGGTTTATGCTGGGACGTCTTAAGATCTTAATAAGACGTCCATAAGACGTTTTTTTTTACGCCATTAGGTTAAGGACTTGGAGACATTTTAGAAGCGTCTTATTGACGTCTTATTAAAGACGTCTTTAAATTTTCAAAACTTAACGCCTTAAAGAGGTTTTATGGATATCTCCTTATTTTACATATTATATTTTAAGTGGTAAAAAAAATAAATTTTATACATATCTGTCTTTCAAATACGTTTCATGTATGATCATGAATGGGATAAAAATTAAATATCCATTTGAGGTACGTTCATGTATGTCCATGGATGGATGTATATACGCCGATGGATATCCACTGGATATACATATCCATGGCTTGTTATGTGGGTTGTGTAAAGGATTATGACCAATTTATACACTGACTGCAACATAAAAAAATAACCAAAAAAAAACAACAAAAAAGTGGTTAAGACTCGTCGTTAATTACTGTAATAGTACTTTCGTAGACATCTTTAAAATATATATTTTTTTTATTTTTATATTTATTATTTTTCTAGCTGACTGTCCACACCCAACTTGTTCAGGTCACGGCTACTGCATGGAAGGCTCTTGCATCTGCAAAAAAGGTTGGAAAGGTGTCGACTGCTCCCAAATGGACAAGGACGCTCTGCAATGTCTTCCCGACTGTTCAGCACACGGTACTTTCGATCTGGAGAGTCAAACTTGCACTTGCGAATCGCGGTGGAGCGGGGAGGACTGTTCAAAAGGTAGTTTTCTTTACTTCAAAAAACAAACTGTCAAGTATATTTATTTCAAAAATTTTCTTAAAATTTTTCAGAATTGTGTGACTTAGACTGTGGCAACCACGGACGATGCGTGTCAGAAGCCTGCGAATGCGACAAAGGCTGGTCCGGTGAATTTTGCAACCTTAAGCAGTGCGATTCGCGATGCAACGAGCACGGACAGTGCAAAAACGGAACATGCCTGTGCGTAACTGGATGGAACGGAAAGCACTGCACGATAGAAGGATGTCCGAACAGTTGCGCAGGTCACGGACAATGCAGAGTCAATACTGACGGCATGTGGGAGTGCAAATGTGACAACGGATGGGACGGGATCGACTGCAGTACCTTGCTGGAACAGAATTGCAATGATGGCAGGGACAACGACAAAGGTAAAATGATCGAACTCAAATATAAGGCGTTGCCATCTAATACAGCATTTTTCCATTCGATAGAACACATTGCCACAAGACCTAAAAACTTAATTCTTCTTTTAGACGGCCTAAGCGATTGTGAAGATCCGGAATGTTGTGCCAACCCATCTTGTAAATCTAGTCAGCTCTGCGTGTCCTCTCCGAAACCGATTGACATTTTGTTGAGGAAGCAACCCCCAGCGATTACGGCGTCATTTTTTGAAAGAATGAAGTTTTTAATCGATGAGGGCAGTCTGCAAAATTATGCTAGGCAAGAGACGTTTAACGAAAGGTATGATTTGTTGTTTTTTTCTACGTACTTTTATCATGGATCACTAACTGGGTAAAAGGAAATAAATGTAAAAAACTATCTTAAATTTTGAGTAATTTTGTCCCAGATAAAAATTTAAGATACTTTTGATTATGTTTATACAGAGTATCCTTTAAATTTGCAACCCATGAAAAACTTTAGCAGTACTTGTCCAATTTATGAAAAGCCCTGAATAAAAAAACGGATTGGTTATGACGGTTTAATAGTTCTCCAAATTGTACCGAACTAATTAAATTAAAAAATTTTCATTCTAATTCTAATATAAGGCACAATTTTTAACTCTTACAAAATTATTATGGCCAAGAGTTACTAGTGTTTTTTGTGAGGCCCGAATTTTAGGACACACTGTATTATTTGTGTATATGTTTACTTATGGAACATTATCTATGGAAAGCAATGTATGTGCCCCAGTGTGAAATCCTTCTCTATGTAACATTTTTCCTCTAACATTTTTTAGCAGCTATCTAAAGTATATTTGTGTTTTTCCTTTTCAATGCTGCAAAAAACAGTGTTTTCTGGAATCATTTCAATACAAGGTAAAGCAAAACATTTTGCCAATTTGCACAAAAAAGTAGAGAAAAATTAAAATTATATTATTATTATTCAAGAGTTTTGTAGAAAATTTTATTTTTTCACCTTCAAAAATGTTCGGTATTTCAAAAATATTTAGATTATTTTTTTTTGTGTTTGTAGCGTGTGTGTTTTTTTGTTGTACTTGTCTTTATTTTTATTTTTACATCCACTTGTGATTTGTCATTTTTACGTTAAGCTTTAAATGTTTTCGTTGTTTATTATTAGAATAATTTTCAAAATTTTCACCACACATCTTTGCTTTTCTCACCTTTTCACACGATCCTTCTCACTTTTTAACAGCCGATCAGCTGTAGTTAGAGGCAGAGTAACTACTCAGATGGGCACTGGACTTATGGGGGTACGAGTTAGTACCAGCACGCCACTGGAAGGCTTTACACTCACTAGAGACGATGGCTGGTTCGATCTACTCGTGAACGGAGGAGGTAAGAAAGGTTTTAATCCTGGTATAACCTTTTGCCAGTAAAGTATAAGAGGTTGTCACATATATAACATATACAGGGTGTCTTAATTGCTATGAACCACTATTGCTATCTCGGTAACTATAAGAACTACAGGTTGGTCAAATTAGACAAAATGTGCAGTTTTTGGGTGACATTGAAAATCTGGTTTCAGATTAAAAAAATAAATATTCTATCCCGAGCTACGGGGGTTTTTCGAAAATTTGCTGGAAACTATTTTATCAAATAGCTCAAAAAGTATAAGAGAATTTTTTTTTGATTTTTTGTCCTTCTTCAATTTGGTACTTTTTAAGAAAATTTGATACGTCTAGTTTCCGCCCAACCAGCAATTTAACAGCGTAGCGACGTTGTTAAATGCGACCCGACGTTATGATGCCGACCGGATTTACACCAAAATGGTGGTGAAATGTTGCCCGTCTGAAACTTTGGGATTTTCGGTTACTAAAATGAACTTATTTTTATACACTCTAGAAAATGGCAAACAAAAAATTATAATTGGATAATTACCGCTTATTAAATAGTATTTATATGGCCACTATGGGAGCAAAATTTAAAAACGCAATTCGGTTTACTGACAAATATGCTGAGAAAAGGAATGAAAAAACACGCGCTCCCTTGATTTGTTTGTGTTTAAACGAAAAATATTGCTTTTTTTAATGTAAAAAAAATGAATGCTACTATAGCCCTCTTTTTAGGACTCCCTGATCAAATACCTATCTCGCCCGGAACGTAAACCGTCTCCAAAATGTCATTCAATGGTGTTGGTAGTATTTTTTGCCGTGTTTAGTAAATATAAACAATGGCGGCCACTCGAACATAAACGATGGCATCAAAAATGGCGAATATTATGAGAATCCCAAAAAATATACGTAAATGGACTACAGTCGTCAAACATTCCCAAATGAACCACTTGCCACGACCGTTGGTTACTATCAACCCAACATGCGACTGGAAAACGCTTCAACAATTCCGCCGATGACAGTCTCCATAACCTTACTTTTTATTCGATTTTTCTAAAATAAATGGTCGGTGAACTGTGAAATAAAATTTAGTTTTTTCAAATATGGCAGGACACTTCAAAGATCTTACTTCTTGGAAGCAAAAGCAAAAAGTATTTTTAGTGAGCGGCAAGAAGTGAAGCTGTGGATCAGACATTACTGTTTAAAGAGCACCAGTCTTCCTTTTTCGCCCATATACCTGTAGGATAATGTCATCTCTCTGTCAGGACCCTAATTCTTAAGCAGGGAACGGATAGATTTGTGTCGAATTGAGCGGTGATCGCTCATTCCATTCTATCAAAATTTGGGTGTTCCCGCTCCCCGACTCCAAAGCCAGGGATAGGTCCCATTTCTCAGGCAAGCATATGACCCGGGATTGATCCCTTCTCTTGAGGGATCGATTCTTCTCTCGAGATTCAAGAATTAGGCCCCTGACCAGTTGAGCCAGTTATTTAAAATCTAGAGAGAGATAGGGCGATCTGCCGTACATAAGTGCAGCAGAGAAGGAGAATATAATGCCTTTCCTTTGAAAACTTTTCTTCTTCACAAGAAAAGGGCACTTAAGTTCGTCAAAACTCCGGCCGGAAAACGTCGCAAGACAGGCCAGAAACGTCGCAAGTTCACGTAATGTGAAAGTTGTTTAGACGTTGATACGTCGGCAGAACGTAACTAGAGTCTCATAAAAACGTCCACGCGACGTCACTGGTTTACTAGAAAATGCACCAACGCGTGACAGGTCGCTAAACTTTGGGTAGAAGGTAAGGTCACTGCAGTATTATCTAACGTTAAAGCAACGGAATTTTCTCGTAATATGCAAGACCGTCTGAAGATCACTAATTTATACACCCAAATTAACGTCCATTTAGGTGAAGTATGTGGTCATTGGTCAGAAAATTGTTGCTTGGGCGAGATATTAACATCAACTTACTTTTTAAATACGGACCTGTATGTTTTATTCCATTTTTTGAAATCTCTCTTAATGGTAAAAAATGGTTATTTATGTTTTTTTGCACTTTTCCCATTTTATTATAGGTGGCTTAGAAAGCAAAAAGAAACAATTGCTTATAAAAGCCTATGATGTGTAATACACACGTAAGGTAATAAACATAGTTTATTACCTACGCACGTGGTAATACATCTGTCAAGGTAAGTTTAAACCAACATGGCAGCGTTTTCAAAAGGTGATAAATTAGATTTAATTTTTTGTTATGCAAAAGCATTTCGAAATGCTGAAAGAGCGCTTCAAATGTATCAAAATTCGTACCCCGAAAGGCGCGTACCAGTTCGAAAAATTAAGTTCCACGGATCATTTGAAAATCCTACCAGAGGACGGGGAAGATGAAATAAATGTACCAGGTTTGTATTTTTTAATTTGGGCATTGATAATTTTAAAAAAAAAACAAGGGTTTTTAATTACCTTTTCAATCATATCGGGTGTAATTTTATGATTTTATAGGTTTTTTCTTTTAAATTTTTTAAATAACTAGATCATTTTTGGGCTTGGTTTGTGGACTATACCGTCAGATATAAATGAGCTATAAATATTTTGGGATATGTACAGTACAAGAATATCAATAAAGGAGAGGTATCATTGAAAGAAATTGAAAAAGAAAGTTTAGTTTTAAAATAATAATTAATACTGTGAAGAAAGCTTAATTTAATTAAATGGTAAAAAGTTTAAATATTTTAAAAGTTAATAAATAGTTTTTTTCATTAGACGCTGCATCAGTCTGTTGATGTTATTAAAATAGGCAATTGTTTTATTGATTGCCTAAGCCACCTCTGTTCTATTTTTTTTTAAACCCAATAAAACATAAATTTTAATTTTTTTATCATTAAACACAAACAAAATTGTACATGTAATACATATTTAAAATCAGAAAAAAAAGTTATTTCAAAAAATGGAATAAAAAATACAGGTCCGTATTTAAAAAAAGTAAGTTGATGTTAATATCTCGAAAACTAGACAAAGCAAATTTTCTGAAAAACTACCAAATTGAAGAATGTCAAAAATGCAAAAAATTCTTCATTTACGAACTTTTTGTAAAAATTATTCTTTTTGAGATATTTGATAAAATAGTTTTCAGCAATATTTCGAAAAACCCCGTATCTTGGGATAAAATATATTTTTTTTAAATCTGAAACCAGATTTTCAATGTCCCCCAATAACTGCACATTTTGTCTAATTTGACCAATCTTGTAGTTCTTATAGTTACATACATACAGTTATAATGTTTCCATTTGGAATAAAAAGTTCCCACATACTTCAAATTGCTAGCAAACGATACGGGCGTTGTATGGGTAAAATAATAAACAGTTGCAATTAAAGTATATAATGTGTCAGCAGAAATAAAATGCCACACTTGTAAAGTAATATGAAGATAAAAACTAAAATCATTGTTTGTCTCCAAATAGGTGCTGTAACTCTTCATTTCGGCCGGTCACCATTCCGCCCTCAAACTCACATAGTTTTCGTACCTTGGAACGAGGTTGTCATAATCGAAAACGTCCTAATGGTAACAGGAGAGGAAAAGACTATCACTTTGTTAACTCAGCCTTGCACCGTGCACAACTATGACAACATGAAGCCCGTGGTGTTAGCAACGTGGAAACACGGTTTCCAAGGTAAGATAAAGTTCTTATAAAATGTTGCCCACCGATATTAAATGTTGCCCCCTTATTATATAACTTAATTTTTTTATAGGTGCTTGTCCCGATAAGAGCGCCATTCTAGCTGAGTCGCAAGTCGTACAAGAAAGCCTAAATATTCCAGGAACCGGCCTAAATCTGGTCTACCACAGCTCTAGAGCTGCTGGATATCTTTCTACAATCCAGCTACAGTTAACCCCTGATACAATCCCACCTACTTTAAAGTTGATACATCTGAGGATAACTATTGAGGGCATCTTATTTGAAAAAGTGTTCGAGGCAGACCCCGTAATTAAATTTACGTATGCTTGGAACAGGCTAAATGTATACAGACAACGAGTCTATGGAGTCACTACGGCGATAGTAAAAGTTGGATATCAATATAGCGACTGTCGCGATGTAATCTGGGACGTGCAGACGACAAAGTTAAGCGGACATGACATGTCAATATCCGATGTTGGTGGCTGGAACTTGGACATTCACCACAGATACAATTTCCACGAAGGTAAGATGTCGATCTTTCAAAATTTATAATCATTTATTGAACGCAATAGTTTTTGTAAAACGATGTACACTCCTGGCGAAAAAAAAGTAGGACACGGAATTGAAATATGGGTAAATATAACACCCTATATTAATGAAAATTTACATTGTTAGTCATTTGTTACTTATTATTATTAACCTCTCGTTATTTACCTTGATACATTTAACACTTGTATTTGTCATAATAGTAAATAAATCAAAGGAGATTTTTTTAGAGTAATTTACTAAAAATTCCTTAAAATCCTATGTTAGGATCTAATAGAGTTACAAAATTCAACTTATAACTTGAGTTACGAAAAATAATTGGTCTATAAGAAGAGCGGCAAACCATTTTGGAGTTAATAAAAATACATTACCACGCTGGGCAAAGCGCTGTAACAAAAACAATACCACAGAGAAAAAACAAGAATACAATAGACGGCGATAAAGAAAACTGAACTTTTTGCAAATAAATAAAAACAATAATTTTAATACTTAATGGGCTTGCCTTTCTTGTCTAAAACAAGCTGCAGACGAGTCGGCATTGAAAAACTTAAATTTTGAAAATATTGCTCTTCTTCTGAGATAATATCTACGGCTCTTTCAATGGCTTCATTCAACTCGTCTGAATTTCTGGGGAATCAATTTCGCTGAAAAATTATCTTCACAATCCGTCCTCAAACATTTTTCATGGGATTTAAATCCGGGCTGTTGGATGGCCAAGGTAGTTTCAATATTGTTCTCTCGAAACCAAGTGTTATCTACATTCGCCGTATGCACAGGGCAGTTATCTTGTTGGTAGATGAACTCATTATTTTCATGCAAGGCCGAAACAGATGGATACATAATATTACGAAGAATTTCGATGTATCGTTCACTGGTAAATCTACCTTCTATTCTCCAGCAAACACTCATACCTCTCGCACTAAACAATCCCCACATATTGACGAAAAAATGTCCTGCTTTCTTGATGTTATGTGTGTATTCTGGATCATACCTTGAATTTGGTGGACGATAAACCAAAATTCTCCGACTATCTGACGATGACTGGAAAATTTTTTCGTCCGTAAAGACTACTTTCTCCCAAAAAAACATTCCCTTCTAAAAGATGATTGGCCGCAAAAATTAGTCGAGCCTGTTTCTGCTCTTCAGTTAAAAGAGGCTTTTTTGCTGCAACTTTACGATAGATTTGAATTTTGTATCCTACTTGCAGCGGCAGCATGGGAGCATGTGGTAAAAGGATTCTGCCTTAAATGATCAAGGAGTCGTCCGTCTTGCTCCATTGAACTAATTTGGTTTCGTCCTGATCCTTCCTTTCTCTTTGTGGTATTGTTTTCGGTCCAGCATAGTACTGTATTTTTATTAACTCCAAAATGGTTCACTGCTCTTCTTATAGACCAGTTATCTTCCGTAAGTCGGGTTATAATTTGAATTTTTTTAAATTCTGAAACATGAGGCATTTTTTATTTAGTTTGAAGTGTACTGCAAGAAAGCGTCAGATAATTGTCCGATATTTCAAAATGTTGACAAATGGTGGCCAAACCGGCCAAACCAATAAATATCTGAACGTATAGGGTGACTAAAAAAAGCAAATATATATTTTACATGTCCTACTTTTTTTTCGCCAGATCTGTACTATATAGTTTTTCTTTTTTCAGGTATTTTACAAAAAGGCGACGGCTCCAACATCTACCTAAAACACAAACCCCGCGTGATCCTAACCACGATGGGAGACGGACACCAAAGACCTTTAGACTGTACCAACTGTGACGGGGAAGCTACTAAACAGAGGCTGCTGGCGCCGGTTGCCTTAGCAACCGACAGAGATGGATCTCTGTACGTTGGCGACTTTAACTATATTAGGAAGATACAGACTGATGGCATTGTGAGGACCGTTTTGAGATTGAAGTAAGTACTAATACAGGGTTTCCACGGAAGTCCCAATAATTTTTATCAGGAAAATTCGAGGATATTTTACTCAGGGCATTTTTGAAATACTGCGTGAATAATAATTAAAAATATAGATGTTGTCGTAGCTTTTCTTATAAGAGGGGGGGGGGGTTAGTATATGTTAATTTATTGCCAAAATCATGTTTTAAATGGGACGTACAAAAATTTTGAGAAAATTATATTAAAAATATCTTTTATTTACAAGTTAGAATTAATCAATGATGTTATAGCACTGCAAGCAAATTTTTTTCAATTTAAACAGATCACTCCAGATCAATATTTTCTTCTCAGGTTTTTTGTAAAACATTTTAAAAAAGTGGGTATTGTTGGGGTGGGATCTGTCATAATTAAATAATAATTAAATTTTGATCTTTAGTTCTCTGGAAATACGTAAAAAAATGTGGGTTGGGTTAGCGACTCGTAGATATGAACTGTAGGTTCTCTACTCCCCTACAACCTACCCTAGTAAATATACATGTAGATAAATAAATTGTTTTACATTGATTGATTCGCGTAAACAAAATAAAATTATACATTGGAGAATAAAAAAAATGCAACACCATGTATACGGATAATTATTTGAATGAAAATTATTTGTTTGTATACCTTATCTCAAAAGAAATATGTCATAAATTTTGTCTTCTAATCTTTCCTTTTTTCACAGATTTTGCTATTCATTTTTAAAAACAACCAACTCATAATTCGTAGTGTTTGGTCTTTTTGGATTGCTTACAGTTTACTTAAAAAATAAAAATGCCAAGAGTTCGCGGTCGCCAACAATTTCTGAGAAAGGACGCATCATGGACATGAAAGAGGCTGGTTTTGGTTTACAGGAAATTGCAAGAACGGTTAATGCCAATCCATCAAGTGTTAATGAGTTTGGAGAAGGTGGTCCAATGATGAGACCTATGCACGTCGTGCGGGTTCTGGACGCCCTAGATTATTACAAGGTCGTGATTTACGGCATCTCTGACTTCTTGCTCTCAGAAATCGACGGGACAATATACGCCAAGTAAGAGATGTTCTAGTTGCAGCTACAGAATAAGTGTTTTCAAAGATGACAGTTACTAGAAGATTGCTTAGTATGGGGCTGAGGACTTAGCGTCCGCTTTTGGTGCTACCTTTGACCCCACAACATAAGGCTTGCCGCTTGGTGTAGTGCAGAGCTCGACAAAAAAGGTGAGAGACGAAATGTAGACTTTGCTGTTGAACGTGATACAGCAAGACAGCAAAGTATCATGGTATGGGGTGCTATATGTTTAGGAAGCAGATCACCTCTAGTCCTCATTAACGGCAATCTGACGGCGATATATCGATGAAGTGCTGCAGCCAGTTTTACATCCTTACCTACAAGCTATCCCAAATTCGATCTTTCAACAAGATAATGCCAGACCGCATATTGCTCGTGAAACAATGGACTTCTTACATGAACTTGGCATAGAAACTTTGGAATGGCCAGAAAGATCGCCTGACTTGTCGCCTATCGAACACGCATGGATATGATAGGGCGCAATTTTAGTCGATTACCACGTCCTCCTGGAAACTTAGATGAACTCTGGCATGCCGTAAGGAGGATTTGGATGAGTATTCCTCAATATGATATAGACTATCTTATTTTGTCAATGCCCAATAGAACAAACGAGTGTATAAATAACTATGAAGGAGCCACTCATTATTAATTTTTTGATGAGTATCATGGAGGAAATGTAATCAGTTACTAAGAGCATCCTAGTGTATTACTGTATATATGACTTTAAAAATATTTGTCCTTTCTGGTGTTGCATTTTTTTTTGTTCTCCAGTGTATAATAAACTGATAAAATCTTCTGCCACTCGATAATTACGCTAAAAAGGATTCCATGACACTTCACATAATTCCAGGAAAATTATTTTTTTTTTCTGAAACTCCAGGTGAATTCCAGGCTTGTAATTTGATTTTCCATTGTTTTGAAATTCCAGGTATTCCAGTTTTCCAGGACATGGGGGAATAAGTTGTTTCTATTAAAATATATTCACTTAAAATTAAATGTTTCCAACCTTTATATATCTTACCTAAAATGCCTTTTATTAACAAGTTTTCTTCTCTCTTTTAGTGCAACCAGAGTATCGTACAGATATCACATGGACATTTCTCCATTAGACGGTACTCTATACATATCTGATCCGGAATCTCACCAGATTATTAGAGTCAGAAGTACTGCAGAGTATTCCGATATTGACCACAATTGGGAAACAGTTGTAGGATCAGGCGAGAGATGTCTCCCAGGTGACGAGGCACATTGTGGCGACGGAGCACTGGCAAGAGATGCGAAATTGGCCTATCCGAAAGGTGTTGCCATCTCAAATGACAACGTGTTATACTTCGCCGACGGTACAAACATTCGAATGGTCGACAGAGATGGAATCATCACCACCGTCATTGGCAACCACATGCACAAATCCCACTGGAAACCTCTCCCTTGTGAAGGCACCCTAAATCTCGAGGAAGTCCATCTAAGATGGCCAACAGAGTTGGCTATAAATCCATTGGATAACACGTTACATATCATCGATGATCACATGATATTGCAGCTGACTTCTGACGGAAGAGTCAAGGTGATTGCTGGAAGACCATTGCATTGCGCGTCGCCCCTCAGCGGATATGATGTTGGTGAGTATAGTTACCATGATATTGTCAGATTTAAAAAAAAATATATTACTCACTATATTTACCTGTTTTATATTATTTTTTTCCTTTTCAGAACTAGCTACCCACGCAACTTTGGTCATGCCCCAAAGCATAGCATTCAGCTCCTCTGGCGACCTCTATGTTGCTGAATCCGACTCGCAAAGAATCAACAGACTACGGGTTATTGGCACAGATGGAAAAATATCGCAATATGCGGGCGCCGAATCCAAATGCAACTGTTTGGAAAGAGGATGTGATTGTTTTGATGCCGACCACTACTTGGCTTCTAATTCCAAATTTAATACCATCTCTGCGGTCTCTGTGAGTCCCGATGGGCACGTTCACATCGCAGACGAAGTTAATTACCGCATTAGATCTGTAATGGCTTCCATTCCGGATTCTAGCATATCAAGAGAGTATGAAATCTATTCTCCGGAAACGCAGGAGATTTACATCTTTAATAGATTTGGCCAACACATCGCTACAAAAAATATTTTAACTGGGGAAACCAGTTATGTCTTCACTTACAACGTAAACACAAGTAACGGAAAACTAAGTACTGTAACTGACGCTGCTGGCAACAAAGTATTCCTTCTTAGAGACTACTCAAGTCAAGTAAACTCGATTGAAAATACCAAAGGCCAAAAATGCCGTTTAAAAATGACAAGAATGAGAATGTTACACGAGCTATCAACTCCAGATAACTACAACGTAACTTTTGATTATCACGGACCAACCGGATTGCTAAAAACTAAGTTGGATAGTAGCGGAAGGAGTTACGTCTACAATTATGACGAATTTGGACGTTTAACCTCAGCTGTTACCCCAACAGGAAAAGTTATAAGTCTTTCGTTCGATCTTAGTGTTAAAGGAGCGACAGTTAAAGTCACAGAAAACAACGAAAAACAGATATCTATGCTGATCAAAGGCTCATCGGTATCCTCACGAATTGACGAAGTGGAAAGCCGAATTGTATTGTACCCAGATGGCAGCGTTGCCAGTTATCAACCATGGCAACACAGCGTTTTGACTGAAACAGTGCCATACACCATTTTGGCTGATAAAGAGCTACTATTAGGAGAAAGTTATCCGGTTCCTGCCAAGCAAAGGAGTGAGATTGGTGGTGATCTCGCCAATAGGTAAGTTATTATTAATTAATGTCGCTTTGCAACCAGTAATCTCAACGAATATTTTTTTTTAATTTTAGATTTGAATGGCGTTACTACGTTCGACCCAACCAAGCCGCGAAAAACAACAAAAACATACCTCGATCCATTTCAAAAGTAGGCAAAAAACTACGCGTCAACGGCGAAAACATTTTAACAATGGAGTATGACCGAGACAGCCAATCAGTCTCCGTTTTTATGGACGATAAGATTGAGTTGCTCAATGTTACCTACGACCAGTCTTCTAGGCCGATAAAATGGGGACCTAAAAATGGAGTTTTTACAGAGGTAAAAATTAATTCTGATTTTAAGGAAAAAATATGTTATACAAAACGTTTGGTGAAAAGCATTTCAGACCTGGTATTTTTGTAGGTTGAAATGGAATATGACAGATTTAGCAGGCTTAGCAAATGGAAGTGGGGTGAACTTAGCGAAATGTACGGCTTCGACAGAGCGGGTAGACTAAACGAAATTAAGTATTCTGATGGATCCGCTCTAATTTACACGTTCAAGGATATGTTTAGCAGCTTGGTAAGTAACTAGATCAAAAATGACTTATAAAATCCTTTTAAATCTATTTTTCTAAACGAGACTTTTTATTTCCTTCACAACCCCAACTTGAATCGTGTATTATTTTTAGCCGCTCAAAGTCACCACGCCACGGGGATCAGATTATCTTCTGCAATACGATGATTCAGGCGCCCTACAGTCACTAACTACACCTCGTGGTCATATTCACACCTTTAGCCTGCAAACCAGTCTCGGTTTCTTCAAATATCAGTACTTTTCGCCGATGAATCGACATCCCTATGAGATAATTTACAACGACGAAGGACAGATATTGGCTAAAGTTTTTCCCCATCAATCCGGAAGAGTGTTGTACGTTTACGATAATGCTGGTCGCTTAGAGACGAGTTTAGCTGGAATGACTAGTACACACTATACGTATCACGATATCTTGGACCTTGTAAAAAACGTAGAAATCGTGGAACCCAACTTTGAGTTAAAACAAGAATTCAAGTATCATTCTGGAATTCTTAAAGATGAAAAACTTAAGTTTACACCTAAATCTGGCCTGGACAACGCTCATTACAAATATCAATACGATGGCAACGCTAGAATCTCAACCATTGACGTAGACATCGCTGGCAAACAACTACCGCAACTCAAACTTAAACACAATCAAAACTTGGGTACTCTAGAAGGCATAAGTGACTTAAGGGTGTACAGGAATAATTTCAACAGATCTGTTATGCAAGACACCTCGAAACAATTCTTTACGATAACTGATTTCGACGATCACGGAAGAGTCAAAACCGTCCTCATGAATATCAAGTCGTTTGATGTATTTAGAATGGAGCTAGAGTACGATTCTCGAAACAGAATCAAAATGCAAAAATTGTTAGTGGGTAGAACTCAATTTATGGATAAAATCTCCTATAATTCGGACGGGCATGTTTTGGAAGTCCTAGGAACTAGCAATATACGTTACAATTACGACGAAAACGGAAATATTGTAGCTATCATCAAAGAAAAGGAAAAGATATCATTAGGATACGATTCTGGTGATCGCGTGGTCCAATACGGTGATGTAGAATTCAATGGTTATGACAACAGAGGTTTCGTAGTAAGACGTGGTGAACAGAAATACAGATTTAATCCAAGAGGACAACTTATCCACGCATTTGAACGGGACAAATTCCAAACTTGGTACTATTATGATGATAGAAGTCGATTGGTCGCTTTAACTGATGACAAAGGGAATGTAACCCAATATTTCTATTCCAACCCGAGCACCCCGGACTTGGTAACTCAAGTTCACTTTCCAAAAACTGGACGTACTTTCAGATATCTCTACGATTCAAGAAATATTTTGATAACTGTGGAAACTTTGGAACAAAGATTCTATGTGGCGAGTGATCAAAATGGATCTCCTCTGGCGTTGTTTGATATAAATGGAAACCTAATCAAGGAAATTAGAAGGACACCATTTGGAAATGTTGTTCTTGACTCCAACCCTGATTTCTATTTGCCTGTTGACTTCCACGGTGAGTTTTATTGTGTATCTGTGAATGCATACACATAAACATATTGCTTAATAGTGTTTGGCCATTTTTGTAGCTGGTCATATTTTGAGAATACTATAGGAAATTATTATTTTTTTTTATTACAGGAGGAATTTTGGACCCTAACACAAAATTAGTATACATCAACAAACGCTTGTACGATCCAATAGTCGGACAATGGATAACACCCAACTGGGAAAAATTGGCAACCAAATTGACCACTCCTACAGACATTTTCATATACAGATTCGATAACAACGACCCAATTAATGCAAAATTAACTGTCAATTATATGTCAGATCTTCAAAGTTGGTTAAAACTATACGGATACGACATTGAAAAAATGGTAGGAATCAAGTACATCAGTGACACAGTCTACAAACCCAAAGCTATGGTTACGGCACCCCAATTGGCCCCCGATTTTGGTGTGATGAGCGGGTTGCAGTGTATTGTAGATAAGGTAGGTTGACAATTAAAATTTTCCCTGACTGACCAACGTTGTAACATAAAAGACCAAAAACTTATAAAAAACTTGATAACCTATCGGAGCAACAATAAACGGCTGAAATAATAAGATGTTTTGAACTTCTGACCACTTTTTTAACATTTTTTTGTATCATTATTTCAGATAAACGAAAAATTCCTGGACACTTCCTTCGTACCGAAACCCCTACTCAAAAAGGAACCTAAAACGAGAAACCTTCTTCCACGAGTCGCCTACAGAAAAGCCGTTTTTGGCGAAGGCGTTCTAATTAGTAGGGTCGGCAATCGCGCCCTAGTTTCGGTCGTCGAAGGGGTCAACAGCGTCGTCCAAGACGTGGTTACGTCCGTCTTCAACAACTCTTTCTTCCTCAACCTCCAGTTTAACCTCCACGATCAGGATTATTTCTATTTTGTCAAGGACAACGTATTGAAGATTAGGGACGACCTGGAAGAGCTAAGACGACTGGGAGGAATGTTTAACGTATCTACTCACGAGATAAGCGAGCACGGAAGCAGCACAGTTATAAAGGAGCTTAGGTTAGTAATTTCTTATACAGGTGGTGTTAAGTCTTTAGAATAACAAACAAAACTAACACAAACAATATATCCAATAAAAAATACAAATTAAACTAGTTTTACATACATATTAATAATTTCCTTACTTTACAGGTTGCACAACCCAGACGCGGTGGTCATAATCAAGTATGGCGCCGATCCCAAGCAAGAAACCCATAAAATTTTGAGGCATGCGCACAAAAGAGCTATTGAAAGAGCATGGGAAATCGAAAAACAACTAGTTGCGGCCGGATTCCAAGGTAAATGTCTACTATACCAATTTTTCCATTCATATGACGTTTTTTTTTTGTGTGAAGAGGGAATCCCTCATGCACAGCCGATCTACCTATACTCACACGCAGGTAGTGTGAGACTCTTACTCACTAAACTAAACATTTACAGAAATCTGCATTGTCTCCAGTGACACGTCATCGACAGACTGAAAGGCTTATTGTATCATTTGTCCCTTTATTGTACCCATTTTGGGTCTTATAAAACGTTCGAGAATAAGAATAAGAATGACCAAATCTGTCACTTTCTATTCCTCATGAGAACTCGCATCTCAGCCAGGGCTAATGAAAATGGTCTAATAAGACCAGTTCTTCCTCTCAGTGACCTCCTTGAGAGGTGGCCATCGAATCTTCCACTTTGCAGCAGAGGCCTCTTACCTAAGGGTACGCACTAAAATGGTTGATGAGGGCAGTCCTTCCTCTTAGCTGAGAAGCAACCTTGACTGATGGCATGTATTGTCGGTGAGGTTTGACCGCCGATATTCGGTTGGATGACTGTAGAAATTTCTCTCTTGGCGATCGGGTCACCACTTTCCTAGGCCAGAAGCAATATCCGTCAGCCACCCTGTACCTACAGGAGTCCAGCGAGAACCTCGAGGAGTGCATATAGACATGTCTACGACCTCAATTAAACTACACCCCCCCCCACAACGAAACTCCATTTGGATATTGTGAATATTATGTACTAGTTTAGTCCCCTTTCAAAAAATGTTGTACTCAAAGGATAACAGAGCTAATCCCACTTAAAAAGGGGGGGGGTGACTTGGCGCCAAGCTACACTTTTCCCTTTGCTTAGGAGATGCATTTAATAAATTTGTTATGTCAGAATTTTATGCTAATCATGTGCTTTTAGTTTTAAAAAAAGCATTGGTTCCTTGTTGGTTTTTATATGTGCACCTCCCTCTGCTGCTTAGGAAAGGAATTTACTACTTTTTCTACTTATTATGTACTAACTTCGTTCCCTTTTTAAAAATTTTCTTCTCCCAAGATAACTCGATTTTTTTTTACGGGGTGTATAGCTTGCTGACAAGGCGCACCCCCTCATAGGAAAGAGATTTAACAAAAATTAATCAAGGTATAATTTGCTATTAATTATGTACTAATTCCATCCCCTTTTAAAAAATTTCCTACTCGCAAGATAACTTGACTTTTTTTTTTGTTTATATGAAGTGTTTAGCTTGACATCAAGGTGCGCCCCCCTCTGCTTAGGAAATACATTTGGTCAAAAGTAATTACGGCTTAATTTACTACTAATTATGTATTAATTTCGTCCTGTCTCAGAAAAAATCATACTCTGAAAATAGCTTGATTTTTTTTTAAATGAAATTTAAAAAAAAAATAAAATAACTTTACGTCGTTACGTCATTTTTAAACCAATATTTTGCTTCTAAATTCATCGCAACCAGGCTTTCAATTAGGAATTATCAGGGAATTATAGGACTCTTTTTCTTAAATATGGTAAATAATTAAAATTCCTCATACTTGGATGGTTAACAAAGAAGCATCCTTTTGGAGGAGGTTGTCCCGCCATTAAGCGGAGCTATGGCGGCAATATTGCTTTTTTTAAATAGGGCACTCTGTATATTTTTCCAAATTTAAATAATGCTTTCTTTCTTATGTTAGGTATACATTTCACCTTGTTTTCTAAAGGTTTTTAAATTAAATGGCAGTTTCAATTCACAGAGTTAAACAAGAAACATTGTGCTTTTATTTCCAACTCATTGCTCTTATTGAAAATTTTATGCCATGTTAGGTATTTGTGAAATCAGAGAAAAAGCCTTATACAAATTTACCGAAAATATACGGGGTGTCCTACTTAAAAAAAGTAACATAGCCGCACTAGCTTCGCCCACGTAATGCCTGGCGGTACGACCAGCATCCGAAAAGAAGCTCCTTTGTAACAAAATCTTAATTATAAGCAATTTTACCTATATATCTTATTTAGTTTTAAAAATATGGCCGTTGTAAGTTTCCAAAATGTCACCCTGTATGTATGATTCATATGCCATGATACTGATGATTCCTAATAAGGATGAAACAGGTCTGTCAGTTTCTAGAACTTGGAAGCCTGATCGTAATGAATTAAAAAGCAAAATGTGCTAGACTGCTACTAAAACACTTTTTCAAATTTTATTTTTTTACGGACGCAAAATTATTTATATTGAACTTTTATTTAAAAAAAAGTCAAGTTATCTTGAAAGTACGAAATTTTTTGAAAGAGGCCAAAAGTAGGACATAATTTGTAGCAAATTATGGCACAATTACTTCTTGTTAAAAATCTTTCTTACACAGAGGAGGAGCACGTTAACACAGTAAAATTGTCATAAATAAAAGTGGTACCTCTAAAAAAGTCCGGGGAGGCTAAAATTTTTATAAGTTTTTTGGGGGGGGGACCTAAAACTAAGATCCCCAAGTTTGTGTTTCCGCGACGAAATATTCGGCATAAAATTTTCAACATGTTTGTCCAAGTGCTAAACTTTCTGTAGTTAGTTTCCAAATAGTTAGATGGCGCCGAAGTTAAAAACAAATCAGTTTTAACGTATTTTGACCAACAAAAAATGCTTTTTTAAAAAAAAACTTTAAATAAAAAAGTTGTCGTTTATAATTAATTAAACAAAAATCGGTAAAATTCTTTGGGAAACGCTTTCTGGGCATGTATGAAATCCCATGTTGTGGATTATATATTATTATTTATGTTAAGAGCAGTACAAATGAGGTATCAAATTAAAGCTTGTGACGTGCGTTACACATATGACCCGGTTTGTCGGCATGAAAATTTTCGAAAGTATCTGACAGACTGACATTTAGTCGTTAAACTGATTTTTCGTAACTTCAACGCCGTCTATATTTTTAAAAACTAACTACAGAGAGTTGAACTTGTAACGAAAAATATTGCACATTTTATGCCAAAGATCTTTTTTTCTACACTTTTTTGCTTCCGACCAACAGAAATGGAGAAAATTGGTTCTAAAGTTTTTTCAAAATGGCGGATAGTTCCCGAGGAGTGGAAGAAACACAAACTTGGGAATTTTACTTTCAGCTTACCCTGTCCGTTTTCTTTTCGACTTCAAATGACAATTTTACTGTACTACCATCAATTATGTAAAACCATTTTTCCAAATTTTGACCCCTCCCCCCCTGCAACATTTTATAACATTTTTTGCAACCTTTTCCCCCTCCCTTTTGGCACTTAATATTACTTTTACCTAACCCTCCAATTCGCGTTTATATATAAGCGATCGATGCCCGTTACCCAAAAGGACTCGACAGGCTGGGTCATTTGCGTAGCGTACATCACAGTAGTAGTAGTAAATAGGGAGCGGCCCAAGACCTGGCAAGTAGGCTCAATCGGTCCCTTTTTACCTTACCCCAGCCCAGCCCCCTAATCCCCCACCTGTACCGCTTGTACGGTAGTGGGCTCTCTGGGCCTTCCTATTCTCTTCACGATTGGCCCACTTGAAAGCTTGTAGGTCCTGTGCATCCAGGTTCCGTTGTTCGAGTACCTGATGCCTCATTCTTAGGTATGCATCTCACTCCGCAATGAGGTGCCGGAATGTCTCCTCGGCCCTCCCGCAGGCCTGACAGATAGAGTAATTCCCGATCCCGATGCGACTCAGATGCTTACCGAGTCGGTTGTGGCCGGTCAGTAGTCCAATATCTTTTCGTGTCCTTCCCAGGAGCCATTTGAGTCTGGTCGCGTCCGGTCCGTCGATGAATTCTTTGGACTCTCTGCATCCTCTTTCGCTCTCCCAGGGGTCTGCCAGTAAGTTCATTTAATGAGTCAACTTTGCAACTGTCGCCCTGTTATACCTAAGAGTGGTTCCGGCCCCACGAGCGAGTTCATCCGCCTTTCGTTGCACGACACTCCCGTGTGTCCCGGTACACATATCACTGTAACCCCTTTTGTCTTGACTCAAGGCTTCCAGTGCTTTGACGCACTCTTCCATTAGAGTATTGGCAATTTTTGGCGCACTAAGTGCCTTTAGGGTCGCTTGGCTGTCGGAGCATATGTACACATGCTCCTCCAGTCCATTGCAAACCTCTTCTAGTGTTGCCGCCATTATATACCTCGGGTCGGGAGGTTTACTTTCAGACCCCCTGAAGGAATATATCAAAAACTCAGCCTCCCCTAATTTTTTTCAAGCTCAAATGACAATTTCACTGTACATACAAACAAACGAAATGTACCCTCCTTTAACATGAACATGAAATAAGGTGTAGGTCTCCGGCATTATGCGACTTTTAACATCTCTTTTCACAGAACATCTTACGGTGTCTATAATCCAGTGGATAGATATATGTGCCTTTTAAATAATTGCGATAATATTGATTTATTTAATATAAAAATAGGCCAATTAAAAAGATCGATTACGTTACATTAAAATAAAACCATTTAGCTTTAATAACTTGTTATATTCGTCTTTATATTTATGTTTTATATTTTTCTTTATAATTTGTTAATTTTTCTTTTAACTTTAGTAGTTACTAATAGCTACTTATTTTTGAATTGTATTTTGGTTTACACTTTCATAGTTTATTTTTAGTTTTTGGTATATTTATTACTTAAATTTTCTTAAGTTATGAGTTACTTGGAAACTAACTATTTATACTTTTTAATTTTGTAACATTTAATGGGGATATCCGGTATATTAAATAAATAAATAAAAAAAAAATAAAAAATAAGTACAAAATTATGACACAACTTTTATTAAATCTCTCCTAAGCACAGTAACAAGATTTACTGCGAACACATTTCTTTAAGCAATTCTTTATAATATACCGGGTGGGCCATAAAAAACCGGACAAAATATTTTCAGTTATAACTTTCGAACCATACCACCGATTTTAATGCAACAAACTGCTCTTTGCAGGGAATTGAGCAAGACTTTGAGTAAAAATATTTTTTTGTCCACCATCTTAAAGTCTAATATGGTGGAAAGAAACAAACTTTACCCTTCAAAGAGCCACGTTTATTATTATGTTACGGAAGATTTTTGGATTTTTTTATGAATTCGTAAAAAGCTCTGTTTCTGCCACGCAGGACGAGGTGCTAGTCATTAAAATCGTTTAAGTGGTCCCCAAAAAAAAATAAAAGAAAATCAACCAGTGTTTTACGGATTACGCGATTGCCGTCTCAGTTTTGTCTGCATACATTTTCTCAATTCAATTCTGCAATTCATTATTCCTAAACCGATTTTGATGAAATAAAAAGCGCCATGGCGAAAATCGATTATTTTTTAACCACTGCTACTGAAATTTGCCGCCATCTTGAAATCCAAGATGCCCTTTCTCTAACGCGCATAGCCAGGTACGAATCATTAAAATCGGTTTAGTGGTTCTCAAAAAATTAATTTTTGTTTTAACCACTGTTTCCTCATAAACTCATTATTACTAAACTGATTTTGATAAAATAAAAACATCATGGTAAAAATCGATTTCTCTTTAAAGATCGCCATTGAAATTTGCCACCATTTAAAACAGCCGCTCTTTTTTTTGTTGCGAGTAATTTTTGTACCCTTTTATATATTTATATTAATTTTTTAATAACCACTAAACCTTTTGCAATGATTTGTATCTAGTTATACGCGGCGGAGACAGAGCTTTTTTGCGAATTTGAAAAAAGTCGAAAGGGTTCTCGAAACACAAGAATATTCGAGCGTCTTTGAAGGGTCAAATTTGCTTTTGTCCGCAATCTTGGGTTTACAAATGACGACAAATTTCAATAGTGGTCTTTACAGTTTAAAATATGAATAAACGAGCCCCTTTGAAGGGTCAAGTTTGATTCTGTATGCCATCTTGAATTTCAAGATGGCGGCAAATTTCAATAGCAGTGGTTAAAGAATAATCGATTTTCGCCATGAAGATTTTTATTTCATCAAAATCGGTCTAGTAATAATGAATTTATGAGAAAATGTATGCAGACAAAATTGAGACGGCAATCGCATAATCCGTAAAACACTGATTGAACATTTTTTTTCTTGAGAACCACTTAACCGATTTTAATGATTCGCACTTCGTTCTGCGTGACAGAAACAGAGCTTTTTTACGAATTCATAAAAAAGTCCAAGAATCTTCCGTAACATAAGAATAAACGTGGCTCTTTGAAGGGTAAAGTATGTTTCTTTCCGCCATCTTAGATTTTAAGATGGCGGACAAAAAAATATTTTTACTCAAAGTCTTGCTCAATTCCCTGCAAAGAGCCGTTTGTTGCATTAAAATCGGTGGTATGGTTCGAAAGTTTTAACGAAAAACATTTTGTCCGGTTCTTTATGGCCCACCCGGTATATGCATCCTGTCATTACCGTAATGTTTTATTTAAAGGTCGCGGCGAGTGGACAGAGGAAGAGAAAGAGGAGCTAGTCAGTCACGGAGACGTGGACGGCTATGAGGGTGTTGATATCCACAGTATCCACAAATATCCAGAGTTGGCGGATGATCCTGGGAACGTCGCGTTTCAGCGAGATACCAAAAGAAAAAGGCGAAAGAGTGGGGTCCGGAGGAGCAGAATACATCGTCACGATGCGTAAGAGTCACTCTTAAGGGTTATTAAAGCACTAAAAAAATTTACAGTTACCTGAGCCGTCTACCACTTAACTTAAGGGGCCCTAAGTGCCGGTTTTAGTTGCACCTACTCAAACTAAGCTTATTGTGGGTTACATCTGGCAACAACGACTTACTTTAGGTCTGATTTAAATCTCGTTTAGAGTGCGATGCAAATGAAGCCAACCCTTGGGCTACCCTCAACAGTAACTTGAACTTAATGGAAGCGGTGCATGTGACGCACGAAAGGGTTTTTAACCTTAAAAAAGGTATCATTGACGTACAAAAAATTGTTTTTGTGAATCTGTGACCTACACAGGCTTGTTTTAGGTTAAAAACTGCTCCCTTTCACACACTTAAAAAGTGGTTGAAATTTTTTTTATAAGGATAAAAAATATTTTTATGATGTGCCATAATTTAATTTAAAAAGAAATTATGTCATCACTACATGAAAACTAGTCGAAGTACGTACATTAATATGTATTTTTAAATTTATAAAAAGTATAACACTATTTTTATTAATAATAAAAAAATCTCAAGATTTTTAGTGAGAAATGTCATAAAATGTGTGACTTTAGAATGGTGTTAACTATTGAATATTAATTCTTGAATTAAAGTCAAGAAAAAGGTACAGTCCTAGCAAAAAAAATGTCCAAAAATTTAAAGTTTTCCTAAATAAATGTGTACAATCTTGGCCTACATATTAGGAGCATAAAATTTTCAACAAATTTTAGTTTTTAACTACAGGGTAGAAAAAAACACACAAAAATACTCTAGAAAAAATATCGTATACATTAAATCTAACTAAGGCAATACAAAAATGTTGTAAATAAATTAGGTACTGCTGCTTTTTTATATGGAATCTTTTGAAGGTAAACGAACTTATCAAAAAAGTAGAATACAATCTTTTTTCTTTTTCACAGGCTAGGATTAATATTAAAGGCAAGGGAAAAAATGTAACTCGGCCGGTTTATATTTTCATAGAGATACCGTGGGCGCCCACTTGAAAGTTTTGCTTTTGAATTATAAGGGACTTATTAGGGACTTATCGGTCCATAAAGTCAGCACTATTTTTGACAGTTGTGCACGGTTAAACAACTACTACATATTTTTAGGCACTTTACCCACCAGCTATGAAATTACTGAAACTAATCCTCGCATTTTTCGTGTAAATCCCCCCTCCCCCTTGTAACACTTTATAACACTTCCAGCTACCCCTCTCCCACCACCTTTATGCGTAATTTTTGGATTGCCCCTTAGTTGGCTACCTAACGTTCTTGCTACTATTTCTGACAGTGTTATAATCTAAACATGCTCATATCGTACTACCTATAACGTTGACATAATTAAAGTTCTGGCCGAATAGTCCATACGTAGGTTTCGGATAGCCCCTGACAACCAAGAAGAGCGCCTTCTAACCTCAATTTTGTCATAATAAATAATAATAATAATAAAGGAAGGAACTGTGTTTTCTTGTTTTTAAAACACTTAAACGTGAAAATTTAGGTGAAACTTTCCTAAGAAATTTGAGGATTTGTACCAGTTATTTTAGAACCCAGGCAAGACGTAAATTATACGTCGAATAGACGTCAAAATTTATAACTATGACGTTTATTTGGTCACTTGTTTTTAACGTGTAAATCACGTGGGTTTGTCTCGAAAATTGACGTCATTATAACGACGTGAATTTAACATCACATTTTATGACGTCAATAAGACGTATTAAAACAGACGTTTTTTGTAACGTGATGAATAAAAATGTCTTAAACCAATTTTTTCTCTATTCACGTAACTATAAAGATTAAAAATGTTTTTGTGTAATTTAAAAATTATTGTTTATTTATCAACCACTATGAATATAAAATATTATGCAAAATATTATTAGTTAGATTTGGTTCCCTCAGTTGTTAATACTAATTTTGGAAACAAAGTTTAAATAAAACAAAAGTTGTTTAGTTTTGTCCTAAATTTTTTAATACTTATGAAAAGAAGTGTCAACTGTCATTTGTTAAAGTGCCTAAAAATATGTGGTTGTTGTTTAACTTTCGTGAGGAACTGTCAAAAATAGTGCCGACTTTATTAAAGTCAGTCTATGTCAACTTTATGTACCGATAAGTCCCTAATGTCTTTATACAGAAAGATAGAAAATTGTTATAGAAAAGTGTTGCAAATTTAATTATTCACAAGTTGTTTGTAATGCTTTGATGTAAACCACTCAAACCAAAGAAATAGCCGGCTAACAACTTTTTTTCCTTGCGATGGATATTTATGCTTTTTATCCTAACCTAAAACATTTTTTATAGTTTGACTTTTTTTAAGCTGCGCAAGCAATGTGACTGAATATTTCAAAAAAAAATAACGACTTTAGTATGTAGAATAAAACTGTTATATGTAACTAGTAGAACTGTACATAATTACCATGTACTCAATTTTTATTTATATTTTTTATTAATATTGTAATTTTTTTATATATTTTGGTGCTTTTATTAACTGTAAAAATATCAAACTCCATTTAACAAATATTCAGAAAAAAAAATATGTTGGTCTCATAACCGAATAGAATAGTCATTGTACAGCTTTGACCATAAAAAGTTTTTTTTGCAGTGATTGTACAACAATACAGCTACAGCTATTTTATCATCAATATATATTGTAGAAAAAAAATCATATTAATAGTCCAGGAAAATGTACTTACTGTAGAAAAAAATGTAGATCATTATAAGGCCTATATGATATTATTTTATCCCCTGCATTTTTCGCTAAAAATCCATCAAAAATTCTGTAAAAAAAATCAAGTAAAGTATTCAAAAGAAAACTTGGATGTTTTAGTAGAAATCAATAAAAATGTACGTAAAAAATCATAATATAATTTTTGGCTAGTGGATAGCCAAAGTGATAGATTTTTTTGACTTTTTCAAAAATCTGTGAATATATTATAAGGTGAGATTTGAAAGCAATACTTTAGTAAATGTAAAAGTTTAATCAAGATTAAAAAAACTGTGCAATTTTTAATTTTTGGTGGATTCAATATACAGTCTCAGCCGAAGATAGTGTCACTGATAATAAGAATATTATAATTATAGGTGACATATTTTTTTGTCTGAAACTGTACTTCTTTTGAAAAATGTTTTTTGCTTCTTTAAAAATTTATCCGACTCCAAACCAGCTTCCAAAAATTGCGTATTAAATTAAAAAAAGCAAAAAATGTTTTTTAGAATCTTTAAAAAATATATCTTTATAAAATAGACCATTAAGTATATTATGTAATAGGTACTCGATTACTGATATGTAAACTGTACATAAATTACTGTGAATATTGTTTTTATATAATGTATATATATTTTGTTTAATTCAAGTAATATATTAGTTAATATAATAAATATATTTAACAAGTTTTCTTTTTCCCATACCAACAAAAAACTTACTTATTTGGTTAGCTATATTTGAGCATTTTAAATAGCCAAAACTATTAATTAACGATGGTTCCCAATGGAAACGTGCTCCGAGGGTAACCGTACTACACAATTTTTATTTTGTTTTAGTATTATTTAAACTGATTATTGCGAAAGTGTGTGAAATAATTTTTACGCCCTCTTGACTACCAAAATATACTTTGTACTGGTACTTCTAGTCTCAAAGTCGGAATAGTACTTATTGTTTGAGTTGAAGAGTGTCACTACAGAATTCCTCAGGCTTTACCTACATAGACTTTACTACTTAAAAAAATTTAAAAAAAAACCTCCCCGACTGCCAGTTTTAAATGGGCTTTAATAAAGAATTAATGTTTTGCAGTCGCATGCCTAGTCATACTAATGAACATAATTGCAGACATGCGACTGCAAAACATTTCTCAATTCTGTACTAAATCGGTTCACCTGTTTGATCTCTAGCGTGGAACCTATCATCATCATAGGCAATCACTCGATACCGAGTATGATTTTCCTCTATTCTGTATCGTCGCTATCTGTTGTGCGTTTTTTGATGGCTATGTTAGCCAATTCTCGAGCCGCACAGTCTTCACAGTTCTGGCACACCCAGTCTCCGGCAGCAGCCGGGTGTTGTTGGTCATCCATTCTTCCATTTTGTCGCTCCTTTCTACGTTCTCTCTTTTCCGTCTCTAGTCTACGTCGTTGCTCTTCAAAAGTTTGTGCTCCCTCATGGACTGTTCGGAGCCATGAAGCCCTATCGTTTCTCTGTGGTCTCGAAGTTGTTTATATCGATGTGACCCTTCATCATATTGCCTTTGAGAACGTACTTGTACCTTTTTTGTTGACCTCCTTGATTTCTCTTTCCCTCCTTCAGTTGTACATAAAATATCTGCTTTGGGAGACGTGTTTCGGGCATGCGGATAATGTGACCAGTCCAACGAAGCTGGTGCTTGAAGATTAGGGCTTCTATACTAGTTGTTCTGACTTCTTCTAAACCACTTATGTTGGTTCGTCGGTCTTGCCATGTGATTCTCAGTATTCGTATTAAACAGCTTTGATGATATTTTTCTATTCGTTTGATATGCCTTCTGTAGGTGGTCCACGTTTCGCATCCGTATGTTAGAGTTGGTATTATAACTGTGTTGTAGACATGAAGCTTGGTCTCCGCATTGATGTCGTGATTGTTGAAGACTCTCCGAAAGCTGTCCGAACGCTGCGCTAGCACATTTTAGGCGATGTTGTGTTTCTGCGTCGTTAGTTGCATTTTATGATAGGTGGCTCGCAAGGTATGGATAATGTTCCACGTTCTGCAGAGGATGGCCATTTATGGAAATGTTTGCAGCTTGGGGATTCCTACCTTGTTCTGCTTGGTGAAGAATTTGCGTTTTGGCAAGATTGACCTCTAGACCAATGCTTTCGTAGGCTTGGTTAAATGCGTTGATTACCAGCTGTAGACCTTCCTCTGTATTGGCCATAACGACGTTGTCATCGGCGTACTGCAGTTCGATTACCGAGGTCGTCGAGACCTTAGTTTTTGCTCGCAGTCTGGCTAGGTTAAGTAGGCCACCGTCGAATCTATATAGAATTTTCACTCCCGGCGGTAGATGTTCCTCAACATGGTGAAGCATGGCACCTAAAAATATAGAGAATAGGGTGGGCGCAATAACACACCCTTGTTTAACGCCTGTCGTAATCTGGAATGACTCTCCTGGTCCATCGTTGCTCAGGACTGTTGCGTGGAACCTATACCGGGTGTGTAGAAAGAAAAATGAAACTTGGTGATATGATATAACGTCAAATTTGACTTATTTTGACAAGTCTCGTGACTTCGGGTAACTTCCAGTATGTATATTTTTACATTTTTGGATTCTTGGAAACATTCTGCGTTCAACGGTACCCCATTATGTCAAATTTTGACAGCTTTAAAAAAATTTACTGAAATTTGGTTAATTTCCTATTTTTGCACTAAACATTATTCTTTATTACTCTAACAGCTTACTCTAACCTTTTTTAAGTGTATTTATTTTGATGTTTCAAAACGCAATCAAATTAAGCGTAAAGCATTTACATGGTGTTTAATTTTTGCTACATTAATTGAGATCGAGAAATATTAATGAATGGTCACCTACATTGAAAAAAAATGATAACTAAATACACATTGCGCACTAACAAAATACTTGCACAGAATGAAAGTTTACCAAAATAACCTCAGGAGGAGGTCACTGATGAAAGCACTAATAAAGAGGCGGCACCTGAGGAAAGAGTCAAACTTATTTACAGCAAGGAATACAATAAGCCTATATAAGATATAGTATAATGGCCAAATGTGTGATAATGACTTTGCAAAACGAAGAAAGGGTGGGCCCTAGGCAAAGCAAAAGGCGTAAAATCTACTGCGCATGCTTGACTAAGAGAGTTATTAGGGAATTATTAAAACGCAGTTAGGGCCCGGCACTAATAAGGTCAGGCACTATTTTGACGCTATTGACAGATACGCATGCGCAAGAACGACCACATTTAGTGCCGACATTAATAAGGTCATTAGGGCCCTGCCCTTACTTGTGGAGGAATTGTACTGAGCCGTATCTTGACCGTGTCTGGCCGTATTTGATGTTTTTGACAACTATTCGCCATTTTTTTTTACCTTAATCCTACTTTCGAAAATGTTTTGTTTTGACGGCCAAAAAAACAAAAATTGGGCACACATATAGTTACCCAAGGAACACAAGGTGCTGAAAAAAATTTGCAAAAACGTTGCGGCAGTAAAACTCCTCCACTATTGTGTTTTTGCTGTTGTCTGCCACAACGTCTTGAAAGTATTGATAAAACGTCGCCTAGCCCAATTTTTCAATAACTTTGGCAGCACTTTTTACAACCGATATAGCTTTTTCAGTTAACTTAATTTAAAAAAAATAAATTCTTACAAAACCCAAAGAAACAATGGCTAAAAAACCAAAAATATATTTTTATACAAATACTTAAATGGTTGATGCGGTTTTGAAAAAACAAGTTTGGATATATGGATGATGGGAATATTTATTTATACACTTAATAATGGATTTTTGGTTTCATCCATGCACCAAATTGACATGCGAAGGCCAGTTTACTGATAATATTTATCACGAAACCTCACCAAAACACGCGCGCTTGCTTCACATATTAAAAATATTTAAAGTTTTTTTTTTAATTTAATTAATTTTTAGATTACATTTTCTTGTTTTTGGACTGGAGCCAAAATAAAAAAAAAATTATCTCTTCCCTAAAACTAGTCTTAGTTTCAAAAATCTACTCTTTTTATAGAATTTTTGATTTTATTTTGGAAAAAATGTTTGTTTTTAAGGTTGTTTTCATATAATGGCCGCCATTGAAACTAACAACGCAACCTAACTCGACAGCTAATATTGCTGTACTTTAGCAAATAATGTTTTTTTTTCAATATTTCTTCTACTTAATATGAATAAGGGACGGGGCTTTGTTCGCGAAGCAAGCCGAAAGAACCCGACGGCTAAAATTACTGTATTAGCTGTTTTTCTGTAACTATTTTTACAACTTCCTGCACAGAAAGCGCATTATTGTCGAAACGACCCGAAAAAACCCGACAGCCAAACTTGCTGTATTATAGCCCAAAATATTATTTTCTAGTATTTTTGAGCAGTTTAATGAACGCTTTTGTTTTTAATACCAGTATGGTCATCAAAATGGGTTGCGCTTACATTATGAAAGCAAGAAGTATTACAGAAACTAAGCAAGCTAATTTACAACCAAAACGTTTTCACAGCTTTACTTTGGTCATAAATTCTAATCTGTACGATTTGTGTTACTTGGGTGTGTTAAGTCGGCGCTAAGTAGGCACCATAGAGAAAACAATAATAAAGAGAGGGTCCCATTAAACGGTGGGAATCTGGCAACAAGTTTGGCTCGGTGCTGGCGCCCCCATTGAGAGCGTACCCAACTAGCAAATTTTTAGTTGTGCCAGTTGTAAAAATTAGAATTGCACTAATTTTAAACGTTGTTTTACAGATAAAGAATAGTTATCATGGCGACGGTCGACAACGTCGACTATTATACGACGCCTAAACGTTTATCACAACTTCAGTCGCCATCACAACTATTTATGACCGTCTATTGTACTAACAGTAATTCCTTAGTTGTGAAGGCACCGACTACAAACCGGTGTGTGCTAAACCAAAAATTGATCAATTTACTCCACGTTTTCTCGCCGGTTTGTTGGAGACGCGGGCGCGCCTGTTTTCATCTAACCAATTTTTCTGTTATGTTTGCAACAAACCAATTTTGGAGCACTGCTGTCTGTCATACAAACGTCAATTAATTCAGTAAAAGTAACTAACAAGTGTTTTGTAAAGTTTCTATTAATGGTATAAATATTCTTCGATATTTTGACATGTGACAGCTGTCATTGAAGGTGATTCCCCAGTGTAGCGGAAAAAAAGAGGAAGGTCCTGTGTAAACAACAAGGATGGAAATTAGGTGAGCAGCAGAAAGCCAAACTGTGGAGCAATTTCGATTGGATAAAAATTGAGGCGTGTTCGCGTCTTTTAAGTTAGGGGATCCGTTCAAAACACAGTTAAATAGTTAAAGCAGTCGAGACACGGGACCCCTTTGGTTGTCATAGAAACTAATTTGTAAACAAACATTAAAAATTATTTTTTTGCTTTTTTCTACAATAAACTACGATCTTTTTGCATATAAAAATCCGTATTTTGTTCTTAGGAATCCTAAGCAACATCTTTAGAGGATTTTCGAAGCGATTTTTAAATCATGATTTTTTTTTAATTTCATAAAATCATCTAAATCGAGGGCGCGCTTGTTTTTTAGAGCTACGAACTATACATTTGACAGTAAACTACCGTCTGTTTATATATTTTGGCATTGGTTCACATGTTTTGATAATGCAAAACATGATATATGACATAGAATATCATTTTATTTTAATAATATGATGGTGTTAGAAATAGTTTAATTTGTAGTCGAATAGTGTATTTATCATTTTACGTAATAAATAGTATTTTGAACAAATAATTGTACTCCAAAACCCATTGAACTATTACTTCAACTGTAGTCGCGATCGCGACGTTCACTCAATCAAAAAATCATCCACCAAATTGGTGCAAAAGTGGGTGGTGTTTGAGTAAAAGTAAACGTTGCGACGCAACGTTGGCACGCGGTGCACAACGTTGAGACGTCGACAAATTGCTAGTTGGGTAGGGTCACTGCATCACGAAAACTGCGTCTTCTTTAAAGAAACCAAAATTTACAGTTATTCGCCAAAAACATAATGGCAAAAATATTTATTTCAAATCTTATTGCTACGCCTATATCCAATTTAATAGGTAGGTTTAATGGTAGCTAGATGGTAAGAACTCATTACATTAGTGGATTTTATTTTACACACGCAAAATAAGGAAAAGCAACCAACATGCGGGTATAAACTTGGCCAAAAATGATTTATTATGCCCTCTTTTTAAAAAATGGAAGTAAAGGATTAATATCCCTAATTGCAAATTCATTGGCTAACGCCATCTTTGATATTCTTAAAATTAAAATTTTTGATATTGGGCCTTTAAGCAAATTATTTTAGTTTTCTAAAAGTCTTTCAAGCATTAAAATCCAATGATAAATAAAAAAGTTATAGTTTTTTTGAGTTACCATATTTTAATTGACTGCTGACTGCGTCGGTCCCAATAACATCAAGTCTGACTATTTTTTTCATAAATGTAATTACACAAACTATCAAAACAGTTGCATTGAACTCATTTTTTTGACATGTTTGGAGCGATCATACAACTATTAGATATAGGACCAGGATGCGAGAAAATTGTCGCGGCAACGGTCAAAATCTAAATTGCCATGACATGGCCAATGGGCTAAAGACAGCTCGATCTGAGCCTGCGCGAGTTTATAACGTCGAATCACCTCATTTCTCGTTCAACACACTTCCAGATGACGCATGCGCATTGGAGCCCGTCTTTAATCCATTGGCAACGGCCAACTTGGTATTTCGCAGGGGTTTCCGCGACACTTTTTATCATAGGGAAATCCACGGGCAGGGCCTTTATAGTATCTCGTAGTTATATGGGAGCGATGCTGACGTCACGCGTTCTAGTGTTATAAGTATCTGACTGTCTGTTTTGCATTTAGTAGTGCATCAGCTATTGAGAAATGGATTTTCAGCCTTTCCAAAACAGTTTGAGAATACCCATTATTTTAACATCTTCGCTAACGCCCCACCGCCGGGTGTCCCGATACCCAGCTTGCTGACTACAGTTCTTTAACTGCCATTTGTACCAACATATTTAGGGGTCACCTAGCATTAGGTGGCATCTAAATCTAGATTAGTTTTAGGTTAGGGGACCGCTAGGGGACCAAAAACAGGCCACTAGATTAAGGGATCACCTAATGCAGTTTAGGGGAGTTCTAAATACAAACGAAACTCTTCTCTAACGTAGGCCACCTTCTTCTAGATGACCCCTAAATAAGTAAATATGTTGGTGCATGGCTGTATTATATGGACAAAGTATAGTCCATTCTGAAAATATCAGCCTTTCCAAAACTCTTGTACGTTTTTTTCGCAAGCTCTTGGACTATTTCGAGTATTATATTTGGACATTTTAGAAGGCCATGCTTGCCGCTGCTGTCAAAAAAATAAACAATTGATTATTAAACGTCAAAAAGTTTTTAAAACAGCTTTTTGTGATTAATAAATTGTTTTTTGCGGTTGTAGAAAAAATCTTGTGTGTAATTCGAGCGTAAAAACTTCGCCGCTTTCAAAACATTGTCAAACTTTTCTCTCAAGCGGCAAAGTATTACTTTGCGCTCTTAATACACAAATAGCTATTATCTCTCTAATAAGTTTTGAATAAACATGCCTTATAGAATTACAGATTTTGTACCTGTTTGCATGTCATGATGAAAGTACAAAGTTCAGAAAAAATTAGATTGTTTAAAAATTGTTGGTCTATAAAAAAACTTACTTGAACTTGTATTATAAGTAAACCACTTGAAATCCAGGAAAACGGGAAAACCGAACTATTATTATAGAGTAATTCACGACAAAAAGCTCATAAAGATCTTGTAGGAACTACAAGTCAAGTCAATGCCTTTCGTAAAAATATACATATCAAAATATATTTTTTAAAAATCAAAATTTATAATCTCTTTAACTGCAAAACCATTCTTAATGAACTTTTGTAAGTTGTTAGCACTTCCAAAGAGCAGTACAACACAGTACTAAAATCCGATATTTCAGATCAGGATTTGTTTCGAGTTTTTTATAATTTATTTATATTAAAAACAAAACCCTGTGCTTAATTCAAGCCCATTTAGATTTTGTGATTTAATGCTTTTAAAACAACAAAAAGTAATTAGAATAAAATTCAATGCACTTTTAGTACATTTTAATAGTACTACATTAGTTTAAAAAAATACAATTTGTTTTGGAATATTTATTTCTATTTTTTAAATAAGTATTTAAAACCAAATATTTTAAAAATTACAAAATATTTTATAATGAAATTTTGTACACCTTTAGTGATCAGCGTTCTCTAAGACTATTGTAACATTTACTTTTTTTTTATTTTTTTTTATCTTGCTTGATATTACAAAAATTTTTAATAAAATAAAAAGTAATAATACAAAAAAGGTTTTGAGGTTTCAAAAATAATAATTTCGATTCTTAATATTTAATTTTACGGAATGAAAACTTTTTCCCAAGACAACATTTTTTACAAAGAAAAACCAGAATTATACATTATTTGTTGTTGCGTGTTGTTTTCAATAGAATATTATGCTCAAAATAATGTACTTGCGTTATACTGCTCTTTAGAAGTTCTCAACAATACACAACATTTTATTCTATTTTAATTTTTTTACATAATTATTTTCCTTTTTTTCTGTATTTTGTCTTTAGTTATGATTACTCTAGAAAATTAGGATGTCCTATGCTATATTTGATTAGTCATCAAATAAAACATAATATTTATATTTTTTAAGTCAACGATCTTTTTAAATCACTGTATTGTATTTCTTTACATAATTATTTTCCTTTTTTTCTGTATTTTGTCTTTCATTATGATTACTCTAGAAAATTAGGATGTCCTATGCTATATTTGATTAGTCATCAAATAAAACATAATATTTATATTTTTTAAGGCAACGATCTTTTTAAATCACTGTATTGTGCCTTTGGAGATTTACTGTAAATAATTACTGAAAAATCTGTGTCAACCTGTCATACTTCTTTTTTCATCTTTGTCTCTCTCGCTATTGGCAAATTTAAAACCAGAGAAACAAGGAAGAAAAATGTTCAAAATGTGTTGGTTGGTAAGTATGTTAAATTAATAGTGAAATAGGTCAGTAACTACACACCAATAAAACAGAAACTTGTATTGTGATAAATATTTATTTTAGTGCAAATTTTAGTACAAATGTTTCTTCTATATTGGCTAACCACATAGCATTCTTTTGCATACGCTGACTACATACCATTTAAGGATATACTTATAAACACTTGCATAGGATATTCCAAGAAAAAACCTTTAACGAACAATATTTTTAGTTTAACTTTTGAAAGTATATATACCGTCATAAAAAACCTGCCAAAAGACATCAATAGTATTTTGAGTACATTCTTAGTACATGATAAGAATATAAAATTATTAGAACATTATTCCTTATATTTGGTGATTATTTTTGTGACACCCCAAGATTATTCCATTTAGATATGAATAAAACCTTTCATCCCATCAATGGGATATTTTAGAAATTTTCCGATCAGAACATTCCCAGAACATTTTATAAAGGATGTTCAAGGAATGTACTATTTAAGATATTCTGGAGACGTCTTCTTCGAGACATCCCATGTTCCTGCAGTTTAATGAATCTGTCCGCCTTTAGTAGATGGCGCTAGCCAAGATTTTTTTATCCTTTAGATACTATTATTATACACATAAACAGCCAAAATTATTTAAACTGAACCTAATAATTGTTATTAAGAAGTATATATAAAGATGGTGGTGATACATCCCAGTAAACACTGTTATGTAGAAATTACGTAAATTTAAGCTCACTCAGAGGTCACAATAAGGTAAAATTTAAGTCACATTAAGCTGCGAAACCTCTGCATAATGCCATGCGCAAAGCCCACCTAATTGTTACATAAATATTATGTAAATAAAATGACATACCTTTTACATAAATATTACATCCATGTTACGTAAGAGTTAAGTAAAAACTACGTAAATTTTACATAACACGTTTACCTTGTTATTTTAATTTAAGGTCAGATAGAGGTAACAATTATTTATTAATAAGGTAAAATTTAGGTCACATTAATGTGCGAAATAAAATGACGTACCCTTACATAAATATTACATCCATGTTACGTGAGGGTTAAGTAAAAACTATGTATGTTTTACATAACAGGTTTACCTTGGTATGTAAACTTAAGGTCACAATAAGTTATTAGTACGGTATCTAAGTCTGACATGATCATGCAGCTTGAGACAGGCCAACGTCGGTGATTTACGAAGGTCCGTCAGTGGTTGCTTGACACGCTCCGACATTGACAAACTGCAAAGTTAACCAGTTTAAGTCATAGAGAAAGTACTATGCGAGAGTGACCGATACTGTGTTATACTTGGGGAACATTGTTTATCGGCGACACGAGCACAGCCAGTGGCTACAGGAAGAAACTTCTTGTACAGCCAGACGCATAATAAATACATATATTATTTTGGTTAATTTTCTACAGACACTTACTTATTTAATAATAAAAAGATATGAAAAAACTCAACAGGCGTAGTTTTTTCATACTTTTTAGTGTTAAAAAAGCAATGCATTCTGTTCATCACTGTTCCGTGCAGCTAAAAAACTTTCTTTAGCTTACAAAAAGTTTTTTGGACCCTTTAAAAGTCTAAAATAGGAGGAGGGAGTTATAACTATGTTGAGGTCTATGTTAAAGTCTTACAGATTTTATAAATGTTTTAGCCTAAATCTCTTTTTTTTTGTTTTATTTTAACCTATTATCTTCTTACTTAACTCTGTATAGATCATCACAATATTTTCCTCAGGGATTTGGTTCGCAAAAATTTGAACCTCAATTTTCGGCACTTTTCAAATAGTCCCCTGCTCTCTAGCTTTAATGGTAGTGATCCAGCCTGATTTGAATAGCATTTTAGACTTTACAATAAAATTTTAATCCACTATATAGCTAATCCCATAAACTCGCGCGATTTCGAAAACCAAAACTAATTAAAATAACTCACTTTTGAAAATCTAAAAAAACCGTTTGCCAAGTTTGACAAACTTTGACAAGCGGTGGAAAAAACCGGTAGGTACTAAATTAAAATGCCCTACAGGAACGTAGTTCCTGCGCAGCCCTATCTTTCTGTTAGTCTCCGTAAGTTATTAGGTTGTCTCTGGTTTAAGTCAGTTTAAGTGGCGGAAGAGGTAATTCTTGTAGAGAAGTACCACTATCTTGTCAGTACCTCAAAGTCCGCATTCTAATTTTGAAATATCTTCGCTCTTTATATATATAATATTATCATCCACTGTACAGGGAACATAGTGACATTAGCGCCATCTCTAACTACTAGGAAGAAACTATTAAGCAGTGGTAATTTTTATTTTCATAATATTTTTGTAAATTTCAAAATTTTAATTTGACCCAAATCGCGTTATAGAGCGTTTACCTAATTTAGACGATATAAATATTACAAAAAATCTTTTATGTAATACTTATGTAACATTTGAAATGTGAACTTACGGTTCAATTGACTATATATATAGTCATTATGCAAAATTTAGGACTTTAATTTGAAGTAAATAATTTTACAGGAAAATTACAAAACTTTATGTAACAATTATGTAATATTTGAAACGTAAACTTACGGTTCAATTGACTATATAGTCATTATGAAAATTTAGGACTTTAAATTGACGTAAATAATTTTACAGGAAAATTACAAAACTTAGATGACATCATGTTATAGAGCGTTTACGTAATTTAGATGATATAAATATTACATAAAATGTTTTGAATAATAGTTACATAAAATTTGAAATGTAAACGTAATGTCTAAATTGTTACATAATAGTTATGTAAATTTTATTACTTTCATTTAAAGTAAATCATTTGATGTAACGTTTACGTAAATTATATTACTTAAATATTACATATAATTTTTTATGTAATAGGTATGTAATATTTTTTATGTAAAATTAGGGTCCCAATATTTACGTAAATTTGAAGAATTTATTTATGAAGTCATATTATTTATGTAAAATTAACATTGCTTATGATGACTTACATTTACAGTCAAAGTTTTGACGTAATATTTACATAATTTTTTTCTAATATATTTATGTGAGATTTACGTAAATATGATGTAACATATTTTACATAAATATATTAACCTTCCATTTATATAAATATTAGGTTAAAGTCACAAGTGTGTTTACTTGGATCTATGCTATTGCTATTAGGGATATTCTCCAGATGTCTTTACATGGGTATTCTAAGAATGTCCCCTTCCCCCTCCCCCCCTTCCGACAGACGACGTTTATGAACGGTCTAAATACATGACTAAATCGAAAAAGTTCCATATATATAACTAACTAACATTTTATGTATGAATGTTAACCTATACGCAATGAGACATCGACCATTGATATTCATCGAGAGATTTTATTCTAATTATTACGGAAATTCTCCTCCTATTAGATATGCACGTGATTATAACGCACTTGAAACCTTTAAAAATATCGGTTTCTAATTTTGGGTAATTCTACGGTAACGGTCGTTACACTGGAAATACGGTTTTATAATTTACAATTCCATCTACGCACAGGTTAAAAATATTGTCCAAGAAGTAGTAACTAATAATGAAAGTTTAACATTTCTTTAGTGTAACATGTGTGAACTTAAAATTGTATATAACATTAGGCCTACACAAACTCACTGTAAAATAGTGTAACGGTCGTTACGTCCTGTATGGCGTAGGGTTACCCTTTTCCTATTGAAATTTCTTATTGCGGATATCACAAAGCGACCAAACTTCAGACTTTATAGCTAAATAAATTATGATTTTTATTCTGTGAACTTCTGAGGCGTTTACTGGCCTAATGTAAGTACTTAAAATCGTTTTTCCAACGCGCAGGACTTTATCAAGACTTGCTCGGTAGGCTCATCGTTTGAAGACACCAAACTTAGCGGTATTTACATGACTTCCGTATGTAACATTATAGGCTATAGTTTAAATCGAAAAATATGTGCTTCTAAATACTATATTAGTGATAAGGCACAATTTTGTTTACTAGCTTTTTATCATTTTAATTTTTGCAAAAAAAATTGAGTTTTCGATATTTTAAAACCAGTTTAAAAATGTCCACGAGAATTTTCAGAAAGCTTGTCCAACAAAAACTGAACTTAAAAAACGTCCAAAACTTTAAAAACGGTTCTAGGCCCATCAGTGTTAGCACAAATTTGAGAAAAGTTGAAAATGGTATTATTACATTCGATGATGGGGACGTGGAAATTCCAAAGAAAACTATCCCGGAATATGTTTTTGAACGCATTGAAAACTATACGAAATACACTAGCATAGTAAGTAACGTACCCTAGTTCGATAGTTAATTATTTATTTGTGTCAAAACTGTAATTATATTTTTGATCAAGATGAATGTTCTCATAACTATTTAAAATAAAATTTCACGGACCGAAACAGCTAATTTTAAATGATTACATGTTAACCATCGCAAGGGATAATGGCCAGTATTTTCTCGCAATCTACTTGTGAAGCAACTTTTTTATGGAAGTAAATTTAACAGGGTAAAAACTATTTTCAATTTTTGATTTCTCTGACTTTTCCAAGGTTTTTCTGAACAAAAATAAAAAACCCCGGTTATTTTGCAAGCTCCAATAAGCATATTAAAATAAAAATCATTTTTACTTAAATGTTTTGCGTCCTAAAAATGTTTTAAAGAAAAGGTAATAACAAGCTTTTAGACCTATAAAAAATACTTTAGGTTAGTTTATTTTCATTTTTGCTTAATTTGGTTTATTACCTTCTTCAGAACTATAAACACATTATACCAAAATAGTAAGAAATCTTAAATGTTAAAAATTAGTTAAAGATTTTGTATTACATAGGTACAAAACAACACAATTACAAGGTAAATAAATGATGTCAAAGAAAAAATCAATTTTTTGGTATTTCTTGCAAAAGTATTAATCAAGTAAGGGCGGATCCTAGACTTAATTCTAGATTTAATGCCAAAAATTATGCAAAAAATGTCATTTTTTATAATAAAATAAATTATTTTAAAAAAAGTTTACTAAAAACGCCATTTTTTACACGTTTTGAATGACGTTATCGCGCCGCAGGCACAGATGTAAAAATAAAGGTGGAATGATATCCTATAAATAAAATCACCGCTATATGTACTGGACATTTGCGAGCCTAAATCAGTTGGTATTGACAAAATTCGGCTAACTCTGAGGCTAATAATATAAAGAGTTATCGCCATAAAGGTATCCGGTTGTATAACAGCACTGAACCAATCAAAACACTATCGGTGGGATTTACTAAAAAGGTTTAGTCTATTTTAGAACGGTCCTAGGTTTAAGTGAAATTTTTGGTTTTAAGCATTTTAAACCAAACCTCCTTGAGTTTTGGACATAGTTTGATTTATAAAAATAATTTTAATAAATTTGTTTATTGAATAATCATCTTAACACAATATTTTGTTGGATTTAAGAAGAAAGTTTCACATTAGGAGAAAAGAAAAATAAAATATTTAAACCCACTCGGGGTTTAAATAGTCAACACTCAGTAGAACAAATTAAAATTGAGGTTATATGTCACTCTAATTAAAACTTACCCTTGATAATTAATTTTTACAATTAATACTTGATGTCACACAATGATTTAGGAGTAAATAATAAATAAGGAGTAAATTAATTTTGTATTTATTTAAAAGGTGTTTTTATTTATGAAATGCATTAAACATCTTAAATGCAAGTTTTTTTACATTTCTGTCACTATTGAAATGTCAGTTTAAAAATAGTAGCGCTGCGTTCAATTACAAACAGCGAGTTCGGATCTTTTATCTCTGCTTGCACCTTGGCTTGCGCCAAACTCTACTGATAAAAGCTACAGCTTTAAAATGAGTGGGCTTTGAGTAAGGAAAGTTTTTTTGAATGAACTTTTAGATAAGCTCAATGTTTTACTTTCAGTTTGTAAATAAAGTAATATAGTTGTTTTGGGTTTTTTTGTTTGGTATAATTTTCGTGCATAATCAGTGACCTTCACTTATGTTTGTTTTGCCTCATAGTGCCCTCATAAATATATTTTTTGTACTGAAAACGGGTTCAAAATATGGAGTTTTTCTGGACAAAATAGGAGGTGTTTTATTGGTTGATGAACAACTTGGGGTATTAAATAAGGTGAATTAATCCTTGTAAAAACGATTACGTAGGGAAATTATAAACGAACTTATTACCAAATGCCACAAAACAATCCTTTCTGGGGGCTATAAATTTAAACCACCCCCCCTGAGGTGGTCTAAACAATCACCAACTTTATAACCTCAAACACAAATAGTGAAGCTATTATGTGCCAAATTTTTGGCGTATTCGCCATTTGCTATTTTGAAACCTGTCAAAAAAAATTAGTTTTGGGGCATTTTCTTCTAAAATATGGTGTATTTTGAGAAAAAAGCAGTTTTTCAGTGGTATTTTGCAATAACAATACCAAATAATCAATAACTTTGTGTCTTTTTTGTATGGGTATGTGTTTATTGAATATTGGTTTTAAAATTTAGTACCCCCACAGGTGTAAATATGGGGGGTGTAATACCTGTGGGGGGTACTATTTTAGATCTTAGTAAATCTCACTGTATATTTTTAGGAAAAACACGCAAAAAAAACGAAAACATTTTATTTTGACTAATTTTTACATGGGGACTTGATACCCACCTGAAAATGATATAACTACTTTTTCTATTAACAAAAATAAAAAAAAACAAATTTTAATATATTAGGTACGAAAAATCATGGTAAAAATACCATTTACTGATTGTAGAAAAGACAAATCAAAAAAAAAATAATGTCAAGTCGATTCGATTAATGTGACTACGTTCTTTTATTCATAACTGTCACCTATATAAGGCGGTCATTTTCTCAGGGTATATTATCAATCCACCTTTATTTTTACTTCCGTGGTTCTAGGCAAAATATTATTCATGGGCGGTCACAGCTTTTTTGTATTGCTGAAATCATGTCATAAATGTGACGAAGGGGAAAATTGCAATGGTAAATCAGTTTTAAGCTTTGGAAATATAAATAATACTCATTGTTAAAAACACACAAGATTAAATTCTTTGACCTGTAGACCTATAGAAAATATTTTAGAATAAATTAAATTAAAAAGAATAATAATAATTTGGACTAAATTATACCAAATTAAAGTGTCATTTTATTAAGGCGCAATTACACAGACGAACATGCTCAAATAAATGCTCGTGCAAAAGATCTAAAATTTTTTGCGTGAACATTTTTGTGAGCTTTTCTTTGAACATTTTGTTCGGGTAAATTTTTGAGAAAATTATTGCTATCTATTTTGGAAACATATTTTTAAAGATGAGAATAAATAAAATTTCACATTAGTGATCAGTGATCTCAATTCTTTAAAAAAATGGAACACCAACTTTAATTTAAAATTTTTGTGAAAAACAGCCGACGGCAAGCGAAACATTATTATTGGCTCTACTACCAGTTTTGTCACATGGATTAGGGTTACTTATAATATTTTTTTCTTAGGGTTTTTCCCGGATTTTTTGCGCGGGGTTTTTTGGGATTTTCTTGCGAGTTTTTTTTTATTTCCAAGGGTTTTTTTCCTAAAGTCAAAAAAAAACCCAGGAAAATTTTTCTTTTCCAAAAAAATTTTGAGTTTTTTAAATATCGGCAAAAAACTCAAAAATTGCACTTTTAAGCGGTAATCCGCGCCTCACGACTATGAGGAGTGGTGGGGAGGGGGATTTTTTTTAAACATATTTTTGTAACTTTACTTTACCTTTAGCTTTTATTGTTGTTTTTTAATTCCTCACGCCAGATTTACCTAGTTGGTTTAAGGTCCCAAGGGTTGCTTAAAAAAGCAAAAGGTTCATGAAAATGCTAAAGATATAGATATTTACTGTCAATTTAATGTAATAATAAAGGACGATTACTGACACGGAACAAATAATATGCAAAGGCACAAAATTCCGATTCAGAAGTCTAGTCTATTACTGCTAAATTATATTTTTTTAGACAAGGGTCGGGATCGTAGGGTTGTAAAAGTGGGTAATAAACGGGTATTATTTAGACCAAACGTGCTTTTGTTTATATATTTAAGATTTAATAAAGGGTATATAGGTTTTTTAATTTGACTTAATTATTATTGTATTGTGTTTTAAACTAAGAAGTAAAATAAAGAGATATTCTTTGAAACGTAAATTTTTATCATTACATTTTACAGGCAACAACAATAAATAAGTGCCAATTACTTTTTTATTCTCGTTTTTTTACAACCCCAAAAAAGTGACAAGTATACTGGCATATCCCTTATAAAAATCAGGTCAATCGAAGTTGCTTATGAGGTAAAATGTGAATTTTGACATCAAATCGTTTTTCCGTCGCAAAGCACTTAATTAAAAATACCTTGTTTTAAAACTTAGTCTTTCTATTTTCAGTTAAGTTCAGTGAATTCCCATAAAACTATAAAATTTAAATGTGTAAGAAATTTCTATACCAACATTTCTTCAAATAAATTTTGCTTAACATTCTCTCCAAAATTTCCGTGAGTCTTTTTGTACGAGATTTTGCTCCAACTTTTTTTTGAACATTTTGCTCAAGAGGCTCGTGTAAATGTTTGTCGGCATTTCAACATCAAAGGAAAGTTTGTCTGTGTAAATGCGCCTTTACATGTTTGAAAGGCTGTTGAATTAAACTAAAAATGTAATAGTTAATCGCGCCACAGGCAATTATTTTTGCATTTTAAGCAGGATTTTTCTTAACCTTTCTGATCTTTTTCACGTTTTTTTGTGATATTTGGAGTATATGTACTGAAGAACAAAAGAAAATATACTGTGTTTTTGGCATTGTATGAAAATCAGAGTTCGGAACGCATCCCAGCAGACACAAATCGTCGGCATTGAATCGGGCCGACGTCGACAATTGCGACAAGTGCGATTTTTATTTTTCGGTCAATAATCGATAACTGACGGAGGTCCACATTACTACAGTCGACTTTATGCCGACACCACTTTAGGACCGACGATGGTCCGATTGAAACTTTGTTTAATCGGTCGAAAATCGGCAACTGACGATGGCCCGATTTACTATAGTCGACTTTATGCCGACGCCCACTTTATCTGCTTTAGGGCCGACGACGGTCCGATTGGAACTTTGTTTAATCGGACGAGAATCGGCAACTGACAATGGCCCGATTTACTATAGTCGACATTATGCTAACGCAAACCTTATCTGCTTAAGGGCTTTAATCGGTCGAATATCGGAAACTGACTATGGCCCGATTTACTATAGCCGACTTTATGCCGACGCCCATTTAGGGCCGACGACAGTCCGATTAAAACTGTTTAACCGACAACTGACGATGACCCGATTTACTATAGTCGACATTATGCCAACGCAACCCTTATCTGCTTTAGGGCCGATAATGGTCCGATTGGAACTTTTTTTAATCGGTCGAGAATCGGCAACTGACGATGGCCCGATTTACTATAGTTTCTTCTGCTTCTGCTTTTTAGTTTCTTCCTAGTATGTAGAGATGGCGCTAATGTCACTATGTTCCCTGTTCTGTGGAAGATAATATTATATATATAATTCGCAAAGATATTTCAAAACTAGAATGCCGACTTGACAAGACGGTGGTACTTCTCTACAAGAATCACCTCTTCCGCCACTTAAACCAGCCCGACTAGTTATTAAGCACCCGCATTATCGAAACTATCAAGCAACCACCGACGGACCTTCGCCAATCACCGACGTCGGGCCGCTTTAGGAAACCAATGTCGGACTTGAATAGTTTACCGATGTCGGGCCGAGACCAGCTTGCCTACATAAGACAGACCAAATTAAGTAGCTTTATGGGCGGATGGTCGGTACCATGTGGTTAAACCATATCGGACCTTAATCGTACGGCGACGGTATGCCGATGTCAGCAAAAAGTACAATTTACCATTGGTCCGACGGCGGGCTACAGTCTAACATTGCGTCGGCAAACATACATTGGGCCTACATCGCAAAGCGGACAAAAAATACTGCTGGTCCGATGTCGTAAATCGACGTCGTGCCGATGACGGCAAACTCGGCAATCGACATGGGGCCGACGAAGGCCCGAGGCAACCGTGTTTGCTGGGATACCATAAAAAACGCATAGGTTCTTATAAAAGTTGGTGATTTTGTATCTGTTCTAAGCTGACTCTCTCGCCAAATCTGATTTGTTTAGGTTTTTACAAGTTTGTTTCACATGCCGCATAGAAAACGTAAAAAATCTGATAAAACATTAGAAAATCGCGGTTTTTTGGCAGGGGGGAACCATTCCCTGACTTTGCCAGTTCACTTTTTAAATTCTCTGACTTATTTAGGTTTACCAGGGTTCCCTGACCAGTTTCAACTATGTTTTGAGTGCATATTATTACAACCTTTTCGTTTTAATTTTTCAAAACTTTTTTTTATGAAAGTGGCATTACTAAAAAATGGACTTGACCCTTTGATGTTTATTAATTCATACAAGGTAGGGGGGTGCCTACTTGATGATATGGAATTATTCTTAGTAAATTTTATAAGTTTTTGTTCAAATCAAAAATTTAATGCAAAACAAGTCGATTTAAAAATTAATTCTTATATTTTCTCTAAAAAAAAGATGGTGTTGATGGAGCAGAATCTTGTGATAACAGAGCAGAATTAAAACGGAATGGAAGAAAATATTTTTATTTTTAAAATATTGTATGAAACCGCTTAATCAAACTTCTCCAGAGAAAAAAAAAATAAATGAAAGAATTTAGTTATTGCAAACGCCTAAAGGTGTACAATTCCTCCTAAAGCTAGCAAAAACATTTTATGACAAATGTTTTTTGCTTTTCGTGATACCGGAAGAGATTGAAAAAAAAACATAATTTTCACTTTTACCAGGTATTTTAAGACCGGGAAAAAATATAATGGCAAATACCTCCCTGCCAAAAAAACGCATTAAATCCCATAAAAAACGCATTTGATTTTTATCACATTTTATAGGGTTTATAAGCTTTAGTGAGTCAAAATTTTAGGTTTAATAAAGTTTGTTACTTGTAATAATTTATGAGATATGTCATTGATTTTGGTAAGATTCAAAAAATTTTACATGCTTTTATGTGTCCATCTTTAAAAAAATATATATTTAAATATATCCACAACATTTATGGATTTTCCAGTGCATTTTATAAGTCTTTTAATATTTTATAGTTTTATATGATAAATTTACCATTCTTTCATAATCTTATTATGTATGGCTAAAGTATTTGACACAGAGAAATCTCATAAAAACTCTGGTTTTTTCGACCACCTCAAACCTAATTTAAAAAGCTATACTTAGTATTACGGGTGCACCGAGTACCGAGTAGTTCGGTGCTCGGTCAGAATTTTAACCGAGTAATATGTACTCGGTGTAAGGTAGATTAATAGAAAAAATCCAGTTATGCATGTCAAGAACAGAAAGAAATGAGACTAATAATAAATAATTAAAAAAAAATAATCATTCATAACTTTCATTAATGTATTTAAGCAAAGTAATAATAAAATAAGTACTGAAATTTATAAACACAAACACAGTGAAATAATAATTTAATACTTATAATCTAATATTATATGATGTTATGGTGTATCGTATACATGGAAAAAGGTCGCATATGATATTTATATCATATATATGATATTTATATGATAAATTTACTATTATTTCATAATCTTATTTACTACATGGCTAAGATTTTTAAAAGAGAGGAATCTCATAAAAAATCTGGTTTTTTTTACCACCTCAAACCTAATCTGAAAAGCTTTACTCAGTATACTTACTTACCTAGTTTTATATATACTGTCGTAGATACTTCCGTAAAAAAATCTTATTAAATATTATAAACAAGACCTCACAAAATCTCATAGAAGCTTATCAAAGTAATAAGATCTTACCTGCCCTAACCTATATGCCATAACTAATATTAAGTCGTAAAAATATTTTCTCGCCCACCTGAACTTATAAAATCTTATAAAAAGATCATCTAAGGTACATTATTTTACAAAAAAAATATTTTTGGCTTATGAAATCTTGTAGGCATTTATAAACAATGCCTTAAACAATCTCATACTCACTTATCAAATATTCATGCTAAGCTCACAAAACATTGATTATGAGAGATAACGGAGAGGGATATACGGGTATATTTTGGTTTTTTTAAAAATATAAACACTCTGTAGAAAGTAAATAATAGGTTAATATTAAAACTATAAGTTTTACTAGAATATACGTTTGCTTCAAAAAACGCACCATGCGAGATGACATGGATTTCCACTTGTTTTAAATGCAGAGTCACGTGATGCGTTTTTTGATGAAGGGTGGGCACGCTAGGTGAGAACCGGGTGTAACCCTTATATTACAAGTCATCTAAAAGTTGATTTTGATATATCATTTTTTCCTAGGAATGTTCGATAACAGGGCGAAAATACACATACGGCGAAATTCGCACCAAATGTCGAAATTTAGCAAAATCATTGAGAAAAAAGCTAAAACTTCAAAAACACGACGTCGTCGCACTCTACATTCCCAACATACCAGATTTCCCAATAGCTGCATTAGGTTGCCTGGAAGCTGGGCTAGTTATTACTACAATTAATTCACTTTATATGCCGGGTAGGTAAGAAAAAAAAGTTAATCTCGTGTCCGAAAATATAAAATAAAAGTAAAACGCAAGATATACCTTTGACATCAATTTTACGCTTATTAACTGAATCAGCTCCGACGCAGCGGGCGGGGCGGTCGGTCGTTCGATTACTTAGTCAGGGCCGTCTTTAATTTACAATTAAGATTTTAATGATTTTACAAAAAATATTTTTAACGCTAATTGTTTATTGCGTAAAATAGGTAAAAATTAAAAACTGGTGGAATTTTTGTTTATGTAATTACTATAAAGTATAAAAATAAACAATTGTCAAAACAAATAATAATAATAAAGTACAGTATCGAAGTAAAACCTTTTTGTCAAATGCTACCAAAATTATAAGCGCAAAAACCATTATGTATAAACAAAAAATATTAAAACTTACAGTACAGTAAACAAAATAAAATACAGGCCGATCAACTCCTACCGATTTAGTGTCCTTTAATCCACCTTCGCCGCCATTTTCACGTAAAAGTGACAGAAAATCCATTAGTTTTCTGTCAATATGGCGGCGAAGGTCGAAAAAAGAACACTAAAACGGTAGGAGTTGATTGACCTATGTGGAGAAGGTATTGCGTCGATTGCCAATATTTACATCACTCTGGTAATTCTGTCTCATTTACTTAGTTTATACCGTTAGTAAACCGTTTTTATTTTAATGCGGTTTACCGCCAATGCCCATTTCGCCTATTGTTTATACCTTGACGCAACCAAAAGCCGACTGGTTGGTATAGAGGGTACATACCTGGTTTCACATCGGAATCGACCTTGAACTCATTTTGAACTTTTCGGTTGGCAGCACTGGCTTCCAAAACGGTTTGAGGGTTTATACGCACTTTTAAACGGTTTTACAAACGCTAATCCGCATTTTTAAAACGATTTTAGCTAAAGCGCATCGGACCTCTTAAAACGGTTTAGGTAGTGTTTATACATGCGTTTTAGGAAAACGGTTTGAAATTTAAAAGGTTTAACGGGCCCGTATAAACTATATATGAATATATGTTTTCTAAACTTTTTTTACATGTGATACGCAGTTTTCCCAACTGCTATCTGGAATGTTAAGAATTTCTTTGTGAATAAGAGCAATTACTGATAAATTTAAGGTGGGAGAGGTGTTGTTGCGCCTTAAACATACAGTGATAAGTACAGTGTACAGTGATAAGGCGGTAATCTAAGTACTGTATGTCCAAATTTTTCAACCATTTGGTCACAGGAAAACACCTTTTTTAATGAAAAATGTCTTAAAACTTCTAATAGTTGTTTTTTGTATAGTTGTCTACAAAATATATATCATTTTCCGTCATATATTCTTGAATTTGACTTTTTGGCTACTTTTTAATAGTTTGTTGACAAACCAATCCTCAAATAAATCTGCTATGGTATCTTCATGCATCATGATAATCTAAACTGCTATCTCGTATGTCTTTTGAAGATAAACATAAGACATTTGGTATAAAGCTATTTTTTGTTCCGTTTCGATTTGACGGTGTGTTGATCTGACATTTTTCGGAAGAGTCAACACAACCCTTATCAGGGGTATAAAACTAGGTAATAACACACACACTACTGGATGTACTTGGTCCTACCCACGGAATCCACACTTTTATTTAGCGTGCACTTTAAAAAATTATGCAGGGTGGGGACTCTAACTGGAATAAATTCGCTAGCGCTCTTATAAAGATCTTGGAGAAAAACGCAAAAACACGTCTAGTAAGATTTTTCGTGGGCTTTATAAATCAGTTATGTTGTGAATTTGGAACCTTTGGTTGCACTAAAACAAAATTATGATTGTTTTCCACAAACCAAAACTATACTTTTGTGCACTCCACGCGCGTTTCGCTAACAACGTTAGCATCATCAGGAGACGATAAACAATGAACTAAATTAATCTACGCTCTATCTTATATACAATCCTTTAGTGGGAGGAGATAAGACTAATAATTTGTGATTGATCACGATTTTTAATCCTATCTTCCCTCAACCAAAGAATAAAGTGTACTAAACGGGATGGGTCCTCTATCTTTATTTAAACTATTTCTGGATTTAATGATTTCCATACTTTCATATGCATTCAAAAGTCTTTTGTTTGGTACACTTTTTAGAAGTTTTAGGATATCTAGTGTGAATCTATGATTGTTTTCAAAAGCATGCTCGGCCACACTTGACTTTTCTGTTCTTCCGTATTTAAATTGTGCTAAGTGTTCTTTAAAACGTGTTTGAATAGAGCGTCTCGTTTGGCCAACATATTTTTTGTCACAATCCATGCAACTAATTTCGTAAATTCCACTTTTTTCTAGAACTGTAGTTTTATCCTTGGGATTTCCTAGTAAGCTTTTTATTGTGTTACCGGATTGATATACTAATTTAAGACCGGTGTTATTAAATACTTTTTGTAATCCTTTCGTATAATTAGGATTATAAGGAATTGATACAAATTTTGAGTCGCAGGTATCTTTTTGTCTGAAAAAAGTAGAATTCCGAAAGGTCTTTTGAAAAGAATGTCTATTCATCAGCTTATTTATTAAGCCTTCGTCGTAACCGTTTTCGCCAGCTATATTCCTAATCCTAGTCTTTTCTGCTTCAAATCTTTCTTTGTTTAAGGGGAAATTTACTAATCTATATGTTAAAAAGTGCAAACTTGCAAGCTTATGTTGTAAGCAATGAAAAGAGTAATTTGGAATATACCTGTTGGTGGCCGTTCCTTTTCTGTATAGGTCAAAGTCCAATTTATTTTTATTCCTTATAACCAAAGTGTCTAGAAATGGCAGTGTACCGTTGTTCTCTGGTTCATAAGCAAATTTAATAGTGCGAAATTTGTTATTTATTTTTTTGATAAAATTTTCAACACTAGTTACTTTAGTGTTGAATACTGCAAACACATCGTCTACATACCTGAACCATACTCTGGGGAAATACTCAAATTCTTTACTTATATCTGATACAAATTTGCTCATAAATAGGTTTGCGATAAAAGGTGATAAACTATTACCCATTGTGGTTCCTTCTAATTGCTGGTAATAGTTATTTTTATATTGAAAGTAATTTTGATTCATGCAGAGTTTTGTTAAAGTTATTGTTAAAATTTCAAACACGTTTTAAAGAACACTTAGCACACTTTAAATACGGAAGAACATAAAAGTCAAGTGTGGCCGAGCATGCTTTTGAAAACAATCATAGATTCACATTAGATATCCAAAAACTTCTAAAAAGTGTACCAAACAAAAGACTTTTGAATGCATATGAAAGTATGGAAATCATTAAATCCAGAAATAGTTTAAATAAAGATAGAGGACCCATCCCGTTTAGTACACTTTATTCTTTGGTTGAGGGGAGATAGGATTAAAAATCGTGATCAATCACAAATTATTAGTCTTATCTCCGCCCACTAAAGGATTGTATATAAGATAGAGCGTAGATTAATTTAGTTCATTGTTTATCGTCTCCCGATGATGCTAACGTTGTTAGCGAAACGCGCGTCGAGTGCAAAAAAGTGTAGTTTTGGTTTGTGGAAAACAATCATAATTTTTTTTATAAATCAGTTAAAAAAAATTTTTTTAACCCTCTTTAAGGGGTAAAACCTAACCCTACTTAATTTTTTTCAATGGGATGATACCACTTGTGGCACCTTGTTGGAAAGCTCTTTTAAAAAGAAAATTGATGGTGCTTTTTTTTCGACAGTTAAATTAAAATTAAAAAAAAAACTGTTTTATGGCATTAAATTATGAAATAAAATCTCCTGACCTAAAAATGCATATTTTTTTTAACTTGGCAAGATAATTAATACATAAAAATGGTCTGACCCTCTATTTTTTTAATAAATTGATACCCTTTGGTCCATTTAAATAGGAATTTGAAATACAATAAAAAAATAAAAAGACCAATAGAAATTATTATGAATGCGATAGAATTTTAGCCTTAAAAGAAAATGGCACTTTAAAGAATTTAATACAATATTAATATTATTTTTTTATAAAAAAGTGTAGAGATAATTAATTAAACGAGTTTTTATTTTTATGATAAGAAAAGTTGAGGAGATAGCTAGGTATTCTTAGATTATTAAAAAAGTGTTCTTTGAGTAAAGAAAGTACCCAAAATTTATTTGCAAATCATTCTTTACGCCAAAATATTACTTAACCGAAACTTTAAAAATCGAAATCTTGATGATGATTGGGTTTGGGATTGAAGTTGTCGCGCTACTTCGGGCAAATCATCCTGATTTGCCACCACTAAGTCAAAGTACAGTGAGCAAAATTGAAACGCATTTCAGAAATCATGGGCATGTAAGAAATACTCCTAGACTAAAACAGCTATCGGTAAGTGAGGATACAAAACACCAGCAAGACAAGTAGCTCGGGAGTATAATCTATGCCACAAAACAGTTTTAAAAATTTTAAAATCAGCGGGCAAGAGAGCTTTTAAAATGAAGCCAGATAACGGACAAATTCTTTTAGATTGGATATTGTTCTCAGACGAAGCAACTTTTACTATTAATGGAGAGGTAAGTTGATACTAATTAAATTATTTAAAGCTATAATATTATCACATGGGTTTTGCAAATTCTTATTGGGCATTCTCCATTTTTAGGTAAATCGGCAAAATTGTAGATAGTATGCTGAGACAAATCCACATTGGATAATTAACTGATGGTGACAGATATTTAGAATTTTTAGAAAATATTTAGTACCAGAATTAAGGAGAGCATTTCCTACTGAACAAGATGGCGCACCTCCCCATTACGCCACCAATGTTCGAGCATTTCTGAATGCATTTTTTCGTACTAAATGGATTGGGCGAAGAGGAACTATTGAATGGCCAGCAGGGTCGCCTGACTTTACCTCATTAGATTTTTATCTTTGGGGTTACCTTAAAAGTAAAGTGTATGGAACAAAATCGCGAAATATTGAAGAATTTAAAGAGAGAATTAGGCAAGAAATACAATTAATAACCCCGGAGGTTTTAAGAAGTTTACAAAGACAATTTTACCATCATTTAGCTTTATGTCAGGAAGTAAATGGCTTTCATTTCGAACAACTGTTAAACTAATAAATAAATAATATTGTTTTATTACTCATTCTCTACGTAAATATTTAAAATATGTATTATTAATAATTTTCTTTTTTAAAGTGAGAACGTTTTATTTAAAAAAAAATGGAGTGAAAGGGCGTGTCAAAATAAAAGGGGGGTGCCAAGTTATTGTTTTGCATTAAATATCTTGTAAAAAAAATAAAATTTCATTGCATATAAGTTTAAAAAATATTATTTCATAATTTATGTCTCTAAACAGTTTTTTTCAAACTTTAGGTTAACCCTTTAAAAAAAAAATAATACCATCAATTTTCTATTCAAAAGACCTTTCCAACAATGTGCCATAAGTGGTATCATCCCATTTAAAAAAAAAATAAGTAGGGTTAGGTTTTACCCCTTAAAGAGGCTTAAAAATTTTTAACTGATTTATAAAGCTTACAAAAAATCTTACTACACGTTTTTTTGCGTTTTCCATAAATATCTTTACTAAGAGCGCTAGCGAATTTATTCCTGTTAGAGTCCCCACCCTGTATATAATCTTTACTCCATAGAAACAATAAAGCAAATAAAATTATAATTTATCCAACCTGACCTATAATAATAAATATATAATAATATATAAGCACTAAAGTTTTATATATGCTGTATTTTTCCTATTTGTCTTAATTTTGTGCCAAGTATTTAGTCCAAATTTTAATCCGTAGGGAAGAGTTCGTATATTTTATTAATATTTCACATAATAAAATAATAATGAGTAATAATAATAAATAATCAATAATAATATGAAATATATTCTTGAAATTTATCTTAGTTTTTTTAATCCGTACCGAAGTTCGTAGAATTTAGTAATAACAAAATTAATATTGTATTTTTCCTAAAATTTTTCAGTGTGTTTTACAAATTGTGAACCCGTACATGAGTTATTCATATACATATAATAGTAAACCATTACTTAATATAATAATAACCATATAAAATAATAGAATATTTAATAATAATAACTAAAAATAATATAAAATATTTTTCCTAAAACTTTTTTTTGTTTTACTGAATGTTCACCCCAAATTTTCACCGGTACACGATCTTTCTAAGGGCTTATATTTTATCGAGTAAACGATATATCTTGGGTTTTACTTAAACATAAACTACGTTTATACACGCCTAAAACCAGTTTTATGTAGGGTCGGTTTTTAATAAAAGCGCTTTCTCCGAGGGTATATACGTCCTTCATTAAATGTCAGTTTAAAAAGAACGCAAATAAAACAACTTAAAGCGATAAACCGCTTTCTTAAATCGCTTTAATATAAAATCGTTTAAGTGCTTAAAGCGGTTTTAATGGTATTTATTTATACGACAAAATTTTTAAACCACCCTTATATAAAAGCGCTTTAAGAGCAGTGTTGCCAGCTGGGTTCGCCGAAAATTCACAATTTTTTTGTGGAAAAATCCATAGAATTCCCTAGTCGACAGGCCACGACCCTAAACTTTTGTGACGTCAAACACCTCACCTTCGTGATGTAATTTCGTTAGCAGCTGTCAGTGAAAATATAATTCTGCCTTCAAACTACGTCACGGTTGTGGGGTGTGAGACGTCACCAAGGTTTTGTTTATATAGGCCCTGATTGAATATTAAACTTATATTAAAAATTATGTTTGGTATCACAAAAAAAGATGAAAAACGGTATAACAGGTCGATTAGTTCAAAGCAGTTGAAAATTCCCTAGATATTAGGTAAAATTCCCTATCGCACCAAAAAATACCTAGAACTAGGGAAAAATTCCCTAAGTTGGGATCACTGCTTCACTACGACCAGCCCTCCAATCTACAATGGAGAATCCAGACACATAAAGACCTGTTTCATTCTTATTTGGAATCGTCAGGGAATCATATAATTGTTCCTTGCAGTTGAAGCTACACTCTAATTTAAAAAGTTCGTTATCTGCGAAAACATGGTACCTGTGTGCGTCACCTGTCAAATAAACTTAGAGACAAACACATAAGAATTGAAAAATGCACGAGACTGCACTTTTCAGCAGGTAATAAGAAAAAACCTGCAAAATATAAGGTTGCTGTAACATGACTCTTTAACCCTTTCAGGACGGTTGACATTATATCTGGAAAAAATGCAATAAAGACGGCTGACGTATATATAGGTCAGACTTCTTTTAGGCTTTAAAGGCGGCTGTATGATAAATCAGCCAGAATTGAAAAATTGAATTGGCAGTGGGCCGACTGACTGATATATCATGACTGGAAAATTTGGCGTATGGACTAGCGCCATATGTATCAGCCACTGTCCGATATATGTGACGCTCAACTGTATGGCACACACTCAACAAAAGAGACGCGCGCATCTCTCAAATCATCTGGAAAGCCTATTGCCACGTGTTTGTAAGTGTAAGTGTTTGTAAGTTTTAGTTGCATTCAAAATGTCGTGCGAAGAAGAAGCTGGGCCTTCACGGAAAAAAAAACGAAAATAAATAACAACGCTACAGGCGATTATTGCGGATTAACAGACGTAGAAGTAAGGAGTCCCAGAGTTGTTGGGATTAGATAGTGAAGAGAATCCATTTATTGATAGTGGCAGTGAATATTTGCCAAGTGATGTCGAAGACACCGGTGGCGGAAGCAGTTCTGCAGAAGACAATGATGAAGAATTGCAAGATGTAGGTTTAGAAATTTATCATGATACCTTAAACGAAAACATTCACAATGATAGTGGCATACATATTAACTGGACGAAAAAGAAAAAAAAATGATGATAGCCAAAGTGGAGTAAAGGACATGACATTTATAGAAGACTAACCTGAAATAGATTATTTTTTGAATCTTTTCACTGAAGATACAGCACGTTTCATAATTACCGAGACCAACAGATATGCTATACATTTCCAGCAACTGAAAAACAAAAACCGCCTCTAGAAGATGTGTTGTTTGCTCACACACAACAGCAAAATAAAAACAAAGAAAGTTTTCCAGATATATGTGTAAAGAATGTGACAGATGTACCACACAAAGTAAAAATTGTAATAAATATTTTAGGCCATTATTAGTTAAAAATATATATTTTTTTGCATTTTTATAAAGGGTCCTACAAGTAGATTTCTGTGACCGATATATATGACATTCGTCCACAGGGCACTTTAAAAGCAGCCGTCTGTGTGGCACTGCTACGGCAAAATGATGCCGTCCTGAAAGGGTTAAAAGAGGTAACTATCGCATCCGTACCATCCCCCTAATTGGAGCAAAATCCGTTTTACCTTGGAGAATTTTGAACAAAATTGGCTAGCAAATCATTTCGATTACTAAGAGTGACCAAATGTCCGAATAAAACCGGACACCAGTGGAGTACGCATGAGGAAGGGGGGATACCCCGTGAAAACAAAAGATTTAACGTTTATTAAAAATCGGCAAAATTAAAGTGGTAACATCAAAAATTTTTAGAGTCATTTTTTCAAGATTTTGGTAACAAATCTACAATCAAGCCTTTGGCAGCTAACCAAACCAACTTCGTCAAAAATATTTTATAAAAAACGTGAGAGATTAAAATGGTTACAGAATTTTTTGTTTCAATTGCAAAAATTTAACACGCCTAAGAATGGCATTTTCAGTAAAGCTTTTTCAAAATTTTCGCCTGCGGTGCTTTCTCACCATCGATTGTTACAATTTTAGATTATTTTGGGCAATTTTTGTCAACAACTGGAGGACTGGACAAAAAGACACTACCAGATGTATGTGGCAACGTTTCGGTTTATATTAAACCTTTTGTCAAATAAAAAAAAAATAAGAAAATGTTCAATGCTTCCTCAACCTTCTGTTTCGTACGTCCGTTAGGGATGGAACAAAACACCTTTACCATGATTTTAAAATCAGTTTTTTAGTGTTGTCGTGAAGTGAAACAGCATGTTTTTTAGCAAAACGGAAACAAATTGAAGCTCTCATGAATCGAATAAAATAATAATTATGAAAATTAATTATGAAGGAAATTAAATTTTTTACCGGGTACTGCTACGTCCACTCCGCCTTGCCTTTTCATATTAGGCGTATTAGCTTAGGACCCTCGTCTTTTTTGGAAGTCGATTAAAAATCACAAATAACAAAATGAGAAATAGTTTATCTATTTTTATTTATTTATTTTTTTTTTAAATTTATGGTTAAAAATCATCCTTAAAACTTAAAAGGTATTGTAACTTTTTTGGATGAAGATGCAATTCGCTTTTCCTTACCTTAAGGCAATATTTGTTTAAATTAATAATATAATGAGTGAGAGGAAATAAAACAACGAGAAAAAGTTAGGATATCAAATTGCGCGATTTTTTTTTCTTATATCTTGTTTTGAAATCACAAGAAAAAAACAAAATTTTGTAAAGTCGAACATCATAATAAGAGTGAAAAGTTTAAAGAAAATACTTGTTTCTTTGGTAAAAATTTATTTTTTTTTTCATAAAATGGCTCTTTTGAATGTTTCTTTGACATTAAAGAGAGCTCCTCAGTTATTCATGATAAAAATGTATTATTGCAAAGGTTTTTCTGACAGCCTGTATCTCCTTAATCTGCTGTTTTTTTTTTTAAAGTGAAACTCACTTTTCGAACTTTAAAGACCAAATATCTTGGAAACAAAGGAATTTATACCTCTACAGTATAGGAACTTTTTTCATATTTTTTAAGTATCTCCCACCCATTAAAATATAGGACACGATTCCCATCACACCCTGTATGTATTATTTATTTTTATATATTTTTAAACTGGTTGCCCTAGATTATTTGACCAATTAAAAAGATTCATTAGCCAAATACAGAAATTTAGCAAAAGATAGAAATGAAGGGAAAATTTAGCTGCCTAATAAATTTACAGAAAAGATTTGTGGCGTAGAGATCAAAGTGTGAGGGAATAAATCAGAAAAAAGATTTTCCTGGACCAGGATTTGAACCCGGGACCTTTAGAATACCAGTCTAATGCTCTACCAACTGATCTACTGAGGAACCGGGGTTTTAACTGACTATTCGGAAATCCTTTCGTCCGATTCAGTTGTTAATAGTGGGGAGATCTTTGAAGCCTACTGCTGCTTTAAACATGTTAAAACACAAAAAAACAAGCATACATACCAATTTGGGGATCTTAAAATTGGCGCTTTGACACTTAAAAATTTTTGCAACACTTTTTTCCGATTTATTCCCTCACCCTTTGCCCTCTACGCCACAAATCTTCGGTCAAAAATAGAAAATAAAACTTTTGTTTTTTTTTTAGACGAAATTGCCAGGCAACTAAAAGATAGCAACGCCAAAGCGATTATCACAGTGTATGAATTGTATGACAATATTCTGAAAGGGACAGAAAAATTACAGAAAAAATTGCCCATAGTATGCATAAGAGCTATGGTAAGTTCGGCGTCAATATATTCTTTTATTATGTAAATAATATGAATTTCTTTTGAAATTTGGCACAGTTTTTTCGTATCTCAAAAACTAAAGTACTCTGATGAACTTTAGCAGCCTTTGAATGCACGATATAAATTTTTGCCATTTTTGTTTTTTTTTAAATTTTAGTCATTATTTTTAAGGAATAGACAAAAATAAAGAAAATTTAAGGCGCTCTATACTTATTTACAGAAAAATGATTTGTGGCTCAAAAGGCGAGAAGTACGGAAATAAATTTTTATAATTTTTGTGTAAAACACCAAATATTTAACGGCATAATTAAATTATGTTGCTTACCAAACAACATAAAAAAATATATAATTTTTTTTTAAAGTCAAACGATTTTATTAAAAAATTACACTAAACGTAAAAAATAATTTGCCAGATCTCTGTTTACTACAGTCTAGATTTAACAAAGTTCGATATAAAATCGTGGCTCGATTATTAAAGTTACCCAGCAATTTTAAGTTCGATATTACGCGCCACGATTTTATATCGAAATTAAAATTATTGTTAAATCTAAACTGTAGAAATAGAGATCTGCCAAACTATTTTATACTTTTTTTGTGCAATTTTTTAATAAAATCGTTTAACTTAAAAAAATATAATTTATTTAATTTTTTTCTTTTTAGCATTAATCAGTATAAAAAAATGTAAAAATAGTGTATTGTTACTGGATCAGACCATAAATATGAAAACCACATGCATCTATCTGATTTGGTCTCAAAGTTATAAATCTCCTTTTACACACCACAACCACCCTCTACCCCCGATTCGTTTTCATAAAATTGTATTGTCCCTGTATAAATCTGAGAACCGCATGTTTTTGTATCTGTTTTCATTACAAAGTTCTGAATTTACCCCTTTCACACCCCTCAACCACCCCCTACCTCTCAGAATAATATTGTATTGTAATCGGAACTACATTACTGTGCCAAATTTCATTAAAATCGGTTCACGGGAATTGTGTCAAAAATGAATCGCAAGATTTGATAAATAGACAGCCAGAGTCTGTAAAGTTAAATAAAATCGTTAATGCACTTTAGGGATTAAATAAGTACGTTTAATCCCTCTTTTTAGGGACTACAGTCGCAAAGGTATTTAAAAAAATAATCCGTAAGGGATTAAAAGTTAATTTTATCTCTCAGCCTAGGGATTAGAAGTAAACTTAATCGCTCAGGGAATAAAAGAAATTAATCCCTGGAAAATTAGAATTAAATTTATCGCCAAGCCAAACAGTACTGGCTCTTGGCCAAGATTTCATTCTTAGCACCCTTTCTTGTAGTCGACGAACCATTTGGCCTAGAAATAACGTGATTTTAACAATAACCTTTTCCTAAAGTGCACCTCGGGACTAAAGCCTCTTTTAATCCCCTAGTGACTTGTAGCATGTAGGGTCTACAAACCTTTCGCCGCGGTATTAAAAGTAGCACTTTAGTCCCTAGGTTTATAATTTACTATTAAAAAAGTATTTTCTGTACTTTAGGGACTAAAAACGTATGTCCATTATTTTTCAATTTTTAAAACTTTTTGAAATCTTGACAGTGAAGTTGTTAGTAAAGTAAGAAAATATAATGTGACATAACGTCAGATGATTGGTGGTTTAGTCTTGTGTCAATTTAGTTGAACCAGTAACCAGTATGACATGGCTCTTTTTATTTTTTGTAAAAGTTTTGATGAAAACAAGTCACAAGTGTGCAAAAAATAGTATATATTACACGAGAAAAAACTGTATTTTTATTCCTCGGCGAATTGTAATCCCTTTTTTGTCTTTTATGCAGTTTAACTACATCAAATTAATTAACTGCCTAATTTCAATAACTAATTTATTCAATAAGTTGAAAAATCTAAAAAAATCAAATAAAAATTGATTTTATTTCTTACCCAAGGTAGATAATTTGTTATTTGATTTTTTTAGATTTTTTTGTCATATTTACTTTGAGTTAACTTGACCCAGGGTTAAAATTGATAAGCCGGCCCTCCAAGAGTGCGAATTTTCTGATGTGTGCAATAAATTGCAAACCTGAAAGAGTGGATGTTATTTGTAAGTTTTTTTAAATAATGTTGTTATATCAAAGCAATGAAAAAACATAAACAAATTATAATATAAAAACAAATTTTTTGCAAACGTGCGAAATTTTGGAATGATAACCTTTAGGTTTATCATCCTATTGTTAATATTTTTCTAAATGATAAATGCCTACACAATAGTTAACAACAAAATTGTTGAAAAACGTGGATCCAATTATACAGGATGATACACGACGAAATGCTCATAGAGATTTTGTAAGGTAAAAAATATAAGGCTTTTTTTTACAAGTAAACAGGATGATTTAAAAAAAAACTCGAAATTAAATATATTCTTACCTACAAAATTATTCCTACCGGAATTTTGTGGAATGTTAATACTTCTCAAGAGTAAAACTATTTTAAAAATGTGATATTCATGGTCCGGATTTAATTATGTTGAATTTTTTAATATTTTACTTAAAACAATTTTACCTTTTGCAATTTTTGGTCACACACTAATAAAAGACAATAAAACGAGATAAATAATTGACAAATAACATTTACTGGTCTGTTCTCACTTTCTAGAAAAAAATTATTGTAAAAAAATGTTTTAATCCAGGTCATTTATTTTATTAAAAACTAAGTAAATATCGCAAACTAGAATCAGATGGGGTACGCATTTAATTCAACTTGGTTCCGGTTTCTCAATAGCGGGTTACCAGAGAGTTAAATTAACTCGGGCTATATATCCCAATTTTTTGCTGTTTTAAGCAAATACTTTTTTTAGGGTAACTTTGAGGTAAGGTAACTTACCCTCTTGAAGCTCTGGTTACCCTGGAGTTAATTTTAACCCGCTTTTTAATTTAATTTTTACAAGGTTATGTTGCTCGAGTTAACGCTAACTCGCTCGCTTTATTGACATTAAAATGACGAACGCCTATGGTTCATCAAAGTATTTAATAAAAATTTTCATCCTAAGAACGATTCACCATAAAAACGGCAATTTGTTAAACCAATTTTTTATCCGAACCTTATTTCTTCAAACACATTCGAAATTTATAACACCCGTTTTTAATAAAACCATTGTTCATCAAACTCATTCAATATCAAACTTGGAATTCGTAAAGTCCGTATCAGCAAAATTTGTGCTAAATTGATAACACATGAACGCAAGACGGGTGAACGCAAGTGACATCTATACACAAACTATTGAACGCAACCTGTACAAGTATGCGCGCGTAACAGCGACAAATGCATCAAAACGCCGCGCCGCCGAGCCACCTGCGTGTACGCCTCCGGTTCATGAGGTATTGGCGAATGCGCAATCAATTTAGCAAAAATTTTCTGATAAATTACGGGTTTTACGAATTCCGGGTTTGATATTGAATGAGTTTGATGAGCAATGGTTTGATTAAAAACGGGTCTTTTTCGAATTTGTTATTGAATGGGTTTGAAGAAAATAAAGTCGTATATTTAAAAAGTTAAAAAATAAATAAGATTAACTAATTCGTTAAATAAAAAACCTCTTACAAGCCACTCTGGTCTAGGAGGGTCCCGAGGATCGAGGCCGCATTCCCCCGCTGAATAGCCAAGCTAATCAGCTGGACAATGAAACTCCTGGTCAGTGACTCTCTGCCAGAATTTTTTATTCTCGCAGAGATCTCACTGACCATGCGCTTTGCATCATCACCCCAAGGTCCCAAGATCTCCACACTAAAGGGCACAAAAATGAACCTATTCACTAACTCTTTATACTTGCATCTCTTTTGTTGTTCACCAAGATAGGCAGCTTCACCTGCCTTGGCGCTCGTTCTGGATATGTAACTATCTGCCAAAGTGTCCCGACAGGTTACATCCCAAACGACTTGTTTTCCCTCCCTCCATGGAAAATATGTTAAACCATCTGCTCGTTTTCCATCACTCCTACATACACCAGTTGGTTCCAACATATTTGGTGTATCTGCTACAACCACAGACCGATGAATGATGTCGTTTAGGAATCGATGGCGAGACAACCCACCAGCACTATTGGAACAGCACAGACCGTGATGGCCCAAAATGTCAACAGCGACAGAAATACGAAAGGTGTTATTGTCCAATAAAGTACCCAGTGGAGGAGAAGGAAGAACGCTCAGCCAGGCATTGTTTCTTTTTCTTGAAGAGCTAGAAGGCGAGCTTTTGATTTTGAATCTACTGAATTTTGAATTTTATTTAAAATTATATTTTCACAGAGAAAGTTATCAAATTGATTTTGAGTTTTGGGGCCAGGAGATGGAAAAGAATGTAAATAACATAGATTAAACCAGCTTTTCAAGGCAAATTCATGATCGTAATAATTTTCTTTAAGAATGTATTTTGGAAGAATTGAAGAAATTAATGATTCAGTATCATTGACTGAGCCAAAAAATGCAGAAAAAGTTAAATTTTCAACATTACGAATACCAAGTCCTCCAAATATAACTGGTAGAGATGCTAAAGACCAAACTTCTTCGTTAAAATTTATATTTGAAATGTTTTGCATGGTTTGCCTAAAGAGATAATTAATTTTTAAAAGAAAAGTTTTAGATTTCCAACATGGTGAAGATCTTAAAATATATGACAGTCTTGGTACAGCTAAAGCGTTTTTTTATCAAAAAAGAAGCTAAATGTGAATTTAGAATCTCGAGATTTTTACATAAAAGCTCAATTTTTTTAAATTTGTTATCAAGAGATTTTTCTATGCAATAAGATGACAGAGGAGAACCTAGTAATTCCAATGATGAAAATTCACAAATTTTAATGTCTTGGGCTAGATTCTTAAAATCTAAAATGTGTTGATCAGGTATTGAATTTTAAAGTCCTAAGTCTTTGAAAAAAAGGTTCGGATAAAAAATTGGTTTAACGAATTTATGTTTTTATAGTGAATTATTTTATATAATTGAACTTTATTTTATTTAACGGGTTTGATTTTCCACATTCTGATAAACCGTGGGCGTCCAAAATGACAAATCAAGTACGAACTATATTTTTAAATATTTAAAACTTAGTATCTCGTTCATTAACTTTTATTAGGTGTGACCAAAAATTAGAAGAACTACAGGGTGTGGTTTTAAATATAGAATAAAAAAAAACTTTAAATATTGTCCTTGGCCTTGACCCGTAGTGGCTACAAAATTTTTCGATAAACATTTCGTCGTAAATCACCCTGTATAGTTTAAGATACCAAAAATATGATGTAAATATTATATATTATATTAAAATAGGGGAAAAGGTTTATTATTTTTAGTTCATTTAGGAAGAAAAAAATTAAAATATTTTAACAGCATTTTGATGAGTGGAAATGGTAAAATGCGTGAGTGGGGCGTGGTGGATTTGGTGGGGGGAAAGGGGAGAAAATGGTATTATTGCAGTTTCCAGCAAAACTGTCATGAAGTAAAAAACTTTAATACAAAAGTTGTAGATCGTGCAAAGATCTATAACTTTTGTAAATGTCACTTTTTAACATAATCTCATTCATAATTTTCTAAAAAAATACGAAAAATCGTAATATTTTTTTTCTTCGTTTTCTATTTTTCATTGGCGCAAAAATAATTTCATTTTCACGAAACTTGGTCAAAATATTCCTATTTGTGTCTATACCTGCAATTTTTTTTTAGCTAAAAAAGTAAAATTTTTGTTGAAATACTAATTTTTTCGGTCCAAATCACTTTTTTTCAATCAAAAATTCTCATAGTATTTTTTTGACATTGCTTATTTTTTTTTGTTTTGACAAATACTTTTTGGTGAGATTATAAAAAATTATAGTTATAATTAAAAAACATGCTAAGAAATACAAAAAAACAAATAATTGCTTTTGCAAAACAATGATTTTTTTCAGCAATTGTTGATAATTTCTTACAATTAAAAAAAAATCACGAACCGATTACACCATCTATTTGTACGGAAAAAAATACAAAGGAGACGGTATTTAATTTACAACGTTTATACGCGCCTAAAACCGGTTTTATATAAGAGCGGTTTTAAATAACGGCGCTTTCTCCTCCATTAAAATCGTTTTCTAGCAGCTGATCGAAATACTAAATCCTCTTCCCAAAAATTATAACCTATATATTGTTATATTAAAAAAACCTTACACTACATTTTTTTTAAACGCAATCAGGCAACTATGGTTTTTTATTATCTCACCAAAAAGTATATGACAAAACAAAAAAAAAACAGCAATGTCAAAAAATACTACAAGAATTTTCCTGAGAAGAATTTTTAACTTTTTTATCCAAAAAAAATGCAGAGATTAAGGACATATAGAAGTTTATTTTGACCAAGTTTCCTGTTAATGGAGTTATTTTTGCGGAAATTCAAAATAAAAAACGAAAAAAAATTATTACGATTTTTCGCCTTTTTCTCAAAAATTTAGAGGTTATGTTAAAAAGTGACATTTACAAAAGTTGTACGGTCTATAACTTTTATATTGAAGTTTTTACTCTATGACGTTCAGTTTTATAATATAGATTTTTCTCCCCCTTTCCCCTCACCAAATCCCCCCCGCAAGAGCCCCACTCACGCATTTATTTTTAAAGTTTTATCGGAAGCCCCTTTATCATTTCCACTCATCAAACTGCTGTAGAAAAAAAATGTTGTCTTTTATGTTAATTTGGTTGGACTAATAAGTGAAATCAAAATAATTACACAGGCCTGCATGAAATTTATGATAACGTGATTTTTGTTTGTTAACCTCAGGATTTTTTCCGCAAAAAAAAAAATATAAAAAAAATCAAATAATAGCCGTTCTAATACATTACTGGGGTCTAGGTTAAAACAAAAAATTTGCTTTCCCCAGAAACTATCTTCTCTTGGTATAGAAATCGTGAGACTGAATTTGTAACTAATATCTATTGCCTCGGAGCTCCTTAGTAAACACCTTCTCACTGGAGACTTTTCATCGACCTTTCAAAAAGCTGTATGGCATAATGCTTCGGTTCCGGTCGGCCATTCAATTCATTTAAAGGAAAACTATGAAAATTTAGAGGAATTACTTCAAAGAAACTTCTCTTGACTCAACGGTCTGGATTTACTAAATTTCCATGTGGTTTCCTGCGTAAGTGGTGAAGAGTAAGGTTAAATATTAAAGAAATGGAAAAAAGATACCAGAGGGGCGCGCTGGGATACAAAAATGATGGCCGATTACTGTTGAACATTGAGAAGAGATCTTCCTTTAGCTGAATATGATAGACAAACACAGTTTTTCTGAAAAAAAGACAACTTTTGTTTTTTCTTTAATCTATACTATAAAAGAACGGTTGTCAAAATCAACTATAAACGCACAGGTCACACCACTTGACCTACAGTTATGAAAATTTAAAGACATATTGGGTTTGTGACGCAGGTGCTCGCTAAGAAAGAATTTTAAAAAATTTGACCCCTAAACGGATCAAAATGGGGGTAAAAAAGGTTTTCTATATCACGAAAACGAAAAGCTGCAGAGATCTGGAAATTAGTATGTAGATTCTACTAATAAAGTAAAAACACGTGTTTTTGCGCTTTTCGAAATTTCACCTCGTTTTTCTAATAACTTTTTGTAATTTTTCATGACCCGTCCCCCCCCCCTTCCAACACCATATTTAATGAAAATATTGAACGACTAAAATGTGGTATCAAACTAAAGGAAATAAAGTTCGGAATCGAGAAAAGTGCTTCTTCTATTATTTTTGCCATCGATGTACTAACCTACGTCGATTATTTTTGCTATTTTTGTTACCCCTCTCCTCCCCCCACCACCATGTTCGATAAAAACAATTAACTGTTAGAAAATAAGGTTTAGAAAAGGAGGTTCTATAAAAAGTACAAGGTCACAATACCAGAACCGAATGAGTTGTAAAGGGAAGAATTCCGAACGAAATTAAGCAAAGGCGACGGTCTGCTACACGGATGGCTCTAAACTGTCAGCCAGGCAGACAACAGGCGCAGAAGTGTACGCGGAAAGTCTAGAAGTTCACAAAAGTTATCCACTTGGAGAACACGCTACGGTGTTTCAGGCGGAGGTGTATGCCATTATCATGGCAGCAACCCTACCCGAGGTCAGAAATGGAAGGAGGGACATATATACATAAATATAGTCCAATTTTTTGATGAGCGGACTGACGTCATTTTTGCCTCTGAAAACGTATTTCTTTGCTGTCAACAGTTCGCATGTCAAATAATTTGTTGTTGTCAGTTTGAAGTAAGAGTTAAAACAATCAACGACATGACTTGTTTTTACATATTTGTTGGGGATGTCTAAAAAAATGACGTCAGTCCGTTCATCAAAAAATTGGACTATACATATGTTCCGACAGCCAGGCTACCCTCAAGGCTCTTAGTGCACCCAAAATAGTCAGTGGTCTGGTGGAGGAGTGCGCTGAAGCACTGCAAACACTGGCTCAAGAAGAGAGTGTGACACTGATGTGGGTCCCAGGTCATGAGGGAATACCAGGGAACGAGAAAGCGGACGAACTTGCCAGACTAGAGGCTTGAAACCCAATACATTGGACCGGAACCTCTTCTGGGAATAACAAGGAAACAGGTACAGAGTGAGCTCAACAAATGGGCGAACAATGAACTGAATACGTCCTGAAGGCAAGAGTCAAAGTGCAGACAGTCCAAACTATTCGTTGATGGTCCGAATGTAGCCAGAACTAAATGACTCTTAAGCACGTCCCGAAAGGACACTGGACTGCTGACTGGGCACAATCAAGGGGTTTTTGTTCTTGGTGTATATTTGCCATATTTTGCTGGTATTGTTTAAATTAAGTCGAGAATTAAGCAAAAAAGAAGTCGTTACTTTGGCTATAATTTGACGGAGACTAAACCGATTTGAATTACCTTAAGCATTTAAAAAAAATCATTAGACATTAAAAATTCAACGTCAAATTTGACATTTTTAGAAATTTCAAGATGGCGCACATTAGAGTTGTTTTTTTTAGTAAAAATAGGACTTAACTATTTTTAAAGTTTTTATTTCATCACCGATTTTCATAAGTGATACAGCTTTCTGTTCGTATTCAACAAAGCTTTAAAAAAATGTTTTGAGGCAGTGGCGTACCTAAAACACGCTTCATAGCGGGTAAAAAATTACGGTACAATTACTTTTTTCCAAATCTCTTTCTAAGCAGAAGGAAAGGTCCCATTGATATTTAGCTACACACCCATTCAAAAACTTAATTTATTATAGTAAATCATCAGTAACAAACTATGGCACAATTACTTTTTGTCAAATTTCTGTCCTAAGCAGAGGACAGTCAATGTTACAGCCCCACTTTTAAACCTAAATAACTCAATTTCATTGAGTAGTAGTGTAGCTTGATTGAGGTCAAATGATTTATGTTTTCTTTTATTTGTGCATGTTTTCATGCCAACAATGCAAGAGAGTGGATACGAACTCTTTATTTTTTACTCCACCATACCAATATGGTATGGGGGACAAATTGTGAAATTTTGACTTTTCTGAATTTTATCAAAAATAAGTTACTAAGGTTCCAAAACACCTTAATCGACGAAACAAAAGTTGTCTATCGGTCTGTTGTCTGTCCGTATACACGATAACTCAAGAACGCCTTAATCGATTTTAACGAAATTCCCATCGGGTGACCATGAACTGATTAACTTTTGGGTAGTGTGATGGGGGGTTGAAGGGGGGAAAGGGAGATAAAATATTTTAAAAAATTGGAATTGGAACAAAAGCAAGTAGCGATATACGGTTTTCAGATTTAAGTTTCCATGAATATGGACTACAAATTTTCTTAAAGTCCAAATTCGTGGGAGCTTTAGTTTCCGAGTTATTTAAAAAAACGTCAAAATACATTTTAAAAAAAATCATAACTTTAAAAGTAAAGCAGGTACTGATATGCGGTTTTTAGATTTTGGTTTTTGTAAATATTCAAATCTTTCAAAGCTACGGTTTTCGGGATAAAAAATAACTGATTGTATGGTGGACTATACGTGCTTTCTAGAACCAATTTTTTAAATATAAAATAATGTTACATTTAATCACCGCAATTTATCTTTATTCGGTCAAAAAGTTATTTTAAATTAAAATTATTTTTAATCATTTACTTAAAACTAAAACCAAAAAAATTTAACAACCGCGCAAAAAAAATTAAAAAAGTAAATACCTATATACTCTAAAATTTTGTCCAAAAAAAGTACTCCATATTTAACACATTTGATCTCAGCTCACTAATTAAAACCATGATTATCCATACCTTTTTGTTTTTTATTTGTAAAAAACAAAGCCTACTCAGTTCTCTTTTTTTCATTGAAACATTTTCGAAAATGCTCTTTCCCCAGTTAAATAAAATAACTCACACAAAATTTCGAATTTACGCTTTTGACAAATCTACGCATATTCTATTTAATTATAAAAAAATTATTGCATTTTAAACCAAGCAAATTGACAAAACATCGACCATGAAATTTAATTTTCAGTTATTTCAACAAATAAGCCGTTTTAATGATGCCTATAAGTGAGTCTCGTATAGAAATATGCGTACATAAAAAGGTGTGTTTTAGTGATAAAGTATCAAAATTCATAAGTACAAAAGCGTGTGTGAGTGTGTAACATATTTACCAAAAAAAAAAACATATTTTTAGATTATGTGCAAAATACAATCTTTTTCTAAGTCTAAGTACTTATATACTATCGGAAATCACCCAACCATAAAGTTTAAGAAGTTGGCTCCGCCCAAGAAGGGGCTTCCAAATATTTGGAATTTCAACGCTTGGTTTACTGAAAATACCCTGATTCTGCCCAATAAAGGCAGCTTCAGGGAATTTTAGTTTCTTCCAGTGTGACTCCTTGTGCAAAACCTTTGCTTCTGTCCACTTCATTCGGTGTTGTTGTCTTCACACCTTTATCCGTTGGCATTTCTCCATCTCATTTTTTTGTAAACCACGCCCACTTCCCTAGCAAGTTCTCATCCCGGCAGTTCAAGAATAAAGGCCCAGATCTTTTTGTTTCGCCTATGTATGGTAAAATTGTAGTTTCACCCTCCCCTCCCCCGGCCCACCCTGTTCCGCGCCCTAAACCCTTCCATCGAGGCGAATACCCATTTTGCCCGTGGTTTTTCCCATTTTATCATAACTTATGTTTCCGTAATAAAGCCTTTGTTCAATTCAATTCATTTATTGGTTTATAAAAGAAATACATCCCTATAACCTGCCAAAGACAAATTTTCTTAGATCTAAGCCTATGTCCCGTCCACTACTCTAAGGAATCCAGTAGTAAAACTCCCATCACAATAAGTTCAGTAGTTTTTGGGTGATGCTAGCATAAAAATTCTCAAAATTTGGATTTCTGCATCTCTATATGTTTAGTTAGAAGCCGATAACAAAAAGTTTAAAAAAATATTCAATGTAAAGAAATGGTCTATATATCTAGAGATTTAAAATTGTACCGAAAATTCCTTAAATCTAGATTTGGCTAAATCCTGATTTAATTTTGAATCCCAATTTCAGAAAATTTGTTTGCTCCAGGCCAGATTTAACTTTAAGACGCAGACACTCTGGCAACACTGGAACCTGCTGTAAATTCATGATTATCCGCCTCATCTGAAAGCCCATTTATGGTGCAACAAGCGACTTTTCTTATTTTATTTATTTCTTACAAATCCTTCAAAAACGAAATCAATACAAAAAAAAACTTAAAAACTAAACACAGTTCGTTGGCCTTTGCGCAAACATCGTTTTTTTTAACCGGTTTTTTGACTCTCTTCCAAAAATCAGCGAACAAACTGCTTTTATCCACTTTCCAAAAAGAACAAATTACAATAAAAAATCATTTTCACGAATAGGAAAATCACTTTAAATTATACCACGGCTAAAATTACGACAGTCGCGAAAAACTCGTTTTACATTTTCACAAGAAAATTAACCTAACCCAACATAAACACAACACCAGTAAACCCTACACTACACAGAAAACGCAACCCAACCCCAAAAACGACTGTCGTAACTCTAGATACGACGGTCGTAACTTTAGCCACTGCCTAGAAATTAACGTTGCGTTTTTTGGAAAACCGTCGGTTTGCCCTCCACAACACATTACCGTGATAGATCGTTGGGCCTTTCTATTTTAAAATTCATTGTATTCCCCAACGCACCCAAAAAATATGAAAACAAAACAACAGCTGATTGAATTTGACATTTTCCGTTGAAGATCTGACCAATAGGAAACAAGTTTTATGCTAAATCTGGATATAAGAATTTTTAAGTGTTAAGCAAACCGGGATTAACGACCCTTAAATTCGGTTTTAAAATACGGTGCAAATAATAAATCGGCGTCTTCAATTTAAATCTGGGTGCAAATGGACATTAAAGTTTACTATAGTTACTACCCAATGAGCATTTTCAGAAACCTCTGGTGAAAAAAATTTATATAATTTTTATAAAGAGGGTTCCATTAATGCCCTAGGGTATTTAGAGGTTTCCTACAGGAATTGAGTTTGTATATTTGTTTTATTAAAGGTTCTAAATTGATGGTACCCTAAGGTAACATAAAACTGGCGTTAACAATATTTCCACAGACATCTTTATAAAAATTAAAGTCATCGGTAACGAATGTTATATAAATTGGTGTTAACAATGTTTCCACCAACATATTTATAAAAATATAAGTCATCAGTGACAAAAGTTATATAAATTGGTTTTTAAAATCTTTCTGTTAACCCATCTATAAAACCGTAAGTAACTATCAATTAAAGATATATAGATTGGTTTTGAAAATGTTGCTATCAACTCACTTATAAAAACTTAATTAACCAACAACAAAGAGACACTTTTATATAAATTGGTGCCTGTAATATTCTTATGAACTCATTCATAAACCTTTTTTGTCCATTCTTTCTATAATGTTTTTATTAATTTCTTTGTATAGTGGTTATAATACCACTGTTTTTACAACAAAAAAACAATTTTAATTTATAACAACACAAACAAGATTTTTTAGGTTAATTTTGTGTCATCAAAAGGCTCGTTTTTGCGACTTTAAAAGGAGCGTTTTTGCGACATCAAAAGGGGCGTTTTTGCGAGATACCATAACATCATTATCTGGCTTTAATTACATCAATCTGAGGAGAGACATAAGAGATCCAAATCTTCTTGAGATAGTATTCGATGACAGATATCGGGATCGAATGCATTCTACACCCGGTTCCGACCAGCGTTTCCCATGCGCGGCCATCCTGACTCAAAAAACTCATCACGTGGACCGATATGAACTTGTATAGGCAAATCTTGCTTAGACTACGTGATCCGTGTTTTGATTCGGGGAGCCCACGCATAAGAAAACCATAGATGGGAACCGGGTTTTAGAAAAAGAGAACAATATAGTAACCGTGTTAAGTTCGCAAAATTGCACCGTAAAACTTCGATTCACGGTGCATACAGTTCGCACGGCTGGTCGGCGGCAATTGTGAACACATCACCTTACGACGCGACGGAACGCAGCCTCAAGGTCTGTTTCTGCGAGTTTGGCATAGTCACTATTATCCTCTTTTTCTAAATGCATTCGTCTGAGAGAGATCCAGCATACCAGGGAAATACCTGCCTGTACACCCTTCGACCCCGCAATCTAACTATCTTCTTGAGATAGTTACCTCTGACAGTTATGCGGGGTTGAAGGGTGTGCTGGCGGGTATTTTTCCTGGTATGTGTAGTATGCTGGACCTCTCTCAGACGAATACATTTAGGAAAAGAGAACAATGGTAACTATGTTAAGCTCGCAGAAACGGACCTTCAGTATTCAACACTGCGCCATCTGCAGCCTTCTGCTTCAACTAGCATCATGTTTTAAAAGGTTGATAAAAAAGTGTTGAAAGAGGTAAACAGTGGTATAATTGTATTGTTTTTTTTATAGAATTGTCGTAAATTTTCGCCATTTTGGATTCCAACAATAGGTTTTTGACCAAAATAAAAACGTTATTTATGGGGTTTCAATATGTGCTTTAATCGAAATATTGCTTGTTTAGGGTTAAGAACAAAATTCAATATTTCTCCCAGAAAGCAAAAAACATATGTGAAAAAAAGTATTATTTAAATGAATATTTTTTTCCCGTTTTCTCAAGTATTTTTGGAGCCCATGAAAATTTTGTGACTGTATTCGAAAACTATACAGTACACACGGGACCGCAGCTGATTATCAGAGTAGGATGACTGGGAAAACAGCTTTTATTTAACCTATAGTATATAAATATTCATATTCCTGCTTCAACTTATCTCACTTCCATTTTAATTTATTTTAGAAGATTGGTTAACACCATTTTATAAATTTTTTATTTTAAAAAGAAAAAGAATAATACATAACAAGCAAAGGGAAGAAAGATGGAAAATTTATATTTCTAAATCGATAAAAACCTTTAATTTGTAATGTAGTTAGAACAGTTGGAAAACCTTTTTATAATAATATCTAGACTTAAGGGTTCACAAGGAAGTTTTATAAAATCTATATGTTGTTTTTCTATCCATTACCATGTACCATAAATTTTTATAAGCTGGTGTTTTTCAGTTGTTTTTCAAGTCTTTTTTACTCATTTAAGAGATATATTAGAGTTATAAAATTATCACCAACACTAAATAATATAACTTTTGGTTATTTTATGAAGGTTTTATATTATTTGGTGTAACTTCTATATAGACAACAATACTCATTGGGTATTGTTCTCTTCTTTGATTTGCATGGTCTGAGAGAGATCAGGCTTACCAGAAAATGCTCCCTCTGCACCCCTCTGCCCATAAAACATCTCCTTGATATAGTTATCGTTGAGAGATATACGGGGTCGAAAGGTGTACAGTCGGGTATGACTGGCCATTTTCCTGGTATGTTGTAGTAAGCTAGATCTCTCTCAGCCGAATGCATTTAGAAAAATAGAACAATAGTAACTATAATAAGGACACAAAAATTTGCTATATGATTCCTTGTTGTTAGCATATCTTTGATGCGTTTGTGAAAGCTTCCTTTAAAAAAAAAGATTTAAAGTTGTGCTTACAACGTACGACGTAACCGAACAAATTTTTGTTCAGTGCTTGATGCACAGTTTTACTTCATGCCGCTCGCTTCTATTTCCTTCCTTGTAGAAGAAAGTGAGAGCAATAGAATGGAAAATAGAAGGAGTGAAACTGTGGATCAGACATTTATACGAAAGCGTAGAGGGGCCACAAAGCAATTTTCATTTTAATTCCGACTTTTAACTCGGAATTCCGACTTAAAAATCGGAATTCCGACTTTAAACTCAGAATTCCTAATTAGAACTCGGAATTCCGAGTTATAACTCGGAATTTGACCTTAAACACCCCAAAAAGTTGAGAGGGGGTCCAAAACTATTTTTTTAATTCTTAAACTGTTACACTTACAAAAACTTTGAAAGTCTCTCCAATAGGCAAAAAAATACATTTAGCAGTATTTTTTTCTCTTACTCTTTATCTACCCGAGATAATTTTTTTGTCATAATCCGTTAAATATAACTTATTTCGAAAACTGACAGAAATAAAAAAAATAATTTTTTTTCCAACATTTTTCCAATATATTATTTTTTTAATATATATTTTTTCATCAGGGGGGGCCAGTGTTATGAAGTTTAAAAGGGGGGGGTTAATTTTTTTTATGTTTTTTTAAACTGGCGACCAAAATATTTTAAAAAATCCTAGTATTATAACACTTTCGATTGGGTTTCTCGTAAGCTATCTGCAAATTTCGTTTTTCTGGGGGGAAAAATAATCTCTGGTAATTTAAAATTATCCCATAGGCGCTTGGTCGGTATCGGAGACCACTAAGACCTTCAAATAAGTTCCTGAATCCCTTACGTACCTTCTCTGAAAAACTGGCAGGAGAGGGTTTTTTTCTTTAATCGACTAATAACCTAGATTGCCCGAATTTGGGTCTCCAATCTGGATCTGTTTCGGCTTCGAAAATATTTAAAAAAAAAGGTGGGGGGCCACAAGGACACCTATGTCCATCAGATTTTTTTTGTATCTTTGGCAACAGTCGTATGCTATGACTTTCGATCATCTCAACCGTTTGTATTTGAAAAACTACGCTCATCCCCCCCCCGATTTTTTTTGGTGCGCGACTAGCCCCATTATGGTTGCCAAAAATACACAGACTTTAATCCTTTTCTTTCCACGCAACTCGTTTGGAAAATATCGAATTTTCGAACTTTTTTTGGGGGTGTTTCCGACCTTTCTCAAAAAAAATTGGTTGGTTGGTCGCCAGTTTAAAAACAAACATAAAAAAATTACCACACCCCCCCCCTTATAAACTTTATAAAATAAAGTTTTAATATAATGAGGACTGGAATTCTCAGTACGATTTAGGCAATCTACGACTATGTCTGATAATGAATATGATTTTGATTAAAACCCCCCCTCCCGCCGCCAAAAGATTAAAAATTTAAAAACATACAGAAGAATAGGTTATGAAGATATTATAAAAGTTATTATTATTCAAAAGTCTAACTTTCATAACACTGGCCTGTCATTTTTTCAAAATAACCTATATTTCACGGGTTATGAAAAAAAAATTACCTCGGTTAAATAAAGAGTAAGAGAAAAAAAATACTATTAAATGTATTTTTTCCCCATTGAAAAGAATTTTATCGTTTCTACTGTAAGTGTAACAGTTTAAGAATTAAAAAAACAGTTTTGGACCACCCCCCAACTTTTTGGGGTGTTTAAGGTCAAATTCCGACTTTAAACTGAGAATTCCGAGTTTTAAGTCGGAATTCCGAGTTTAAAGTCGGAATTCCGAGTTCTAACTCGGAATTCTGAGTTTAAAGTCGGAATTCTGAGTTGTAAGTCGGAATTCCGAGTTCAAAGTCAATATTAAAATAAAAATTGCTTTGTGGCCCTTCTACGCTTTCGTACATTTATGAAAACTCACAGATAAGAAAATGGTTAGGATACGATAGCTACTTACGAATACTGCAAGGGTGGTCGTATAGAGATAGGTACGGTTAAGCACTCTCTATGTGTGCAACTTTAAGTGTCTTATAAGTAGGCACTTTTAGCTATGTTTTAAACGCATCTGAATACTTATAACTAAGGCGTTCAAAACGAAGCCAAGAGGCATTTCGAACGAGATTCGATTTTATGGTGGAGGCGATGATCGAACAGCTGACTGCAATCGATGCGTGCCTGGGTGATGTCGCAACGTTACGTCCATCACGACGTACGCAACGAGTGCAGTCAGCTGTTCTACTATCGCATCCACCATAAAATTGAGCCTTTGGCTTTGTTTTGAACGCGTTAGGTGTACGGATACGTTCTAATAATAGCTAAATGTCCCTAATATCTCGAATATAGTAGAGGGTGTAGAACATACCTAGTTCTCGTTGAGAAAACTCACACAACAGTTCGTAACATTAAATTACCACACCCCCCCCCTTATAAACTTTATAAAATAAAGTTTTAATATAATGAGGACTGGAATTCTCAATACGATTTAGGCAATCTACGACTATGTCTGATAATGAATATGATTTTGATTAACCCCCCCCCCCCCTCCCGCCGCCAAAAGATTAAAAATTTAAAAACATACAGAAGAATAGGTTATGAAGATATTATAAAAGTTATTATTATTCAAAAGTCTACCTTTCATAACACTGGCCTGTCATTTTTTCGAAATAACCTATATTTTACGGGTTATGAAAAAAAAATTACCTCGGTTAAATAAAGAGTAAGAGAAAAAAAAATACTATTAAATGTATTTTTTTCCCCATTGAAAAGAATATTATCGTTTTTGTTGTAAGTGTAACAGTTTAAGAATTAAAAAAACAGTTTTGGACCACCCCCCAACTTTTTGGGGTGTTTAAGGTCAAATTCCGACTTTAAACTGAGAATTCCGAGTTTTAAGTCGGAATTCCGAGTTTAAAGTCGGAATTCCGAGTTCTAACTCGGAATTCTGAGTTTAAAGTCGGAATTCTGAGTTGTAAGTCGGAATTCCGAGTTCAAAGTCAATATTAAAATAAAAATTGCTTTGTGGCCCTTCTACGCTTTCGTACATTTATGAAAACTCACAGATAAGAAAATGGTTAGGATACGATAGCTACTTACGAATACTGCAAGGGTGGTCGTATAGAGATAGGTACGGTTAAGCACTCTCTATGTGTGCAACTTTAAGTGTCTTATAAGTAGGCACTTTTAGCTATGTTTTAAACGCATCTGAATACTTATAACTAAGGCGTTCAAAACAAAGCCAAGAGACATTTTGAACGAAATTCGATTTTATGGTGGAGGCGATGATCAAACAGCTGACTGCAATCGATGCGTGCCTGGGTGATGTCGCAACGTTACGTCCATCACGACGTACGCAACGAGTGCAGTCAGCTGTTCTACTATCGCATCCACCATAAAATTGAGCTTTTGCCTTTGTTTTGAACGCGTTAGGTGTAAGTATACGGAGACGTTCTAATAATAGCTAAATGTCCCTAATATCTCGAATAATATAGTAGAGGGTGTAGAACATACCTAGTTCTCGTTGAGAAAACTCACACAACAGTTCGTAACATTTTCATTGCAATCGAATCGTAAGTAAGTTAAACTATTCATGCGTCATCATATTTCATAACGATTAATAGTAGTGTACATAACAAGCATGTTATGATGGTAATTAAACGCGAAGAAGTTTGAGATACTAGCCGCAGCCGAGTTTCTTAATTTATCTGAGCGTTTAATGACCATGAAACATCCAAGTTAGTGTACTATACTATGAAAATTTCATCATAAATATTAGAAATTATTAAAAATATCAACATGAACACTCTTAAGTCAACAACCTTCATAAACTGAAGTTTCAATGACGTTCTATCTAAAACGTCAAAACAAGTAAGGTTACTAAGGGACTTTCCATATAGGTAGTTATCTTTTTAAAAACAAGGTTTTTTTTTCTTAAAAATACGTAATATGTCAATTTAACGAGATTTATTTTTCGTAAGATACTAAAATTATATTGGTTTATTTACGTTTATTAAATATTTACTGTCTTAAAAATATAAAAAAAATATTCACATTTATGCGTCAATTAGTGCTCTTATAAAATAAAGTTTCACCGCTTGTCAAGCCATCTTGTGGTTTAGGTCTAAGCTTTATTATTATCCTAGGACCGTAAGTGAGCCATTAAAAGCGTGTTGAGATGGTCGTAAAATGAGTATTATTCGTTGGTAATATATTACAATCTTCCTCAACCACCTCCCACCAACGTAGTTGTTCCCTTTAAAATAGAAGTATTGACCGAAACTCAAATCCATATTTGTAACAGCTTTAGTTAAAGTTGTTGAACAATTTTTTCGGTTTATATACTCGTTTATATTTATTTTTGATTCAATAAATATTTAAAAAATTTTAGCCAAACCAAGATTTACCCAATGGTGCAATCAATTTCGAAGAATGGGCAAACGAAAAAATTGACATTCCTGACTTTGAATTTGGCAGTTCCGAAGACGTAGCCTTTTTGCCGTACTCCAGTGGCACGACCGGAATGCCAAAAGGGGTGGAACTCACTCATTCGAATATTATTGCAAATTTGGCACAAATGGGCCATCCTTCGATCAATTTTTTTCAGCCACCCAGTGGTAAGCCTTCTTTAAGAGTCTTCCTCTTTGTATTGTATACCTTTTAAAAAATGTGCTCACACCAATATTAATTTAATTATTTTACTTTTAAAAATAACTAAACTATCTTTTTAATCTCTTCTTCCACTTAATAATAGAATTAAAATTAATCTGAAAACGATAAAATAAAACAGGAATCCCATCAAGCAAATTTTTTAATAAAATGTGTACTTTATTCAAGTACTAATTATCTTTTGTTTAATATTCAGTATAGCCCAATTTAAAAAAAGATAAGTTTATGCCATATTTTATTTTTGAGACACCCTCTTTAAAAGGGTATACATTTTTTTGAAACCGCTTTTTTTACCTAAAATGATCCTATATAGGTTTTTTTTTAAACCATAGTTCTCCCCAAAAAAACATTATTCCAGACTTTTTGGCCACACTATTAAGTACTGGTGAGGTCATCACCCTGTATTCTACAAAAATTGTACTATATCCAAAATCCATTGCAGACAAAATCGCCTGGGATTTTTTAAAACTTTTATTAATTTTTCCTTTTAAATGAAACCGTAATATAATAATAATAAACAAAAAAAAGTTGCTTACTAAAATATCTGAAATTTTATTATTTTTTTTTTGAAATAACTTTAAATTGTATAAATAGAAAATTATCTCAATTTTACTCGTTTATTTTTAAGGGTCTAGGACATTTCGGCGCCGAAATCCCCGGAAACGTTGTCTAATAATGCTTTTATTAAAAATGTGAATGATATAATATCGTAATTTTATTATAGTCGTTTTATTCACCAAAATCCATAAGTAGATTAAAATACTTAAATTTAATATAATATTGAAAACGACTCAACCCAACCCAACGCAACACTGCCGAAGCCAACCCACCCGACTGTCTGGAAGTTTACAGATGCCTTAAATAATATACAAAAAGCGAGAGATTTGTTGGACATGAGCCCCCAAAAAAATTGCTTAAATATAGGCATAATATAGAATGAGAATAGAAATAATATAGATTATTTTTATACAAATTTTAATCCTTTTTTATATAGAATTCAAGCTTTAAACTATTATTTTGTTCCAATTAATAAAAATACCGTTGTTCTAAAAAAAAATCCTACCACCACATTCGAAAGTAATGAAAATCACATGCTTTATTGCCGTATAAATTACGAAATTTTATCCATGCGCCAAAACGACCCGGCGCCAAAACGGCTTCGTGCCGAATGGGCTTAGCGCCGAAGTGGCAGCGAGTAATCCCATCCCCTATTTTTAGTGAGTCAGCTACTACTGATGTTACTATACTATATTATGTAATATAGATATTTTTACGTTTTTATATGTTTAAGAAAGCTATCAAGAAGTTTCCCCATCTGTGCTGCCATTTTTCCACATCTACGGATTCACAGCGACAGTGTTAAATTTCCTGGTTAATGGAATAAAGTCAGTGACTCTGCCAAAGTTTATACCGGAGCTCTATATAAACACGCTCAAAAATCAAAATGTCACTGTAATTTTTGCAGCGCCACCCTTAGGTAAGTGTTTTTAAACGACTGCATTTTTTACCGTGAACCGATTTTAATGAAATTTGGCCCTTAAGAGCGGGGCAAATGGAGGTAGTTTTAGAAAAAATTCGCATATGGTTGTCAAGGTTTCTATTTTTTTCTAATTTTACTTGTTTTTAGTCTTATTCATGAGTGATCATCCTGCAGTCAAACCCGAGTTTTTCAACCACCTTAAGGTTGTAATGTCAGGAGCAGCACCCCTAGGGGCTTTGGATGAAGAGAGATTTAGAAGTAAAGCCGGCAAAAATGTTTATATGTTACAAGGTATGACAAACATAATTTGAAGACAGGGAAAAAGGGAAAATGTCAATATTTTGATCGAATTAAGCATCATTGTTAGAAAATTGCTTGGTCAATCACGTTTAACAATTAATTATTTCAAATATTGGTAAGGTGAAATAGGACGATTGTGGGGAATATAACGTATCGAGTATTGTTCAGTCGTCAAAATCAAGCTTTAGTAAGAAAAAATCTACGTTTAAAAAGCAGTACCTTTTCCAAAAATTGACCAATTTTGATAAACTTAGACTTTTTAACTAGTGTCAAAACTGACATATATTAAAACTTGAGGCCCCGCCTTTTTGGAGTTTAAGTAAATTGGCAGTTTTAACACTGATTTTATAAGGAACACACCTATTATCGAAACTCCAAGCCAAATTTTGATTGAAAACTCTGAAATAAATAAAAAAATATCTTAATATAATATAATTAGTCTAGTTTCTAAAAAAATAATTGCTTTTTTTAAATCTTTTACAGTTGTTAAGCGGTTGATACAACGCTAATACCGACAGTTTAATTTTCTCCTTCTCGTTAATAAAAAATAATAAAAGTATTGGAACGGAATACTTAACTAATTATATATAGGTACTTACAAAAATCTAAAAAAACATATCATTTAAAAAAAAACTTGTTGTTACAGTTTTAACCAAATATATTAATCTATTGAGGTTTTTAATATAGACAGAGGTGATCGTATTAGCGACATATCAAGTTAAAATTAAAATAACTTTTTATCAATAAAAATAACGTGTTGTCGATATTAGGTTACTCTAAAAATTAATTTTAGAAAATGCATACTTTAAAAGACCTAAATAATTTCCTTAACCAACACAATGATGTATGTAATACACAAACAATGATGATATCATAAAATATTGGGAGTTGATATTAGGTCAGAATTTAAATCAACCTTTTTTTTGATAAGAAAATAGAAAAATTTGTTTAAACATTTTCAAATTTTAAGTTTTAACCTAACCCATGCAAAACCCTCATATTGACACTTTAATGTCGGTATTTAGCACAGGTCTTAAATAGGTGTACATATTATCGGCACAATGTTTTTTTGGTAAAATATTAGAAAATATGAAGTTTTGGGATTTTTTAAATTAAACTGAACTCTATTCTACAAGTAAAAAAATATTTCACCAGAATGTGAGAAAAACATGCAAAAAAATATACTTTAAAATTACCTGTTTCTTAACAGTACCAGTATCCAGTGTGACATGTGACGATATTATAGACACTGTCGATAATAGGTGCGTTTACCTGTTCTTTTTAAAAAGTCCAAGTTTATTAAAATCTAACAATTTTTGGAAAAGTGATTGCTATGAAAACAAGTAGATTTTTTTCTAAGTTAGCTTGACTTTGCAGGGCCATTTCAAGTGGTTGGACGGGACAAAAAAGTAACCCATTACTAGAAAAACCAACTGTGACTTCTGTGAATAAAATATATAATAATAATAAAGCATAGGTTATGCAATATATTCTTACTTTTATATATTTCAATTTTTTAGAAAAATGCTTTATCATGGCTTTTCCAAACTAAACAAAAGGCATTGGAATTAAAGGAGAAAGCAAGGTGTTAACATTTATGCTAAAAATTATTGTGAACCATGAACTAGTATGAATATGAAAAATATTATTTGCTTTAGGTCCGAAACTGTTTGCATATTTCGGCTTTGTTACATACCAAGAAAAAGTGTTTAGTGGTTTTATGATTTGGAGTTATTTCAAGATTTTTGACACAAAAACCAATAGATTGTTAAAAAGTTTTTCTTTTTTTAATTCAAAATTCAAAATTTTATTGACGCTTATAGCATTTACAATAATTACTTAAACAGGTCAATCAAATCACAAATAAAAAAAATAAAAGTCAATTTTACAATGAAAAGACACATAACATAACAAAGATGGCTAATCATGCGCGTAATTATACAAAACTGTATTCACTTTTTTAGTAAATTTTCCAAAAGAATCACTAAACAGGTCAACATCACATTTGTTTAACACATCGTTTGTAGACCTACACATTCTACTTAAAGAAGAATGGACACCATAATTAGTTCTATGAAAGTCAACATTTAATAAAACCCTATTTCTAGAATTAAACGGTGAAACACGAAAGCCAATACGCGCCAGGAGGTCCGGTGCATCTATCATGTTGTGAATAATTTTGTAGAGAGTAGAAACATCAAAAAAAATTCTTCTATTTTCTAGTGGTGTTAAATTAAAAATTTTTGTAATATAATTATAATGTATTTCTTTATAAGGTATTTTTAATTTGAGTCCTATTTTTTAAGAAATTTGTGCTGAATCCTCTCCAACTTATCCCTATGTAAAGCATAGTATGGTTGCCACACACAACTGGCATATTCCAAAATTGAACGTACAAGGGCAGAATAAAGATGTTTAAATGTAAAAATATTTTCAAAGCCCCTAAGAGTTCGAAAAACAAACCCCAATAGCTTCATGGCCCTATTAGTAATATTATCAATGTGGTAAGAAAAAGTTAGTTCAGAGTCGAACCAAACCCCCAAATCCTTCACCAAGGATTGCCTCTCGAGCTGTTCAGAAGCAACTGAATAGTTGAAGATTATGGGGTTCTTGGATCTGCTAAATGAAATATATTTTTACACATTTAAAGATAAGTTATTCTTTCGGCACCAAGCTGAAAAACGATCTAGATTCTCCTGCAGCAAGTGGCAATCATGGTCTGAACAAATAATCTTAAAAGGTTTTAAATCATCGGCGAAAGCAAGGAGTTTGCAATATTGAAAAGAGTATTTGACATCATTAATAAAACAGTTAAATAAGAACGTGGAGAGATGTCCGCCGTGTGGCACTCCAGAAGTAACTGTTGTTTCAGAAGAAATATAGTTTCTAATTTTAGTTGCATGTTTTCTACCTCATAAACTAGATCCAAACCAGCTAAGTAGTGAACCAAATATTCCAAAGCGGCCAGCTTCTTTATCAAAATGTCATGATCAACCCTGTCAAAAGCCTTCGAAAAGTCCGTGTACACAGTGTCCACCTGACACTTACCTTCAAAGGCTTCCAACAGGGATTGCTCATAACACAAAAGGTTGGAAACTGTTGACCTTGATTTCATAAAACCATGCTGTTAGCTGATAATTAGGTGCCTGAAATGAGGTGCTATTTTGTCAGCTACTATAGCTTCAAAAACCTTTAATATGGCACGATAGTTTTTGACATTTGAGTGATCTTCATTCTTAAAAATAGGAGTGACCTAACATTTTTTCCAACAAGAAGGAAACACTCCACTATTTAGTGACAAATTAAAGCTTTTACACAAGATCTCTGCTAAAACACACTTACAATTTTGTAAAATTATAACGGGTATTCCATCTGGGCCTGCACCCAGTGTATGCCTTAAAGTACAAATTTTATTAAAAACATCAATTACAGACACATTTAAAATACCAAGACTTACAGATTTATCACAAGCAAAAATGACATATTTGAGTCGCCATGCTTATTAAACATCTCAGAAATTTCCTGTGGATCATTGCTGACTTCCTGGTCAAGTGTCATAGATTGCGGATATTCTGTAGTACATTTTTTTAAATTTACAAACTTAAAAAAATTATTTTTAATCAACCAGTTCATTTTCAAGATATTTTATATAGTTTTGGTATGATGTGCATGACACATTTCTGCACTGATGGCTTAGATTTGAAAAAACAGTGTAATCTTCAAGTGACAATGAAGATTCCTGACTGCTGAAAAATGGCTAATGTTATTCCATTTCCAAAAAATGCTGCTCCCACAGAATATAATCATCTTAGACCTATAAGCATTCTTTCTACTTTGTCAAAAATATTAGAAAAGGTTTTGCAAAAACAAATTTGTCCATATTTATTCAATAAAATAATTCAATCAGGCTTTCGTAAATTTCATAGCACCACTACCGCTCTAGCTAATATTGTAGACGATTGTCTTTACGCCTTTGATAAAAACCAAATTACTTGCCTTACCTTATTAGATTTTAGCAAAGCATTTGACATAATGAACCATAACATCTTTTTACAAAAGCTTAAATATTTTGGCTTTGAAGAAGAAGCTATTAAGATGGTAAGTGGCTTTTTAACACCGCGTCACCAAAAAGTAGCTTATGAGTCTAAATTTTCTAATTACCTCCCTATCAAACAAGGCGTTCCTCAGGGTTCTATATTGGGCCTCCTTTTCTTTTCAGTATATATAGCTGACTTCTATACCTTCGTGGAAAACTTAAAACTTCACCATTATTGTGATGATACACAAGCATGTGTTACTTTTTCCTACAACTGCTCTCACCGTGAAATTGAAAATAAAATTAATACCGATCTCAAATCAATTGTGGACGTCTCTGCTGCACATCACCTTCTCATTAATCCTAATAAGTCGCAGGTAATATTCTTTGGTAATACGCAAAAAGGGTTGATTGCCAGTCAAAATATTAAAATACAGATCAATGACATTAACCTACCTATCCTAACAGAAGTTAAAAATCTGGGCCTGTGGATTGACTCAGACCTACGTTTCACGAAGCATATAAACTATCTTTGTCACCAATCTTATAATATATTAAGACAACTTTATCCGCACAGAGAAATTATGAGCGCTAATCTAAAGCTTGATTTGTGTGAATCCTTAATTATATCCCGCATATCCTACTGTGACACTGTATATGGCCCCTGCCTGTCAAAACTCGATGAAAACCGACTACAACGGATACAGAATAATTGTTTTAGATTTGCTTTTGGAATTAGAAAGTTTGACAGAATAACTCATATAATAAGACAACAAAAAAGAATTAAATTGGTCGACTTACAAGAACTGCATCTTAAAGTATTTGTGCAAAAAATACTAGATATATAATATGCTAATGCTTTGATTTTTCATTTTTTATGGTTTTTAGTTATTAATTTTTTTATTTTTTTTTTAGTTATAGTTTTTACGGTTAGGTTGAAAAATGCTCTAGAAGCGACACCTCGCCATTTTTTCAGGCTCTTCATCTATTTTACTTTATATTTTATTTTGTACTAAAAAGCTTGTTAAATAAAGAGATTATTTATTTATTTATTTATTTAAAGACTTTGTGTTTTCAGCTCATTAACCATCCATTTTGAAAATTTAATAAAACTACCTTTGCTTTAAATGGCCCTGCAGGCAAATTCTGGTCTATTTAAACATTTTACTGTCCTTATTTCCTCTTTAAAATGTTACATTCGATGTTACATCAATGGGCTTGGAAAAAATGTGGCTTTGTAACCAATGTTTGAAATATAATATAGTGTCACACAGAAAAAAATATTCAGGAGGGGGGTCAAAAATACCTATATTTTAAAAAGGTCCGGCGCCAAATACTCAATTGACTGCACGCCACTTAATAAGAAAGATTATTTAGGGCTTTTATTTTCGGTTTGTAAATGGTTTGCCATTAATAAATAAATAAACAAATAAATAAATAAATATTATTAAAATCAAACAGTTTCTCGCGTCATTTCATTCAATCATCTAAAAATTTGCGTTTATTTGGCACACCCTATATAAACACACATTTTTTATTTTTAGGGTATGGCCTCACAGAAACTTCCCCCGTTGTCTCAATGACCAGCAGCAAGTTGAGAGATAAATATCAGCACCATACTGATGGGTCAATTGGACAACCAGTTCCCAACACTCAAGTAAAAATAGTCAAAGTTGATGACCCCCAAGGAACTCCTCTGGGGCCCAACGAAAGTGGGGAATTATTAGTCAAGGTAAAACTAGAAATTCCTAGAGAATTTCTGATAGTTGCTAGAACTCGTGCTAGAATGAGTGGTGAACTGATCTCTTCTGCCAAAAGGGTCCATAATCTAGCTCCTGACAGGCCTGGCCAGAAACCAAAATCTAGGTATTTTTTAGTTAGGACTCAACAGAAACTAAACTATAAGTCCTGCTGTGGGCTCGGCTTTGGGTCCTGCCAGGTACCTATTTTTGACAACTTCCATCAGATTGGTTGACCCCTCAGGCTAGACAGATTTAAAGATTTTTAGGCATTAACAATACTTAGGTATTTATTTTTCCTATTTATCCTATCTTTTGGTAAGTAATCCTTTTCAAATCTAGGAAAAAAAATCCCAGAAAAAAACCCTGCCCCCAGAAAAAAAAAACACAAAAAATATTATAACGAAAGCCAGGTTTATACAGAAAAAAATAAAACTAGATTAAAAATTAAATTAAATTAAAAATAAAAACAAGAGTTAAACCTATAGGAACAACTGTAAGCATTTATACTTCAAAAAAATTAAAAATAAAATTAAAATTAAAAGATGGTCAACTTTTAACTTTTTAATTTATTTTTATCTGAAAACAGATATGTGCATGTCACGAAACATTTATTTTTTTACATATATCCTCAGTTTTCTGATTTTTTTTAAATTCAAAATAAGGAGCTAACTTTGGTCGTTTTAGTTTTGTAGGGCTACTGCCCACTAAACAAAACTTTTTAAAAAAATTTTATTTAAATGTTATAATAAAGTTTTTCTGAAAAAAACCTTTAGGTAATTAGCGGAGATTCAACCTTTTTTTTTCACTATAAAAGTAACGTTTTTTTTTGGTTTTGTTTAGTGGGAGGGCAGTGTGTTCCTATAAAAAGGTAAGGAAAAGTTTTGGTAAATATACAGTATACAGTTTTCTGCCATTTTTGATTTTTTATGAAAAATTCTTTATGGGGGCACCTACTAGGGTCCCTAGTCCTAGTCCGCCTGCGCCAGTTGTTTTTTTTTTAAATTTTTTTTCACTAAAACAACCCAATCCAACACAGTTCAACCCAACCTAATCCAACCCAACCCAAAACAATAAAAAAAATACATTACAACCCCCCCCCCCGGTAACCCTTTTTTCTCTTAAAAAAAATCGGGCGCAGGCGGATTTGGGGTGTCCTAGGGACCCTAGTAGGTGCCCCCATAAAGAATTTTTCATAAAAAATCAAAAATGGCAGAAAACCGTATACTGCATAATTACCAAAGTTTTGACACTAATTTTGCTTGTGTTTGTGTACTCACTAATTTTGCTTTTTTGGCCCCAAAAAGTAAAATGTTCTTTGAGTGGCAGATTTATTAACTCTTGGAAGAAAAAGTTTTGTAGAATTGTGATTTAAAGTCATTTTTATATTTTTGCTGTGAAGTTTTATGAATTTACAGATATTAAGACAGTAAAGTTGGCATACATTTAAAATATTTAAAGATTTAAAGATGTTACTCCTTGTACACATCTAATAAAGCTTTTTTGAAGTACTTCAACTGGATAAATATTACTATGTTATATTCCACCCCAGATCACAATCCCATAACTTAAAATTGACTGAACCATTGCAAAGTAAAATATACGTTTAAGGGTTATTGGTAATATTTTGTTAATAAAATAGAATTTACACAGGGTGTATTTTAGTCTTTTTGTGATTAGCTGGATATGTTGCTTAAAGGTCAAATTTTCATCAAAAATTATACCTAGATATTTTGTTTTACTACTGTGATTAATAGTGGGACAGTCACAGGTTTCCTTTTTGTTGCAATTTAAATGGAACTTTAGGTGTTTTGGAAAAATAATTTTATTTTTAAGGCTAAAGTTGATGTAGGTGGTTTTTTCGATGTTTATGAACATGTCATTAGATGTAAACCAGGTTTTTAATAACTCAAAATCATGTTCCATGTCCAAATAGTTTTGATTTAAATTGTTGTTGGCAAAAATAATTGCAGTGTCATCTGCAAAAGCGATTAAAGTACTAGTTAATATAGATGATAAACAACAGTTGGCCTAACACAGAGCCTTGAGGAACTCCTGTTTTAATGTTTGTACTTCTGCTTGTGGCATCTGCTACAGATGTATACTGCTTTCTATTTTCTATCTAAGATAAGTACTAAACCACTGTAGCACAACTCCCCTTATTCCTGCTTTCTCCAGTTTGTTTAAAATTTTTTGATGAGAAATGGTATCAAACGCTTTCTGAATATCTATAAATAAAGAAGAAACCTTTAAACCCCTGTCTAGACTTTCAGTAATTTCTTTGGTAAGTTTTACTAAAGCTAGATCCGTGCCTTTTTTTGGGAAAAATCCATGTTGATTCTCTGAAAAACAGTTGTTTTTTTGAAGAAACTCATAAACTCGATGGTGTATAAGCTTTTCAAATATCTTGGATAAAATGGAGAGAAGTGCGATAGGGCGATAGTTTCCAGGTAGATCTTTTTCTTTGCCTTTGTAAATGGGTATTATGATAAGAGGTTTTAAAAATGTCTGGAAAAATACCATTAGTTAGAGACAGGTTAAAGAGAAAAACAAAGACTGGGGTTAAGAGATTTTATTACTTTGGGCTTTATGTTATCACTTCCTGCAGCTTTATTTACATTAAGATTTCTTATATATTCTGAAACTTCTTGATCTGTAATTGGATTCCATAAAAGAGAATTTGATATTGTCTTACTTTTATTTAGTATACTATTATGTAGTTTTTGTTTAATGTTATTATTTAAGGGTATATTTTTGCATTTGTTTGCAATTTGTGGGCCAACTTCAGTAAAGAAATCGTTAAAGCATTCAGCTATATCATTTTGATTTGTTAATATTTTATCATTTAATTTTAACTTTTTAACTGGTTTATTTTGCTTTGGTTCTGATCCACTTATTTGTTTTAACAGTTTCCAGTGTTTTTTTATATCTTTAGTGCATTAATTTCTTGTTGGTAATATGATATTTTTGTACTCCACATTAATTTCTCCAAAACTTTTTTGTATCTAATAAATTCAACTTTAAATGTGATGTTATTTGGACTTGGTTTATGTCGTTTATACAATCTTTGTTTTCCTCTTACTGATTTTAAAAGATTATCAGTTATCCAGGGTTTTAAGCGAGTAACTTTTGATTTAACGGTTTGTGTACGAGTGTTTTTGCAAATGATATTGGAAAGTTTATTATTAAATTTTGGGAATGCTAGATTTGCATCTGTGGTTTGGTAAATTTCATGCCATGATTCATTTTTTATTAAGTTTAGCAGAGATTTGTAGTTAATTTTTTTATTAGATGCTTTATTTTTTGTTGCTAGAGGTGCTCTTGTGTCGATCAAAATATAAGTAATGTAGTGATCAGTTATTTCAGATTTGACTATGGCTGGTTTAATAAAATATTGTTTTTGACAGCGTATCATGAAATGATCCAAGCATGTTCCATTTTCATTGAACTGCGAGGGTTTAGTAATATCATTGATAACGGAAGCAAAACCAAATTCATTGCAAATAATTAAGTAGTTTATGGTGTCTTCATTACTATTATTTAAAATGTCAATATTTATATCGCCTGTCAAAATACAATTTTTAGATTCGAGTTTTGGTAATACATCTTGCAATTCAATAACAAAATCTGATTTTTTGTCTTTTTGTGTGCGGTATAATGCTAATAAAGAAAATGTTATATTATTGACTTTAAATTCTGCAAGAAGGTTGTCAGCTGTTTTAAATTTAAGTTTCTTAAGTGTCACAATATCAAAAGAATGGCTAATATAAACTACCACTCCCCCAGCCCTGTATGTATCATTACAAGAAAATAAACTTTCATATCCAGGAATTGAATATAATGATATTTCATTTAAGTTTATCCAAATTTCAGTACATACTATTACTTGAGGTTTATTTTTTAGTGTCTGTAAATGTGAAAGAAACATGTTAAAAAATTTTTGTGAAGACTTCTAGAATTAAAATTAGCACAACCTATTTGGAAGTGGTGAAAGTTAGATGTAAAGTGTAAATTACAATCATTTAAAGTATAAAAACTTCTAGTAATATCAATGTTTTCTAAATCCAATGTAACATCAGTCAAATATCTTACCATAAGCAATAAGTTTAATAAAGTTAGATATTTTTCTTATTATAGTCTATTCACACTTTTTGTCATCTCTGGAATCATGGTTCGTCTCCTGGTTTTGATCAAAGTGGGGTTTGACATAGTCACAGTTGATACACATGGGGGAATTACTTTTACAGCTATTTCTTCTGTGGCCAGCTTGTCCACAGAATGAACATATTTGGTTCCGATCTTCACAAGCTTGTGATTTATGGCCATATAGTAAACAGATATAGCATTCATTTAGATTAACATTTTCAACGACTTTGCATGTTCCCCAAGTCACTGATAGATCTTTGTTGATGATTTTGTGAAATGTTGGTCCCGTTGCCTCAACGTAGCCAATGTATTTATTATTTTGATTAAGCATAGGTCTTGTGTGCATCAGTTTCAATTTGTCATCTTTAGTGAGTATATTACTATTTAGAGCTTTGATTGAGACTTGATTCGATTCTGTATCATGTGTTTGTGTACTATCTCTATCCTTTATTTTGATACAAAATAGAAAAGGATAGAGGTACACTTAGTGCTCACCAAGAAATCAAAAGGGAAACTATAATTTAAAGTTATGAATTATCAATATGAAAAGTTGGATAAACCCGCCATTAGGTAAGTAACGAGGTAAGTACTTCTTTTTCATCAATAAATTCACCCCAATGTCCCAATAAGTTCTCAAAACGTAAAATAAAAACAGTGTCTAAGTAAAAACGATTCTACCTTTTACAATGAATTTCGGACCAAAGGCTCCACCATCCACAAATATCGGCACTGTTGTAACTTTAGCCACTGCCAAATAGAAATAAACAATTTACGTGCAAAGACTTACCAAATTTGAAACTATTCCTTACGTGTTTTATCGCAGCTTTTTGGTACCATAACAAGTGCCACACTTCTATACATTTTTCTCGTTTTTTTCGCGATTTTTTACCATATTTTGTCCACTTTTTTTCGAAAAATATTAGAAAAACACACATTTAAAGAAACTTTACGCCATTTTTAATTGTCACTTATTCTTCCTCTTTTTTCTTTGCTACAGGCTCATGCTGAATGGCCAAACCTGCCTTCGTGGGTTTCCCAGAAATGGAGCCTATATCTTCTATATTAGGCCGGAATACAGAGTTTAAATGTTTTTTTAGTTTTTAATTGGTTTTTTGTTTGAAAGTTATTGACGTAGGAAAGTACCTATGTCCCATGGCCATATATTATATGAAATGATAAATTTCACACACTTTGGTTTCTTTCAATTCGCATGTTTGTGGAAAAGTACTTTCCGCATATGTCTTGTATTTTCCACACACTTGCGGAAAAGTAGTTTCAGCCCATTTTGTACGAATAATTACAGAAATTAGTGTAAATTTTGAATGTTTGTGGGAAAAATAGAGTACATAAATCGTAAGAACGTAAATTTCTAAAACTTGTGTCTTTTTGTACTACCGCCTCGCGCAAAAATATCACACACTCGTGTAAAATGCATCATTTTCTAAACTTGTTATTTAATATACTATTTCTTACGACCACTGATGATGAAAATATGAATTTTGCATATATAGTCTGATAGACGCACAAAAACGGCTTATGTCCAGATTCGGTATTTTTTCTTAAGGGTGGCTATTTCGACCCCTTAATCTTTGATAAACAATATTTTTTGTCGGTAAGTTTAAAGGTCTTAACAACAGAAATATGTTTTGTCTTATAGAGAATCCGAATCTATTTTCAACCACATGGAAAAGTGAGAGTTATCTCCAAAACACCTCAATCGACGAAAAAAAAAAGTTGTCTGTCGGTCTGTAGTCTGTTGTTTGTCTGTATACACGATAACTCAAGAACGTCTTAACCGATTTTAACGAAATTTGTTACAAAAAACCTCTATCGGCTGACCATGAACTGATTAACTTTTGGGTAAAGTGGTGGGGGGTTGAAAGGGACAAAACGGTGATAAAATATTTTAAAAAATTGTAACTTTGAAACAAAAGCAAGTAGTGATATACGGTTTTCAGATTTATATTTCCATGAATATGTACTACAAATTTTATTATAAACTCAAAATTCGTGGGAGCTTTAGTTTCCGAGTTATTTGAAAAAACGTTAAAATATTTTTAAAAAAATCATAACTTTAGCTGTAAAGCAGCTATTGATATGCGGTTTCCAGATTTAGGTTTTCGTAAATATTACCCAAAAATGTTGTTATAAGGTTCAAATCTTTCAAAGCTACAATTTTCGAGATGTTTTCATTTCCTTTCAACATAAAATAATTGATTGTATGGTGGACTATCCGTGCTTTCCAGCAACAATTTTTTTTTTTCATTTTAAGGGTCCACAAGTAATGAAAGGCTACCACAATAAACCAGAAGCGACCCAGGAAATGTTTTTGAATGGATGGCTTAGGACTGGGGACCTTTCACATTACAATGAAAGAGGATTAATTTACATCACTGATAGAGTAAAGGAGCTGATAAAAGTAAAAGGATTCCAGGTATGATATTATTTAAAAATATATATATATATTATTTTATTATAGGTATCTTATTTTGCTTTTAGGTTGCCCCAGCTGAATTAGAAGAACTTTTAAGGGACTACCCTGGTGTCACTGATGCGGCGGTTATAGGAATATCACACAAAGATTATGGAGAAGTATGTATTTAAAATATTTCGATTAGCCCAGTGGCTGCACAGGCAGGGGGGGCAGGTTCATTGAATATCAACTCTTAAAATTGATTTTCCTCCAAAGGCCAAGAAAATAAAATGGGTATTTGAGGCTACTCAAGCCCCCCCCCAGGAACAATTTCTGCATACATCTAACAATAGTAAGAATAGATCGGGGCATCGAAGATCCGCATCGGGTAAAATTCCGATTCGAAAGTGTTAATCTTTACAATATTGGAAAGATTCACGCCAGGACAAACCCGTATCAGGTGACTTATGATAATACCATGCGGAACGATGTCTATTTGTGAGTGATTCAGAGTTGGAAGTCAGAGTGTGCGATGATGTTAAATGATGTCTGGATTGAGGGTGACTAGTGAATCCACTGACGAGCCCACGCTGGTCACCCCGGGCGAAACATCGTTTAATTGTTTCTCCTTTCGCTTTGGTCTTTTGTGTGTTCCTTGTGGGACACTCATCCAATTTTGAATTTTTGTTTTTTCCTCCCAAGATCTTTTGATCTTCTCTTTTTTAAAGTTATAGTTAATTTACAGATTTCAAAAACTGATAATTAATATACAGTGGCGTAACCAGGAGGGGGTTTTGGGGGTTAACCCCCCCCCCCAAGAGGTCCAACACAATCTATAATATATTAATCATGGTCAAGGGACCCAGGGAGAGCTATAGCTCTCCCATTTTTTTGACCCTTTACTCCGGTTTGTGACGTATGCTTGGTGTGATGTCTTAAATTTAAAAAAATTTTTCTGGGGTGCTATGACGTCATTAATTGTGACAATTTTAGTTTAATTTTAAGGAATTCTTAGTATAATTTGTGGAAAGAAAGGAAATCACGAGCTTGTGGACTAAAATCTTTATTGTTTGTTGTTTCTAATTTTTGCTGACGTTTCAGTGATTTGGTCACCTTCACAAACCAAATCACCGAAACGTTAGCAAAAATTAGAAACAACTAACAATGAAGATTTTAGACCACAAGCTCGTGATTTCTTTTCTTTCCTAACTTTTTCTGAATTTTCATCTGCGGCGCATTTATGATTTGGTAACAAATCTATATACACCACCGCAACCCACCTTTTCTTGGGATCTAACCCAATCTACTTTTTCAAAAATATTTTACAAAAAACCTTAGAGATCAAAATTTTTAAAGAATTTTTTGTTTTTTTTTTGTCAAAATTTTCGCCTGCGGCGCTATACCAATATTAAACACATTGTTACAGTTTTGTTTAATTATAAGAAATTTTTTTGTAAACAACATTTGAAACACATAAAAAATAGACTATTATTGTAATTTTTATAAAAATTTTGCCTGCGGCGCATTTAAGGGTTAATTCTAAAAAAAATCTGGAAACGAGACTAAATGAGACTTGCTTTTAAAAATAAGTATTTTTGTTCCGTATCAAGTAATAAGCACCTACCTAATTTTTAAAAATTTGCCAGTTGATTTTTACTAAATGATGAAACCCCCCCCCCCCCCAGAGTCGATTATTGGCTACGCCACTGTAATATAAGTATATAGTTTTAAGTTTTTTTAATGACCATTTTTTTTTAAATACCTGTTGAACTAAAACCTAAACGTACTGACTTTTACCCCACACTATTAGAACTTTTACCCCATATCATGGTGCATGTATAGCATATTTGTTTGAAAAGTCCTATTAGCGTAAAATTGGCGAAAAGTACAACCTTAGATGCGGGCTTTTGCCTCGATCTACGCTACTTAAAAAAATGTTTTACAAACCAGACTCAAGGAACTATTTGTCGATGTTTTAACGTTGCCAAAGGCGACTTAACGTTGTGTGAAAACGGCGTATAAACGTTCGAGCAACTGGCTTTTGCACCAATTTTGCGAAGATTTTTTTTGAGTTGTGGTGACGTTTCCTGCGACTAGAGTCTCATGAAACGTGGCCACACCGTCCCCGAAGCGAGTACTACTGAAGTGCCCTCTGGATAATATTTTATTAATATAATTAATTTGAAATCAATACTTCCACGCCTCCAACCACAAATGGACCAATTTCCCCAGTAAACATGCTTGCTACGGGAAAAGTCCGACCCAGTGAAGGACACTCCAGGGGATGGTTGGGCCACACTTTGCTAGTAAAAGCCTTTTGGTTGATACCCGGTGATACCCCGGCTCATTTATTAAGCAATGGCCTTATAATGATCCGCAGTCACTTCCCCGAAGTTTGTAGACCAAGGGCATATGTTGGCCTGCCTTTAGTTTCCCAGCTGTTATTACTTTTTATTTAAAATTTCTGTTAGACAATCAAAAACTATGTATAACGTAACCCAAAATTATAGGTAACAACCGTTGAGCTCTTAAAAGACGCGTAAAGTCGGAGATTTTTGTTGCCGTTCTTTGATTTTTAGAAAGCAGGATATTCTTCATATTTTATATAATCTGTTTTTAAAAAGACTAGGTACCATTTTGCTTCTTTACCCTTTCCACTTTTTTAGTTTTCATGTTCCATTAAAGCATTAGACTTGTATAGTTTTAATTCATCGTGCAAGACGGAGTGTGTGTGGCATCAAATCTTCTTACTGTGTACCATCAATTGTTTGGCATGAATGGACGGTCTCACGGATTGGAATATTGATGATCTGGCATGCCGGCAGAAAATGCTGGGGTCCCGGACCGGCATCTTTATTGGCCCGAGGGGACATTTCCGTACTTTTTCTTGGGCCTAGGTCCCATATACATATTGTCAAAAGGCTATTTCTAGCCTAATGCTGGACTTATTAGGCTGTCACTTTTTTTATAACGATGGCCAATTGTAGTTGCATTGACGGTCTCACGGATTGGGATATTAATGGTCTATGTCAGGCAAGCCGGCAGAAAATACCGGGTCCCGGACCGGCATCTTCATTGGTCCGAGGGGACATTTCCGGACCTTTTTTAGACCGGGATCCCATAAACATATTGTTAAAAGGCCATTAATATGACTGCCCATGATTCTGCAACACTCCAACAGTGAGCCGTAGTAAATTGTTTACTGAGTAGCTAGGTAACTTACCCCAGCAAACCAGGAGGTGGCGGTAAACAGTCGGCCGCTAAATGATACCGGCGCATTTCTGACGGGACGTATAGGCACTTGCAATGCAGCCGCTAAAATCGTCCTGTATTTCGGAACATATTTGGCGCTCGCTAATTCAAATTTATTCCGAGGTTGGTTAAACGCCACCAAAATACGCTTTCTATTGAGCAGGTTCTTTGTTTGCTGAAAAACGACTGACCGTATTACGCAACGCAACTTTTCTCGCGGCGGGTTCGCAACATAGAAATGGATCATATTTCTATGATTCGCAACGCAAAAAGAAAGATTTGATACAGAAGGCTCGTGGCGTAGTGATAGAGTATAAGACTCTCACCCGGGACGCGCAGGTTCGGATCCCTGTTGCGTCCAACACTTTTTTTAATGACAGGTAAAATACTCGCGCCCACCCGCCTGTCGACCGACACGTGCCCAAGCGGTCATGCATGGTCGGTAAACATTCCGCGGCGCCCCAAGCAGTCGAGCCGCCAGCTGGTTTCCGAAAAATTGAGATGCGCTAGCATTCAGACCACGTTGTTTTTTTTGAGACAATTAATTTAAAGCTTGCCATCCACTAAATTTACCAACGCACCTTAGTTTTCCGTCAAAAGTGGATATTTTAGCTTTAAAAAATAGGCGGGCCTTCAATCCTTCTAATTTTTGTGCTAAATTAGTTTTTTCTTTAAATACTGAAAATTCTAAAAATGCTTTAAACCTATTTTAAACTGCAGCCAGTCTAAAAGCATACCTAAAAATTACCAAAACTAACTAAAAAATAATCAAAATCCAGCAAAAAAACACAAGAAAACAGGAAAAGAAAACAGTATGGTGGCAATAATAATTTCTTGCTTTACTGAAGACGTAACCATTTTGCGACTAAGGAGGTGCCGTCTATAGTTGTCAGATACAGTTATATTTTGAAATTGCCCGCAACTGCATTGATTATTTACCACAATTGTCTCGTAAAGAGAAACGTTGAAAGAACGTAAGTTAATTATCAGCGTTTTGGCGTCGTTGATCCGTTGTTCGTTGCGGTCGTTGAAAACCCCATAATATTTTCCAGTAAAAATAAACTTTGTTAGAGGTCAAATTTAACCTAGTTAATAACAACGGTGTGGCGACTTTTTCTCGTCCATCATAGCGGACGTTGCACAAATGATAAGATTTTGTACATTATGCAACGTTGTATTTGACTCCATGTCCGCGCTTGTAAGGACCTATTTCCTTTACATCAATTATGGTCATATTTTTACTTCAAATTAGACACTTGAAGTTAATTTTCAGTTTTATCAGCATTCGTATCCTTATCTCTATTAAGTCGACCAATCAAGCAGGTGCACTTTTAAAATCATGGCGAATGCGTGACAGCTCCAGCTGATTAAATGCACGAAAACCTCGTTAGGTACGATAAGGGAGTCGTAACATTACGACCGTCCCTGCATACGAAACGATGTTTTGACGCATTTGATCAGCTGGAGCTGTCATGCATTCGCCATTAGTTCAAAAGTACACCTGCTCGATAGGTTGACTCGATAGAGATAAGGATACGAATGCCGATAAACCCGAATATTAACTTTAAGTGGCTAATAAGTTTTTTTTATCATTTATCCTTAACCTCCCCCCCGCCGAAGCCAATTCCTGGGTGCGCCACTGCTATAAATGCGGCCTAAAGGCCTTCACACAGAGGTTACGTAGAGGTTTGCAATCGAAAATACAACTCCATATTGGATTTGCGTAAGAAATTTTCGAGAAATTGAACTTTTTTCGGAGTTTTATAATGCATTCGATTAATCTTTTTCAGTCACATTAAATTTCTAAATGTCGTGTATTTTCGATTGTGAACCTCTATGTAATTATATCGACGAATTTTGTCCCAAAATTAAATTTAATTTGAAATTTTGTTGGATGGGATCCAATAAACAGAAACCAGATTTCTTTGCAATGTCGACGTTTCGACTCGTTTTTTGAGTCATCCTCAGGACATGAAAATTATTTGGTTTCCTCTACGTAATTGCTTAGCCTCGTGTAAGTTTCTGTGTAAAGGCTTTAAGAATTTATATCGATCAAGCAGTCTTCGTGCGGTGTTGCCAACACGATACAATTGATTTTTCCTAATAGGCATTATTAATGATTCCTTCTCAGAGCAATTTATAAATGACAGTCTTTCTTGGGATAAAGAGATATCCAGTTAGGTTTAAGTGGTTTTTTTTTGCATTTTAGGTGCCTAGAGCTTACATCGTTCTTAAAGACAAAGAAATTGAGGTAAAGGCTCTCCACGAATTTCTTAATGAAAAAGTAGCGAGTTATAAAAGGATTCAAGGAGGTATTGAATTTGTCAAGGAAATACCTAAAAATTCAGCTGGTAAAATTTTGAGGAGACAGCTCAAGCTGAAGTTTGAGAGTGAGAATAAGAAATGAAAAAGTAAAGAAGCCGTTTTAATCAATGTTAAGGTATTTGAATCTTACTCTTTTTAAAAAAATCAGTGTGCATTTAACAGATTCTAATAGTGTTTAAAAAACAGCTGACAAACATTCTTTTTGAATGTATTCAAGTTTATGTTCAAGGTAATTTTCTAAAATAAAAACAAAATGATTAATACTATACACAGAGTCTTTCAAATTCGATGCTCATCGTGGGGATCTCCTAAACGGTAGGACATACGAAAAGGTTTAAATTGGGGCAAAATTGTAGAATTTGATGCTTTGCTCAAAACAAATCCGGCTAGTATTTTTCTTATGGACACGTACTTTTTTTCTCCTTCCGTTTTATTTTTTTTTTGACAAGTCACTTGACGTTTTGTGTTAATTGACCCTCGTCAGCCCAAATTCAATTTTTGCTAACTTCGAGATATTTTGAAGACTTTTTGCAAGACTTGTTTTGACAATTTTAAAATAATTTGACTGATATTTTAAAAATATGTTTTTTTTTTGTTTATAAATACTGCTAACTAATATTAATCATATGACAGTTAAATTTTGTTTAAATTATCAAAATTTTAATAAAAAAATTTATAAAATTCAAGAAATAAAAACAAAAAACGTATTCTTAAAATATTAGGTAAATTTATTTTGTGTAAAAAAAATGTCAGAAAATCGTTAAAAAGGCAAACATTTAATTTGGGGTGATGATGGTCACTTAACCCAAAACGTCAGGTGACTTGTCAAAATAAGATTTGAAAATATTATGCTTAATCCTTCATGAAACAAATGGTAGGAGAACGCACGTGTCCATAAGAAAAAGTGAACTTGTTTCACAGTGCTCTTGTCATACTGAAATGTAAAATCTCAAAAACGGACCTACCATTAGGTAGATCTTGAAAAAGTGCCTACAGGAAGTTTTAAGCGTTTTTTGACAGCTTTAAGAGTAAAGGCGCAGAAAAATAAAACAAATAAAAATTTCGTTTTTTTTGCCTATCTCCGGAACTGCCCGGATTTATTAATCTGTTTTTTAAATTTTCAGCAAAGCATCAAATTGCGCAACATTGCTCTATTTTGAACCTTTTCGTATATTTTACCGTTTAGAATATTTTCATCGTGAGCATCGAATTTGGATCACCCTGTATAATTTTGTAAAAACACGGCCTGGTTTTTTAAAGATGGTGTGCGGTTGTAACCCCTCACTTCACACAAAGATCTTATGAAAGTTTGTGATTTTTTATATGTTGTATATAACAATGTTCGCCATGCAGATATAAAATTAGAGAAACTCATAAAACTTGTTCAATTTCTTTAAAACAGATTACACGCGGCATTTTTCGAAAGAGAACGTCATTTTTTAAGTTTTTAACAAGATTTACTGTTATTTTTTTGTTACATTATTTTATTAAATTTATTACGATCATTTTATTCTGAATAATTAAACAGTGCTCCAAAATCAATAAAAAAATTGTAAAAGACATATAAAAAATTAGAAAATCTCAAGACAAAAATAGAGACGAATATCTATTAAAATGAAGCCAAGAATAAACTTATATATTATAAAAATGTCGGCAAGAGCGTCGTGGTCACACATATTTAGATCCGAATCCATTTGTCTATAATAGAGAACGATTATATTACTAAAAGCCGCGGTTTTTCGTCTTGTTGACAACTTTGACAGCTAAGTGTGACGTCATAGGCCCCCACTCCACAAGAATTATAATGGAACTGATCGCGGAAACTAATTGGTTAATTAAATATTAGGTTAGGCGTAGCCAGAAATCGACTTTGGGGGGGGGGTGGGGTTATTCTTTAATAAAAATCAACTTGTACCTACCTATGGCAAATTTTTAAAAATTAGGTAAGTGCCTATTGCTTGAGCTCTGGAACTGAAGAAAGGGGAGAAGTTTAATGGGTGTTGAGTTAGTGTATACGAGCTTTCCCTCAAAAAAGATAACGGTAACCGTAGATCCGGATTTCGCACTTGTGGTGCTCATCAGTATCAGTACGGTGCTAGAAATTAGGAGATGAAATGATGATGAAAAAATCTGAAACATGATTCATGTGAAAGACCACCATCTGTCAAATTGCAGAATCGGCAGATGTACCTTCAATTTGAAGGATTTTGTTATTTATTCACCCTTTTTAAAGAACCCCGCACGAAATACATGGGAAAATGGACTTTACCCGAATTTTATGTAACTTTGACATTTGATAGTACTAATTATGGTTTAAGCGATATGCAACTTTTATCGAGATTGTATGTCTAGTTCTTGAGATATTGGTGGTCAAACTTCGGAAAAACGCGTTGCATTGGTAACTTTGCTGTCTAAAAAGAACTATTTCTTAGCTGAAATAGTGACAGGTATAAATGAATTTGTATTGCTGAAGGATGGATCATATTCACCAAATAACCACTACTGCTAAAAGATGGTTAGTTCTTATACGGGGTGTGTTCGAAAAAATGCAATTTTCTATTAAAAAAAAATTAGTTTACCGTTTTTTGAATATTTACTTTTTTTTCTGTGTTCAGTGAGTGAGTAAGTCAATTTTCACAATATTTTACTCAACTGATACTATGACAGGTACGTACTATTTGTATGAGTTTGATCGACTTTCTATGTCTGGTTTTTGAACTTTGAATTTTTGAAGTTAACAGAAAAGTATTTTTTTGTATGTTCATGTAAATTGGCTGAAACAGTGATCACTGTGACAACAAGCGGGTCTACTGTGGCTTACTCAATTATCTCTTTATAATAAAAAACAGAGTTGTCTATGTCAAGTTGCTAGCCAAAAAAAAAGATGTTGTTTATTTTTGTTTTTTGAACACACCCCGTATAAGAAATAACCATCTTTTAGCAGTCGTGGTTATTCGGTGAATATGAACCGTCCTTCAGCAATAGAAATTCATTTATACCTGTCACTATTTCAGCTGAGAAATACTTTTTTTTCTCAGCAAAGTTACCACTGGAACGCGTTTTTCCAAACTTTGACCCCCAATATCTCAAAAACTAGACATACAATCTCGATAAAAGTTGCACATCTCTTAAACCATGATCAGTACTAGCAAATTTCAAAGTTACATCACATTCTTTACCAACTCCAGAGCTTAGGATATCTGTAAAGATAATTATATCTGTCTCCGTAGAGACGCTTAATTTTCCTTCAAAGTGAAGGCACATCTGCCGATTCTGCAATTTGACAGATGGTTGTCTTTTACATGAATCATGTTTCAGATTTTTTCATCATCATTTCATCTCCTAATTCCTAGCACCGGTACTGATAAGCACCACAAGTGCGAAATCCGGATCTACGGTTACCATTACCTTTTTTGAGGGAAAGCTCGCTATTCATTGATTTTGTTATTTATTCACCATCACTAAATCCCTTTTTAAACTTGTTAACACAATTACACTAAAATACTATTTTTTACGCGTTTCAGATATTGCTGACCAAAAAATTTCTTATAATTAAAAAAAATTGTAACAATATTTAATATGGGTGTAGCGCCGCAAGTAAAAACTTGGACAAAAATAACAAATTTTTTTTTTAAATTTGGATCTCTTAGGTTTTTTGTAAAATAATTTTGAAAAAGTAGATTGGGTTAGATGCCAAGATGGGTTGGGGTCGTATATAAAGATTTGTTGCCAAATCATAAATGCGCCGCAGATGAAAATTTTAAGAAAAATTATACTAAGAATGCCGTTTATTACACGTTTTGAACGCTGGTAAACTAATATTGTAACAACTAATGACGTCACAGGCCCGCAGACAAAATTTTTAAGATTTAAGACATCACACCAAACACACGTCACAAACCGGAGTAAAGAGTCAAAAAATAAATTGGGTTGGACCTCCTGAGGGGGGGGTTGTGGGTTTAAACCCCCCTGGCTACACCACTGGCTTATATATGTTTTTGCTTTCTGGTGTTTAGTTTTTTATTTCATTCTTGCAATCTCATTAAAATGGAGCTAGTTTTCATCAGTTTTCTAACAGATTTCAATTTTCAGAAAATATTACTGATCTGATGTGCAGGGCCCTCAGTTAAAATAACTCCTGCGTTAAACAAGTCCCCCGCTATTCTTCAATCTTACAATTACAATTAATTAACGCAGCAGCCGTGTTGAAGTCGTCAACCTCCACTAAATAGTCCACTCCTTCGTTATTTAAAAGTACCTGATATTTCTCAATTTTTTACTTTTTTTGCAAAAAAACAAACAACATAACCCCAAAAATTATAACAGGAAAATTGACACATGTCCGAAGTACGGTTATAATTGGTTTCTACCAAAACAGCTGATCAGTGATATCACGATTTCCCCTACTTTGGTTCGCGGAAATACATTGGTAAATACCAATTATAAATCGTACCATCACGGTAAATCACCTATACGTCTTTTGTCTTTTTCTAACATATAGCTATGGGTCTAAAAATTAATGTTGGATTTATTTTATTTGTGAAATGGCCTTGGTTTCATTTCTATATGTTTATTGTTTGTGTGTTTCTTCTACGGAATATCTCACAAAATATATTTTCGATCAGACTGTGTGTTCGGATTTTAAGAAAGGTACCTATAGACCTATACGGTCTTTTTTATTATTTTTAAAGGTTTTCCTGTTTGTTATTATTTGTTTAACTATTTTATAAAATGTATTTATTATCTTTTGAATAAAGAAAAAAAAATACATTACATACATGAACTATTTTATTTGATTATATAAGTAACAATACAGTACAGATGATTGTGCATGAAATATACCAACATCCAAAAAAAAATTGTCTAATAATTATATATTATATACCATAAGTAGGTGCCCTTGATATGGCGTAAAAAAACTTAACATGATATATTTTAATTTAAAAAATATCAATATATATTTTTAAATGTTCGCTTCATTTTTTCCTCAAATTTCGATCCAACCCTTTGCTTGACAAAATAAAAGGCTAACAGAAACGTAAAATTGTAAATTCCAAATATTCTAAAAAAGAAAAGTTTTAACTTTTTCTTGGTATTTGAATGATCTATATAAAACTTTGTTTATGATACTATATATGATGTATAAAGTGTGTCCCAAAAGTCTGGAATAATGGATTTTTGGGAGAACTATGGTTTTTTCTTTTAAAAACAAAGTACCTAGGAGGATAATTAGTGTACTCAAAGGGTAACATTATCCAGCAGTAATGAACTCTCCAAGAAATGTCTCCATGGAAGAAAACTTGTTCTCACCATGTGACATGTCACGTGGTGTGATCTGCAATTTTCAAAGTTAATAGATTCAGATATAACAAGAAAAACACATAGGATCATAAAATTTATTTAGATAATTATTTAGATAGATAAAAACTCAAAAATTTAAATCCTAAAAAAATACCTTGATATAAGTTTTTTTGTCTTCATCAAAAAACAAAAAAAACACGTGTAATTGATTTTGGAGTCACTCGTGTGATCACATCACATCTAGCATCACTGCATACAACAGCTAACTCATTTACCTGAAAATGAAGAAGCGCCGAAGACACAGTTTAGGAGTGTAACTTGAAATGTGTTACATAATTCAGTTTTGGTGAAATTTTGGGGGTTTTAAAACAGTATTAACGTTTTGGCCGAGATAAATGTCACACGTGTTTCTATATACCTATATAAGGAGTAAATGGTAAGATATTTACTTTCAAAAATGTGATTTAAGTATGAAAAGTAGGCATTTTACTAACATTAAAACAGAAAAGTAGTAACTTTTTTATTTTTTTTATTTAGACATTTTGCTAAATATGTCACTAGTGTGATCTTTCAGAATATTTTATTGATAACACCTGAGAAATTTCTCGCTTGAATTAAAAAAACTCAATAATTTTTAGAAAAAAAACGAGAAAGTCTTTGGCAAAAGCACCAGAAACGAAAAAGGAAATAGACAAAAGAGAGAAAAGAAGAAATCAAGTAGTGGCATATTATATATATAGCAACATATTATGTTTGCTTAAAAAGTGGTAAATCAATTTTTATTTTTTTAAAAACTATTACACCAAATGTTACCATTTTTCAAGAACAACCCAGCAATAAAGATGCTTGATTTTGGTAAAATAGATATAACTATAACTGGTGTTAGCTGGCTATCACCTGTGTTAGCAGTTGAATTCAAAAACTAAAAAATAACTCAAGAACTAGTGAATTGTTATCTCGGCCATATAGCACATTTTAGTCCAACCAACTACAGCAACATTTAATAATTACCAAAATTCAATGAAAACTAATTTGGTTTTTTTTTTTAAAGTTACGACTTGACATGTTACCTTTTTTCAAGAACGACCCATATAGGAACATTTTAGGTAAAAAAAGCGGTTTCAAAAAATTATCTTTTTTAAAATTGGACAGCCTTTATATTATCTCATTTTCTACATCCTTCAAAAATAAGCTCTTCAAAAACACTTCTATCTTTTATCTTCTCCAAGATATTCAAGTTTAAATTTGTGTGGAACAGATAGGAAAATAAGTATTATAAATATTAATTAGTCCGGTGTCTTAAAAAAACTTTAAACATGGATGCATCTGAGATTTTTTCTTTGTCTAAAACCAGAGCCCTGGAGCTTGAAAACGCGCTCGAGACACAAGCTATATGTCAACGGGTTTAGCAGTTATGACGTCACGAAAACAAAAACTAGGTACTAACTGGCATCATACCATATTTTTTTTATATTTTTACATGTAAAAGATGAAAGATCTAAATCTGCTAGAAACGTCATTTCAGAGTAATCTGACACAAAAAGCGCAAAGGAGTAAATACCGACCTAAATACGCTTATTGGAATCAGTGGCGTACCGCTGGTTTTTACATGATACTGGCATTAAAATTTTACCACTTTTTTTCACCATTTCTCTTTTGTAACTTTTGACATACATAACAAAGAAAATTAATTTAGACCATTAAATTTTCTAAAAAACAAGCATATTAAAGTGGTAGTCCATCTAAGCTATGGCGTATAATTCGAACGTTTTTTTTTTCAAACTGACTTATGTGGCACACGTTTACAAAAACTTTACTAAACCACAAATTATGGCCCGACAAGTTCTCCATAAAATAGGAAAAAATTATCGGGGGTAATACCATAAGTGCTTTGAGAATTATCGATAATTTTGAAAAAACCTGTGTTTTGAAAACTGCGCGAGTTTATTTTTTCCGTTGTGTCAAAGCAGGCAATTTTTTGATGCAACGAAAAAAATAACCGAGTGCGGTTTTCAACAAAAACACGTTTATTCAGAATTAATTCTCAAAGCACGAATGGTATTCGGTAGAAAATTTCAAGAATATAGAAATTAGACTATTTATTGTTCGCGTCAGAGCAGTGGAATTATAACCTACCGAGGAATAATCACCTACTGGGGAATTATTACTTATTAATTCATTGATAATTCCACACCTCTTATGGACAATTTTACATTTAAGGGAAATTTTCTTGATAATTTTACACGCTTCTAGAGTAAGCTGAATACTCAAAAATAAAAATTTGTCCAGTGTTTTTACATACTCAATCGACTAGTAGCGCACCATTGCAGCATTGGCTTGAGCTAGCCTCGTGTTTTATAATAATTTTTTTTAGAACTTAATAGTCAGTGCCTTTTTTTTCCAAAAAATTATCAATTTTTTGCAGGATATTTTTTTTTGACTTTTTATTTTTTATATTATTATTTTGTAGACATTATTCATTTTATTAACTTTCGTTTTTTAACACTACATTGTCAATTAATACACATGACATTTCTTGCAAATCCAAGATGGTGGTACTTTAAACATATACCCACCCAGCAAACACAAATCGTCGGCATTGCATCGGGCCAATGTCTCTGGCCCGATGTTGGTCAGATTGCGATTTTCAGTTTTAGGTCAATAATCGGCAACTGACGGAGGTACACATCACTACAGTCGACTTAATGCCGACATCACTTTAGGACCGACGATGGTCAGATTAAACTTTGTTTAATCGGTCAAAAATCGGCAACTGACGATGGCCTGATTTACTATAGTCGATTTTATGCCGAAGCCCACTTTATTTGCTTTAGGGCCGACGACGGTCCGATTGGAACTTTGTCTAATTGAACGAGAATCGGCAACTGACGATGGCCCGATTTACTATAGTTGACATTATGCCAACGCAAACCTTATCTGCTTTAGGGCCGATGATGGTCCGATAGGAACTTTCTTTAAACGGTCGAGAATAGGCAACTGACGATAGCCCGATTTACTATAGTCGACTTTATGCCGACGCCTACTTTATCTGTTTTAGAACCGACGACGGTCTGATTGCAACTTTCTTTAATCGGTGGAGAATCGGCAACTGACGATGGCCCGATTTACTATAGTCGACTTTTTGCCGATGCCCACTTTATCTGCTTTAGGGCCGAAGACGGTCCGATTGCAACTTTCTTTAATCGAAAGAAAATTAATTTAGACCATTAAATTTTCTAAAAAACAAGCATATTAAAGTGGTAGTCCATCTAAGCTTTGGCGTATAATTCGAACGTTTTTTTTTAAAACTGACTTATGTGGCACACGTTTACAAAAACTATACTAAACCACAAATTATGGCCCGACAAGTTCTCCATAAAATAGGATAAAATTACCGGGGGTAATACCATAAGTGCTTTGAGAATTATCGATAATTTTGAAAAAACCTGTGTTTTGAAAACTGCGCGAGTTTATTTTTTCCGTTGTGTCAAAGCAGGCAATTTTTTGATGCAACGAAAAAAATAACCGAGTGCGGTTTTCAACAAAAACACGTTTATTCAGAATTAATTCTCAAAGCACGAATGGTATTCGGTAGAAAATTTCAAGAATATAGAAATTAGACTATTTATTGTTCGAGTCAGAGCAGTGGAATTATAACCTACCGAGGAATTATCACCTACTGGGGAATTATTACTTATTAATTCATTGATAATTCCACACCTCTTATGGACAATTTTACATTTAAGGGAAATTTTCTTGATAATTTTACACGCTTCTAGAGTAAGCTGAATACTCAAAAATAAAAATTTGTCCAGTGTTTTTACATACTCAATCGACTAGTAGCGCACCATTGCAGCATTGGCTTGAGCTAGCCTCGTGTTTTATAATAATTTTTTTTAGAACTTAATAGTCAGTGCCTTTTTTTTCCAAAAAATTATCAATTTTTTGCAGGATATTTTTTTTTGACTTTTTATTTTTTATATTATTATTTTGTAGACATTATTCATTTTATTAACTTTCGTTTTTTACCACTACATTGTCAATTAATACACATGACATTTCTTGCAAATCCAAGATGGTGGTACTTTAAACATATACCCACCCAGCAAACACAAATCGTCGGCATTGCATCGGGCCAATGTCTCTGGCCCGATGTTGGTCAGATTGCGATTTTCAGTTTTAGGTCAATAATCGGCAACTGACGGAGGTACACATCACTACAGTCGACTTAATGCCGACACCACTTTAGGACCGACGATGATCCGATTAGAACTTTGTTTAATCGGTCAAAAATCGGCAACTGACGATGGCCTGATTTACTATAGTCGATTTTATGCCGAAGCCCAGTTTATTTGCTTTAGAACCGACGACGGTCCGATTGCAACTTTCTTTAATCGGTGGAGAATCGGCAACCGACGATGGCCCGATTTACTATAGTCGACTTTTTGCCGATGCCCACTTTATCTGCTTTAGGGCCGAAGACGGTCCGATTGAAACTTTGTTTAATCGGACGAGAATCGGCAACTGACGGTGTCCCGATTTACTATAGTCGACATTATGCCAATGCAAACCTTATCTGCTTTAGGGCCGACGATGGTCCGATTGGAACTTTGTTTGATTGGTCGAGAATCGGCAACCGACTATGGTCCGATTACGTCACCTTAAAATTTTTAAACTGCTTAATAGTTTCTTCCTAGTATGTAGAGATGGCGCTAATGTCACTATGTTTCCTGTACAGTGAAAGAAAATATTATATATATAATGAGCAAAGATATTTCAAAACTATAATGCGGACTTGACAAGATGGTGGTACTTCTCTACAAGAATTACCTCTTCTGCCACTTAAACCAGCCCGACTGGTTAAGCACCCGCATTATCGAAGCTTTGTAGTTTGTCAATGTCGGGCCGCTTTAACCACCACCGACGGACCTCCGTCAATCGCCGACGTTGGACCGCTTTAGGAAACCAATGTCGGATTTGAATAGTTTACCGATGTCGGACCGAGACCAGCTTGACTACGTTAGACCGAGCAAATTAAGCAGTTATGGGCGAATGGTCGGTACCATGTGGTTAAACCATATTGGACCTTAATCGTACGGCGACGGTATGCCGATGACAGCAAAAAGTAAAATTTACCATTGGTCCGACGGCGGGCTACAGTCTAACGCTGCGTCAGCAAACATACATTGGGCCTACATCGCAAAGCGGACAAAAAATACTGCTGTTCCGATGTCGTAAATGGACGTCGTGCCGATGACGACAAATTCGGCAATCGACATCAGAACGACGAAGGCCCGATGGAACTGTGTTTGCTCGGCACTTGCCATAAACATGTCCGCCGTAAAAAATATATTATATTGTAACTTGTAAACCACTGTGGTCATTATTAATTATTAATACTATTATTTGGAAAAGCTATTTAGATAAATTTTCACCCCTCCGGAATCTGAGTTGTGAAGATGGAAAAAAATTGACCATGAATTTGTCCCACTGAGGTCAACTATTCCAACTGTCGGCAACGGTTTACAGGAGTTAATAAGGTGTGCTTATAAGCGTTTTTACAAATTCTGCAAATGTGCAAAAAATAATATAAAATAAAGTTAATTTTTTTAAATATATTTTTGATTAAAAATAATAATTTGAAATGAGGGTGGGAGAGAGGAGGCAAAGTCGTGTATTAGTTTTTCTCGACATCCTTTCATAAAATAAGATTTAGCTAAAAAACAAAATCAAATTGATTCGTTCTTGCAAAAAAAAAACAATAAAAATATCTTAGTAAAATATAAAATTGAGCGGACAAATAAAATAAAACCGCAATATTTTTTTACGGATTTATCAACAATTTTCCGTTTAATATGGTTCTGGAACTCTTCTGCCATCAGATGGTAAAACGCTGTGTTTTTTTTTATACTGGGACTTTCCATCCATTATAGGATCAATGCCCAGTGTTAGCAAAGTTTATGCAAAGTTTTAAAGACAAACACAAAATATCCATGCACCTAGCCGGGATTCGAACCCGGAACCTTCCGTGCGGCACGCAGATACGCTGCCCACTGCGCTACGGCGGTCGGTCGGTAAAACGCTGTATTGGCGGTTACAGCACAACACTGCTACCTAATTTAATTTATTTCAAAGCGACCTCGCATCTAATGTAACTTTTAATTTAAAAGGAATGCCTTATTAATTTTAAACGAATTGATTCATTATTTTACTAAATATCAGCCAATATATTCAAAAAAACTTAAGACGTAATTTCCTCAAAACAGGTGTTTTTAAGATACAGCGTTTTACCATCTGACGGCAGTCTTACGACTAACCGAAAAATAACAAGTGACATACGGTTTAAAAGTTAATTTTATTTAAAAAGGGATTTAGTGAGGGTGAATAAATAAAAAAGTTACTGAATAGCCGAGCTTTCCCTCAAAAAAGGTAATGGTAACCGTAGAATCGGATTTCGCACTTGTGGATCTACGGTTACCAATACCTTTTTTGAGGGAAAGCTCGCTATTCATTGATTTTTGTAAATTTTATTGTTTGTAAAATGCTTCATTAGGGTTTTTTGGTGCACATATGAATTTTCTTGAAAAACAAAAAAATTTATCAACTCCAGAGCTTAGGATATCTGTAAATATAATTATATCTGTCTCCGTAGAGACGCTTAATTTTCCTTCAAATTGAAGGTACATCTGCCGATTCTGCAACTTGACAGATGGTTGTCTTTTACATGAACCCTGTGTCATATTTTTTCATCCTCATTTCATCTCCTAATTCCTAGCACCGTACTGATGAGCACCACAAGTGCGAAATCCGGATCTACGGTTACCATTACCTTTTTTGAGGGAAAACTCGCTATTCATTGATTTTGTTATTTATTCACCTTCACTAAATCCCTTTTTAAATTTAAAATTATTGTAGTTTCACGAATATCTAATAACATTAATCTTTATGACGTCAAATCTGGAGGACGGGATGACACAGAGCTTGTGTCTCGATTTTTTTTAAAACTTAGACTTCCATACAAATTTAAACTTGAGTATCTTGGAGAAGATAAGAGATAGACCCAAAGTGTTTGGTATTTTTAAAGAGAAGATATTTTTTAAAGATATTTTTTAAAGATTTAGAAAATGAGATAATATACAGGGTATCCAATTTAAAAAATTTAAAAAGATAAGTTTGTGCCTTATTTTATTTTTGGGACATCCTGTATAAAAGGGTATACATTTTTTTTGAAACCACTTTTTTTACCTAAAATAATACTATATACGTTTGTTTTTGGAAAAACCCATAGTTCTCCCAAAATGATCCATTATTCCAGACTTTTGGAACACTCTGTATACCTACAGTACATTGTACAACTACGGAATTCTAGATTGATAATCAACTTTCAAATCTTTCTTCAACATTTTTCCAGTTGCATTCTTTGGAATATTCTCAATTACTTCAATGCCTCCAACCAATTGTTTGTATTTAGCCACCTTTTCTTTGAAATAGTCATTTAATTTGATTGGACATAGGGTTTCGCCAGACTTGGGCACCACGTAAGCTCTTGGAACCTTAAAAATTAAAAATACAGAATAAATTCAGGGAATGTACAAAGTTAAATACAGTGGCGTACGTAGACATTTTTCCTGGGAAGGAAGGAATGTCTTGAGTAACAGCATAGTCTCAAATATCCATTTTAATTTTGACTTATGGGTTATCAGTCGATATTCGATAGCCCTGAAGTCAAGGGCGTAGATGCGATTTTTACTTGGGGAGGGGGGGGGGGAACAGTATAAAAAAAATCAACTCAACTCATATAAAAAAAAAACTGAGTTGGGGTTTTAATACTAGAATTGTTGGCGTGGGCGAAAATTTTGTAAAAATATGGTAATAACGCATTTTTTAACACATAAACGCCGTTGATAAAAATTGCGTAAGATTAAGCTAAAATTGTAGCAATCAATGTGTAGTTTAAGCAGGAAATTTTTTAAATATTTTGATATTCCTATTGAATATAAAAAAAACTGGGTTGAGATTTCGTCTTGATTCTAAATTTATTGCGAAAATCATTTCATAAATGTGCCGTGGGCGAAAATTTTATAAAAATACACTAATAACTTAAACTAAAATTGTGGCAAACAATGTGTCATAGCGCCACATGTAAAATTTTTTGCAGTTTAAGAAGGAAGTTTTTCAAAAATTTTGATCTTTTTTAAGATTTTTATGAAATATAAAAAAACTGGATTGGGATATGGTACTAATCCTAGATTTGTTGCTAAAATAACGTCATTAAATGCGGCACGCATTTTGTAAAAATATGGTAATAACGCATTTTTTAACACATAAACGCCGTTGATAAAAATTGCGTAAGATTAAGCTAAAATTGTAGCAATCAATGTGTAGTTTAAGCAGGAAATTTTTTAAATATTTTGATATTCCTATTGAATATAAAAAAAACTGGGTTGAGATTTCGTCTTGATTCTAAATTTATTGCGAAAATCATTTCATAAATGTGCCGTGGGCGAAAATTTTATAAAAATACACTAATAACTTAAACTAAAATTGTGGCAAACAATGTGTCATAGCGCCACATGTAAAATTTTTTGCAGTTTAAGAAGGAAGTTTTTCAATAATTTTGATCTTTTTTAAGATTTTTATGAAATATAAAAAAACTGGATTGGGATATGGTACTAATCCTAGATTTGTTGCTAAAATAACGTCATTAAATGCGGCACGCATTTTGTAAAAATATGGTAATAACGCATTTTTTAACACATAAACGCCGTTGATAAAAATTGAGAAAAACTGGGTTGAGATCTCGTCTTGAATCTAGATTTATTGCTAAAATCATATCATAAATGTACCGTGGGCGAAAATTTTATAAAAATAGACTAATAACTTAAACTAAAATTGTGGCAAACAAATTTTGATCTTTTTTAAGTTTTTTATGAAATAAATGCGCCACAGGCGAAAATTTTGTAAAATACACTATTTTTTACTTAATCAATCAATCAATGTGTTGTAGCGCCGCAGGCAAAATTTGTTCTGAAACCGGAAATAAAATAAAATTGATAGAATTTTATCATCGACTTTATAGCGCCGCAAGCAAAATTTTTTAAAACTTAAGGTACAAATTTTAATTTTTTCGTATTTTTTTCTAAATTTTTTTGTACAAAAATTTGGGTTGGGTCAGCTACAAAAAGGGGGAAACAGAATGCGAGAAAGTTACCCAGCAAGCATCTTGTTACAAGAAAAGTAAAACATCGAAAATGCATATATATACGCATTTTCGTACAATCTTCGCCCACGCCACGGTTTCACATATTTCTCGAAAATAGTCAGTAGTAGACAAGGGGATAAAAATATTAGCATGGTTGTAATAGAATGAAAATAGTTATAAAATTTTAGAAAAGTTGAAAAATAGATAGTTTTCACATTTTTCATGCGTGAGAGTAACGGGTATGGACAAAGGTTTGGGGGGGGGGGCATATTACCCCCTTGTCGTCCTCCCTTATCTACGCCCACAGTTCACTTTTTGACTGATTTTGAAAAAAAAAATATACTCTTTTCGAAAGGCATATTTTTGTGTAGATGACGTCCCTAAATAGATATTCTGATAAAACTGTCAAAACCTGTCAAAAATATGTCATTTTTTCCCAAAATGTAAAATAAAAACTTTTGAGTTTTAGACCATTCCATTCTAGATAAAAAATGTCAAATAAGCATTTTTGTAGTACCAAACATTTTTTTATAAACGCAATTTAAATGTTTAAAAAATAAAAAAAATTGTCACATTTTGAATTTTAATGCTGGTAGTTAAAAAAATATATTTTCCAAAAAAGCGATAAGGAACCTGAGAGAGAATATATTTTCGATAAAAAAAACATTACAACTTTTTTTTGCATCACCTATAGTTTCTATAAAAAAATAAAATAAGTTGAAGAAAATGGTAAAATCAAGTCGATTGAACTTTGTTGCACCAAGATAGAGAGAGATTTTATACAACTAAACTCTAAAAAAAACAATTGCGTGCTAACTAGTTACTCTTATTACCTATCAAACGACAGTCAAAAAGTTTCGACTAGATTTGAAAAGGTAACCTCTGGCGCAATAAAATAAGAGGAGCTCTCTGTAGACATCTTTTTATTATACAACAAAATAACAACAAATATTGACTATATAAAGTACTTCCCTTATCCTGCTTCTATCTTCTTAATCTCGGTGTTTTCGAAAGCTTTTATAGAACATTTAAAAAAAAATATCAGAGCACAAAGAATCATTTACTAGTCAGTATTACGGTCATTCGAAAAATTATTTTTCTTACATGGCAGAAATTTGGTTATTTCTTATTTTTACTTAATAAACATCAGAAAGTCAAAACTTTCTTACTGTCGTTTGATAGGTAAAATAAGACTACCTACTAAGCACATAATTGTTTTTTTTTTAGAAGTTTGGGTTTATAGAAAAATCTTGGTGCCAAGACGTTCAATACAATCGACATTATTTTAGCTTTCAACTAATTTTATTTTTATATAGAAACTATAAGTGATGTAAAAAAAACTGTAACGCTTTTTTAGCGAAAATATGTTCTCTTTTAGGTTTCGTATCGCTCTTTCAGAAAATATATGTTTATATATATTTAATTAATTTTTAATTAAAATTCAAAATGTGACAATTTTTTCAAACATTTAAATTACGTTTATAAATAAATGGTTAGTATTACAGAAATGATTAATTGACTTTTTTGTCTAGAATGGAATGCTCTATAACCCTAAACTTTTATTTTTTTTTAATATTTTTTTTACCTAACTTTTATTTTTTTTAAATATTTTTTTTACATTTTGGGAAAAAATTCATATTTTTGACAGGTTTTGACAGTAGGTCGTAGATAGAAAATTTTAATTTTTATCAGAATAACTATTTAGGGACGTCATCTACACAAAAATATACCTTTCGAAAAGAACATATTTTTTTTCTTAAAATAAATCAAAAAGTGAACTGTGCGCCCTTGCCTGGAGTGGGCTTGAGCCTCTAAGGCTTCCCTTGCGTACACCACTGCCAAAAAATACAACTTTTAGAGCAACATAACATGGGGCCATACTACCGTAGACAAAACATTTCTAGAGAATTGTTTCCTATTCAGACCCATTAAAATAATATTTTATTTTTCGTTCAATCAAAAAATAATGTAATATTTTACCTCGCCATATCTCTCATGTGGCACGCCTATAACAGCGGCTTCTTTAACAGCTGGATGGTGTCTCAATACTTCCTCGAGTTCCGCTGGTGCAACCTAGAACAATATAAGAATTTTTATGCCTCGATTATAATAATAAAATTTCTAACCAGTTAAAGCACAGGCTAACTAATAAATCTTTGGAATAAATTGAAGACAAAATAGGGAAAAAAGGTTCGAAACTAGTCCATCGACCATGTCGGGCTTTTTACTTAAAAACGATAAAACCATTGTCGTCCGGCCTGGGTACCGGCGGCGTAGGATACATACCGGGCCTGACTTAAAGGTTTGTTTAATGACTATATTGAACATGGCTTGAAGACTATTTGCGCATTGGATTATTTAAAATAAAATAAATATTACCACTTGTTTCTTAAACCCAATTAGTTTTGTGTAGATATTTTACCTGAAATCCTTTGACCTTTATTAAATCTTTAATTCTATCACAGACAAAAATTTCGCCATTTTCGTTGAAATATCCAATATCTCCTGTTCTAAACCATCCATGTTGAAGAGCCTCTTTTGTCGCTTCGGGATTATTGAGATAACCCTTCATTAGATGTTTACTCTAAAAAAAAATAAAAAGATTTTGTCCACTTCAAAGGAGTGCAATTAACTCCAACAGCAGTAAAACTAGCAAAATAAATCAAAAAGTCAACCCTTTTAAACCGAACTACGCGTCTGCTTTTTTAGATGTTTGTACCAGCATAACTCAGAAAGGGCTTAACCGATTTTTACGAAAAAAACCTTATTCGAGTCATCTTACTTCCTACAACTCTTCACAACAAAAATTAAAAATCTATATTTCATATATAAAGTTTCAATTAATTTTACAGAAATTTGTTTTGCTAAATAACGGTTTTAAAAATTCCGGGTTTGATTTTTAATAGATTTGAAGAAAAATAGTTTGGCAAAACGGGTTTAATAAATTCCAAGTTTACTATTGAATGGGTTGGAACCACTAAGGTTCATTCAAATTCACCGTTCTTACGATGAATATTTTTATTAAAAACAGTTTAACAAATTCCTAATTTGATGAACCATATAGGGGTAACTAACTTACTTTAATCAAAATCTCTCCTTGCTGACCGTGACCCAGAGGCTCACTGCTAGGATTTTCTGGGGAGACAATTTTCATTTCAACATTTGCGTGAACCGTACCGACTGAGCCCTTGGTTTGATTGAATTTCGGATTGGTTGAGTCAATCTTTTTTGTTATTGACGTGGAACCACCTTCGGTCGAACCGTACGCTAAAGTTTTGTTTAGTATGCTATAAGTGTATAATATAATATAAAGGCATAAAAACCATGAATGAAAAAATAAATTGAAAAGAGACAGGGCCGTACCAGGAAAAAAAATTCACTGAAGATGATTTTTGTCAGGATCGAAACTTAAAAATAAAAAAATTGATATTTATAATAAGCAACATTTTTGTAACCGTAGATACCCAAAAAATTTGGAACATGCCGTGAATTAAATATACAAGGTGCATGACAATTTGAAAAATTTCCACCCCCAATATTTTGAGAATGAGGATTCCAGGGAAAGGACCAGTTATATGTATTCAAAAACTTGCCTCGGCATATCCCTTCAGTGTCAGTTTTTTATTAAATTGTAACCTCCTCTTTGAGATATCTTGTTTAAAAGGGTTTTGCATCTGATTTACAACGATATATTTTTTTAAATTTGAGGCACTAGTTTTTGAGATATTAGCGGGGATCAAATGATCTAAAAGAGATACTTACAAAATAGCAGAAAAATAAATAAGTAAGAACGCTAGTAATCCAGACAGACACGCTCACATTTTTTTATTTCCATGGGGTGGTTATAAGCAAAATAAAAAAATGAGGGCGTAGCCTACGTCGAGAGGTAGTTGTTCTGGATACTTTACTAGCGTTCTTACTTATTTATTTTTCTGCTATTCTGTAAGTATCTCTCTTGGCTTTCAAATCAATTGAGGCCAAAATTTCAATTTTTTTGCGTTAAACTGCTAATATCTCAAAAACTAGTGGCTCAAATTTAAAAAATACACCGTTGTAAACAAGATATCACATGGAAGGGGGGAATTAGATTTTAAAAAAACTGGTGGGTGTAACCTGCGCCGAATCAGTGCGCGGGTCAAGTCTTTGAATACATCATTGGCCGTAGTAGGTGCCCCTCGAATCCCCCCCCATATATAATTCTCACAATATCGGAGGTGGAACGTGTCACCCTGTATACTTCGGTTGTACAACGATTTTTTTTTAAAGATTTTTGTATAATTCCAGTTTAAAAAAATGGCTTTCCTAATGTACCTTCTTTTTTTTTTAGTTTTGTCGTACGGGGTGGGGAATTGTTTCTCTTTAATAATTAAAGAAAAAAATATATAAAAAGTGGTTGAACAGTTTTGGAGTTAAATTTGGATTTTTTTTGTCATGAAAATAGTGAAGAAGTATTTTTTTTTTAATAAAATAGGACCTCCGCAAGGCGAGGCTAAATCGAATAAAACAGGTGGAACCGTTTTTATGACTTGGATGTCCGATAAAATAAAGAGAACTCCATAAAAATTGTTTCTTAATACTATTTGCTTTAAAAGTTGATCTAATAAATCCTATGTACTGCCTAAATCCAAGGAATCTTGCTAGCTTTCCTGTCCCAATAAAATTGGTTCAGTAGTTTTTGCGTCACACTGTGATGCTGTAACAATGAAACAATCAAAAAATAGAAAAATTGGATTTTTGGCATCTATAATTTTTTTTTCTCAATCACGCAAAAATGGCTAAACCTATTTGTATATATATTGTATATAGATTGAAAAATAGACTACTTTTTATTTGACATTTTGCTCAATGACATCTGTAACTATGACATTTTTTTTGCTTCTATAATAGATTTTTCCTTTTCGTGCAATGCCGCAGGTCGACCGCTAGTATACAAGGAGAAAGAGAGATTTATTATATGTATATATTGTTGAATTCAAACTGTATATAGGTACTCGAAATATTTTGTTTCGGACGAACGGCTCTTATTCTATCAGATTTAGGTGTACATACAGGGTGAAAATGGATAATTACCATGCGCCACAAACAACTCCTCCGTCCCATACTTTTCCAGGAATTTTTCTTTATCCGTTGAAGGTAAGGAGGCCGCTCCGCAAATAACGTATCTCAAATTTTTCAGGTATTCTTGTTTCATGTGAGGGTAATTGTTTAGAAATAGCACTAAAAGTCGGACAATAAGTAGGTATTAAAAATCAATCTATAGTTTTTTAGGGACCTACAAGAAAATTATTTAATTAGGAAATATTAATTTGTTTTCTCAATAAACCCATAGATATATACATTTTAAAGTTTTCCGATATTTACAATCCTACTAAATCGTAGTTTTCATGATCACAGTTTTTCTTATTAATTTTCAAATTCACCTCACTTTATATTAGTATTTTTAATACTCGGATTTTTTTTTGGTAGGTTTTTCATACTTGTGTTATAAAAACTTTTGCGTTTATACAGAGAGGGAAAGATATGGTATTGGAAAAGATGCTAGGAAATTTCTAAACTGCTTTGTTCAAAACTATTTGGCTTTTAAAGCTTGAGGAACGGGGAAAATTCCAAGAATTTAAAATTCTTCGATACCGCCAAATGACTTTAAAGGCGCAATTACACAGACGAACATGCTCAAATAAAAGCTCGTGCAAAAGATCTAAACTTTTTTGCGTGAACATTTTTGTGAGCTTTTCTTTGAACATTTTGTTCGGGTAAATTTTTGAGCAAATTATTGCTATCTATTTTGGAAACATATTTTTAAAGATGAGAATAAATAAAATTTCACATCAGTGATCAGTGATTTCAATTCTTTAAAAAAAAATGGAACAGCAACTTTTATTTAAAATTTTTGTGAAAAAAAGCCGACGGCAAGCGAAACATTATTATTGGCTCTACTATCAATTTTGTCACATGGATTTTGGAATTTTCTTACGAGTTTTTTTTATTTCCAAGGGCTTTTTTCCTAAAGTCAAAAAAACCCAGGAAAATTTTTGTTTTAAAAAAAAATTTTGAGTTTTTCAAATATCGGCAAAAAAACTCAAAAATTGCACTTTTAAGCACTTTAAGTAATCCGCGCCTCACGACTATGAGGAGTGGTGGGGAGGGGGATTTTTTTTGAACATATTTTTGTAACTTTACTTTACCTTTAGCTTTTATTGTTGTTTTTTAATTCCTCACACCAGATTTACCTAGTTAGTTTAAGGTCCCAAGAGTTGCTTAAAAAAGCAAAAGGTTCATGAGAATGCTAAAGATATAGATATTTACTGTCAATTTAATGTAATAATCAAGGTCGATTACTGACACTGAACCAACAATATGCAAAGGGCAACATTGCGATTCAAAAGGGTGGCTGGCCTACTACCTGCGAAATCCAAAACACGGGATGATAGATCGGCGCACAGTCTACTAAATTACTGCTAAATTATATTTTTTAGACAAGGGTCGGGTTCGTACGGTTGTAAAAGTGGGTAATAAACGGGTATTATTTAAACCGAACGTGCTTTTGTTTATATATTTGAGATTTAATAAAATGTATACAGGTTTTTTAATTTGACTTAATTATTATTGTAAAAGACTAAACTAGGAAGTAAAATAAAGGGATATTCTTTTAAACGTAAATTTTTATCATTTTATTTTACAGGCAACAGCAATAAATAAGTGCCAAGTATTATTTTTTTTATTCTCGTTTTTTTTACAACCCCAAAAAAGTTACAAGTATACTGGCATATCCCCTACAAAAATCAGATCAATCGAAGTTGTTTATGAAGTAAAATGTGAATTTCATCAAATCGTTTTTCCGTCGGAAAGCACTTGATTAAAAATACCTTATTTAAAAACTTTGTTTTTCTATGTTCAGTTAAGTTCAATGAATTCCGATAACAATATATATTTTGAATTTGTAAAGAAATTTTTATACCCCCAATTCTTCAAACAAATTTTGCTCAACATTCTCTCCAAAATTTACGTGTGTTTTTTTGTACGAGATTTTGCTCGAACATTTCTTTGAACATTTTGCTCAAGAGGCTCGTGTAAATGTTTGTCGGCATTTCAACATCAAAGTAAAGTTTGTCTGTGTAAATGCGCCTTTATAGACTGTTTTTTAAATATAGGTTAAGAAGAGGGCAGTCTAAGAAACATCTGCAATATCAGAAAAACATTCAAAAGGCACCTTTTATTTAAAAATATTTCAAAATTAGTATCAAAAAGTATTAGTGACTTCTTTACAATTGGGACACCAAATTTTTTTCATAAATTGTTTTTTTACTAAATCATTACCCTTATTAGGGACTTATCGGTAAAATTAATTAATTAAAATTATTTTTATTTACCTGTGTAAACTCAGCTGTATCTCGAAAAAAAAAGGATTTTTGTTTCTTATATTTTGTTCTCATACCTTTTTCACTCTGTAGTGACTGACTGACTGAGTCGTCGAGCTAGACTGCTGTTTTTGTAGAAGTTTGTTTTACAGAAAAGAAAATTATAAAATCTCATAAAACTTTTTTGTCCATGCAGAATTTTTGGTAGGATTATACTGCTTACCTAAAGGAGGCACGGTAGCCATTACGGAAATCTTATAATCTTTTAAAACAGAAACCAAATTTTCAGGGCTAAATTTTGGTATCGTGACTGCTTTGACACCATGCGTCGACATGCATAAAATTGAAACTACTAAGCCGAAAGCATGGTACATGGGAAGCACTAAGGGTATAGCATCTTGGTGGCTGGCTAAAACAAAATAATAATGACATATAGGTATAGGTTTCTTTTACATATAGAACAGCAAGAGAGCGTAGTAAATTTAAGCAAGATTAGCCCATTGGCCCCGCAGTAGATACCAGAGACTGTGTGTATGACAGCATTTACTTTCATCAAAATATGTCATACATACTGGGAGTCTAATACAGACGACTGGTAAACAACTTCCCTTCTGGTTAAAGTCTGAAGTTCTACGCACACTGAGTTCTGTTAATTTTGTTTCCATCTTTCAGTTTGTTGGTCGGTTTTGGTTTTAATCTTTGATAAGTCTACTCAGTGCAACGTCAAAATTCGTAGGTTTACAAAAATTTCTTTGAAAGCTTAAGGTCGTAGTTACAATCTGGGGAATGGTTTTTAGCAATGGTTTTTAGCAACACTGTACGGGAGTTTAACTAACTGTCAGTTTAACTATGTCGACCCGATTTTTTTGAAAAATTTTACGTCATTAAATTTGTTTTCCATGGCTACGCGGAGACTTTATTTATAATTATCCACAGTGGGACGCCAGAGATTTTTTAGCACCTGGTCAAAAATTTGGGGTTAGGTTACTTATTTTGACTTTCAGCGTTCTGCGCCACTAAAAAACCAAGTAAAATACTAAAATAAAAGAAAACCATTTATTGCAGAGTTACCTGCTAAAAAAACGCTACCCAGCTACGTATTAAAGTAACTGGGTGTAAGGTTTAAGGATGCATTTATAATTTATAATTTATACCGACAACAGGTTAACTTAAAAGCATGCAGATTTAAAAATCCGCTACTGGCGCTAGACAAAGTAATCGTATTCTATTTTAAAGAAGAGCGTCAACGACTAGCAAGAGTCTTTCCAACCTCTAAATTGAGCTTTACTAACCTGTTTTGTTAGTACTCAAGTATCCGTGTGTTTTGGAAACTGACGTTCTAAAATCTATCCTTTTCACACCAAGATATACTTGCACATAACTATGCCGCAATAATTTAAATTAAAAAAAAAATGAATGATTTAAAATAAAAGCAAAATTATGTGGGGTTATGGGCACCGAATGTTTCTATGCGAATTCCTAGTAATCCGAGGTAGCCAGTAAAGTTCTCTTGGTTCTTTGATAGACTCGGGTTAATGCCCGCGCAGCGCTAGGTTTTTTCGGCGGGCGACCGCACATGCGGAGTGGTTTCATATCTGTTTTGGAACAATGTTTTTGAAAACACATTTTTGAAAGATAAACATAACCTCGAATGGTTTTCTGTCAGAAAACGTAAAAATACTCTTCTGTCCCACTGCGACCCGATTTAAAGTTTGTTGACAAAACACCTGCAGTTACCATGAAATCGTATAAATTCGGTGATCTATCGGCCAACACTTGAACTGCGTGTGTCTCCCAAATTCAATGAAGTGTGATTGATCGGTTTTCTTTTCCGGAGTGCACAGGCTTTTAGAAAAAAGGAAACTTAGTTTTTATTTTCGCTAAAGCAAGGAAATATAAAAAGGAAAAATGTAATCCAGAGGAAATTGTGAGTATTTCTCTATTTTTTTTTGTAAATCGGGTTTCTTCTAAACCGAAATTATTTTGAGGCCTTTGGGATAGATGACAGCACCAGAGCTTTTATTTTGAAGAAAAAATAATTGAGAGTTTTGAAAAATCCTTCAGATATTTTTGTTAAGCATTTAAAAATGATCATATCTGCAAAACTTCAGATAATTCTGATGTTTAGTTTTCCCTGTGCACTCTGGCAAAAGACTAAAAAATTAAAAAACAAGGGGTTGCCAGTTGTACTTTTTTTTACTTAAAATCTGGGGAGAAACTATAGCCTTAATGTACCTAAACATACTTACTGCGTATCGACTCAAAACACTATTTGGTTTTGAAAAATGTTAAATTGGGGGAGGCAACTTCACGCTCTTTCAATACATCTTTCAGGGGTTGCTGCGCTAAATGTTTTAATGACTTCGCAAAAAGTTTCTAATTTAATAAAACCATGTATGAAAAGTTAAAAAAGTTTAGTGGGGGAAGGGGCTGGCGTGAAGTTGGCCCCATCCACAAATGACAACAGTTTCCAAAGGGTTGCTGCGCAAAAGAACTGGTTGCGCAATACTGCACCAAAGGTGCGCATACAGTATTAATACTTTTTTTTTTAATTTTGAGTGAGGGGGCCAGACCTGGCAGTCTCTGCGACGACAAAAAATTTAGTTAAATTTTTTTGGAACAGTTTAGAGCATTAAGTATACAAATAAAAAAAACAACCTGGAGAAGCTAATTTTTTAATTGTGACGTAGATAGGTTATTCTCTATCTACGATTGTGACAGTCTGATTGTTGCATTTAGGTGGTTGGTGTTTATTCTTGAAAGTGACAAAAACTCTGCCTCTTGGCCCCTATATAAACTAGGCGGCCCCACCTCAATAAAAGATAGTGCCAGAATTAGGTGCTCTTTAAGTGCTAATTTGGTTCCAAACTAAAAATTAAGTGCTCCTCTAGTTTTAGCAGAACATTAAAATAACGGTAGAACCGCTAGGTTAACGTTAAGCTATCAGTCCCATCCATAATAGGTGCTATTTAAGTGCTCCTCGAATATTAAATCTAAACTTTGAAAAAACATTTTGTTTTTCGCAAGAAAATAAATAGGGACCGCTACTTAACAGCTAGCGGTCTCACAGGTATCCCTTCAGATAAACCAAATTTTAAATATTTTTAAATAAGGAGCAATTTAAGTGCTAGTTTGATCTATCTTAAGTGCTCTTTTCGTTGTGGGGAAAAATGGAAAAAATTCAATGTCATTGGTAATTTTACACAAATTGATAATAAGCATAAAATGATTAATGTCTTCAATTTATAAGTTCAATAAAAATGTGAAAACCCTGGTTTCGCGCGTATTTTTTTTAACTAAGCCACAATCATGAACCAATACTGACCTTTGTACCCTTAGAACATTGAACTACTATAAGGAGTCTGGTCTCTCTGGTTACACTAGTTGTTTGAGTGCCACATCTACAGTGGGGAAAGGGGAGAAAGAAATGTGTGTTGACAATTTTAATAACAGAATTATGCAACAAAAAACTTATTAAATTTGGATTAAGTTTTGACGCTTATTTATTAGTTAATTAATGAGGTTTCAGATATATGTTGAAAAAGCTAATATACACAATATATAATACTCACAACCTATTTAACACTTTCGAAAATTTAACATGTGTTTATTGCGGTTTCTCGATTTTTCCTGGAATGTCATTATTGTTTTGAAAGTGAAAGCTTCAACACTTGTCAATAGTGTTTTTTTAATATTTTTGTGGAAAGTTTGTGGCGGTAAATGGTTCCGAAGTGTATTATTATATGCAAGTTGAAACGGAAGCCGGGTACCGCAGTATTTCGTTTCACAGGTACGTTATATTAAAATATTAACTAAATATTGGGTTAGAATTCCACACATTTGGCCATTCTTAGTAAACAAAGGCAGGAAATCTGTGTTGCCGGCTTGTCATTAATTTCAGTGTAAATAGGGATTTCCATAGCACCTTGTTCTTATTTTTATAGTTGTACATAAAACTTGAATACATTTTTAGGTTTTTTTTTATAGAAACATAAATTCTTATTACTATATCTAGACCATTTAATTAAACGGAACTAAAAATTATTGAAGGTATTTTAAATAATATTAAAAACAGGGGAAAACGTATTAGGTTAACATGACAACAATGGGATGAAGATGTTGAACTCAAACACCCTGCCCTGGGTCCGAAAAAAAGCTCATTCTAGTAGTTCAATGCTCTAAGCTTGTACCAACCCAACATAACCAATCCAACCCAACCCGACATAATCAATCCAGAGTTTTCGCATTTTTATTGAACTCCTGAATTGAAGATATTAATCATTTTATGCTTATTATCTCGCTTTGTGCAATTTGACACAATTAAAAGAGCACTTAATTTTCGAAAGATGAACCAAATTAGTACTTAAATTGCTCTTTATTTTAAAATAATTAAAATTTGGTTCATCTGAAGGGGTATACCTGTGCGACCGCTAGGTTTATGTTAAGCTAATTATATACTTATTTTATTTGGGGACCAAATTAGCACCTAAAGAGCACCTAATTCTGGCACTATCGTTTTTGGATTTTATTGAGGTGGGACCGTCTAGTTTATAAAGATCCACGTGGAGTCGATTAATGCTCCGTGCTAGTGGTTCCAAACGGTACCGCGCGACAAAACAAAGCTGCGATCGAGAGAGACGGGAGCTTTTACATTGGCCGGGATCAGAGAGGGAGTACCCCAAGCAACAATATTACGTCAGATTACGTCAGGCCTACGTAAAAATAATTGACCCTGACTTTGGTTGCAAACTAGTAGTCGACGTTACTACGACCCAGTTCTAAACTAATATGGTTAAACATTTTTCGTGTCGTACCGACGTCGTAACATATTATCGGCTTTGTTAAGGAGCATGCGCGAGCATGCATGTATAGATTCAGGTATATTTGGAGTCTGACAGTTCCGTTCTATTTGAAAAAAGTAAATTCTTTTCGACTTACTATGTACTAATATTAGTCAAAGAATGGTAAACATTATATTTTATTAACAGTGCGGATATATTTTACGAAGTAGTAAAGTTAACAAATGCAGGGCAGTTCTCTGATGAAAATAGGGGTAGTGTATGAATAAAAATAAAATAAATCATTAAAAATCGTCAAAAAGGTAATTGTTTTGCTTTTCTTCAAATTTTATTGTCAAAATATTGCAGGCAGACTTTTTCTTACTTTATCATCCTTTAATATAGCAGCACAGTCTACTAAATATTAGGTTATATTACACTGCGACATCAGCCATCATAAACTATTTTTAAATTTTAATGAATATTTAAAAAGCCATGTACTCTCGATGTAAATCGCACATTATTTGTCCGATAATAATTAGAGATTTTTAAAACCGAAATTGAAGGTTAATTTGCCCCTCTCTGTCTCACAAAACGTATCTATTTTCCACTAACACTGGACAAGCCTGTTTACTGATTGTGTCAACTGTTAGGATCATTCACCATTTTGTGCTTTATCTATCAATTAATATGTGTTTAAAAAGAAAGAAAGGCACAAAAACTTCCAAAAAATGCGCATGTACGGTAAATCGGCAAAGAGCTTTGCATTAAAAGTTTAGAACCTCAAAAACTAAAATCCGCAAATATTTTGGTAATCGCTTGAAATTTTTTACTTTATTAAATGTAAATTAATTCAGCCCTAATTACTGTTATACGTTATGTGTTATATATTTATAGATCCGCATGACTATTTTCAACGTTGAGTTACCTCAACAGATTACCGAAACGCTTAGGTACGTAAGGATTCCCGGACCTACTTTGTTGTTGGGCCAACGTTGTCAGCCTTTGCGCCTGCCATGGGGGAGGGGCATGGGGTCGATCGCCCCTCCCCCTTTGCTCCAGAAAAAAGTAGGCAACAAAGAGGCTGATGGTAAAGCCCTGAAGTCTTTGAAGAAAAAAACGAGAAATTGCAGAACGTTCCTTTAAAGATATTCTATGATCCCTCCACAGTCAGTTTAATTTTACTCAAAAATTGCATTTGTAATGCAATTTTGTAATGCAATTTACTCAAACTTTCGGCGCATTTAAAAATTTTTTTAAATAAAAAATGTATGAAATAAACAACTTAAAATCTTAGATTTGAGGCCAAATCCGCGCCTGTAGTTACTAAGGTTTGTTTTTATATATTGATATATTCCTCATAAAAGCTATGCTTTTATTCTAGTTTTTTTTTCGTATCGAAACCACCCCCCTTCCCTTTTCAAAAGGCTGGGACCGCCACTGATTTAATAGGAAATTCGATAGAAAGGAGTATCTAGTCTCTCGCAGATTTGTGTAGTTTTACCTGTGGGAAGTTGCAAATCCAAAGCTCCGGGGGCATCTAATACGCACTGTTCATGCATCCAACTTTCGTGGGTGATTTCAACCCCCTTTGGCAACCCAGTAGTGCCACTGGAGTACAAAATAGTACATACGTCTGAGGGGTTAGGAGGTGCGATATCTGGAATGTTGATGTTGGTTTTGCATAATTCGAAAAAGTCTATGGTTTTAAGCGGTAGGGATTCTGCTTGCTAAAAATGATAATTAGGGTGAAGTATTTTGAAGCAACAACATGCCTTCAAAAACTCTCTCTTTCTTATCCAAACTGACATAAAATTCAACCAGAAATTCCTCATAAAACCTCATATTGTAAAAAATTCTAAATGTTATTTAACACATACCTACTACATATAAAAAAAGATAAGTTATATAATCTTGTAGATATTTTTCTATGGGGTTAGACGTGGAATAAAAAATAAATCTTAAAAATAAATTTGGATGTTATGAGTTTTTGTCAGTTTGTTTTACTCCCTACATATTCTGTCTCCTAAACAGTAATAAACACGAAAATATTTAAATAAGGGCAAGTTGCGAAGTTTGATACTTTGCTCAAAACTAAAAAAAAAAATACAAAATTCGTGTAGTTCCGGAAATAGGCGAAAAAACCCGTAATTTTCATTTTTTTGCGCCTTTATTCTCAAAGCTGTCAAAAAACATTTCAAACTTTCTACAGGACTTTTTTAAGATCTACCTAATAAATAGCTCCATTTTTGAGATTTGACATTTCAGTTTGGCAGGACCACTGTCAAGTTCATTTTTTCTCTTGCCATTTGGTTCATTAACGATTACAGATAATATCAAGCAACCTTATTTTGACAAGTCACCTGACGTTTTGGGTTATTTGGCCATCATCAGCACAAAATACATTTTTGATTTAACTTACTCAAGATATTTTCAAACCCGCTTGCGATGCCGTTTTTGACACTTTAAAAAATGATAGTTTTTTTTACGTTTTGTGTTTTTTTATACTAGGACTTTGTGCTGTTTTATAGGGTTTTATAAGATTCTACGAGCCAGGCTGTTTTGCTCGTAAAAACTTAGAGAGAAAATCTGACTTTATGAGATTTGACTTGGTTTTTACGAGCTTATTTCAAATACCGCATAGAAAACATATCAAACCTGATCATACATTATAAAATATCGTCAAACTTTTCTAAGAGATTTGACGCGGTTTTTTGGTAGGGCAGTGTTGCCAAAGTGAGTGTCAAATGTTTTCTAGGATAAATACAAAATATCCATGCACCTAGCCGAGATTCGAACCCGTGACCTTCCGTGTGGCAAGAAAATACGCTACCCACTGCGGAGGCAAAATAATTTTATATTTTATCTTAAAAATATGTTTACTTTGTTTTGAAAGAGATTTGTACTCTAAAATTCATATGACAGTTAAAATTAAAAATTATCTTAATTTTAATAAGATTAGTTATAAAATTTAAGAATTGAAAACAAAGAAAAAACTAATTTTTAAAATATTAGGCTAAATTATATTGTCGATAAAAAAAACTTAAATGTCAAAAAATGTAGTGCAAGCGGATTTTCAAAATATCATGAGTATAAGTTAAAATCAAAACGTCAGGTGACTCATCAAAATAAAGTTGCCATACATTATTTATCTGTCATCGTTAATGAATCAAAAAAAATGAAAGAACATTTACATGCACATTATATGCCATAAACCTCCTTTTGAGCACATCTTTAGCATATGCTTGATACATACTTTTAGAGTATATGCTATTAAAGATATCCATAGCAAAGGCTATGAATGTACCATTTGAGCAGATCCTTTTGAGTACATCTTTAACAAATGCAAAGAATATATCAATTTTAAAACATTTTTTTGGTCAGTTTAGCGCACATGTTTTTCTGGAACCATAAAGAACATCAAAAGAATGAACTTCTTAGTATTTTCTTGGCATATGCATATACCACTAAAGAAGGTTACTATTAGAACATATTTATCATATTCAAAGTATATTTAACATTGAAACATTATTATTTGGTCCTTTTAGCGCACATGCTATTATGGTACTCCAAAAGAACATCAAGTATTTCCTTAGTGTATGCGTAAGAAAATATCATTAAAGAAGTTAACTTTTAGAACATCTTTAGCATATGCAAAGTATATATCACTTATTGAAACATTATTTGATCCTTTTAGTGCTATTCTAGTAAAAAATAATACACACTTAAAGTTAATTTTCGGTTTTATCAGCATTCGTAACCTTATCTATATCGAGTCGACCTGTCGAGCAGGTGTACTTTTAAACTAATGGCAAATGCGTGACAGCTCCAGCTGATCAAATGCGTGAAAACATCGTTTCGTACGCAGAGATTGTCGTAACGTTACGACTCCCTTATCGAACCTAACGAGGTTTTCGTGCATTTGATCAGTTGGATCTGTCACGCATTCACCATGATTTTAAAAGTACATTTGCTTGATTGTTCGACTCGATAGAGATAAGGAAACGAATGCTGATAAAAATGAAAATTAACTTTAAGTGTTTAATGTTATTCTTGTAATTCCTTAGCATATATTAAATAATAAAATACCATTAAAGAAGGTTACTTTTAGGATATATTTAGCATATGCAAAGTATATAGCAATTATGGTTAAATATTAATTAATATTAATACAATAAAATTATGAGCGTTTAATTCAGTGCACTCAGAAAACCATCCCAAGTGAAGTGTTTAAATCGACCAATAATTACGAGTTAACGGTGCTAAGGATGACCCATTGCTATATGTGCTAAGCACATGGCAATCATCTGATAAGAATATCTATTAGGAAATCGTAAGAACCTCCATAACATGTGATTAGGGAGGAACGTAATCCATTCTTAGCACATGCTAAAGATGTTCCAATGTTAATTTGGAACATCCTTAGCATATCCTTTTTCTTTTTGAGGATATTCTATGCACATGCTATGTGGACGTGTCCATAAGAAAAAATAAACTTGAGAGTGCTTCTGTCACACTAAAATGTCAAACATCAAAAATGGACCTGTCATTAGAGAAAGTTTGAGGCGTTTTTGACAATTTTAAAAATAAAGGGGCATAAAATAAAATGCAAAATATTTTACCTGCATTTTTTAACCTTTCTTTTTAGTTTACAACGGACGGCATGTGTTTTATTTACTTACTTTGGTTTTTATACAAATTAGAGGAATCTCTCTTTTTAGCTCGGAAATGGCCAAATTAACTTTTTCGTGGAGGCTGGGCAAGGTAATGATGCATTTTGCTGAAGAGCTACGAATTTGCGTTGTGATTTCCCCTGCAAAAATTTCCACAGGATCAAGAAAAAATGTAAAAGGAGTGTTATGAGAACATATACAAACAAACACAAAAGATTCAAAAATACTATAGCTTTCTTGAAACAGCGCGCTTCAAAAGAGCGTATGACAATATAGAGAATGACAAAAAAAGCCGTGACAAAAGAGCAACAAAACACCGTGTAACAAAATAGCGCCTCCAAAAAAAGAGACAAAAGAATAAAACATCTCCGAGCTAATATTAACAAAGCTCTCTTTATTCTATATAGCCAAAAAAGTAGATTTTCGTTCAATTTTTTCGGTTTTAGTAGGTAGGTAAGGTTTAGTTATATAACATTTTTTAGATAAAAAAAAGGTACACGTGAATCTTTCTACCTACTTATATTTTATCGTTAAACGTTATTTCCCTGGTAAAAAAAAGCCGCATAGGATCTCATGAAAGTTGGTCAGTTTTATGCTGTTTTATAGGGTTTTATAAGATATCACGAGCCAGGCAGTATTGCTTGTAAAAACTGATAGAAAGAATATGTACCTTATGAGATTTGTATTGGTTTTTACAAGTTTGTTTCACAAAACGCAAAGAAAACATATAAAATCTAATAAAACATTTTTCAATAAACAACTTTTCTAAGAGATTTAATGCGGTTTCTTTGCCCAACTGTTTTATTAAACCGTATTCAACACCAAAAACTTTAGCTGAATCCTTACCAACCCGGCTTTAAAAAAGAATTTTTTGAAAAACAACAAAACCTACTTTTCAACCATAAAATTTAATTTTTCATTACAAGGCGTTATATTGTCCTTTTCGCTGTTTTGTGACGCGTTCGTTTGTTACAGCGCCGTTTTGTTACGGCGCTTTTTTTTAACATCGGTCTTCAGGGCCGGATTTTACGGTCGTGCAACTCGGCGGCATTTTATACAGATTAAAAAAACAAAATAGATAAATTATATTGCACGAACAGACGGCCGAGTGTTGGGGCGCGTGCTACAGAGCAAGTGGTACGAGAACACCCCGAAAAGTAGTACGAGCGCCCCCGGCCAATCACCTGCTAGTGATAATCAATAAACTTACCACCCACGGAGAGATGCGTACTCGAAAATAAGATCTTTGTTTCTTAGAAAAGCGGCGGCAAATTTTATTAATGTCAGAGTTGGCCGTAAAGTTTTTTCTCCAATAAAAACAAAACATTTATATAAAACACTGCAAGAACTTTATTTCTTTATTAAAGCAAATAAACTGTGAATTTAAATCCAGATATAATGGTACGGCCATGATGAAAATTTAAGGCCTAAAATAATTAAGCGTAATAACGTTTGTATTTAAGCAATTTTTTCTATGTTTTTGTTGAGTGGTTGCGTGCACACTAAAAATCGAAAGAAGTTTTGTGTTTTGTGCAAATTTATTAAATTTTAATTTTAAATTTAAAAAATATACTATAATATTAACTTCTTTTTTTAAAGTATCAAGTTCTTAAAGCCTTTAAAATTAGCGAAGAACGTGACCATGCTTTAATAAGTATTTAACTAAAGTATTTTAAGGTTGACCATGGCCGTCCATAAAACATAGTGTCTCTCCGTTTTATATGAAAAAATACATTTTTTAAAATTCTTGAACATTGCATCGTAGTCTGGAGACGTACCGACTCCTGAGAGTTGTTGAGACTCGAAGAGTTAAACGAAGAGTGTTGTTGGCGGCAGTGTTGGCAACCTTTTGGCCGCCAAGGATAGTATTTTGAGCTTTCGAGGATAGTACACATGAAAAAACGGCGTTTTTGGAAAAAAGTACAGTAAAAACATTTTTTTAAATTCATCTCAACGCGACTAGTTTTTCTTTTATACCAAAATAAAAAAAAATCCTTCCGGTAGTTTCCCTCTCTCTTTTTAACTTTGCTGAAAGGAACCAAAGACGTATTACCTAAATAATCTTCCCCTATGCGCGTGAAGATCGTGATTCTCCGCGCGGGTTTGGAGTGATAACAACGAGAGTTTTTAAATTATACCTATAAGAAAGTGATTGTGTTTTCTTTCTTAGAATATCTATAGAATTGTGTGATTGTGAAGAGAGACTAATCCAGCAGTAAGTACCTATCTAGCCATATAGTGTATAGGTACTTAGTTATTTTTTTGAGTTAGTTAGGCGGACAAGAGCGCTAAGAATCTGTAAGGGCGCGAGGAACGAATAAAGGGAGTGGATAAATATTACAAAATACTCTTGTTTACTTTGAGATATAAGTATAGGTACTACTTTGTTCCAAATTCATACGGACCAACTTTTTGACAGTGACAGTTTCATTAAGTTGCTGTGTAAAAATGTCAACCGCCATATTTAAATTGGATTATATATACAGGTTGGATTCTAAACAGAACGGTACTTCTAGCGGGTTAGAATTTGGTTTTATAAAAAAAATCCAAAAACACGTCAACTGAGATTTTTAATTTTCTTTAACCGTGCTATCTTGGATTTTCTTATGCCGTTTTGTTTACGAGGTATGGCAAAAAATATATATTTTTTAAATAGGACACCCTGTATAGTTTGACATTTTTGAATTCTAAAAAAAATTATCTTTTTGACAATACCACACACTAATACTCTATCTCTTATGGTTTCCAAGATAGACCCAACAAGCATTTGGACGTTATATTACGTTATGGTCAAGTAGGGCAAGAAATACCTGACGTCGACTCCGACATCCATCAGTCTTCCTGAGGACTCGATTTAGTACCTAAGTGGGGAATCAAAATTCGAGTCGTTTCGACGTCGGGTGCTGCACAATGTTTTGGTCAAATATTACGTCAAATTACGTAGACCCACGACCCAAAGTTTTACTGTGCACACCAAGTTTAAACTTATTAGGTAAAAACTTTTATATGTCTAAACAAACACATCCCAATGAACTGTGGATGACAATATTTATTATCTTAGTTATTGTAGTTAACTGAAAAAAGTTAGTTTTTCCTCATTCTAGGGATGCAAATCTTCTAACGAAGGTCAGTTTACTGATAAATATAATTAAAATAGACATTAAAAAAACAGAAACCCACAAAAATAATTCAAAAATATTAAGAAATTAATTTTGAAAAAAATTAACCTAAAAATAAAATCTTTATAAGGAAGCCCGTTTCTTATAGTAAAACATTATAGGCATTTAAAAAATGCATTTTAGTTGCCAACAAATGAGTTAATTTACATATCAAGCCTTTAAAATTAAAAAATACAATGTACTGTTGTAATGGCGCATCGATGCTAAACGTTTAAAATGGCGTTTCGGGCGCCGACCAAATTTCTAATGACTATTTACCTATTCGGACAAGAACACCTCCTGCGACGTCGCCTTGTAGAACGACCCGACCTAGAATATTGTAGTATAATTGTAGGTCACGCACCCACGTCGGTGGACCTCGGAATGGTTACATTTAATAAATAAAAGTTTGGCAACGTCAATTTTATTACAATTCTACTTTAAAACTCATACTAAATATAACGTCTCATGAATTGGACGTTATACTGGGTGTCCCGAGGTGACTGGCCTATAAGATTATTTTGTAAACTATACAATAGAAACTTTTAAGCTTTCTATTCTCATAAGTCCATGTAAAGTATATTTATAAAATACTTTCGTATTTGCAGTGTTGCCATTTACAGAAAATCTTGGCAACAACTAAATTTATTGACGTCCGTTTTCACTTTGGCCTGACCTTAAATTTTATTCTAAAAATTACGTCGCCGAAATTAACGTTAATTTACGTCGCTGATAAGTAGCGAATATCACCAACATTTGGCTACGTAAGTTTTGGTAAGTATCGACGTAACAACTGATGCACTAGTTGTTCGCGACGTCAGGTCTTAGTAAAAAATACGTTGTTTGATGCACAAACCAACTGCCGATCTAAATTTGCGCCAAAACCGACGTCATGTTAGGTTGTAATTAGTCGGAAGTCAGAAAAATGCTGCTTGGGGAGGCATTTAAACTTGCATGGAATTGTTGTCTATGCCCTATTTTACGGGGGATATTTGAATGAATATCGAAGTTTTCCATAGGTACAGATTTAGATAAAAATATCTTGATTATCGTAAAAGATACACCCTACTGTGTAGTATTGCTGAAGAGAGAACTGTTTGCAGATTTCAAAAATTGCAAAATATACAGGGTGTCCTACTTAAAAAAAAATTGTCATACCTCGTAAACTAAATGACATAGACAAAATCCAAGATATAAAAATCTCAGTTGACGTGTTTTTGGGTTTTCTTATTCAACCAAATTCTAACCCGCTAGAAGCACCGTTCCGTTTAAGGAATCCACCCTGTATATATTATTTTCAATATAATATATTATGTAAAAAAATTATTTGTGAAAATTTTTATTGTCAAAAAATTATTTGTGAAAATTATTATAGTAAAAAAATTACCCCCCCCCCCTTCGAAGCAAAAAGTTCCTTAGCGGGGGCGGCAAAACAAGCTCTTGCGCGAGGGCGGCTAAAGAGCTAGAACCGGCCCTGCGGTCTTTTATAGAAAAAGAGCGCGCTGTTTCATTATAGAGCCATTATTGTCTAGGTTAGGCAGTTTAGTTACTTGACAACTCTCCCCAGAATTCCTGGGTGAATGGTGCTTGTGCTATCTACGTTTTTTAAAGAGTGCAAATTAAGCTTATGTTTTTAAGATGTTGTAATAAGAAAGATCTCGGTTCTCCAAGTTCTTGTCGGATATGAAAAATATATTATCTGGTGGAGCCATAATTATCTGGTGGAAGGAGGACACACCTGATCAAGCGGGCTAAAAAACAGCAAAAATATATTGTTTTCCTCTTTATATCTTTTTGTTGTATTGCGAAGAAACCCCCGAGATACCTAAAAAAGGTAATAAATTTCCAACTTTTTGTCCTGCCCCCAGCCTTGTTCTCAGTCTGTGCTGATGATATGCTGAGCTTGAGGCGTCAAAAAATTACAAAAATTGTTGAACTTTTTATAATGCATAATAAAAAGTGAATAACCTACTTGGTGTAAACATAGGATTCACAGTGGTCAAAATACATCCAGCCTCGAATACTCCCAACGCCGCAATTGGGAATTCTGGAATGTTTTCCAGCATTATAGCCACCACGTCACCCCTGTTCAGTCCCAATTTTTTCCGTAAGCTTTTGCTAAAGTGTCCGGAAAGTTGCCGCATTTGATTGTAAGTGTATTTTCGACCCGTCACACTGCACTCCTGGCAAAAAAATTTTAATTTTGTAACATTGTTTTTTTTCGAAAATCCTGAAAACTTATCCTGACGGTGCACCTTTGTCACTGCAATTTGTAAATTGCCGAAACTTATTGTACACACAAAATAGGGCATCATGTTCTATTTCATACAGGAAGTTGTGACGACATATTGATTTTTACAAGCTTTTATTTAACTTGCAAGGTATCTAACTACTTACATATGTTTGTTCGGGTGGAATCTTGCAACTTAATTTTTACCAAATTCCCGACATCCGATCGGCTTCAAATTTAGCACGCTTATATAGTTGCGGTGACAACATAAGAATATTGTGAAATGAAATTGACAGCTCCCCCCTACTCGAAGAGGGCGGAGGGGGGTACAGTTTTGGTATGCCCGATTTTGTTGAAATTTGGTGTGTTGGGGCACTTGGGGATGGAGATAACGAATTTCTAATCAGATTTTGAAAATTCAGTATGACGGATTCAAGATGGACGATTTTTGGTCATCTTTTGCTAACCAATTTTAACTAACTTATAGAAAACCGAATGCCTTCAAATTTGGCATGCATTTATAGTTCCGGTGACAATATAATAATATGTAATTGTTAGGCAGCCCTCCCCCCTACGAGGGAGTGGAGGGGAGAAAACACCTAAGTTTGTCCGATTTTAACCAAAATTGGTATACGGGGGCTTCTGGGGATACGGAATACGAAGGACGATTTTCGGTCATGTTTTGCTAACCAATTTTAATTGACTTATTCACATCCGATTGTGTTCAAATTTGGTATGCGTTTATAGTTCCGGTGAAAATACAATAATATGGTATTCTCAGGTACCCACGAGGAAAGTGTAGGGGGAAAAATATTTAGTGTGTTCGATTTCAATCAAAATTGGCATACAAGGGTTTTTAAGGAGGAGGATTATGAATTTGTGATGTGATTTGAAAATTTCAATATGGCGGATTCAAAATGGACGATTAAGGGTACAAATCTAAAAATTAAGGGTGTGTGTTCAAATTTGGTATGTGCTTATAGTTCCGGCGACAACACAAAAATATGGAAAGTGGAAGGAGGAAAAGATTTAGTTTGTTCGATTTAAATCAAAATTGGATTACAGGGGTTTTTCGGGAAAAGGATATGAATTCTTGATCAGATTTGAAAATTTTAATATGGCGGATTCGAAATGAACGATGTAGGGTACAAATCTAAAAATTAAAAAATACATTTTTTGGCGCAAATTAAAAATTTTAACTTTACGGTGACAAAGAGAGAATTACAAAAGAAGAACTAAATTCTTCTTCTATTCGGATGATAAATAAAATGAATTCATTTAAAGAAGCTAAGAACGGGTGAGACTACCGTGCTTGTCAAACCTTTGAAAATGTCCTTAGGTTATAGAGTAATACAACTGTTTCTTAGGTGAATCATCGATGTTACCGATATACGATACCTGTTAAAATTTTTAATTTGCACCCATCGCTTGTATTATAGTACAATAAAGATAAAAAATTATTTTCTACTTTTGAGTGCATTTAATAAAAGCTTGTTCATCAAAAGTTTTCTTTAATAAAAATGTATTACGATTTGCCGTCAACAAGGTAAAACCAAAAATATTAAAAAAATCAATATGTCGCCACGACTTCTTGTATGAAATAGAACATGCTCTAATTAATGCAATTCCACAAATCTATGCAACATTTAGCAATCGCAGCAACAACTTGCACCGTTAGAATCAGGCTTTAGCCAACTTTTTGTGCGCTTTTTTTGACTGGGTATAGTTGGCCCAACCAAAGCTGACTTGGCATCAATCCAGATTTTGTTAAGATCTACCCTGCCGAAAAACCACTTCAAAACTCTTAAAAACTCAGGTCAGGTCGAGGTCTCGATGAGATTTTAAGAGATTTTATTAGGTTAAAGAGACTTAACCTGGAAAAATGTATGCTACATGAAAACTGACACAAAAACTCAGGTCAGGTCGAGGTCTTGATGAGATTTCAAGAGATTTTATTAGTTTAAAGAGACTTAACCTGGAAAAATGTATGCTACATGAAAACTGACAGATTCTTATGATGTTTCATGAGCATTATTTTCAAATAATTTCTGACTATTGAAAACTCACAAGATTTCAAAAGATCCTAAAGACAATAAAATTCCATGTTTAGATGTTTTACAAGATTTCATTATGTTACCCCAGACACATGAGATTTTATGAGGTTTAGCAAGCAAAATTTTTATGAGAAGGAAGGGACGTTTTTAAAAGATTTTAAAAGATTTCATGAGAACTAAAGTGAGGAGTTGCAATGTGTCAAGTGTCGAAAATACAGACGCACATCACTTTTTTGACAAGCAAGTTTTTCAATGAGAATAGAAAAGATTTTATGAGTACCTACATAAAAGTAAATTAAACAAAAGATATTATAGATTTAAGCAGATTTGACTGCAAAACATTTTAAGAGATTTCACAAGTTATACAAGAAGAAATAGAAAGAGACAATTTTACAAAAAATTTTCAAAACCAGTGAAATCTTGTCAACTTGTTTTTCTTAATATCTGCTTAAAACTGCTAAAAACATGTGGATTTTCTCATGTAATCTTGTGAAATCTGATGGACGGTGGGTCTTTTAAAAACTTCTGAAAACATGTGTATTCTCATAAAACCTTTTAAAATCTATTAACTTTGATTTGCTAAAATCTAATTAAAACTTAACAAAACCAGTAGAAGAAGAGCCCTTAAAATACTGGTGAATATTTTATTTTTCTGTTAAAATCTGCTCGAAACAAAACCATTTGAAACCTTATCAACTTGTTTCTCTTAAAATCTGCTTAAAACTGCTAAAATCATGTGGATTTTCTCATGTAATCTTGTGAGTCTTTTAAAACCTGCTCAAAACATGTGTATTCTCATAAAACCTTGTAAAATCTATAAACTTTGATTTGTTAAAATCTGATCAAATCTTAACAAAACCAGTGGAAGAAGAGCCTTTAAAATACTGGTGAATATTTTATATTTCTGTTAAAATCTGGCCAAAGCTGCTGAAAATATGTAAACTTGTCAAAACCATTGAAACCTTATCAACTTATTTCTCTTAAAGTCTGCTCAAAACTGCTAAAAACATGTGTATTTTCATAAAAACTTGTGAAATCTTATTAACTTTGATTTAAATTTTTTGTTGAAATCTGCTCAATACTTAACAAAACCAGTGGAAGTAGAGCTTTTAAAATACTGGTGAAATCTTATCGTTTCTTATCATAAATTATTTTAAAAACTTTTCAAAATTCCTAAAAACGGATGACAGTACTCATGCAAAACTCATACGGTGGGATTTACTAAAAAGGTTTAGTCTATTTTAGAACGGTCCTAGGTTTAAGTGAAATTTTTGGTTTTGAGCATTTTAAACCAAACCTCCTTGAGTTTTGCACATAGTTTGATTCATTAAAAGACGTTTAATAGAATTGTTTATTGAATAATCATCTTAAGACAATCTTTTGTTGGATTTAAGGAGAAAGTTTCAATTTAGAAGAAAAGAAAATTAAAAAATTTAAACCCACTCTGGGTTTAAATAGTAAACCGTCTGTAGAACAAATTAAAATTGGGGTTATATGTCACTTTAATTAAAACTTACCCTTGATAATTACTTTTTCCAATTAATACTTGATGTCACACAACAATTTAGATAAGGAGTAGATTAATTTTGTATTTACTTAAAAGGTGTTTTTATTTATCAAATGTATTAAAAACTTAAATGCAAGTTTTTTTACATTTCTGTCTCTGTCGAAATGTCACTTTAAAAATATTAGCGCTGCGTTCAATCACAAACAGCTAGTTTGGATCTTTTACCTCTGCTTGCACCTTGACTTGTACCAACCTCTACTGAAGAAAGCTACAGCTTTAAAACGAGTGGACTTTGAGTAAGGAAAGTTTTTTTGACTCAGCTTTTAGATAACCTTAATGTTTTACTTTCAGTTTGTAAATAAATTAATATAGTTTTCTTGGGTTTTTTTGTTTGGTATATTTTTCGTGCATAATCAGTGACCTTCACTTATGTTTGTTTTGCCTCGTAGTGCCATCATAAATATATTTTTTGTGCTAGAAATGGGTTCAAAATATGGCGTTTTTCTTGACAAAATAGGAGGTTTTTTATTGCGTAATGAACAACTTGGGATATTAAATAAGGTAAATTAATCCTTGTAAACATGGTTACTTAGGGAAATTATAAACGAACTTATTACCAAATGCCAGAAAACAATCCTTTCTGGGGGCTATAAATTTAAACCACCCCCCTGAGGTGGCCTAAAAAATCATCAACTTTATAACCTCAAACACAAATAATGAAGCTATTATGTGCCAAATTTCTGGCGTATTCACCATTTGCCATTTTGAAACCTGTCAAAAAAAAATAGTTTTAGGATATTTTCATGTAAAATATGGTGTATTTTGAGAAAAAAGCAGTTTTTCAGTGCTATTTTGCAATAACAATACAAAATAATCAATAACTTTGTGTCTTTTCTGTATGGGTAAGTGTTTTTTAGAATTGGTTTTCAAATTTAGTACCCTCCCCCAGGTGTAAATATTTAGACCTGTGGGGGGTACTATTTTAGATCTTAGTAAATCTCACTGATAATGTTTGACGAGTTTTGAGTCTCTTTCCAACATTGAACGTGAACTTTCACTAGTTATTTTTTACGAGTTTTGACGCGGTATTTTTGGCAAGGTACCCATCTCATTTAAATAAATAGTAGCGGCCCCTTATTTATATTTAAAAACTTACGTACATAAGCTATATGATCACCAAACCTCTCATATTTTGAAAAAACATATTCGTGAATACCATTAAAATTTGGTATTTCCACTTTAACATTGTTTTTCAAAATGTTTTTCTCCTTATTTTCGGTACGACTATCCACTGTAAAGTGTCGCAAAGTAATCGCACTTAAAACTTCTATTTTGAACAATTTTTCTCGCGCGCACCCGATGGTTCTAGACAACATTTTAAAAGTAACTATTTTGAAACTTTTTAAACCTAATTATTGGGTGGTAATGAAATCCATTCTTTTTTTAAATAATAAATTAACTTTAAGTAGCGTATGCCGCTAGATAAAATTAAATGGTTTGTCAAAGGGTTTTAAAATAAGTTATATGAATTATTTCATTGCCTTCTTTTAATTAACTTAAACGCTCCACTCTCAATGAAATTTCAAGGTTGCCAAGAAAAGGTAAAAACAAATTAATTTGAATCCATAAAATTATAACAATCTATAGATTATTAATATAATTAGAAAAAAAAACTATTGTTATTCACATTTACATAATTATAATTAATAATCGTTGTCGCAAAAACAAAAAAAAATTGATTAAGTTACAAAAAAAAATCACACAAAGTAAAGTTTTTTTACACTTTATACCCTTCCAAACAATCTGAAATTTTTTTTAAAAACTTAAAAAAACATGGAATCATTTGGGTTTGGGTTGCCTTTGCCTTTCTCCTACACTTCTTTTAAAGCAAAATTTTCATAATAAAGACACATAATAAATCATTTAGAAATATATAATTACTTTTGTGGTTTCAATTTAAAAAAATTTAAAAAAATGTTTTTGCACTCGAAAAAAAATATTGTTTGCACGTAAAGTTTGTCCGAACTCGGCTTCGTGTCGTTCGTCTAATTGTTTTCACATGCGGGAAGACGCAACTTTGCGCACTGTTAGAAAAACTACTATTTCCTAGTTGCGGGCAAAAAGTGTACTTTATCGTACTTATTTGCGTGCGGAAAGTAGCACTTTTTCGCGTTTATTTTTAGTGCGATAGAAAACAATTAAAATTGCATATTTTTTTAAGTTGTGTAATAAATGTTACAAAAAACATTTCTTTTAAAAAGGGTTGGCTTTTATTTTATATCAGAAAGCAAATCGAGGAAACAATCAGTCTGTTGATTTTAAATGTAATGACATTTTTAAATAGTCTCAAAAGAGCTTTTTAAAGAGCGGCTTGATATCTCAACGATGAAACTAAATCAAACTCTCAATATCATTATCAAAAAAGTGGTATCATTCTACTGGAAAGCAACAACTGTAGCTTAACATAAAGTGGCCTACGCAAAAGGGGGCTCAATCCCCCTCTAGCCCTTAAATATCGACTGCTAGAGATTGAATGTTCCCAAAAATCGCGAATAAAATAGTTATTTAATGCTATGCATCCAGCAAGGCCCGCTCTTGGGGCAAGCGTAACCCGAGCATGCATTTGCCCGGAGAGGCTAGGCAGTTTAACTAAAGAGGCTATATTATGATACTGTTGTTTAAAGATGTTAGACAGTGTTGAACTTGAACATAAACTAGAGTCGAACTTCCATTGTATTTATTTTTTAACTTTTTCACGTTTCAAATGGTCATGTACCTGCAATCGTCACCAGGTGAATACTAACAAAAACTAGGACTACCTAATCTATACTAATAAAAGAACGATAGTCAAGATACTATAGACGCACAGGTCAAACCACTTGACCTACAATTATGAAAATTTAAGGACATATTAGGGATTTATCAGTACAAAAAGCCGGCATAGCCTGACTTTGCACTATTTTTGACAGTTCCGCGCTAAAGATAAAAGGTTTCTGACATTTTTGTCACATAAACATGTCATCTAAACATGCTCATATTGTACCATCCGTAAAATTGACAAATTAAAGTCAATGCCGTCCTTTATTAAAGCCAGGCACAAACATTGTGTTAAGTCAACATTATTTTGACAGCACCGCGAACAAAAAAGCTTCGACTGGATAGCCCAAACGTAGGTTTTGGATAGCCCCAGCAACCAAGAAGTGCGCCGCACCGCGCCGTCCCATAACAGATATGTAAGCAATTGTTTACCTTTGTGTGGAACTGTCAAAAATAGTGCCGACTTTATTAAAGTCAGCACATAATGTCCGATAAGTCCCTATTAAAGGCAGGCAAAAATATTATGAAAGTCGACATGACACTATTTTGATAGCATAAATGACATATTTTGACAACAACAATGTCAGAATCCTTTTAAACTTCGCGGGGAATTGTCAAAAATAGTGCCGTCTTTATTAAAGTCAGGCTATGCCGTCGATTTAGCTATTGGGTTTGTGACGCAAGCGCCCGCTAAAAAAGTATTTTTGAAAATATTACCTCTAAAGGGGTAAAAATAGGGGTTGAAATTTTAAAGAGGTTTTCTACAGGGTGTTCCAAATTCGATGCTCACCATGGGGATCTCCTAAACGGTAGGAGATACGAAAAGGTTTAAAATAGGGCAAAGTTGCACAATTTGACGCTTTGCTCAAAACTAAAAAGAAAGGTTTACAAATTTCGGGTAGTTCCGGAGATAGGCGAAAAAAACTGAAATCTTTATTTATAGTTTTAATTTTTCTCCGCCCTTATTCGTTAAGCTGTCAAAAAACGCTTCAAACTTTCTACAGGCACTTGTTTAAGATCTACCTAATCAGATATCCATTTTCGAGATTTGACATTTCAGTGTGACAGGCGCACTGTCAAGTTCATTTTTTCTTATGGACACATGCTTTTTTTCTCCTGCCGTTTGGTTCATAAAGGATGACAGATATTTTACAACCTTATTTTGACAAGTACCTGACGTTTTGAATTAATTAATTAGACTTTTCAAAATAAGGTTGCAAAATGTTATCTGTCATTCTTTATGAAGCAAACAGCAGAAGAAAAAAAAGATCTGTCCATAAGAAAAACTGAACTTGACAGTGCTCCTGTCACACTGAAATGTCAAGTCTCAAAAACGGATCTGTCACTAGGTAGATCTTAAAAAAGTGCCTGTAGAAAGTTTTAAGCGTTTTTTGACAGCTTTAAGAATAAGGGCGCAGAAAAATAAATCTCCGGAACTTATCGGAATTTGTAAACTTTTATTTAGTTTTGAGCAAAGCATCAAATTGCACAATTTTGCCCTAATTTAAACCTTTTCATATCTCCTACCATTTAGGATATTCCCATGGTGAGCATCGAATTTGAAACACCCTGTATATCTCGGAAACTAAAAGCCGCAGAGGTCTGAAAATTGTTGTGAAGACTCTACTAATAAAATAAGTAAACGCGTGTTTTGGCGTTTTTCGAAATATGAACTGGGGGTGGAGAAATAGGGGTAATTCGATTTCGAAAGGAGTAAAGGGATCTTCTGTATCTTAGAAGACAAAGTTACAGAGGTTTATAAATTGGTATAGACTCTACGAATAAAATAGATGGACACGTGTTTGGGCAATTTTCTACCAACCCCCTATTAATAGGGGGGATTATCCCGCATAATTGACAAAAATTTGAATCTGTTAAAATATGGGTTGTGGGGTATCAAACTGAAGGAAATGAAGCCACCCTCTATACATTCGATAAAAATGTTGAAAATATGGGTTGTGAGGTATCAAATCGAAGAAAATTGAGCCCAACATAAAAAAATATATTTTTTTCAATAATTCACGCAATTTTTTATTACCCCCTCCCCCACTTCTAAATTTGATAAAAATATTGACCCGCTAAACTATCTCAGTCGTTTCAATTTTTTTATTAATTCCGCCACTAGCAACGCAGCGGGTGAAATATTAGCATATTTCGTACTAGTGAACCATAAAAACTATAACCTTATGAGTGAACCATGAAGTTTACAGTTGGTTGGTTCCGCTGTTTCGCAGTTGAAATATGTTACCTTTGTAAAGTGTGGGTTTCCAAATTCTTGTTTCTCTGTATGAATGCTGTTTCTTTGAACTTCTGCATGAATAGATTTTCCGCCTTGGCAACTATCTTTGCCTCTTTCCATTCTATATGATGTTGATTTTCCCAGCAATATTGATATATTTTTGATCCATTTGTGTTCCCCTGTCGAGTTTTGCGATTGTGTTCTGTAATGCGAACATCCATGGGTCGTCGGCTGGTTTCTCCGATGTAGATATCCTCACATTCGCATGTTACCTGGTAGATGCAGCTTTTGGTGTTGTGACGATATGGTTTAGTTTTTGTTAATTGACTTCTTATTGTTGTGGTCGTTTTGAAGACAGTTTGAAGATGGTAGTGATTGCCTATTCTTATCTTTGCCATAATACATAATCTTATATGTATATAAGGTAAATAACCCAAAATCTGACACTGCTCTAAAAGCTGACACTTATTTTTTATTTAAAAATATTAAGCCATCTATAATGGTTTATTTTTGACGAAATATGGTGCGTTACAAATCGATATTTCTATTTTCTTACAAAACTTGCAGGAATCTGTTTTACCGATAAGTTTTTAAATGACCGCCCGGAGACTTATTCTTGAATTTCGTAGGAAAGATCGCACGGGAACGATGCTCTCCCTGATATCGACCAATAATAGGCTTTGAAGCGGTCACAAGTTATCCGAAACCTATCCGACCACGACCGAACTTCACCCGATTGCCGTGTATCGAAGGAACTTTCCTACATTTTCATACACCTGCTCCCGGACTAGGTGTATGAAAATGTAGGAAAGTACACGGCAATCGGGTGAGGTTCGATCGTGGTCGGATAGGTTTCGGATAACTCGTGATCGCTTCAAAGCCTATTATTGGTCGATATTAGGGAGAGGACCGTTCCCGTGCGATCTTTCCTACGAAATTCAAGAATCAGCCCCCCGGTAAAACCAGAGTGTACCCAGTTCCAGTAAATTTCTTAAGAAGCTGGCTAAGGATCCGACGATAGATTCTGGTTTGTCTATAATACCAAAGCTATAACATGTTCTTTTTAAAAGAAATTTTTTAAGTAATTTGTGGTTATAGCAGAAAAATTTGGGTGTCAAATTTAGGAACCTATTTTATGCCAAGTTCGAAAACCTGACCCATCGCAGTCAGCTTTCGGAACATGATAATTTTTAGTATTAGTAAAGGTGACACATTTGATGTTTCTTTTTATTTTTTTTTACAAGAGTGCTAAAAGCGTCTTTTTTCTACGACCACATACGAAAATGATGAATTTCAAACAATTTGGTTCCTTAGAAATCTTTAAATTTCACTCGTGTGCAGAAATATTTTCGTAGATTTTGTGGAAAAATGTGTATGTATGATAATATGTCACTGGTAGAACGTCAGACTTGACACAATGGTATTTGTCAACTGTCAGCACACTTTTGCACACATGTGCAGAAAAGTAGTTTCAACTCTTTTTGTACAAAATACAATATCAATTATTACAGAAATCTAAATAAATCTTGAGTGTTCGTGAGAAAGTGACTTTCTAACACCCGTGTGTTTTTTCACTCGGCTACCGCCCCGCGGAAAAACCCCCACTCTCGTGTGAAATTTGTCGCTTTCTACACTTGATATGTAATTACGCACTCATTTGTGCGCCAAGAGAAAAGCTTTTAAGGAACCAAAGGTTCAATTAAAAGAAGTCACACAAGAAGAAAATCTAAATTTTGATGGAAAAGAAACGATAACACATATATGAAAAGCCAAAATACAAATAATGATTTTTTTGAGAATCTTAATGACACAGATCATCTTATCGAAGCTAAAAATATAGAAAATATTTTAGTTGAAAAAGCTGAAGTGATGGAAAAAATTGCTTTTCAGGAAAGTGTTTCTGAATCAAACGAAAAAAATTAACAGAATGACCAAATTAATTAACTCTGTGTTTCGAACTTCCATTGTCTATATTTTATTTATACACGACGTTTTGATCAGAGATTGTACTGATCGAAACGTCGGAGACAATGGAAGAAGAGTTAATTTCAAACACATCATCATAATACCTACCCCGACAAATATTTTATCTTTAAGAAAAGCAAAAAAAAATAATCAGAATTGCCTACGATAAATAATAATTCTAAGAATGCATTATTTGAGGTTAAAATAGAAAAAGTTTTGAAAAATAATTTTAAACAATCTGAAGAAATTGATGAAAAGTGTAGCAATAAAGAAATAATAATAAAAATAACAATCGTAATACTTCCTTCAAATGACATAGAACTGTAAAAAATTGCAGAAACTTTCAAAAGTCAGAAGAGCCCTATAAAAAGTACTCTTAGAGAGACTACACATGATATTCTTCTTGAACAAAACGCTTTAAAAAAAAATAATTGGAAACGCCAATTGATAAAATGACTGTTCCGAGTCCTTTTAAAAATTTTTTTATTTTAGCTCGAAAATTAGGTTGGCAAAAAACTACAAAATGAAAAAAAAACAAAAGAAACTATTCCAAGCGTGCCAACATCGGAAGAATGGCAAAACTACCATATAAAAAAAGAAAAGGAAGCAAAAGAACAAGTAAAGCAATAAAGGAAACCAATAAGAGTGGAAAAAAGCCAAAAAGAAATCTTAAAAAACAGAAAATTGTCGAATCTAAAAGTGAGAAAAAAAAAGAAGTAGCTAAAATGGAAACAACAGAAGAATATAAAACTATTAAGGATAATAAAATTATTAGGACAAAAAATTTAGAAGAACAAGAAGTAACGGTAATAGAAGATGAGAATAAAATGAATCATATCGGAGGCTTGAAAAATAAAAAAGAGCCGAGCAAAGCCGAAATTGATGACTACGTTATTGTCAAGTACGGAGAGTCATATTATCCAGGTATGGTAACAGATAGAAATAAAAATGAAGTAAAAGTTAATGCCATGGCGACCAGCAGTCTAAATTTATTGAAGTGGCCAAAAACCGCTGATGAGGTATGGTATAAATATGAAGATGTCATGTAAGTTATAAAATGTCCCACTGCTGGTCACAGAGAAACCTTTAAAGTACCAGAAATAGTAACATACTCAGATTTTTGCAATCTTAAATAATATTTTATAATCCGTATAATGTAACAAATAGGTTTAGGTTTAAGTCACAATTTTTATTTAAGTAAAATAGTTTAAATAAGTAATAAATTAAAGGAAAAAAATGCACTACTAAAGTATATGAATTATGTTTCTTTGTAAAAATTAACTTTTGTGACATTAAATGTCATGTTTAGGAACGCACCATTTTTTGGGTGTCAGCTTTAGGTGAAAATAAATGTTTTTTTAAATATTTCAATTAAAATAAATGATTATAATAGTGGTAAATTTTGTTCAAGAGAGCTTCATTTTCATTAAATAAAATAATTGTTATGAAACTATTGACTATTTCTCAAAAATGTCTGCATTATAACCACAAAAAATCCTTAATGTGTCAGCTTTTGGGTCATTTACCTTACATTCTATTTCCGAGAAATTTCAATATCAAGATACAGTCAACAATCAACAAATTAGGATAATACAGATTAAACAAGACTACCACAAACAAACCGCAAGCATAGTCTATTTATTATATACACTGTGCCGCAAGTTAAGAACCCAACAACAATATTCAAAAACGCATTTATTTGATCGGCATTGTAAACAGATCAGAAAGAGTTATTAGATAATGCCACAGTGTATATAGCAAATAGACTCCTGATAATGCGGTTGGGATTTTTCGGAAAAGGTTCGATTGGTAGAGGTAGTTGGTGTTTTAGGGCATTCTATATTTGGTCTGGAAAGTGAGAAGTCATTTTGTAAGAGTTTTTAAAATCACTTAAAGAATAAATATTTTAAATAAAAAAATAATTTGATCAGTTATTTCAACGGTAATACTGGATAAACCACAAAAGATAGAGAGTTTATTACACATTTTGTGAGATTCCTTTTATTTTAATTTTATGAAAAAAATAGGTATTTTTAAAATGTACACGATTAAGGGGCGGAAAAATTTCATTTTGCCCGGGGTGGCCTTAACGCTAGAGAGGGCGCTGCTGCCAGGAACAATTTATGCGTACGCCAGAGACGCATATATGATGATTTGCGGCCAACACGTCGTAAAATTTTTAGCGCGGTCAAGTTCCGCGTGACCAATTTCGCCGCAAAAACTTTTAGCGCAAAACAATAATAGCGCAAACATCTTCGGCGTAGTTTAAAATATCCGTAAGGTTATTTCAGCGCGAATATTTTCAACGCGAAAGTTTTGCACGCAGAGCCATTTTCGCGCGGATTTTCTTAGCAAAAGACACTTTTCTCGCAAATCATTTTCAGCGCGAACATTTTTGACATAAATGTTTTGCGCGCGGAGTCATATCCACGCGGTTTTTTTAGCAGAAGACACTTTTGGCGCAAATTACGGCAGCGGGAATTACGAAGTAATGGAATAGGCAGTGGTTCGTTTAATTGCAAAGGGGTGGCGTATTAGGGAACCATATAGGCTTAGCAGGTAGCGTCCTTTCTCCACCCACCCCCGCACACTAAAACTAACCCCTGTCTATTCCATTACGTCGCGAACCCCGACACCAATCCCACCAACACCAAGCATCGCCCTTTTGTCGAACTTTGTGTTAATTGCTGCGGTTTGGTGGGGTTGGCAGAGAGGTTCAAAGCCTGCAAAAGGGAGGATGTGTTAATGCGCGTGTGGGCGCCGTCATCCCCATTATCCCTTGAAATTTAGCAACCAACCTCACTAAACCTCCATATCGCTCTATTGTCAAAAACATTTATTGCGCTAAAAAAGTTTGCGAGCAAAAATTCTGCGCTAAAATGCCTTCGCGCTAAAATTTCTTGCGCTGAAAAGGTTTTCGAGTAAATAGGGATGCACGCAAAAATGTTTGCGATAAAAATGCTTTGCGATAAAAAGCCTTTGAATGGCGCCGAAAATGTCTGCGCTATTATTGTCTTGTGCTAAAATTTTTTTCGGCGAAATTGGTCGCGCGAAAGTTGATTGCGCTGAAAATTTTGCGACGTGTTGAATTTATTAGGTACCATTAGATACTTATGATTTTGGGTATTAAAATTATTTTCTTATTTACAATTTTTGAAATAAAATATTTCGAAAACTAATATTTTAATCACCTTTAAATAGAGAATCAAAAGATCTTCTCAAAAAACTCTGCCTATCTTCCCTATTTACTTAATTCAACTTAAAAGGAGGGGATAAAAATTATCCCACTCACAAGAAAAAATAAAACAGTTTTTAAAAAACCCCGTGGGTCAACCTTTTAAAATATCAGTTGCGTTTTTTTCTGCAACGTTGCGGTGGAAAAAATGGCGTCGAATCCACCGGACATTGGAAAACATGGCGGAAATGTTATAGATACGTTTACATGTGCGACTTATAGCAATTATAAAAGAAACTTATTAACTGCAAGATTTGTTTTGGTTTGTTCAGTGACTCACCATTCAATATTTTTATTTATTTTTATTGGGTATATTTATAATAATGTCCATTTGCACCGCAGAGTTAAAACAAGATTTAAATTTAACACATATATATGCAGTTTTAGCAAGTTGCATGAAAATAAATTAGAATTTTTATTTAAAAACACAATGATCGATGTAACTTTTTTGTAATTTTGGTTTTTTGCTTTTGTTGATAGGACCCCGAACGGATCCAAAAGGTTTATGCGTGCAAATGTAAACGTAGGTGTGATCTCAGAAATAAAGAGATGGCTATCTTTGTTTGACTTGTTGTTTATTGTGTTGCCATATGGAATTAGTTGGGACGAGTTGGACTTAGTTAGGATTAAGGTCTAATATTTTTAAAAAAATAAATAAAAGGTGTTTGTTTATAGATATAGGTATGAGTTTACTTTATTAAAAAAACACACATAAAAAAGGTTGCTTTTTTCACTTTTTAAACGCCGAAAGTTCTTATTGGGCTCCTTTACTAAAAATTCAATGTCCCGTCAGAATAAAAATCTTCCAAAGATCAAGACTACGGCGAGTCTTGAACCATTTTGGTCACATAAAGGTACTGCTCTTGTAAAATAAAAAGAAGAAATTCTAACCAAAAAATTTAGCAGCCACCGCAACGCCACCGACTTTCAAAGCTGGTGGAAATAATCAGCGCTAGGGTATGTTCGCATATTTAAAGTTTTAGTCGGAATATGCTTCTTTCCCTTACCAATATCCGTCATTCTCGGACATACCTCTTTTGACATCGGCACCCATAATAATAAAGGCTGATCTACATAAAGTTTAATGAATTCTGATAAATTTGACAATAGAGACCTTTTGCACCTGTAATTTTGATGCCTTTTTACTTTATCGCTTATTTCGGGCATGCGCAGTTACGAGGTAATAACGGAATCCCTTACTAACCGATAAAGTTTGACGTTACCTGCGCGAGAATACCGTATCCCTTATAATTGACATGGTTGCCGATAGTAATACGTTAAGTAGAAAAACATAAAATTTAAATTGATTTTTGAATGCAAATATGTTCTGTATTCTTTTTAATTGTAAAGATAAGTGCCAATTTTTACAATTTCGTAAGAAATGTAAAACATTGATTTGCACTGGCAACTATGACAAGTGATTCCGATTTGTTTATCATAACCTCCCTTTTCTCTGTTGTGTTTTTGAGTTTTTACAGATTAATAATAATTAAAATTCACCGTAGAAAACACAGAATAAGATATTCTAAATGAAAAATATTATTGGACAAATTCTTTTTGTAAATCTTTGTAATAGTAAATACCGTATAAAGTCGACCATAAACAAATCAAGGCGGGGGCGTGCAAAAACTAAAAATGCTGTCTTAAAAATAACGTTACGTTAGGTACGTCACAACACGTTATTACGCGATAAAGTCACCTAGCGGGGATTTTTTATACGAGGTGCAAACGGTCTCTAATATTTGCCCTATTTAACAAAAGAAAACGATTAAAATAGATAAAAGTAATAGTTCTCTCACAGTCTCACAAATTATTTTAGGAATAACCTTGAAAACTGTTTAAAAATCCGTTTTTAGTCTCGTGTGAACAGATCCTAATTCCACCAAACAAAAAAAACATTCGCGTTGTCCAACACCAATGCAACGTTGCGGAAAAAAACGCAACTATGCACCCTACATACATATACCGACGAATAATGTTTTTGTTCTGTATTTTAATAACCGTATTTACTACTTATTATTCGAACACAATTATTATAGAGTAGTGTGTCAATCATAATAATTATTTATTAAATAAAACAATTAAAAAATTCTTTAAAATTATACTGCCGTTGAAATGTCCACTTGAACAAGAACTATATATGTACTTACCTATATATATAAAAAAAATTCTACTTCTAATAACACATTTTCAGATTTTCAAATATGCAAATCTTGCATCAAGGATTATAAAGACTAAATAGGTAGTAGCGTTGTATGAACAGCTAAATACTTTTAGCTGTCGGCATATGTATTTTTGCAGTATTTATGCCATTTTTCGAACGAGGCCCGATTTTATGGTGGAGGCGATGACCCAACAGCTGAATGCACTCGATGCGTGCGCTGCTGTGGTCACGCAGTCAGCTGTTCTATCATGCAAGATGGCCAACTCCTAAAAGAGAACATCCGGGACATTTTCTCAAAGAAACCTTTTTTTGAAAGGGTCGGGTAGTGGGAAGGCGGTTTTCAGTTGGATAAGTGGGGCGAGTTTTTTGACAAATCGAAAATAAGAAAAAACGCGCTAAAAATCAATCAGAATTTTCTTAAATTTTTTTCCAATTGAGAAATTTGTGCGTTTTCGAAAAAATAAAACAATAAAGTCGACGAACGAAAAATCCTCGTAGGGCTTCAGGATATGGCGAAGATAATACTTATGTACATCTTATATCAGCCCAAATTGAAGCTTTATTTATCTCCTTCCGCTAGGTTTATACAGCAAATAAAATAAAGCAAGAAATAAGAATTAACTCTGCGATTCGTCAAACGTGATCATGTGATCACAAATATGGTTTTTTATTGTGTGTTCTTATTATTATAATTTTTTATTTTGTTATATAAACCCAGCATTACTCCTCGAAAACTGTCAAATAGTTTTAACGCGACTTCTTATACAGTCGGCAATCTTTATTAAAAAGAACCTTAAATAATTTGAAAACACAATAATAACAACAAAAAGTGAAGTGAGCATCGATGACATCAATTGGTGAATTGGTGGAATCAATCGGGTAATTTAAGAACTCGATGAATATCTCCAAGAATCATATATTAATTTACAAACTCGATTGTTTTCATCGGTCAGCTCATCCGTGAATTTACAAACTCGCCCGTGTGTGTTAAGGAAACAAAACTTTGTTATGTTTAAACCAATATATGGGTGGATTCTAGTGGTTTCTTCGGGTTCGTCGAAATTTCCTGTTCTAAATAGTCCGAAGCATGCGCGCTTAAAAAAACGCGTTCTGGTTCGACCACAACTGTTCTGAACTGAAAAGTTTTGTCCAGGACCGGTTCAATACTGTTCTGTACAGTCCCGTGAAGCCGGGCGGAATTAAATGGAACTGTTTAGGACTATTTTCTGACGCATGCGCAAATTCATTTACTCATGTAAAGTTTGTCCGAAAATATAATTTGTTCCTTGAAAATATACCCAAATAAATGGGTTTTTACAAAAAATAATAAAAATCCAGAGTGCAATCTTGTATTATTTTATTATCCGCGTGTATTTTAACAAAGGTTTTGTCGAGGGTTTTGTATGGTGTGGACTAAAGAAGAGGAATCCCTGCCTAACCCAAAAATTCAGCTTTTTCAGTGTTCAATTTCTGTTCCTTCAAAAACTGCAGAATTCCACTTTGGAAGAATTAAGGCAAGATTCTACCTCGTCATCAGCCATTGGCAGATTTTTAAAATGCAATTTAAAAGCTATGAATTTTGTAGAAGAAACTGTGGAACAATATGATGAGAACCAGATCATGGAAAATTTTCGGTAAAAATATTTATTTTATGCTAAAAATAAAAGACACAATTAAGACACTCTGGATAACATCAAGTGCTTCTTCTTCTGCACTCGATTATTATGGCAATTTTATGAAAATGCGTTCGGGTTCGTCCAAAAATTGTAAACTGTTAAGAACAGTCCCGGCGATTGCGCAACTATCACGCGCAGTTCTAAAACGTTCTTGGACAGTTTTAAAATTCGGAACCGGAACAAACCACAGATTTTCTGACTAAATTATGTTACACATTAGTGCGTATAGAAAGGCCAGATTTTTTGCACTTTAAGCAGAAAGTTCTTCAAAAATTTTGATCGCTTCGACGTTTGCTTAATTCAAGATTTCTATATATAAAACTGAAAATGCCAAATTTTCGAAGTTTTGATAAAAAAGCAAATAAAAAAAATGTACCAATTAACGACACGTTATGGCTCTGAAGGCTAAATTTTTTTAAATTTAAGTCAAACATTCTTCGAAAAGAACCCCGCCATTTTCTTATGGGAGAGGGTCCTAATGAGCAATTTTTTCATAGGCACTTTTCCCAATATGTACAGGGTGAGCTAGAAATTGTGACGTTGACTTTTATTTTAACCTATTAGTTAGTATTTAGGTAGTCAAAAATATATATTCGTACTTTTATTATTTTCATTATTATAATCTAAAATCCTTCTGAAACCTAAATACTTGAGTTACATATGCTATGTTTTCATGGGTATTGAGTTCGTTTTCAAAACTCATTGTATCTTTTTCTTTTATATAGCGTGTTCTTTATCAAGACCAAGAACACGCTATATAAAAGAAAAAGATAGAATGAGTTTTGAAAACGAACTCAATACCCATGAAAACATAACAAATATTTATTTTTTACAGGGCAGGCAGGCAGGCAATGGAAAAATAAAGATTTGTTTTTAAAAGACAGTTGAGCTTCGGTCATAGACGAGAAAAGAGCTTTAGTTAAGCATGTGGTGATTTTAGAGTAAATCATAGAGTTGATATGTAGAAAGTGAAATGATGTGATAGTGACTAGTGTAGGCAAAATGGCGGGTCACTAGATGAGATGTATTCTAGTAGTGTAGGCAATATGGCGGTCCACTACTAATGGAAAAATCCTGGGGGCATAGGTGCCCGCCGGCGTTCCTTCAGATTGGTACTTGTAAGTTTGAGGGGTTCTTACGTGCTTTTTGAATGACACATCAAGGTGGAAGAGTTACTATAACGTGCAGCCCTATCACTTGGATGTTGGGATGCTAATAGCGGCAATGAAGCGTCCGGGGGAAGCCCCTCTATTAATTTTAGGGTGACATGTCGAAGAAAGAATAATTAGCTAATAACAACTAAACACCGGTATTAAATTGAAAATGATTAAAGTATGAGGAGATGATTATGACCAGATGATGCTGTATGGATGATATGAGGACGGCATAGGGCCCCCGGTGAGTAAAACCATGTTTTTTCTAGTTGATCAAACAGTAAGCTCTTGATTTATTTTTTTAATGTGTTTACTGACCTGCCTGTCAAGATATACTAGAATTATTAAACAAGACGATTGATTAAAAATTGCAAAAGCAGTGATTGATGATACCTTGGTAAATATCCAGTGCTCAAAAGGTGAGTTTTATAATTAAAAGTTTACCTATTTATTTAAGTACTTTACAAAATTAGACTTAAAGTAACAAAAATGGCCATTTTTTACTAAACTTAGGTATAAGTATACGGATACGTTTAAATAATAGCTAAATGTCGGTAGTAGATTTTACAACTAGCAGCTAAAATAGTGTTTGCAAGGTTTAAACATTGTTTGATAGGTCAAACAAGAGTTTAACAGTTTTATCAAAAATACAGGAAAATATTTACAAAAAACTCGAACGTAAATCAAGGACTGGCCATTTAATTTTTTGACATTTTCATGCAAGAAAACAATAGTAGTTTTCACCACTAGTGGCTAAAATAGACCTTTTTTTAGAACCGTTGGTTAAAATAACGAGCGCAGCGAGATATTTAAAAACGCGAGTAAAAAAAGCACACTTTATCCGCGAGTTGTCAACACTATTTTTTAATACCTTTATCAAAAAATCCAAAAATAACAGGAAAATACTTTTAAAAATTTTGAACGAAGAGCACTTCTCCCAACACAACATCTTTACACCATAAATCAAAGCGGCTGGTAAATGAAATAACAATGGTTTCCGGTGACGTTCATTGTTGCGATATTTTTGTCTTTGACAGGTTAACATTTTGTCGATGTTTTTAAATGATTTTTTCGTAAATACTTGGTGAATGTTACTATTTCTCTTTAATTTTGGGTAAAAAACGGACAGAAATATTTTTTGCATCGGTAACTAAAAAAGCCATGCTTTAGTTATCTGCAGACAGTTACTAAAATCATATTTTTGATGATGGTGTAAAAAAAACATGTTTTCGTGTTTTTGTGAAGTTATAAAAATAGTTATTATCCTAACAAGTGCGGAAAGTTAATATTTCCCGAATGCAACTGCCGTTGACCCGAATCAATATTTTGTCTATGATCTTCTGCGACTTTGTATTTAATCAGACCGTGGTATGAACAGCTTAACGTGTAAAGAAAAAAAATAAAACTAAAAAGAAATCCGAGGGAGGGAAATGGTTTTAGCTATATCAAAGGTGAAAAGTAATACTTTTAGGCAAGCGGTGGCAGTTGAACGAACGACGCTTGCGCGGAGTTCGGGCATGCTGCCAGGTATGAGAAAGACACTTTACGCCCATATTCGGTACAATTTTTTTTCTACTTTCGTAAAAACTAGAAAGACTTTATTAAATTTTTGTGTTTTTTGGATAAAAAAAAAGAAAAAGCACCTAATCACGTCAATTGGTATACATGATACCAAGCCATCCGTCAATCGATTAAACAGAATTTTGAAAAAAAAACTTAGCGTCCGTAAAGTTTAACCTTATTTCCCACACGCTAGTTATCTTTTTTCCTAACAAGTGCAGAAAATCGATTTATCTGCATGCAACTGCCGTGGACAGAACAAAGTGTAACGTGTGTTAGGAACAATAATTATTTTTTTCTACGAGCGTGCGGAAAATCGCATTTTCCACACTGTTTTTAGTGCGGAAAATCGGCTTTCCCTCACCAGTGCGAAAAAAATTTCCGCACCGATATGTCAAATTATGAAAATTCTGTATAGATTTGAATTTTCTATCAAATGTCTTCGTTTCTCAGTAGAAAATGTAAGATTTTAACTAAAATAAAAACAATAGTTCCTAACACTTGCAGAAACCTATTTTTCGCACTATCTGCTTAACAGAACTCCGCTCCGCTTCGCTGCGCGTCGTTCCGTCAACGGCAGTTGCGTGCTGAAAAAACTAATTTTCCGCACTGGAAAAAAATATGCGTACATACAGGGGTGGCAGTTATATTGCACTGAGAGAAGGGATATTAGCCTTTATACGCCAATACCAACAAGTTGTTGAATAGTCTGTGAGTCTGAGATCGGGAGCGCTTAGGTGAACCTAACTCTGGCTCGCTTACGACTTCTCTGAGTGGTGGATCGCGGACGGGTGGGGGGACCTTGGCTTAAACGCTCGGGCCGTGTAGATGAGGCACCACAATAAAACCTCACACAGGGAACCAGGCGCATCCTGTTGTATATAGCCCCCTCCCCTAAGTGCTGGGGAGGTGATTCTGGCCAGTTTACTCGGAGGGAACACTAGAAGGACCCTCCGACAACCAGAAGGTAACACAGAGAACCGAACAGGTACCCCAGTGGAACCTCTAAAGATGAGGATCAAGAAGGAACACAAGAGGCTCGACAGGGAATTGCCCAGGTACCCATTGGACAAGAAGAATATGTGAACAGGAAACTGTCGCCTCAACAACAAGACTCAGACAGTCGATGGTGCATGAAGGAAGAAGAATCGTTCTTGCATGTCCTGCTGGAGTGTTCGGTTCTGGCCAGGTCAGGAAAGTCGCACCTTAGGAACTATCTGTTGGCCCCAGGCGATGTAAGAAGGTTGCAGCCCAGAAAAATCTGTTCTTTTGCGAAAGAGACAGTCTTCCAGGGCTAAACCACGGATACTGGGCGTGCAACGGGCCCAGCAAGGTGGCCTACGTACATGGGAATTGTCCCGACCACATTTCTACATTCATTCATACAACTGGTGTATAAATGAGGCTAATATCATTTCTCTGCATTGTTGGTCGCCTTGCTGCCGCGCTGTTGTGTTCTCTAATGGGCCTCCAGAAATAAAAAGTGCCCTCCTAGACATGACGGTGCGGATTGGGTCGGGTAGAAAGAGCTTTTGTTGTGGCCCCTTTTCTAGGCGTCTGCCTCCACGTGGTCTCCTTGTGACATCTGTGGAATCACCTAACCATGCGCAATAACGCCTTTATGCTAGTTTGGGCGAGGTTTATTGCTAAACCTCTAGTCCCAGGCAACCAGTCACGTCAAGTCACGTGCATTTGACGTGTTATTTGGGACTATCATTCAAGTGACGTTCAACTTACGTCGAAATTTGGGTTTCAGGAAACCAAAGGCATAAGTCACACGATTTTGACGTGACATAAATGACGTTGAATTTTAAGCACTCAGGCAACCAGAGATATACAAGTAACATTTTTCTTACATCTGACGCAATGCATCTCAGCAAACCAAAATTCATGGCTTAGTGTTGGCCCGATATTTGTCCCCCAGAATTCACGGTATAGGGACACAATTAGATTGCCGGTCCGGTTGCCAGATCGGCTAGGTTCACTACGGGCCGTTGAGAATCCCGGACCGGGCGACCCATGCCCGTTTATAGCCCCGCGATTACGGCCCGGAGCCATTTGGTCAGATGTAGGCCAATGCTATCTACAACAATGTCCCCCTGCTGCGCCCTTTGCTTTCTTTAAAACCGCCCTGAAATTAGCCGAAAAACAAGTTTGTTAATAATTTAAATAAAAAATAAATAATAACAAGTAACACATTTTTAACTCTATATACTCCACAAAAACTAACCGAGTTATTTTTTCTGTATTTTATACAACCCTAACAGTGCTATTTCTTTGATTAAATCTAAAGTTAAGAAAGAGAGAATAATTTGAGTTTTTAATAAAAAAATCTGTATAAAAATAAGTTTTTCACTATATTTTTTTTCTAGAAATAATGTTCTTTTTAGCATATAACAAGAATGTGGTTTTACTAAAAAAGTTAATTCCCAATTCTTTTGTGTTTTAATAGACCCCATTCACCACACCAACTCAGCAAAGCACTTTTAAATCCAGTGCTTAAAACTATTTTCGGGATTAATTAATTCAATTAAAATTATAGTCAAACCTATTAAACTCGATCTTGAAGGGGCAACCTGGAGTTTCGAAGTACTCCCATGCAGCCACGGTACGTACACGTACGTACTGGTACGTACTACCAAATGGGTTTTCAAGCGAAAAATTGCTTTCTTAAATCGTTTTAAAATAAAATCGATGTAGTGCTTAAATCGGTTTTAGTGGTGTTTATACGACAACATCCTCAAACCGTCCTTATAAAAAAGCGCTTTAAGAGGCCCTTATAAACAAAGTAACTGTGTTAGTTAGTTCTATAACTACTTGAATTTGTTTCAGATCTTCAGATCATTAATTAACTATAGGTATATGTTCTTTAGTTCAGTAAAGTTCAACGTTTATTTAGAGCAAAAATTACTTATTTGCACTTTTAAACATAATTATTGTTGGTGGTGACGAAAAAATATAAGAAATGAGTAATTTACCCGATAATTTATAATGGTGCAGTAAAATTTGCCCTTTTTTCTGCGCGAGGGGATAACAGAAAGAACTTAATATGGTAGGTAGACAGCCCTACTATAATACAATTAATCGTACTTTGGCGTAAAATTAGTTTTAAATTTAAAAAATTAACAAAAAATCAAATAATTTATTTTTAATATTTTTTTTTAAATTATATAGCTTTCAAGTTTATGTAGTGATTTTAATAAAAACTTCCCAGAATTTTCTTCAAACCGTTGCCTTTGTCTCTGTTTTTTCTTATTAAACCCCAAGTGCTTTTGTAATATGTAGTAATTCATTGGCGGAGTCGGGGCTTTTTTTCGATTTTTGGAAATTGCGACCTTCTGCTACTTTAAGTTAAATAATTTTTTTTAACAAGGATTTAAGTTGTAAAATGTCTACCCAAACTTTGGACCCATAGATCAGGAAGAAGTTAAGGGGCGATTTTGATTAGACCTATATTTTCTGATTTCGCCTCTTATTGTCTATTATTGCTTAGCTCAACTTTTTCTAAATTTTAAAAAATATTTTTTGTTTGTGAAGGTGTGTGTTGCGTTTTTTTGTTTATTTCAATATGAAGTTCTATAGCATACTAAAGTTTTTATTGAATAAAACCGCTATTTTCTCCAATTTTAAATGAGGAACTTGTCGACCTTTTTTATTTAAACCTTACGGATGGCGGTCCATAGGGGCGGTAGTCCAGAAGGATTTTGCAAAATCACCCCCTAACTACTGCATGATCTATGGGTTCAAAGTTTGGGTTGCCATTTTACAACTCAAATTAAAATTCATATTTTGCCAAATGACCTGCTTGTTATAAAGCCCATTTCATCCCCTTTTAAAAGTACTATCAGATATTAAAATCAACAAAATAGAAAAAGTTTTATTTAACTTTAAGTAGCGGAAGGTCGCAATTTCCAAAAAACCCCGACTCCGCCAATGAATTACTCCATATTAAAAAAAGCTCTTGGGGTTTAATGAAAAAAAAGTTAACACGGACAAAGGTAAAAGGGTTTGGAGGAAATTCTGGAAAGGTTTTATTAAAATTACCTCATAAACTTGAAAGCTATATAATTTTAAAAAAAGCTAAAAATAAAATATTTGTTTTTTTTTAATCATTTAATTTTAAAACTATATTGAACGCCAAAGTACGCTTAATTGTATTATGTGTCATAGATGAGCAGAAGAGTCATACAATGCTCCTGGAAATAAGTTACTATTCATCCAAGAGAGATATTGTATATATTAAGTTTGTTGCAATGTCTAGGCTTTTCCATGTTTTCAAAGATGGCCGTCTTGCATCTCCCTCCCCACCGCGTTCAGGGTTTTTAGTATGCTTAAGCATATTCTGGTAAGGCTGTCTACCTACCATAATAAGTTCTTGGAGTTATCCATTCACGCAACAAAAAAGGCAAATTTTACTGTACTACAAGACCAAGTTTATTCTTTTTATTTTATGTATTGGGTAAATATCGAGTAATTATCCCACAGGAAGAATATTTTACTGCCCGAAATACAGAATGTATTTAAATTAATGAACCAAGCAAGTGCTGCCAGCAATTTTTTTTCCAAAAAAAAATAACAAAAAATATTTGGATTATCAGTCTTCCTGCCAATACTTATATTGCAGTGTTTGGCAATAGTCTATAAACCTTTACAAGAGAAGATGAACTATAACATAAAAATGTCCCACGCTTCCTTTGGGAATTCAGGGCATTGGCATGGGCATTGCGGGCATTGCCATGGGTATTGAGGGAAATGCCGGCATTTCTTAGGTATTCTTTGGGCATTGCCATCCAGCAATTAATGTGGTTTTACATAATTTTTGACATATTTTGAATAATTTTAAAAATTTCTTGCTGACATTAAAAAATCATCGGTTTATTTTAGAAAACCAAATAAAATCAAGAGTATAATTATAGGCCTGTATTCTTCAAATAGGTATCTGTTTTATTTTAAACAAGGTCATGTTTATTCAGGGGTGGATACAGCCGATTTAAAAGGGGGGGGGACGGTTTAGTTTGACCTAACCTAACCTAACTTTACTTTTAGGCACAAAATAAAAAAATTATATTTTTCCTTTCAAATGGAAACTTTATTTTTGGTAGGTAAGTACAACTTAAAATTAAAAACAAGTGCCTACAACAAGTAGAAAGATATACATATACTATAAAAAAAAACAACAAAGAATAACCTAAAGTCTTATATATGCGTAAAATCTACCATAATAAGTAATAAGTACGAAACAAAATGTATACATAAAGTGGGCCAATAAAACGGGATTTTTTTAAAGGCATAACTTAAAAGTTCTTGTCTGATTTCCACAATTATCAAAAAATCTAGGCTTCTCAAAATGTCATAAAATTGTCGAAATCAGACCAGGACTTTTTGAGTTATAGGCCATCAAAAGACTCGTTTTTATTGGCCCACCCTATATATATTTATTCATAAAACAAAATCTGTTTCGATTGCTTTTTTGGGTGAATCTCTGTTTAAAACATTATAAATATTAATTATCATTTCTCTATGGACGTGCATCAGTGTGCACGTTAGCCGCGTTTCAGTCAATGAATTTCTTAAATAAGTTTTAAGCCTTCTCAAGCTAGAAAAGCTCCTTTCTGAGGAAGCGTTGCTAACGGGCAAACCAGCTAATATTGTCAAATTTTATGCAATTAAAAACATCGATATCACAGTTTAGCGAAGCCTCACAAGTATTGTTTCGAATCGGATTATTTTTTAGAGACTCATTAATCCAATGCTCTCTAAAACTAAGCCATGCAACCGTTCCTTATCTTCATTAAAGACTTTTTCGTATTTAGCACTGTTAACGGTAATTAACTTTTCTAATAGAAAAACATTCCGAAGTGAATCGGGATTGTAAGTCCATGATTACTTCATCCAATATTTTATTAAAAACAGATACTCTATAAAAATCTTGAGCATTTTGTATATTGTAATTATCTCGATTTGTCATCCTTTTATTTATTCTAGGAATACGAAATTCTATATCTAATTTACCAAGCAAATCACTGATATCATCTATAATATCCCTAAATGTGTGAGGTTTTGTCACAATTAATATATTAGATAAACAGCAGAGGCTTACTACGAAATACCTACGTTTTTTAAACGCCTCGGCCTTGGGACTCGAAATATTTTCTGACCAATTGGATATTATATTTAAGAGTTTCAACAATTTTTAAAAATTTTGTTATAAATTGAAAAATTGAATTGTGGCGATCTACCCAACGAGTCTCACACAAACCTTTAATTTCCTTTTTTAAAACTTTTTTTTAAAATCTCAATCTCCCGAATAGTATAGAGAGTATACTGCGCTCTGCAAAAATGGTTTGTTCCTGAATTTTTTGAACAGCTCCAACTTGCTTGGAAATCATTGTTGAGCAGCCATCCGTGCCAATTCCAACCAAATAATTTAGATCCAAGTTTAAATTTCGAAGCAGTTTTAAAACGGCAGAGGCAATAGCTTTTCCCGATAGAATAGGTTCATAGTTCATAGAGGCTTCCACATTTTCATATTCCGATTCCAGACAGTCGACATAACCAACAAAGTCTTCATATATTTTGTTTTCATACATATATCTAAAATAAGAATAAGAAAAATTAATTGAAATATGTAATAATTTTTTCATAATTTTAGATGTAAATGTCATTAAAAACTACTAGGCTAAAAGAGCATAAAAGACTATAACAAAAAAAAAATATTTCTATACTAAACTATATCTATAGTTTCATCGAAGATGACACTATAAAACTTGGCAACTTTAATTCGACTTAAAATGACATCCTTCTTCTTCCTTCGCCGCAGAAATTTATTAGCTCATTTTGGGTGTGTTTACTATATATGTTGCCTTAGAGCTAGCGTTTTCTAAGTGCGTCTCTAACTTTTTATCACCAGCATCAATTCGGAATTTTAACAACTCTCAAAAGTTTCCTTGGATACTGGGACAGCTTTCTCCATCAGATAATTTTAATAGATAAAGGGCATATGTAAAGTTTTTTATTCCGGGGACCTAGGTATGTCTTACATGTAAGGGTTGGATGCAGTTAGAATAGGTTAGGTTAAATTCAAAAGGGGGGGGGCCGCCCCCCCTGTATCCGCCACTGGTTTATTTTTCTTACATCTTTTTTATTTGTGATTAAATTTCATAAGTCGGCTTTGAACATAACATAAACGGCCATTACTGGCACATGCGTTCTTTATCCGGACCGGTAGCTCGTATGTAAAAAAGCAGGGGGCCGGTATAGTTTGCAGATACAGATGGTTACCCAACGCTGACGGCACTCGGCCGGACATAAGCCGGACCACCACTGTTTGCTTTGAAGCTTATGACATATTTTATGATCTGCAGAAGTTTTCACCTCTAGGATGGTATATGTGGTCTAATTACTATTCTATATAAACCTTTGCTATTAGATAAGTATATTGATACCCTTTTGTAGAAGCTTCTTAGAATGATACCCACCAAATATAAAGAATAATTTTATATAGGTAGGTACTTAACGTGTTCTAAGGATGTAGGTACTCAAATTAAAATATTATTATTAATGTCTTTTGGCGGAATTTTGTTGCATATGGCTCATGCAAATGTAAGTATATTATAAGTACCAAAAATATTCAAATATTCTTCCTTAATGGTTTATTCTTAGAATGTCCTTATGCACGTCTTTATAAGTATAGTATCCTTAAATATAGTTTGTAGTCAGCACATGCCAAAGAGGTATAGTTATATACTGTTAAAGATGAATAACATCCTGTAGAGGAGGTCAGACGCATATTCTTATGATGTAAATGTTCACGGCGTGGTGCGTTTTGAAGCAAGGTGGGCACGCCCTAGTGAAATTTTTAATAGGTATCTAAACTTTACAAAAACATGCATTTAAAAAAGGTAATTATGCAGTATACGGTTTTCTTCCATTTTTGATTTTTTATGAAAAATTCTTTATGGGGGCCCCTACTAGAGTCCCTAGGACCCCAAATCCGCCAGCGCCGGTTGTTTTTATTTTTTTGGTTTTTTTATTCTTTTTTCACTAAAACAACCCAATCCAACACAGTCCAATCCAACCTAATCCAACCCAACCCAAAACAATCAAAAAAACATATTACAACCCCCCCCCCCCCGGGCACCTTTTTTTTTGGGGTCCTAGGGACCCTAGTACACGCTCAACCTAACCTAACGCGATCCATATTATCACCAATTCACTGTAGTTTTGACTACATCAATCTAAATAACACCCTGTATACCCGACCCGCAAATATTACTTATTGAAATTTCCGGGCTCTCCCTTAGTTATAGGCTAATGGCCTTTTAGCCAAACCATCATTAGCCTCTATCCGCTCGTTCTCTGTCTGACACTGACAAGCGAGGTTAGAATGATGTTAAATTTTTTAAACAAAAAATAGATTTTCTTCATAATTTTCGAAAAAAAAAAACGAAAAATTAATGAAAAATTGTGTATTTTTTGTTCGGGTAAGTTTAAAATGATATTTAGAGGTATAGGCGTACGAAATTGTCAAAAAAACTTGAAATTGCTTGGGTTTTGGTAATACAAATTGTGTGGGTGGATGGTAGCACAAAGAAATCAAGGCAGGTTTACCCAGGAGCTGAATAGATCATTTACATATCTAAACACACTCTTGAATAATGAATAGTGTTCAATTTTGCATGAAAAACTTAACAAGTTAGTGTCTGCTGTTAACAAGTTAGGAGCTGTCCATAAATGACTATGCTATTTTTGTCTACTTTTGACCCCTTCTTCCCCTTTTGTCAAACTTCGTCAGGCTGTTGCTTACCCCCCAATTTAATTACTTCACGCTAGCATAAAGCCCCCTAGAATGCCCCCTCCTTTTATACTAAATTGTACCTAGGAATAAAAAAATAAAATATTTTCAATAACAAATAATGTTAGCGAATTATGCATTCAATGAATATATAGTTAAATATTTTTTCTATTTGCTGCCAATGATCCCCCCTTCCCCCTTGTCCTGTGTCATCATGCCAAGCACTACCTCCCCACTCCATGAAAGTGCGAAGGTCATTTATGAACACTCGCCAATGCTGTTATTCACACTTGAAAGTAAGAAGTAAAAAATAAATAATTGTTCACAGTAAGTCTTACAGTTTAATTTATGGACCTATGACTAGCTTTTCCCCTTAGAAAAATACAGGGTCAAACCATATCAAGTCAACCAGGCAATAGTTTTGACCATCTCCGATTTTGATAATTTTTGGTACACTTATTCGTCTTATCAAAAAACCCAAAAATCCAAAATTTTTTGGATAAGCGGTTTTTGTTTTATTGATTTTTGAAAATCAAGAAATTGACCAATATGTCCTTGACAGACACTTACAAAAATAGTAATATCTCAAAAACTATCGATCCTATTTTTTAAAGACCTTTTTAAAGATGTGTGACACAATATAGTTTGTTTAATTTTTTTTTTCTTAATTAAAAAAAAAATTTTTTTGTTTAAAAATCTCAAAAACACATTTTTTAATTTTTTTCAAAAAAATATTTCTTTTTTTTTTCAATGTTTTGTTAACATTTTTGGAAAATTTTAGGATGGAGAAATAATGGAGTCATACTTTAAAAAAATAATAAGATATTTAATACAGGGCTAATTTACCTAATATGGGTATAACAAAAAAATGAAAAGTAAGAATAATAGAAAATTTACAATAAATATTTAGGTTGCTAATTTTTTTTGTAAAATATTTGAGGAATCTGTCATTTCTTCTGCAGTTAGCGTATATGTCCTACCAGTGGCAGTATTTGGGTTGACCCGTCTTAAAAGACAATTTTGATCTATGACCAATATATCAGCTTTTGGCTTTGGAAAGTAAAAAGACGGAGAGGGACCATGAGGATGTAAAATTGTAATTCCCCGCTTTCTATATTTTTGCCAATGATCCATCCCATCCACCAAAGACAGTCATAGTTTATGGTTACAAAACCGGAGTCGATGTTTTCAATTTCTGTGTTTGACAAACCACAGGTTGCAAAAAGACATTGAATATTTTCCTCTTTACTTAGTGAAAATGGTTTTGTAATAATTTTTTCATTACTGAGGGGGATAATCGAGTGCAATTTTTGAGTCCCAGGTATCGATTGTGCTTCCAGGTATCTTTTTTCCAAAAACTTTTCATGTTGCTGGTAGTCATTTAATGAACAATATTTAAATGTTATACCGGGAATGTTTTCTGTTGCAAAGATCTTCGGGGGTCATAATCTGTTATATGGTCTCTGCAGACTTGCTTTAGCAGCCAACCATTTTACGGTGCCTCCCAGTCCATCGCATGCACTCTTCCTGTGGGAGGTGGCAAAAAAATTCCATTCTGCTTTAATTTTAAATTCCTCGAGATGGTACGCAATATTAACAAAAATTTTTTTATTTTTATACTGTGTGGCACAGCCATCTGAAAAATACATAATTTTGTCCAAATTATCAATTTGCCTCTTTAGTTCAGGCATAAGATGGCTTAAAAAAAGATGAAATGCCACAGTGTTGTGTACCAAACAGTCTGAAATAAATATATAATTTAAATGACCCAGTTTTCCCTCATGAGTTTTGTAATATATTACAAAAGGATGTAGGGTTGCCTGGTTATTTGTCCAGTGATAGGACTGCACTTCATCCTGCAAAATAAATGAATAATTTTTAGCGAAGTCGCATGTGATTAGTGCTTCCCCCTTTTTTAAATTGTCTTTTACCTCATTGTAGTATTCTTTTTGCATGTGAGTGTAAAAAGAATGAGATTTTAATTTAATCAAGTCGTTTGAAAATTCTTCGATGAAGTCCTCTGCTGGTTTAATTAATGTCTCCATATTGCATCTCTCTACAGATATCCACTTCTTAAAAGTCACATTGTCAATCATTGCTTCTTCAAACTTTTCATTCAAAAAGTTTTTTAAATTCTCAGTTCCTGGGCATATCTAACATTTGTCCAAAAAGCAGTGAACTCCTGGTGGGTTACACATCATTTTTGAGAGGCAAGCATGGTAGTCTGGTAAAGCAGGATTACCCTTATCATTTAAGATAAACTTGTTTATTTTAGAACACTCTATCATTAACTTCATATTTTGATGTATTGTGCACACACACACTGTATGTGTACCGCTCTTTCCTGCTAAAATGTATGGTTTTTTCCTGGAAGGTTTTAAATATTTTTTTTTTTTAAATAGAACCAATAACTTCTCCATCCTGAAATTTTCCAAAAATATTAAAAAAATACTGAAAAAAAAATAGTATTTTTTTGAAAAAAATTCAAAATGGTGTTTTCAAGATTTAAAAAAAAATATTAAAAATTTTTTTAAAAAGATAAAAACAAAAAATTACATGGTGATACACATCGTTAAAAAGGTCTTTAAAAAACCTTCAAAATAAGCTATAACTCGCTTCTATAGGACCAATAGCCTGTAAGTGCCTGTCAAGAGCATATTGGTCAATTTCTTTATTTTCAAAAATCAATAAAACAAAAACCGCTTGTCCAAAAAATTTAATTTTTTGGATTTTTAAGTTTTTGGATCAGAAGAATAAGTGTACCAAAAATCATCAAAATCGGAGATGGTCAAAACGAAAAGTGCCTTTTTTTTGGTTGATTTGATATGGTTTGACCCTACACTCAAATAATTTTTTGCACCACACCCTTATAAAATAAAAATTTAGATTTAGAAGATAAGTTGCTGTGAAGTGTGCTGGAAAAAATATATGTTTTATTTAAAATATCCCAGATTGTAAGTGAGTGTTTACCCAGCGACAAATTTTTTTGGCATTTCAGATTCCAGGGTGGAAAAATAAATAAAACACCTTCAACAGAGTTCCAAAAATTGTATTAGGGGTACATATCCATTTATTTTTAATTTTTTTGTTGGGGCCAATAAATTGAGTCAACAACCAATGAAAATATTGTTTGATAAAAGTGCATGAGACTGGGCCTTTTTTATTTCCAAAAATTTGTATTTTTGAAATTGTGTTATTTTTATTTGAAGGTGCCATATTTTTCATTTGATAATAAATTGCTTTAGTTTTATCAATTTTTCCCTTAAATCACATTATTTTTTTTTCTATTCTCCTAAATTTATATCTTAATAAATGCTTCATTTTATTTAGAAACTAGAACATAATGAGTGCTCTTACCTCTGCTGACTCCAGTGCATTAACTCTAGAAATTGGCCCTTTTGAAACAGTGCACAGATGGAAACGAATGCCTGAATGTGACGAGTTTGTTGGTGCCAGGTAAAGTTTGTTATAACCACTTAAAACAGTACAATTGAGTAGATGCCAACATTTATTTGGATCAAATTTTGTAAAAAAGGCAAAAGATGTAGTTAAGGAACTGGCAATGTGGCTCCTTATCATATACAGGGTCTTCCATATTTGATGTTCACCATGAGGTTCTCCTAAAGTTGCGCAATTTGATGCTTTGCTCAAAACTAAAAAAAGTTTTCAAAATCTGGGTAGGGTCCGAGATAGACAAAAAAAACAAAACTTTGGTTTTTAGTTTTTTTGCACTTTTATTGTTAAAGTTGTGAAAGGTGACTTAAAACTTTCTACAGGCACCTTTTAGGATCCACCTAATAATGGGTCCATTTTTGAAATTTGACATGTCAGTGTGACAGGAGCACTCTGCTCTTTTCTCACACTGTTTGGTTCATGATGGATAACAGATAATATTTTGCAACCTTACTTTGACAAGCTACCTCGCAAGTTACCTACCTGACATTTTGGGTTAATTGACCATCATCAGCCAAAAATTCAATTTTTGCTTTTAACTTATCCAAGATATTTTGAAATCCCACTTGCAGTACATTTTCTGACACTTTATTAAATGTTTAAGTTTTTCTTTGCCAAAATAATTTTGTCCAATATTTTAAAAATATGTTCTTTCTTTATAGTAGGTAGAAGGAAAGAAAGTCCTGTATGCTTCACAATTTTTTTTTCAAAAATCATTTTCAAGTTTTCATTAGAACGTCAAAAATCCATCATTAAGGGTAAAATTTTGGACACAAACTACACATAATTAAATTAATAAATAAAACATGTCAGACAGTTAAAAACTCTTTAGTCAAACATACACTCTATCTACTTTCTTTTTTCCTTCTACCTACTATGATTCAATGATTCAACTGCTTCACCCTGCAGAAATCTACGATTCTATATGTTCTTTCTTGTTTATAAATACTACTTTCTTACTGTCATAATCATATGATGGTTAAAATAAAAAAATTTTGTTTAAATTATTAAAATTTTATTAAGATAAGTTATAAAATTTTTCATTTAAAAACAAAGAAAAAACATATTTTCAAAAAATTTGGCAAAATTATTTTGTTAAAACACAACATCACAAAAAGACTGAATGGCTCCTGATGGTCAATTAACTTCAAAATGTCAGATAACTTGTCAAGATAAGGTTACAAAATATTATCTGTCATCATTCATCATTCTTAAGAATAAAGGCGCAGAAAAATAAAAATTTCGTTTTTTTTTTCGCCTACCTTCGGAACTGCCTGGATTTCATAAACTTTCTTTTTAGTTTTGAGAAAAGCATGAAAATGCACAGCTTTGCTCTGATTTTATTTAATGATTTACAATTATAATAACAAAGAAGATAATTATCAGAAATCACCTGGGTATACTGAGCACCTGTATGTGTTTTTTGCTAATTATAAGTAACTACCAATATAATTAATTTTGTACAATTATAGATTGTAAATAAGAATGATAATATAATCATTGCATTAATTTAAACCTTTTCGTATCTCCTACATGTATTGTTTAATGTTACAATGAATGTAATAGATATTTTGCTTTATGGTTTGAATACCTTTAATCTTTAATCTAATTTTATTTTTTCTGGGATTTCTTCAGATTAATTGCCACTTTGGCCATTCCTAAGACCTCGCCTAAGACAAAGAAGATTACTTAAACTGTAAGTGGAATTTTTTGAAGTTTTGCGACTCTTTTATTTTTAGACGAAGCAAACACACAGTAGCTGCATACAAAGATGCCATATATGTTTTTGGAGGTGATAACGGGAAAAGCATGCTCAATGATTTGCTAAGATTTGATGTCAAGGAAAAAAGCTGGGGCAGAGCTTTTGCAACTGGGAGCCCACCTGCGCCTAGGTAAAAATTTAGTTTAAATAGCCACCTTCCAACTGATATCTGTATGAAATTATAGTATGATCTTGGAAATAAATATTTTTTTTTAATTAAAAATATATTTTTCATTTAAAATATTTTCTTTAGTTCACAGTTAGGGAGGAAGCGCGAGATTTAGTGTGAAATAATTACAAAATTTGGACCTGCAGTGGCTCTACACCCACTTTTTTATGTCTCAAAGTTTTCTATATTTTAAAAACATATTTTTGTAAAAAATAGTACTAATCTGGTAAAAATGTAAATGAAAAATGGCCGATTTTTTTTACTTAAAATAGGACTAGTTTATTTTCTACGGCAAATGTGGTGCCAATAATAGGGTGATGCGATAAAAAAATCTGACCTAGGTACATTTTTTACATCTCTGCATAACACAAAAATAAATCATGTACAAGAAGCTAGCAGCGCAACTTGCGATTTTTTTATTAAAACCTATATAATATAATATAATACGAAAATTATTCTACAAATATTATATTTTGATGTCATTTTCTTATAAATAAGATTACTTAACATAACTATTAAAACCGGGCAAAGTACTAAATTTATATTCCATAAAAAAATGTAGAGTTCGTTTTTTTAAACAAAGAGCGCGGGCGCTGCTAGATTCTACGGAAGCTAATTTAGCTAGCAGTGCAAGTGATTGTAAGCAAACAAAACATAATTTAACTCTAAAAGTCATAGTAATCACTACCACCGATTTAGTGCTAGAGAGTTATATAATTTTTACCAAAAAAAACTACTCCTTGGGAAAGTTCTCTTATTGGCATTAGATTTTAAGTCTATCTCATTTAGTTATCCCCGAGGATATCCCAAAATTCTTTGTTTCAAATTTATTAAATTAAAACTATAAGAACTATTTAAATATGTTAAGGCACTAATTTCCTAACGTCTAAAAAAATTTAGAGCTCGTTTTTTTTAAAATATAGAGCCTGCACTGCTAGCTTCTATGGTAGCTAACACCAAAAGTCACATGAATCATTAGAACCCATTTAGTACTACAGTTACCAAAAAAAAACTACTCCTGGGGAAAATTTTCCTATATCAGAATATAATATTTGTAGTATAGTTTTCGTATTATATATTGAAAAAAAATATATAGAGCACTAATTTAGCTCTAATTGTGTAGGTATCTTTTGTTTTCTGAATTCTCTTAATTAGGCTGCAATGCAAAAAACGCAAGCTCTATTTTTTTTACGGAACATAATTAGCACTAAATTGGTTCTAATTAGTTATATAGGTCCTGATAAAAAAATCGTAAGTTACGCTGCTAGGTTCTTGTACATAATAAATCAATGAAATTGGTTAAACCGTTTTTCCAAAAAAAGTGGAATTGCAAAACGTTAAAATCGTTGTTAAAAAATATTCAATCTTCGTAAGGCCACACACACTGCTTTGCTGTTTTTGGGCCAATCTTTACCGAGCAGAATATCGGAAACGAGAAAACGGAATCTGTTGAAATTTGGCAGGAATGTTTATTTTTGAATTCCTCACAACCATATCTAGAAAGTTTTTTGCTGGACTCCGATTTCCGAAGTAAAATAAACACGGCTAACAATAGTCAAAAATCTTATCTGGCTTTTTCTTTAGCCTCGTCGATAATACAGAAATCTGTAACAAAAATTTTTGGATTTTTTTATTTTTTGAAAAAAAATACACCAAATTTTGAAAAATTCCTTGGATAAAGTTATAGATTTTTATAAATCCTATTATCTGATAACAATTTTTTTTTTCTTTATAAGCGAGATTCTGCCGGGATTCTAAAAACGTCAAGGTCATGTAATTTGGTAGGTCGAAGGAAAATGATTGAGTTCGATTGGCGTATTGGAATTCAGGTTTTGCATAGCCACCGGCCACTTGTCTAATAGAACATTCGGCCAATAAAGTGACACATGTCAAGTCAACTTTCCTAATAAGTTATACTTTTCGTCTCATGGTGTTCGCACCGTGTTCTGAACACTGCACGATCTCACTCGAAACGGCATTAGTGATGCTACCTATAGTTGATCTTTCAAAAAAATAACAAAGCAGTGTTGTCAAATCTATGCCGTTTTTGTGGCATTAAACGGTTAACAAATCGTCATGAATATTGCATACATTGTCAATATTATTGATCTTCTTAAGATGATTTTTGCATGGAAAAATGCATATTTTATAATGTTTTGCATGTTGAATTTTGGTAATTTTCAGATATCACCATTCAGCAGTAGTACACAACACCTCGATGTACGTTTTCGGGGGATACACAGGAGATATCCACTCCAACTCAAACTTAACCAACAAAAACGACTTGTTCGAATACAAGTTTAATTCTGGCCAGTGGGTCGAGTGGAAATTCGTAGGACGAATGCCGGTAAGTATTTTTCAAGAATTTATAATTGCAAAGTTATTACAGCTGACCAAATGCAATTTTCAGATTTAGATGGAGCGGACCAACATTGTAAAAAATTCACTTTTTTTAAATATACAATTTAATTCATTAATTAAAAGGAGTGAATGCGCCGAAAGTATCACAAGATATTCAACAGTCAGCCAAGTACGACCAGACAACGTCATCCGACTGTCATTTTCCAAGAGAACCTTCCTACAAGTCCCTTCTACTGGTTATGCTGGTTATTAGCAAGCAAAAGACTTTTCCTTGGTGTTCGAGTCAGTTCTGATCATGCTCAGTAAGAGCTAGCTGAAAGTCATCGTGACGACTTTTGAGTGTTTATTGGCTGAAACTAATTCACTTCGAAACCCAGAATCCCCTGATCGTCACAGTTTCTTATATATGCTCTTACTATTTTTAAGGATATGCTAAACATATTTACAGGGATAAGGTTATGTTTCCTTTGATTTTTCAAAGGAAAAACCATTTGTTGACAGCTTCTTTCTTTTTTAGGTACCCAGATCTGCCCATGGTGCCGTGGTTTACGACAATAAATTGTGGATTTTCGCTGGTTATGATGGTAACCATAGACTTAACGACATGTGGACTATTTCTTTAACTTATGTCAGAAACGTAAGTAATTTGGTTAGCAAGAAATAGAGCCAAAACCAATACTCTTAAGATGCCTGCTTATGAAGACTTTGGTTATATTATTATCTGGGAAAATATTTGCTTTTCTTGGGACCTAGAAAAGTTTTTAAAATTTGGGCATTTAAATAGTAAGCTGTTGTGTTATAGTAAAAAAATATTTTTCGCAAATTTGAAATTTTTTTTAGAGGGGGTAACCACTGTTGGCAATCATGTCACAAATCTTACCTGTTCGCAATCCCTTGCAGTCCCTGCGACTGCCTAAATCTCACCAAACCCCGCCAAACTGGCTTGCACATCCTAAGAGACCCTGGCAATCATGTAACATTTTTTTAACTAGTTGTTACGCCCTCGATTTTTTATATTAAATTTTTGACATTTTAGGGCGAAAGGACCTGGGAAGAAGTGGAGCAAAAAGGCCAATGTCCCCCCACTTGCTGTAATTTTCCAGTGGCGGTAGCCAGAGAATGTATGTTTGTGTTTTCCGGACAAAGCGGAGCCAAGATAACAAATTCGCTGTTTCAGTTTAGTTTCAAAGATAAGGTGTAAGTATTGGATGGATGACTAAGAAATATATACAATGTGTTTTTGCGTAAAAAATTACGAATTTTTCTGTTTGGACTTGTAACTTTGTCGCTATTGCTTTTATTTCCAGACTGTTCCAAAATGCTATCCTTAGGTAGTTATAAATAACAAATATGAAAAACTAGACATAAGCAGTTTGATCATCCAAAGCTGTGTAATAATGTTTTCTTATAAAGTTGGCATCAAAAGGCATGAAACAAAAATTGCAATCTTTTTTTTTATTTATAGAGTCTGCACCAGAAACCTCTAAAAAGTCACTTTTTCGTAACTTTAATTGTATCTTTTTCTAGTTGGACAAGAATATCCACAGAACGTATCCTTCGAGGGGCGCCTCCCCCTCCTGCCAGGAGGTACGGTCACGCCATGGTTGCTTTTGACAGGCATTTGTATGTTTTTGGCGGGGCGGCAGACACCACCCTTACCAATGATTTGCACTGTTTTGATTTGGATACTCATACCTGGAGTGTAAGTCCTTACATTAATTGGAATAATCACATAACAAGCAATATCAATAAATTGTAATTATACAAAATAATATACAGGGTGGTTCAATAAGGCTGCTCATTGGATTTATCTGAGGAAAAAAGTTTTTAGAGCCCTTATAACTAGGCTTTGGGGAGACTGTTAGAAAAAAAAATTTTTAAGGCTCATATTTTCCCAGATAAATGCGGTGGCTAGTTATTGGACTACCCTGTATATTTAATTTATAAATGTTTTATAAGAGTTAATTAAATATTTAAAACCTGGTAGTCTCACCCTCGGAGATCTTTAAAAAGAACTAACAACATTTTTATTGTAAGGTCTCTATGTAGTTTTTAACCTTACAATTTTTCATTTGGACGAACATTCTAAAGAAATATTATTTTAGCGCCAAAGTTTGTTAGTGCATTAGTCCTCGAGATATCGAATTGCTGTCTAGCGACAGTTTTTTTCTAGGTGGTTCACCCAGATGCAGAAAGTTTCGTACCTTCGGGAAGATTGTTTCATGCCGCCGCTGTAGTGGGAGACGCCATGTTTATTTTTGGTGGCACCGTTGACAACAATGTCAGAAGTGGAGAGATGTATAGGTGACAAATGTTTTTCAGAACTTTTACTTTTTCCGTTACTTTTAAAAGTATGGTGGAGAAAATTACTTTTTTTCCCGCTTTTTGCTCAAAATTTAAAGTGCTATTTTTAAGTTTTACTGTTCTTGTTTTTCCTAAATTGTGACTTTGGACAAACCCAAAAATTTTATTGTTATTGAACCTCACAAACAAAAAAAAAATTATTTCTTGCTAACCCAAGTAAAAGAATTGGCAACGTTGCACTTTTATTATTATTTTAAATTTAATAAAAATAGTATAAGTCAAAATATGAACGGACTATATCTGATTTTAAAGCTCATAAAGGCAAATCGTTACACCACCAGTGTCAAATATGATGTGTGGGGAGTTAAAATAAATCAATGTTATTTTCACACACACAATAATGGAAAACGTTTATTTTTTTTCTCGTTTGTTTTTTTAGATTTCAGTTTTCTAGTTACCCAAAATGCACGCTTCATGAAGATTACGGGAAACTGTTAACCAAGCTCGAGTTTAAAGAATTTTTCGACGTCAGGTTCACGGTGGGTGAAGATGAAGAAAGAATTCTGGGTCATGTAGCTCTTGTAGCTGCGCGTTCGGCCTATCTCAGAGACAAGGTTAAGCATGCCAAAGACGCGCGAGATAAGCATTTGAAAAAACTGTTTGGTAAGCTTTAGTTGTACCAGTCCATGAATAGTCTAACAAGGTATTCTTCTTCTTAAGTGTCATTCTCTTTGAACGTTGGCTATCATCAGCGCGATCTGCACCCTGTCCACTTCTTTTTTGAAAAGTCATAGTAGGATCATTTCAAATAAAATCAACCAGAGCTCTGGCAGGCCATCTCCCCGATTTCGATAATTTTTGGTTCATTTATTTTTCCCATAAAGGGAATGAAAAATCCCAAATTTTTTTTTACTATTACTTTTTTTAAAATTAATGTTTGAAAATCAAAACAAACTACTATTTTGCTTAAATATGTACCTAAAGAAATAAAAATATCTCGATAAGTACTTAAACTAGGACAGTGATTTATAGCCCGTTTCGAATGATGCATCACATGATGTACTTTTTGTTTAAAAAAAAATTGAAAAAGAAACTTTTTTTTTAAATTTTTGACAAACAAATTTGTAATTTTTTTCAAAGAAAAATATATTTGGTTTCTGGACATTTCGCCAAACTATTAACAAAATTTAAAGATGAAGACTTGATGGTTTTATCAAAAAAAAATTATTTAATAAATTTTTAAAATAATTTTTCAAAAACAATTAGTTTATGTGATACTTAATTAGAATGGGCTTTAAAATACCTATAAATCAAGGTATTACTCGCTGTTTTACGGTATACAGTTCTCAAGATATTACTCTTTTTGTGTACCTGCACATTTTACAGGCATTATAAAAATATGAATATCTTGAGAACCATACATACTACAAAACCCAGTGATAGCTTGTTTTTAGGAAAAAAAATCAAAATTTTTAAAATAATTTTTTTTGAGTGAACCCATCAAGTCTTCATCTTGAAATTTTGTAAATAATTTGGCGAAATACCCAGAAACAAAATATAGTTTTATAAAAAAATAAAAAAAAGCTGTTTTTCAAAAATTAAAGTAATTTTTTTTTTAATTACAAATTTTTTTTAAAACAAAAAGTTTAGCATGTGATACATCAGTCGAAAGGTATCTAAAATACCTTTAGAACGAGCTATAAACCACTTTCCAAGTTTAAGTAGCTATCGAGATATTTTAATTTCTTTAAGTACATGTTTAAGCAAAATTGGTAGTTTTTGTGATTTTCAAGAATTAATTAAAAAAAGAAATAATGGTCAAAAAAATTTCAAATTTGAGATTTTTCATCCTCTTTTATGGTTAGAATAAATGTACCAAAAATTTGAAATCGGGGAGATGGTCTGCCAAACCTTCCTTTTTATTGGTTGATTTCATATGAAATGACCCAGTACTAACATACCATTGTCTAAGATTTTTAAGCCTTAATATCTCGACTCCAAAAATCTCCGAACGAATTTGACAAAACATCTGCTGTCATAGAAAATCAGCTGATGACAGGTTTGATAATTTTGGTTTTAGCCCACATCAAAACTAAATGTAGAAAATAATTGCTTAGTACGTTGGTATACTTATGCAAACAGTTTGGTTTTGTTTAATTTAATGTTTTTTTTTATTGTAGGCACTTCCAAGGTACCCTTCACAGACATTCCCCTATTAGAGGTCACTTTGCCCAACGCCAATCCTCACGCGTTTAAAATGGTCTTAGACTACATTTATACGGACTGTATAGATCCAGAAAAGTATACGACTGTTGACAAAGAGGACTTGGAGTCTCAGAAAATTTTAGTTTTGTATGTATAAGTATATTTATTTTTAAGGTCGGCCATTTATTTATAAATAATGTACTCTTATTGACTTTTAAAACTTGCTTTCAGTTTTAGATACTAAAAAAAGTGGTTTTTATTTGGGATACAGCAAAAATTTTACGTATCAGCTTGTAGCCTAGAATTTTTTATTAGTTATTTGATATTTTTAGGATGATGGACGTCTACCAACTAGCAGAACAGTTCAAAATGGCCAGACTGGAGCACCTTTGCATCCAATATTTAAACACGACAATTTGCTTGCAAAATATCATCGAAGCTCTAAAAAATGCAGAGAAACTGAAGTTGGATTTTATTAAGGAACATTGTTTAAGGTATCAACGATTAAAAGTATATTGAGGTAATTTTCTTCTAGCAGAAACACAAGCGACTTAAAATGATCCGGAAAGTCATAGAAAGTCAGAGAATTACTAAATTCTTATGATGGTGCGTCAAAAAGGACTTCTGTTGTTTGAAGGTAGTGGACAATGTTGAACTTGAGAGTAAACTAGAGTTTCGAACTTCCATTGTCTTTATTTTTTAGTGTTTCACAACGTTTCGATTGCTTATGTATCTGCAATCGTCATCAGGTGAATACTAATAGAAAACTGTTACCTCCGAAAAGTATGGGTTTCTAAATATCCTTGATGGTAATCCTCTGTTGAGAAAATACATTCTGGTTCCTCTGTATGAGTGCTGTTTCTTTGAACTTCCGCTTGAATAGATTTTCTTCCCTGGCGACGATCTTTGCCTACTTGATTTTCCCAGCAATGTTGAGCTATTTTTGATCCAGTTGTGTCCCCTTGTCGAGTTTTGCGTTTGTGTTCTGTAGGGCGAACTTCCACGAGTCGGCTGGTTTCTCCGATGTAGATATTCCCACACTTGCATGGTACTTGGTAGATGCAGTTCTTGGTGTTGCGGCGATATGGTTTAATTTTTGTTAACTGACTTCTTATGGTTGTGGTCGTTTTGAAGACAGTCCGAAGATGGTATTGGTTGCCTATTGTTCTTATATTTTCTGAGATTCCTTTGATGTATGGAGTTCTCGCAATTTTCCGACTTATAATCTTCCTAAATATTTTCTACTCATCATCCAGCCTCTTCAAGAAAAGTCACCATCATTCGTCAAAAATTCAAAGCACTTCGTGGACGTCCTTAGTGACATCAACCTACAACCTGATGATCAGTTTGTTAGTTTTGACGTCGTACGAACGAACGTATCATTGGAAGAATCACTTCAAATCATTGAACAGCAGTTACTCAAGGACAACCACCTCTCTGATAGAACCAATATTTCAATCAATGCCAGTATGGATTTGTTGAAATGCTGCCTGTAGAATTCTTAGTTCCAGGAAAAGGACAGGTATTTTCGACAGGAAGATGGTCTACCCATGGGATCTCTACTTTCCACGGTAGTAGTCAACATCTTTATGGAAGCGTTTGAAGAAGAAGCTCTGCGAACATCATGGCAGAAACTCAAACTATGGCTAAGATACATGGACGACATATTTATCATCTGGAAAAAGGACAACAATATACTAGAACAATTCTTCAATCATGTCAACAGCATAAGAAACTGCATCAGACTAACTCTGGAAAAAGAAGAAAATTGTCAGCTCCCTTTTCGCGACATTCTAGTCACCAAAAATAATTCAACCATAGCCACTTCTGTAATCGCAGTCACACACATACTGGACAATATCTAAACTTCAAATCAAACCACCCCACATCAACCAAACTGGGAATTGCAAAATTCCTTATAGAACGAGCCACCTACATCTGCAACACAGAAGAAGCTTTAAATAAAGAAAAGGCAAAAATTTGATCCGATCTGCAAAGAAACGGTTTCTCCAACTACACGATCAATAAAACTCTTCAGACCACACTAACACAAAGGACGACAGACGTAAATACTGAAAAGAAGGCGACATTTATAATTCCATACATCAAAGGAATCTCAGAACAGATAAGAAGAATAGGCAACCAATACCATCTTCGGAATGTCTTCAAAACGACCACAACGAGTTAACAAAGCCTAAACCATATCGCCAAGAACAGCATCTACAACACCAAGAACTGCATCTACCAAGTACCATGCGAGTGTGAGAATATCTACATCGGAGAAACCAGCCGACCCATGAAAGTTCGCCTTACAGAACGCAAATGCAAAACTCGACAAACTGGCTCGAAAATAGCTCAATATTGCTGGGGAAATCAACCTCATATGTATGGAATGGAAATAGGCAAAGATCGTCGCCAGCGAAGAAAATCTATTCAAGCGGAAGTTCAAAGAAACAGCATTCATACAGAGGAACCAGAATGTATTTTCTCAACAGAGCCTCACCTTTAAGGATATTTGGAAACCCATACTTTTCGGAGGTAACAGATTTCAACGGTGAAAGGGCGGAACCAACCAAGTGTATTCATTGTTCAGTGGACACATGCTAGTATATAAGATTAGATAGTCTTAGTTTTTTGTTAGTATTCACCTGATGAAAAAGTAAGAAATAAAGACAATGGAATTGTTTTTGATTCCTTTTGTAATCTAAAACTCCGTAATTTGCTCATTGGAAGACGAGGTAATTTATAACCTGTTTTAAAGTTTTAAGTTGGAGAGGGAATACCAGGGAACAAGAAAGCGGACGAACTTGCCAGACTAGGAGTCGCAACCCAATACATTGGACCGGAACCTCTTCTGGGAACAACAAGGAAACAGGTACAGAGTGAGCTCAACAAATGGGCAAACAATGAACTGAAGATGTCCTCGAGGCAAGAGTCAAAGTGCAGATAGTCCAAGCTATTCGTGGATAGTCCGAATGTAGCCAGAACTAAATGGCTCTTGGGCAAGACTCGAAAGGACATTGGATTGATGACAGGAATGCTGACTGGGCACAATCGGCTGAACAAACATTTGACGCAAATAAGAGTAGCAGGAGATCCCGTGTGATCTGTTAGCGGGCTCGAAGAGGAATCGCCTCAGTACTTGATAGCAGAATGCGATGCATATGCCAGACCAAGGCAGCTGAAGTGGGTATTTCCCACGATAGAGGAAGAAGAGTTGCACTCGCTCAAATGGGCCGACATACTAAACTTCGTAAAGAAGACAGGGAGGCCCGGAGAGAGAGTTGCAGCGGAAGTAGGGGCATAGGGTTAAGCAACGGGGTATGCCAGAAAGGGCCTATGAAGAGGCCTAATTGCCAGGCCCACGGTCCGCCCCTATACTACTACTACTACTACTTTAAGTTGTCTTGATTATCCAATGCTCCAAATGATTTGGTTTTTTTAGATTTATAGTGAAGGAAACCAACTACAATCAAATTGTGATGACTCCAGAATTTGAAACTTTGGATAGTAGATTGATGGTTCAAATTATAAGACGAAAACAAATACCTTACTCAAAAGTAAGTAGAAAAAATTGAAAAATGGTTTTCCATTTTTTCCAAGATAAATCTACTGGCGTTGTTTGAAGGAGGATTTTTGTCAAACAACGCTACTTGGTACAGAGTGAGTCATTAATTTTGACACTTCACTTAACTTGATTATTATAAAATTTACATAATTTTTTACTCGATTTTTCATAATCAAAGATATTTTATATCGGGATCGTAACCTAACCTCACACATCCACCATTTTTGTCGTGAACTATTTTATTCTTGAAAATATAGCGGGAGTCTTTTAATATATTTATTAAAATTACACTTTAAAAATTCGTGGGTTATGGGATAAGGCGTTTATGGAGTTGAAAAAAGACAACTTTTCCTCCTTGGGACGTTTCGTTCTTTATTAGAACTTTTTCAACCTTCAGAAGTTTTTAACGCATAATCGCGCTAATCGCCAAAAAAATATTTTTGAGAAAAATTATTGGCTAATAAAAAAAATAAGATGTTGTTTCCAATGAGGGGTGACCGTTCCTATCCTATTAGGCATTCTGCATTAAGGCACTACTGACAGAGACTTCCGAAGGTTGAAAAAGTTCTAATAAAGAACGAAACGTCCCAAGGAGGAAAAGTTTTCTTTTTTTCCTCTCCATAAACGCCTTATCCCATAACCCACGAATTTTCAAAGTCTAATGCTTGAGGGATACGAAAACCATACAAGTTTATTAAAATTCTTACTTGCTTTAATATGAACTTGCCACTGACTCTATTTTTAGGATATAATCGTTTATGTGGAATTTTAAACACGATATACTTTTGACAGGTGCACAACGAGAATAACTTCGACTTGGCCGGAAATTCCCTTGAGCAGGACATGAACAACTTTTTACGTTCCACAGGCAGAGAATTTTGCGATATCGACTTGGTTCTGGACGGCGACGTAATACCTGCCCACAAGTCAATTTTGGCGGCGAGGTGTGGCTATTTTGAGGCCATGTTTAGATCTTTTATGCCGAGCGATAGCACAGTTAATGTAAGTTACGTTTCTGAGTTTATTAGTTAGTTTTTTACTTGTTTGTCTGTCTGTATGAGTGACGCAAAAGATTATTATTTGATTTAAATAGAATTTGAAAAAAGTTAAGTGAAAATCGGTGTATCTCAAGAGAATTAAATGTCAATGTCACAAGATCGCGCAAGTTCATACAAGTGTTTTGTGATTTTTGATATATTAATTTAATTTTTACATATTTTTTTGCAATGTTTATATTTATACAGTGCAGAAACTAGTTCTCAAAGTTGTAAAATGTTGTATTTTTTAAAGTTTAATTGTATATTTTCTATATTCACATCCTTATACATGTAGAAAACGATTTTTGCTTGATTTTTAAGTCACGTAAATTTTCTTTGTAAATGCAACTCCAATAATGTTTTCATAGCATGATATTGATTATAAGTACAGTCCAAAATATAAGGTATTGTTTATAATTCTTGATTTTTATCAAAGGAAAATTTATACCGATTGAAGTTGTTTTCATCAAAATGCATAAGTAAGCCCGAATATTTGATTATACTTTTTTGCTGTGGTAATTGACAGGTGCATTTTTTCCGATTTTTTCGGTTTTAATTTATAATATAAGTATTTATGTATAAGTTTATACAGGGTGAAGACCTCGCATGAAAACAAGCCGCTGAGGTGTTAAAATGTTGTGTTTTAGAAACAATCAGAAACAAGTCAACCGCCATTTTTAATTAGCTTTAATTCTGCTATATCAAATGTTTTCTATGTCATTTAATTTACGGGGAATGGTAAACAATATTTTTTTTTTAATTTTTTTTATAATATAATAGAAAATAATAAAACGTCATAGAAATTACAGAAATTATGAGACATGAAGTACCTAAAAAGAAAAGAAAAGCTAAAATAAATAAATAAAATTAGTAACTTCGTTACACACCCCCCTTTCTTTAAAAAAAATATTTCACTTAAATATTTTCAAACTTAAATTTTACATACAGAAAAATTAAATGTTTCTAACCGGGTTCCCTAATATAAAAGAAACTAAAATAAATACGCGAAACTAAAACCAAACTATTCTTCAAACCGGAAAACAAACCTGATGGTTCCTCACGTATGACGTTCGTCATATGTGGTACCTCACCAGTCGTCGTGGCTACGTTGACTGGTGGTTCCTCAGGCATTATCCTGGTACCTCACCAGGGCGAAACGGTCGGCTCCTGCGGTTTTACCCTGGGAGTAAGTGAAACTGGCTTTTAGGAAAAGGCTTTACCAAACGGACAACCACACTGTTGACATGGTTTGTACCGTATGGGGTGAGAACAACATTGAGTTCCAACGGTACGTTTCCTGTCACTTGATTTTACCGGTGGCGTTGTTGTGTCAGCAAAGGTGACTTGCTTTAGTGCTCCGTTGGTAGAGTGGGAATGAGCCGGTAAAACAGGTCTTACCTCTTTCCGGAATTTATTATTAGTTTTTCTTTTACAGTCGCAATCCCGTGATAGAGATCCTACTTTTCCACAGCGTGAACAAAATGTAACGGGTCTACCGGTGCAGTCTTCCCGTTTATGTCCTGGATAACCACATCGCCAACACAACTCTTTATTGACCGGTAGATAAAGTTCTGCAAGTTCAGATGCCCGTTCATATGTTCCGGTGACCTCCCCCCAAGGCCGGCTGTCGGTAGAGCCGAATGGATCGGCATATGGATCGATTAGTTCGAGTTGGTGATAATAAATATGGCCGGTAGCCTGAGTCGGTTTACCGGCAGCTCTCGCAGATCGGACGGAAGAAGCTCTAGAGGTAGAGGCTACCGGAGTGTTCATATCTGTCGGTAGTTCCTTAGACTTGTCAATGGGTGGCGGTTCGTTCGATTTGAGATACGTGGTCGGACTGGCTTCGGTAATGCGGTTTTGGTTTGTTATATACTCTGGTTGGGTTGTGGAGGGAGTTTTTAATTCCTGGTGCGCATGTGTCCACTCTTCTGGTAGATCGACGGCGCTATTCGTCGGCGTAATTAAAAGCGGTGATTCGACGACGGCGGGCGTCGGCGGCGCTAATAGCGGTGTTTCAACGGCCACCTGCGTCGGCGTAGATCGGGTAGGCAAGTTTATCGATTCTGAGGCGTCGGAACTGGACTGATGGTAGATAAATTCTTCCTCGTTAAAAAGATCCTCATAAGAACTGAAAAGTTCTAAAATCGGACTGTCCATGATAATGCTGGTGTGCAATGTAGTCTTTAACCGGATATTTTATAGAATGATTTTAAAACCGTCGGTGCTCGCTATTTATAAGCATCGCAGCGGGTATTTTATTGCGCACGCAGCGGGGTGGGGTCAGTAGTGGGAGGCAAGGCCGGTCGATAAGAATGCGCTTCGGTAGACGGACTGACAGCCGCAAATATGGACGCTGATAAGTAAGTACGTAGAATCAGGTAAATACTTTACGTTATGAGAACCAGTAACAGGTACTGATACCAGTTAAATGCGTACGGTTCCGGTAGGTATAATAGGTAAGTATTTTTCTCATTTTTTTTCAAATTCGGTACGGAAATTTTGTAACAACATTACAGCGGTATTGTAATAAAATAAAAAAACTTTATTCTTAACAATTATAGAAAAAAACAGAAATCAGGTACTTCCAAAAAAACAAATGTAAATAACAAAAAAAAATAGTCAACTCTAATCGAAACAAAATCAGTCTTCTGGCAGTCTTAAGCAGTTTGGCTAGTTTGTTCCCGGCACGTTAACGTGGACTCTGCGGCCATTGGCGGTGGTCAAACGGGCCCTAAAACGACGGTGGGCTGGCAAATTGGGCGGTCTCATTTCCCTTAATGACTGCTGCATACGCGGCGGCCAATCGTCCCAAGTAAAATAGGTAAGAGCCGCCGTAGCGAGCTCGTGCTCCGAGGGAGCCGGAGGCGCGTTTTGGGTTCGTACCGCAAGAGATCGTCTCATGAGCCAAATACGAACCATCTCATACATTGTTGGTCCAGTCCAGGGAACCAACGCCATCGATGATTTACCCCCTTCGGGTCGGTTCTCGGTGTCCATCGATAGGACGAGTGGGGTGTCGTTGTCGGTCTGGGTATATTCAGTAACCTTATCGGGACTCGCCTGGCATCCTACGGGCTTGTGTTTTACTGCCGAGTGCGGTAACGGTCCGGGGCGGCATGGCTTTCTGGTTGGTATCTCGCATACAATTGGCAGGAGAGATCTTTTCCGGATACTCGCCAAGCTAGGGTCCACGCCCATAATCGGTCCGGTGTGGGCTGGCCTGGTTGGTGTATATGGGTGACCAGGCGGAGTTAGGCGGGGAGTCGAGCCCAACGTGGTTGTGGAGGTCCTTGATTTTATAGAGGCAAATGTAGTTGTTGAAGTGGGTCTTACGGCCGGCGGTGATATCAAAGCAACAGAGCTGGGCAGTGAAATTCCTTTTCTTACATGTTCCGTTTTTGACTTTTCCATCCGGTGATTAAAAAGCGCGACCGCATTTTTCAATTTTCTTCTTTCTTCTTCCGCTTTGGTTTTTATCTTTATAATTTCGGCACGTGGTGTATGAAGATTAACCGGAGGAACTCGGGCAGGATCTTTGGGCATTTTTGTGAAACTGAAAAGGAACGGAATGATTAGTAAGCTGGTTTTAAATCTTTTATGTGAATGTGACGGAGCTTTCTACCGGATTGATGTCTTAAATCATAGACAACTGGAGACACGACTTTTACTACGGTATACGGTCCTGAATATTTCGGAGCTAATTTAGCTGCGAAACCTTTTGCTGCGGATGACAACGGATTTTCTTTTCTCATCACCTTATCTCCCACCTGACATCTCCACTCTCGGTGACGGAGGTTATAGTGATGGCTTTGTGTAGTGAACGCTCGGCCTAGATTAATACGGACAAATTCATATACTTCGTTTAACTTCTGTAGTCGTTGCGCTTGCGTAGTTACGGCTTGGCGGTCAGTATCTTCGGGTTCGTCAAATATCACGGGCTCTTCGGAATCGTCTTCGGAGAGGTTCTGGTACATGGCGTTCGGCGGGTCCAATTCTCTACCGAAGTTCAGGAAAGCAGGCGAATATCCCGTTGAGTCATGACGTGAAGTGTTGATAGCAAACACGATTTCGGCTAGATGTTTGTCCCAGTGTTTGTGGTTTTCTTCGCAAAACTGTGCAATTGCAGTCTTGGCTGTCTTGTTGGTTCGTTCGGTCGGATTATCTTGGGGGGTGTAAACTGGGGTAAGGCGGTGCTGGATACCCATTTCCCTCAAGATTTCTCGGAACGGACGACCGGTATATTGCGTGCCGTTATCTGTGAGGACAACACGAGGACAGCCAAATCTGGTAACCACTTCTTCGTATAACGCTTGCGTAACGGCCTTTGACGTGGCTTTACGAAGGGGACGACATTGTACCCACTTCGTAAATCGGTCTTGAAATACAGCCAGATAATTATTTCCTTTCGTCGAAGTCGGTAACGGGCCGACTAGATCGGTAGTCACTGTTTCCCAAGGCTGGCGGTTCTTTGATGGTCGCATCTGTCCGGCCGGTTTTTGCTGTGACGTTTTGTACCTTTGACACGAAGAGCAACTTCTTACATAACGGGTAATTTCACGAAACATGCCGGGCCAGTAGTACTTACGGGCGATTCTTGCATTGGTTTTAGCAATGCCTTGATGTCCCGCTGACGGTGAGTCATGGTTTTCTCGTAAGACGGTTTGTCGTGCTGGTTTTGGAACACACAACTTCCACGGATCGGACATTTCGATTTCGGTAGGATCGGACATGTCCCAAAAATGTCGGTATAATTTGCCTTCCTTTAAACAATAATCGGGGTAAGAGGCAGGATCATTTTCAACGGCGGTTTTCTTGTTATTGTACCAGGTGCAAGGTTCAAATCCTTCTAAGGTTAACACCTGTTCGCTTTGGTCTTCCTCGGTGTATGTCTCGACCGGTTCTCTTGAAAGCGCATCAGCGACTTTATTAAGGACTCCTTTCCGGTAATTTATATTAAAATCAAACTGCTGTAAATATATGCTCCATCGAGCCAATCTACCACTCGGGGACTTAATGGAATGCAACCATCTAAGACTGGAGTGATCGGTTTGAACGGTAAAAGAGAATCCCTCGAGATACGGTCTCATCTTCTCTATGCCCCACACTATTGCTAAACACTCTTTTTCGGTTACGGAAAATTTGAGCTCTGCCGGACTTAAACTACGGCTGGCGTAAGCAATTATGTGATCACCGTCGGTTCCGTTTTGAATTAAAGCGGCTCCTAGTCCACTATCGGATGCGTCGGTCTGTAAAATAAACGGTTTGTTGAAGTCAGGGCAGGCGAGCACAGGTGATTCGGTAAGACAAACTTTTAGTTTTTCAAGTGCATCTTGTTCGACTTCTGTCCAAGACCAGCGCACTCCCTTCTTTAATAAACGGTTCAACGGACTGGCTATCTGTGAAAAATGTGGTACGAATCGTCTGTACCAGGAAGCGACTCCCAAAAATCGTCTCAAACTTCTCAAGTTATGAGGGGGTGGCATATCGCGAATGGCGGCGGTTTTCTGAGGGTCGGTGCAAATGCCCTCGCTGGTGACAAGATGTCCTAAATATCTTAGCGATCTACGGCCAAATTCACACTTGTCCGGATTGATTTTTAAATTAGCTTCTCGGAGACGTCGGAATACTTCTTTAAGATTGGCCAAATGTTCCTCAAAGGTTTCTCCCAAGATAATTATATCGTCGAGATACGCAAAAGCAAATTGATCTAACTCGGGTCCAATAATTCGGTCCATCAGTCTCTGAAATGTAGCTGGGGCGGAGTGAAGTCCAAAGGGCATGACTCGAAATTGATACAAACCCATGCCGGGAACGGTGAAAGCAGTAATCGGTTTACTGTTTTCTGACAGCGGTATCTGCCAATAACCGGACTTTAGGTCTATACTTGAGATATATCGGGCCCTACGGAGTTTATCCAAAATGGCATTAATGAAGGGTAAAGGGTAAGCGTCTTTGCGACTTTGGAGGTTAACCTTAACAAAATCTATGCAAAAACGGTATTTCCCATCCTTCTTGCGGACTATCACTACGGGGGAACTCCATGGACTGTTAGACGGTTCGATTATTCCGTCTTCTAGCATCTTTTTTACTTCGGTGTTAATAATTTCTTGCATTTTAGGATTTTTCGGGCGATATCTTTGTTTGATCGGTTCTGGGTTTAAAAGTCGGATAGTATGTTCAACTAGGGGCGTCGTGCCCTTAATTGCGTCGAACTTAGCTAATTCCTTGTCTAGGAAATCTTGTAGCCGTAAATCTTCGTCCGGTGTTAATTCTATTAAATTCGTTCTAGTATCCACCTGACCTACGGGACTGGTTATCGGAGTAGGCGGTGGTATTAGCTGGTTATTCAGAAAAATGTCTCCCGTTCGAAAGTTGATGTGAAAATCATGACAGGATAAAATATCCATCCCAATAACAATATCGGCGGTCAAAGACGGAAAGTGACTAAGGGTTTCAGTGAAGACGGTATGTCCTAATTTCAACGGTATCTGGTATGCTTCGGAAATCTGAGTCAGACTTCCGTTAGCCGCTTTTGCCATCGTAACGGTGGATTGAGTCCTCGGTAAGTTGTAGTATTGGCACATTTCTGCAGCGAAATCGCCTATGAAGGAATGTGCGGATCCGGTGTCTATTAAAGCTAAAAACGGAGCTTCGTCAATAAATAAACAGACATGTGGTCTAATATCGGCTAATCTGAATGGGGTTGTATACGGTGTGGAGGTTCTTCGGCGACGGTGCTGGACTGACCTCGTTGCGGTACAGCGCCGGTTCAGTTTTCCGAACATCTGCAGTTTCTTGTCAATGTTCCATCTTTGCCACATCTTGAGCAGAACAAACGGAACGGATTTCTGCATTCGTGGCGAAAATGGCCCCTTTCTCCACATCTCCAACATATATTTTCCCTAGACCATTCTCGGGCGGTACTCGGATTTGTATTACTCCGTTCGAATGTGAACGGTCCACCGTTCGGTCTAGAATTTTGTGGTGTTTGCCTGGTACTTGTAGTAGCAACACCAGACGGCCGGTTGTAGAAATTTTGACTACTTGAAGGTGTGGGACGGGTACGTCTTAACTCGGTTAACAAAAGTTCGGTTTCTCTTATGAGCCTAGAAAGACTAATTACATCGGTGAAATCCGTTTTTCTAATGTGTTGCCGATATTCTGGTAAAAGATTTCGGTATAACCATTGTAGTTCTCGATCGGCACTTATGTTGCCATGCCTCCTTATAAGGGTTTGCAACTCGGTTATATAACGGTGTGTCGGCTCATTTGTTCGTTGTAAACGACGGCTTATTTCAGCTTCTAAATCCTCAGCATAATTTAGTGGGAAAAAGAAGGTACGGAAGTCGGCAATAAAGTCGTCCCAGTTACGCCAATGACATCGATTGTTGCGAAACCATAGAGCAGCGTCACCTTGCAATAATTCCGGCATGTGCGGTAATAATGTATCAACCACAATGTTTTGCGACGTGCAAATTTCTTCTAATCTTTCTATGAAAGTGACCGGATCATTTCTGCCGCTAAAATGTATGTTCCATTTATGAATTTTGAGTTGATTTGCTGCCTGCGGAGCTGACGTCGATGCGTGACTATGTGAAGACGGAGACGGTAACGGACCTTGTATTGTGACGGTGGGTATGTTTCCCATATACAACGGGGTCGGACGGTAGGTTGTGGTTGGCTGTGAAATGCCTATTGTTGAGTATGCGGTAGCCGGTGGCATTCGGTGAGCGGTTGTGTATGCGGATGGCGTCGAGGTTACATAAATTGCTGGTATTGGATTGGTTACGGGAACCGGTGTCGTAACATTCTCCGGTTGAATTGGTGCGGGTTGCGTCATACTGGCTTGCACACTGGTTGTAGAAAAATTAAAGGCTTGCGTTGTCGGCGTCGGGGTGGTTCTACCATCTCGGATGAAAGTCACTAGACGTTTTCTTAATGTTTCTACGGTACCGGTTGTGTCTAATTTAAATTTTTTTAATTCGGCAATTAAATCGTCTTTCTTCAGCAGGTAAACCCAGCTTACGCGAACATCGCTGGCATACGGGTCGCCTGCAAGAGACGTGGTAGCGTTTGTCGTCGTTACAATAGTAGGACTGGTGGTTAAATTATCGATGGTTGGAGCACTAGCTGTAGTCGTAGTCATCGTCGCAGCGGTAGTCTTCGTTGGACTCACTGTAGTTTTTCCTTGCTTAGTCATCCCAATTCCAAACGGTCGTAACTGATATCTGGTAAACTGGTTTCTGGTACGGTAACGGATTTGGAATCAGAAAAGTTAAGTTCGGTTTTCTAAAGTGCGGTCGATTATTCGTAGATGTTCACTGCTTCAGGTCGGAAACTAATGTCCTCTTCGAAAGGCCTTTTCTTCGAATTTATAGTCGCATTTTACTCCTACCACTGCTAAAATTCTCCCACTACTGGACTGGTAAATGGTGGGGAAAATACGGCGGTGTTAAACTGGTTCAGTCTAGAAACTATATAGAATTATGACGCTTTGATGTTTACTGTCTGACGGTCGGGCTTCGAATTCCCACTTTTTCTTCTGGTTGGAGAAGTTTATTTACTCTAAATAGAGAGGGGATAAAATCACGGCCTGGTAAGACGGTGCGCATGATTTCCCTCTCCACCTTTTAGTAAAACTTCGGAAAAATTGTTGTCACAACTCGGTAACCCTATTAGCTGCAATTTTTCTGACTGCGGGGTTGACTTCAGCAACCTCGACTTAGTGTAAAAAGAGGTATAACTTAGTTTTAAGTGTTGCGCATGCGCAGCGCAACTTGACGTTATTTCGGTTAAATCAGACCCACGGGGTTAAATTTTGCAATTTTGGTAAAACGGACGGTCCCCGGAATAAAAAACAACCATATACTTGATAAAAATCGGTACTATCTTGCTTCGATTTGGGTGTGGGCCATTAAGACATTAAAATTCGGATCCTGCATACCAAAATTACTATGAATAGAGGTATAACTCGGTTTTTCGGTTTTGCGCACTCAAAATGGGCGGAAAACGGTTGTTTACTGGCCGGTCCCTGCTCGGGCGCCAAATTTGTAACGTTGTTTACGTTTTAAAGCGGTAGGCATCGGTTTCTGTTGGATTAACTACTCCTCTGAGAGATAATCCAACAAGTATCTCGGGCGCCACCCTCTGGATTTATGTGGTAGAGGGCCCACAGCGTCGGGTAGCTTTTAAACAGTGGAGACGGTTAAACCAGGGGTCTAGCTGTCTCGATTCTTAAACTAAGTAACACGAGTAAAACAACCAATTTTCCAACATGGCGGATTTATTATAACTTATTAATTTATTATCAACAGGTCTGTATTTAGCATTCAACGGTATACAATAGAACAGGACGGAAAATATTAGAAATAATCGGTAACTTGCATGTCTCATAACGTTTACGGTAAACCCCGGTATTTGATATTTAATGTTAACGGTAGAAAACTCCTTAATACGGCACCCCAACATAGCGGAATTTACATATATAGAATTCATAGCAGGTTTAGAGAAATAAGAAATTAGTGTGTCAGACAAAGATACCTTTATAGCACCACTACTCCATAAGTCACTCCATATGCTGTTCCACCGTGTGTTAGAGAGAGATGAAAAGAGGAAAAGACAGTCCTAAAGGTATTCCGATCCAGCGATAGCACTGTCTCCCTCTCACTCACTAACCGGTCAAACAACACAGGATCGACCTACTTAGGTAGTTTAGCCATGTGTTAGAGAGAGAGATGTATTACCCGTATTCCGAACCAGCGATAATACACCTAACCTCCAATTACAGTGCCTTTGTCGTCACATGCTTAAATAAAACGATCCGGTGGCGCTGCTTCTCAATGAATTACTCCATACGCTGTCAAACCGTGTGTTAGAGAGAGATGCAGAGAGGAAAAGACAGTCCTAAAGGTATTCCGATCCAGCGATAGCACTGTCTCCCTCTCACTCACTAACCGGTCAGACAGCGCAAGACAAACCCATTAATAGCTTCGCCTGGTGCTAGAGAGAGAGATGTGTTACCCGTATTCCGAGCCAGCGGTAACCCATCTCACCTCTACTTACCATACGGAAAACTACATTTTACGGTATGTATAGGAAACCCCGCTATACTGGTCAGGTGCTTACCTATCTGGCAGGTTTTCGGTGCGGTCGGTCGGAGGAGTTATTGGTAGCGGACGGTCGGCAGAATGAATGCCGTGAAACGCGCTCGACATCGCTTTAAATAGCCTTGCGTATCCCCACCTACCATACTCCCGTCGAGCAGGCTGTGCGCGCAAAGCGGTGGGGTGTAGCTCGCTGACCGTGCAGCATAGCAGGAAAGGGAAAACGTGGCGAGTCAAAGCGATGCCTAGAGTCCACGAATAGAAAATAATAAAACGTCATAGAAATTACAGAAATTATGAGACATGAAGTACCTAAAAAGAAAAGAAAAGCTAAAATAAATAAATAAAATTAGTAACTTCGTTACAATGTTCTATTCTTTATCGCTTTCGAAATAATTAATATGTATGAGATTAGTACTGGTGCCCCAACTCACACAGGGAAGTTAAATTGACGTTTTTCTTACATATTTAGATGGAAATATTTTGCTTATGCTAAAAAAGATAGATCATTATTGTGTGGTATAGGCCTTTACTATCCCCTGTAAACAAAATGACCTAGATAGCAAAGGTATTGACAAAAATAAAATCTTAATTCGTCAGCTTATTATTTTGTTTGAAGTCCCCACCATTTTGTTAAACTTTTAAAAAGTTAAAATTAATTTTTCACATCGATTCTGCTGTTCATCCAAATTCTCTGGACCAACTTCAAATTGGCAGCGTTTAAACACAGAATCTAATTGAAACTGTCATTCTCAAAAAAATTGGTTCGAATGAATTTGGCATAAAGTGTATTTGTTTGCCAAATGTTAAATGAGTTGGGTGAAAAATTTCGAACCTGCGACATATTGTTACTTTTTCAGATAAAAATAGGGGAGCTTACTCCCTCCAAAGAGTCTTTTGACTCCCTGCTTCGATACATCTACTACGGAGACATAAAAATGCCTCCGGAAGACTCCCTATATTTGTTCAGTTCCGCCTCGTTCTTCAACTTTTCCAACGTCAGATTACAAGCATTCTGCAAACAAAATCTGGAGATGAACGTCACTTTTGAGAATGTCATCCAGATATTGGAAGCGGCCGATAAAATGCAGGCCACCGATATGAAGAAGTATGCACTGGATTTGATTGTGCACCACTTTACGAAGGTAATGTTTTACTTTTTTCATGCCTTTTTAGCCGCTATACAGAATAAGAAGGCAATTGAAAGAATGCTTCTCATTTTTTAGAAGATTTTTTTGTGAAATTTAGCAGACAGTGTTACATTACACACTTGTTTAAGTTTATTTCCCGTTTTTCTCTTCGTTTTTGTGTTTTCTAAATGTTTTGTCCATGTTTTTAAATCTCTTGAAGAATGCATATTTAATCCAACTAATCATAAAAAAACACATAGGCAGAATTGTCTAAAACTAAATAAAAAAACCTTAAAATAATCCTCAATTTTTGCTGTCAAAGTCATAGTTCTCACCTGCTTACACTGACGCATGCCAAGCAGATTATTCGCCTCTGCGTTTTTGACAGACCAACTTGATTTGAAAGAGGGTTACCGATTTAATTTTTTTTAAAGGTAACAAGCGATTATTTCTCAAATATTCCCTTTAAAAATATTTAGTTTTTCTTTTTTTCATCAGTACCTTGACGTGTCTCCGCTGGAAATATCAATAGCAAAGTAAAAAATATCAAATCTTTTTAATTCAATGAAAATAAGCTGTATTATAAGAATAAAACTTTATTTTATGAAAAGAATTTTAATACCATTGTGTTGCCTTATTTTTTTATCAGTACATGATGGAAAAAATGCAATAAATCATGGAAAACAAATAAGGTTCTTTTGTCAATACAAAAGAAATAAGTATTTAATGTAATTTTAAGATATTCTGTGCTTTAAAATTTAATAGAGTAAAAAACATTGTTGTGGCACACAACTTCTCAGTCCCCTGGAAATGGGTTTTTTCTAAAATATGAAACTTATGGGCAACTTAACTTTTGAAAAACACAATAATAATTAATATGATTTTTTTTTCAGTCCCCTGGCTCTCGTTCCTCTGAATATTTTTTTTTTGTTTTGCATAAAATATAAAAAATATTTGTATCATATACTATTTAAATAAAAACTAGGCTTATCGCAAAATAATAACACCTATTGGCCAAACCAAAGGTATATTTAAAAAACTAGCTATATTATTTACTGATTCTTAAGGATCGGTACCATTTTGAGTACATAAAATGAAATAAAATCTATTTTCAACCATCATTTAAAAAAAAATTCTGGGCCAAAAATTATTTTTTTACCTATATCTGTAGAACTACCCAGATACGAAAAACTGATTTTTCCAAAAAATGTTTATTTTAATAAAAAGCAGTACACATTTTTCAGATAAGCGTCTGTCTTCTTAATTGTCACACATGTTGGTTACCAAACAAATTATTATAAATTTGGCATTTTAATGCCAAAGAATGACGGCGTCGGTGAAAAATATGATGACCGGACTTTAGTATCTCATAGTTATAGCGAATAGCTCGCAAAAAGAAGGCAAGAGTTTTAGAAAAGCTGATATTTTTCCGACGGGCTATACTTCGACCATATAAAAGGACTGTAGAGTCAGTAAGCTGGGGTGATTTATTGTACTGTAATGGTAAATCCATGATGGTAATATGAGGCTTAAAATTCTTTAGTATAATTTAAGGGGTAACGTTTTTGTTTAAGCATTTTTTACTTTTTCACATTTTTATGCCATGATTTTGCTCACATTTTAAAGCTTTCTTTCCACACTTTCGATTTCTAGAATAAAACACTCACTTTTTTCAAGTTTTCACTGTTTTTTTAGTGTTCAAAAAAAGTACTGCCAAAAAACTTTTTCTCTGTTAAAATGAAAAATATTTAGAGGAAGAGGGCAGAATTTTAGAGGTAGATGGAGAGATAATTTAGTGACATGAGTTAACTACAGCGACCCTTGAAACCCCTTTTGAAAAAACTGATTAATTACTATAAAAGCTTTAATGTTGTTCGTATCAAGATTACAGATCAAAATTAATAATGAATGAATACAATTGCAATAAAAATGTAATATGTTGAATTGGCAGGAATCCTGTGACATCATATAGTGTGTGGTATGCATCTTCTTTATATGGAGTACATGGTAGAAAGTTAGGTAACTCATGCAAAAATATTTAAGGATGTTGAAGAGAGACAGCAGGATATAAAGAATCATTTTAGAGAAAGACGAAAATAATTTAAAGCAATTTTTTAATAATGGTAAAGCCATGATGATCCTTAAAATAATTTAGTTAAATACCTGTTAAATGATTTTTAGATGTGCTTAAATACTTTAGTACAACTTATAGTAGGACACGTTTTTTGGTAAATTTAAAAACTGTAAAGAACTTTGATTGAAAGAAATTAATACCACCTTTTGTCTCACACACTTTATGTTTTAAAAAATTACAATTTTTGTGATTTATTGTATAAAAATAGCAAAAAAAATCACATTCACGACACTACGCAAGATGACAGGCAGAGATGACATAACAGAAATTTTTATTAAACAATTGCCTTAAATTATTTTCATCTTTCTCTAAAATACTTTTTTATAGCCTGCTGTCTCTCTTCAACAACCTTAAATATTTTTGCACTTCAATAAATTATCTCTCCATCTACCTCTAAAATTCTACCCTCTCTCTCTAAATATTTTTCATTTTAACAAGGAAAAAATATTTTTTGGCAGTAATTTTTTTGAACGACTAAAAAACAGTGAAAACTTGACAAATTTGAATGTTTTTTCTAGAAATCGAAAGTTTGGAAAGCTTTAAAATGCGAGCTAAATCATGGCATAAAAATGTGAAAAACATAGTAAAAATTCCTAAAACAAAAACGTTACTCCTTAAGTTATGATAAAATATTTTAAGCCTTAAATTACCATCATGGCTTTACCATAACACTAATAGCGCTAGGAGATAAGTATAACTGTGTAAAGGGGCCCACAGACTGCGTTTTTGTTGGACGGTTTTGTTCGACGAGCAAATCTGGTCGAGCAAAATCGATGCAAATATCTGGCTTCGCCTGATTTTGTCCGTCGGAGATGTTCGATACCGTCTTTGCGGTATAATAATTAAACTAAACCGAAGTCTTTGTGGCATACGTCGTTTTTGCTCGACCAGATTTGCTCGTAGAACAAAACCGTCCAACAAAAATGCACTCTGTGGGCCCTTAAAAGATATTGAGAATTTTGCGTAGAATCCAAAAATGAAAGACAAACTTTTAATAACGAAATTGTTGCCAAGTTTATGTATACTTGACAACACGGCGCAAGTAAAAATATTTGTAAATTGTACGTTATCTATCCTTACACAGGGTGTCCACATTCTGGAAAAACTTGGAAAGTCAGGGAAAAAAAGTGGTCATGGGACTTACTCAAAAGTCATGGAATTTCGCCGATAAAAGTATCGGAATTGCTATTCATATGCCCTTTCAGAGTATTAAAAATGCCCTTTGCAGCTACCCCAACGTACTTTTTTCTACTATTTCATTAAAACGTGAAAAAGCAAAATATTAATTTTTTTTAAATTTAATTTTAGCCACCTTTTTTTACACCGTTCAAAACGTATGGAAATTCATTTTAGTCAAATTTTCTAAAAAAAATTATTGGAGCATATGATTTTGGTAATCGATCTATAATAGACACAGGGTCGCGATTCTTCAAAAACCGTCAGAAAATCTCACCTTTACAAAAAATCTGACGATTTTTAAACACAAATTTTTACCTGCTTTTTTGTCCGGACTTATTTGCTGGGATTCCTTAATATTTAGTTTCCTAATACTGTTCTAGTAAATAAAAAACATGTCAATTTTAATTTTTCTAGGCAGTTTTTGTGAAAAACCCCTTTTTTTATTTAAAAATGTATTTTATTAAACTTATTTTTATGTGTAAACAAACCTTTAAAACTTTTAACATACAAAACCATAGATAGCCATGGAATATATCGCTTTCACTGTTCAGAAAAGTCACAGAAATTCTGTCTTTCCTGTTACATGGTGAGAATTTTCGACACTTTTTGTTGTCTATTAGTACGCGTAGTAGCAATTTATATATAAAGAATATCTTTAAAATATAAATTTTTATAAGAAGTAAAAATCGCCACTTTCCAGAACTCTGAAGGGTGAGATTTTCTCTCATTTCTGAAGAATCGCGACCCTAGTAGATGCCAATCCAAAATATATGTTACAAAAAACGTCAAAGAATCATTTTCAAAGAATTTTCTGTATAATTTTTAGAATAATGTCCTCAAGATTTATTCATTATTTTTGTATCGCTGTTAAAAATAAATCTGAGTGTAAGAGTCAGGGAAATTTTAACAAGTTGGTCATGGAAAGTCAGGGATTTTTTTTCGAAAAATTCTGTGGACACCCTGTTACAACATTGTACAAAGTTTAAATTTTTTAGTTGAGGTAGTTTGTTGGAAGAGGTCTCAAGAAAACACAGAAATCCTTATGGTCTATATGCCGACGTTTCGGTCCTTTTTCGGTCCATCCTCAGGGCATGAAACTTTTTAGATTTCTTCTGTCCAAAACATGAAATAATGTAAGAAACATTAGGATTTCTTGTTATTTTGTCAATATGATTAAAAATAATGTTTTGTTATGTCACTTGTAAAGAAGCCTTCTTTACAAGTGACATTTCAAATATTCTAATGGGACACTCATTTTGATTATAAAGTTTTATTGTTATACTGTCTCAGTGCTTGTTTGGAGTTAATTATTGCATCAGCTATGAAAAAATGAATTTTCAGCCTTTCTTTCAAAACATTTTGAGAATACCAAGTTTAGACTTTCACTATCGTCCCAGCGCCAAGTGTTCCAACATCCAGCACCTTCTCAGTCCTTTTACAGGGTTGCCACTATCCTTGAAAACCGGGAAATCCTAGAAAAAGTCGTCAATTTCGGGAGAAAGTCGGGAAATTTGTTAAGCATCCTTGAATTTTTCAGATATTTTTGACCTGGTTGAGATTCCCTTGTACCTATATAAAATTTACATGTAACTTTTTTTGCCCTCCTCCGTAGCGCAGTGGTAAGTCCCGGGTTCGAATCCTGGATAGGATGGATATTTTGTGTTTGTTTTTAACCCTGCAAAAATACTTTGCTACATTGGGCATTGATACTACTATGGATAAAATGTCCCAGGATCAAAAAAAATATAAATTTTCATGATATTTTCTCCTGCAAGCGTTATCTTTCGATTTATAGATAATGGAAAATATATTTTTATAAAATATATAAAATTTTACGTTTTTTTTTCTAATTTTAAATATACGATATTACTATTTTTTGTAAAAGTTTACACTCTGCGATATTTTTTCGATCGCAATATCAGATTATTTTTTTCAGTGGGCAATCTCCCCCCCCCCACCTTTGCAGCTCACCAAATCCAAAAGTTTAAACAAAATTGGTTTTGGAGAACAACAAAAATGCAACACCAGAAAGGACAAATATTTTTAAAGTAATTTATTTATATATTAATACATTAGGATGCTCTTAGTAACTGATTACATTTCCAAGAAGATTCCTCCATGATATTCATTAAAAAATTAATAATGAGTGGCTCCTCTATGGTTATTTACGTTCTATTGGGCATTGACAAAATAAAATGGTCTATATCATATTGAGGAACACTCATCCAAATCCTCCTTACCGCATGCCAGAGTTCATCTAAGTTTCCAGGGAGACGTGGTAATCGACTAAGATGGCGCCCTATCATATCCCATACGTGTTCGATAGGCGCCAAGTCAGGCGATCTTGCTGGCGATTCCAAAGTCTCTATGGAAAGTTTATGTAAGAAGTCCATTGTTTCACGAGCAATATACGGTCTGGCGTTATCTTGTTGAAAAATCGCATTGGGGATAGTTTGTAGGTGGGGATGTAAAACTGGCTGCAGCACTTCATCGATATATCGCCGAGCAGTCAGATTGCCGTTGATGAGGCTAGAAGTGATCTGCTTCCTAAACATATAGCACCCCATACCATAATACTTTGCTGTCTTGCTGTATCACGTTCAACAGCAAAGTCTACATTTTTTCTCTCACCTCGAAATCGCCTAACCCTCATGCGTCCATCATGGCCGCCTAAACAAAACCTGGATTCGTCGCTGAATAGTATTCCATTCGTCATTCCAGTTTTACCGAGCTCTGCACCACTCCAAGCGACGAGCCTTATGTTGTGGGATCAAAGGTAGCACCAAAAGTGGACGGTAAGCCCTCAGCCCCATACCAAGCAATCTTCGATTAACTGTCATCCTTGAAACACTCGTCCTTTAGCTGCAACTAGAACATCTTACTTGGCGTATAATGTCCCATCGATTTCTGAGAGCAAGAAGTTTGAGATGCCGTAAATCACGACCTTGTAATAATCTATGGTGTCCAGAACCCGCACCAAGTCTCATCATTGGGCCACCTTCTCCAAACTCTTAACACTGTTGACGGATTGGCATTAACCCTTCTTGCAGTTTTCCGTAAACCAAAACCAGCCTCTTTCATGCCCACAATGCATCCTTTCTCGAAGTCGTTTAAATGAGAAATTGTTGGCGACCGCGAATTCTTGGCATTTTTATTTTTTAAGTAAACTGTAAGCAATCCAAAAAGAGCAAAAACTACGAGAAAAATGATTTAAAATTTTCAGAAAAGGTCTTTTCTGTGTTGGTTGTTTTTGAAAATAAATAGAAAAAATCTGAAAAAAGGAAAGATTAGAAGACAAAAAATTTAGGAAATATTTCTTTTGAGATATTCAAATAATTATCCATATACATGGTCTTGCATTTTTTTTGTTCTCCAGTACATAATTGATTGTTACAATTTTAGTTAACAGTTTTTATCAACAGCATTCAAAACGTGTAAAAAATAGCTTTTCTAGTATAACTTTTTCAAAATTTTTACCTCCGGGCATATATGACATTATGAGACTAGATCCCACTCCAACTCAACGTCTCTTAACCCAAATTTTTAAAAAGAATTACGAAAAACTTCTACATTTTATTTTTATCTGCGGCACTATAACATCATTGATTGTTACAATTTTAGTTTAATTTTAAGCATACTTATGACAGGATTTTGTCAACAAATCTAGAATTCAGACCAAATCCCACACCAACCCAGCATTTTCTGTTTAAACTGCAATAAATTGCCTGCAGCGCTATGACATCGGGATTTTTTAAAAATAATTCGGGAAAAACCGGGAAAAAGTCAGGAATTTTATCTAAGGATTCTTGTGGCAACCCTGTTTTATATGATACATCCTAAAAATATTAGGCTTTCCAAAACTATTGCACTTTTCTTTCGCGAGAACCAAATACGAACAGCATTTACTTCACAGGTTGTCAAACTACCCCGATTCAAAATGTTGGACAAACCGCTCATCCTTGACATCCTGGACGTTCTGGCAGAAAGCATGGACATTAATCAGCGCAACGACGTGTCATCCATCACCCTGAACATGGAACCATGACTAAAAAGAATACTCGAGAATAAGTGCATCTGTAAGCTGTGCCATTCTCGAAAAATACTCCTCTTGCACGGATGATTTTTGCTGATGAGAAAGTTGGTGTTGTGGAGCTACTTTAACGCTAACAGAGATGGGGGAACTTATCCGATTCCGAATAGGGGCGAGTCGGAAGAGTCTGAAACTTCAGGTAAGTCTGAAGAATCTGAAACTTCAAACAAGTCGGCAGTATCTGAAGCAAAGATTTTGTGAAAAAAAAACTGTTCAATAAGCAGATTTGCAATGAAATTATCAGAAAAACATTCAAACACGATTTAGTTAGTGTAGATTTACTTAGTCGATAAACATATACTAACTAACTGAAAACTGTATTTAGTAATGGTTAAGATATTTTTTTAATTTTATGCGAACGCGGAACTTTACAGCCAATACCATCAAATTAAAACATTAGAAGCACTTTAATAAATAAAATATTAACTTATCCTCTGTTGGCTTAGTCACCTAGTGAAAAACCTTTGCCTAATGGATCTTACAAAAAGCGGAATGCGACATTGATTCATTCTCAAAAAGCTCATAGGCTGTAAAACACTTTAAAAACATGACAGGTTTTTTATTGGTTTCACTTGTAGTGAAAAAATTCGATATTTATAAAAATACCAAGATAGATTCTTGGTTTATGTATACCTAAAAGTTAATAAGGGCCCTTTTATTTTAAATTAGTTAAAAGTGACTGGCTCGTTTAAAATTAGTTTATAACAGATGGTTAAATTTTAAGAAATATTAGCTTTATAGAGAAGAAATAAAATTGTTAGCGATCTTGATCTAATGAAAAAAAAAATTGATGTTTAAATTTTTTGAATTGCGAAACGCAGATGATGCAGCTACATCGCAATAAAATGTTTATAGCTAAAAATACTAGTGTGTCATGGCTAGCGTAAAGCGTAGAGAAAAAAACATAAAAAAGAAGATGTGTAGTTTACTAAGTACCTATATGAAACCATGGTAAAATTGCATTTTTTTTTAATTCTAACAAATCTCCATTTAAAAAGTTAGAATGTGTATAAAATAAAATGTTTTTTATGGTTTTAAAAACCCCAATGTATAAAAGAAGACCATATTGCAACATAGTGGTAAGCCACAAAATAAACAAGTGGTTTTATTTTTTTTTTAATCTGTAAAAAATTGGTTTTAATTTGAACATTAATTTTCACTTAAATAAGGGTTTGCGTTAAGACCGATGTTTACGTTAAAACCAATGTTTACGCTACCAACAATATTTTCCATATTTAAAAGAAAAATTAAATTTTAATGTTTCCATTTTTCTTTAAATGAGGCTTATCATTATTATGTTGCAAAAAGCTTTTCGAATGATCTGTACATAAATTATGTGATATTTTACTATTTAAGATAAACGATAAAAAAAACTGTTATAGTATTTAACAAACTAGGTAACACGCAAGTCAACAACCAAGCAAGTTAAAAATTTGAAAGAGTTTAGAAAGTGATGTACCAAACAGTTTGATTAAATGAAATTTTTGTTGACCTGTGTAAAAATTATATATTTTTATTGAATTTATGTATATTTCAAGCATTAAAGTAGGTAGATGTTGTTATCGTTATCATTATTATTCAATACAGGATATTCTAAAAAATAGATTTTTGTCTAATTTGAGTACTAGAGAGATAAAAGAAAAAGAAGTTAAAAAACCTCCACATCATCTACTTCAACCGAAAAGAATCTGAAAGGAAGAGATCATAGCAACGTTTAATTATTTCTCTTTTCGTTTTGCTCCTTTGACCCATCCAATTTTGAATTTTATTTTATATATTGTTCATAAATTTTTTGCATTTTTAAAAATGTTTAATCAGTTTTCAGTAAGCAACCCTACAAGAAAGTAGTTTTTGAAAATTGACTTCCGATTAGGTCCCAGTGCCTTTTTTATACTCGTTATTAATTGTAGGAGATTCTAAAAATTAGATTATAATAGACACTTAAAGTTAATTTTCAGTTTTATCAGCATTCGTATCCTTATCTCTATCGAGTCGACCAATCAAGCAGGTGCACTTTTAAAATCGTGGCGAATGCGTGACAGCTCCGGCTGATGAAATGCACGAAAACCTCGTTAGGTACGATAAGGGAGTCGTAACGTTACGACCATCCCAACCGAAAATTAACTTTAAGTGTCTATTTTCTAATATAAGTAGTACTAAACTCAAAGGGTCATTTCATCAAATTTCGACCAATAACAATCACTTTGGTTGCTGCATATTTTTTGAAACATCCAAAAATGATATTTGTGGTTACAAGTAGTTGCCACCTGGTGTTATTATATCGCGTGGACTAAAAATATGGAAAACTTAATTTTAAATAATTAAAAAAAAAATATATGCAACTAAAACAAAATATTTGAAAAAAAAAACCTATATATACTTATATAACTAAATTGTTTTAATTTTCTATTCTGGTCACTTTATACAAGGTACGTAAAAAGAACAAACTTGCAAAAAACATTTTTTTTTAATCTAAAATTTAGAAAAAATTAGAATAAATATTTTTTTGTTCTGGAGAGATTTACATCCATCACAAAAACCATTTATATCTAAAACACATACAGGCTGATTCATGACAAAATGCTGATAGATATATAGTAGGTACTTCGGATCAAGACATTTCCATAACTAATATTTAAAGACAGGAAGAATTATCAAAATACCTACAAATATAAAAAATTAATATTTCGTTGACTACAAAACCGATATTAATAAAATTTTGTGCATTCTTAGTAGTACAGCGCTCAGGTATAATCAAAAATTGCAAGATGCGATGTAGCGGGTGATGTTTTAATAAAATATTAAGAAACCTGATACATAACATTTTTGGACCAGCGGCGTACTGCTCTTTAATAGTTTTAACAACTTAAACATTTTCATTAATATCGGTTTTGTAGTTAAAAAGATATTAGTTTTTAATTTTATTTTAGGTATTTTGGTAAATTACCCTTGAATATTCGTAAAAAAAGCCTTAAATTATTTTTTAATATGGGTTTTGGAAAAACACGCAGTACCTACAATATCTCTATCATTATTTTATTGTAAATCACCCTGTATATGTTATATACAATATAAATGGTCAGAAATCATATCTGAAAAACAAAAAATATTCATTTTTAAGTTTTTTCGTTTGGTGTCCTAAGACACAGCTACATTTTTGTAAAATTTTAGATTTAAAAAAAATATATTTTTAAATATAGCGTGTCAAACAGATCAAATTTCTCATATTTCACCTAATTTAAGGATATTGCACACATTTTCCTGAGGAGTAGTTGACGCAAAAGATAGATAGGTCCTTCGCAAAATAGGTAAAATTGCACTACCTTTTATATATATAAAATGACCAGACCACAGGTTTTTTCTCCTGTTTTTTATTAAAATTTTTGGTTTATCTGGTATAATAACGACAGCCGAGAAAATTAAAAATTACATTTTTGCAAACCTGGGTTGGTCGAAATTCGACGAAATACTAAAATTATGATAAAAAATATTTGTTTCTAAAATTGGCTTAATAAATTCTTCTAGCAATTTTTTGGCATATACATACAAAAGAAATAAAAAACATTAGTCCTTGTTTTCGATATTTTCGTTGGGATCTGAAAATATCGGTCTGTCAGTTGGTCCCTCTATGACAAAACCTTTGGCTCCAAACAAAAATCTTAAAAATGGTCGCATCGACTCCAAAAGACGTTGGGTTCGAACTGCCGAATTCTAAAATAAAATAAGTATTTTATGGATAAATTTCTAATAAGAATCATGCTAAATAGTGGAATAAATTCGTAAAAAGATACTGCAAAGAGGGTATATTTTTTTTTATATTTTACATAGTGATACCTAGTACCAAAAGCTAAAATTTCAGTCGAGGCTCCCCCATTTTCCGGCCCCAGAAACCAAGATGGCGGCTGTCAAAGTTAGGAAAAAATGTGTTTTCTATGTTTTCAGAAAAATCAAATCGAAATCAATTAGGTAATAGTGAGGAGGTCCCACTTAATCCAAAAATATAAAAAAAGTTGACATATGTCACTTCAAAACAAAATAAAGGTGAGATTAAAAAAATTACTTTTTTAGTGATGATCTTTTTTAATGTCTCATATTAAAGCTACTAACCGGCTTCTTGATCACACAATAAAAAAGATTAAAAGTTATAAGCCGGTACAAAGATGACTTTAAAAAACATTTGATTTGACATTTGATATTGAAAATGGCGGCCAAATTATCGAGAAAAAAGGAACTTTCCTCTTCTGTCTTGTCTCAAAAATTAATTGCAAAAAAAATGACATGTCATTCCCAAATCAAGATGGCCGGGACTAAAATTAAGAAACGTCATTATTTTTAAGCACTTTAGCAATTCTGCACAACCCAAAGCAGTTTTAGGATGACTTAAATTAGTTTTAAATTTGTGTGTTAAAAAAAAGAGATTTTAATGCTTCAGTTAAAATGGCGGACGATTAGGTAAAAAAGAGTTTTTTTTGGCTCTTACTCAAGTTACACACAAAGCACTTGGCAAAATATTGGGTTGCGCTAAGTAAGATATAGACATTCCAATAATAAAAAAAAGTTACAGTCATTTACAAATCAAGATGGCGGCGACTAAAATAAAAAAACAATGTTATTTTTCTATCCGTTTACATTTTTTCAAAAACAAAAACAGTTTTAGGATGAGCTAAATTAGTTTTAAATTTTTGTGTCAAAATAGTTTTTATACCGCAGACAAAATGGCGGCCACCTAAGTAAAAAAAAATCGTAAGATAAACAAAAAACACTTGGCAAAATATGGGACCCGTTGGTCAAATCACGTTTTAAATTTTTTTCTCATATTGTAATATGTAAATAAGATAAATTTTGTTTTTTCTTTAACCCAGTTCATATTATTAAGCATAACGTAATGTTACAACTAGGACTATAGCTTTTTTAAAGGAAGTATCAAGTACCTAAGCATCCGCGTAGGAATATTTAGAAATGTCGATAATACCTGACTATAAGATGATGTCATGTCATTTGTTTTTAAATATTTTGCCAAGTGTTTTTTGTTTATCTTACGAAAAAAAACGAAGAAAAGAACGCTTTTTTTAATTTAATTGTCCGCCATTTTAACTGAGGTATTTTTTTTTTAATTTAAAATTTATTTAGCTTATCCTAAAACTGCTTTTTTGTAAAAAAATGTAAACGGTCAGAAACATAATGTTGTTTTTTTTTATTTTAATCGGCGCCATTTTGGCACGAAAATGACATATCTCATTTTTTTTAAAATCTGTAACTTTAATTGGATAAAATCTAAAAATTTTGTTTAACTTAAGAAAAAAATAAAAAAACACTTTTTTTACTTAATCGTTCGCCATTTTAACTGAATCATTAAAATTTGATTTGTTTTTTGACACAAAGATTTAAAGCTAATTCAGTTCATCCTAAAACTGCCTTTGCCTGTGAAAAAATGTAAGCGAACAGAAAAATTATGTTGTTTTCTTATTTTAGTCGCCGCCATCTTGATTTGTGAATGACATATGTCACTTTTTTTATTTTACTGCCCCGTGCTTTGTGTTTAACTTAAGGAATAAACAAAAAAAAACACTTTTTTTTACTTAATCGTCCGCCATTTTAACTGCACCATTTTGACACAAAAATTTAAAACTAATTTAACTCATTCTTAAACTGCTTTGAGGCCATTTCAGGCAAATGTAATTTTATTAAAAAAAAAGAAAAACGCTTTAACAATCTACTGGTTTTTGTTAAAAATCTTGAAATAAATTATCAAACCACTATAACATTTTTTCTTGGTATGTAAAAATGCGGAAATATACAAACAGTTTCTGACCTAAAGCAAATAATATTTTTTCCATTATTGTGCTTTTTGTCCCGTCCAACCAAAAAGAAAAGCTTTACTGGTTCATGGTTCTTAATAATTTTTAACGTAAATGTTAAAAACATGCTTTCTCCTTTCATTCCAATGCCTTTAGTTTAGTTTGGAAAAGCCATGATAAAGCATTTTTCTAAAAAATTAGAAATATATAAAAGTAAGAATTTACTAAAATTTAGTTTCGATTTTTCTTGTCCCGTCCAACCCAAAGTTTAAAGGTTCGCCCTATAAGCTCTGGTTACAATTTATTGTTTTAAACTATTTTATTGCATAACCTATGGTTTTAGGAAATTATTTATTAGAAAATATAGTCATACTTTTAAAGGTATAGAAGTCACAGCTGGTTTTTCTAGTAATGGGTTACTTTTTTGTCCCGTCCGACCGCTTGAAATGGCCGTTTGCTTTGTGCAAAATTGCTAACGTGCACAATTTATCACGAAAAAATGATTTTGAGTTGACTAGTATGTCTTAATTTTTGAAATTAATTGATAGTAAGAAGTATCAACTATTTTTGTGGCTTCTATGTGTATGTATTTAGTTAAGTACATATTTTATATTTTAACCCCTACAAATAATATTTAAAGTTACACATAATAATTATTGAGTAAGCCATGATATTTTATCATTTTATATAAAAACTTCCGTTTTTTAATGTTTTTTAACCCTCGAAACTAAAGTTGGATTGTTTTGTATCTTTCAGATGCGCTGATGATGATTTTAAATAAATCGAAACGTTCGCAAATTTAAAAAAAGCTTTTCTTGTTTTTTAATTGACCCCTTCCCAACCAAATCAACGTTTCATAAACATTAGGTTCACGAACTAGCCATAAAAAATAATGACGTTTCTTAATTTTAGTCGCGGCCATCTTGATTTGGGAATGACATGTGTCATCTTTTTACAATTTTTGAGACAGGCGTCCTCGATATTGAATGACTACTGTAAATATACCACACCAGAAGGGGAAAATTACTTTTTTCTCGATAGTTTGTCCGCCATTTTGAATATCATATGTCAAATCAAATGTTTTTTAAAATTGTAGCAGAGACGAGCTCATCGTTAAGAGCATTCTACTAAAAAATTCTCTTAAAAAAGATCTCTTATATTTTTGACATATAAAGCACCATGTTTTTACCCACATATAAACTCTAAATCTTTTTTAATGTGTGATCAAGAAGCCGGTCAGTAGCTTTAAAATGAGACACAGAAAAGATCATCACTTAAAAAGTTAGAAGAAAATCAAAGAAAAGCTAAATTTTTGAAATCTTTTCGCCATTTTGTTTTCAAGTGAAATATGTCAACTTTTTTTATATTTTTGGATTAAGTGGGACCCCATCACCATTACTTAATTAATTTCGATGTGATTTTTTTGAAAACGCAGAAAACACATTTTTTCCTAACTTTTACAGCCGCCATCTTGGTTTCTGGGGTCGCAAAATGGGGGATCCTCGACTGGAATTTTAGCTTTTGGTATTAAGTATCACTACGCCAAATATAAAAAAATTAACCTTATATAAACGTAAATGGATCCTTAACGAATCTTATACCTTCCTAGGCATTTGTTTTTTCCCAAAGAGTAAAGAATTACCAATTAAAAGATAGAGGTGAAGCCAATTTTTAGTTGACCGCCATTCCATTGGTGCCCATTTTTGGGTTTGCAGACAAATTTAATTTATTTTTTTTTGTCCTATTTTTAAATGAAAAATAGTAATTTTTTTATATCAGGACAATGATAAAAAGTGCGTCTTTTGAATGCAGGAAAGACTAACGAAAAAAAAAAAAAGAAATTGAGTGATACATTTCACAGGAATATAAAAAATTGTTGTACATAGATCTCTATACAAACATATCTGAAATACTTCTTTATATAGTAGTATTTGTTTATTTTTCAAATATATTTTTTCCCTTTTTTTCTTGCTTTAAATGATCCTACCTTTTGTTCCCGTGAACCGATTTTAATGAAATAAAGCCTGGGTCCAGCTCAGGATCCCAAGGAATTCCGTAGTGTCCCATCAAAATTCGTTCAATAGTTTTTGCATGATGTGAGAACAAACAAAAATTATAAAAATTGGATTTTCGGTATCTATATGGTTTGGTTAGAAGGCAAGACCAAAAATTAAAAAAAATCCATTCGGTTGCCATTCGTTTGGTACTTTTTGCTTCATTCTCCATTTCCATACCGATTTCAATGTCTACTACCCAATAATATTTATGATAATAAGTTATTTTTTGTTCAGAGTTTGACACTACTAAACCCTCTTCAATTTACATAAATGATGAAGGGTGAAACTTCGTCAGAATCGGTAAAAAAAAACATTTTTTTATAATGTTTTGATCTCTTTTTATGTGCTTACATCGGGGTGACCTACAATATGTAGTTTTGCGTAAAATGTTCGAAAAGTATTAGGTTTACTTACGATCGCGAAATCACCGATAGTGTTGCTCAAATTAGTCACCAAATTGAAACTGCTACCGAAAAGCTCCCCAGGGACGTCTAGGGACACCGGTTTGCCTGGTTCAAAAGTAACATAATCTTCCGTAGTAGTTGGCCCTTTTGGTCTCCGAGTAGTTTTCGGTTTGTCCCAGCTAAAACCGGAGCTCAGGGAGTAGCCGCGCTTGGCCCTTTCGCTGTCGATACTTTTTCTCTCGCTTTTTTCGTCCTAAAAATGGTGTTTTTTAAAAGTTTTTTGTGTATTGGTCATTGGTTACAATCTCAATAGATGAATCAAAATTTATAATATCAACTTTATAGTATGTTTTGTCTTTATTAACGTTCTCAAAGAAGCAGAAACATTTGAATAGGAGATGAACAGAATGCGAGTTTTAAGCCCAAGTAATAAAACATTTTTATTTTAAAAAGGCGCCCACAAATAAAGATGTTTGGTAAGCAGTGTATAATAAACGTGAGTTACGCGCGCCGCAATATTTAACAATTACTGACCAATGAGTATTACATAGATATCTCAAAAATGCATCGTGACCTACTCCTAATTGTTTTTCAAAGCAAATTCAAAGCCCACTTAGCACTTACCTAAACCTTTTGCATAAATCTCAGTCCATTCGAATAAGATGAATATTATTATATTTTGTATTAATTTATATGGACCTCTCCAGGTATTCATGACTTCGCTAAGATAGAATTTTAGATATACCCCTGTAGCGTATTTGCGGAAAACTACCAGCGAAAACAGGAAAAAATAAAGTGTAACTCTGATTTTACATTTTTTAAAAAAGCAAATTGGCGCGGTTTTGGCCCTCATAAGCACGGCAACACAAAATCCTAAGTACGCCTCTGTAGACTAATTAATTACCTTTTAAACGAGACCAGACTTGAAAAAAACCGTTCCCACAAACGGGATTAAAATAAGTTTTTACTTTTAATTTTTATGTTTTTTTTTTAAATTCACCTTCCCAGACAATCAAGCAATTACAAAAATCTATAAAGTACTTTTCAAATTACAAAAAATTCTCCTTATGTGTTTAGCAGACATACGTTCTTTCACGGCTCATATCTTCTATCACAGACATACGATCCTGATAGAATTTCATTTTTTTCACCTAAAGTACAATATTTTCAAAATATCAAAATATGGTTAAGTTTCACGGTAGGCTAGTCTTTGACAATATATGTCCTATTTAACACACGAAATCGATTAAAAAATAAATAAAAGTAATAGTTCTATTCCCAGCCAATATCTCCGCGTAAAATCGGAATTTTATAATTTTTTTTTTATTTAATTATTAATTTTTCATCAAGTGTTTATTGAGGTCCATCAAGCCCCCCCCCCTAAAAATATTCGAGTTTTGATATGCTTATAATTTCAAACCAACTTTGAACTAATTTTGAACCACTTTTAAAAATTTTGAACCACACTCCTTCCTGTTTTTTTTATATTCAAAATAGGGGGTGCAGCCGGACGTCAAGCTACACCCCCTTCATTTAAAGCGTAGAGAAAAATGAAAAGCTACTATCCCAAAATTAAGAACTAATTTCGAAATCCTAATATCACCGAAAAGAATTTCGAAAAATCCACTATTGATTTGAATGCGCAATAAAGATCTCCTTATTTATATCATCCGTATCAGCTAAGAAGCACTATTGGAAAAATGAGGTGCTTTACACATGCACATATTAGGTACCAAAAGTTCAACAAAGATGGAAATAGTTTTTTTTTACGTGATTTCTAGTCGTTTCTAGTATATTGCTATACCTTCCAAACTGACTGGATTTCAATTGGCTAAAGTCCCCATTTAGAATAAATATATGGCTTTATAATAATATATAGTTAAATAATATATAATTTTTTTAAAGTTATACAAAATTAGTTCGAAATTAGTTCCAAATTATAAGCATATCAAAGTTGGAAATTTTTTTTGGGGGAGGGGGTGTGCCTTGACGTTAACCTGCACCCCCCACCATATTTTAGGGTTACTAGTGGATTTTTCGAAATTTTTGTCTACGATTTAAATAAAGCTTGGGTCCCATTTTGAATATAAAAAAACCCAAGAAGGAGTGTGGTTCAAAATTTTTAAAAGTGGTTCAAAATTTGTTAGAAATTGATTCGAAATTATAAGCATATCAAAACTCGAATATCTTTCGGGGGAGGGGGGTGTCGCTTGACTGACCTGTTTATTGTTACTTCTGATGTCAGTTTAATTTTTAATATGAACGAAACATGGATTTTAAATACTCGACAGTGAAAAAAGAAACAGTTAATTTCTTATTAAGGAAAGTTCCATCCAAGATGAAAAAAATAGATACTTTTCACCCCCCTAGAAAACGTTATGTGTGCTTAAGCAAAGCAGTGACGTACGCTTCAGGTCCAAAGCCCCCCCCCTCTGATACCTTTAAATACCTGTCGACTCCTAAACATTAAATACATTAATACATACTTATAATAATTTATAATATATTATATTTATAATTATAAATACATACTTACTTAAAAATAGTTAATGGTAAAAATTTCAGAATTATTGTCACAGTGGGTAATTAGAATACTGCGTTTTTTATAGAACGTATATTTTATATTTTTATTTAAATGGATCATTTAAAAAATATGTTATGGTCATGGTAGGAGAGTGCAGGAGGTAACTACTCCATAGACTTAAACAATTTACAAAATTAAAAAATAAATAGCTTTGTAAATTTTATCAACAGTTTATCAAAAAAAAGACAAATTTAAAATCTCCAATGATCAAAAATTCCTTTTTAACATTATCATGGAAGATTATCCCAACTCTTAGATTAAAAAGAGACAAGATACCCGATGCTTACGGAGACTTTGATTATATTATTATCTGAGAAATCTTGGGACCTGATTTTCGAAGCCGCAAGAGGAATTGATCACTCAACCGCCAAAGCACATCAAATGCATGCTCACAGTTCAAGAATGACCGCAGCAAAACAGACGCTCGCTCTGCCATTCAACTGTTCATTTAGGCTTGTTTTAGTCACTGCGTCACACCCTACACGTTTAGAACGATATGGAATTTATTCCAACCCATTGCTTTGGTTTTGTCGGGTAATAGCAAATTTTGTAAATAAACAGCGGTTATTATTTGCCAAGGTGTTTTCGTTGGATCAGATATCTTGTCTCTTTTTAATCTAAGTCCCAACTTAATCGAACTCCTATGGTTTGCAAACCAGTAATTTATCATACCGTATTTAATAAAAAATTTCATCGTAAGAACGATTCACGATAAAAATTGCAATTTGTTAAACCAATTTCTTATCCGAACCTTATTTCTTCAAACCCACCCAAAAACCAATTCGAAATTTTTTAGACCCGTTTTTAATCGAAGCATTGTTCATCAAACTTATTCAATATCAAACTCGTAATTTGAAAAAACCCACTTTTAATCAAACCCGAAATTTCTTAAACCATTATTTTTCAAAACCGGAATTCGTAAGACCCGTTGTTTATCAGAAATTTGTTCTTAACTGGAATGCAAGTCCATCTATACACAAACTATTGAACGCTACCTGTACAAGTATGCGCGCGTAGCAGCGATAAATGCATCGAAACGCCGCGCTGCGCCGCCGCGCCACCTGCGTGTACGCCTCCCGTTCATGTATTATTGGCGAATTCGAAATCAATTTAGCAGAAATTTCTGATAAACAACGGGGTCTTACGAATTTCGAAAATTATGAGTATGAGTTGCAGTTTCTATATGATTTTATGGTTGAACTTTCTTTTATTTAACGGGTTTAATTTTGCATATACTGATAAACCGTGGGCGTCTTCTAAGATAGGAAAGATCGCACGAGAACGGTTTTCTTCGTAATATCGACCAATAATAAGCTTTGAAGCGATCACGAGTTATCCGAAACCTATCCGACCACGACCGAACCTCATTCGATTGCCGTGTTTCGAAGGAACTTTCCTACACATTCGTACCCCTGCCCCCGGACCAGGTGAACCAGCGCTCTTGAAAAACGACAATCCGGTCAGCTTTGCGCGTGCACCATGCAAGCTCGGCAGCTTCTGAACCTTCTTATTGGTCGAAACAAAGGATGTGAACGTTTTCATGCGACCTTTCCTACGAAATTCAAGAATAAGACCCCTGGAGCTGAATTCTTGAATCTCAAGCGCACGAACGTTCACTACTGTGAAGTGAACGCTCCCCGGTGAAAAAAAACAAAATTATCAAAAATAAATTGATTAAATGAATATGAAATATTTATTTATACGCATGCGTCTCTCAAAATAAAGCTGTTCGCCTGTCGCGGGTGAAGCGATCAAGTTCGCACGGTATTTGGGTGAATGTGAACTATAATCCGTCTGCGTATTCATATGCGTTCAAAGGTCAACAATCCGGCCCCTGCAGCCCTGAGGTGAACACACACGAGTTTGTAAATACATCAGATTTTTTTCATCGATGTCATCGCTTTTTTGACAAATGAAATATGACGTTAATCTCACATTCTATGTCGTTGAGTTTGATGAGCCATCGAAAATTAAAAAAACGCGATAAAAACAGTCAGAATTTAGCACTATAGCCTATATTTTTTTTTTTTAATTTTTTCCAATTGAGATATTTGTGCTTTTTAGAAAAAATCCCATGTATTACGATAAAGATGAGCCTCGTAGGGCTTTAGGAGGATATGGCGAGAATAAAACTTATGACCATCCTAGACCAGCCCATGCAAATTGAAGATTTATTTATCTCCTTATGCTGGGTTTATACAGGAAATAAAATGAAACAAGAAATAAGAATTAGGCCTGCGATTTGTCAAACGTGATCATGTGATCACAAATATAGTTTTTTTATTGGGTGTTCTTATTATTATATTATTTTATTTTGCTGTATAAGCCCAGTTAGTCCTCAACAACTGTCTTTTAAATAGTTTTAACGCGACTTCTTATCAAGTCGGCACTCTTTATTACAAAAACATCAAAAAATTTGAAAACAAAACAATAACAACAAAAAACAGCTGATCGACGTTAATGACATTCATCGGGAAGGCTCACCGGATTCCACAGTCGGTGAGCTTCGATTAGTCAATTAGTGAATCAATACCTTCTCCACATAGGTCAGTCAATCAATCCTACCGTTTTAGTGTCCTTTTCTCGACCTTGGCCGCCATATTGACAGAAAACTAATGGATTTTCTGTCACTTTTGAGTGAAAATGGCGGCGAAGGTGGATTAAAGGACACTAAATCGGTAGGAGTTGATCGGCCTGTATGTAAAGGGTACTAATTGGTGAAATCAATCGGGTGATTTTAACCCGATGAATATCACCAAGAGTCGATTGTTTTCGTCGGTGAGCTCATCGGTGAATTCACAAACTCGCCCTTTTATACCACGCTTATGAATTTTTTAAGCTGTAGTAAGTTGTTTTCGAAGGAACAGAAATCAGAATTTGGATCATGTAGTGTCGTTTTTTTAATAGCACCAAAGAAAACGCAAGCTTTACTTTTCCTCTTAAATGCTTCTGATCCACGAAAAATCTTTTATGACGTTCATATCACCTCAGATGAGTGAGTTAAGACCTTTCATGAGAATGCTTTTTTCCATTTCTTCTCTTGTCCAAATAACAATTTTGACAATTAGTTGATCTTGGAATGTCCTTTTTGGTGTTTTCTAATGTCGTCATGATTATAAATATTAAAACATTTTTTTATAAATTAATAAAAAGTTTTATTACAAAACTTTATTTACAATATCTACATATTACAAAAATTTGTTCTTCTATAGAGGCAAATATAACGAAAATAAAAAATTTTATGTAATGAAAGTCCAAACAATTTAAAGAATATAGTAAAAGAAAAAGAAGGAAAAACTAAACTACAACTAAAAGAAGATAGTAGAAAAATATAAAATAATCTAAAGAAAAACAGAACAAAAGTTAAGGAGAAAATCATAAAAAAGTCAAGTTAACTCTAAGGGGCCTTCGCTACAAACGAAAGCTAAGAATTTAAATGTTTCAAATGACATTACAGCAATGAAATTTGGTACGATTTTAGTCAAAGTACCTAAGAATACCCAAAGTATCTGTGCTTCTAGGTAAGACTGTATAGGGATAAACTCTTACTTAAGATTCGTTTGCATCGAAAGCACGCCTTATTAGAGTTAATCTGACTATAAGGCACCACAATATTTTACTTTACTTACAAAAGGGCAGTGTTTTCGGTATATTTTGAGCAATATAAAGGAAAATAAATTACATTAAAAATAATATATTATTGAATTTTTTTTTTAACAATTTAATTTAAATTATTTTTAAAAAAATCTTGTCAACTTTAAGAAAATTTTTTGAGGGATTTTCTATTTCCAACAATATGTTAGAGTAAGTTTTCGAAATGAAATTTTAATTAATTTTTTTCCAAACCATGAATTTTCTGACTAGACCATCACTCTTAAACTAAGGTAATTAAAAAAAAAACTACACCATTTTCCGGGTAGATTTGGCGTCTTAATTTTTTTTACACATTAACGAGAAAGAATTTTGCATTTTAAATTGACAACAAGATATAATAATTAACCATTTTTTATTTAAATGATTAGCATAATCGAGGCTAATCAAAATTATTTAAAAAACACTTTTGTCTGTGTAACCTTTTAATTTGTTTTAATTAATGTAAAAAAAATGAGGACAGAAACATACATTCACTTATATAAATAATACAAGTTTAAGACAAAAACACGTTTTTTGTAACATGTTTCAAATCTTACATAAGGTTATATGCTCTTGTGATATGTAACCCCAAAAAAATTTTCCATCAAACAACGCTCCAAGAGAAATACACTGTTAGAAAAATTCCTTTTTGGGAAACTACAATCATCAAAAATATTACTGATTGTCTATCCCATGGTCATCCAACCTGTATTTCATTTAGTGGTGCACATTTTTGTGCATACACCTTTTTAAATTTGTTATTACCGTTTTTTTTTCTATTTTGACAAGATTTTTTTTCATAAACATCACTGGTAGGTAGCTGTTATTTTTAATTTACAATTTTTATAAAAAAATATCACCCTAAAGGAATTTATTTATCACCTTCTTTACATATAATGACCTTTATTTATGGCCGCCAATCAGGGCACTGAGGTCGAACCCTTTACCATGTCCGCCAGAGGACCCGCCACTGGCCCCACCCAACTTGCTGGTCACCACGCTCACCAATGGCGCTAAAAAAATACAAAATAATATTAAAAAACGCGAAAAAAAAATGTTTATTGAAATTCTGGCCGGGGCGCATGTTGTAGGAATTTGATGGTGGAGAAACTAAAAGTCAAAAGTATTAAACACTTTTTTTGTATTGTGGTTTCTCTACTGCGACCGCCTATTATATGATATTTTCGGCCGAAGAATTAAAAATATATATTTTTGTTTAATTTTTTTATGTGACTTACCTGAGGCTTCTAATGTCGACCCAATAACGCCCGATAAGATGCTCGAAAGGGACAAAACAGCGTCCGCTGGAGGTTCGATGTTTTGAGCCTTGTTTTTCAGGATGTTCTGCTTGTCAAGCTGAGCTACCCATTTGGTTTTTTGGTCGATGAATTTGTTGAGTTTCTAAAATAACATTTGCGGGAAAAACCGGTTAAAATTGTTCAATTTTGAACAATCAAATTTATTTTATTAGTTGCAATTAAAGAAAAGCTGATAGGCAGGGTGTAAAAAAATCACCATCAAAAATTCTCAAAAAAAAAGTTTTAAATAGAAGTTTATACCTTTAAACAGGGTGTTAAAATTGGACCTTGAATAAGAAAAAAAGACATCCTAAGAGATTATTGTTGAAGGTACTTTTTTAACACCCTGTATGATAGGTTAGTAAGGCCATCCAGTGAAAAATGAAGGAGCATTTGAGTGCACAAAAATAAAAATATTCAAAGATTTTGTTTGAGATAACCGAAATGTACCTAAATGGCTGGACCCATTGTGAGATTTTTAGAAAAATTATTGGTCGACATAAACTGTAAGATCTGAAAGAAGTTTAATTAAAATAGGTGGTTAACACTAAAAAAAGTCATACCTTGAAACAAGCAAGATATAGGAAGGCAGTTTTCAAATTTTGTCTGTGGTTTTTCCAAAATAATATATACAATACAAAAGATATTGTCGGAACTTTGTTTTTAAGATATCTAAAAATGTCAAAAAATTTCGCCAGCAGGCACATATAGTCCGGACCTCTATGCAACATTCCAAAAATCTTCTGGAAAATTTAATTCTTTACTTTTATATGAATATATTTTTTTTTCTTAAACAACAACAACAAACAAGATATTATAAAGCGGTTTTGTCTGACATTTTCAAAATATATACAATAACAAAGAAACTGTCGGAACTTTGTTTTTGAGATATTTAAAAATTTAAAAACGATGGCGCGAGCAGGCACTATAGCCCTTTATATAACCTTCAAAAAATCTTCCGGAAAACATATTGTTCTTTTTCTTAAATATCTTAAAAACTATTTAACTAAAATTTAACCGCTCTTCTCACCCTCCGTCGAATCCCCCCCATCCCCATCAAAAGTAATCAGCTCCTCGCAAAATTTTGTGTTAAATTTGATAAAAATTGGTTAATCAGCTTTTGAGTTATCGTGTCCCAAACCGACAGACTGACAACAAAAAATATTTTTTTTGCCGAAATTTCTTGGCAAATTGCAACGAACTTAAGCGCTATAACAATTTTTTTTTGTTCCCCCTGGTATATATATAGGGTGTGGCAATAAAGCTAATTTTTTTAAATAGAATACCCAGTATATTTTTGCATTTTTGAATTTTTCAAAAAATTATCTTTACAAAAATACCAAACACTATTGAAATATCTTTTGTAGTTTCTGAGACATTTGCGTTTAAAATTTTAATAAAATACATTAGAAACGACCATCTGATCCTTGGAGGAATAACAAACTATCTGATCATTGCCTTCAATCGTTTTTTTTTCAAGGGCACTAGATTTTTAAGTTTATATTGTTAAAATAAAGGAATACATTCATGGCCCACTTGGTAGCTTGATCAGTTGGTCATTTCCAATATATTTTTATTTTGACAATTATTAAAACTTAAACGCAAATATCTCAGGAACTAAAAAAGATATTGAAATAGTGTCTGATATTTTTGTGACGCTAATTTTTAAAAAAATTAAAAAATTCATCTTCTTTATTGCCACACACTGTATACCAAGGGCAACATCAAAAGTTATTATAGCGCTTAAGTTCGTTGCAATTTGCCAAGAAATTTTTGAATTTAGACCTACCCTTTATTTTCAATAATAAAAAAGATACTGAGTGTTCCAGTTATAAACAAACACCCTGTACAATAAATAAAATTGTGCGTTTGACCAAAATCCACATAAGGTATGCAATAACGTTATACCACCAATTTAAAGTAATTTCAAATTGAAATATGTCGATTAAACTGGTTTACATTTAGTAAAATATGCATTTATTACAAAAATGTATTAGCTACGACCCTGACAAACGATTTTTGAATTGCAAAATGACCATTTTGTGATGCTTCCAAAATGAAGAAATAAAATTACCCAATTTTCGACCATTAAATGTGTGGGTAATTAGTTAATAAAATTTGGATTAAAATGTGTTTATAGGCATGACTAAATGCGTAAATACATGATGATTCGAAATTTTTAAAATGTGTGGAGTGATTTTGTGATATTTTAGTATGTTGTACCTACTTTTTTGAGAATTTTTGTGGTAACTTGTTGTGTGGTTTTTTTAAGAACCTGTTCAAAAAAAAATTACAAAATGTTAGATACACATCTTCATCTACAGAATATACAGGGTGATTCAAAATTCCCTAGAAAAAATTTGACAGTGGGTAGTCATCTAAGAAAAGTTTACTCAATATTTTTGTAAAGTTAGGTGTAGAATTTTCTGTTTATTTCCCAAGTAGCACAAAGACGTCCATAGTATGTCCGCTCAGGACATTCAGACGTCCCTGGGACGTCCAGTTTAGGACTTTCGAGGTCTTTAGGACATCTTTTGTTACAAAACCATATGTCCATAAGACGTACGTTCCAGTACGTCTTAAGGATGTCGGTTTAAGACGTCCCTAGGCACAAATCTGAGACTTTTTAAACGATTTAAGATGTATTATTTAGTAAAAATTTGTAATCGGACGTTTCAAAGACATATTTGGGATATTAAACTAATGATTCTAATAGTAAAAGTGTATGAATACATTCCCAGCAAACACAAATCGTCGGCATTGAATTGGGCCAATGTCGGCAACGTCGGCAGTGTGTCGGCATCGGCGACTACACTCTGACCCGATGTTGGTCAAATTGCGATTTTCCGTTTTCGGTCAATAATCGGCAACTGACGGAGGTCCACATTTTAGGACCGACGATGGTCCGATTGGAACTTTCTTTAATCGGTCGAGAATCGTAAACTGACAATAGCTCGATTGACTATAGTCGACTTTATGGGGACGCCTACTTTATCTGCTTTAGTGCCGACGACGGTCCGATTGGAACTTTGTTTAATCGGACTAGAATCGGCAACTGACGATGGCCCGATTTACTATAGTCAAAATTATGCCATTGCAAACCTTATCTGCTTTAGGGCCGATGATGGTCCAATTGGAACTTTCTTTAGTCGGTCGAGAATCAGCATCTGACGATGGCCCGATTTACTATAGTCGACTTTATGGCGACCGCCACTTTATCTGCTTTAAGGCCGACAACGGTTAGATTGGAACTTTGTTTAATCGGACGAGAATCGGCAACAGACGATGGCCCGATTTACTAGAGTCGACATTATGCCAATGCAAACCTTATCTGCTTTAGGGTCGATGATGGTCCAATTGGAACGTTGTTGAATCGGTCGAGAATCGGCAACTAACGATGGCCCGATTTACGATAGTCAACTTTTTGCCGATGACCACTTTATCTGCTTTAGTGCCGACGATGGTCCGATTGGAACTTTGTTTGATTGGTCGAGAATCGGCAACCGACGATGGTCCGATTATGTCGCCTTAAAATTTTTAAACTGCTTAATAGTTTCTTCCTATGTAGAGATGGCGCTAATGTCACTATGTTCCCTGTACAGTGGAAGATAATATTGAGCAAAGATATTTCAAAACTAGAATGCGGACTTGACAAGATGCCATTTCTGCGACTTAAACCAGTCCGACTGGTTAAGCACCCGTATTATCGAAACTTTGTAGTTTGCCAATATGGGGCCGCTTTAAGCTACCACCGACGGATCTCCGTCAATCGCCGACGTTGGACCGCTTTAGGAAACCAATGTCGGACTTGAATAGTTTACCGATGTCGGGCCGGGACCAGCTTGCCTACGTTAGACCGACCAAATTAAGCAGTTATGGGCGGATGGTCGATACCATGTAGTTAAACCCTATCGGACCTTAATCGTACGGCGACGCTATGCCGATGTCAGCAAAAAGTAAAATTTACCATTGGTTCGACGGCGGGCTACAGTCTAACGCTGCGTCGGCAAACATACTTTGAGCCTACATCGCAAAGCGGACAAAAAATACTGCTGGTCCGATGTCGTAAATCGACGTCGTGCCGATGACGACAAATTCGGCAATCGACATCGGACCGACGAAGGCCTGAGGGAACCGTGTTTGCTGGGTTCATATTCGCTAAGCACAAATGAAAAAAAAACATGACATTTAAATGAAATGAAAATAACGTTTTTTTCGCAATTCACAGAGAAAGAGACCGAAATAACACCCGACGACATTCGACGTGTAATCTGAACGTAGTCCTAATCCCGACTACTCACTAAATCTCGATCAAACTCTTTTGCATTATAAAAGGGAACTGCAGAAGTCGGCCTAACATAACTAAAAATTTTCTAACCTTAAAACTAAAAGTTGGCGGAAAACCCCATATATAGTGCATAATTACCAAAAAATATGTTCCAAAGACGTCCTAAAGATGACTTAAAATTTTGATCCTCAACTGGTCCTTAATTGGACGTCCATGGGACGTCCGCTTCGGACCTAGGATATTCGGACTTAAATCGGACGTCCTGAGGACGTCCAGTGCTACTTGGGTTTGATAGATAGAGAGGTGGTGGCAATTGAGGTATATGATTTCATCCACATTATAACTAGTATAAAACTGTAAAAATATTATGAGCCCAGGTGGTGGGGCTTTTTTTACAGGGAGGTTCTAAAACTTGCAAAAAACAATAGCTCTAGGTGGAGGCTTTTGTTACAGGGAGGCCTCAAAACTGTTAAAAAATAATAGCTATATGAAATCATTTCATCTCTTTTCTGATTAGGGCTAATATGTTAACAGCCACATCAAGATAACAAAAAAAAATTATTGCCCCTCTCTACATGGGGGCTTTTCATCTCATCATTTCATCTCTTTTCTAAATAAAGCTTTTATGTTAAGGTTTACCAAAACTTGGGGCCTCCCTGTAAAAAACGCCCTGACCTACAGGTGTGCAATAATTTTTTTTATTATATTGGTGGGGCCCTTAACACAATAGCACTAATCAGAAAAGAGATGAAATGACTTCATAGAGCTATTATTTTTTGCAAGTTTTGGGACCTCCCTGGAAAAAAAGCCCCCACCTTGAGGCGTGCCATATTTTTTTGTTATCTCGGTGAGGACCTTAACATAATAGCACTAATTATAAAAGGGATGACATGACTAACTTTTTGATGTATCATAAATATTTGGAAAAATATTAACTTACTTGTAAACGCCCCGCCATAGGCGGGTACCGTTTGATTTTTTTAAAGTCCTGAGGTAAGTAGATTGTTTTAATATAAATGCAGGTGACGTCTGAAAATATTTATTTCTTATCTTTGGTGGGTCTTTATCAAAACTATACAGGGTGGATTCTTTAAACGGAACGGTGCTTCTAGCGGGTTAGTACTTGGTTTTATAAAAAAATACAAAAACACGTCAACTGAGATTTTTAATTTTCTTTAATCGTGCCATCTAAGATTTTTTTTATGTCGTTTTGTTTACGAGGTATGCCAAAAAAAATATATTTTTTTAAAATTGGACACCCTGTATAGTTTGAAATTTTTGAATTCTAAAAAAAATTATCTTTTTGACAATACCACACACCAATACTCTATCTCTTATGGTTTCCAAGATAGAGGCATTTAAACTTGTATGGAATTGTTGTCTATGCCCTGTTTTACGGGGGATATTTGAATGAATATCGAAGTTTTCGTAAAAGATAGATCCTACTGTGTGGTATTGCTGAAGAGAGAATTGTTTGCAGATTTTCAAAATTGCAAAATATACAGGGTGTCCTATTTAAAAAAAAATAAAAACTTGCCATACCTCCAATTCAAGATAGCACGATTAAAAGAAATTAAAAATCTCAGATGACGTTTTTTCGAATTTTTTTATTCAACCAAATTCTAACCCGCTAGAAGCACCGTTCCTTTTAAAGAATCCACCCTGTATAAACCTCAAATGGGATGAAATGATTAATTTTTTACTGCCACCACCTCTCTAAGTATGCGCAACCAAGCATGCGCAAAGTCTACCCACGATGACATTTTCTTAGCTTTTGTCAAGAATATTGAAATTGTTGTTTTCAAAAATTTTTGCTGCTTATTAGGAGCTATTAGGTAGGCGAACGGTGCTTCTCAGAAAATACTGGCAATTTTTAAATGCAAATATCTCTAATACCAAACGGTTCAGAAAAAAATGAGAGAACAAATTCTACCTACACTTGAAACCTTTTTATGGAATTTTGAATCACCCTGTATATAACGGGTTAGGCATTAACCTCCGCAACATAGAGATGTTGATATATATTTTCTCCCCTGTACTTTTCAAAACGTTTCGTCCTAGATACGGTGTGATGTTCTGCATTTTTTGAATCATAGCACCCGGTTCCCACCTACGACTTTTTCGTGAGTGCCCACTCACCCTTCATGTCAATATGAAATGTTATGACACTGACAGTCATGTGATGCGTGCGCGGGCACACATAAAAAAAGTCGTAAATGGGAACCGGGTTTTACGCAGCTGCAAAATGGTCTGCTACACAGTCCGTTCCATTTTTATTTAGACAAAACCTAACGTCAATCAAACAGAAATTCAAACGCCCTAGATTGTTGTTGTTGTCAAATTTGAAGTTTTCAAGTTACGTTTTTTCTGACCGAAATTTTGACTACAGTCAACTTTGCCCCCCCCCCAGATACGGTTTCTGAAAAATTTTTAGGTCAAAATTTTGCACACATTTTGCACAATTTTGCATACCTTCCTGCGAGTAACTCTGGTCATTTTTTTATCCATCAAGTTAGCCCCCCCCCGTATTAGGTTTTTTGAAAATTTTGGTATCATTCGAAAGGTCCAATTTTGCACACATATTTTCAGATTTTGCACACCCCATGCGAGGCTGCCCTTCCCCCAGATAATATTTTTTTAAAATTTTGGAACGATTCGAAAGATGTAATTTTGCACACCTATTTTGAAATCTTGCACACCCCATGGGAAACTGCAATAGGTTTGGGTGGGGTTGGCTTGGGTTGTGTCACTCGAGAACCCTATTGCGGGCTCCCATGGGGTGTGCAAAATTTCAAAATAGGTGTGCAGAATTGTGCAAAATTGAACGTTTCGAATGATATGAAAATTTTCAAAAAATATCACATGGAGGGGCCAGCCTCGTTACTAGAGAACCCTATTCCGGATTCCGATGGGGTGTGCAAAATTTTAAATTAGGTGTAAATTAGGTGTGCAAAATTGGACCTTTCGAATGATATCAAAATTTTCAAAAAACCTTGTATAGGGGGGGGCTACGATCAAGTTAGCCCTCCCCCCATAGAAAAATGACCAGAGTTACTCGTAGGAAGGTGGGCAAAATTTAATTTATGGTGTGCAAAATAATGGTTTAAAAATTTTTCAGAAACCATATTGGGGGGGGGGCAAAGTTGACCGACCCGAAATTTTGGTATGGATATTTTTTCAATGAATAAAATCCCTATGTTGCGGAGGTATTGTAATCAATAAATACATGATTTATTCTCTACTAGTCATATTTTGTAGAGTAAATAATTATTTTGTATGAATATGCAGCATGTTAAAAGCATTTATCAATATCTTCATCAAAAAATAGCTTTCTTAATCACCGATGTAAAAAGCTTGTTTACACATGGGTGCAAAAAATGGTCCAAAGTTAGCCGCATCCGTTTTTTACAAATTTATGCCGTCCAAGCCCTCCTTGATACTTTTGGAATATTTAGGTAAAAAGAATAAGTTAGATCCACACAACTATTAGGTATATAAAGGCCCAGGATGCGGGAAAATCCTAGCGGCAACGGCTCGATCTGAGTCTGCGTGAGTAGTAGATATTGTAGCTTTTTGTATATTTTTTCATTTTTAGGACTTTTTGATGAAGGTATTATGGAAATATAGGGTTTCAACCTCGCGGCTAAACTGAACTTTTTTACTCGCGTTCTTAAATCATTCGCTGTCCTCGTTTTTAAAACTAACGCTCGTGAAAAAGCACTACACTGAGAAAAATATCCACTAATCCTAAGTAAGAATTCGTTAGCCCCAAGTAAAAACTTAATTTAAATATGAGACAAGTGAACTGTCTACTTACCATAAGTTTTCTCACCTACTTAAGGTTATAAAATAACATATTAAACATAAGTAAAAACTTCACTTACCGTAAGTGAAGTATCTACTAACCGTTAGTAAATCTACTAAAATAAAAAATATATTTTTGACCTGAAGAAAAAAAATTAAAATCAAATAATAAAATTAAAAAAAAGTGCGACGCGCCGACGTGGTTCGAACCGACAACCTACAGGTTGATAGAACAATGCTTTATCCGCTATACCATGCGCTTATAAAGAAGTAGGTTGAAACCACAGCATATAAACGTTTTGACGGATTCTAATTAGTCGACTGAGAGAAGTGTTAATCATGATTAATCACAGAATTTTCGCATTTGGTGGATATATATGGACAAGCATCTCTAAACCAAGTGTTACCGGGTTCGTTTCCAGTCATCGATTTTGTTTTAGTTTTTATATATAAATAGAACAATCATTATAAGTAGGCATGCAATATTATTAGGATGAATATATTTTTCCACATGATTTTCTAATATTTGATGCCTCCCATTGTCCTTAGTAGAAAACTTCACTAAACGTAACTGAAGGGAAAGTTAGGTGACTTTGTCACATAATGGTAAGTAGATAAATCACCAAGGGCTAACAGACTAATACAAAAATTCACTAACCCTAAGTGAAGGGAAAAAATTTAGTGACTTGTTGCATATTGGTAAGGGGATAAATAACTCGGGTCTAAGTAGGTCGTTTTACTTGCATCTATTGAATTCATTACTTGGGGCTAATAGAAACTTCACTTCCCACTGACAAAAAAAGCTAAGTAGATACTTCACTTGGGATGGTTTTCTGAGGGTACTGCCATTTTCAAGTTTCCCGCACAACTGTCAATGTTATTGTTAAAAAAGTGGTTCGATTCGATTAGGAAACAAATGCATGTGTTTTAGCCAGTGCCTGGTTGTAAAAACTGCTATTTTTGATATAAAAGAAAGCAAACTTTTCTTTTTACTTACGTCGAAGACAAATCCTATGATGGCATTTTTGGCACCAAAAACTACTTCTACCTTCTTTTTGTCCCTGTATTTCTCTAAATCCTAAAACGCAACCAAATTAAAGAACATATAATATAAAATATTTTAGGTTATACTTATTTCTAAGCAAAGTGATGGACACTGTACAGACACTCACACTAACACGCAGAAAAATATGCACCAAAAAACAGAGTGTGGTAAATTTAAACCTAAGACCTAGATTACATGATTTTGCTACTATTTTAAAAAACTACATTATAAAATCAATCCGCAAAAAAAATCTTATTTAAGAAGAAACAGGACGAGAAAAACGCAAAAATTTCCACTTTTCAACCCCAAGTCACGCCAACTCGATCTGAGATGACAAAAAACGTTTTATTGTAGTCGTATTTTTAAGGATTCACTAATTTTTAAAAGTGCAATCCGTAAGCTTAAATAATTTCTTTTTGATTAAATGAAGCAAAAAAATATATAATATGATGTACAGGGTCTCCCATTTCCGATGGGATTCAATGAGAAACTCCGTTGTTATTGAAGATAGAGACATGCGGTTTTCGCATTACTTTTTTTAGCTTTAAAAAATGGTACTAACAGATTTGTTCTGTCCCTTGTCGTTTTTGAGCTACAGGGGAAACTTGAAAAATGGTCGGAATTACCAATTGATGATATACCTGTGGCAACCTTTTTAGAAAAACACAATGGTTTTTTTCGAAATTTTAATCAGACGTTTCGTTTCGTAGATATCATCATCAGAATCAAAAAGTTAAATAAGGACCAAATGTTTTACTTCATATTTTAGTTTCTTTTAAAGTTTGTTTGATAACAAAATATCATTTTTTTTATTTTGAAGTTTTGCTCCCGAAAAAATCATCTTCAGTGCATTTTTTTCTGGTACAGCCTTGCCCGATTTTAGTTTATTTTGTTTTGAGACCATTTATACAACTACTATATAGTAGACCTGGACAACCAAGATAAATTATATGAACATACCGGGTAAACCGAAAGAAACCGGATAAACTGTTTTTTGCTATACCTTTACCAATTTCAATAAAAAAAACTGTATTGGTAAGACAAATAAGCCTTTAGAAAAAAATATTCGAGTTCCCACTACATTTAAGTATAAAATGGCGCATAAAATCAAAAGCGAAGAAAAAAATGGCAACATATAACAAAAAGGGGTTTAAAAAAATAGGCATTTCATTTTCTCCGCCATCTTCAATATTGCGGCAAAGCGAATGTTTTTTCAAAAGACTTATTTGTAGTTTTTTTTATTGAAATTGTTAAAGTTATAGCAAAAAACAATTTGTCCGGTTTTTTCTCGGTTCACCCGGTATGTTCATACAATTTATCTTGGTTGTCCAGGTTTACTATATAGTAGTTAATATAAATGGTGTAAAAAAAGAAATTAAAATGGGACAAGGCCGTATCAGAAAAAAAAATTAACTGAAGATGATTTTTTTCGGAATCGAAACTTCAAAATAAAAAAAATATGGTATGACGGTATTTACGAAACAAAACGTCGGATTAAAATTTCGAAAAAAACATTGTGTTTTTTTTAAAGATTGCCATAGACGTGTTTTTACAGAACTTAATTATCTCTTAAATTAAGGTAGATTCATCAATTGGTAATTCCGACTATTTTTCAACTTTCCCCTGTAGCTCAAGAACTACAAGGGACAGAATAAATCCGAAAAAAAGTAAGACAGTAATGCAAAAACGAAAACGCGAGATTTCCATTGAATCCCATCGCAAATGGGACACCGTGTACTTATATTAAGTCTGGATTTCAGACCTTGTTTCGAAAGATCACGTGGTTGACGTCAGTCACCTTATCTGATAATAATTGCCTTCTTTTTGTGTTTTGCTCGGTTTTTGTTGCTATATATGACTATTTTCTAAAGGAGTTGATTTATGTTATTTTTTCTACTCGCGTTCGGAAAGTACTCCCTTTCCGCACTGATTTGCGTGCGGAAAGTTGCACTTTTCCGCAATGAGTGCGGAAATTAATTTACCCCCATACTTTTCCGCACTAAGATTTTCAATTATTGGCTTTTTTTCTTTACGTCTACCTGACGCTCTTTACGTCTGTTTGACGGCACATTCAAGTGGTCGTAGAAAAAAATTGTACCTAACACGCGCGTAAAGTGACTGTTCCGCCTTTGATTTCTGGCCAAACTCCGCTGACGCGTCGTTTGTCCATCTGAAATCTCGTGCGGAAAAGTGGCACTTCCCGCACGAGTTAGGTAAACTACTATTTTATGTTTGACAATTTTTCCTCTTGCTACTGGATAGGGATAGAGAAGTTTTAAGAAGTACTACGGGTGTGACTGTTTTTACAAACTGTTTTAGAATTCGATTTTTTCCCACACTAATGAAATAAAAGGTTTGGTGTCGCTATTTACATAATATTGAAACGCGCAATTATTTTATGTGATACAATTTTAGACAGGCAGTGCCATGTCTTGAAAACTGAAAGTAGATCCAGTGTAACCTTCAGTTCTATGCACCCAAAATATACCGGGTGTCCTTAAGCAAAAGGCTCTACAAATGAACATCCTCTGTCTTAACAAAATTTCATGTATTTGAGTGTTTCACAAAAGGCGGATATACCCAGTAAAGATAAAATGCCTCTTTTTTACTGGGTATTTTCTTCACTCTGTATATTCAGAAAGGCGTAACGCGATTTCTTACATAAAAACTGAAAATAATAAATTTTTCTTTGCGATAGGTATGTTATTATGCATTCTTTGGTATTTTAGAATGTTAAATTTACAGTGGTCATTTTAACAAAACCACACCAAAACTACACTTTTTTGCACTCGACGCACGTTTCGCTAATAATGTTAGCATCATCAGGAGACGATAAATAATCGGAATCAAAACTACAGCCGAAAAAAATGTGCTTTTATTTGGCCCACCTTATATTAAAATGACCACTATGTTGGGAATTTGGAACCTTTGGTTGCACTATAACAAAGTTATGATGGTTTTCCACAAATCAAAACTACACTTTTTTGCACTCGACGCACGTTTAGCTAACAACGTTAGCATCATCAGGACATCATCATCGGACGAGACGATCTTAAACTTAAATATATTTTTTTTCATATTAGATTTTTAAAATTTTTGTCTAGCAGATAGCATATTTAAGCTCTTTTATTGCAGAGTTAGAGAGTAGCTTTACAACAAGTGAAAATTTATGTCTACCATTTTTAATTCCAAGATGGCGGACTCTATCAAAGGAAGCCTTCAAATAACGCTCGTTATTTCTGGTCATGCGAATTTATTTAAAACAAAAATCTTAATTTCAAAAAAAGTCTTTGCTTTGCTGCTTTTAACAATTTAAACTTATTTCTTTAATTTTTACCCGATTTTGATAAAACAAACACGGTTGTGTTTAAAAGAAAGTACGTTCTGAAACAAGCAAAACTTTATCCGCCGTTTTAAAATTGAAGATGTTGGATTTAATTAAAGAAATTGCTTTTTTGACGCTCGTTATTTCTGGTGATACGAAAACATTTTTTAAACAAAAACTTTATTGCCAAAAACCCTTCTCTTTGATCCTTTTAACGAGCCATCAACCATTATTATCGGTTAAGGAAGTTTTGAGTAATGCTTGTTTTTTCCAGATGAGCTTTAAACACCAAGTCTTAACAAATCGTCCAAACTCGGCGAAAGTGTTTGAAATACAGTACATTCTCATAAAAGTACATATTTTTTCCGCCACTTTAAAATCTACGATGACGGGCTAAGCTAATAAAATACATCGCTTAACACCGGAGACGTTTTCTTACATTGAACCCGTTTTGAAAAATTTTTCAATAAATACGTCATTGATTAGTGACGTCACAACTCTGAAATCTCCTTTTATTAGTGCTTAAAAACCATTTAAACATAGAAAATTCTGTATTTCTTCCCAACAATTTAGTAAAAAAATATTTATAGAATCAATGACGTCACTTTTCAACCAATTTGAATGATTTCGAAACGAGCTTTTTGTTCATTTCGAACTAGCGCATGCGTCTTTTGCCTAGACTCCACATTGAAATTTTGTGCCGCTGCCATTGCTTCTCACTCTTTTCGACGAAGAGAGAAATAGAAATCAGTGGCAAGACGTTGGACTGTAGATTAGGCATTAGTTAACTGTCAAATACTATGGCTAACTTCTTGTCAACTTTTAGCGTCTTTATTTTTGTTTTTCCACCTTTTCCAAAAAGATTTTTTATATAAATATATTTATGAAAAGAACCCTTCTATGGTGACGATGAAACCTTAGTTTATTCGAGACACAAACGTCATTATTTTGAAACTTTCTTGAAATAGTTGCATATGAGAAAACGCCTCGGTGTTTTTTTATCAATTTGTCGTCCTGACTGAAATTAGGTATCTTGCATAAAAAGATCTGAATTTCTGACTGTATTCCAAACTGTAAAACACGCCATGGTTTGCTAAAATCGGTTTAGTTATTTTCTAGTTATCATTTTTTGTGTAAGTTAGAAGTGCTAAAAAGTGTGAGTAATTTTTGTAGTCCGCCATTTTACATTTAAAAATAGTGGTCAAAATCAATGGTATTTGTTTCTATAAAAAAAGGATAAAAATTAAAGAAATTGAATAGGCTAGGTGTTTAAAGCTCATTTGAATAACCCAAAAACTTTTTAACCGATGTTAATGATTGAGGGCTTGTTACGACAAGCAAGGCTTTTTGGCAATAAAGTTTTTATTTGAAATTAACTCTGAGTTTCAGACTTCCATTGTCTATATTTTATTTATACACGACGTTTCGATTAGTACAATCTCTGATAGATCTTCAGGTGCAAACTACTAGTTTTTATTGTTTTAAAATTTTTTCATATCACCAAGAATGACGAACGTTAGAAATGGGATTAATTTCATTAAAACTGCCATCTTGGATTTTAAAATATGTATATGCGGAAAGAATATGAACTTTTATAAGAACTTACTGTATTTCAAACACAATGGTGGTTGTTTTATCAAAATCGGATAAGAACTAAATAAACTAGAGCAAAAAACTTTAGCTGAATTTGAACGATTTGTTTAAAGCTCATTTGGAGAAAAAGCATTACTCAAAATTCCCTTTACCGATAATAATGGTTGATGACTCGTTAAAATAAGAAAGGAGAAGGCTTTTGGGCAATAAAGTGTTTGTTTAAAAATGTTTTTCTTATCATTCGAAATGACGCGCGTCAAAAAAATTACTTTTTAATTAAGTCCGCCATCTTAGATTTTAAAATGGCGGATAAGAGTTTCTGCTTTGTCAGAACTTACTTTATTTTAAACACAACCGTGTTTGTTTCATCAAAATCGGGTAAAAATTAAAGAAATAACAGCAAAAAGACTTTTGCTGAGTTTGGACGAATCATCAGGACTTGTTGTTTAATGCCCATTTGGAAAAAAGAGCATAACTCAAAATTTCCTTAACCGATTTTAGAAGTTGATGGCTTGTTAAAAGCAGCAAAATAATGGCTTTTTAAAAATTAACACTTTATTTTAAAAAAAATTGCACGACCAGATATAACGAGCGTCATCGGAGCACTTCCTTTGATAGAGCCCGCCATCTTAAAATTAAAAATGGTAGACATAAATCGTCACTTGTTGTTAAGCTACATCTAAACAAATGAGGATCATTATGTTTAAATCGGTTAAGTACTGTAGAAGTAATGCGGAAAAACATTTTGTGACATTTTTTATGGCCCACCTGGTATATGCAGCGCTCCAGACTTTTTTAAAACATTCTATAATTTTTCAAAGTAAACTAAAGTAAATAGAACGGCAAAAGAAGATAAAAGCCAATAAAATTTAAACTCGAATCATCATTCGTGATGCAACAGATAACAATAGAGAAGTTTTGCAACTCACATCTGTCATGGGTATATAATTAAACGTTAAAACCGACTTTTACCCATTATACTAAGAATAAAACTGTTGTCTCATTGGTCCTGATCCATCAAGGACAACGAATAGTAGTGAGTTATTGTTACGTCCGAGGCTAACGCTAAATGGTTTTGGAATAGATAGCAATACTAGAAAAATTCCGTCATTTCAAAGTTTAACGTTAAAGGTACAATTAAAGTAGGGAGTTTTTGCAGAACACTTTTAGATATTTTACTATAAATTTTGATTCATTCTGAAATACAAACTTACAAATAAAAAATACAAACTTACTACGTGTTCATAGGGATCTTGGTGAGCCGATCGTTTTGATATGCTCCTAGATTCTACTGTCACAGCCATATAGCAGACCAATATGGCCGCCGAGCACCAAAGGAATTGTCTCATTTTTGAAAAAAAATATAATCTGAAAACAAAATAAAAAATATGTTATTAGGGATAAAAATTATACAAAGTTCTTCAAATAATAATAATAAATCAAAATTTTTGATTAAGTATACACCTCTTAAAAGTGCAAGTAAAATCTATAAGTAGGTGGTTGACCTACTGCAGGATGCCGTTAATTTATTCGTCATCTTGAAACTTGCAATTTCTGCGTAATAAAATACAAATACAAATAAAACAAATTTTTTAAGCCTTGATCACACCTGCTTAAACTTATATACATGTTATGTTCGATATTTACATCGCGGAGCAGACGGATTTGCCCTACGTATTTTGATTCGTTAGCGCCTGTACCACGTGGTTCAACCAATTCAACCAATCAGATACGTGATCAAAAATTCGTGTGCTCTGCGATGTAAATACCGAACAAACCTACAACTTTAACAATTTATTCATAGAAAATAGAAAACACCAAAGGTGCAAATAGTACGTTATAAACCTAAGGACTAAAGTGCTACTTTTAATCCCGCGGCCAAAGGTTTATAGCCCAACCGTGGCAAGGGCTACAATTCGCTAAGGGATTAGAAGACGCTTTAGTCCCGAGGTTTATATTATATTTTATGCACTTTAGGAAAAGATTATTGTTAAAATCACGTTATCTCTACGCCAAATGGTTCGTCGACTACAAGAGAGGGTGCTAAGAATGAAATCTTTGTCCAGCGCAAGTGCTGTTTGGCTTGACTTGCGATAAATTTAATTATAATTTTCCAGGGATTAATTTTTTTTAATCTTGAGGGATTAAATTGACTTTTAATTCCTTAGGGATTAATTTTTTTTAATACCTCAGGGATTCAAAGTGCCACTTTAGCCCCTTAAGTCTATAAAAAGTTTTTTGCTTTCCAATTAAAAAATGCTTTTTTAAAAAAATAGTGATATTTTAATCTTTTTGACGTGTGGGAAAAAAATGTTACGATAAAAAAATCTTATGTTTGGAACCTTATAAGCATATGATAAAAGTAAGAAGAAAAAAATGTGATTTGTTTAATGGAAAAAAAAAGACAAAGCAAATTAAAATGTGTACAAGGCTTAATAATAATAATCCTTACTTCAACTGCTCATTTAGAAAGTAAGAGTGAACATAATATTATAACTGTGAATAAATCGAGTAAAAATAAATATATGTTACCAGCACAAGATATATAATGAAATTATCTCGATTATATGTTAATTGATCATGTAATTAAAATAAAGGTACCAATTATATAGCCTTTAATAATGTGACAAAAGGACTGAGTAGAGGGAATCGGCGAAAAACAGTTCTTGATTGCCACCCAACTAAAAAAAAAAATCTGAAAATTGAGAATTTGCTGAAATTTGGTAATTGGTCGGGGAAAACACACACAACCTTACACATCTTCTCCAAAAAGAGTAGAGGGGGACAAAAATTTTTAGAAATCCCATTTTTTGTATACAGCAGGCGAAAATTCAAAAATTTTATTAACTCATACGAATATTTTAACCTTTATCCTTAGCGTTTTGAAAGAAGCCGTCCAAAGAGGGGGGCGCAATCGCCCCCATCCTCTATTTTCCACTGAGCCCTATTATATACACGTTGACAGTACTTGACAATACAATAGATTTATCGATAATATTTATTTATTGATTAAAATTAAAGCATGAAGTTTACATTGAAAAAAAAACCAAAGTCAACCAAATTTAGATAGTAATTTAAATGAATGAAAATTGAGTAATTATTTTCAAGTGACCTAGGATTAGAAAAGAATCGGTTATATGAATGAGGTAGTACACATAAATTATCCTGCAAAAAAATTGTAATGCCTAATGACCACATTTTTGACACTCAAAATAAGAGTTTCATTTAATGTCTGTGTTTAAATATCAGGCGCCATATTGAAATTGGTCCGAAAAGTTTAGAATGAACAGTATTTTGACGTTAAAAAAATTTTAATACTACCCTCTTTAATTACAGCGAGTGAAAAATCATTCGAAATTGAAACACAAACAAGCTTACTAAATTCGATATTTTTCCTTTTGCCAACCCCCTCCTCTTGTTTATTGCCACACTATTTTTTGCCCCCTTTTGGGTCTAACAGCCACGCCAAAGAGCAAGAAAAAAAAATGGTTTTTACCCCTCAAAAGTTTTTAGAAATAAATTAGGTATGCAGTAGTCATTATAAAACATCCCCAATTCGTTTTCCAGAACTTACAAACAAAACAATCCTAAAACGAAAACATTACGTTTACCTCGCAATTCTTTTCCAAAAACTACCCTAAAAACAAGAAAAATTTTAAAACAAAAATTGGAATGCACCACTTTGCTATAGTATGAAACCACAATAGATAATGAGATCTTTGAAATTCAACTTGCGTATTTTCTTTCAAAGTAAACAACGAAGATCAATGTTAGCCAAAGCAATTATTTTAAGGTTAGGGAAGTGTACGCAAACCAATAAAAAAATACGTAACCGAAAAAAAAGAAAAAAAAATGCTTACACTAGTGTTCTTCGCCAAAGTATAGACACCGACTAAAGTATGAATTGATACATGTGTATAAGACGCTTAGTTGCTTAAGATAGTATCTAGGTCGGCTGTACTCGCGAAAACGCCGATCCTGGTCGAGCTTAAGAGTGGTAACTTGATGGCAAGATGGTTGGGTTGAAGGTTAAGTAAAGGGGGGTGAGTGTGCGAAGTAGGGTAAGTCGCTATTTACGCGATAGTTTGTTAACAAAGTAGTGCAAAGTTCAGGTCATGTTATTACGTTGTCGGCGTAGTAGAAAAAGTGGTACCTACATATGTTTTTGTTATTCAATATGCAATCGCAAGGTTGTACGACGGCTCTTTGTCACTTTCGTTCAGCAAATGTGTCACTAATATATTTAAAAAATTGTTGGTGTCGGGTTTTACAACAACGATACATAGATTCTAAAAATCTTTTTTTTTTAAATTTTTGTCTATTGTTTGCATAACACAAAATTTAAAAAACTATTTGCGAGTTTCACTACTGCATTTCTTAGATTCCTGGGTTTTATAAAAACTTAAACCATACAACAAAATCAATGAATAGCGAGCTTTCCCTCGAAAAAGGTAATGGTAACAGTAGATCTGGATTTCGCCCTTGTGGTGCTCATCAGTACGGTGCTAGGAATTACGAGATGAAATGATGATGAAAAAATGTGACACAGGATTCATGTAAAAGACAACTTCAAATTGCAGAATTGGCAGATGTACCTTCAAATTGAAGGAAAATTAAGCATCTCTACGGAGACAGATATAATTATCTTTACAGATATCCTAAACTCTGGAGTTGATAAATCTAAAAACGGATTTAGCGAGGGTGAATATTCATTGATTTTGTTATTTATTCGTCCTCGCTAAATCCCTTTTTAGATTAAACCCTATCTCGTAGAATATCTTTTTAAAGCAAATTTTACGAGGAATTCAAATATCCCACATAACATTGGAGGAATATTCATGCTGTAGGAATATTCCCTCAAAGTAATTTTTGGAGTATTCTATTGCGAATATGACAGGAATATTCCAGACCTATTTTATGTTGAATATTCTTTAAGAGTTTGTGGTAGTTATATTTCTTTAGCAATAATAATATTCCCATGATAACGTGATAATCAAGTTATTTTTATGATTATTCCCAAAAAGAATATTTTTGTAAGGATTCTTGTAAAAAGAACGCGATTTACATGATATATAATTATAATTTAGTTTAATGTCTTCTATTGTATTAATCAATATGTTCTCTATGTAGCAGGTAATATTATTATACCCATAAGACAGCAAAAAGTTCTTTAGGTAATCTTTTGATAACTAACCTCAAATAGTACATCAACATAATGGTGATACATTGATGTACCTATATCCGTATGCTGCACTTTAGTGGAGACTAATGGATATTTGGTGGATATTAATGTGGATATTATATATCCACTGCATATCTTAGGATATCCATCTCGTGGCCATCTGGACATGTTTTGAATCACAAAATCATATCCATGCAATATTTAATAGGGATATATATTTGCTACCTGGGATATTATAGTCAGAGACATTCTTTTAAAAAAACGTTATGGTTGTATTAAAGTCATGTTTCACGTAACGTTTCTATCACATTTATATCACCTGTATGAGCTAGAACGTAACTTATTGCCGGCATGTGTTAGTAATATGGTAAAATGTAACATTTCTATCACAATCTTTGTTCTCTAACTAAAGTTTATGACTATTACACTACAGGAATGTTTTATTGTTATGTGGGATGATGTCAGAAAAAGGGCTGCACATAGAATTTCTAAGTAGTCAAAAATTTTTTTATAATTTTTGACTAGTGAAAGTGAAACACAAATCCCGTATTGGAGTTCATGACATTTTATCAGCCAGTTGGCTTATAAAAGTTAACAATATTTTATGATTTTTAATATGACAATTCCTCATAAAGGTTTATAAGATCTACCTGTAACATTCGAAAATAAAAAATTACAGCTCAACTTTAGCAGTTATAGTAGTAGTAGTAGAAATAATGTAAGAGATTAATATACAGTTAAACTAAACTATAACCTAACCTATACTATAAACTACGACAACCTAACCCACTATAATGCAATAACACTCCTTGTGCTTACACAATATCTGCATATTTGATAGAAAATTGTTCTCATATAAGTACTTATTTATCGCCAGGAGCTGTGGGAGTGACGTTACTTTGATAAATTCCTATGAGATTTCATAAGCAAAAAACCTATTTTTTTATAAGCTTTTATTTAACTTGGAATCTACAACAAGATATATTTGTTCCGGTGGAATCTTGCAACTTAATTTTGACTAACTCCCTGACATCCGATCGGCTTCAAATTTGGCATGCTTATATAGTTGCGGTGACAACACAAGAATATAGTGTGATGAAATTGACAGCTGCCCCCTACTCGAAGGGGGTAGAGGGGGCTACAGTTGAAGACCACACGAATATAGTGTGATGAATTTGACAGCTCCCCCCTACTCGAAGGGGGTGGAGGGAGGTACAGTTGAAGTACGCCCGATTTTGTTGAAATTAGGTGTGTCGGGGCACTTGGGGATGGAGATAACGAATTTGTAATCAGATTTTGAAAATTCAATATGGCGGATTCAAGATGGACGATTTAGTTATAGTTCTGGTGACAACACAATAATATATCATTATTAGGAACTCCCCTTTACGAGAAAAGTTGTACCCGATTTCAACCAAAATTGGTATACGGGGGCTTTTGGGGACAAGGAATACGAATTTTTGATAAAGTTTTGAAAATTCAATATGGCGGATTCAAGATGGACAATTTTCCGTCATGTTTTGCTAACCAATTTATCCACATCAGATTGTGTTGAAATTTGGTATGCGTTTATAGTTCGGGCGAAAATACAATAATATGGTATTCTCAGGTACCCACCTCAATCTACCGAGGGAAGTGGAGGCGGAAAAAGATTTAGTTTTTTTTATTTGAATCAAAATTGGCATACAGAGGTTTCTAAGGAGGGAGATTATGAATTTTTGATGAAAAAATATTTTTTATAGTATAGTAATTAAACCAAGTATAGCTTTTTTTAATTAGTTTTCAGGTGGTCGAAAAAACTGATAAAAATCAGGTGTCTTTTATGAGATATAATGAGGTTTTTTTGGCAGGGTAGACACATAAAAATCTATAAAATGTTATAAGTTTGTCTGACTATAAAATCTATTTAAAGATATATAAAAAAAATTGTTTTTACCAACTCCTAGAAAATTATAAATTTTCATAAAAATCTGTCAAATTCTATGAGTTGGTCTGATCATAAAATATCCCAAAATCTCATAAAAAAACGTTTTTTTACAAACTCTTAAAACATTATAAAAAAAAACAGGGGTGTAATCATAAATACCCATAAAATGTTATGAGTTGGTTTGACTATAAAATCTGTCAGAAAACTATAAAAATATCGGTTTATATAATCGCATTATACATCATAAAAGAAAACGAATGTAATTATAGAAATTATAGATGCTTTTATAAAACCATAAAATATGTTAAAAAAAAGCCTGACTAATTATGGGATCAGAAAAAAAATTACAAATATGAAACCACATAAATTCTTACCAAAATCAAAGCCATACCTCATAAATTTACAAACTTTTATAATCCTAAAATTTTGCCTTACAAAAGCTCATAGACATTATGAAAAAGAATATTTTACGTTTTTGTTGCAAATATCTTGACAACGTACAAAGAATTACCTGGGGAAAGGAGACCAATTTTTTGCTTACAATTACGAGGCTAGAACTACTGCAAACCATTTTAAACCGTATTTAAATGCAGTAGAATTAATGCGTTGGCGTTATTCAACACTCTCAACTGTCTAAACGAATTCTGGTATCACGGGTTTAGCTACTACCACAAAGCAATGTTAAGTATTTTAAAAACCACTCAACTATAAAGTTCATCCATTCTCCAAAATATAACATGTCAAGCTATTTCCTTTGCAGGCTTTTTATCTCGTAAACAAATATCTAATCCTGGATTTATAGAATATTTTGCGTTTTTGTCATCAAAATCTCGTAAACGTAAACAAAAAATCACATGGGAAAATGCGTTGGCTTCATTTAATAGGCTCTTAACAACTTTAACAAATTCTGGCATTACCCTGAAGGGAAGGATTACTTTAGGTTCCTAAACGATTTTAAAAATCACTAGAAAAAAAAAGATACTCCTCAAAATTTTCCACCACCCCAAAAACAAAATGAGAGTTAAGGCAACTTGACCATAAGTATACCCAAAATACAGTCTACTATTAGATTATATTACACTGTGCCCAAAATGTCACATGTCAGTACTACGTTTATACGCACTTAAAAGCGCTTTTATGTAAGGACGGTTTTAAATAAAATCGTGTTTATACTTCCTTCATTAAATGTCATTAAATATGTTTAAAGAAAAATCAAATAAAACAACTTAGATTTTGCGGAAAGCCATTTTTAAAGTTTTTATAACGATTCTAAAATGGGTTTTAAAGCATTAAACCACTTTCTTAAATCGCTTTATAATAAAGTCGATTTAGTGCTTAAAACGGTTTTGATGGTTTTTATACGACAACATTTTTAAACCGTCTTTATATAAAAGCGTTTTAAGAGGCACGTATAAACAAACTAAATGAAATAAAACCATATATATACCAAGAACAAGCTTTTAATAAATGCGCTTAAAATTGGAAAATATTTTTTTTATCTTTCTTATACCATAATAAAAGCGATGGGCAAAAATTAAAAATTTTGACTTTAGGTATCGTATATCGGTCACATCGACAATTCACCTAAAAAACAGTTGTATTACTCTATAACCTAAGTACATTTTCAAAGGCTCTCACCCGTTCTCAGCTTCTTTAGATGAAAGCATTATCTTTATCATTCGAATAGAAGAAGAATTTAGTTCTTCTTTTGTAGTTATCTCTTTGTGTGTGTACCGAATAATACCATATTATCGTATTTTCACCGGAACTATAAGCGCATACCAAATTTGAACACAATCGGATCACAGAGTAGCGTTGGTAGATGATCCTTGAGCGAATGTCGATAAGTCAGTTAAAATTGGTTAGAAAAACATGACCGAAAATCGTCCTTCTTGAATCCGCTATATTGACTTTTCAAAATCTGATCAAAAATTCGTATTCCTTATCCCTAAAAGCCTCCGTATACCAATTTGGGTTGAAATCAGACAAACTTAGGTGTTTCCCCCCACTTCCCTCGTAAGAGGGAGGGGTACCTAATAATGACATTTTATTGTATTACCACCGGAACTATAAACGCATACGAAATTTGAAGGCAATTGGATATGTATAAGTTAGTTAAAATTGGTTAGCAAAAGATGACCAAAAAGCATCCATCTTGAATCCGCCATATTGAATTTTCAAAATGTGATTAGAAATTTATTATCCCAATTTCAACGAAATCGGGCGTACTTTAACTGTACCCTGCTCCACCCCCTTCGAGTAGGGGGGAGCTGTCAATTTCATCACACTATATTCTTGTGGTGTCACCGCAACTATATAAGCATGCCAAATTTGAAGCCGATCGGATGTCGGGAAGTTGATAAAAATTAAGTTACAAGATTCCACCCGAACAAACATAGTTACATACATACAATGCAAGAATACATACAATGCAAGTTAAATAAAAGCTTGTAAAAAATGAGAAGGATTGAAGACCCGCTTATTCGTTAAAGCTAAAATATCCATTATTAACGAAAAACTAAGTTTTGTTGGTAAATTTAGTGGATAGGAAACTTTGAAAAGTCACTTTAGTGTTATAAATTAACTGATATTACCTAGCTACGCATTTTAGAATTATTAATAAATGGTGTTTGGAAATTGGTCCCTTTGTGGTTGCAGACGTAGAAGTCTTGATATTAAATCAATTATATTAATAAAAATATTATCCAGAAGGCATTTCAGTCGTAGTCGCTTCGGCGACGGTGTAGAAACGTTGCACTTGACTCTAGTCGCACGAAACGTAAACACAACTCAAAAAATATCCGCTAAATTGGTGCAAAAGCGAGTTGCTAGAGCGCCGTTTTCACGCAACGTTAAGTCGCCTTTGACAACGTTAAAACGTTGAGAAATTGTTCCTTGGGTTAACGTACGTTAGCGTTTGAGGTGAACTTAGACTCACATGAAGGTTCACGTCGCGCCTGTGAGTTAACTATTGTAGATCCTTCGGCACTGCTACTTTTTCAGACAACTAGCATCTTAATTTCTGCTCAAGAAGCGAAGACTTCTTTCGAAGGATGCTATACCTTCTTGCGGAATAATTGGCCCACTTTTTGGGGAGATGGCAACGCCTTTTCCAGGTACTTGAATCTCTTGAAGCGTTACGATTTTGCAAACTTTGAGATACTATAATGGCCCAAGTGTAACATTAATAACTTTGAAAAACGAAGAAAATAGTGTAAAAATCAGGGTTGGCCCGGGGCAAACCCAAAGGCGAAAAATCTACCGCGCATGCCTGACGCAGTCTGCTCCCTCCCACAGTACACCAAAAAGTAGTAAGGACACGGCAGTGTTGGAGAAAAATTACAATTCTTGTTAGGCTGCGAGCGCAATCTATCCAGTGTGAAATAAAACAATTTTTATGGAGGCGTAGGCCCTCCACTACTTTAAAAAGTATTTTTCTTTGAACTTTTAGTGCAAAAGTGGACCATAGTCAGGTAGGTAATTTTACCTACGTGATCATAGTCGAAAAAAAAAATTATTTGAGAATTAAGTGCACAACAAACAATGTTATTTTTCAATATTAATTTAATTTTTCTAGCTTGGACCACTTTGCACGTTTATATTTATCGGAAAAAACACCACAAAATGATAAAAAAGTATTTTATAAGGATATATATACACTGACAATAAATAAAACATACTTCTTAACTTAATATTAAGCTGTACAAAAAAAGTAAACTACAATAATTATTACAATTTTTAAAATAATGTAAAGAAAGACACATTTTGGTTATCTTGAAATTTTAGTATGACGCACCCCCTTCGAGGGGTAAACTTTACCCCTAAATTTTGAATAGGGAAAGTGGGTTGGGAGATACCTTGTTTTTAAAGTCTCTTAAATGTTATTACAACCGTGTAAACATTTTGAAAATCTATCGATTCATTTTGATCAATGCTTAAGGAGTCCCAATTTTTTGGATTTGTAGCTCTTACCTAAGACACAAACAGTTCTTTATTGTTCTTAGAATTAGGAAAGCGATGCCGTTTGCTATCATAGTTTTGACATCCAAGAACACAACAGGGTCTTTTTTATATCGATTTTGAGAATATTCGCCATCAATAAATGTTAAACCGTTTCAAAATACCAAAAGTCCTCTAAAATCCCCTGTATCCGAGGTCGGCATTATTGAAAAAATGACAGATTTTCGACATATATTTTTTTAGTATCGTTGTTTATGAGCGTAACTAGCTACAATTTAGTATGTAGGTCAGCGGCGTATCTAGGCCAGACCTCTGGAGGGGGGGGGGTAATTAATTGTCCGGGATATAAGTTCACATTTTGTTGGCGGTCCAACTAAAAAACAACACTTTTGCTGCGATATGTTGGCATACCGCTTTCGGTAAAAGTCAAAGTGAAATTGAAATGCAATCGTCTTATAAAAAAGTGTATTGCTTTTATGGCCATCTAACAAAATGTAAACTGCCGGAGGGGTCTTGAGCTTGGGCGAAGCTAGGTAGGCCAAATTCGTTTAAAATAATGTACAATTATGATAAATATGCGCCGCAAGCAAAAATTTTCGACAAATATTGTAAAACATGACACCGCAATTGAAAATTTTATAAAAATAAAAGTAATATGAAGTGGACCAGAAGTGGCACCGAGCCGCCTCTGGCGAAGTTTTTTTTAAAAGAAATGGACATTGGTTTCAACGAAATATTTGAAAGTGTAGCACAAGTGACGCCGCAGGCCAAACTTTTTGCAAAAAATCGTAAAAAATGTATCTTGAGCTTTTAGAAGCTCTTATCTAAAAGTTTTTGGTGTACATTTTTAATTTGCGTATTTTGCGATGTCATTTTTAATCCAATACCTGGAATCTTGGGGGGTAATTACCCCCATTACCCCCCCCCCTTGTACACGCCGGTGATGTAGGTACTTATTGGGGCCTTACATCAAAATCCAATATGGCGTCATGCTAATACCAAAAATAGGTCCGCCATATTTGACGCCATTATCATTGACCTAACTTCCTTATCTGTTTAGCCATGATCATTGAATTCGGTACATAAATGTCTTAGTTTAAAAAGTGGGGTACACTTGCCATCTGTTAAAAATTACGGCCGCCATCTTGCATTAAATGTCGCACTCTAAGTCGGCCATTTTAAACAGGAAGATAACCAAATTTATTGGAACATATTTCTAGTAGGGCCCTTAACAACGTACTATAAATAGAAATTTTTTTAAAATAAAATAAAGTTTTACAAAAACCGAAAACACTAGAAAAAACTTTACATAAAGCGAAAAACTAGAAAAGTTAATAATGGGGGACTAGCACAAAATTACAGAAATGACGTACAAATTGACAGTTGCACAGTACACCAAACGGTCTACTGCAGTAGTTGATATTTGACACGACATGATTATAGAAATCTTTAGTATGGTCCGCCATCTATCTGGTGTGAAATATACCAACTATATTTGGCACGAAAGGAGTATTTGTCCTTAAGGTCGTAGTTACAATCTGGGGAATTGTTTTTAGCAACACTGTACGGGAAATCAGTTTAACTATGTCGACCTGATTTTTTTGCAAAATTTTACGTCATTGAATTTGTTTTCCATGGCAACGCGGAGACTTTATTTATTTTTATCCACAGAGGGACGCTAGAGATTTTTTAGCACCGGGTCAAAAATTTGGGGTTAGGTTATTTATTTTGACTTTTCGGGTTCTGCGCCGCTAAAAAACCAAGTAAAATACTAAAATAAAAGAAAACCGTTTATTGCAGAATTACCTGCTAGAAAACGCTACCCAACTACGTATTAAAATAACTGGGTGTATTGTTTAAGGTTGCATTTACAGGTGCATTTATAATTGAATTGGAAACACTCCCGCTAGCTGATACCGGCAACAGGTTAACTTAAAAGCATGCAAATTTAAAAATCGGCAACTGGCGCTAGATTTTTCTATTTTAAACAGAAGCGTCAAGGACTACCGAGTCTTTCCAACCTCTAAATGGAGAGTTACTGACCTGTTTTGTTAGTACTCAAGTATCCGTGTGTTTTTGAAACTGAGGTTCTAAAATCTATCCTTTGAACTCCAAGATTTCACTAGTACACTTGCACATAACTATGCCGCAATAATTTAAATTTAAAAAAAAATGGTTGAATCAAAATAAAAACAAAATTATGTGGGGTTTTAGGCGCCGAATGTTTCTATGCGAATTTCTAGTAATCCCAGCGAGCCAGTAAAGTTCTCTTGGTTCTTTGATAGACTCGAGGTAATGCCCGCGCAACGCTAGGCCTTTTTCGGCTGGCGACCGCACACGCGGATTGGGTTCATATTTGTTTTAGAACAATGTTTTTGAAAACACATTTTTGAAAGAGAAACAACCTCGAACGGTTTTCTGTTAGAAAAAGTAAAAATCCTCTTCTGTCCCACTGCGGCCCGATTTAAAGTTTGTAGACAAAACACCTGCAGTTACCATGGAATCGTACAAATTCTACGATCTATCGGCCAACACTTGAACTGCGTGTGTCTCCCAAATTCAATGAAGAGTGATTGATTGATAGGTTTTCTTTTCCGGAGTACACAGGCTTTTAGAAAAAAGGAAACTTAGTTTTTATTTTCGCTAGAGCTAGGAAATATAAAAAGGAAAAATGTAATCCAGAGGAAATTGTAAGTATTTCTCTATTTTTTTTTTGTAAATCGGGTTTGTTCTAAACCGCAATATTTTGAGGCTTTTGAGATAGATGACAGCACCAGAGCTTTTATTTTGAAGAAAAAATAATTGAGAATTTTGAAAAATCCTTCATATATTTTTGTTAAGCATTTAAAAATCATCACCCCTGTAAAATTTCAGCTAATTCTGATGTTTAGTTTTCCCTGTGCACTCTGGCAAAAGATTAAAAAATTAAAGAACAAGGCGTTGCCAGTTGTACTTTTTTTTACTTAAAATCTGGGGAGAAACTATAGCCTTACTACCTTTGGTTGGTGTACTGTGCTCCCTCCCAGAGGATTTATTGGCTCTGCTTTTTTCCAGGCTAACTTGATTCGGAGAGTTATTATCGCTACGGATTTTTTTTCGGAAAATGCAAGGGCAGAGCCGTTATGTTTTCTCATAGTTATATGAATAAAACAGATTTTTGGTGCGTATTTAAACGTGGCAGGTAATCAATGCGTTGTCGTTATTGAATTTGAGTTTCTAGCTTTAGCGTGACGTATTTATCCAAAAATAAATTAGAGTCAGTATTCTTCAAGAGGAAGCAAACTTGAGTTAAGCGACACGGATTATTTGGCCAATAAAAATTTTACGATTATACTCCAGTCAATCTAGTAAAAAAGTGGAAAAAATAACACATGTTTGATTTTTGGCATAGAGTTTTATATACAGGGTTCCTAAGCAAATCCTTAGGGGGCCAAGCAGCCGTGTATAAGACGCAGACAAACGGAAAAGCATATTAGGCAGAAAAGGATGGGCATGGGGCGATGTTGTCACTACATCTTACACGTAGTAAATCCATTCCAGGTTGTTGTTTTCTAATGTTTTCCATTTTCATACCTTTAGGACTGGAATAAAAATTGTTTTTGCTCGACTTTAATACCAAACTGATGAAAGATATCGTAAAAAAAATATTTTTCGGCTTTTCATTTTGTAACCATTGTCCTTACGCACTGTTTACAGGCTGGGGACTGAGATACATGCAAATGCCTAACCTAAAGCGTTCATACACGGCCGGAGAAATCGACTGAGATATTTCTGTAGAAACTTTATCAAGCAAATAGGACGGGTTGACGCCTTCGAACGTCCAACTCGGGTTTTGCACTTTGATTCGAAATCAAAAAGGAGGAACAGTCAGATGTGGGCCCGTGCACAAATTACGTAACGGTGATTTTATCAATTTTTGACCCCCTCCCTATGTAATGTTTTGTAACGGTTTGGCACGCCACTCCCCTAATATTACGTAACGATTTCAAGACCACTACCCCCCCCAAAAAAAAAAAACTTTTCACTTATTTTCATTCCAAATTTTCTTAGTTTCACACAAATGCAAACGCTGTCGAAAACCCACCTCCCCCCTACGTAACGTTTTGTAACCCCCCTCCCCCCTATGATCATTACGTAATTTGTGCACGGCCCCTGTAGTCCCAGTGGAGAAGGGCGAGAAAATTGATATTTTTTTCTTAAAAATTATACTCTTTAGACCTATTTCTTTGCGTTCCCGAAATAACGTAATTTTTGAAAAAAATTGTAAGCGGCGCCATTTTTATTTCGTGCTTTGTTTTTCTAACATTTTTGCGTTCGGCTAATTTAATTGAAAAATTTTTGCCTGCGGCGCCCTTTATCTTCTCACATCAATAAAAGTAGAGTATGACCAAGGGGGAAATAATTTTTTTCTACGGTATGACGAAAATTTCGAGAAAGTTGAAGAAAAAAATGGCAGATCTCAAGTTTTTCGTAAAAAAAACGTTTTTTGTAAAGACCCAGAGCAAAATAAATCTTTTCACCCCTTTTTGGGTGTTACAAATATTGGCAGCCCCTTATTTTTCGTTTTTACCTTACCGCTAGTTTTGAAGAATTGGTTCGCTACATATTTCGCGATCATGTCATAAAACACCTCGAAAATATTAAATGTAGTGTAGGGCCAGCTTTATTTAAAATCAATAATATCGCAAGCAAAAAGCTCTGCAGGAAAAGCAGCGCCGTTTATTGATTTCTTTGGCTGCTAATGCTAGCTGCATGGTTTGGCCGTTTCCGGATAGATGTCACTAGTAGAACAGAATGGAAAGAAATTTAATTAAAAGCGAAGATATTTCTTTCTAATGTTAACAACCTCACGAGTTTATCGCTCAGTATCGTAAATAATGGACCCTGCCGCCTCCTTTAAGCAAGAAAAAGCTGTGGTTTGGACCTGAAAACATCTAATTTTTAATTAGTTTTTCCTCGATCATCTCATGGTGTGGCCGCCATCTAGCGGAATTTGCAGACATCTTGTCAATGGTTATTATTGCAACTATGATTTATGCTCACAATGAAAGAGTGGCGACAAATTTTTCTCATGAAAGCAGTCCGGAGATAATAACAAACTGGCACCATTGCTCAATATACCTGTTTCTTTTGTGCGCGGAGAACTTTCTATGCCATTTCTGTTTGATTTATTGAAATCCTATCCCTAAGGAAAATCTTAGGAATCCTGTAGAATACTTTCACAGACTAAATTCAACATACCGAAAGTTCTCTAAAATCCCCTGGATCCGACCCTCATTATTAAAAAAATGACAGATTTTTTACATATATTTTTTAGTATCGTTGTTTATAGGCGTAAAAAGCTAAAATTTGGTAAGTAGGACTTATTGGAGCCCTACATAAAAATCCAAGATGGCGTCCTTAATTTAAAAATTGGGGTACACTTGTCATCTGTCAAAAATTACGGCCGCCATCTTGCATTAAATGTCGCACATCTAAGTCGGCTCTTTTAAATAGAAAGATAACTCATTTTCTGTACAAAAACTCTTAATAATTGGACGTTTTGTCAGACTAACTTAAAATGTACCTCAAACTATTAGGCATATATATGCCAAATTCGATCCTTGGAGTTTGATGCAGTTTGAAGCTTCATGACCGTGAAAAATACCCCAGTGAAATTAACATATTGCAAAAATAACATACTAAAGGGCGCTATTCATCAACTATTAAAGGGAAGAGGACCAAATTTGATAAGAAAGATAAGACGGTCAAGTCCAACAATATTGTTAAAACAAATTTGGTTCAGCTATGACGCGTTTCAATATGGAGGCTCATATATCAAAATGGCGACCTATAACCACATTTTTAACATCTTAGCCATAACTCAAAACTTCATTTTGAAGCTCCCTACCATTTTTTTAAAATCTGGCGTCCAAGATGTTTATGCTATAACCCGGTAAAATGACCTATATGTCTGTCGTTTTTATTAAGTTTAGGAACTTTTTACACGGACACGAATAAAGCACCTGGTGGCACATGAATGTGTGACTAAATAGCTGTAAGCTCATCCTTGAATTTTATTATGAATGTTAAAAAACAAGTCACGCCCTACTGGCATAATTAGAATTTTTTATGCTTTTTTGACTGCCATTTGGGAAAATAGCATCTAAAACACCTGATCCAGTATATGGTAATGTATATCTAACTTCTACTAACTCTCTTATAGGTAATTTAAATGACATTGTTGGCTAGACAAGTGAGTAGAACATAAAATTCATAGTTCCGAAACTTAATAAAAACGATATATAGGTCATTTTTACCGGGGTATAGCATAAACACCTTGGACATCAGATCAAAAAAAATTATAGCAAGATTTAAAATGATGTGTTCAGTAATGGCAAAGATGTTAATTTCATCTAGGGTACTTAAAGTTTTTGCTTAACCTAGTTTTTTAATTGTACATGGTATTTTTAAGGTCAATCAAGGTCATACATCAACTAATACTTTTTTTCTATAGTAAACGGCGATAAGTCAACAATAGTTGATGGCCACCTTGTCATTTTTGTTTATTTACGAAATTGGATAAAATAAAATGTAGTTGTAGGTCGCCATTTTGATAGGTCAGCCGCCATATTGAAACGCATCATAACTAAACCAAATTTTTTTAACAGTGTTACTGAACTCGACCTTCTTATCTTTCGTACCAAATTTGGTCCTGTTCGATTTAATAGTTGATTAATAGCACTCTCTAGTATGTTATTTTTACAATATGTAAATTTTACTGGGGTATTTTTCAAGGTCACAAATTTCAAACTGCATCAATATTAAAGGATCGAATTTGGCATATATTCCTAATAGTTTGAGGTACATTTGAAGCTAGTGTGACAAAACATCGAATTATTAAGATTTTTTTAAGAGAAAATAACAAAAATCTTGTTTTTTGCGATTTTGATCTTGAAATTAATTTTTTGGAATCCTCGTTCTCGAATTATATGCTATCGAGTATAATCATGCCCCGATTGCGAAAGTTGTATTTTTTATGATTTTTGGCCGCCATCTTGAAAGATCATCATATAAACCCCTTCTACACGGATGCAAACCAAACACTCGGTTACACTTGTTTGTGTAACTAAAGAGCTAATTATCCCACATAGTCACAAAACTCCTTTATTCAAAATCCCACGGGATAGAAATTATCGACATATGCCCCTACACTATTACTGAAAATGGTCAAATACAAAATATATAAAGGTTACAAAAGTAAGGCGACGCTTCAAAGAAATTTTCTTTAAAAATAATATTTTTGCTAGTTTAAACCGAGTTAAATGATAAAAATTATACAATTTTCTTAAAACTTTTTAAAAATTTCTTTTTTATTATTATTTGTCTATAATAGCGAATTATTTATTTCAATTTCTTCTCAACAGGATACTTAGTCTTAATTTAATCATTATTTTAAATCCAATTTTGCCGAGTTTAATTTTAAAGTCCGGACATGCCAGTTTGACCAACTTAATATCTGTAATTTTTAAAATTTGGTCAAAATAAACCACACACATTCTTGCACTAATAATACGTTCATTAAACATATTAAGTGGTTATGTAAAAGTTAGCCAAACAAATTTGTATAATTTTCATAAAGAAATTGTTTGCCAAATCGTAACCCAGAAGTAATTTAGCTGTAAAACTAAATTCGATTTTAAATAAAGTTGTCATATTAATTTTTGGCAACATTTCCCAATGTTAACTAAAAAAAAATAATTAAGAAAGTAAGACTAAGCAAAATTTTGATCAGTAACAATTTGGAGGTTGGTTTTCAAAAAAATTTAAGTAAAATTAAATATCAAGACAACATTACATTTTTTTAAACTTTACTTACTTTATCAAAAACTGGATTTCAAAAAAATATATTTTGGCCGAAGGGTTAAGACGGGGGTCCCTCAGGGTTCTATTCTGGGTCCCTTTTTCTTTATAATTTATATAAATCAGGTCACCAACATCGTTTCTGAGTCGTTTTTTGCAGCATTTGCTGATGATGTCTCAGCATTAATATCTGATAAATCGGAACCATTATTGGAAAGTAAATGTAATAACCTTAAAGAAAAAAATAAATTCCTGGTTTTCTAGCCATTCCCTTTACTTAAATCCATCCAAATCCAAAACTACTCTTATGATATTTCATCATGCTCAGAAGTCAGTAGGAGAACTAGGAATAAGGAAAAATTAGCTTTTTGCAGTAGCACTACATATAGACTCTAATCTCGGCTGGAAGCCACATTGCGAGCACCTTATTCACAAAGAAAAAAGAGTTATTAACACAAAGGTGTTATTATCGAGTAGATGAGTATTTACAACTTTTAATATAAGAATTTATTTGTTGTCACTTTTTTTTTAATTTTAAGTAGGTATTTAGATTGTAGGAAAAACTTGACAACTTCGACACAATTTTTGTAATTCTTTTATGGAAATAAAGAATGTAATCTAATCTAATCTAGTTGTAGAAACTACTGTTTCTTATCATCCCCGCATGTAAATAGCGGGAAAAATAGGATAAATTAATAGACTATAAGTGTAATTTTTACACGAATCAAGCTTTGAGATATGATAATATTATTATTAAACACTTTGTAATATCCCTAACAAAAAATTTTCGTAGTATGAAAAAACATTCAAAATTGTTTATTAAAAAAATTAGATATCCTCGTTTTTACCGAGCTATTATTTACTTTACTTACTTACTTACTTACTTACTTTATTTCTCACTTGCAGATATATGCTGCCTGTTTTTGAAATTCTGTATTGTTATTTTTCACATTTACATATTTAAAAGTGATTGTAAAGAAGGCAAGATGTATTGGAAGCAGTGGTCTTGGCGGAGGATGGAATTTAGATACACGAAAACCTGCAAAGGGGCCCCGATTTTTGCTTTTTTGGCCGTCACAACACAAAAAACTGCCGAAAGTAGGGGTCAAGATAAAAAAAATGGATAATAGTTGTCAAAAACGTCCAATAAGTGCAGGCTCTAACCTTGTTAGTGTCGGCAATAAATGTGCTCGTTCTTGCGCATGCGTATATCAAAATCAAAATAGTGCCTGGCTGCGTTTTAATAATTCCCTAATATCCACTATTTCTCCGCAAACGCAGGCATGTTCTCCAAAGATACACTGAAAAAAATGTGTGGATTTATTTTGCACAATTGTGTAAAATTTTCACACAAATTGTTCTTAGATTTGCACCAAAAACAATTAGTGTAAAAATTGTACACAATTCTATACATAGTAACAACAAAAATGTACTTTATTAGAACAATTTATTGACAATATTTACATAAAATTGTTCTTGGTGCAAATTTTTTTCTGTGAAGGCAGACCAAGCCTTAGAGCAGTTGAAGTATTGTTATCTAGAATGTTTCCTTAAGTGGCGGATGGGAGGGCGCTGCTTTCTGGACCTAGAAGAACAAGGAGTCGAGCTTTGTCGTTATTAGCTTGGAATGAAAAGAGAAGAGAACATTTATGCATTTCACAAATTTGAAAATCGAAGTATTTCTATGAATTTTTAAGCTTTTCGGGTGATTTTTCTTTATTATTTTAATATTTATTTTTATTTGCCTGTAGAAACCCAGCTTTACCCATCTTTTTATTTTTATTTTAATTACTTATTTTTCTTCTGCTCTATAAACGCCCACACTGTCCGTCATTAGATCAAATTTTATTTTTATTTTAATTTTAATGTTTGTCTGTTTAAACTCAGCTTTAAGGCTGGTTCATGGTTAATTTCCTTTTCCTTTTCTGTAACGTTTGTAACTTTAGCCTTAAGTGAAAAGCTGGTTCCTTTTCCTTAACTTTAGTCACTAAGGTTGACACTAATGACAGGTATACTCGCGATTTTATTTTATCGATTTTACGGGATCGCCCAATTACAAATATATTATAAATTTTAATGAAAATAACAAGAGTAGACTTAAAGCTATAGCTGTAACTACAGAAACAAAAACTTATATAACTTTTTTTGATTTTGGCCTTTTGTTTTCAAAATTTGGGGTTCTTTTCGTCCTACAAATGTGGAAACTTTTTCACCATGATTATCTATTTCTGTAACTGCTTCAAATAATTAAATAAAAACAATCAATTTTGAGGTTCAAAAAACATCTACAAATATTTTGCCGCCGCACTTGCACGACGCGATTTTTCCGCTTCTTTTTTTGTAGAAGTTAAACATTAGGCAACTTTCAAGGTCATTCCTTAAGGCTTAAGGAGAAAGATACAGAAAAAGAACAAACATGAACACCCTGATCTGAATACATGAGATTTAATAATTGCTAAAGGAAAAAGTTACAGGAAAAGGAGGACGTCCTGGAGGCAAAAGTCGAAGTGCAGACAGTCCAAGCTATTCGTGGATGTGCCGAATGTAGCCAGAACTAAAGATGGCTCTTAGGCAAGACCCTGACTGGGCACAATCGGCTAAACAAACCCGCTTGCGGGCTTGAAGAGGAATCGGCGCGGCGCAGCACTTGATAGCAGAGTGTGATGCATATGCTAGATCAAGGCAGCTGAAGTGGGGATTTCCCACGATAGAGGAAGAAGAGCTGCACTCGTTCAAATGGGCCAACATACTGAACCTCGTAAAGAAGACAGGGAGGTCCGAAGACAGAGATGCAGCGGAAGTAGGGACATAGGGGTAAGGAACGGGGTATGGTAGGGCCCATGAAGAGGCCCAGTTGCCAAGCCCACGGGCCGCCCCTATACTACTACTACTACTATGGAAAAGGAAAAGAAATGAATGAAAACCATGAACCACCCTTTAGTCGATTTAAAATAATTATTCAATACACATTAATATTGACGTTTCAAAATGTCTAATGGCACCGGGTCATTATATGGCACTTTCGTTGTTGCAACGGTCGAATTAGGGAAATTATCGAAAATTTTGCAACCGAAAAGGACAAATTAAAAAAAATTGCATTTTTGTAGGTGACAAAAAACATCAAGTTACACCATCAAAAATTAATTTTTGTTTTTATGATAGCCAAAGGCGTTGTGCAAAATATTGAATTAGAGAAGATAATAATTAATAGCACTATTTTGTAGTTTCAGTAGTTACGTTACATCAATCTTTAATGACTATTTTAGACACTTTTATTGCAAACTTTATATCATAGTGACCAAGTATAGTAGTATGAGTGAATTTTGTGTTGTTTATTTTGTAACAGTTGATTGTTTTAAATTGACTAAATAAGACGCGTCTTGTCGTAAAAAAAATCCGCAAACTTTTGGACTGCTTTTTTAGCGACTCGACTTATAGCGAACTTAAACCCTGGTTCTAATTATATTGATGCAATTTTTTGTCTGCAACTCTACTTTTCCAAAGCAGAGAGAATATATTTATATGTTCTCTGTCCGAAGTAATGTAAAGTAACATATGTTGGCTTTTCGGGAACGTATTCTCGTATCAGAAAAAATTACATATGTGTCCCCTAGGGGGCAACAGCAGCCAAAATGTGTTTTTAAACTATCCCTCATACCTTCTACACTAATGCACCTGCACATCTGAATCTCAGTCAGTTGGTAGTTTATACTATTACCTACAAGTCTATTATACCTAAAAAATTTTCGTAGCTGTTAACAAGGCCCCTAGGTTAGGGTTAAAAATTTTGTCGATTTCAACTTAAAAATTATGTTTTAGTTATCTTTTACCCTGTGTCAACAAAAATGCACTACCAGGGGGCAGTGCACCATTTATCAATTTTAAATACCCCCAACTTTACTCCAGCCTCTAGGGGCTGTAAGGGAGCGAAATCTCATTTTCATCATTTTTATATTCCACACTTTTTGATGAGGTTTAGATGTGCATATTGAGTAGTTTTTTGGAATATAGAAATGGTAAATTGCCCTTGTACAGCCTCTAGGGCCTGGGGTTAATTTGGATGTAAGGTAATGTAGGCTCTTAAAATGTAAGTGTTTTGACTCGAACTTATATATAATTGCCAAAAATTGTGCACTTTTTGAATTTGGTATATTAATTTTAAACAAGTTGTTCGAGATTTAAAATTTTTAGCCCCTATTTAGAGGTCGCCCCTGGGGTTTGAGATTTCTATATTTTATAGTATTTTTTACACGAAATTCATGAGTTAAATGTTTATATGGAGTATTTTCTGAAATATGAAAATTACAGACCCTAAGGGCCGGGGCAAAGTTGGAAATAGTTAAAATTGAGAAATGGTCCACTGCGCTCCTTTTGGTGCATTTTTTTGCCATGGGCTGAAAGATAAGTATAATATAATTTTTTAATTGAAATAGACAATATTTTTAGCCCCTAATCTAGGGACCTTGTTAACAGCCACGAACTTTTTTTCAGTATAATAAGCTTGTAGGTAATAGTCAGTACCAACTGACTGAGATTCAGATGTACAAGTGCATTAGTATGGAAGGAATGAGGAATAGTTTAAAAACATATTTTGGCCCCTGTTGCCCCCTAGAGACCACATGTGTAATTTTTGATGACACAAAAAGGAACGTTGCCGGAAGGCCTACATATGTGCCAAATTTCATTGCTCTAGCTTAAACCGTCTGAATTTAAGAAAAAAAATTGTCACCTCAACCCTACTTTTTGACTGCAGCGTTTTTGGGGCATAAAATACCACCCAAGGACATTATTGGCGGCCCATTTGGGGGCCCCTTACTGAAGGAGCTGGGCCTAACAAAATTTTTTTCATGAGGAGGTACCAGCATGCACTTGTGGCACCTTTTTAGAAAGCTTGTGAAAAAAGAAACCTGATTAAATACATTTTTTTGACATCTGTGTTAAAAATTTTACGCCAATAATATCCTTGTGTAGTAGTTTCTTTATTACACTTAGTAAATTAGGAAATATGTAGTTTATTTTGAAGCTAAAACAATTAACAAAAAATAGATTTTTTAAAATTCTTAACACATGGGTCGACAGACGTTAAAACATTTATTTATTTGATTTTTTTTTAAGAAGCTTTCCGAAAACGTGCACAAGTGGTACCTCTTCATGAAAAAAAAACGTTGGTAGGCCTTGGGCCTTCAGTGAGGGCCCCCTTTGTGTGGCATTTTCTTTATTCCGCTTGGTAAATAGAGAAATATGTAGTTTATTTTGAAGCTAAAACAACAACAACAAGTTTTTGAAAAAAAACTAGTACGTTAACTTTCTTATTTAACAGGCTTTTCAAAAAGGTGACACAAGTGGTACCTTCTTCTTAAAAAGAAAAATAGTTGGTAAGCCCTGGGCCCCAATTTTTGTTTTATCATGAGCGGCAAGTCTGTAAAAAATCATTAAATAATCGCTTTTAGCTTGTTTTAAAACCTCTTCCCTAAAGCCGCTAGAAGCACCGTTCCATTTAAAAAAATCACCCTGTATATTAAAATTTCCCGGGACCTTAACAAACAAATGTGCCTCATTTGGTTTCTTCATCATATTTTTAAAACTTTTGATGACTTTTTAGTTTATTTTTAGAAAATAAGGGCCTTTTGTAGAGGACTTCGAAATGATAACATTTAACAAATAATATTTACTGTTAAGAGTGAAATTTTGGTCAGGTTTTTTGTCAGTCTGTTACATTTAACTTTATTCTGGGCAGGCGCAGTAGCCCTCTGCCAGGCTGTTACCTTTATTGAAGGTAACCACTGGCGCTAAATAGCGTCGAATAGCCACTACCTTTACCGTTAAAAAGACAACCAACCAAACTTGATGTGATTCTGTGATAGAAGATTTTTAGGTTATAAAAGTTTGTTTTGTTTTACAAAAATTTTGAGTATTTGGATTTTATTTTTTGTTAACTGTCTTTATAGTAGTAGTGGGGTGCCTTTTTTTCGTTTTTTTTTTTTGGTAAACACGTGAGTAAGTACAAATAAGTTTGCAGAAGCTCGATTTTTTCTATTACTCCACTAATGACTAAATTTATGTTGGGGTGTGCGTCTCCCAGTCCTATCACTAAATTAATATTTCCCTCCATGATATGGTTAGAAAAGCAAATAAAAAAAAAGACTTGAGAAAAAAACAACAAAAGTCAATAAAAAAGTAAGGTTATGTTTACCGTCAAATGATTGACTAGGTTCAAAAGCTCTATTTTTAACCTCTTGAAGTTACCTTTATTTACGGTAATGGTAAGCGTGAGAGTAACGAAATTTGCCGTTAAACTGCCTGATCAAAATCTTCCTAATACCTAAGCGCGGTCAGTAGGTTTAATGCTATTTGCGTTAAAATTGCGTTTTTGTTAATTAACTTTAGAAGCAGGGGTCCCTTGTCAAAATCCATATTTGAAATTTGGATCTAAGGGGGCCGATAAACATTTGTACCCAATTAAATTAGTCTATCATTTCTTGTTGATTTTTTCTGTATTACTTCGGACGCGTGTTCGAGTTATTTGAACAGCCAATAGCACAACACTGCATTTTAAAGCCATAAATAATTAATATATTTGAAATAAAATTTAAACCACTTTTTTAAAAACAAAACGGATGTATGCAACTTGTCGTGATACCAGGGCGGAGTCCTATATTGATAGGACTTCCACTAGAGCGGGTTGAGCGGCAGAACTGGGCGAGCAAATAAAACAAAAAAAATACGAGCAACTTTCGAACCAGTATATTTTTATCCCATTTAGTGTTGGGACGTTTGGACCCTGGGGTAGCGCGGCTAAAAATCTTATTAGGGAAATAAGCGCAAAAATAAAGAATAAAAAGGCCCACAGCCATCTAATACAAAAGATTGACCTTGCTGTCCAGATGGGAAATTCGGCCCCCGTCCTCGGTACTCTGCCTGTAGGAACTGACCTGGAGGAGCTTTTTTATTTATAATTATAATTACTATTTTAATTTAATTTAATTTATATGTTGCCTTTTTGGCATTATTGGTAACACCAATATTTTTTGCTATAATTTACTTATTTTAAGTATTCTAGTATTATACTACTTTTTTAAAAAAGTGGTTACACAAATCTTATAGGTTGTGAACCTGCGCTAGCAAAAAATTATCAATTGGTTTGTTGACCTTAATCTCGGGCGGCTAGCGAAAAAAAAATCGGTCGAATTTACTCTGAAGTTAGCAAAGTTAAGCACCAATGACGTCACAAGGACTTACGAAGGTTTTTAGATGTGTCCCAAGTTTAAACGAATCTGTAATGCACAAACCCCATTGCATTATAAATCTACACAATTTTTAGTTACACAACTCAATAATAGTATATTACATAACGAGGTAAAATATGGACCACCGAGACCATTCCTGCCGAACTCAGAGACGCCTCTATAGTTACCATTTTCAAAAAAGGCGATAAGGCCCAATGTGGAAACTACAGAGGTATATCTCTGCTTTCTGTTGCTGGAAAGATACTTGCACAGATACTATCAAACCGATTAATTCCGATTGCTGAACAAAATCTGCCAGAGACACAGTATGGATTTAGACCCAATCGAGGCACAGCTAACATGATCTTCAGTGCCAGACAAATGCAAGAGAAATCTAGAGAACAAAATCGCCCTCTCTTCATGGCCTTCATAGACCTAGTCAAAGCATTTGATTCGGTCAACAGAGAAGCTCTTTGGAAAATACTGGCAAAAGCTGGATGCCCTCAAAAATATATTCAAATTCTTAGACTACTACACGACAATATGAATGCAACAGTCCTGAGCAACGATGAACTAGGAGAGTCATTCCAGATTATGACAATGTTAAACAAGGGTGCGTTATTGCGCCCCCCCTATTCTCTATATTTTTAGGTACCTTGCTTCACCTTGTTGAGGAACATCTACCGCCGGGAGTGGAAATTCTATATAGATTCGACGGTGGCCTACATAACCTAGGCAGACTGCGAGCAAAAACTAAGGTCTCGACAACCTCGGTAATCGAACTGCAGTACGCCGATGACAACGTCGTAATGGCCGATACAGAGGAAGGTCTACAGCTGGTAATCAACGCATTTAACCAAGCCTACAAAAGCATTGGCCTAGAGGTCAATCTTGCCAAAACGCAAATTCTTCACCAACCAGAACCAGGTACGAATCCCCAAGCTCCAAAAATTTCCATAAATTGCCATCCTCTGCAGAACATGGAACATTACCCATACCTTGGGAGCCACCTATCATCAAATGCAACTATTGACGCAGAAAGACAGCATCGCCTAAAATGTGCTCGCGCAGCGTTCGGACGGCTTTCGGGTAGAGTCTTCAACAATCACGACATCAATGCGGAGACCAAGCTTCGTGTCTACAACACAGTTATAATACCAACTCTAACATACGGATGCGAAACGTGGACCACCTACAGAAGGCATATAAAACGACTAGAAAAATATCACCAAAGTTGTTTAAGACGAATACTGAGAATTAAATGGCAAGACCGACGAACAAACATAAGTGTTTTAGAAGAAGCCAGAACAACTAGTAGAGAAGCCCTTATCTTCAAGCACCAGCTTCGTTGGACTGGTCACATTATCCGCATGCCTGAAACACGTCTGCCAAAGCAGATATTTTATGGACAACTCAAGGAGGGAAAGAGAAATCAAGGAGGTCAACAAAAAAGGTACAAGGACGTTCTCAAAGGCAATATGATAAAGGGTCACATCGATATAAACAACTTCGAGACCACGGCAAACGATAGGGCTTCATGGTGCCGAACAGTCCATGAGGGAGCACAAACTTGTGAAGAGTAATGACGTAGACTAGAGACGGAAAAGAGAGAACGTAGAAAGGAGTGACAAAATGGAAGAATGGATGACCAACAACACCCGGTTGCTGCCGGAGACTGGGTGTGCCAGGACTGTGGAAGGGTGTGCGGCTCGAGAATTGGCTTACATAGCCATCAAAAAACGCACAACAGATAGCGACGATACAGATTAGAGGAAAATCATACTCGGTATCGAGTGATTGCCTATGATGATGATGATGACATAACGAGGGAAGAAAGTGACATATTTCACACGAGCGTGAATGTTGTGAACGAGGCGCTAGCCGAGTGAAACAACACGCGAGTGTAAGAAAGTTATTTTCTATCGAGTTGTGTACGCTATTCTTCCTATGACCACTTTAGGATTTATTCGTATTTTTTATTATTATTAAATTTTTTTCATGTTCATCTCAAGAAAAGTATTTTCTTTTCTAGGGACGAAAATGCTTTCGGTCTATTTCCGACGCTTCTGCAAATCATAGCCTACTAGATACCTACATTGTTTCGTCACTAGAGAAGTAAATATTTTCGTAGGACAAAATAATTACTCTTTTTTTTTCCATGTAGCGGGCGGCCCGTGGACCTTTTCCATGTAGCGGGCGGGCCGTGGACCTGGCAATAAGGCCGATTCGTAGACCCTTTCTGATGCTGGTGACCATTAATTTAAAGGTTTTCACTTTGTTTTAGGAAACAGAGTTTATTTTGTTTCGTACATCTAAAGAAACACTTTGATGGCTATAAAAAAACGTGTATTTTTTGTTTAAAACTATCAACTTCAAAATTCGTTCAATGGCGAAAAAATTCAAATTAAAAAAATATTGTGAAGTTTTGTTTTTTATTAAAATAGCATTTAACTTGAGAAATAAACTGCAAAATGTTAAATAAAATAAGCGAAGAAGAACTTTCACAATACATATTAAACTGAATTCATTTGAAATTCCCCAAATAAAAGTTATGTAATTTTATTTTAGGAGAAATGCAACAATCATTGGGCGTTCATCAATAACACATTATGTGTACATCTTTGTCAATTTCTTCTTTTATGTAATAGGTCAATGGTAAACCTTCTTTTTTATTGTTATTTTATTGTAAAGGAACAGAAACTTTAATTTAAATTCATGTGGTATGAAACGAAATGCAAAATTTAACAATATTTCGTATGGAGCTTTCGCAGAAATTTTTAGTCTAGAGCGAAAAAAAATAGCGCCAGCAGGCACGTATAGACATACATAAAATCTTTTAAAAAAAAAAAATTTTTTTTTTTGGTTTGGTTGAAAATGCAATTATCTATTACAATTTTTAAAAAATTTTAATCCCCGCTCTTGCCTTCTTGCTAACCCTCCAGCCCCATCAAACACTAATCAGCTCTGCGTCTAGTGACAAAGAATTTTTTGCCAAATTTGATAAAAAACCGGTTAAGCGTTTTTGAGTAATCGTATTACAACGAGACAGACAGAGACCATGACAAAATTTTGTATTTAGGTCTTTTTTTTACCCAAATAACTTATTTTTAGTGGAAATAAAAGAACTTTTTTTTGACGATCCCAATAGCGTCCATACTATGTATGGATGGCTAAATATATTCTGCCGGTTCATTTCCCTTTCTAGCATGCACCGCGATTGGCTGGAGAAGGTATGATACAGGGTGTTTCAACGAAAAGGTAACAAGGGCTTTGTCGGGTATTTCTTATCATATTTTGCAAAAACCCTCGCTACTACGATTTTTTTTGCAAACGGTCACTTTTTCAACGCCTTTGGTTTAGCCGTAGCATGCACCCCTGTCGAGAGGTAAAACCTACCCCTGTAATTTACATTTTACATTTTTTGAAAAATTCATCAACTAAATTTCTAAATATTCGCGTTTCCTTAAACCAAAGAAAAATTATCTACTTTTCAAAAAGTCATTTTCCCCAGACGCGTCTCTTTTATTTTTAAGAACATTTGGATATTCTTTTCTGTTTCGGGGTGGGCTCGTTCCAAGGGTTGAAACTTACTCCTGAAATTTAAACGTTGTTCGTGGGTCGTTTGGAATCTTATTGGATTTTCAATTGCCTTTTCATGTATTCACGTTTGAAAAAGTTAATTTTGTCTGATATTAAAAAGTTTGAAATAAACTCTATACAGGGTGTCCCAACGAAAACGAAACAGAGGCGTTTTCGAGAATTAATTAACTTTTTAAAAACATCATTTTTTTTAACAACGCAAAATCAATGTAAATGCTAAATTTTAAAATGTCAAATTTGACTGTACTACGAATTTAAATATAAATGTAGCTTAAGGGTCTAGACCAGTCAAATTATCGAAATCGAAAAAAATCGTTTTGGGGAATTAATTCCCAGCGAGCTGGAAATCGTTTTAATACTTCTATTTGGTCCTAAATGTGTGTAATCTGAGTTTGCACAGGTGGTGAGCTTAACTTTTGGTAACCACAAAACCGGTAAATTTTTGCACTTTTTTTGCTTGTAGCTGGAAAACGGTGCATCGGGCGGAAAATGCCATTCAATTCAATAATTAGTGAAGGGGCATGTGTAAGTCCGTGGGATTTCGAATGAAGGAGTTTTGTGACTATGTGGGATTGATAGCTCTTTAATCAGAGAATCGAGTGTTATCGGGTGTTTTGTTCGTATCCCTCTAGAAGGGGTTGATATGACGTCATCTTTCAAGATGGCGGCCAAAAATCATAAAAAATACAACTTTTGCAGCCGGGGCATGATTATACTCGATTCCATATAACTCGAGAACGAGGATTCCAAAAAATATACTTTCAAGGTCATACGACCTTAAATGACTTTGAAAATCGCAAAAAACAAGATTTTTGCCATTTTCTTTTCAAAAAATCATAATAATTCGAGGTTTTGTTAGTCCAACTTTAAATCAACCTTAAACTATTAGACACGTATACCAAATTCGATTCTTAGAGTTTGATGTTGTTTGAAGCTTCATGGCCTTGAGAAATACCCCAGTAAAATTAAAATATTGCAAAAATAACATACTAAAGGGCGCTATTCATCAACTGTTAAAACGAAGAAAACCAAATTTTGGGAAAAAAGATAAGACGTCAAGTCCAACAATATTGTTAAAAAAAATTTGGTTCACATTTGATGCGTTTCAATATGGCGGCTGATATATCCAAATGGCCACCTATAACACTTTATTTTGTCCAATTTCGTAAAAAAGCAAAAACGACAAGGTGGCCATTAATTATTGTTGACGTAACACCGCTTACTATGAAAAAAATTGTAGTTGATGCATGACCTTGATTGACCTTGAAATGACATGTAATAGTGAAAAAACAGCTTTTTGTGATGTTTTTTTTCAATTTACCACTACGCAAAAAATTTAAATGCTGGAGATAAAATTGACATCTTACCCATAAATAAACACTTTATTTTAAACTTCTATACCATTTTTTTTGATATGGCGTCTCAAATGTTTATACCCCGGTAAAACTGACCTATATGTCTGTCGTTTTTAAGTTTCGGAACTGTGAAGTTTATGTTTTACTCACTTGTCTAGCCAACAAAGTCATTTAAATAACCTATAAGAGAGTTAGCAGAAGTTATATATGTATTACCACTGGACCAGTGGGGCATGACTACACTTGTTCATTAACATTCATAATAAAATTCAAGGATGAGGATTTAACAGCTATTTAGTCACACATTCATGTGCCACCGCATCCCTGTAGAAGTTCCCAAACTTAATAAAAACGACAGGCATATAGGTCATTTTTAGCGGGGTATAGCAAAAAATTGGTATGGAGGTTTAAAATTAAGTGTTTGTTTATGGCTAAGATGTTAATTTCATCTCCGGCGCTTAAAGTTTTTGAGCAGTGGTAAATTGGAAAAAACATAACGAAAAGCTGGTTTTTGAGTTGTAGATGGTATTTGCAAAGTCAATCAAGGGCATGCATCAACTAAACTTTTTTTTTCATAGTAAGCGGCTACAATTCAACAAGAATTGATGGCCACCTTGTCATTTTTGCTTTTTTACGAAATTGGATAAAATAAAATGTGGTTGTAGCTCGACATTTTGATATATCACCCGCCATATTGAAACGTGTCATAGCTGAACAAATTTTTTTTAACAATATTGTTGGACTTGCCCTTCTTTTTTGTCTTACAAATATTGGTCCTTTTCACTTTAATATTTATTTAGTATATTATTTTTGCAATGTGTCAATTTTACTGGGGTATTTTTCAAGGTCATGAAGCTTTAAACTGCATCAACCTTTAAGAACCGAATTTGGAATATATGCCTAATAGTTTGAGGTACATTTGAAGTTAGACTAATAAAAACTCGAATTATTAAGATGTTTTGAAGAGAAAATGGCAAAAATCTTTTTTTTTGCAATTTTCAAAGTCATTTAAGGTCGGATGACCTTAAAAGTGAATTTTTTTGGAATCCCCGTTCTCGAATTATATGGAGTCCAGTATCATGCCCCGGTTGCGAAAGTGGTATGTTTTATGATTTTTGGCCGTCATCTTGAAAGATGACGTCATATGAACTTCTTCTACAAGGATGCGAACAAAACACCTAGTAATCACTTGATTGTGTGACTAAAGAGCTATCAATCCCACATAGTCACAAAACTGCTTCATTCAAAATTCCACGGGATACACTAAATGCAGAAGACTAAATTCTGCGTTGAATGACATCAAACACGTCAAATTGGGTTTAGTGGTATAGCCGACATTAAATGTTGAAAACAGGAATAATTTTTCATTTCGGTGAAAAATTACATTTTGCGACGTCCGTTAACCTGGAGGACCAAATATTTTTAACGCCGCATTTTGTAGCCTTTCTGTAGCTATTTGGTTACGGTTAAATTAATTTTGTAGCTGCAGACGTTTTCGAGAAAATGCTACCCCCTAGCTAACTTAGCTTAACTAAAAAAAAACTGAAATAAACACTACATGTTGTGGCTAGGCTTGTTTGAGGGAATGACATATAAAAAGTTTTCAAAATAATTCTCGATTTTTCTTATTAATTAATAATGCAGCTGCAGCAGTTTTTTGGATTTTTCCATACGAGAGTCTGTTTTAAAAATATGTGGTCTTATAAAACCGCAAAATGACGTAGGTTTAACTGGGGGGACCATCATAAAGGACCAAAATATTTCCAACGCTACATTTTGTAGCCTTTTTGTACCTATTTTGTTACGGTTAAGTTAAAATTGAAGCTGCAGCCGTTTTCTCATAATTAAAACATTTAATAAAAAAAATGTAGAATTATTCCGAAAACTTTTTATACGTGACTCCGTGAAACAAGCCCAGCGACAACATGTAGTGTTTATTTTATCTTCTTAGCTTTGACAGAACTAAAGTTATAGGAGGGTCCCTCAGCTTAACGGTTAAGCTAGTTTTCTCGAAAGCGGCTCCAGTACAAAGTTACCGTAACCAAATAGCTACAAAAAAACTACTTATGATGGTCCCCCAGGTTTACAGACATCGCAAAATGTAATTTTTCACCGAAATGAAAAATGTTCTTTGTTTTCAATATTCGATTTCGGCTAGACCACTAACCCAAATTTACCGTTTTGGATGTCATTCGACGCAGAACTCAGTCCTCTGCATTATTGAATAAAACGGCATTTTCCATACGACTCACCGTTTTCCAGCTACAAGCAAAAAACTAAAAAAGTGCAAAAATTTGGCGGTTTTTTGGCTACCAAAAGTTAAGCTCACCACCTGGGATGGTGATTACATGCATTTAGGACCAAATAAAAGTACTTAAGTTATTTTCAGGTCGCTGGGAATTATTTACTCAAAATATCTTAATCTGGCCCAGTCATAAGGTCTTTAAAACAAGGTCTTTTTATATTCTTGCCAGCCAATATAGACGGTTATCTAAATTGGCACAAAATTACATTTTTTCAATCTATTTTCCTCAATAACTTTAAAACAATAATGATACGTAAGTGAAACCACTGATGAGCCCACGTTGGTTGGCCATGGCTGGTGGTCCTTTATGTGTTCCTTGTGGGATGCTCATCCAAGTTTGAATTTTCGTTTTTTCCTTTCAAGATATTTTGATCTTTTGGTTTTTAGTTTTTGTTCGGTTGAAGTAACTGATTTGGAGGTGTTTTAACTTCCTTTTTGTTTTAATTGCTTTAGGAGCATAATCCTATTGAAAATATTAACAAACCAGGACGACCCGTATCAGGTGACTTAGATAAGTACCAGTGCGGAACGACGCCTATTTGTGAGTAATTCAAAGTTGGAAATTAAAGTGTATGATGGTGTTTACTGATGTTTGTGGAGGGTGCTCAGTGAAACCATTAATAAGCCCACGCTGTGGGTTGCTCATCCAAGTTTGAATTTTCTTTTTTTCCACCCAAGATCTTTTGATATTTTGGTTTTTAATCGATTTTTTGTTGCTTTATGCCTTTATAAACAACAAAAAATACATGTAGTTCTCTTACCGACATTACGGATCTATTGTTTGACTCAAGGACATTTCTTCAGAAAATTTGCTTTAATTTTTAAGGTACATTTACTGTTAATTACTAATATTAACGTTTATTCAATATTTTCTCAGTCTATTTAAATATTTGATAAATTAAATGACTTGTATTTTTTCCTTTTTCTTTGTTGCAGTTATAAATAATACCAAGAAATAAAAGTTTATGGGTTATATTGGTATGATTGGTACAGGAAACTATACAAAAAAATATGGTTTCTGTGACCTTAGATATTTTGCAACCTAACCATTATTATTTTAAAAAAAATTAACATAAAAAAAGGGGAAAAATACTGTCACTATGAGATTAAGGAACTTTTTTAATTACTTAACTTGTTATAGAAAAATACTAATTAGGTAATTTATTAATATTCATATGTTTATTTTTTTCTATTTTTTTAAAGGTCGATTTTTTAATGCGAAATAGATATTGAGATAAGCCAGATATTTAAAAACAAGGGTCAAAAAATAAGAAATAATATTACCTACTTATTTTTCGACAATAAAAACGCAAATTATATTTTTGGATATATTTAAGAATATTTAAACACATTTTTTAGGGACCAAAGCGCATTAAATATTTTAGAAACCACAAGCATTAATTATTAAAAAAATATCGGGCTAAAAAGTGCCACTTTACTCCCTTGATGTATATAATTATATTTAATAGTTAACTTGTTTAAAAGCGTCTTTAATATTAACAAACAACCTAAAAGCAAAAGTTATATTATGAAAAATTAAGTAGGCGTTTTCAATTCTTACTTCTATTTATTTTGCAACACCCAAACAATTTAAAATAAATTTAATTTAATTTATTGTTATAATTTTCTTCTGGCACGGAGTTATAACAAATTTTAGGTTTTAAACACTGCTATTATCTATTATAACATTGAAGGAAATGTTGCGAAAAATACGACGGGATTTGTAGTGTTTGTCTTAGACGGGTTTCGCTAACTACTCAAGAGATGCTCTTAAACAGCGAAAATATCTTTTCCTATTAATCATCAAGAAATATGACATAAAAACAATAGAAAGAGACGAGCAAGCATGTAGTGCAAAAAAAAAAATATAACACAAGTCAATACTAGAAGCCCTGTATACGATTTTTGCCAGTTATTGCTTTACCAGAGGTGAGCAACTGGATTTGACAGTTCCTAGGGAAATGTTTGAAATTGTGTATTGGCAATGATAGTTGGTAACTTGGTAACCCCTGACAATAAATAACTTTGTCACTGTTAGATTTTTGGTTAAGAAACGTTTAAAAATGGAACTTTCCTGTATCAAAAACTGTAAAAATACGTGCTTCGACGAACTTGTATTGTTCCGTTGTCCAACGGAGAAAGAAACTCTCTATGCATTTACTAAGCTGGAAAATTAATAAAAATAGCCGAATTTGCGAGGTAAGTGAGCTACAAGCAGTAGTTACAAACCTATGCATTTAGCATGTACTTCATTAAAAAGAAGGTAAACGGTTAAAATAAAATAATTAAATAATAATCAAATAAAATAATTACAACGCATAAAACAATTCTTTCATACCTGATCCATGAGGGATGGTCCCTATCACTGACGCCGCATTGCCTCGTTGAATATTGCTAATTTTTTGTGTTATAAAACTTTTGCTCCTTTTTGAGGGAAGCAAGCTGCTCAAATCAGAAATAAATTTAATGCTTCATCCCCCAAGGGCCAAAAGTCTCTACAGCGAAGGGAACAAAGACAAAGCAATCTTCCAACTCTTTATATTTTCGATGTTTTTCCTTTTCTGCTAAACGTGCAGCCATACCTGATTTTTTAGATGTTAATTTGACATATGAATCCGCTAAGGTATGCCTGCACGTGGCATCCGAAATTAATTTCTTTCCGTCTCTCCAGGGAAACCATGTCATTCCATCGGCCCTTTTTCCATCGCTGCGACAAACATCAGACGGCTCCAAAACAGAAGGGAATTCTACTGATCTAAGAGACCGCCTAATAATGTCATTAAGTTCCCCGTGTCACGACAACCTACTGCACTTCTAGTGCAGCTAAGGCCCCGTAGCCCAGAAATATCAGCTAATTCGCCGCAAGTGCAAATATGTTGTCCATACACAGGAAGTCCAAGTCTAAGAGCGATGGAAATCTGGAAGGAATTTTCATCCAGGAGATTTCCAAGGCAAGGTATTTAGCCAAGCATTTGACTCATGTGACTGAAGTGCCAGAAGACGCGCCTTGTCCAGTTCTCCTGAACTTATTGAGTGTTTTCAATATACCCCAAATAGAAGTTTTTTTAAACTTTGGCCGTGTATATCTCTGAAACTAGAGATAGAAATCACTTTATATTTACTCATTTTTCTTATCTCATAACCTACTATAACATACTAAAATTGTGTGAAATTTCACCGAAATAATTTTTTAATGTATTTTGTGCGAGGTTCTTTGCGAGTGAAAATGAATAAGTGCAGAGACGTTTACTTTGTTTGTACGGGCCTCTTAAATCGCTTTTATATAAGGACGGTTTGAAAATGTACTCGTATAAACACCACTAAAAAGTGATTTTAGAAAGAGCTTAAAACCCCATTTTAGGATCGTTATAAACATTTTAATAGTACATTATATTCCTAGAGACTAAAGTGCTATTTTCAATTCCGCGGCGAAACGTTTGGGATTAAAATACGCTTTAGTCCCGAGAAGAAAATATTATTGTTGAAATCACGTTATTTCTACGCCAAATAGTTCTTCGACTACAAGAAAGGGTGCTTAGAATGAAATCTTGGCCAAGAGCAAGTGCTGTTTGGCTTGACTTGCGATAAATGTAATTATAAGTTTCCGGAAATTAATTATTTTTAATCCCTTAGGGCTTAAAAGTCCCTAAAAAACGTACCTATTTAATCCCTAAAGTGCATAAAAAGGCTTTAGTGCATTTCTTCTAACCTAAAGAAATATTCAACCCCGGTTCTCCGAAGAATCTGTTGTTATCTAAGTTGTCTTATTTGTTTTTTCATTAAACTGACCTATTTAGTAACATTAAGGACGCATAAATCCTCGGAGAAAGTGATTTTATTTAAAACCGTCCTTAGATAAAAACGCTTTTAGATGCGTATAAACGTAGTAATTGATTTATTTGCAGGAGTATTGATATCATTCACCTACAGAATCTTAAAAGTATGAGGAAATAAAAACAAGAAAAAGAGTTCGTTTAATAAACGAGTATAAACTACTTTGATTTCAATATATTTGGTTTTTAAAAGTCGAGGAGAAGGGGCGTCATTTCACATTTCTCTTGGGGGGGGGGGCATACCTAACTTCAAAAAAAAATATGAACGGAAAAAAAACCCTTAATTGATGCCAAAATAAGTCAAATAAATATTTAAAAAAAAACAAAATGCCTTATTCCAACAAATTCGTCAACTAATTTGTCCAGGTCAAACTCATTAACCATTGCAATTGTCCCCCCTGCCCCCTACCTTAATTGACGCACTTGTCGGGGAGTGGGAGAAACATTTAAAAATTGTGTTGATAGGAAGTCGAAAAACCATTACACAGGAAATATCCCACAGCTATCTAAACAATATCATGCTTCTAAATTGGATAACCAGGGTAATTGAAAATTTTTATAAAACAATTTGTTTAATTATAAAATTTGTGACAATTTTTCTTGCATAAAAAGCTATATTTAAACTGGCCATCTGGTATTTCATATAAATTCGTATTTATTGATATTTTAATTGTTTTCCTTATGGGTTTTTCGATACAGTTTTCCTCTTGTGTAACATTACATTGCAAACTAATTTATCGAACTTATAAATGAAATTAAATTAATCTATTTATTTAAACATGCGTAAAGATCGAATTCGTAAAAGAATTTTTGAAAATTCGTGCTCTAATTACAACTTTAAAAACCAGACCCTCTTTCATTTTTTCAAATTTTTCATTTGTGTTAGCCTAAAGTCTGATGGGGAAACAAACAACTCTTGATTTATAAAAAATTCGGTCATAAGCGCTAAAAATCGCCGAAAATAACAACGAGAATATCTTATTCGATCATCGACACGGCAATAGCACTTTTATTTTTGTTTCTTAACCCATTATTATGTAAGAAAATTCAAATAACTTATAGGCGTTTCACATAACCGGAATTCGTATGGGTTTACCTACTGACTTAGTAAAGTCTAGAGAAGAAATTATTTCGACACTGCAGTTTTTGGAAATTTCCTAATTTAGCAGATTATAAATTAGCTAGAATTTACAAAGAACGTGCAGAATTATGTGGGAGCATGCAAGTTTTGTCATCGACCAGAAGCACTCGTCAACCACAAGGTACTAATAGTTTTAGTTCTTATCTCTCCTAACTGCAAAATAAAATGGAAAAAGAAAAATATTACATGACCATCTTTGCTTTAAATCTGATCTTTCGAGCGAGACCAAAATTTACTAAAAAAAGTTTGAGAGTCAAAAATGTCAAAAAAATTAGCCATTTTTATCAATAGTACTTTTAAGCTGGCTTAAATGTATGTGAACAATTTTGAGCACCAGCAACAATTTAAGAAATTCAAGCAACGCCCATTCATAGTTCAAGTGCGATACATTATGTCGACCATGCTTAATTTTTTGATATTTTATTATGTGGACTATGTGTCAAAACATATTTTTTGTCGTAAATTTTATTTATAAAAAAAAACACAAAATCTACATGTCGAACGATTGCATCCCCCCCTTTTTGCCAGTTAATCCGATGCATTTTGAACATAAATATGTATTTTTTTTTTTCGTAAAACCCGCTTTACATGGAGAAAAGTCGGAAAAGCTTTAAATGGATTTTGGCAATAGACAGAAATTTTATCGATCGTGGGCCATTTTTCTTGCGGCGATTTGAAGGTTTCATGTTAAGAGTGCTTTAAACCACCACTGCATTTTATTGAAAATCTGTCAGTCCTTAGATATATTTTTTGATTGTTGATGAACATTTAAAAACCTGTTATTGTTACAAAATATATAGGCATACAATGAATATACAAAATACATATAACTACATACTTTTAATTTTAAAAAAGCAATTACATAGCACACTTTTATTATCGAATCTAGAGTTTAGACACTTATTTTTCGTTTCTTAGCCTGTCTTTTGAAAATAGCCTCTGGGCATCTCTTGTAATAATCCAGCCGTAGTTCCCAAGCAACAAAATCAGTTGCAACGTGGTGAGCGTCTCTACGCCCTATCCCTAATAGAGTTGTAATACCGTCATATCAAGGCGACGGTTTTACTACTACTAAACCTCGACGTATTCATCGTTTTTGAGACGGTTATACAACTACATCGCGACGGTAATGATTACTCTTGATATAGAAGTTATGTCGTCGCGTGTAGTAAACAAGCACCTTATCCCGACGTCCTGTTTACCACATAAAGTAGTATCTCTGACTTTATAAGGCTTTTATAGGTTTTCTCTTTCCCACTTATTAATTGAAAATATGTTGATCTTTTTCTACACTATATCAGGATACACACCATAAAATATGTGAAGACATGACAGAAAACAAAAATATTGTCTATATCATAACCTATACCTAATAATATCATTACCAGTCACAACATCTTAAATTTATAAACGCATATCAGTTTACTGCCAGGTTTGACTAAGGGCCAAATTTATAGTCCGACGTCGAAGGAAGCCTCAAGGCCTCCTTGACGAAGGTGTCCTTCAATGCGCCCTTTTTGTGGTTAAGGTTTTGTTATTTTTAAAATTTTTGTTTTTTTTTTGGGAAAAAAAAATTAATTAAAATAAAATTCAAAAGGAGGGCACTATAAAGGGGCACACAGACTGCGTTTTTGTTGGATGGTTATGTTCGACGAGCAAATCTGGTCGAGCAAAAAAGACGGATGCGAGTTGCACACAGACTTCGGTTTAGTTTTATTATATTAATAAATCGAACATCTCCGATGGACAAAATCATGCGAAGCCAGATATTTGCATCGGCTTTGTACGCAAGCCAAAATTACAATTTTTTGCACACACACCTCTATCTTGCGTCGTTTCTGCTCGTCGAACAAAAACGCAATCTATGGGCCCCTTAACACCCTACACTAGCCAGGAAAAGGTTTTCCTCGCTGAACCGATTCAAAGATATAATAATAAGTTGAGCTCAGGTATCAACAAAAAAATGTATGTAAGATAGTTTATTTTATTTGCATCTTACTTCCTACTTCATAATTTTCATAACTATGAATCCAACTTTATAAAAGGTTTACAATTACAACAATACAATACATTTTATTTATTCTTATTATTTACTTTACATAGGTGTTGAACTTGTCAATTAAAAATAAGAAATAATAAATGGCTATAAAATATATGTATATAAATAAAAATATAAGTACAAATCATGTAACTTTTCCCTATCAAGGAAAGAACTGTCAGAAAGATAAAAAAGTTAATTTAATTAGTAGGTTTTTTCGGGCAAATCTTTGACCAATTGAGAAAGGTTGTTCCAGATTTTAATAATGTTGTTTTTTACCGAATTTTGAATAAATGTGTAGTTTGTCTTTTCTGTTAGTAGGTTAGTTTTGTGTCGTACGTTTTAATTACATTACCTATCTACCTTCCAGTGCCATATACCGTAGGGTACATATCAATTAAGCCCAACATTATGGACACTGGAAGAGAGCCCGGTTGTTTGGGTGATTAAATTGATCTTCGATCATGTTTTAGTATAAAGTGCAGTATGATGTTTTTTGAAAATATGACTATATCTGTCCAAAAACTCCTTTTCTTTTTCTTTTTGCATATGCACGTAGCTTTTGGTAACCATGAACATTTTTACGGTCTCTCTGTGTCGGGCCTCGGTAGAAGTAAGTTGATATTATAACAATAGAGAAATATAAAAACATTAGCTGATTTTAAACAATGTTTTATCTAAAATATAATAAACAAACGCATCAATACAAGAATGAAGTTCTAACACTAGAACTCAAAGGGACTTTGCATGTCCCGTATGTATCTCTTTGGAAGACGACCATGATGATCAGGGACTTCTTCTTCCACCCGATCAATAAATTCCAAAAAACATCCATTATTTTCAGGATATCTTAAGAAGCAACCCACAAAATGACAAAAACCCAATTATCAAAACAAACCCAACAATATTTTTGTTTTTGTAACCTCACATTATTTGCCAAGGAAGGCCCAAGGTAGCTCTTTAGCTACCTTGATGTAAGGATTCCTTCAAGGGTGCCTTTCACCACTATAAATACCAAATTAGCCCGAAGGCGTCCTTGAAAGAACAAAGGAGCCTTGAAGCACGACTATAAATTTGGCCCTAAAATGTCTTTCCAGTTTTAATATGTTTTATTAACTAACTATTAATATTTTTACTTTTAACTTTTGATTTGAATTTCATGTCTAATAGAAGTAAATAACATTGATGGTGCATTGATTTACAATGTCAGTAAAGTAGCGATAACTCGTAGGTAACTTACTGCATGGTAGATACGCGACCGTGTAGGCTCCATAACTTTGTAGTTTTGTATTGAGTAGGGACTACTGAATTGCAACCATATTAATATCAGTAAAGTCATTAGCTCTAAAAGTAATATTAAAGAAATTAAATGTGACAACTATGAAGGAAGCCTCGGACTCTAAAGTTTTTTCGTGCTTCTAGTAATGGTATGTAGTTTTTTAGTGGAATATATTACTTTCGCGTCTAACTTTATATTTTTACGGCTGTGGTAATTTTTTAACCGTAATAGTGACCACACTAAGTGACAACAATGACATTTTTCCTATAAATAGTTTTTTTGTAGGAAACATTACTACGCTTTAACCCATTTTTAGTGGCAATGAAAATGGCAACCAGTGGAATTGACTATAATTGTCGCTTGGGTTGTCTAACATCTCACAGGTCCATTTTCCTTGTTGATACCTTCTTTCCATGTATAAAATATCTTGGTGGAACCTCTCACCGAGCTCGTCACTTACATCACCACAATTTTCCGGAAGGTAATCCAGATGAGAATTTAGGAAATGCATTTTTACGAACATGTTACACCCTAGGTTTTGGTAACACAATGGAAGTTGGGCATGTAACCAGATTGGATGCTACCATTTTAAAAGCATTCCATATCCAAGCGTCTTTTTCTTTGCCTTGAAGTATGGAATCGAATTAAAATCTTTTCTGGGGGAAGTAATGGCGCGCTGGTTACATGTTTTTTCCACTGGCTCAAAAGACTCTTGGTGACCAAATTTTCTTTTCATGGTGATCCGATTTTGTTGGACTATCCCATTCGTAGAGAAAACAACAGTATTTGGTATAAACTAGCCGCATTCCAAGCAATTGGCATAATAAATCGAATTTTTCCATATATTAAGGACAAATGGGTAATTATCAAAATTAGCATGGATCTATAAAACCGGTTCTAACTGAGACTTTTGTAAGAAGTAAAAGTTTGGTATTTTGGTCTAGGAAACATTTTTGTTGTTCCCCAGTGCTATCATATTATAATCATTATTTGAAAACATACATACCGGGTGGGCCATAAAAAATCGGACAAAATATTTTTCGTTATAACTTTTAAACTATATCACCGATTTTAATGCAACAAACTGTTCTTTGCAGGGAATTGAGTAGGACTTTGACTAGAATAATTTTTTTTTCGCCATCTTAAAATCTAAGATGGCGGACAGAAACAAACTTTACTCTTCAAAGAGACTCGTTTATTCTCATGTTGCGGAAATTTTTTGGATTTTTTTATGATGTCGTAAAAAAGCCTTGTTTCTGCCACGAAGAACGAAGTACGATTTATTAAAATCGGTTAAGTGGTTCCCAAAAAAAGATAAAACTTTTTCAATCAGTGTTTTACGGTTTATTCGATTGCCGTCTCAATTCTTTGTACATACATTTTCTCATAAATTCATTATTACTAAACCGATTTTAATGAAAGAAAAAGCCTCATATCGAAAATCGATTGTTCTTTAACCACTGCTGTTAAAATTTGTCGCCATCTTGAAATCCAAGATGACGGACAAAATCAAACTTATCCCTTAAAAGAGGCTCGTTTAAATATATGTTCTGTAAACTTTTAAATATTTTTTTTATTTTGTACAAAAGTTCTGCTTTTGCCACGCATAATGAGGTATAAATCATCATGGCGGTTCTTTAAAAATTCATTTTTGTTTCTATCACTGCTTTTCAGATTATACGATTGCCTTCTCAAATTGATACTCAACCATTTTCAATAAAATAAAAAGCATCATTGCGAAAATCAAACTTTGTCGCCATTTTGAAACCCAAGATGGCGGACACAATTAAATTTATCTCTTCAAAGAAGCTCGTTTATTCTTAGGTCTCAAGAACCTAAAAATACCCCTTCTCCAACGCGCACAGCTAGGTACGAATCATTATAATCGGTTTAGTGGTTCTTAAAAAAATAATTTTTGTTTTAACCTTTGTTTCCTCATAAACTCATTATTACTGAACAGATTTTGATAAAATAAAAAACATCATGGTAAGAATCGATTTCTCTTTAAAGATCTCTATTGAAATTTGCCACCATTTAAAAAAGCCACTTTTTTTTGTTGCGAGTAATTGTTTTACCCTTTTTGAATTTATATTAATTTTTCAGGTTTGCCACGCCCCGTGCCAATTATAACGAAAATCGCCTTAGTAGTTTGCGATTATTTGCAGTTTAGACTCTTACATCTCTGCATTGATTTCTTTATTAAATCATTATTACTAAACCGATTTTAATGAAATACAAAGCATCATGGTAATAACCGATCGCTCACAAAACTCACGAAAGAAAAATTCCGCATAAGAATCGTTTCTTTTTATGCTGTGAGAAAGGTTTTTTTTTAAAAGATAAATTTAATTGTGTCAAAATGGCGAAAAATTTCGATAGAATCTTTTAAGAGTTTTTAATTTTTGCCATGATGTTTTTTATTTTATTGAAATCGGTTGAGTATCAATCTGAGAAGGCAATCGTATAATCTGGAAAGCAGTGATGGAAAAAAAAATAATTTTTGGAGAACCACCAAACCGATTTTGATAATTTGTACCTCGTTGTGCGTGGCGAAAGCAGAACTTTTGTACAAACTTAAAAACATATTTAAAAGTTTACAGAACATATACATAAACGAGTTTCTTTAAAGGAACAAATTTGATTTTTTCCTTCATCTTGGATTTCAAGACGGCGACAAATTTTAATAGCAGTACTTAAAGAACAATCGATTTTCGCCACGAATCTTTTTATTTTATCAAAATCGGTTTAGTAATAATGAATTTATGAGAAAATGTATGCAGACAGAATTGAGACGGCAATCGCATAATCCGTTAAACACTGATTCAAATTTTTTTTTTTTTGGGAACCACTTAACCGATTTTAATGACTCGCACCGCGTTCTGCGTGGTAACAAACCTTTTTTACGATTTCATAAAAAAATCCAAAAAATTTCCGTAACATAAGAATAAACGAGGCTCTTTCAAAGGTAAAGTTTGTTTCTTAGATTTTAAGATGGCGGAAAAAAAATATTTTTAATCAAAGTTTTGCTCAATTCCCTGCAAAGAACATCTTGTTGCATTTAAATCGGTGGTATGGTTTAAAAGTTATAACAGAACACATTTTGTCCGGTTTTTTATGGCCCACCCGGTAAATGTCAAGTAAAAGTGTAAGAAATTTAGTAGGATTTACTTATAGGATTATCATTAGACCGCGGATCAAGTACGGGTCCATAATCCGGTGACCGACGTTTGAGAAGTCGATCACATCCCGAAAACCTAAGGAGGCCTCCAAGGAGGAATAACCAGCGCAGTGAGGACGACCCCCATGCACGCCGTTCAAACAATCCTAAAGCAGTCCTCGCTATCGACTTGGATAAAGAAAGAGGCGATAGCGACCCATCTGAGATTGCAAAACCTGGGCCTGTGGAAGGGGATGGGAGAAATGGTGGGACACCTGAAAATGGCAGCACTGGCGACTCTTGAGCTGCTGATAGCAGCAATTAAGACCAGAAATAACGAAAATTCAAACCTGGATGAGCATCCAACAAGGAACACAAAAAGAACCAGTATGATGGTGTTTAATGTATGGGGAGGGTGACCTGTGGAACCACTGACAAGCTCACGCTGGTTACCCAGAGCGAAACATCGTTTAATAATTTCTCTTTTCGCTTTGGTTCTTTGTGTGTTCCTTGTTGGATGCTCATCCAGGTTTCAATTTTCGTTATTTCCATCCAAGATCTTTTGATCTTTTGAAATCAATCAAGAAATCAAAGTGTATGATGGTGTTTAATGATCTATGGAGAGGGTGACCAGTGGAACCACTGACAAGCTCACGCTGGTTACCCAGAGCGAAACATCGTTTAATCATTTCTATTTTCGCTTTGGTTCTTTGTATGTTCCTTGTTGGATGCTCATCCAGGTTTGAATTTTCGTTATTTCCACCCAAGATCTTTTGATCTTTTGTTTTTAGGTTATTTTCGGTTGATGTAACTGATTTGGAGGTTTTTTAACTTCTTTTTTGAGGAGGTATGAAGTCACTATCCCATATAGGGAAACATGGCAAAGTAAGGACTTCTAAAAACAACTCGAAAGTAACGCGGTGGTTTGCTGACAAGTGCGGGAGTGTATTTGGAGAATCGGAAAGTTCAAGAGAGTTACCCTCTCGGAGAATACGCCACGGTTTTTTAGGGAGAGGTATATGCCATAATCATGGTGGCCTAACAAGGCCATTTACAGCAAAGCTCAGACGAAAGTATATTTATATGTTCTAATAGCACAGCCCCTCAAAGACGCTGAAGGCATCAAAATTTGCCGACGGACTAGTGGAAGACTGTGCTGATGCACTTCAGACACTTCTTAAACCAAGTTCCCACCAACGACTTTCTCGTGAGTGCTCACTCACGCGTCACATGATGTTAATAATAGTCATGGAACAGGTGAGCGGGCACGCACGAAAAAGTCGTAGGTGGGGATCGGGTGTCACGAACAAGAAGGTGACACTTGTGAGTTCCGGGGCATGAGAAGGTAGACGAACTCGCCAGGATTGGAGGCGAAATCTCCTATGTGGGAATTGAAACGTCACTAGGAATGACGAGGCGACAAGTAAAGAATAGACTTAACGACGAGGCCCATGAGGTACTTAAAAGGTCATGAAGCAAAGAAGAAGACTGGGGACACTCCAAGGAATTTTTGGCCAGACCCGACGCATCTAGAAGTAAAATGGTATTGGGAAGAAGATGCAACGATATAACAACCGGACACAACCGGTTAAGGAACCATCTATTCCGCAGGGTTGTGAAGAATGACCCTGTGTGTTCCTCCTGTGGACAGATATTGGCACCTAGTGGGAGAGTGCGTGGCGTATGTGAGAGTACGACACCAAGTGTGGGGTTCCCAGCATTAGAGGCCCTGCATACGATTTTTGACAGGTATTGTTTTACCAGATGTGACCAACTGGATTTGGTAGCTTTTAGGGAAATGTTTAAAAACAAATTGTGTGTTAGCAATGATAGTTGGTAACCCCTGACAATAAATAATTTTGTCACTATCACATTTTTGATTAAGAAACGTCCGGTTTAAAAATGGAATTTTACTGTATGAAAAACTGTAAAAACACGTGCCTCGACGAATTTTTATTATTCGGTTGTCCAACGGAGAAAGAAACTCAAGGAAAGTGGAAAGAAAACATGCATTTTTATAAAGCTGGAAAATTAATAAAAATAGCCGAATTTGCGAGATAAGCGAGCTATAAGCAGTAGGTACAAATATACGCATTTAGCATGTACTTTGTTAATAAATAAGATTATGTTTCCGTGTTTTATTGTTAGAAAAAGAGTAACAAAAAATTCATATTTTACCTATTTTTTACATTTTTAATATCTACAGGGTGTATATTCACTGTTTGTTTTTGTTTCTTTTGTCAAAAATTGACATATTTTACTAACCAAAATAAATCAATCTTTCAAAAACTCTCTGGGGAAATTATAAAAAGAATCAACAAAACATAAACAATAAAATCGCTTTTAAATGCAAATATGAAAATAACTAGAAAGAAAGGGCAATATGAGTTGCCCACCTCTGATAAAACAATAACTGTCAAATGTATAGAGAGCCTCTACCCAGCACTAGTTGGCAACACCGCCTCAACTAAAAAGCCAGTTAACTCCTACCTTCTCAGTGCCTATGGTGGCTGCCATTTTTATAACCAAATTGACAAGTAAAACATGGATTTTTTGTCAATTTGGTGTCAATATGGCGTCGACAATAGGCCAAAGGATACTAAAACGAAAATGAGTTAACTGGCTTTTTAGTTGAGAACGGTGTTGCACTAACGGTGGCTGAACTGCATTCTCTCAAATAGAGAGATATACTGAATTTTGTAAAAAGAACTGGTAGGCCTGGAGAGAATGCAAGAGTCGCCAAAGTGGCGATAGTCGAAAGATAGGGGAAGGCATGGGATAGGGTAAAAAGGGCGGATGGAGGCCTACTAGCCAGGCAATGAGGCACCCCATTTTACTACTACTACTACTTATAGATCAAAAAATAGGACATTTTTTAGGTACTACTAGGTATATTATTCGACAATCAACAAACACCATCACTAGTTTCAGGGTTGCATGGTTAAAGTTTAATTAGTGCCGCCAAATAATTATTAATACGTATACCTATACCAGGTGATGTCGAATATTATAGAGATCCTAAATAAAATTACAGAAAAATTATTTGCTTCGGTGGCGAAGAGAGTGGGAGTAAGGAGATTTCAAAGTGTTCTAGAGGTTTCGAGTTCAAATCTCGTTCGAGGAAAAACCTTGTTCTGGTTTGTTCAATTTACAGGCTGGATTCTTTAAATAGAACGGTGCTTCTAGCGGCTTTAGAGAAGAGGTTTTAAAAAAAGTTAAAAGCAGACCTTTAATGATTTTTTACGGACTTTCCGCCCATAATAAAAAAAAAATTAAAGCCACCAACTGGAGGCCCAGGGGCTACCATCTATTTTGTCTTAAATGAGAAGGTACCACTTGTGGTACCTTTTTGGAAAGCCTGTTAAAAAATAAATTTAACGCACTAGTTTTTTTTGACATCTATCAACCAATGTGTCAAAAACTTTAAAAAATTAATTTTTATGGAATAAAGAAAATACCACACAAGGACATTACTGGCGGCTCATTTAAGTGCTCTGAAGGCCCAGGGCCTACCAACATTTTTTTCATGAGAAGGTACCAATTGTGGCACCTTTTTGGAAAGCTTGTTAAAACATAAATTCGAATAAATAATTTTTTTTTACATCCGTTAACCCATATTTATCCTTGTGTGGTAGTTTCTTTATTCCAATTAGTAAATAAAGTAATGGGTTCCTAAGCAAATCCTTAGGGGGCCAAGCAGCCGTGTATAAGACGCAGACAAACGGAAAAGCACATTAGGCAGAAACATACATCTTACACGCAGTAAATCCATTCCAGGTTGTTGTTTTCTAATGTTTTCCATTTTCATACCTTTAGGACTGGAATAAAAATTGTTTTTGCTCGACTCTAATACCAAACTGATGAAAGATATCGTAAAAAAAAATATTTTTCGGCTTTTCATTTTGTAACCATTGTCCTTACGCACTGTTTACAGGCTGGGGACTGAGATACATGCAAATGCCTAACCTAAAGCGTTCATACACGGCCGGAGAAATCGACTGAGATATTTCCGTAGAAACTTTATCAAGCAAATAGGACGGGTTGACCTTCGAACGTCCAACCCGGGTTTTGCACTTTGATTCGAAATCAAAAAGGAGGAACAGTCAGATGTGGGGCCATGCACAAATTAAGTAACGGTGATTTTACCAATTTTTGACCCCCTCCCTATGTAATGTTTTGTAACGGTTTGGCACGCCACTCCCCTAATATTACATAATGATTTCAAGACCACTACCCCCCCCCCCAAAAAAAAAACTTTTCACTTATTTTCATTCCAAATTTTCCTAGTTTCACACAAATGCAAACGCTGTCGAAAACCCTCCTCCCCCTTACGTAACGTTTTGTAACACCCCTCCCCCCTATGACCATTACGTAATTTGTGCACGACCCCTGTAGTCCGAGAAAATTGATATTTTTTTCTTAAAAATTATACTCTTTAGACTTATTTCTTTGCCTTCCCGAAATTACGTAATTTTTGAAAAAAAATTGTAAGCGGCGTCATTTTTATTTCGTGCTTTGTTTTTCTAACATTTTTGCGTTCGGCTAATTTAATTGAAAAATTTTTGCCTGCGGCGCCCTTTATCTTCTCACTCGAAACCAAGATCCCCCGTTTTAGGAAAACTGATCCCGTCTCTGTTTCTAAATTTTTTTGAATAAAAGTAGAGTATGACCATGGGGGAAATAATTTTTTTCTACGGTATGACGAAAATTTCGAGAAAGTTGAAGAAAAAAATAAAAAAAGTGGCAGAGCTCAAGTTTTTCGTAAAAAAAAATGTTTTTTTTAAAGAAACAGAGCAAAATAAATCTTTTCACACCTTTTTGGGTGTTGCAAATATTGGCAGCCCCTTATTTTTCGCTTTTACCTTCCCGCTAGTTTTGAAGAATTGGTTCGCTACATGTTTCGAGATCATGTCATAAAACACCTCGAAAATATCAAATGTAGTGTAGGGCCAGCTTTATTTAAAATCAATAATATCGCAAGCAAAAAGCTCTGCATGAAAAACAGCGCCGTTTATTGATTTCTTTGGCTGCTAGTGATAGCTGCATGGTTTGGCCGTTTCCGGATAGATGTCACTAGTAGAACAGAATGGAAAGAAATTTAATTAAAAGCGAAGATATTTCTTTCTAATATTAACAACCTCACGAGTTTATCGCTCAGTATCGTAAATAATGGACCCTGCCGCCTCCTTTAAGCAAGAAAAAGCTGTGGTTTGGATCTGAAAACATCTAGTTTTTGCTCGATCATCTCATGGTGTGGCCGCCATCTAGCGGAATTTGCAGACATCTTGTCAACGGTTATTATTGCAACTATGATTTATGCTCACAATGAAAGAGTGGCGACAATTTTTTCTCATGAAAGCAGTTCGGAGATAATAATAAACTGGTACCATTGCTCAATATACCTGTTTCTTTTGTGCGCGCAGAACTTTCTATGCCATTTCTGTTTGATTTATTGAAATCCTATCCCTAAGGAAAATCTTAGGAACCTTGTATGTAGTTTATTAAGAAGCTAAAACAATTGACAAAAAATTGTTTTTTAAAAAATTTTTACACATGGGTTGACAGATGTCAAAAAAATGTATTTAATTGAATTTCTTTTTTAACAAGCTTTCCAAGAAGGTGCCACAAGTGGTACTTCCTCAAATGTTGGTAGGTCCTGTAGGTATTTTCTTTATTCCGCTTAGTAAATAGAGAAATATGTAGTCTATTTTAAAGTTAAACAATTGACAAAACAATAAGTTCTTTTAAATTTTTGTCACATTGGTTGACAGATGCCAAAAAAATTAATAGTGCGTTAGGTTTCATTTTTAACCAACATTCCATAAAAAAAATATATTTGGTAGACCCTGGGCCTCCAGTTGGGGACCCTAAAAATTTTATTTTATCATGGGCAGAAAGTCCGTAAAAATTGGAGATTTGCTTTCAGCTTTCTTTAAAACCCCTTCTCTAAAGTCGCTAGAAATACCGTTCGATTAAAAAAATCCACCCTGTATACATATCTTTAACAAAAAAAAAAACATTCTTTTTATCTATCCTACACTTTCTGTCTATCATTTGACCATAATTGGCACATAGATTATCTTAAATGTTTTTGGATCATCCTGTATATTAGATATCGTTAACTAAACTAGAAACCAGATTATAAACTAGATACTTATTTGGAACAAATTGATATGGCATTAAAGTTAAATTTTAAATAAAATCAAGAAATTTGTGCGTTTCTTTGGTTTTTTACCATAACTTTATTTAAATACCTAAACTTAACTTTTTAAAGTATTTTTTTTTTGCATTTTTTTAAATTAGGTATGTTAACAGCTTAAGTAGGGTGACCATTCGTCCTATATTAGGTGGGCAGTACTGTATTTGCAAGTTCTGTCCTGCATCATAAAATGTCTTGTTTACGTCAAAATGTCCTGCGTTGTCCTGCAATATGATTTTAAACAATTTTGTTTATCATTTTATCAGCAGCATTCAGAACGTCTCAAAAATGCCGGCTGCCTAAAGTAATAAAAAGTTTTCTCATGCGGCGCATAACAGTCATAACATTGCTTTAGATTTTAGTGGGTTAAAAAGGGCATTTTTGGTAGAATAGGTATTTTTAATAGTACATTACAAACCTAGAGACTAAAGTGCTACTTTTAATCCCGCGGCCAAACTTTTGTAGCCCGACGGTAGGGATAAAAGCACACTTTATATACTATTTTATGCACTTTAGGAAAAGATTATTGTTACAATCACGTTATTTCTATGCCAAATGGTCCGTCGACTACAAGAAAGGGTGCTAAGAATGATATCTTGGCCAAGAGTGAGTGCTGTTTGGCTTGACTTGCGATAAATTTCCTTATAATATTCCAGGGATTAATTTTTTTTTAATCCCTGAGGGATTAAATTTACTTCTAATCACTAGACCGAGGGATTAAATTTACTTTTAATCTCTTAAGGAGTAAAAGTGCCACTTTAGTCCCTAAAAAGAGAGATTAAATGTACCTATTTAATTCCTAAAGTGCATAAAAAACTTTCTGATTATAATCAGAAAGTTATATTCCCAAAATATTTCATTTATTTATATTATTATGGTATCACTGATCTTTATTTATGTTTGTTTTATCTGTGCCCTTATAAATATATATTTTGTTATAAAAAGGGGTTCAATATATGATATAATTTGAGGAAAAAGAAGTTTTTCAGTGGTATTTTGTAATAACAATACAAGATAATCAAAACGTTTTTTTCTGTATTCGTAAATATTTTTTAAAAATTGGTTTTTAAAATTTAATACCCCCCTACAGATCTAAATATTTAGATCTGTCTGTGGGGGGTACTATTTTAGATCTTAGTAAATTCCACTGTTAGTTTCTTTTACACTATTTTTCAAGATTTGTACAGAGGATGCGGCAAAAAAAGGCATTTTAGTAAGTAAATTTTTGCTTGAGGCGCCTTTAAAGCATGCATGTTTTTGTCAAAAGACTTATGGTTAACAAACCACTGATCTGGTTACAACCCCCCTCTCTTAAGATTAAAGCTGAGCTAAAAATGTACATACCTTTCACCCTACCTCGCCTCGTCCCGGTTCTGCCAACAATTTACAAACAAAAGTCCCTAGAAAACACAAGTAAACCGCACTAAAGCCACCACTTTAGTCCACACGAAGAAGAAATCGGTTTTTAACAATTTTTTACTTGACAATGTAAAAAACTGTTAAAACACTCTTAGACGCTAACACTTTAAAAAATTTACACGGAAGAGACGCTAAGACCGTCTAATTTGAACGTAATTTTACTCAATTTTCTTAATTTGCGACCAAACCAAGTGAAATTTTGCTTCGATTATTAGCATTTTTAATCGTTTTCAGTACCTACACTCTCGCTGGTAAAATCGAAGCACTGAAGAATTTCATTTTGAAGCGTTTACAATGCGGCTTCAATCTACATCATGTCGTCTTTAAAATCAAGGTTTTACTTTCGCTCACATTATCATTGTTATACTTCATAACAATGCAAGCATAATGTAATAAATTAATATGTGAGTAATACGAAAAATTGATTCTTCTTCAGAAAAATTTTTTGAGCGAAAAGGACAATAGGAAGAAATATTAGGAAAGACCGTGTAATTTTACTGTTTATTCCATTACCTACAGTTTAATATTTCGTTCTTTGTTCTTGTACGACCATCCCAGCAAACACGGTAAATTTTACTTTTTGCTGACATCGGCATACCGTCGCCATGCGATTAGGGTCCGATATGGTTTAACCACATGGTACCGACCATCCCCCATATAGTTGCTTAATTCGGTCTATCTAACATAGGCAAGCTGGTCTCTGCCCGACATCGGTAAACTATTCAAGTCCGACATTGGTTTCCTAAAGCGGTCCAACGTCGGCAATTGACGAAGGTCCGTCGGTGGTAGCTTAAAGCGGACCGACATGGGCAAACCACAAAGGTCCGATAATGGGTGGATAATAAGGCCCCACATCGGCCTCTCAAGTGGGCCGACGTCGGTGAATGACGAAGGTCCGTCGGTGGTTGCTTGACACGATCCGACATTGGCAAACTAAAAAGTTTTGGTGATTCTTGTAGAGAAGTACCACCATGTTGTCAAGTCCGCATTCTAGTTTTGAAATATCTTTGCTCATTATATATATAATATTATCTTCCACTGTACAGGAAACATAGTGACATTAGCGACATCTCTACATACTAGGAAGAAAATATTAAGCATTTTAGAAATTTTAGTGTGACGTACTATCGTTTATTGCCGGTTATCGGCCAATCGAAAAAAAATCTGATCAGGCCATCTCCGGCGTCGGTCCTAAAGTAGATAGAGTGCTTTTCGGCATTAAGTCGTGTAGTAATGTGGACCTCCGTCAGTTGTAATCGTAATGTAATGTAATAGTAAATCGGCCCATAAACAGTTGCCGATTCTCGACCTATTAAACAAAGTTCCAATCGGAACATTATCGGCCCTAAAGCAGATAAAGTGGGCCTCGGCATAAAGTCGACTATAGTAAATCGGGCCATCATCAGTTGCCGATTTTCGACCGATTAAACAAAGTTTTAATCGGACCATCATCGGCCCTAAAGCAGATAAAGTGGGCCTCGGCATAAAGTCGACTATAGTAAATCGGGCCATCATCAGTTGCCGATTTTCGACCGATTAAACAAAGTTTCAATCGGACCATCATCGACCCTAAAGCAGATAAGGTTTGCGTGGGCATAATGTCGATGATAGTAAATCGGGTCATCGTCAGTTGCCGATTCTCGTCCGATTAAACAAAGTTCCAATCGGAACGTCGTCGGCCCTAAAGCAGATAAAGTGGGTGTCGGCATAAAGTCGACTATAGGAAATCGGGTCACCGTCCGTTGCCGATTTTCGACCGATTAAACAAAGTCCCAATCGGACCATCGTCGGTCCTAAAGTAGTGTCGGCATAAAGTCGACTGTAGTAATTTCGACCTCCATCAGTTGCCGATTATTGACCGAAAACTGAAAATCGCAATCTGTCCAACATCGGGCCAGCATGTAGTCGCCGATGCCGACACACTGCCGACGTTGTCGACATATGCCTGATTCAATGCCGACGATTTGTGTTTGCTGGGATGTCATCACACATAATGGAGGCTGTGTCAAATTTCATTTTAAAGACTGAAAATATTCTTACAATCTGACAAGTTAATTTTATTATTTTTATCTTTAAAATTTACATTCTTTCTTTCAAATCAATTTTCCGTAAGTATCGTCTTACTCGTCCCAGTATTAGTACAGAACAATCTTCTGTGGTATTAGTCCCTTGATTGGTTTTTGTTTTTCTATTCCCAAGTAATACAACGTGCTGTAAATGTATGTAATGTAAATGAAACGTCACGAAAATGTTGTAACAGCTATTTTGAGGAATCTTTTTTGCCTGTGATAACGTCTACGGCAGCTGAAAATACAGCATTTTTGCACATGAAAGTAATGTTGTTTAAAATTTAACTTTAAAATTATTTAAAAAGTCAAAATTGTCCACCAACATAAAAGACTCAAGATGGAAGACAACTAAAATAAATATTGTTTAACAGACTCTCAATCAAAAAATTTTGTGGACTTCCCAAGAGCCTAATCTTTGTGCGAAGGCCCGTTTGATGACGAAACCTGTTATGATATCTCGTTAAACTGCACGCGCCTCAAAAATTTGGGATAATAAGGGTTTTTTTAATCATAAAATTTTTATTTTTTTTAAATTTTAATCCAGAACTAATGGAAAAACATCATGTCTTGCATATTTAGTTAATTTTGAAAGATTTTCAAAATTAAATTTAAGCATATTTATGTAAAACAAATTTTTTCATAAATTTTTGAGAGGTTATGTTTCGCCATAATACATAACATGGCCACTCGCCCGCCCGTGCAACCAAGCAACGTTTCATTTTTTTAAACAATAAATCTAAACAAAAGGCGTTATTGCTAAGGGCTTACGGTCCCAGCCTAGCGGTAGGCGCTTATTCTCAAATGCTAAAAGCAGCTGCATTTTAATAAAAATTGCACTAGGATACAACAAATAACTGCCGTTGACATCTTGGCATTTTTTTCAGTTGTATTTTAAGAAAAAATGTTAAGATTGCAACTATTATGTTAGTTAAGTTTTAGCATACTTTAAAAGTTGATTAGCTAGAGGATATAATTATTATAGAAGTTATTTTGAATGTAGTAGTCAGCCAAAATCACAGACTAAACCCCCCCCTCCCCGAGAAGCCTGGTTATTGTCACATTTTTACTTCAATTTAAGAATTATCTGAAGCTAGCTATTTTAAAGCAAAAGGAGAGCTGTCAAACGTTTTTGCACCATTGACTTGGCTTTGAAGTCTATATTGTCGAAGCTGTGTTACTTACTTGGTTTATATTGGTTTTTGTATTAGTTGTAAGATAAATGTACTGTTCATACTCGTCTTACACCTAAATGTACCATAGGCACTTAATCGCGATTGGCTCTCTAATCCATTCTTTTTCTCTGTTGATCCCACATAAATAAACAAAGAGGAAGCATGGGATTAGCTAAACTAATCCCAATATTTTTACGGTGCATCTGGGGGTTAGCCTCTTGCCATCAGCCGATCAACTCTTACCGTTAATTCCAAATGCTCCGGACAAATTTCAGTATGCTGGCTGACATTTAAACCCAGAAGCTGCCCCTAAATGCACCGTAGGCACTTAATCGCAATTGCCTATCTAATCCATTCTTTTTATCTCTTGATCCTACATAAATGAACAAAGCGGAAGAATGGATTAGCTAAACTAATCCGAATATTTTTACGGTGCATCTGAGGGTTACATGGAACGGTCATTGTCAGTGTCAAAAATCTGGTCCGTACCGATTTGGAATCGAATGTAGTGGCGAAGCTGGATTAAATTAGTTGGTCGGCCTATTGGAAAAGGTACTGTCTTCTGAAAATTCCGAAGATCGCTCATAAATTTAAATTGTTCTACATTAATCAGTAGGCCTTCCTCAAAGCTTATTTTCAAAATGAAAAAAAATACACACAAAGTTTGAGGTAGTGTTATCAATTTCTGATGCTTCCTGTCACAGTTCAAACTTTTCTTAGAACAAAGTAATAGAACAATGCTTTTTACTTTTTTAGTTAGGGACTGATATTAGAATTAGAGTAAAATTCTAGTAAATTTAGCGCACTAAAAGTAAAAGTAAGTAAAAAATTACTGATCCCACTCTGATTTTTGCCTTAAGTTCCTTATTTTTCATACTTTCATGCGACTTCTTGGTACCTTCGTTTTCTGTGGACGGATGTTTACTGGTAATTGCACCAAATAATTCTTTTCACTCAATAGCGCCCCATGTCATTGTGATTTGTAGCCAAAACCAGAGCACAAAATTTAAATTTTCCTTAATTTTGAACAAAATTTTTAAAACTTAATATTAACGCCATCTTACTGCACATACGTGTGCCAAATTTCAAGTTTTTATAATATCCTCTTTTAGGACGATTTAATTTTTTTGCTGAGAAAAGATTTATTTTCCGGTTGATTTCAAATACTTGTCTATTATTGTAGAATAGGTACTTAATGAAGCAAATCTAAAAGGATCTATGCTTTCAATCGTACCAAGAAAAAGGCGCAACAACGCGCGGTCAACTCAAGGGTCAAGGGGGGCAAGTGACCATAAAAAATGCACTGATTTTTGCCTTTTACACTCCTTTATTATTAATTTATTGATTTTCATTGACATTGATTGTTCAGACGGCCTTGATTCTTTTACTTATTCTATTATTTAATTATCTACAAGTCGTTACACAGGTCAACAAAAAACCTAATCCGATCCAATTCGTTGGTTTTGTCCGGTCATTTTTACGAGTTGCCAGCCATTGACATCCAAATAAGACGAATATGTGAATTGTACTTTTTTTTATAATTGAGACCAGAAAGTTTTAAAAAAATTAGATTTAAAATACTGGAATGAGGCTATAAAGCGGATTGATAAAAACAAAAACAGTCCAGATTAAACAAATATCCAGATTTTTTGCTGCAAATAGGACACTATCTTTTTTAAAGCAGCTCATCACCAAATGAAGTGGCGCACCCAGAAATTGGCTTTGGGGGGGGGGGGATTAAGGATAAATAAAAAAAACTTAATTTGACGTAAAAATGTGACCATAATTGATACAAGGAAACAGATGCTTACAAGCGCGGACCTGGGCTTAAATGTAGATGGGGAGGTTTTAATCAAATTTAAAATTGTTTATTTATCGAAAATTTGATGTCATAATCAAGGTCCAATAACATTTAAATGCAAGTTTTTACTAAAGTTAGACTAAAATCGTAAAAATTTTTGCAAAAATGACACTGAAAATGTCCATAAATATAATATAATTATGGTACTATAAAATCATGAGCGTTTAATTCAGAAAACCATCCCAAGTCTACTTCCACCAAACGTGAAAATTCTCTGATTAACGACTATAAGAATCTGCCAAAACTCTCAACCTGTAGGTTGTGTCTTCGAACCCCGTCGGCGCGTCGCACTCTTTTTTTTATTATTTGTTTTTATTTGTATTGTGATAGGACATGGTTTTTAGAGCTCAAAAATCTATTTTTTATGTTATTTAAAGCCATATTTTAGGAGTTAACGGTGCTAAGGCTGACCCGTTGCTATATGTGCTAAGCACATGGCAATCATCTGATAAGAATATCTATTAGCACATCCTGAAAACCTGCATAGCATGTGATTAGGGCGGAACGTAACCTATTTTTAGCACATGCTAAAGATGTTCCAATTTTAATTTAGAACATCCTTGGCATATCCTATTTATTCTTGAGGATATTCTATGCACATGCTAAAGATGACAAATTGCTAAGCAAACAAAAGGGAAAAACGTGAGAAAGGAGATATTTGACTGGATGGAAGAGTTTGAGAGGCGAAGATATGGTTGGGAGTGAGAAGCGTGGAAGTGATGTGGTGGAGCGGATGAAGAGGAAAGAGAGAAGCTACAATTTTAAACAAAAAACAAAGTCGTGTGCATTAGCTGGTAACAAATATTGGCAATAAAAGACTATGTTGAACATACAATCATGAAATATTGATCAAAAAATATCGAATGTCGACATTTTGAGGCATTTTTTAAACGCGCTATTTTGAAAGGGCTCTTTTGAACATGCACTGTTTCTAAAATATCAATAAGAAGCTATCCAAAATCAGTTGCAATCGTTAAAAGCCGGATTTATGTTGACTTGTGTTATTATTTTTTTGACACTTAATTTTTAGTGAACCGAGAAAAAAATGGTCTCGTAATCGAGAAAGGAATAATCATGTAATACAGTGTGGCGAACACAGAATTTTGTTCTTGGAGGGGTGCTTTAGTAAATATCTAGGAATCATTTATTAAAACTAGGAATAAACAAAAAAATGTCTTGACCCCCCATATAACATGAACGTTTTTCCTCGTTTTGACCTTCTCAGGAGGTGTAGGGTGTCCAAAATTCGACGGTTTTGGGGCTTTCGGGTATTTCCAGAGGAGATGGAAGAAAACTGACTCCGACTTGCAATTTTTAAGAAAAGTTTAATGGTGAAAACCGCATCTTGATGTGTCAAGTCATCAGTGGCGCACCGAGGGGAGGATTTGGGGTTAACCCCCCCCCCCCCCGAGAAGTCTGGTTACAATTTACACAATCAAATAACAGCAGAAATAAAATATATAGGGAATAAAATACAAAAGCCTGAAGTATAATTTTTAACAAAAATCTTTAAAAAATCCCAAATTGCAAAATTTTTCGCCTGCGGCGCTATAACACCTTTCATTTCTACGATTTCGTGTCAAAATGGTCTTTTTAATGTAATTTTATCAAAACATTTTTCCTGCGATTTTTTCGCAAAAATTTTTGCCTGCGGCGCATTTTAGCATTTTTACAAAAAAAATTAAGGGTAAATAACACACTCATATTCTTTAAAATTTTTATTTAATTTTAAGTCAAAAATTGCATTTTAAGTGTTACATTCACAAAAAAAATTTGAAGTGTGATTCTGACATCAAATTTTGGGTAAATAAACAATTTGAGCCCAGGTCTGCGCTTGTAAGCACCTGTTCCTTGTATCAATTATGGTCAAATGTTTACTAAATTAATTTTTTTTATTTTTTATCATTAAACCCCCCCCCCCTTCCTCCCCGAAGTCAATTCCTGGGTGGGCCACTGAAGTGATTTTTGAACTACGGTTTTTTTCCATCTCCTCTGGGAATACCCGAACCCCCCCCCCCCCAAAACCATCGAGTTTTGGACTCCCTGTATATAAACCCTTTGTAAATAAAGAAAATCTAAAAGTTGTTCTTAATATTATTGATTCCAGTCAGTCTTTGAAGAAAGCGATGACGCTGTAGAAAAAAGTCCAGAAATCAGTGAAAAAAGCAGCTTGAATAGGGTGTACTTTGATCCTTTTCCTCCCTATAGAAAAAAAAAATAAAATTTTGTTATTTCTAATCAAGATCGTATCGAGATATATTTTTATTAAATCGTTTAATGGACAGGCAAAAATATCAAAGTAATAGGGACTTATCGGTACACTATCGGCATCATAAAAGTGGTACACAATACTTGTTGTTGTAATACCTTGGTCTATTTTTACAAACAAAGTCACCCATTATTGTATTTTTCTTAAACTGTCAAAGTATGTCATTCTGTATTTCAGTCTGACAAATAAATAAAAAATGCCTCCACAAATTTCTTTATTTGATAAAGCCCAACTCCTGGCAAAACTACAACTAGGACGTGGCTAGACATTATGGACGCAGTAAAACCACGATTATAAAAATTAAAAAACGATAGGAAGAAGATCAGAAAATATAGAGAAAACAAGGGACTGGTTTATTGAAAGTTTCAACTGATGAACAAGATTATGACCTTATCGCTTTCATGGAAGAAAACCCTTTTGCATCTGTTGCCCAGGCAAAGAGATTAACCCAATTTCCAGGATGTGTAAGAGTGGCACGAAATCGCGTAAGGAAAGGCTCCAATTTAAGATGTCGTGTAGCTGCTAAAAAAATTAAACTTACGAATGAAAAAAAAACAGGCCAGGTTACTTTTTGGCTTTAATTACTCTCTAAACTTTTTGCGAAAGGTAATATTTTCCGATGAAAAAGTTTTCCAGTCCTGTAGTGACGGCAAACAAATTCGGGTGTATCGTCCAGCAAGAACGCGCTATGAGATCGCGCTGGAAGATTTTCGGTAAATATATGGGGTTGGATTTCTGCTAGAGGTCATGGTGCTCTATTTCGAATCAATGGAAGGCTCACAGCACAGCTTTACGTGGACATTTTAGAGAACACCATGCTTCCAGCCGTCACAGAACTTTATTAAGACCAGTTTATTTTTCAACAAGACAACTGCCCTGCTCATAAGGCCAGAATTTGGCAAACTTGGTTTCGGGAGCCAAATATTCTTCCTTGTGCCGGGAAATCAACATCACTTGGTCCAGTTAATAGTCTATGCTTATGAAGAATTGATTGGTTAAAATGAAAACGTTTTTGAAATTTTGGCTCATTCTCTACCAAGAAGGTTAAACGGGATAATTGGGGTGAATGGCGCAATGCCTAGATATTAAAATTTATATACCTAATAATTTGTTTCTATTGTTTTATAATTTTCGTTACAGCTGTGTTTTTTAATTTTTGTTATAGTTGTTTTATGCGTTAGTGTATTATTGTAATATAAAAATTATTTTTAAAGCAATCTTTGATGTCAATATTTTCACATTTTAGTACCAGCCTGTCACAAAATATAATCCGGTAGTTAACCATACAATTTAAAAAATACCTATGTTTATCACGTACCACTTTTATGATGCCGATAGTGTACATAAAGACGGCACTATTTTGACAATTCCGCACAAATTTTAAAGGGATTCTGACATTGTGTGCCTGCCTTTAATAAAGGACGGCATTAACTTTAATTTGTCAACTTTAAGAATGGCACAATATGAGCATGTTTAGATGACATGTTTACATGACAAAAATGTCAGAAACCTTTCAACCTACGTGCGGAAATGTCAAAAATAGTACCAAGTCAGGCTATGCCGACTTTATGTACCGATATGTCCCTAATGGCTTGATCTTTGTCTTTAAGCAGTGGCGTAGCCAGGGGGGTTTTGGGAGTTAAAACCCAGGAGGTCCAACCCAATCTACAATAAACTAGCTCTCCCTTTACCCTTTACCTTGTGAGGTGTGTGCGATGCTATGACGTCATTAATTGTTACAATTTTAGTTTAATTCTAGGGAATTTTTATCACCAGCATTTAAGACTTTAATAAATGGCATTCTTAGTATAATTTTTCGTAAAATTTTCACCTGAGCGCATTTATCTATATAGACCACCGCAACCCCCCCCCCCCCTTCTTGGCATCTAACTCAATCTACCTTTTCAAAAATATTTTACAAAAAACCTAAGAGATTAAAATTTGTAAAGAGTTTTCTGTTTTTTTGTCAAAATTTTCGCCTGCAATAGCAATATGAAATATTGTTTAATTTTTGTCAACAACATATGAAACGCGTAAAAATAGCATTTTAGTGTAATTTTTCCAATATTTTTGCCTGCGCCGCATTTAAGGGTTATTTTTTAAAAAATCTGCAAATGAAACTAGATGAGACTAGCTTTTAAAAAAAGTATTAAACCATCCCTCTCCCCTCCCTTCAGTTCAAGAGCTCGAGCAGTAGGCACGTACCTATCTAATTTTTTAAAATATGCAATAGGTAGATAGTTGATTTTAATTAAATGATGAAACCTCCTCCGGTGTCGATTTCTGGCTACGCCACTGCTTTAAGGAGTTGTACCTTGCATCCGAATTTAGTAAAAAATATTCTCGCCTCTATAAAAAGATACATTTTAAGTAAATAATACTTTTTGCAGTACCTACCTGACCCATATCTCCGTTACTACCAAGAATAGTTTTCAAAAGTCCTGTCAAAAACGATCCAGAATCCAGTGGTGGGGGTTTTTTGGTACTCACGCCTTCTGGGGCTTCCGGCTAGAAATCATTAAGATAAAATTTCATTAGCTTGATACTGTTTTTAATTTTTTTATTTTTAAAAGGCAAAATTTTATATGTGAATCCCGCTCTATTAGACGAAACCACATTAAATGGTTACAAAGAATTGTTTTTTTTTTGTTTTTAACCTTAAAAGCTATTATTATTTATTCCGCCTTTTCAAGTTATATAAAAATAACGGCAAAATCTACCCACACACTTCGGTTTTGCAACTAAACTGTATCAATAACACTTAAAGGCGAATTCATGTGGTCAGTTCACATTACTTAGGTCACCTCAGATAGGGTAAAAAGAGACCAAAAACATGCCTAAGGCGAGTTTGGGTAACTTAATATATGTAGTATGAATAAATAAAATTTAATCCTTTTACTTACCGGGGCACTCAAGGCTGGCAGGACACCATTAGTGATTTTTCCAACAAAAATTCCGGCTTGTTTCTGAAACAGACCATAAATACTTAAAAAATGGCGCCCGCTTGCATACAAAGCACGAACAGTCATTCGACATACATTTTTTCCTTAAATTCACAGGGGTGTGTTCAGATTTTTACGTCCTCGAGTGCGCAATCGTGCATTTTACAGCCCTCATTTGCGCGCGGAAGGTAGCACTTTACCGCAGAGTGTGTAGTAAAGTTACTTTACAGCACGGCGCGCCGTGCGGTAAAGTAAAATCGTAGAAATTCTATATCATTTGGCACATATTTTCGCAAAGTGGCACCAGAGATTTGACACCCTGATGGACGAGCAGAAATTTATATATTATATTATGAATCCATCTAACAGAGTGCCTTTCTAAAACAAATGGAGTTCTAGTTAAATAGAAATTAATCTAATGAGACACACAAATTTTAGCTGTCAAAGGGATCGGTGATAGCGCTCTATGAACTGTTCATACAACGGTGATAGTAATGCCTAATTTTTGTAATTTAACCTTATCGCACAGTGTACGGTAAAGTAACTTTACAGCACGGCGTGCGGTAAAGTAAAGTTACACAAATGTTATGTAAATTTGTATTATTAATATTGCAAAAGGAAGTTTTAATGTAATTTTTTAGGTTTCAATAACACAAGTTTGGTGAAAATTTCTATTTATATCACTAAAAAACGAAGTTTTAATGCAATTTTAATAGTTTAACTTTACCGCACCGCGTGCATAAATGTGGTAGTAACTTTGTATTATTATTTGAAAAATTATTAAAAAAAAACCCTCTAAATAGAAAAAACTAATAAGACTCTACATATACGGCGTATACAAGGAGGGAGGAGGTAATGAGGGTAATTACCCCTCTTCCCAAAGACCCCAGGTAGTTTATAAAAAATTACACCGCAAAATACGCACACCTAGAACTACTTTATTTTTTGTTTGTTGTTTTGTATGTTTTAGGTATTTTATTCTTTTTTTTTCGTGTGTAAACTATTAACTGATAATCAATAATTACTCAGATTTAGTTAATTGTTATTTTCAAAATATATATCATCTAGTATAGTTTATATTCTGTTAGCTGGCCCAACTGTCAAACCAATACACTTTTTTATATATAATAGCAGCAAAAGCGTTTGTTGTTTTTTTAGCTGAACCTTAGATTAAAAAGAGACAAGATATCTGGTCCAACGAAAACTCCTTGGAAAATAATAACCACTGTTTAACAAAGGTGAGAAATATCGATTATTTTTCTATCCTTTTAAACGACGTTAGAACGATAGGGACAGAGAATTCTGTCTCAACCACTCTAGGTCGTGATTGGCTTGTGGTGTTATTTATTTTAAAATTTCGGGATGTTTTCAGCAGTTTATAAGTCGTTTTAAAACTACATTTTGTCAAAAAACGTTTATAGTGTGTTTTTTCACCAGCATCGTCCAATGTTTTGAAGACAAAGGGAGAGCAAGTGAAATCAGTCAGTGGCGGTACATGCCGGTAGGTACACAGAAAAAAAAAAGTTTATAAAATATACTTAAATGTTAGATACTTAGATTAAAATATTAACAAACACGTTTTTTTTATGAAATAGTTAATGCGATATTTTCGAACGTTTTTATAAGGTTTTTTCTCAAGGTTTTTTTTTTATAAAGACGATAAAATAAAGCATACTTTTGATGAAGTAGTTAATGCGTAAATAAGATATTTTCGAAGATTTTTTTTATAAAGACTATAAAATAAAGGTAGGTAAAGTCCTTAAACCAACTTGCAAACAACAATAAAAGTTAATTCACATGTCTTCAGGTTTGTAAGAATATTGAATTCCTACCTCTTATCAGAATATTAAGGTTGATTTATACTGTCGCCGTTGCCATCTGCGCTCGCCCTTCAAATTAATATTTAAATATTTTTGTCTGTCCTAGATGTTTCTATATAACCTAAGAATTATTGACTTTATTGTGTACTGAAGAAGTCAGTATAAGTAAGTTTCTGCTAATGACCAGAAAAAATTAAATTATTAACATTAACAAACACAATAACATAATTTTTTGCTAGTGGGTAATATTTTTTTCTCTTTATATTCCAGGTGCTATGAACTGTGTTTCTTTGTTTTAATGTTTGGCATAATTTTATTGTGCTGAAAATTGAAATTGCTATAAATCATATACAGACTTTGTAATAAATTTCTTTTGTATAAAATTATACTACAAACATTTATTGACATTTAATGTTTTTTAAATTATATAAATTTATATTTAAGTAGGTACGCCACTGGTGTGTTTACTGTAAACAACAGAGAGGTAAACATTGTTCCATATAATAATATAACCAAAGTCTCCGTAAGTGTCAGGTATCTTGTCTCTTTTTAATCTAAGAGAACAAGACCTTTGTTAACTAACTCTTCAGTGCCCTTTAGCCTACTGTTGCCGCCAATTTTATAAGGGTGCTCATCAGACCGGTCTTGTGAGTGCGGAGGGGGAGCATATGAGGAATTAGATAAAACAAGGAAAAAAGTAGTACTGGTCGGACGTCATAGTTGCGCAGGACCATTGTAAATCGGGAGAGAGAGAGACAAGTAAAATGGATTTTGTCAGTTAATACGGTCAATAATACGGCCGCGATTGTAGGCCAAAGGATACTAAAACGATAAAGAGCAGTAAACTGGATTTTTAATTGAGATGGTGTTGCACGGAAGCGAAAAAAAAGTGGAAAGACCCTCTGAGAAATTTCACAAAAATGACACCCTTATATAGGGTGTTTAAGTTCAACAGAAAGTAGGCACATCAATTGAATCGACTTGACATTATATTTTTTTTCTTAAGTTTGGCTTCCACAAAATCAATAAATGTTATTTTTTTATTATACTTTTTCGTATTATATTATTATTTTGTATTTTTTAAATTTTTGTCAATAGAAAAACTCAAGTTATATCATTTAAAGATCTGTTTCAAGCCCGCCTGTAAACGTGATACATATTTGTTAGAATACATATTTGTTTGTGCGTTGTTTTTTTAGTCAAAGTGAAGTGTTTTCGGCCTTTTTCGTTGAGGTTTTGATTTGTTAACGCCTTTGCTGCTGGGCGCGCACGATGTCATTCGGCGTTAAAACTGAACACACCCCGAACAGCGTTTTTTATTTTTTTTGCTAATTGGCTGTGTTTTTTTCATATTTTTTGACAAAAATGAGTCAACTTATCGTAATATTTTTAAGGGTTCCCATTAGTTTTTTAAAAAATTGCATGGAACTTTCACGGGTTGAACACGCATGAATAATTTAATCGCACCGTCATCGTCACTCAATAATAAATAAATATTTATTTACCGCATTGGGGGCAAATCCTTTAATCACAGCTCCTAGGATTCCTGATAAAAAGGCCCCTACGTCTGATCCACCTTCTCCCTAAAAAACAAGTACAAACCAATGCACATCTTCTCCTTGGTCAGACTCCCCACTTTCTACAGGATTTAGAAGTTTATTTAAAAGTAGACAATTTCTGAAATACAAAATGTAAGTGATACTTTGTGACTTACAGTTGGAAATGGTGTAGTTTTTGCTTAAAATAGAAAGTAATGACATGAATAAAACTGGTTAAAAAAGTTTTGCCTAAATAAAATGTAAAAACTGCATTTTAAATAAATATCACACTTAAATTTAATTTAATAAACTTCGTTCCGAATTTACTTTCCTCAAACTTTTGTTTAAATCGCGAAGGCTAGCTCACCCAGAGTGAAAACAAAAATACAAAATGTAGAAACAAAAAAGAAATTTAATAAAAAAATATGTTTGCAATCGAAGTTTTTGGTTAAAATGAATTTTTGGATGAACGCAAGAAGTTTAGTATCATAGTTTTTGGTTAAAATTAATGCATTTATATGAAAAATGTTAGTATCGTAGATTTTGGTTAAAATGGATACCTGGATGAACGCACGAATTTTATTATCGTAGTTTTTTTTTTAAATGGATGCATGAATGAACGCAAGAATGTAAGTATCGTAGTTTTTGGTGAAAATTGATGCATTTATGAACGTAAGAATGTTAGTATCCTAGTTTTTGGTTAAAATGAATGCGTGAATGAACGCAAACATGTTAGTATCTTAGTTTTTGGTTAAAATGGATGCATGAATAGGCTAGGCGTAGTTTTTTATTAAAATGGATGCACGGATGAACGCAAGAATATTAGTATCGTAGCTTTTGTTTAAAATGGACTGCCGAAGGAACGCAAAAATGTTAGTATCATAGTTTTTGGTTAAAATAGAGGCATGGATATACAGAAGAATGTTAGTGTCGTAGTTTTTCGTAAATATTTATGGATGAACCAAAAAACTAATTTTTAGTATTGTAGTTTTTGATCAAAATATATGTTTGAGAAGAAACTTGGAAAAAACTGAAAATATAATCCCACTCCTCAAAAATATTAGCTTCGAATTAACCCTCGCAGAAAGTACCAAATGTTTGACTTAAGTATCGAAGAGTTTAAAAATGTTTCAAAACTTAATTGTTTCGACGCGTCCCCGTCCCCGTTTTTACAAAGAATATCTCTTTTCTCTAAATTACTTACCCCAAAAAAGCCTTTTAAAAGTTCCGTAAGACCATCAAAATTGTAGGTGCCATCATCATTTTGCTAAAAGTAATTAAAAAAATTAATGGAAAATAAGGGATTTGCGACCTCTAGATTTGGCATGGAAAAATAAAAATACTCACTGTGCTTAAGCTTCCAAGAAGACCAACTATTGCTTCTACATCAATCCCTCCGTCAGGCTAAAAAATCAATAAAGAATTGGCAATATTCCTGGACAGCCATTTTGTTTCACGTAAAATTTTTGACAACTTTTTATAACCAAATGTCACTAATTGTTTACTAGGTTGTCAGTACAAAAGTCCCAAGAAAATCAAGTCTTCTGGACGTGTATTCTTGAACAAGGAGTGGCATAGATCTATATTCTTGACCGATGATCCGATCTTACGGATCCCATGAAAATCAAACGTTCCCGATCGCATGGTCCGAAACCGGGGAACAACATCGAATCTAGTGACGCTTGCGCAAGAAAGAGATTTTCTGTACTTTTTATTTGTGGGAGGTAATAGATCTCATGCGATAGATCCCATCGCACGAGAGAAAGACCGGACCGTATGACTTCCAAGAATACAACTGACAATTTTTGTACGCGAACCAAAATGTCCGCCCAGAATATTGTCAATTGATTAATTTTGTAGTTTGACAGGCTGAACTAAAACAAAATCTTCAACAGAAAAGAGAATGTCAAGGAGAAATAAGAAAGGTTTACATGTTCGTAAATGGCGTTTGGCAAACTAAAAACCATAATTTTAAAAATGATTTAGCGAGGGTGAATAAATAATAACAAAAAACAAAGAATAGCGGGCTTTTCCTAAAAAAAAAGTGGTAACCGTAGACCCGGGTTTCGCACTTGTGGTGCTCATCAGTACGGTGCTAGGAATTAAAGGAGATGAAATAATGATGTTATGATGACAAAATATGAAACATGATTTATGTAAAAAAAATACCATATGCTAAATTGCAGAATCGGCAGATATACTTTCAATTTGAAGGAAAATTAAGCGTCTCTACGGAGACAGATACCGTTATCTTTACAGATATCCTAAGCTAAGCTAAGCTCTGGAGTTGATAAATTCAAAAAGGATTTAGCGACGGTAAAGAAACAACAAAAAACAAAGAATGTCAAACATTATAACCTCATTGTTTCATCTTCTAATTCCTAGCACCGTACTGATGAGAACCACAAGTGCGAAACGTAGGTTTACGGTTACCATTACCTTTTTTGAGGGAAAACTTGCTATTATTTGGTTTTTGTTTTTAAAAACCATAATGTTTGGTTATGATGTCAAAAATCAGAATTTTTAAAAGTCCAGCAAGGTCAAAGTCAGTCAAACTCAGAAATTGGCCAATTGGACGAATATTTCCACCTTTTCAAAACAGTTGACATTGCACTGTAACTTGTACAAAAAGTTTTTTATTATTGGTACCAAGAAGTAAAAAAAAAGAAATACAAAGTTCTACATTTTATTTGTCAAGACATATTTTGTTATTTTATACGTAATACTGTGTATATTGTGTCTTTTTTATATTTTACAACTTAAATTATTTAATGTCAACAGTGCTGACACTTCAACATTTAATAATAAACAAAATAACTAAAAGATTAGAAAAGTTCATATTTTTCAACTAAAACCCATCTCATGTAAAAATCACATGAATAACTCGGAAACTGTGTCAAATCTTTGATTTATTTACTCGCAAAAATGGGCATTCTAGCTTATAAACGACCCACCATGTTTTCTTGCTTTCAGGCCGTTGTGATCATCATGACACACCATAATTTCCGGCACTCGGCCCTGCTCTCACCCTGGTAAAAAAACGCATAGGATCTCATGAAAGTTGGTAAATTTTATGCTGTTTTAGTCGCGAAAACTGATAGAAAAAATCTGTAATTTATGAGGTTTGTCTTGGTTTTTAGAAGTTTGTTTCACATTATAAAATCTCGTCAAACTTTTCTAAGATATTTGACGCAGATTTTTTGGCAGGGCAGGCTGTGATGATTAACTACATCATATCAACACCGCCAAAGCGCAGCAGGGTTGATTTATTTAGCATTAGGATGCCTATTTTCAAAGGTTACGTGTAATAATACTAATCATCAATGCTTGAAATTTTTGGTGGTAACAAAAATTTAATTAAACATCAATTGAATGATTTGACTATGTTTTTTACCTTGCTGAGTCCACCCAAAAAGGCAGAAATCAATCCTGTAAACATGTTTGCGTCTTCCTCACTGCTGTCAACTTCCTGCGATTCAAACTCCTCGTCAACCTCAGAGGTTGAAGTTCTGTTCTTTCCAGAGATTTCGACGTTGGGATTTGTACTGTTTATACCTAAAATAGTAGTTTTGGCAATTATTGGCCAAAATAATGCTTTCCCCAGAAGTGTGTTACGTGAAAAAAAAGCACATTTTATCCGCTACATGCAAACTCTATTTAAGGACGGCTATGACGGTACACGAGAGCATGCTTAGTTTGTTACTATCTACTAAGTTTTCAAATTTCGGACCATATCCTTGGTCTTTTATTTAAGGCTTAAAATATTTTAGCATAATTTAAGGGGTAACCTTTGTGTTTAAGTAATTTTTACTATGTTCTTCACATTTTTATGCCATGATTTTGCCCACATTTTAAAGTTTTCTTTCCAATCTTTCGATTTCTAGAACAAAGCACTTAAATTTTTCAAGTTTTCACTGTTTTTTTAGCATTTAAAAAACATTTTTTCTCTGTTAAAATGAAAAATATTTAGAGAGAGAGGGTAGAATGTTAGAGGTAGATGGAGAGATAATTTAGTGAAGTGCAGAAATATTTAAGATTGTTAACAGCAGGCCATAAAAAAGTATTTTAGAGAAAGATGAAAATAATTTAAGGCAACTGTTTAATAAAAATTTCTGTTATGTCATCTGTTTTTCTTCTTTAGTGGTGTCGTGCATATGATTTTTATTTTGCCATTTTTATACAAAAACCAGCAAAAATTGTAGTTTTTCAAAGCATAAAATGTGTCAGACATAAGGTGGTATTAATTTCTTTCAATTAAAATTCTTTGCAGTCTTTAAATTTACCAAAAAACGTGTCCTACTATAAGTGTATTCAAGCAAATTTTAGGGGTCATCATGGCTTTACCATAACCAGTGGCGTAAACAGGGGGGTGGGTTGGGTAAACCCCCCCCAGGAAGTCCAACCCAGTCTACAATAAATTAATAATTATCAAGGGCCCCAGGGAGAGCTATACCTCTCACACTTTTTTGACCCTTTACTCCGGTTTATGACATGTGTTTGGTGTCACATCTTAAATTTTAAAAATTTTGCATGCGGTGCTATGACGTCATTAATTACAAGTACAATTTTAGTTTAATTCTAAGGAATTTTTATCACCAGCATTCAAATCGTGTAATAAATGGCATTGTTAGTATAATTTTTCTTAAAATTTTCATCTGCGGCGCATTTTATGAATATAGGTATACCACCGCAACCCACCCCTTCTTGGCATCCAACCTAATCTAATTTTTAAAAAATATTTTACAAAAAACCTAAGGGATCAAAATTTATAAAGAAATTTTTGTTTTTTTTGTCAAAATTTGCGCCTGCGGCGCTATACCAAGATTAAATATTGTTACAATTTTGTTTAATTTTAATCAATTTTTTATCAACAACATTTGAAACGCGCAAAAAATAGCATTTTATTGTAATTTTTTCAAAATTTTTGTCTGCAGCTCATTTAAGGGATAATTTTGAAAAAAATCTGCAAATGAGACTAGATGAGACTTGCTTTTAAGTATTTTTGTTCCGAATACACAAACTCAGGCACTTATTAAACCACCCCTCTCCCTCCCTTCAATTCAAGAGCTCAAGCAATGGGCACCTACCTAATTTTGAAAAATTTTCCATAAATAGGTAGTTGATCTTTATTAAATGATGAAACCCCCCCCTCCCAGAGTCGATTTTTGGCTACGCCACTACCATAACTGTTGGACATTTAATTTTTTGACACTTGTATGCAAAAAAGCCATGCCAAGCCATCTTATTTGCGAACAGTGACTAAAAGTGTGCTTTGGATGAAGGCATAAAAATATGCTCACTGGGTTAGGAAATAAATGACCTCACATTAATTCTTTACCACAAGACATTTCCGCACTGGGATTTTTTATTATCGGACTTTTTTCGTTACGTCTACTTGACTCTCCTTACGTCCAATCGCCTCAGAAGTTAGGTGGTCATGGAAAGAATATTGTACCTATACCTAGCACGAGTACCTTTTCCGCGCTTGCTGGTCGAACGACACGCAATCACGTGAGGGAAAGGGGCATTTTCTATACTTGCTAGGAAAAACAGGATATACTTTAAAAAAGAGAAGATCAAAAGATCTTGGGAGGAAAGAAAGAAAATTCAAAATTGGATGAGTGTCCTACAAGGAACACACAAAAGACCAAAGCGAAAGTTGAAACAATTAAACGATGTTTCGCCCGGGGTGACCAGCGTGGGCTCATCAGTAGATTCACTAGTCACCCTCAATCCAGACATCATTTAACACCATCGCACACACTGACTTCCAATTCTAAATCACTTACAAATAGACATCGTTCCGCATGGTACTTATTATAAGTCACCTGATACGGGTTCGTCCTGGCGTGTTAATCTTTCCAATAGGAATATGCTCCTAAGACAATTAAAACAAGAAGTTAAACTTCCAAATCAGTTACATCAACTGAAAAGAATCTAAAAAAGAGACGATCAAAAGATCTTGGGAGGAAAGAAAGAAAATTCAAAATTGGATGAGTGTCCCACAAGGAACACACAAAAGACCAAAGCGAAAGTTGAAATAATTAAACGATGTTTCGCCCGGGGTGACCAGCGTGGGCTCATCAGTAGATTCACTAGTCACCCTCAATCCAGACATCATTTAACACCATCGCACACACTGACTTCCAATTCTAAATCACTTACAAATAGACATCGTTCCGCATGGTACTTATTATAAGTCACCTGATACGGGTTCGTCCTGGCGTGTTAATCTTTCCAATAGGAATATGCTCCTAAGACAATTAAAACAAGAAGTTAAACTGCCAAATCAGTTACATCAACTGAAAAGAATCTAAAAAAGAGACGATCAAAAGATCTTGGGAGGAAAGAAAGAAAATTCAAAATTGGATGAGTGTCCCACAAGGAACACACAAAAGACCAAAGCGAAAGGAGAAACAATTAAACGATGTTTCGCCCGGAGTGACCAGCGTGGGCTCGTCAGTGGATTCACTAGTCACCCTCAATCCAGACATCATTTTACACTATCGCACACACTGACTTCCAACTCTGAATCACTCACAAGTGTGATGTCTGGATTGAGGGTGACTAGTGAATCCACTGACGAGCCCACGCTGGTCACCCCGGGCGAAACATCGTTTAATTGTTTCTCCTTTCGCTTTGGTCTTTTGTGTGTTTCTTGTGGGACACTCAACCAATTTTGAATTTTCTTTCTTTCCGCCCAAGATCTTTTGATCTTCTCTTTTTTATATTATTTTCGGTTGATGTAACTGATTTGGAAGTTTAACTTCTTGTTTTAATTGTCTTAGGAGCATATTCCTATTGAAAAGATTAACACGCCAGGACGAACCCGTATCAGGTGACTTATAATAAGTACCATGCGGAACGATGCCTATTTGTGAGTGATTCAGAGTTGGAAGTCAGTGTGTGCGATGGTGTTAAATGATGTCTGGATTGAAGGTGACTAGTCAATCCACTGACGAGCCCACGCTGGTCACCCCGGGCGAAATATCTTTTAATTGTTTCTCATTTCGCTTTGGTCTTTTGTGTGTTCCTTGTGGGACACTCATCCAATTTTGAATTTTCTTTCTTTCCTCCCAAGATCTTTTGATCTTCTCTTTTTTAGATTCTTTTCGGTTGATGTAACAGATTTGGAAGTTTAACTTCAGGATATCCTTTATTATACGACTTTATACCTACCATCTTGACGGGGGTTCCTAGTTTCGTCCAGATTTTTAGCATCATTACTTAAAATTGGATCTATGCTATTTGGTTTATTGTTGGCCTTTTTAGGAGTTTTAGAGTCCTTGAAATTTGTTGACTGGATTCCATTTTCCTAAAAATTATAGTTTTTGTATACGTAAACTAATTTGTCTTTTAAATATACTCCATTTAGTCGAAATCAATCACTGTTTCAAAACGATCCGAATAGCTTATATTAAAGATATTTGAATTGCCTTTATAAATGCGACTTTTTCAAAAAAATCATTGATTTGTTGAGATATTCACATTTAAGTTTACCATGAACAAAATATTAAACCATTTTGTGAGTGCCTATTACACCGTCAATATTTACATTTGCAGTTTAATTTTAAACAATTTTTTATTAACAGAATTTAAAACGTATCAAAAGCGACAATATAATATAATATAAATAATAATATCAAAGAACTTCCCGATTTTTATTAAAAACTTTTCTTGATTTTGTTTTAGCTCTTATATACTTCCATGGGAAACATCAACAATATTGGCTTATTTTTACATGTTAAATTTAAACCTAAATACTTTTAATACGTTTAGCTATTTTGTTAGCACATCCGTAAACTTATACCAAACGGGTTCAAAACAAAGTCAATTACATTTTTACTTATTTTTGCCATTTTTCGAACGAGGCTCGATTTGTGGCCACAACTTTACGTTGGAACAAACAAATAAATTTTTATTAAAATGCACTCAAAAGAAGAATTTTTTTTTCGCGATGGGCGCAAATTAAAAATTTTAACTTTAGGTATCGTATATCGGTTACATCGACGATTCACCTAAGAAATAGTTGTATTACTCTATAACCTAAGGAAATTTTCAAAGGCTTGGCAAGCACGGCAATCTCACCCGTTCTCAGATTCTTTAGATGAAAGCTTTATGTTTATCATTCGAATAGAAGAAGAATTTAGTTCTTTTGAAAATTCAATATGGCGGATTCAAGAGGAACGATTTTTAGTCGTGTTTTACTAACCAATTTTAACTGAGTTATACACATCCGACTGTCGTCAAATTTGGTATGCGGTTAAAGTTCCGGTAATAATACAATAATTTAGTATTGTTAGGCACTTCCTCTCCCCCTACGATGTCAACCAAAATTGGTATAGGAAGGTTTTTGGGGAAAGGAATACGAATTTTTTTATTAGATTATTGCATGTTTTGCTAACCAATTCTAACTGAATTATACACATCCGACTGTCTTCAAATTTGGTATGCATTTAAAACTCCGGTAACAATACAAAAACTTGGTATTTTAGGCACCCCCTCCCCCCTACGAGAGGAGTGGAGTAAGGAAATCACCTAAGTTTGTCCGCTTTCAACCAAAATTGGTATACGGGGTTTTTTTGGGGATAAGAAATACGAATTTTTGATCAGATTTTGAAAATTCATTATGGCGGATTCAAGATGGACACAACATAAACAATTATTGTTTTGCTAACCAATTTTAACTGACTTATACGCATCCGATTGTCTTCAAATTTGGCATGCATTTATAGTTCCGGTGACAATACAATAATATGGTATTATCAGGTACCCGCCTCCCCCTAACGAAGGAAGTATAGGGGGAAAAATATTTAGTTTGTTCGATTTTAATCAAAATTGGCATAAAGAGGTTCTTAGAGAAGGGGATTGTGAATTTTTGACCAGATTTGAAAATATCAATATGGCGGGTTCAAAATGGACGATTTGGAGTACAAATCTAAAAATTAAAAATATAATTTTATATAAAAAAAGCATTTCAAATCCAAGCTTTTATACAAAAATATAAAGTTCACTATCATAATTATTAGAGCGATGGGCGGATTATAGAAAGTTTGGCCATGTTGACCCGAAAAATTTATGTTATTGATTATATGATTGTTTTCAAGAATCTGAATTCACTTCAACTCGACCTAATTTACGGCCATCGCTTTTATTATTATGATATCGGAATGATAAAAATTATTTTCTGCTTTTTAGTGAACTTTATATTTTATAAAAGCTTGTATTTGAAAAGCTTTTTTTTATATAAAATTATTTTTTAATTTTTATATTTGTATCCTAAATCGTTCATTTTGAATCCGCCATATTGAAATTTTCAAATCTGATAAAAAACTCATAATCCCCTTCCCTAAAAACCTCTGTATGCCAATTTTGATTGAAATCGAACAAACTAAATCTTTTTCCCCACCACTTCCCTCGTTAGGGGAGGTGGGTACCTGATAATACCATATTATTGTAATGTCACCGGAACTATAAATGCATTACCAAATTTGAAGACAGTCGGATGTGTATAAGTCAGTTAAAATTGGTTGGCAAAACATCGGAAAAAATCGTTGATCTTGAATTCGCCATATTCTGATCAAAAATTCGTATACTTTATCCCCAAAAATCCCCGTATACCAATTTTGGTTGAAATCGGACAATCTAAATATTATATATAAATGCATTACCAAATTTGAAGACAATCGAATTGGTATAAGTCAGTTATAATTAGTTAGCAAAACATGACCAAAAATCGTCCATCTTGAATCCGCCATATTTATTTTTTTAAATCTGATCGAAAATTCGTATTCCTTATCCCCAAAAATCCACGTGTACCAATTTTAGATGAAATCGGACAAACTTAGGCGTTTTCTTCCCTCCAGGAAATGCCTAAAATTACCATATTATTTCATTCATTTGAGATTTCATAACCAGTCCCTTGTATGATGTGTAGAGTTTGCAGTATTTACGTTTATGTATTGGATCAAAACTTGCGGCCTTGGTGATATCTAGTACAGTATGATCAATTGTCTTCCGATAACAATAACAAAATGGCAAAAAAATAGTTCAAAACCTTCTATTACATCAACTCATGATAAAATTTAAACTAAACGAAATCGCCAATTTTCTGAATGAGGCCCTGTCCATTAGTGTAGCCAAAAGTCTAGGGAAAAACAAAAAAATAAACGTCAGACTAATTCTCGTTGACAGTTGACGTCAATCAATGTGGATAAATTTCGGGTGGAAAATACTGTATAAATGGGAAAGTGTGTGTGTGTGTGCTTGTTTCTCAATCACACGAAAACGGCTGAACCGATTTGGATGAAATTTGGTATGAAGTTATTATGTAACCTGTATTGAAATATAGGCTACTTTTTATTTGACATTTCGCTCAATGACAGCTGTCAAATTACATTATTTTTTGATACCGCGTGCAACGCCGCGGGTCGACCGCTAGTCTCCTACAAATCAGAATTGGCTTAAAGAATGTCTCCCTGTTTTTTAAAAACGATATTTATAATTTGACTGATATTATATTTAGCTCGGGAAATATAGTCGTTGTAGGTTTTCAAATTGTCACCCTGTATATAAAATTAATGACGGTTCCTTTTACTATTAGTATGTTTTCATATCGTATTCAATATCTATCGAAAATCAAGCACCTTGTTCTATCATATATCACGCTCTTTGTCGGAACAGAGAACATGCTTTGTGAAAGAAAAAGACGTCATACTTTTTAATACGTATTGAGTACAGTGTGAAGACATACATTTTAATGAGATTCAAACCGTCATCAAGAAATTCTCATCACTAATTTAAAATAATATAAAGGATCGAGCTCAATACATACAATACAAAAAAAATATATTTTGGGTCATTTCATTTAAAATGAACTGATTAATTTAAAATGACACATCAATCTATTTTAAATCTGAGTAGGTATTAATTACCATGATTACATTTAAGAGGGTGGTTAAAATAACGGACAGAAGTGCAGTTGACCATGCAGTTTCGATTTTTTTTTTGTTAGTCACAGCTTTGTGGGAAACTAATTAATAATTAGTAAATATTGAGTAATAGTTGTTTGCTGTAATAAGCTTTGAATGAATAAATTATAAACAGAGGTTGTTCGTGAAATTTTTGAACGGGTACAAAAATATATTTACAAAATTATAATTAAAGCATTCGTTACCAGAAAATTAATATGTTTGAAAAAAGAACCCTGCACAAATTACATTGGAAATGGCTTTCGGTTAAATGTCATAATTTTTTTATATGTTGTAGTACTCGATCAACGAAGCACAAAAATAAAAAAAACGAGATAGGGAGCAGGATTACTTTCTAAGATATGGAGCTTTAACCTTGACATGTTTTTAAGCTATATTTTTAGACATGGTCCAAGTTTTTTTCCACAACTTTGTTAATTACCGCCGAAATAAAATGATTCGAAGCTCTATTTGTCTGGAATGAAACACCCCTTCCAACCATATAACAATGTTTTTATATGGTTTCTTTGGTACCACCAGAAAAGTCACTGATTTGTAAGTTTTAAAAAAGAAAGAAAACGACCATTTTTTAAAAAATGACAATTCTCTTTTTCTTTAAAACAAACGGCCAGATTTTAAAAATTTTCACATATGTTATTAAAAATATTGCCACTTCTCTAAAGAAAAAATTTTTAGCTTGAGTGGTAACATAAATGTCAAAAATGGTAGGCGCCTTTAATGTTTTTTAATATTTTTGATATTGGAGAAATTTAAATATATTATAGGTAGGTTATAAAAACTTTTTATGGACAAATCCAACCCAAAAGCTTAATACCATTATGTTGGTACCAATTAGTACCCTTTGGTACTTGTATTTAACTAATCAAATTGCTCGTGTGGTATATGCTTTTAGGATAACTTGGGGTCGCCGGTAACGAATTTGATAACATTTTTCCGCTTACTATTATCGTTTTTCTACGAAAAAAAAAGAAGGTAAAGTGTTTTTCCTATTTAAGTGCGGAAAAGTGGTTTTTACGCATGCATTTGCGTACAAAAAGTTAAAACTCTTAAGATATCTTTAATATGGCGGCATGCGGCGGCTTTGTATTTTTAAAAAAATCAAGGTAGGGTTGACAACGTCAAACTTTTGCTTAAGAAACGACTTCATTTGCTGTCAGGTAATTTCACGCATTCTATTGGGAACACAGTGTGAACAACCGGAAAAATGTTATCATATTCGTTACCGGCAACCCCAAGTTAGCCTAAAAGCATATACCACACGAGCAATTTGATTGGTCAAATACCGGTACCAATGGATACCTATTGGTACCAACATAATCGTATCAAGCTTTTAAATTCAATTTGTCCAGAAAAAGTTTGTATAACCTACCCATAAGTTATTTTAAATCACTTTTTGTATTTAAGTATTAAAAAGCATTAAAGGTAACTACCATTTTCCCAATTAATGGTACCACTCAAGCAAAAATGTTTTTTAGCTTACTAGCATTATTTTTATTAACATATGTAAAAACTATTAAAATCTGGCCGTCTCTTTTAAAGAAAATAAAAATTTTCATTTTATTAAATACGGTCATTTTCTTTCGTTTTTAAAATTTAAAAATCAGTGACTTTTCTGGAAAGAACCCTTATAGAAATATTTTTACATGGATGGGAAGGGTGTTTTAAGGACAAATAGAGAAACAAATCGTTTTATTTTGGCCCTAATCAACAAAGTTGTGGGAAAAAAATTTGGACCATGTCCAAAAAATTTAACTTTAAAACACGTCAACTTTAAAGCTCCATATCTCAGAAAGTAATCCTGCTCCCTATCTCGTTTTTGTTTTATTTTTGTGCTTTGTTGATCGAGTATTACAACATAAAAAAAAATTATGACATTTAGCCGAAAGCCATTCCCAATGTAATTTGTGCAGGGTTCTTTATATGACTTTGCATGTAGGAATTGTCTTGTTTTTTCAAAACTTATTAGAAGCCTCTATCTTTATTTTTCTAAAGCAACCTGTATATTTTTAAAAATTAACCGCTATAACCTATGTGCATATACCATGAGAACTTTTTAACCTTCATAAATTAATATTTTAGGTAAAAAAAATATAGAAAAGTGTGATTTTATAATTAGCATTGTAATAATTAGAAGGGGACCCAATTGGTAAAAGGTTTATATGAGTAGATTTTACTTTAGTTGTGTATTATTTTTATGAATACTAAAAAATTGTAAAAGTAAACATTAAGCATCAAAAAAAGGATAAAACCATCAAATATTTTTTTTTCGCAACCTACTATATAATATCATAATTTACTACGTACTTATACTTCTGAGTTATGAAACTATTGATTCTAGACATTAGAATTAATAAAATCCTCTAATTTTGTAACGCCACCTAATAAATGTACAATTTTATATTTTATTAGATAATATATTTTTGACATAACTTTGTGACCTCTTACCTCGACTACTTTAAAAGATGACCGTCTAATGGTTTCTTTTTTAAACATAAAATTTAAATTAATGTTGGAGATTATGAACATGGAATTTTTTACTTAAAAATGTTGACATCGCAACAACTTAGGTACTTAATTGAAAGAAACAAAGTAACTATTTAAAATTTTTATTCACAGTTGGTTTAGAGAGGGGTTTTAAGAAACAAAATATATAATTTTTAAAACATAGATTTTTGTTTTTAATACATAGCCAACTACTATTTACCGTAAAAAGTAAAATCTCCTATATAACTCTTTTCTGGGGGGCTATTTTTGGAAAATATTCTAAAAACCTTAAATAGTAACTCCCTATTTTGACTTCATATTTGAATTCTCACTAAAATTCTCTTTCCAATGGTACCCCATATAATAAGGTTTACTTTACTAATTTTCGAGATATTGGCTTTCAAAATGTCAAAAATTCAATTTTCAAAGGCCCATATCTTAGAAACTAAACAAAATATCTATATTGTGTTTATTATCGATTTTAGGGTTTTTTTTACGAGGAAATAAAAAATGACAACAGTTTGACAATCTGACCTACTTCATATTTTTGGAATAATATCGTCAAAATCACTCAAAATCAATAAACTGTAAATAGGAATGTGCAAACGTCAAACTATTGTCATTTTTTATTTGCTCTTATAAAACCCTCAAAATCGATAAAAAACACAAAAAAGATATTTTGTTTAGTTTCTAAGATGGGCCTTTGAAAATTGAAATGTTGACATTTTGAAAGCCAATATCTCGAAAATTAGTAAAGCAAACCTTATGATATGGGGTGCCATTGGAAAGAGAATGTCAGCGAGAATTCAAATATGAAGTCAAAATAGGGAGTTACTATTTAAGGTTTTTAGAATATTTTCCAAAAATAGCCCCACAATACAACAATTTTTAATTGCCACTTTTTTTAACTTTTTAAACAAAAACGTGGTACGCATGCATAATGGTATGTAAATTTATTAATTAACTTGCTGAAGACCCAGCAGTCTGCGATTTTAACCGTTTTTTCTCATTTTTCTTGCTTTAAATTATAACTTTGGGTCCCCTGAACCGATTTTAGTGAAATAAAGTCTGTGTCCTGTCTAGGACTCCAAGGAAAAACAAACAAACAAAAATTCTAAAATTTGGATTTTTGATATTTATATGCGTTGGGTTAGAGGACAAAATAAAAAATAAAAAAAATGTTCAATGTACTTTTTACGAGAAAAAAATTATAGAGTTCTTATACTTAGTACATATATTCGCAAAAGGGGTAGGAATAAAACCCAGAAAAGTTCCCAGCTTGTTGTTGTGTCGATTTTTTCAAAATAATTAGTAAACCGTTATTGATATAAAGAAAGAATATGGGAACAAAAATGTTTGCAATTAAATTTTCCACAAAAAAAGATTTCATACACATTTTGCCAAACCCCACAGAACTATCTCAGAGGACCTAAATAGGTAGGGGTCGTTATTTACAGACTTGTAAAGTATTTAAGATATGTACCTATGTAAGATATAGATTTGAAATATATAACTGCAATGGGTGGCTGCTGACTAATGAGGATAGCGATTCGCAAAATGCCCCCCCTCCCTCACCCGAACTATAAAGGATTACACCTTAGTCATATTTATGAAAAAAATATTAAAACATTTTTAAATTAGTACTCTTCCCTACTTTCTTTGACTTTCACATTGTAAACTATAAATGTCATATTTGACAATTATTAAGTGGAACAATATCTCTATGTTAAATGCTTTTTCTTTAGGAACAGTAGTAAAACGCTTTTCTTCAGGCATTACCTGTCCGTCAGTAAAAACCATTTAACAACTATAATTGACACCTTTATTCAAACTCCTGTCATTTTGAAAGACAAAATCAATATGAGTAAAAGTACTTTTTTTATAGGTTCATTCATAACATGCTTTTAGTAACTGTCTGCAGATAACTAAAGCATGGCTTTTTTGGTTACCGATGCAAAAATTTTTTTTTTTTGATCACGGGTGCAAAAAAAGATTTCTGTCCGTTTTTTACCCAGTATTAAAGAGAAATAGCGGAAAATAGTAATATTGAAAAAATCTAATTATTTTGGCCTAAAAATTAAGGCATTTTCGCCAGTTTTCACCAAGTATTTACGAAAAAATCATTTAAAAACATCGTAAAAATATCAAATTGTCAAAGATTAAAATCTCGCAGCAATGAACATCATCTAGTAAAAAGGCACATCGCTATGTCAACCATTGTTATTTCATTTACCAGCCGCCTTGATTTATAGTGTAAAGATGGTGTGTTTTGCGAGAAGTGCTATTCATTCGAGATTTTTAAAACTATTTTCCAGTTTTTCTTGGATTTTTTGATAAAGGTATTAAAAAAAATAGTGTTCACAACTCGTGGCTAAACTATGCCTTTTTTACTCGCGTTTTTAAATACCTCGCTGCGCTCGTTATTTAAACCAACGCTTGTAAAAAGGCACTATTTTAGCCACTAGTTGTGAAAACTAGTATTTTTCGCCACTAGGGATTTATACTTTTTCACAAACTTCCTAAAATTTAAAAATATATATAGGATATTCTATTAAACTATAAACGTTATTTTTAACAATTGTGAGTGCATACTAAAAATGTAAAATGATCGACAATTTGCTATGCACGAGGGGTATTCTGCGGACTATTTCCTGAAGAAAATATTGTATGATTTGTTATCATATTTTATATTCCTAATCTTTACAACTTATTTGCGTTTCATTAAGTTGTTTTCTTCAGTCATCACAAAGTCGTACAGACAGTAATAGGCCAAATATTTCTTAAAATAGGCTTTAAATGAAAGGTGACAATTTGCAGTAGTGGGAATTACCGATTATTTGCCGTAGTGCAAATTATCGCTGTAGTTCGTTTTCTATTGGTCCAAATCTGCCAGCCGCAACGATTTTTTTGGGCAAGATTAAAAAAAACCTTCCCTTAGACAAGGTTTATAATAGATCTTGTGGGCATCAAATTGATTAACTGCGTGTGTGCAATGACTTTTTCGTCCTAGATTGTTTTCTAAAATTTTTATTCGGCAAAATTGTCATGCATTTTAAATTACTTTAAAGACATCCATTTTTTTGCATTTGCACCCTTCTGCTCGCGACCACCGCAAAAATTGACCATCTCTGGTATACTTATAGCAAGTGCAATCGCATATATGATTGGCATGCATTAGAATAACGTTGAAAGAGACTAGTCACGTACCGCCGGGCGCCGCCCCGGTCTAATTAGGCACTGGTTTATTTCAGTTTTTTCAGGTGAAAAAAAAGTATTTCACAAGCGCAGCAAGTGGGAGAGTTTTTTAACAAAAATCGCATGGCTATTAGGGGTTTCAAAAATTTGTAATTTAATTTATCACTTACTTTTTCTAAAAAGTTTGTTGTAAAAGGAATAATACTATTGGTGTAATTTTCCTTGGAGAGTTTGATTTTGACTTGTGAGCTTAAACTTTCGACACTATTGGTTGTTATTTCCTCTCCAGAAAAATTAAGGAGATCGAAAAAAGGATCGTCATATCGGGGCATTTTCTTTCCTCCATTTTCCTAAAACACGTTTAGAAACCTCGCTAGAAATCCTATATTATGAACACTAGTTTAAAAAAATCCTTCTTTATATATTGAAAAACTATATATATTAGGTTTAAAAAGTTATGTATATTGTGGACCGCTTTAATTTACATAGGAAACATTTAAGAAAGCATGTTATTTAGTGGGAAGGGTACTCTTGTTTTCAAATTTTGACTTTTTATTAGTATATACTCAAACACACCACCAGCTTGTAATGTCTGACAGCACTAAATTCAGGTCAGTCAAGCCACCCCCCCTCCCCCCCCCGAAAGATATTCGAGTTTTGATATGCTTATAATTTCAAACCAATTCCGAACTAATTTGGAACCACTTTTAAAAATTTTGAGCTACACTCCTTCCTGGTTTTTTTATATTCAAAATGGGGGGTGCAGCTGGAGTCAAGCTACACCCCCCTTATTTAAAGCGTAGAGAAAAATTAAAAGCAACTATCCCAAAATTTAAGAACTAATTTCGAACGAACGAAAGGAATTTAGAAAAATCCACTAGTAACCCTTTTTTTTAAATATGGTGGGGTGTGCAGGTTGACGTCAAGCCACACCCTCCTCAAAAAAAAAACTAATTTTGTACAACTTAAAAAAAAAATTATCCAATCTAATTTTTTTATATTTATTCAAAAGGGGGGGTTTAGCCAATTAAAATCCAGTCAGTTTGGAAGGCATAAAAATATACTAGAAATCACGTAAGAAAAATTATTTTCATCTTTGTTGGACATTTATTGGTACCTATGGGCATGTGTAAAGCAGGACCTGATTTTTTGAATATAAAAAAGGGGAGGAGTGTGGTTCAAAATTTTTAAAAGTGGTTAAAAATTAGTTCCAAATTATAAGCATATCAAAATTCGAACTTTTTTTGAGGGGAGTGTGGCTTGACGTCAACCTGCACCCCCCACCATATTTAAAAAAAAGAGGTATAGTGAGTTTTTCGAAATTCTTTTTGGTGATATTAGGAGTTCGAAATTAATTCTTAATTTTGGGATAGTAGCTTTTCATTTTTCTCTTCGCTTTAAATGAGGGGGGTGTAGCTTGACATCTGGCTGCACCCCATATTTCGAATATAAAAAAAACAGGAAGGAGTGTGGTTTAAAATTTTTAAAAGTGGTTCAAAATTATTTCGAAAGTATAAGCATATCAAAATTCGAATATCTTTGGGGGGGAGGTAGCTTGACTGACCTTTAAATTCGATACTTCGATGACGTTATGTGATATTGATAAAATGGAAAATAAAAAGGCCTCTAAATCAAAAAATATGCCTTAATTTAAACCAAATAACCTTACTACTCGACTACGCAAAGGGTTTTGACAATGGTTACTAATAGTAACCATTGATTTTGAGTTTAGCTTAGTTTAGTTTCTTGTTTCTAAAATCAATCTTTCTCGGATATAATTATTTAAAGATACCAAAAATTGCCATTTAAACAGCAAAATCTTTATTGCAAAGACTGCTGGTATATAAGGAGAGCGGCCACTCATTCAAAATAACATAACGGATTGGAAACAACTAAATATTAAATATTACTTAAAACAAAAACAAAAATTAGTATTCAGTGGGCGCACCATTCTTTTCAATAACACTCTGCAAACGCCTGGACAGTGAAAAACTTAAATTTTGAAAATATTCATAATTTTTTGAGAGCATCTCCAATGCGCGATGAATTAAATCGCTTAACTCTTCAGCATTTTCTGGTCTCCAGTTTCTCTGATAAATAGTTTTGACAAGTCGGCCCCCTATATTTTCTATTGGGTTGAGATCAGGGCTGCTGGATGGCCAAAGAAGAGAATATTATTTTTTTTAAACCACTGAACATTACCCGTGTGCACGGAACAGTGTTGTCCTGCTGGTAAACGAAGTCGTTGTTTTCGTACCACATCTGCACAGATGACAACATAACATCCTCAAGAATCTCAACCTATCTTTGACTGTTGAATCTTCCTTCGATAAACATACCCAAACATCTAGCGCTAAACCAGCCCCATATATTCACTGAAAAATGTCAAGCTTTCTTAATTTGGTTGGTGTATTTTGGAACAAACCTAGAATTTGGTGGACGATACACTAAAATTCTTCTACTGCTCGAAGATTACTGAAATATCTCTTCATCTGTGAAGATCACGCTCTCCCAAAAGTCAAGAATATTATTTAATACAACTACAGCCATGGCCTATTTTTGTTCTTCCGTTAAAAAAGGTTTTTTGCAGCAACTCGACATGAAATTTCAGATTTTTTAATCCTTCTGTTAATAGTTAATGAGGAAACTGGGAACATCGTACCTAAGATGCTTCTACGGATGTGGCAAAAGGATTTTGTCTGAGGTGGTCGATAAGCCTTTCATCTTGTATCTCGTTCTGATCCATGTTTTTTATTCATTTAATTATTTTGTATCCAGCGCTTTTTCCATCGTCCTATCGTGACTTTATCAACCCCAAAATGAGTCGCCGCTCTCCTTATAATTCGAGTAATAATTTATGCTTTCGTAAACGCATTTTTGACTTTGAAAATTATTGTCAAAGTTAGTTTGATGCATACCGTGAGCTATTTTAAACTGGTGAATGGAATACATACACTATTAGGAAAGTAAATTTTGCGAGATAGGAAAAACGCACGTATGCGTTTTTTTTTTAATCAAGAGTACTTTTCTTTTTGCTGATTTTACTTAATCAAGTAAAATTGTGCTTGCAGGGGTTACTTTTGCCCTAAATTTAGGCAACAAACGACGAAGCCTAGTGTTCTCTTGTGGTGATACTTTTTTTTATTTTTGGTTTTCAGTGCCAAGTGCCAAAATGTGTCATATTTACACCACTATTGTGCAAAAATGCCTAAAAAAATCGAAATCTTCCACCAGAGAACCCTAAATTTAATCAGTATCTTTAAAATAAAACCAAAGTTATCAAAAACTGCTTTTTTTATGATAGATAAATCTTGGGAAAATGTAATTTTTTTAAATTATTCGAGGAACCAATAAAAACGACTTTGTGGGTGATATCTGGTTTTCTTTGTTCTTTGGACTAGTCAAATTAGTTTTTTTAATTTTTAGGCTCAGGAGAGTCAAATTGTATTCCAAAATGTAGATAAAAAACCCGGATCTTGTGCCTCCATTAACCCAACGACCCCACCTCAAAAAATCAAAATTTAACCACTCCATAACTATGTGCTAATTTCGTCCCTAATCAAAAAATTTTGTGCTCCTCTGGTTTCTCAGAAAATCGAAAAAAAAAATGGGGTAGCTAGGTTAATATTAACTTAGCGAACCCACATGTTTAGGTATCACGGAATTTAAAAATTTCAAAAACCAGTATTATCTGCATATTATGTGCTAATTTCGTCCATGATCAAAAAATTTTGTAATCGCCTGGTTTCAGAGAAAATCGAAAAAGAAAGTGGGTTAGCTAGGTTAATATTAACTTAGCAACCCCACCAGGAAATATGGCGGCAAACTAAAAATTATTAGTTTTAAAATGATGTCATAAGTCTCGCACATATTCATGGAGCACATAATTTTGTAATAATATATTTTTACTTTGGAATCATACTTCAGATTGCGAATGCTAGGTATTACAAATGATGTAATCTAATATCCTTTTTATTGATTTTCTTGGAAACCAGACAAGTAGAAAATTTTCTGATCACGGACGAAATTAGTACATAATTTACACACAATAATGGTTTTTGAAATTTTTAAATTCCGTGATACCTAAACATGTGGGGTCGCAGCCTTAATGTTAACCTAGCTACCCCACCTTTTTTATAAATAACCTAATTTAAAATGAAAAATCGATTTTTTTCTTATATATTCGGAGAGCACATAATTAGCACATAATTTTAAAACCAAAAATTTTTAGTTTGGCGCCATATTTCCTGGTGGGGTTGCTAAGTTAATATTAATCTAGCTACCCCATTTTCTTTTTCGATTTTCTCGGAAACCAGAGGAGCAGAACATTTTTTGATTGGGGACGAATATAGCACATAATTAGCATATAGTTATGGCATAACTAAATTTTGATTTTCTTGGGGTAGGGTCGCTAGATTAATGGAGGTGGATCTTGTGGCACCTTATTTTGGTAGTATTGAATCTGTCAATTTGTGTGTTAGTATTAAAGTTTTACCTCTGGATATAGAGTTGGAGTGAAATCGTATATAGTTTGTGAAACCCAGCTGATTGAAAGATAAATTGATCAGATTTTTCACGAGCTTTACGATTTTTGGTGGTTTTCCCAAAATGTTGTCACTTTTTAAAACTTTTCACAAGACATTTTTTGGAATAATTAGGGAGACCAAACCATTTAGTCAAATAAATCAATCAAAATAACATCAATCAATTAAAAAAAAAATCGTCAAATTAAAAAGGAACTTAACATCTGTAAAATGATGATTCCCATATAAATTTTGGACGATAATTTTACCTCTCACTACACCTGAGTATCCTGAGAAAATTTCTAAAATATTCAAAAATTGTCACCACATTGAGTTTTTAAGTTATTACGTATCCCCCTAAAAAAATTAAAACATTCTTTATCCAAACTCATATTCCCGCCAAAAACCCCAAAAAAGGGAAATATAAATTTGAAATAAAATTTGTAAAAAAATTTTTTTATATTTTTTTTAAATAATCTAAAATTAAAAAAAGTATAAAAATAAAGTAGAAAAAAAATAAATAAAAAACCACATACACATAAATCATAAAATTAGGTAATTATCATAAAAAAACAAAATTGTATTTATAGGCTTGAGTATAACTCGCAACAGTATCCTTACATTTAGTAGTTTTGTTTCAGTCAATTTTTCTAGCAGTGAAGGGGGTCTTCCACAGGCACCACTCAACAAAAACAAAATTATGCACAAAAATATCATTATTCTTTTTTTAAAACATCCACGAAAGCTAAAAAATTTATCTATTTTCTTTAACACATTTTTTATATGTTTTTAAACTTTTTTGAGGAGTTGTAAACGCTTTAAAGCCCGATTGAAAACTAAATCAAAACCTGACAATTTTTGTTTGTAGACGAAAGATGTGCTAATATTTCCAGTTGTACAATAAATTCACTAAATATTGTCATTTTCCCTTAATCACCGTCTTGGATCAAAAAATGATTCCTTATGCTACAGTTACCCAACCAAATATTCGAGACTATTCACAAGGAAGTTAATGCCGTTTGCCTTTGAAAACTTGTTTGGTTTATTATTTCCTTTAAGAAGTAATGGTATGTAATTTTTTTGCGAATATGGTATACAGTATATGGTGAAAGCTTTACTAAATTATCAAACAAAATAGGTTAATGAATAGTTTTGTTCGTCCATGATTTTTGTTAATTTTTTTGTCATACAATTAATACAGTTTTTACCTACACTATAACAGTAGGCTTCTTTTCACCTGATTAATACTTAAGCGAAAAAACAGTTGTTTTAAGATCAGATGCCTTGTTTTTGACAGGTTGCTATAGCAACAACCCGATTTTTCGGAAATTTTTTCGGTCAAGTGACCTAGTTTAAAAATTAATAAGTGATAATTTCCCTGACTTGATAGCTGTCAGGTGCAGATGTCAGAATAACAACAGAGGCGTGGGTACAATTTTCTATTAATTTTATGATATTTTATTTGCGACAACAAAATTTAATATGACGAATAATAATTAATAAACAAAACAAAAAGATATTGGTCAAACGTCATTCCACCAATGCAGTCACAGCCAACTTGGCAGATTTTATGTTTCCTACCCAAATACTTACCGCGTTAAATTGTCATCGACTTTGCAAGTTGTATAAGATTATTAGAGTATGAAGAAATGTGGTTATTTCGGGATTTTGTGAATCGTTTTTTTTTTACTAGGGTAAAGGGAAAATAAAAAAAAAACCAAATTCAAACTATTTGAAATACAAAACACCTAGCGTCCAATATAACACATGTGCCTATACACCTAATTTTCCCTATCCTCTATTACTAAAATATTGTGTGATTTAAATAGAATATAATCAACTTGACACAAAGATGCAAACCTTATTTTACTAGAGTACCAGGGAATTGTAAAAATAATAGATCAATAAGTGTATAGCCACAATATAGGTAACACAGACATTCAAAACAAAATAAACGCTTGCCAAATTCTCAAAATTTGTATTTTTTTTTAAATTTTTGGTATAAAATTTTCGTACCGAATCTCCCATAAACTTGAATTAATCTGCGTAAATTTTTTCCCTGTTGCGAATTTTTATAAGAAAATTCGCACCTCGAAAATATTTTCGGAAATAAGTCAAGCTCTAGGGAGATTATAAGTGAAAATCTCCCATTTAGAACGGTAATTTCCATCTTCCAAAAACTGATAATTTACCTTGTCAAAACCCATCATCGCTCTCCGATAACAATCGGTATATTCTTGTGTTACTTGTTTTTACAAGCTTTTATTTCACTGGCCAACACCGTTCTTGAACGGTATTGAACTGGCAATGTATCTATGTATACAGTGCGGACGCAAAAAGTCCCCCCCCTGCTAACTCTTGAACGGATTGAGGTATCGACCTCAAATAAAAACCATGTTTAATGATATACTTTTGCTACTTTTTGACATATTTTTTATAAGCGTCATATTGACGTAAGTCTTTAGGTCACTAACTACTTTAAAATTTTAAATAGAAAGGGGGATTGAGTTATTTAAAATTTTAATTCTTTTTAAAATCGATTTACGACTTACAGAGTTATGAGTTTTTTCGACTATAGTTTACGCACTTCCCCTTACTTTTGAACGAATTGAGATATCGACTTTAAATAGAAAACATGCGTAATGTTAACAATTATACAACTTTTTGACGTATTTTAGATTAGTCTCATAATGACTTAGGACTATAAGGTCACTAACTACTTTAAAATTTTAAATAGAAAGGGGGGTCGAGTGATACCTTGTTTAAAAGGTACTCTAATTTCCTATTTAAAATTTTAATTTTTTAAAAAATCGGTTCACGACTTACAGAGTTATGAGTTTTTTTGACTTTTTACGTCCGCACTGTTATATGTAACGAACTGGATATGTTTGTTCGGATGAAATCTTGCAACTTAATTTTGACCAACTTCCCGACATCCGATCGGCTTCAAATTTGGCATACTTATATAGTTACGGTGACAAGACAAGAATAAGGATTTTCGATTTAAGAATTGATGCTGGTTCTGGTTGACATTATTTTGACATAAATTTTGACAGCGGTTCTAAAATAATGACGTCATTGAAAATATTATTAAGATATCTTTGATTTTACTCAAAAAAAGATCATCTATAATTTTGCAAAATTTTAGGGGTTATGTTTAGAACCAAAGGGCCTAACCAACCTCCCAGGCTGGTTCTAAAATTTCATAACCGGGTTGCAACCAGAACCAGGACCAATTGTAAAACGAAAATTCTTAATATCGTGTGATGCAATTAACAGCTCCCCCCCTACTCGAAGGAGGTGGAGGGGGGTACAGTTTAAGTACGCCCGATTTCGTTGAAATTTGGCATCCCTCCCCCCTACGAGGTGAGTGAAGGGGGAAAATACCTAAGTTTGTCCGATTTCAACCAAAATTGGGATACGGGGACTTTTGTGAATAAGGAATACGAATTTTTGATCAGATTTGGAAAATTCAATATGGCGGATTAAAGATGAACCATTTCGGTATCCACATCCGATTGTGTTCAAATTTGGTATGCGTTTATAGTTCCGGTGAAAATACAATAATATAGTATTCTCAGTTACCCACCTCCCTCCAACTAGGGAAGTGGAGGGGAAAAAGGGGATATGAATTTTTTATCAGATTTGAAAATTTCAATATGCCGGATTCAAAATGGACTATTTAGGGAACAAATGTAAAAATTAAAAAAGAACGTTTAAAAGACAAGCTTTTCATAAATGCACTCAAAAGTAGAAAATAATTTTTTATCTTTCTTATGCCATAATAAAAGCGATGGGCGCAAATTAAAAATTTTAACTTAATGTGAAAGAAAGAGAACTACAAAAGAAGAACTAAATTATTCTTCTATTCGAATGATAAATATAATGCTTTCATTTAAGAAGCTGAGAATGGGTGAGAGGTGAGATTGCCGTGCTTGCCAAGCCTTTGAAAATGTCCTCAGGTTATAGAGTAATACAACTGTTTCTTAGGTGAATCGTCGATGTGACCGATATACGATACCTAAAGTTAAAATTTTTAATTTACGCGTATCGCTTTTATTACAGTATAAGAAAGATAAAAAATTATTTTCTACTTTTGAGTGCATTTAATAAAATCTTGTTATTTAAAACTTTTTTTTAATAAAATTTTCTTAGAAAATGTGAGTATCCCATCTAGATTATTATACGTTAACTAATGGATATTTTTATTTAAAAGTATAAGTTTGCAAAAAATTTATAAAAAATATAAGTGTTTGATGATTAATAACAAAGTAAACTCAGCTTAAGCTCGGCCAAATAACCAATACATGCCACTCTAGCTAAAAAATGAGTAGTTTAATGATGACACTAGCTTGTTTACTTCTTAAGTGATACCTCCATATACGTAGCAGAGATGAGAGGTAGAATGGCCTTAATTTTGTTTTGTTAGCAGAAATGAGAGGTAGAATGGCCTTGATTTTGTTTTGTTACTTTTTTAGGGGAGTGAAATTACCCAATGGTTAAAGCGTGTTAAAGCGTGTTAAAGCTGTCCGCCATCTCAAATGTTCGAAAAATGTCAAAGTCACCATCTTTGTTCACCCAAAAATGTAAAATTGTTTAAAATCAAGTAACCCGATCAAAAGTTAAAGCAAATGCAAAAACTGCGATTTTTTTGCAAATGACAATATGAAGTCAAAAACCACTTATTTCAGAGGTTTATAGTTTTCTTATCTCTTAACCGATTTAATTAAATAATTCCTTCGTATAGAAAGATACATAAGGCTTTTGTCGCAATGGCTTAGATTTTCTCCAGTGCCGCACGTATTTTTTTGCAGGGGGGTGAAAATTACCCGATATTCAAACGGATTTTTGCAAAATATCAAATTTTAAACCGGATCGGAAAAGTCTCATCTCTTGTTAAAATAATTTGAAATCGAGCTATTCGATTAAAAGTTATAGCAAATTTAAAATTGTGCAAGATTTTTTGGCCCACCCTATATAAATTTTAAAACATTAAAATATCATTAAATATCATTAAAGAAGGTAACTTTTAGAACATCTTTAGCATATATATGAAAAGTACATATATATCACTTATTGAAACATTATTTGGTCCTTTTAGCGCACAAGCTATTCTGGTACCGTAAAAGAACATCAAAACAATGTTATTCTAGTATTTTCTTAGCATATACTAATGAAATACCATTAAAGAAGGATACTTTTAAGACATCTTTAGCATATGCACAGTATATACCAATTATGAAATTATGAAAGTTAAAAAAACTCGAAAAAAAATAGATGATCGGAGACGAATCCGGCAGGTTTAGAGATGCTTGTCCATATATATCCACCAAATGTGAAAATTCTCTGATTAAGCTTTAATCATGATTAACACTTTTCAGTCGACCTATAAAAATCAGCCAAAAAGCTTATATTCCGCGTTTTTCACTTATTTCTTTATAAGCGCATGGTACAGTGGATAAAGCATTGGTCTATCAACCTGTAGGTTTTCGATTCGAACCTCGTCGGCGCGTCGCACTTTTTTTTATTTTTTTTTTCTTAGGGTGTATTGTTGATTGAGGACATGGTTTTTAGAGCTTAAAAATATATTTTTTATTTTATTTAAAGCCATATTCTAGGAGTTATACTGGTTTTGTTAAGTTAAGTGGTTAAGTTAGAACATCCTTAGCATATCCTTTTTCTTCTTGAGGATACTACGTGCTAAAGATGACAAATTGTTATATGGGAGACGACGACGAAGTCGCAAATTATGCTAGCCTTAAACAGTGCACCTTCCTACAGACATTACAAGTTTTGCTGTAAATACTCCTGATTATAACAACATAACAGGTTTACCTTGGTATGTAAATTTAAGGTCACATAAGTTATTAATAAGGTAAAATTTAAGTCACAATAATCTGCATGACATGCGCAAAGCGTCAACTATCTAAGTCTAGGGTTATTCCGATACTAGTAACTACCGAGTAAGTATCGATACTTTTGTTTCGATACCACGTACTTTTGGTATCGATACTTTCTGATATCTACTCGGTATCGAAAGATTTTACTCGGTATCGAATGGAATCTGTCGGCCTCAGCTTTCTGTCTCCGTTGCGTTTTTGGCATAGACCATGTCTTCCTTGGGCAGTGTTCTCTAGAGCGATCGGTCCGCATTCTATTTCAAGAAATTTTCAACCGGGTTATTGCAGCTCTCTTTTGGTCAATAGTCAAGAAAAAGAAAGACATACACATCAGAGCGGATGGTCGTTGCAGTCTTTGCAACTATATAAATATGCCCTAAACGATTTAATTGTCGTCGCAACATCAGTTCCAGGAGAGTGCTTATTTTCGAAACCTGGAGCAACGATGATGCAAGCCAGAAATCGATTGTCTCCAAAACATCTTGAGCAAGTATTATTTTTGGGCAATTTGGAGGCGAAAGAATTTTTTGTTTAGTTTTTATTTTAAAAATTAATAAATAATTTACAAAAATATGTCTTACTTTTTATTAATGTGTTTACTTTGTTTCGTAACAAACAAAACACAAACATATGAAGGTCCTTAGGTTTAATCTAATAAGAAATCAAAAAAATCGGTAATTTTAGAAAGTATCGATATGAGGTATCGATACTTCAAAGGTACTCATATGAGTAGTATCGAAAAATGTTTGCGAGTATATTTATATTAGAGAGCGAGTATTGAGTGATCGAATCATATTTGCTCGATATGATTCAATCAGTCAAGTGAGTCAAATGACCGACGAAGACAGAATGAATCAAACGAGTGAATCAAATCGGAATGGACCAACAACTGACTGACCCGCTGTGGCGATACACTGAATCAGTTGGAAATAGGTCGATCGTTTCGTTCATTCGTTCCTCTGATTCGAATTCCTGCGCGCGGGCTAGATTTTTTTTGTTAGCATGTCGTATTTAGTTGCATCCTGCAGACCTTTTTTTTTTGTCATCATTTTCTTAAATTTCATTTCAAATGATTGATTCAATGATCGATTCAAAAGATTCGATCACTCTAGAAACGAATCACTGATCGATTCGTTCAGTACAAAATGATCGATTTACCCATCTCTAATTGATATAAATAAGTATCGATACTTTAGGGGTATTGGATCATCCCTATCCCTTAAGGCAGGCCAACGTCGGTGATTTACGAAGGTCCGTCGTTGGTTGTTAAGTTAACCAGACGGGCTGGTTTAAGTGGCGGAAGAGGTGATTCTTAAGTTAACCAGACGGGCTGGTTTAAGTGGCGGAAGAGGTGATTCTTATAGAGAAGCACTTGTCAATACCTCAAAGTCCGCATTATAATTTTGAAATATCTTTGCTCTTTATATATATAATAATATCATCCACTGTACAGGGAATATAGTGACATTAGCGCCATCTCTACTTACTAGGAAGAAACTATTAAGCATTGGTAATTTCTTTCATTTTCATATTTTTCTAAAGAACCCCGCACACCCTTCCATGTAACCCAGACATCGGGCGATTTTGGATTTTTTTTTGATATGTTGTAGATCTGGACAAGGGCTTTAAAAAAATGCGACCTAAAAGTTGGTGAGACATTTGGTTTGTCTAAGGCGGCGTATTAAATGTGGGATAAAATATCATTGTGAAATTATATTTATTTGTCGACGATAGTGTAAATGTATATTTGTAGATTTTTTGCAATATTTTCTGACAGATTGACACAAAATACATTTTTTCAAAGAGCACAAATTCACGAACATTATGTGGGTATGTGTTTTGTGTTATTTTATAGTTTTTTATATATTTTATAAAATGATAAATCAGTGGTGTAACATCCAAATATTAAAATACTACCTATACTTTTCACAATTTTATAATTGAACTTATTAATGAAATCTATGTGCTTTAATAATAGAATCTTACTCATCTACTCTTTTGCTTCAATATAAATATTCCAACCCAGTGGCGTAGGGTGACTCATAAATTAAGTTTTTCTATGGAACTTAAGACGGCTAGGTATCACGAATTTCTAAAGCAAGTAATTGTTATTATTCTGACTAGTGCGGAAAATTGTATTTTTTTTCGCACGCGACTGCCGATGACCCTAAAGCCGTGGAGCGGAGTTCGGGCAAGCAATCAAGGTCGGGAAAAATACTTCACGCGTGAAGATATATGCGTGCTGTGGGTCAATAAATGGAGAAAAGTTGGTGGATGTACCCGTTCAGAAAAAAAAAGGCAAAAGGAAATGTTTTCGTAACAGCCACATCATTTTTTGGGTCAAATTCATTAAATAAAACAAATAAAAATATCAATATATTTTACATCACGCACGTAACAGATATAAAAAATATTACAAACATTTTCAATAAACACTACTTAACAGTTGGTAAAAAAATGGCAACAGATATCATTAAAAATAGAACAGAACCAAGCATAAATACACAAAATACAAAGAGCAAACACACACTTTTTCTAACACCGGTAACTGAAAATGAAGTGTACAACACAATTATGCAACTTAAAAACAATGCGGCTCCACGTTTTGACCAAGTAACTACTAAAACATTTAAAGAGACTGCTTTACTGATATGCAAGCCTATAGAACACTTAATTAACACAATTTTTAGCTCTGGAAAATGTCCCGAAAATGTTAAAATAGCCATTGTCAAACCAATTTACAAAAGTAGTGACAAAAAAAGGTTGAAAACTATAGACCTATAAGTATCTTGAATAGCATATCCAAAATTTTTGAAAAAACAATAAAAAAAAGAATTGTAAATTTTCTTGATAATCATAATTTACTTAGTAAACAACAATTTGGATTCAGAACATGCAAATCAACCTCAGATGCCATTGCAAATTTTACAAAATAAGTCTACGATTCCTTGGACAAAGGTAAAAATTGTGCAGAGGACATCGGAATAAGGGGAATTGGTCATCTCTTGTGTAAGGATTGGTTAATAAATCGTAAACAAGCTGTAAAAATAGGGAATACTTTAAGTAACGAAGGAACAGTTGAGTGTGGCATACCGCAGGGAACGGTGTTAGGTCCGCTGTTCTTTATTATATATATAAACGATTTATTAAAAGTTTTAGATGAAGATGCACTGGCCTCATTTGCGGATGACACTGTTTATTTCATTGAGGGTTCGACTTGGGAAGAAGTGGAGCAAAAGGCAAATGAGGGTCTACAAAAGATTGTTTCTTAGTTAGATCTAAACTTACTTACATTAAATTTAAAAAAGACAATCTATTTACCATTTTTAAAATTAAAAAGTAAGCTACCACAAAATGAATTAGTAGTTGATCTTCCGTTCCGAAAAAATCAAACATGGATACTTCCGATATCAACAAGTGTAAAATACCTAGGTACCACAATTGACAATATCTTAAAATGGAGTCCTCATATAAACAATTTAACCAAAAAAATCAGATCTTTAATGTACTTATTTAAAAGATCAAAACACATATTAAACCTAAATTTAGGAAAAACATTATATTATGCATTAGTGCAGTCCCTGTTAATATATGGCATAGTGGGTTGGGGTGGCGCTTACTGTACTAACTTAAAATCACTAGAAATAGCCCAACGAAAAATTTTAAAACTTATTTTTGAACTAAACAATCAATTCTCTACAAGTCACCTCTATACTTATGCAGGTGTTCTAAGCATAAAACAATTATTCCTTAAAGCCTCATTAACTCAAGTTATAAAAAACAACGAAATAAGACCTCAAAATTCCACATACTTAACTCGATTTGTCAGAGGAGGAAATGTCAAGGTATTAAAACAAGAATCCACTTTGGGTCAGCAAAGCTACTCTTATACAGGTTTAAAAATGTTTAACTTAATCCCAACAAACCTTAAAAACGCTACAAATAAAGCGAGTTTCAAAAAACAAATATCTTACTGGCTTATTTTCAAACCGAAAACATATAACATATCTTATCTTATTATTTTATTTTAATTTAAATTGTTTAATTAATTACTTAGAAATATATAAATATATTATATTATAATTTATAAAATTCATCTTCTGTTAGATATATTTTTGTTAGCATTAGTGAAAAAAAACTGACATACCAGAAAAGACAGACAAGATCATGAAGATCTTAAGTCTGACTGGTATAATCAGACATTTTATTATTTATGCCTTATATTGCTTAACATTGCAACTAATCATAATATCCTATTTAATGTATTTTTATAAGGTATTGATTCTTTTTATATTGTTATATATTATTGAATTTAATTTAATAAACAAATCAAAGTTTAAACTACTAGTAAATAATATTTTAATATTTTTAGATTTTCATTAAGTGGACAGCTCGCCGAAGGGGGGGGGGGGGGTACCATCTAAATTTATCCGATGTCTGTCAAAATTGGTATACAGGGGTTTTTGTACACCACTAATTTATCTTTTGATAAAATATACTAAAAAAAACTATAAAATAGCACAAAAAAAATACACCCCTAATATCGTTGAATTGGCCCTATTAATGAAAAAATAAACAGTATTTTAATAATGTTACGGTGCGCCAATTACCTAATCTGTGAGAAAACATTACGAAAAAATCTACAAATGGACATTTACTCTATCCTTTAAAAAATAAATAAATACGTGTAGGTTTTCTTCGGAAATTAAATGTTATTTTATCCCGCCTTTGATACGCCGCTGTAGCCAAACTAAATGCCTCACCAACTTTTAAGGCGCATTTTTTAAAAGCCTTTGTCTAGACCTACAACATATAAAAAAAAATCCAAAATCGTCCGATGTCTGGGTTACATAGGGCGGTGTGCGGGGTTCTTTTAATGTGACGTAAATCGCGTTATAGAGCGACATTTAGACGATATAAATATTACATAAAATGCTTTATATAATAGTTATGTAGCTATTGAAATATAAACTTACGGTTCAATTGACTATATAATAATTATGTAAAATTTAGGACTTTAATTTGACGTAAATCATTTTACAGGGAATTTACAAAACTTAAATGACATAATTAATACATAAAACATGTTACGTAACAAATATGTAAAATTGTAAATGTAAAGTTAAGGTTCAAACTGTTTTAAAATATTTATGTAAATTTTAAAATTTCAATTGTAAACCTACGGTTTAATTGATTATATGATAATTATGTAAAATTTATGATTTAATTCGAGGTAAATAATTTTACAGTAAAATAACATAACTTAGATGCCAGAATTAATAAATAAAAAAATTTATGTAAAATTTTAAATGTAAACTTAGTAGATAATATAAATATAACATAAAATGTTTTGCATAATAGTTATATAAAAATTTTAAATGTAAACCTAATGTCTAAATTGGTACATAATAGTTATGTAAATTTTATAACTTTCATTTAAAGTAAATAAATTTATGTAACGTTTCCGTAAATTAGATTACTTAAATATTACATATAATTTTGTATATAATAGGTATGTAATAATTTTTCCGTAAAATTAAGGTCCCACTATTTACGTAAATTTTAAGAATTTATTTGTAAAATCATATTATTTACGTGAAATTAACATTGCTTATGAATTAAATTTACAGTCAAAGTTTTGTCGTAATGTTTACATATTTTTTTATAAAAGTATTTTTATGTAAGATTTACGTAATTATGATGAAACATATTTGACATAAACATATGAACCTTAGATTTATATGAATACTAAGTTAAAGTCACAAGTGTGTTTACTGGGAAGGCATTTTCCGCAAGAGTTAGATACAATGTTTTCCTACGAGTGTTTTTGTCAATCTTATTTATGAAAAAAAAATGTTTTTAATACGTAAAGATTTTATAATAATGCTACAAAATGACACATAAGATAGAATAGTTACATAAATCATTGAATTAGTTTTAAATATCTTTAGTTTTAATAAGATGGACAAAAACACTCTTAGGAAAAACATTATACCTAACTCTTGCGGAAAATGCCTTTTCCACCCTTCACGGCTTGCCCGAACTCCGCTCTGCGTCGTTCGTTCAACTGCCGTCGCGCGAGAGAAAGTACCACTTTCCGCACTTGTTAGGTAAATAACTATTTTTCACGATCAAGTGTAGTGGTACTTTAACGTCCTAGGGTCACTTTTCCGTCCGCGAACAGTATTACGTTGTGTTTGTTATTGAACGACTCCTAGGGAACAACGATTACATAATAATAAGCATCAATTTAAGGGGCATTTCAACAAAATGGCAAGTTAGTCTCAGTCGATGGCAAAACAAACTTAACAATACATGAAACCTCGTTAATGAGATATAAGCACGTTGATACCACGTCATTTATGTCATATTTCATTTCGTGAATGCTCTGCACGTGGTAGAAACGTGTTTACATATATCTCATTAATCAAGTTGTTATAATCGTTGTTATTTACAATTCGTTCAAAAAAAATCAAGAAAAAATGGTCCTGATTGCTTTTAGGTGGCACGACATTTTTTATAATCTTTTAATGGGCCTACATATTACTTAAATACAAAAAAGAATATATTTTTTAAATAAATATTATTTGCACTTTGAAAAATAACTAATTAAATTAAATATTTACAATGTTGCCATTTTGTAGTATACCTAGGTGGCGATCGGTATCCCTAAACCTACCTCTACCAGTGATCAAATTTTAAAGCTTTGGCTGGCTAAATGATCAAATAAAATTGTTTTTTTTTCTATGTTTTTGAGAGTTTTTATCTTTTTTGTTTGGATTTTGTAAGGAGTGTCGCTAAACTCTGCTTCTTTTACTGGCATAAAAAATTGACCACATTTTGTTTAACACAATATTAGACACTTAAAATTGCACAAATAAAGAGTGCTTAATAGTAATCGCACACTGCGCATGCTCAGAACGGATACGTCGTACAACAGCGACTACAACTCACCTATCTCTACGACCACCCTTGCAGTATTCGTACTGATCCACAGTTTCACTCTTTACTTCTATTTTCCATTCTATTGCCCTCTCACTTTTCTCGACAAGGAAAGAAATAGAAGTGAGTGGCATGAAGTAAAACTGTGCATCAAACACTGAACAAGAATTGGTATGAGAAAAGTAGATTTTTGTCCGTGAAAATGGATAGTCCACAAACCTACAGACCTGTTTCATCCTTGTTAGGTATCATCAGGGTTACATAGGACTGCACCTGACGTATGAAGCATAACATAAGCAACTACATTCTAGTTTCTCCCCAGATTTTAAGTAAAAAAAAGTAAAAACTGGCAACGCCTTGTTCTTTAATTTTTTAATCTTTTGCCAGAATGCACAGGAAAAACTAAACATCAGAATTAGCTGAAATTTCGCAAGGATAAAGAATTTTTCAAAATTCTCAATTATTTTTTCTTCAAACTAAAAGCTCTGGTGCTGTCATCTATCTCAAAAGCCTCAAAATAATAGCGGTTTAGAACAAACCCGATTTACAAAAAAAATAGAGCAATACTCACAATTTCCTCTGGATTTTATATTTCCTTGCTTTAGCGAAAATAAAAACTAAGTGTCCTTTTTTCTAAAAGGATGTGCACTCCGGAAAAGAAAACTGATCAATCAATCACACTTCATTGAATTTGGGAGACACACGCAGTTCAAGTGTTGGCCGATGGATCGCGGAATTTATACGATTCCATGGTAACTGCAGGTGTTTTATCAACAAACTTTAAATTGGGCCGTAGTGGGACAGAAGAGTATGTTTATCTTTCAAAAATTTGTTTTCAAAAACATTGTTCTGAAACAAATATGAAACCACTCCGCGTGTGCGGTCGCCCGACGAAAAAGGCCTAGCGCTGAGCGGGCATTACCCCGTGTATCAAAGAACCAAGAGAACTTTACTGGCTCGCTGGGATTACTAAGAATTCGCATAGAAACATTCGATGCCCATAACCCCACATAATTTTGTTTTTATTTTGAATCCACCATTTTTTTGAAATTTAAATTATTGCGGCATAGTTATGTGCAAGTATACTAGTGAAATTTTGGTATGCAAAGGATAGATTTTAGAACCTGAGTTTCAAAAACACACGGATACAAAACAGGTCAGAAAAGCTCCATTTAGAGGTTGGAAAGACTCTTGCTAGTCATTGACGCTCTTGTTTAAAATAGAATACGATTATTTCGTCTAACACCAGTAGCCGATTTTTAAATCTGCATGCTTTTAAGGTAACCTGTTGCCGGTATCAGCTAGCGGGAGTGTTTCTAATTTAATTCTAAATGCACCTGTAAATGCAACCTTAAACATTACACCCAGTTACTTTAATACGTAGTTGGCTAGCGTTTTCTTAGCAGGTAATTCTGCAATAAATGGTTTTCTTTTATTTTAGTATTTTACTTGGTTTTTTAGCGGCGCAGAACGCGAAAAGTTAAAATAGGAAACCCAACCCCAAATTTTTGACCCGGTGCTAAAAAATCTCTGGTGTCCCACTGTGGATAAACCTAAATAAAGTCTCCGCGTTGCCATGGAAAACAAATTCAATGACGTAAAATTTTGCAAAAAAATCAGGTCGACATAGTTAAATTGATTTTCTGTACAGTGTTGCTAAAAACAATTCCCCAGATTGTAACGACGACCTTAAACAACTTTCGTCGTCAAACAACGCGGTGTGTTGTGGTGGTCTAGCTATATGCAGCGGGCCGCCTGTCGGAATAAAGTGAAAAGCAAAATGTCAAAATGTAAATTGTAAAGGATGCAAATATCAATAAGAATGAAATTTGTGAGCAGGACATAAAAAGCGGAACCTGCGAAAATGTACCGGTTACGAAAGAAGACCGTTTAAAACACAACGTTCGCAGCAAATTCACCCCCAATTGGAGTTTATACTACGTCGCCTTATATTAAGGCTCCGCAACAATCGCTCCGGAGAAGGCTTGCTGTGCAAAACAAAGCCATGTAAAATTTAAGAAAAGTAGATTTTTTGTCCGTGAAAAATAAATAAAAAGAAGGTTTCGTGGCATCGGACGAACAATTTTGCTTTTCAATTCATTACGACCAGGCCTCCAAGAATAGATTTGTGATTCGTGAACGATTCGTTCACTATGATCGAATCACTTGCGAATATTGAATGACAATGTCAAATGACTGTCGAAGACAGAATGAATCAAACGAGTAAATCAAATCGGAATGGATAAAATGACTGACTGACCCACTGTGGCGATACACTGAAAATTGGTCGATCGTTTCGTTCATTCGTTCCTTTGATTCCTTTGATTCGAATTTCTGCGCACGGGGTAAACTGTATGAAAATATAATTTTTTTTGGTCAGCAGTATTTCATATTTAGCTGCATCGTGAATAGACCTTTTTTTTTGGTCACCATTTTCTTCGTTCAGTACAAAATGAGCGATTTACCCATCTCTACCTCCAAGATCTAATGGATAGTCCAGAAACCTACAGGCCCGTTTCGTATTTTTTTGGGAATCATCAGGGTAACATAGAACTTTACCTGACGTATGAAGATTAAAATAAGCAACCACATCCAGCGAATTTAAACAACTTTCGTCGGCAAACAATGCGGGATGTTGGTCTGGCTATATGCAGCGCGCCGCCGCCGCCGGTCGGAATAAAGTGAAAGCAAAATGTTAAAGGATGCGAATATCAATTAGAATAAAATTTGCAAGCAGGACATAAAAAGGTTGTAAGCACAACTTTTACTCTTTTTTTAAGAACCCTTTTAGAAACGCATCAAAAATACGCTAACAACAAGGAATCAAAAATAGCTTGCCAACTGTGTCTATTTAGACTTATGTTTATTAGTTTGTCCTTGTGGGTGTTGGTCACTTAGGTACTGAAACAGAAAGGAACGTTACTTGTCGTGATTTAATAATAAATTAGTCAAACGAATGTATATAATAACAAATTGTTTAAAATTGGTTCTATTAACTATTAGATTGGCAGATTTGTACAGGGTGTCAATGTAACAGAGTTATATTGTGTACATTATATTTATCGGTATGCAATTGATGCGAAATGGAACCAAACGAATGACGGCCGACAGACACTACTTAAAATATACCAAAATACTGATTGACGCTAATGACTAATGAACTTATAAAGAAATCTGATTCGTAGACTGGGTTAACGCTCTGTCCTTGATTAAACACCATTTTTCTTTCGGAACAAGAAAAATTCTTTTGTGGCAAGAATTGTTCTTTTAATTCAAGTTAATTACGATATTGAACCAAGAGCACGGGGGGTTGGCCCTATTCAAAAGAATTTCTCGTGACCCAAGTAATCCTTTTTTCAGTGTAGCTGATTCACACGATATTCAACCTTATCTGTTACAATATGATGACATAAATATTGAATTTTTTCTTTTAAAAGATATATTTTCAAAACAATATTACTTTAAAGGGTGTATGAAAATTCAGTATTAAAATGGGACCGATTTATAGAGTGTTAAAGTTTCATAATAGTTTCCCTAGCGATAAAAATTTTAATTAAATCTAACGAACTACAAAAAATAAAAATTATCTTTTTCTTCAATATAACTGTTGCAGATCCGAAAGAATTACAGGAGACAAAAAAGTTTCTCAACAAACGCCATGTCTCAAATTTGATCTAAATATCTGAGAAACTGCAAGAGCTATATTAAAAAACTGAAAAATTCCTAAAATTTTAACGCTCTGTGGATCGGTAACGAATTGTTTGCGGGTCCATTTTTATGGAAGGAAAAAGTATAATTTTGACTTGAAAAAGACCTCCTTAAAATCTTGACACGAAATTTTTTGAATTGATTTTGAAACCTTGCATAAAACAATATTTTGGATGTTCGTGTAGATATTACAACAATATTTTATTTTAAAAATATTACTTGACATCCTTCATGAACCAAAAGGCTGGAGAAAAAAAACACGTTCCATAAGAAAAAATGAACTTGACGTCAAACTGAAATGGCAAATCTCAAAAACAAACCTGTCATTATGTAGATCTTAAAAATCTTCCTGTAGAAAGTATTAAGGATTTCTTGAGAGCTCTGAGAATAAAGGCTCGGAAAAATAAAAATTGAAAATACAAATTTCGGTTTTTTTCCTTTTTTTAATTTTTTTTTCGGTTTTTTCCGCTTATTTCCGGAACTACTCGGATTTTCTAAACTTTTTTTTAGTTTTTAGCGAAGCATCAAATTTTCTTATCTTCTGCCGTTTAGGTGATCCCCATGGTGAGCATCGAATTTGAAGCACCCTGTATATACCACAGCAAACCATTCTTCTTCTATGTTCGCATCTAACCTAATCTACTTTCTCAAAAATATTTTACAAAAACGTAAGAGATCAACATTTTTAGAGAATCTTTTGTTTTTGCTAAAATTTTCGCCTGCGGCGCCATACCATTGCTATTTGTTACAATTTTGTGCAATTTTAAGCAGATCTTTTGTCACTAAAATTTCAATTGCAAAAGCATTTTAGTGTAGTTTTCTAAAGATTTTTGCCTGCGGCGCATTTAAGGCTAAATCTTGAGAAAAATCTGCAATTGAGAATAAATCCGCCAGACAATCCGCCCTTGCTTTTAAAAATATATATTTTTGTACAAAAAAGAAGTAAAAAAACCTTCAAATCAGTTACATCAACCGAAAAGAATCTAAATAATAAAAGATCAAAAGATCTTAGCTGGAAATAACGAAAATTCAAACCTGGATGAGAATCCCACAAGGACCAAAGCGAAAAGAGAAATGATTAAATGATGTTTCGCCCTGGGGAGGGTGACCAGTGGAACCACTGACGAGCCTACGCTGGTTGGCCAGTGCGAAACATCGTTTAATCATTTCTCCTTTCGCTTTGTGTGTTCCTTGTGGGGCTCATTTAGGTTTGAATTTTCGTTATTTCCACCCAATATATTTCTGTTTTATACACACTAACCGAAAATCTATTAAACCGCCCTCCTCTCTTCAAGACCTCAGCTCTTCCACTATTAGGGGCCACGTGACGCCACTAACCCCATCAGTAAAATCAATATTAAATGACGAAATCCCCCATAGCAGATTTCTGGCTACGCCACTGAGAAAGCCAATGGATTTTTCGTCACTTTTGAGTGAAAATGACGGCGAAGGTGGATTAAAGGACAGTGGAAGGGTACTAGTTTGGTACATTTTGTGACCATTTGTAATATTTCGTACATAACTTTCTTTTAAAAGAAATAAAATGTTCAGCCAATTTTGTACATGACAGTATATTATGTATTATTATAACAGAAAAAAATTCTGAGAACATTTGACGTTAACAAGTTTATAATTAGCTAATTAAGAAAAATTAACAAATTATTATTATTATCTTTGAGTTATAAAGAGTGTAATTTAACAATTTTTCTGCTGTCATAAATAAAAATTATATAAAATTTGGGTGAATTATATTGTGCATTAAAATATAAAAAAATTACTCAATTTTATGTAAATTTTACGTCTTATTATTTCGTAATATTTAAATTTTGTATTTAATTCGTTTTTTGTTTTGTTTAAATTTACAAAGATTGCTGTTAAGTTTATGTAACTGCATGACTTTTTTTTTCTATTTTAAAATTTAAATTGTAATAAACTTAAGTACCATAAATTATGGCACCTACTTTTAATTTTAAATCAATCTTATCTAACCTTCTCAATTTTTTGTTTACGCTCTAATCAGAATAGCTTGTATTCTGTAACGCCTAGCGCTCCTATCCACATTAAAAAAAGGATCTCTTACCTAAATAGCAAACGGTTCAACCCTTTCCTTCTCCTCCCCAAGGACATGATTTCCTTAACGCAAGATAAAAACGCTGGAGTCATGTAGTTTTTTGGAGGGAATTTCAAGAACCAAGGGGATTAAACATATTCGACATCATATGAGCTTGATTCAAGAGATCCTTTTTTTCAGGGTAAATATATAGTTGTTGCCGTCAGTAAAACGTTAAGTTAAAAACATGATTTTAGCAAAAACTATTTTGCATATAAATGAAAATCCTTAAGTCCACTGTTCACTTAATCCACTGTTTTTCTAGTCTAGACTGTCATCTTAAGGAGTTTACGAAAAGAACCCAAGAAGAATTATTATAATAATGACATTCTCTGAATATAGAACAGTATTTGGTCAATAGGCACCTAACCCACAAGGGGAAGGCCACATCGAGCCAGCAACCAACCGATGGACAGATGGCATACTCCAAAACTGAAAACCAAGCAAAACTAACCCTAGGGTGGGGCTACAAGTATGGCGATATCTTATGGTTAATGGTCTCGGGATACAGTTTCAATAAAAAGAGTGGTCCCAGAATACAGTTTCCTTCTATAACACCCTTTCAAATAATCAAATTTAATTTTACCTTCACTTTCATTTGTTCTGGAATTGGACTCGTGCTCCAAATTAACAATTTTAATTTATTAATTTTATTTTAATTTTTCAATGATTATTGTCCCATTTAAACTTACAGGAGACACCTGACCCCCAAACATGGGTTTCAGGTCCCTCCCCCAGTTGCTTTAAATTTTTCATAATGATTTTTTGTTTAAAAATTTCGGTAAGTCTTACAACTTTTTTATTTTCACTTACAATATACAATTGCTCACTGTATCCTGAGACCACTCTCTTTGTTTTCAGTTCTCCATTAAATTAACACAATAAGCTATGTGAGCTGCTAAAAATTTTCCTTCTTTTGCATAGACATAAGATATCGCCATACTTGTAGCACCACCCTAGGGAAAGTATCTTGTCAAAAATTTGTTTTTAAGGTTTTTTACAGTTTTTAGTTTTGGAGTATGCTTGTTCTATCCATCGGTTGATTGTTGGCTCGGTGTGGGCCTCCCCTTGTGGGTTATCTACCATTCTCCTATTGGTTGGCGGGTGCCGGGCTTGTGCCTAGAGGATGCGTAGACGAAGCACTGCTCTATATTCAGACAATGTCCTTATTATAATAAGTCTTCTTGTGTTCTTTGAGAGAAACAGTGGAGAATGATGTAAGTTTTTTCATTTATTTTAAATCTTTCCACCAATGGACTACATCTTCTATTTTGCATATACCTAAATGAAAGATCGATTCTAATTTTTGTATTAATAGTTTTTTCGGCTTGTATAGTAGAAGAAAAGTCGAATATGTAGAGCAGGCATGAAACTGTGTAGTATGATCAAACTAATCATATCCAGTTCTATGGTATGCCTGCATACCGAGGCAGAGCCGACAATGAGCAAACTTGCCAAACAAGGGTCTGAAACTCCATATACTATTGTCTAATGAAGAATGACGTCATAAATAATGAACTGAACACCACATCCGACAAAAAGGGCTAAACAGATCTTAAAAATTAACAGAGAAGCCAATAGAATAGACGTCGGACCTCTTACAGGGCAACTTGGATCAAGAAGGAGGCGATGGCGACGCACCTGCGATTAAGGGACCAGGGAGTATGGAAGGGCAGGAAGAAAAAAGAGGGCCATCTGGTGGTCGAGAGACTGGCGACGAAAGAGTTGCCCCTCCTAAGACTGCCAGTGAAAGCACCGCTTAAACCATGGAGGTTAGATAAAAAGTAGAAGGTCACAATACCAGAACGGAATGAGAATGAAAATTAAGCAGAGAGGCGACGGTCTACTACACGGATGGCTCTAAACTATCAGCCAGGTAGACAACAGGTGCAGGAGTGTACGCGGAAAGCCTAGAAGTTTAGAAAAGTTATCCACTTGGAGAACACGCTACGGTGTGTTAAGCTCAAAAAATGGGCGAACAATAAACTGAAGACGTCTTGGAGGCAAGAGTCAAAGTGGATGGATTTTAGGCAAGACCCGAAAGGACATTGGACTGCTGACAGGGATGCTGACTGGGCACAATCGGCTGAACAAACATCTGACGCAAATAAGAGTAGCAGGAGATCCCGTGTGTCTTGTTTGCGGGCTCGAAGAAGAATCGGCGCAGCACTTGATAGCAAAGTGCGATGCATATGCCAGATCAGGGCAGCTGAACTGGGGATTTCCCACGATAGAGGAAGAAGAGCTGCATTCGCTCATAGGGCCGACATACTGAACTTCGTAAAGAAGACAGATAGGTCCGAAGAGAGAGTTGCATCAGCGGAGGTAAGGACATAGGGGTAAGGAACGTCTGAAACTCCATATACTATAGCAGAAAGGGCCCATGAAAAGGCCTAATTGCCAGGCCCACGGGTCGCCTCTATACTACTACTACTACTACTGCTATCGGGCACTGCACAATGGCTCAATTAGGTTAGAGAAAAACATGAATTTTGTGGATTTTGCAAAATCGTAACTCTTCAAGAGATTCAAGTACCTTGTAAAGGCGTGGCCATCTCCCCAAAAAGTGGGCCAATTATCCCGCAAGAAGGTATAGCATCCTTCGAAAGAAGTATTCGCTTCTTGAGCAGAAATTAAGATGCTAGTTGTCTGAAAAAGTAGCAGTGACGAAGGATCTACAATAGTTAACAACACACAGGCGCGACGTGAATCTTCATGTGAGTCTAAGTTCACCTCAAACGCTAACGTACGTTAACCCAAGGAACAATTTCTCGACATTTTAACATTGTCAAAGGCGACTTAACGTTGCGTGAAAACGGCGTATAAACGTTCTAGCAACTCGCTTTTGCACCAATTTAGCGGATATTTTTTGAGTTGTGTTTACGTTTCGTGCGACTAGAGTCAAGTGCAACGTTTCCACACCGTCGCCGAAGCGACTACGACTGAAGTGCCTTCTGGATAATATTTTTATTAATATAATTGATTTAATATCAAGACTTCTACGTCTGCAACCACAAAGGGACCAATTTTCAAACACCATTTATTAATAATTCTAAAATGCGTAGCTAGGTAACTTGCATATCAGTTAATTTATAACACTAAAGTGACTTTTCAAAGTTTCTTATCCACTAAATTTACCAACAAAACTTAGTTTTTCGTTAATAATGGATATTTTAGCTTTAATGAATAAGCGGGTCTTCAATCTTTCTCATTTTTGACAAGCTTTTATTCAACTTGCATTGTATGTATTCTTGCATTGTATGTATGTAACTATGTTTGTTCGGGTGGAATCTTGTAACTTAATTTTTATCAACTTCCCGACATCCGATCGGCTTCAAATTTGGCATGCTTATATAGTTGTGGTGACACCACAAGAATATAGTGTGATGAAATTGACAGCTCCCCCTACTCGAAGGGGGTGGAGCAGGGTACAGTTAAAGCACGCCCGATTTCGTTGAAATTGGATGTGTTGAGGCACTTGGGGATGGAGATAATAAATTTCTAATCAGATTTTGAAAATTCAATATGGCGGATTCAAGATGGATGCTTTTTGGTCATCTTTTGCTAACCAATTTTAACTAACTTATACACATCCGATTGCCTTCAAATTTCGTATGCGTTTATAGTTCCGCTGGTAATACAATAAAATGTCATTATTAGGTACCCCTCCCTCTTACGAGGGAAGTGGGGGGAGAAACACCTAAGTTTGTCTGATTTCAACCCAAATTGGTATACGGAGGCTTTTGGGGATAAGGAATACGAATTTTTAATCAGATTTTGAAAACTCAATATAGCGGATTCAAGATGGACGATTTTCGGTCATGTTTTTCTAACCAATTTTAACTGACTTATCGACATTCGCTCACGGATCATCTACCAACGATACTCTGTGATCCGATTGTGTTCAAATTTGGTATGCGCTTATAGTTCCGGTGAAAATACGATAATATGGTATTCTCTACCCACCTTCCTCTAACGAGGAAAGTGGCAGGGGAAAAATATTTTTTAAGAGTGTGTGTTCAAATTTGGTATGCGTTTATAGTTCCGGCGATAATAGAATAATATGGTATTATTAGGTACACACACAAAGAGATAACTACAAAAGAAGAACTAAATTCTTCTTCTATTCGAATGATAAAGATAATGCTTTAATCTAAAGCTGAGAACGGATGAGAGCCTTTGAAAATGTACTCAGGTTATAGAGTAATACAACTGTTTTTTAGGTGAATTGTCGATGTGACCGATATACGATACCTAAAGTTAAAATTTTTAATTTTTGCTCATCGCTCTTATTATGGTATAAGAAAGATAAAAAAAAATATTTTCCACTTTTAAGCGCATTTATTAAAAGATTGTTCTTTTAAAAAAAATTTATTTCTAAATTATTTTTTTATTTAGGTACTGAAAATTTTAAAAATTCTTTAAACCGATTTGAACTCTAGCCAGTCTAAAAGAATACTTAAAAATTACTAAAACTAACTAAACAAATCATCAAAATCCAGCAAAAAAAACAATTTTTTAACTATTTACAAATGGCGTAGCGGCGCAAATCAAGGAAAGAAAACAATATGGCTTCAATAATCATTTCTTGGTTTACTGAAAACCTAACCGTTTTGAGGTGCCCTCTATAGTTGTCAGATACAGTTATATTTTAAAATTGGCTGCAACTGCATTGATGATTTGGCCACAATTACCTCGTAAAGAGGAACGTTGAAAGAACGCAAAATTAATTAACTCTAGTTAATTATCAACGTTTTGGCGTCGTTGATCCGTCGTTCGTTGCGGTCGTTAAAAACCCCACAATATTCCAGAAAAAATAAACGTTGCATAATTGACAACGTTAATTTTAGTTCTGTGTTTCGAACTTCCATTGTCTATATTTTATTTATACACGACGTTTCGATCAGTACAATCTTTGATCGCCTTCAGGTGCAAACTACAATCAGTTCCTAAGGCTACGTGCTTATATACTGTGAGAAGTCACTCAACCTTGAAGTTTAAGAAGTTGGCTGCGCCCAAGGAGGGGCTTCCAAATATTTGAGATTTCAACACTTGTTTTAATGAAAATACCCTGATTCTGCCCAATAAAGGCAGCTTCAAGGAATTTTCGTTTCTTCCAGTGTGACCCCTTGTACAAAACCTTTGCTTCTGCCCACTTCATTCGGTGTTGTTTTGACCATGCATGTTCGGCGATTCCTGATTTCGTGGTTTCACCTTTTTGAGTATTCGTCTGATGTTCCTTAAGCCTAACAGATAATGGTCTTTTAGTTTCGCCTATGTATGATTCACCACACTCACAAGGAACTTGGTAAATGCATCCCATATTTTGTTTGTTCTCTGGTTTTGTTTTACTAAGAACGCTTCTAATTGTATTACTAGATTTAAAAGCTGTTTTAATATTAAAGTTTTTCGCTACTCTTCGAATTTTCTCTGATACTCCTTTAACGTATGGTATTGTAAGGAATACATGATTCAAATCATTCTGCTTCAACCAAACGAGGCATAATCAAAACTATGTATAACATTAAGAAGGATCTGCAGCAGAATGGTTACAGCCTTAAACTAATAACAGATACTATTTCTAAATTTCAACAAACAGGACAGAGATTACAAGACCATAACCAGGCAAATGCATTCCTTACAATCCCATACGTTAAAGAAGTATCAGAGAAAATTCGAAGAGTAGCGAAAAACGTTAATATTAAAACAGCTTTTAAATCTAGTAATACAATTAGAAGCCTTCTTAGTAAAGCAAAACCAGAGAACAAACAAAATAAGGAATGCATTTACCAAGTTCCTCGTGAGTGTGGTGAATCATACATAGGCGAAACTCAAAGACCACTATCTGTTAGGCTTAAGGAACATCAGACGAATACCCGAAAAGGAAACCACGAAATCAGGAATCGCCGAACATGCATGGTCACAACAACACCGAATGAAGTAAGCAGAAGCAAAGGTTTTGCACAAGGACTCACACTGGAAGAAACGAAAATTCCTTGAAGCTGCCTTTATTGGGCAGACTCAGGGTATTTTCAGTAAACCAAGTGTTGAAATCCCAAATTTTTGGAAGCCCCTCCTTGGGCTGAGCCAACTTCTTAAACTTCAAGGTTGAGTGACTTCTCACAGTATATACGCACGTAGCCTTAGGAATTGATTGTAGTTTACACCTGACGACGATCAGAGATTGTACTGATCGAAACGTCGTGTATAAATAAAATATAGAGAATGGAAGTCCGAAACACAGAGTTAATTTCAAACACATCGTTGTCTCAAACAAACGTTAATTTTAGTGTTGGTTATGGCATATAAAGCAACTAAAAATTTTACTTGAGAATGGAAGTGAGCATCCGAAGTAAGCCGAGGAGTGGCCCAGATTCTATTTTTCAAACTCGATTAATTCGAGTTGGACCTTGGTGAAAAATAAAGGAATTTGATTGGATTCGAAAATTATGGCACAAAATAATTTATCTTGGTGACTTTATGCAACAAGAATTATTTTATTAAACCCCATTACCATATCGCATATCATTTCATTTAAGTAAATTACCTATTTGACAATTAATTGCTAACAACGGCATAAACACTTAAGTATATTCATAATATAAAGTGACCTTAAAAAAGGTAAATTAGGCAATAAGAAATAATTTCTAAATAATTGAAAAATTACTTTTTACATGATATGATATGATAACTAATAATTAGGGGTCTTCTTGACAGCTTAAATTATTGCAATTTAATGACAATAATTAATATACAGGGTGCAAAAAATTATGATGTGATACGATAGCGTATGATTTTAAGTTGGAGAAGGACACCCGTTACACCACCACCAGTGGCGTAGCCAGGGGGGAATTTTGTGGGTTAAAACCCTCCCATGGGGTCCAACCCAAGCTACAATAAATTAATCACGATCAGATGCCCCAAGTAGAGCTATAGCTCCTTATTTTTATGACCCTTTACTCCAGTTTGGCACGTGTGTTTGGTGTGATGTCTTAAATTTTAAAAATTTTGCCTGCGGTGCGATTACGTTATTAATTGTTACAATTTTTCGAAACGTGTAATAAATAGTATTCTTAGTATAATTTTTCTTAAAATTTTCATCTGCGGCACATTTATGACTTGCAACCCACCCGTTCTCCAATCTAACCCAATCTACTTTTACAAAACTATTTTACAAAAAACTATTTAGGGTATAAAATCACTGCTGATGTTAATAACCCACAAGAAAGACATGTTTTGAAAATAAAAGATTTTAAAAAATCTACCAACATGAAAGAATTGCAATCTTTTGTAGAAACCGCTAATTGGTTAAGAGAGTACATTCAATTAAGAGAGTACATTCAAAATTTTGCTACGCTTACAGCACCGTTGACTGATATAACAGGGAAAAAATACTTCAAATGGAATTCTCAAGCTGAGGAGGCATTCAACAAAATTAAAAGTGAACTTGAAAAACATTTAGAGCTACATAGACCAGATTTCGAAAAACCGTTCGTTTTACAAACCGATGCTAGCAATGAGGGAATGGGAGCAGTTTTGTTTCAATGGGGTACAAATGACACATGACAAATTATCTCTTATGCAAGTACAAAATTTTCAAAAGCAGAGAGAAAGTACCATATTAACGCACAGGAAACCTTGGCAGTAGTTTGGGCTTGCAAACGTTTTCGGCCATTTTTAGAAGATATGAAATTCACTCTAGGTACTGACAGTAAAGCACTAACATGGCTTGAAAAATATAAAGATGACAAAACTAAATTAACAAGATGTTCTTTACTTTTACAAAAATATAATTTTAAGGTTCAGCATTGTTCAGGTCGAAACAACGAACTTCTAGATTTTTTGTAAGAGAAATTTACCCTACTTTTACCTTTTGATTTACTTTCTAGTTACTAGTTAATCGATATCTGTTACTAGTTAATAAATAATTTATAACATAAATGTTATATAGATATTAAAATTTTTAAGAAATTTTTTGTTTTCTTTTCAAAATTTTTGCTTGCGGTGCTATACCATATTGTTACAACTTTGTTTAATTTTAAGCAATTTTTTTTGTCAACAGCATATGAAACGTATAAAAAATAGCATTTAAGTATATTTTTTTTACAATTTTATCCTGCGGCGCATTTAACGGTTAATTTTGAAAAAAATCTGCAAATGAGACTAGAAGAGAGCTTTTAAAAATAAGTTTTTTTTTTGTATACACTAACTCAGCTCAATAACCACCTACCTAAAAATTTGCCATTGACAGACTCGATTTCTGGCTACGCCATTGCCACCACAGGATGTAAAATCGGTTAGAGTTTGTTTTTCTTTATATTCTACACTAAAGGTTTTTGCAAAAAAAACTATTGTCGGGGTCCGACTTTCACGCTAAAAGCAGCTTTGAGCTGAATCGGGTGGCACAATTTTTAAGTTTGAAACTGTGAGTTATGAAAAACATGATTTTTTTAGCTGCAGCATATTGCCTTTTAACAAAATCTTCAAACCTCGATGGGCGAATAGGCACCTTGTTCTTACTGGTGTTTAAACTCACCCTAAAAACGTATTATAAGTTCACTAAAAACATATAACTATACCCAGCCAACACCGTACTTAACTAAAGAGAACGGTTTTGACCCAGCCAACACAGTTACGTAGATATCGATTAACTAGTAACAGATATCGATTAACTAGTAACTAGAAAATAAATCAAAAGGTAAAAGTGGGGTAAATTTCTCTTACAAATAACATCAAGGTAAACTTAACGTGACGTAAATAACTTACTCTTTATGTAACTACTATATAAATTTATAACATAAATGTTATATAAATATTACGTATTGGAATGTAACATTTATGTAAAATTAAAGCCATATTGTGTAGGTATTATTTATATACTTTTAATGTCACAACAAGGTAAAAATAACGCCATGCTAAAAATTCCCTTTTTATTACGTAAATATAAGGTACCTAATTAAAAAAAATTTATGTAAATTTTTTGACTTTGGATTTACGTAAATAATACGTTAATGTAACAGATATGTTTGCTGGGTAACGGCTCTGCCCTTACATTTTCCAAAAAAAATGCCATAACGATAATAACTCTTCTAATGAAGTAAGCCTGAAAAAATGCAAAGCCAAAAACTTCTCTGGGCGCGAGCAGATTTTTCGCCTTTGCACTTGCCCAGGACCAACCATTATTTTAACATTACCTTCTTTGTTTGTCAAAGTTATTCTTGTTACACGTTTTGAGATCATTGGGCCTTTATAGTATCTGATAATTATATGACTAAAAATAAATCTTGCTAAAAATAAAACAAGAAAAATGGCGAAAACGTCAATAATAATTTTCCCTTCATTTTAATAATATTGACATTCTGATAACTAGATCTAGTAGAAGATGAATAGCTGGTTAGTCATATAAAATGCGAAGTCACAAAGTTATTTTCGCACATTTTTCTTCGTTAATATTCACTTTTACCTAATTTTGTCGTAAATATTTTTTAATTTTAAAAATAAAATCATAGGAGGACCTTTGGCCGGCTCTTGTCTGAGTGCAAGGTAGAGAATGCGGCAGCACCTTCAAAACCCCCACCCCTCTGACACCGGATAACTCTGGATTCATAAACTTTTCGTTGACTTCTACCATTACCGCGATGAAAAATCTTTCTCCATCCTTTAATCCAGTAATAGTTATTTACATACTAAAGGAGGAAAGTGGCATTTAAAAACCAAGGAAAAATGTATCTGATGTTAACTACTACCTAATAATACCTACAGTAGCAAATATTACAGGACCGAGTTTATTTGCAGCAGGGATCCATACGCAGTACTGGGAGATAAAGTATCGAAAACTCCCGGAAGAAGGTAAAATACGTAATTCGGGTCGAAATTAACATTAAGAATTACTATTTTTTAATCCATTAATCCAGAGTAAAAGTATTTGTGTAGTTAATTAGTATTTCTATATCCACCAATCTAAAGTAAAACTATTTGCGGAGTTAACTAGTATTTTATTATTTTTTATCAATGCTAAGTAAAAGTATTTGCGGGCTTAATTAGTTTTACTATGTCTATAATCCAGAGTAAAAGTATTTGCGGAATTAATTAATATTTTACAACCATCAATCTAGAATATAAATATTAACGGAACTAATTAATATTTTTATACCTATCATACCTAGATTAAAAATATTGCGGAGAAAATTAGTATATCCATAAATCCAGAGTAAAATTATTTGCGGAGTTAAGTATTTTTATATCTTTCAATCCAGAGTAAAAGTATTTGCCTAATTAATTATAGTATTTTATATCCATCAAAACAGAGTAAAAATTTTACTCGGGCAGGCTCGGGGTAAGGCAGAAAAAGCCCAGGGAGGCCTACTTGCCGGGCTTCGCGCCGCCCCTTCTCTACTACTACTACTTTACTCGGAATTAATTAGTATATTCATCAATCCAGAGTGAAAGTATTTGCAGAGTTAATTAGTATTTTTATACCTATCAATTTAAAATAAAACTATTTGCGCAGTTAATTCATATTTTTATATCCATTATCCATCAATCTAAAGTAAAAATTTTTGCAGAGTTAATTAGTATTTTTATGTTCGTCAATTCAGAGTAAAAGAATTTGCCAGTTTATTAGTATTTATATATCCACCAATCCAGAATAAAACTACTTTTTTGCGGAATTAATTAACATTTTTTATTTAGTATTTTTTAACGGCCAGGGTCTTGGTCCATTGAAATTATAAAAATCAAACAAAAATTTCCTATCCTTATGCGGTTTTATATTACAATGTAAGATTTAAAGTACTACTACTTTCATTTATATTATAAGCTAACTAAAAACGGTCAGAAAATCGGTACAAGGTAAATTAATTCAAACATTAATGATTACTCAAACAATCTGTGTGCGTTTTGCGCATAAGTAATATGTGATATACATGGTTATTATATTATTTAAAAATAAATAAATAAGACAATTATTTAATAGTTTTAAATGGGTTACCGCTGCTCTGGGAACCCTGGCAGAAAGGCTATAAAAATCATAAAAATCTGCCATTTTTCAACGTGTTGGATATACTCTTTTGGAACAATCAAGTTATCCGCGTGCAGAATCTCACCATTACCGTTTTAATACTTAAAGATTGCAAAAAACACGGGAAGGATATCAACAGTCAATAAGAAGCGTAAAATTGGCCATTTCTTAATGCACAGTTGACCTTGAATTAAAATTGTCACTATATTAAATAAGCATTGATAAAGCTTTGTACCATTAAGGCGCAATTACACAGACGAACATGCTCAAACAAAAGCTCGTGCAAAAAATCTAAAATTTTTTGCGTGAACATTTTTGTAAGCTTTTCTTTGAACATTTTGTTCGGGTAAATTTTTGAGAAAATTATTGCTATCTATTTTGGAAACATATTTTTAAAGATGAGAATAAATAAAATTTCACATCAGTGATCTCAATTCTTTAAAAAAATGGAACACCAAATTTTATTTTAAATCTTTGTGAAAAAAAGCCGACGGCAAGCGAAACATTATTATTGGCCATCAGTTTTTCACATGGATTTGGGTTACTTATAATATTTTTTGGGATTTCTTGCGAGTTTTTTTATTTGTAAGCTTTTTTTTCCTAAATTAAAAAAAAAACAGCAAATTTTTCTTTCCCAAAAAAATTTTGAGTTTTTTAAATATCGGAAAAAAACTCAAAAATTGCACTTTTAAGCGGTAATCCGCGCCTCACAACTATGAGGAGGGTGATTTTTTTAAAACATATTTTTGTAACTTTACTTCACTCTTAGCTTTGTTTTTTATTTAATTTCTTACACCAGATTCACCTAGTTAGTTTAAGGCCCCAAGGGTTACTTAAAAAAGAAAAAGGTTCATGAAAATGCTAAAGATATAGATATCAACAAAGTGAATCTCTATCAATTTAATGCAATAATCAATCAATTAAGGTCGATTACTGACACTGAACAAACAATATGCAAAGGGCAACATTCCGATGCAAAAGGGTGGCCGGCCTACTACCTGGGAAATCCAAAATACGAGTTCTACCCGTCAATAAAATAAAACGAAATAAACAAATTAAAGCGTACTCAAGGAAATTTTTTTGTTTTGCGTCGGAGAGCCCTTTCTTTATGGAAAGATTTGTTCTAAAACTTTCATAAAAAAACTGCGTTGACCCTTGTTTGTTCTCATGTAATTTTATGTGTCAATGTAAATTTAACCAAAACCCCCTCTCACTAGTCTACGGTTTTTACCTTCTCCTAACCCAGCAATAGCAACAAATAAGTGCCAATTATTATTTTCTTTAATCTCGTTTTTTACAACCCCAAAAAAGTTACAAGTATACTGGCATATCCCCTATAAAAATCAGATCAATCGAAGTTTCTTATGAGGTAAAATGTGAATTTCGAAATCAAATCGTTTTTCCGTCGGAAGGTACTTAATTAAAAATACCTTGTTTTAAAACTTAGTCTTTCTATTTACAGTTAAGTTCAATGAATTCCCATAAAACTATAAAATTTAAATTTGTAAGAAATTTCTATACGAACATTTCTTCAAACAAATTTTGCTTAACATTCTCTCCAAAATTTTCGTGAGTTTTTTTGTACGAGATTTTGCTCGAACTTTTTTTTGAAAATTTTGCTCAAGAGGCTCGTGTAAATGTTTGTCGGCATTTCAACATCAAAAAAAAGTTTTTCTGTGTAAATACGCCTTAATAAACGTTTTACTAGCATTGAAAAACCCCCAGAAGAAACCAAAAAAGAGATTACAAGTATTGTGGAATCTACGCAAGGCTTGTGACCTGACCCTATAAAAAAGAGGTTAATTTGAAACCGCTTATTGACCATTTCCCAATCGTACTTACCCTAAAATTAAGCAAATTAATTGGTTGTAAATTAGAATATGATATCTTAATGTTTTACCAACAATTTTGCCTAATTTGCCCATTTTACGCTTATATAATATTTAAAAACTGAAAATTTTTCTATAGATAATTAGGGACTTGCAAAAAATGACAAAATTAACTAAATGTCTTCAATTATAGTGATATTCGTGAATGATGACACGAGCTGTTTATGTAGGTAGCAGCTTAACCATAGATTTTCTCCAAAGTCATCGAATATTAAACAAGTCTACACAACCGATAGACTTAATTAAAAGTCAGTTTTTCATCGCTTTTGGCATTTCGTTGTTTACAAAATACTGCATATTTGCACACGTATTTTAACAGTTTTTTCTTGTGTGGAGGAGGGAACATTATGGGCACCTGATGTCACCAGGAGAGGGGTACGTAATCTCTTCAGTGAAACAAAACTTTCTAGGTGCGTTTCACTTAACGGTACAAGAAAGTCTCCAGCCAGATTATCTCTTACATTCCATCTGAGGAATCTCTCACCCCAGGGATACAAAAAAATGGTCTAATGAGGCTACTTCGTCCTCTCAGGATACTGACCGTAATGACTATTCAAATGTCCCACTTTGCACCTGAGGTCTCTTACCTCAAGGCCTAGAAATAAAATTATCTTATTAGGATAGTTCTCCTCCTTAGCTTAGGAACCACCTTAAACGATGTTTATTAGGTCCGACCGTCTATGTTCAGTTGGATAACCGCAGAGATTTATCTCTAGATCTTGAGAGAGAGTAATACAATCAAAATTATTAACGAATTTTAAAGGTTTATTCTACTTCCTGGCTCATTTCTCTCACATTGGACTAAGAGAACGCAGTCGAGAAATGACAAATTTGCGTGGTTAATAGACCTTGCGAAAATTTGATATTTTTCCTTTATCCACTTTAATCAACAAATATCCATTTCTGCATTGCATTATCTCCGACTCCTGCCGGTCACCCAGCCGTACCTTAGTAGCTCAGTGGTACCGATCGGTCACCCATTTCACTCTCACTTACGGTACCGCCACTTTAATAATTGTATCAAGTAGGTAGGCGGTGGTACTTGGGAACAAAGAAAGATAGATTGATAGGACTGATAGTAAGACCGAGAAGGATGTAGAAAACATGCACAATTGAATTTATTTCTCGTGTACCATGAGAAGAGGGATAGATGTATGGGAGGCTTGCTTGAGTACAAGAAAGACAAACATAGTTAATACAGTTTTCTTGCAGCTAGCAATTACTTTTTAGTTTAAAGAAGTAACGATGAGAGGTATACACCATATTTCTGTGAGTGGGAGTAAGAGAGGTATACTGATTACGCTCTCTTATGCTACTACAGATAAAACTCTCGGTTTTAAACAACGATAAGGATAGATAGACTTGTTATTTCGTACGCAGGAGCGAGATGGAGATAGCATTGCGTTCTCTTTAGCTTTATCACTTCTTATTGGTGATTTTTAGAAAAAGTCTTGCTGTGCAAAATTTTCAATGAGTTTATAGTTAGTTTACGTCGGGCTTCCGCGAGGTACCGAGTGCCGTATTTTTTTTTGTTTTTTTACAATTTTTTTAACGTAAGTGTAATTTTTATTTGGATGTTTATATCGCACCCATTTATAATAGGAATTTATCTTTGGAAAAAATCTGCACTTTTTTGGGGTTTATAAGACATTTGGTAAGGCAGTGTAGGTGTAGTTTTAAAAAAAAATAGGTTTTTAAATTTAACTTTTTGTTTATGTTTTGCATCTATGCGAAAAGCCTGCCACCACTATTTATAATACTTCCTTCTTTTAAAATTATCCAAGTTATTCAACTTTTTTGTATTTTAAGGTTATGTATTTAAAGTAAGGGAAGTGCTTAATAATCAATTATTCTTTATTCTATTCGAAATACTACAAAATAGAGAAATTATTAAGAAGCGTCCTTGGTATATAAGTATTACAAATGAAAGTAAAACCGATTTTAATTTGCAAATAATCTGTTGATACTCTCTTTTTCTTGTTGTTCATTTTAATTTAAATGACGTTTTTATTTATTTTAAAGCTACCTGCTGTCTAAAAGCGAGTTTAGTAAAAATCAAAAATAAGCACCTCCATTCCTCAGCACCTATTGGTGAGCAGCCATCTTGGATTTAAATAATGTTCCATTCACATCTAAAGTAAGCTATAACTTAGCTAATTATAAACTTTTAATAGAGAAATCTGGAAAGCGCAATATTTAAGGATTAAATATTAAAAAAATTACAGATTTTTTGTAAAATATCGTTTTCTTGTTTTTCTTATATTATATTTTAGAACCATAAAGTATTATATAATATTTGAAAAAACTTTCGTTAGGCATTGTCACACTCTCCAATACACTTTTTTTTAAGGTAAAATACTGTATGTAAAAGTGAATAAAATGTCTTTTAAATTCCATCCACTAATAACTCATAAACGCGAAGAGAAAGAAAAGTGAGTCTAAGCACAAAGCCTGATCAAGTTTATAAACTTAAAATAGCCGTCATTTCAAACGGTTTTTCCTGTTATAACATATATAACTATGATGTTAGAGTTTCAAATGAAACTTTTAAAAAAATTGAAAAAACTCAATGTTTATTATTTAAAAACCCGCCAAGTTTAAACAATATTTCTGTGTTGCTGGATGCACATCTGAGTTTAATACTCTTGTGTCAAATTTCGACATTAATGGTTATGTAGTTTAAAAAAACAATTAGAAAATCTATTAAACATCAACAATCGATTAGACCAGTAACTGAATTTTTTTCAGAGGAATTTTTGTACAATTTTTAACACTAATTAGAAACCAATTGCAAAAAATATAACCAAGCCAAATAAAACTTATATACCATATACACTACCAAGTAAGTAGTGTGTGTTCAAGTAAGTACGAGGTGTTGTTGCCTAATGAAACTTTTTCACTTTCTCAAATTCTTTGTACCATTACTCGATCGATTTTATTTATACACAGTCTATATTTTGATTTAATTAAATAATAAGTTAAAAATTATTAAATAATTGAATAGGTAAGTAGTCATTTTAAGGGCTGAAAGAAATTCAAGCAACAATTTACTGGTGTCATATTGTTTGAGTTAAATTTATTTGAAGAACGCTTATATTGAAAGATAAATATTCTATTTCAAAATGTGTTTATCCCAAAAGCAGGCATCCTAAATTTATTTATGACTAAATATCGCGCATAACCAGCAAACACAAATCGTCGGCATTGAATCGGGCCAATGTTGACAACGTCGGCAGTGTGTCGGCATCGGCGACTACACGCTGGCCCGATGTTGGACAGATTGCGACTTTCAGTTTTCGGTCAATAATCGGCAACTGACGGAGGTCCACATACTACAGTCGACTTTATACCGACACTACTTTAGGACCGACAATGGTCCGATTGGAACTTTGTTTAATCGGACGAGAATCGGCAACTGCCGATGGCCCGATTTACTATAGTCGACATTATGCCAACGCAAACCTTATCTGCTTTAAGGCCGATGATGGTCCGATTGGAACTTTGTTTAATCGATCGAGAATCGGCAACTGTTGATAGCCCGATTTACTATAGTCGACTTTATGCCGTCGACCACTTTATCTGCTTTAGGGCCGACGATGGTCCGATTAGAACTTTGTTTGATTGGTCGAGAATCGGCAACTGACGACGGTCCGATTTACTATATTCGACTTTATACCGAAACGAACTCTATCTGCTTTAGGACCGACGATGGCCTGATCAGATTTTTGTTCGATTGGTCGATAACCCGCAACAGACCATGGCACGCCACATTAAAATTTTTAAACTGCTTAACAGTTTCTTCCTAGTATGGCGCTGATGTCACTATGTTCCCTGTACAGTGGAAGATAATATAATATATATATATATATATATATATATATATATATATATATAATGAGCAAAGATATTTCCAAACTAGAATGCGGACTTGACAAGATGGTGGTACTTCTCTACAAGAATAACCTCTTCCGCCACTTAAACTATCCCGGCTGGTTAAGCACCCGCATTATCGAAACTTTGTAGTTTGCCAATGTCGGATCGTGTCAAGCAACCACCGATGGACCTTCGTCAATCAACGACGTCGGCCCGCTTTGAAAGCCCGATATGGGGCCTTATTATCGACCCACTATCGGACTTTGGTGAATTGCCGTTGTCGGGCCGCTTTAAGCTACCACCGGCAAACCTTCGTCAATCGCCGACGTTGGACCGCTGTAGGAAACCAATGTCGGACTTGAATAGTTTACTGATGTCGGCCCGAGAACAGTTTGACTACGTTAGACCGACCAAATGACCAAATTAGGCAGCTATATGGGCGGATGGTCGGTACCATGTGGTTAAACCATATCGGACCTTGATCGTACGGCGATGGTATACCGATGTCAGCAAAAAGTAAAATTTACCATTGTCCAACAGCGGGCTACAGTCTAACGTTGCGTCGGCAATCATACATTGGGCCTACATCGCAAAGCGGACAAAAAATACTGCTGGTCCGATGTCGTAAATCGACGTCATGCCGATGATGGAAAATTCGGCAATCGACATCGGGCCGCCGAAGGCCCGAGGGAACCGTGTTTGCTGGGTAGGTATTTAAATGTTAGCAAATCAAAAATCCCTGCTTTCCTTCTATAAGGGTTGCCAACTGAGCACAGTCGCAGAGTATTGTTATATATTGAATGAGGAATCTTTCTTGCGTTGCAGCGTTGTATATATACTATACCGGCATAGAAATAAACCAAGCATTAACTTATTTTCATATTAGATCACCTCACTATTTATTCTAATTTTTGATAGATGTAAAATGGTAACATGGTAACAGTTTTATAATTTAAGAGCAAGAGAAAGGATGATATAATAATCTTAATTTTATGTTGGGTAATAATAATATATACGATAAAAAAAAAGATGTGTATGAATGTAAGTCAGCGGCAGTCCCAGGGGGGGGCGGGGGGCGATTGCCCCCCTTTGCTCCAGAAAAAAGTAGACAACAAAGTCTTTGAAGAAAAAAACGAGAAATTGCAGAACGTTCCTTTAAAGACATTCTAGAACCCCACCACAATATTTTGGGACAGACACAACAAACGCATGACGTACTTACCGCAAAAACCACGGTATTGGAAATACAGAAGTGAAGAATAGTATTATAGTTTCTATTTATAAACAAGTTTTGGAGAAAATTATTTCGGACATAAAATCAAGGTTCAATAACGAGACTCTAAGTATTTTTGACCTAAACATATTCATACCAAGTTTTACATAACGTGAAGCCAAAATTAAGGCGAAATTAACTAATAAAATCACATATTCTTGAACTTTTAATGGGGGAAATCAGTATTTGGAAACAATATTCGTCAGTAGTAGGCAAAAGCTTAAATCAAAACATATATGATAACGTTTTCGAGAAAATGAACAAGTGTGATCCGTTGATAAAAACATAAAAACATTCTTGGATGTTCGCCAGTAAGAGCCAAATTCATAGTCATTCCTTGAGCCTTCCTCCTTCCTTCACCATAAGAATTAAAATGGGTAAGGAATGCTCTTCTGCCTCAGAAGATTGAAAATATAAGTACTTAAAAACACTATGACGGAAATTCGTCTATGGGGTTTAGTGTTGCTGCACATCAAAAGACATATTGAAATTGACATTGAGCGAGTTATTGACCGGTTTGCCCCAAAAAGAAAAACCGGAAAGTAACTTTTTTTTAGATAGGTATCTTATATTTCATGTAATATTTCAACTTAAAAAGCTTTTTGGACCTTAAAAAAAGTATTAAGCTATTAGGTTTTGTTTATAGGCAGTTACTCAAGCGCGGATTTCAGGGGAGTAGGTGGGTAATTACCCCTCCACCCTGGATTTAAATCACACCTTTGATATTTACGTTAATCGCTTTATTATCTTAAAAATTTTCGCCTGTGGCGCTATGATACCGTTGATATCTACGATTTTAGTTTAATTTGACTAAAAAATTCCATTTTCAATGTAATTTTCTCAAAAATTTTCGGCGCATTTAAACTTTTTTTAAAATAAAAATGTATGAAATAAACAACTTAAAATCTGAGTACCCTCCCCTAGATTTGAGGCCAAATCCGCGTAGTTAGTAAGTTTTGTTTGCATATATTGGTATCTTACTCATAAAATTTATGCTTTTATTCTAGTTTTTTTTCGTATCGAAACCGCCCCCCTCACTTTGGCCCGCCACTGTAACGTATTAGCGGAGGCGGTGATAAAGGCATTCTTTATTGATCAGCTATCATCATCAAAACTACGCATTCCCCTGGAAAGCAATGATAGCAACGTTCTTCTTTTAACAAATGGTTAGCTACTGTTTAGTTTTTAGTGACTGCACAGAGATTTTATCTTCACGTTGTATAAGATAATCTAATTACAACTAAATGGCGAGGGAACCGGGTTTTATTTTCTTTTACCCTTTCAATGTTTTTAACACACCTCCACTAAATTAGTGACGCACCCAAATGTTTCTCCTGGGAGGGGGAAGGGACTTGCAAGAGCCTAATCTGAGATAAAAATTTTGTTCTTGATTTTTTGTGAAAATTCATTATTTAGAAGCTGATATTCAATGATTTTGGGGGATTGAGCCCTTACCTCCCGCCCTTTTACCTACGTTGCTGACCAAATATTTTTAATAATATCTATACTATTCATTCCTTAAATTTATGAAGCGACAAAATTAACGTACCTTAACAAGTCGAAGATTTTTTTTGCTCAGTTGACGTTTTTTTTATGGTTTCTCTTGATTACCTTTGGGGTTAAAGGCGGTTGGTTCCAATTAAATTGATTTGACCAAAACTTTCTGAAAGGACATTTTTGTGTAGAAGAATTACTTTTTGACCTTGTAAAGCATAAATGTTACAACATTGAATAAAATAATGACATGCACTATTTTATAAAGGTCAATAGATAGTATTAAAAATTTTTCTGCAATAGGAGGGTCTTCTATTCTTTATTTTTTTTTGCTCTATGACTCTCCAAAAATCATTAACTAAAAGATTTATTGCCTTTGCCGATCGCATTCACCATATTCTACAATGGCATTCTTTTAATTAAAACGTTAACATTCTCGTTCGCTAATTTTCCATTATTTCTAGGTGTAATTACGTTGAATTTAAACTAAGCTAATTTACAACCGGCAGACCTACTTTGCTTAAAAAAGCGTATATCGATAGGTTAAAAATAAAAATATTGCTGCAATACTTATTCGGTATAAAATTTTATAATCTTTTGCGTAATGTTTTTATGGAATACACTCGCGATAGCCAAAAACACATCTTTGTTATTAATTGATTTTTGTAATCAACAATATTTAGCTGGAGGTGTGGTGCGACGGCTCCATAAATCGGCTTTGTGGGGAAACGAAAAGCGTACATGTAAGTAATTAAAAATAAAAGAAACAGTTAAAGTAAAGATTAGGGACTTAAAAGGGCTGTTCATAAATTACGTAACGCACAACATAAGAAATGTTGCAACGATACTTCAGAACCTCCCCCCCCTCTATAAAATGACGTAAAATCCCAAGTAACACAGCTTCGATAATATAGACTTTAAAGCCAAGTCAATGCTGTACCTACCCAGTGCAGCTCTCTTATTGCTCAATTAATCTGTAATTTTGGCTTTTAAAATTGTTTGACTACTTCATCTACATTCAAAATAACTTATATGTATATGTAGCTATATCATCTGGCTAATAAACTTTTAAAGGTAAATCTTATACCTAAAAATATGCTAACAAAATACCAAGATGGCAACGATATTAAAATGCAGCTGTTTTTAATGCTATTTAGCATTTAAAATAAGCGCCCTCGGCCGTTAGGCCGGGACCGTGAGCCCACAGGAATAACGCCAATATTTGCTTTTGTTTTAGATTCTTTCTTTAACGAAATGCAAAGTTGCTTGGTTTCACAAGCCGACGAGCAGCCATGTTTCGTATTATTAACTCTCAAAAAGTTGTAAAAATTTTTGTTTGCATAAATATGCTCAAATCAAAGTCTGGAAATCTTAGAAAATTTACATTAAACTAAAGAAAATTAAAAATTTTATGATCAGAAAAATTTTTATATTGTCTCACACTTTTGAGCTTTCCATTATAGGATCAATGCTAAGTTACTTGTAGTTTAACGACGGATCATTACAGATTTCATCTTTGCACAATGTTGTTGAGAAGTCCATAAAATGCGTGTTTTTGAGTGAAAATTTTGATTAAATTGAATTTTTAAATTTTAAATGCATTTTTTGTCAGGGAAGTTAAATTTTAAACAACAGCATTGGCTTCACGAGCAAAAATGCTGTATTTTCAGATACCATAGACGTTGTAACAGGCAATATATATTTATAACGTTTTCAAAACGTTGTGGCAAAAGACAGCAGAAGCATTATTGTTATCTTTTTTACCACTATAGTTAAATTGGTAGGTATTAAATAAACGAGACATCCTCCACGTAACGCTATACAGCTATATCCACCCCCCCCCCCGCATAAAGCATCACGTAATTTTTTCAATGGTTATTTTTCAATGGTTATTTCTAGACAGTTTTGTATCTCTTATACATGTTTAGAAAGAAATATTTTAATATGACAAACTATAATGAACCTTCTAAAAAATTTTAATTCCATTAAAGTAAACTACGCTTAAGTTTAAACCTGGAAAGTTAAAGGGGTTTAAATTATTGTTTAAACTGCTGTAAAACAACACGGACAACGTTTCCACAGCGAAACAATAACACAATAACAATAATAACGTTTTGAAAATGTTATTAAAATATGGCCACAGCTATTTTGAGGAATACTTTTTGCGTGTGATACTGTCAACCGCCGCTAAAAATACCTCATTTTTTCACATGCATGAAATTTGACTTCTCTTGCAAAAATGTATTTGTAAAATAGCAATTATAACAAAATTTTATAAAAGATGGAGAGAAACCTCTAAAATATATATTATAGTAAACTCTAATGAACCTTTTCAAAAATTTCAAATTATTGAATTGAATTTAGTAGTCAACATTGATCCTGTTCATTTTAACTGCTCAGATCTTAGCTTTTTAAAAAGTCACACAGGGACAAATCCCAAGTAACACAGAATAGATACTTTAGATTTAACAGCTAAGCTTAGCTGTAGGCACGTTGTGGCTGCTATATGTTTGCTGTAAAATAGCTAGCATAACTTAAGCTGTATTTTTAACTGTCACATTTTTATTGCAGATTATTTTGTACCCAAATTGCCATCATCGCAATATTACATAGAATAGTGCCATGACAAATGGAAACAAATTTTAGCATTTTTTAAAATTATACATCTTAAACAAACACGATACTACAGCTGAGTGTCCGATCCTCTGCCGTACATACAAAACACTTGTTAATCAAGAACCCTTTCCGTCCATAGTTTTGATCACGGTTAGACTGTTGCGTATATTCTGGTATTTCTCGATCCAGCAACCTTAAAATTCCGGTTTATTGGAATTTTTTAACAGTTTGTTTTTTTTATACTGGAACTTTCCATCCATTATAGGATCAATGCTTAGTTTTAGCCGTAACCGTAGATCCGGATTTCGCACTTGTGGTGCTCATCAGTACGGTGCTAGGAATTAGGAGATAAAATGATGATGGAAAAATATGACACAGGATTCATGTAAAAGACAATCATCTGTCAAATTGCACAATCGACAATAATGCTTTTAAGGTTTTCTTCCATAACGTTTTGAGGAATATTTTTTGCCTGTGATACTGTCAACGGCAGCTAAAAATACAGCATTTTTCACATGTATGAAATTTTTAAACTTTGACGTCTCTGGCCAAAAATTTATTTGTAAAATAACAATTATAACAAAATTTTATAAAAGATGAAAAGAGATATAATAAAATAAATATTAATTTAAAAAGGGATTTAGTGAGGGCGAATAAATAACAAAATCAATAAATAGCGAGCTTTCCCTCAAAAAAGGTAATGGTAACCGTAGATCCGGATTTCGCACTTGTGATGCTCATCAGTACGGTGCTAGGAATTAGGAGATGAAATGATGAAATTATGACGGAAAAATATGACACAGGATTCATGTAAAAGACAACCATCTGTCAAATTGCAGAATCGGCAGATGTACCTTCATTTTGAAGGAAAATTAAGCGTCTCTACGGAGACAGATATAATTATCTTTAGAGATATCCTAAGCTCTGGAATTAATAAATTTAAAAAGGGATTTAGTGAGGGTGAATAAATAACAAAATCAATGAATAGCGAGCTTTCCCTCAAAAAAGGTAATGGTAACCGTAGATCCGGATTTCGCACTTGTGGTGCTCATCAGTACGGTGCTAGGAAGTGTTTTTCCCTCAAAATTTTTGAAAAATTGAAAGAATTTTATTAAAATTGTTCTCGAGCTTACTTTGATATCTTACTGGTTGCCTTGGCTAGTGTAAATATCAATTAAGCTGTCTAAAATTACAAAAAAACTTTGATTTAATCAGTCACTAATATAGCACCCATAGACATTTTTGGTGTTCAAATGTCCTCAAACTTGAAATTATTACATAAAAATGCTTATCGGATAAGAAATAATACCCCGGTGCACCGTTACTTTTCTTTATTTTATTTGGTAGTTATATTTACAATTTATTACCTAACAATTACTTTTACAAACTTATAAATATAATGATACCTAAAACCGTAAGCATGGAAGCATGGAACTGTGGGTGGTGTTCACACTAAGCATCTTTTTTTTAAAGAAAATGTAATTTTTAGCGAACATAACAAAATCAAAAAGTCAAAAAAATCGAAATAGCACTAGGTTTTTAATTGTTTTGTTTACCTTACCTTGCTTTTTGATTTTGTATGTTGCGTTATTTTGTTTTTTTTTTGGTAAAATAAAACACCCAACATTCATAGCTGATTGGCAAGCTGGCAACATCAAAAAGGTTGGCATTCAAAAGGTAACTAAAAAATATGAAGAATATTTTCTGTTTTCGCGCATTTCGACGAATTTGGTAGTGTGACGCTTGCCATTCTCTGAGAAGCATGAAAAAGTTGCATAGTACTTTAGAAATCTTAAAATAGCGCCTAGGGGTTTTTATTTTCAAATTTATGAGTTGTTCTTTCTATGCTGTCAAAACGATGTCATCATTACCAAATACCACACAAATTAAAAAAATTTAGGAAATTTTATGTGTTAGCAACACAAATATACCATCAATTTATTAAATTATTAAGAAATATACTTAAATTAAATACATAAACTTCAAACCAATCAATAAAATTATACTACAAATTTGAACTAGGTATTTGTGAAACCGTTTTTTTTTTTACAAAATATAAAAATAGGCAAATAATGTTTTTGCGAAATAAAGTATACAAGAACAATGGATGCAAATTCGTACACGTAATGCTCATAATAGATAAATGAAAATGTGACATTTCGCAAAATTTAATACATATCTTGAATGCAAAAATGTAATATTCCATAAATAAATACAACCAACTTACTTGAAATTAACTCTGTATTTTATTTAAAAAAAATATAGACAATAGAAGTCCGGAACAAAGAGTTAATCTCAAACTTTCAAACAACTTATTGCAATGTGTCATAATTATTTTAAAATGTATCCCTAAGAGTAGAGATTTTTTTTTCTGTCAGTGACATTAGTTCAGGAAATGTCGAAATGATGTTCAAAATGGGTCATTTGATATCCATACTTTTTGGAGTCAAATAAAATTGGCTGAACTTTGAATGGAAGGCACATTTTGTCAAAAATTAAGACACGGCTAGGAGCACTTTTTTGATTTTTTGCCGAATAAGCTAAATTGTTTTTCCAAGGCCACCGATCTCGAATTGTCAAGCAGAATTAAGTCTTCTTAGGGAAAAAATCATCATAAGAGGCATGTACATCACTAGTACACGAATTTTAGGGTTTAGCAAAAAGCCATCAATCACCTATTAGAAAACTTAATAGGGATATTTTGGAACGCTTATTTGACACTTCGTAGTGGTTGTGGTAATTACTGCGTCTGCGCAATAGCTAAACGTCATTACGTAGTGGTAATTAACCACTACCACTGCTGTGAGCTACGAATCCATTTCGTTGTGGTTGTGATTATTTTTCTGATTAGTTTTAGAGATTTTTTGCGTAGTTAATTTTAAAAATAATAAAATATTATCAGATTCAAACACATAAAACACTTATTTTGTAGAATTCAGCCAAATATTTTATTTTTTTCTCATCTCTAAATTTTTTTACAAGTGACAGTTTTTAATGTGTTCCAAAAACTTTGGTAAACTCGACTAGTGGTAGTGGTTGTTAAACACTACCACAGCGGCTGTCAAAGTTGTCAAAATTTTAAGCATTCCAAAATATCCCTAATATTTTCTGGAAAAACTATTCGTAGCATTTGCACCGCAGAGCTAAAACCAGATTAAAATTTAACGCTAATTTTCATTTGCATGCACCGTATTTTGAAACCAGGTACTTAAACTAGGCTTGGTTAACACCTCATTTGGCCAGGCTTAAAAATTCTTGAATCCAGATTTATTACAAAACTCGTTTTCTACTGCTGAGATTTTTGACGAAAGACGTCAAATACAATCAGCTGTGGTTTTGTTTTCATATTTTTTTAGTGCGTGGGTGACAAAATGAATTATAAAATAGAAAATAGGAGAGCCCAATGATCTGTCACGATCATGTGTTGTAACGTTAATTTAAAAGCTGTGGCTAAAGTTACGGCAGTCGTATACAAGTTACGACGAAAAGTCGCTTGTTGCCAATGTAAATGAAAAAACACAAGAATTCTGCTAAAATACTTCATATGAAAATTTTTTCACCATAAATGCGCTTTTAGTTGAGGCGGATAACCATGCATTTAACAGCCAGCTTGTCTGCGTCTTAAAGTTAATCCTGGCCTAGTGCAAATAAATTTTTTTAAATCCAGATTTAAAGTTAAACCCAGTGCAATTGGCTATCTGTGTCTGTCTGTAACACAATAATTGAAAACCGGCTAAACCGATTCTTATTTGGTACAAAAATTCTTTGTCATCAGATACATCTTTAAAAAAATTCTAACTCACGAACCGTAGCAGCTTGCGACACGCGGTTTTCATATTAAAATAGATAATTGCATTTTCAACAAAAAAAAATTAACAAAGTTTTTGAAAAAAAATTAAAAAAATTTTGAAAAAAATCTTAAATTACTGCAAGTTCGTGCAGCTACATTTATACCGAGTCACTAGCTAGTGACTTACATCGCGGCACTCGAGAGAACTTTTTATAAAACTCTACCAAACTTCAGGTTTTCAAAAATATAGTAGCAAAAATACAAGCTAAATAGTTACTCACTTTAACATCTAGCACTTGAAAATATCCAAAATATTAATTTACCTTACATATCTCAATTACTCAACTCTAAATAGTTAGGTTAACAAAACTAGCTAAACTTTACTGATTTTAGCAATAGAAAATGTAAAATAATTGAGTTACACCGTTTCCTGCTTTTTGGCCACGGCCTACTATCTAACTAAGGCTTCAAAAAAAAAAAATGAGGGTGACATTGTTAACATAAATACCTATCAAACTCCGCAAAATTCCAAGTTTGTTTTTTTTAGTTTTTATTAGTAGCTAATTTGTGGATTTGTCCCTCTGTGCGCCGAGGGCAAAATTTTTTGAAAAAATAACATATTGATGGGGTTTTGGAAAGTTGAAATGCATATTTACTCTTAATTTGTTTGAAAATATGCCAAAATGCGCCGCAGGCGAAAATTTCTGCAAAAATTACACTTAAAATGCCATTTTTAACAACAAGTCGCAGGCAAAATGATTGGATAAAATTACATTAAAAAGACCATTTTGATGGTGATCAAATTGAAAACAAATAAAATAAATAAAAAAAATCAAACCTTTTTTATAGCGGTCATGAACAAACGAAATCGCAAAAATGAAAGGTTTTGTAGCGCCGCACACAAAAAATTTTGAAATTATGAGTTTTGAAAGATTTTTTTTTAAATTAAAGTCCAGGCTCTTGTACTTTATTCCCTACATATTTTATTTCTGCTGTTATTTGATTGTGCCAATTGTCTATAACCAGGTTTCTCGGAAGGGGGGGGGGGGTTAACCCCAAACCCCCCCACCCACTCCTTCGATGCCCTACTGATTTAGGTCTTGTTAATTGATTTTATGTGTGATTTTATAAAATTTGTTGTTACTTCCTTATTATTGATTTCTTTTTTACTAGTTTATAGCTTAAAATTTACCAAACTGTAATTAAAAAATAAAGTATCCGACGGAAAAACTGTTAGAAAATTAAAAGTTTTATCCCATATTTAGTATAATGCTTTTATTTGTACATTATTTTTTAATAAATTTCCTCATTTTAACTCATTTTTTCTTTTCTGTTTCAGTACGACATTTATTATAAATTAATCATAAAAGCGGCGCGTAAATATCACTTTTTTTAAATGGTATATGTTTCTTAAAATATGAAGTAAACTTTTCTTTCAAAAACCTATATGATAAATGTCAAAATCCACTTCTTGTGGTAACTAAAACAAAAAAATTGCCGATTCTACGGCTTCTTAAATTATTTTTTTTAGGACGAAAATTAATGGTCAAAATGAATGAAAAAAACTACTGAAACACCCTGTACCTAAACATACGTACCTTCATTGTAATATGTACGTACCTTAATTATAATAACATGCACACCATTATTAATAATAAAATAAGTACCTACCTTATTTAAAAAATAGTTTAATTTTAATAATGTTAAGTGAACCTGTTGAAAGTCATTAAGTCGGTAATCGTTTTCAAAAAATATTTGTAAAATATAATTTAGCCCATTCCTTAAAAACTTTATATCTAAAAGGGATATTTTGGGACGCCTATGTGGCACTTCGTAGTGGTTGTGGTAATTACTGCGCCTGCGCAATAGCTAAACGTCATTCCGTTGTGGTAATTAACCACTACCACTGCCGTAAGCTACGAATCCATTTCGTTTTGGTTGTGGTTATTTTTCTGGTTAATTTTAGAGAATTTTGGCGAAATTAATTTTAAAAATAATAAAATATAAACACTAATTTTGTAAAATTAAGCCATATTTTTAATTTTTTCTCATCTCTACATGTTTTTACAAGTATTTTAAAAACTCTATAAAAATCGATGAGTGGTAGTGGTAGTGGTTGTTAAACGCTACCACAGCGGCTGTCAAATTTGTCAAAATTTTAAGCGTTCCAAAATTTCTCAATAAACGTACTAATATAAACTTGAAAGTTAACTTTGGAACACAGTCTTAATTTTTTGGCAGTGTATATAGATTTTCTCTATAGCATAATAAAAGGGAATATTAACATTACTTCAAGTAGTTTAGCTGACCACATCTCTGTGGTTTGTTATACTCGGCTTATATCTCATTAACGGGGCTTGATAGATGAAAAACCGAATATCACCATTCATCGTAATAGTACATTATATATCTTGGGACTAAAGTGGTACTTTTTATCCGGTCGGGCTACAATTCGCTGAGGGATAAAAAGACACTTTAGTCACATGGTATATATACTATTTTTTGCACTTTTGGGCACTGTTTTTATTAAAGCGATGATACATCAGGTACCATATGCAGTGCAACCAGTGAAGATTGCGGCACTGAACATACCCACTCGGCAATCTTTCAAAATCCAATACAGCAGCGAAGCGGAACCGCCTTAGATTCGGGACCATTAGTCCATTTAGTTGGCTGTAGAGGGGCCATTGTAAATATTAATGTGACGCACAATAATACCAAATAGTTTAAGAATTTATAGGTTAGGTTAGTTCTTTTTCATATTGTGTTCATGCCTGTTTTCGGATGTTACAAATAAAATAGGAACATTTCCTAAAATGCGTTTTTACCAAACGGTCATTCGTTCTGACGTTAAGTTAATTTATATAGCCTGATATTAAGGAGCGAGACTGAAATATTTTAGTCCCAGGGACTAAAATATTTGAGTCCCGGGATAAAAAGTACTATTTTGGTCCCTGAAATGAGGGAGTAAAATACATTTTTAGTCGCTGAAGTGCAATAAGTTTATTTTGCAATAGATTAAGCCTAACTTGTCATTTTAGTGAGCAGCTCCTTTAGGAGTTTTAACACATGAGAGAAATATAAAAAAGGATAAACAATTGACACTACCTGAATCAGTTTGCATTTTAACGTCTGTGCATAGCGTGAAAATTATTTTGCAATGCGAAGTGTGGTGGGACTGTGATAAGGCAGTAAGGTATAGACGCGTGTATTAAGACTCCAGAATTCTATGACCCAAACCATGAAATGTAAAAATTGTCCAGTGCGTCTATTCTTGAATCGATAGAAAATTTGCTCTCAGGGAGTCAAATTCTCTCGCTACTATGCATCTCATTAGTCCAAATCTTCGGTTTAAATCGGTTTGTTTCACTTCACACACACAAGGCAAAAGTGAGAGAAACCGAACTAAGTTAATTAGAATAGTAATTGGAGCACATACCATCCTAGAGATCTAAACTCCTTCAGATCATAAGAATATAATATAGGCTTCAAAATACGGCATCAAGTTAATGCCTCATTTGTTTGCCATCCAAGTACCACTGAAGGTCCCACAATAACCCCCAAACCAACGTGAAGGTCACTACGAAAACCCCAATAACACTTGTGAGACGTCTTTGGTGTTGCCACAGATGTCTCAAGGAGACAAACTATGGCACCGCCACATCCAGGTGTGCCACGTGGAGGCAGACGCCACAGTCATTGTATTCCCATGTTCTAGTAGGGCTAGACGAAAAACCCTTTCTAGGGGATAACAATATCCACTGCATCCCGACCCGATCCGCACCATCATGCCTAGGAGGGCACTTTTTTTTTCTGGCTGCCCACAGCGCGGCGGAACGAAGAATGCAGTGTGAACAATAACTGCCACCCAAACCGATTTAAACCGAAGATTTGCACCAATAAGATGCATAGTAGCGAGTGAACTTGACTCCCTGGGAGCAAATTTTCTCTCGATTCAAGAATAGACGCACAGGTCGTCTAGCTGAAATAGACAGATTTATCTTTTGAGCACGCAAAACAAACGAACTCACCCATATATGGTTAGCCCTAAAATATTGTGTCATTACTTTTGTAAACAAATGGTCAATAACTTACAATTGAGTCACAAAAAGTGAATGTAAAGGTTGGTTGCAATCTAGTCAATGCCAATAAGTTACATTTCTTTATCGAAACTGGACTGGGCAGGGACTTTTAGACTAATGGAGGCTAGACCTTCTACTCACGAGTGTCACGAATTTCGATAAATAAAACGACAAAAAATATCTAGGATTCGAACTAGCCAATAAAAACATGACCAGATTGGTTACTTTTCCACTGCCAAGGTTAAGCTTTAAATCCGTTTTTATGTGCAAACCCCAGTTAGCTACAAAATAACACTTTATCCGAGAAAAAAGTGGTTTTTAATGGATTTAACTGGATAGCTACTCAAAAAATAAATACTATTAGTTATAAGAAAAGAATGTTAATATCATGAATAACAGTATTTCTAGTCTGACGTCTAGACAAATTGCAATATTTTAAAGGATTTTAAGAATGTATTAAACTTAATAATCATAATTTCATTTTATTTTGAATCGGTGGCCTTAGAAAGAAGTTTTAGCTTATTCGGCAAAAAATCAAGAAAGTGCTCCGAGCGTCGTGGTTTTTACAAAATGTGCTTTCCATAATTTCCATTTAAAGTTCAACCAAGTATATTTTGATGGTTAATTAATTACAAAAAAAAAATACTCTTAATTGTAAGAAAATAATATCAACGAATTGCAATATTTTAGGATTTAATGAGGATTAGATAAAGTTATAAACCAAATATTTAGAATTTGAAGTCTAAACGAATCACAACATTTTTAAAGATCAGTTATTTTATTTTGGGAAGCTTATCAAAAAATAAATACTTTTATGCACAACCGGACGTTAAATTGCCATTTACCGCCCGCGTTTTAGAGCGAAAAGTGGCACTGTAAAGTGATTTTTGCTGAAATTTGATAGTAATTTGGTTTTTCTGTTTGGCTTGCATTTTTTTTTCGTTCAAAACAAAGAGATTTTTTACCTAGATATGTTTTCTTTTCAGTTTTTTCATAGATTTAACAGCAATGAAAAACAAGCTTTTGTTTTATTTTTAAAATTTTTATTTTAAGGCTATAATTTCTCCCCAGATTTTAAATAAAAAAAAGTACAACTGGCAACGCCTTGTTCTTTGATTTTTTAATCTTTTGCCAGAGTGCACAGGGAAAAATAAACATCAGAATTAGCTGAAAGTTTGCAGCGGTGATCATTTTTAAATGCTTAAAAAAATATCTGAAGGATTTTTCAAAATTCTCAATTATTTTTCTTCAAAATAAAAGCTCTGGTGCTGTCATCTATTCCGAAAGCCTCAAAATAATTGCGGTTTAGAACAAACCCGATTTACAAAAAAAATAGAGAAATACTCACAATTTCCTCTGGATTACATTTTTCCTTTTTATATTTCCTTGCTTTAGCGAAAATAAAAACTAAGTTTCCTTTTTTCTAAAAGCCTGTGTACTCCGGAAAAGAAAACCGATGAATCAATCATACTTCATTGAATTTGGGAGACACACGCAGTTCAAGTGTTGGCCGATAGACCGCAGAATTTATACGATTCCATGGCAACTGCAGGTGTTTTGTCAACAAACTTTAAATCGGGCCGCAGTGGGACAGAAGAGTATTTTTACGTTTTCTGACAAAAAACCATTCGAGGTTATGTTTATCTTTCAAAAATGTGTTTTTAAAAACATCGTTCTAAAACAAATACGAAACCACTCCGCGTGTGCGGTCGCCTACCGAAAAAGGCCTAGCGCTCCGCGGGCATTATCCCGATTCTATCAAAGAACCAAGAGAACATTACTGGCTTGCTGGGATTACTAGGAATTCGCATAGAAACATTCGGCGCCCATAACCCCACATAATTTTGTTTTTATTTTGATTCAACCATTTTTTTTAAATTTAAATTATTGCGGCATAGTTATGTGCAATTGTACTAGTGAAATCTTGGAGTGCAAAGAATAGGTTTTAGAACTCCAGTTTCAAAAACACACAGATACTTGAGTACTAACAAAACAGGTCAGTAAAGCTCCATTTTGAGGTTGTAAAGACTCTTGCTAGTCGTTGACGCTCCTGTTTAAAATAGAATACGATTATTTCGTCTAACGCCAGTAGTCGATTTTTAAACCGGCATGCTTTTAAGTTAACCTGTTGTCGGTATCATCTAGCGGGAGTGTTTCCAATTCAATTATAAATGCACCTGTAAATGCAACCTTAAACATTACATCCAGTTACTTGAATACGTAGTTGAGTAGCGTTTTTTTAGCAGATAATTCTGCAATAAATGGTTTTCTTTTATTTTAGTATTTTACTTGTTTTTTTAGCGGCGCAGAACGCGAAAAGTCAAAATAAGTAACCTAACCCCAAGTTTTTGACCCGGTGCTAAAAAATCTCTGGTGTCCCACTGTGGATAAACATCAATAAAGTCTCCGCGTTGCCATGGCAAAGAAATTCAATGACGTAAAATTTTGCAAAAAAATCAGGTCGACATAGTTAAATTGATTTCCCGTACAGTGTTGCTAAAAACAATTCCCCAGATTGTAACTACGACCTTAAGAACAACAATAAACAAATTCATAATTATAGGTGCAAATGTCGACGTTGTTGTTAAAACTAATAGCGGTCTTCAACATACTGTAATAACACCAAAGGGAAGACGGCTTGTTTCGTTTCACCTTTTTGCTGAAGTACGCCAGGAAAGTGTCTTCTTTTAAGTTTAGGGATCCACTTTCAGCAATATTCTTTTTTGAACACCACAAAAAATAGTCCTTATATAACTTTTCGTAAAGTTTTCTGGATTTCGCGGGCAAAAGGTCCTTCTTTGCCTCTTCGGCGGCTTTCAGGATTTCCCAGAGAAGACTTGGTGAAATCAGTTCCTCGATATCGCGAAAACAATGCAGTTTGTATGAAAATTTAGAAGAAACTTCTCAAGTGACGCTCAGTTTGTTTATTTGGTTGCTACTTGTTTCTAGGAGCAATATTCAATGTTTTTGTCAGATTGCTTGATTAAAAAGTGACATGAATAGACTGTCCGCCCGCTTGCTGACAGGTATTCGTGCGTTGACAAAATATTAGAAAACTTTAGATCAACAATTTTTTTTTGTGGAATAGTTCATGAAGTCTTTTTTCTCCTAGAAAACACGGTTGTGCATAAAACATTGTATGTATCTCGTTCTTAAATTGCGTTTAACGACCTCAGCGTGTAAAAACCCTCGCCTATTAGCTCGGGTCTTTATTTTCACGCCGCAGCAGGCATTAAACGCTGTCTTTAAGACCTAGATACGATGCCTCCGCTAGATACACTCCTGGCGAAAAAAAAGTAGGACACATAATTGAAATATGGGTAAATATAACACCCTATATTAATGAAAATTTACATTGTTAGTCATTTGTTAGTTATTAACCTCTCGTTATTTACCTTGATACATTTGACACTTGTGTTTGTCATAATAGTAAATAAATCAAAGGCGATTTTTTTAGAGTGATTTATTAAAAATTACTTAAAATCCTATGTTAGGATCTAATAGAGTTGCAAAATTCAACTTATTACTTGAGTTACGAAAAATAACTGTTCTATAAGAAGAGCGGCGAACCATTTTGGAGTTAATAAAAATACATTACCACACTGGGACAAGCGCTGTAACAAAAACAATACCACAGAGAAAAAAGAATACAATAAACGGCGATAAAAAAACTGAACTTTTTTCAAATAAATAAAAACAATAATTTTAATACTTAATGGGCTCGCCGTTCTTGTCTAAAACAAGCTGCAGGTGAGTCAGCATTAAAAAACTTAAGTTTTGAAAATATTGCTCTTCTTCTGAGATGATATCTCCGGCTCTTTCAATGGCTTCATTCAACTCGTCTGAATTTCTGGGGAACCAATTTCGCTGATAAATTATCTTCACAATCCGTCCCCAAACATTTTCCATGGGATTTAAGTCCGGTCTGTTGGATGGCCAAGGTAGAGTTTCAATATTGTTCTCTCGAAACCAAGTGTTCACTACATTCGCCGTGTGCACAGGGCAGTTATCTTGTTGGTAGATGAACTCATTATTTTCATGCAAGAACGAAACAGATGGATACATAATATTACGAAGAATTCCGATGTATCGTCCACTGGTAAATCTACCTATTCTCCAGCAAACACCCATACCTCCCGCACTAAACCATCCCCACATGTTGACGGAAAAATATCCTACTCTCTTGATGTTGTGTGTATTCTGGATCATACCTTGAATTTGATGGACGGACGATGTTTCGTCCTGATCCTTCCTTTCTCTTTGTGGTATTGTTTTCGGTCCAGCGCTTGGTCCAGCGTAGTACTGTATTTTTATTAACTTCAAAATGGTTCGCCGCTCTTCTTATAGACCAGTTATCTTCCGTAAGTCGAGTTATAATTTGAATTTTGGTAAATTCTGAAACTTGAGGCATTTTTTATTTAGTTTGAAGTATACTGCAAGAAAGCGACAGATAATTGTCAGATATTTCAAAATGTTGACGAATGGTTGCCAAACCAATAAATATCTGATCGTATAGGGTGACATACTAAAAAAAGCAAATATATGTTTTACATATACTGCTTTTTTTTCGACAGATCTGTACATAAATAACCATTAAGTATCCGGTAGAAGTACTAAATTTTTTATGTTTGCGAAAAATTAATAATTAGTCGGGAAAATCGCGTTTGAAGTTTAAAAAGTTGCGGGTCGAATTAACCACGCCTATTTTAGAGCACAAGTTTGCCATAAAAATCAAACATCGTCAATGTAACGTCACAATACCTAAATTTTTTAATAGCACCAAATTTAAGGTAGCGGAAAAAAAGAAAACTTTTCTTTAAACCTTCATCAAAAACATGATTTTAGTAACTGTCCTCAAATAACCAAACCATAGCTTTTTTGGTTACCGATGCAAAAAACATTTTTTTTTGCACACGGCTGCAAAAAGATTTGGGCATCCGTTTTTTACCCAAATTTAAAGAAAAATAGTGGTAAAATTTGTCAAGTTTTTTACAAAAAAAAATTGTGTTGTGTTGTAAGGTCACTGACTGACATTATTTTTTCGCTCTTCCAGGACAATTTATTTTCGTTATCAGTTTTCAAGACTAATAAAAATTAAATGACGGCAATTCCTTTAAATCAAACATAATTTCATTTCTTGCTCATCAAAGACTTTTTATCAATGTCCTTTTCTTCTCCAGAAAAGCCGAAATTTAATATAATCAGAGTAAAGTGGGGGATTTTTTATATCCCAATGTGTAGGAAGATTTTTGGTGATTTTGTACTCGGTACCACAAACCTTATAACCAAAAAAATAGACTAATGATGTTGCTTTAAGAAATGACTGCTTCATGTATTTGACAGTTTGGTGCCAGAAGCAGTTGGCAATGCACCAAAATCCCTATAACTACCAACTGAGAAGCACAAATAACACTAGACGCGGCTAATTGTAAAAAAGGCTCTGGCATAATAAATTTGCAATTTTCTTAACAATAATCTTAAATAATAGCCCCCGCCCCTTCCCTTAAAATATGAATTTTTTAAATGGGTAAAGTACATTTTATCTTTAGGAAAAAAAGTTCCCCTTCTTTAAGTATTTACACCAGTTTATGGATGACCCCTTAAAAAAAATCACCCTGTCTGTTCGGTACTCTTTATTTATGCAGGCAAATAAAAATAATAATTCAAATAAAAGTTGAACTTATGGGAAATAATGTAGGCGTTTATACGGCAGAAATAAAAATAGAAAGATGGGCAACTTTTATTATCTGAAAAAAGATTTGGGCATAACCTCACTCATTTTTTGGTTTGGTTTAGGCAGATACCTATTATTTAAGAAAACAGTATGATTGAGTTTAGTTTAATTATTATTAGATTGGTTCAGTTATTTTTATTTTCTAGAAGGTGTATGTTTATGGGTCAAGGGATTTGGTTTATAAAACGTCCTTTTTTTGAAATGCCAACGTTTCGCAAAATTTATTTTTATATATTGAAATGCCGAAGTTTTGCAAAATTTATTTTTATATAAATTTTGTGAAACATTGGCACTTCAAAAAAAGGACATTTCATTAACAAGATCCCTCAACCCATAAACATACAGCTACAAGAAAATTAAAAATAGGATCGTTAAACCATTCTGCCAAGTTATTTTTATTCAGCTGTATAAACCAAAATTATTTTTTTTTATTTTACTTTTTGTTACTTTAATTTTTATTTGCTTGTATAAACCCAGCCTTAATAAATTTTATTTGTAGAAAATAATTATATACAAAATACCATCAAAAAAGTTACAATACAAAAAATACTTAAAAGTAACTTATTTATAAACAGAAACTACTTATATTTAATTAAAGATAATATATAAAACATGTTGTTTAAACAGTACAAGTTTTGTTAAAACTTTTCGGACCTTTTCTCCAGATATACTTTCACTAATTTTATTTGCAGAGCTATGACTCCTCAAAGTGCTGTATGTTGTAATGATTGCTTCAACTAAAAGCTGGTCAAAACAGAGTCTTTGGTATTTAATAACAGTCTTAGAGTCTCTTCAAATGCTCAGTAACCACTTTCTACTAATAGCAGCATCTGGTGGAAACCTATTGAAAGAAATAGAAAAACAATAATTAGACTTTTTCATTATCACGATACTTAATAATACTGCCATCAGCTGATGAGCGATTCAACATGGTTGCCTTAGGAAAAATAAACCCTTTTTCATAAGGCATACTGCTAATACAGGGTATCCTAATTAACATGGGACACTATTGCTATCTCAGTAATTATAAGAACTACAAGGTTAAATTTATTAAGATTAAATAAGTTTTTAAGCTCATAGTTTTAAGTATTGCAATTTTTTGACAAATCTCTTTTAAAGAATTTATGTTTCTTTCTTTCTACAAAATGTAACCTGCCAACAATATTGATTTTGGTGTATACTCTCTATACACAGGTTTATTTCCAGTTTTTATAAAATTAGTAGTAGCAAATAGTAGGGCTTGAGAGAGATGACTTGAGAAAACAATTCACAAGTGCATGCGAACTAAAAGTACAAAACAACTGCGAATTTTACATTTTATCAAAATGCTTATTTTTCTCTGATTCAGAAAGAATGATTCTATAAAATAGTCACCTTTTTATTCTGTGTTCTTTCCCATTTCTCCAAAATTTTCATTTATAAAAAAGTAGATTTCTTGTCCGTGAAAAATAAATAAGAAGAAAGGTTCCGATAGCCACGAACCTTTCTTCTAATTTTCATTTATATTAACATTATGCTATGGAAAAATGGTTTGTCCTATGGCAACCATCTGGCTCAAGTGTTTTGCCATGAGGGCATGGATCAAGATGTATTCTTGAGATGAGGCCTCCCAGTAAACACAGAAATATTCTAGGAATATTTTTGTTAGATTATATCTTCGGTTTAAATGCAAAGTCAACTAAGTCACTTTTTTCACAGAGACAAATACAATTTTTATACTAGCATTAATTTTACACTAATTTTATCCATATAAAATTGAAAATTCTCAAAATAAGATAACCAATTAAATGCAGCACTTGGACAGAATTTAATATCGCCTTTTCTTAAAATTTAACTTTTTTGACTTAGTTGATTTTGCCTTTCAACAGATGATATAAATGTGATAAAAATTGATTACAGACGAGGTTTTTTAAGTACAGTTAACATGAGTTTTTTTTAATACTCCTGTAACATTCTTAGAACCTTCTTTAGATTAAATTTTATAAACAAATATTTTAGCACAGGAATATTTTTAAAAAATATTAATAATTAATATTCTTATCATATAAACAGTATGCAATAAATTTATATCACTCTTTTATCACCTAATATGAATATCCTTCGAATATTAATATTCTTACTTACTGGGCTGCTACTGCGAACAAATTCTGCATGTCTCTATATTTTTTCACACAAGTCAAAATAAGGCTGGGTTTACCCAACTTTTCATATTGATAATTTAAAGTTTTAGTGCTAGTATCTCTCTTTATTTTAAAAACAAAAAAAAAAATAGACATACAGAATTAGCACAAAGTTATGAATTATCAATTTGAAAAGTTGGGTAAACCCAGACGTGAAAAGGGTGAGAAATGTGCGGAGATTTTTGAAATCCTAACCAGCGAGTAGTCCCCGAAATTTGTGAGTGAGGTGGAGATATACAAAAGTACACAAGTAAGAAGAGGACATGGATACTCCCTTGGGGTGTACTCCCTTCTCACACTTTCAAGAATCCCCGCACTGGTGAGCTGTAACCACCTCATGGGCCTTTAAGAATACAGGCAATGAGCGCAGAAGTATTAAAGAAAATTGGCAAAAACAGGAATTATTTACCCTTACCTGTGATAGGAAAACGTATTTCCACTCGCAGAATTGCTGTTGTTGCAGCCGAAAACAAAGCACTTCATGATGCAAAAGGGTACAGAAAAAGTATATTAAAAACACAACACGTTAAGCAAAAACTTCTTCATCTTCTTCTCGGTTACTATGGATTCGCGTTTTTACAGACGTCTATCCAAAGCAAAATCTTCGAAAACCAAGAAACGAAAATAAAAATGGCGAATCTACTAACGTCAAGACCGTCAAACGCAAAGCTACCAACCGAAAACGTGGATAAAGAGAAAATAAGTTGTCACGTCATGACACTGTTTACACTGCCCCTTTGAAATCTAGTTAATTCGAACAGTTTTCTAAATAAATTTTTTAAAATACTCAAGAAACAGTGGTTTTATATTTTTTCTTAAATTTCGTCAAGCAGTGCTTGTTATATATTCATTAAATACTAAAATATTGGGTTTGCAACCACAACAAATTTTACTCAAGTCGGTTTACTCTGGTTCCAGTAGCACCAAACTGTCACTTCCATGAGGCAGTCATTTATTGGGAGAAAACCCATAAGCATTAGCAGTCTATTTTTTTGGTTATAAGGTTTGTACTCGGTACACACTCAAGTATGACTTCGAGGACCACCAAATGTATATTAGTTTTTTCGGCGACGGCGTACGTTAGGCGTCACGATGCCCTAAACTTTTTTTAGGAGTAGGGTCATTTTGACAGCTATATCTCGGTCAAGTGACAACATTTGGAAATTTTGTATTATAGTATTATTAATATAGTATGCAAAACATGATATTTTACTTGCGGTTGATTGCATAAAAAATAATCAATTTGAAATTTTTAAAAAAGATTGTGTTTTTTTCTAAAAATTTACAAAAAAAGTCCTAGCTATTCGCCGATATCAAAAAAATGCAAATTCATGCAACGAAAAATCACAAAAAAATCGGTAATTGACACATGTCCAGAAAATTTACAAAATCTCAATTTTTTTGACCCCGGCTGCTTAACTTCAAACTTTTTAATTCACATTCCCTTTACAGACCTACCAATATATGTTTTTTAAAAGGCTAGAATATTAAATGTAACAAGTCACGATGGGCCCCCAAATTTTAATAACATTAAACAACATACATAAAAAAGCTTTTTGCTAAAAACTAGAAAAATATCATAAATTAAGTCACGCTTTATATTCTATCATGTATTTAGAAATGAAGAGGGGGCGGTAAAAAATGTTATTTTTATGTACGTATTGCCTATTAGGTGCACACCGATAAAAATACTTACCTACTCAAAACTGAATAAAATAACAAAAGAAGCAATGGGTTTTTAAGTAAAATTGGACGACTTGTCACAGACAAAAATCCTGAAGCAGTCCAAAATTCAAGTTTAGTATGTCTAAAAGGATAATTCGTTACCTTCCAGCAACTGTAAAAATTTCAGAAATCCCCTCGAAAAGTTTCCAAAGTTTCGACACGACAAAATATAAAGCGTGACATAATTTTTGTTATTTTTGAAGTTTTTAGCAAAAATATTTTTTTATGTATGTTGTTTAATTTTATTAAAACTTGGGGGCCCATCGTGCCTCGTTATACTTAATATTCTAGCGTGTTATATAGCCTTTTAAAAAACATATTTGGCAGATGTGTAAAGGGAATGTGGATTAAAAAATTTAAAGTTAAGCAGCCGGGGTCAAAAAATTGAGATTTGGTAAATTTTCTGAACAGCGTCAATTTCCGATTTTTTTGTGATTTTTTCGTGGCATGAATTTGCATTTTTTTGATATCGGCGAATAGCTAGGACCTTTATACAGTCACTTCAAAATGAATTTGCACAATTTCGTTCATAAATAGAGAATAGGATTTTTTTTGTAAATTTTTAGAAAAATTGTTGATGCAATTAACCGGACGGAAGTAAAATATCATATTTTGCATACTATTTTTAACCAAAATTTTAATATGTTTAATATGTTGTCACTAAAAAAAGTTTAGGGCGTCGCGACGCCTAACGTACGCCGTCGCCGAAAAATTTTATATTGCTCACCAAAATCACCAAAAATCTTCCTATAGGTTTGAAAAAACCCCCGACTAGTACGTTTTGAAATACTCCTCCGTTGGTTGCGTATGCTTCTGTGTCATTCCCAGCCACTAGCCACCCTTGATTGTTTAAATCACTCGCTGCGCTCGTTATTTAAATCAACGAACGCTTGTAAAAAAGCACTATTGTAGCGGCTTGTTTTAAAAACTACTATTCATTGACTTTAGAGTTTTACAAAAAAATATGTGTACATGCACCCTATTGTTATTAAGTTTTGAAAGTTGTATCCACTCAATTATATATTTTTATTACAGTAAGGACATGTCTAGCTATAAGTATATTTACATAAATGCTGACCTATAAACTATCATGTTTTACATGTAATCTAATAATAGAAATATACTAGATAGTCGTTGGTTAAATGTTTCACTTGACTTTTTTATCTAATGCTTAATTTATTCTAATAACAAAATAAATAAGTAATCAGTCAACCTTTCAAGTGGTGCAAAATGCAATAGGTGCATACATTATTATTTGTCAAGTGTTTTTACTGTGGAGTGCCTAATAAACTTTCATTAAGACCGCTAATCTTATGGCTACTTACCTACTACAAGCAGTACGTGGGTCATTATTAGGTCACAATAGGTACATTGGGAAAAAAATATGCCTAAACTAATATGTTTAACTAGCTGTTCCCCACGATTTCATTCGCGTGTTTAAAAATGTAGTTTTCCTCAACCCCTCACCCTCACCCTTCCCCTCGCCCTCCCTCTCACCTAACCATACCCCTACCCACGCCTTAAACTGTTCCATCGTGTCACATATCTGCTTTATCTATTTTTTCCCGTTTCGCTTTAAACGACCATAACTCTACTTTTCGTGAAACGATTTTAATGAAATAGAGCCTGTCCTGTCCAGGACTCCAGTGGATCCAGTAGTGACACCCATTAAAATCCGTTTAGTAGTTTTTCCGTGACGCTGGAACAAAGAAACGACAGACAAAAATACTAAAAAATGGATTTTTAGTATCTATATGGTTTAATTAGAAGGCAATACCAAAAATTAAAAAAAAATATTATTATGTACAGAAATGGTCTATCTAGAGACTTAGTATATATATGAAGAAATAATTATTTTTGAACCAATAAATTTTTATTTTTATCGAAAATATAATTTGGTGGTTCTTCATTGGTTGGATGACTCAATGACTTTTGTGTGACTGTGACGGAAATTATTTAGTTGGCCGCTGACGTTAATTTGCCAACAAAGTTGTGTCGCCAATACTAATTCGATGTTGAATCCAGGGAAAAGAATCTGCCTCTTAAATACAACGGACTTTGTTGTTGAGCCATTGAAGAAAAAACTACATAATAATAATAATAATAATAATAATAATAATAATAATAATAATAATAATAATAATAATAATAATAATAATAATAATAATAATAATAATAATAATAATAATAATAATAATAATAATAATAATAATAATAATAATAATAATAATAATAATAATAATAATAATAATAATAATAATAATAATAATAATAATAATAATAATAATAATAATAATAATAATAATAATAATAATAATAATAATAATAATAATGATAATAATAATAATAATAATAATAATAATAATAATAATAGATGCATTTATTTCAGAGATCGTATATAAAAAGAATATGCTTAATTCTATAAGAAGACAAAATGATCAAAACAGATTTCTGAAAAAGGGGAAAGTTCACTTCTTGTGTGCTCTTCCACTTCCCCTAAAGAACATTATATTACTCAACTAACTTAAACTTACATTACAAAGTTAAAGAGAAATAGCGAAAAATAGTAATATTGAAAAAATCTAATTATTCTTGCCGAAGAATTTCCGCCAGTTTTCACCAAGTATTTACGAAAAAATCATTTCAAAATATCGTCAAAATGTCAAATTGTCAAAGACTAAAATGTCGCAACAATGAACGTCGCCGAGTAAAAAGACACATCGATATGGAAACGATTGTTATTTCATTTACCAGCCACCTTGATTTATAGTGTAAAGATGGTGTGTTGCGAGAAGTGCTCTTCGTTCGAGATTTTTAAAACCAACGCTTGAAAAAAAAGCACTATTTTAGCCATTACTTGTTAAAACTACTATTAAGGTCGTAGTTACAATCTGAGGAATTGTTTTTGGCAACACTGTATGGGAAATCAATTTAAAATTTTACGTCATTGAATTTGTTTTCCATGGCAAGCGCGGAGAATTTATTTATGTTTATCCACAGCGGGGGTTAGGTTACTTATTTTGACTTTTCGCGTTGTGCGCCGCTAAAAAACCAAGTAAAATACTAAAATAATGAAAAACCATTTATTGCAGAATTACCTGCTAAAAAAACGCTACCCAACTACGTATTAAAGTAACTGGGTGTAATGTTTAAGGTTGCATTTACAGGTGCATTTATAATTGAATTGGAAATACACCCGCTTGCTGATACCCACAACAGGTTAACTTAAAAGCATGCAGATTTAAAAATCGGCTACTGTCGCTAGACGAAATAATCGTATTCTATTTTAAACAGAAGCGTCAAGACTAGCAAGTGTCTTTCCAACCTCTAAATGGAACTTTACTGACCTATTTTGTTAGTACTCAAGTATCCGTGTGTTTTTGGAACTGAAGTTCTAAAATCTATCTTTTGCACTCCAAGAATTCTCTAGTACACTTGCACAACTATGCCGCAATAATTTAAATTTAAAAAAAAATGCTTCAATCAAAATAAAACCAAAATTATGTGGGGTTATGGACGCCGAATGATTGTATGTGAATTCCTAGTAATCCCAGCGAGCCAGTAAAGTTCTCTTGGTTTTTTGATAGACTCGGGGTAAAGCCCGCGCAGCGCTAGGCCTTTTTCGGCGTGCGACCGCACACGCGGAATGGTTTCATATTTGTTCATCACATAACCTTGAATGGTTTTCTGTCAGAAAACGTGAAAATACTCTTCTGTCCCACTGCGGCCCGATTTAAAGTTTGTTGACAAAACACCTGCAGTTACCATGGAATTGTATAAATTCTGCGATCTATCGGCCAACACTTGAACTGTGTGATTGATTGATCGGTTTTCTTTTCCGGAGTGCACAGGCTTTTAAAAAAAAGAAAACTTAGTTTTTATTTTTGCTAAGGAAATATAAAAAGGAAAAATCTAATCTAGAGGAAATTTTGAGTTTTTCTCTATTTTTTTTTTGTAAATCGGGTCTGTTCTAAACCGCAATTATTTTAAGGCTTTTGGGATAGATGACAGCACAAGAGCTTTTCAAAATTTCAGCTAATTTTGATGTTTAGTTTTCCCTGTGCACTCTGGCAAAAGATTAAAAAATTAAAGAACAAGGCGTTACCAGTTGTACTTTTTTTACTTCAAATCTGGGGAGAAACTATAGCCTTAGAGAAATGAAAATTTCTGGGAAATGAAATAACAATGGCTTCCATAGCGATGTGCCTTTTTACTCGGTGACGTTCATTGTTGCGACATTTTAATCTTTGACAGTTCGATATTTTGACGATGTTTTTAAATGATTCTTTCGTAAATACTTGGTGAAAACTGGCGGAAATGGCTTAATTTTTAGGCAAGAATAATTAAATTTTTTCAATATTACTATTCCCGCTATTTCTTTTTAATTTTGGGTAAAATACGGAGAGAAATCTTTTTTTGCACCGATGATTAAAAAAAAGCTTTTTTGCATCGGTAACCAAAAAAGCCATGCTTTAGTTATCTGCAGACAGTTACTAAAATCATGTTTTTGATGAAGGTATAAAAAAAATATTTGGAATTTATCCACAAAATTCTTTAAAAGGTTGTAGGTGTTTTTTTTTTAACGTATTTGTGGTATATTTCAGAAATAGTGGGCTGGGTTTGTCCGCCACGACAGACAGTCGCATTAAACTTTTTTTCAGTCAACAGTAATTCTTCGATATATCTACTGATATCGTCGAAAAAATTCAAACCACCTTTTTTAAAACCTTACTTTATCTACCCGAAAGCACCTCAGGTTGGACGATCCGGTTAGAGATATCCATGTGTTTTTGAAAGCTACTTTCGTTCCAAAACGAACAGTAAAAATATAATTGGGGGAGTGACGTAAAAGCAATTTTTAGAGAAATAAACAAAAAACATGTATGGAACAATTTGACATTAGGAAATCTAAAAAAAGCACGAACTTCTATCATAAACTCGTACTAGTGCTTTCTGCGACAGGCAGACATACAGTCTCTTCAGGAGTCTAACTACCCTCAATTCTAGAACTTCTTTCAAGTATACTGAGAACCTCAATCATATCTTGACATAAAAACAAACATTTCATTTACTAGGATTGTAGCTAATCTTAGAATGGCGTTAAAATACCAAGTAGCCTTTTTTTAACAAAATTAACTATAAGATCGATCAAAAACTTTTATGTACGATTTGTAACTTGAGAAAACCAGAAACAATCTGCCACGTCTTGTTGGAATATATGTATATGAGAGTCTTCGTTGGCCCGCAACTGCTGAACTGTTTCATTCAAATGATGAATTTATCACTTTCCTTAATAAACCTTAGTATATTTTAAATAAATAAATAATATTTTAAAACTAAGGTCCTTTATATTAAATGAGTAATATTAATTCATTATTTCAATTTGTACCCATAAACCAGAATATCAGCGAAATTGCTTAATTTTTTTAATTTTCTTTTTCTGTTAACATTTGACATTGTTACTATTTAAGTAATTGTTACTCTTTAAGTAATATCTCATCTCTTTGTAATCAAAGTTTTTTTTTTCACCTTTAAATTATTTCTGTTTTTCTTCAATTTCTTGTGAAAATATTATTGTTTCAGTAAATCCCATTTATTTGTAAAACTTCTTGTCAGATGAATTAATTTTCATGAAAGAGAATAAACGAGTAAGAAAGTAAGTAAATATGCGAACACTGTAACCTAATGGTGAGGTTAGTATTACAATAAAATCATAAGAATTTTTAGTCTTTTGAATTACGAGCGGTCGGTTCTATACGCAATTCTGGGAAGTGTTAATCAGATTTTGAGTTGCTTGATTATCTGAGATTTTTACCTTAAATGTGCTGAGAAAATGTTACCAAAGCGCCGTTTTTTGTTAATATTTACCTCTGGTAAATCCTTTTTAATTTAATAAAAAATTATTTGTGGAAAATGTGATGAAAAAAAAGATAAGACTGTTTTATCGAGTTTAAAATATTAATATTAAGTAGCTCAACGCCTTCTAAAAAGAGAAGGTACAAGGAAACATTTAATGCTAAAAAACCATTCGAAAAAGAGGTCCTATTGCAAAAATATGTTTAACCAAAATACCTTGATATTCATACCCTATATGGCGTCAAGAATAATATACAGTGATCTCTAAACCAGAGTATTGATGTTTTTATATCACAGATATTTGTTTAGTTTTTTTCATAATTGTCACTCTTGTAAGCAGTTCTAGTTGTTAATAAATGGATACGCTACAAAAATTACCTGAGCTGAAAGCATTTGTGTATTGCAATACCTTATTTAATTTTTGTATTGTTATGTGCTATACTTGATCAATTAGAGCTATCTTCTATTTCATAATATTCATATAATTATACATAACTGCAACATGACATGTCATATCCAATATTCACTAATATTTTAATAAAATACCTGGACACATAGACGTACCAAATATTTTTCCGGTGAAGAACTGAGATTTTAGTTGGGAACCTTTTCTTTAAAAGCACGAACAGATATCTACTGCCTAACAATGTTCACAATTTTTTGTTTGTCGATTTTGACCTTATTATATCTACTTAGGATAATGTTTGCTAAAGTACAAATTTTCTATACATTGGATTAGGAGAATTCGCCATTCCCTCGATATGTCTCTTCGTTTTAAATACTACGTAATCCGCTGGACGGGATGACCAACCCTCCTTCTCTCTGACAGTCAAGAATACGGCCCCAGAGGCTGCGATGATTCTTCCGCCGACCTCTAAACCGGACAGACAGGATCCCCCGTTAGTGTAATAAAATCCAAGGGCTTGGCAAGATTATGCCCCATTAGCAACAGTCCCATATGTCTTCACCCACTTGTTTAGTTCACAGCACACTTTTTTTTCATATGTCCAGGAGTAGTGCCATGCCGGGTCCATATATTGGGTTCAATCTCAGATTCCTAAGTTCTCCGGTATTCGGAGACTCGTATCAGTGTCACTCTTTGGTCTTGATCCGGTGCACTTTTCCACTAATTTGTTAACCATTTTAGCCTTATGTGTAGATAATAAATTCCCAGGGATTATGATAATTCCTCCGCCGCGCCGACCCGTAGACTGGAGAGACGGTATTCTAATCTAAGAGCCAAGCAGGTTAGTCAAGCCACCCCCCCCCCTCCGAAAGATATTCGAGTTTTGATCTGCTTTTAATTTCAAACCAATTTCGAACTAATTTTGACCACTTTTTAAAATTTTGAACCACACTCCTTTCTGGATTTTTTTTAATATTCAAAATGGGGGGTGCAGCCGGACGTCAAGCTACACCCCTCATTTAAAGCGTAGAGAAAAATGAAAAGTAACTATCCCAAAATTAAGAACTAATTTCGAACCTCTAATATCACCAAAAAGAATTTTGACAAACCCACTAGTAACCCGGTTTTTGAAAAAAAATATGGTGGGTGGTGCAGGTTGACGTCACCGACGACCCCCCCCCTGAAAGATATTCGAGTTCTGATATGATTATAATTTTGAACTAATCTCGAACTAATTTTGAACCACTTTTAAAAAGTTTGAACCACACTCCTTCCTGGTTTTTTTAGGGGGGGGGCGGACGTCAAGCTCCAGGAAGGAGTCTGGTTCAAAATTTTTAAAAATGGTTCAAAATTACTTCAAAATTGGTTCGAAATTAGAAGCATATCAAAACGCGAATATATTTCGTGGGGGGTGTGGCTTGACTGATCTAGCCAAGCGCTTGCCAAGATTATGCCCCATCAGCATGCTTATCTTGCCCATTGCCAATATACTGAGTTCCAGCTCAGATTCTTTTAAGTTCTCTGGTATTCCCTCATGGTGCGAGACTCATATCAGTGTCACCCTCTTGTCTTGAGCCGGTGCATTTTTCCACTAAGATGCTAACCATATTAGCTTTATGAACTCCTTGCATGGTTAGCATGGTTAGCGGAGTATACATAATAAGGGGCTGCAATAATTTCTCCGCCGACTCGTAGACTGGAGAGACGGTATTCTAATATATTCTAATAAGAACTAAGCGCTTGCTAAGATTATGCCCCATCAGCATGCTTATCAAAAGTCTTTGCCCATTTGTTTAGTTCACTTTGCTCCGTTTTTTTCTTATGCCCAGGAGTAGTTCCAGGTCAATATATTGGGTTCCAGCTCAGATTCTTTTAAGTTCTCATGTATTCCCTCATAGTCCGAGACTCATATCAGTGTCACCCTCTTGTCTTGAGCCGGTGCACTTTTCCACTAGGATGCTAACCATATTAGCTTTATGGACTGCTTGGCCAAAGGATGCGATGATTTCTCCGCCGACCCGTAGACTAGAGAGACGGTATTCTAATCTAAAGAACCAAGCGCTTGCCAAGATCATGCCCCATCAGCATGCTTATCAACAATCTCTCCCCATTTTTTTAGTTCTCTTTGCTCCGCTTTTTTCTTATGCCCGTTCCGGGTCACCAACCAATATATGTTTCCAACTCAAATTATTTTAAATTCTTCGGTATTCCGAGACTTATAAAGTGTCAGATGTCAAGCTGCTTACCGTTTTAGCCTTATGAACATCTAGGTTAGCGGATTAACCATAATATCCTTTTTTCGACTTTCCGTTGAATGAAAACAATTTACGTAAAATCAATTAATTTAAATCTGTTTCTTTAAAATTTTGCACTTTAAAATATTTCAAAATATTCCAAAAAAACAACTTAAATTAATATTCCGATTTTAATCAAGAATCTCCATTAGTAAAAATTGTTGTGTAATTTTTCGACAAAAAAAATTGCTTAACCCCACGCCACTGCGAAGATTCTTAAATGTTTATTAACGATGTCTAGGTCCCCGAACATAAAGTCAATGTTAACTTCTTTTTGCCACTACCATAATACCACATAGTACCCATATAGTTTACCATTGATCATCATTCAGGACGAGTTGCTTAACTTTTTTGCCAAAGTTCAGTCAGTCAATTTTCAGTTAACAAATACATTTTGCATACCACAGTGAACGAAAATAATTTAATCGTGTAGTGTTTCTTTTAGCTCTTTGGAAAATCTTGTATGGAAAAATTAAAAGAACTGTGGAAGAATAAGAGCCACAAATTGGAATGCTAAGTCTACCATTTGGATAATAAATTTTGGCTAAAAATAAAAAAGTGTGAAATCAAAGAAGATTTTTGGTGGTAAAATATAGTGTTATGTTATTTGCGTCGTGTGCATCATGTTTTTTGTGTAGTTTCTCCATTTTATAAGCGTTTGTTTACTTTACTTTGGACAGTAAAACAAACCTCAAATATTTTCAAAGAAGCGTGTAAAATTTTCATGCAGCACATGCATGCAGGGTGATCTATTATATTTTGACCATGTTTGGACGCCTATATTTCGATAACTAGGTGGTAGGTATAGAATTATGATTCTCGTATCCAAAAAATCTATTCGATTCTTCACTACACGTCCACTAAATGTAACTAATTGACAAATATTACTTGAAGGTTCTGAAGGTCTCCAGGGTGAAGGTAAGTAGTCATTTTAAAGAAAAAAACAGTGGTCCTTTCCTTCACAATTTTTAATTTATTCACTAATGCCTATTATCCCTGACGCGTTTCGAGCAAATAAAGCTCATCTTCAAAGGGTTCCAATAAAACTTAGATAACAAAGAGAGACTCCTGTATGGACCATACCATAGTTTCTAAGGCCATACTTTAAAAAAATTAACATATTTTTGGACAGACAAAGAAGTTGACATTTTTAGTTGTTGTTTGTATTTTGTATTTTTTAAATGTGAATGTTTTATATGTTAATTTTTTTAAAGTATGACCTTAGAAACTATGGTATGGTCCATACAGGAGTCTCTCTTTGTTATCTAAGTTTTATTGGAACCCTTTGAAGATGAGCTTTATTTGCTCGAAACGCGTTAGGCATAATAGGCATTAGTGAATAAATTAAAAATTGTGAAGGAAAAGGACCACTGTTTTTTTTAAATATTACTTTTCTTTAAATAGAACCATACCATTCGATAAACCGTTTATCTGGAAATAAAGTGTAATAAATATTTGTTTTGCTACGACCACACACGAAAGTAACCAAATCTGCACTCTATAACGCCTCAGAAAGTTTTATATTTCACACGCATATCAATTTTATTTTCGTCTCTAGAGACGAAAATGTTTTCTTCTCTAGTGACGAAAATGAATGACAGCAAACCATCCAAACAAGTTTTTAGAAGCGTTGGAAATATTCCGAAACCATTTTCGTCCGTCGAAAAGAAAATACTTTTTTCTCTTGAGATGAAAATGAAAAAAAAAATACAATAATAAAAAATACGAATTAAATGCTAAAGTGGTCGTAGGTAGTACACAAGTCGATAGAAACTAACTTTATTACACTCGCATGTTGCTTTACTCGACTAGCGCCTCGTTCACAACATTCACGCTCGTGTGAAATATGTCACTTTCTTCTCCCGTTATGTAATATATTATTTTTAAAAGTACCCACGACACTGAAAATAGTTCAGGCACCCATCAGTTTGTAGTTTTTCACATGAAAGTTGACAAAATAAAAGTGAAAAATACCAAAGGTTTTGGTATTGTTGTCATAAGCATCGATTGTTTGTGTAATTTTATTTATTTTTTGCAAATATCTCGCAAACTAATAATAGAAACCAATGAATGCAATATATTTTCGAGAAGATTTCGTAGGCCATTAAAAAAATGTATTGGCGTATAGTTCCATTTAAAGAAAAAGGTAAACGGGTCCCATAGGTTAAAATGTATTAGGGGTAGCTATCTTTTGACGCCAGAACCATAATTCGATCCCGACCAGTTATCAATATATAGGCTTCCAAACATGGTCAAATTTAATTGTGTATGTTAAAAATACACTTTCTGTTATAAAAAACAAACCTGAAAAAATTTGAAGTTTCATAGTTGATTCAAGAATTTTTTTCGTTGCTCCTATTGAAAATACTCATACATACAACAGTATGATTTTTTAAACAATTTTGCGGCAAATTATTAGAATTATTTGTTATAATCCTAGGTTGGTTAACTTATTTTAATATTATTATAAGATATATTACTAACTCCATATATTCTCGGATATTAATTATTAACTTGATATGGTCTACGGTTAATTGGCGCTAAAAATCTAAAATTGGAAGTATTGACGTTATTAGTTGTAAAATAATTTTGTAAATTTAACTTTATTTACTGTCGGAGGGTCTATTTATGGGTGCAATTAGCTGTAGCAACATGAGTAACGCCTACTTTATTAAGGCGCAATTACACAGACGAACATGCTCAAACAAAAGCTCGTGCAAAAGATCTAAAATTTTTTGCGTGAACGTTTTTGTGAGCTTTTCTTTGAACATTTTTGTTCGGGTAAATTTTTGAGCAAATTATTTAAACCGAACGTGCTTTTGTTCATATATTTGAGATTTAATAAAATATATATAGGTTTTTTAATTTGACTTAATTATTATTGTATTGTGTTTTAAACTAGGAAGTAAAATAAAGAAATATTCTTTTAAAAGTAAATTTTTATCATTACATTTTACAGGCAACAGCAATAAATAAGTGCCAATTATTATTTTTTTATTCTCGTTTTGTCACAACCCCAAAAAAGTTACAAGTATACTGGCATATCCCCTATAAAAATCAGGTCAATCGAAGTTGCTTATGAGGTAAAATGTGAATTTCGACATCAAATCGTTTTTCCGTCGAAAAGCACTTAATTAAAAATACCTTGTTTTAAAACTTAGTCTTTCTATTTTCAGTTAAGTTCAATGAATTCCCATAAAACTATAAAATTTAAATTTGAAAGAAATTTTTATTACCAACATTTCTTCAAACAAATTTTGCTCAACATTCTCTCCAAAATTTACGTGTGTTTTTTTGTTCGCGATTTTGCTCGAACATTTCTTTGAACATTTTGCTCAAGAGGCTCGTGTAAATGTTTGTCGGCATTTCAACATCAAAGGAAAGTTTGTCTGTGTAAATGCGCCTTTAGAGGTTATCCGAGAAAAAAAGCCTAAGTCAACTTTATATATAACCTAAAAAGAACGTAAAGTATATTATTTAAGACATTTTGCATCTTACGTGTAACGAAGTTTAATATAGTTTAAAATTGAAATTGAAAGACATGTTGACAAAAGTAAAATATACCGACTGTTTTGTTTGCTCTCGCAACATAAGACTCCCAATTAAATTTTTGTCCCGGTATTTTTTTAAATCTGAAAATGAATGTCCTAAAATTTTTAGAAAACCTAAAAGAGTCTCAAAGAAGTTTTCCATATTTGCTAGTATTTTCATTGTCGTAAAATATCCAGTGTGTATAATATTTGTAAATTACTACTATTACCTTTTCGAACGGAGGACAAAATGCAAAAATCAAGCCAACCTTGCAAGAAATAATGAAGTAATGAAGTCCCCTGCAGAGGACCTCTATTCTCGAAAGTAAAACATAAAATTCGTAAGATCTTAAGAAATTATGGTGGAAAACAGATCTTCAAAAAACAATAGGGCTATCAGATTTCGTACAAATATTTGCGGCTTTATGAAATATTTAGCCACACAGTTATACACAAAAAATCAACACTGAATATCTCATTAACACGAAACGAAATAATAATTAAATTTGGTGCAAATGTTTATCGAGCCCTTTAGTACCCAATGGCATATACCGATTTGGGTAAGGGACCCCTATTTCCATAGTTAATTGACAAAAACTTAAAAATATTAAACTTACCAACCGTGCTTATGTATAAGAATAAATGTTATTTGTTGAATTTTGTCATTTTGAAGTCCTCTACAAAGTCCTAAAGTTTTTAAAAAAATTATAAAGTAACCAAATTAGGCACATAAGTTTATTGAGATCCTTGTTTTCATTATTCGATAATTTCGTTTTTATGAGATATTTAGTGTGTTTTTTTTGTATAGCCTCAAAAATTGGGGCACTCTGCATAGGACGCTTTGGTAATAACATATCTTAGATATTAGTTCAAGAGGAAAGGAATATTTTTCACAAAACTGGAAGCTCCATGGCTTTTTACAGAATTACTATTAATATATTGGGGTTTTCCTGTTTTTTTGATTAACGTCATGAGTTGAGACCCTAAGTAAGGGATCTTGAGTAAGTTGCAGATGGTAAAATGTTGCTGGGACTTTAATAAAGAGTTGTGAAAAATTTAAGCGGCGCATCATAATTTCTTAAAATCTTACAAATTTTGTGTTTTACATTCGGGAATAGGGGTTCTATACACAGGACTTCATGGTGGCTACATATCTCAAAAATTCCCTAGGGGTCCACTTAGTATACGTGCCAAGTTTAATTGCTTAATAATTTTTTGCTAGGTTGGACCCCTTATCCTCCGTACTATATTTTGGAGAGCTAAAAGCGACAAACGGGAAATTGCCCCTTTGGAGCAATAAGGTGTCAATCGCCAAAACTGAAATTTTTTAGATATTACCCATGGCAAAGTCCTAGAACCGGATCTAATTTTTTTGTAAAAAGTTGGCAAGCACCAAAAAACCCATTTGGAAAAAGCGACCAAGTGAAAAACTTATCAGATTAGGAGTGTTTTCATGGTTTTGGTGAGTCACCAAATTAATGGTGTTAGCCTTAATAGTCTGTTAATAATATAGATCGTCAAAAGGTGGTGAAAAAGCTAAGTTAAGATTATTTTTCAACAGAGGCCTATTAACAGCCAAAATATGTAGTTTTAACTTGAATATGAAATTGTGACTTAGACGGTTTTTCCCGTGTCCTTTTAGTACGTATACGATTTAAAGCTAGACAAGGCACGACTAATTAATATTCATGCATAAGCATAATTCTCAAATATTAAAATCATGGTCACTTCTTACAAAAACAAAACAACTAAGATGCGTTGCGAATTCACAATTTCAAATTTTTAAGTCAATTTTGCAATGCATACTTTAAGGGGATCTCCAGCAAAAATACAAGTTGTGTTTATTTTGTAGTCCAAATGATCCTAAGACGAGCTAACCGAGATTTTTTATTGCAAAAATTAAATGATTTTAATAGTTAATTACCTAACAAGTGCGGAAAATGATAATTTACCGCACGCGATGGCAGTTCGGTAAAGCCAGCAAGGACTTTACCTACAAGCCTTAAAAATTCCCAAAAAAGAAATATAAATATCTGTATTGTGCTTTAAAAATCGTGCGGAAAAGTAAAAAAAATCGTACGGAAAAGTAAAATCGTGCGGAAATGTACAACTGTCAAAACGAAAAATCGTGCGGAAAAATAACTTTTTTGCATGCTCGTAGGAAATAGCTATTTACCTAACAATTACGTAAAGTCGTACTTTTCCGCATGCGAAGGCAGTTGCACGAACGACGCGGAGGGAAGTTTGGGCGAGCCGTCAAGGGTGGAAAAGAAATTTTCCCCAAGAGATAGGTACAATGTTTTTTAAACGAGTGTTTTTGTCCATTTAATTTTTTTTTAAATGTTTTTAATACGCAATGGTTTTATAATAATGCTACAAAATGACACATAAGATAGAATAGTTCCATAAATCATTCAATTAGTCCTAAATATCTTCTATATATTAAAAGTAACTTTTCAGCACTAGTGCGGATATTTTTATGCACGGAAAAATAATGGAACAAGATTTTTTTTTCTGAATGAAAAACAGTACCTATAGCTAGTAATTTCATTGGAAGTAAAAACTAGTATATCTTAGATTAAAATATTGTGCTTTAAAAAAACGTGCGGATAAGTAAAAAAATCGTGCGGAAAAGTAAAATCGTGCAGAAAAGTACAACTTTCAAAACAAAAAATCGTGCCTAAAAGTAACTTTTTCGCACGCTCGTAGGAAAAAATTATATCGGGTCACTATTTCGTCATCATACCTCTTGAATCCTTTTGGAATCAATCATACACCTTATCTTTGAAGGTTAAATGTCACATATAGACGTGTCAATGATATATTGTATTTATTAACTTATGTCAGTAACGAAGCATGTCATATTTTGCCAAGGCTTGTACAATCTCATTTCAAATTCTCCGGACCAATTTCAATATGGCGGGCGACAATTAAACACAGAAGCTGAATGGAACGGTCATTGTCAGTGTCAAAAACCTGGTCCGCAGCAATTTGAAATGGAGTGTACAATACCGTTCTTAGTTGAAACAACACTAAAAATCCCGTTAACTCATTTTCGTTTTAGTATCCTTTGGCCTACTATCGGTGCCATATTGACATCTAACTGACAGAGAGTCTATGCTTTAGATTTTACCTGTCAATTTCGTTATTAAAATGGCAGCCACAGTAGGCTAAAGGGTACTGAGATGGTAGAAGTTAACTGGCTTTTTAGTTGAGAAGGTGATGGTTGAGAAAGTAGTGACACAAAATAATTTTTGAAATTAAAAATCTTGGTTATTTAAAGTGATATCAAAAAATTCAATTACACCGACAGTCCTAGGATGATTTATATTACAAAATAAACAAAGTTTGAATTTTTGCTGGATACCCCCTTTAAGTGATTTTAATATAGGGTGTATTAATCTGTAAAAAAGACGCAATCTTATAAAAATAAATAAACAAATGTTTGCTACCCTTTAAAAAAAAACTAATTATTATTAATTTTCTACATGGCAGTTCGCAAAGGCAAGAACACTATCGATAGTAAGTTTTGAGATCTTGTTAGAGCATTTTTTTCTGACTTTAGAGCTTTCAATTTTGATATTTATTGTTAAAAACAAAAATGTATACTGAGAAGCAATGCTAGATCTGCAGTTTGGTATCCATTTCTTCTCTTATGGTCTAAAGGGTTACACCCGGTATACTTAAATTGATTTACAGTAAAAATTAAGTACCTATGCCTCATTTATGATACCTAAAATGGAAAATCCAAAGCAAGGTCAATGTTAAAAATAAAATTTATTTTTAATATTTATTCAATGCTGGAAATTTTTAAAGAATCATAAATAAGTATATTATAATTGCGGTGGCTAACAATAATGACCAAGAGAAATGTTGAAACATTTTTGTGGCTTAAATTTTAGTCACAAACAGCGAATTAATTTGTTTCATTGTACTTTCACCATGTTATAGTCAATGATCTTGATTTTTTGATAATTAACAGTGCATCTTGTTGAAAAAAAAATATATTCAAAAAAATTAACAAAATTTTCTACGAGCTTTTTTGATTTTTAAGTGACCAAAAATCCTGCTAGACTGTAAAGGGTGCAATATATTATATCAATAAGAATTCATGGTCAATATTTTAAGATTCATTTCATGTATATATTTTATGCATAATAATAATTAAGATCAGTCAAACCACACCCCCCCCCTAAATATATTTGAGTTTTAATATGCTCATAATTTCTAACCAATTTCGAACTAATTTTGAACCACTTTTAAAAAGTTTTAAACACACCCCTTCATTTAAAGCGTAGAAAGCAACCATCCCAAAATTAAGAACTAATTTCTAAAAACCCACTAATAACCATGTTTTTTTTTTAAATATGGTGGGTGGTGCAGGTTGACGTCCAGCCACAACCCCCACCCCGAAAGATATTCGAGTTTTGATATGCTTATAATTTTGAACTAATTTCGAACTAATTTTGAACAACTTTTAAAAATTTTGAACCACTTTCCTTCCTGGTTTTTAATATTCAAAACGGGGGGTGCAGCCCGATGTCAAGCTAAAAAGAACTAGGAAGGAGTGTGGTTCAAAATTTTTAAAAGTGGTTCAAAATTAGTTCAAAATTATAACCATATCAAAACTCGAATATCTTTTGGGCGGGGTGTGGCTTGACGTCATTTGCAACCCCACCATATTTTTTTTAAAGAGGGTTACTAGTGGGTTTTTCGAAATTCTTTTTGGTGATATTAGTTCGAATTAGTTAGGAGTGTGATTCAAAATTTTTGAAAGTTGTTCAAAATTAGTTCTAAATTGGTTCGAAATTATAAGCATATCAAAACTCGAATATCTTTCGGAGGAAGAGGTGTGTGGCTTGACTGATCTTAAACTATGTCAGCAAAAAATATACTTCTCCAACTTACTTACTGTGTACACTTGCTACTAAAGATCTTTGCCTTCGACAAAGAAGGGTAAAATTAAGCCTTCTTAGACAAAGTTGCATCCTAAGGGGCACGTGCATCAATCAGGGTGCACGGAAATTTGGTTAAAAGGGCCTCTAAAGGCCTATTTGCCATCCTTTTCTCACTACTACTCAAATAGTCTCTTCTGTGACACACAGAAAAAAATTCCTGCTTAAAAAATAATTGCTTCGGTTAAAAAAATGTAATTTCTGTTTAATTTTTAATGACAAAAATTCGTAGAGTGATAATATTTTGAATTATTTTTGTAAAGTTTACCTTAATTTTTTTCCTTTTGGAGATTGGCTATGATACATAGATATGATAGACAAAGTACTGTTCTTAAAAAAATGATTTTTGAAAAAAGTGCCGATTTTTTCCTTTTTCTCTGTTGTAACATATAAAAATACAAAACTTTTTATAACTGTTTTTTAATCAAATCTTTTTTTATTTTCAGGCGTTAAGTTAACCTAAGTCTAGTCACTATGAAGTTAAGCGCGGTCATAAGTTGTACATGTTTCTTGAGTGCGGTCCTGATTTCCACTTACGCCGCCCCTGCCTCCTCAGGCTTAGAGGTGAGTCTTATTTTGTTAGTTTTATTCCTAAATAAGGAATAGTACTACTCGTGTCCCACTACCCTAACTCAAAAAAAAAAAAACATCACGTAGTGCGACATGGACTTAGCTAGACAAATCTATACTGGATTACGTAGCGCGTTTTTTTAGTCAGGGTGGCCACGCAAGAGAAGCGCATAGTTGGGAATCGGATGTAAGAGAGTATCGGTAACAACAGAAAGTTAACTATAAATAGCTAAAATAGAGTTTTATAGCTACAATTTTTCCAAATTGTGTGCCTCTAAAAGCCACGACGGCCTAGCCTGATTACTGCGAATTTCCTTGGACATTTTTTCGGAAAATTTCTCAATTGAAAATATTCTGTGCAGCCTTTTCTAACCAAATTTCACTGGCTGTTTACTAGGTTGGCAATACAAAAATCCCCAAGAAGTAGACTTTTGTTACCAAAACAAAACAGTAACTTTTGGAGGATTTTTGTCCCTAATTATTTACTGTATGGTGCTACCAACCTAGTAAATAATAACTGAAATTTGGTAAGAAAAGGTTGACAACAATGGTACACGAACTAGCATGGCCGCCCGGAGTCGCGTTCGAGCTAGGGCAGTCCCGCTCTCTTTGGATAAGGACACAACCTACTCAAATGAAGTAGGCCTTTTACATATAAATTAATGTAATTTAAAAAAAAAAAATAATTTCATACGTTCTCGTAATCTCCATTGCACACATAACGTTTTTAACTATTTTACGGAAAAAACTAAGAAAAAACATTATTTTGATCAATCTTTAGTTCCGCCTGTTCCCCGCAACTGTCCCTACCTAGGTTTTGGAGTCTTATAACTCCAGTTTCCAACCAGTTATTAAACACTTTAAGTTGGTCATGACACGTACGAGGGGCCCAACGGTATACGTGAAATTTTCCAGCTCGGATGTTTCTGTCTTTACATTTTATTATTTATTATGCTTTCTTTGATTCGCCCGCTCCTATATTGATTTTTTGACTCCCGTCGGCAAAATTCGCTGCGTTTAATATCCCAGCACTTGTCCCCGGGACTTCACGGTATAGGGCCACAGATAGATTGTCGGTCTGGTTGCCGGATCGGGTGACAGATGCTTTGCCGGCCCAGCCCGTTGATAGCCACCTGCTGGTCCTTTACTTTTTTGTTAACAATTTAGTTGGTTTACCTAAATAACTGTTCTATATTTTATACGACCCTAACAGTGCTATTTCTTTTATTGAATCTAAAAACACTTTGGTTTAGGCGAGGAGGCTCTTAGGATAATTTGAGTTTTTAATAAAAAAACCTGTATAAAAATAAGTTTTTCACTATATTTCTTTTCTAGAGATAATGTGCTTTTAAATCCAGTGCTTAAAACTTTTTTCGGGTACAATTAATTCAATTCAGATTATAGTCAAACCTATTAAACTCGATCTTGAAGAGGCAACCCAACCAGATCGAGTTATAGACATTCGAGTTTGGAAGTATTAAGAGAGAATTTGAATAAAAAATGTGCTTTTGCCAATTAGTTAATCACAAAAACCGTCCAGCAAATTTGTATCAAATTTCGCACTGTGAAAGTCTTGGAACCATGTGGTTTTACATAATTTTTGACATATTTTCTATTACCTATAGGCCTGTATTCTTGAAATATCTGTTTTATTTGAAAAAAGGTCGTGTTTATTTTTCTTACATCTTTCTTTTTTGTGATTAAATTTCATACGCCGGCGTTGACCATAAACGGCCATTCGAACCGGTAGCTCGTATGTAAAAAAGCAGGGGGGTCGGTATCGTTTTGCAGACACAGATCATATCTTCACGTTAGCAACATACCGCAGACGCTATACTACGTAGGTTAGCGTCATGTCTGAACGTTATACATGCTAAAGACGTGACCTTGATGAAAAAGCTTAACGATAGACCGCAGAGATTGGACTTTGATATTTATATTCGAGCGAAAGTCTTTCGGTTTGTACAGATAAAAAGGAAGGCAAAATATTGCGCTATAATCCACGTTTGCGCGTACATCTTATCACCAACTTAAAGTGTTTATTAAGCTCAGACTCCCGTCACTAAAGTGGTTTTTTGGCGTGAGAAGATTTCGAAACGATTTCGAAATCATTCAAGAAATGTCATTTTGGCGTTGAACAGATGACGTCACCGTTCAACACATTTCAAAGGATTTCAAACCGCTTCTCGGACTGTTTCGAAAGCGTTTCAATCACGATTTCAATATGGCGGGAGTTGTAATTTGTCAAAATACGCGACTAGTGTTGGGTTATGGAGCATTGGCTATTTTTTTTTTGTTTTAATGTGCCAAATTCAATTGGGAGAATTCCTCTTAGAGGTAGATTCGGACACTGTCAGGCAGTTTTCGTCAGATAAGATATTTAATGGTGGGTTTATACATCAAAATAACAAAGTAACCCCGGATTTATAAACCGGAGATTGGAAATCGTCAATAAGCTTCTTGTCGCGACGTTGCGAGTCGTATGTCAAAAATTGTGCTAACTTTTAAAAGATAAGCTATTCCTAGTTGATTTTATGTTCCGATAGTACTCTAATATCGGTTTAAAAATAAACGAGTTACAGTAAAGTTAGTAGACACTTACTTTTTGAATTCTTTCTTACTAATAGGTAGGTAATAATAAAAGTTAATAAGCGAATTTTAATAGTTAGATGTTACCCTTTTATTTGTTTCTTATTGATGGGTAATAATAAAAGTTAATAAGCGAATTTTAATAGTTCTATTTTACCTTTCGATTTGTTTTTTATTGATAGGTAATAATAAAAGTTAATAAGCGAACTTAAATAGTTATATTTTACTTTTTGATTTGTTTCTTTTTAGTACAAAATAATAAAAATTAATAAGCAAATTTTAATAGTTATATTTGTCGTGAAAGGCTCAAATATGTGACCTCGTTTTACCTATGTGACTTAACACTTTGGTCGCTTTGGTATCTCGACTACAAAAACGACAAGCGTTTGTTCTGATTTTATTTAAATTAGTGTTACAGTATTGCAATTTTGAATTTAAAATTTTGTCTGTCTCTCTGTCTGTTTTTTCCAGCATCATGCAAAAATTACTGGACTGATTTTGATGGGACTTTCACTAATGCATTCCTTGGACTCCTAGAGAGTACAAAAGGTTTCGTTTCTCAAAATCGGTTCACGGGAACACAACTAAAACTGAGATTACTAATCGACTACTTAACCCCCGCCCCCCTATTGGATAAATTTATGAACTCAAGAAGTCTTTGCCCTACTCTAAAATATAGCTGCTCCATGCAATATTCTTAATTATATAATTAGCTGAAGACCCAGGAAGCTTCGCCTCCGGTTTTACCCATTTTTTCACATTTTTCTTACTTTAAATGCTCTAAACTTTTGTTCCCCTGAATCGATTGTGATAAAATAAAATCTATGTGCTCTCCAGGAGTCCAAGAGATGCAGAAGTAAAAGTCCCATCAAAATTGATCCAGTAGGTTTTGCGTAATGCTGGAACAAACAAACAGTCAGACAGAAAGACAGATAGACAGAAATTCTAGAAACTAGATTTTTGTAATCTATATCGTTTGATTAGAAGCCCCCACCAAGAATTTTTTTAAAAATATTCAATGTACAGAAATGGTCTTCCTAGAGATTTATTATATTTTATAAATAACACTGAAATATTAAAGGGAATTACGTAATGCTTTCAGCAGGGGGAAGGGGGAGAGGTCAGTGGTAGCGTAATTGATCGTTACAAAGCCAATCGAAACAGCAATCTTTTTACCTCTTAAATTTCATTATAAAATAAACAGTGTTTTTTAATAATAATTTTTTTATTTTTTATCTTTAACTAACTTCAAAAAATAATGAGGTTAATAGTTCGACGCGTATTTTTTTTTCTGCCGATTTTCATAATTTTTTTTTATTCGATTTTGTAAAAAAATATACTTTACCACCACTCTTATAACAAAACTTTATATTTAAAAAGCCTAAAAGCCGTCTCTCTGGGCTTATATGCGCAATATAAGAAAAAAAAGATAAATAGGTGCCTTTAATTTGGATACTTAAGTCGTCTCTCCGGGCCAATTGTGCGCTGTAAAAGGTTTAATTGGCAATACAACTTCCAACAGCCTTAACCGATTTTCGAAATTCTTTTTTTTATTCGATTCAGAAGTGCCTCCCGGTGGTCCATTTTATTGAAAAAGTATATTTCCCTACCATTTTAATATGAAAAGATAAAATGAATTTGAGGCATGGTGGCTTCAAGTTGTAAAAACGACATTCCTATAATTCTATCGCATTATAGGAAGTTTGGCCATGTTCATTTGATAAATTTATGTTATTGATTATGTTATGATTGTTGGCAAGAATCTAAATTCACTATAAAGCAGAGTAAATAAATCCAATCCAACTCGACCCAAGCTACCCTAACCTATAACCCCTATTAATTTGCGTTCATCGCTTGTTTTTTTAGTGTACCTTATATTTTATACTAGTTTGTATTTCAAAAGCTTTTTTTATATAAAATAATTTTTTAATGTACCCTAAATCATCCATTTTGAATCCGCCGTATTGCAATTTTCAAATCTGATCAAAAATTCATAATCCCCGGCCTTTAAAACCCCTGTATGCCAATTTAATTTAAAACCGTATTATTGTATTGTCACCGGAACTATAAACGCATACCAAATTTGAAGACAATTGGATGTGTATAAATCAGTTAAAATTGGTTAGAAAAACATGACTTGAAATCGTCCATATTGAATCCGCCATATTGAATTTTCAAAATCTGATTAAAAATTCGTATTCGTTATCCCCAAAAACTCCCGTATACTAATTTTGGTTGAAATCGGAAAAACTTAGGCGTTTCCCCCCCTCCACTTCCCTCGTAGGGGGGTGCCTAAAATACCATGTTATTGTATTGTCACTCGAACTATACTCGCATACCAAATTTGAATTTAATCGGACATCTAGAAGTTAGCCAAAATTGAGTTCCAATGCATTGAGGTGAAGTTAAATAAAAGCTTGTAAAAATCTCGGTAAAAATATACTTCCCTTCCCACTTTTACGACAAAACTTGTATACTTGGACAGCACGGGATCATTATACTCCATAACTTCCAAAAGGCCCAACCGATTTTCATCATTTTAAATTTAATTAAGGATAACTTTTTTTTATTAAAAAACATTCTTTTCCCCATTACTGTTAAGATAAAACTAGAAAATCATTATAAAAGCCGATATTGTCACTTTGGCCTTATAAGCGTAATTCGAAAAATGCTGCCTTTAATTTGGATACTTTGGCCGCTTCCCCGGGCTCATTGTACCCCGTAGGAGATGTATGAGGAAAGCCCTTTACCACTACCTAGATTACCTTACCACATATTTCTTAAAATATCAAACAGTTTTTGGATTAGATTGCAAATTTAAATTTATTAATTTAATTGGTTATCTATACACCTTGATTTATTATTAATTTTCATATGAAAAATGCAATTAATATGTGCTTGACACCACCGTCTGTTGACTGGCATTGGAAATAATATAATTTAATTTGAAATAAATTAACGTTATGGAATTTTCAGTAATTTAATTGTTTGTTTATTGTAATCACTTGTATTAAGCATAACTTGTTTAATTTTGTACAATTTTTTGGATTTTAAAAATATGCAACAAGTTCAAGTCAGTTAATTTTTGTTGAATTATAATAAATTCGGGCTAAGTAAAAAGTATTAATTTAATTTTTTTCTTAAAAAACGGTGAACTAGATTTTTTTAATGTTAAAAACCTTTATTTTCTAACTTAACATAACAGATTGAAGAAACTATCCGTCATTGAAAGAGAAATAAAAAGGAGAAACACGCATTTTGGAAAAGGGTCTATATTTTTCGATGGAAAATTTTTGGAAGCATTTTGATGGATTTTTGAATTAGTTTTTTTTTGTGGTTTTAATAAAAAATGGTGTGAAAATCCCTGTAACGAGGGAAGTGAAGGGGGGAAAAGATTGAGTTTGTTCGGTTTAAATCAAAATTGGCATACAGGGGTTTTTCGAGAAGGGATATGCATTTTTGATCAGAATTTAGGGTACAAATCTAAAAATAAAAAAATATATTAATATTAAAAAAAACTTTTAAAAAACCAGCTTTTATTAAATGCACTCAAAAGTAGAAAATATTTTTTTATTTTTCGTATACCATAATAAGCGATAGGCGCAAATTAAAAATTTTTACTTTACAGTGACAAAGAGAGAACTACAAAAGAAGAACTAAATTCTTCTTCTATTCGAATGATAAACATAATGCTTTCATCTAAAGAAGTTGAGAACGGGTGAGATGGCCATGCTTGCCAAGCCTTTGAAAATGTCCTTAGGTTATAGAGTAATACAACTGTTTCTTAGGTGAATCGTCGATGTGACCGATATATGATACCTAAAGTTAAAATTTTTAATTTGCGTCCATCACTTTTATTATGGTTTAAGGAAGATAAAAAATTCTTTTCTACTTTTGAGTGCATTTAGTAAAAGCTTATTCTTTAAAAGTGTCTTAATAAAAATTTATTTTATTTTTAAAAAGCGGCATAAACTGTGATCTTGTTATTTCCTAACTTCATTTCTCTAGATCAAAAACGCGTTATGCAAAAAAAACGTAATATTTTTATATGTCATTCGTTATTACAAAACGAAAATAAAACTATATAATATACAGCACCTGCTTCAAGGTTAAAGAAAGCAAAAACTTGATGCTCAGAAGAGTGAAAGTAAATAATGCTGGAAGACCCGCTATAAATGTACGTACAGTCATAAGAAAAATAAATTTAATTTATTTTTGTCAATGCTGCGTTTTAATTCTTATAGACTAAAATTACCCCGAGAATCACTTCCCTTTGCTTGCGCCAGTTCTAAGTCTTGTACTAAAACATCTTAGAGTTTATTGTACACCTCCGCTCAAAGGACGGGTATCTAAGGCATGACTGTTATTCCCTCGTTCCATCTAACATGGTTTCTAGCTTAGAAGCTGACGAGGCTGGTCCACCCTTGGTCGAAATACAATGATTCACTTTTGAGTCCATTCTGTTGACTAATAGGTTGATTGAGCAGGGAGGTCACCACCACGTTCCGCTCCGCAAAGCCCCCAGCCAGATCATCCGACCCTGAGGCTCGATTCTGGGCGTAATAGAACGATCATACGCTGAGAAGTGACCACTTCTATTAAAATCCAAAATTCCGTATTCTGGGACCAGCCGATAGCACAAAAGTCATTCGAACGACGCACGGTGGTCGATTTTCCGGAAAACGCGGACATAAATGAAAAAATTTAAAAAATCAAAATGTATCTAAATTTGCGCCTATATGTTTGTCAAGGTAGTAGGCGAATAGTTGGCCAAATAATAAAATAAACTATTCAACTAAATTCAACATCAAATTTCAAATAAAAGAGAATGACAGTATTCAACTGTTAATATCTCGAAAACAGTTGAAGATCGACATAGAGTACTATATATATAAAAATGCTTAGAATTTAAAAACAAAATGCAAAAATGCAATAATATACTGGGTGTTTCATTTGAAAGTTTCGGTTGCCATTCTTTTTAATATATTTTCTTTTTCTAAACCAACTTTTTTACTTTAATTTAGCTAATTAATAAATATATATCTTTTTCCTCTTAAAAATGTCTTAAGATAAATGTGAAAATTCACACGATCATCCTGTCTGTTTATTAAAACTAAATATTTTGTACGATTAAATTACAATGTGGAAGTCTTTTTTAATGTCCGCGTTTTTTACAAAAATCGACCACACCATCGAGTCCTACTCTAAAAGAAGGGTCAAGTTTGCCGTAGCATGCGCATTAGCGAGTAAAATATCGATCGGTTGTTCGTCCAATAGCGTGCTCTGAAATAATACAAGTGACGTTTTTCACACGAGCTTTCCTACATCTCCCAACTACTGGGTCTAGTCGAGAGAATGGCTTCGCTCAAAAATTGTTGTTCGAGGCAGCTCTGCGCGTGTCCATAATAGTTTGGTGATTATTATTCGATCGTCTCGTCACTGCTTTTAAGCGCGTTTATTGGTTGAATTTACTTTTCTTTATTGGTTGAATTTACTTTTCTTCTCTCAGGCGAACGATCACTTCCTATGACTTTCAGAATCGGTACCCTGGGGGCTTATGCTTGAATTTCGTAGGAAAGGTCGCACGGGAACGTTCACATCCTTCGTTTCGACCAATAAGAAGGCTTAGAAGCTGCCGAGCTTGCATGGTGCACGCGCAAAGCTGACCGGATTATCGTTTTTCGAGAGCGCTCGTACACCTGGTCCGGAGGCAGGTGTATGAAAGTGTAGTAAAGTTTCTGTGATACACGGCAATCGGGTGAGGTTCGGTCGTAGTCGGATAGGTTTCGGATAACTCGTAATCGTTTCCAAACTTATTATTGGTCGATATCAGGGAGAGGACCGTTCCCGTGCGATCTTTCCTACGAAATTCAAGAATCAGATCCCAGATGAGCTTCCGTGACTTGGTATCTAGGAGCCACCGGACAAGGCTGGTACACCATTAGGTGAAACAGTGATACACCCTTGAGTAATGGCATTTCCTCGATACTTTTAGCTAGGCATGTTCGGAAGGAACTTTGTTTTTCGTACGGATGTACCTAATTTTTTCGCAGATGCCACGTTTTACCTCTATGAATTGATGGGTTAATTTGTAATAATTTTATCGGTTAGATCTTTTGTCATAGATTATTATCTAACACGTCTGCCAGCATTATGTAAAGCTTTGCGTTACTATACAGTCCAGCCATCGAAAATTGTTTCTAGATAAATACCTTGTAATATTAATATAATTTTGTACAGGTATTTTTAAATCGGGTTCACACTTTAATACCTACTTTGCACTCCTCTTAGTTTTACTTGAATTTTCGTGAGTCTAGTAAGACCTTATTCCTGATTTGATAAATACTTGATCTCTCGTAGATTTCAACCAATCGCACGCCACGTCACGAGTTTCCTGAAAAACAATAATATATACAACTAGGATTTGTACCAGTTAGAGATGTTTCAATCGAGTCGTGTTGCAAACATGAAAAAGATTAAAATTTAATAAAAGTTTCTGCTTAAATTTACAAAAAATTTACCTGCGGCGCTACAACATCATTGATTGTTAGAATTTTTATCAGCGCATTTAAGCTTGTATTTAAACAAAGTAAAAATGGAATATTTAGTATAATCTTCGCACAATTTTGATATTTAGAAATTTAGTTCAAATTTAAGCAACTTTTTCCACATCATTTAAAATGTTTGGCCTGGGGAATATCTATGGATTGTAGCAAAAAATGTAGAATTGAGACTAGATCAACCCCAACACAGCGCCTTTTGGCCCTAACCCATCACACAACAAACGCGAAAAAGATCAACATTTTTGAAGTATCTATTTTTGCTTATGTATTGCACAAATCTCTAAGGTATGATTTTGGCAACAAATCTTGATCTACTTGATTCGCTTGCTTTTAAATTTAAAAAAAGTAGTCACCCCGGTATTTAAGTACCCTAATTTAACACAACACCTCCTAAACCTCCCCCTTAAAAAAAACTATAAACGCCTCTGCTATTGGTAAAATTAGAAATAATTGAGTCGACTATAATGGCGGAAAATGAAAGGCAATAAATTAGTAGGAAAATAGTGCATTAATCATAACAAGGTAAAAATTGAGGGAATTGGAAAACTAATTTTTAGAAACTTAATAATGAATAACATGATTTTTAAACAATTTTATGGTATTTATGAAACGCAGTTTAATTAGATATCTAAACTATAAAACTAATTTAAATAGAATCACGACGTGTGAGACAAAATATAAAGAGAAAAACAATGAAAATAATATTTTTAATAGGCGGTAATTACATGGGAATAAGTTGGCCATGAACTTCTTTATATGGAGAAATACGGGATTTATGACCTCTTGAATATATAAGAAATCTTTTTCCAAAGTGTTGAAAAGAAGATTAATAACAATCAAAATTACCATAATTTAATCATGGTGATAAAAAGTTGCTTTATGCTTTAAGTTTTTTCCGTTATAGACAAAAAAAGTTTTTGAAATGTTTTTTTTACACTACCTCTGAAAATGAAGTTTTTTACACGTTAGACAACCTCTGAAGAAGGCGCACAGCGTGCGGGAAGTTGCATTTCCCGCACGCTGTGCGGGAATGAATTTACCCTGTGTCCTTCACGTACGGCGACGTACGGAAAAGAATTTTTCGCGCACAGCGAACGCTTTTTTGTAATTTAATGTAAATAAAATACAAAAAAAAACAGTTTCTTGCTATTTTAATACCTAAAAGTGAAAATATAATGTTGTCTAGGCGGTTTTCACGCAAGTAGGAAAAATTTTGTACTTGACACGTGCGAAGAGTGTCTTTTTTGCCCTTGACGGCTTGCCCGAACTCCGCTCCGCGTCGTTCGTGCAACTACCGTCGCGTGCGGAAAAGTATCACTTTCCGCACTTGGAGCGGAGTTCGGACAAGTTTTCAAGGGCGGAAAAGGCTCTTTTCGTACGTGTCAGGTACCAAATTTTTCCTATTTGCATAAAATAGTTATTTCATTATTATTTTAAATAATTTTAAAAAAATTGCGTGCAGAAAAAAAAATTTCCCGTACGCCGTGCGCGAAAGACACAGGGTAAATCCATTCCTGCAGGGCGTGCGGGAAATGCAACTTCCCGCACGCAAATGAGTTTATAAAAGTGCTCTTTTACGAACGCTAATTGAAAAAAAAACATTTCAGTTTATATTTGGGTGTAGTCAGTCATCAAGACATAACAACAGGAAATATTGAAAGGTAAAACTCATTCTGAAGTTTTTTGTTTTATTTGCGATTGTTTCATTTGCTCTTTCTTTGACGTAGCTGCCTTTGAACTGTAACTCGTTTATTTCCACTTTAAAATCTGTAAATTTCTTATACCCAGTTTTATTTTGTTTATTAAACATCCATTTTCAATCCACAGTTTTTAGGTTTGGAAAAAACAGGTATAGTACCCCTTTATAAAAATAAGTTGTTCAAACTTGTCCCCATTATTATTGCTCTAACATAAATTTTTTTGCAAATTCTTACTAAAAACCTTAGGTCTCAGCCGGCGGATCCTCAGGAAGTAGCAATGGAGGAGGAGGCCTGGGAGGCCTCCTACAAAATATAGATTTACCAGGATTATTACAAGGAGTAAATAGTTTGGTTAAATTAGTTGGGGTGTTTTGTCCGCCTTTATCGCAGGTAGGTTTCGTACGAGATTGTGCCTTTTTATTGCGACTACAGGTGAGCTCTTTTAAATTATTTTCTTTTAATTACTTATTTGTTAATTTTAAGTAAAACTTTTGTTTTATAAATAAGTACCAAATTAATAAAAACCAAAAACGTTTGACAAATAATTTCAATAAAAGTAGTTTAATTAACTGCGGAAAGTGCCACTTTTCCGCACGCAAGGTAATTTTACGCGCGTATTATGTTCACTATTTTTCTACGGACGTCTAGGAAAACACTCAAAAGTTAACGCAAAAGAAACAGTTTTGACAAGGTAGTGTTTAGACTGACAGGCTTATTTTTACTTAATTCTGTTAATTTTAGGGGAGGGGATTTGTCAACCAATGTTTCGCCCTGGTCAACCAGCTTGGGCTCATCAGTGGTTGCACTGGTCACCCTCCCCAACACCTATTTGTGAGTGATTTAAAGTTGGAAACCAAAGTGTATGGTGGTGTTGAATGATGTTTGGGGTGGGTGACCAGTGCAATCACTAATGAGCCCATGCTGGTTGCCCAGGGTTTCATTTGATCATTTCTCTTTTCGCTTTGGTCCTTTGTGTGTTCCTTGTGAGATACTCATCCAAGTTCGAATTTTTGTTTTTTACACACAAAATCGTTTTTGATCTGATTGTTTTAGATTCATTTCGGTTGAAGGAACTGATTCGGAGGTTTTTTAACTTCTTTTTGATATAAATATATTCCTTAAATATTAAACTAACAGTTCATATACTTCCCAAAAACTAAGAACATATAGGTTTGCGCGTTAGTGCGGAAAAGTGACACAACTAAAATGCGTGTGAAAAAGTGGATTTTCGTGCGCTAGTAGAAAAAAAATATTAGGCATATATCATGATGAAAATATAGGGCTCATCTGTAGTAGAGATGTTTTCTGAAGTGTTGCAAACACAAAATTTGTTACTTTTATGGGAAGGTAGCTATTTTTAAAAGTACATAAAAAAGAAAGGAACAGGAACTTTAAGAAATGTTAAATTCCAAATTTTTGGGTCATGTTAAGAAACCGCAAGTACATCATGTTTTCTTTATAGTCCAATTTTTTGATGAGCGGACTGCCGTCATTTTTTTGGATTTCTATTTGATACATTGTTTTAGACAGCAACAATAAATATGTAAAAAAAGTCATGTCGTATTGTTTCAACAGTTACTTCAAATTGACAATAACAAATTATATGACATGCGGACTGACAACAAAGAAATTCGTTTTAATGCTTTTATATTTATTTAATACAAACACAATATCTCAATCTGAAAACTAAAAACTTAAAAAAAAACCAAAAGAAGAACCAACTTTTTATGTATATTTTTTTATACCAACCTATTAATAAATTAGTTTGCCTGTCTGAATGTCTGTAAGTACTGCAAAATTAAATTTCTGCAACTGTGATCCAATCTAACCTAACAGTGTCATTTTAGGTCTTGGACAACGTGATACAAAACGTAACTTCCACAGCTTTTCGAGTATTTGGCCGTATAATCCTCCGTAGCGGAGGCCTTGGAGGAGGTAACGGAGGTAGCTCCGGTGGCGGAGGACAGAAGGTCAACGTGGTCCTCCCCACTTTCCCTCCAGATGATGAGGACTACGATGATGAAGAAGAAGAAACTAGCGAACAAACCTCCACCACAGAATCTCTGCCGATAAACCAAAGAGCTGCCACGGGCTTTGAAAACAATGCACCGACCTCGATAAATCTAAATGGAAATTTTCCTGAAGCCGGTCCTGCCGGGGTAACGCTATTCACCATATGATTCGCTGTTTTATGTTGTTTTGCTGTGGGATCGACCAATAAGGGCACCCTGTATGACGTGTCTCATCTGGTTTAATGGACAGGGGTGGATGAAGTTTGCTCCAAATAGCTGGGAACAGTGGGACTAAATGCATTAAAATATTTTGCTTTTTAGAAAAGATAGTAGAAAAACATTTAATTAATATTAAAATAAAGTAACTAAGAGGGTAATCTTATATAGCCAGTCAAGAATTCACTTTACTTTCATTATAGAAAAGTAGGGCAGCATTACGTTTTTAACGTGTCGTATTTTAATGTATGGGTACTCTTACAGATTACCTTCTCTTTAAATTTTTGGCAATTCATTTTCATTCTACAAAAAAATACCCATACAAGAATGATTGGTTTTTGTCAATTCTAATCGCAAAAAGTAATTCGTGCCACAATTATAATACCGTTATTTCCCACCTAAAATATCATCATTGAAACTTCATGAAGCGCATGCCCACCAGCCATAAATGTTATCTTTAGTCTTCATTCTATTGCTGAAGAGAAGAAGCAGCTGAATTATGGCGCTAACTCAAGCTGATTATGGCTTCAGTTTTTTTATCCCTATATTAACGACCAAAAGGGACGCATGTTTTTCCAGCTTTGTAACCTAAAAAATTGTTTTATTACTATTTTTTTGTAATAATTATTATGTTGTTTTGTTTTTATGTTACATTTTTCTTGCTTTTGTGTTATCTGTATAAAGGTATTTTTTCACAGTTTTTGTTTATTTTTTTTTTATTTCAATTTTTTTTTCATATATTTCATATATTTACTAATTTAGTTTAATCATGGTAGATCTAGTATATTTTAGGTGAAATAAAAACTTTTATTTAGGTACCAATTATTTCTATACGGTGTGTCCTAAACGGAATAAGACTTATTTAAACAGAGAATTTTAACCGAAACTCACAACCCACTCTCCTTAGCGATTTGAAAAAATCTACTTAGCCAGTAGCTAATATTGGTATTCCTATGATATTGTAAAAAAACGTTTCGGTATTTTTTACCAGTTTGAACACTTGACGAGTAACATTTTGCAACCACAAGTTGGACTTAGAAGTCATATTTTTAGTTATCTCTTTCTCAACATACCCCATTTCTTACCTCAGTCAAGCTACCCCCCCCCCCCCTTCAAGGAAACTCATTTTGGATATTGTATTAATTTTGGACTAGTTTAGTCCCCTTTTAAAAAAATTTGTACTTAATGAATAACGGAGTTATTTGCACTTAAAAGGGGGGGGTAACTTGGCGCTTAGCTGCATCCCCCCCCCATGCTTAGGAGATAGATTTAATGAAAGTTGATATGTCATAATTTTGTACTAATTATTTACTCTTAAAGAAGGGCAGTTTTAGTTCAAAAAAACCATCGATTTCTATGATTTTTGTTTGTTTGTTATGGGGTGTGTAGCTTGATATCAAGGTACACCCCCCCTCTGCTTAGAAGTTTTGTTGAGGGGGGTGTAGCTTGGCTGCGATCCGTTTCTTATGGAAGAAACTGTATATAGTCTCGGTTAAATAAATATATTATTTTTCAATTATTTCCAATAGAATGTTTGGCTTTTTCACGCCACTGTACAAACACAATTTTTAATTTTTGTGTTGCCACGTTGTTCACAAACACCCCAAACTAACCAAAGTTTTTTCTCTGTTTGTTTCAGTCCTTCCCCGTTCTAGAATCCGAAAGTAGTAACGCCATATCCAAACGTCACATACGAGTGACGAGGGAAGCCGAAGAGGCAGCGGAAAACGCCGAAGCGGCCGAAGAAAGTGATCAGGAAGGTTCGTATACGAGAGTGGCGAGAGATTAGTAGCAATCTGTATTTTTGACAATGTGATCTTTTTAAATATTATGTTCACAGAAAAAAATGGAAACGCCAAAATATTAATAAGAAAGATAGTTGTAAATATTTTTTTATAAACCTTTAATTTAAATTTTTCAAATCTTCCATTTATATTTAAAACATGTAATGATAGTCTTAAATGGATCCCTATAAAAAACCCGAAACGAAATTTGGCAGAAACATAATTTGCCAGAATTTAAAAGAAAAAGAAATAATTGGTCCGAAAAAATTGCCTCGAAAACGAAATGACGGGAAAATAAAATCGCTCGAAAATACATGCATATAATTAAATTTTAACGAAATATATTTTGATAGAAAATATTTTTAACGAAAATAATTTAATAGAAACATAATAATGCCGAACCACAAAATTCAAGAATCTGTCCGAAAATGATTTGAACTGATAGCCACGAATTCAATTGCTACGTTGCGAGGCTTACGGCAGGGAAGAGTCGAAGTAAGTTATGATATAGTATTAATTTACCCCCTCTCAACCACCCCCTAGCCCCAAATCTTTTCATAATATTAAAATCGGGTCACGAGAAGTGTGTCAAAAATGAATTGCAAGATTTGATAGACAGTCAGACAGCCAGAAGTTAAATAAAATCGTTTTATAAAAAAAATCCCCATGTCATCTTCCAAATAGGGAAACTTGTCAACGCCGCAATCCAGGGCCTACGGCGCTCTAGAGATCCCATCCCAACAGCGATTCGGATGGATTGTGGTTCGAGTGTTTTTCGTTTCTAAAAAATTATGTTCGATACTTTTGTAATTCTGATATTTTAAGGTTCAGGAAATATAATCGTTTAAATTATATTCGTGTCTTTTAATGGTCGAGTAAATTAAAATTCCCGGTGTTTTACTTTCGTTCATATTTCGTTTCAATTGTGTTTCGGGTTTTTTAAATTCGGCTTTTTTATGGGTTCCCTCTTATATGTAGGGTGACCCACGAAATTCTGCATTTTTTGAATTGCCTATAAATTTTATTTAATTGCAAGATTTTAAAAGTTTTCGGTATTTTAAAAGAAAAAATATAAGATTTTTCCGATTTAGTTGAAAATTTGTCACTAAGGGGAAAGCACATTCTTTCTGTATATATTGAAATATTACCCAATTAAATTCGTTAGGAAATTAAACAGTTATACACTTGTTGAATACGAGTATTTTAGAGTAACATTAAAAAAAATTACATCTTGAATAACCAAAGTCCCATAATTCGTCTTTCCATAAAGTTTTTTCTATTTGATTCCTTATAAATGTCAGTTTTTACCCTGGTTCTATAAATATTACAACTTGTGCTTTTTAAAAAGCCTAAGTATATCAAATTTGGTTGATTTTTGGTAAAGTTCTTGCCATTTAAACAAGTATACTTTTTCTGAATAGTCTTATTGTTGCAGTAAACTCTGATCTATGTAAACATTTTAAACTACCCTATTTCTTAACCGACTTTTTTTGTGGCTTCGTAACCGATGTTTGAGGCACAGAAAAAAATTTCTAGTTGGTCAAATAGGCTTATTTTTAGATGAGTCCGCAATATTGGATTTTCAGGAAATGTCAAATTTGACATAGAATCTATAAATGTTGAAGTTTTGGATTTTTTAAGAAGCTTAATATAATTTAAATCATGCTGTCTGTCGCTTAATTAGAACCGTTTAAAAAAGTTAGTTTTTTCTCACACCTATATACAGAGTGTTCCAAATTCGATGCTCACCATGGGGATCTTCTAAACGGTAGCAGATACGAAAAGGTTATTAGGGCAAAGTTGCGCAATTTGACGCTTTGCTCAAAACTGAAAAAACAGTATTCCGGGTGGTTCCGGAGATAGGCCAAAAAAACCGAAATCTTAATTTTTAGTTTTTATATTTCTGCGCCCTTATTCTTAAAGCTGTCAAAAAACGCTTAAAACTTTCTACAGACACTTTTTTAAGATCTACCTAATGAGAGGTCCATTTTCGAGATTTGACATTTCAGTGTGACAGCAACACTGTCAAGTTCATTTTTTCTTATAGACACATGCATTTTTTCTCCTGCCGTTTGATTAATAAAGGATGACAGATATTTTGCAAAATCATTTTGACAAGTACCTGACGTTTTGAGTTATTATTATATTATTATTATAAACAAAGAAAAAAAACCGAGAAAAAAACGTATTTTTAAAATATTGGGTAAAGTTATTTTGTTATAACAAAATGTCAAAAAAACTGTCATTTTTAAAATGTAAAAAAAAGTACTGCAGTCGTTTCCAAAATATATTGAGTAAGTTAATAGCACAAAAATTAAATTTGGACTGATGATGGTCAATAAACCCAAAACGTCAAGTGGCTTATGAACCAAACGGCAGGAGAGAGAAAGGATATGTCCATAAAAAAAATGAGCTTGACAGTCCTCCTGTCACACTGAAATATCAAGTCTCAAAAACGCACCTCTCACTAGGTAGATCTTAAAAGAGTGCCTGTAGATTAAGCGTTTTTTGACAGCTTTAAGAATAAGAACGCAGAAAAATAAAAACCGCCTATCTCCGCAACTTTTTTTTTAGTTGTGAGCAAAGCATCAAATTGGGCAACTTTGCACTAATTTAAACCTTTTCGTATCCCCTACCGTTTAGTAGATCCCCATGGTGAGCATCGAATTTGAAACACCCTGTATACGGCAATGGAAGTCAACCGCGCGCATTGCAATTTATGTATTTTTTCTTTTCTGGTACTCTGTGTTTTGGCTTCATTTCATTTCACTTACATTGTTTTAAATAGCCTTAATTGCTTCGTCTCTCTTTTTTAAAGTCTATGTTTGAAACCAAATTAAATCATGTTAATGAATTTTCCGCTTTAAAATAGATTGCTACTAGTTATTATAACCACAGAGTATCTTAACAAAAGATTATCTGTGTTATAACTCTAACTCTCCCCACTCCTGTCCTGTCTAGGTGCCGAATCTGCCCTTTCTCCCGACGCAGACCTGACAAATGTCGACGATCAAGACCGATTGAAAAGGTTTTTGCCTTTTGGTGGGGACGGCCATGACGAAGACCATGGCGCCGGTGGAGGCTCCGGCAATTTTTTGTTTGATATTATTAGGGTAAGGAATGGGGCGCCAGTCGCCCAGGTTTATTAAGTATAGATATGTGGAACAATATAACTATTTGGTATATAAAGGCCCAGGATGCGAGAAAATCGTAGCGGCAACGGTCAAAATCTAGATTGCCATGACATGGCCAATCGGATAATGGCGGCTCGAGTTTGTAACGTCCAATCATCTCATTCAGCGCACTTTCAGCTGACACTTGCGCAATGGAGCCCGTCATTAATCCATTGGCCCCGGCCAACTTGATATTTCGCAGAGGTTTCCGCATATAACTATTAGATATATAAAGGACTAGGATGCGAGAAAATCGTCGCGGCAACGGTCAAAATCTAGATTGCTATGTTATGGCCAATGGTCTAAAGATGGCTCGATCTGAGCCAGTTTGTAACGTCGAATCACCTGATTTCTCGTTCAGCGCACTTCCAGCTGACGCATGCACATTGGAGCCCGTCTTTAATCCATTGGCAACAGCCAACTTGGTATTTCGCTGGGGTTTCCGCGACGCTTTTTATCATAGGGTAATACACGGGCAGGGCCTTTATAGTATCTCATAGTCATATGGGTTTCCGCTACACTTTTTATCATAGGGCAAAACACGGGCTGGGCCTTTATATAATGTCATAGTTATATATATTCTTTGGTTTTGTTAAAAAAGGATATGCAATAAAATTGTTCCCATAGGCCGGCAGAAGCGCATTCTAAATATATCTATATTATTACTACAACCTTATAGTCATATTAGGGAAATTTTGGAACACTTATTTGACACTTCGTAGTGGTTGTGGTAATTACTACGTCTGCCACATGATACGAATCCATTTACGAAAAAAACTTTTCTTTTGATCAAGTGTGCAAAAAAAGATTTCTGTTCGTTTCATTACCCAAAATTAAGGAGAAATAAGGGAAAATACGAATATTGAAAAAAATCTAATTATTCTTGCCTAAAAATTAAGTCATTTCCGCCAGTTTTTACCAAGTATTTACGAAAAAATCATTTAAAAACATCGTCAAAATATCAAACTGTCAAAGATTAAAATGTCGCAACAATTAACGTCACCGAGTAAAAAGGCACAACGGTATGGAAACCATTGTTATTTCATTTACCATTTATAGTGTAAATAGTGCTTTTCCTTCGAGATTTTTAACAGTAGTTTTAACAACTAGTGCCTAAAATAGTACTTTTTTTTACAAGCGTTGGTTTAAATAACCAGCGAAGCGAGGTATTTAATAACGCGAGTAAAAAAAGCACAGTTTAACCGCGAGCTGTTAACACTATTTTTTTAATACCTTTATCAAAAAGTTCAAGAAAAACAGGAAAATACTTTTAAAAATCTCGAACGAAGAGCACTTCTCGCAACACACCATCTTTACACCTAAATCAAGGCGCCTGGTAAATGAAATAACAATGGTTTCCATAGCGATGTGCGTTTTTACTCAGTGACGGTCATTGTTGCGACATTTTAATCTTTGACAGTTTGATATTTTGACGATGTTTTTAAATGATTTTTTCGTAAATATTTGGTGAAAACTGGCGGAAATGGCTTAATTTTTAGGTAAGAATAATTAGATTTTTTCAATATTACTATATTCCGCTATTTCTCTTTAACTTTGGGTAAAACGTACAAAAATCTTTTTTTGTACCCGTGATCAAAAAAAAAGTTTTTTTGCATCGGTAACCAAAAAAGTCATGCTTTAGTTATCTGCAGACAGTTACTAAAATCATGTTTTTGATGGAGGTATAAAAAAATAGTGTTGACAACTCGCGGCTCGCTACGCTCGTTATTTAAACCAACACTTGTAAAAAACTACTATTTTTGTAAAATAAAGCCCAATAAATTTGTTTAGAAATGGCAATTTTTAATGTGTTCCAAAAACTCTAATAAAATCGGCGCGTGGTAGTCGTAGTGGTTGTTAAACACTACCATAACGTCTGTCAAAGATGTCAAAATTTTAAGCGTTCCAAAATTTCCCTATTTTGCATGGTTGTAGTAATAAGTAGAGGCCCTGTATACAATTTTTGACAGTTATTGTTTTGTCAGAGGTGAGAAACTCGATTTGGCAGTTGTCAAATGTTGTCAAAAATTGGAGGCATTTGATAAAATCGCTTTTACATGCAAATATGAAAAAAATAGAAAGACAACTGTCAAATGTATAGAGGACCTCTAGTAATAACCAATACAACGCCGTCTTAAGTAAAAAGCCAGTTAACTTATTAGCGTTATAGTAGCTTTTGGCCTACTGTCGGTTCTACATTGACACCAAAATGACAGAAAATATTATAAAAATTGCGGCAACAGTAGATTAAAGGGCTGAAGCAGGAGAGTTAACTAGCGAGGCGGTGTTGAGCCATACAACTTTTAATGCATAACAAAAAGTACGACCCTGGTGAAAAATAATTTATTTCTGTTGGGACCAGATTTTTATAACGCGACCAAATTGTTTGCTCGCTTCTACTTGGATTAAGTGATTAACGAATTCCATAATATGCTCGTCGATCATAAGAATATTAATTTTGTATAGAAAATTTTTAAATACTGAGTATTTTAAAGTATAGGATTTATACAAAATTGTTAAGCAATTTTTTGTGAAAAATACTGATAATTTTGAAAATGGAATGTAAGGAAACAAATAGAACGACTCTGTCCAATTCTTTTGAAAAAAAAAGTGCTGAACATTGGCCAGATATTTTGCGTATGTTATAAGTGTTTTTTATTATTAATTTGTATACCTTATTTTGTATATAATTTTTGTTTTTAATTAATTCGTATCAATAATATTATTATCTATATCCTCTTTATTGAGAACTGTTTGAAATAAAAAATAGGCTAGTCAACAAAAAACTGGACGGTTTTAATTATTAAAAAACTCTTTTAATTCAGATAGAAAGTTAGTCAAACTATCAAAAAATAGGAATTCGAAAAATTCAAAATTGTGCTTAAATGTCTTTTTTGCAAGATGTTGAAAGTTCTTTTATGTGTAACTGAACTATTTGCTCTATTACTTTAAAAAACGTTAAAAAAATTTAAAAGATATTTAACAAAGAAGACAAAGCCTCGTTTTTTTTGAGTTTCAAAATGCATGGCACAGGAATTTAATGAAAAAACAAGAGTTTTTTGTTCTTGAGTGCAGAATGAACTTCCTGAATTATGGTTGCTCACTCCGAGGGTAGAACCTACAACGACATCGTTTCGTCCTTATTAGGGACTCATCAGCTAGGTGTACTACAATGATAGACAATTTCGGTCGTGCTTATGTCCCAAAGATTACGGTTCAAGCGAAAGAAATCCTGTGGATGGCGCCCTCTGTGTGAACGCTCTGCTAAGTACAGTAGGTATTTTCTTGGTTTTTTACAGAGAGCACCCTCGACAGGATTTCTTCCGCGTAATCTTTGGCTCATAAGCGCGACCGAAATTGTCATTGTGGTACACCTAGCTGATGAGTCCCTAATAAGGACGAAACGGCGTCATTCTAGGTTCCACCCTCTGTGTGAGCAATCGAAATTGAGGAAGTTCATTTTGTACTGAAGTACAAAACCATCGGACCAATGTTTCTGTATTTGGCTGAACCTTGAACACTCTCGTTCGAGGGCTCTCGCTATGTCTCCCCGAGTATATCGGCCGAGAGGCTCGTACTCGAGTACGACCATACACACTGTCGCTAATTTAGAGAGAGTGTCAGTTGCAGTTGTGAACTCCCGAGAACTCCATCATCTGTGCGAGAACCCGAGAAGATGGCCGACGCAGAAGTTGCTGTTGTTCCTCGCGGGAATATGGTTGTATAGGTTGTCCCATTTTCGTTGGGATTCAATGGGAAACTTCGTTGTTATTGAAGATAGAGACATGCGGTTTTCGCATTACTGCCTTACTTTTTTGAGCTTTAAAAAATGGTATTAACAGATTTATTTTGGCCCCTACAGGGCTACAGGAGAAAGTTGAAAAATGATCGGAATCGGATTAATTTAAGAGATAATTGAGTTTTGTAAAAACAGGTCCGTAGCAAACTTTTTAGAAAAACACAGTGATATTTTCGAAATTTGAATCCGACGTTTCGTTTCGTAGATACCATCATCAGGATCAAAAAGTACTTTATATTTCAGTTTATTTTTAAGTTTGTTTGATAATAAAATATATTTTTTTTACTTTGAAGTTTCGATCTCGATCTTCAGTGCATTTTTTTTGGTACAGCCCTGTCCCATTAATTTTTTTTTTTGAGGTCATTTATATTTAACTACTATATAGTAGATCTGGACAACCAAGATATATTATATGAACATACCGAGTGAACCAAAAAAAAACCGGACAAATTGTGTTTTACCAAATTTCAATAAAAAATTATTTCTCTTATAAATAGGTTTTTTTTTATTTAAATTGGTAAAATTATAGCAAAAAACAATTTTTCCGGTTTTTTTCGGTTCACCCGGTGTGTTTATATAATATATTTTGGTTATCCAGGTCTAATATGTAGTAGTTAAATATAAATGGTTAAAATGGGACAGGGAAGTACGAAAAAAAATGCACTGAAGATGATTTTCTTTGGGATTGAAACTTCAAAATAAAAAAAAATACATTTTATTATCAAAAAAACTTAAAGAGAAACTAAAATATGAAGTAAACCATTTTAGTACGTATTTAACTTTTGGATCCTGATGATGGTATCTACGAAGCGAAACGTCGGATTAAAATTTCGAAAAGACCATTGTGTATTTCTAAAAAGGTTGTTACAAACATGTTTTTACAATACTCAATTTTCTCTTAAATTAAGGGAGATATCATAAATTGGTAAATCCGACCATTTTTAAACGTTGCCCTGTAGCTCAAAAACTACAAAAGACAGAATAAATCTGTTAATGAAATTTTTTAAAACTCAAGAAAGTAAGACAGTAGTGAAAAAACTACATAGGAAAATGGGACACCCTGTACACTGTCGCGCTCGCTCAACCTCGGTAATGTCGCGAGACCCTTTTGACTCGTGCACAGAAAACCGACTCCAGATGGAGACCCAGCGAGGCGAGGCAAGGCGAAGCGAAGCTGAAAGACAAACTACTCTGCCAGCCAGACCGAACCCAATTTTTTTTCTATGGCCTCGCTGTGCCTCGGCAAAAGTGTGGAACCTGCATTATGATTTCATCCACAGAATCATTTACATTCCATTGCCATATGGTAGGATGTCAAATTCAACAATTAAATTGAAGATCAAATTCAATGTCATCATCATAGGCAATCACTCGATCCCGAGTATGATTTTCCTCTATTCTGTATCGTCGCTATCTGTTGTGCGTTTTTTGATGGCAGCCGGGTGTTGTTGGTCATCCATTCTTCCATTTTGTCGCTCCTTTCTACGTTCTCTCTTTTCCGTTAATAGTCTACGTCGTTGCTCTTCAGAAGTTTGTGCTCCCTCATGGGCTGTTCGGCGCCATGTAGCCCTATCGTTTGCCGTGGTCTCGAAGTTGTTTATATTGATGTGACCCTTCATCATATTGCCTTTGAGAACGTCCTTGTACCTTTTTTTGCTGACCTCCTTGATTTGTCTTTCCCTCCTTCAGTTGTCCATAAAATATCTGCTTTGGGAGACGTGTTTCAGGCATATAGATAATGTGACCAGTCCAACGAAGCTGGTGCTTGAAGATAAGGGCTTCTATACTAGTTGTTCTGCCTTCTTCTAAAACACTTATGTTTGTTCGTCGGTCTTGCCATTTGATTCTCAGTATTCGTCTTAAACAACTTTGGTGATATTTTTCTAGTCGTTTGATATGCCTTCTGTAGGTGGTCCACGTTTCGGATCCGTATGTTAGAGTTGGTATTATAACTGTGTTGTAGACACGAAGCTTGGTCTCCGCATTGATGTCGTGATTGTTGAAGACTCTCTCCGAAAGCCGTTCGAACGCTGCGCTAGCACATTTTAGGCGATGCTTTGTTTCTGCGTCAAGGTGTGGGTAATGTTCCACGTTGGGAAATTCAATGTAAATGTAGCTTAACAAGAAAGAACTGAATTTTATGAAGATATACGAAACGGAACGGGTGTTATGGGATTTGGTATTCCATAATTGAGAAAAAAGAGCACACAGAGTAACAGCAACAGCAACTTCTGGATCGGCCATATTCTCGGGTTCTCGCACAGATGATGAAGTTCTCGGGAGTTCACAAATTAGCGATAGTGTGTATGCTAGTACTCGGGTACGAGTCTCTCGGTCGAGATATTCGGGGAGATATAGTGAGAGCACTCGAATGAGAGTGTGTAACCGGCACAAGACACGGCTGGGAGCAATTTTTCTCTTAGTTTTTTCTAAATGTAACTTCCATTCAAAGTTCAGCCAATTCTAATGTTTATTTGACTACAAAAAGTATGGAAGGTTTGAACATCACTTCGACATTTCCTGAGCTAAGATCACGGACATAAACAACAGAATCTTTACTCATAATGAAGATGATTTTTCCATTTTATTTAAAAACCGTCGGAGAAAAAAGTCACATATTAGGTATTTCAGGAAACAGAAGGAAAACCTCTAATTAAATTTTTCTTTTGAGAGAGTATAAGTAGCAATATTCACTAATAACAGGACCCCCAACTTCTTGCAAAAAATATAAAAGGCATGACAACAAAATGTCAGCACATTTTTAATGTTGTCCAACTGTGAACTAACATCTTGCATATTTACATCAGAGTTATTCTTTCATCCTTTTACGAAGTTACCCAAAAACAAATACAAACTACGACAACTTTAATTAATTGGTTAAATGAAAAACACAACATTTAAATCAATGTTGAATACCTTGACCAAAATATTACATAAAAATCAATAGGTACAAAAATGTATTAATTAGTGACGTTACTAATATTAATTATGTATTTAGAAAAAACAAGTTTTTACTTTTATTTTAAATCTTTTAGGAAAAATATTTTAAAAGTCGTTAACTCTGAAGCTCAGGGTTTTTTTTGAATAATTTATTAAAACAGAATAGTTTATTAAATGTCACTTTGTCAATAACTCTGTTTTAAGCACTGTTCTAACAGGTCCATCACTTTTAATTAATTTTGAATTAATCTAATATAATATATTTTGCGTCATATGTTGCGTCGATAATTCATAGCTAAAAGAAATTATAGTTTGACCAAATTGATTAACTAATTTCAGGAAAAATCAGTTTTTAAATTACAGTAGGGCCTTATCGATACATAAAGTCGGCATAACCTGACTAATAAAGACGGCACTATTTTTGACAATTCCGCGCGAAGTTTAAAATAATTCTGACATTGTTGTTAGGGACTTATCGGTACATAAAGTCGGCATAGTTTGTCTTTAATAAAGACGGCACTACTTTTGACAATTCCGCACGAAGTTTAAAGGGATTCTGACATTGTTGTTGTCTAAATATGTCATCTTTGCTATCAAAATAATGTCTACTTTCATAAGGTTTGTACCTGCCTTTAAGAATGGCACAATATAAACATGCTTAGATGACATGTTTACATGTCAAAAATGGCAGAAAACTTTCAACCTTCGTGCGGAACGGTCAGAAATAGTGCAGAGTCAGGCTATGCCGACTTTATGTACCGATAAGTCCCGATCTGTTTTCTTTTTTAGCGGTTACGGTTAACTTTGTTCCTAAAATTTCACAGAAGTATAAGCAAAATAAGGAGACCTCGATTGTGTAATATCTTCGAATATTGATTAAATTTACAGATAATTGTTTATGCTTACATGTGTATATAATCAAAAGTTTTTAATTTTTATGAATTTCGGGATTTCATCATAAGTAAATTTTCACATCAAAAATGCTATGACGTCATCTACTAGCTGACATGAACAGAAGAAAAGGACGTAGATAGCACATCCTGTGAAGATCCATTCCTTGAGAACCGCAACCATTCTGAACCGGCCAAATAGGCTGATTCTGATTCTCAAGGTATCGAACATGACAGGATGCGCTGTCTACATCGATTTTTTCTGTTCATGTAGGCTAATACATGACGTCATAGCATTTTTGATATAAAAATTTAAGTATAATCCGGAAATTCATAAAAATTAAAAACTTTTCATTATATACACATGTAAACATAAACAATATTCAAAGATATTACACCATCGCGGTCTCCTTTTTTTGCTTATACTTCTGGGAAATTTTAGAACCAAGGTTAACCGTAACCGCGACAAAAAGAAAACGGCACCTAATGTCTAAATATGTCATCTTTGCTATCGAAATAATGTCGACTTTCATAATGTTTGTGCCTGCCTTTAATAAAGGACAGCATTAACTTTATTTTTCAACTTCAAGAATGGCACAATATGAGCATGTTTAGATGACATATTTATATGACAAAAATGTCAGAAACCTTTTAACCTTCGTACGGAACTGTCAGAAATAGTGCCGAGTCAGGCTATGCCGACTTAATGTACCGATAAGTCCCTAGTATCGTGCTATGTACAAACTTTATACCGCCTGTTGCACCATTGAGTTTTAAGCTTCGTTTAACGTTAAACGCCGTTTAAATGGTCAATTCCCTTTGCACCATATTTTGCGACCGACGTCTAACTGAAACGCACAATTTCGACCGTTTAATTTGGAATTTAACTAAAAAATTACCTCAGGTATATTTTTTTAAGTTTATTTTGTTTTTTATTATTATTTACATTGTTTTTGGAGAAAAATTTGGATGTGGGGCCAGGGTAAACTGCCAAAGCTCAAAATATAGCAAAATAATCACTTTAGTAATTTGTGTGAACATATGTGTACCGATATACCGATCTATTACACCTAACCAAGATCTTAATATAAGTTGATAATCCAGAAATGGATATATACATAACATAACTTAAAATAAAGAGATCACTTTGTTTTGAACTATAAAATTTTTCAAATTAATAATTAATTTTTGCCCCATAGAATATGTAAAATTTTTTCTGGCCTGATTTTTTTAATTGTTTTCGTAACATCTCTTTAAACCTAGATTACGTTGAAGGGGGCTACATTTTATTCCAGATTATCTCTTTCGATATTATTTACTTTTTATTTAAGTATTTTTAGTAATCTTTTATAAGTAAGTATAAGTGTTTATCTTTTTTCTTTACTAGTTTACAATTCAAATGAAAATCTCAAAATAATAAAAAACTAGGGTTAGGAATAACAATACCAAATATGATTAGTTGAACGTTTTCATATCCGCTGATATTTTAAAACGCAAAGTTTGCAAGATATGAATCTAAACTTGTGTTAGTTAACCGTCAGTTAATTTTTGTTAGTACAACAGCAGCAAAATTAAACTCAGGTTAAAAAATAACCAGAGCTTACGTTACCGACAATGTGTTTGAAAATGGTGCAACAAGCGGATAGTAAACTAAACCAAAGACAAAAGACAGTTTTAAAAATATTTTACAGTCATTTTGATCGATAAAAATTGGAGTCAAGGGATTTTCCATTATTTATTTTTTCTTATTTTTTTTGCAGGTCAAATTTATTTTTAAATAAAAAATGATTCATTTACCGCTTGTTTCATTTTCAAAAACACGGTCAGTTAGGTAAACTATGGTTATAAAAATATATTTTTTAACCTAAGTTTAATATGGCGGCTGTGCCACCAACAATAATTAACTGACGGTTAACTAATACACCAGATTTGGTATTGCTATTCCTAAGCCTATTTTTACCAGATTTTTTTATTATTTTGAGTTTGATTGATAAAAAATACAAAGAATCAAAGAAATGAATGAATTTTACATTCTATAGAATTATATAGACAAAACAGATTGAAAACACGGAAAACACTCAAAGTAATTCGGTGATATATATTAATATTGACAGAGGTTAAAAAGATGTTACGAAAACAAGAAAAAAAATGAAGTCAAACGAATGCGTGAGATTTTTTATAGCGAATTCTTTTGAGCAAATTGATACGCAACTCGTGTCGCACCAACCTTATTTTGGTGCAATCAACTTCAATCAACATCGTTCTGGTGTTGCTTCAATAGAATACGACTGGCGATGACGCACTGATATTCCCAAGGGAATACGAAATTCAAAAATATGCGGTATAAGTCAACGTATAAGTTAGGTTATATATAAAAAAAAGAAAAACGTCTAATCTTACGACATAAAAATATTTTGGGGATGTCTTCTCCATGCCACAAAAACACAAAATTCTTCCTCATCGTCTGCCACCAAAAATAGGTTGATAAAATTTATCCCGCATGAGCAGATCAAATGCACAACCATTTCTAACCTTATTTCAGAGACAATATTTTTTTGTAACAAAATCAATTAATAGCGAGCTTTCCCTCAAAAAGGCAATGGTAACCGTAGATCCGGATTTCGCACTTACACGTAGAGACGCTTAATTTTCCTTCAAAATGAAGGTACATCCATACAGATGGTTGTCTTTTACATGAATCCTGTGTCATATTTTTCCATCATCATTTCATCATTTGATCTCCTAATTCCTAGCACCGTACTGATGAGCACCACAAGTGCGAAATCCGGATCTACGGTTACCATTGCCTTTTTGAGGGAAAGCTCGCTATTCATTGATTTTGTTATTTATTCACCCTCACTAAATCCCTTTTTAAATATTTTTTGTATTTTTTAAATTTGTAGTGTCTTTTTTGGCAATGGAAAGAATCAATACACATTCCCATAATTTGGTTTTGGACGAGGAAGGCAATTTTGTTCTAGATGGAACAATCCAGAGTGGTGAAGTGAGTGAAAAAGTGAAACGAGTGGTTCTTCATTTATAAACGCATTTACTATTACTTCTTCCATAATTACAAAAAAAAATTAAATCTTAAGAGTGAGGTTATGATTATGCATCTTATCCATTCATATTTGACAAATCGCCGGGCACACTCGGAGTGCGCTCTCTATCGGGCTTGTCAGTTGCTTAAAAGACCAGTAGCGCACAAGTGGTGCACTTTTTTATCAAAAGAATTCGCTATAGTTTTTATGTTCTTAGTATTAAAAATTTTAAAAATTAGGAGTTGAGACAAAGTGATCTCTTCATTTTAACACTAGCGCACCAAGGAATTGACTTCGGCGGGGGGTGGGGGGTTAAGGATAAATAATAAAAAATACTTAATTTGAAGTAAAAATGTGACTATAACCAGGCTTCTCGGGGGGGGGGGGGGAGTTAACTCCAAAACTGTACCCCTCGGTGCGCCAGTGATTTTAAGTTACATATATCCATTTCTGGATTTCCCGACTAATAAAGAGGTCTTGGTTAAAAAAACAAAAAAAAAAATATTTTATTTATTTATGTAAATCTAATATCTTTAAAATGAAAATAATAAATAATTATTGATTTATAGTTGTAGAGGCCTCAGCCTCCTAGTAGGAGTATGAATTTGTCTCAAATTTATTAAATAATCCTGCATTTTTCTATCTATCTATCTATTTTTCAACCGGAGGTTCAGGCCCATTTCTGCGAAAAAATTTTTTTACCAAAAAGACACCATTTACTATCTTTTAAATGTTGACAGAAACAAAACCAACTTAAAAAATAATACCTAACGTCACTTTTTAGTTAATTGCGTTTAATTTTAAACGCCGATTAAAAATGAATGGTGCAACAGGCAGTAAACATGAAAAAGAAGGAACCTAGAAAGTAAGGGTGAAATATGTCAATTAATCCCCTTAATTTTGACCGGAACTTTTTAGTGCTATTGTTAATTGTAAAAAAAAAATTCGTGACAAGTTTTAAAATTAACTTTGACATAATAATATTGACATAATATACCGACTTGGAATGACTCTAACTAAAGCGTTTAGAATACGGCAGACAGAGCAGCAAGAGCGGTGGGCACAGTTTACCGGATGGTCGCCGGTACACAACATCTAATGGGTGGCGGCGCGAAAGACACCGATGACATACAACTTATTGACAGTACAGATGACAGCCAAACTCACCCGAGAATTTTAACAGCCGCATCCTCTTTGGTTCCGACCAAGGTTGGTTTCATTTTTTGACGATTTTTTTTCTGGGTATTTAGAGGACTTTTTCTTGTAGATCGGACTTTTCTTTACTTTTGCACGACTTACCGACTGTATAAGTAGCTATCCTTAGAATACCCATGTACATTAATTTCAGATAGTTTCTATACAAAATATTGATCACTGTGTAATAATTTGACTAGCTGTTCATACAACGCTTTATGTACGCTTATTACCAATGGGACGTCCAATGGTAATATAAAATATATATAAATGGTACCTATTGACTTTCTTGTAAATAATTTTTCATCTTTTAACATTGTAAATATTTACGTATGGTATTTGGTTAGGACATTTTGTTACTTTTATTTATAATAAATATAATTTAAGGGTTTACGCTAAATAACTGACGGATGGTGTTTTATTTATTATTTATTTATAATATTTATTTATTTAGTTAAGCTTTTTGCATGATATTCGGAAAATTTTGTACGGTTTCACAAAAAAATAAGGGGTTGATGGTTAGACCTACAATAATAGCAATAGTTTAAAAAAAACATATTTATCTATTGTTGTTTGTCTGGATTATTCTCGGGAATCTTGTTCTCTCAATCTTGTAAAAGTGCCTTTGTCCATTTTTGATAAATATATCAAAAAAATGAGACAGTCCTACATTAGATAGATAAAAACCCAAACCACGAAGAACATTAAATAATAATTTTAAAATATCATTAAAGTAGGTATCTCTAATCTACTAAATGAAAAAATTTCGTTCATTGTGAAAAAATGTGACAAATAGCAATAAACAGATCAGTTTCTGTTGTTTTATCCAAACTTATTTTAGCTTTCCCTTGTTCGCAAAGAAACAAAATGTTTTATTTAAATGTTTTGATTATTAATTTTGGCAACTTTTATTACTTTACTGTTTATACTTAGTAGTCACACATAAAGGACCAGAGAAAGTAAATACCTACATATTACGTATGTTATGTTGTATGTGTCGAAAACAAATATTTCTTTTATTGAATTTTTTTAAATGGGTATCAAACATTCAGGAAGAAATTAATATTATACCACACTTTAAATACATTAAAGGCTCAAATTTGTGCAGATTTGAAGGTAGTAGCTCTTTTACTTGGCATTGCAGTTGTGGTATACAAAATACTGTTGTTTTCTATGCGAATGGGATAGCCGAGCTAAAAAAGATTACTATAAAAGAAGAAATTTCCCACAAAGACAATCTTTTGTACCGGGAGTGAAAAATATAACGTACAATCCTTTAGTTCATTCAAATAAAACATTACTTACGCCGTTACATATCAAACTTGGCTTATTTAAAAACAATTAAAAAGAGCAGAAAATTATCCAGAGATTGTAAACAAACTTCTACAATCATATGAAAATGTGGGATGTAATAAGGTAAATGCACCTAGTATCAACAATGGTATCAACAGTTTCGATAAATTTTCCTATAAAATAAGATTTCTGTGATATTGTCAAGTTTTCAAAGAATTTTATTAAAATATTTAATTATTTATGCACATCTTGGTACCACTGCTACAAATATTTTAATATGAAAAATCGCGCGCTACAATCTGTCAGTCAGCATGTAGTCGCCATAGTGAGTGGATCTCTTCTGTGGAGTCTTAAGGAAAGGGTAAGTTTTAAACCTTTGTTTTTATATTTTCTTTCATTTGTTTTTTGACAAAAATTGTTTTATGTTATATGTTATGTAAATTTTATTAAAAATCCCTTTTAGCCAATAACTTTTTAATATTTTGTTGGAAAAGTAAGTGCCGATATTGGGTTTATTGTTTAAGGGTCATGTTCAAAATACCGTCATCCGCGTCGGTATTGGGATACAAGACTATGTATATATATTTAAGTAGAAAAATCCTAGTCTAAACGTTTAATCTTTCATTAAAAAAATGAGTTAATTAATTGAAACAATGTTTATATAAATTTTGATCATTATCGACATATCCTTTTTTTTTTGAAATTTGGTGTAAATTGGTAACTACTTTATATGTCGATATTAGGAGCATTTTCAGTGTCGATACTGCATTCAAATTTGTGCCGACTACAGGAAAACGGTAATCTTTAAGAAAAATTCATTATCTATTTTAGATTTACTAATTTTTTTTTAGGAAAGTTTACAAATCGTATTGAAACATTAGTTTTAGTCTTGTGGTCTAATATCGTCACAGGTTTTGACCACAACAAAAAAAGATATTTAAATAAACAAGTTGATGCCGGTCAAATAGTCTTTTATATGTCAATACTAGGAAACTAACAAAAAAAACTATAAACAAAAAACCCATGCTAACATTTTATTGTTAATTTTTTGGTACCTAAGTATACCTAATAATAATGAAAGTAAACATATAAACGAAGGTTTTCAAAAAGAGGAAAATTTTAACGATGATGTATCAATGGAATATATAGCTGAAAATAAAAAACTAGAGGAAGAGAAAACAAAAAAGAAAATATAGCATTAAATTGTTTCTTTGCCTCAAACGAAAATAATGAAAATAGTAAGATTATAGTATTCGAAATCAATTCAAACAGAAACAAAAGAATCTAATTCAGCTGATAAATTGGGTTTAGTAATTTTGTTGATGTCAGGGAAAATATACCCAACAACGAAAGGTTAATTTCTGAATGCCCAGGCAATTCTAAAAAGTTTAAAGAAATAGATCCAGTTCAAAATAGTAGTTCCAGACGGCCTTAAAATTGCATCTCCATTTAAAAAAGCATTGTCTTGGCAACCATCAAATCCACCCCAAAAAGAAGGAAAGCAAAAGAAAAAATACCAGCTGTGGCAACTTCGAGACAACGACAAGAATATTAGAAGAAAAAGGAAGAAAAGAAAATGAAGGAACAGCAAAAAAAGGAAAAACAATTGGCTGAAAGAAAAAGAGAAGAAAATTTGGCAAAGGAGAATATTAAATCTGTGAAAACTAGTAGGGTAGACGCAAATGATAAGGAACTAAAGAAATACAATACACCAGCTAAAGAAAACAGATATGATCTAGGAAACTTTGTACTTGTTGAGTATAATGAAATAATGAATAGTTAGTTCCAGGAGAAGTAATTAATTAAAATTAATTTTAGCCCAGACGGCCCAAAATATTAAATAAATCAAATGGAAAAAAAGGACTCGATTGGATGTGGCCTAAGAAAAAAGATATACTGATATACCAGGAAATATATATACTATAGAATAAATATAATAAGGAAGATTGGAAAGCCGGGAACTAAAAATAAGAAAGGGTTATACAGTCAAAGATTTGTCAAGTTTTAGTGAATAAAATAAAGTAATGTGATTTTTTTATGATGTACTTTAGTTTTTGTTAGAATAGAGTTAATAATAAAATGAAAATAGTATTTTTTTTTAAATAAAAGTATTTTTTTTTGTTTATAACAGGAACAGTCTCAGAATTTAAGTGTCGATATAAGAGACAATTGGTCTTTTTAAGATTTTTATTTTTTTAATTTTTTTCCTTTAAAGAAATATTAAAAATAATTACTTTTAAAAAAAATAAACCATTTCAGCTACCAGTACGTTAAATGTTGTTTTAATAATATGTAATACACATTTCTGACAAATGTTGAAAGTTAAAATTTTCGTTATACTGTCGATATTATGTGCATTTACCTTATGTCCTTAAAAATACACTTTCTACACTCTCACTTAGACTACTTCCCCGAAAACTGAGGAGATATGAGTGACGAACATGGAGAACGATTCCATCAAGAAATTGCAAATATGGAAAAAATATAACGAGAAAAGTGGAAGGTTTCAATGTTAGCGGATTACTGTTGGACGCTTTGTCGAGATGAACCCGAGGCGGTTTATAAAAGAACCTTGTCATTATATTTTAATTAGCTATAAGTTAATTAGATTTAATATTCTTATATTCTTATAATAATTCTTATATAGGGTGGGACAAAAAATCTTGCACACTTTTGAATTTGCTATAACTTTTAATCGAATAGCTCGATTTCAAATTTTTTAAACTTTTTGACAGACAAGACATGAGACTTTTCCGATCCGGTTCAAAATTTGACATTTCGAAAAAATCCAAGATGGCGGACCGTTTTGAATATCGAGTAATTTTCACCCCCCCCCCCTGCAAAAAAAATACGTGCGGCACTGGAGAAAATCTAAGCCATTGCGACAAAAGCCTTATTGTGTGCTTTCTATACCATGCTTAATTAAATCGGTTGAGAAATAAGAAAACTATAAACCTCTGAAATAAGTGGTTTTTGACTCCATATTGTCATTTGCAAAAAAAAATCGCAGTTTTTGCATTTGCTTTAACTTTTGATCGGATTACTTGATTTTAAATATTTTTACATTGTTGGGTGAACAAAGCTTGCGGCTTTGACATTTTTCGAACATCTAAGATGGCGGACAGCTTTATCTGGCTTTAACCATTGGGTAATTTCACTCCCTAAAAAAGTAACCAAGCAAAATCAAGGCCATTCTACCTCTCATCTCTGCTAGGTATGAGGTATCACTTGCTTAAATCAGTTAAGAAGTAAACAAGTTAGTGTCATTATTTCCAGGGTTTTCAATAAAAATTGTAACTTGTAATAAAATTAAAAAAATAGCTGTGGTTTTAAACTACTCATTTTTTAGCTAGAGTGGCATGTATTGGTTATTTGACCGAGCTTAAGCCGAGTTTACTTTGTTATTAATCATCAAGCACTTATATTTTTTATAAATTTTTTGGACACTTATACATTTAAATAAAAATAACCATTAGTTAACGTATAATAATCTAGATCGGGCTACTCAGATTTTCTAAGCTGATCCCCATGTGTTCTTAAGAGCATTGGTAATGTTTCTTTGGTGCAAACTTCGATTGGCCTCTGTGATGCCTTAACATAGTTCGTTAATGTCGCCGTAGCTGCGGCTATTTCTGTACACTCCTTTTTCTAAATCTTCCCAATAATGGCTGTCTACCAGATTCAAATCGGGGCTGTTAGCACGCCACTCAATGGGGCTAATAAAATCTGCGACATTTTCCTATATGCATAAATAAGCAAATTTTAAGCAAAGGGGCATTAAATTTATATCACCATACTTGATGATCAATTTTTAATTTCTTAACCGATTTAAAGTGATACTTTCATATATGCAGCAGGGAGGAAACTTTTGTCGCATTAATTTAGATTTTGTTCAGTATAGGTACCAAACATTTTTTTTTCGGGGTAGAGGGGGGGGGGGTGAAAATTTCCCATTATTTAAAAATGTCCGCCATCATGAATTTTTGAGAATTGTTGAATTTTGAACCAAAACATAAAAGCCTTAAGTCTGGTACTTCTAGCTAAAGTTACAGCAAACAACTCCACTAAATATAAAATCCCGTATTTTTTTATTTCTTAACCGATTGAATTAAGAAATGTTTTGGTATAGAGAGAGAGAGAGAGAGAGACTTAGATTTTCTCTAGTGCTGCACATATTTTTTTTTGCAGGGGGGATGAAAATTTCCCGTTATTTAAAACTGGTCCGCCATCTTGAATTTTTATGAAATGTCAAATTTTGGACCGGATCTGAAAAGTCTCTTGTATTTCCAAAAAGTCAAAACATTTTAAAGTCGTCCCATTCGATCAAAAGTTATAGCAAATTCAAAAGTGTGCAAGATTTTTTGTATCGCCCTTTAATATGTACTGTGTGGCCAGTTTAAAAAAAAAAGGCAAAAGAGAAAACTAGTCTCTATCTCTCTCCGTCTTTTTTCCTTACCGGGTGAACATCACTTTTAGTTAATTTCTCATTAGCAAAATTTTATATTTTTAAATTTAGCGGGGCTCATTCCTTAAATCGACCCCAGCCCGTTCAACAGGTACTCTTTTGCTCGAGTCTCTATTGTTATTAAAGAACCCGGCCCGTTCAAAATTCACACCTTCTATTGTGTTTTGGAGATCGGTACTTACTAAGGGCTGAATAAGATATAAACAGTGGCGTAAGATGCATTATTCGCTTATAATCTTCCTAGTTCTTAAACTCTATTTGTGGTAGGTAAGTATAGCTTATTTTAATTTTTTTATTGTATAATACTGCCGTCCAACGGAAAAACACTGTATGTTAGGATTTCCTAGTTTTTACACCCACGGCTTTTATACTATGTAACATGAACATTTTTTTTCAATATGTTAAAATCATCTAGTTTTATTTATTTTTTGAAAAAAATTTGTATTAAAAAAAATTGCAAAAATAGAATGGTTTTGCCCTAAAGAATTCAAAAAACACAAAATCTCATTTTTGAAAATAGTGAACATACAGTGTTTTTCTGTTGGACGGAAATTGATTGAGTCGCAATAGAATTGTCATGGGCATTCGTAAAGAATTATACAAAAAGCAGACCACTGGAGAGTTTACGATAAAACCAGTTAATTGAAGAGGGCATAAAAGCAGCGGATATAGAACTTTGGAAGAAATTGGTTGACCATGTCATTAAAATAGAAAACAATTACTGGGAAACAGACCAACACATGGAGGAAATAACTGAAAAAATAATAATAAGACTTGGAGAGGATCCTGATTCTGAAGATTTGGATGATAGCGATTCAGAAGAAGATATTACCATAGAATTATAAATAGTAATTTATGGTACTTGTGTGTTATAATGAAAATAAGTCACGTGAGAAAAATGTATACCACGAGGCTGCCAGACTAAGGGGTATAATTTCTCAAGTGAGTTATGACACGACACGCCAGTGGGATAAATTGTGTTAAAGCCATTTTTAGTCTTAAGGTGTCTTGACTGATTATAACTAATCTTAAAATACAAAGATAATTTGACAATCATTTAGTCTATAAATGTCCTTGAAGTTTATTTTAAAAAAGCATTATTTTTTCGCGGTATTTTTGACAACTTTAATTTAAGTATATGTTTTCGCTTTAAGTTTTACATATTTTTTATAGCTTTTTAGTTTCTTAAAGGTACTACTGTTAACAACTATTATTTATTTTTTAAGTTTTGTAGGTTTTTTTGCTTATTTTTAAAATGTTTGTACTAGTTTTTAATATCATTTTTCTTGGTATTTAACCTACCGATTTTTATTTCTATACATGTATGTTTCTTTACAATAGGAAAAGCGTTAGCCACAAAACGTGTTTTGGTATTTTTTGCTATTGCCCAAAGCTACCTAGATAGGAAATGAAGAATAATTCCAGAAAACAATAAATATTTTAAAAGGTATTAAGTATCTTAGCAAAGTCATGGTGTCCTTAGGACCGCAATTGACGATTTATTGCGTCATATTAAACGGGCTTTACACTAAAAACTAAATATTTTTTCTTGATAAGATATTAATGACCATTTTGAAATTGTCTAATATTTTATTGAGAAAAAATATTTAACTCTCAAGCTTATAATTTATTTTTACCTAAAACGTAGTACCTATGCAAATTCAGAAATTTATTTCTCTAAATAGAATCTATTTTAGTTTAAATCAATAGTACTTAGTGCAAATAAACCTAGGTAGGAAACCGGTATTTTTGAAACAAAAATATTTACACGATATTACTTTTTTGGTTCCAGGTGGAAAAAATTCATAATATTTTTTTTTAAATTATAGCAGTGCGCCACTGATAAGAGAGAGATAGTGCTAACTAAAGCTATCTCATTCCCCTTTTTTTTTAACTGGCCAGACAGTAGAGATATGGTAGTTTATGAAAACCCGAACTATTAGTTAAAAACAACGTCATACTAAAATTCTCAAATGGCGTGTCTATTCAATAAATGGCACTAAAATATTGTGGTCCTATTTTTTATTTAGGACCTAAGAAAATTTTTTCAAAAATATTTTGCCTGTATTTTAATCGTAAACAATCGAAAAAATTTTTACCCATGACGTTCAAGAAAAATAAAATTTGTTGCCTAGTGTTATTATGTGTTGTCAAACTATATTATGTAGCCAAGATTAATTTATTAAAACAGCGTTGCCCTATTTTTTTATTTTTATATTGATTGATCTGGACAACTAACTACTGGGACCTAATTTGGAAAGAAAATTAATTAACATTCAGTTCTGTACCCACTTATGTAGAATGGTGGGATTTTTTACGTTTAGTCTCTATAACAGGGAAAGAGTATTATCCTATGTTAGAGATATAATACCCAAATTCTGACCAAAAATGTTACTTGAGGTTTAGTAACTAGTGTAGGGGCATATGTCGATAATTTCTATCCCGTGGGATTTTGAATGAAGGAATTGATAGCTCTTTAGTAACACAATCAAGTGTTACCGGGTGTTTTGTTTGCATCCGTGTAGAATGGGTTGATATGACGTCATCTTTTAAGAGGGCGGCCAAAAATAAAAAAAAATACAAATTTCGCAACCGGGGCCTGATTATACTCGATGCCATATAACTCGAGGAAAGGATTCCAAAAAATTAACTTTTATAGAAAAGATTTGTGACGTAGAGGGCAAAGGGTGAGGGAATAAATCCGAAAAAAGTTTTTCCTCGACCAGGATTTGAACCCGGGACCTCTAGAATACCAGTCTAATGCTCTACCAACTGAGCTACCGAGGAACTGAGATTTTAACTGGCTATTCGGAAATCCTTTCGTCCGATTCATTCCCTTCATTCCCTCACCCTTTGCCCTCTACGCCACAAATCTTTTCTGTAAATTTATTAGGGCGCTAAATTTTCCCTGCATTTTGTAAATATGTTTGGCTGAAATTATTAGTGGGAAATTCGCCATCTGACACCTTCAATAAAACGCTATATGTCGTGTATCGTTGGTTGATAGATAAATAGAAATTTCGTACAACTAATAATCGTGAATGTCTAACTCCTTGTCTTTATAACATGTCTAGGTTTTTAAAGCCGCAGTAGGCTTCAAATATCTTCCCACTACTAACAAATGAATCGAATTTCCGAATAGCCAGTTAAAACCCCAGTTCCTCGGTATCTCAGTTGGTAGAGCATTAGACTGGTATTCTAGAGGTCCCGGGTTCAAATCCTGGTCGAGGAAAAACTTTTTTCCGATTTATTCCCTCACCCTTTGCCCTCTACGCCACAAATCTTTTCTGTAAATTTATTAGGGCGCTAAATTTTCCCTTCATTAACTTTTATGATCATCCGACCTTAAATGACCTTAAAAATCGCAAAAAACAATCTTCATAATTCGAAGTTTTGTCACACTAACTTCAAATGTATCTCAAACTATTAGGCATATATGTCAAATTCGATTCTTTGAGTTTGATGCAGTTTGAAGCTTTATGACCTTGCAAAATACCCCAGTAAATTTAACATATTGCAAAAATAACATACTAAAGGGCGCTATTAATTAACTATTAAAGCGAAGAGGACCAAATTTGGTAGGAAAGATAAGAAGGTCGAGTCCAGTAACATTTTTAAAAAAATTTGGTTCAGCTATGATGCGTTTCGTGACTTTAAAAATACAATGTACAAGTAAAAAACCAGGTTTTTGTAGTGTTTTCTCCAATTAACCACTACGCAAAAACTTTAAGTGCCGGAGATGAAATTAACATCCTAGCCATAACTAAACACATCATTTTAAACCTCCCTATCAATTTTTTTTTGATCTGGCGTCCAAGGTGTTTATTCTATACCCCGGTAAAAATTACCTATATGTCGTTTTATTAAGTTTCAAAACTGTGAATTTTATGTTCTACTCACTTGTCTAGCCAACAAAGTCATTTAAATTACCTATAAGGGAGTTAGCAGAAGTTAGATATACATTACCATATACTGGACCAGGCGTTTTAGATGCTATTTTCCAAAATGGCGGACAAAAAAGCATAAAGAATTCTAATTATGCCAGTAGGGCATGACTATATTCATAATAAAATCCAAGGATGAGGTTACAGCTATTTAGTCACACATTCATGTGCCACCGGGTGTTTTGTTCGCATCCGTGTAGAAATTTCCTAAACTTACTAAAAACGACAGGCATATAAGTCATATTTACCGGGGTATAGCATAAACATCTTGGAAGCCAGATCAAAAAAAAATGGTAGGGAGGTTCAAAATGAAGAAGAAATATATGGTATTTTCACGGTCAATCAAGGTCATGCATTAACTAAACCTCTTTTTCATAGTAAGCGGCGATTAGTCAACAAGAATTGATGGCCACCTTGTCATTTTTACTTTTTTACGAAATAGTATAAAGTAAAATGTGGTTATAGGTCGCCATTTTGATACATCATAGCTGATCCAATTTTTTTTCCAATATTGTTGGACTTGACCATCTTATCTTTCTTACCAAATTTGGTCCTCTTCCCTTTAATAGTTGAGGAATAGCGCCCTTTGGTATGTTATTTTTTCAATATGTTAATTTATATATCGGAGACATGTAGTTTTTTCTTCAATGGCTCCAAAACAAAGTTCATTGTATTTAAGATGAAGATTCTTCTCCGTCGATTCAACATCGAATTAGTATTGGCAAAACAACTTTGTTGGCAAATTAACTGATATTCGTCAGCGGTTCACTAATTGATTTCCGTCACAGTCACTCAAAAGTCATTTAGTCATCGAACCAATGAAGAACCATTAGAAATCCGTCACACCTTGTTTATAGGGAAGATAATATGTTTTGTTTATTATTAATAAAAGGAAGGCTTTAATATATTGTATGTGTACAATAAATTGCAGCGACCGACAGCTCGTTGTAATAAATCGCGGCGACAAAGTTGCACCGACAGGATTAGGCTATAGGAAGAAAACGTAAACAGAGAAAGAAAGAAAGTGATTTGTTGAAAAAAACATTCCTATAAGCCACCCTAAATTACGAAATACGACAATGAGTAGGTAAAAGTGTTAAAAAGGGAGTAGTAGTCAAAGAAATTAAATTGGTAGTAGTAGTAAACATGCTTTATTGTCCAACAGCGGCGTATCCAGCCCAGGCATCTGGGGGGGGGGGGTATTTTATTGTTCGGGGTACAAGTTCACATTTTGTTGGCCGGTCCAACTAAAAAATAACAAACAATTTTGCGATTGGCGAAACTGAAATGCAATCCTCTTATAAAAAACTGTATTGCTTTTATAGTTGGGCCATCTAACAGAATGTAAACTACTTATACTAAAATCAGTGGCGTACGCAGAAATTGTTTCTGAAGGGGGCTTGAGCTTCCAGGGCGAAGCTATGGTAGGGGGGCATCAAGAAGGAAACAAAATAAAAAAATTGCCTAATTGTTTTGAAACAATGTAAAATTATGATAAAAATACGCCGCAGGCAAAAATTTTCGACAAATAATGTAAAATAATGCAAAAAATAACACTGCATTTGAAAATTTTATGAAAATAAAAATAATATGTAGTGGACTAGATGTTCCACTGCGCTGCCGCTGGCGAAGTTTTTTTTTTAAAGAAATAGATATTTGTTTTCAACAAAATATGTTAAAGTGTAGCACAAATTACGCCGCAGGAAAAATTTTTTGCAAAAAATCACAAAAAATGTATTTTGTTTGTCCATTATTAAATGAAAATGTTGAGCTTTTAGAAGCTCTTATCTAAAAGTTTTAGGTGTACATTTTTAATTTGCGAATTTTGCGAAGTGATTTTTAATTCAATATCTGGGGTCTTGGGGGGGGGGTAATTACCACCATTACCTCCCGCCCCTTGTATATACGCCGGTGTTGTCCAAGATAATCCTTTTTGACAAAGCTTTATAACTTAAATCTAATTTTTATCCGAAAGATGCTAAAGAAAAGAATCAACCAACAAATATTTTATAAAAGTTTTACCTTTTTAGACGAGGGTGGGGGGAAGGACTCAAATTAAGAGGGGTCAAAATTTGCACAAATGATATTGTATGGACAGCCCCATATGAATTGCAAATTTGGCCCTTAGATGTTTAGAGGGCGCTGAAAGTGGTGACGATATGTGATACGATATCCATTTATTTATCCATCCTGTATAGATACCTAATCTTTACTTTTCCATATTTCTAGGTATAGGTGAAAGGAAAATTTTATTAATATAATAAAAGTACGTACTTTGCATAGTACGTATAAACCTATATCAATAGCAACTGTGTACCCATATGCGCTTTATATTTTGTCCTTTTTGTTCCAGCAATAATACACCAATTAAACCAATTTGAAAACCCGTAATATCATAATTAGTCATGTGAATATTTATTAAATGTTACGTTACCTCTATTAATGACAAGTTATAGGTAGATTGCTTAGTTTATACCGGGTGTGTGTGTAATAAAGAGTGCATGTGTTGATAAATCCAATGTACAGCTCAAAATCGTACTGAATACCAAATTATAACATATTTTAGATACTTCTATTATTCTATTATTTTTGTGTATTTTAGTTGTCTCGCTCGTGTATGCAAAGAGTCGTTTTTACACTTTGTTATTTAAAGTTTTCTTACAACATTTTTTTCCACTACTACAAACTTGGAGTCCTTGAAAAAATTTCTGTTGGAAATTGTTACCGCCCAGAAAAAAAAACAAATTTATTTTGGTGGCTATTTTAGGGTGTGTTATCAAGGGCGGATTTATCACCAAATCTTGAACGAATGTCTCGATTTGTTGCCAAAAACTTGCGACAAAAACCTCGCAGGACTAAATTTTGAGAAAATGATGACTTCTGGTTAAAAAAATGGGCAATCCCAGGGTTATTTTGTTAAGCTCTATTTTTCTGAAGCCGATCCTGATATTAGGTCTTTGGCAATAATTGATTCCTAGTTTGACAGCTTTCAATTTTTACACCCAATTTACTTTTAAACAATAAATAAAGCTTTTAAAAAATGTTCTCTAGTAGGTAGTAGAAATTTACTAATCAAATTCTTGTTCGTTTGGGAAATGAAAGTAGAAAACGACTAATTTTACAATTTTAAGGCGTAACCGCGAAACAAAATAAAAAAGTAAAAGCAAGAAGTTCCCATTTTCTTTTGTTTTCTATGAAATTTTTAGGTTCGGGTTTGTGCAATAGTATCCTAATAGAAAAATACTGGAATACGAAGGCCGCTTCCCCACCTGGGGCTGTATTCTTAAAAGTTTAAACCACACCCACTTTCTTATAGCAAGTTTTCATCCCGACAGTTCAAGAGTAGTGCACTAACACTGTCTTTGTGTTGTCAAAAAATTGCGTTAGTGCAGATTGAATGGAACATGAGAAAAACTGCACCCAAACCAGAACACTCGTTACATTCAACCACTTAACTGTGATGTATATAAAAGTACATTAGGATTATTGAAAAACTCTTTTTGATGTTGATTAGTGGGTTTTGACTTAAAGTATAAAGGCGGGGAAAAGTTTTCGGTGTGCCACGAGCCCTCAGCGCCAGTTAGTAAAAGAAAATATTGTGATGATTTATACAGAGTTAAGCAAGAAGATAATGGGTTAAAATCCAATCAATAAAAAGAGATATAGGTTAAAATATTTATAAAATCTGTGACTTTTATACTGGGATTTTTTTTTTTCTATTAATAAAAGAAAATAACATAATAAAATGTTGTTATCTTTAATATTTGATATCTAGCTAGTTATATTACTTTTATACATTGAGTTAAGTGTTTCAATGAAACGAGTGTTCTGGTTTGGGTACAGTTTTTTTCATGTTCCATTTAGTCTGCACTCAGACTGCACTGACGCAATTTTTTGACAGCACCAAGCCAGTGTATATATTGACAAGGCAACAGTCAACAGTCTACAAAAAGTTCTATAAATCACAAAGCATATACCTACGGACTTAGAGAAAACTTTTACTAAGGGCATCGTAAAAAACAAGTTACAGCGCCTCTGGGGACTCGGTCTCGAAGCTTACGCGACAAATTGCGCCGATGACATCTATGTTAATCAATGTCATCGTCTTTTCGTTCTTTTCATTAGCTCTTTTTACTGATTGTTTTTTTAATTTTGTGTGTTATTGGCCTTTTTTGAACTATTACAATAATTTCTCGGATTTTTGTAATAAGTAGAATTGGAAAACTGTGCCTAAGTGTTGTGTTCCAGCTTCATCGTTTTCCACACCCTAGAGATCAAACTCGCCAAAGACAGTGGTTTGCCATCTAAAACGCTTTGTAGGTTTAGAGTATGCACCTAACATTTTAAACCAGGAAACTATTCAAAAAACTGTGGACGAAGACTTCTAATGTGGCATGTAATTCCATTCTTGCATTTACCGCCAGAGTCTGAAACAGACTTTAATGATAAGTATCAGGCAAGGTTTCTACATACGAGAGGAAAAACAGCCTATTCAATAATAGAGAGTAAATAGACCAATAATTAATCGTCATCTTATTTGCTTACCGTATTACCGTAATTGAGATGCTAAAAATAGTTTTTAAACCACAAATACAAATTACCGTAACCCTATTCTTTTGCCCACATACAAACTGCCAATGTAAACAGAATAGAAAAGAAAACAACAATTCCTGTCTTTGCAAATTCACTTTTACAAAAAAATTAAAAACCTAACTAAGAAAAAACGAATTATCACCTACCAGCTGCAGCTTTTGCTCACAAAGAAATCTGGATGGTTACAAAAAATAACCGAGCGGGCACCGTTAAGAAGTAACGTATCTGGGTTCGATTATTTTTATATACGGGAGAAAAATAACCGATTTTTCCTACGGTATCATTAATTTTGATGGTCTCTGTTAACGCTCTAATAAGGCATTTATTTAGCCTATTTGTTAATTACATTTTTTTAGCCCATTCCGCTCAAAAATGCTGATGGGTAGCCAGTTACACCGAATTTTTTGAAAATGAAGAAAACTCGCAAGACTTAAAAGACACTGCTGCTATTGAGGCTGACATGGAAAGCATAATAAGTTTAATAATAAATACATAATTTCGATTGGTTTATTTTTTAAATTTATAGTTATTAGAATCAACAATATTTTGGAAAATAAAATTATATATTGATGAACTAGGTTTTCCAAAATAATGTTGTTTTTAATGAACTGAAATACTTTAAAAAATACCCGAATTCAAATTTCTCGGCGCCGGCGCCGCTACCCTAATTCAAGCTTCGACCGAGTCACTAGAGGCGCAACGGTAGCAAAAAACTTATAAGTCGTCAGATCGCCTTCTATACCCGTAGGTACATATTTTGTGCTATAAATCAACAAAAGGTCATAAATTTTTTACTTTTATTATTTAGTTTGTCATAAAATAAGAATCATTAAAAGCTAAGTTTGTTTTATAGAATTTTGAAAACTTAGGAGTTAACAACCTCTGGCTTATTTTCTGTTAAATGATTATTGGTATTCCATTGACTGTTTTTTTACAACCAAATATGGTAATTTCTTATTGCAGAGGCGTACAAACTGAGTGCATTTAGTATTTCAGCGTGTAGCAGATTGATGTTATTAGTGCAAGAAGTAGTTTTTGTCTTGTTTAAAAGAAATATCGTCTTTAAATCAAGAAGTCCTGGGGGGGCTACACCGTGCACCCTTTTGAAAAAAAAATATTTTTTTTAGTGTAATTTTCCTCCTCACTTCTCATAGGTGAAAATCTATAACACGGTAAAAAATGAGCAAAACTTTGCGCAATTACGGGTTTACCTCAATTTTAAGTAAAATTTTGGTCAAACTTGAGGCAAAAAAATATTTAACTAAAAATTTGACTAACTTTTCGTTTTTTTGTTATTTATTGTGTTATTTATAGAATAAATGTAACGATGTTTTTTTACCAAAAAATAACTAGTTATTCATTCTGATAGCAAGTACTAACAATGCCCTTAAAAACCAAAGTAAAACTATAATTAAAGAGTACAACAGCAGCTTTTAAAATAAAACAATTTTATTCGCTAAATTGTATATCTTTATTTTTGTAGTTTTAGTTTGGTTTAAGGAGGGCATTGTTTCTTCAAACAAAATAGGGTCACTGCATCATGAAAACTGCATCTTCTTTTGTCTTTCTTCTAAAACAAAATTTTAAAAAGTCCCCCATAAAAAACGACTTTGTTTTTTTGTCACATTGATCGATACGTCAAAAAACTTGTGTAAGTTTTTTTGACCAAAATTTTTTTAAAAATTATTTTTTTCATTTAACAGCTGGTAGCAGGTTCAGGAGCATCGGAAGACAGCGACGAGAAAGAAAACGGACCCGGAGGCGTAGCGGAGGTTGACCTTCAAGGCCACGCCAACGGTGAAGGTATTCCCGGACCAATCACCAGGTTTTTCGTCATCGCCAACAGAGGGTTGGCCAATGTGATACAAGATCTTATCTTGGTGAGTGCAGATGGATGGATGCTTGTTATAGCTAGGAATATAGACTTTAGAAAGACCTCGTGACAAAGCAAAGATATTTAAAACATCCTTATTGGAATAAAACCAACATTAATTTTTATACCAGTTGGAAAAAGGAAAAAAGTCGTTTATTTTCTAAGTAAATGGCAAGGCGCGAGATCGATTTCCTTTACGTTATACAGTGTATCCCAAAAGTCTGGAATAATGGATGGAAACTTATAAAAGATCATTTAGGTAAAAAAAGCGGTTTCGAAAAATGTATAACCTTTTATAAATAAAATACGACAAAAACTTATCTTTTTTGCAATTGCAAACCTTGTATATTATCTCATTTTCTGAATCCTAATAGCTAATACTAGTACAATAGATTTAATTCGATGTCCATACAAATTTAAAATTGAATATAAAAAGATAGACTCAAGTGTTTAGTATTTTTGAAAAGCATATTTTTTTAAGGATTCAGAAAATGAGATAATATACAGGGTGTCCCATTTACAAAAATATGAATTTGTGTCATATTTTGTTTCTGGGACACCCTGTATAAACGGGTATATAATTTTTAAAACCGCTTTTTTGACTTAAAATGATCCCTTATAAGTTTATTTTGAAAAAAACCCATAGTTATCCCAAAAAAATCCATTATTCCAGACTTTGGGACACTCTGGATATCCAGATATGTATTATAAGTATCTTGCTTTGCCTCTTGTTTTTTAAAGTCTATGGCAGTAGGTAATATCTCCAACCAAAAGAGGGAGATGAGTAAAATTTTACACTCTCTTTTGGTTTTGAAGATATAAGGGTGATCTAGGACTTTTGGAACACCCTCTATATATGAAATAATTAGGTACAAATAGCACTTTCATCATAATTCACAGGAATATAAAATGATTAAATTTTTTCGGAATAAAGGGACAAAAATTTGCTAAAAAAATAGTTAATATTATACTGGTGTAATTCATCTAAGCGGAAGCGGCTTGGGGGGGGGTTATTAAATCGCATATTTTTTGCGCTTGCCACTCCTAAAAATCTGCGAGTTTTAGTAAAAAAATCTAAAAATATAAATTGCTTTTTTAAAAACAATTTTCTTTCATTTTCTATAACGTACCCTCTTTTGAATTAATTAAAGGAATCATACAATTTAAAAAAAAAATAAAAATCTTTGAACATTTAAAAAAAATCATTTAATAAATTTAATCTTATAAGTTAGTAGTTGTGGGTATATTGTCTACATGTGTACTCATTGCTCCCCTTTCCCCTCTTTTTTATTTGATGTCTGTTTCTTTTTTTTTGTGTAGGTATAATAAGTAATTAATTTTTATTTTTTTTTCAGCGCCTCGCCCAAACTAGTGAGAGACTGGTCAACTTTAAAGCAAGACTTATCACTTCTCTTATCTAAATTATTTTTGATTATTTTCTGTTTAATTTTTCCAAAACTTTTTCTTTCCAAATTGTAATTTGCCATTTTGAAAAATTTAAATTAAAAAAAGTTACCTTAATATAGGCAAAAAATGTTAACGTAGAGTTCCTGAGCCTATGCAAGGTAGATTCTACTCATCAATAAATATCTTTGAAAATTAAGTGACATATTTTAAGTTGCCACTGTATATAAATACATAATGAAATTGAATAATAAAAACCAATTAATAAATCGAAAATTCTATTTTTTAAGAAATAGACTTTTATGATTTATTAACAGTTTTAAAATTGATAAATCAAAAATACCATGTTTGAAAGAAAGTGATATTTTTGATTTACTTCATTTAACATAGTGATGGTATCCAAGTGAAAACTATAATTTTTTTAAATTATATATTTAAATTCTTATATATAATGAAACATTTGCTATTTTATATTTCTTTCTGTATTTAATTTTTTTTTGTAAATACTTCTATAATTTTATGTTTATTTTCTTCCTAAGAGTCATTTTCCAAAAAATAATTACTTGCCAATGTCTTTTTTCTTTCTCATTTTTAATTTTCTTTGTTAATTTACCAGAAAAAATATTGTCTTTTTCTTGTAAATAAGTGTAAGCCTGAAAAATTGCTCATACTAATAAAATATTGTAAAAATGTCTATTCCTGTAAAAATAAGAAATTTTTACAATGGGCTATATTTTATGTAGATATTAAAAATGATCCAGACTTTTTTTTAATTAACATCTATTTTCCTTTTTAATTTTTCTGTAAATTTCGAAAATATATCGTGAGCCTCAGATTTTTTCTTGCTAACTTTCCTTAGTGTAAATAAGTCTAAATTTTGAGATTGTTTAGTCAGATCTGATTTTTGTACGATTTGTTAGATTACTTTAAGTAGGAGAAATGTTATTTTTAAATTAAAAAAATAAATTATATAAAAAAGTACAGCGTTTTATTTTTCATTGGCCTATTAGAACCCACAACGTTGCAAGTTTATTCTGCCTTTTTTTAAAACCTTGCATGGTTCCATAGTAATTATTCTATGTGTATTTCCCAGTAGCGCATCCAGAAATTGGCTTCGGGGGAGGGGGAGGGAGGAGGTTAAGGATAAATAATAAAAGAACTTAAGTTGAAGTCAAAATGTGACCATTTATTGATACAAGGAAACAGGTGCTTACAAACGCGGACCTAAGCTCAAATGTAAGGGGGGGGGGGCTCTTAACCCAATTTAAAATTGTTTATTTATTCAAAATTTGATGTTAAAATCATGGTTCAAAGGAGAAAATAACCCTTACATAGCAATTTTTGACTTAAAATTAAACTAAAATCGTAAATATTGATGGGATTTTGGAATTTAAATTTTTTCTTTACCCTTAATTAGTTTTGAAAAATGCAAATATATGCCGCAGACGAAAATTTTTGCGAAAATGACATTTTGACAACAAATCGCAGGCAAAATGTTTTGATAAAATTACATTAAAAAGACCATGGTGATCCAAATTGAAAACAAATAAAACATAAAACATTTTTATAGCAGTCATGAACGAACGAAATCGTAAAAATGAAAGGTGTTATATAGCTTCACAGACGAAAAATTTTGCAATTTATGATTTTTTAAAGATTTTTGTTGAAAACTAAATTACAGGCTCTTGTATTTTATTTCTGCTGTTTTATTTCATTGTGTCAATTGTATATAATTAGGATTCTCAGGGGGGGGGGTTAACCCCAAACCCTCTTCTCGGTGCGCTATTGTATTTCACACATTTTTTCAAAATATTAAAATTATCAACAAAAAAAATTGATATTGCATTACTTATGCTATTTTCTATATTGTTTTTATTCCTTTATAACTTTTTTTTAACGAAGTGCCCCATAATCTCCTAAAATTAATAAGACGAATTGAAAATTATGCTACATTACATATTACAAAAATATAAAAGATAAAACAAATATTAAAGTTCCCCAGAATACATATCCCCAAAATTGGTAAAAACATAATTATAGTATTTTGGGTTGCCCCTGGGATCTAATGGTAAATTTCCTGGGAGAATAGCCGTGGAATTGTACTTTTGTAAAACTTTCAGCATATCTTCCAAAATTTCCGGATATCTATAAAAGAAAATAGAGTTATTCAGGCCAGGCCGGATATTATCTAATATTTAAGTAATAATACAATGGATTAGACCCTAGATCAACACAATTTTAATAGTAAGTATCACACCTAATATTAAAAAGTTAACATAAAATGAAGTAATTCGTAGGTCAAAATTTAATAAAAATTCGTTTCTTATAACTATTCGCATGGGTTTACAAAAATTTTGTTTTTCCTGTTTTTATTTGACAATATATAAAAACGCTTTAGGTGCAAAAAAGTTTTGTTCAAATCGGACAAAATCCAACGAAGTTCAATATGGCCGACGCAAGATGGCTACTGACATATGTCAATTTCGCGTCCTATTTAAGTAATATTAGAAAACCTTAAAATGTATAAAAATTTATGTTTAAATCGGGCAAAATATAACAAAGTTCAATATGGCCCTTGTAAGATGGCTACTGACATATGTCAATTTTGGATTAAAATTGGATATTGTTGAAAACGCTTTATGTGCAACAAAAGTTCTGTCAGTTTTCACACACAGTTTCAGTCACAGTGTCGTCCTTTCCCATATTCCTCAAACTGTCATCATCAGATAAGTGATTTGAACTTACTGGAGTATTGTTGGATATCAACCAACGATCAGACGTATTTAAGATACGGTCAGCGGCAGATAGCCGGCGAGCGGCCATGCTCCGGGTCTCTACTCCCCGAGAAGACATAATTAAAATTGGGAACACCCTGGCCAAAAGCTTAAAGGTCCCAAAAAATTTTCCACCTTCCCGCCGACCTTCAGTCAGGCGCCTCAATCAAATAAAATAAAACGTGCACGTGACACACGAACTATGGCTGCTGCCTGAATAAGTTGTGAGTTGACGTGACTTTAAAATATGGCCAAGGTGTTTGCACTTGGGGCACCTATACACATAAAACAGTTAAAAAGGAGATGGCCCAAGCGACTTCCACCCGACTAAAACTAAACTACTGAAAAGTAGTTCTTCGCAAACAGTAGCGGAATAAATGACCACTAGGCAAAACACAAAATAGTTCGAAACAACTCTGGTCCTTGAAGCAGTTCAAAACGTTAGGAGATTAATCCACTGGAGTACGTGATTACTTCGTAGAAAATAATACAACCGTGAATAATTTTCCCCGAGCGCTGTAAGGGTGTACTAGAGTGTGTTGGAAGAAAGTTATGGTTTGATTCAGTTCGAATTCTTTTCCCGATGTTTCGAGACGGATTCTCACAACCGAACAAAAGTTATATTACGGCACTAGGATGAATTCTCGCCCTGTATAAATAGGGGGAATTTAACCTTTATACGTATACGACCAGATACCGGAAACCATAAATCGTCGTGGGCCGGTTATCTGTGCTGTCCCTGCAAGCTGCTAGGGCTGGACGGCGGATTCGTCGTCAGATGATAAGCGTCGAAAATTCTAGCGTGCTGGATTAAGCAGGATGGCGGCCAATGTGACGTCCCAGATGGCACCGGGAGTCTCAGCTTCGTTCGCTGCACCAGACTACTGCTAGACGAATCTTGAAGTTCCCAGATATTTTAATAATATCAAAACTGCAGGACATCGGCTCATCATTTTCCAATGCAGACAAAACATATTTATAATCTTTTACCCCGAGCGCTATACCAAAAAATGGTCAACCCCCAAATATCCTCCGGGCCAACCTACGCTCAAACCGAGGTTATAAATATACCCCAAAACTCATTTTGCGGAGTGCAGTCAAAGCCGCACCGTGTAACAAGTCACATCGTAAAAAATCCAAAAGCACTCAAAAATGTTCAAGTCTAAAAGCGCTATAAGTCCCTAACACCCCTAAGCCTACTATATACCAAATTTAAATCAATTCGGTTCAAAAACAAAAAAGTAGATTGTAACAATTGAAATCTAAAAAACATTGCCTAGGACCTAGCTCCGTTAATATGAACTAACCTAAGACATTTAATATATCAAAATTTGTGTCGCAAGGATGCGCAACTTGTGGCTATAACAGATTTATGAAAAAGTTTTCGTTTTAAAAGATATTTAATATTTTGACTTTTTTCCAATCTAAACTCTTAATAGACAATAACTCCGTTATCAAGCGTCGGTCCGAAAAACTAATCACACCAAAATGTGAGGCTCGGCAAGACGCTTACTTTTACATACGCCAACCTTCACCACTTCTAATAGTCCCGGAGTTATTCCCGCTTGTGTGAAAAAATAACTTAGTATGACACCTTCAGAGAGCAAGGTCCCGGGATACAAGGTTACTCCGGAATGAAACAAGAAGCTGGAATACTGATTTAGATGTTTAAAAAGTTACTGAAAAAAAGGCGATCCTACGACAACAGTTAGGTGTCTTGGAAACGTTTATAATTTAGAGAAAGTTTCGTTTAATATGGCGGATCCAAGATGGCCATGCAATTTTGACGTTTAAAATTTTATTTTTAAAGAGGCAGTTATGGCAAATTCAAAAAAAAAATTAGATTTTGGTCGGTTTGCAAATAAGGTCATTACAATAATTCAAAAAATCTTTTAAGGTCGAGGAGTACTTCAACATATAAAAAAATCAGGCAATTCTACCGAATACAAATTTCCATTTAAAAAGGTCGATATCTTTAATAAAAGATTTTCTTGGTTAACTAATCGCCAAAAGCACATTTTTTATTAAACTATCTTAAATTTTTAAAAATTAACCCATAGACTCATTATTGACGCTTTGATCAAATAGCTTCCCTAAATACATTGACTGGTGCATTAACCACCTACTGAGTATTAATTTTAAAAAGACCTACTTTATGCCATTTAGCAGTTACGCTAACACTTTACCAGAGTTTGATACCCGAGTATTCCAACATAATTCCCACAAAATTAAAATTAATCGATGTAAAAAATTTAAATATCTGGGAATCATTATCAACAGTCACTTAAAATGGGACTACCATGTTGACTATGTTACCAAAAAACTAAGATCTCTGCTAAGTTTATTTCGGTTCTACCGGAAAATAGCCACTTTCCGTACGATTTTTCATACGGAAAGTTCTACATTACAAGGCATGTTCTTTCGAAATATTTCCACTCTCCAGAAAAGACCTTTTTGTTCAATTTTCCGGTCCCTTGATCCTTTTCCGGTCCCATTTTTGGCCAAGTTGGCTGTGACTTTTTGTTGACAGCTTTTAGCTTGTTTTTTGGGCAGTTTTGACAGTTCTAAAAAAGCTGTTTTAAATTTGTTTCAAAAGTTTTGTTTACAAAAATGGACTCAGATCTAGAAAATGAGTTGAATCAGGAGGAAATAATAAAGGCTGCTGCAAGAGTCACATACACCGAAAAATCGACCGCACATTTTTAATTCTTAAAGTAAGAGTATACTATAAATATAGGCAAATAAAGAACAAACCTAGAAATCTGCCTTTTATGAGCTCTTTTATCATTATTTTGCTTGATAAGTTGGCCATGGTTGGCCATAACTGGTCGTCAGTCATCACTGATTTAGCTGTGTGAAGCTAATAGGCACTACACTATAATTTTTCTAATGTTTTATACAATTTTGCACAAGTTAAAAATACAAAAATCATTTCTAACCACAAAACTTTACTTGTTTTTCTTAGTTTTCATCTTAAAAACTACCGGCCTTAGAAGCAGAACATATCAGGGGACTGTTCATAAATTACGCAACACGGCTAGGCGTCGACGAAAGTGATAGATACTAAAATGTTTTTTCTGATCGTTTGAAAAAAAAGTACGTACGATAAACGACCGGAAAGTGTCTTTACAAGTCTCCGCAGGTTTACAGGACTCGCCTGCGGCTCGCCCTGTAAATTTCCTGCGTCGACCGGTAAAGACCAATTTTCCGGTCTAGTGACTTAAATATTTTCCTATATTTCCTCTCTGGCCCAATCACACCTCTCTTAAGGCTTAATTGCTTGGGGAGGGGTGGCAAAATCTCACCTAAGAAACCTCAACATCACGCAAAAATGGCTTCTAAAAATAATATATAAAAAAGATAGACTCTACCCCACAGACTTGTTGTTTGACCAAACAAACATTGGTGACATAAGAATGTTATTCTTTCAAAATATTTCAATAAGACTATACAAAAATAAAATTCCAATACAAAACATAGACCATGGACATAACACAAGATTCAGACAAAACGCTATTACAAAACCCCAAATGAAAAAGACCATAGGACAGAGATGTTTTACATACTTGAGTGCTAATGTCTATCCAAAAGTTTCATTGCTAATAAGAACCTCACAGTCAAATAACAATTTTTACAAAATCCATCAGGGAAACAATACAAACAACTATTTTTACAACTGAAATATATATATAGTAGTATATACGTAATATACTAGATTAGAAACTATTTTTAGTGTCTTAGTTTATTTTATTTTTTTAGGCTAGGTTAGACTTATTTTTTCTCTTAGGTTACTTTTAATATATCTAAAATATATATGCTCTTTTTGTACCACCTTAAAACCTAAACTTAAGCATAATTTAGTACAATCTAGTTATAACTTGAAATTTTGTTGGATGGGATCAAATAAACAGAAACTAGGTTTCCTTCCAATGTCGACGTTTCGACTCGTTTATTGAGTCATCCTCGGAACACTAAAAATAATGATGTACAATAGTACCGGGTTTATTTCTAATATTCTAATATAAGCAAAACGAAATAAGTTTTTTTGTTTTGGTGTGAAAGGCTTAGGGCTCGGTGTTTCGGATTTTTAATGATGTTTTGTTTTTGCGTGAAAGAATGCTCTGACTGAAAATTGAGAAAAACACAATTAAAAAATACTACTCTAACTTAAAATCAAAAACACATAAAGAAAAACTTAGTGGGGTAGTGTATAAAATCCCTTGTTCTGATTGTAATGGCATCCATATAGGGCAAACAGGAAGATATCTAAAAACAAGAATACAAGAACATCAAAGAAGCATCCAACCATATCATCTCTATGACGTCAGAAAAACAAAAACAGGGCTTAGCGAACACGCATTTAATTACTTACATCATTTTAACTTTAATAACACAGAAGTTTTATCATACCAACCGATTTACAGAAAACGGCTAACAAAAGAAATGATTGAAATTAGAAAATACAAAAATAATATCAATAAGAAAAAGGACATAAAAAACTTTAATACTTCCTATTTTAATCTACTAAATCGACTATAATAATAGATATCTTTTTGTCTCATTTCACCCCATTTTTTAATAAAAAGTATTCAAATTAATATTTTCTTCGTCGCAATTGTCAAAGGGGCTCTTTTTGGTTTGTTTTGGTTTTGTTGTTTGTTGTTTCTTTTGTTTTTTTTTTCTCTCAAGTAGGTACCAGATAAGGTGACTCGACAAAAAAATGTTAACACATTTTATTTAATACGGCAAGAACTCGGCAAAATCTAATCTGTGATATAAAAAAACAAAAAACGTAATATTACTATTTTAGAATGTTTTTAAATGTAGTGTCCTTTTTTGTAGTTTTAGTCATAACAGAGGAAAACAAATAATTTTCAGTAAGTACCCCAACGTAAATTATCATCTTTATTACATAGATACTGTTAAAATTATAAAAAAAAAACAAAAAAAATTATATATATTATATTATATATTATATATATTATATATTATATTATATTTATATATATTATATATATATATATTATATCATTTCTTATTTCGTTTTGCTTATTATGTTTTATCTATAATTATAAAAAAAATAATATCTATTTATAAATAACTTACCTACTTTCTATATATTATATAAATTGTTATAAAAAGAAGATACTTAGGTAGAAACAAACCCGGTACTATTATACATCATTATTTTTAGTGTCCTGAGGATGACTCAATAACTGAGTCGAAACTTCGACATTGGAAGACAACATGGTTTCTATTTATTTGATCCCATCCAACAAAATTTCAAGTTAAATCTAATTTTAGATCACAAAATTCGTCAATAAAATCTAGTTATAATTTTAGGTACCTAGCTTACTTTAAATGCTAAATAGTGTAATTTCCCACGCGCGAGATTTTTTCTTTTGGGGTATACATAAAAATATATATATAAAAAAAAGAAAATTACAATAAATGCTTAATAATAATAAAATAATAATAGAAAATCAGCTCATATATAAACGTTTGTGAGTGCTTCCGGGGAACATTTCTCTTACAAAAACGCACTCAATTGGTCGAAATCTTAGTTTTTTATTACTATTCTGTCTGTTTTGGCACTAATGACATTATTCTTGAGCGGTTTTGCCATCAGTTTGCTCCCTAGTATAAGGTAGGAAAGCAAAATCGCTCACAACTAATGTCAGAACTGGCAAAAATGACAAAAACGCGACAAAAAAAAGAGATCGGTTAATCAGGTGCATTTGTTTAAAAGAAATGTTTCCTGGACGCACTCCTTTCTCTTAATATCAAGACAAACGGCTCAAGGTCACAAATGAATTTTAAAACTTTATTGTTTCGTACTTTGTTTATAGGTATTTATGTACTTTTGAACCAAATGCGGGCTTTTAAACCTTGAAAATAATTTAAAATATAATTAAGTTATTATATACTGTCGTCAGAAGGAAAAACCCCGTGAGCGACCTAAACTTAATTTGTGGAAAAATGAAAAAGATGCTTTGAATTGTAATAAAGTCTCTAAAACGTTCTAGGTGTAATACAGACAAATGACTTTTTGGCTATAGATAAGGATTCAAAATATGAATTAAAATACCAAAAAATAAAACGCCATAATTAATAATTATGCGTTTTGCAGATAAAATAAGGCACATAGGGTAAAATAACATATCCTATTCGGGCAGTCCTACTGGGCAAAAGCCACAAATACTAAGAAAGATCCACGTAAATCCACAGACTTTACCTGTTTTTTTCTTAGGACTGACGATATACGTGGTTATAGCTCAGTAGAGATCATAAAAGGGTTGTAAATACGTGGTTTCATAATTTTTTTTTAACTCAAAAATTAAAAAATATGTATATTTTTGAAAAATTTGTGGGTTGCGGAGTTTTTCTTTCTGAGGGCAGTAAAAAACGTATATATATATATGAAAAATTTGTGGGTTGCGGGTTTTTTTCTTCTGACGGCAGTATATTATACGTATTTAATTTTATTACAAGACATGTTTCTTTGGCATTCTGCTTAACCTAACCTTACCCTTAACATTAAAACTAATCTGATAACCACATTAAAAGCAAGGCAAAAAAAGCACCGACAATAGACACTTAAAGTTAATTTTCAGTTTTATCAGCATTCGTATCCTTATCTCTATCGAGTCGACCAATCAAGCAGGAGCACTTTTAAAATCATGACGAATGCGTGACAGCTCCAGCTGATCAAATGCACGAAAACCTCGTTAAGTACGATAAAGGAGTCGTAACGTTACGACCATCCCTGCGTACGAAACGATGTTTTCACGCATTTGATCAGCTGGAGCTGTCACGCATTCGCCATTAGTTTAAAAGTACACCAGCTCGATAGGTCGAATCAATAGAGATAAGAATAGGAATGCTGATAAAACCGTGTCTATTAACACGAAAACTATCTTTAAAAAGCGAAAATATCACGAAAAGGGTGCGTTATTTTGACACAGACAAAAAATAAGTCAATAGGTGGCCATGAATATTTGGACCAGTTTGTAAATTCACCGATGAAAACCATCAAGTTCGTAAATTCATCTATGATTGTTGGTGACATTCATCGGGTTCCGAAATTACCCGATTGATTCCACCAATTCACCGACATCGATGCTCACCAACTCTGAGGGCCGCGGCCGGTGCGACTATTCGATGAATGTCACTAACGTCATTAGCAAGTTTTAATAAACGAAAGCAAAGATTCATAAAAGAAATAGCAATTCCCTTTCCTTCCGATCTCACTCTGCTGGACACCGCCCAAGTAAAATTTTTCCACCTCTAACCACATTCTGACCAAGATTAACGTTTCATTTGGTGCTCGTGTTAATCATTTTGGCAACGACGATTTTTAGACGTTTTAACAACAGCGGATTAACTACGTGCGCAAACTTTGTTAAATACCGACGTTGTTGAAAGGTTTCCACGACAAACTGAGAATTGGTAGTATATTGGGATTGTCGGTGACGTTAAGGAAATGTCATCTAATTAACTGGGGTAGAGACACGACGTTTTTAAGTCGTTTAAACAACGTTTAGGCAAAAAACTCTTTGGCAGTTTAAATTTTTGTTAAAAAAAGTAAAAAAAGACAACTTTGACAGATGCTGATATGTCACTAATGCTGAACTGATAAGAGTGAGAGGGAAAAAAGATGACAACGAGCGAAATACAAGTGAGCGGAGTGAAGGAGTGAACCTGGCCAATATTTTCAGAAATGGTTTCATTGGGAAAGTGGTGCAGCACCAGAATATATCTGATCTTCGCGATTTTATGTAAAAACAAATTACTGGCGTCAATGCGCCAATGGCCACGCGGCAAATCTCTTCCGCTTACTCGGAGTGCAAAATACGATTAAATATGACTTTTTTGGTGATTTACTGCTTGGCTCACCATCTTGTTAGTTGTAAACAACAGAAAATTTAAAAAATATTGCTGAAATTCGATTTAAGTATAGTCCAATTGTTTGATGTGCGGCCTGACGTCATTTTTTCCTCTAAAAACGTATTTCTTTGTTGTCAATTGGTGGCATGTCAAATAATTTGTTAAAAACAAAATATCAAAAGATCTTGCGTGGAAATAAAGAAAATTCAAACCTGGATGAGCATCCCACAAGGAATACACAAAGGACCAAAGCGAAAAGTGAAACGATTAAAAGATGTTTTGCCTTGAGGAACCAGCGTAGGCTCGTCAGTGGTTCCACTGGTCACCCTTCCCATACATTATTAAACACCATCATACACTTTGATTTCCAACTTTGTATCACTCACATATAGGCATCGTTCCGCACCGATTTTTAACTTCTTTTTTGTTTTCCACTGGTCGTTGGTTAAAGCGGCGTTGCCATAGATATCGTCAATGTTATGCAAAATTTCATTTCTTGGGGAGGTTGCATCATTAGACAAAGCTTGCCAGGTGCTCATCCCGTCCAACTTTTTTAAAGAACTAAAAGATGAAAGCAACAAAAATATATACACCTTATTATCCCTAGAGTCAAAAGAGCTTCAACATAGTGGCCATGTCAAATTAGATAGCGTTTTTACAATCTAATGTTTCCCATTTTTTGAATTTCTTGCAAAATTGGTCTGAAAGCGAAACAAATTGAAAATGTGATTTTTTTTTAGGAGCATAGTCTTCGCTGGCATAACTTGGATAAGTACCATTGCGGAACGATGCCTATATGTGAGTGATTCAAAGTTGGAAATCAAAGTGTATGATGGTGTTTAATGATGTATGGGGAGGGTGACCAGTGGAACCACTGACGAGCCTACGCTGGTTGCCCAAGACGAAACATCGTTTAATCATTTCGCTTTGGTCCTTTGTGTGTTCCTTGTGGGACGCTCATTCAGGTTTGAATTTTCGTTATTTCCACCCAAGATCTTTTGATCTTTTGTTTTTAGATTTTTTCGGTTGATGTAACTGATTTGGAGTTTAACTTCTTTTTTTTAAACAATTTGTCGTTGTCAATTTGAAGTAACAGTTGAAACAATCAACGACCTGACATATTTTTATATATTTATTGTCGCTGTCTAAAATAATGTATCAAATACAGATCCAAAAAATGATGTCAGTCCGCTCATATTTTAAAATATGCGTGGGCCCTAGGCCACACCCAGGTAGTTATGTTCTTTGTACCCATATTAAATTTAAAATAGATTTGTAATAATTTGACCATAAATATATTTTTTCAAAATGAATTAATTTCTTAAAAACTTTAAACTAGCTTGCGTCGGATATTCTTGCTCGAAAATGTGTTTTCCTTTTAGAATCAAACACTTAAGTATTTTTAATGCAATATTTATTTTACGACTAGATAGTTAGAAAATGGGTTTTTAAAGTGTTCATTTTGTAAACTGTTACGACTAATTAGAGGACGCTAAGTTCAGTCGTTTTCTAGTAAACCCACGACGTTAAATCAACGATTCCCACCGACTGTAGTTAAGGTTGCAACGTCGCTACGACTCAAAAATGTATTCCCCAAATTAGTGCATAACTGGGTTTTACGCAACGTTGAAATAATGCTTGGGCGACTGTCAGCAGCGAGAAAGTGGTACAAAATTTGACTTAGCTGTCATTAGTATAGTTTTCTTTTCAGTTTGTCTTAAAGTTGACTTAGTTGTCCTGACAAAACTTATGTATACTTACTCGTTGGCCAGATTATTATACTCGCATGGATCATCGATGATATTAAATAAACATGGCGCCTGCAGGAGATGACAAGGCGTTGTCTCCGTATTTTTGTCAGTATCGTTATTACATTTACTAAGATACGCTTTCCCGCGCAGATCATTCATCTGGTCAATTGTGGCTTCTTTGCCGAGGGATTTAAGAGCTAGATAGGCTGGACTATTCAAAATTTGGGAAATGTTGTATGAGTAGTCGCGCCCCGAAGGACCGTACCAGTGGTCCCATATGCCATCGTAGGTTGTTCCTTAAATTACAAAGCAAATTAATTAAAAAACGATTCTATTTACTAAAAAAAGGCGAAGCCTCATTGCCGAATTCTTTAGGAGAAAATTTAAATGCTAAAAACAGTTAAATGAATTAAAGGGTTCCGAGTGATTCATTATATTCAAATGAACTTGATTATTAATGGAGTTAGAAGAAGCTGTAGGCAGTATAAAAGTTCGATACCAAATTTTTCATAACCTTTTAGATGATAAATGTCAAAACTATCAAATGCCATTCGACTTTTTCACATGACATTTGAAATTTTGAGTGAGATACCCAGTAAAAGAGACAGGGAAATAGCATTAAATAGTTTAAAAACAATAGTTTTACCAATCAAAACTTTCCACTGGCCGACGGTTAAAGCGGCGTTGCCATAGATATCGTCAATGTTATGCAAAATTTCAATTCTTGGGGAGGTTGCATCATTAGACAAAGCTTGCCAGGTGCTCATCCCGTCCAACTTCTTTAAAGAACTAAAAGATGAAAGCAACAAAAATACCATATATACCATATTATCAGGTCAGTCAAGTCACACCCCCACCCCCCCGAAAGATATTCGACTTTTGATATGCTTATAATTTCGAACCAATTTCAAACTAATTTTAAACCACTTTTAAAAATTTTGAACCACACTCCTTCCTGGTTTTTTTTAACATCAAAATGGGGAGTGCAGCCAGACGTCAAGCTACACCCCCTCATTTAAAGCGTAGAGAAAAATGAAAAGCAACTATCTCACAATTAGGGACTAATTTCGAAAAACCCGCTAGCAACCCCGTTTTAATAAAAAAAAATATGGTGGGGTGTCTAGGTTGACGTCAAGCCACACAGTTTTGATATGCTTATAATTTGGAACTCCTGGTTTTTTAGCTTGACGTCCGGCTGCACCCCCCATCTTGAATATTAAAAAAACCGGAAGGGGCGTGGTTCAAAATTAGTTTGAAATTAGTTGAAACTTATAGGCATATCAAAACTCGAATATCTTTCGGGGGGGGGGCGTCAAACTGCACGCCCCACCATTTTTCTAAAAAACAATTTATTTTTGTTGATATGAGGAGTTCAAAATTAGTTCTTAGTTTTGGGATGGTTGCTTTTCATTTTTTTCTACGCTTTAAATGAGGGGGGTGTAGCTTGACGTCCGGCTGCAGCCCCTATTTTGAATATTAAAAAAACCAGGAAGAAGTGTTGTTCAAAATTTTTAAAAGTGGTTCCAAATTAGTTCGAAATTATAAGCATATCAAAACTCGAATACCTTTCGGGGGGGAAGAGAGAGGGGTTGGCTTGACTGAGCTGTATTATCTATCATATTAAACACCGTCTGTAAAATCTTTCCCGTTCTCTGGATTTCTTGCAAAATTATTTTGAAGGTCAAATAAATTGAAAATGTGATTTTTTTTAATTAAATTTTTCCACAAAACATCAACGTCCGGCTATGAAATCTTAGAACCAGCCTGGGAGGTTGTTTCGATACTTTGGCAGTAAAGATAACACCTAAAATTTTGCAAAATTATGTGTATTCTTTTGAGTAAAATCATAGATATCTTTACAATATTATTTATGTCGGACATTGTTTTAGAACCTCTGTCAAATTTTTTTCAAAATAATGTCAACCATATACCTTGCATCAAGCTTTTTACATTATATAAGAAAATTTTAAATCTCTATAGCATTAATTACTAATTTCAAAAAATTTCTTTATTCATTCAAGCAGCTTCTAAACAAATTTTAAAAAATTAATTAAATGAATATCTTTTAACTGGTATATCAAGAGAAGAAGTAAACAGTCTTATAAAAGTAAAAAATAACTAAATCAAGAGTTTTCCTTCTTTCTTTTTTTGACAGTTTCTTATACTTACGTCAAAACTCTTTACTTTCTTGTTTTTATTTAGTTTTCCTTTTTAATTTTAATTTATTCTTGTTTCCTTCTTTTTCGTTTTTAAGTTTTCGTCTCTTGTACTTGTCAAAAAATGGCAAAAAATATATATTTTTATAATAATTTGCCTCTGCGCGCGAGTTGTACTCTTGCAGGGCTTTATTTGTTGAGCTCGTGGTTAATTTGGTTTTTGAGAATGGTGTCTCATTTTGTAAATATCTTTTATAATTTATATAATTATTTAGAATCATATAACTTTATTGTACAGTGTATTTGTTTATAACTGGAACACTCAGTATCTTTTTTATCAATGAAAATAAAGAGTAGGTTTGAATTCAAATATTTCTTGGCAAATTGCAACGAACTTAACCGCTATAACAACTTTTTTTTGTTCTCTTTGGTACACAGGGTGTGGCAATAAAGCTAATTTTTTTTTAAATGGAATACCCAGTATATTTTTGCATTTTTGAATTTTTCAAAAAATTAGCTTTACAAAAATACCAAAGACTATTGAAATATCTTTTGCAGTTTCTGAGATATTTGCGTTTAAAATTCTAATAAAATACATTAGAAACGATCACCTGATCAACCTACATTACCTTCAATCGTTTTTTTTTCAAGGCCACTAGATTTTTAAGTTTATATTGTTAAAATAAAGAAATACATTCATGGCCCACTTGGTAGCTTGATCAGTTGGTCATTTCCAATATATTTTAATTTTGACAATTATTAAAACTTAAACGCAAATATCTCAGGAAATACAAAAGATATTGAAATAGTGTTTGATATTTTTGTAAAGCTAATTTTTTAAACAATTAAAAAATGCAAAAATAAACAGAGTGAAAAAAATTGTCTTTGTTGCCACACACTGTATACCAAAGGCAACAAAAAAAAGTTGTTATAGCGCTTAAGTTCGTTGCAATTTGCCAAGAAATTTTTGAATTAAGACCTTCCCTTTATTTTTGATAATAAAAAAGATACAGTTATAAGCAAACATCAAACATTCATGTGTGGAGTAAAATCTGTATTTGTTGTTTGGTTAAAAAAATTCAATTTATATTATATTTTATAACAATAAATCCTACATAATAAAAATAAATAGCAGTGTCATTGATTAAAGGAAAATTACTCTAATGGCAGTGTTAGCATTTTTCATTTGACTTTATTTTTGATCAAGCTTAGAATAAAAGCTAACCTTATATTATAACCTGATGCTTCTAAGAGTGTGGGCAACCAATCAGCTATGTGCATCATTTGATTTGAGACTCTTTTGGGCTTTTGCAAAAGGGGACTCCATATTAGAGCGGCACCTCTCACACCCCCTAAAAATTATTTATCGTAAAATTTATCTCATGACACCGACCGGTGTCAAATGCAAAATTGTAAAAAAAGATAAACCTGTTTGGGTAGATCAACACCTTCTCCAATAGGCCAGAAAACTGGGCCCTTATTCTTGTCCGTGAATGTGAACAAATTTTTCACTTCTTACCTGTTTTGAACCATGTGAAAAGTGAGAGAGGCAAATACTCACCAATGACTACTCACCTCACAGGTCGTCAAGAATACGGGCCCTGGTTTCAAGAGGGCCACCATCTGGGGCATAGTCACAAAGGTTTAATGGTTTTATCTGAGTATAACAATGTGGTTTGTTACACTCGGGTTTTATAGCGTAATCTTTCTCAGGCAGGAAAAATTGCGCGTTTTTAAATAAGACCGTGTTCTTGTTCACTATCCCTTACGTACTTGTACTAGTTGCTACGTTCGGTATATACGTCCGATCAATGAGACTGCTCCAAATCGTTCGTGCCGTTTTCTTTTTGTCGCGGTTACGGTTAACCTTGGTCCTAAAATTTCCCAGAAGTATAAGCAAACGAAGGAGACCATATCTTTGAATATTGTTTAAATTTACAGATAATTGTTTATGTTTACATGTGTATATAATCAAAAGTTTTTAATTTCTATGAATTTCCGGATTATACTTAAATTTTCATATCAAAAATGCTATGACGTCATGTATTGGCTGACATGAACAGAAAAAAATCGATGTAGACAGCGCATCCTGTCATGCTCGATGCCTTGAGAATCGGAATCAGCCTTTTTTTCCGGTTCAGAATGAACAATTATCTGTAAATTTAAACAAGTTATTACACAATCGAGCTCTCCTTCTTTTGCTTATCCTTCTGGGAAATTTTAGGAACAAGGTTAACCGTAACCGTTACAAAAAGAAAACAGCTTCGGCAATTTGTAGCGAAGGTAGGGGAGGTAAATCTGGCGCGTTTGTTTAATGAATCCAGATCAATCGGGGGATTTTAAGAAAAAGTAGTGGAAAATCAAAACCATTAAAGTACGTTTTTATGTAAGCTTCAGTCAGTCATAAGATAGGTTGAAAACGCTCGCGCTATCGGCAAAGACTGTCGCGAGCTTTTTGAATCGAAAGCTGAGGGGTGATTTATAAACTGGAGTTGAGTGGCACATTCTGAAGTGTTCTTTAAATTCCCTGTCTCCTAATCGTGGGACTTTTTCTCCAGCAAAGCCAAAGAGCTTATTGCAGTCTTCTGAACAGTTAACCTCGTTATCATTGCTACAAACACAAAAAATGAGTCGACAGGAGGAGAACGAAAACATGTAAGTATTGTTTATAATTTTTGGGTTACCATTCTTGTGTTGTTTAACTTTGAGAGCTTTTTTGGTATCAAAGCTGCATGCAGTCTAGAGTTGCTGCAAAGTAAAAAGTCCAGTTACTCAAGTTTTAATGCATAATACCTAATGCTTGTTTTATTTCCATTTCTGTCTATTTCCCTTCAAAAAGCAGAGGGAGAAGACAAAATTGTGCGTTGGGCATTAGCCATTAAAACTTGAGTAAATAGTCCTTAAGCCGTAAGACACAACCAGTAAGAAATAAAAATCATTCATTTTTTGTTTATTTCTGTGAACTATAAACATCAACTTTGATAACTCATAGTTCATTTTCCTTGTGTCTTATGGCTTACTTTTTATGGTACAGCAACTCTAGACTGCAGCTTAACCTAAAAAGTCAGTCAAGGTAAAGTTTAAGACAAGAAGAATGTTGTAATTTTATCTTGCTAAAATACAGTGCTGTGGGGTAAATTGTTCTTTTACTAACTCTACACCCAATCAAGCAAAGTACTATTGTTTTGTTACTATTCTATTATTGTTTTTTTTACAGTTTCAAACAAAAAAACTTCCCAAAAAGTCATAAGAAAAATGATATGTAAGGTATTCAAGGAACAACCTGCATATTGCCACCACAGTGTAGCTACACGGGACCAAAGAATATCTTGAGAACACATACGGATTTCTATAAGTTGGTTTATTAATTGGAGGTAAATAATATATTTTTCATTACCCAAAGAGAGTCTTCTGTAAAAATACAAGTTGTGTTTGTTTTTTAGTTGAAATTATTCTAAAACTAGTGGCGTAATTGATTTTCTTATATCACTTTTAATAACAGACAATTTTAATTCTAAAAATTAAAGGTGCTCAGTATTTTGTCGTTATAACCTTAGATTATAACCATCTGTTCATCCTTTTTAAATCTATGCAATATAGACATGCACTGAAAAAAAAATCAGAAATTTATTTGACTTATACTTATTTGAGTCAAATAAAATTTGTTTTACTCAAACAAATAATATTTGCCATCAATAAATGCGTTTATTTGGCTCAAACTCAAAATTTATTTAACTTCAATATTTGAAATATCTATTGGTATCAAATAAATATTTATTAGAAGTAAACAAATTTTATCCACTACCTTATCAGAAACTGACCCTAACCTGACCTAAGGGGCGAAAATGTCACTTTGCCTCCCTAGGGAATTTGCATATTATTATATTATTGAATAATAAAGTATTGCTTGGTTTAGGTATTAATTACACACTTGCTCTTAAATTTAAAGGTATACCGGGGCTATCTGCTTCATTTTATTTTAAAGAAAGAAAAGAAACAAGCATTTGTGCCTTAATAGACGGGTAAACTCAAACCAAAAAGAAGTGTATACCTATCTACGTAATAAAAATTAATTTGTGTTGGTATCTGCTACTCATATAGTCCTTAGTTATTGTTTTTTTTTAATTAATAAGGGATATAAATGTTGTTTTCTCGCATAGTGCATATATTTTGATATCTACATTTATTACAGGCAAATAAATGAGTAGGGGCTGCAAATACTCATTTATTTCTATCAAATAAGTGTTTGTTTAAATCAAATAAACATTTATTTAATTGGAACACACGTTTATTTAATTGGAACACACGTTTATTTGATTGGACCACATGTTTATTTAATTGGAACACAGGTTTATTTGATTGGAACACAGGTTTATTTATTTATTATTTGCAGCCACTACTCATTTATTTGCTGTTTAAGGAAAACAATAAACAAAACAAACTTTTGACTGCAAATAATGTAATATCTAAACAAACGTTTATTTTAAATAAATAAATTTGTTTTTTTGGCTTTCACATAAATCTTATTTGCTGTAAAATTTGAATTTCAAAATTTTAGACTTTTGACTATAATCCAAACTGATTTTATCCAAAACTCTTTATGCAAGGTTTTTCGAAGCTCCAGTAAAAACTTACATTTGCAAACAAAAACGTAGTTTTCTTTCAAGTTAGGTTAGCATTTTGCTGCTTGAAGGTTAAATTGGGTGGAAAAATGTCTATACGTCCGTAAGGACGCAGTGAAGTAAGGACCTACTTACGCTACCTATTTTAATTCTAAATATAAAACATTTTTATTTTAAAGCAAAGAATAACCGACCCTGACCTGTTAGTCAGCGTAAGCGACGCGGACATTCTTCCTTCACTGGGCAACAACGTACTCAACTAAAAAGCCAGTTAACTCACTTTCGTTTTAGTATCCTTTGGCCTATGGTCGGTGCCATATTGACACCAAACTGATAGAAAATCCATGTTTTACTTGTCAATTTGGTTATAAAAATGGCAGCCACAATAGGCTAAAGGGCACTGAGGCGGTAGGAGTTAACAGGCTTTTTAGTTGAGAATGGTGTTGCACTGGGTGACAAAATACGCCTTAAGCGGTCAACTCCGCAATTTCTTTCAGTTTTTTTTGTTGATTAATAAGATAAGATTGTAATTTCCCGAATTCAGTTTCATGGAGTGAAAACTGATTTATGGGACAAAATTCTGTTTTTTTGTGGTGGGGTATTTAAATAAAGAGGACAACAAATTTTTCTTTTGGGAGGAGCATAATTTTTTAAGGGGGTAAGGGTAAGGGTAAAGTTTTTTTTGGGGTGGGGTCAAGCTTTTTTAAGGCGGTGAGCATTCTTTTATGCGGAGGGTCAAAATATTTTCCCCAGGCGAAGGGCACGATTTTTTTTTGCCACGTACAACTTACATATTTTACATATAATTACACGTAGGTAATGTTAAACTATTCTATTAACTAGGTTACTAACAAAGAAGAGGAATTTCCGCCAAAAAAGCTTCCTAAAAATTTGGATTCAAATCAGGAAAAAGAAACTGACACAAGCACACCCATAGAGAAACAAAATCACGCAGTTTTAATAACAGTTCAGGAAGATTCAACTGATGATTTAATAAACAACATCCCACCCAAGATCCCAGTTTTGAAATTGATGCCTGAAAATGCAACAATGATTCAAGAATATCTGTTGCCATCCACTAGCAGAGCAACAGAAAATAGCACCCAAGCTGGTAGGTATTTCAGTGTATATTTTTCTTTTTAGATTTACTTTTTATTTACATTTATTATGTGTATTTATTATTCTATAAAAAATAAAAACAAATTAATGTAAAAAATAAAAATAAAACAGACAAAAACACAGGCACACCTTCAACCCTATACATACCTAGCAAAACTGATTCGTTGAGTGATTTTGTTTTTGTTTTAAGTTGTTAAGAAAAGTAGATTTAAGTTGTTAGCAATTTGCTTTTGTTTTTAAAAAACAAAGTAATCTGATTTAGTTTTAAGTTGCTTAAGTCTGCAGAAATTTAACTAAATATTTACTGCCATGTAATATTCTAAAACAAATGTCTACGATAATAAAACTTTATATCTGATAAAATCAATATTATTTTTTTTGTACTTTTTCGACCTGAAATACCTATTTATAAAATGAATATTCATCAAAAATATATTATTAAAATATTTATTTGTAATAATTAAATATTTATTTATCCGTAATAAATATTTATTTGACTAAAAGGAGTTCTGATGTAGAGTAAATAAATAAGTATTTGTATGAAACAAATATGTATTAAATCCCAATAAATCATAAATTTTTTTAAATTTCAGTCAAATAAATTTTTTATTATAGTCAAATATATAATTATTGTAGGTAAATAAAATAATTTAAACATTTACTAAATCATTTGTGTGTGTCAAATAAATATTTGTTTAAAATAAATTGAAATATCCGACCTAATAAATACAATTTTATTGAAGTCAAACAAATATGATCTCATGATAAATAATCGAAATATTGACATCAAATAAATAATTCGTAGCTACCAAATAAATGATTTTTATCAAAAAATAAATATTTATTTGAGAAAATGATGTTGTTGGCGTATATGGAACAAATCATTTAGTTGATTCAACTCCATTTTTATTTAAGTCAAATAAAAATTTTTTTCAGTGTGATAATAATTATGTCAGTATTGCAGCATGACATATTTTGTAAAGGCTTGTATTACCCAAAAGATTATATTAGACTCTTTATTTGATCATTGTATAATTTAGATTTTTGCTGATAGAGTGTTGATTGTGACAAGTACATTAAATAAATAAATATAATTAATATTAAGTTTAGTCAATAAAACAGATATTACATAACTCAATAAAATTTGATATTATACAATACATACAATTAATTTTTTTTTTTTAAATCAGAACTTACAATTAAAATTGCAAAAGGTAGCCTACAACATTAAAAATAAAATTGCAAAGGATAGCCTACAGCCATTAGAGTAAAGGAAAAATAAAAAGAGGAGCGAAGGTATAAGCTTCAGCGTGGACGCCGACCCCTACACCTGCGCAGCTGGCTGCCCCGCGACGTGGCCTCGACTGGTGTAAAATATTGTTTCGGTAGCTAGCGACATCACTTTGGCACAACATCTGCTTAACTAAAAGGCCAGTGAACTCTTTTTCGATTTAGTATCCTACTGACAGAAAATCCATGTTTTACCTGTCAATATGGTGATAAAAATGGCGGCAATCTATGGCTAAAGGGCACTGAAGAGATAAGAGTTAACTGGCTTTTTAGTTGAGAACGGTGTTGTTTGGCAGTGGGATTATAATTAATACGTGTCGGCAATCCAAAATGTGAGAAGAAACTACTGATAATAAAATATGAAATCTGTAGAATGGGTCTTCTTTACGCAACTATTTTACTAAATTGATTGCTAAATAAACTATATAATAATAGATAATAGATCTAATTTAACTTATTTCTGCTCTTTTCAGGTACAATGGTTTTTATGGTGTTTTTTTCCTACATACTTTTAATATTTGAAGCCTCCAAGTAATCGAGCGCCGTTTTTATGAATGATATGACAAAAAATAAATACAAACGTTTTTTACAATTTTTAAAGTGCTTTTAAAATTATGGAGGTGCCTGTTAAAATTTAATTATCAGGAAAAACATTTCAATTGAAGAGGTCGTTATCTTTGGAGTTGGAGTATATATGTGCCACGCTAGAAACCGGTGAACCGATTTTGATAACAGTGGTATCGCTGGAATGCTAAGAATCTCGACAGTGATATACTAGGTTTAACTTATCTGATAACGGATAAAATCCAATTAGTATTGTTAAACATAACCTAGCATGTCAAGACTTTAACAAGGGTGTCCATACGAGTACGCGTGCGAGTACCAAGGCGAGTAGGCGTTTAACTTATCTGATAATGGGAAAAATCGAATTGGTTTTGCTATACTTAACCCAGCATGTCAGGACTTAAACAAGAGTGTCCATACGAGTACGCGTGCGAGTAACAAGGCGAGTAGCCGTTTAACTTATCTGATAATGGGAAAAATCGAATTGGTTTTGCTAAATTTAACCCAGCATATCAAGACTTAAACAAGAGAGTTCATACGAGTACGCGTGAGAGTAACAAGGCGAGTAGGCATTTAACTTATCTGATAATGGGAAAAATCGAATTGGTTTTGCTAAACCTAACCCAGCATGTCAAGACTTAAGCAAGAGTGTCCATACGAGTACGCGTGCGAGTAACAAGGCGAGTAGGCGTTTAACTTATCTGATTATCGGAAAAATTGAAATAGTTCTGCTAGACTTAACCTAGCATGTCAAGACTTTAAAAAATGTCCATACGAGTACGCGTGCGAGTAACAAGACGAGTAGCCGTTTAACTTATCGGATAATGGAAAAATTCGAATTGGTTTTACTAAACTTAACCCAGCATGTCAAGACTTAAACCAGAGTGTCCATACGAGTACGCGTGCGAGTAACAAGGCGAGTAGGCATTTAACTTATCTGATAATGGAAAAATTCGAATTGGTTTTACTAAACTTAACCCAGCATGTCAAGACTTAAACCAGAGTGTCCATACGAGTACGCGTGCGAGTAACAAGGCGAGTAGGCATTTAACTTATCTGATAATGGGAAAAATTGAAATAGTTTTGCTAAACTTAACTCAGTATGTCAAAATTTAAAGAAGAGTGTCCATACGAAGACGCGTGCGAGTAACAAGGTAAGTAGGCGTTTAACTTATCTGATAATGGAAAAAATCCAATTAGTTTTGCTGAATTTTTTCTATTATCAGATAAGCTAAACGCCTACTCGCCTTGTTACTCGCACGCGTATTATTATGGACACTCTTGTTTAAGCCTTGACATGCTGGGTTAAGTTAAGCAAAACTAATTCCATTTTTGCCATTATCAGATAAGTTAAACGCCTACTCGCCTTGTTACTCGCGCGCGTACTCGTATTGACACTCTTATTTAAGTCTTGGCATGCTGGGTTAAGTTTAGCAAAACTACTAATCGCCTACTCGCCTTGTTACTCGCACGCGTAATCGTATGGACACTCTTCTTTAAGTCTTGACATGCTGGGTTAAGTTTACCAAAACTTATTCGATTTTTTCCATTATCGGATAAATTAAACGCGTACTCACCTTGTTACTCGCACGCGTACTCGTATGAACACTCTTGTTTAAGTCTTGACATACTGAGTTAAGTTTAGCAAAACTATTTCAATTTTTCCTATTATCAGATAAGTTAAATGCCTACTCGCCCTGTTACTCGCACGCGTACTCGTATAGACACTCTGGTTTAAGTCTTGACGTGTTGGGTTGATTTTAGCAAAACTAATTCGATTTCTCACATTATCAGACAAGTTAAACGCCTACCCGCCTTGTTACTCGCACGCGTACTCGTATGGACACTCTTGTTTCTTTTGGGTTAAGTTTAGCAAAGCTAACTTGATTTTTTCCATTATCAGATAAGTTAAACGCCTACTCGCCTTGTTACTAGCACGCGTACTCGTATGGACACTCATTCCATTTTTTTATTATCCACTGTGATCTTACAAAATTATTTTTTTTTACTTTACGAATGAAACAGTTCCAGTAGGAGCAGTATCTTGACATTTTTAAAATTTTAAGACAATTTTTTATTGCGATACAATATGAGATTGCCGAATCTGTATAAACTCGAGCTCGAAGCGAAGGAAAACAGCATTGCGGGGAACTACCAAGCCACTCGGTGAATCACGTCCCAGGAGAACGCGAGCGCCATCTCAACGTCAGGACCAAAAAGCGTCCACGATATTTTACTTAGACTTCGCCCACCTTTTTATTTTTCCTTTAATCAATGCTACAGCATTAAAAAAGTTAAGTCTAAACATATCTGGAAACTAGAGCTAAAGCTTAATTAAATGAAAGGTAATAAAAAAAACCCATCAGTCACACAAAGATTTCTGTTCCACAGACCTACTAACGTTTTCTGAAAAAAATGACTATGCAGTAAACGTAAAGTTTGTATCTTTAACTATCTATACTTATTTACCTAGTAATAAAAGGCTTGGGGGGGGGCTGGCAATGGTAGAAAAAATTGTCTACCCCTCTCCTATAACATATTAAAGCCTTCTGATGTTTTCTGATTTCGACCCATGGGGATTTGGTTTATTATTTGTTGTCCGTGCTCTACAGCACAAAGAGCCTCTAAAACCATGTTATTTATGGTACCTTTAAGACTTAATATCCCAGCAGCCGACAAAAAAATAAAATCGGTTAAACAACAAAAACTTAGGTTAGAAAGTTTAAATCTGAACCCGTTCGGTAATGCGACTTGCTCGGATTAATCGACAATCAGCTAATCAAAAATCCGTCTGATCTACGATCTATATACCGAACTTAGCTAGTGTAGATAGCGACTTCCCCATTCGATTTTTAATAATCGATCGACTGATTTGAGATTGATGACAATATATCTACCGTTGAAAGTGCGTAAGAGATAAGAATTGCGGACACGGCCGTATTTAACATCGATATGCGAGCTTATTTTTAAATATTTTAGAAGGAAGGATTACTCTAAAATATCGTAAAATTTTTTGTGACTGGATTCTTTTTTAAAGAGTCAAAATTTGGATTTAAGTTAGCATAACCCGAGGCATAATCTCTTAAATGAGAAAACCGTTTTTTATGCCCAAGCCGTCTGTTTTAAGCCAAATTCAGTTTTTATCCTTAGTGGAGAAGGTAGTGGTAGACACCTACTTGTATTCTGTATATACCATGTTATGCATAAGCCAGGCTAAGCGTAGTTACTACCTTAAACCAACTCCAGCTAGAAATAGCCCACTCATTCCAAAATAATATTTTTTGATTTTCACCTATTTTTAATTTGTACTAATCAATTTTTCTTGAGTTTTTTTTCGTTTACCAGTCAAAACCGTAGTCAAATATGATTAAATCGATTTTAACGGTGAATTTGAATAAAAAATGCGCTTCTTCCAATTAGTTAATCTACAAAACTGTTAATCAAATTTGTATAAAATTTTTTACAGTGAAAGTCTAAAGCATCCCGGAACCATTCACGTGATTTTGCATAATTTTAAGTTTTTTTATAATAATTTTATGTATCCTAAAAATGTTTAATTCACGGTAATTATCGAATATTTTAAAAAACTAAATAAAAACAAGATATACAGGGTGTCAATGGTAGGAGATACGAAAAGGTTTAAATTAGGGCAAAGTTGGGCAATTTGATGCTTTGCTCGAAACTAAAAAAGAAGTTTACAAATTCTGGATAGTTCCGGAGATAGACGGAAAAACCGAAATCTTCATTTTTAGTTTTTATTTTTCCGCGCTCTTATTCTTAAAGCTGTCAAAAAAAGCTTCAAACTTTCTACAGGCACTTTTTTAGGATCTACCTAGTGAGAGCTCCATTTTTGAGACTTGACATTTCAGTGTGACAGGAGCACTGTAAAGTTCATTTTTTCTTATGGACACATCCTTTTTTTCTCCTGCCGTTTGGTTCATAAAGGATGACAGATAACATTTTGAAAGTTTATTTTGACAAATCACCTGACGTTTTGGGTTTATTGACCATCATCAGCCCAAATTTAATTTTTGCCTTTAACTTACTCAAGATATTTTGGAAACACGATTGCAGTACTTTTTTAAATTCTTAAAAATGACAGTTTTTTTTAAATGTTTTAATTTTTAATATTTTAAAAATACGTTTTTTGCTTTGTTTTTTAATCTTTGAATTAGGGCTGATAATGGTCAATTAACCCAAAATGTCAGGTAAAACTTGTCAAAAGGAGATTGTAAAATATCTGTCATCCTATATGAACCAAACGGCAGGAGAAAAAAAGCATGTGTCCATCGGAAAAAGTGAACTTGACAGTGCTCCTGTCACACTGAAATGTCAAATATCGGAAACAGACCTCTCATTAGGTAAATCTTAAAAAAATAACTGTAGAAGCTTTAAGCTTTTTTTGACAGCTTTAAGAACAAGGGCGCAGAAAAATAAAAACTAAAAATAAAGATTTCGGTTTTTTTCGCCTATCTCCGGGACTATCCAAAATTTGTAAACTTTTTTTGGTTTTGAGCAAAGCGTCAAATTGCGCAACTTTGCCCTAATTTAAACCTTTTCGCATCTCCTGCCGTTTAGGAGATCCCCATGGTAAGCATTGAATTTGGAACACCATGTATACCGGGTGTCCCAGAGTGAGTAACTTAGTAGAATATTTTGGAAACTATACAATGGAAACTTATCAAAATATATATATATATAAAATATATCTTTATGAAATATTCTCATATTTGCAGTGTTCCCATTTGCAGGAAAACTTGGCCACAACTTTCTTATTTTAAATTGAACACCCTGTATATTTTTTTTTGGATTCTACAAAATATTTTAGGTACATTTTATGTATAATGTCCTATATGTTCAACTGTTTTTAAAATATTGACAGGTGAAAATTGATATTTTTTAACTTTAACAGCCCGTAACATCGAAACGGTTAAGGATAGAACCAAACGGTTTTTACATTCTCTTGGTTTTTCACAAGCTATCGTTTTATACTATTTTTAACCCAGGGTTAAACTAACCTCTGGATATTTTAACCCTGGTATAGGACATTATACATAAAATATACCTAAAATATTTTGTAAAATCCAAAAATGCAAAAATATACAGGGTGTTCAATTTAAAATAAGAAAGTTGTTGCCAAGTTTTCCTGCAAATGGCAACACTCCAAATATGAAAGTATTTCATAAAGATAGTTTACATGGACTTATGTTAGAATCGAAAGTTTGAAAAGGTTCCATTGTATAGTTTCCAAAATATTCTAATAGGTTGCTCACCTTGGGACACCCGGTGTATTTTTTTGAAAAACCACGCGAATGGCCTGTAAGGGATACCAAAAGCCTCCGCTGTGCAAAATTTGGTTCATTTTTGATGTGCGGTTTATCTGCTTAACTAAACGAACTGTTTTTAGGATTCAAATTCACTTCTTTAGAATGTAAAAATGTGATAATTTATATCGGGCGTTTTTTTATTCGGCGTTTGATGGCCAATCTGACATTCCTTGGTGATGAAGTCAGTATTCATCTGTCCATCAGTCGATGTCACTAAACTCGGAAAAGCGTTGATTTGAAAATCGTGCCCATTGCTACAAAGTTTCGATATTATGTCTCTTCAGCTTCACTTTATGGTCAATTTTAAAACCTTTGCTAAAAATATCCCGTCATTGACGTCAAAAAAATATGATCATTTTAATCATAGATTAAGGAACTATAGATCCGTCACTTCACCCTTCCCCGCCAATAATTATTTTTCGCGAAAAGTGCGGTTATGTTTCTGCATGCAAAGGAACTGCCAACATAATAATATTTAGGTTGACAATACTCTTTCTAGAAATCTGCAGCTCCTCCTCTTACCCCTTCTAGGGTTGTCCGTCAGAGGGCACATTATGACAAAAGTGACAGAATGTCGGTTATGACTCATAACTTATGAGTTCCATTTTGAAAACTGAGGTTTGCCAGGGTTTTTAAAAAGTGATTTTGTGATTATTCCTGATCAAAAAATTGTGATTTTATCCGTCGACTACAATGGCTGAGAAACAAAGAGTTAGAGTGTGTTGTATTCAAAGCTGCGGAGACCGTGCCATGATCCCAATAAAAAAACGGGGAAACATCGTTTCCCCAAAGGCAATCCTGTAATTTTTCAGAAGTATAGTGAAGCCGTTAAACGCGAATAAACTAAGTGCTGATAAAATATATAACAGATTTTACGTGTGTGATAAAAATTTTGCTCCAGAGGACATTTTGCAGACTGGACGCAGAGGTCTTAGAGAGGGATGTCCCACACTTGCATTTGGACTCCATTTAACTATTTATATATAGTGTTAAAACACCCTTTCCTTATTTCATCAATTTAGTATGGCTAATTTTTGTGGATATCAATAATAAGTTAGAAAATGCGACACTTGTGTATTCCAAAGCAGGAGTATTAATATTATTTACACCAAGACTTTTTTCTGTTTCACAAATTTAGTTTGGAATACAAAAGAGTGGCATTTATTGTTTTTTATGTACTAAAAACAAGATATTAACATTTAAAAGAAATTTATTTAATATTTAAAAAAGCACGGACAAGATCATATTGTAATATTTTCTTTATTGTGAAAAATATAAACGAACATGTTTCGAAATATGCCATAATCTTTTATAATAAAACAACCAGAGGTTTTGTACTACAAGTGCATTATTATGGCTAATTTGTATTTATTTCTTAAAACTATGCTTTTTTATTTTAACTTAACATAAGTAACAATTTTGTTTTGTGTCTAGTAAAAAAGCAAATTTTTAAAAACTAAACACAAATTGCTTGCAAAGAAAGAACCCTACACAAATTACATTGGAAATGGCTATTGGCTAAATGTCATAATTTTTTTATATGTTGTAGTACTCAATAAACAAAGCACGAAAATAAAAAATGGAGATACGGAGCAGCTTTCTGAGATATGGAGCTTTAAAGTTGACGTGTTTTAAGGCTATATCTTTGGACATGTTCTAATTTTTTTTTCACAACTTTGTTGATTACCGCCAAAATAAAATAATTCGTTTCTGTATTTGTCCTGAATAAAACACCCTTTCCATCCAAGTAAAAATTTTCTTATATGGGTCCTTTGGTACCACCAACCAACCGGCGTTAATCAACAAAGTTGGGAAAAAAAAACTTGTACCATTTCCAAAAATATAGCCTAAAAACACGTCAACTTTAAAGCTATATATCTCAGAAAGTAATCCTGCTCCCTATCTCGTTTTTTTTTTATTTTTGTGCTTTGTTGATCGAGCACTACAAAATATAAAAAAATTATGACATTTAGCCGACAGTCATTTTTCAATGTAATTTGTGCAGGGTCCTTAAAAAAAGCGAAAATTTAAGCGAGCACCATCTAGTGGTCATATTACAAACTAACAAAGAATCGATAGTACGGTTATCGCGAATTTAACCGTGAGTCATCTAGTAGTCGTATTACAAATTAAAAAAGAAAAATCAATATAAAAGTATGGTTATTGGTCGCGTGCATATCTGCGCAGACTCGCCAAACTCCAAATAGTTCCGAACCGTTTAACATGTAACTGTCGTATTTATTGTAGCTCCTTAACCTATGATTTTAATATGCATTTCATTTCCGAAGTGCGACCCATCCTAAAGAATTATATGGGTCATTCCACGTCAGATTTACAAGCCAATTTTTAATTTCTTCAAAAATTTTTTCACCCACTCTTAATCGAAAAATAATCGACACGTATTTTTTTTCCAAAATAATATTTTCTTTCAAGTTATTATTTTTTGAACTTTCAAAGTTTAAAAAATTGAACATTTTTCAATCACTGATAACTCGTAAACTATTCTATGTATGAAAAAAATTGGCAAATAATAAAAGTTGCGTTTTCGTATGAGCTCACCAACAAAATTTTTCAAATATTTTTTTTTGTTATTTAACTCATGTATTCTGCAATTGTTCTAAACAAATTGATTTTTTTTTAACTTGGACCAATTTTTTTGTTTTTTTTTTCTTTGTAAATGTGTAGAATCATGTTGGAAAAATTGTGTAAACATTTCAGAGTGGATCTCGAAATACTTCAAGAGATATTTCAATTATACGAGGCCTATCACAGGGCGTCTACTAAAAAGTTGTTTCGCTCCGAGCAGCACGCGGCTGAAATACCCAGACTATTCCTTCTTGGATTCCTTCTTGGAAAATGAGTGCCAGTGATATTCGTGATTACATGTTGAGTGTCCGTCGCTATTGCGTTTCGTTCATTATTTTTTATTCACACGTTCCTTATATTGCATCTAGAGGCGTTTTCTCGCTTTTAAATTGTTTAAAAAAACCTTAATTAATTCATTTTCTCGCGTTGCAGCGGTGACGTCATATTTAAACTGGTTAAAAATATGTCGAAACGAAATCCATTCCCATTTCAAACCCAACGCGTGCGCAGAAGTTACGTCAAAATTTTATCTTTTTAAATTTTGTTTTTTTTTTTCTAAAAACTGTTTATGCTTTTTTAGATTGGAATGGGAACTCAAAAATTACATGGTGTTTTGCCAGACGAAAATTGCAAACTCAAAGTGAAAACTTATTGTTTCTGCCCGGATTTTAAGATAGTGAGTTTTTAGAAATCAGACTCAAAACGCGCACTCAAACGAAAATCATGTTGATCAAAATAAATGCGTACGATTTGCAAAAATAACTGTGACAAAAATTTAATCGATATACAGAGCATGACTTCTGTAAATTTCGTTAATATGTGTGCGGGTTATGTAAATGTTAATAAATAACATTAAGAAGATGATTAATGTATCAGTTATTAAAAAAAGAACAGTGTGAAACCCAGATTGCAAAGATAATATGGAATAATCCAGTCATTACGTATCTCTGAACTCTTGAGTCCAGGCGCGTGCTGCGTGGAGCGAAACGTAGGCCTATTATAGTGGAAATATCTCGTAAAGTATTTCGAGATCCACCCTGAAATTTTTACAGAATCTTCCCAACATGATTCTAAATATTTACAAAGAAAATTGGTCCAAGTTAAAAAACATTCAATTTGTTTATAAAAATTGCAGAATACATGAGTTAAATAACAAAAAAAAATATTTGAAAAATTTTGTGGGTGAGCTCATACGAAAACGCAACTTTTATTATTTCACAATTTTTTTCATACATAGAATAGTTTTCGAATTATCAGTGATTGAAAAATGTTGAATTTCTTAAACAAGTTCAAAAAATCATAAAAGAATGCGAGAAAAAATTTTCGAAGAAATTAAAAATTGGGTTGTAAAACTTACATATGTCAGGCTTCAAACATTCTCTAATTTAACTTTCTAACAAATAAATGTTCCTTACCTTCCCATAGGGTGTTTTTGACTCCTCTTAGAGGCCAATTTGAGGCAGCGTTGAGATTAAATCCTGCCGCTGCACCTCCATTGTCTGTCGTGAAAATCACGATACTATTTTGCAGCATTTTTTTGTTTTCCAAGGCCGTTACGACTTTCCCGACAGACTCGTCTAGTTTACTCATTATAGCTGAAAAAAAATTACCAAATTTTCAATAATTGTTTAAGAAATAAATGGATCCAGCAGCCACATACTAAGCGCGGAGTCCGGTGGGGACGCGGTAAGTACCCCCCCCCCTGAACTTAAGGAGTTTTCTGCAAAAGTTGCAAAAATTATCGCCTTTGGCGCTATAATACCATTAATATTTAACATTTTATTTTAATTTTGTAAAAAAAGATATAATTTTTCCAAAAATTATCGCCTGCGGCGCTATAACATATAATTTTTACGGTTGTCTCTGTCAATGTTCAGAAAAGTCACATAAATCTTGTCTTACCTTCTACATGGTGAGAAAGAACCCTGCACAAATTACATTGGGAATATTTCGGCTAAATGTCATAATTTTTTTATATGTTGTAGTACTCGATCCATAAAGCACAAAAATAAAAAAAACGAGATAAAGAGCAGGATTACTTTCTGAGATATGGAGCTTTAAAGTTGACGTATTTTAAGACTTTACAAAATACAACGATTCGTTTTTCTATGTGCCCTGAATGAAACAACTTTTCCATCCATGTAAAAATATTTCTATAAGGGTTCTTAGGTATCACCAGAAAAGTCACTGATTTGTAAAAACGAAAGAAAATTACCTTTTTTCAAAAAATTACAATTTTTATTTTCTTTAAAACAAACGGCCACATTTTAATAGTTTTTACATATGTTAATAAAAATAGTAAGCTAAAAAAACATTTTTGCTTGAGAGGTACCATTAACTGGGAAAATGGTAGGTACCTTTAATGCTTTTTAATTTTTTTAAATTTCAAATAACTTATAAGGGTAGGTTATACCAACTTTTTATGGACAAATTCAATTTACCGATAGGTATTCATTGGTACCTGTATTTTACCAATCAAATTGCTCGTGTGTTATATGCTTTTAGGCTAACTTAAGGTTGCCGGTAACGAATATGATAAAATTCCGGTCGTTTACACTGTGTTCCCAATAGAATGCGTAAAATTATCTGACAGCAAACGACGCCGTTTCTTAAGCAAAAGTTTGACTTTGTCAAGCCTACCTTGATTTTGTTTAAATACAAAGCCGCCGCATGTCGCCATATTAAATATATCTAAAGAGTTTTAACTTTTTGCACAAATGCATGCGTAAAAACTATTTTTCCGCACTTAAGTAGGAAAAAAACTTTACCTCCTTTTTTTTCTCGTAGAAAAACAGTAATAGTAACCGGAAAAATGTTATCAAATTCGTTACCGGCGACCCCAAGTTAGTCTTAAAGCATATAAGATAAATACAGGTACCAAAATTTTTCTCCAATATTAAAAATATTAAAAAACATTAAAGGGGCCTACCATTTTTGAAATTTATGGTACTACTCAAGCTAAAAATTTTTTCTTTAGCCAAGTGGCATTTTTTTTTAATAACATAAACGAAAATTTTTAAAATCTGGCCGTTCGTTTTCAAGAAAATGAGAATTGTAATTTTCTTAAAAATGGTCGTTTTCTTTCTTTTTTAAAACTTATAAAACGGTGACTTTTTTGGTGGAAGGGGTGTTTCGTTCCAGACAAAAAGAGATTTGAATTATTTTATTTCGGCGGTAATTAACAAAGTTGTGGAAAAAAACTTGGACCATGTCCAAAAATATAGCCTACAAACAGGTCAACTTTAAAACTCTATATCTCAGAAAGTAATCCTGCTCCCTATCTCGCTCCCTCTGTGCTTTGTTGATCGAGTACTACAACATATATAAAAATTATGATATTTAGCCGAAAGCCATTTCCAATGTAACTTGTGCAGGGTTCTTTCGACACTTTTTGATGTTTTTGATACGCGTAGTATCAATTTAACTCCTAGTCTTGCTAATAAATTTACAAAATATTATTAAAAAAAAGATTACGCAGTTTTTCTTAGAACGTTAGGATAAATATTAAGGACCCAGTGTTTTTATTTTAAATAAGGCAATAAGTTAAAATGCCACTTTCCAGAATTGCGACCATTATTTCAAATTTCTTGACAGCTGTGTGTAAAAAGCGGTTTATCTCTGGAACTATTTATAGTACAGTAAAATTGTCATTTGAGGTCGAAAAAAATTCGGAGAGGCTGAGTTTTTGGTATGTTCTTTCAGGGGGTCCAAAAGTAAACCTCCCAAATTTGTTTTTCCCCCACTCCTCGGGAACCATCGGCCATTTTGAAAAATCTTTGTAACCGACTTTTCTCCATTTCTATTAGTCAGAGGCGAAAAAGTCTGAAAACAAAAATATTTTCAATATTTTTGTCCAAGTGCTCAACTTTCTGTAGTTAGTTTCCAAAAAGATAGAGGGCGCCAAAGGTACAAAAAAATCAGTTTTAACGTATTTTGACCAACAAAAATTGATTTTTTTTAAACTTTAAATAGGAAAGTTTTATAAAAATATGTATATTATTTATAAATAAAAATAAACAGTCTCTGAGCTACAGCGGCTGAAAGTCCGTAAAATTTCTGGACATGCATGAAGTCGCGAAGTCGAAGTACAAATGAGGGATCAAATTAAAGCCTGTGGCGTACGCCACACAAACGAACCAGTGTGTCGCCATGAAAATTGCCGAAAGTATCTGACAGAGTGACATTGAGTTGGGTAGAGTCCGATTATTAAGTAAATGGGCCACGACAAGCACTGACGATGCGCGGCGCTTGTTGTCTCTGTTTGAGGCAGTCTCGAACACTGTGGCAGGAGCGTACGTATCGTCACTGCCATTTCAAATAAATGAATAAGTTAAAGAATTATAAAATGATAAAAAAATAATTATTTGCAAGCCGTTATTTTGAATTTGGTTAGCTGATGTGCTGTGCTGAGTTCTCAAATACTTTATTTACATATTATACATTTCAATACTGAATTGGGTTAGTTTATGTTTTATTGAGTTCTCAAATAAAATGATAATATTATGAATAATAACTTGTTTAATTTTTGACCTTTCTTCCTTTTTGCAGAAAAATAATTGTACTTAATTAAGAGGATAACATACAGGTGTAAAACGCGAAAATGTGGAAAATTACTTAACATTTATTGGAGAGAGAGGACTTTCCAATTAATTTTAATAAATTTAAAAGGTATCCTACTTGAAACATTTTTTGAAAAAATGTTTCATTTTTTCTCAAAATTGTTTCTAATTGTCAGCCTTCTGCCTATCCTTTTCATGCATATGCCGTTCGCCACCTATTTTTAAACAACGGAAACATAAATAAAATCAAATTACAGGATGATCAACAGATAATATGATGATAATGATGATTAAAAACAAAAAAAACTATTACCTAGTGTTAAAAAACGCCTTTTCTCAAATAAGTTGAAAATGGACATTCCGCCCTTTTCCCGCGTACCCTTCATGTATTAATATTTAAATTTACTTTTTTTGAATGGATGTTAGACTAATTATATGCGCATTATTTATGTATAATGTTAGTGTTAAAAGTAATAATAAATTGACAAGGGGTGTTTTATGAAAAAAGAGATATTTATTTATAAAATAGTAAAAATCAATAAAATGCTTTGGAAAATTAAGTGCAATAAACAGATTAGAACGTCTACGCCTGTGACTATGGCGGGCTTCAGACGAAAATGGGTTTCTACGCACATTCCTTAGCTGGCCCGTTGACTTCTTAACCGGACGCTACCGATAGTCCAGTCCTTTTGGGTAATGGCCCGGGCCATCCATCGCTTACATAAACGCGACAAGAGAGGTTGAAAGGGTAACCAGAAGTATTATTAAGTCTCTAAAAGGGAGGGAGAATAAGTTGCAAAAATGTTATAAAGTGTAGAAGGGGAGGGGTCAAAATTTTGAAAAACAGTTTTACATGATTGATGGTAGTAGAGTAAAATTGTCATTTGAAGTAAAAAAAATCGCTGGGTTTTTTGTATGTTCTTTGGGGTGTCTGAGAGTAAAATTCTCAAGTTTATGTTTCGCCCATTCCTCGGGAACTATCCGGCATTTTGAAAAAACTCTGGAACCGATTTTCTCCATTCCTGTTGGCCAGAGGCAAAAAAGTGTAGAAACAAAAATCTTTGACATAAAATTTTCAATATTTTTTGTTACAGGTTAAACTTTGTGTAGTTAGTTTTTAAAAATATAGAGGGCGTTGAAGTTACGAAAAATCAGTTTAACGACTAAATGTCAGTATGTCAGATACTTTCGGCAATTTTCATGCCGACAGACCGTGTAATTTGTGTAGCGCAAGTCACAAGCTTTAATTTAATGCCTCATTTGTATCGCTCTTACTATAAATAATAATACACAGAGCGCTTCAAGCTACTGCGAACAAAGGCCGGAAGAAGTCCAATTTGCCAGTGTACGTATATGCAGGGACACCACACACCTATCAGTGGAGCAACCAATACTCAGGCTTGCGATCACCGTTCGCGGCTTGCGTCTAGTACGCCTCTAACCACGGTGCAATGTGAAGTGTAGTCCATGAAACCGGAATTTGGTCAATAAATATGCAAATTTTGATAACGTAATTTTCTTGTTTTTTGTCACTGATAAATTAGAGCGTTTTAGATTCAACTGCTCCGGTTTATCACTAACAACGTGTTACAATGAAAATAATAAAGAAAAATAAAATAAAAGCAAATTCTCAAAATAAAATAATACATTCTAAAAACCAAAAAGATTCTCCCAGTCAAAGAGCAAATGTTCGAAAAGTCCTTCTTGCTCGAGCAGACATTATCCGAGCCTATTATAAAAACCCCTTCTAACGTTTCCAAGCATGTTAGGGGTGATAGTTTGAAAAGCTTCTTCAATTTTAATCCGAAGTTCTTCCAAATTATTAGCCCTTTCATGCCCGTAAACTGTATTTTTGATATAACTCCACAGATAAAAGTCATTAGGAGCAAGATCGGGTGATCGAGCTGGCCATAAAATAGTTCCCCGTGTATTTATAACCCGATTACATTATCAAGATATTCACTAACAAGGCCAACATTGTTAGCGGGACAACTGTCTTGTTGAAACCATGTTTCACCAAATCTCACACCTAACAACTGCCTAGCAGTTGGAATAATATGCTGCTGCAGTAGATCCAAGTATCTAGGACCATTCAAATTACCGTTAATAAAAAATGGCCCAATTACGTGTTCCCCTACAACAATTCCCCCAAACATTTAGTTTTTGGGGATACTGTGTTCTTACGTCAAAATACAAATGCAAATTTTCCCTCGACCAATATCGAACGTGTGTTGGGTTATGATGATTCAATAATGGAAAAGTGCTTTCATCTGTGAAAAGAATAGATCTCAGAAAGTTTTCATCACGATTAGCCCTTTCCATCATTGTTTCGCAAAATTCCATACGACGATAGTTGTCTTCCGTAAAAATTTGATGCAATTTTGACGCTTTGTAAGAATGCTGATCATTCTTTTTGGAAACACGTAAGACAGTAGCTGAAGACGTATCAACTGCTTCGGCAACTTGGTGGCTAGTTAACTTTCGATTTTCCTCCACTGCGGCGCAAATCATCACATCTCGTACTTCCTGCTCGTCATTCAAAACAGTGTGTTTTTTATGGTTTCTTGGCGCTACACAATCAAACTTTTCAAAATTCTGCACAAACCTATGAATCTTTGATAAACTAGGTTCTGGCCGATTTACAAAATTCTCCAAAAAAAGTTCTTGAATAAGTTTCAATGGTCTGCCTTGATCATTATCATTTGACCATCTGCACTTTTTCGGCAACTTCGTAGACATCCATTTTTAGTTCTAAAAATGTACTATTTCACTTAAGAACTTACCAATCTGTTTCTGGAGCAAGGCAGAAATAAAACAACATTAAAAAAAAAGATTACACTGCAGCGTGTTTCGACGACGTACGGCATGGAGAGTAAATTGGACTTGATTCCCCCTATGTTCGCACAAACAATATGCATATTTTTATAGGATTTTTCCGAGATCTACAAATTTCTTATTTAAAATTTTTTAGAAAAGTCACTTTTTGTTGGTCAAAACACGTTAAAACTGATTTTTTTGTAACTTCGGCGCCATCTAACTTTTTGGAAACTAATTACAGAAAGTTAATCACTTGGACAAAAATGTTGAAAATTTCATTCCGAATATTTTTGTTCTCAGACTTTTTCGCCTTCGAACAAAAGAAATGAATAAAAGTCAATAACAAAGTTTTTTCAAAATGGCGGATGGTTCCCGAGGAGTGGGGAAAACACAAACTTGGAAATCTTAGTTTTAGATCCTCCCCAACAACATATAAAAATTTTGGCCTCCCCAGACAACTAGTAGTAAGTAAAAAAAAGCAGAGTTTAGCCGCGAGCTGTTAACACAATTTTTTTAAATACCTTTATCAAAAAATCAAAGAAAAACAGGAAAATACTTTTAAAAATCTCGAACGAAGAGCACACGCTAAAGCCATGCTTTAGTTATCTGCAGACAGTTACTAAAATCATGTTTTTGATGAAGGTGTAAAAAATCTACTATTTAATACACAAATTTTTAAAATCTCAGCACTATTTGAGTCTAGCTAATCACTTCTGTCATCACTAAATCAGAAAATATCATAGAACCGACAAATAATAAGAAAAAATATAATTAGGCAGTGATAGTATTATTACCGCATTCCGTAACGCACCAAAAAGCGTTACAGACAGCGGATAATTAGTGTTACATTTATAAACCAGATAAATATCCCAAATATGGGCGACTATTAAAATCGTGAAAATTTGACTTTTATTAATTAAAACCTTAATCTACGAAAAAAAAGTTGTCTGTCGATCTGTCGGTCTGTTGTCTGTTTGTTTGGCCGTATACACGATAACTCAAGAACGCCTTAATCGATTTTTACCAAATTTAGTACAAAAATCCTCTATCTGCTGTCCATGAACTGATTAACTTTTGGGTAGGGGTGGTGGGTTGAAGGGGGATAAAATATTATATACGGTTTTCAGAATTAAGTTTCCATGAATATGGACTACAAATTTTGTTATAAAGTCCAAATTCGTGGGAGCTTTAGTTTTCGAGTTATTTGAAAAAACATTAACATATATTAAAAAAATCATAACTTTAGAAGTAAAGCAGCTATTAATATGCGGTTGTCAGATTTTGGTTTTCGTAAATATTTTGTTATAAGATTCAAATCTTTCAAAGCTACAGTTTTCGAGATATTTTCATTTCCTTTCAACATAAAATAATTGATTGTATGGTGGAATATCCGTGCTTTCTAGCACCAATTTTTTTTACCTATTTAGGTTAACGAATTGGGGACATCTTATGCTCTGTTCTTAAAATGCAACTTTTCCATGCATTAAATTGTCTAATAACAGGTTAAAAGAAGACAAGCAGATGGTATCTTGTGTTAACCTGCTATTAGAAAAGTTAAGTTAAGGGAAAGTTGCATATCGAAAATAGGGCTTTAGATGAGTCTTATTAACATTTTTTTAAGACGTGTTTAAATTTTTAAAAATAAACGTCTTAAAATGGTCCTATGGATACCCCTTATTTTACACATTATAATAAGTGGTAACAAAATTAACTTACATATGATAAAAAATAATAATAATTATGTGTATATCAAGGTCCGAATATTGTAGGTACCGCTGTCACTAATTATTTTTGCCCTCAAAAATGTCAGATAATTTAAAATATCATTTGGGAAGCAAATTTTGATATTTTGACTTATCTGTCTTTCAAAAGGGCATACCCTGTGCCTTTCTGTAACATAGATTGTTATTTAATATACTATTTTCTTTCCTGCCTTTATTGCAAAATATTGTTCAGTCAAATGTTTTTCATATCATAAATCTTCAGCCTTTCCACGGTTGGTCTGGAGAGGGGTTTTAAAAAAAATATATATAATCTTTAAGATATAGATTTTTGTTTTCGATACATCTCCAACTACTATTTACCGTAAAAAGTAAAATCCCCTGTATAGCCCTTTTCCGGGGGTCTATTTGTAGAAAATATTCTAAGAACCTTAAAGAGCAACCAACTATTTTGAATTCTCATTCCAATAGTACCCCATATCATAAGAATTATTTTACTAATTTTCAAGATATTGGCTTTCAAAATGTCAAAAATTAAATTTTTAAAGGCCCTTATCTTAGATACTAAAGCATATATCTCCATTGTGTTTATTAGCGATTCTGAGGCTTTTTTAACGACGTTTGCATATTCCTATTTACAGTTTATTGATTTTCAGTTATTTTGACGATATTATTCCAAAAATATGAAGTAGAAGGTCAAACTGTCAAACTGTTGTAAAAAAGTCGATACTGACCACAATAGAGATATTTTGTTTAGTTTCTCGTCCTTTAAAAATTGAATTTTAACGTAATCTTATGATATGGGGTACTGTTGGAAAGATAATTTCAGCGAAAATTGAAATTTGAAGTCAAAATTTGAAGTTACTATCTAAGATTTTCAGAATATTTTTTAAAAATAGCCCCCCAGAAAAGGGCGACCTAGGGGATTATATTTTTTACGTTAAATGGTAGTTGTCGATGTATCGAAAACAAAAATCTATGTTTTAAAGATTAAATATTTTTTTTCTTAAAACCCCTCTCTAGATCACCTGTGTGTGTTAAAAATAAAAAAGTCTTGGGGTACACGCCACAGACGCAGACATTCACTGGTTTTAAGAGTATTTTTGTTAACTTAAAGTCAATCTTCTTGATAGTTTTTTTTAATGGATCTTAATAAAACAAACTGGTTTGGGTGGGGTAAAAACAACTGCTTACCCGCAAATTTTGATCTTTGATAGTCCTCAATATGCTTGAACTTGTTAACTTCTTCATCGGGAGCTCTAAGGGGCTCATAGGGATTTCCGGAATGGGTAGCCGCATGGGACAAATACAAAAATAGAGGCTGGCTGAAATAAAATACCATAAAATGGTTAGATAATAATAGCTGTAGCAAAGTTGATATCATCATATGTTTTATTTGGTGTTTTTGAAGGTTTTAGTGGTGGCGGCTGTTGGGGGGTTGATATATTTTCGACTTTAGGGATTAATAATTTCTTGGCTTTACTAATGGACCAGTCATAAAAAGATATTGTTTTAACACTTCGTCGGTCTCCCCACGTAGTGACCTAACTAGCACTATATATTTTACAGGAGAGTAAAAAAATGAAGATAGTATTTAAAAAACTAAACTTTCCCGCAAAGGCTTTATTGATGTACTGATATTTTTGATTATTATTATTTATATTAAATTATCAACCATGTCTAAAGTATGACCAGTTTTAAGAAAAAAGGTTTTTGATGTAGTTACGTCATTAGATGATATATCTTTTTTTTTAGGATTTAATTTACGCCACAACTTCTTTAAATGAAAATGTTCCAAAAACATGTCCTTATAAAGTAAAAGTCAACATTTATTGCTTCAAAAATCTAAATTATAAGTACATTAAAGAATTAATTAGCTTAAAACTATTTTAGAACGCTTATTCTTGCTTATATGGTAAAGATAGGAAATAACTCTTTAATTCGGGCATATTACTGGCGTTTGTCCTTTGAATTTAAAACCAATTTATCATAGGCTTTTTCACTATAACTATATTTAAAAAAAAATGGTTAACGGTTCCTTTCCCTTAACGCTTATTTCCATTATATCTGTCTATTTATTTGGTTTTTCCTTCTTGACTTTCCCTGATACATAATAATTCTAAGACCTTCAGATAATGCTTTAAAATCCAAGAAATCCGCGAAGCTCATTAATACAACTTTTTATGGTTTGTAATGTCTGGATAATTGAATAACCGGATAAAGTTGGGCTGGAACTAAAAGGTCTCCAGAATGTTTTAGAGCATAACCAATAGCACTTTGTGAGATGTAAGCAAAAACATTCTTTACCTATAACATCATAAACAGTAAAATTAAACACAGTTTGTCTTGATTTATAAAATATTGCACTCTCTTTAGAAATGGGCAAATAAATCATCTGTTGTGGATCAAATACCATACATACTCTAGCTGCTGCGTCTTCTTGTGCTTTAAGTTTACTTTCATCTTTCCAGTTTTTTAACATTTTCTTTTCCAAAATATGTTTTTCATATTTTTCTTTTCCTGTTTCAAAAGTTACACAAAAAGAACATTGATTTTTCTTTGGTCTTAAGAATTCTTTTAAATGTTCTTTTGTATGAGGAATAACTTAGGATCTTATCTAAGCTCTTTACCTTTTGCTCATTTACAAACGTTTTAAACATCTTTCTTAGGGACAAATCAGGATGAAGATACATTCTGTTACCGTTCGCTCGACAAAAATGCGATTAAACTCGAGGGTATCTATCAATATTATTTTTCTTACCTTCTTCTTCCCAATTCCTATTTTGTCTTTATCTAGAATGCAAAATTCATTTACTTTGGAAAGGGCAGTGCAGAAACTGCACGCTCAGTTATACCCAGTGTGTTTAAAAAAATTTTTTGCACACATTTAGTTTTTTATTATTCACTGTTACCTGATACAGCCTAGAATTTTCTCTACGTGAAATTTCTCCAACAGTAAGTCGTATTTAAAAAAAAAACTTTTACGTGTCGAGCCAAGAATTATCTTTGTAGCGCTAGGTCCCTCAAGCTATAAAAGTTCTTAAAAATTTCCTGTCTATGTTCTTCATTTATTTCATCACACTGCTAACTCATTTTCTTACATTTGTCCATCAAAATTCTATCTTTTATTTTTTTGGCTGACACAATTTTTTAGTTGTTGTGCTAAGATATTCTTTTTTTAAATTGCGTAGCAACTTATCTTCTTTTGTTTGTTTATTTTTTTCTTATCTTCTCAACTTCCTCTGGAGCCCCCTCCATAGAAACACTTTCAGGTTGAAAAAATATCTGTTCTCTTGCTACTGTTTCAGTGTTTTCTAAAATCATCTCATGTTGTATGCCACGTGGAACTAGGTCTATGTTCTCTTTGTCAATATTCTTTTTATAAGGTAAACTGACCACAGCTTTTCGACAAGTCCTATTAAGAGGAGTCAATACAATTCTGCAATTTTTATATATCCAAAATCATTCCATAGTACCATTGTTTACAAACAAAAACTTTAATTTAAAAAAGGATTTAGTGAGGGTGAATAAAGAACAAAATCAATGTTTGTCTTTTACATGAATCCTGTGTCAGGTTACCTTTTTTGAGGGAAAGCTCGCTATTCATTGATTTAGTTAATTATTTACCCTCACTAAATCCCTTTTTAAAGTTATCAACTCCAGAGCTTAGGATATCTGTAAAGATAATTATAACTGCCTCCGTAGAGACGCTTAACCCAGTAAACACAAGCCTTACGGCAAGAAAGCGGTTTCCAGGCGGCACTGGTGGGCAGCCATCAGTCGGTAAACCATTTGGTTATCGATACCTTGCAGCAAGCGGCGCAGGAGTGGCTAGCTCATTTTGGAAATTTCGTTTCTAGCCTGACATGGCCATCAAGCGTGATGCCACTCGTAAATATAAGAAAAAAAGAAAAGAAATCCACAAGGTGGAAAAGGTGTGGCTAATCGCTTTGGTATATTATCTTTCTTGCCAGACGAGGCAATCAAGCGAGCTGCTATTGATTGGTTAACGCGGCTTTATGAAACAATTCCGAAAGGTGGCATATTGGTGGCTAGCCTCTTCGATATATTATCTTTCTAGCCACATGAGGCAATCAAGCGTGCTGCCATTAATTGGTTAAGATGGCTTTATGAAATGATCCCAGTAGGTGACATATAGGGGACTAGCCACTTCGGCATATTATCTGTCTAGCCAGACGAGGGAATCTACTGTGCTGCCATTGATTGATTAAAATGGCTTTACGAAACAATCGCGAAAGGATGCACATAGGTGGCTAGCTGCTTCGGCAAATAATCTATTTAGCCAGACAAGGCAATCAAGTGTGCTGCCATAGAATGGTTAAAATGGATTTGCGAAATAACCCCAGAAGGTGGCATATAGGGGGCTAACCAATTCGGCATATTATCTGTCTAGCCAGACGAGTAAATCTAGTGTGCTGCCATTGATTGATTAAGATGGCTCTACGAAAGAATCCCGAAAGGTGGCATATTGGTGGCTAGCCCCTTCGATACATTATCTTTCTAGCCAGACGAGGCAATCAAGCGTGCTGCTATTGATTTGTTAAGATGGCTTTACAAAACAATCCCGAAGGGTGTGGCGTATAGGTTGCTAGACGCTTCGGCATATTATCTGTCTAGCCAGACGAGGGAATCTAGTGTGCTGCCATTGATTGATTAAGATGGCTCTACTACAATCCTGAAAGGTGGCATATTGGTGGCTAGCCCCTTCGATATATTATCTTTCTAGCCAGATGAGGCAATAAAGCGTGCTGCCATTGATTGGTTAAGATGGCTTTACGAAACAATCCCGAAGGGTGGCATATAGGTTGCTAGCCGCTTCGGCATATTATCTGTCTAGTCAGATGAGGGAATCTAGTGTGCTGCCATTGATTAATTAAGTTGGCTCTACGAAAGAATCCCGAAAGGTGGCATATTCGTGGCTAACCCCTTCGATATATTATCTTTCTAGCCAAACGAGGCAATCAAGCGTCCCAGTAAACACAAGCCTTACGGCAAGAAAGCGGTTTCTTGTCGGCACTGGTGGGCAGCCACTAGTTGGTAAACCACTTTGCTTACCAATAGTTTGCAGCAAGTGGCGAAGGGTGACTAACTCTTTTTGAAATATTGTGTTTCTAGCCGGACATGGCCATCAAACGTGATGTCTCTCGTAAATATTATGTAGCTGCCCGAAGGAAATCCACAAGGTGAAAAAAGTGTGGCTAGTCGCTTCGATATTTTATCTTTCTAGCCAGACGTGGCAATCAAGGGTACCGCTTTTGATCGATTTAGGTTTCCTTATGAAAAAATCTTGAAGGTGCCAGACGAGGCAAAAAAGCGCGCTGCCATTTTTATTGGTTAGGATGGCTTTACGAAACAATCCCGAAAAGTCGCATATAGGTGACTAGCCGCTTCGGTATATTATCTTTCTAGCCAGACGTGTCAATCAAGGGTACCACTTTTGATCGGTTTGGGTTTCTTTACGAAAAAAATCCATCCTTAAAGGTTGCATATAGGTGGCTAGCCGCTTCGACATATTATCTTACTAGCCAGACGCGGCAATCAAGCGTGCTGTTACTTAACATATAATCGTTGCGTGGTCGGCATTTATCCAGAGCCATCTAGACGAGCAATTAATCATTACACAATCGTAATATTTGTCAGTCTAGAACGCAGATGGTGCTCGTTTCAATATTATATTTCTTCAGTACATAATATTTTTATAGATGGCCAAGATTTTTAAAATGAAAACTTTATCAATGTTTATAAAGTCTAACAATTAATAGGTCCTATAAAAATATAATGGTGATGGCTCGCTCCAAGAACTTGAAAAGCGCTTAGCTATCATGAGGCTGCTTGTTAGTGGTATTTGAGGCGACGTGCAAGCGGCTATGTTCGAGCGGCCATTTTATAGCCACTAGCAGTTTTCCGATGAATCTGTTGGTAACGTTCTGGCGGCCGGTAAATGTGTGAATGCGGCCATCCGCCATCTGGCGGCAGGCCATCACCTATCCGCAGGTCTCCAATGATTGGTAGCATTCTAGCTTCACGCGATCGCCGCGGCGCACAGTGGTTGAAACTGGTCCATTTTCGAAAAATAATATGTATTTCTGAAGATAAAATACCGAATTTCCTGAAATTTTGCACATAATTTCTGTAAAGTATAAGACAATATTTGATTATAATAGTTTTTTACCCCATCCCTAATTTGCCTTTTTAGGAGCATTTATTTAAAAAGTTATTTATTTTAGCACAAATTACTATCTGTTTAAAAAATTTTGTGAATTTCTCGAAATTTTATCAGCTTTATCAATAAAACGGAGTCTCATAATTTAAGATTGAAAATTAAACTTACTAAGTAATGTCGCCATTTGTTACATTTTGGACATTTATTGTCTGTTTTTTTTTATTGAGAATGAAAATTCTAGACTGTGGATAAGGAATCAACGATATTTCTAATTAAGTATATACAGGTTTAACAAAAAATTAAAGAAGAAGTACATGTTCATACAACCTTTAAAAAATTTAGTTAACAAATTAAGTACATTAAACAATAAAAGTAAATAAAAAACTTGTACTTATTCATAAGGAAACAGAATTTGAATAAACTCTAAAACCTAACAATTAAAAATTCCTTATATAGGTTTATAAAACAGAAATAAGTTTTTATTCATCTAATAGTAATAATTTCACATCTTCCGGTTACTCCTGAACTTTGAGACTTGGCTCAGTCCTAAGTCCATATATATATATGGATCTGAAGAAGCACACAACATGTTGAATACATGTTCATTTTCAGATGTTCTGGAAAACTTTCTAGAATGGTCCAATCTAAATTTGCGATAATCTTTATTTCTGGCCTCCTGGGCCTCCTCAGTTAAGGATCCAATAGGCGATATGGCAGCCGAAATTATGTCTTTGCCATGAACTAAAACCTTGTGGACTGTATTGGGCATATAATACCACCCATATAAGGAAACAAAAAGTTCGGCTCTATGGAAACAGTACGTTCCAAACTTTTCCGCATCGATCGACTTATTCGAATTGAGGGTAGTGATAATTATCGAAAATCTGATGGGATGCAAAACTTTGCGCTTATCTACCATTTTTTGCACAAAAGAGAACATAAAATAGACACAGTGGCGGTTGATAAGGGGGGGGGGCTTTTATTGAACGTTTAAATCTTTTTACTAACTACAACTGTGACATTATGATTTAAGATTCAAATATCAAGTTGAATTATCATTAAGAGTATACTATGAATTTTTAAAATTTTGCATACATCCCCCCACTTTAATCGGAATTAAAGCCAAAGGGGCAAAAAGGGGCAGCTATATTTGTTATGAACAAAAAGGGAAGATCCTAACGAATACAAAAATATCAGTAACTGTTTGGGGCAAGTTGGGGCAAGATAGTTTTTACTCCAATAAAAAATATTTTAAACAAAAACTGTTTTCCAATATGTTAAAGGGTTCCGGAGCAAAAACACTTGAAAATATAGTCCGTTTATTGACAGAAAATTAGAAAAAAAATTATACATTTTCAGTTTGCCTTTCCATCTCTCCAATAGTGATGATAATTTAGGAAAAATTGTTTAGGTTCCAACCTCAGGGAACAGTCCTTTACTAAAACGGCATATAATTTTATTTCTTTATTGCAATTGAATTTAGGTATTTTTTCATCGGCCTCAACCACCGTGCGGCGTCGTGCAAGCGGCGATATCCGGGCGGCCACTTTACAGTCACTAGCGGATTGCCGATAGATCTATCGGCAACGGTCTGGCAGCCGGTTAAGGTATGAATGCGGCAATTCATCATCTGACGGCAGGCCGTCACTTATCCGCAGGTTATTCTCCAGTGGTTTGTAGCGTTTTAGCCACAGGTGCAATGAACACCGCGGCGGCGTGCAAGCGGCGATGTCTGTGCGGCCGACTTAGTTAAAACACTGACGGTTCACCAACCGGTTCTGTGCGGCTATCCGTGTAGGTGTTGGCGGTAATCCGCATGTAGCGATCCAAGGGCCGAGCGGACATTACCGCTTGCACTCCGCCGCGGCTGCCGTTTTGTTTTGGTTTGCCGATTTTGCAATTTGACAGATGGTTGTCTTTTACATGAATCATGTGTCAGATTTTTTTATCATCATTTCATCTCCTAATTCCTAGCACCGTACTGATGAGCACCACAAGTGCGAAATCCGGATCTACGGTTACCATTACCTTTTTTGAGAGAAAGCTCGCTATTTATTGATTTTTTTAAAAATTTTAATATTTGTTAGACCTACGCAATTACACATTAATCAAACAATGAACTAACTTGTAGGTGATGTTTACAAAACACGTGCATAGCAGATAGGCCACAAAACCTGATCAAAGCTACATTTTTTGTTCACACGTAGAGGCCTATCTTCACATATTCCTCTACGTGATATATTTATTTTTTAGAATGCCAGATAAGCCAAAGTGGGCATAGGCATTATCTGGGAATCGATTGCAACCACAGGTGTAAAATTTATTCAGGTGAAAAAGCGCACAAAATTAGCCATAAAAACGGCATAACTCAAAATTGTCAATGTTGTTAGATACGCCACTACATGAGGAGACCAACGACTTGTAGAAAGTGTCTTTTTATCACTTAAAGCATTGCATCGTTTGTCTAACTGCTTTTGCGGGCGGAAATGTATCATTTGTTAGGAAAATAACTATTTTGTTTGGTCGTTTAGCGCTTAGCGGCTATTTATTTTTATAACACAGTTATGCTTGTATCCACCAATGCAAAAATTTCCCGATTAGGCTTTAATCATGATTGGATACTAATTGGTGTTTAGAATGTGGTGTTTTATATTGAAACTTTGTTTGCCAAGACTCATTTCAAACTCTGATTAGTGTTATTTTGGATTAAAGCAAGTACCGCTAAACCAGTGGTGGATCCTGTGCGCCGCGAGGATCACTTTTCCGTTCGTTTTGACGCTCGGGGCGAGCCATTTTCTGTTCGAGATAACAAAGAACTCGCGCTCGGAGCTTGCCCTGTGTGGCCCGAGCACATGGATGGATAACGAAGGGAAAAATAAACAAATATTTTTTTTAAAGGCAACTATAACTTTTGTTAATTTGGTAGTTTTTTCAAAGTGCATGGTCAAATCTGGTAAAACTGCGAATAAAATCGATAGACTGGACTTGTCACTTGTGAAATATAAAATTTTTGCTGTTTATAAACTCGACGGTTAACTATTCGACGGTGATGCATCTCTGTCCTTTCCTCTTTTACTAAGGGAAAAAGGGACGGATATGTACCAAGGTCTTCCTCACTGCTGCTAAAAAACATATCCACAGCAAAATGCAAAACAAGTTTGCTAACATCCATTTTCGCTTCAATGCGTCTGCAGTTCCAAGTTTTAAAAAAAAATAAAACAAAACTATTAGAGGTTACGATTGTCGAATCTATAGCGTTCGAGATGATCAGCAAATCTCTGTGCGCCCTGCTCGTCACATCATTAGTCCCCGCCACACTACATTTTTTACTTGTTTACGGCATATTTTGAACGAGGCCTGCTTTTATGGTGGATGCGATGAGAGAACAGATGATTCCATTCGAGCGTACGGAGGCCTTGCATCCACCATGAAAGCGAGTCTCGTTAGGTACACTTAAAGTAAATATTTTAACGCATCCGTATCACTATATCTAACGCATCAGAAATAAAGCCAAAATAGACTACATTTTAGACCTGTTTAGGCGATGTTTCGAACGATGCCTTCTTTTTCTAAGGGTGCGATCACAGAACTGATTGGAATCATTGCGTACGTTCGTGGATCCGTAACGTTACGTACATCGCCCCGTACGCAACGAGTAGAATCAGTTGTTCTGTCACAAAAGCTTCATTTCACATTTCTCTTGGGGGAGGGGGGCATATCTAACTTCAAAAAAAATTAATGAAAAAATAACTGAAATCAACATAAAAAATCAAAATTGTGACGTCATAGAGATGTCTTATTTGACTTTCCACATTACTTCTAGCACATTTAGTCGAAGTGCCAGACCTTTAGGGATACCAAAAATACAAAATTGCCACCTATAAAGTGTAGCACTACAATATGGCAATACTGTAAACATTAAAGTTTTAAATGGCTCTTTTAAAAATCCGCAAGTCCTACTTGAAAAAATTTTTCTTCGTATTTAAGCTAAAACTGGCCCCTTTAAACGGAAAATAACAAAATTTTCATATGTCACCTAAAAACAATTGAATATGTCATCCAAAAAACTTGAAGGACCATTTTTTCGTGATTTTTAGAACGACGCCTAGTAAACAACGATTGCAATAAATTTTGTTTTTATTCTCTAAATTATTAAAGCAATTATTATAAACAGAAAAAAATTGGGGTGCCACCTAGGTTCACTTTGACAAGTAATTGACGGCCATTTTAAACACGCTTTGTAAAAACATCATAAACGCCACTATCTCCTATATTATAAAAGCTAGGACAATAAATCTTTTTTTGTTCGATTGGTATTTTAAAAAATTACGTTTCGGCATTATATAAAAAGCACATTGTTTAATGGAAAAAAATTAAACAAATGAATTTTTTTTTAAAACTAATTGGTGTAAAAAACCCACCATAATAAAAAATTCAACGAGTTTAAAGTGAGTTAAAAATAAGTTTAATTATTTTTGATAAGTCACGTAGTTTCCAAGATGACCCAAAAATTACCAAATTTGCAGAAAGAATTCATTACATAAGTGCTAGACAATTGAGCTGTATAATTTGTCCTGCTTCTTTGATATGATTAGTACAAATACTATAGGTAATTCTAAGAATGTCAAAAATAAATGGCTTCTGCAGAGATGATCTAGGGGGGGGGGGGCTTGAGTAACATAGTCTCAGATAACCATTTTATTACTATTTTTTTAGAAAAGTTAAATCTTTAGGAGTACCTATATATTCAGTGGCTCTGGGGGGGGGGGCTTGAGATCCGCCCTACCTACGCCACCAAAAAATACAATGCTATAAAATATGAAGTATGTAATGCATTACAAAACGGCAACCTCATTTTTTTTTCAAACAATCTGAACCAAATGTAAATATTTTTTTTTGAATTAGTCATTCTACCGATTAAAAAAGCTCATACTCACGTTTTTGTCTCTAAGAGTTCTACCCAGAAACATTCGAAGCAAATAAAAATATAAAAATATCTAAAGTATAAATTATGGTAGCTGAGTACTTTAAGAGTATAATTAAAGCCGTGGTAAAAACATCATCTTCATTGATTTGTTAAGAGAATTTGTTGCCTTAACGGGACGTGGGTATTACTAGGCCCCACCATATCACGAATGTCGTAAACCAGATCTTATAATACGTTCGCCGTGTTGGCGCAACATTGATTATTAGAAAATTTTAACAAAAGTAGCCAACCGTCTGGTGTATTCCTAAGCCAACCACCCGTTCACTGCTTCAATCCCGTGCTGAACGCAATTAAACTAATATTTAAATTTAATGAATGAATATTGACTTAGTTTTGAAACTGCAAGCATAATGCTTTAAAAATTTACAAAATAAAAATTACAACCGGGTGGTTACTTTCGGAGTCGGAGTTTAATAAATTTGAGGAAGGAAAGTCATTTGAATAAAATTTTAAAAAAATTAAATTTGGAAAAGTTAGAAAACTTTTTGAAACCGTCAAATAAAAATTACAAAGTTTTCTCCACCAGAATATTATCTATAATAGAGAATGAACTTCACAACAGCTAAGAGCGTCTGACTATACGACACCGTCATAATTGCGGACACGCTGGAGGGTCTGCAAGAATTGGTGGATCAAGTTGCAGTAAAAAGCCCGCATTTGGGCTTAACTTAAATGTTGACAAAAAAAAATTATGATTGCCAAAGAAGAAAATATTAGTGGCGTATTAGAAGTAAATGGCCTATAGGTCAGCTCAATGAAAACTGGGACAACATCCAAGAAGTCCCTGAAAGAATCGAAGAGATCTTATTATCTTTTATCATTTTTCTTCAAAATGATATCAGTTTTAGGTTGTCACGATCTGAATACAACTCTTCAATTTCGGGTGCTTCATTGTTAATTGTTTAATCTTGTATGGACAGAGTGTGTAACGTAGGTATTCTTTAATTATACTCTTACAATAAGTACTCAGCTACCATAATTTATGTGTTAGATATTTTTATATTTTTATTTTCTTCTTATAGTTCGAAGTTACGAATGTTACTGGGCAGAACTCCCAGAGACAAAAACGTGAGTATGAGCTTTTTTAATCGGTAGAACGACTTGGCTAATTAAAAAATATATCTACATTTGGTTTAGATGGATTTAAAAAAAAATCCAAGGTTACTTCATATTTTATAGCATTGTCTTTTTTAGTGGCGTAGGTAGGGCGGAGCTCAAGCCTCCCCCTCCAGAGCCATTGAATATATAGGTACTCCTAAAGATTTAACTTTCCTAGAAAAATAATAATAAAATGGTTATCTGAGACTATGTTACTCAAGCCCCCCCCCAGACAATCTCTGCGGAAGCCACTGGATTTTCGACATTCTTAAAATTACCTATAGTACTTGTACTAATCATATCAAAGGCGCAGCACAAATTATACAGCTCAATTGTCTAGCACTTATGTAATGAATTCTTTCTGCAAATTTGGTAATTTTTGGTTCATATCTTGGAAACTTGAATTTTTTCATAATGGTGGGTTTTTTTTTACACCAATTAGTTTAAAAAAATAGTCATTTGTTTTATTTTTTTTCATTAAAAAATGGGTTTTGTGCCCAAACGTAATTTTTTAAACTAAACGTATGAGATTTTTTTATTTAGAAAGAAAATACCAATCGAACAAAAAAAGATTTATTGTCCTAGCGTTTACAGTATAGTAGATATTGGCGTTTATGATGTTTTTAAAAGGCGAGTTTAAAATTGCCGTCAATTGCTTGCGAAAGTGAACTCAGGTGTCACTCCCATTTTTTTTAATTTATAGTAATTGCTTTAATAATTTGAAGAATAAAAACAAAATTTATGGCAATCGTTGTTCCCTAGGGGTCGTTCTAAAAATCACGAAAAAATGGTCCTTCGAGTTTTTTGGATGACATATTTCATTTGTTTTTAGGTGACATATGAAAGGCGCCAGATTTAGCTTAAACACCAAGAAAACATTTTTTAAATAGGACCTACAGATTTTGAAATAAAGCGATTTAAAATTTAACGGTGGGATTTACTAAGATGGTTTAGTCTATTTTAGAACGGTCTTAAGTTTAAGTGAACTTTTTGGTTTTAACCATTTTAAACCAACCCGCCTTGAGTTTTGGACATAGTTTGATTTATAAGAAGAATTTTAATAAATTTGTTTATTGAATAATCATCTTAACACAATCTTTTGTTGGATTTAAGAGGAAATTTTCAATTTAGAAGAAAAGAAAATTAAAAAATTTAAATCCACGCGAGATTTAAATAATAAACACTCTGTAGAATAAATTAACATTGGGGCTATATGTCACTCTAATTAAAACTTACCCTTGTTAATTAATTTTTCCAATTAATACTTGATGTCACACAACGATTTAGATGAGTAATAATAAAATAAGGAGTAGATTAATTTTGTATTTATTTAAAAGGTATTTTTATTTATGAAATGTATTAAAAAACTTAAGTGCAAGTTTTTTTTACGTTTCTATCACTGTCGAAATGTCAGTTTAAAAATATAAGCGCTGCGTTCAATCACAAACAGCAAGTCCGGATCTTTTACCTCTGCTTGCACCTTGGCTTGCACCAACCTTTACTGATGAAAGCTACAGCTTTAAAATCAGTGGGCTTTGAGTAAGGAAAGTTTTTTTGACTGAGCTTTTAGATAACCTCAACGTTTTACTTTTAGTTTGTAAATAAATTAATATAGTTGTTTTGGGTTTTTTTGTTTGGTATATTTTTCATGCATAATCAGTGACCTTCACTTATGTTTGTTTTGCCTCGTAGTGCCCTCATAAATAAATTTTTTGTGCTGAAAACGGGTTCAAAATATGGGGTTTTTCTGGACAAAATAGGAGGTGTTTTATTGGGTAATGAACAACTTGGGATATTAAATGAGGTAAATTATTCCTTGTGTAAAAACGGTTACTTAGGAAAATTATAAACTAACTTATTACCAAATGCCAAAAAAACAATACTTTCTGGGGGTTATAAATTTAAACCACCCCCCTGAGGTGGTCTAAAAAATCACCAACTTTATAACCACAAACACAAATAATGAAGTTATTATGTGACAAATTTTTAGCGTATTCACCATTTGCCATTTTGAGGCCTCTCAAAAAAAATTAGTTTCAGGGCATTTTCTTCTAAAATATGGTGTATTTTGAGAAAAAAAGCAGTTTTTCAGTGGTATTTTGCAATAGCAATACAAAATAATCAATAAATTTTTGTCTTTTCTGTATAGATAAGCGTTTTTTGTAAATTGGTTTTAAAATTTAGTACCCCCCACAGCTGTAAATATTTAGATTTGTGGGGAGTACTATTTTAGATCTTAGTAAATCTCACTGTTAATGTTTACAGTGTTGCCATATTATAGTGCTACACTTTATAGGTGGCAATTTTGTATCTTTGGTATCCCTAAACATCCCTCTATCTATGATAAAAATTTCAAAGTATTAGCCCATTTTTTTGTGCTCACCTGCCTGGCACTTGGACTAATAGCACAGAATTAAATAAAATTATTTGCGATATAAAAAAGTCTTTTTTGTTGACTAGTGAATCGGTCAATGACAAAATAGTAGTTTTTTTATACCTTCATCAAAAACATGATTTTAGTAACAGTCTGCAGATAACTAAAGCATGGCTTTTTTGGTTACCGATGCAAAAAAACTTTTTTTTAATCACGGGTGCAAAAAAAGATTTCCGTCCGTTTTTTACCCTAAATTAAAGAGAAATAGCGGAAAATAGTAATATGGAGAAAATCTAAGCCATTTTTGCCGGTTTTTACCAAGTATTTACAAAAAAATTATTTAAAAAAATCGTCAAAATCTCAAATTGTTAAAGATTAAAATATCGCAATAATGAACGTCACAGAGTAAAAAGGCACATAACCATTGATATTTTATTTACCAGCCGCCTTAATTTGTAGTGTAAAGATGGTGTGTTGCGAGAAGTGCTCTTCGTTTGAGATTTTTAAAAGTATTTTCCTGATATTCTGGATTTTTTGATAAAGGCATTAAAAAAATAGTGTTAACAACTCGCGACTAAACTGTGCTTTTTTTAGTCGCGTTTTTAAATACCTCGTTGCGCTCGTTATTTAAACCAATGCTTGATTTGGCTGGGAAGGCATCAATTAAAAAACAAGAAAAGCTTTTTTTAAATTTGCGAACGTTTCGATTTATTGAAAATCATCATCAGCGCATCTTTAATTCGCTTTTCTGTTGTCACAAAAGCAGTGGTGAGACAATTACGTAATAGACATAGCTTAACACGAAAACTCCAAAACATTGACTATTTTTAAAAATTCTTAGATTTTCGAGAACACAAATGGAACATGGAGGGGTGTGCATGTACATACGAGATGAAGTGGAGCCCTTTGAAGAAATGAAGGAGATAATGGAATACTGTGTAGAAGGCCAGATAGAAGCTTGTGGGATGATAAATAAAATAACTAAATTAATAGTCTTGTGTGTTTACAGGTCATCTACAGCCAGCAACTGCCAGATCTTCATGGATGTCCCGAACTATAAAGTAAGATGTGCAGGTGACTATAACATAAACCTTCATAAAGAAGAAATTAAAGATAATGATAAAAATAGGCGTTTGGACTTGTTAACATCATACAATTTTATAGAAACTATCTAAAAGACAAAAGATCAAGAGATCTTGGGTGGAAATAACGAAAATTCAACTTGGATGAGCATCCCACAAGGAAAACACAAAAGACCAAAGTGAAAAGAGAAATTATTAAACGATGTTTCGCCCTAGGTAACCAGCGTGGGCTCATCAGTGGTTTCACTGGTCACCCTCTACCATACATCATTGAACACCATCACACACTTTGATTTCTAACTTTGAATTACTCACAAATAGGCATCGTTCCGCACTGGTACTTATCCAAGTTACCTGATACGGATTTTTCCTGGCGTGTTAATATTTCCAGTCGAATTATGCTCCTAAGGCAATTAAAACAAAAAAAAGAAGTTAAAAAACCTTTAAATCAGTTACCTCAACCGAAAAGAAACTAAAAAACAAAAGATCAAGAGATCTTGGGTGGAAATAACGCAAATTCAAACTTGGATGAGCATCCCACAAGGAACACACAAAAGACCAAAGCGAAAAGAGAAATGATTAAACAAAGTTTCGCCCTGGGTAACCAGCGTGGGCTTATCAGTGGTTTCACTGGTCACCCTCTACCATACATCATTTAACACCATCACACACTTTGATTTCCAACTTTGATTTGTCAATTTTCAAATTTATTTAAAGATTATATATATATATATATATATATATATATATATATATATATATTTCTAATATTTTATTGCTACTTATCTTATTTTACGTTAACATTTTGATAACATTAATTTAAGAATTTTGACAGGATTTACACCCAAAAGGCTAAGCAATGTATTTTTTTAGGAAAACCATTGTAAAAAATCAAATAAACCAAACCTATCTATCTATCTATCTAAACAAACGATAATATATTAATATTTTAAAAAAAACTTTTGTGTGGTTTTGTAGAAGCCGTATGGTATCGCTTTCGTTTAAATCTAAGAATTTTTAAAAATAGTCAATGTCTTGGAGTTTTTCTGTTAAACTATGTGTATTACGTATTTTTCGCACCACTGCTTTTGTGACAACGGAAAAGGGAATTAAAGATGCGCTGATGATGATTTTAAATAAATCGAAATGTTCGCAAATTTAAAAAAAGCTTTTCTTGTTTTTTAATTGACCCCTTCCCAGCCAAATCAACGTTTCACAAAAAAGAAAATTTTTAAAAATATAGCAATATATTTATTTTTTATTTTTGGTGCGCGAAAAAGTACCATAAAGTTACCTTTTTCACTTTTCCGCACGAAATCAGTGCGGAAAAGTGAATTTTCCGCACGCTACTTTTAAAAATCTCGAACAAATAGCACTTCTTGTAACACACCATCTTTACACTATAAATCAAGGCGACTCGGCTGGTAAATGAAATAACAATGGTTTCCATAGCGATGTGCCTTTTTACTCGGTGACGTTCATTGACGATATTTTCACGATGTTTTTAAATGATTTTTTCGTAAATACATAAATGGTGAAAACTGGCGGAAATGGCTTAATTTTTAGGCAAGAAGAATTAGATTTTCTAAATATTACCATTTTTCGCTATGTCTCTTCAATTTTGGGTGAAAAACGGACAAAAATCTTTTTGCATCCGTGATAAAAAAAAAGTTTTTTTGCATCGGTAATCAAAAAATTCATGCTTTAATATCTGCAAAGTTACTAAAATCATATTTTTGACCAAGGTATAAAAAAAAATATTTTTAATTTTCGAAAAATATTTACTAGTCCAAGACTTTAATAAATTTTTGTTTATTATACCTAGCCGAGAGAACAGTATTGACTTTGACACAACATTTTGTATTTCTTTCTAAAATGGAACTTCTAGCCCCTAGGCTACCTTAGCTTCAAGAGCCACAAAATTACTGATTTTTTTTTACCTAGTATTATGACTGCTAATTAATTTTACAGATTCATCAGTAAAAAGATCTGTGGAATATTTTCCGTGTAAATTGTAAGCTATGGACATGTTTTCTCTCATGTCGAAACCCCAGCCCGGTCTTTCCACGGCCGTGTGATCATAATAGTCTTGGTGACCAGTCCAAAAACCTAAAAAAATAAATAAAAAAAGAACGGTAAAATCCCAGTTAAAATCAGTTAAGGCGACAGATATTTTCCCCCTTTTATAGAACAAAACTTACAACCGGCAACCTTGTTTCTTCATATCGATACCTCCAAGGGAAAAGCACGGAAGTAAGCATAGGTGTTGATAATCACGGTCCCTTGAATTAACATGGTCTAGTAATTATTTTGCTCCGCCCACCTGATGACGACACAAAGATATCAGCCTGCGTTACTTATTAATTTTTTTGATGGTTGACAGTTGGGCTTATGTTATTTTTGCAGAGGTTTTTGTAATAAAATTTGTATATTTTCATCATTTCTTTTCTTTTGGTCCAAATTAAGTACCCAACGATATCATTTACACTATTTTTGTTGCATTTATGCATTTTTTTAGTGAAAAGACTCATCATCAATGAAAAAGTATAAAAAAAAGGTACCTTATAGTTTTAAATTTACAATAACATTTTTTTAGTATTCACAACAAGTCTGGCCTTCCGAACTCTCCCAAAAATCCCTGGCAAAACACAAATACAAAAAAATAGCTTCCAAAACAGGAAAAATCACTACATAATCTAACTTCTGAACCACGCGTTCGAACTAACCCCAACTCATTCGATGAGTTTCTTGACGGAATCGATTACCAGCTATTGATCTTAATTTCTATTTAGTGCAAGATCAACTCATGCAGGCCAAAAATAAATTTTGTTTACTTGTACAAGAAAAGTTATAATACAAGATAAAAGCAAAAAATAGCCCTGGCATCAATCATTTAAACAAAAAAAAAAAAGAAAAATCCGAAAAATTAATTTAATTTGTCGAGTCTTCTTACAGATTTTAAATGGCGGACAAAAATCAGCTGCTATCTTTGTGTCGTCATCAGGTCGAAGAGTGGGGCAAAATTTCTAGAACGTATTTATTCTACGGACCGTGGTTGATAATAACCTATAATAGGGTGGCCATTCGTCCCCCATTAGGGGGGATCGTCCCCCATTTTGGTGTTCCGTCCCCCATTGTAAGTGTCCCCCTAAATGTCCCCCATTGCTAAGAAAAGTCCCCTATGCATGCATCGCGAAAAAAGAACTAACTGAAATAATTTTTGTTAGGCATAGAACCATTCTACATAATTATTATGATGAAACTTTCGACGAGTATACGTTCGTAAAAAAATATGTTTTTGAAGAAAAGCTTGATAATTGGAATAACAATAAAATTATCCCAGACCAAATATGGATGGAAATTTTGGAACATTTTAGAAACGAGGAAATTAGTTTAAATGATAGCTTATGTTAGAATAGGAAGTGAAAAGTTTCCATTGTATAGTTTCCAAAATATTCTAATAGGTTATTCACCATGGGACACCCGGTATATATGCAATATAACATAGCAAAACTTAGTACAAACAAATTTAACATTTATTAACAAAAATCCTAAAATGTCCCGCATTGCAATGCAAAAAATCTGCTCACCCTACCTATAAAGAAAATAACCGCTACACGTACCTGACATTTGTGAGCCTAAATCGGTTGGTATTGACAAAATTCCCCTAACTTTGAGGCTAGTAATAAAAAGGGTTATCACACAGCACTTATGAAAGGCTGTTCATTCCGGTTGTATAACAGCACAGAACAAATCAAAACACTATATTTTCAGCAAAAACACGCAAAAAAGCCGAAAACAATTTATTTTGACTAAAAAACAACACAGTAACATTCTAGTAATTTTTGGTTTGATTCAACAAGTGGCTAATAAAAAAGCTTGAAACCCATGTAAAAATGATATAACTTTACTTTTTCTATTATCAAAAATTTAGGATTTTTTTTTTAAATATATTACGAATAATCATAGTAAAAGATACCATACATGGAAAAGACACATCAGAAAAAAAAATAACATCAAGTCGATTCGATTGATGTGATCACGATCTTTTAGGCTCATAACTGTTATCTACATAAGGCGGCCATTTTTGTAAAATTTCTCAGGAGGTATTATCATTCCACCTATTTTTACTTCCGTGGGAAAAAGGCAGTAACTGACAAGATGTAATTTTTCAGCGCATACGCTTTTTACCGCTGCATAAACAATTTCATATTTGAGGAAAATATTTTTTGGCGTTAGGTAATAAAAAAACTAAATCTCTTTCATATTCAGTAGGTAGGTTATTTAGTTTAAATATATTATTTTAAATTTTTGTTTTAGTTACTTCCGTGAATATTTGTTACTTCTACGGCAACAAAATGGTATGTCCAGCTTTACGTGTTCCCTTGTAAAACCCATGTAAAAATGATATAACTTTACTTTTTCTATTACCAAAAATTTAGGAAATTTTTTAAAAAATATATTACGAATAATCATAGTAAAAGATACCATACATGGAAAAGACACATCAGAAAAAAAAATAACATCAAGTCGATTCGATTGATGTGATCACGATCTTTTAGGCTCATAACTGTTATCTACATAAGGCGGCCATTTTTGTAAAATTTCTCAGGAGGTATTATCATTCCACCTATTTTTACTTCCGTGGGAAAAAGGCAGTAACTGACAAGATGTAATTTTTCAGCGCATACGCTTTTTACCGCTGCATACACAATTTCATATTTGAGGAAAATATTTTTTGGCGTTAGGTAATAAAAAAACTAAATCTCTTTCATATTCAGTAGGTAGGTTATTTAGTTTAAATATATTATTTTAAATTTTTGTTTTAGTTACTTCCGTGAATATTTGTTACTTCTACGGCAACAAAATGGTATGTCCAGCTTTACGTGTTCCCTTGTAAGCCATCAACTTTTCTAGTCATAACAATTCGTATGAAAATTTACTTCATCTATCTGCAGAAAATGTTTCTCCAAGTAAAACAATAACGCGACTGTTTTTATTGTTTGGTGGAATTAAGATATGTTCACACGCGACTAAAAAACGTATTTTTAAACAGTTTTTAAGTTTATTCTTAATATTATTTATGCGACTGTGATAGAACTATTACTTTTACTTATTTTAATCGATGTCGTGCGTTAAATAGGGCAAATGTTGTCAAAAGACCCCGCTCACTTAAAATTGCCACCGGCTTTCGGTTGGAATGGGCTGGGCGTTTGATATGTTGTAGATTTGTTCTCCCTGATCAACGTTTATCTTTTTGATCCGACCCACGGTTTCAGAGATATCGGTGTTGAAAGTTAGAGGTTTCAGATGTTAGGCATTTTTCACTAAAATCAGTTTTCTGCCTGATTTGTTGAATTTGAGTAGCTAACTTGCTACTTCCAGTACACTGGTTTTTAGTAGTAGAGAACCAGGCTATTGAATGAAGTTAAAAAATTGACATATTTCATTTACGTTCCTCAGTGGCGGCATAAACTTAAAAACGTTAAATTTTTTTTTTTCAAAATGCAATTTTTCGTAAAATCGCTGATTAAAAAAGAAAAAACGGTGAAATATTTTTTATTTTTTGATATGTTTTAGAAAAATCTTCAGATAAGCTACATATGTATAAGCTCATCACAATTTGTGAAAAACGCCGGTAAAACTGGAAAATGATCGGGTTATTGTCTACATTTCTACTATGTATATGTATATGCCATGGTAGAGGCCAGAAGTCTAAGCCGATTTTGACAAAAGTAGTACCGCTGGAGTGCTCTGAGTCTCAGAGGTACTATATGCCGTATATTGTTCAAGAAGAAAATCATCTTGGCGGATGCGCGTGCCATTCTGTCATTTTTACCTCTCTAGCCCACACGGCTAGGGGAGGTATCATTTTTGTCAATATGTGGTATATAGTACCTCTAAGACTCAGAGCACTCCAGCGGTACCACTTTTGTCAAAATCGGCTAAGTCTTCTGGTCTCTAGCATGGCATACACATATACATAGTAGAAATGGGGACAATAACCCGAGCATTTTTCAGGTTCACGGGCGTTTTTCACAAAGTGTGATGAGCTTATACATATTTATCTTATCTTTTTATTTCTCTGAAGATTTTTCTATAACATATCAAAAAATAAAAAATATTTCGCCGTTTGTTCTTTTTTAATCAGCAATTTTACGAAAAATTGCATTTTGAAAAAAAAGTTTTTTACGTTTTTCAAGTTTGTGCCGCCACTGAGGGTGACGTAAATAAAATATGTCAATTTTTTTCAACTGTATTTAATAGCCTACTTCCCTACCTAAAAACTAATGTAGTGGAAGTAGCAAGTTAGCTGCTCGAATTCAACAAAGCAGGCAAAAAACTGATTTTAGTGAAAAATCCCTAAAATCTGAAACCTCCAACTTTTAACAACTATATCTCTGAAACCGTGGGTCCGATCAAAAAGAGGTACGTTGATCAGGGAAAACATATCTATAACATATCAAACGACCAGCCCATTCCAACCGAAAGCCAGTAGCAATGCTAAGAGAACATGGTCCTTTGCCGATGTCGTGCTATTGGTAAAGGAAAGAAGTATTTGCCGACCAAAACTATAAATTTGCTGACATACTTTAGTGGTGATTATTTCCTGTAGGCCTCAAAGTCGTTGTCGTTTTTGGTTAGAATTTTGTATTTTAAATTTTCCATTAGCAGCGCCTTATGGTTCAAGACTCGTCGTCGGGTTGATGTGTAGAAGATATTTATTCTGAGGGGACATTGAATTTTTATTAATATAGGAAATCAGAATAAGAAATAGAATATCAGAATATAGGAAATCAGAAAACGGAATCTGTTGAAATTTGGCAGGCATGTTTATTTTTGAGTTCCTCACAACCGTATCCAGACAGTTTTTTGCTGGACTCTTTCATTTCCGAAATAAAATAAACACGGCTAACAATAGTCAAAAATCTTACCTGGCTTTTTCTTTAGCCTAGTCGATAATACAGAAATCTGTAACAAAAATTTTTGGATTTTTTTATTTTTTGAAAAAAATACACCAAATTCTGAAAAATTCTTTGGATACAGTTGTAGATTTTTATAAATCCTATTATCTAATAACAAAAAAGTTATGTTATTTTTCTTTATAAGCGAGATTCTGCCGGAATTCTGAAAATGCCAAAGTCACGTAATTTGGTAGGTCGAAGGAAACTGAGTGAGTTCGATTGGAGTATTGGAATTTAGGTTCCGCATAGCCACGGGGAATAAATTGAGACATGTCAAGGGATCAAAATAAGAATACGGAAATTTGTTACTTTCCTAATAAGTCCTAATACTTTTCCTCACATGGTGTTCGCACCGTGTTCTAAACACTGCACGATCTCACTCGAAACGGTATTAGTGATGCCACCTATTGTTGATATTTCAAAAAAATAGCAAAGCAGTGTTGTCAAATCTGTAACGTTTTTGTGACCTTAAAGGAGCCCAATAAGAATCGCCGACGTTTAAAAATTGGAAAAAGCAACACATAAAAAAGGGAAAAGTAAAATATTGAAATTGTAGCTCTCAAATGGGCTTTCTGTGTTCATTTTGGTATTATTTAAATCAATCACTTTTTGTATTTTTTAATAATATTAGACCTTAATCCAAACTAAGTACAACTCGTACTTACTAATTCTAAGATAACTATACATGATAAAGTTATTTCTGAACGCATAAATATTTTGAATCCACTAAAGTAAAGTACTGTTACGACCTAATTGTCTTTTACGGTTTCGAAGGCGCAGCAACCAAGCATAAAACCATAATTACAAAAAAAAGTAAATCGATCATTGTGTTTTTAAATAAAAATTCGAATCTGTTTTCAACTTGCTGAAACTGCATATATAAACGTATTTTTAAACCTTTTCACCATACCCACATAGCAATTTGTCATCCTTAGCATGTGCATAGAATATCCTCAAGAAGAAAAAGTATATGCTCAAGATGTTCTAAATTAACATTGGAATATCCTAAGAATAAACTAAGAATAGATTACGTTTCGCCCTAATCACGCGCTATGCAGGTTCTTAGGATGTGCTAATAGATATTTTTATCAGATGATTGGCATCTGCTAGATCTATAGTAGCGCATAACTAGTATAACTCCTAAAATATGATGAAATAAAATTAAAAATATATTTTTAAGCTCTAAAAACCATGTCCTATCACAAATCACCCCAAGAAAAAAAAATTAAAACAAATAATAAAAAAAAAACGAGACGCGCCGACGGGTTTCGAACAGACAACCTACAGGTTAATAGACCAATGCTGTATCCACTGTACGTACCATGCGCTTATAAAGAAATAGCTTGAAACCGCGGAATAGAAGCGTTTTGACGGATTTTTATAGGTTTGATGAATATATATGAACAAGCATCTCTAAACCAAGGGTTACCGGGTTCGTTTCCGGTCACTGATTTTTTTTCGAGTTTTTTTAACCTATTTCATAATTGTATATACTTAGCATATGTGAAAGATGTCCTAAAAGTAACCTTCTTTAATGGTATTTCATTAGTATATGCTAAAGAAATACTGGAATAACATTCTTTTGATGTTCTTTTACGTTACCAGAATAGCTTGTACGCTAAAAGGACCAAATAATATGTTATATATACTTTGCATATGCTAAAGATGTTCTAAAAGTAACTTTCTTTAGTGGTATTTCCCTAGCATATGCCAAGAAAATACTTAGAAGCTCATTCTTTTGATGTTCTTATATGGTACCAGATTAGCATGTATGCCAAACGGACCAAAAACTGTTTTAAAATTATATATTCTTTGCATGAGTTAAAGAAGTACTCAAAAGGACCTGCTGGTACACTCATAGCATTTTCTATGGATGTACTTAGTAGCATATACTTAAATAGTATGTACGAAGCATATGCTAGAGATTGCTATGTGGGTATTAGCAACGTTTGGTGTTGATTTGGTGAAATGACGTCAAAATTTCCACCGCAGCGTTGCGGAAAAAACCGCAGCAAGCCAAAATTTTATTTGATATTACTCTCAATGACATCTGTCCAATGATATTTGTTAGCAACGCCGCGGGTCGACAGCTAGTATTAGAGGCCCTCTATCCGTTTGACAGTTAAAGTTTTACCAGAGGTGGGCAACTCATATTGCCCTCTCTTTCTATTTTTTTTCATATTTGCATGTAAAACGGATTTTATGAATGGACTGATGTTTGGTTGTCTCTTTTTATAATTTCCTTAGACAATTTTTGAAAGATTGATTTTTTTTTTGGTTAGTAAAATATGTCAAGCTTTGACAAAAAAAACAAAAACAAACAGTGAATACACACGCTAGATATTAAAAATGTAAATAATAGGTAAAATATAAAGACGCCTATGATCTATATTTTTATTACTCTTTTTCTTACAATAAAATATGGAAACATAATGTGTTATTTATTAATGAAGTACATGCGAAATGCGTATGTTTGTACGTACGGCTTGTAGCTCACTTACCTCGCAAATTCGGCTATTTTTATTAATTTTCCAGCTTGGTAAATGCATGTTTCCTTTTTACTTTTCCCGAGTTTCTTTCTCCATTGGACAAAGGAAGAATACAAATTCGTCGAGGCACATATTTTTACAGTTTTTGATACAGCAAAATTCCATTTTTAAACCTCACGTTTATTAATTAAAAATCTGACAGTGACAAGTTAGTTAATGTCAGGGGTCACCAATCATCATTGCCCATACACAATTTCAAACATTTCCCTAACAAACTGTCAAATCCAGTTGCTCACCTCTGGCAAAATTCCAGTGGCTCACCTCTGGTAAAACAATAACTGTCAAAAATCGTATACAGGGCCTCTAGCTAGTATCAAAGAGGACGTACCTGGGTATATCCTCTGTGCAAGTATTTAGAATGGAATTACGAGGCCATCAATTTCATACCTAAATGCGAAACGAATCCTCTGTAGAGCGGAGTGTACTCCTTTTTCCATGATCCTAAATGCCATTTTCCCACTATTCGGTTAACGTATCCGAGTTCTTCCAAATATTGTGGCAATAGTTTCTCCGTCAAGGGTAATCCTCGGGGTTCCGCGCCATAGAGCACTGTATGTTGCATTCCTAAAATTGGCACTAACCTAACCTAACGCATTCAAAACAAAGCCAACGACACAAAATTTTTGACTTGTATATTTTGGTATAGTTTTTAACGCGTTCAGTATACGTGTGTTTGAATAAAGTGCTTTTTCTGCCTACTGAAAACAAATATTTTGTAGCCTAGGACTATATATTGTATTGTAAAGTTTTTTTTGAACAATCGTCCCCCTAAAAAAACTGCTTAAAATTAAAAAAAAAATCTTGTATTTTTTTTTTATAATAATACCTGTATGTATAGGGTATTTTCCAGTCATCAGGGCGCTTCTAGAGGGGGTACAAATAGGGTTGACATAGTAGTTATTTAAAATTAATCCGGAGTAGGCTAAGGCGTCGATATTTGGTGTGGGTATTTGGTTGGATCCATGAAAACCGACGTCATTCCATCCCTTAAAAAAATCTGATTTATTATTTTACGCAGACTTTTCTATTTAAGGGCCGTATCCTCAAGGCTCTTTCCCATACGCATCAGCGGCGTACGGTCAAATTTCAAGTAAGGGAAGCAATTTTGAAATACTTACCCTATTTGTAACGTAATTTGATTTTTCGAACACTTTTTGCAAAATCGTCAATGACGTCATCATAAAAACGTGGTTGCTCTGACAAGCTTTGGAGAAATTTATTTTCAATGGACAAAAAGGTCAGTCAAGCCACCCCCCCCCCCTTTGAAATATATTCGATTTTTGATATGCTTATAGCCAGTAAACACACTTGTGACTTTAACCTAATAGTTATATAAATCTAAGGTTCATATATTTATGTAAAATATGTTACATCATATTTACGTAAATCTTACATAAAAATATTTTTATAAAAAAAATTGTGCAAATATTACTACAAAACTTTGACTGCAAATTTAAGTTATCATAACCATTATTAATTTTACGTAAATAATATGACTTTATAAAGAAATTTTTAAAATTTACATAAATATTACGTAAATCGTGGTAACTTAATTTTACATGAAAATTATGACATACATTTTATATAAAAAATTATATGTAATATTTAAGTAATCTAATTTACGTAAACGTTACATAAAATAATTGACTTTAAATGAAAGTAAAAAAATTTACATAACAATTATGTAACAATTTAGACGTTACGTTTACATTTAAAATTTTACATAATTTTATACATTTAATGTAATATTTATATCATCTAAATACGTCACATTAGAATTCTAAAATTTACATAAATAATACGAAACTGTTTGAACTTTAACTTTACATTTACAATTTTACATGTTTGTTACATAACATGTTTTATGTATTAATTATTTCATTCAAGTTATTTAAATACCCTGTAAAATAATTTACGTCAAATTAAAGTCCTAAATTTTAAATAATTATTATATAGTCAATTGAACCGTAAGCTTACATTTCAAATGTTACATAACGATTATATAAAACATTTTATGTAATATTTATATCGTCTAAATAAGGTCAAAATATTATGAAAATGAAAGAAATTACTACTGCTTAATAGTTTCTTCCTAGTAGGTAGAGATGGCACTAATATCACTATGTTCCCTGTACAGTGGATGAGGTATTGACAAGATGGTGGTACTTCTCTATAAGAATCACCTCTTTCGTCACTTAAACCAGCTTGTCTGGTTAACTTTGTAGTTTGCCAACGTCGGACCAATACCGTTCTCAACGAACGGTTTTGGTCGGACCGTGTCAAGCAACCACCGACGGACCTTCGTTAATCACCGACGTTGGCCCGTTTCAAGCTGCATGCTCATGTCGGACTTGACTCTTTGCGCAAGTCATGCAGATTAATGTGACTTAAATTTTACCTTAATATAACTTATTGTGACTTTAAATTTACATACCAAGGTAAACCTGTTGTGTAAAATATACGTAGTTTTTACTTAACCCTCACGTAATATGGATGTAATATTGATGTTAATAATTGTTGTCGCTCATTAATGTGACACAAATTTTACCTTATTAATCAATAATTGTGACCTTTGTGTGACCTTAAATTTATATAACAAGGTTATATGTAAAATTTACGTATTTTTTAATTAGTTTTTTGCACCTTATTGTGACTTAAATTTTACCTTATTGTGACCTCTGAGTGAACTTAAATATACCTAACAAGGTAAATCTGTAATGTAAATTTTACGTAAGTTCTACATAACGGTGTTTACTGGGTAATTTTGAACCAATCTCGAACTAATTTTGAACCACTTTTAAAAATTTTTAACCACACTCCTTCTTGGTCTTTTTTCGTATTCAAAATGGTGAGTGCAACCGGACGTCAAGCTACACCCCCTTATTTACCAATTTTAATTTAAAGTTTATATTTATATTTTCTTATATTTTTAAATATTTATATTATTTGACTATTAAACTTTATATTCCAATTAATAACACAACTAAATAGATGAAGAACTTCTTGACTCTAATTTCAAATAATAACTAATAACAAAAAGTACCCCTACCCTATTCCATTTAAAACAACTTAATCTCAAAAAAACTAATTAAAAAACTAAAAATAAGACTATAAAAGGTGCTCAAAATGTCCGCCATTTTTTCCAATACCTAAGTGGGGTCACCTATAGCGGCATTATGAAGTTCTACGTTTCTTAAGAGCTAGGACCTTCAGGGCAAATCGTATTCTGGAAATCCTGGCCAAACAAAAAGTGCTAGAGTGCTGAAATTTTGCAAACGTACTAATTATATGACTCCAAATTGCGCTACAGAGCCCAATGTGCCAAATCTTAATTTTGGAATTTATTTTTTTTAAATAAAGTTTTTTCCTAAAAAAGCTCTCGGTAGCGCATTTGGAAGTGAAATTTTAGGCTTGTATGCAAAATCTCATTTCTCTAGTATTCTTCATTTGGCTATGATTTCCATAAAACGAAAATTGCTATTTTCCGATCGCCCCCCCCCCCCCCTGTGCTCCAGAAAAAAGTAGATAACAAAGATGCTTGTGGTAACCTTGAAGTCTTTGGAGAAAAAACGAGAAATTGCAGAACGTTCCTTTAAAGCAGGGTTGGAAAAACCCGGGTTTTTTATATAAAATCCAACTCACTGGGCTTTTTTGGGTTTTATTGGGTTTTTTTATGGTTTTCTTTTCAAATTATATACAGAATATAGTTCTTTAAAATTAGGACTTATTCTTGCGATAGTTTATCAACTATAAAATACAAAATACAAATAGGTGGAATACATAAATCGACAGTTTGTTTGTTTGTTAATAAATCAAAGCAGTTTTGGTTTAGTTTGACCAGCGCTTTATGCGGATGCGATGTTCGTATCATATTTTCTTAATGTAAACAAACCTAAAGAAAATTATTTTTGGAGTTTGTGTATTTACTACAATATAAGTACCTGCTTACTTAGTATGATATGATAGTATACGATTCAAGTTTTCGTTTTTTTCGAAATTATTAAATCTAAACCTTTTTTTTAACGAAAATGTTTAAGAGTAGCGACAGAAATTGTGCTTTAGAATGGACTGAGGTTTTAGAATCCAGTAATAAAAGTAGAGTTTGCAAATACTGAACCAGAATCAGTTTTTTTATCATTTCCATTGTTGCCCAGCTAGTGCAGCCTCCATTGAAAGACATTTGAAGTTACGGTCTTATTTGGAATAATAAAATAACAAATTGTTTGGGATTAGAAAGAGCTTTGCAACTGGTCAAAGTTTATGGAATCTTACGATCAGATTCAAACGACTGGTAATAATATACCTTTTTTACGTCTATTTATTTTATTAATAATGAAAACCGCACTTTTAAAAAAGCCCTACGTGTTTTTTTCATGGGTTTTACCCAAAAATCTCAGTGGGCTTTTTGGGTTATCCACTGGGCAGCCAACCCTGCTTTAAAGACATTCTATCTAGAATCCCTCCACAGTATTTTAGGAGAGTTTGACCTTCAATGCATCACACCAAGAATAAACAAACGCATGAAGTACTTACCGCGAGAACCACGATATTGGAAATACAGAGTTTATAGAGTTTCTATTTATAAACAAGTTTTATACAAAATTATTTCGAAAATAAACAAGTATTTTTGACCTGAACATATTCACACCAAGTTTTATACAATGTGAAGCCAAAATCGAGGGAAAATTAACTAAAGTCGTTTCCCAAATACTATAAACTGTTTGATTAATCCAAAACACAAATTCTGAACTTTTATTGGAAGAAGTCAGTATTTGGAAATAATATTGTTCAGAAGTAGGCGAAAGCTTAAGTCAAAATATACCTGATAATATTTTCGAAGCAGTGAACAAGTATGGCGATATTTTAGTTTAATTTCAGTCAAAAATTGCATTTGTAATGTAATTTTCTCAAAAATTTTCGACGCATTAAAACATTTTTTAAAATAAAAAATGTATGAAATAAACAACTTAAAATCTGAGTAACCCCCTCCCCTAGATTTAAGGCCAAATCCACACTTGTAGTTACTAAGATTTGTTTCCGTATATTGATATGTTTTCGTATCGAAACCGCTCCCCCCTTTTCAAATGGCTGGGACCGCCACTGTGTCAGGTCACCCATCTCTGAAAGTTTTATTCGTTAATGTGCCCCATAACTAATAGTCGCAGAGGGTCATGTCCGGATACCAACCTAACTACCTACCTAACTAACTATGAGTCTTGAAGATATAATTCCAAACCATTAAAGTTTCTTATGAAGAAGCCTCAATTTCCGCCTGATCCAAATATTTAAAAGGATTAGGCTATGACGTCAGACGACTGGCATCGTCAGCTGTTTAGAGCATGACCGACTATATTTTTATTATTATTTATTGTTGTGAATAGAAAGGGTTGAATATCTCAAAAACTAATTAACCAAAATATCACATATGCTACATTGTTTTGATTAGAATTTAATTCTGAACACAATAATAAAATAAAAAACAGGATGTTCTACAAAAAAGCACTCTACACCAAAAAAAAATTTTTATAAAGAAAAAAGTTACAGGCCCTATCCCAAAATGCAGACTTTTCAAAAAGCGGTTTACACCAAAACTCTTGTCTTGAAATTTGAGCCCCGCAAAGGGAGGGTTGGTTTTTCTCTATCTTCGCTACAAGTACCCGAGGCGTTTTCTCATATGCAACTATTTCAAAAAAGTATCAAAACAATGACGTCACATACTACGTCATAGTTTGACAAGGCGCATTGTGGGTCGAATAAACTAATGTTTTATCGGCACCATCTTAAAAAACCAAAAATTTAGAAGGAATCTTTTCACAAATATATTTATATCAAAAATCTTTGTGAAAAAGGTGGAAAAACAAAAATAAAGAAGCTGAGAGTTGACGAGAAGTTAGCTACAGTATTTGACAGCTCACTAATGCCTGGTCTACAGTCCAACATCTTGCCACTGATTTCTATTTCTCTCTTTGTCGAAAAGAGTGAGGACCAATAGATGGCAGCGGCACAAAATTTCAATGTGGAGTCTAGGCAAAAGACGCATGCGCTAGTTCGATACGAACAAAAAGCTCGTTTCCGAAACCATTCAAATTGGTGGAAAAGTGACGTCATTGATAACGAGCGGCAAAATTGACATTTAAATTGATTCTGTAAATAATAAAAAAACAAAACCTTTTTAATTTTATGCGGATTTTACTAAATTGTTGGGAAGAAATACAGAGTTTTCTAGGTTGTAAATGGTTTTTAAGCACTAATAACACGAGATTTAATAGTTGTGACGTCACTAATCAATGACGTAATTATTGAAAAAGTGTTTCAAAACAGGTTCAATGTAAGAAAACGTCTCCGTACCCATATAAAAGTGCCCAATTTGAATCACCCTATACATACCGATAGCCGTTTAAGCCTGCAAATGATATACTCTTCTTCTTCTTCTCTTTTTATGAACTCGCGTCTTTTTTAAACGGGTGGCCAACTTCAGTAATTTTTCATGTTTATACATGCCCCCCTTCCCTGCTCGCCAGATCGGTCTGCGGATGAGCACCCCCTAGGAAGGAAGTTTTCTTTTTCCAGAGGGATTTAGACCTAAACCCCTTTCTCGGGGCTAGGGATCTTTAACGTGCTCCACTAAAAATATATGGATCACATGGTACCGTCCTTTTATCGTCCTCTACGAGGGCCAAAATGGCCGTGTTAGCCTGCCTTATAGCTAACACGGCGTACTCCACTCCATACGTTATGTAATTTTGCAAGAAAAAGTCCAAGTAGACTACCGACGGCCCCGGGGATCAAACCCGGGTCATTCTGGTTAATAGTGTATGTCGATAATTTCTATCTCGTGGGATTTTGAATGAAGGAGTTTTGTGACTATGCGAGATTGATAGCTCTGTAGTCACACAATCAAGTGTTACTGGGTGTTTTGTTCGCATTCGTATAGAAGAAGTTGATATGACGTCATCTTTCAAGATGGCGGCCCAAAATCATAAAAGATACAACTTTCACAACCGAGGCACGCTCGTAGGAAAACATCTAAAACCTGATAGAACATTATAAAATAAATTAAAACTTTTGTAAAAGATTTAAAGTGGTTTTTTCGGCAAGGGGGAGCCTCGCCCAGTAAACACATCTGTTACATTAACATAGTATTTACGTAAATCAAAAGTCAAGAAAATGACATAAAAAGAGTTTTCATAAAATTTACGTAATATTTACATAACATAACTTATGTTCCTTTAATTACATTATATATTTACGTAATAAGAAGGTTATGCAGTACATGTTCGTTACATATCACCTTGTTGTGACATCAGAAGTATATAAATATTGTATACACAATATGACTTTAATTTTACATAAAAGTTACATTGCAATACGTAATATTTATATAACATTTATGTTAAACATTTATATTGTTCTTTGGGTTTTTATGTATAGTTTTATAAAGATTACGTTATTCACGTGCCGTCAAGTTTACCTTGTTGTGACTTCCAGTTCTCCTAGAAGTTATCTAACAAAGTTATCATGTAAAAATAAAAGATCAAAAGATCTTGAGTGAAAATAACGAAAATTCAAACCTGGATGAGGATCCCACAAGGAACACACAGTTATCATATGTGTAACTTTTACGTAATATTTACGTAATGTCAATTTTGTAAGAAATTACCGGCTCTGGAGCACCACCCCCCTAGTTTTCGGTTTGAGTGGAGGCAGACTTGCATTTATTCTAAGCGTAAAAAATCTTATATAAAATAAAGTAAATTTTTTTTTCTGACTTTAGCGCCGTCTGTCGGTACTTTGTGCTCCACTAGGAAGTCTGCCAATAGCAACTTGATTTTTAAGCGGTCGTGCCACTGTGAATTTTCATCCATGTACGAATTACGTTAATTTTGTAAGAAATTACCGGTTCTGGGGGACCCCCTCCCCTAGTTTCCGGTTTGAGGGGGGCAGACTTGTAGTTTTGCTATTTTTAACACTTTTTTCTCTTATTCTACGCGCAAAAAATCGTATATCAAATAGAGCAATTTTTTTATTTTTATTTTTCAAGGTCATGAAGTTTCAAAATGCATCAAACTCTAAGGATCGAATTTGGCATACATGCCTATTACTTTAAGGTAGATTTGAAATGGGACTGACAAAACCTCGAATTATTAAGATTTTTTTGAAGAGTAAATGGCAAAAATCTTGGTTTCTGCTATTTTAAAGGTCATTTAAGGTCGGATGACCTGGAAGTAAATTTATAGGAGACGATGTCTTAAAAAATAAAATGTTATTGGCAGACTTCCTAGTGGAGCACTGAAAGTCGTAAAAATAAAAAAATTGCTCTATTTTATATACGATTTTTTGCGCATAGAATATGTGAATAAAGTGTTAAAAATGGCAAAACTACAAGTCTGCCCCCCTCAAACCGGAAACTAGAGGGGGGAGGTCCTCCACAACCGGTAATTTCTTACAAAATTAACGTAATTTGTACATGGATGAAAATTCACAGTGTTATAAGGCACGACCGCTTAAAAATCAAGTTGCTATTGGAAGACTTCCTAGTGGAGCATAAAGTGCCGTCAGACGGCGCTAAAGTCGTAAAAATAAAAAAATTACTTTAATTTATATACGATTTTTTGCGCTTAGAATAGAGGAAAAAGTGTTAAAAATGGCAAAAATACAAGTCTGCCTCCACTTAAACCGGAAACTAGGGGGGTGGTGCTCCAGAGCCGGTAATTTCTTACAAAATTATCGTTACGTAAATATTATGTAAAAGTTACACACATGATAACTGTGTGTTCCTTGTGGTATGCTCATCCAGGTTTGAATTTAAGTTAGATAACTTCTAGGAGAACTGGAAACAACAAGGTAAAAAGTAACGTACATGTACCGCATAATGCCATGCACAACGTTCCCTACTTTTTACGTAAATAAGATGTAAGTAAATCGAAAGATAAAATGTGGTTCAATTTATATCTCTTACAAGTCACATAAAGGTAATCTTGACGGCACGTGAATAAGGTAATCTTTATATAGCTACTATATAAATTTGTAACATAAATGTTATATAAGTATTACGTATTGCAATATAACTATTATGCAAAATTAAAGTCATATTGTGTATACAATATTTATATACTTCTGATGTCACAACAAGGTGAGGTGTAACTAACATGTACTGCATAACCTTCTTATTAAGTAAATATATAATATAATTAAAGGAACATAAGTTATGTTATGTAAATATTACGTAAATTTTATGAAAACTCTTTTTATGTCAATTTCTTCACTTTTGATTTACGTAAATACTATGTTAATGTAACAAATGTGTTTACTGGGCGAGACTCCCCCTGCTGAAAAAAATACGTTAAATCTTTTACAAAAGTTTTACTTTATTTTATAATGTTTTATCAGGTTTTAGATGTTTTCCTACGAGCGTGCGGAAAAGTTACTTTTTCGCATGATTTTTCGTTTTGAAAGTTATACTTTTCCGCACGATTTTTAATGTAACGCACGATCTTCACTTTAAAGGACAATATTTTAATTCAAGATATACTTTAAATCGAATTAATATCTATGGGTAGATACTATTTTTCATTCAGAAAAGTCATAGCCTGAACCACTAAACTTTAGGCACTTTTACTTTTCCCCACGATTTTTGTATAGTTAAAAATAAAGATATTTAGGACTAATTAAATGAGTTATGGAACTATTCTATCTTATGTGTCATTTTTTTAAATAAATAAGATGGAAAAAAACACTCGTAGGAAAATCATTGTACCTAACTCTTGCCGAAAATGTCTTTTCCACCCTTGACGGCTTGCCCGAATTCCGCTCCGCATCGTTTGTGCAACTACCGTCGCGTGCGGAAAAGTACCACTTTCCGCACTTGTTAGCTAAATAACTATTTTATACGATAGGCATGTAAAACAAACTTTTAAAAACCAAGACAAAACTAATAAAGTACAAATTTTTACGACGAAGACAGCTGGCTCGTAGAATAGAACCTATGAGATTTTTGAACCTGGGCTGTGCTCATAAAGGTATAACTTAATGAAGGTCTTTGGCTGTGTTAGACATTTTCACTGTTACCATTTATAAAAATAAACCTACCCCCAATATATACTTCACTTAATACGAGACAAAAGATCTATCTATTTAGGGCAAAAGGACCGATCTATTTATGGTTAATGAAAAGCTATTTATGTTAATACATTTTCTACCTACATTAAACGATTTTTATATTCACTACACAGTCGAGTAAAAACTAATTAAATCATAAAATATGGCTTCAAATCATATCACAATACATCATAAGAAAAAGAAATAAAAACAAAAAATTAAAAAAAGTGGAAGACGACGGGTTACCAGGGCAAGCTTTTGCCACTGCACCATCGCGGCTTCTACAAGAAAAGTGACAAACTCGTAGTATGTAAACGTTTTGGCGGACTATCTATAAGATTTATTAAATTACAATATAATACCTAAATAGAAAAATCATTAAGGGTCAATAGTTATTTGGTTAATAATTTGATCACTTGTGGTTATAAAGTTACTTATTTACCACAGATAAGTACTTCTTTTACCACACATATATTAAAGTGAAGTGGATAAATATTAATAACAAATGAAAAATACACTTAAATCCAATAAGAAATCACTAAGGATTAATAAGTTCAAGCCCAATAGGTGGATCTCCTTAAGCTGGCTGAGTTGTGTCTTCTGGGTAAACAGAAACTTCACTTCCCTGCTGAAATTTTCTTATGGACTCTCATAAAAAAAAATGATAGAATTCCTGTATGATTTTTTTATCGGGATTTGGAACAGATTTCGATGAGATCCTAGAAGATTTTATCAGGTCTATGGGTCTATGATTTTCTAGAAGATTTGAGGAGCTTTTATCGTTATAGTTATTTTAGAAGATCCTATGGGGAGAGGAGATTTTATCAGGTTTTGGGTCGGCTTTGGAACAGATTTCGAGAAAATCTTAGGACATTTTATTAGGTCTATGGTGATTTTAGAAGATCCTATGGAGGAGGAAATTGTATCGGATTTTGAATCGGTTTTGGAACAGATTTCGATGAGATCCTAGAAGATTTTATCAGGTCTATGGGTCTATGATTTTGGAGGAGATTATATGAGTTCTTATGGGATTGGTTTCTAAAATATTTGAGGAGCCTTTATGGTTGTGGTTATGTTAGAAGATCCTATGGGGGGAGGAGATTGTATCGGGTTTTGGGTCGGTTTTGGAACAGATTTCGATAAGATTCTACGATATTTTATTAGGTCTATGGGTTTATGATTTTGCAGAAGTTTATATGAGTTCTTATGGGATTGGTTTCTAGAAGATTTGAGGAGCTTTTATCGATATGATAATTTTAGAAGATCCTATGAGCGAGGAGATTTTATCGGGTTTTGGGTTGGTTTTGGAACAGATTTCGATGAGATCCTAGAAGATTTCCAGGTCTAAAAAATTGAATTGAATTAACTTACCTTAACTATAATTTTGAAATCATTAGCTTCTGCATCGTATTAATTTGGTGTAGTTTTTAGTTAAAGTTAGGACACTGGAATCGATCTATGTTTTTTGCTTTTAAAGTCGACCAACTTGCCCAGTTTGCTTTTGTTTTGGTTATCGTCTTTTGGCCCAAAATTGAGTGATACTGATAGAATCTTATCAAATATCCTAGAAACCGATTCCAGAGAAACCTATAGAAACTTTCTAAAACTTTCTAAAAAACTATTCCTCATAGGATCTTCTAGAATCACAATACTGATAAAATATTATGAAATATCCTAAAAATCAAATCCACAAAAACCCATAAAAACTTCTTCAAAATCATTGCTTAACGGAACTTCTAGAATCGCGATAATGATAGAATCTCATCAAATATCCTAGAAACCGAATCCCACAAGAACCCATAAAAACTTCTCCAAAATCATTCCTCATAGGATCTTCTAACATCACGATACTGATAGAATCTTATCATATATCCTAGAAACCGATCCCACAAGAAACCATAGAAACTCCTCCAAAATCATTCCTCATAGGATCTTCTATAATACAATAGAACCTCCTCAAACATCCTCAATATCCCATTCCCAACAAATATCCTTCAAAAATGTGTACTTGTGCGTTTATAAAATCTTCTCCAATCCCACACCCTTATACAAACTGATAAAATATCCTAGACTTCTGTCTTATAAAACATCCCTGACTTTCATAAAAGTAAGTAGTCTTATAAATTATTCCAAAACTACAAGCTGATAAAATATTATATATTATATTAAATATTATATATTTCCTATATAATCTTCTCTGGTTCTAGAAGATTATAAAATATTATAGAAAAAATCCTTCTCATTGAATCTTATAGAACTTATAAAAACATGATAAAAACTTTACCGGTCTGGATGAGATTTGAGGGGAAAATTTCAGCAGGGTTACCACCAGTGGAAAATGTAGTAATTCTACTTGGCCATGTTTTCTCAGTGTAGCGAGTGATTGGCATTGTCAGGTGATTGGTGGGCAAAATTATATAAGCTTATCACACAACTCGTGTTCAGATGCAAATAACTGATGAGACATCGTAAACAAGTCGGCGAACTATAAGGCAACCAATTTTTGACCCAAATGCAACGTTTGGTTTAGGCGACCAGCCATAAATTATCAGCCATTTGCACCATTATATTTAGGGGTCATCTAGCATTAGGTGGCACCTAAATCTTGATTAGTTTTAGTTTAGGGGAGTTCTAAATACAAACGAAACTCTTCTCTAACGTAGGCCACCTTGTTCTAGGTGACCCCTAAATAAGTAAATATGTTGGTGCAAATGGCTGTATGTAATGCACACCGGGACCGGTAGGTGAAATTTTTGCAAAGTGTTACACAACTGCGTTACGTAACATGTTTCCCAAAAAATAAATGATAAAAATCAAATAAACACACAATTTCTTATATTTTCAGAGTAATAGGACAGGCAATTTAGACATAAATTTTCTGAATAGAGGAAAAAATTAGAACCCAAATTTTTTTTCATTAGCAAGCTCAGGAAGGTTCACCATTTAACATACTAAAAGTCCCCATTCTTAACTCCTCGGGAACTGTCATTTCTAAGCTCCAAAAAACTCCAAAAAAGAGTTTTTCTTGGATAACTCCTAAACGGTGACAGACTGTCAAAAGTGACAAATAGGAAAAATGTTGCAAATTTAATTCTCTATTAATAAGTAATTATTGATAGTGTAGCTTAAACCACTCGTTCAACCAGAAAAATTGAAAAAACCCAAGCAAAAATGATGCCAATTTTAAAAATTTCTAGCATATTCCTTTTTGGCATTTTCATCACGATTTCTCAACCTACGTAGCGGTTTTCTTTTTGTCGCGGTTACGGTTAACCCTGGTTCTAAAATTTCCCAGAAGAATAAACAAAAAAAGGAGAACTCGATTGTGTAATATCTTTGAATATTGTTTAAATTTACAGTTAATGGTTTATATTTATATACAGGGTGGATTCTTTAAATGGAACGGTGCTTATAGCGACTTTAGGGAAGAGGTTAAAAAAAAAAGCTAAAAACGATTCTATAAAGATTTTTGTGGCACCTTTTTGGAAAGCTGGTTAAGAAAGAAATTTAACCCACTAGTTTTTTTTGACATTTGTCAACCAATGCTTCAAAAATTAAAAAAAAACTTATTTTTTTGTCAATTTTTTTAGCTTCAAAATAAACTACATATTTCTATATTTACTACACTCGGGGCCCTAAAGACCCAGGGCCTACCAATACTTTTTTCATGAGGAGGTACCACTTGAAAATCTTCTTAAAAAAGAAATTCCATTAAATAGATGTGTTAAAAATTTAAAAAAATAAAACCTATTTTTTGTCGTTAAAGACGGTCGAGTGAAAAATAAAATCAAGGTGTGCTTTGAATCTATTTCCCTTTTATCTAATATCTAGTATATTTAAAAAAAGGTAATTAGGCTGCGCCCCCAAATGGGGCGCCAATAATCCTTCTGTGTTAGTTTTCTTTATTATATAGTTTATTTTAGAGCTAAAACAATTGACAAAAAATAGCTTTTTAAAAATTTTTAGCACATGGGTTGACAGAGGTCAAAAAATTTTATTTAACCGAACTTCTTTTTAACAGGCTTTCCAAAAAGGTGCCACAAGTGGTACCTCCTCCCCAAATGGGCCGCCAATTATTGTGCCAATTGTGATGTATTTTCTTTATTCCGCTTAGTAAATAGAGAAATATGTAGTTTATTGTGAAGCTTAAACAATTGACAAAAAAATTTATTTTTTTTTAAATTTTTGACACATTGGTTGACAAATATCGAAAAAAAGTACGTTAAATTTATTTTTTAATAAGCTTTTCAAAAAGGTGCCACAAGTGGTACCTTCTTATTTAAAAAAAAAATAGTTGGTGGGCCCTGGGCCTCCAGTTGGGAGCCCCAATTTTTTTTTTACCATGGACGGAAAGTCCGTACAAAATTATTAAAGCTTTTCTTTTACCTTTTTTTAAAACCTCTTCCCCAAAGCCGCTAGAAGCACCGTTCCATTTAAAGAATCCACCCTGTATATACGCAATCAAAAGTTTTTAATTTTTATGATTTTTTGGGATTGTACTTAAACTTTTAAATCAAAAATGCTATGACGTCACCTATAAGCTGACATTACCAGAATTGAGAAGCGCAATCATTCTGAACCAGCAAAATAGGCTGGTTCCGATTCTCAAGACATGGAACATGATAAGATGCGGTATCTACATCGATTTTTTCTGTTCATGTCAGCTGAAAGGTGACGTCATAGCAATATCCATCTTAAAATTTAAGTGCAATCCCGAAATGCATAAAAATAAAAAACTTTTGACTAGAATTATCTGTAAATTTAAACAATATTCGAAGATATTACGCAATCGAGGTCTCCTTCTTTTGCTTATTCTTCTGGGAAATTTTCAAACCAAGGTTAACCGTAACCGCGACAAAAAGACAACTGCTCGTGTACCAAACTTGACAGGGTTGATCTAAGAACAATGACCTAAATTACGTTAGAAAATTAAATTTTTCCAGTGGCATAGTCCGATTTTCTTAACTTTTCATTGGATCTTGTACTAGATAAAATTGTATTTCCAACGACACCTTCGACTAAGAATTTTTTTAAATCATAATAGGTATTGGAAGAGTAGGGGCCTTGGCTATTTCCTTTAAAAAATTTCTAAAAAAATTTATAAAAAATTATCATTTAAAACTAGAAGCAGCAAATACAAGCGGAAGGTGTCGTTGGAAATTCAATTTTATCTAGTATACAATCCAGTGAAAAGCAGAGCCTTTTTTGTATATGTCAGTAACAGTGGTGTATCAAAGGGTTTTTGTTACATTTTGAAATTTTCTCGTTAAGAAAATCAGACAACGCCACTGGAAAAATTTAATTTTCTGACATAATTTAGGCCATTGTTCTTAGATCAATCCTGCTAAGTGTGGTAATCGTAGGTTGAAAAAATCTTAAAGAAAATGCTAAAAAGGAATATGCAAGAAATTGTTCAACTTGGCATCATTTTTGCTTGGGTGTTTCAATTTTTCTGGTAGAAGGGGGGATTTAAGCTACACTTATTGATAGAGAATTAAATTTGCAACATTTTTCCTATTTGTTACTTTTGACAGTCTGTCACCATTTAAGAGTTACCCAAGAAAACCGTTTTTGGAGGTTAGAAATGACAGTTTTAGTATATTAAACGGTAAAACTTCGTAAGCTTGTTAATAGAAAAAATTAGGTTCTAATTTTTTCCTCTATTTATCCTATGCAGCTTAGCCTATAAGGTTATTTTGGAATTTTAAATTCAGCCTTAAGTGAAATTTCAGCAAAGCTCGCAAAAATGTTACTCCAAGTGTTATAAAAGGAGGATAGTGCACAAAAGGCCTCCAAGAAGTCCGCCAAGCTTTAGAAATCAGCCAAATTGTTTTACAAAAAGTATAGACAAAAATAGCACCCCGTGCATAAATACATACCATATCGTCTGCAATGATAAAAACAATGTGAGGGTGTATTATTTTCTGTCCATTGGAAAAACTAAACAGTAACACAAAAATAATAAAAACATTAAACAACATGGTGTTGAATACGGAAATTAATTTTAATAATTCTTAAGTCTGCGGCCACTCAAAATAGATAGGTACAGTAATTTGTTTTCTATTAGTGAACATGATATATTACGCCTTACTAATTTTTTAAATTGTGTTTGGGCAATACGCACTCCTTATGTCCGGTATTACTTGTCTCAGTGACTGATATATTTGTATAAAAACTTATCATTATTTTTAAGTATATCTGCCACAGAAAAAAAAATTGGGTTATATCTGCCGGCTCGACTGATGCTTGTTATCGATAGTATGTCTAGTTCTGGCGTCGCCGTCGGGTAAGTATAGATTTTATACATACCTACAGTGGCGTACGCAGAAATTGCTCCTGGCGACAGTCAGTTGATGTCGCGGGATTCCACATTCGAGAGCGAAGTGGATTGTCGCTCGCGACACATCGATACTCTGGTTCATAGACTATAGTTTTTTTTATACCTTCATCAAAAACATGATTTTTAGTAACTGTCTGCAGATAACTAAAGCATGGCTTTTTTGGTTACCGATGCAATAAAACTTTTTTTTTATCACGCGAGCAAAAATAGTCGTTTTTGCAACTAGTGGCTAAAATAGTGCTTTTTTTACAAGCGTTGGTTTAAATATCGAGCACAGCGAGGTATTTAAAAAGGCGAGTAAATAAAAGCACAGTTTAGCCGCGAGTTGTTAACACTATTTTTTCCAGTCCAAGAAAAACAGGAAAATATTTTTAAAAATCACGAACGAAGAGAACTATAAATTAAGGCGGCTGGTAAATGAAATAACTATGGTTTCCATAGCGATTTGTCTTTTTACTCGGTGACGTTCATAATTTTAATCTTTGACAGATTGATATTTTGAAGATGTTTTTAAATTATTTTTTCGTAAATACTTGGTCAAAACTGGCAAGTGCGTTCGAGATTTTTAAAAATTTTCCAGTTTTTCTTAGATTGTTTGATAAAGGTATTAAAAAATAGTGTTAGAAACTCGCGGCTAAACTGATCTTTTTTTACTCGCGTTTTTAAGTACCTCGCAGCGCTCGTTATTTAAACCAACGCTGGTAAGAAGAGCACTATTTTAGCCACTAGTTGTGAAAACTACTATTGCAATCGCCCGCTGGTTTAAATTACGAGAGAAGCGAGTCATTTAAGGCGCAATTTTATTAATAATAATATTAAGCATTTAGGGGGAAACATTTTAATATTGTGACAGATTTCCGACAGAGTGAAAAAAACAAGTGCTACAAACCACGATATACTTAACACGGTATGCTAGGTACTGTTTATGGACGTCCAAGGTTTATCAGAATATGCGAAATCGAACCCGTTAAATAAAAGAAACTTCAATTATAAAATCATTCACTATAGGAACAGCAATCCGTTAAACCAATTTTTTATCCAAACCTTATTTCCTCAAACCCATTCAATAACAAATTTGAAATTTATAAGACCCGTTTTTAATCAAACTATTGTTTATCAAACTCATTCAACATCAAACCCGGAATTCTTAAAACCCGTAATTTTTCAGAAAATTTTTGCTAAATTAATTGCGCATTCGCCAATACCACATGAACCGGAAGCGTACACGCAGGTGGCGCAGCGACGCGGCGTTTTGATGTATTTGTCGCTGTTACGCGGGCATACTTACAGGTTGCGTTCAATAGTTTGTGTATACAATGAGCTTCAGGCTACTGCGAACATAGGGGGAATCAAGTCCAATTTACTCTCCGTGCCGTACAACCGAGGTGGATTCGAAGCACGCTACAGTGTTATCTTTTGGAAATTTATTTTCTTTTTATTATTTTGTTTTATTTCTGCCTTGCTCGAGAAACAGATTGGTAAGTTCTTAATTGAAATAATACATTTTTAAAACTAAAAATGGATGTCTACGGAGTTGCCGAAAAAGTCCAGATGGTCAAATGGTACTATCAAGGCAGACCATTGAGACTTATTCAAGAACTTTTTTTGGAGAATTTTGTAAATCACCCAGAACCTAGTTTATCAACGATTTATAGGTTTGTGCAGAATTTTGAAAAGTTTGGTCGTGTAGCGCCAAGAAACCATAAAAACCCCACTGTTTTGAATGACGAGCAGGAAGTACGAGATGTAATGATTTGCGCTGCATTGGAGGAAAATCGAAAGTTAACTAGCCACCAAATTGCCGAAGCCGTTGATACGTCTTCAGCCACTGTCTTACGTGTTCTCAAAAAGAATGGTTATCATTCTTATAAAGCGTCAAAAACGCATCAAATTTTTCCGGAAGACAACTTTCGTCGTATGGAATTTTGCGAACCAATGATGGAAAGGGCTAATCGTGACGAAAACTTTCTGAAATCTATTCTTTTCGCACATGAAAGCACTTTTCCATTATTGAATCGTCATAACCCAACACACGTTCGATATTGGTCGAGGGAAAATTTGCATTTGTATTTTAACGTAAGAACACAGTATCCCCAAAAACTAAATGTTTGGGGGGGTATTGTAGGGGAACACGTAATTGGGCCATTTTTTATTAACGGCAATTTGAATGGTCCTAGATAGTTGGATCTACTGCAGCAGCATATTATTCCCACTGCTAGGCAGTTGTTAGGTGTGAGATTTGGTGAAACATGGTTTCAACATGATGGTTGTCCCGCTCACAATGTTGGCCTTGTTAGGGAATATCTTGATAATGTATTTTCTAATCGGGTTATAAGTATATGGGGAACTATTTTATGGCCAGCTCATATCAAAAATAAAGTTTACGGGCATGAAAGGGCTAATAATTTGGAAGAACTTCGGATTAAAATTGTAGAAGCTTTTCAAACTATCACCCCTAGCATGCTTGGAAACGTTAGAAGGGGTTTTTATAATAGGCTCGAATATTGTCTAGCCGAGCAAGGAGGACTTTTTCGAACATTTGCTCTAATTTTTTTTGACTGGGAGAATCTTTTTGTTTTTTAGAATGTATTATTTTATTTTGAGAACTTGCTTTTATTTTGTTTCTCCTTATTATTTTCATTGTAACACGTTGTCAGTGATAAATCTGAGCAGTTGACAATAAAACGCTCTTATTTATCAGTAACAAAAAATAATAAAATTACGTTATAAAAATTTGCGTATTTATTGACCAAATTCCGGTTTCATTGACTACGCTCTACACGGCACCGTGGTTAGAGTCGTACTAAATACCAAACGAAAGTCACTCAAGTGGTGAGTATTGGTTGCTTAACTGATACGTGTTCGGTGTCCCTGCATGTACGTACACTGGCAAATTGGACTTCTCCCGGCCTATGTTCGCAGTAGCTTGAAGCGGTCTGTAGATGTTACTTGCATTCACTCGTCTTGCAAAAATTTTCTGATAAATTTCGGGTCTTACGAATTCCGGGCCTGATATTAACCGCCACTTGCAGCGACATTTTTTGAAACGCCCATTAACAAAAGAACCAATTAATTTTAAACATCCATTAACTTTCAACGACTTGCGCGTACTAATTTTTGCGGAACTTTTGCTAAAATTATTTTTAGCTACCTGACAGTATGGCAACATATAATAGCTCATTAACCTAGGGATTTTTTGGCTGTCTGGTTAGTTCTGTAGAGGCGCATTCAGGATTCCGTAAGGTAACACCCGGTCCCATCTACGACTTTCTTGTGAATGCTCACTCAGCAGCGGGCACGCACGAATAAAAGTGGGAACCGGGTGTAAGCGGTACGAGGTATGCGGTAAGCCGCAAGGAAAACAAACAAGAGCAAATGCAAGCTGCTGTTACTGCTTACCTCTTGCGGCTTATCGAACACTATGAACAGCAGCATAGGTTTGCTATAGTTTATCTTCCTTGCGTCTTACATCATACCGCTTACCTTACGGTACTCTGAATCCACTTAAGGTAAGCTGTATGAGATATTGCCAGTAAAAAGCCATGTTAATATGTATAGATAATGCCATGAGTGGGTTTTCCCCTCGGCCCTATCTATCATCTGGGTACTCCAGTTGATTCTTGATCCCTTCGAAAAGGACCATGATCGTGGGCTTGGTTAGGCGAAATCTTCTAAAAAAATCGAACCTTGATAGTTCTTCGTAACGGTTGGGCCTATGAAAGAGCCTACAGGGAAAACCCATATCTACGAAGTCCAGCACTTCTAATTCGTCCTCTAGAATATCCTCCACAAGAACTTCATTAATCATGTCGAGGTATTCCATTTTTTACAAAATTAAACAAATACAAAATAAAAAACATGAAATATTGGGGTTAGGAATTGACTAAATTCGGTTTAAAGTTGTTTTAATTGGCCGATTTTGGCCAGTTAGCTAAATATGCTTTAATGGACGCTTAATTGTCCATTAAAACCGGCGCAAGATACATAAATCACTCTCCATTAAGAAAAAGTCGCTGCAAGTGGCGGTAAATGAGTTTGATGAACAATGGTTCGATTAAAAACGGAGACTTTTTCTCACATTGGGCCCGTTTTAAAAAACTTTTTCAATAAATACGTCATTGATTAGTGACGTCACAACTCTGAAATATCGTGTTATTAGTGCTTAAAAACCATTTACAACCTAGAAAATTCTGTATTGCTTCCCATCAATTTAGTAAAATCCGCATAAAATTAAAAAGGTTTTGTTTTATTATTTATAGAATCAATTTAAATGTCAATTTTTCCCGCTCGTTATCAATGACGTCACTTTTCCACCAATTTGAATGGTTTCGAAACGAGCTTTCTGTTCGTTTCGAACTAGCGCATGCGTCTTTTGCCTAGACTCCACATTGAAATTTTATACCGCTACCATCTATTGCTTCTCACTCTTTTCGACAAAGAGAGAAATAGAAATCAGTGGCAAAACGTTGGACTGTAGACTAGGCATTAGTTAACTGTCAAATACTGTGGCTAACTTCTAGTCAACTCTTAGCTCTTTATTTTTGTTTTTCCACCTTTTCCACAAAGATTTTTATATAATTATATTTCTGAAAAGATTCCGATGAAACATTAGTTTATTCGTGTCACAAGCGCCTTGTCAAACTATGACGTAGAATGTGACGTCATTGTTTTGAAACTTTTTTGAAATAGTTGCATTTGAGAAAACGCCTCGCGTCTGTTAAATTTCGAATTTGTTATTGAATGGGTTTGATGAAATAAGGTTCGGATAAAAAATTGGTTTGACGAATTGCAGTTTCTATGGTGAATCATCCTTACGATGAATTTTTTTATGAAATACATAAGCGTTCCTATTTATAAAAACAACAAAGTGAATCTCGTGTCCGCAAATAAAAATTAAGGTAACACTCGTGGCATATCGGACAAAGCGTTTTTGTTTCTCACTTCATTACGACCAGGCCTCCAATGTCTCATGGAGAATCCAGACAGCTACAGACCTGTTTCATCCTTATTAGGAATCATCAGGGAGTCATAGGATTGTACCTGGCAGTTGAAGCTACACAGGCACCATGCACACCAGGTAACTTTCGCAGCAGCTTGCTAATGCCTTAAAATTAGGACCACGTAGTATGAAGCTCCAATTGGGGGCGGTGCTGCTGCGAACGTTACCTCTTTTTAAGAGTCATTTTACAGTGACCTTATATTTTTACAGGTTTCTTCTTTATAACCTGCTGAAAGGTACAGGATTCTGTATTTACGATATTCTGCACTTCTGAATTTTGAGGTTTTTGTTTCTCAGCTTATTCGACAGGTGGCGTACACAGGTACTAGGTCCCCGCGGACTACAAAGTTTTTGTTTTAAATTCGATAGGGCATGGTGCCTGTGTAGCTTCAACTGCCAGGTACAATCCTATGACTCCCTGATGATTCCTAATAAGGATGAAACAGGTCTGTAGGTGTCTGGATTCTCCTGGAGGCCTGGTCGTAATGAATTGAGAAACAAAAACGCTTTGTCCGATATTCCACGAGTCTTACTTTAATTCCTATTTATGCCTATTTATGCCCATTCGTGTGTTCGCGCATCGAATACTGGCATCAGCATTCGAAGTTTTATAGCCTACACTTAAAGCAGTGGCTTACTGAAGTAGGGCGGAGGGGGCGGCCCTCCCCGGGTCACGGGGGCCCCCTTGGGATCCCACATTTACACGATTATCCAAATACCTGTTATAAGATAAAAGCACCAAGTATACGCACACAGGGACGGTCACTTTCTGGAAAACCGATGAACTCATCATCATTCATGCAAAAATAGGTATAATATATCCAAAATGAGAGAAAAAGATTTCCGGTACTCACGATCTCCCTCACAGTCTGTCTAGCATGTGCCTAGGAAAGAAGTGCTTTAACCACAGACTTTCTATTTCAACAATAGATCAAAGGTATAGTTTAATTTTTGTTTAATAATTGGAAACAATATAAATATAGTAGAAAAACTGACGAAATTATGAAAGATATAAAAATCTTTCACTTGCTTATTTCATTACTCGAAGAATATTATTGTTCCCAAAGTTTAAACCCTAAAAAATATATTTTTGATTTTATTAGTTTTACAATCCTTTTGTTTAAATCAAACATATTTCTGAATATATTAAATTGATTCTTTGGTAATAAAAATTATTATTCATCTTGGAGCTGTTTAGATTTTCTTAAATTTATGGTTAAATATCAATTCAATCAATATCAAAATCGTAAAATTTTGCATTTTCCTAATTTTATCAAAAATGAGTTACTAAGGTTCCAAAACACCTTAATCGACGAAAAGAAAAAGTTGTCTGTCGGTCTGTTGTCTGTCTATATACACGATAACTCAAGAATGCCTTAATCGATTTTAACTAAATTTGGTACAAAAATCCTCTATCGGCTGACCATGAACTGATTAACTTTGTGGGAGCTTTAGTTTTCGAGTTAAGTTAAAAAAACGTTAAAATATATTAAAAAAAATTATGACTTTAGAAGTAAAGCAGCTATTGATATGCGGTTTTCAGATTTTTGTTTTCGTAAATAGGTATTACCCAAAAATTTTGCCATAAGGTTCAAATCTTTAAAAGCTACAGTTTTCGAGATATTTTCATTTCCTCTCAACCTAAAATAATTGATTGTGTTGACTATCCGTGCTTCCTAGCCGCAATTTTTAAGACTAAAACTATTTATTACATTACATACAGTTTCTCGAAATTAAAATTCATTACAAATTATTTGCGCTCCACAATGAGCCAAGTTTGGCGATTTTATCCATTGAGATCGAAGTCGCTAAAACATCTATTTTAATGAAGTTATCCAAGCGTTTGCAACGATAAAGCGTAAAAAAAAGATTTATTTAAATTAATTTTTCAGCTTTTTTTAGTTGTCTTAACTTTCTTTTTTGTACATACGTACCTGTAAATATATAACATTTTTAGAAAAATTTCAGGATTTAATATTGTGTTTTTGCCAAATAAAACTAACATAAGTATATAAAAAAATCAGAGAGGGGGGGCCATCTCAAGATACCGCCTTGGGCCCCACTTTTTTTCAGTACGCCGCTGACTTAAAGTAAATATTTCAACGCATCGGTATCGGTATACCTAACGCGTTCGAAACAAGGCCAAAATACACCACATTTTTTACTTGCTCACGCCATGTTTTTAGATTCTTTTCGGTTGATGTAACTGACTTGGAGGTTTTTTAACTTTTTTTTGATTTTTAATTGCCTTATGAGCATAATCCTATTGGAAATATTAACACGCCAGGACGAATCCGTATCAGGTAACTTGGATAAGTACCAGTGCGGAACGATGCTCATGTGTGAGTGATTCACCCCCAGATGCACCGTAATAATATTCAGATTAGTTTAGGCAATCCATTTGTTCATTTATGTGAGATCAAGAGAGAAAAAGAATGGATTAGATATTAAGCGCCTGCGGTGCATTTAGGGGTCAAAGTTGTAAATCAAGCTGTATGATTGTGTTTAATGATGTATGGAGAGGGTGACCAGTGGAACCACTGACAAGCTCACGCTGGTTACCCAGCGTCAGTGGTTTTCATTTTGGTTCTTTATGTGTTCCTTGTGGGATGCTCATCCAGGTTTGAATTTTCGTTATTTCCACCCAAGATCTTTTGATCTTTTGTTTTTTGCTTACGCGATGTTTCAAACGATGCCCGCTTTGTTGCGTACTGAGGCATGTACGTAACGTTACGGACCCATGAACGTATGCAATGATTTCAATCAGCAGTTCTGTCATCGCACCCTTCAAAAAAGCGGGCATCGTTCGAAACATCGCATAAACAAGTCAAAAATGTAGTGCATTTTGGCTTTATTTCGAACGCGTTAGGCATACCGATACTCGCGTGTTGTTTCACTCGGCTAGCGCCTCGTTCACAACATTCACGCTCGTGTGAAATTTGTCAAGTTTTTTGACGTAAGAATTATGACAATAGTTATTTAAACAACCGACCGAGTGGACCGAGCCGAGGGCGAGGTATACAAGTCGAGGGAGTGTGCAAAGAGGTTTTCAAACGAGTTTTTGACTTTTTATACGACTGCAACTAAACAGAGACCAGAAAAATCAAATTTCAATTTAACTCGTTTTTATTAATAAAATGTATAATGTCCTATTTGAAGTATCTAATCAACAAAACAAAGGAGCCGTGACGGTTGCTATGAAACTCAGCCAATTTACATTGTTGGGTGACAGACCTGTGTGCAAAAATGAGGTAAGCGTCCGCAAAAATAACGTAAGCGTGTTCAAAAGGTTTTGCTCTAACGAGGGAAGTTGATGGGGAAAAAGATTTAGTTTATTCGGTTTCAATCAAAATTGGCATACAGGGGTTTATGAATTTTTGATCAGATTTAAAAGTTTGAATATGGCGGGTTCAAAATAGACGATTAAGGGTACAAATCTAAAAATTAAGGGTGTATGTTCAAATTTGGTATGCGTTTATAGTTCCGGCGACAATACAATAATATGGTATTATTAGGTACATACTTCCCTTTAACGAGGGAAGTGGATGGAGGAAAAGATTTAATTTGTTCGATTTAAATCAAATTGGCATACAGGGTTTTTTTGGGAAGGGGATATGAATTTTTAATCAGATTTGAAAATTTCAATATGGCGGATTCAAAATGGACGATTTAGGGTACAAATCTAAAAACTAAAAATTTTTATTCAAAAAACTTTTAAAGAACAAGCTTATTAAATGCACTCAAAAGTAGAAAATACATGATTTTAGTAACTGTCTGCAGATAACTAAAACATGGCTTATTTGGAATATTGGAAAAATTTAATTACTCTTGCCCAAAAATTAAGCAATTTCCGCCATTTTTCATCAAGTATTTATGAAAAAATCATTTAAATACTTCGTCAAAATATCAAACTGTCAAAGATTAAAATGTCGCAACAATGAACGTCACCGAGTAAAAAGGAAAATCGCTATGGCAACCATAGTTATTTCATTTACCAGCCGCCTTGATTTATAATTTAAAGATGGTTTGTTGCGAGAAGTGCTCTTCGTTCGAGATTTTTAAAAGTATTTTCCTGTTTTTTTTGGATTGTTTGATAAAGGTATTAAAAAAAAATATGTTAGCAACTCGCGGCTAAACTGTGCTTTTTTTTACTCGCATTTTTAAATACCTCACTGCGCTCGTTATTTAAACCAACGCTTGTAAAAAAAGCACTATTTTAGCCACTAGTTGTTAAAACTACTATTTTATCTTTCTTATACCATATTAAAAGCAACGGGCGCAAATTAAAAATTTTAACTTTACCGTGACAAAGAGAGAACTACAAAAGAAGAATTCAATTCTTCTTCTATTCGAATGAAAAACATAATGCTTTCACTTAAAGAAGCTGAGAACGGGTAAGATTACCGTGCTTGCCAAGCCTTTGGTTATAGAGTAATACAACTGTTTCTCAGGTGAATCGTCGATGTGACCGATATACGATACCTAAAGTTAAAATTTTTAATTTGCGCCTATCGCTTTTATTATGGTATAAGAAAGATAAAAAATTATTTTCTACTTTTGAGTGCATTTAATAAAAGCTTGCTCTTTAAATTTTTTTTTTTTTTGGAAATGTAGTTTTGTTGTGTGTATGATAAAAACTTTTTCATTTAAAACAAATTAAACTCGCGGCCCAAAATAACATTAGGGTAAATTAATGCCTTCTCCACATGTGTTGGTATCGTGTCGAACAGTGACGTCACGCCGAGATGCGCAATGTCATACCGTGTTAAGTCTCTCGTGCAACAAACCGTTATTCACGGTGTGCCTGAATCGAGTTTAAGGGTGATAAAAATGCCTCCAAAAACTGATTGTACTTTTTGAATATGGCATCTTCCACTTCTTTAAAACTGCATTATTTAAAATCCTAGCTGCTCCTCTTCTTGAAATTTTGCACACAGTTTTTAAAAAAAAATATGCTTGAGTTAATTAAATTTTAATATGCTATTGAAATATGACGAAAATAAATTTAAAAACCGTAATTTTAAAAGCCTATTTTTACGCCTCTAGTTATTGGATTGTAATCATTTTTAAGTATGCTGTTAGTCACGCAGTGGCGGTCCCAGCCTTTTGAAAAGAAGGGGGGGGCGGTTTTTCGATACGAAAAAAAAACTAGATATGATGATCAATATATACACACAAATCTTAATAACTGCAAGCGCGGATTTGGCCTCAAATCTAAGGAGGGGGGGGGGGTACTCAGATTGTAAATTGTTTATTTCATACATTTTTATTTTAAAAAATGTTTAAATGCGCCGAAACTTTCAAAAAATTACAGTCAAAAAGCAATTTTTGAGTCAAATTAAACTAAAATCATAAATATCAACGTATCATAGCGCACTGAAAAATTGCATTTTTTTATTTAAACTTAAAATAAAATTGTAAACGCAGCAGGCGAAAATTTTTAAGGATGTCACACTACAAATGCCATTGTTAACACAAAATTGAACTATTACCGTGAATATCAAAAAGGTGTTATAGCGCCGCAATCTATGTCCTACTTTTGAGTTTCTAAATATTTTCGTACTTACCCCCCTGAAATCCGCGCTTGAGTAACTACGTATAATTTTTTCAGTTAAAATTAATTAATTAAAAAAAACATAGATAACAAACAAATTACAAACAAAATCTAATAGCTTAATACTTTTGTTTTGAGGTCTAAAAAGCTTTTTAAGTTGAAGCGTTACCTTTTATTTTGCAATATCTCAGACCTCTCGCTCAATGTCAATTTCAATATGTCTGTTGATATGCAGCAACGCTTTAAAGTACTTATATTTTCAACCTTCTGAGGCAGGAGAAGGTTCTTTCTGATTAAGCATTACTTACTGACAAACATCCAAGAATGTTTTTATCAACGGAAAAATATCTCCACACTTGTTGATTGCCTCGAAAACGTTATCAGATGATTTAAGCTTTTGCCTACTTGTGACCAATATTATTTCCAAATACTGACTTCTCCCAATAAAAGTTCAAGAATTTGTCTTTTGTATTAATCAAACAGTTTATAGTATTTGGAAACGACATTAGTTAATTTTGCCCTGATTTTGGCTTCACGTTGTATAAAACTTGGTATGAATATGTTCAGGTCAAAAATACTAGAGTACTTACTATAAAAATCAAACAAATATCAACACAAAATCACCACGGGCCAAACTGACACTCCCCATTAGATCTTTTAATGAACAAAATGTTGAAAAATTATATCACTCCTTAAGCAAAGAAAATTGGTGCAATATTTTTGTGGACGATCCAGAAGATGCCTGGAAAACTTTTTTTAGCACATTGGAGATCCAAAGTCACAAAGACTGCTACTCAAGCTCAAAAAACTGGGTAAACGAAGAAATAAAACAAAAAAGTAAAGAACTTAAAAATTTGTTTTACTTGTTAAAGTCAACAAAATGTCCAAGTTTAAAAAAAAAAGTTATAGAGAACAAAAGAAAAATTACAATAAGTTACTTAAAACTACAAAAAGGGAATATTTCTCAAAAAAATTAATGAAATCAAAAAACAGACAAAAAGAAATTTGGAAAATTATAAACTCGCAAACCGGTAAAAAACTAAAAAAACAAGACTTAGAGTCTTTTAGGTTATCAGATAAAGTAATCAAAACACCAGAAGATATAAGCGAACACTTTGCAAAATATTTTTCTACAGTGGCACAAGACAGTCTGGAGAAACATTATAAAGGAAAATCGTCAGCTAACTGTACCCTATCTAATCTAGTAGAATCCTCCTTTAATATGGCACCAGTAACCCCCGAAGAAATAGAAAAAAATCTAAAATTATTAAAAAATAAATCATCAAAGGGTAAAGACGGAATTCCTATGTTTGTATTAAAACGAGTTTCAAAATATTTAATAGAACCTTTGACGTTCTTAATAAATTTAAGTATAAATAAGTGTTTGTTTCCAAGTTGTCTAAAGGTTGCGACTGTCACCCCAGTTTATAAAAATAAAGGCTCTCCGCAAGATTTTTCAAATTACAGACCCATATCAGTTCTTTCACCGTTTTCCACGCTTTTTGAAAAAATTATTACTAATAGATTGTTTAGTTTTCTGGATCGATTTAATATACTAATACCAAACCAACATGGATTCAGAAAAAATAAATCGACAGAAACTGCGACAAACGACACCTTAAATGTAGTTTATTCTGAGCTTGACAAAGGTAAACATGTTGCTGGAATATTTTTTGACCTAAGTAGAGCTTTTGACACTTTAAATATTAATTTTTTATTAAGTAAACTTTATAACTGTGGTGTTAGAGGAGAACTTTTAGACTTTATAGCGACGTTTCTTAAAAACAGACATTTAAGATTAAAGATGGACGGGAAATTTTCAAAGGAGTACAAATGCGACACGGGTGTACCTCAGGGGTCTGTTTTGGGACCGCTGTTATTTTTGTTGTACATAAATGATCTTGCTCAACATAATAAACTGGGTTTCTGCACTATTTTTGCTGATGACACAACTATAATTATATCAGCAACTTCCTTATTAGAACTTGAGAATCTAATAAGTCAAGTAGTGTCTGGTTTTTCAGATTGGTGTTTCAAAAACAAGCTTATTTTAAATGCAAGTAAAACAGAAATTGTTTATTTTTCAAAAAGGCGAGCAAGACCAGAATTTGATTTAGCAAAAAATATTAAATTTACAAAGTCTGTTAAATTCTTGGGTACATATACTGATGAGAATCTATGCTGGGATCTTCAGATTGATTATATTTGTAAAAAACTTGTAGGTACATGCTATGCAATACGCCAACTTAAAAACTTTGTTACAACCAAAGACCTACTCACTGTTTATTACACATTAGGCTACTCATATTTAAGTTATAACATACTTGCATGGGGAGATTCCTCAACTGTAAGTAGGGTCTTCATTCTACAAAAGAGATTAGTGAGAACTATATTTAATATAAATCCTAGGGAATCCTGCAAAAACTATTTTATTAAAAATAATATCTTAACAGTCTACGGTATATATATATATATATATATATATATATATATATATATATATATATATATATATAAAGCAATAAAATATGCTAGGTCAAAAATAAACAACTCTCCATCTCAGTTTACAAAAGTCTCTGATATCCACGAGCACAATACTCGAAATGGTCAACTTTTGCGCTTGCCAAAACATCAAAATTCGTTTTTTAAGAAGTCTCCATACTACATAGCCATTAAATATTACAATACCTTACCAAATGATTTAAAATCCATAGTTAAGGACAGTATGTTTTATAGAGAAATTAAGAAATATTTAGTGGCGAAAGCTTTTTATTCATACAATGAATACTTAAAACAATAGCGTTTTTTTTTTCCCCTAATATTTTCGTTCTTCGTCACTTCTGCTTCTCTTGTATTTTTTTTTTAAAATAATTACTGTGTTAGTGTTTATGTAATTTAAAAGAAACTCTTGTTATGTGTATTTAATTATACGAAAAAATAATTATATTTCTTAAGCATGTAACTGTTAGTGCTGACTTTAAAAAGTGTATTAGTCTATTTATTCATTTACAATTATGACACGGGCACCCTGTGCTTAAAATTTAAAATATAAGTTTGACATGTATATTCTATAACATTTATAGGCCAAAGTACAGAATAAATTGAATTGAATTGAATTGAATTGAGTCTCGTTATTGAATCTTGATTTTATGTCTGAAATGATTTTGTTTAAAACTGGTTTATAAAACGAAACTCTGTAATACTGTTCTGTATTTGTAATATCGCAATCGTGATTTTCGTCTCTTTCAAACTGTTTCAAAATAATGTGGAGGCATTTTAGAGTGTATTTAAAGGAACGTTCTGCAATTTCTGGTTTTTTCTCCGAAGACTTTTTTTGGAAAATTATTGATTATTTAGTTTTAATAAAAAAGAAAGCCTTTTTTGATTCTGAGTTCAAATTGGGTTGAAATATTCCATGCGGTTAAGTAGTTTTTAAGGTATTTTAAAATAACTGGTCAAAAATAGAGGTTTTTGGGCTATATTTGGGATTCATTATATTATATATTATATTTATTGTCATGTAGTACAAGATAGAATTTACAATGATTCTTATTTAACAATAAATACGGAATTTCTCTATCTCAATTGTTTTTAATGTAAATATAAACTATATATAAATATCTTTAGTTTAAAAAAATATTAATTATTACTAATCATTAATTATTACTAATTATTAATAAGATTAATTAAATTAAATACAATTAAAATTAAAATTAAAAGGGCAATTTAATTACTTTTTGATATTTTTGACATCAACGATATTGTGGATTTCTTCTCTCTTAAGATATTATTTTAATTTATTTTTAAAAGTTAGTAAAGAGAAGGTTGGAACGAGATATCGGGAAACTTTTTCAAAAACTTTGGGTGCTATGTAAAGAAAGCATCGTTCACCTATAGCTTTAGATATTTTAGGCCTAGGAAGATTTTTATTCGTGCGGCTTCTTGTTGCATATCTATGCTCAATATTTGTGATAGGGATTTTTTCAAGAAAAAGTCCAAGTGCTATTTTTTTTGACATAAAGTAGCCTTGTGTCAAGCATTTCTGTTTCCTGGTACAGTAAATTGGTAGGATATAGTCTGTCTTTTTCAAAAATTATTTTAAGCAGCCATTTTTGAGAGATATTAAGAACTTCTAAATGCTTGTTGTTACAGTATCCCACGATAAAATAGCATAATTTAAATGGAATTGTATAATGACGAAATTTATGCAAGAGTGATGTAATTTTTTTGGAGATACTACAAGAACACCTAAACTTGTTTGAATATGCTTAGTAAGTTTAAACAACTTGTTATCTTAGAACATGCGTTTTTAAACAAATATGCCGATTTCAAAATGGCGGAACGGTGGGTGTGTTTTTTAAGTATTGGGATACTTAGTTTTTAATATTTTTATGATGAAAGAATAAAGAAGATATAACTCTTGTACAAAAATATACAAAAAAGAAACAAAAACAAAAAAGTTTGTTCTTTTTTTGGTCTAGTATTTGTCTACGAAAAAAAGTTTATAAAAAAAAGTAGCTATTTTGACGCTTAGTTCAAATTAGGTATAAACATTCCAATCGGTTAGGTAGTTTTTAACTTATATGAAAATAACGAGTAAAAAGTGAGGGTTTATGGGCTGATTAATGATAATATCTAAAATGGGAAAACATTCGGTAAGTAAACCAAATCTGTAAAACGGCCCCAGATCAGGTTTTATGGCCATCCTAGAGTATGTATATTTGTTTAACAAATATGGCGATTTCAATATGGCGGAACGGCATTTTTTTAAATATTTAAGTATTTTAAAATATAGTTTTCTCAGCAATAATTGTTTATAAGAAATTTGTAAAAAACGGAAATTAAAAGTAGGTTGTATTTAAAAAATATTAAAACAAATTTAAACTTTCAAAATACAAACAGGCTCTCTGTTCAGGTACTACACTCCATTATTTATAGCGGCGTCTCCAATTCTAAAAAAAATATATATTAAAAAATGTAAAACATTAAATCTAATTTTTTGACATTACTTACTTTTGTATATTTCGTAAAGAATGTTCAGAAGCAGTGCTTGTTTTATATTTATCTTTCTTTCGACATATTACTCAGAAACACAAATTAATTTCTCCAGACATGGTTACCGTTTTCCACGTTTAGAAACAATAATGGAAAATCTGATTATTGCGTAACTCTACGCATGCCTCTAATTTGTCGCGCGGGCCGCCAATTAAAATTATAGCCTATTTGGTAATAATTTTATATAAAAAACGCTTTTCAAATACAAGCTTTTATAAAATATAAAATGCACTAAAAAGTAGAAAATAATTTTTGGCCATGTTCACTCGATAAATTTATGCTATTGATCAGGATACACATATTATGATTTTTCGCAAGAATCTGAATTCACTGTAAAGCAGAGAAATGCAAGGGTATTACCCAGACAGCATCATTCATACCAGGGACGTACATTTTACATCCATTTTACGTCTTTACGTCCCGGGACCTACTAGGTACGTACGATGTACGTACAAAAGTGTACGTAAAATGTACGTACAGTAAAAACGTATTTTTACGTTATATTTCGGTCTTTTCTTGTACGTACTTACTACGTTATTAAGTTGTCATACCTTGGACGTAGTTCATTTATGTAACATTTCTCTCACTTGTAAAGCAAACTTTTGTATAAGTATTTTTCAATCTCTTAAAATAATTTATACTTTATGAATACTCATCCTCCGTCAGGAATTCTTTCCGGGAGAGTCAACCAGGAGAGAGGACTGTTGAGCATTTTTTGGGCTTTAAAATCGCCCCCCCCCCTAGACATAACGAAATATTTTGTATTTTATTTATTTACGTCCCTCAAGGTACGTACCAAAAACGTCTCCTGTACGTACATCGTACATTTTACGTCCAATTCACGTCTTTTATTGGTCCACCGAAGAACCTACAAAGAACGTACTTAGTACGTACACAAATGTACGTACATGGTACGTATTTTCCATGTCCAAAGGACGTACCTAAGACGTACATAGCGTTGGAAAGTGCACGTAATATATACGTCCCTAGTACGTACAATGGAGTTAGCGTACGTATTATGTACGTACTCTTCGTCCGAGCCTTAGGTACGAGGTACGTACTTGGTACGTAACTTTGCTGTGTGGGTAAGTATTTTCAACTCAACTCAACCCAAGCTACTCTAAGATTTCTGTGATATATGGATGGACATTGTTTTAATTTGCGCCCATCGCTTTTATGATTATGATATCAGAATGTTTAAAATTATTTTCTACTTTTAAGTGCACTTTATATTTTCTAAAAGCCTGTATTTGAAAATATTTTTTTATATAAAATAATTTTTTAATTTTTAAAGAACCAGGTACCATTGACATGGGGAAAAAGGTCTCGGCCAAATTCGCTGAAATTTTGATATGTTTTTGTACTTGGACTCATTAGAAAAAAATTTAGACTTTTCTGTAAAGCCGTTTTTAAGATACAGGTTGTTTAAAATGTCATGTTTTCTGTACATTTTCCTCCTTTTAAGCCAGTTTATGTAATAAATTCTTTTCCTTTCTTAAATGTTTTTTTTTAAATTAATTTTCCTGATTCTTCTTTACAATTTCGGACAATACCAACTGGGATTTATGATACAAAGGGCATCAAAAGTTATAATGTGTAGGTAGAGCTTTTTTTTCATTTTGGGCAACTTTTTTAAAACATAGATCGAATAAATACTTTAAATATGTTTCAATCCAAAATATTATCACAGTCTTCATAATATCTTAGAGAAATGCCATGATTTTTCTTTTTTTTGTCCCATTTCAAGCCAGGTAAATATTTAATATAAAATTGACCCTACGAAAAACATAATTTTTGATCACCCCGTATATTTATGACAGATTAACTATCAAATATTTTAAAGTTTGTAATGCAAACCACAAAAAGAAAAAAACGAACGTTTTAAAAAAGGAATATTTCAAATGTAACATCATAATATAACATTTAAGTCAGGACACACCTTGTATTTTAAATTTTTTGTATTATTATTTGTATTGTCGAAGATCTTAACGAAGTAGTTATATTATTTAATAAACCATGCCTACAATAGGACAAAACAAGAAACACTTAATAAAAATTTTTGGACACCCGGTATAATATAATCTACATTATGAATTTAAGGATTTTTGATGTGACCATTTTTAAAGTATAAATACTAAACTTGTTTAAAAAATTGCCTAAATTGAAAAAAAACCCTACCTAGGTATAACTTTTGACGCCCTCTGTATCTTAAGTCCCAGTATAATTTTAATTATACTGGCTAAAAGTATAGAGAAGAATCAGGAAAATCAATTTAAAGAAAACATTTAAAAAAGGAAATGGATTTATTACATAAACTGACTTAAAAGAGGAAAATGTATGGAAAACATGAAATTTTAAACACCCTGTATCTTAAAAACGGCTCGACAGAAAAGTTTGATTTTTAAAATTTTTTCCTATGAGACCAAGTACAAAAACATATGGAAATTTCAGTGAATTTGACCGAGACCTTTCTCCCCATGTTAATGGTACCTGGTTCTTTGTACTCTAAATCGTCCATTTTGAATCCGCCATGTTGTAATTTCCAAATCTGATCAAAAATTCATAATCCCCTTCCCTAAAAACCCCTGTGTATGCCAATTTTGATTCAAATCGAACAAACTAAGTATTTTCCCTCTCCACTTTCCTTGTAAGGGGGAGGTGGGTACCTGATAATACCATATTATTGTATTCTCACTGGAACTATCAACGCACACAATATGAAGACAATTAATCGGATGTATATAAAGTCAGTTAAAATTGGTTTGCGAAACATGGCCAAAAATCGTCCATCCTCAATCCGTCATATTGAATTTCAAAAATTCGTATTCCTTATCCCCAAAAACCCCCGTATACCAATTTTGGTTAAAATCTAACAAACTTAGGCGTTTTCCCCCCTCCACTCCCATCGTAGGGGGGAGAGGGTGCCTAATAATACTATATTATTGTATAGTCACCGAAACTACAATCGCATGCCAAATTTCAATTCAATCGGAGTATTTGACCCGAACATACATACATAGTGGTGAAGTTAAATAAAAGTTTTTAAAAAACAATTTCACGCGTGGTCTTTCTAGTGACAAACAATTAGTTTTTCCATTGAAATAAATGTAATATATAAGTGCACATACAACTTCTATACATCAAAGACCCGGAGAGCAGACTGTCAGACCGGTAGTGCAGGTGACGGATTAGGAGCTCCGAGTAAGGCCCAAGGACTACTTGCCAGACTTCGTGCTGCCCCTACTAAGTGTTTTTGTCAGTTGCGTACACAGGGAAGTTATAAGCCCCCCCCCAACCCCGCAGAGATATTAAACTAAAAGTGTAAATTTTTCACAAAAATCAAGAATAAAATGGTTATTTGAGCTTATTATGCAACTGCCCTCCCCCCTCGTCCCACAGGAGCAATTTCTGTGTACGCCACAATTTTTATTATTTTTTATTAAGACGGTAATCTCATGTATAGTATATTAACCTTTAAATTGACCTGAATTTTTGTTTCAATTCGAGTGAATTACTATCTATCAGAAGTAGTTCGAAATTGATAACTTTTTTATCTGATCAAAGCAGTGGCGTGCCAATTGGTGATTGAATTAACTAGGATGTTTCCATCGTCTAACGATTAGGCAGTTTAAGTTGGTCGTGAGACGTACGAGGTGCCTCTCCGTACACGTGGAATATTCCGCGTCGGACGTTTCTGCCTTTTACATTTTATTGCCATGTCCGTCTATGTTGTTTTCTTTGGTTCGGTAGTCAGTATTACCAATTTATTGATTTTTCAGCTCTCTTCGGCAAAACTCGCTACATTAGCAACATAAAGATGTTAGAAAAAGGGTTTTCGATTTAAGAATTGGTCCTGGTTCTGGTTGACATTATTTTGACAGAAATTTTGACAGCGGTTCTAAAATAATGACGTCATTTAAAATATTATTAAGATATCTTTGATTTTACACAAAAAAAGATCATCTATAATTTCGCAAAATTTTAGGGGTTATTTTTAGAACGAACCTCCCAGGCTGGTTCTAAAATTTCATAACCGGGTTGCAACTGTGACGTCATTGATTTAAAACGAAAGGATCGGTTGCGGTTCTGGTTCAACCAGAACCAGGACCAATTGTAAAACAAAAATCCTTAAAGAGTAAGCTAACTTCTGCTTTGAACAATATACCAGTTTATACCTACGGGCTCTATTCTGGGCGTAATAGAACGATCGTACCCTGAGAAGTGATCAATCGCACAAAAGTCATTCGAACGACGCACGGTGGTTGATTTTCCGGAAAACGCACACATAAATGGAAAAATTAAAAAATTCAAAATGTATCTAAATTTACCTTTATATGGTTGTCTAGATACTGGGCGAATAGTTGGTTAAAGAATAAACTATGCTTTTTACGAATATGACATTACGTATCAGTATTCAACATCAAACTTTAAATAGAAGACCCAGAGTATGACAATATTCAACTGTTAATATCTCGAAAACAGTTGAAGATCGACATAGGGTACGTTATATAAAAATGCTTAGAATTTTTTTTTTTCATTTCAAAGTTTCGGTTGGCATTCTTTTTAATATACCCTATATACATAAAAATAGCGTAGTATACTGTAACATTTATATATTGTGTCAATTACTTTAAAGTAAATTTTTAGTTTAATTTTGTGAAGTGAGCTTAAAATTAAAATATCATGTGACTTTAACTGTAACCAAAATTATAACGTGACTGGGTACTTTTAAATAGTCACGTGACCATCAGGGCTATATTCAAACTGTATTTGACATCCCAACATTCTTGTCTAAATAAAACCCTTTCAAGCTCCAATCGTCTTTCAATCTACATGTCCTTCGTAGATCCCCCCTCACACCACCATTACAAATCATCCTGTGTATCAGCTAAATAAGAATAAATTTATCTTTTTATTAAAACTAAATACTTTGTACGATTAAATTACAATGTGGAAGTTTTTTTTAATATCCTCGTTTTTACAAAAATCGACCACTGTGCGAGTCCTACTCTAAAAGACTGTCAGGTTTGCCGTAGCATGCGCATTACCGAGGTCGGTCACGTGATGGTTTCGTCCAATAGCGTTCTCTTAAATAATACGAGTGACGTTTCACACGAGCCTTCCTACAACTCCCAACTACTGGGTCTAGTCGAGAGAACGGCTTCGCTCAAAAATTGTTGTTCGAGGCAGCTCTGCGCGTACCCATAATAGTTTGATGATTATTCGATCGTCTCTTCATTCCTTTTAAGCGCGTTTATTGGTTGAAACTACTTTTCTTCTCTCAGGCGAACGATCACTTCCTATGACTTCCAGAATCGGTACCACAAGGGGTAGGTACGGCAACTGAGACCCTTTATTTTTGAGGATAGAACATCACCTTCCAATTTGACAAGTTGTTAAACATAAGGTATTTTTGTCAATAAATTTATTTTTTAATTTTGTGTGTTTCAAGTCCTGAAATAATATTTCCAAATAAAAAAGATCAGATGCACTTATGATATTACCCCAGATAAATTATTTAGTTTGTCATTTTTCTTGATAACATGACAGTGCCATACTGTCTACTTATTAAAAAGTGAGTACGTTTAAATGTTGTTTTATGACTTAGCAATTTTTATCCCAGCAAACACATCTGTACATTAACACGTAAATCTAAAGTCAAAAAATTTACATAAAAAAAGTTTTCATAAAATTTATGTAATATTTACATAACGGAACTCATGTTTCTAATTACTAAAATTATAACTTAAAAACCTACAAAAAAATGTGATAAACAAAAACATTTCCGCCTAAATAACGCTAAAATATTTTAGGCCTTAAATTACCAACATGGCCGTACCATAAAACGTAAATAAAATAAAAAAATATATTTTTTGAAATTTGTCAATATACCATATGGATGACACGGACTAATTTAAATTATCAATAGTAATACCATAAGACGTTAAATTATTTCCAGGATATTTTTCCGACCTCATAAATATTTTGAAAATTATCCCGAGTCGAAAATTATAAAACTTAAAAAGTTGCAAAAAGATGCAAACCCTTTAAAGATATCTTACAGAGAATACTGTGAGCTTCAATTTTGTACCAAAATCAATACCTTTTTTAGTTTTTTTTAAATGGTTGACAAAATTAAACTTCTATAAGAAACAGCTGGTTTCGTACATACAGGTGATTCAAAATTTGAACAGTGGTTAGATATCATAAATCTAAGAAAAGTTACGTGATTATTTTGTCTAAATCGTATGTCTGTGATAGGAGATACGAGCCATGAAAGAACATATGTCTACTAAACATCTACGGAGAATTTTTATCGTAACTTGAAAAGTATTTTGCAGATTTTCATGATTGGGATGTCATTTGAAAGGTACTTAAATACTGCACAGCGGCGTAACCAAGATTATAATTTAGGGGGCTTTAGTATTTGGGAAAGTCAATTTAAAAAAAATATGTAAATAAGACTAAAATGTTTTTGCTTTATTTTCTCTGGTGTTTTTTTTAAGTGTTAATTGTATTTAAGGGCGTAGGCAGAATATAATTTAAGTGGGTCCATGGGCTTTAAAAAGTCAATAAATAAGAAAAATGTTAAAAACAGAAACCAATTCTATTTTTTTGCATTACCTTTTTTTTATCTCATTTAATCAATGAAGTGAGTACTCTTTAAAGGTATAGACAGTGTCGTATGCAGGGGTGGGTATAAGGTTTTTTTGCCCCCTAGATCTAATGAATATTGAATCCTAAAGTTTAAAATCTACCGAAAAACAAAAATACATTTTCATCTGAAACTATGTTGTTACTTAAGTATCCCCAGAAACCTTAAGCCCCCCTCTAGAAACAAAATTTCTGCATACGCCACTGAGTGTGGGCCAAGTTTTGGTATTAGGTTGGGTTTGGTGGGAATAAATCAGAAAAATGGAAAAAATAGGATTTAAAACTTTGTTTTAGTCAGTTTTTTTTAAATATTTTCGTGTTGATTGCTTTAATTTTATCATTTTAGATTCTTAACCAGAGAAAAACAGTAGCGTAGTAGTTACTTATATTAGAAAGAACAAAAACTTAGTGAGAAATTTAATTTTCAAACAAAACTTATAAACTGATACTTTTTTAATAACATACTATGCAAATATATCTTTAATAAAACAAAGTTTTGCTTCCTCGATCTGCCAATTTCATAGATATGTCAAAAATGCATCATAACCTATAAATACTCCTTATTGTTTTTCAAAGCAAAATCCTAAATCCATTCGAATAAGATGAATATTATTACATTTTGTATTAATTTATATGGACCACTCCAGGTATTTATAACTTCGATAACATAGAATTTTAGATACACCCCTGTAGCGTATTTGATTACCTTTAAAATGAGACTAAACTTAAGGAAAACTATCAGCGAAATCAGGACAAAATAAAGTGTAACTCTAATTTAACATTTTTTTAAAAAGCAAATTGGCGCGGTTTTGGCCCTCATAAGCACGGCAACACAAAAAGTACGTCTCTGTAGAATAATCCATTACCTTTTAAGCGAGACCAGACTTGAAAAAAATCGTTCCTCTAAACGGGATTAAAATAAGTTTTTACTTTTAACTTTAATGTTTTTTTTTAAAATTAACTCTCCCAGACAATCAAGCTTTCCTAAAATATAATCCTGGATACGCCCCTGTGCAGTATTCAAGTTCCTTCCAAATTACACCTCAATTACAAAAATATGCAAAGTACTTTTCAAATTACGAGAAAAATTCTCCGTATGTGTTAAGCAGACATACGGTCTTTCACGGCTCATATCTCCTATCACAGACATACGATCCTTATAGAATTTAATTTTTTTCACCTTAAGTACAATATCTTCGAAATATCAAAATATGGTTAACTTTCACGGTAGGCAATAAACCCATGTTATACGTGCGGCATTCTTTCATATTTTTTTTGTCTGAATTTAGGAGTGAAATTTTCGTATTTTTTTGGGAATCGCCTTTAAAATAATTTACCAAACAAGTCTACGTGTACGTTTTTGTCAAGCATTTTGAAGTTCCCAAAGTTTTGTTTTCAAAAATTGATGTGTCTACCACGTAGTAAAGGGTGCTTCTCAGAAAATATTAACAATTTTTAAATGCAAATATCTCTGAAACGAAAGAGTGTACAAAAATATATTTTACTAATTCTTGTTGAGCACAACAAACTCTACCTATTAACTCTGTGTTTCGGACTTCCATTGTCTATATTTTATTATACACGACGTTTCGATCAGAGATTGTACTGATCGAAACGTCGAGTAAGGTAGTTTGCACCTGAAGACGATCAGAGATTTTACTGATCGAAACGTCGTGTATAATAAAATATAGACAATGGCAGTCCGAAACACAGAGTTAATTTCAAACACATCATTGTCTCAAACTTTCAAACAAACTCTACCTATACTTAAAGTCTTTCCAGGAAATTTTGAATCACCCTGTATGTTCCAAAAATTTTTAAAATATTATTAACTATATGCAACAAAGGCATTAGTTTATACATTCATTTAAAGCTAACATTCCTCCATGTTCGTTTGCTATACCACTTGTTTTTGTTTATAACTTTAAGTACACACATTGCAACAACTTTAAGTTGCAAAGGCAAGGAATCTACTGCGCATGTCTGACGCAGTCTGCTCGTGTGCTCTGCGTTTTTTCCAGGCTAACTTGATTGGTAGGGTTATTATCGCAGCAGCTTTTTTTTCGGAAAATTCCAGAGCACGGCCATTATATTATTTCATACCCAAGTAGCACACGTCGTCCTCAGGACGTTCCAGTAAGGGCCGAACGTCCCGGGTCCAAAACGTACGTCCTGGGGATGTTTGAAGTGGGACCAAAGATCGGTTGGAAACAATTATACGTCCTCAGAACATCCCCAAGACAGCATAACTATAAAATTGGTTTATACTTATTTCGAGATTGGTTTTAATTGGTTGCCATTTTATTTGGTTTTTATTGGTTTTTAAGTTATGTATATTGATAAAATCCATTAACGCTCAAACAACCTAGGTCCAAAACCTACGTCCTGAGGACGTTTGACGTGGGACCAAAAATCGGATTAGGACTTCCCGAGGACATCCATACTATAAAATTGATTTTTACTTATTTCGTAACTGGTTTTGATTGAGTCCCATTTTAATTGGTTTTTATTGGTTTTGTAAGTTATTTATACTGATAAAATTCATTAATGCTCAAACGCCCTAGGTCCAAAATGTACGTTCTGGGGACGTTTGACGTGGGACCAAAATTCGGATTAAACCACTCAAACAGTTTTAGACGTCCCCAGGACAGCCCTACTGTAAAATTGGTTTAATAAGTGTCGTCTGTCCCAAAAACGTCCTTGGGACGTCCGCCACCGGACATCCCCGGGACGTCCTAAAGACGGCGTAGGTCCCAAAGCGGACGTACCTAAGACGTCTTGTGAATATGTCCTTCAGACGTTTTCTGTGTACGTCCTTGGGACGTCTTTGTCGTACGTCCTGTGGACTAATTATTTTGTAACATTGGACCTCCCAGGGACGTCCTCCAGACGGCGTAGGTCCCAAAGCGGACGTACCTAAGACGTCCTGTGAATATGTCCTGCGGACGTTTTCTGTGTACGTCCCAGGGACGTCCTAAAGACGGATGTACTTAAGACGTCTTGGGAATATTTTCTTCAGACGTTTTCTGTGTACGTCCCTGGAACGAATATGTCCTGCAGACGATTTCTGTGTACGTCCCTGGGACGTCTTTGTCGTACGTCCTGTGGACTAATTACACACGGCATAGATCCCAAAGCGGACGTACCTAAGACGTCTTGTGAATATGTCCTTCAGACGTTTTCTGTGTACGTCCCAGGGACGTCTTTGTCGTACGTCCTATAGACTAATTATTTTGTAACATACAGGAATAGTACCCTCGATTCAAAGCGAACGCGTAGCGCGCTCTATGTGCGACACATGCAAGCTAACCATATATCAAATAAAATATGTAAGTAATATTTCTCTCAAAGTGTCCCATGCAAAATATCTACTTTGACCAATATAATTTTGTATTAGATATGTGTAAGTCATAGTTTAATTTATCTAAAGTTTAGGATACTTAGGTGTGGTTTACATTTAGTTTGTGAATACATATATAACTACTAGTACTGCCGCTATTAAGGTCCGAAATTTACGTCCTCTAGACGTTTTTTGTGTACATTCCAGGGACGCCTTTGTCGTACGTCCTGTGGACTAATTATTTTGTAACATTGGACCTCCCAGGGACGTCCTAAAGACGTCGTAGGTCCCAAAGCGGACGTACCTAAGACGTCCTGTAAATATGTTCTGCAGACGTTTTCTGTATACGTCCCAGGGACGTCTTTGTCGTATGTCCTAAGACGTCCTTTGAATATGGCCTGCAGACGTCTTCTGTGTACGTCCCAGGGACGTCTTTGTAGTACGTCCTGTGGACGAATTATTTTGTAACATCGAACCTCCTAGGGACGTCCTAAAGACGGCGTAGGTCCCAAAGCGGACGTATCTAAGACGTACTGTGAATATGTCCTGCAGACGTTTTCTGTGTACGTCCCTGGGACGTCTTTGTCGTACGTCCTGTGGACTAAAGATGGCGTACGTCCCAGTCGGACGTCCTGTGGACTAATTATTTTGTAAGATTGGACCGCCCAGGGACATCCTAAAGACGGCGTAGGTCCCGAAGCGGAAGTCCCGGGGATGTACGAATGTCCGGAGGCGGACGTCCCAAGGACGTTTTTGGTACAGATGTGTGCTACTTGGGTAGTTATATGTTTTAAACACAATTTGCTGTGGAATTTTCTTACCGAATACCGCTCAAGGTTAAATTAAATCAGGAAATTTTGGGGGCTCGTGAATATTTTTAAAACATTATCAGTCCTCTTCGACTCGGGATAATTTTTAATATTTATGAGCGCGTAAACATTTCTGAAAATAATTTAATCTCTTGTGGTATTACTGGTGATAATATCTTTATACCAGGTCTACGCGTAAATTCTTTGAAAAACTTAAACTACCTATTGTATACGTTGCCTTTGCTTTTTCTGTTAATGTTTGTTTATAAAATGTATGTATATTGCCTATAGATCTATAGATTGTCTATAAAGTCAGGCCGGACAGATCAGGCCACTGTGGCATAAATCTGTCCGCTATGGGAAGTTGGGCGAACCATACTGCCTGTAGCCTGTAGGCCGCGCCCACGATTCGAGTCTAGTGCTCGATCGTGCAATCAGCTGGCCTAATCTCGAGGGACCCAATCGTCGTATTCCTTACGCCATTGGGTCGTCACTTGTTATTAGGGACCGTGGGATTTCTGACTGTGCATCAGCATGTCCACATTAATAAAAGTCTCGCACAGGCATTCTCTACTCTCCTCCTATACTTTCTAGGACACACAAGTCCAAGTACACCAAAGTCTTTCGGCGATCGGCAAGTTGCGACGGGAGCAGGACAGTGTAGTCTGGAAGGTCTTCGTGACAAACCGGCACGGAAGCGACGGAAGTGTGATCGCCGTTTTGCTCAAGGATTGGCTCTAGAGGATTTCGTGTGCTGAGCAGCCCTATTTAGGACCAACTCTGCTCACCCTTAAAGGGAAGGGGCTATAAAAGGTGCCCTAAACATAACCAGCCAACAACTGCTCGACTGGACAACCACATCCAGTGGGTACCCCACATGCGGTCAAAACAAAAGAAAAAGAAATCGAATGAACTTTGCCACATGAAATATCCGTAGACTTATGGATACAGACGCATCCACAAGACCACAAAGAACAACGGCAATAATGGCACGTGAACTAAGGAGATATAACATCGATATCGCTGCTCTAAGTGAAACTAGAAGAGCAGGCGAAGGCCAACTTAAAGAACACTGAGGAGACTACATATTTTTCTGGAAAGGAGAAGAAGAAGATGAACCACGTATTCACGGAGTGAGTTTGGCTATAAAAAATGAGATTGTGGAATTTCCATCCGGAATAAGGGAAAGATTGATGACATTGCGCCTAAACCTTAGCAACCACCAACACGCTACTATAATCAGCGCCTACGCTCCAACTCTTGCAGCTGATAAAAACCAAAAAGATGAATTTTATTCTCAACTTAGTGAAGCCATAACATCTGTACCTAAATCTAATAAACTTATCATCCTAGGTGATTTCAATGCTCGAATTGGTACGAATTCAAACCTATGGAAGGGCGTCATTGGCATGGAACTCAAACGGACTGCGCCTATTAGCCTTATGTTCGGAATTTGACATCATAATCTCAAATAAAATTTTCTGACAAAAAGACAAATTCAAGACGGTGAGATCAAAAAGACGTAAACATTACAAGAGCAATAATGAGTGCAGACGACTGCTGGACAGACCATCGCCTGATACGAGCCAAAATGAACTTGCACATTCCACCAAAAAGTAGCCGTCAAAAAAAGCAAATCAGAAGAAGATTCAATGTAGAACGCCTTAAAGATGATCAAACCAGAACAAAATTCCAAGTCTCTCCGAATCAAATGCTGGGTACTTTAGAATTCCCGGAGAATATTGACCATCACTGGAGAATGATGAAGACAGCAATAACATCTACCTCCGAAGAAACGGTCGGCTACATACAAAGAAAACATCAAGACTGGTTTGATGAGCACGACATTCTGGACCTTATTGAGAGAAAGAGAAAAGCCCATAATGCTTGGAAAAGCCACCCTAACTATAACGAAAATAAAAGGCAATATCAAGAAGGCAAACCAGAAGTAAAAAGGCAAACTCGTAGAAATGCAACATCTAGCTGAGTCCAACAACACCAGAGCATTTTTTCAAGCTACTTAGATTATATATGGTCCCACTACACAAGATATCAATCCCCTACGATCCAAAGATGGAACAAGGCTGCTTAAAGACAGATCCTCTATCAATTCACGATGGAAAGAACACTTCCAAGAACTACTCAACAGAGAGTTTCAGATCGATAACGACATCTTCGACAAAATTTCGGAGAAAACTACACAACAACACCTAAGTGAGATTCCGAGATTAGAGGAGGTTGAAAAGGCAATCACACAGCTAAAGAATAACAAGTCAGTAGGCACAGCTTGTATTGCTGCTGAACTCTACAAACAAGGGGTTCCCGCTCTTAATTCCCAAATGCACACTCTAGCTAATAAGTAAAATATGGACCACTGAGACCATTCCTGCCGAACTCAGAGACGCCTCTATAGTTACCATTTTCAAAAAAGGCGACAAGACCCAATGTGGAAACTACAGAGGTCTGCTTTCTATTGCTTTCTGTTGCTGGAAAGATACTTGCACGGATACTCTATTTTCCGTCTCTAGTCTTTGTCGTTGCTCTTCAAAAGTTTGTGCTCCCTCATGGACTGTTCGGCGCCATGAAGCCCTATCGTTTGCCGTGGTCTCGAAGTTGTTTATATCGATGTGACCCTTCATCATATTGCCTTTGAGAACGTCCTTGTACCTTTTTGGTTGATCTCCTCTCCATCTTTCCCTCCTTCAGTTGTCCATAAAATATTTGCTTTGGGAGACGTGTTTCGGGCATGCGGATAACGGGACCAGTACAACGAAGCTGTTGCTTGAAGATAATCACTTCTATACTAGTTGTTCTGGCTTCTAAAACACTTATATTTGTTCGTCGGTCTTACCATTTGATTCTCAGGATTCGTCTTAAACAACTTTGATGATATTTTTCTAGTCGTTTGATATGCATTCTGTAGGTGGTCCACGTTTCGCATCCGTATGTTAGAGTTGGTATTATAACTATGTTGTAGACACGAAGCTTGGTCTCCGCATTGACGTCGTGATTGTTGAAGACTCTTTCCGAAAGCCGTCCGTTGTATTTCTGCGTCAATAGTTGCATTTGATGATAAGTGGCTCCCAAGGAGCTTGGGGATTCGTACCCGGTTCTGGTTGGTGAAGAATTTGCGTTTTGGCAAGATTGACCTCTAGGCCAATGCTTTTGTAGGATTGGATAAATTACGTTGATTACCAGCTGTAGAACTTTCTCTCTATCGGCCATAACGACGTTGTCATTAACGTACTGCAGTTCGATTACCGAGGTCGTCGACACCTTGGTTTTTGCTCGCAGTCTGCCTACGTTAAGTAGGCCACCGTCAAATCTATATAGAATTTCCCGGCAATAGATTTTCCTCAACAAGATAAAGCATGGCACCTTAAAATATAGAGAATAGGGTGGCCGCAATACCACACCCTTCTGGAATGACTCTCCTGTTCCATCGTTGCTCAGGACTGTTGCATTCATATTGTCGTGTAGTAGTCTAAGAATTTAAATATATTTTTGAGGGCATCCAGCTTTTGCCAGTATTTGCCAAAGAACTTCTCTGTTGACCGAGTCAAATACTTTGACTAGGTCTATGAAGGTCATGAAGAGGGGGCGATTTTATTCTCTAGATTTGTCTTGCATTTGTCTGGCACTGAAGATCATGTCAGCTGTGCCTCGATTGGGCTGAGAACGTAGAAAAGAGCGACAAAATGGAAGAATGGATGACCAACAACACCCGGCTGCGGCTCGAGAATTGGCTTACATAGCCATCAAAAAACGCACAACAGATAGCGACGATACAGAATAGAAGAAAATCATAGTCGGTATCGAGTGATTGCCTATGATGATGATGATAACTATAATAACACAGGCCGACGTCAGTTTAGTTACAGAAATGAGAACAATTTTTACTGAGTAATTTTGGATCGCTGATTATGGCAATGATAACAGTTTTGCTCGATTAGCTCGTAATTTCACGTTATGCGTGGCTGCCGTTTTTACTATATTCTTAAAGGTCGGCTTGAGTTTCTATCAAAATAACAGTCTTGGCAATGGTTAATTAATGGTATTGGGGCGGGGGAGTCTTAAGCACTTTGTCATTGGCTATTGTTTTGTCCGAGAAGATAAGACCGCCTCGTCTATGTGGCGACAATGGCGCGGAGTCGAGGATTTGCTCGAACCTTCTAGACTATGAGGCGCGTAAATATATAAGGCCAGCAGTGTCGCGTGAGTAGACAAAGTCAGTTTCGCTTTAATACATAACATAAGTGATCAGTTACGTGTGTTTCATTGTTTTTATGTTCTTAATTCGTGTTGTCTTCTTAGTAGATACTCTAGCTCTACATTTTGTGCCGTTTTTCTGCTTTTGCAACATGTCAGGTTCTTCTCGTAGAGTTTGTAAAAATTCACCGGAACGATTTTGTTACATTTGTGGAGTATTTGCGGTACAGTCACAGATTAGACCGATGAATGATGTTGTCAAGAAAGCATACTATTTTTATTTAAACTGCAAAATCGGTGATCAAGATAAAAGCTGGGCTCCTCATGTATGCTGCCTAATGTATTATGCGACCCTTACGGCATGGCTGAAAGGAAGTAAAAAAAGCATTCATTCTGCAATCCCCATGATATGGAGAGAGCCCCGGAATCATCATGACGACTGTTATTTTTGTTTGACAAATACAATAGGAGCTAATAAGAAGAAACAACGTGCCATTCAGTATCCAAACTTGCCATCGGCAATAAGACGCCTACTCCGCCAAAAAACTGGGAAACAATAGATATTACAGAAAGATCGACTGACAAAAGATTGCCAACAGAAACTTATGAGGATACAACATTAACATCCTCGGATGAAGATACGAGACACAGTGCCTTCCTTTTAAAGGATGAACCTCACCTTATACTACAAAATGAAGTAAATGATTTAGTTAGAGACTTGCAACTTTCAAAAGAGAAAGCTCAACTTTTAGGTGCCCGACTGAAACAGTGGAATTTGCTGGCTCCGGGAACTACTTACACTTAATACAGAAAAAGGAATGAACCTTTTTCAGAATATTACAAAAGGGAAGGTTCACTTTGCGTATGCACGGACATAAATGGACTGATGACCGAGTTACAAATTCAACACAATCCATCCGAATGGCGTCTTTCCATAGATTCATCAAAGTACAGTCTCAAAGCAGTTTTACTGCATAATGGGAACATAAGGCCGTCTATTCCTGTGGCACACTCTATTTCGATGAAAGAAACGTATGAAGATCTCGCCCTAATTCTAAATCATCTGCAAAGAACATAGCTGGCAAATTTGTGGAGATCTGAAAGTTATTGCAATATAACTTGGTATGCAAGGTGGATTTACAAAATACTGTTTTTTTTTGTGCCTTTGGGACTCAAGAGCTACAACTAAACATTACTTACAAAAAGAGTGGCCCCCTAGAGAGTCATTTAGGCCCGGTACTAACAATGTTATGTATGAGCCTCTGATAGATCCAGCCAAGATCCTGCTGCCCCCTCTTCATATTAAGTTGGGCTTCATGAAGAATTTTGTCAAAGCTATGAACAAAGAAGGCGCAGTATTTAGTTACCTTAAACAGTTCTTTCCAAAATTAAGTGATGCTAAATTAAAGGAAGGAATTTTTATAGGACCTGATATTCGTAAATTGATGCGTGATGAATTGTTTAAACAGACAGAAAAATAAAGACGAAAATTACGAAGGACTGGTGCAGCAACTTCTGGTCTCATATAAAGCTTTGGGATGTCGCATGTCCTTGAAAATCCACTTTCTTCACTCACATCTCGACTTCTTTCCGAAAAATCTTGGAGATGTTAGCGATGAAATGGGAGAGCGGTTTCATAAGGATATAAGAACCATGGAAAGTCGATATCAAGGACGTTGGGACTCTGCAATGATGGGAGACTACTGCTGGTCAGTGAAAAGAGAAGATCCATCGTTTCATAAAAGAAAGAAGTAAAACTGATGGTCTTTTTTGCATTTTTATTGAAGTACATATTGCACACATTCAGAGTATGTAATACTATTATACTGACTTAATAAATAGTTTTTAATTGATTTTATTTAACAAATAATAATCGTCAATAAATGTATTCTAGTTCTACTGGTGTATTTATCAAATTAATTCCGTATTCATCCTCACTTACGTCATTTATTTGGCTGGTAAACATGATAATAGTTTATGCGCCCAGTAAATAATGGTAAAATTGGCAACTATGCGTTACACAAAAATACGAGCTAATGGAGGAAAACGGTTATCATATTCGCACTCAGCAACCCTAAATTAGTTAGGAACAGTGGATTTTCTTTCTGTAACTTTTAAAAAGTTCAAAAACGTCGGCCTGTGTAATTATCCACTGAAAAAGCAGCAAAACAGGATTTTCTGAAACTAAAAAATTGGTTCGACTTTAATTAGCTCTTAACGTAATTAAAACACTTTTTGTACCTTTCTCCTCCTATAAGTCAGGAAGTCCAAAGTTAGCAAACTTAAATATATCAGATTCATTAAAAATAGCGGCTACTGAGTCAATTAAGTATTTAGGAATAATAATTGATAAACATTTGAGATGGGATCTTCAGGTTAAAAATTTGATTAAAAAATTACGTTACCTTATAAGTAGATTCAAGTACCTCAAGAACTATCTCAAACTTAAAGACTTGAAAACACTTTATTACACACTTTTTTAATCCCATTTAACTTATGGCCTATGTGGATGGGGGGAGGGGAGTGAACAAATTTAAGTTTTCGAAGTTGAATACGATACAAAAGTGGGTCCTGAACGTAATTTACAATAAAAGTTTAAAATACCCCACAAAAAAAATTGTTTCAAGAATCAGGAATACTTAACTTAAAACAACTGTTTTGTCAAAAAACCGCAATAAGAATATTTAAAGGAAAAGAAAAAATTGACTTTATCCGCCATCCACATGAGACAAGAAGCGTTGTTAATAAAAAATGTAAACAAAAAGCATAAGTTGTATAGCTCCTAAATTATACAACATATTTCCAGATTACATAAAAAGAACAACTAGGGTAGCAAAATATAAAAAATTATTAAAGAAATGGATATCTAAATCTAATGAAGAGTTAGAAAGTATTTTTCTCTAAGGTTTGGGCGTATTTTAGTATTTAGTTTAAGTTTTAAACACATACAAATTACCTATGTTTTTACCGGGATGTGTCTACAAAATACCAAATGTGACATTAAACGGATGTGTCTATAAAATGCCGAATGTTACTTTAAATACCCAAATGTGTCGAAATTCGAATCGCTTCGAAAAATCTAAAGAATGGACCATAAATTTCAATTACTTTTTTATATTATCTCAACTAGTGCGGAAAGTTAAGCTTTTCCGTGCGCGACTGCCGTTGACTCGAACGACGCGGAGCGGAGTTTGGACAAGCAGACAAGGGTGAGAAAGATACTTTATGCATGCGTTAGGATCAATATTTTTTCAACGACTTTGTATTTGAACGAAATTAAAGAAAAAAAAACGATAATTAAAAAGTCCGAGTGCGGAAAAGTCTCGGAGTAAATTCATTCCCGCACTCGGGAAAGGCACATTTTCTGAATTAAAAGGATCACGGTCGTAGAAAAAAGTTATTTTCTAGATTCATCCTCTAGAAAAAATGTTCTAAGGAGAACCTCGCCTTTCCCCTGTGACTTTTCTCACTTGACACCAAAAAACTCACATTTTTGACTTTTAACTCTCAAGTCAATAAATTAACAGTGACATTTTCTCGGCGGATTTCCCCAAGAAATAAACTCAAATAAGTACAAAATTTTCCTAAAATCTATTTAAAATATGGAAGAACCTTCAGGAGAAACCCCACTTGCCTGCAATGAACTGCAAGACTGTTATAAGGAATTAAAAAAATTAGCATTGAGTTACAAATTGGGACAACCTCAACTTCATATTTCTGCCGGTGATGAACCAGAACCTCAAAATCCTTTGCATAAACAGTTTGCGAGTATTTTAGTAAGTTTACTTAAACCTGTAGCCCAATGGAAGATATTTTATCTACGGAAGAAAACAGAGTACTTATGTGTTGTAAAGAATTATTTAAAATTTTAAAAAAGATTACAAGAACTTCCATTAAATTCTACCTTTGAGGGATTTTTGGCATATTCAGTAACATGAATAAGTACCTAAAGTTTTATTATTTATTTAGGCAGAAATCGATGACAACCTAGGTAAACACCCAAAGAACTCTGATGAGTACCTTAAAACCATCTGTATGAAAACCTCGATACTTTATGAAAAAGCAAAAATCCTACTCCTTGAAAATCAACTGCAAGAAAGTCAAATTTTGCTTGAGCAAGCTCTAAACTTTATTTCAGAGTTTTCGGAAAATCCGAAAGTTTGTTTTCTGTATTTAAGAATTGTAAACCATTTAACTTACGTTTTGTCAAGGCTTGGAGAGCTTGAAACGGCTAGAGATTTACTTCTAAAAGCAATATCTGATGAGGAAAAATGTAAAGCCGAGGTTTTTAGGTAAAAAATAATTTTTAATATACCTTTAACGAAAAAATTACGTTAACCACTAGAATTGACGTCACGAAATTTTTATTTTTTTTTGCATATTAATTAACATAAATAACTGGGTTTTTTAGATCTCACTGTTTGTGTCTAACAGAGTAATTCACCATATTTTCAATCTTCCCTTAAATGTGCTTCAATGTCATAAAAATAACTTGTTTTGTGGACAAAGGCAAAATACATGGTACAAAATGTAAAAAAAATAGTAGTTTTAACAACTAGTGGCTAAAATAGTGCTTTTTTTACAAGCATTGGTTTAAATAACGAGCGCAGCGAGTAAGTAAAGAAAAACAGGAAAATACTTTTAAAAATCTCGAACGAAGAGAACTTCTCGCAACACACCATCTTTACACTATAAACCAAGGCGGCTGGTAAATGAAATAAAAATCGTTTCTATAGCGATGTATTTTTACTCGGTGACGTTCATTGTTGCGACATTTTATTCTTTGACAATTTGATATTTTGACGATATTTTTAAATGATTTTTTCGTAAATACTCAATGAAAACTGGCAGAAATGGCTTAATCCTTAGTCAAGAATAATTAGAATTACTTATTTTCCGCTATTTCTCTTTAACTTTGGGTAAAAATCGGACAGAAATCCTTTTTTGCACCCGTGATCAAAAAAAAATTTTCTTTGCATCGGTAACAAAAAAAGCCATGCTTTACTTATCTGCAGACAGTTACTAAAATCATGTTTTGATGAAGGTAATAAAAAAAAACTATTTTCAGGGTGTTCTATTTAAAATATGTCAAAATTTGACATTTTACAACTAGTGTATACGTTGTTTAAAAGTTTATAAAAAGTTATCCAACTTCTGTGTTTAAAACTTATTTCTACCTGCAGTAGTAAGTTTAGTAATCTTTTGTTTTTGATTCGAAAAATACCTAATATATAATATATTACATTTGTCTTTAACGATCTTGGACAAATTAACAAAAACTATATTTTACTTGTCTAATGTATAGTACTTATTGGAGAGTATTTTTCTTTTTTTACTCGCGGGAACTGTTAGTGTAAAAACTTGAGATTTTCCATGACAGCTGGTAACTTTCAAGGACTTGAAAGGGGCTGTGGAAAATATGGTGAATTACTCTGTACGAGAAGTTATCCATCTTTTTAACTTTGTTTTGCCACGTATTTTTTAGTACTGATGATCTTTTCATGCCCACGCCAAAAAATGAAAGAGTTTCTAGTTCAAAACTTAATCGATTAACAATAAATAATATGCAGATGCTGTCCTGGGTTTATGGAAAAATGGAAAACACAAGTCAACATTTAAAGGTAAATTAAGTAAAAGTAAATTAAGTTTACCACTTTATACTTTAATACGATTGCACGAGCGATTCGACCTAATCTCCGCAGTCTTGTAAGAAGGTTTTTTGGAGACTGTGTTCTCGATTTTTTAGATTAAATTAAAGTAATGTAGCTTAAACCTTTTCTCTAGGTCAAGCCACTTTGACTCCATGTATTTTTCTGTGACATGATCGAACTTTCGTAAGTTATATGCAAATTTTATACACGAATTTTGTATTTTTTGTAAACTACGTTTTTCCTTGCACGACAGCGCCGACCAGTAAACAATATCAGCATAGGCTATATATAGAAGAGAGAATCAGTGAATCACATGATCTTAATTTGATTTTTGTAGAGAGAATATCTTTGTGTAAATAAGAAAGTTTTAAATTTAAAAAAGGATTTAGCGAGGGTGAATTAATAACAAAATTAATGAATATATCCGTATATCGCACTTGTGGTACTCATCAGTACGGTGCTAGGAATTAGGAGATGAAAGGATGATGAAAAAATCTGACACTGGATTCATCTCAGGTAGATCTGCCGATTCTCCTAATTCCTAGCACCGTACTGATGACCACCACAAGTGCGAAATCCGGTTCTACAGTTACCACTACCATTTTTTGAGGGAAAGCTCGCTATTCATTGATTTTGTTATTTATTCACCCTCGCTAAATCCTTTTTTAAATTTATAAACTCCAGAGCTTAGGATATCTGTAAAGATAATTATATCTGTCTGCGTAGAGACGCTTAATTTTCCTTCAAATTGAAGGTACATCTGCCGATTCTGTGTCAGATTTTTTCATCATTTCATCTCCTAATTCCTAGCACCGTGCTGATAAGCACCACAAGTTCGAAATCCGGATCATTGAAAGAAGTTTTAGTTTGGCAAAAGAAATTAGTTTTGTTTACATGACCAGTGAATTTTAATTGGCCATCCATAAAAAGTCTCAGATTACGAGCTTCATTCTTAGGAACAAGGGTGCAGTTATTTAATAGTACATTATAAACCTAGGGACTAAAGTGCCACGCGGCGAAAAGTTTGTACAATTCGCTAACACACTTTAGTCCCTAGGTTTATATACTATTTTATGCACTTTAGGAAAAGATCTTTGTTAAAATTACGTTATTTCTACGACAAATGGTTCGTCAACTACAAGAAAGGGTGCTAAGAATGAAATCTTGGCCAAGAGCAAGTGCTGTTTGGCCAAATTTAATTATAATTTTCCAGGGATTAGTTTTTTTTAATCCCTGAGGGATTAAATTTATTTTTAATCCCTTAGAGATTAAATTTTCTTTGAATCCCTTAGGGTCACTTTAGTCCCTAAAGAGGGATTAAAAGTACCTATTTAATCCTTGAAGCGCATAAACAAATTTTAAGCTCCGGGCTATTGACAATTTTATCCCTCAAAGTCCCAAATACAAGTAGCTCTGTTTTCTACTCCTTAAGTGTTAGCTTATGGGCACTAACCACCTCAGATAAAGAGCGAAGATCATTGTTAATAGCCGTAACAGCTTCTTTTAATTGATTTACTTTACAAGAATAGCGCAAGTGATAGTCATCGGCGAATTGAAGGAGCTTACAATTTTTAATAAATCCGTCCTTACATAAAACCGATTTTTGGCACGTATAAACGTCCCACTAAGCAAAAATGAAAAAAAATTAAAAATTTTATTTTTATAGTGAAAAAATCGCTTAATAACCTGTTTTATAACGTTAGTTTTTCCATTAACGTTTTCTTCACTATGAAAATAACGTTCTCATAAAAAAACGTTATTTAATGGAAAAAACAACGTTATAAAACTGGTTATTAAGCGATTTTTTCACTATGAAAATAACGTTTTTTTTTTAGTGGGGTAGTAAACTGAGCTTCCGTCTTAAGACTTTAGTGGGTTATTGCCAGTATTTGTGAATTTTTTCTTTCTCAACTTTTGTCTGAAAGGGGTGCCCCCGACCTCCCTGCTGTATTTGACAAGTGGCAAACAAGTATATAAAACCTGAGCTAGATACCAAGAGTACCAAAAAAATTTAAGTGTGGGAAATTCCCACATGGGGGGGATCCCCTACGCTGGCCATCGCTCTAAAATGTAAGGCGACACGGAATATACAGGGTTCCTAAGATTTTCCTTAGGGATAGGATTTCAATAAAGCAAACAGAAATGGCATAGAAAGTTCTGCGCGCACAAAAGAAACAAGTATATTGAGCAATGGTGCCAGTTTGTTATTATCTCCGGACTGCTTTCATGAGAAAAAATTGTCGCCACTCTTTCATTGAGAGCATAAATCATAGTTGCAATAATAACCGTTGACAAGATGTCTGCAAATTCCGCTAGATGGCGGCCACACCATGAGATTAAAAATTAGATGTTTTCAGGTCCAAACCACAGCTTTTTCTTGCTTAAAGGAGGCGGCAGGGTCCATTATTTACGGTACTGAGCGATAAACTCGTGAGGTTGTTAACATTAGAAAGAAATATCTTCGCTTTTAATTAAATTTCTTTCCATTCTGTTCTACTAGTGACATCTATCCGGAAACGGCCAAACCATGCAGCTAGCACTAGCAGCCAAAGAAATCAATAAACGGCGCTGTTTTTCCCGCAGAGCTTTTTGCTTGCGATATTATTGATTTTAAATAAAGCTGGCCCTACACTACATTGTGTTTTATGACATGATCTCGAAACATGTAGCGAACCAATTCTTCAAAACTAGCGGGAGGGTAAAAGCGAAAAATAAGGGGCTGCCAATATTTGTAACACCCAAAAAGGGGTGAAAAGATTTATTTTGCTCTGTTTCTTTACAAAAAACGTTTTTTTTACGAAAAACTTGAGCTCTGCCACTTTTTTAATTTTTTTCTTCAACTTTCTCGAAATTTTCGTCATACCGTAGAAAAAAAATTATTTCCCCCATGGTACTCTACTTTTATTCGAGTAAGCAGAAGGGCGCCGCAGGCAAAAATTTTTCAATTAAATTAGCCGAACGCAAAAATGTTAGAAAAACAAAGCACGAAATAAAAATGGCGCCGCTTACAATTTTTTTTCAAAAATTACGTAATTTCGGGAACGCAAAGAAATAGGTCTAAAGAGTATAATTTTTTAAGAAAAAAATATCAATTTTCTCGCCCTCCTCCACTGGGACTACAGGGGCCGTGCACAAATTACGTAATGGTCATAGGGGGGAGGGGGGTTACAAAACGTTACGTAGGGGGGAGGGGGGTTTTCGACAGCGTTTGCATTTGTGTGAAACTAAGAAAATTTGGAATGAAAATAAAAGACAAGTTTTTTTTTTTTGGGGGGGGGTAGTGGTTTTGAAATCGTTACGTAATATTAGGGGAGTGGCGTGCCAAACCGTTACAAAACATTACATAGGGAGGGGGTCAAAAATTGGTAAAATCACCGGTACGTAATTTGTGCACGGCCCCACATCTGACTGTTCCTCCTTTTTGATTTCGAATCAAAGTGCAAAACCCGGGTTGGACGTTCGAAGGCGTCAACCCGTCCTATTTGCTTGATAAAGTTTCTACGGAAATATCTCAGTCGATTTCTCCGGCCGTGTATGAACGCTTTAGGTTAGGCATTTGCATGTATCTCAGTCCCCAGCCTGTAAACAGTGCGTAACGACAATGGTTACAAAATGAAAAGCCGAAAAATATTTTTTTTTTACGATATCTTTCATCAGTTTGGTGTTAAAGTCGAGCAAAAACAATTTTTATTCCAGTCCTAAAGGTATGAAAATGGAAAACATTAGAAAACAACAACCTGGAATGGATTTACTACGTGTAAGATGTAGTGACAACATCGCCCCACGCCCATCCTTTTCTACCTAATGTGCTTTTCCGTTTGTCTGCGTCTTATACACGGCTGCTTGTTCCCCTAAGGATTTGCTTAGGAACCCTGTATATGCCTATTGAGAAATCTTTGGGAATAAATTCGGTGAGCTTCTGTTCAATATACCAATCCACAATTCGAATAGTTGTATGCCATCTTAACAACAAGACACACAACACAATAAAACAATTCAAAATAGTCATTTTTGAAAACGATGATCGGATGTATAGGAGCCAAAATGGTGACAATTCTTTTTTAAATGGCCGTATATTTTTTTTACTAGTAGTATGTTGGAAGTGGCCGGGGATTTTTAAAATTTTAATTTTACTTATTGTTATTCATAAGTTGTGATGTAAATTCTTATAACAGAGGAAGGAGGGAGCCTTGATGAACGAGTATGCACGCGGCCTTTAATAAATGCCTTATTTCCACAGGTTCAACATGATATTCTTCAAAAACAATTTGATTTACCAGAAGTCGATCTTGTCAGATGGGCCGATAGTTGCTTTAGATTAGCAGGAATGTTTATTGGTGCTGAAGATTATAAAAACGCTAGGTAAAAATACAGCCCAACCACGTAGGTATAAAGCCTGTATGAGTAATACTCATAGAAGAAATCACGGCAACATGCTTCCGTCATACCGACACTCAAAAGCGGATCACGTGTGTCTTGCTGAAATCAGTTGGTTTGTTATGATTGCGTGATCTAAGGTTTATTGTACTAACCCACCACTAAAAATTGTAACATGGCGTCAGTTCCCAACCAGCACTTTTTTTCTCTGTAAGAGCCGAAAGAACATTCTTCCAGCAAAAACTGCAGGAATAAATGCCTGTATAATTTGCTTATATAAGGGTTCTGTAAGACGCGACTAAGCCGGTTATAAGTGCAAAATGGGCACCATCCTATAGAGCAAATTACTTCCATTGATAAACCCATAAGAACTGTATAAAAGATCTGCGTAACTCTTGTGCTATTTATAGAATAGTTTCAACACCTATCCATACTATATGGAAATAATTATACAGTATTTTACTTCTATTGATAGAATCTGAACTCCAAGTAAAAGAAGAAATGTTTTTAATGTGGTTTGAATAAATATTTAAATAACAAAATGGGCTTTTAACTATAACTGATTTTTCTTCCACAGTAGGTAATTTCCATTATCCGCATCTTTTCCAATTTGAATGGTCCATGTTTATATTTTCAGGTTCTTTCTTTAAGGCGGATTTATAAACTTAAACTTTCTGTTTACTGTTTGTTGTTTAAAAGTTATGTGAGACTGAGAAATGACGTTTAATTTCAAATTGGCAGTTGGCCAATTATGAGGATAACACAAAACAAAGGAAAAATTAGAGAAGTAGCTAAATATTTTCATCCACCATCAACCACTTACGTGTATTTTTGTTTTATTAGAGAGATGCTCTTATAATGTATCTTCATAAAGCAAAATTACTAATTATAGAGCCTTTTTGATTTAAAATTGTTGTATTGTTGGGCCTGAAACACTCTTATTGTATAAGAGTGTTTCAGGCCCAATAATACAAGAGCCTAAAGTACTTTGCAGCCATTCTGCTTATAGTAAAACTGTATAAATATTCTTACAGAAAGAAGCAGAGATTTTATAGAGCATTCCTTTAATTGTTGCTGGAAGAACATTCTTACAGAAAGCAAAATTACAGGTAAAACCTTATACAACCCTTTTGATTTAAAATTGTTGTATTATTGGGCCTGAAACACTCTTTAAAATACTTTAAGTACTTTGCGGCAATTCTGCTCTGTAGTAATACCGTATAAATGTTCTTACAGAAAGAAGCAGAGCTTTTATAGGATATTCCTTTAATTGCTGCTGTAAGAACATTCTTACAGAGAGCAAAATTACAGGTAAAACTTTATACAACCCTTTTGATTTAAAATTGTTGTATTATTGGGCCTGAAACACTCTTTAAAATACTTTATGAGCCTAAAGTACTACCGTACCGTATAAATGTTCTTACAGAAAGAAGCAGATCTTTTGTAGGATATTCCGGTAAACCGTTGCTGTAAGAACATTCTTACAACAATATAATCGTCGCTAAATTGCTTTTAACACCTAGATGAATTTTTCGAAACCGCAACACAGCAAACTGGTAATCTGGTGACATTTATAAGCCTGCCCTGTAGTACATAAAAATTGTTAGTTGGGTTATTAAGAACAGACATGCATCTGAGTGTGAGTATGGCAGTCCTCTTGTAGCAGTGATTTTTACTCCTATAGGGTTTTTAACTACGTGAGCCTAACATAAAATTTTAGGGAAACATTTTTTTTGGCATTTTAGACATCATTTAGCAGCCGCAGAATCAGTCTTAAATCCTCTTGAATATTCATGGGGGGTAAATCTGAATGTAAACGCTGTTCAGGGTGAGCTATCCCGGTCCTGGGTCTACTACTGCCTTCAGCTTTTTGACTTCTCCGTAAGAGAAAAAATTAAAATACTGGAAGACAAAATTAACCAAGAAGACAGAAATAGTCAAAATCCAGAGCTTGAAAAAGGTGAGGCTCTTAGAATTTTGTACTTTAAAATTAACTAACTGCATGGTCTCATTTTTTAAAAATTAGTAGTAAAAAGTAATTAAGTATTGCATAAAGGTCCTGTACCAACATTTAAAATCTCTTTCTAAGGTTTTAAGGTAGCACAGACATTTTATGATTACAGATGTCGGGCGATGTAAAATAGAACAAATTTTTTTTTTCAGATTCTGAAAATCAAAATAAACCGGAAGAATCGGAAAAGGCGTATTACACTTTTGACAAACTGGATGTGGAGTTGTGCGAACAAAATGTTCCGTGCGAAAAGATCGCCAATCTCGAGGATGCCAAGGCTCTTTTTAATATTGCCCAAAGGTGGATAAAAAGAGGAAGATTGTACTACACATTGAGAGATTTTCCATTGCAGTATGTCAATTTAAGTCTAGACTTGAGCGACGCCTACAGGTATAATGGTTCATCAACCAATATTGGTCCAGTCATTAGAGATTAAAAAAGACCATCAGCTTGCAAAAGGTGGGGTTGTAGGATTTTGACATATGTTGTTCAGAATGGGCCCCTAAAAAAAATTGAGTTTTCGACCTTGGGAGGGGTGAGCTCATTCCGCCATCTTGGATTTAGTGTGCATAAATTTGTTTTTTTTTAAATAACACGAAAACTATAAACTTTAGGACGAAAAGTCTTATTAGGAAGTCAAAGAGGATAAAATTTCCTACCTAATGTCGTTCTTTCGATGTACAGCGTCTCATTTTCGTTGGGTCCTTATGGAAAACTCCGTTAATATTAAAGATATCAAGATGCCGTTTACACATTACTGCCCTACTTTTTCGAGACTTGAAAAATGGTGCTATCAAATTTTGGATGGCCCTTGTAGTTTCTGAGCTACGGGGGGAAATCGAAAATTTGGCAATTTTAACAATTTGCCATATCTTCCTTAATATGCAAGACATTTTGATTCTGTAAAAACTTTTTCATTGCAACTTTTTAACGGAAACAAAGTGGCGCACTCAAAATTTTAATGCAACGTTTCGTTTTTAACTGACCATCATCAGGACTGAAAACTTAAATACTGACCTGAATTTTTTTTTTGCGTCATTTTGTATAGTTTGTGTCAATATTATATTGAAGTGGCATGTCTGAGCAACTCACTGTCTTTTTTATAACCTTATAACCCCGAAGATTTTTTTTACTCTTGGTTAAAAGATGTCATGTGGTTTTTTTGGTAGGACAATAATAGTGGCGGTAATTGGGGCTTCACCACCACTCGGTAACCTAAGATGACTCACACGAAGCATATTTTCTCTTTATCTTTATTTTGATAGATTTTTTACATCTTACGAGTCTGTTCGTTGGTTTTTAAACAACTTCATATTCTTACACATTCAAATTTAAAAAAATTATATTTTTCGGTAATTTATTTTTTTAGATTTTTGGCATCCTACGAACCCGATATCGAATCGCAATATTTGGTCCAAAAAAAGCGATACGAGTCCCTGGAGACGCTACGTTTGTTTTTGAAAGAAGTGAGGCCCACTTGTTACGTGGCTGTCACTGTGGAATTGACAAAAGAGATCATTGAGGCCCAGCTAGAAATGATGAATTTGAATATGAAAAAACTTTATCTCCCTTCAGACCGTAAGTAAAACACGCGCATCTATTTATTTAAATTTCTCTTAACTTAGCCGGACAAGGAAGAGAGAGTTTCGTAACTTCTTTGGCAACAAGACAGAAAAAATATTGCGTCAGCATCAATATTGGGGAACTACTCCTCCTAGACGACTGAAAATGAGGTTTGACCTCAAAAAAATGAAACAAAAGGCACTTTACCGTTTTCTTGGAGCAATTAGTACTTATACCTTATCACATAATAGACACTTAAAGTAAATATTTCAACGCATCGGTATCGGCATACGTAACGCGTTCGAAACAAAGTCAAAATACACTACATTTTTGACTTGTTCATGCCATGTTTCGAACGATGCCTGCTTCTTCGACGGGTATGATGACAGAATCTCGCTGCGTACGGAAAGATGTACGTATCGTTACGGACCCACGAACATACGCAACGATTTCAATCAGCAGTTCTGTCATCGCAACCTTCAAGGAAACGGACATCGTTGGAAACATCGAATAAAAAAGCCAAAAATGTAGTGTATTTTGACTTTGTTTCGAACGCGTTGAAATATTTACTAAGTGTCTAATACCAAAATTTGAACACCAAAAATGTTTTTTTTTCAAAATTTTTGGTTGTTTCTCTGTTCAAAAAACTGCCGACTTGACATCTCCAGTGGTCAAATTTTGGTAATCGTATAAAATGTTTTTAACACCGATGTACAGGGTGTCCCATTTTCGATGGGATTCAATGGGAAACTCTGTTGTTATTGAAGATAGAGACATGCTTTTTTGAGCATTAAAAAATAATAATATCAGATTTATTCTGTCCCATGTAGTTTTTGAGCTACAGGGGAAAGTTAAAAAAATAGTCGGAATTACCGATTGATGATATCTCATCAAAAAGTTTTACTACATATTTTAGTTTTTTTTTAAGTTTGTTTGATAATAAACTACAATTTTTTTTATTTGAAGATGAAAATGATTATTTTCGGGATCGAAACTTCAAAATAAAAAAAAATATATTTTATTATCAAACAAACTTAAAAAGAAACTAAAATATGAAGTAAAATATTTTGGTCCGTATTCAACTTTTTGACCCTGATGATGGTATCTAAGAAACGAAACGTCGGATTAAAACTTCGAAAAGACCATTGTGTTTTTCTTAAAAGGTTCCCACAGACATGTTTTTACCCCACTCAATTATCTCCTAAATTAAGAGAGATATCATCAATTGGTAATCCCGACCATTTTTCAACTTTCCTCTGTAGCTCAAAAACTGCAAGGGAAAGAATAAATCTGTTAATACCATTTTTTAAAGCTCAAAAAAGTAAGATAGTAAATTAGAAAAACGCATGTCTCTATCTTCAATAACAACGGAGTTTCCCATTGAATCCCATCGAAAATGGGACCTTGTACAGGGTGGGATTGTGAGAATATACATATTATGAGCTCGATTTTGAGAAATTATTATTGGTGAAAACCGCATGTCATTATATCAACCAGTTTTCGAGCTACAGGGGCTTTCTAAGAAATATGCATTTAAGAATTTGACCTTCAACCCTTTTCTTAATGAGAATTTCTTTTTGGTGCAAATTGCCTTTTATCTGTACTTTAGTTTTTCAGATATAACAAGTTTTTTTTGTTATGAATGCGTTTTATGTAACAAATCTTTCAAAAACAAAAATGACGTTAATATACACAAGTCAAAGGTCCATAAGGATTTTGGAGTACTAAATTTAAATTCCTCAATCAGTAATGTAACCATTAATAAGGCACATCTTCAGATCCTGGTAAAAGAATTGAATCGCCTAATTCTTCCAAATTTATGAATAAAATCGCATGTTCTATCTGTGGAAAGTTTTTTCAAGGTGAAAGGGGATTAAAAGAACATAAATCAATGAAACATTTTTCAGAAGAAATGTCTGATAATTGTATTTTAAGTAGAGAAGAAATAAATGAATATTTTGCCGACCTTAGATCTGCTGTCCCAGTAGTTCGCCCCATTCCAAAAGGTGCTCATTCCTGTATAGCAAACGAACTATCATGCCTCTTAAGAAAATGTACTTCCGAAAATTCTACCCGTTCATGGTTTAGTTTGTTCCTGTTCCCTTATGCTGTTTTAAGACTTCCCGAAAAATCAAGAAAAAATAAAAAGCATTTTTTAACTACTTTGATAAAACAAAACCTTTTAATATGGATAAAACAAAAAATTTTAACCAACAAATTACTTCAAGATTTTTACAAACCTTCAGAGTCAAAATCAAAATCAAAATCAAAAAGAAGAAATCTGACCACTTAAGAAGCAAAATTAAAAGTAAACTTTCCGAAGACGATATCAAAGGGTCCATACGACTTCTCTGTTCAGAAGATATATTAGCAAACGACGATTCAACTACATTGGAAAAACTGAAAGAAAAACATCCGTCCTCTCCCCTCAATGAAGTTTTCCCGGACCCACCGGATGAAAATTTTTTTCATGATGTGTCGAATTCCGAAATGAAAAATGTTATTCATTCCTTTAGACCAGGATCGTCTGGAGGTTTAGACGCCCTTCGTCCGCAACATCTGAAAGACCTAATTCAAGAGGAACTAGGTAACACATCGCATATTGCTATTGAAGCAATTTGCTCTTTTGTTGTTTTTGTTTTAACTAATTCCCTTCCAAATTCAATCCGTCCAATTTTTTTTGGTGCGTCGAAAATATATGTCTTTTCCTCATAAAAGCTCAAATATATTGTTAAAAGTTGATTTCTTTAATGCCTTCAACATGATTAATAAAGGCGATTTGCTACATAAAGTAAAAGAGTCTATTCCCCAATTTTACAATTTTATTGCTTCTTGTTATAAGGAAAAGTAATTTTTATCTTTTAATAAGTTCATTTTTTCTCAGCAAGGAGTGCAGCAAGGGGACCATATAGGTCGTCTTTTATTTTGCATATCAATTCACCCTATCATTCTTTCCTTAAAATCCGAAGTAAACTTATGGTACCTAGACGACGGCAGCCTTGCTGGTGAGCCAGAAATTGTTTTAAATGATTTTAAAAAAATTCTTAAAGAATGTTCTCCTTCTGGCCTTCAAGTAAATTTGAAGAAATGTGAATTATCTTCTGTTTCTAAATATTTTAATATTACTAATTTTGTTGAACAAAATCCTGAGCTTTCTTCCATATTACAAATAGATAAAAAATACCTCACACTTTTAGGAAGCCCTTTTTCTACACGATCTATATTAAACTCTTTACAAACGAAAATCAATATTTTTAACAAACTATCAAAAAAACTATGTTTAATTGATTCGCACTCTGCCTATTATCTTTTAAGACATTCTTTCGCAGTACCTCGAATAAGCTATTTACTTCGCTGTGCTCCTTGTTGGAAGGTCCCAAATTTTTTATCTTATTTTGATAAATATCTAAAAATTATGTTAGAAAAATATTACCAACTGTCATATAGGTGACACTGCTTGCTCTCAATGTAACATTCCCATAAAAATGGGAGGCCTCAGCATTCGTGATGCTTCTAGTATTTGTTTTTCGGCACTTCTTGGCTCAATTAATGATGCTTCCAACCTTCTTAAAGCTATCTTATCATCCGAAATTTTAAATTATCTTGACTACGATTTTAAAGAAGCTTTTGATTTTTTTACTTCTATTTCTAGTACCAATAATATTCCTTTCAATAATCTCAATCGCCAAAAAGATTTTGATAATATAATTTGCCGTTATAAATTTGAAACAATTTTTAATTCATCCAGTGATTCCAAAGATCATGTTAGGCTTCTAGCTCTGCAAGAACCCGACAGCAACGCCTGGCTACAGGCTCTACCTTCATCTCCACTAGGGAATCTTTTGGATGATTCCACTTTTTGTATTTCCATCTCTTTACGTTTGGGTCAGCCTCTATGCGAGATGCACGACTGCACTTGCGGCAAAACTGTAGACATTTATGGGCACCATGCCTTAAGCTGCTCCAAAAGTGCCGGTCGTTAGTCTCGTCATGGGTTGCTCAACAACATTATCAGGAGGGCTCTTGTATCTGCAGGAATACCCTCAGTGCTTGAACCTCCTCGTATGTGCAGGGGAGATGGAAAGCGAGTGAATGGACTGTCCTTGTCTCCCTGGTGCAGAGGAAGATCCCTAATTTGGGACGCCACTTGCAGAGATACTTTTGCATTATCTTATCTCGACAAAACATCCAAAAAATCAGGAGAAGCTGCACGTGTCGGAGAAAATAAAAAAATATGAAGAGCTAGAAGCCAAAGGTACATTTTTGTACCCTTTAGCGTCGAAACTTTGGGACCCTGGAGTGAAGAAGCTAAATCTTTTGTTAATAAATTATCAAAATAAACAAAAAACCACAAATAGGTCTCGCGATTCAACGCGGTAAAGTAGCTTCCATTCTAGGAACAATCCCAGACGATTCTTGTTTAGAGGAAATTTTTTATTAAAACAAAATTATGATTGTTTTCCACAAAACCAAAACTACACTTTTTTGCACTCGACGCGCGTTTCGCTAACAACGTTAGCATCATCAGGAGACGATAAACAATCCACATTGTTTATTGTTGCAAAAAAGTGTAGTTTTGGTTTTGTGGAAAACAATCATAACTTTGTTTTAGTGCTACCAAAGGTTCCAAATTCCCAACATAGTTGAAATTTTTTATTGTTAAATTTTGTTTTGAGCTTCACAATTTTATTTATTTATTGCATTTTATTGTTAATCTTCACTTGTATTTATTGCCAATAAACTATTTTTATCGGAAAAAAAAATTAAAAATGATGTATCGCACATATATTTTATTTTTTGTTCTTTTTTAATACCTATTATTATTTTGTGTATTCTTCATTTTTTTGTTATTTTGTTTTTAATGTTTACTGCTTACTTTTTACGAAAAACGAAAATAAAATGCAATAAAAAAAATAAAAAAACACAAAAAAATTAATAAGAAAATGAAAAAAAAATAACAATATAAAAAAACATAAAATATCTATCATGTGCGATACACCATTTTAAAGAAAATTTTATGGTGATTAGAAAAATCGAGTAAAAAAATAGGTCACTCCATAAGAAAAATACCAAGTTACTCAGCTTGAAAAAAAATCTCTGACAAAATTCTAAAATACACATTTTTGAAAAAGACCCGGTAGCTCAAAAAGGGTTGATATACTGACATGCGGTTTTCACCCATAATAATTTACTTGGACCATCCTGAAGAGTAAGTTTATAGTTTTTAAGTACTTACACTCTATCCTATCCTACAATTAACCGTAAAAAAATGTAATTGGTTTTTGAGGTTATCCTCACTTTTTTTATAACTGCAGGATTGTCTTAAAAACACTCCCTTTTATTAATGTTTTATTCAGTTACTTATTGTTGATTTTAAGAGATGGGATTAAGAAAATTTCCAATTGTTTTTTCTGTAAGAGGGTGCACTTCAAAACGTACGTGTAGTTAAACAAAACGTAATTTCATAGTATCGTGTAAAAGAAAATTGGCACATTTAACACTCACTCACATTTAACACTCAATCTAGTACTTAAACGTGTATTCCCGCACGAATTAAGTTTTCCACTTAAGGTCGATGTATAAAACAAAGTTCAGTCATTCTAAGTAGAGGCCCTGTATACGATTTTTGACAGTTATTGTTTTACCAGAGGTGAGGATCTGGATTTGATAGTTTGTTAGGGAAATGTTTCAAATTGTGTGTTGGCAATGATGGTTGGTAACCCCTGACAATAAATAACTTTGTCACTGTCAGATTTTTGATTAATAAACGTGAGGTTTAAAAATGGAATTTTGCTGTATCAAAAACTGTAAAAACACGTGCCTCGACGAATTTGTATTGTTCCGTTGTCCAACGGAGAAAGAAACTCAAGAAAAGTGGAAAGAAAACATGCATTTACCAAGCTAGAAAATTAATAAAAATAGTAGGTACAAACATACGCATTTAGCATGCACTTTGTTTATAAATAAAACATTATGTTTCCGTGTTTTATTGTAAGAAAAAGAGTAACAAAAATATCATAGGCGTCTTTATATTTTACCTATTATTTATTTACATTTTTAATATCGACCGTGTGTATTCACTGTTTGTTTCTCTTTTTTTTTTGTCAAAGCTTTACATATTTTACTAACCAAAAAAAATCAATCTTTCAAAATCTGTCTGGGGAAATCATAAAAAGAGACAACAAAACATCAGTCCATTTCATAAAATCCGTTTTACATGCAAATATGAAAAAAAAAATAGAAAGAGAAGGCAATATGAGTTGCCCACCTCTGGGAAAACAATAACTGTCAAACGTATAGAGGGCCTCTAATTGTAAGGAGTGCGATATTGGATTAAATCCCCAAAAGATCCAACAGTAAATCGTTAAGTTACTATAGCTTCGCTGTAAATCCACTGAGCAACTGTATTTGGCAATCGAAATAATTATTTATTAGCATATGGGTTTTTTACTTACCAATTAACCAAAAACTTTGTGCGTCAATAAGTTAGTTTTTGTCAGGTACTTTTTCCTACACTTGCTGCGCTCGTTCTTTAAAACCAAGCTTGCAAAAAAGCACTATTTTAGCCACTAGTTGTAAAAACTACCATTGTGCCAAACATGAATCTGGTGCTTACAATATGTTACTTGCTTGTAGTTTACAAACGAAATTATACAAACAACGAAGATTACTTACAAAGAAATATGGACGCCCTGGCAAGCCTGCACACGCAATTAGACAAAGTGTCACTAAATTTGGACGTAAATCCTACTCTTTGTCAAAAAACGGGTATCTTGGAAACCCAAAAAGTTGTCAAAAATGTTGATTACGTGATAGAAAATCAAATTAGTGAAAATCTTAACGCTGAAGAAGGTTCAACAGGGGATGAGAAAACGAAAAATTCTGAAAGTTCAAGCTAAAAAACTAGTTAATATTTAAAAATTTTGACTGTGATAATGTTTTGTATTGTCCTTTTTACAATTTTTTTTAATTTAAATAAAAAAAATTAAACTCAGATTATTATTTTATAACTTTTATTTTTTATAGATAACCCTGTATAACAAAATAGTTATTTTTATAACGATAGGTATAAAATTTTTTAAAATATTCTTATTTCTTAACTTTACTTTTGCGATATACTTCCTAAAAAATCATAGTATAAAACATAATTTTTTAAAATCTAGAGAGATATACTTCTTTATGCATTTTTCTTAAGTCATGGAGAACCTTAATTATTTTTGTATTAGGCAAAAATAGACTGGCAAGTTTTCAATTCTATGCGGACCCACAAAATTTCCTATTTTTTTTTTCACAGCCCCTTATAACTACCATCACATAAAGTTACTTTTTACTGACTATAATTTTTTGTTTATTCTTGACCACACCAAAAAACTAAATCACTTAAATCTTCTAATTATAACTTGAAACTAACAAACAAGTAAAAATAATTAAAAAGTATTAGAAGTCGGAACTACTACTACAATTATGATAAGAGTGTCTGATTTCAAATATTTTGTATTTCTTTTGTTTCTTAAGTCGTGGAAAGTCGTAAGCCACCCGTGGTAAAATTTAACTGCCAGTTATTCCGTTTATACGCACCTAAAAGCGCTTTTATATAAGTACGGTTTTAAATAAAATTGCTTTCTACGAGGGTTTAAACGTCCTTCATTAAATGTCATTAAATATGTCAGCTCAAAGAAAAATCAAATAAAACAACTTAGTTAACCACAGATTTTTCGGAAAACCAGGGTTGAGTATTTCTTTAGGTTGGAAGAAATGCGTCAAAGCTTTCTTAAATCGCTTTAAAATAAAATCGATTTAGTGCTTAAATCGGTTTTAGTGGTGTTTATACGACAACATTTTCAAATCGTACTCATATAAAAACACTTTAAGAGGCACGTATAAACAAAGTAAATGGTAACTGTGTGCTTAACTTGGTATTTTACATAAAAATTGAAATAATAAAAACTAATTTTTCGAATAAGGATTCTTCCCAGTTGATCCTCTTTCTGAAATTTTGCTCATGCAGGGTGTCCAGAAAAATTAATTAACAAATTCCCGGTCATTTTATACCATTCCACCTCTTTTTAGACTTTTCCCAGTATTATTTTATTTTATTTAGTACGCACTTTAAGCAAGGGCGGACCTAGTCTCAAATCTAGGGGAGGGGGGAGGATAATAAAATATATGACGCTTTAAAAGCGCCGCACGAAAAATAATATAGGTATAAAAAACCAGGAGTCGTCTAAGCTTTGTTTAATGAAGGGGGGAAGGCGATTTAGTATGTAGGTATTGGATTGAGTTATTGTGTACAAAAAAATACTTATTTAGTTCTAAATTTGTGGCAAAAAATCATGTCTTAGAAGAAGTCAAGAAAATTATGGTAAAAATGAGAATTTTTACACAGTTGAAATGATGTTGACAAAAGTTGCGTAAAATGAAACTAAAATTTTAAAAATCAATGATGTTATAGTGCCGCAGGCAATTTTTTTGCAATTTAACCAAAAAATATTTTTTCCCACGACCACATATGAAAATGAAAAAGTACTTTTCCACGCATGTGCGAAAAAGCAGTTTCATTTGATTTGTGTAAAATGAAAGACCAATTTTCACAAAAATTAGTGCAAATCATCAGTGTTGGAAAAATAGCGTACACAACTCAACAGAAAGTAACTTTCTTCTCTTGTTATGTAATATACTATAATATACACTTTTTTAGTAAAATATTTAAGAAAAAATGGGTAGCTGCCAAGACGGGCTGGACTGAGATGAAATCTAGTCTCAATTATAGAATTGTAGCCAAAATCACGCCGTAGGCGAAAATTTTGAGAAAATAAGAGTAAAACTGCTATTTTTTACATCCTCCCCTACCCATTGAAAACAAATAAACATTGGTAATATTCTCTATTGTTTCCAACGAAATTTTCCATTTGTTTAGTTTAGCTTTGTTTTTCGTTAGAAATTCCAAGGAAGGTTAAGAATAGTTTTAATTTGCCGATTAAAAAGGAGAAGTATAATTTGCACACTGGATGTGTATCCTTTTTATTACATTTCATGACAACTTGTTGACTTTGTAATCAATAATATGGGTCAAATTCCCGGCTTGATATAAAATTCCCGGTTTTTCCCGGCTCCATGAATTCCTGGTTAATTTTGGGATGCTGAACACCCTGTCATGATTTTATACGAAAAATAATGTTAAGACAGATTTTAATAGGTTTTTTTCTAAGGCAAACTTGATGTAGAGAGTGATTACATTTTCCTACGCGAATTCTTTGATGACCGACGGAGGGCATTAAAAATCCAAGGGGGAAAACCACTTTAATCCATATGAATGTATCTGATTTTTACTACTACTTACAGTATTTTAACACATGAGACACCGATTTTTTATTATTTCTCTGTAATCTGAAGCAAGGGTCGATAAATTAGACAAAGCTCCGTAGGGAGGTAATGTGCATTTTTCCTCTCTCTTTAGCGGGTAGAAAATAGTGCGTAAAAGTGCACTTTTACGCACGCAATTGTGTGCGAGAAGTTGCATTACACTGCAGCGCGAGAATGGATTTAACCTGTGTCTTTCCCGCACGCATTTCTTTAAAAATTATTTAAAATAAAATTTAAATAACTATTTTACGCAAGTAGGAAATTTTTTTTACCTGACACGTGCGAAAAGTGCCCTTGACGGCTTGCAGCTGAGCGCGGAAAATAATCACTTTACGCACTTTTTAGGTAAATAACTATGAAAGTTAGATAACAATAGAAAGTGAAATTAGAGTGCGGGAAAGTCTCGGGGTAAATTCATTCCCGCACGGTCGTAGAAAAAAAAATATTACCCAATAACTTAGAATGCTAAAACAGACTTTTAAAGCGACCAACACATTTATATTGAATCTGTGTGGAAAATTTCGAAAAGAGGATTAGCTGGGATTTTAGAAGCCAGTTTTAAAGATGGGAAAAAGTTTTCGTTCGTGGAATGTTTCGATTTTTAGTAGGGCGTATTTGACCAAGACACTCTACGTGTGATTCAGAACTTATTTAAAAAAAATAAATTGATTACCTTCTAAATAAATTTTAAAAGTATCATGGTAAACAAAAGCGCGTTAATTTCTGTTTATAAAAAAGTGATCAAAAATTCCGCAAAAAATGTTGAAAAATCGATATTTATGTTTTGAACAGTTTTTACGTATCCGTTATTCTATAGGCAATTACCAAAACATTTTTCTAAGAAAATCCCTTTGAAAGAGCAAATAAATTATTTGCACCTCAAAAAAACCTAAGGAGTTTTCGGCTTCTGAGGCCTTCCAAAATAATCACTAATTTTTTTGAATAAGTCCTGAATCACCAGTTATTTTCTTAAAACAATTTTTTTGAATAAGTCCTGAATCACCAGTTATTTTCTTAAAACACACAAAAATTAAAATCTCTATGTGCAATAGTATTTTTTGTATAAGTACCAAAATAATCTTTGTGATAAAAGACTAACCTTTTAACGATTGGACCGAAGTTTCATTTTCAAGAATACGTAGGCGGCGATCCTTAGGAAGAAGAAGATAGCTATCAAAGCTATCACATCTATGGAGTAGCTGGAATTCACCATGTCCAACTCTTCCAGAGTAACAGTTGGGCTCTTGAAGTGACAGTATGTCGTGGTACATTGCAGTTTGGTCCTGAAATATAATAAAATTGCTTGGTTTACAGTTTGCCTGAGCTACATATTCAAGAAAAAAAATATATAAACTTTGAACTACATATTTTTGAGATACAGATAAATAAAAAAGAAAAATGAAAATCTTTGACGTATCTATTTTTTGAGGGGGCATTTTTGGGGGCAATTGCGATCCCCTGTTTTTAATACAAAAGGAGGAGGCACTAATAACATTGACTACCGGGACGTGTAAAATTCGCTGGGCTTGTAATATGTTAAAGCCCCAACCTCCCTGATAATTTTCCAACAAAAATTTGGGGGAGTCATGAGTTCCGTTTTTGAATTATATTGATTTAAATAACTTTTTATAAAATGGAGCTAGAAATTCAAAATTTGTTTTGTTTTATTAAAAAGATATGTTTTTTTACCGATTGTATTATTTTTTGCTCGTACACCTATTTTAAATGTATACAGAGCGATCCCAAAATCTTATATATAAAAATATGCTTTCACTGGCTGCATTTTATTGTATATTTTTTTTATAAATATTTAAAATTGGTTTTATCCAAACTTATGCATGTACTTATGTACAGCTGGGTCCTTTAAATTTTAGAACGACTCTTAAAACAGTTTTTTCTTGAATTTGAGCAGTGTATTTTATTTTATTTCAATTTAATGTCAGTGAAATTATAGTGTCATTCCACTTCAAAAATTTATTTTCAACGTCAAAATCCAGTCACATAAAATTCTTAAATTTAGTCAAGAAACTCAGATCATGGCCCCATACACGACAAAGGAATTGAGAGCACGGATTGTAACGAAGCTGGAGGACGGATGGTCTCTTGCAACTGTGGCAGAACATTTCAATCTCAACCGGAATACTGTATTCTTGATTAACAAAAGGTGTAGGGAAGAAAGAACACTAGAGAAGAGAGGAGGATCAGGCAGACCCGTAGTTTCCAGCCAGGATGAAGATGCAGCTCTCATTCAAAGACTCGAAGAGGACCCTTTTTTAACAGCAAAACAAGCAAGGATTTTGTCTCAATTCCCAGGATGCAAGACAACTGCTTTCAGAAGGATAAAGAGATCACGTTTAAATTACCGTGTTGCAACTACTAAAACTGAGCTCACACCGCAACAGAATCTCGCTTGCTTTTTACTCTGAATTATATCAACAGAGATCAACATTTTTGGAACCGCGTGATTTTTACGGATGAAAAAACCTTTCAGTCGCTCAGATAACGCCAGATTCAATCCACAGTATGTGAGTCACTACCGAGCAGCTGGTCATTTTAGTGTGAATGTATGGGGATGGATGTCAGCGAGAGGATTGGGGGTGATATGGAGAATTGACTGAAGATTTGTGGGACAAACCTATTTAGAGATATTGGACAATGTCATATTGCCAAGTGTGGAACAGGTTTTTCCAGAAAACAATTTTATATATCAACAAGATAATTATCCGGTTCATACCGCGAACATCATAACAAGGTGGTTACAAGAAAACAACGTTGAATTTCTTCCTTGGGCAAGTTACAGCCCAGATATGAACCCAATAGAAAATGTTTGGAGTGTTATTGTATACAGACTCCAGCAACGCAGGTTCTTGCCACAAAATGCGGAACATTTCTGGGAAGAAATTACAACGATATGGGAAGACCTTGCAGGCCAAGAAAATTTCACGGTGTCTTTCTATGAATCAATGTTTCGCAGATTACAAAACGTTATCGACGTAAACGGAGACATGACAAAATATTGATTTTTTTGTAGTTTTTTGTTATTATTATAACAAATACATAGACACACACAAAATGTATTTATTATTTTTGGTATAAAAGTCTTATAAATAAAGTAAACAAAATAAAAAAATAAAGAAGACCTTAGTGTAAGAAGTATAAGCAGTTCCCTTAAAGAAACATAGATCATCCTGTAGTTGTAAATAACCTACAAAATTTTTAATGTTAACTTAACAGTATAAACTGCTCACAATAATCAAACACTTTCTGAAGTCGTCCTAAAATTTAAAGGGCCCAGCTGTACCTTAATTACACAGTTATTCAATATAATAAAAAGTGACGCTTTAACAATTACTTAAGTCTTTTCTTAAACGGATTCACTAGGGTTATAAGATAAACAATAATTTTTATTTAATTAAATAACCCTTAACTGTAATATGATTTTATCGAGCATGTTATGCTAGCTATGTACAGGGTGGATTAAATAATACGTTAAATAAAAAAGTAACTACTTAAAACTGGATATTTACTGTTTAATACATTTATTTAAATTCATCCAAAGCCACGATTGATTTTGCGAAAAAATGCGATTTTTACTTAAAGGATGGTACAGTTTGTATTTTTTGTTGTTAGTTACAGAAGTCAATATTTTTATCGAATATAGAATGGGGGGGGGGGAGTGATTTGTGAGTGAAATTAATAGAAAAAAACACTTTTTTAAATTCCGGGCTTCATATCTTTCAGTTTGATACCTCACAACCCATAATTTGGCAGGTCAATTTTGTTATTGAATATGTGGGGAGGTAATAGAGGGGTAATATACAATCGCCGAAGCACGTGTTCACTTATTTTATTAGTAGTTTATGTACTAATTTTCAAACGACTGTGAATTTTCGTCTCTAAGACACAGAAAACCCCTATACCACCTTCAAAATCAAATTAACCCGTGTTTACTTATTCTGTTCAAGTCCATTTTCAGACCTCTGCGACTTTTCGTTTCCGAGATAGAGAAAACCGTTTTATTTCAACTCCTTTTCTCACATTTTTAAAAATACTTTCTTAGCTAGTCCCTATGTCACACATCCAATCTGTCCTCCAATTTTCATGACTGTAGGTTAAGGGATTTTACTTATGCGTGTCTCCAATATCAAAAGAACATGGGTTCTGTTCATCGCAGGGTGAAATGATATTACCATATGTTTCCAAATCGAAACAATCTGCAACTAACAACAAAAAATTAAAAATTGTACCACCCTGTAAGTAAAAATCAATCGTGGCTTTTTATGTATTTAAATAAATATATTAAACAGTAAATATATTTTTTTGTGACTACCAACTAGAATAAGATTATTTTCGAATAACCCTGCTATTCGACATTACAGGGTGATTTAACTAATAAGCTCTACAGAAATATTTTGATTGATTTAGATTTTTTTAAAGTATCCAGTTATAAATATTTACTTTTTTATTTAAAGTAGTAAACTCTTGCGTTTATTAATTCCCAATTATGATGAGTTATCGTAACATACTCGATAAAATCATATTATAGTTAAGGGTTATAAAATTATTGTTGATCTTAAAATCCTACCGAATCCATTTTAAAAAAGACTTAGGACACTTTTTAATGTTTTGGATAACTGTATAATTAAGGCACATAAGTATATACATAAGTATGGATAAAATCAATTTTAAATATTTAAAAAAAGTCGCTTTTTAAAATACAGCAACTTTATCTTATTTTCCTTGATTTAAAAAAAAATTATACAATAAAATGCGGTCCGTGAAAGCATATTTTTATATATAAGATTTTGGGACCACTCTGTATACATTTAACATAGGTGTACGAGCCAAAAACAAAACTAATTTTGAATTTCTAGCTCCATTTTGTGTGGCATCCGTTTAAATCAACATAACTCAAAAACGGAACCTATGACCCCCCATTTTTGTTGGAAAATTATCAGAGAGGTTGAGGCTCTGACATATTACAAGCCCAGCCAATTTCACACATCCCGTTAATCAATGTAGTTAATTAGTGCTTGTAGAACAGTTTAACGATCCTATTTTTTTTTTCAAGGTGTAGGTTTATGGGTTGAGGGATCTTATTAATGAAACGGCCTTTTTTTGAAATGTCAACGTTTCGCAAAATTTATTTGCTTCTTCAGGGCTATTCAAGACGGCCGTTCCATATGTCGATTCTATTGCCAATAGACGTCATCCTTCGGTAAAAAGGCATTATTTTTACACAAGTACCGTATAATTTTGATTAAAAACTTTTAAAAAGACATAAACAAACACATTAAAATATTATTACTGCGGCAAGTCTTTCGTTCGCATTTAATTTTTGTACTATAATTAGTGCCTACTCCTTTGAAAATTATTATAAAATTTGCTTTTTAATGATACCCCATATCTCATATGGTTCGAATATCTAGTTTTCGACATACCCATTTTTAAAAGCAATTATCCCCAAACTAAATAAGGTACTCTAGGATGCTGGGTGTCATTGTAAAGGATTTTTTAGGGAGAAATGGTTGCCTTTGGGCGATCATACATTTAAATATGCAATCTATCCATTTTTGGTCATTTTGACGTCAGACCATTTATTAAAAGCCATGATTCAATTTATGCTGAATTTCAAAAATGTTAATATTTGTAGATTCTCTCAAACAAACTCTAAAATGACGCCCAACATCATAGAACTGAAAACTTAAGACTTGATAGCAGATATCTCGAGAACTAGATCATAGAAGCAAATTTTATAAGGATTTAAAATTTGGTATTAACAGCAGAAGATCCCCTGAAAAATAATTATGATTGCCTCCAAAAATGTCCCCCCAAAAAATAGCTACGCCAAAGATTTTTATGTTTAATTAAAGCCAGGGGTATGTCACAGTTTGTGTGTTTACTCATTAATTAATTATTAATTTAATCCCCCACGCGAATGCGAAAAAAAATGGTGTTACCCCTATGTCGGTCTCTGTTTGTGTGTTAGATTTAGATTTAGCATGACGTCACACTACAACTTCACAGTTTACACGTGCTTTGGTTCGACTTTAACTTCTTCAACCAATATAAGAAATCGCAGAAAAACTTTCACACGGTTATTTTTTACTTTTCTAACCAAAAAAAGTATTTATAGACTAAACAAATGTAAAATATACGCGCATATAATGTTACTAAACAATAAAAGCTGATTTCTTTTTTCATTCAAGCATGTAAACTCAATGCGCTGTTGTTGTTGATAGAAGCACTCTTCGATGTTATACAATTTTCGTCTAGATAATTTATGAAATCAAATAGGCGGATTCGTAGCGAAATCAAAATCTAAAAGCGGCAAAGTTGGCCCCCAGCAAGTGTTTTTAGCCTATGTTTGAGAGACTAGGTAGTTTCAGAGATAATACGCTTTATACACACAGATGTCAAAGAATTTGAGATATAGGTCGTGATTCGTTAGAAACGAGACAATTCTGGAAGTGTCGATTTTTACTTATTGCCTTATTTAAAATAAAAACACAGCGTTCTCAATACTTCTCCCAATGTTGTACAAAGAACAGCGTTATTTTTTTTAATAACATTTTTGTAAATTAAATAATTTAAAGATATTCTGCAGAACCAGTTTTACGGCGGAAGTAAATTGCTTCTACGCGAAATAATAAACGTCAAAGTGTCAAAAATTCTCAGCATGTAAAAGGAATGACAGAATTGGTGTGACTTTTCTGAACAATGACAGTGACATATTCCATGGCTATCTATGGTTTTGTATGTTAAAAGTTTTTTAAATAAAAAAAGGGTTTTTTATAAAAAGTGCCTACAAAAATTAAAATTGACATTTTTTATTTACTGGAACAGTATTAAGAAACTAAAATTTAAGAAACAAACGGAAGATGGCATAAATTTTTAAATAAAAAAAGGGTTTTTTACAAAAACTGTCTACAAAAATTAAAATTTACATTTTTTATTTACTGGAACAGTATTAAAAAAGTAAAATTTAACAAACAAACGGAAGATAGCTGTGGCACTGTAAATGTAACGAAAAAATCTGAATAACCGAAGTACAAAACTCTTGTTTTATCGTAAAATTTAAGAAGTATTAGCAAATTATTCTTGAAAAAAAGCAGCTACTTCTGTTTTTGAAGAAATGCGTCCATGATGACAAGTATATTTGAGTGTAACTTCTGAAACATTCATCCGATTATGATGAAATTTGGTGTAGAGGTAGATAAGGCACTAATTTATTTTAGTCCAGTCAGGTGAAAAAAATCACTTCAAAATTCGCATTTGGAGTTGGAGGTTGCCGGGAGTCTTAAAATTTTTATTTTACTTGTTTACTTACCTGTTAAAACCATAAGTCGCCAAGGCAGTGCCTTCGAAACCATATCTGATGTAAGACAGATAAGTGATCCATCTGAGATAAATGGGAATTGCGTCAAACGATACGAAAAAGCCTGAGAATAGCAGGAAGGGCACCGACATTACGGGGGCCAGGAAGACACCGTTCTGAAAGAAAAAAAAAATCAATGTTTATATTTGCTGCATAGACAAACTTTCCTTTGATGGTGAAAAAGTCTGTGGAAAAGTTTGCGCAAAAGTTTGTGGAAAAGTATGTGCAAAAGTTTGTGAGTAGCAAAATATTTTATAAATAAAAAAAAGAAATTTCGTGCTCAAACAAAAATAAAGTTATTAATATTTGATTTAGTTAATTGAATAATTATCAACAAAAATTTAAAAAAAAAAACGCTGCTAAGGTTGAGACGTAGATAGAAAATACCCAAGATAATGAACCTTACGGACTAAAATTTTAAGAAAACCTTAAGTTTGTGGATAACTTCCCAGAGCGCGTATTGTCGCTTTTGGTTAACTCTCCTACAGTGGCGTAGCCAAGGGGGGGGGGGGGTTGAGGGTTTAACTTTTAAGGCGCAAAATAAGTATTTTTGTTCCGTATACACCGAGGTATACACTAACTCAACACGTATTAAACCGCCCCTCTCCCCTCCCTTTCAGCTCAAACAATAGGCACCTACCAATATTCCAAAATTTGCCAGTTGATGTTTATTAAATGATGAAACCCCCCCCCCCAGAGTCGATTTCTGGCGACGCCACTGTCTCCTGTAATCAACCCGGTTGACAGCCAATTTTAATATTTCGCTTGCCGTCGGCCGAGCTTTTGTCCGAACATGTTTGTTCCATGTCGATTCTCTTTCTCTGCCTGAAAACCTGACAAATTATAAAAATCCGAAAATCCGAAGGGATGGTAATTCTAGATATAAGTACCAAATATATTAAATATTATTTGAGATCAGTGATGATAGACCAAAATTATTTTAAAGACGGCTCGAGGAAAATTTCGTTCAAAAGTTTGCCGAAAAGTTCGAGCAAAAGTTTGCGGAAAAGTGTCTGCAAAAGTTTGCCGAAAAAAGATCGCAAGTATTTTCGTAAACTTTTGGACAAACCAGTTTCTCTATGTAATTACGACTTTAAACCCGGTTTTATATAAGGAAGGTTTTAACAAAATCATATTAGAGTCTTTTTTGGCGTAGAATACCGTGCTTGCGTGATTTCTAAACGTAACGTCACCGGTTCAACTACAACTTCATCGGTTCTTGCTCTCGCCAAAATGACAGTGACAGGTTTACAAAACCTAACCTAACTTTTGTTTGAAAGTTTGAGACAATGATGTGTTTGAAATTAACTCTGTGTTTCGGACTTCCATTGTCTATATTATATTTATACACGTTTCGATCAGAGATTGTACTGATCGAAACGTCGTGTATAAATAAAATATAGACGATGGAAGTCCGAAACACAGAGTTAATTTCTAACCTAACTTGTTGCTATAAAATATTTTTAGTTTTCCATTGGGGGTTTTTATTTCCTATCCCCGGTTTATAAATCCGGGGTTATTTTGATTTACAGGGTGGATTCTTTAAACGGAACGGTGCTTCTAGCGGGTTAGAATTTGGTTTTATAAAAAAATCCAAAAACACGTCAACTGAGATTTTTAATTTTCTTTAATCGTGCTATCTTGGATTTTTTTATGTCGTTTTGTTTACGACGTACGGCAAAAAAAGTTTTTTTTTTAAATAGGACACCCTGTATAGTTTGACATTTTTGAATTCTAAAAAAAAATGATTTTTTTGGCAATACCACACACTAATTTCTTATGGTTTCCAACTTAGAAGATTGAACTACTAGAAGGAGTCTGATCTGTCTGGTTACACTGGTTGTTTGAGTGCAACATCTACAGTGGGGAAAGGGGAGAAAGAAATCTGTGAAGAAATTATGCAACAAAAGTTATTAAATTTGGATTAAGTTTTGACGCTTATTTATTAATTAATTAATGAGGTTTAAGATATATCTTAAAAAAGCTAATACTCACAACCTATTTAAAACTCTCGACGTTTTTTGAAAATTTAACATGTGTTTTCCTTAAACATCTTCTTTTGTAGTCAACGTCGCAACATTGATTGTTTGTTGCGGTTTCTCGATTTTCCTGGAATGTCATTATTGTTTTAAAAGTGAAAGTTTCAGCACTTGTCAGTAGTGTTTTTTTGATATTTTTGTGAAAAGTTTGTGGCAAAAAATGGTTCCGAAGTATATTATTATATGCAATTTGAAACAGAAGCCGGGGGACCGCAGTATTTCATTTCACAGGTACGTTAAATTAAAATATTAGGTTAGAATTCGTCATATTTGACCATTCTTGGTAAACAAAGGCAGGAAATCTGTGTTGCCGGCTCGTCATTAATTTCAGTGTGAATAGGGATTTCCATAGCACCTTTTTCTTATTTTTATAGTTGTACATTAATATATATAGACCATTTAATTAAACGGAACTAAAAATTATTGAAGGTATTTTAAATAATATTAAAACAGGGGAAAACGTATTAGGTTTGACAACAATGGGATGAAGATGTTGAACTCAAACACCCTGCCCTAGGTCTGAAAAAAAGCTCCTTCTAGTAGTTCAATGTTCTAAGGTTTCCAAGATAGAGGCATTTAAACTTGCATGGAATTGTTGTCTATGCCCGGTTTTACGGGAGATGTTTGAATGAATATCGAATTTTTGCATACACATTTAGATAAAAATATCTTGATTATCGTAAAAGATAGATCCTACTGTGTGGTATTGCTGAAGAGAGAATTGTTTGCAGATTTCAAAAATTGCTAAATATACAGGGTGTCCTATTTAAAAAAAATATTTTTTTGCCATACCTCGTAAACTAAATGACATAGACCAAATCCAAGATGGCACGATTAAAGGAAATTAAAAATCTCAGTTGACGTGTTTTTGTATCTGTATAATCCCACCATTAAATAACTTACCTCACGAAAGCTGCCTGGCAGTGTCCGAATCTACCTCTAAGAGGAATTATCCCAATTGAATTACTAAGTCAAACTCCATCATTTTATTAATGAAAAAAAATACAAAAAAAAAAATGATTGAAGCGCTGTAGAAACAGTCCGAGGAGCGGTTTTGAAATCTTTTGAAATGTGATGAACCGTGACGCAAAATGATATTTCTTGCATGATTTCGGAATGGTTTCGAAATCTTCTCACGAACGACTTGGGTATTTAAAAAAAAAACGTAAGATTGAGCATTTATTTAGTCTGGCAGCAATGCGCTAAAGCGTTTTTAAAGTGTTTCTACAGAATCTAAAATCGGTTTTAAACCGGATGAACCGGTTTTATAAATCGATTCGGTCTTAAACCGGATGAACCGGTTTTATAAATCGATTTAGTGCTTAAACAGATTTAATGATGTTTATAAGACAAAAATTTTAAAACCGTCTTTATATGAAGGCCCGTATAAATAATACAGACTGTTACTAAGTAAGTAAGCCATATAAGTATAACTTTACCTAAATTTGTGGAAATCTTTACAAAACCAAAAGTGCATGCATTTGCTTTAGCTTAAAAGTTGTCAATTTGTATAAATTTTAGCCCACTAACCACCCTAAAATTTCATCTGAATTTCACAAACCATTTTTAAGATATCGTGTATACACAAGTAAGAAAACAACTTTTAAAAATTTTGGCATAATTAAGACCCTAATTAAGTTCCTGATTATATCAAAAACTAGGGCTGTGTTTTTTATATTTTATTATGTAGCAAGTAGAAAAGAGTACATTATAAACCAAGGGACTAAAGTAGTACTTTTTACTCAGAGGTGAAAAATACACTTTAGTCTCGTGGAATGTATTTTGCACTTTGCCATTACGTATTTTAGGTCACGTGATATTGAGATTATGTTGACGTCTGTGGTGGGCACACAAACCGTTTCCCCATGTTAACAAAAACATAAATTTTACAAAAACCACAACCGATGTAGTTTTAAAAAAGGCATTTTTTTACTGCGATTTTTACAAAATATTCAAAAATACGCTGGTAAATCTTTATTAAACAAGGCTATGTCTGCTATTCCTATCTCTTAAGCTCTTATACTACCGTAGATAGCGCTTTCTCTCGTTATTATCTACAGTGGTATAAGTGCATATACGATATGAATGGCGGAACACAGCCATATTTAATAGCAATTTGCCATCTTAACTTTGAATATATTGCAAAAAATCGCATTTTTCCCATATGAAAAAAGAATCTATACTTAAAACAGTACCTTTTTTAAAACTACATCAGTTGCCGTTTTTGTTAACGTTGCGGGTTATGGGGAAACGGTTTGTGTGCCCACTAGACGATATGGCCGACTACCAACGACGCCATCCTAACCGTTATCAAACTGGTCCAGTACCCTCTTCATACAGGCCGATCAACTCCTACCGATTTAGTGTCCTTTAATCCACCTTCGCCGCCATTTTCACTCAAAAGTGACAGAAAATCCATTAGTTTTCTGTCTATATGGCGGCGAAGGTCGAGAAAAGGACACTAACGATGGGATTTACTAAAAGGGTTTAGTCTATTTTAGAACGGTCCTAAGTTTAAGTGAAATTTTTGGATTTAAGCATTTTAAACCAACCCTCCTTGAGTTTTAGAAATAGTTTGGTTTATAAGAATATTAACAAATTTGTTTATTGAATAATTATCTTAGCACAATCTTTTGTTGGATTTAAGAAGAAAGTTTCAATTTAGAAGAAAATTAAAAAATTTAAACCCACGCGAGGTTTAAATAGTAAACACTCTGTAGAAAAAAATTAAAATTGGGGTTATATGTCACTCTAATTAAAACTTACCCTTGTTAATTAATTTTTTCAATTAATACTTGATGCCACACAACGATTTAGAAGGGTAATGATAAAATAAGGAGTAGATTAATTTTGTATTTATTCAAAAGGTGTTTTTATTTATGGAATTTATTAAAAAACTTAAATTCAAGTTTTGTTTACATTTCTTTAACTGTCAAAATGTCAGTTTGAAAATATTAGCTTCGTTCAAATCACAAACAGCGAGTTCGGATCTCTTACCTCTGCTTGTACCTTGGCTTGCACCAACCTCTACTGATAAAAGCTACAGCTTTGAAATAAGTGGGCTTTGAGTAAGGAAAGTTTTTTTGACTGAGCTTTTAGAAAACTTGAATATTTTAATTTCGGTTTGTAAATAAATTATTATAGTTGTTTTGTGTTTTTTGTTTGGTATATTTTTCGTGAATAATCAGTGACCTTCACTTATGTTTGTTTTGCCTTGTAGTGCCATCATAAATATATTTTTTGTATCTGAAACGGGTTCAAAATATGGCATTTTTGTGGACAAAATTGGAGATGTTTTATTGGTTAATGAACAAATTGGGACATTAAATAGGGTAAATTAATCCTTGTAAAAACGGTTACTTAGGCAAATTATAAATGAACGTATTACCAATTGCCAGAAAACAATCCTTTCTGGAGGCTATAAATTTAAACCGCCCCCAGGGGTGGTCTAAAAAATCACCAAATTTACAACCTCAAACACAGATAATAAAGCTATTATGTGCCAAATTTTTGGCGTATTCACCATTTGCCATTTTGAAACCTGTCAAAAAAAATTAGTTTTAGGGAATTTTCTCATTTATTTTTTTAGCAAAAAAAGTTTTTCAGTGGTATTTTGCAATAACAAAACAAAATAATGAATAACTTTGTATCTTTTCTGTATGGGTAAATGTTTTTTTTTGAAAATTGGTTTTAAAATTTAGTATCCCGCACAGGTGCAAATATTTAGACCTTTGTGGGGTACTATTTTAGATCTTAGTAAATCCCACTGTAAAACGGTAGGAGTCGATTGGCCTATGTGGAGAACAAAACACACTATTTGACATTATGTCAAATTATATTTTAGATGGATTCACTAATAGTTGGTTGCCAAGGTAGTGGGTAACAAGTATACTTACAAAAACTTCAGTTACTACGTTTATACGTTTTAAATAAAATCGCTTTAGCCGAGTGTTTATCCGTCCTTCATTAAATGTCATTAAATAAGTCAGTTGAAAGAAAAGACGAATAAAACAACTTAGCTAACAACATATTTTTCGAAAAACCAGGGGTGAGTATTTCTTTAGGTTGGAAGAAATACGCTAAAGCGTTTTTAAAGTGTTTATAACGATCCTAAAATGGGTTTTAAAGCGATAAACCACTTTCTTAAATCACTTTAAAATAAAATCGATTTAGTGCTTAAAACGGTTTTAGTGGTGTTTATACGATAACATGTTTAAACCGTCCTTATATAAAAGCGCTTTAAGAGATCCGTATAAACAAACTAACTGTCAAGATTTCCGATAGGTTAAAAAATTTGAAAATAATGTATTTCGATGAGGCTGCATCGGAAGCGATGAAAGCGTTACAAACAATTTCAAATGGGTGTTATTTTACAATTCTCAATTTTTGACGCTAAATTATATTGTCCATCTGTATTTAATATTAAGTCCCTCGCACTAAAATGCGTTTTTAGTTCCTAAAGTGGAAAAATGTAGTTATCGATTACCTATCGGAATTTCGATCCACTTTATTTTACGGCACGATTCAAAATTTATTTATTTTATTTATTTATGTACAAAATAGGCTATCTGACAAGATATTCTTAAGTGAATATTTCATTTTAAGGTAGCATAAATTCTCATTGCATACCTGCACGTTCATTGCTGCTCCCACGACCAATCCTATACTTTGGGCCACAAAGGAGACCAGAAGGCAGGCCAATAAGAACATGCCAAATCTCACCGATTCCATTGGCTGGTTGGTCATAAAGTAGACGATTGTAACGTATAGCACGCAAAAAATTGTCTGAAATAAAAATACATTTTTAGCAAAAAATATCACAAAAAAATCGAGAAAAAAATATGGCAAAAATAAAACCGGAAAGCTATCGGAAAAGTCAATTTACCTACTTAAAAAATACTGTTTAAAAATTTTTTTTTTCGGCACCGGTGTAAATAGTAGTTTACCTAACTAGTGCGGAAAGTGCCACTTTTCCGCACGCGATTTCAGATGGCCAAACGACGCGTTAGCGAAGTTCGGCCAGCAATTAAGTGCGGAAAAGTCACTTTACGCGCGAGTTAGGTACAATATTTTCTCTACTCGCTGACTTCATTTCTCTCCCTACTCGCTTGACTTCACTATTCATTTAACCCAATAAAAGGAATTTTAAAAATGTTACTCTTTATTTATCCTGACTAAAATGTTTACCTAACACAAAAAAGAATATTTTTTAAAATATAGCAATATATTTATTTTTTATTTTTGGCTGAGTGCGGAAAAGTACCCCATAAAGTTAACTTGCGGAAAAGTGCACGCAAAACAGAGCGGAAAAGTAAATTTTCCGCACGCTAGTAGGAAAAAATTTTTACCCCTTTTTGTTTTTTCAAGCTAGTGAGCAAAATATTTACTAGTTTATCAATAATTAAAATCTTAACTTTTGGAATGTAAACTAACCTTTTTAAATTGTTTCACTAATGTTTTTTACATTAAAATTTGTAGAAGTCCAATCTAGAAGAAGAAAAATTACCGAACTGTTGCACACGGATTAACTGCAAAATGCGAATTTTTGGACACCCTGTATCCTTCTTTATAGTCGAGTTTTACTATGATATTTTTGATCTTTTATTTTTGATTAACTGATCCGCAAGATACCCGAAAGTATACCTCAGATATACTTTGGAAAATTCAAACAAACCCAGTTATCTATCCCTTTTTCATCAAATGCATTTTTATGACGTTTTAAAACCTAAGTTAATTTTTAAATGGAATTTGAGCGAGTGCGCAGTCTGTGTAGATGTTAATAGTGGCCTCAGACCCTATAAATTATACTTACTTGAAATGGTATGTCGGAAATAGTTATTGCCAAATAGTAAGATCTTAGTGAGTACCATCTATTGAAGTGTTCCTTCAGCAAAACCGGCATTTCCAGGGGGAACGACAGAATAGTGATGGTCATCGAAGTGTACATAAGAAAGAGCATGTTGAAGAACAAAAATCTGAAAATAAAAAAGAAAGTGTTAAGTCAAAATTGATGGAACAAATGGCATTTTTATTTTTCAATATCTCAAAAATTAATTAGTTGATCCGAAGGAAAATTGATCTTATACATCTCGGAGCAAATTTAAATGTCTTCTCGAATGTCTTTCAAAATTTTTCAGTTAATTTTTGGTCATATTTTTATTTCTTCATATAATTTATATTCCCAGGATTCTCCACGCTCAAAGGACCTTCGTGTCCTGTTATAAAAAAAATATGCATTTTTTTATAATTCAAATTGATTATTTGAAATACTTACCCAAGATTTGACAGTACTTTCGCTCCGTCATTTCCAATTTTGAAGTATAGAGCACCGATTAAAAATCCTACCAGTAAATGGGCAAACAGTCTGAGGTACATAAGTGTCTAAAAAAACAAAACAATATTTGAGTTTATAAAATAGTGACTTTATTAACAGGTTATCACACAAAGCTCTCGCGTGACAAATTTTAAGAAAAATTGCTTTTTAGTATAAAATTGACGCCCCAATAGTTTTCAAAATATTCGTGCTAAAATTACCTTAGTGAGATTTTTATATATATTCCGCAAAGTGGAAAAAACATAAAAACTCATCTTTTTTGGCTGATTTTCAGTCGCCTAAGTTTTTGTGTCAATTTGTTATAAAAAGCGTTTTTTTTATCCCCAGTCTTGACATGATTGTTACTCAAATTTACTTAAATCTCGTATCTATTGCCCACGACTTCGTTCAGGTCAGTCAAGCCACCCTCCCCCCTCCTTTGAAAGATATTCAAGTTTTTATATGCTTATAATTTCGAACTAATTTTAAACCACTTTTAAAAATTTTGAACCATACTCCTTCCTGTTTTTTTGTTATATTCAAAATGGGGGATGCAGCCGGATGTCAAGCTGTGCAGGTTGACGTCAAGCCACACCCTCCTCAAAAAAATTTCGAACTTTGATATGCTTATAATTTTGAACTAATTTCGAACTAATTTTGTACAACTTTATATTATATTTATCGAGGGGTCAACAGCTGGTCAAAAATTTGTACACCTACTGTTAAGAACTGAAATATTGTGAAGTATTGTCCGGGATTGTTAAGTATGGTCCAGTATTGTTAAGTATTGTCTAGTATTATCCAGTATTGTCTAGTAATGTCCAATATTGTCTCCAGTACTGTCCGGTATTGTCTCCAGTATTATCCAGTATTGTCAGGTATTGTTAAAGTATTTTCAACGATTTTTACATCTACAGTCTGCAGCTGATGACCCCTCAGAGTCAACAGCTGGCCAAAAATTTGGACACCTACTGTCAAGAACTGAAATATTGCCAATTATTGTCTGGGATTGTTAAGTATTGTCCAGTATTGTCTAGTATTGAAATTAACTCTGTGTTTCGGACTTCCATTGTCTATATTTTATTTATCGAAGACGATCAGAGATTGTACTGATCGAAACGTCGTGTATAATAAAATATAGACAATGGAAGTCCCAAACACAGAGTTAATTTCAAATACATCATTGTCTCAAACTTTCAAACATTGTCTAGTATTGTCAAGTATTGTCTCCAGTATTGTCTCCGGTATTGTCAAGTATTGTCAACGATTTGTACACCTACTGTCTGCAGCTGATGACCCCTCAATATTTATTAAGAATGGGAGGTTTAGCCAATTGAAATCCAGTCAGTTTGGAAGGCATAGAAATATACTAGAAACGACGAGAAATCAGGTAAGAAAAACTATTTCCATCTTCGACTTTTAGTACTAATATGTGCATGTGTAAAGCACCTGATTTTTCCAATGGTAGGAGTTCGAAATTAGTTCTTAATTTTGGGATAGTTGCTTTTCATTTTTTTCTACGCTTTAAATGAGAAGGGTTGTGGTTCAAAATTACTTCGAAATTGGTTCGAAATTATAAGCATATCAAAACTCGAATATATTTCGGGAGCGGGGGTAGCTTCACTGACCTTTTCGTACGCGTGTTTAAAATTGTAGTTTTTCCTCTCCCACTCTTCCTCCACCCTTCCCCTGCCCGATTGTGCGCCTTAAATTCCCACTTTGCCTGTGTTTTTTCCCGTTCAATAAAAATCCATTCAGTAGTTTTTGCGTAATCCTGATACAAACAGACAAAATTCTGTGGTTTGGTTATAAACAGACACCAAAATTTTTTAAAAAATATTTTGTCTTTGAAATGGTCTATTGAGAGGCTTACCCAATCTCTACGACTGAACAGCAACGTCCTTTTCAAAATTATGAAAAACTGTTGTAATTCGGTGTTGCCATATCTGGGCTGCTTAACGGGGATTCCGTTGTTGCCAAGTAGGGCCGAGTCAGGATTGGCTTTTTCCAAGTCATCCTTTGTAGTGGAATTTTCAGCTAAAAAATCGTTAAGTAAATCTATATTCGTAATGACTTCGCAGGCAGAGTGGAACTTGGCCACGCGTGTTAAGCAGTATCTTTCACAAAAGACCCTTAAAGTAAATATTTTACCGCATCGGTATCGGTATACTTAACGCGTTCGAAACAAAGCCAAAATACACTACATTTTGGACTTGTTCATGCTATGTTTCGAACGATGCCCGCTTTTTTGACGGGTTCGATGAGAGATCAGCTGATTCCAATCGTTACGTACGCAACGATTTCAATCAGCAGTTATATCTCGAGATATACCAACTAGTCAAATTCGAAAATTGACATGGTGAAGTGTGCACTGCGTGTGGTACAAACGTGCTGACATCTCATTAACGAGGCGTTATAGAAACAAACGAAGATCACCATGCATAGTAAGTTTGTTTTGCCATCGATTAAGCCCAACTTGATATTTTGGTGAACTGCCCCTTTAACTTCAATTAGTCAATGGTTACTGAATACGATTTAGTAACCATTGCTTTAGTCGAAAATTTACCACTAAAATCGTGTTAAAAGGGCTCACCAGCTAAAAAACCGTTTGTTTTTATTTTGTAATAAAAATAATCCTAAGACCAGCGTCATTGATTTTTTGATATCCCTTTAAATATTTCATCGAAAAAGCACTGGAAAACTTGAAAAAGAAAATAAAGAAACTAACACTGTATACGGGGCAATCGTTTGGTACACGAAGGGCAGACAAACGGTGGCTCGTGCCAAACTAAGAAGCATCCAACGTCAAGCTTGGAGAAAGAGGCTATGAAGGCAACATACAGAATCATAGCCAACCAGTAGGGTGGCAGGGCAAGTCAATTAGTACTCTTTAACGCGGGTTATTGAGAGCCCCTGCACTCTAGGGCTGCTACCGGAACTAATGTCCGCAACAGTAAGCAGCAAAAAGCTATTCTCCCAGATAGGGAGGACCGGTCGTCCGACAGAATAAGTTTCTCAAGTGAAGATAGCTGCTGCTGGTACACTGACGGATCCAAAATGCCTTTTTAAGATATTTGCATTCAAAATTACCATGATTCGATTTGAAAACACCTTTATGCACTTTAGGGAATAAATAAGTACTTTTAATCCCTCTTTTCAGGGGCTAAAGTGGTAATTTTAATCCCCAGGGATTAAAAGTAAATACCATAGCAACACTTGTCAAAAACAATATATGCCAACTATTAGTAATATATGGGTTGAAATCCCAAAACTGTAGAGTAGCAAAGTGTAGCCCTCCCTCTGATCGGGCTACAAACTTCGCCGCGGGATTAAAAGGACTTTTTGGATATTTTTTTGCCTTTATTAATGGCAGTTTTCAGATTTAGCCCGTCCCTATTTTTGCATTTAGAAAAATGTAACTTGAAAACACAACAGAAATCAGGGCTAATTTAATTTTCATTTAAAAAACTATGGCATACTGATTCCGTCTGTTTCTTCACTGTATGAATATAAATCTACCCTTAGATGCTTTGAATATACTGCAGAATAATCGTCTTTTCTTGAAACATCTTTAAAATTTTCTATTACCTAAATTATATTTTTATGTGCACGCGTCTGGGAAATGACCGCGACCTCCGGTTTTGAACTCGGGGAGCGCAATCACTTGATTTTTGATATATAAGGAGAAAATTATAATTAAAAAGAAACGATGCAGAAAAATGTGAGAAAATGCAAAAAAATGGGAAAAAAATGTGAAACAATGCGAAAAAATGTGAAAAATGCGAAAAAATGTGCAAGAATACGAAAAATTCGAAAAAATGTGAAAAATGCAAAAAAATGCGAAAAAATGTGAAATAATGCAAAAAAAAATTTTAAATGCGAAATAATGCCGCATTATTTCATCAAAATTTGCACATATATTGCGGCTAGTGAAATCCTCCTCGCAGAAAGCGTATTATCTCTGGAACCACTTAGCCTATTTTTATCGAACATAGCTAAGAACCTCGCTAAGAACATTCCCTGAAAGACTTCAACCAGAAAATCGGTTTACTGGTTCACTTGAAGGAGGCAACGGTATGACAGATTCAAAAAGAATAAACCAGATGGTTATGTCTAAATAGATGACAAAATGGTGACTCGCAATTTCGGTTATTTAAAATGACATTTAAAAAAATGAATTACACCGCCAGTTTTATGAAAATTTTTTCTACAAAATAAATACAACTTGTATATTTGCGGTGTCGGGGTCGCGTCTATAGAATTTGTATTTTCTATAGAAATAGTTTACACGGCTTCCTAAAGCGTTTTCAGTCGTTTTCAAACATTAAAATACGGAATTGAGTCATTTTGACTTGATCATCCGTTACTTTTAGATGTATGAATAAATAAAGAGCTCCGCCTTTATCTGGTCGCAATTCGATCGAACCGTAATATTGCAGAAAATACAACACAGGACAATAGCAACAATAATAAAAGAGGATTTTTTTAAATTTAATTTTGGTTGCTTACCTTCTTTCTGGACATTATTGACCTTCCCCGGCAAACTTTTAGTGGTAGTGTCGTTATAGACACCCAAAAACTTGTCACTTCTTTCGGATTTCTGGCCCTCGATACCGGCCAAGGTGTTCTTTATGTCGTGGTTGTATTTGTCCGCGTTATTCAGGCCATCATTGATTTTCAAGTCGGGCATCGGTTTGCCGTCTCGGATGTCATTTTTACCATTGTCGATGGCATTGACAAGCTTTCTGGTGTGGTCGCCGTACTCCCCGCAAGCTACCTAAAAATTTTATACATGTTAGTACAGTAAAATTGTCATCTGAGGTTGAAAAAATCCGAGGAGGCTGAGTTTTTGGTATGTTCTTTCATGGGGTCTGAAAGTACACCTTTCAAGTTTGTATTTCCCCCACTCTCCGGGAACCATTTGAAAAATCTCTGTAACCGACATTTCTCCATTTCTATTGGTCGGAGGCGAAAACGTCTGAGCACAAAAATAGTCGGCAAAAAATTTGCAACATTTTTGTCCAAGTGCTCAACTTCCTGTAGTTATTTTCCAAAAAGATAGAGGGCGCCAAAGTTAAAAAATCAGTTTTAACGTATTTTGGTCAACAAAAAATGATCTCGGAAAAATCCTATAAAAATGTGTATATTATTTATAATTAATTAAACAGTTTCTGAACTACAGCGACTGAAAGTCGGTAAAATTCAATGAGAACCGCTTTCTGCTGAGTTTTTTGTATGTTCTTTGGGGGATCTGAAAGTAAAATTCCCCTTGTGTTTCCCTCACTTCTGGGGAACTATCCGCCATTTTGAAAAAACTTTGGAACCGATCCACCGGATTTTTTTCGAGGTACCTCCTTATTTATGACAATTTTACTGTACTATCTGTACTTCTATAGAAATAGGTAAAAAAAATTAATTTTTGGACCAGGCATTTTTTTAAAAATAATGGTTACTTTATTTATTGTCTGTGTTCTAAATCTCATCGATCCATACGGATTAGTGTTAAAATTACGAGTTTGCCTTTGGATTGACCAATAGTTGTATATTGTGTTGAGATAAACTCCAGTTTTTATTTAGAAAATGTTTTATGTAAACATATATCATCAAAATAAGAAAAAAATCTTCAGAGAACTGATAAAATCATCTTGAATTTAATATATTTTTTAGTATTATTACGTTTTACAAAAATTAAATTTTTCGATGCATTTTATCAGTATACAAAGCGGCTCGGTAAGACAAAGCTTTGAGTAAAATATACTTTCATATTTTAGAAAAAAAAAAACATGGGACTGTTAAATTATCTGGCACAGGAATGTTTTTTACTCTATTGACTTTTAAACACAGAGTTTCATAAACTTACCTTAAAAATACATACTTAACGCTTTCGTAATGTTCACTATTAAAAAAAGAAAAAATTTTCTAACAGCTATTTTTTCTTCCAATATGTTCAGAAGACCTTATATTTTAAGAAACTATTGAGTCTTTAACTGCGCTTTAACTATTTAAAATATGGGGGGGGAGGTAAAGTAGGGCATCAGACTTTTGCAAATATGTCAAGAACTAAGGATTTAAGTGAAAAATGCAAGGAATTACATTTTAAAGTAGATAAAATTATCTTTCAAATAAGGTATCACGATATAAGCTCGGATTGAAATTAACAAAGGTTTGGGTACAACCTAACCCAACGCCACAGTGTTTTACTAGCAATATGTTTTTCATACATTTTTTTATACTGGGCCTTTCCATCCATAAAGTTAAAGACAAACACAAAATATCTATGCACCTAGCCGAGATTCGAACCCGGAACCTTCCGTGCGGCAGGCAGACACGCTGCCCACTGCGCTCCGGCGCGGCGGTCGACAGTTTTTCATAGTTTTTTGTACATACCTGAGAAACTTATATTAGTGCTCGGCACTGCCTTGACGTTTTGTTGGACAATGGTGACATGCAAAGCTGTCACAAAATTCAGTAGCAATAAAATGATCCCAAATTCATAGTTGTAGCTCCCCCCACAAAAAAAAATATCATCGTTTTTACGAAGTCTGGTACGTTTTTTGGACATTCGTGATTTTTGGCGCCTCGCGCCGAATCCAATTCGTGCCGAGCACTATTCCCTTCTCAGGGATCCGCAGGGATCATACAAGATAAAAACATAAAAACACAGTGACATCGGGTTATGTTGTACCAATAACTTCGTTAATTTTAATCCGATTTTATAGTTTGATACCTCATTTGAAAGATAATCGGCTTTAAAATTTGTTTTTGTTTTTTTCACTAAAAATCTCTAGAAGATATTTGCAAAAGTCTAAAATTTCATGAAGTACCTAACGCTCGGCTGAAGAATCAACGGTTTGTTAAAACAGAAAGTCTTCTGAGAAGATTGGCCCAAGAAAATAGTTGTTACAAATTAATTCCCTTTTGCTCAAAATAAATATTGCATTTAGAAAAAAAATACTTAACACACAGAGAACTGATAACAAAATAGGCAGAAACCATTGTTTTTAAATTGCGTAAAAATAAAACAGGGTTTTGATGTTAAAGAGCTGCATATTCATTTTTAATTAAAATCTTTTTTTAATTTTCTATTAGTATTTCCACTGGAGACACTCCAGGGGACTGATATTTTAAGCATAAAAGAAAATATAAAAAAATAAAAACTAAATCTTTTTTAAAGGGGATATTTGACTCAATACCTATTGGATTAGATTAGATCAGAATGGGGTGGTGTAGACACCTGTACACCTCGACCTTCTCAGACCTATTGTTGTTGCCCTTTCTCCTTCCCTGCTTTGCTAGAACTACAAAACAAGTTGCAGCCCCGTCCATGTCATGAAACCCAGAAGCTTTGCCAGTGTGCCCTGTATATAGCTTTCTGGCCGCGGACATTCTAGGTCCCCCAGTCCCTGGTTCTACTTAGGCCTTCACATTGATATAGGACATGTAATGAGGTTTCTTCATCTTTCTTGCCGAAGCGGCATGTAGCATCTTCTACCAATATCATTGCAGACAAGTGCTTATTGAGTTTGAGGTGACCTGTTCGAAGCCCCACTATTTGTCTGACAAGCTTCCTTTCCTTACTAAAAAGTCCTGCAGTCAGCTTTAGTGAAGGTTCTTTAATGGACTGTTTGGCCTGTCTTTGTCTGGCGTTTGCTCCCACAGACCGTTGGTCTCTTTGGTAAGCCACTGAATAGATTGCTTGGCTCTCGCCTTAGCGATCCCAAAAAATGGTTCAGGCTCTGTGAACTTTATTGCCGAGCCTTGTCTGGCCAATTCTTCGACTTTTTCGTTTCCAGAGTGTCCCCGATAGCCTGGAACCCAGGTTAGTGTCACCCTTTTGGTGCTTGCCAGCCTATTTAGAGCTGTTTTGCAGTCCCAAACCAGTTTGGACGTCACACTAATAATAGAATTTCCACTTTTTTTTTTAATATTTTGTTTATTATGTCATATTACCTCACGGACATAAAATAGTGGTCAAATGGAGTATTGAAATTCGTTTAGCAATGCTGGGATTACCCAGCAAAAGAGCATAAGATAAGAAATAAGGACAGCCAATAAGAAACCACGTTAGTCATCACATTTAACCAATAGCACACATCACATTTAACCAATAGCACAGCTGGTTACAACAGGAACTACATAGGTGGGGTCCCTATAAAAAACCCGAAACAAAATTTGTCAGAATTAAAAAAAAAGAAAATAATTGGCCCGAAAAAAAATTGTGTCGCTAGAAAATATACGCATAGAATTAAATTTGAACGAAACATATTTTTATAGAAACACAAAATGTCAGAAAATATTTTTAACGAAAATAATTTAATAGAAACAGAATAATGCCGAACCACAAAACTCAAGAACCTCAATCTATCCGAAAATGATTCGAGATTGGAAATTTAAATTTGACGCATGCCCAATAGCAATTCGGAAGGATTGTGGTTCTGCTCATTTAAGGATCGGGCATATTATTTTCTATCAATTTGTGGTTCGGATGTTTTTCGTTTCTAGAAAATTATTTTCGATACTTTTGTAATTGATATTTTAAGGTTTGGGAAAATTATAATCGTTTAAATTATGATCGAGTAAATTAAAATTCTATAAAATTGTATTCGTATCCATTATTTTCTGGGTGTTTTACTTTCGTTCATATTTCGTTTCGGACGTTTTATTTTATGTTCAATTGTGTTTCGGTTTTTGTAAATTCGGCTTTTTTGTGGGTTCCCCATAGATGGAGGGCCTGGTTAAAACTGATAGGGGTTCAATTAAACCTCTCCAGGGACAACACTCCACACGGGATAGAAATTATCAACATATGTCCCTGCACTAATAGGTGAAGTCACGTAATGAAATAATTACTATTTTCGACTTCAAGGTTTTACAATATCAACAAACCGGCACAATTAAGCTTTTAAATATGGAAAACAATCAAAACATTATTTTTTAATTTAAAAAAGAATAATTCAAATTCCGACAGGGCCAAAGAAAAATCAAGCTGATATGCATATCCTTGCCATGATTTATTTTATTTTAGAAACAAGGAAAACTTTAAAAACCGTTTCGATTCGGTTTTTACAAATACTTAAATACGAACTTGTGATATATCAAACTTACCTCAATGATATAAGATGCAGGATTGTGGTACGCAGGGCACTGTAAGCCTAACCGGCCCAAGAATTGGACCAACATCTTGGTGGAACCTTGGTAGACGCACTGACCGTCGGACAGTGTGTATAATTGGTCAAACATTTCAAAAAGACGGGCCGACGGTTGATGAATGGTGCAGATTATGGTTCTTCCGCCTAAAAATTAGTTTTCGCACATAAGGGATAAAAAATACCCTTTTTATCCCTCACTTTGAAATAAAAGAAAAATATTTTATTTCCATTATTTTTTGTTGTTCTTTTTAATCATTTTAGCACACTTATCAGAAACTAAATTAATGTGCAAATTAAAATTTTATGTTTAAATTTTTATGATCGCCTATTGTCTGAGCGCAGATCTATTAGGGATCTATTAGTTTCAATAATAACAACGGAGGGAAAAGTTGTTCAAAATAAAATTTTATATTACCCATATTTACAGGGTGTAGCAAAAATTGATTAGCAAATTCACGGTTTTTTCCGGTCATTTTATACTATTTTCCGCTCTTTTAGAATTTTTTCCAGCATTACTTTATTCCATTTAATATGAACTTTATGGCCTAGTTTCAAATCTAGGAGATAATCAGATTTCGAGTTATTGATTTACCTTAAATTTTTTACCAACAACATGCTTTAAAAGCGCCGCACGCGAAATAGAAATAAAAAACCAGGAGTCGTCGCAGCTTTTTTTTGCAGGGGGGAGAGCGATTTAGTATGTAAGTGTTGGGTTGAGGTAGTGTGGACGAAAAGAACATACTTTTTTATAGCTCATCAGTACGGTGCTAGGAATTAGGAGATGAAATGATGATGAAAAAATCTGACACAGGATTCATGTAAAAGACAACCATCTGTCAAATTGCAGAATCGGCAGAGGTATCTTCAATTTGAAGGAAAATTAAGCGTCTCTACGGAGACAGATATAATTTTCTTCACAGATATCCTAAGCTCTGGAGTTGATAAATTTAAAATGGGATTTAGTAAGGGTGAATAAATAACAAAATCAATGAATAGCGAGCTTTCCCTCAAAAAAGCTAATGGTAACCGTAGATCCGGATTTCGCACTTGTGGTGCTCATCAGTACGGTGGTAGGAATTAGGAGGTGAAATGATATATGATATTTTCCTTCAAATTGAAGGTACATCTGCCGATTCTGCAATTTGACAGATGGTTGTCTTTTACATGAATCCTGTGTCAGATTTTTTCATCATCATTTCATCTCCTAATTCCTAGCACCGTACTGATGAGCACCACAAGTGCGAAATCCGGATCTACGGTTACCATTACCTTTTTTGAGGGAAAGCTCGCTATTCATTGATTTTGTTATTTATTCACTTTTTTATGTTTAAAAGCAACCGCGCACAGAGGGGCAAGGAATATAAAATAAAGAAATAAGTTTTATTAAAATGCGAAAAAAAACTGAGCCAAAATCAGGTAAACTGATCCCTTATCAAACAGTGGCAGTCTGTCAAAGTTGGCTGTCAAAAAGCGTTACACAAATTGTTCCGGTGTTTTGTGATTTATTTCTAAAAAAAATTGCAATTTTTAATTATATTTTTAAAGGCGAAAATAAATATATGAATACGGTAAGTTAATTATTTTTCGTATAAGTTAAAAAGTTACTACTATTTCGTTACCAGTTAATCGACATTTAGTTATAATATGCTGCCAATTTTAGGGTTAATTTTTAACATTTGTAAGTTTGGTGATTGCTTATAGGTCATTTCTATCCATTAGATACCCTATTAAAATCTTTTGCGATATTTTGTGTATAGCTCTAAAATATATTTTTTAAAGTTTTTACATTTTGTAAAAAATGGCAAGATTAGGCGATTGCAAAAAAGGTTTGACCCCAGAAAAACGAAACCTCAAAAAAAATTTTTTTTGGACGATTTGGTATACTTTACAATATATCAAAAGTTTGGGAGATTTTGAACCCCGAAATTTATTATTTTTTCAAGATGGTCGCCAAAAAATATTGGTTATTTTCCTGTGTTGTAAAAAAAGTGGTACAATATTTCTACTTTATACAGTTACAGCAGTTATTCCAACACTTACCTACGAAAAAAACTAACAAAACTTATACACCATCTGCCATCTTGGAAAAACTCACAATTTATTTTTTGTTTGCGTTTAACTCCTAACTAATAAAAATTGCACTTTTGGATTAATTATCATTTTGAAACCATTGATCAGATTTTAAAAATTTTGCAAAATGGTTGTTAATTTAAAAAGTAGCAATTATTCAGCCCTATAAAATTTTTTTTTCGTAAGCTACAGCCAAAAAAAATTGCCAGTGACGAACAGAAAAAAATCACTGGGGGTGTAAAAATTGCTATTTTTGAAAATTATCCACCACCTTGAATTATTAAGAATTGTCATTTTTGACATCTGTTGTGTAATATTTAGAGTCTTGCCTTTTCAGCTATGTTATTTCTTTTCGAAATTGAACTATTCTTTAAAATTAAAGACTGGCAGTTTTTCTGACCAATGCAATAGTTATTTTATTGGATTGAGGAGGGCGGAAAGGGCTGTCATTATTTTAAAAAAAATATTTTATGACATTTAAAATATGTAAGTGTTAAAAATTTATGTAAAAATTATAATTGGAATTTTTGCCAGCATTGGGTAGCCCTTGCCCCATTGTGCGGCGGATTCTTGGCCAGATCATGTCTTAAATGTGCCGCAGGCAAAATTTGGAGAAAATTATGGTAAAAAATGGTTTGCAGCCAAGAGGGGCTGGGTTGAGGTGGAATCCAGTCTTAATTATAGATTTATAGTAAAATTTTGAAAAAATTAGAGTAAAAATTCAATTTTTTACATCCTTCCCTCCCCCTAAAACCACTAAAAACAAATGGACATTGTTAAGTTTTTTTATCGTTTCCAACTGAATTTTCCATTTTTTTAGTTTGCTTAGAAATGCCAAAGATTAATGCATCTCTTATTATTAATGGCAAAGCTACTTTAAAAATTTGATGATTGGTTACGAATAGTTTTAATTTTATCTCTCTTTAATACAATTAATGGGAACTTGATGTAATTGTAGTTAATAATATGGGTAATATTCCCGGTGATATAAAAATCCCGGCTTTTTCCCGGCTTCATGAAATTCCCGGCTAATTCCCGATTTTCCCGGTTACTGGACACCCTGATTTATGTTTCGCTTTATGCGTTCCTCTAAATTCTCTACCAAATCCCAAAAATAATCGATTCTCACCTCCAGCCAAGGTTTTCAACAAAGAGATACACTGAAAACAACTGGAGCTATCCAGTCCACTGGTGGGCTCGTCAAAGAACATAATGGGAGGATTGCTGACCAATTCCAAAGCGATTGAAAGTCGCTTTTTCTGACCCCCAGATAGGCCGCTGGTCATTGTGGTCCTGTGGTCGATCAGTCCTAGCGTGTCTAGAATTTCCGAAATCTGAAAACCCAACGGAAGTTTTATGTTATAGCTATCGAACTAGCAATGAAAACGGTTACTACGTTTTCACGTGGAGCCAATACGTTTTCAATCCCAAATTATTGAATGTGTTTCTTACACCAAGTTCTTGGGTGTGACGATGAACAGGGATCTTAAATTTAGACTAAACATTGATAACCTAGCAAAACTTGCTTCTTCCTGCTATGCGGTAAAAGTGGCAGTTACTGAACTTAACTATGAATCAGCAAGAATAGTATATTTCTCTCTGGTGGACTCGCTATTGAGCTACGGAATACCCTTTTGGGGGTTTTGTGCTAATTACCTTTGGGATTCAGTTTTTATATTGCAAAAAAGAGCTGTTCGCTATTTCCGCAAAAAAAATCAGACCACTGTAAACCACTGATCCTACAAGCAAAAATATGCGTGTTTGGTTAATAAAAAATACCTTAATACTATTATTGTTCGAGAAGACAAACAAGGCAATCACAAAATAAACCCTTGCCAGTACCCAGATTAGCTTTAACAAAAAACTCATTCATTTATCTGAGTATCAAAATGTATAACCATTTACCATTAGCTTTGAGATCGATTAAAAATTTAACATTTTGGACAATTTTAGAGGATCAAGCTTACTATAGTTTAAATGGGTATTTTAGTGAAAATTTTAATTCATTTTAAGAGTATGTGCCTTGTAAATTTTTGTTTCAACAATGTTTAAAAAACTCAAAGTTATAGTTGCTCTTATTTGCATGTTTAAAAAGAAGAATTAAAAAAGTGACTACTCTTTTAAAAATGTTTTTATTAGTTTTGTTTGGTTTGGTTCTGTTTTTACATATTTTTAGTTATTTTTTATGTTTATATTTTTTATTTTGCTTTAAATTTAACTTTACTTTTATTGACTAGGTCTTAATCCAATAAGTTAGCGTTAAAAAACCTTTTGGTAATGACTTATTTTTTACTTTATAATTATTTATGCTTTGTCCACAAGATTATATTTATTTATTATTGTAATCGACAATTTGAGCGCGTTATGAACACTATTGGAGCTTTTGACATTTGACTGATGTATTTTGAGGTTACCCAAGTAACATTTTTCAATTACCTCAAGTTTTATAAGTTTGGTTTCCAGTTCTTATAAAGGTGGTCGGGTTTTATTAGCAAGTTTCCTGGTTTCATAAAATTACATGAAGGCACGATAATTTTTATAATAGTAATTGTTGTGACCTTGCAACTTTATTGTTATTGGGTTACTAAACACGGTTTTATTAAACTGCGACTACATAACTGCAGCAACAATATAAAACCAAATTCTTTTTTTATAATAGGTCCCCTATAAATCTTGAATTGTCATTATTAAAACATCTGTCACTCTGAGTCTTGTGCATGGTTTGGGGCAATCGGCCAATTCTTTTAACAGATATATTAGAATTTTGTTCACCTGGATTTGTTACAAGTCCAGATTACCGCAAATAAACTATGATGGCGGCGTAAATTTTTTTCAATATTATTATATTTGTTTAAAATATTAAAAAACTCTTTACATTTTGGTTTTTTATAACAAATATTGCTGTTTTTATAATATATTCATAATATAATAAATAATAAAAAACACGACAAAATTTTAAATAGAAAAAAATTATTTCTTTTATCAAAATAAAAAAAATTTCAGCCGCGCGTGTTTTTTAGGTTTTTGACATGTACTTTAACAGTAAAGTTTGCGCCGCATGTAGTTTTAGGAGGTGGAAATGTCTTTCAAAATCATTATACCATCATACAGCCATTTCAGCGTAACGGACGCACACTATGCACGATTTTTTTAAATTTAAAATTAAATATTGCCATTAGGCACTGCAAATATGTTAACGCTGATACCAAAAAATAAATACATTAATTGTACTCAAACAATTATTTTTATCTACATTTTAATATGCGTAACGGACGCAACAGGAAAAAGAAGCATACCTTCATTCATTTTTGTATTATTTATTTATTTGCCAATAGAACCTCAAAATATGCCAAAATTTAATATAATCGTAAAGTTAAAATCACACTTAAATAATATTTGTTACTATTTTACCAAAAAACGAAAAGGTTAAGAATTGAACAAACAAAATGTTGCGTAACGGACGGAACGTAAAGGACGGAACACTATTTTAACTCAAAATAAAAACAATATTTAAATTACAAGAAAAGTGATTTACGCAAAATGAATAAATCTTGGTAATACTAGCAAGCCTACTTTATTGATTTTTTATACAATTATTTCATGGATAGTGTGCAAAAATATTTGAGAGTAAAAAGTTTAAGCTAATCTTTTAATATGAGAAAACGCCCAAATTTTATGTTTGACATTTTTTTTTGTCACAAAGAAGGATTTTAAATTACTTTTTTAATAGAAACAGTTTCAGCTTTTGGAGGCAAATTAAAAATATATAATTGGTCACAAAGAGTAGGTTAATGCCTTCGTTAATTCGTATTTTGCGATATTACCCGTGATGGACTTTTAGCTGGAATGGCTGCATAATATTTTATCACGGCCTAGATATTTATAATTTGATGTTGTTTTGATTCCATGTTTTTTATTACGCATGAATAATTACTTTTTTAAAACCTCAGAACTTTCAAAAACATTTTTCTTATAGGGGGCGCAACACTCGGGTTACTTTATTTCGTTTCATAAAGGTTGTCTCCTAATTCGCATAATAAAGGTAATATAAAAGTTGTAAGAAGATTCTCACGGGCAACTTCTAGGTTTTTAAGGAGTTTATATAATAAGGTTGCCACTACATTTATAAGATCCACCAGTTAAGCTCAATAAGAGGGTAATAAAGGTTCCGGGAAGGTTCTCGTTACTTTTCTATAAAACTTGAAAGTTTATAATTTGGTGGCGGTAACTTGCTCGCAACCTCTATAAAAAATAAAATGTTACTTGGGTAGTTTTTGCCAATTTTACTTATTTGTTTGCTGTTTTAAAGCCAATAAGTCTACAGCACAATATTATAGTTAAAATAAAGATATATACCTACCTTTTGCAGGAATGTTGGAAGTGCTTATTTTTTGGTATCATCAGTCAGTTTGATACGATACCAGTTTTCATGAAGTTGGATCCCGATACGATCCCAAAAAAGCGGTATTGAACTTGGGCAGGGCTAACAAAAAAAGTTAGATTCGCCGCGTTTTCATAGAAGGTTTGAAAGTGAATCGTATTGAAAACGTATTCAGTAAGTGATCCACAAAACAATAATGTAAGATACAAGATTCTTCACACGAGAGACAGACCTCCATTAACCTAGCGAACTTACCCCAAGAAAATCAATATTTAGTGCTCCTCTGGTTTCTGAGAAAAACGAAAAAGAAAATGAGGTAGCTAACTAATATAAGAAAAAATCGAATGTTTCATTTTAAATTATTTTTTTTTAAAGGGTGTGGTAGCTAGGTTAATATTAACTTAGCGACCCCACATGTTTAGGTATCACGGAACTTAAAAATTTCAAAAACCAGTATTATCTGTACATAATGTGCTAATTTCGTCTACGATCAGAAAATTTTGTACTCGTCTGGTTTCCGAGAAAATCGATAAAAGGGCAATTCCATGATAACTGATGGGACACCCTCGCTTTTAAATATATTTGTTTGTTTGTCAGAATAATTTAATAGGTATTTCCCTTTTTGGTTGTAACCTTCCAAATATTATTTTTCTATTTTAGGAACTAACTATTAGATTATCTCAACTTTAAGTTTTTTTTTTGTATACTTACTTGTAATAATTATTTTACGGAAAAGATTTGTGGCGTAGAGGGCACAGCGTGAGCGAATAAATCGGAAAAAAGTTTTTCCTCGACCAGGATTTGAACCCGGGACCTCTAGAATACCAGTCTAATGCGGGGTTTTAATTGGCTATTCGGAAGTCCTTTCGTCCGATTCATTTGTTAGTAGTGGGGAGATCTTCAAAGCCTACTACGGCTTTAAAAACCTAGACATGTTATAAAGACAAGAACAAACACATTCACGATACACGACATATAGCGTTTTATTGGAGCTGTCAGATGCCGAATTTCCAACTAATAATTTCAGCCAAACATATTTAAAAAATAAAAAATAAAGGGGAAATTTAGCGCCCTAATTTTACAGAAAAGATTTGTGGCGTATTAATTTAGTATTTTTACTCTGGGTTGCAGAACCTCTTGCAATTTTTTTTTAGATGCAATAAAATTCAGTTCAGTTCAAAAATTTAAAAGTAATGGCCAATTAATTTTTTATTTAGGATTAAATATACAACAAAAAATTGATGATAACTGACGAGATATGAAAAACGGGCAGACAAAAAATCATGACTTTAAAGTGCTTTTCCTCTTAATATAAAAGTAGTTTTAAATTAGTTATTATTATATACTTTTGTTCCCTAGTCATAATAAAATGGTATGATAATATTTTTCTTTGCTTGCCTTGATTTTAAGTTAATGTAATTTTGTGATAACTGACGGGGCATTATAAAACGCTAATATTTTGTTTGCCTATATTTTGGCTAATGGCCATTATTTTATGACTTGAAAAACAGTTATTACGTTATAATGATTGTACACTTTTATTGATACCCAAGACACTTCTATGGTGGTTGTAGTTATATAATTACAAAAATCAAAAAAAAATCCAAAAACCTTTTTCGCGCGTGGAATGAATTATTATTAATAACCTAGCATTCCCAATCTGAAGTGCGATTGTAAAGTAACCAAATTATGTGCTCCATGAATATAAATATATATTCAATATCCAAAGAAAAATCCGAATTTTTTTTTTTCAGTGCAGTTTTATAGTGGGGTAGTTAGCTTAATATTAACCTAGCGACCCCACCGTAAAATGCGGGTCTAAAATTTTCTCGGAAACCAGACGAGTACAAAATTTTCTGATCATGGACGAAACTAGCACACAATATGCAGATAATACTGGTTTTTGAAATTTTTAAATTCCGTAATACCTATACATGTGGGGTCGCTAAGTTAATATTAACCTAGCTACCCCACCTTTTTTTTAAAAAAAAAATAAAACATAATGTAATATGAAAAATTAGATTTTTTTTCTTATATATTCACGGTGCACATAATTTTCTTTTTCGATTTTCTCAGAAACTAGAGCACAAACTTTTTTGATTGGGGACGAAATTAGCACATAATTATGGTGTGAATAAATTTTGATTTTCTTAAGGTGGGATCGTTAGGTTAATGGAGGGTGTGAGAGGCAGACAGTTTAGTTAAAGGAAAGATGTCAGGAGTCAGATTTTTTTATTGCGATCGTGTGAATTTTCATACGAACGATCGTCTGAGAATTAGGCCCCAAAAAGATTCCTAGCAAATTCTTTACTGTAATATTTTCCTTTTTTAATTACGAACACTCTGGAAAGTGGGTTTTGTACACGGAAAACCAGCTACATTTACAATATAATATTTCAAAAAATTAAACAAAATTTACGAATGTTCATACTTTAACGTAATTTGTCGGAGTTTTATATGTATATTAGTGTTTTTGGTCAGCATACAAAAATAACAACCTTAGTGGTTATCGTCGTTTGATAAGCCGTCACTTCGGTTTATTTATACCCATAAGCAATACAAGGCGTGCTTATTACCGCCAAATTACGTTATTTTTGTTAACTTAATTTGTTTTAATATTTACTTCTGTGAATTCACGACAAAGTGTTTGTATTTTTGGGGAAAAATTTAAAAAAGAATGCTTAGAATTGTTACCTTTTGATTAAGGAAGATGCAGAATATAGTAATAGTAGTAGTCGTAGTAGTAGATAGGCGGCCGTAGGCCTGGCAATTAGGCCGCATAATGGACCCTTTCTGCCTTACCCCCCGTGCACCCCCGACCGATGCACATGCCCCTTAGGATGCAAGTCTTCTTTCTCTAAGAGGACTTAATTTTTGCCTGACACCTCTTTGTCGAGTGCAGGGTGTTCCTGCTACATGTTAGGCTTGCATCTATCTAACATCGCTACCTTCCCAGCAGAACTTGGTCTAGAAGGTAGATATTTCTTCCTAGCAGCTCGAAGTCATATGTGTTGACCTGGAAATCGAAGGCGGTGCAACCCTAGTTTCACTGTCGGGGGTTTTTCCACACTCAGAATGGTTAAAGTCCAGCCAGTCACCCATCCAAAGTGCTCGAAGTCTCAGCCTTCTGCCTTGGAATATTCCCACTGCCCGAAAGCGCAGGTCAAATCTTTTGGCATCTTCGCTGTAGAGACCTCTATGTGAATCCGACAATTTCTCCGGTCAACCGTGCCTGCTGCTTCTACCTCATTGTTGTTACTCTATGCACATAGACGACCACATAGAGTTTTAATGAGGAAAAAATTTATAACAGCTTTTTTTTGATCCAATATGTTCAGAAGACCTTCCATTTTAAGAAACCTTTAAGTCTCTAGCTGGCGTTGCATACTTTATGAAATATAGGGGGGGGGGGAGGAGAGAAGGACAAAATCAGACTTTAGCAAATGTCTCAAAAACTAAGGATTTAACTGAAAAAAGCAAAAGAAGACATTTTAAAGCAGATAAAATGTTTAAATGTGGTATAATGCTATAAAAATCGGATTAAAATTAATGAATAAAAAGAAAGTTTCGTGGCATATCGGACACACATTTTGCTTTTCAATTCATTATGACCAGGCCTCCAAGATCTAATGGATAGTCCAGAAACCTACAGGCCTAAAAAAAACAAAATATCAAAAGATCTTGGGTGGAAATAACGAAAATCCAAACTTGGATGAGCATTCCACAACCAGCGTGAGCTCATCAGTGGTTTCACTGGTCACCCTCCCCCACCACCTTCCAACCTTGAATCACTCACAAATAGGCACCGTTCCGCACTGGTACTTATCCAAGTTGCCTGATACGGATTCGTCCTGGCGGGTTAATATTTCCAATATGATTATGCTCCTAAGGCAATTAAAACAAAAAAAGAAGTTAAAAAACCTCCAAATCAGTTACTTCAAGCCTTAGGAGCATAATCCTTGGAAATATTAACACGACAGGACGAATCCGTATCAGGTAACTTGAATAAATACCAGTGCGGAACGATGCCTATTTGTAAGTGATTCGAGGTTGGAAATCAAAGTGTATGATGGTGTTTAATGTTGTATGGGGAGAGTGACCAGTGAAACCACTTATGAGCTCACGCTGGTTACCCAGAGCGAAACATCGTTTATTCATTTCTCTTTTCACTTTGGTACTTTGTGTATTCCTTGTGGGATGCTCATCCAAGTTTCAATTTTCGTTATTTCCACCCAAGTTCTTTTATTTTTTGGTTTCTTTTCGGTTGAAGTAACTGATTTGCAGGTTTTCTAACTTCTTTTTTTGTTTTAATTGCCTTAGGAGCATAATCCTATTGGAAATATTAACACGCCAGGACGAATCCGTATCGGGTAACTTGGATAAGTACCGGTGCGGAACGATGCCTATTTGTGAGTGATTCAAGGTTGGAAATCAAAGTGTATGATGGTGTTTAATAATGTATGGGGAGGGTGACCAGTGATGAACTCACGCTGGTTATCCAGAGCGAAACATCGTTTATTCCTTAGATTAATCTAAGGTTTATTCATTTCTCTTTTCACTTTGGTACTTTGTGTATTCCTTGTGGGATGCTCATCCAAGTTTGAATGTTCGTTATTTCCACCCAAGATCTTTTGTTTTTTGGTTTCTTTTCGGTTGAAGTAACTGATTTGGAGGTTTTTTAACTTCTTTTTTTGTTTTTAACCTACAGGTCTGTCAAATCTACTTTTCATAAAATTAATGAAGTTACAGATACAACCTAACCCGACGCCAATAATACATTTTTCATATATTTTTAAGCAACGCTTTGACCAATTTTAATTTGGTACATAGCTTGTATGATCCCTCAATCAGTGGCACACCGAGGGAGAAGCTTAAGTTTTTTTTATTATACCCCCCCCCCGAAGTCAATTCCTGGGTGCGGCACTGTCTGGATAACCTATATTTAAAAATGGACAAGGCTTTGAGAACAACCATGATAACTTTTTTTTTGGAAGGGCGCGGGAAGGCTAGAACTATAAATTTGGGGTTATTGTATTGCAACTAAATTGTCTGATAGCTTTACACGTCAAAGCTGTTCTCCCCGTTAATTTAACTTTCATGTAATTGTTAATATTTATAAGTAGGTTGGTTACTTTATAAATATTACAAGTCAGCCACTGCTTTGACGTTTTGTTTGAAAGCTAATTTTATCTGCTTTAAAATATCTTCCCTTGCTTTTTTCATCCTAATCCTTAGTTTTTGAGATATTTGAAAAAGTTTGATTTTGCCCCCTTCTCCCTCATATTTTATGAAGTACCTAACGCGCAGCCAGAGACTCAACAGTTTCTTAAAACACAAGTTTGTCTTCTGAACATATTGGCCCAAAAAAATAGCTGTTACAAATTAATTCCTTTTCGCTCAAAATACATAGCTTTATTTCTTTGTACTATTACGAAAGTAAACGAAATAACTTTTGACGGCTTGTCAAGTAACGATAACCACAAAAGTTGTTATTTTTGTATGCTCACCAAAAACACTCTTTACAATTTTTTTTAAATTTCCTAACATTCGACATACAAAATGTGGGTAGTTAAAAACAACAAAATTAAATTTTCAATTAACAATCAATCAAATTTAAATTTGGACTTTCGACTCTCGGCTAAATAATGTTATTTAATGTTCAAGTTTGTCATAGGCACCAACTACTTATTAAATAGATATTTATTTTAAATTAGAAAAAAAATGGTCTGAGAAGGTTGGGGTTTTAAATTAACAGTTTCTCTAAAAATTCTAGTAAAAAAATTTAAAAAAAAACATTTTTTTTTGTGTTATAAAGATGTAAACTAAAACTCAAAATTTTTAAGATATAAAATAGTAAGCAAATACAAAATGAAAATATTTATTTTTGCTTTTCTCCAGGAAAACCTACATTGTCACAATAGGTTGATAAATTAGAACATTATTAAAATTCACAGTCATGTAGCTCTTGGCATTGGTTTAAAGAGGAAATTCCTTGAATTTTTCTGACCCATCTGAACTTTTCCTAAGCACTTTTAAACTCTCTAAAAAATTTTAATCTAATCCTGTCATGAAATATGGAGTATTCTATTTAAAGTAAAAAAGTTACTTTCAATGCAAAATTTTTGGTCAGCATACAAAAATTAAAAACCTTTGTATTTTTGTGGTTAACTTTATTTTATTTATATTAATTTTTTTTCATTTCAAAAAAATATTTAGAATGGTTGAAGATGCAGAATTTATTGCTGTATGGGTAAGCGTAAAAACCGTTACGAAAATTAACCACAATGACCTAATTCTTGACAGATTGTCAAAAAACGATAACCACAAATGTTTTTATTTTTGTATCCTGTTAAACCCAAGGTTAAACCCGATTACGACTCACGATATCTTCTCTCTCGTGCTTTTTCTTGTCGCCAATTTTTAACTTGGCAGCCACTGTCATCGCCTCGTCAACTGTCAAATTGCCGTGGAGTTGGTTGTCTTGCATAATGTAGGCCGACAATTTTCTAAATTGGCTTAGGTCTCTTTCATTTTCGTTCATCAATACTTGACCTTTTACGCCTTCCGTTCTGTAAAAACAAAAACAAAATTTAAAAATAAAAAAATTATATATTAAAAATAGTAAATATTCTCTAACTTTCATTTCTTTAATAATGGGAGAGAACATATAACTATTAGTATGTTTTATATCGTATTCAATACGTATCGAAAATCAAGCATCTTGTTTTTTCACATATCACGCTCTTTGTCGGAACAAAGAATATGTTCTATGAAAGAAAAAGAAGTTCAAGTTCAACAAAGCCTTATTGTCATAAAATAGAAATTTTAATTAACAAAGCAGGTGCATAGAATTAAATTAAAAAGAAGAATACAATATTACACGCATTGGTAAAAGTAATATCACTGTAAACCATAAAAATAAAAATTTTATAAAAAAAAACATGAATAAATATATAATAAACATTAATTGATATAAAACATAAAATAAAAATTGTAAAAATATATATTACCATATAAAAGAAAAAAAAATATTAAGCTTTCCTTCTTATACATCTGTAAAAAACTCGTCAACAGTATAATAACCTTTTTTAGTCAAAATTAGTCTTAACTGTATTGAATACGATGTGAAAACATACTATATGAGATAATACAACGGCCCTGCCCTTGCATTTTCCGATAAAAAAGCCGCAGCGATAATAATAATTCCAATCAAGTTAGCCTGGAAAAAATGCAAAGCCAAAAAATCCTCAGACTGCGTCAGGCATGCGCAGTACATTTTGCGCCTTTGACCTTGCCTATGGCCAATTTGCGACACTTGGGCCATTCTAGTATCTCATAGTTATATGAGAGAGAATGGATTAATCACCCAATATTGCCAACTTTAAACAATACAAACATTCATCGAATAAAAACTTTATAACAAAAAATTGAGAACAAAAAAATTTTGTATTTTATACTTTTTAGTATATTTTTTTGTTTTCAATTTTTTGTTATAAAGTTTTTATTCTATAAATGTTTGTATTGTTTAAATTTGGCAATATTGGGTGATTAATCCATTCTCTCTCATATAACTATGAGATACTAGAATGGCCCAAGTTGGTTAGTTAATAGCTATTTAAATACCAAGAGAGGAAAATCCAGCATTTCCTCCCGCGGATCCAAGGGAGGAAATGCATTTTACTCTAGAGACATGTATTTAATTTTTTCTACTGCCTTTTGTAATAATTTAAAAAATTGGAACAATATTTTTTATTCTGTTGAAAAACATTAATTTGCCGAACTGTCGAAACAACCCCCGTATTTTAAAATAATCCACTGACACCTGCCAAAATGGTTATCTGAAGCTCTCTGAATCAAATCCCAGCAAACACAAATCGTCGGCATTAAATCGGGCCAATTTCGACAACGTCGGTAGTGTGTCGGCATCGGCGACTACACTCTTGCCCGAGGTTGTTCAGATTGCGATTTTCAGTTTTCGGTCAATAATCAGCAACTGACGGAGGTCCACATTACTACAGTCGAATTTATGCCGACACCACTTTAGGACCGACGATGGTCCGATTGGAACTTTGTTTAATCGGATGTGAATCGGCAACTGACGATGGCCCGATTTACTATAGTTGACATTATGTCAACGCAAACCTTATATGCGTTAGGGCCGATGATGGTCCGATAGGAATTTTCTTTATTCGGTCGAGAATCGGCAACTGACAATGGCCCGATTTACTATAGTCGACTTTATGCTGACGCCTACTTTATCTGCTTCAGGGCCGACGACGCGCGACGATCCGATTGGAACTTTGTTTAATCGACGATGGCCCGATTTACTAAAGTCGACATTATGCCAACGCAAACCTTATCTGCTTTAGGACCGATGATAGTCCGATTAGAACTTTCTTTAATCGGTCGAGAATCGGCAACTGACGATGGCCCGATTTACTATAGTCGACTTTATGCCGACGATCACTTTATCTGCTTTAGGGCCGACGATGGTCCGATTGGAATTTTGTTTGATTGGTCGAGAATCGACAACCGACGATGGTCCGATTACGTCACCTTAAAATTTTTAAACTGCTTAATAGTTGCTTCCTATTATGTAGAGATGGCCTAATGTCACTATGTTCCCTGTACAGTGGAAGATAATATTATATATATAATGAGCAAAGATATTTCAAAACTAGAATGCGGACTTGACAAGATGGTGGTACTTCTCTATAAGAATAACCTCTTCTGCCATTAAACCAGCTTGACTGATTAAGCAGCCGCATTATCGAAACTTTGTAGTTTGCCAATGTCGGGCCGCTTTAAGCTACCACCGCTTACCGCAGCTTGCCTACGTTTGACTGACCAAATTAAGCAGTTTTGGGCGGATGGTCGGTACCATGTGGTTAAACCTTAATCGTACGGCGACGGTATGCCGATGTCAGCAAAAAGTAAAATTTACCATTGGTCCGACGACAGGCCACAGTCTAACGCTGCATCGGCAAACATACATTGGGCCTACATCGCAAAGCGGACAAAAAATACTGCTGGACCGATATCGTAAATCGACATCGTGCCGATGATGACAAATTCGGCAATCGACATCGGACCGACGAAGGTGTTTGGATGTTATTTAAAAGTAATCTACCACCTGAACTTGAATTTATCCCAAGAAACTCGGCTGCGGTAGAGGGAGGAAAAAAAAGAAATAAAAACTTTTCCTCCCTGCTAGCCGACAGTAAAATGTTTTTCCTCTCTGTCTCCGGCAAAGCGCCATTTTCTTCCCTATTTTTCGGGTCGAAAATGCCATTTTCGAAGAAGATAGTAGTATTTTATACTTTTTAGTGTATTTTTTTGAAGTCGGTTCATTTTTTTAAATTTTTAGTTGTAAAAGGCTTTTTAAAATTTTTCGTAAAAGTGGCGGGGGAAGTAAATATATTTACTGAAAATGGGACCAATCCTTTAAAAAAATAAATATGACAATCGGTTGAACCGTTTGAAAGTTATTATAGATATAAAATGGGGTACAATGGGCCCGGAGAAGCGCTCCGAGTATTCAATTTTAAAATGATTGTTTTAGATTTTTTCGTATAAGTCGTGAGAAAAGTATACTTTTTGTATAAAATGAGACCACCCTTCTGAATCGGATAAAAAAATAACTTTAAAGATCGGTTGAGCCGTTTGAAAGTTATGCTAGAAATAAAACGGGGTACAATGGGTCCGAAGAAGGGCCCGAATATTCAAATTAATCTTGTCATTCTATTATATTGCGCGAATAAGCCCAAAGTGACGACTTTTAGACTATTGACGTAAAAATGGTGGGCGAAGTATGTTTTTTCTTTATCCCCACGGGACACTCCGGTTGAGCCACTTGGAAATTATGCGAAAACAAACATCTAACAATAATACGCGTCGAACTTATAACCCCGTTTTTTTCTAAAGTCTGCTAAAAAGGTGCCTTAACTTTTTTTTTTGATAACGCATAGGCAATCTCTCAGCCTCCAAAAATGATATTTCTTTTCTAAAAACGTAAATAAAACAATAATATATTCATACGTATTATAACCTTGGATTGTAAGGTTGATTACTACAGGAAGATGTCTATATTAAGTAATAATTACACGTATTTTTTTGTCAACCAAATAATATACATAGTTAGAAATAAAAAAAATATTCAAATTGTAGGAGTTCTGCTAAAATAAGCAGGTAGGTACAAATTAATAGTATTCACAACTAGTGGCTAAAATAGTGCTTTTTTTACAAGCGTTGATTTAAAAAAAGCATAGTTTAGACGCGTTAACACTTTATCGAAAAATCCAAGAAAAACAGGAAAATACTTTTAAAAATCTCGAACGAAGAACACTTCTCGCCACACACCATCTTTACACTATAAATCAAGGCGGCTGGTAAATGAAATAACAATGGTTTCCATAGCGATGTGCTTTTTTACTCGGTGACGTTTATTGTTACGACATTTTAATCTTTGACCAGTTTGATATTTTGAAGATGTTTTTAAATGATTTTTTCGTAAGTACTAGGTGAAAACTGGCGGAAATGGCTTAATTTTTAGGCAAGAATAATTAAATTTTTTAAATATTACTATTTTTCGATATTTCTCTTTAATTTTGGGTAAAAAACGGACAGAAATCTTTTTTTGTACCCGTGATCAAAAAAGAAAGTTTTTTTACATCGGTAACCAAAAAAGCAGCAGACAGTTACTAAAAATCATGTGTTTGATGAAAGAATTGAAAAAAATTATTCACTGTCCTGTATTGTCACTTTGAGGCAATGACCAAATATATTATATCCAAGAGCGGATCCTCCGGCGGACATAGTTTAAATTCTAAAAATTCAATTTTTAACACCATTTTTTACGAAAACAGATTGTTTTTCAATTTTGATCTCTTTCACGTTTTTCGTGAAATATTTTTGAAAAAGTGGGCTGGCTCAAATACCGAGGATAGGTGAGATATAGTTTCAATGATAGATTTGTTACCAAAAACATGTCATAAAGGCGCCCAAACTTTTTTTAAATATTGTGATCTTTTAGGTTTTTCGTGAAATTAATGGCTCATATGCCACTCTGTATTTTGTCTTGAATCTTGGAAAACGGGGGTGTCCATATAAAAATAGAAGTTTTTTTGTACTTTTTGGTGATGGCTCGTAAATTACAAAACTATGGCTTTTTTGGTCATCTCTATAAAAAAAAAAACTGTTTTCACTCTTACTTTAAGGCGCCTTCATTAGATATTAATTTGTATTCAAGACAAATACAAAATAATTCATTTTAATATTTTCTTTATTTACAATTACATTTGTAGAATATGTAATAACATTTTTAAGATAAGAGTCGCGTAATACAAAATGTCTTATTTTTACGAAATTTTGGGTCAGGGCCCCGTAAAATATAGTTCCTGCTTTATGTAAAATACAAAAAAACAACATGTGGACAAATAATAATACGAAAATAACTGTCAACTTAACGTGCAAAAATATGGTTAAGAGTTAAGTAAATATCACAAAGAAAATTTAGAGTTTATTATGTATCGATAGGAAAAAATTAAAAAAATCAAAATATACTGGAGAACAAAAAAATGCAACACCAGAAAGGAAAAATATTTTTAAAGCAATTTTTTTATATATTAATATGTTAGGATGCTCTTGGTAATTGATTACATTTCCAAGAAGATTCCCCCATGATAATCATCAAAGAATTAATAATGAGTGGCTCCTCCATGGTTATTTATGCACTCGTTTGTTCTATTGGGCATTGCCAAATTAAGATGGTCTATGTCATACTGAGGAACACTCATCCAAGTCCTCCTTACGGCATGCCAGAGTTCATCTAAGTTTCCAGAGGGACGTGGTAATCGACTAGGATTGCGTCCTATCATATCCCATACGTGTTCGATAGGCGACAAGTCAGGCGATCTTGCTGGCCATTCCAAAGTCTCTATGCCAAGTTCACGTAGGAAGTCCATTGTGTCACGAGCAATATGCGGTCTGGCATTATCTTATTAAAAGATCGCATTTGCGATAGTTTGTAGGTAGGTATGTTAAACTGGCCTCAACACTTATGGTATTGAATTCGTCATTCCAATTTTGCCGAGCTCTGCACCACTCCAAGCGGCGAGCCTTATATCGTGGGGTCAAAACCAGACGGTAAGCCCTTTGCCCCATACAAAGCATGTATAGCTACAACTAGAAGCTCTCTTACTTGGCGTATACTGTTCCGTCGATTTCTGAGAGCAAGAAGTCTGAGATGCCGTAAATCATGACCTTGTAATAATCTACGGCGTCCAAACGTCTATAAGTCTCATCATTGGACCACCTTCTCCAAACTCTTAACACTGTTGATGGATTGGCATTAACCCTTCTTGCAATTTCCCGTAAACTAAAACCAGCCTCTTTCATGCCCACGGTGCGTCCTTTCTCGAAGTCGTTTAAATGATGTAAACTCTAAGCAATCCAAAAAGACCAAAAACTAAGACTTAAAATTTCCAAAAAAGGTCTTTTATGTGTTGATTGTTTTTGAAAATGAATAGAAAAAATCTGTGAAAAAAGGAAAGATTAGAAGACAAAAAATTTATCAAATATTTCTTTTGAGATAAGGTATGCATTTTTTTTGTTCTACAGTATAGCTTTAGTATAAATGGTGGCACCAGTGGGTGGAGCTACAGAGTCCTTATATTTATCTATTGAATACGCCATTTTGAAAAGCCAACGCATAGAAAAAGCGGCGTTTCCCCAACCGTTATGCCTTTTTAGCTATGAAACTGTCAATCACATCGTTACCCTTAATTTTTTAGATTGGTCGGTTGGGATATCCATTCCCTATATGTTCTATTTTGGGCGAGTTTGTAAATTCAACATTTTTTTGGCAGCGGTGGAACATCGAATATAAAAAGAACGCCCTGCGGTGTAATCAGCTGAGTGCCAATAACCACACTTTAAAATAATAAATTCATGCCTCAACTCCGGCTCGAGAAAATCGGAAATGTGACTTAAAGGCACTCATGCTGTACCTCTTGTTTTTTCAACATAGTCTTCAATGCAAGTACGTTTTTGCGTCCAAATGTCTAGCTCATCATCAGAGTCTTCACGTAAACACGGCTTGCATTAATCTGGCTCACCTCTCCGTTAAGCATCCTGTACTGTACCTTGTATTAACCAAAATTCATAAAAAATAGCTTGATTTAAATAAGTTAAAAAAAAAGGAAAAAATAAATAACCATAAAGTAGGGTTATATTTAATCCAACGACGATTTTCCACCGACTCCCGAAGCCGGTGGTGACCAGTGCCAACATTTGTTGAACTGGTGAAATCCATCTAAAATTTATAAACTCTTTTCCTGCATATCTAGAAGGCGCGGTACTGGCATATTGCGCACAATTTCCCTAACTTGGAGAAAACGTAAATTTGGCAGCGTCGCGCTCCGGTAAATTACAAATTACTTTTTAAAATAAAGTGATAACATACTCGTTACCTTTCGCAAAAAATCATAACCCAAAAATCTTATGTGTTACAAAGTTTTTACCATCATTTTCGCATCTAGGAAGCACAAATTAACAAAAAAAAAATCTTTCACACAGTCGCAAATTAGCTGTTGACTAGTGTAGTTAACCCCCTTGGCGTAAGAGGGGGGGGGGGGTTCATATCGAGGTTCATATCTCATTAAAAATATTTGTGTTGGATTTTTAACACCAGGCTTCATACATCATATTTATTTTTAAGGCAAAAATAACAGTGAGTAAGATAATTAATGTTATTAAATCATAAAAATTGACCACCCTTGGAGTGGCGTGACTAACCGTTAGGCAAGACAGGCATACCAGTTGATTTTTGGTCAGGGGGTACAGGGTGATTCACCATATTTTCCCACCGCCTTTAACTCCCTTACTATTGCAACTAGAAATAAGTGTTAGCGCTACAACCTTGTTGGTGTTAATTTTGAGATATTTTTGTCAACAGCATTAAGAAACAAAAAAAAAGTTAAAAAAACTCCAAATCAGTTACTTCAACCGAAAAGAAACTAAAAAACAAAAGATCTTGGGTGGAAATAACCACTGATGAGACCACGCTGGTTACCCAGGGCGAAACATCGTTTAATCATTTCCCTTTTTGCTTTGGTTCTTTGTGTGTTCCTTGTGGGGTGCTCATCCAAGTTTGAATTTTCGTTATTTCCACCCAAGATCTTTTGATCTTTTAGTTGCTTTTCGGTTGAAGTAACTGATTTGGAGGTTTTTTAACTTCTTTTTTTGTTTTAATTGCCTTAGGAGCATAATCCTATTGGAAATATTAACACGCCGGGACGAATCCGTATCAGGACTTGGATAAGTACCAGTGCGGAACGACGCCTATTTGTGAGTGATTCAAAGGTGGAAATCAAAGTGTATGATGGTATTTAATGATGTATGGAGAGGATGACCAGTGAAACCACTGATGAGCCCACACTGGTTACCCAGAGCGAAACATCGTTTAATCATTTCTCTTTTCGCTTTGGTCCTTTGTGTGTTCCTTGCAGGATGCTCATCCAAGTTTGAATTTTCGTTATTTCCACCCAAGATCTTTTGCTCTTTTGTTTTTTAGTTTCTTTTCGGTTGAAGTAACCGATTTGGAGGTTTTTTAACTTCTTTTTTTGTTTTAATTGCCTTAAGAGCATAATCCTATTGGAAGTATTAACACGCCGCGCCGGGACGAATCCGTATCAGGTAACTTGGATAAGTACCAGTGCGGAACGACGCCTATTTGTGAGTGATTCAAAGTTGGAAATCAATCAATCAAATCACTGATGAGTCCTCGCTGTTTACCCAGGGCGAAACATCGTTTAATCATTTCTCTTTTCGCTTTGGTCCTTTGTGTGTTACTTGTGGGATGCTCATCCAAGTTTGAATTTTCGTTATTTCCACCCAAGACCTTTTGTTTTTTAGCATTTTGAAACTTGTAAGAAATAACGACTATACGAATATCTGGCAGCACCAAACCTGTTTTTAAATAAAACGTAATAAAGAGATCGAAATATTTAAAGAATTATGCAGCTCTATATCATTGATTGTTACAATATTAGTTTAATTTTAAGCAATTTTTGTCAACGCAACATTCAAAACGCGTAAAAAATTATATTGCGGCGTATTTAAGACACACGTTTATAAACATCTTTTTTTTTAAATTCGTACATGTACTCTTGGCTTTTAAAAAATTATGGTCACACTATGAAAGCAGTGGTGGAGACGAAGACCTGGAAATTTTGATTTTAAATAATATGAGAAACCAAAACCAGAAAAGAGGCCCCAATTTTTCTTTTATTGGCCTTCACAACACAAAAATTTTCCGAAAGTAGAACTGCTTAACAGCATTTAAATAATTCCCTAATATGTTACCCTTACAAAAAATGTCATCATATTTTAGAAACGCTTGTATAATTAGTAACTTAGAAGCTTTTATGTTTTTTATTCTCTTTAAAAGAGAAACTACAAAAACGCTTACACAATACATGATGTATCGACATTTTATGCTTTATAATTTTTTAGGTTATTGGTAATAACTCGTAAAATTCTTGCTCAAATAGTGCTGTTTAATGTTTCGTATTCATAAAAATAATTAAATATGTGGGTATATGTATAAAAAATATTGCAGCTTGCAGAATTTTCTTCATATTATATGGTTTTTAGTTATATAATATATAAAAATGAGTGGCAGGTTTCTCTCAAGACCTTTACCTCAAGACTCAGCTATTATTAACTAATAAGGAATAAGGAACGATAAAGGAATCGCTAGACATTATTAGACAGAGACTGGCTGTATCGAATACCTTTATGAACGTAACAGCCTGCCGCTGGAGGTAGTGATGGAGTTGTTGGAGTGCTGTCTACGTAACTCTTATTTTCAGGTGTAAGATATGTTCTTTGCTCAGGATGACGGTCTGCCAATTGGTTTATCGCTTTCGCCAGTGGTGGCCAATATTTACATGGAGTGGTTAAACCGAAACATATAAACCTAAGCTCTGGCTGAGATATGTTAATGATACTTTCATTGTCTGGTGGAAGAGGTGGAAGAGGATGAAAATTTGTGTACATTTTCTCCAAACTTCGAACACCGGACTTACAAAATTTCGCTACAATGGATTAAAGGGTTTTTGTGTTATACACTTAGATAAAGGTAGTTCGTACAAGGTTATAGGTCACACAAAATTAAAATGAGGAAAGTGTTCTTAAGTTCAGGCATAAGTTGAAGACAAAGTATCAAGCCTAAATCAAGTTTTGTAGTCTGCAGGATTTTTTAGTTTCCTGGGTCGTATGTGTTTAAATTGCGATCTTTAAAATCTCAGTAGATACCTGGGCACAATAGACCCATTTCGATATCGATATCATCACCGACATAGATAGTCATCCTCTTCCACGACAAGACGCCGACGAGTTCAGATATCAAGTAAGGACCAAGACTGAGGAAATCGCATTGAAGAATCTTCAAAAGGACAAATCAGTTAAAATATTACTGGCAGACAAAGGCAATGCAACAGTGATTTTGGACACGGAAACCTCTGACCAGAAAGTTGAGGAGGTACTTGCCAAAGGAAACTATAAACTTCTCTAAAAAGACCCGACAACACAAGGTCTCAATTTACACCACATTATAGCAAGCCTCCTCATCTATACGGACTCAAAATTCACAAAGATGTAATGCCCTTACGCCCAGTCACAATTTCCATAAATTCTCCAACAAGCAATCTGTCTAAATTACTTTTGAAAATTATTCAATCTCTTGCAGGCAAGACCGCTTCATTTATAGAAACCATTTTATTTTAGGACCCGAGGATAGATTTGTCAGTTTTGATGTCGAATAAAGGAATCCCTTTATGAACGTACCGGCCTGTCGCTGGAGGGAGTGATGGAGTTGTTGGAGTGCTGTCTACATAACTCTTATTTTCAGATGAAAGATAGGTTTTTTGGTGGCCAATATTTACATGGAGTGGTTAATACCGCAACATATATACTTTTATTATCTGGACCGGGAATGATCAACAACTTTCAAAATTTCTTCACCACCTAAATAGCATAAGACCCACCATTAAATTCACAATGGAGTTGGAGCAAAATTGTCAAATTCCTTTTCTTGATGTACTTGTCAAACGAGTAGAAAGCGATATCAGAACAACAGTCTATCGTAAACCCACTCATACAGGACAACATTTAAATCAAGGTTCAAATCATTCTGCTACAACCAAGTGAGGCATCATAAGAACTTTGTATAACAGAGCCGTTCAAATTTGTAACAATTCTCGTGACTTGGAAATCGAAATAAGAAACATTAAGAAGGATCTGCAGCAGAATGGTTGCAGCCTTAAACTTATACACTATTTCTAAATTTCAGCAAACAGGACAGATGTTACAAGATCAAAACCAGGCAAATTCCTTACAATTCCATACATTAAAGGAGTATCAGAGAAAATTCGAAGAGTAGCGAACAACTTTAATATTAAAACAGCTTTTAAATCTAATAATACAATTCGAAGCCTTCTTAGTAAAACAAAACCGGAGAAAAAACAAAACCGGAGAAAAAACAAAATAAGGAATGCATTTACCAAGTCATACATAGGCGAAACAAAAAGACCACTATCTGTTAGGCTTAAGGAACATCACACGAATACTCAATACGAACGAATGAAGTGGACAGAAGCATAGTAGTTTTGCACAAGGAGTCACACTGGAAGAAACGAAAATTCCTTGAAGCTGCCTTTATTAAGTAGAATCATGGTATTTTCAGTAAACCAAATGTTGAAATTCCATATATTTGGAAGCCCCTCCTTGGGCGGAGCCAACTTCTTAAACTTCACGGTTGAGTGATTTCGCATAGTATATAAGTACGAAGCCTTAGGAATTGATTGTAGTTTGCACCTGAAGACGATTGTAGTGATCGAAAAACACGTGCATAAATAGAAAAAACCTAAACTAAAAAGTTCAAATGTAACAACAATAACAATGTACAATCCATTCCATATTGCTGCGGACCAGTTTTTTGACACGGACAATGACAGTTACATTTAGCTTGTTGGTTGAACATGATTTTGTTCAGTGGGTCCTTGAGGTTAGGTTTTGTCTAAATAAAAATGGAACGGACTGTAAACATCAAAAGTTATTTATGACGAAACCATAAAATGAGGAGAGAAAGTGGATAATAAATAGACAAGAAACAGGGGCGGATTAAAACTTTTGGGATAACCTGTATTATATATCTTTGCAAAAAATATCTTTAAAATGTTAATAAAATAAAACTATTTATAGGCAAAAAAGCGGTTTTAATAAAAGTAATTAATGTTTATTAATGAAGATATCAACCATGTTTTTACAGCGATACTTTGAAGCAATAAAAAAATCTTAGAACAAGGTCAAAAATAAAATGCATTTTAAGGTTAAAATGTTGATAACCAAATAAATTGTTTTAAAATAATATGTCCCATCTTAAGTTTAACCAGGTAGCCAAAAACAAAATTTAATCACACGAAATATATTAATGTTTTTTATTATTCGCGTTGAACCATATCATTGCACTAAAATGGACAAAAATAACCTGAGTAATTGACATTTTTGAAACCATATTTTTAGCCGAAAAATATTTTGAAAGGAAATGTTCTTACATACCTACCTAATTAAATTTTCCCATAACTCGTTTTTTTCGCTTTAGCTGTATTATTTAAGTCCACCATAATACTTTTTTATCTCACCGCTTTACACCTTAGTTGCGTTTTTTTCCGTAACGTTGTGTTGGTGTTAGACAACGCGTGACTAAAAAACGTATTTTGAAGCATTTTTCAAGGTTATCCTTAAAATAATTTGTAAGACTGTGATAGAACTGTTGTTTGAAGGTCGTAGACAATGATGAAGTTGAGAGTTAACTAGAATTTCGAACTTCCATTGTCTTTATTTTTACTTTTTCACAACGCTTCGAATGCTTATGCGTCTACCAAACTCTCTACCAACACAGAACGATATTGAAAGGAGCAAACTCACACCACACTACAGCAAAGCAACGCATATGTATGGACTGCCGAAAATTTATAAAAAAACCATGCCTCTCCGACCGATAACCAATTCTCGCAATTCTCCGACTTATAATCTTGCTAAATATGTTTTACTAATCATCCAGCCTCTTCAAAGAAGGTCACCATCATTCGTCAAAAATTGAAAGCACTTCGTGGACCTCCCTAGAGACATTGTCTAACAACCAGTCTGTTAGTTTTGACGTCGAAAGTTTGTACACTAACGTAACACTGGAAGAATCACTCCAAATCATTGAACAAAAGTTACTCAGTGACAGTCACGTCTCTGACATAACCAAAGGACCACAACACACTAGAACAATTCTTCAATCATGTAATCTTCTCGATGTTCTAGTAACCAAAAATAATTCAACCATTATCACTTCTAAATATCGCAAACCAACTCATACTGGACAATATCTTAATTTCAAATCAAACCACTCCACATCAACCAAACTGGGAATCGCAAAATCTCTCATAGATCGAGCCACCTACATCTGTATTACAGAAAAAGCTTTAAATAAAGAAAAGTCAAACATTCGATCCTAGCTGCTGGAATGGTTTCTCCAACTACACGATCAATAAAACTCTTCAGACCACACCAACACCAAAGCCTACAGACGTAAATACTGAAAGAAACGCGACACTTATAATGCTATACGTCAAAAAAAATAGGCAACGAATACCATAGCTTCTTTATATTTTACCCATTATTAACATTTTTAATATCTACACTGTTTTTCTTATCAAAGCTCGACATATTTTACTAACCAAAAAAAAAATCAATCTTCAAGAACTTTCTAAAAACTAGAAAGAGAGGGCAATATGAGTTGCCCACCTCTGATAAAACAACAACTGTCAAATGTATAGAGGGCCAACACATTCTTAACTAAAAAGCCAGTTAACTCTTTTTCGACTTAGTATCCTTTAGCCTACTTTAGCGGTCATATTGACACCCAACTGACAGAAAATCCATGTATTACCTGTCAATTTAATTATAGAAATGGCGGCAGTCTTTGGCTAAAGGGCACTGAAGAGATAAGAGTTAACTGGCTTTTTAGTTGAGAACGGTGTTGAGAGGGCCTCTACTCATTACCAATGCATGACAAGACCACCACCAAACAACCTCTATAAAAACATTAAATTACTCGTCATAAAGTTGTCAAATCTGACCAATTTGACTTTATGAGCAACAAAATTTTATAATTTTGGGGGGAGCAGGGAGCTCCTAAATTACGAAAATATTCGAAAAGTAGTGGATTTGTCTATGAATAATTAAAATCATTCGTAGGGACCGGGATAAAGGGATTTCTTTTTGGGGAAGAATGCGAAAATAGAAGAACATTTGAAGAAGTAGGAAATTTAACACAAGATTCGCCAAAGGTATTTTTAACAAAACAATAAAAATGTCCATATTTAACAAAAAAGACCTGGCATCAAGTAACGACCACGATATTATGATAAAGGCACCTTCTTGGCCAAGGACCTTAATTAGTTTCCCAAAAGATCTAGGATTAAATACCAGCAAGAGCAATTTGAAATTGAAGCAGACCATATCAGCACCCATAAGTTTGGATTTTAGCGACACAGGTGGTGCCACCCAGGTATATGATTTTTATTTAGTTTATGGTCAAGCCATGATGGTAATTTAAGTCTTAAAATATTTTATCATAATTTAAGGGGTAACGTTTCTGATGAAGCAATTTTTTACTACATTTTTCACATTTTTAAAACACTCAAATTTTTCAAGTTTTCACTGTTTTTTAGGCGTTCAGAAAAAGTACTGCCAAAAAACATTTTTTCTCTGTTAAAATAAAAAATTATTAGAGAGAGAGAGGGCAGAATTTTAAAGGTAGATGGAGAGATAATTTAGTGATGTGCAAAAAGTTTTAAGGTTGTTGAAGAGAGACAGCAGGCTATAAAAAAGTAATTTAGAGAAAGATGGACCTAATTTAAGGCAAATGTTTACTAAAAATTTTTGTTATGTCATCTGTCTGTCATCTTAAGTGTTTTCGTGCATATGATTTTTATTTTGCAATTTTTATCCAAAAAACAGCAAAAATTGTAACTTTTCAAAGTGTAAAGTGTGTAAAACATAAGGTGGTATTAATTTCTTTCAATCAAAGTTTGTTACAGTCTTTAAATTTACCAAAAAACGTGTTCTACTAAAGTGTATTTTAGCACATCTGAAAATAATTTAACAGGTATTTAAGAAAATTATTTTAAGGGTCATCATGGCTTGACCATATTATGGCTTAAAAATATTAGAAAACGGCGTGTAGATATTGACCAGCGGTAAAACGTCAAATCATCCCCGTCCTAACTGAAAATCGCCTATACAGATCAAAAATTATTGATAGCAAGCATTTTGTTTATCTCTGTAGCTGTTCTTGAAATCAGGGAGAAAACAATTATCTCCCTGAAACGCACAGATCCTATTGGCCGACGCCGCAAATTCCCCTGAAAATACCACTAATAACATGACTTTTGATGAAAGGACTTCGCTCACTTAGCATTGCCACTGGCTTTCGGTTGGAATCGGCCGTGCGTTTGATATGTTGTAGATCTGTTCTCCCTGATCAACGTTTAAATGAACCTCTTTTTGATCCGACCCACATTCAAAACTAGATCATAATATGCTCCAAAAATGTTATTATGCAGGTAGTTACAGTAGAAAAAATGTAAAGGAGCATTTACACAGACAAACTTTCCTTTGATGTTGAAATGCCGACAAACATTTACACGAGCCTCTTGAGCAAAATGTTCAAAGAAAAGTTCGAGCAAAATCTCGTACAAAAAGACTCACGGAAATTTTGGAGAGAATTTTAAGCAAAATTTGTTTGAAGAAATGTTGGTGATAAAAATTTCTTACAAATTTAAATTGTATAGTTTTATGGGAATTCATTGAACTTAACTGAAAATAGAAAGACTAAGTTTTAAAACAAGGTATTTTTAATTAAGTGCTTTCCGACGGAAAAACGATTTGTTGTCGAAATTCACCTGTAACTTTTTTGGGGTTGTAAAAGAAACGAGAATAAAAAAAATAATAATTGGCACTTATTTATTGCTGTTGATGGGTTAAGAGAAGGTAAAAACCGTAGACTAGTGAGAGAGGGTTTTGATCAAATTTACATTGACACACAAAATTACATGACAACAAACAAGGGTCAACGCAGTTTTTTTATGAAAGTTTTAGAACAAATTTTTCCACAAAGAAAGGGCTCTCCGACGCAGAACAAAAAAATTTCCTTGAGTACCCTTTAATTTGTTTATTTCGTTTTATTTTATTGACGCGTAGATTTCGCATTTTGGATTTCACAGGTAGTAGGCCGGCCACCCTTTTCAATCGGAATGTTGCCCCTTTGCATATTGTTTGTTCAGTGTCAGTAATCGACCTTGATTGATTGATTATTACATTAAATTGATAGAGATTCACTTTGTTGATATCTATATCTTTAGCATTTTCATGAACCTTTTGCTTTTTTAAGTAACCCTTGGGGCCTTAAACTAATTAGGTAAATCTGGTGTGAGGAATTAAAAAAAAAATCAAAGCTAAGGGTGAAGTAAAGTTACAAAAATATGTTTAAAAAAAATCACCCTCCTCCCCACTCCTCATAGTCGTGAGGCGCGGATTACCGCTTAAAAGTGCAATTTTTGAGTTTTTTGCCGATATTTGAAAAACTCAAAATTTTTTTGGAAAAGAAAATTTTTCCTGTTTTTTTTTTAATTTAGAAAAAAAAAGCTTGGAAATAAAAAAACTCGCAAGAAAATCCCAAACAAACGCCCGGGCAAAAAAATCCGGGAAAAACCCTAAGAAAAAACATTATAAGTAACACAAAAATTTAAAATAAAAGTTGGTGTTCCATTTTTTTTAAAGAATTGAGATCACTGATCACTGATGTAAAATTTTATTTATTCTCATCTTTAAAAATATGTTTCCAAAATAGATAGCAATAATTTGCTCAAAAATTTACCCGAACAAAATGTTCAAAGAAAAGCTCACAAAAATGTTCACGCAAAAAATTTTAGATCTTTTGCACGAGCTTTTGTTTGAGCATGTTCGTCTGTGTAATTGCGCCTTAAGAATGTATTCAAAATAGTACGAAAGAACGTTTTAAGGCGCAATTACACAGACGAACATGCTCAAACAAAAGCTCGTGCAAAAGATCTAAAATTTTTTGCGTGAACATTTTTGTGAGCTTTTCTTTGAACATTTTGTTCGGGTAAATTTTTGAGCAAATTATTGCTATCTGTTTTGGAAACATATTTTTAAAGATGAGAAGAAATAAAATTTCACATCAGTGATCAGTGATCTCAATTCTTTAAAAAAATGGAACACCAACTTTTATTTTAAATTTTTGTGAAAAAAAGCCGACGGCAAGCGAAACATTATTCTTGGCTATCAGTTTTGTTAGATGGATTAGGGTTACTTACAATATTTTTCCTTAGGGTTTTTCCCGGATTTTTTTGCCCAGGGGTTTTTTGGGATTTTTTGCAAGTTTTTTTTATTTCCAAGGGTTTTTTCCTAAATTCAAAAAACAATACAGGAAAATTTTTCTTTTCCAAAAAAATTTTGAGTTTTTCAAATATCGACAAAAACTCAAAAATTGCACTTTTAAGCGGTAATCCGCGCCTCACGACTATGAGGAGTGGTGGGGAGGGGATTTTTTTAAAATATATTTTTGTAACTTTACCCTTAGCTTTGATTGTTTTTTTTTAATTCCTCACACCAGATTTACCTAGTTAGTTTAAGATGAAGATAGATATTTACTGTTAATTTAATGTAAAAATCAAGGTCTATTACTGACACTGAAAGGAGCAACATTCCGATTCAGAAGTCTATAGTCTATTACTGCTAAATTATATTTTTTTAGACAAGGGTCGGGATCGTAGGGTTGTAAAAGTGGGTAATAAACGGGTATTATTTAGACCGAACGTACTTTTGTTCATATATTTAAGATTTAATAAAATGTATATAGGTTTTTTAATTTGACTTAATTATTATTTTATTGTGTTTTAAACTAGGAAGTAAAATAGAGATATTCTTTTAAACGTAAATTTTTATCATAACATTTTACAGGCAACAGCAATAAATAAGTGCCAATTATTATTTTTTATTCTCGTTTTTTTACAACCCCAACAAAGTTACAAGTATACTGGCATATCCCCTATAAAAATCAGGTCAATCGAAGTTGCTTATGAGGTAAAATGTGAATTTCGACATCAAATCGTTTTTCCGTCGGAAAGCACTTAATTAAAAATACCTTGTTTTAAAACTTAGTCTTTCTATTTTCAGTTAAGTTCAATGAATTCCCATAAAACTATAAAATTTAAATTTGTAAGAAATTTCTATACCAACATTTCTTCAAACAAATTTTGCTTAACATTCTCTCCAAAATTTCCGTGAGTCTTTTTGTACGAGATTTTGCTCGAACTTTTTTTTTAACATTTTGCTCAAGAGGCTCGTGTAAATGTTTGTCGGCATTTCAACATCAAAGGAAAGTTTGTCTGTGTAAATGCGCCTTTATGTGCTCATGTTTTTGCGTTGCTTATGCACATGCTTATTCTCCAATCTTGAAGTGTCGGAGTTTCAAAGTGTGCCTTACCGAAAAGTGAAACCAAAACCTGACATCCGGTTAAGCTAACATCGTACATTGTACATTTTTAGAATCGTTATGAAATGCTCCTTTTATAAATGAAATCAAATCAGGAATCGTATTATACATTAGGGAAAGACGATCCTTCAAAAATCAGTAAAATTTCAGATTTTTTTCCGAAAATTTACAAAATTAAATATTGTGTTTGGAGAGGCATTGCTTAGAAACTGAAAAAGTAATCCAAATTCTACCAGAACTCAAAGATCTACCGATAATTTCTCTTAAAGAACCAACTCCAACAATTTTTAAAAGGTGGCCGAAATATTTTTGCAATATAAGAATGTGTCGTTATGTCGAAATTCGTCCAAATTCCATGTAGTCGGACATAGCGTGAAGGGCAACCTTCATGTCAGCTGAACTCAGAAATGAACAAAATTGTGACAAAACCTTTTAGAGAATATCATTTAGATTATTTTTGTGGAGCTTTGACAAAATTATCCTCTCAGTAATTTTGCAACATGCAAAAGAGTGAAAAATGGATGACTTTTTCAAAAGGTGCAATTTTTAGTATTTTCACTGTTCCATGATTTTTGATAAACGCTCTTCAAAATTGATCATGACTGATTCAATTTAGACTTTTTGGAAAGGTTGGTTTCTGCTGAATATCATAAAATGAAAATTATTTTCCTGTGTGCAAATTTCTACGAACTATCATGGAAATTGTCAGTCAACTACCAAAATCAAAATTTCCTTAAAAAACGGCTAAGATTGATTTTCAAAAAATTATTTTAGCTTTATGGGGCGGCTCTGAATTAAAATTGTGGTTTTATAGGATTCAAAAAACGTTCTAGATATTTTTCAAATATTCAAACTCAGAATCGTACAAATACGCAAGGCATAAAAAAAATTTATTGAAAATATGTAAAAAAAGTGAAAATAATTTATTTTTTTTAATTTTTTATTTTGACCTGCGGAAAAAATACTCAGCTAAGTCCGACACAACGACAAGTAGATAGATTTCTTGGCTCTGGAAATAGCGAGTTTTTAACCGCACTATAATACATATATATAATCCGATTCCGCCCAAATAAACTCACCGCCCCCTTCTCAGCCCAGTTCACCCCATTAAGAAATGAGTAATGTACACATACTACAAATCACCCCCTACCTAAAAGTGCCCCCCCCCCCGAGGAAAAAGTTAATATCTGAAGATATCATGCTCAAAAAAATCATTTTTATTTGACAGCAAATATCTCGAAAACTATTCAACCTATTTCGAAGAAAATTGTGAAAAATCCCTAAAATCAGAAACCTCCAACTTTCAACACCTATATCTCTGAAACCGTGGTCGGATCAAAGAGGTCCATTTCGACGTTGATCAGGGACAACAGATCTACAACATATCAAACGCCCAGGCCATTCCAACCGAAAGCCAGTGGCAATGCTTTTGGGGGTCCTTTGTTTCTACTGTTCTTTAGTGAGAGAAATAGGCCTTTATTCTTGAACTGCTGGGAAGAGAACTTGCCAGGGAAGTGGGCATGGTTTACAAAAAAGTAAGATGGAGATATGCCAACGGATAAAGGTGTGAAGAGGAAAAGGATACTCCCGCGGGAGCATTCCATTCCCACTCTTTCAAGAATACAGGCCCTGATGACACCAATTTCTATTGAAAATACTGTCATTAGTATCATTTGTTGGAGAAATCAGCGACATCGACCAATGGGAACCGTGCATTTCTGGGCAACTATTTTCTTTTCCCTGATCTCAAGAACAGTTGCACAGGTCGAACGCCTACGGTTTGTCAAACCAGGAATTTATCAAACCGTTTTTAATGTTGCTGCAGTTCGTTAAACCAATTTTTTATCCATACCATATTTCTTCAAACCCATTCAATATCAAACCCATTCAAAATCAAACTCTTCCAAAACCTTTGTCAGATTTATTCAAAATCAAAGTCGTAATTTTTAAAACCCATTTTAAATCAAGCCCGGAATTTGTCAAACCGTAGTTTTTCAAAAGCGGAATTTGTAAAACTAATGTCAAAAATGCTGCAAATTACATTTACGAAAGCACGATCACTCGAGTTATAGAAGACGGCTGGTCTATTAAGGGGCCCACAGACTACGTTTTTGTTGGACGGATTTGTTCGACGAGCAAATCTGGTCGAGCAAAAAGGACCATTTTTCGCACATACACTTTGGTTTTGCGTCGTTTTTGTTGCTCGACCAGATTTGCTCGTCGAATAAAACCGTCCAACAAAAACGCAGTCTGTGGGCCCCTTAAGAAAACCGGCCACTCATTTTGGGGTTGATAAAATGACGATGGTACGATAAAAAGAGCGCTGGATACAAAATAATAATTAATACAAATCATGGATCAGGAGGAAAGCCTGTAAGTTCTGAGATACAAGATGAAAGGCTTACCGATCACCTCAGACAAAATTCTTTTGTCACATCGTATCCATTGAAGCATCTAATGTAACGATGTTCCCAGGTTCCTTATCAACTATAAACAGAAGGATTAAAAAATCTGAAATATCCTGTCGAGTTGCTGCAAAAAACCTTTTTAACGGTTCGATCCAAAATACACCAAAAAAATTAAGAAAGCTGGACATTTTTCAGTGAATATGTGGGGCTGGTTCGCCAAAGGTGTAAGTATGTTTTGGCAATTCGAAGCAAGACTCAACAGTCAAGGATATGTTGAGATTTTTGAGGATGTTATGCTTCCATCTGTTTTGATGTTTTACGAAAACAACGACTTCGTTTACCAGCAGGACAACTATCCCGTGCACACGGCTAATATTGTTCGCCAGTGGTTTGAAAACAATAATATTGAAACTCTTCTTAGGCCATCCAACAGTCCTGATCTCAACCCAATAGAAAATATATGGGACCGACCTGTCAAAATTATTTATCGGAGAAACTGGAGACCACAAAAAGCTGGAGGTGCTCTCAGAAGATCATGAATATTTTTAAAATTTAAGTTTTTCAATGAGTGTTATTGAAAAGAATGGTGCGCCCATTATATACTAATTTTTGTTGTTGTCTTAAGTAATATTTAATATTTATATATTTCTATTATCGCCATTTCATCAATTCCAAAATTAGTGGGCGCTCTCCTTATGGACCAGCCGTCTTCTGTAAATAGAGTGATAATTTCTCTTTTACAATAAAAATTGTTTTTGAATATTTTCGAAACAAGAAACTAAACTCAAAACCATCCTGTGCATTGCGTAGTCGGGTAATAAGGTTATTATTATTTTATTTTTGATTTTATCAATATGACATAAAGTCATCGTAATACACTAATAAAGTCAAATATAGGGAAAAATGCATGTATGCGTTTTTTTTTAAAAACAAGAGTACATGCAAGTGGTACGGCAATTTGGTTTGACAAACAACGTGTTTTACAAATTCTGGTTTTGAAAAAATACGGTTCGACAAATTCCGGGTTTGATAAAAAATGGTGTTACAAATTACGAGTTTGATTTTGAATAGATCTGACAAATGAAGGTTTTGGAGTAAACGGGTTTTTTGAGCTATGAGTTTGATTTTGAATGGGTTTGATGAATAAAGGTTCGATTAAAAACGGGTCTTATAAATTTCGAATTTGGTACTGAGTGAGTTTGAAGAAATAAGTTTCGGATAAAAAATTGGTTTAACGAATTGTAATTTCTATAGTGAATTAATTTATGATTGTACTTTCTTTTATTTACCGGGTTTGATTTTGCACACCAGGCCTTCACAACCTAATGGAGAAAATCAGACACCTACAGACCTATTTCATCTTTATTATGAATCATCAGGGAGTCATGGAAGTGTACCAGGCAGCTGAAACGAATCTCTTTTCTCCCATCTGCCCCACTAAGTTTTAATATACTTCAAAAATTTTAAGGAAAAAAAAATTGTGTGCGAGAGTAAACTTAAATTCTCCATGCGTCAAATTAGACCGATAAATCGTATACAAATTAAAACTTAATTTTTGGGTTTTTACCGTTCCTTTTTCAGCAAAGAAGAAGCAGTTTTTTACCAGATAACTTGCGAGACGACATATCAAGAACCAGCAATCAGACAGACTATGACTATAATAGCCGAAAGTCCAGCATTGTGGTGCCGAATGAAATAACTTTAGGTAAAGTAATGGTTTTTTAAGGACAATAAAATTTTTCGTTTGCAAACACTCTGGGTCACTGGAAAAATACCCTAAAAGATTTTTTTAATAAGGGGAAAAAAACGTGTTTTTTAAACAAATTAAAAATTTTCTTTCTTGGACAATGTATTATTTAATTAATTACACCAACAGCCAACGTTTCGGTTCTAGGTCTGGACGATCATCAGGGCTAACAAGAAAACAAAGAACATTATATTATTATACAGAGCTAAAAATCATTTTGATATTTTAGTTTTTATTCCTAATTTATTATTAATATAAATAGCTCTTTCGCTTGGAATAAGATGTTAACATCTAGTTTTAAAATGTTACAAGAACGAGAATAAAAACAAACTGAAAATGTTTATATAAAAACAAATAAAAAATCTATCAATTTTAAACACGTAAAAAAATACTCTATTATGTATATCCCATATCTTCTTTACGTGTTCAAAATTGATAGATTTTTAATTTGTTTTTTTGATATAAACATTTTTAAACTAGATTTTAACATCTTATTCTAAGTGAAAGGGCTATTTATATTAATAATAAATTAGGCATAAAAACTAAATATAAAAAATATTTTTAGCTCTGTATAATAATATAATGTTCTTTGTTTTCTTATTAGCTTTGATGATGTTCCAGACTTGGACCGAAACGTTGACTGTTGGTATAATTAATTAAATAAAACATTGTCCAAGAAAGCCGTAAGTTTGTTGAATCAATTAAAATAAAGTGGAAAAAAAATATACATATTGATTTCTGGTAAACTTTGTTAGCCAACTTAAAATACATATAAAAGGTATTATTTTTAAAAAAAGAAAAAAAAATTATTTATGTTTTGCGTGCCACTAAAAAAAATTCATCGTCGGTTGAAAATAAATGATGTATTTAGTAGAAACATTGCTATATTTACTAATACCAAAATTTTCCCCAAGAGGATCATCATTGCGAGATATACAGGGTTGGCCATTTAAAAGGGTTCACCTGGATTTATTCAAAAACTGTAAGGAATCGAAGAAAACGCTGAAACACATCGATTTTGTTTGTAGGGGAGGGGGGAGACTTGAAATTTTTATAGCGTGCATCCCCTTTTGAGGGGTAAACTTTACCCCTATATTTTGAATAGGGAAAGTTGTCTACTGAATAGACACTAAAGTAAATATTTCAATGCATCGGTATCGCTATACTTAACGCGTTCGAAATAAAGCCAAACTAAACTACATTTTTTACTTGTTTTCGCCATGTTTCGAACGATGCCCGCTTTTTTGAAGGGGCGATGTCAGTCCGTAACGTTACGTACATCCTTCCGTACGCAACGAGTGGAATCAGCTGTTCTGTCATCGCACCCGTCAAAGAAGCAGGCATCATTCGAAACATGGCATGAACAAGTCAAAAATGTAGTGTATTTTGGCTTTGTTTCGAATGCGTTAGGTATACCGATACCAATGCGTTGAAATATTTACTTTAAGTGTCTAGTGTCATGACACTCGTGTAAAAATTTCGAAAACTAATCAATAGATTTTCGAAAAATTTTACACGGTTGTCAAGACATTCAAGAGACCTTCAAAACAAGATATGACTCGACCCACTTTCCCTATTCAAAATATAGGGTTAAATTTTACCCCTCAAAGGGGATGCGCGCTATAACAAAATCGATGTGTTTCAGCATTTTCTCCAATTCTTAACAGTTTTTCAAAAAATCCAGGTGAACCCTTGGAAATGGCCAACACTGTATAAATCAATTATTACTGCAGGTACTGCCTTCATTATGGGTCAGAGGCCAAAAGCGGAACAAAAGAAAACGATGACCAAATTTTGTACGGGCAGCAAGTATATCGGAGAATGGAATCAGATAGGCATGGCTGGAAAAGGTAAGTATGAGGACAGAAATAATATCATTGGGCATAGTACAGGGTGATTCATTATATTTGGACACCCCGGTTATCGCGGTTAGTATTAATGATAGAAAAAATGTTTAATTTAAGATTTTAATAATTTTGTCTAATTTTTTTAAAAACTTTGACACATGCGGTCAAATGTCATTCCATATGTCAAATTTTGACATCAACTTTCTTATTTTAAGTTGAACACCCTGTATTTTCTTATTTTGTTAAGTTTTGTTCTCCTTTCTCATTTCAAAAATATATCAATTGTCTAGGTGCGGTAAACAGTTTTCGAGATATTGCATGTTTTTGGTGGATTTTTGCACTCCCATCAAGGCTCTTAATATAAAAGATAGTTAAAAGTTGTTCAGTTTTATATGGACTTAATATATATTTTGCTAGAAAATGTCAAATGTCATGTTTATGTCAAATGTATAAATAACTATACCAAATTAGGACTACTCTATTTTTAAATACGAACGACAACAACAACGACAACAAAAAATTTACTAATCTAACAAAACATCACCATTTACTTCAACACAAAGTTCATAACGCCTTCTTAGGCCAGAAATCGTGTTGATTATTTTATGTCTCAGGTTTCTATTAATATTAACTGCTTCATTATTTCCTCGATTTTTAATTTCTTCTAAGGTGTTCGGGCGATTTGAGTAAATAGTCTCCTTTAAATCGTCCCACAACCAAATATTCGGAGGTGATAAATCTGGCGAGTTTGGTAGCCATGATATAGCCATATGGGATAATTTTGATTTAGAAAATGTGTTATTGCTCGAGTATTGTGAATTGATGCCCCGTCCTGCTACCATATTATTGGGTGATCTTGGATATCCAATGGAAGGTTATTGATGGAATTTTTTTACCGAGGAAATTTTAACGGAATAAGATATTTAGCATTTTGGAAGGTGATATTGAAAATTCCATCAATAACCTTCAGCAATAACAAATTTTTTAAGTCAAAATTATCCCATATGGCTTGGTTCAAATGGGACCATACCATGACCCCCAAACTCCCCACCTTAGAAGAAATTGAAAATCGAGGAAATAATAAAGAAATTAATATTAATAGAATAACATAAAATAATCAACACGATTTCTGGACTAAGAAGGCGTTATGAACTTTGTAATGAAGTAAATGGTGATGTGTTCGAGAATTTGTTAGAATAGTAAATTTTTTATGCTCGTTGTTGTTGTCGTAAAAATGACATTTGACATTTTCTGGCAAAATATATATAAAGTCCATAAAAAACTCAACAACTTTTGTTTTTATATTTTTTTTCTATCTTTAATATTAACGGCACTAACGAAACTGCAAAAATCCACCAAAAATATGCAATTTCTCGAAAACAGTTTACCGCACTGATATATTTTTTAAATATCAAAGGAAAATGAAACTTGATAAAATAAAAAAATACAGGGTGTTCAATTTAAAATAAGAAAGTTAATGTCAAAATTTGACATATGGAATGACATTTGACAGCTTTTGTCAAAGTTTTCAAAAAATTTGGAAAAAATTACAAAAATATTACATTAAAACATTTTTTCTATCTCTAATATTAACGGCTTTAACCGAGGTGTCCAAATATAATGAATGACCCTGTACAAGTGTTCGAGGTTTGCACTATCCTGTGATGCGCCCGACCCACCATATTTTACACCCCCCTTAACTTTATTATTTTAAAGCTAAAAAAAATTACGTCAATGTGATGAATTGCATAATTTTCTATAAACTTTTAAATAAAAGACTTAAAATTGACAGCTGTCATTGCAAATGTCGAATTATAAGATTAACTTCTTTATTTTAAAATTTAGATTGGGCTATGTGTTAGACAAGGAAAATAGTTAAGGGAATTATTTTTTCAACATTAAGTTCGGCATTGTTTTTAAAATCAGGAAGAAGAGATTTATTGAAAATTAAAAACAAATATATACAGGGTGTTTTATTTAAAATAAGAAAGTTAATGTCACAGTTTGACATTTGCGACAGTTAAGAACTATAATGGATGTCATTATAAAGTTTATTAAAAGTTATACAACTTATGTGTTTAAAACTTATTTCTAGTTGCAATAATAAGGGAGTTAAAGGGGGTTGGAAAATGCGGTGAATCACCCACTGACCAAAAATCATTTGATGTACCTGAGCTCATTCGTGCTAGAGGCCCTCTATACATTTGATAGTTGCTGTTTTACCAGAGGTGGGCAACTCATATTGCCCTCTCTTTCTAGTTTTTTTCATATTTGCATATAAAACGAATTTTATGAAATGGACTGATATTTTGTTATCTCTTTTTATAATTTCCCCAGACAGTTTTTGAAAGAAGATGTTTTTTGGTTGGTAAAATATGTCAAGCTTTGACAAAAAAAAATAAAACCAAACAACGAATACACACGGTAGATATTAAAAATGTAAATATATAAAGACTCCTATGATCTCTATTTTTGTTACTCTTTTTCTTACAATAAAACATGGAAACATAATGTGTTATTTATTAACGAAGTTGTGAACAAAGCTTTCCTGAAATGTGTGGAATAAAAAACATCATAATTATTTAATTAAAGAAGAGATTACAGCAGACCATGTTTTGGAAATATTTTCACAAAAAACAAGGAAGTTGCAGTTAATTTAAGTTAATTTATATTAAACTGCTGAGTTGAGTTACATAGAGTTACGGTTCAAAGTTGTTCACACAACGAGTTAAGGTAATAATGTATAATATTAAACAGTTTTGAGAAAAACATCATTGTCTTTTATTCCTCACTATGAAGCATTATCAGCTAGGCCCTCCCCTAGGCCCTCCCCCCCAGGTCAGAGAGCTAGTTACGCCGGTGCCTACTGCTTGTTGCTCACTTACCTCTCAAATTCAGCTATTTTTATTAATTTTCCAGCTTCGTAAATGCATGTTTTCTTTTCACTTTTCCTGAGTTTCTTTCCCCGTTGGACAAAGGAACAATACAAATTATAGTTTTTCATACAGCAAAATTCCATTTTTAAACCTGACGTTTCTTAATCAAAAATCTGATAGTGACAAAGTTATTTATTGTCAAGGGTTACCAACTATCAATGCCAGCACACAATTTCAAACATTTCCCTAAAAACTGTCAAAACCAGTTGCTCACTTCTGGTAAAAAAAAACTGTCAAAAATCGTATATAGGGCCTCTAATTCGTGCCTAAGGCATCGGCACACCACTCTAAAGGAGGGTGATTTAAGACCAGTCATAATGTGAAATGTGAACGAAATACTCGCCGTAGTAGCAATATTTTAATGTGTTTGTTTGTCTTTTTAAAAGTTTTTAATCAAAATTGTACGGTACTTGTGTAAAAATAATGCCTTTTTACCGAAGGATGACGTCTATGGGCAATAGATTCGACATATGGAACGGCCGTCTTGAATAGCCCTGAAAAAGCAAATAAATTTGGCGAAACAACTATACAACTACATCGCGACGGTAATCATTACTTATGGGCACGTTATCCCGACGTCCTATTTACCACATAAAGTAGTATTTCTGACTTTATTGGGTTTTTATACGTTTTCTCTTTCCCACATTATTAGTTGAAAATATTTTGATCTTTTTCTAAACTATATCAGGACACACACCATCAAATATGGGAAGACATGAAAGAAAACAAAAATATTATCTATATCATAACCTATACCTAATAATAAACATTTCATTAACCACTATTCTGAAGTCACAACATCTGAAATTTATAAACGCATAGCACTTTACTAATTAAAAATGCTGATTTTTTTATAAAAAAAACGCGCGCCCCCCAGTTTTGACCTAGTTTCCAAATTAAATGTCTTTCCAGTTTTAATATTTTTATTAACTTAATATTAATATTTTTACTTTTGTTGGTACATGCAACTACTAATCAGTAATTTAATTAGGTATTTTTAAATTTTGTGTTTAATAGTAGTAAATAACATGACGGCGTTGACGGTGCATTGATTCACAATGCTCTTTTTTAAGAGTTTATTTGCTTTTTTTTACCTTATAATTAAACTTGTACCTAACTTTCTTATCTATATGAATGTAATTTTCAAATAAAGAAAATAAATTTAAAAAAAAGGCTCGGACTGTAAAGTTTTTTCGTGTTTCTAGTAATGATATATATAGGGTGGGCCAAAAAATCTTGCACACTTTTATATTTGCTCTAACTTTTGATCGAATAGCTCGATTTGAATTTTTTTAACTTTTTCGAAAGACATGAGACTTTTCCGATCCGTCAAAATTTGATTTCGCAAAAATCCAAGATGGCGGACCGTTTTGAATATTGGGTAATTTTCACCCCCCCTGCAAAAAATATGTGCGGCACTACTGTATGCTTTCTATACTAAGGCATTATTTAATTAAATCGGTTGAGAGATAAGAAAACTATAAACCTCTGAAATAAGGGTTTTGGACTCGACATTGTCATTTGCAAAAAAATCGCGGTTTTTGCATTTACTTTAACTTTTGATAGGATTACTCGATTTTAAACATTTTTACATTTTTGGGTGAACAAAGCTTGTGACATTTTTCGAACATCCAAGATGGCGGACAACTTTAACACGCTTTAACCATTGGGTAATTTCACTCCCCTAAAAAAGTAAACAAGGTAGTGTCTAATTTCCAGTGTTTTCAATAAAAATTGTGACTCGTAATAAAATAAAAAAAATTGCTGTGGTTTTAAACTAGTGATTTTTTAGCTAGAGTGGCATGGTTATTTCGCCGAGCCTAAGCTGAGTTTAATTTGTTATTAATCATCAAAATTTTGTATAATTTTTTTTACAATTATACTTTTAAATAAAAATAACCATTAGTTAACGTATAATAATCTAGATCGGGATACTCAGATTTTCTAAGCTGATCCCCATGTGTTCTTAAGACAATACGCAAATCGTTACGCCATTTATTAAAAGTATTGGTAATGTTTCTTTGGGGCAAACTTCGATAAGCCTCTGTGATGCCTTGACACAGTTCGTTAATGTCACGGTAGCTGCGGCCATTTCTGTAAGTACACTTCTTTTTCTAAATCTCCCCAATAATGGCTGTCTACCAGATTCAAATCGGGGATGTTAGCAGGCCACTCAATGGGCCTAATAAAATCTGCGACGTTTTTCTATATGCAGAAATAGGCAAATTTTAAGCAAAGGGGCATTTAGTTTATGTCACCATACTTGATGATCAATTTTTAATTTCGTAACCGATTTAATTTAGTGATACCTTCATATATGCAACAGGGAGGGAACTTTTGTTTGTGTTAATTTAGATTTTGCTCAGTATAGGTACCAAACCTAATTTTTTTTCAGGGAAGAGGAGGGGGGGGATGAAAATTACCCATTATTTAAAAATGTCCGCCATCATGGATTTTTGAGAATTGTTAAATTTTGAACCACAACTTAAAAGCCTTAAGTCTTGTACTTTTGTCTAAAGTTACAGCAAACCACAGTGCCGCACAATTTTTTTGCAGGAAGGGGTTCAAATTTCTCGTTATTTAAAACGGTCCGCCATCTTGTATTTTTAGGAAATGTCAAATTTTGGACCGGATCGGAAAAGTCTCATGTCTTGTCTTTCCAAAAAGTCAAAACATTTTAAAATCGACCAATTCGATCAAGTTATAGCAAATTCAAAAGTGTGCAAGATTTTTTGGCCCACCCTTTACTATAGTTATATAGTGGAATATAATACTTTCGCGTATAACTTTATATTTTTACGACACTGTGGTAACTTTTTAACGGTAATAAATAGTTTTTTGTAGGAAATATTTGGTGGCAATGACACCAGTGAAATTGACTGTAATTGTTGCTTGGGCTGTCCATCATAATGTGTACCATGAACTCTTGCAGTCACAACATTCATACCTTATTTACTAAAAGTACGAAAGTAGAAAATTTTACATATACCATTTTGCTCGCAGGTATCTACAAATTTCCACACGGCGTCCTATACGATGGATATTTCAACAAAAGGGGAGAATTTCACGGTAGTGGAATGCTGATTTATCCAAATGGACAGAGGATAGAAGGGTTTTGGAGACACGGGAAGTTATCTAGCACCCCGAGCTTTGTAACGAGAGGTAAAGAGGAAATGTCAATAGAAAAAAACAGACAAATAAATAGTAGTAGTAGTAGTAGTAGTAGTAAACAGGGGGCGACCCAAGACCTGGCAAGTAGGCCCAATCGGTCCCTTTTTACCTTTCTCCGGTCCAGCCTCCTAATCCACCACCTGTACCGCTTGTACGATAGTGAACTCTCCGGGCCTGCCTGTTCTCTTCACGAAGTCCAGTACTTTGGCACATCGCACTCCGCAATAAGGTGCCGGGATGTCTCCTCCGCCTTCCCGCAGGCCTGGCAGATAGAGTCATACCCGATCCCGATGCGAGTCAGATGCTTACTGAGTCGGTTGTGGCCGGTCAGTGTTCCTGTCAGTAGTCCAATATCTTTTCGTGTCCTTCCCAGGAGCCATTTGAGTCTGGCTGCGTCCGGTCCGTCGATGAATTCTTTGGACTATCTGCATCCTCTTTCGTTTTTCCAGGAGTCTGCCAGTGCATCGTTAGCCCTTTTAATGAGTCGACTTTGCATCTGTCTCCTTGTTATACTAAGAGTGAGAGTTTATCCGCCTTTTCGTTGCCCGGCACTCCCGTGTGTCCAGTGCTTCGACAAATAAATAAATCGTACCTCAAAATGTCCGCAAGCTTCATGTCCTGTGACAAAAAGGAAATTTTTGAGCATCCTCCTACCACTCCCCTCCGACCCAACCCCCTTTATCTCCAGCAAAAATACAAATTTAAAAAATCGGCTTCGTCATCATACTCCAACATAACCATCTGGTTTATTCTTTTTGAATCTATCCTTGTCTTTGAAATTTAAGTGAACTGAACTGAACCGAACTGAACTTTTATTGTTTTCGAAAAATATAACATTTTCATTACAATAGAGTCCGACTAATGCTACAATACAAGGTAAAATTTAACTAAATAATACTGAAAGTTATTTTCCACTTTAATTACATTGTTTTATACGGTTTCATGTAGAAAAATTAACAAAATAACTTCCAAATAAAAACAAGCCCAAAAATTAATACATAATATACTGTAACTAAACGCCTAAAAAAACAAAAAAAAATAAATTACCAAGTACTCATTTCTAAGAAAGGTACGTAACTTGAGTATATTTAAAAGGGCTTTGCATATCTGCTGACGTCGATAGGCGTTGAAAGTAAGTGTCAATAGTTCGCAGTATCGTCAGTATCGCAGCATGTCATATTTTGTCAAGGCTTGTATTGCACAAAAGGTTTGATAAAGCTCCAAAATTGATGACGAAATAGTGATCCGATTTAATTTTTGAAATTATAAATCTCGGTTATTTCAAGTAAGTTACATAAGGTCGAAAATACAAAAGATCGAAATTACAAAAGATCGAATGCAAAAAGGTCGATATTACAGGAGGTCGAAACTACAAAAGGTCGAAATTGCAAAAGATCGAAATAACAAAAGATCGAATATCAAAAGGTCGAATGCAAAAAGGTCGACATTACAGAAGGTCAAAACTACAAAAGGTCGAAATAACAAAAGGTCGAATCTCAAAAGGTCGAAAATAAAAAAGGGCGAGGTTCTGATACGTTATATATCCCCCTCCTCATTGCTTATAATATAACGATTTTCTTACTTGGAATATGTATAACTCTTTCTGAGACCATCCATGCAGGTATGTTAATAAATGTGTTAGGGTTAGATTAAGGTGGGATAGGGTTGGGTTACGGTTGTATTAGAGTTGGGTTTGCTTCAATTCAGTGAGTTTTAATATTTCGACCTTTGTGTAATTTCGACCTTTTCATGTTTGATCTTTTATAATTTCGACCTTTTGTAAATTCGAACTTTTATAGTTTCGACCTTTTGTAATTTCGACCTTTTGTAATTTCGACCTTTTATAGTTTCGACATTTTGTTGTTTCGACCTTTCAATTTTCGGTCTTAAGTTTTCGACCTTTTTGTCTTTCGACCTTTCGTTTTTCGATCTTCAGTGCGCCGCCCAAAGAAGAAAGTTTTAGAAGCTGAATAAATGGGTCCTGTGTCAAAACCTTGAGCTTGCTTTTCCTCCCCGGGGATTTGATAATTTTTTTGATTTATTAATTAATTTTTTACATAAAGAGATTTAGTGAAATTAAGTTTTGATAAATCCATTTACCTTTTTTTCTAGATAATAACGTAATGTGTGACACATATTGCCGGATGCCAGACAGAAGATTTCAGATTGAGTTAGAAAAAGATTTTAACTGTGCCGGCGAAGAATATTTGACGAACGCTCCCAATCCTCCGCGACCTATTCCAAAAGTAAGTTCGCAGAGTAAGCACTTATTTAGGGCCATTCCACGCGCGATAAAGATGTTTGGCATTTTTTTTAATTTTTATATTTAAATAACTATAACCACCAAAGAATTCGTCTGGGGTATCATTAAACGTGTACAATCATTATAACGTAATAACTTTTCTCTAAATCATAAAATAATAGCCACTAGCCAAAATATAGGCAAACAAAACATTAGCGTTTTATAAGAAATTACATTTCAGTTAAAATGAAGGCAAGCAAAGAAAAATAATATCCCTGCCAAAAAAACCACTTCAAAACTCTTAAAAACTGATCAAGTCTTGATGAGATTTTAAGAGATTTTATTGGTTTGAAGAGACTTGACCTGGCAAAAATTTATGCCACATGAAAACTGAGAAATTCTCATGATGTTTCATGAGAATCATTTTCAAATATTTTCTGACTTTTGAAAACTCACATGAGATTTAGCAAGCAAGATTTCTATAAGATTTTACAAGATCTCACAAGTCTAAAAGAAGGATGGTTTTTAGATTTTGAAAGTTTTCATGAGAAATAGGGTAAAGGGTTGTGAAGATTTGACAAGATTATATAATTATTAAAGTGTAGAATATAGACATGCAAGTACAACCAGATTTGACAAGTAAGGTGAGAATATAATAAATTAAAAAGAATATATTATAAAGATTTATAATTAACAAAATTTGACTATAGCAAACGATTTTTCAAAATTTCGTATATTTATATCAGACACAGATTTCATGAGGTTTAACGAGCAAAATTTGTATGAGATTTTAATAGATTTCACAAGTCAAATAGGGTAAAGGGTTATGAAGATTTAACAAGATTATATAAGTATTAAAATCTAGAAAATAGACAAGCGCTAACCAGATTTGACAAGAAAAATGAGAATTTAAGATTTTATGAGTATCTATAAAGTCTCTTCTTGTTTCTCTTAAAATATGCTAAAAACATGTGGATTTTCTCACGTAATCTTATGAAATCTGATGGAGGATGGGTCTTTTAAAAACTGCAGAAAACATGGGCAATCTCATGAAATCTTGGCAAAACCATTGAAACTTTATGAACTTTTTTTTCTTAAAATCTGCTCAAAACTGCTAAAACCAAGTGGATTTTCTCATGCAATGTTGTGAAATTTGATGGAGGATGGAAACATATGTATTCTCATAAAACCTTGTGAAATCTTATTAACTTTGATTTAAATTTTTGTTAAAATCTGCTCAAAACCGACCAAAACCAGTGGAAGCAGACGAGCCTTTAAAATACTGGTCAAATCTTATTAACTCTTGTCATAAATTCTTTTAAAAACTTTTCAAAACTCATGATGTTTGACTGAATCTCTTTCCAACAATGAAAGTTCATGAGATTTCACCCGAAAGTGGTGTTTCATAAACCGCATGAAATAACGACCAGAACTCGTGAACTTTCACTAGTTTTTTTTTAAACAGTTTTGACGCGGTATTTTTCGCAGGAATCATACCATTTTATTATGTCTAGGGAACAAAAGTATATTTTGAAACAAATAATTTAAAACTACTTTTAGATTAAGAGGAAAAGCACTTTAAAGTATATGATTTTTCTCTGCCCGTTTTTGATGTCCCGTCAGTTATCACCAATTTTTTTGTTTATATTGGATCCCAAATAAAAAATTAATTTGGCTTTACTTTTAAATTAATCTAAAAAACCCTCTACATAATGAATTAAGTCACTCTGGAATATCTTTAAAAGAGAGAAAAATTAGATTAAAAAATTAATTACTTACGATTTGTCCCGCCAGTTATCATGGAATTGCCCTTTAGCAACATTGCCACAGTTGGTCTAGAGAAAGGTTTTAAGAAAAAGAATCAATGAGCTTCAGGCTACTGCGAAAATAAGGGGAATCAAGTCCAATTGTACTCTCCGTGCCGTACGACCGAGGTGGGGTCGAAGCACGCTGCAGTGTTATCTTTTTTAAATTTATTTTGTTTTATTTCTAGCTTGCTCGAGAAACAGATTGGTAAGTTCTTAAGTGAAATAATACATTTTTAAATCAAAAAATGGATGTCTACGAAGTTGCCGAAAAAGTGCAGATGGTCAAATCAGACCATTGATCGCCCAGAACCTAGTTTATCAACAAATCATAGGTTTGTGCAGAATTTTGAAAAGTTGGGTTGTGTAGCACCAAGAAACCATAAAAAACCCACTGGGGGGGGGGGGGCTGATAAAATGATGATAAAAATAAAAACTTTCTGAGATCTATTCTTTTCACAGATAAAAGCACTTTTCCATTATTCAATCGTCATAACCTCACACACGTTCGATATTGGTCGAGGGAAAATTTGTATTTGTATTTTGACGTAAGAACACAGTATCCCCAAAAACTAAATGTTTGGGGGGGTATTGTAGAGGAACACGTAATTGGGTCATTTTTTATTGACGGCAATTTGAACGGTCCTAGATACTTGGATCTACTACAGCTGCAACAGTTTTTAGGTGTGAGATTTGGTGAAACATGATTGTTAGGGAATATCTTGATAATGTATTTCCTAATCGGGTTATAAGTACACGAGGAACTATTTTATGGCCAGCTCGATCACCCGATCTTGCTCCTAATGACTTCTATCTGTGGAGTTATATCAAAAATAAAGTTTACGGGCATGAAAGGGCTAATAAATTAGAAGAACTTCGGATTAAAATTGAAGAAACTTTTCAAACCCCCTAACATGCTTGGAAACGTTAGAAGGGGTTTTTATAATAGGCTCGGATATTGTCTAGGAGGACTTTTCGAACATTTCCTCTAATGTTTTTTGACTGGTAGAACCTTTTTGGTTTTTAGAATGTATTATTTTATTTTGAGAACTTGCTTTTATTTTGTTTCTCCTTATTATTTTCATTGTAACACATTGTTAGTGATAAATCTGAGCAGTTGAAAATAAAACGCTCTAATTTATCAGTGACAAAAGACAAGAAAATTACGTTATCAAAATTTGCGTATTTCTTGACCAAATTCCGATTTCATGAACTACACTTCACATTGCACCGTGGTTAGACGCGTACGGTGATCGCAAACCTGAGTGTTGGTTGCTCCACTGATAGGTGTGCGGTGTCCCTGCGTGTACGTACACTGGCAAATTGGACTTCTTCCGGTCTATGTTCGCAGTAGCCTGAAGCTCTCGGTATAATCTTTAAAATATAGATTTTTGTCTTTGATACATCAATCGTCAACTACCATTTACCGTAGAAAAGGGAAAATATTCTAAAAATATTAAATAGCACCTCCCTCTTTTCCAATGGTACCCCATATCATAAGGTTACTTTACCAGTTGTCGAGATATTGGCTTTGTTAGACGACTCCGCCTCCCCAGCATGTGGGTGGGCGGAGGAATCAGCGGTGCACCTGATAGGAGAGTGTGCTCCACAATAGAAGAGGAGGAGCTACACTCTCTAAGATGGGCTAACCTTCGTAAGGAAGGTCCGGAGAGAGAGAGACAGGACGTGTAGAGAGAGAGTGGGAGGATAAGGGTGCGAGACGGCGTATGGCAGAAAGGGTCCATGAAGAGGCCTAATTGCCAGGCCTGCGGGTCGCCCCTTATTACCACTACTACTAACCCTCAAATGTGCCCATCTACTGCACTTTGTGAAAAGAACAGAGCGGGACCGGAGAGCCAGCCGCTGTACAAGCGGAACAGGTAGTGGATTAGGGGATTGAGGTAAGGCAAAAAGGGACCGCTAGGGCCTACCTGCCAGGCCTTGGGACGCCCCTCTCTACTACTTCTACATTGCGAGTACTTCGCTGTAGAGTTCATATGTTTAAGCTATTACTGTTTTTAGGGATGTTATGACGCTGGTGAAGGTTTTTACAACCCCAACGAAAAAGCCATATTTTCTTATAATGAAATAGAATCAGCGCCAAAGGACCTCTGTAAAGAATACGAAAAGTATATTGACCGAGACAGGTTAAAGAGCTATCACGCTGTAAGTATTCACAATGTCTCTTGAAATTCAAGCTCTACCTAGAAACCTCGAAAGGCAACAGAAACCGGGAACCCACAAAAAAGCCGAATTTATAAAAACCGAAACACAATTGAATAGAAAATAAAACGTCCGAAATGAAATATGAACGAAAGTAAGACACCGAGAAAATAATGGATACGGATATAATTTTATAGAATTTTAATTTAATCGATCCTTAAAAGACACGAATATAATTTAACCGATTATAATTGTCCCGAGCCTTAAAATATCAGAATTACAAAATTATCGAAAATAATTGTCTACAAACGAAAATCGCTATTGACTATGCGTCAAATTTAAATCTCTAAAGCGGCCTAGGCCCTGGATTGCGGCGTTGCCAAGTTTCTCTATTTGGAAAATGACACGGGGATTTTTTTTATCAAACGATTTTATTTAACTTCACAGTTTCTGGCTGTCTAACTGTCTATCAAATCTTGCGATATATTTTTGTAATGTAGGTCCGATGACAATACAATATTATGAAGAAATTTGGGGCTAGGGGCTGGTTAAAGAATATAAAGGGTAAATTAATACAATATGACAACTTACTTCGACTCTTCCCTGCCGTAAGCTTGGCAACGTAGCAATTGAATTCGTGGGTATCCGTTCAAATCATTTTCGGAATTTTGTGGTTCGGCATTATTATGTTTCTATCAAATTATTTTCGTTAAAAATATTTTCTAACATTTTGTGTTTCTACAAAAATTTAAATTTAATTCTATGCATATATTTTCTAGCGATTTGATGTTCCCTTCATTTCAGTTTCGAGACAATTTTTTTCGGACCAATTATTTTCTTTTCTTCTAAATTCTGACAAATTATGCTTCTGCCAAATTTGGTTTCGGGTTTTTTATAGGGAACCCAGAAACCTACAAAACCTAACTTAACTTAAATATATAAAAAAAATAAATAGCACCAGCAGTCACGTAAAGCCCTCCATACAACCTTTTGCCGATCCCAATCCACATAACATTGGAGGAATATTCATATTATAGGAATATTCTATTGCGAATATGACAGGAATGTTGCAGACCTATTTCTTGTTGAATATTCTTTAAGAGTTTGTGATAGTTATATTTCTTTGGTAATAACCTGATAATCAAGTTATTTTTATGAATATTCCCAAAAAGAATATTTTTCTCAGGATTTTGGCATGTTTGCTGAAAGTATTACTATCTTGTGAAAAGAACGCGATTTACATGATTTATAATAATAATTTAGTTTAATGTCATCTATTGTAGGTAGATGGCACTGGAATCAATATGTTCCTTATGTAGCAGGTAATATTATTATACATATAAGAGAGCAAAAAGTTATTTCGGTAATCTTTTGATAACTAATCCCAAATAGCACAAAATATTAGGTATATGCTTTGATCTATCCATATCCATAGGCTACTCCGTAATTGCATTTTAGTAGAAGACTAATGCATATTTGGTAGATATTCATGTGGATATATATCCACTTCATATCTTAGGATATCCATCTCGTGGCCATATAGACATGCAATTATAAATTATGGTGTCCAGGTATATTACTATAATTCTTTTAAAAAAATGTTCTGGTTGTATTATAGTCATGTTTCACGTCACGTTTCTATCACATTTATATCACCTGTATGAGCGAGAACGTAACTTATTAACAGGAATGTTTAATTGTTATGTAAGAATAGTGTCCATATTGGCATGGATGGATAAGAAACCACCTCGAAAAACTCTTGTAACATATCATTATATTTTTTTAATATCTCCAAGACTAAGGACCTGACGAACTTACAGACTTTATTGAAAATGTAAGTCTCTATTTATGTGAAAACCGCATTTCGCGAGCTGCTGCGGTTCGTGCATGAGTTAGGATTTTGAAAACAGTTCAACCTTCTTTCCAACCCAGTACCATAGGCTAAGCTACATAGGAAAAATAGAGGAAAAAATTAGAACCGAAAATTTCATCGTTTAACATAATAAAAGTCCCCATTCCTACCTCCTCGGGAAGTGTAATTTCTAACCTCCAAAAAGAGTTTTTCTGGGATAACACTTAAACGCTGACAGACTGACGAAAGTGACAAATAGGAAAAATGTTGCAAATTTAATTCTCTATCCATAAGTAGATAGTGATAGGGTAGCTTAAACCACTCCTTCTACTAAAAAAATTGAAAAAAACCTAAGCAAAAATGATGCCAATTTGAACAATTTCTTGCATATTCCTTTTTAGCATTTTCGCCAAGATTTCTCAACCTACGAGTACCAAACTTGGCAGGGTTGATCCAAGAACAATGACCTAACTTATATCAGAAAATTAAATTTTTCCAGTGGCGCAGTCCGATTTTCTAAATTTCAAAATGTACCAAAACTCTTTGATACGCCACTGTTACTGACATATACAAGAAAAGGCCTCGCTTTTCACTGGATCACTTTTCAATAGAAGAATTTTTTAAAATCATAATTTGTATTGGAAGAGTAGGGGTTAGCTCTTTGATTTAAGAAATTTACTAAAAAAAATATAAAAATTATGATTTAAAAAAATTCTTATGTTATTACTAGAAGCAGCACATACAAGCAGAAGGTGTCGTTGGAAATGCAATTTTATCTAGTATAAGATCCAGTGAAAAGCAGGCCCTTTTTTTTGTAAGTCAGTAACAGTGGCGTATCAAAGAAAAGAAGAAAAAAATTAATTTTCTGATATAATTTAGGTCATTGCTCTTCGATCAACCCTGCCAAGTTTGGTACTCGTAGGTTAAAAAATGCTAAAAAGGCATATGCAAGAAATTGTTCAAATTTTCATTTCAGTTTTTTCATTTTTTCTGGTCTAAGGAGTGGTTTAAGCTACACTATCACTATTTACTTATTGATAGAGAATTAGATTTGCAACATTTAGTTATCCAAGAAAAACTCTTTTTGGAGTTTTTTGGGGGTTAGACTGGTTACTGACGTACAGCCACAAAAAAATTCCCCCTTTGAGAGAGGAATTCAATTTGAAGTGAGTGGACATGTTAAAATAAGTAAAAACGATTCCGAGACTGCGGAATTTGTTTGTTTTGTTGATAGTATTCACAATATCGTTGATTCTGTTGTTTGTGATTCTGATTATGAAAATCGTATGTCTTAAAAAAGTTGAGATGTTTGAGCTTAATGAAATAATTAATCAGATGGAAAATAAGGGTGAAAGGACACTACACACTTGCCATTTTTCTAGATCTTGGGGGCGTTTGAAACGGTTGATCGTAACATTCTTATTAAAAAACTTAATGCAATTGGTGTGTGCGATACCGTATTCGCATGGTTTATAGATTACTTAACACATAGAGCACAAAAAACTAAAATTAATAATTCTTATTCAAATACTAAATTAACAAAATATGGCGTTCCACAAGGCAGTGTGTTGGGACCTGTCCTCTTCCTCATTTGTTTAAATGATATTGATATGTTCCATAACTTTCACTTTCTAAATATGTTTTGTGATGACGCTCTTGGTTCAGTTTCCGGTCCAAACTTGGAGACTCTTGTTACTAAAGTAAATATGTCATTGTCATCTCTGTCTAGGTATTTTAATATCAACAAACTTAAGCTTAATACGTCGAAATCAAAATGCATGTTAATTGCAAATAATTTTAAGTTGAGAACCATTGACATCAGTTCCATTGATGTGAATATGGCTGGAGAAAAAATTGAATTTGTGGAGGAATTTGAATATTTGGATTTTATGCTGGACTACAATTTAGCATTGACTGCTCACTTTAATTACTTGTATAACAAAGTCACAAAAAACTATACTTTTTCTCTAGAATTTCGTCGCACCTCTCTATGTTTTCCAAAATTACATTATATAATTGTATAATTCAACCACACTTTGATTATTGCGCTAGTGTGCTATATTCTTTTGACAATAACAAAATTCAATCTTTACAAATATTACAAAATAGAGGGATGAGAACTATTTTAAAAGTGAACAAATACACAAGAATTAATTTTTTGTTAGATGCCCTGCAATAGTTTTCTATTTATCAAAGACTCTATAAAATGACTATGGTGTTAATTTACAAAATTTTGCATGATTTACAGCCTAAATATTTCAATGAATTTATTGCTTTTAAGTCAGATATTTATAACTATGTAACTAGAACAAGAATTAATAATGAACTCCATATACCCAGAGCAATGCATTCTAGCACACAAAAGTTACTTTTTTATCGAGGATTGGATGATTACAACAAATTACCAATTGAAATCAAAGGTGCAACATCTCTTTATAGTTTTAAGCAGAAATTGAATAAATATATTCTTCAAAGTAGGCAGCGACTCTCATAGTGAATGTTTATTGAGAGGACTTTGTTACTTTGTCACTTTTAATACGTTGTGTAGGAATAGTTTTAAACAATGTTTTAACACATTTGATATATATTTTGATACTCTTTGATAATTTTGCTGTTCTTGTTTTTAAAATTTTAGTTTAGACTGATCTTAAATGTATGGCGTTTTTAATTTTTAATTTATAATTTTTGATTGTTATGTATTAATTTTTGTAATTTTGTTATCTATGTGATTAACTTTTATTTTGGAGATTTTTTTACAAATGTATATTAGGATGTATCCTACTTAAATTGAAATAAATTGATTGATTGAAAAGAAATAACAGTTCCCGAGGAGATAGGAATGGGGACTTTCAGTATGTTAAACGGTGGACCTTCCTAAGCTTGTTAATGAAAAAAAAATTGGGGTCTAATTTTTTCCTCTATTTAGAAAATATATATCTAAATTGCCTATCCTACCACCACCAAAAACTAATCAGCTCATTGCCTGCTGCCAAAGAATTTTTGTGTGTTTGATAAAAATCACCTAGCGACTTTTATGGTGGGATTTACTAAATGGGTTTAGTCTATTTTAGAACGGTCCTAACTTTAAGTGAAATTTTTGGTTTTAAGCATTTTAAACTAACCCTCGTTGAGTTTTGAACATAGTTTAATTTATAACACAATCTTTTGTTGTATTTAAGAAGAAAGTTTCAATTTAGAAGAAAAGAAAATTAAAAAAACTTAAATGAAAGTTTTGTTTACATTTCTGTCACTGTCGAAATATCAGTTTCAAAATTTTAGCTGCGTTCAAATTACAAACAGAGAGTTCGGATCTCTTACCTCTGCTTGTACCTTGACTTGCACCAACCTCTACTGATGAAAGCTACAGCTTTGAAATAAGTGGGCTTTGAGTAAGGAAAGCTTTGTTGACTGATCTTTTAGATAACCTCAATGTTTTAATTTCAGTTATTAAATAAATTAATATAGTTGTTTTGGGATTTTTTGTTTGGCATATTTTTCGTGCATAATCAGTGACCTTCACTTATGTTTGCTTTGCCTCGTAGTGCCCTAATAAATATATTTTTTGTGCTGAAAACGGGTTCAAAATATGGCGTTTTTCTGGACAAAATTGGAGGTGTTTTATTGATTAATGAACAATTTGGGATATTAAATAAGGTAAATTAAGCCTTGTAAAAACAGTTACTTAAGGAAATTATAAAGGAACTTATTACCGATTGCCACAAAACAATTCTTTCTGGGGGCTATAAATTTAAGCCACCCCCCAGAGGTGGTCTAAAATATCGCCAACTTTATAACCTCAAACACAGATAATGTTATGTGCCAAATTTTTGGAGTATTCACCATTTTCCATTTTGAATCCTGTCAAAAAAATTAGTTTTAGGGCATTTTATCCTAAAATATGGTATATTTTGAGAAAAAAGCAATTTTTCAGTGGTATTTTGCAATTACAATATAAAATAATGAATAACTTTGTGTCTTTTCTGTATGGGTAAGTATTTTTTTTTAATTGGTTTTAAAATTTAGTAGCCCCCACAACTGTAAATATTTAGACTTGTGGAGGGTAGTATTTTAGAGCTTAGTAAATCCCACTGTTAAGTTCCAGATACTCTTACAAAATTTTCTATTTAGGTCTTTTTTGACCCAAATAACTAATTTTAGTGGAAATAAAAAGTTTTTTTTGCCGATCCCGCCCAAAAGCCTCTATATTGGCATAGATGGCTAATACACATCCTATAATGTATGACACACATTTTGATGTTTTTCTTCAATAAATACAGGGTCTCTAATAAACAAAACCTTATTTTTTTTAAGTTACTAAAAGATGAAACACAAGTGGCGCAACTCAGCAAACTCAAACTAAAATGCAGCAGCTTCTTTAACAAACGAATAATCATAGATATTGTACACGAAACGAAGGAAAGTTGGATAGTGGAAAATTGTAGGAAAGCCTGGGACGAGGCACTCGGATACAATCCCAAGTTTTATGAAGATTGGACCACTGGTAAGAAAGAATAGTTATTCACCTAACAAGTGCGGAAAAAGATATTTGTCCGTTGCATAACCAGTGCTTGCGGTGTTCGGGGGTGCCACGAAGGGTGGAAAAGGTACTTTATGAACATTTTGAATTTCTCAGGGTAAATAAAAACAAAAACAAAAACCATATCGAGCATTTTTTCAAAAAACGGTGCGTAGTACAGTCAAATTGTCATCTGATGTCTGGGGAGGCTGAGTTTTTGGTATGTTCTTTCGGGGGGTCTGAAATTAAACACAGTTCACTTTTTGATTGATTTTAAAAAAAATATACTCTTTTCGAAAGGAATATTTTTCTGTAGATGACGTCCCTAAATAGTTATTCTGATAAAAATTAAAATCTTCCATATACGTCCTACTGTCAGAACCTGTCAAAAATATGTAATTTTTTCCAAAAAAATGTAAAAAAAATATTTTTCAAAAATAAAAAATTTGGGCTTATAGAGCATTCCATTCTAGACAAAAAAAGTCACATAAGCATTTTTGTAGTACTAACCATTTTTTATAAACGTTATTTAAATATTTAAAAAATGGAAAAATTGTCACATTTTGAATTTTAATGCTGTTAGTTAAAAAATAGTAGTTTTAACTAGTGGCTAAAATTGTGCTTTTTTTACAAGCGTTGGTTTAAATAACGAGCGCAGCGAGGTATTTAAGAACGCGAGTAAAAAAAGCACAGTTTAGCCGCGAGTTGTTAACACAATTCTTTTTAGTACCTTTATCAAAAAATCCAAGAAAAACAGGAAAATACTTTTAAAAATCTCAAACGAAGACCACTTCTCGCAACACACCATTTTTACACTATAAATCAAGGCGGCTGGTAAATGAAATGACAATGGTGGTTTCCGTGGCGATGTGCCTTTTTATTCGGTGACGTTCATTGTTGCGACATTGTAATCGTTGACAGATTGATATTTTGACGAAATTTTTAAAAGATTTTTTCGTAAATACTTGGTGAAAACTAGCGGAAATGGCTTAATTTTTAGGCAAGAATAATTAGATTTTTGCAGTATTACTATTTTCCGCTATTTCTCTTTAATTTTGGATAAAAACCGGACCCAAATATTTTTTTGCACCCGTGTGTGTAAAATAAGTTGAAGAAAATGGTAAAATCATGTCGATTGTATTGAACTTTTTTGCATAAAGATTTTTCTATAAAACTAAACTCTAAAAAACAACAATTATTTGTTATCAAACGACAGTAAAAAAGTTTCGACTAGATTTGAAAAGGTAACCTCTGGCGGAATTAAATAAGAGGAGCTCTCTGAAAGACATCTTTTTATATACAATCAAATACCAACAAATATTTACTATATAAGGTACTTCCTTTATTCTTGCTTCTATCTTGCCCCCTTAATCCCGGTGAGTTCGAAAGGTCTTATAAAACATTTAAAAAAAATATCAGAGCACAAAGCATCATGTATTATTCAGTATTACGGTTATTCAAAAAATTTCTTATGTTGCAAAAATTTGGTTATTACTTATTTTTACTTAATAAACATAACAAATTCAAAACTTTTTTACTGTCGTTTGATAGGCAATAAGACTACCTACTTAGCACATAATTGTATTTTTTTTTAGAAGTTTAGGTTTATAGAAAAATCTTGGTGCAAAACGTTCAATACAATCGACATAATTTTAGCATTTTCTTCAACTAATTTTATTTTTATATAGAAACTATAAATGATGTAAAAAACATTGTAACTTTTTTAGCGAAAATATGTTCTTTTTCAGGTTTCACATCGCTTTTTCAGAAAATATTTTTTTTTAATTAACAGCATTAAAATTCAAAATGTGACAATTTTTTACATTTTTCAAACATTTAAATGGCGTTTATAAAAAAACGGTTAGTACTACAAAAATGCTTGTTTGACTTTTTTTGTCTAAAATGAAATGTTCTATAAGCTCTATTTTTAATTTTTTTAAAATATTTTTTTTTACATTTTGGGAAAAAAATTACATATTTTTGACAGGTTTTGACAGTAGGACGTATATAGAATATTTTAATTTTTATCAGAATAAATATTTAGGAACGGCACCTACACAAAAATATAACTTTCGAAAAGAGTATATTTTTTTTCTTAAAATCAATCAAGAAGTGAATTGTATAAACCTCCCAAGTTTGTGTTTCCCCCACTCCTCGGGAACCAACCACCATTTTGAAAAATCTCTGTAACCGACTTTTCTCCCTTTGTAATGGTCGGAGGCGAAAAAGTCTTAGAACAAAAATATTTGGCAGTAAATTTTTTTTTTAATTTTTAATAAGAAAGTTGAGGATCTCGGAAAAATCCTATAAAAATATGAATATTATTAATAATTAATTAAACAGTCTCTGAACTACAGCGACTGAAAGTCGGTAAAATTCTTTGAGAACCGCTTTCTGGGCATGCGTGAAGTCGCGTGTTGTGTACAAATAAGGTATCAAATTGAAGCTTGTGACGTGCGCTACACACATGACCCAGTCTGTCGGCATGAAAATTGTCGAAAGTATCTGTCAGACTGACATTTAGTCGCTTACATAAACGCGAAAAGAGGGGTTGGAGGGGTAGATAGAAGTATTTTTAAGTGCTAAAAGGGAGGGGGAAGGGGTTGCAAAAAATGATATAAGAGTTGCAGGATGGGTCAAAATTTGAAAAAATAGTACATAATTGATGGTAGTACAGTAAAATTGTCATTTGAAGTCGAAAAAAACCAGACAGGCTGAGTTTTTTGTATGTTAAGTATGTATTTTTGGGTTTTGGGTTTGAAAGTAAAATTCCCAACTCGGGAACTATCCTATTTTGAAAAAACTTTGGAATCGATTTTCTCCACTTCTGTTGGTCGGAAGCAAAAAGTGTAAAAACAAAAGTCTTTGGCATAAAATTTGCAATATTTTTTGTTACAGGTTCAACTCTCTAGTTAGTTTTTAAAAAGATAGAGGGCGTTGAAGTTACGAAAAATCAGTTTTAACGTATTTAGCTGACTAAATGTCAGTCTGTCCGATACTTTCGACAATTTTCATGCCGACAGACCGGGTCATTCGTGTAACGCACGTCACAAGCATTTGTACTGCTCTTAGTATAAATAATAATTTATAATCCACAACACGCGACTTCATGCATGTCCAGAAAGCGGTTCTCAAAGAATTTTACCGACTTTTAGTCGCTGTAGTTCAGAGACTGTTTAATTAATTATTAATAATATTCATATTTTTATAGGATTTTTCCGAGATCTACAACTATTGCATTTAAAGTTTTTTAAAAAATCACTTTTATAGTCAAAATAAGTTAAAACTGATTTTTTGTAACTTTGGCACCATCTAACTTTTCGGAAACTAACTACAAAAATTTGAGCACTTGAGCCAAAATGTTGAAAATTTTATGCCGAATATTTTGATTCTTAGACTTTTTCGCCTCCGACCAATAGAAATGGAGAAAAGTCGGTTACAAACACAAATCTGGGGATCTTACTTAAGACCCCCCCCCCCCCGAAAAAAAATTTTAGCCTCCCCGGATTTTTTTCGAGGTATCCCTCTTATTTATGACAATTTTACTGTACTAACGGTTACCATTACCCTTCTTTGATTTTTGTTTCAGGTACAAAAACAGATACAAAAATTAAAAACCTCATGGTCAAATTGCAAAACGAGGAAGCGAGTAAAATGCAACTGACAGATATCACTGGGTCGATAGCACCAACAGAGGTCGATCAGGTAAGAAAACTTTACACAATTTATGTCAAATCTTCTTACCAAAAATTTTCTTTCGTCATCTACTTTTTTTCTCCTGGCAGAAAAAACAACTCTGAAAGCTCAGCAATCCATTGGTGTAGTTAGAGGAATTTTGGCCAAATCTAGCCAAACCGGATGGTCTACAAAAATGACATTTTATAATTCGCTAATTCTAAGTGTTTTACTTTCCAATGCCCCCATTTGGAGTCTCCGATATTGTGAAATTTTAGAGCGTGTTCAAGTAAACTTTTTGAAAAAATTATTTATTCTTCCCAAAAATACACCAGATAGCATCGTGCCTTTAGAATTTGGTGTAGTGCATATCTCCCTTACAATTTTCAAGTTGACACTTAATTGATTAATAAAGTTACTGTCTATGAACGAATCCAGACTACCTTTCAAGTGTTTTAAATGACTGCTACAAGTCTCCGAAAATGGTGATCCACGATACAACTGGGCTCTTCGGGTCAAATTTTTTTTTATGAAATAAATTTTGTGCAACCTCTTAATTTAATTACCACTTATTACTTAAAGAAAAATAAAGACAGACTTCTTGAAGAATTTAAAAACCATTGCATTCAAAAAGACCTGCTGTATGCAGCATCATCGCTTTTTTTTCTTTTCTATAGCCGTTTCTTAAATAATGGAAAGCCAAAAAAGTATCTATTTCTTAATAGATTCCTATCATTTAAATATATAAAATTTATTTGTCAGTTGCTTACCACTAGCTAACGGTACTTAAATAGTCGAGGGGCATAGAGTCGAAATTCGGCCTCCGTGGGCCTTTTGATGATGATTTTACGAAACCTGTTTTAATCGGTTACTAATAGACCACTTAACATCACCTTGCCTGTGAACAGCCTCAAAAGTGCTGCAGTTAAAAAGTGAGGTTAAGGCAAAAAAAATATTTTTTTTAAATCTTAACGGTTTGACTTTCTGGTCATATTAAATAAAATAATTTAAAAAATAACATTTAGCGCATCTAAGGGCCGGTAGAGGGCAAAATGTGTTTTACATTTTTCCCTGTATCTCCTGAACGACTTATCCTGCACATTTGAAACTATATGGTTTTGTAGTACATACTATTACCAATCAACCTGATATCACAAAAAAATTTTTTAGCCTGGCCCTAAACAGACGTCATTTTTTTGACAATTTCGAAAAAAAAAATCTATTTACGCAAACTTAACTTAAGGGCATCGAAAATTTATATAAATCGGTTACTTATAGATCACTAATAATTATAAAATTACCCCACCTGTGAACAGCCTCAAAAATGTTACAGTGCAAAAGTGAGGTGACAAAATATTTTTTTAAATCGTAACGGTATATTTGGCTTCTGGTCAAATTGTATTATAAGATTATAAAGAAAACATTAGTACTCCTGGGAGCCTGTGGGTGCAAAATGTGTTTTTAGATTTTTCCCTAAATCTTCCGAACGACTTACCCTGCACAATTGAAGGCTGAAGCTAAGCGGTTTTGTGGTACATATACTATTACCAATCAGTCTGAAATAACACAAAAAAATTCCAGCCTGTGAACAGAGGGGTAATATTAAGTGATCTATAAGTAACGGATTTATATAATTTTTGATGCTCTTAAGTAGGGTTGCCAACCCGTCCCAATTTGTCGAGACTGTCCCGATTTAGAGCAAAATGTCCCGATGAAAAGTTTTCAGCGAAATCGGCGCTAAAAGTTTCCAATTAAAATCAGAATCTCATATCTCTTGGCCAGTGGTTAACTATAAATCCTTTCTTTTTTCTTAGCCGCGTTTGAAATATTTGGCTATTGGCAATGTAGTGTTAAAAAAATCAGTTTGTTCAATCACTTTATTACCGAACCTACTGTAGTGACTCTACAGAGTCAATTTCATTATTTAGTATTTTCAACAGTGACAAGATCATAGTACTTTCTACGATTGTCTAGATTAGTTAAGTTCTACAGACTCATTAGCTGGTAATAATCAAATGACTCAATAGGTATGTGTATTTTTTCCAAACGATCTTTATGAATCTCATAATATGGAGACCAAATAGTACAACCATATTCTAGAATTGATCTTACAGTTGCAAAGTAAGCATTTCTCAATGTAAAAATTTTATTTACGTCTTTCAATGTTCTAAAAAAATCCTAGCAATTTCATAGCTTTATTTGCAATAATATCTATGTGTTCAACAAAACTGATTTTTGTATCAAAAAAGACACCCAAGTCACGCTTGATAGTTGCAAGGTGATAAGTAAAAATCTATATGGTTTAATTTTCTATAAAAATATACAGTTTTACATTTGTCAACATTCAGGGATAAATTGTTATATTCACACCATGCTGAAAACCCATTCAACTCTTGTTGCAAAATATGGCAATGCCCCAAACTTCTTATAATTCTAAAGAATTTTAGATCATCAGCAAGTTACAGTTTTCTAAAGCGGAATATATATCATTTATAAATGGTTTAAATAACAATGGAGACAAATGCCCGCCCTGGGGCACACCTGACAAAACGTCAAAACTCGGCGGAGACAGCATTCTCTGTTTTTATTGCCTGGAGTCTTTCAGTTAGATTAATCCGAAACCAGTTGAAAGATGAGCCATGGATACCCATGACTTTAAGTTTATCAAGTATTAGATTATGATCGACCCTGTCGAAAGCCTTGGAGAAATCGGGATAGATGACATCTACCTGATAGCAAGTCCAAGTGTTCCAACAAAGTTTCTTCATATATCAAGAGATTAGTAATTGATGATTTACCTTTTGAAAACCCGTGTTGTTGGTTTATAATTATGTTTTGAAAATATGGTGCAATTTTATCTGTGACTATAGATTCAAACAATTTAGGAAATCAAGAAATTTTTACTGGTAAACCATCTGGGCCACAGGGTTTTGTGTAGTTTAACTACTTTTTCCTACGACCAAATATGAAAACAATGGATTTCACACGTTTTGCATCCTTAGAAAACGTTAAATTTCACCCGTGTGAAGAATTTTTTTGCGCACATATGCGGAAAAGCAGTTTCATTTGATTTGTGCAAAATTAAAGACCAATTTTCACAAAAATTAGTTCAATTCAACAGTGTTCTTAGGAAAAGTAGCGTACACAACTCGATAGAAAGTAACTTTCTTACACTCGCGTGTTGTTTTACTCAGCTAACGCCTCGTTCACAATATTCACGCTCGTGTGAAATTTGTCACTTTCCTTTCTTGTTATGTAATATAATATTACTTTGTTTTGTTTCGATTAAAATTTCTTAGTTAGCTTGTAAATTAAAATTAAAAAAAATCAATATATATTCCTGTCCTGATAATTTAGAACTAATGTCCAGATAAATCAAAATTAAAAGTTGGCACCCTATTATTAATGCACATCTAATTAATATAATCCTCAAAGTTAAAATCAATGCAATACAAATGTTTATACAAGACAGGTGCTTCGGAATGTTGTAAATTACTTTTTTCCGGACGCGTCACCGAGTTATTTAAATAGCCACAGATTATTTATATACAGCAAATAAAATAAAGTACTTTTTCAAAAACAAAAAAGTGGTAAACAAATATTATAGGTTATGAACCTGCGCTAGTCAGCCAAATCAATTGATTGTTTGACCGTTATAAAAAATGCAACAATGTAGAATGTATTTTTTTAAATTTGTGGTAAATGTAAACTCAAAAAATAATACACTTCCTTACTAGTGAAAATTTCGAAAAATTTCACAAAATTTCATAGAATTTCAAAAAAATATTACATAATTTTATATAATTTCACAAAAGTTCGCAAAATTTCACCAAATTTTACCTAATTTCACAAGAATTACAAAACTTCACCAAGTTTTACAGAATATCACAAATTTTTACTGAATTTTATCAAATTTTACATAATTTAACTAGTTTATTATGAATTCCCTTAAATTTAAATGACTGGCTTTCGTAAAGTTAAAACTGGCCAAAACATAAGCATTTTGTTTAAGCAATGTATTGTTTAAAAAAAAATTTTCCATGCTTTTATTAATAAAGTAGTAGTAAAAACATATTTTCCTAAAAGGTTTTAAAATAACTTTAATTAAATTAAAATAAAGAAAAATGTTTGTGATTTTGTGAAATTTTGTGAAGTTATGTGAAATTTTGTGAATTTGTGTGAAATTCTGTGAAATTTTAAAGTTTTTTTGCAAGTGGTTTACCCCTCGATTCAATCCAACTATGTTACGGCATAATTAAATAGGGAAATACCTGCAAAACAATATTAAATCCATTAAAAATTACCCAAAAGTATATTATAAAAGTTATGTTGTTTAAAACAAGACGATATCCTACGGACTATGTTTTTAGAGATAGTGGCCTGATGAGCATTTACCAACTCTACATTAAAATGGCATTAAAATACATGTTGACAAAAAAATACTACAAAAACCCGATACAACACAACAGAAAAACTAGATCAAACGAAGCAAATAATTTAATATGTCCACAAATGCATTTTACTACGACACAACGACATCTTATGTACACTGGACCAATCATATACAACAAACTACCGGAAACATTTAAACAGAAGAATTAAAACAAAATAAAACACAAACTGACAAAATGGATAATAAGCAATAATATTGATACAAAACTACCCTACAGATAAATTTTATTTTATAAATCTTTAGTTAACTATTTTCAATTAAAATTTAAGAATATTTTATTGTATTTTATACTTATACCAATACTAGCTATAGCACTATTTTATCTTGTAATATTTTGATTTTTTTTTAACTAGACACATCAGTCATAAGTATGTATGTTAGGTTAAGATTAAAATTATTAATGAGTGAAACTCAATTCGAGAAACTGACAAATTTTGTACCTGTTAATAAATAAATAAAATAAATAAAATTCAGGCGGCTAGCAAAAAAAACCGGTCGTATTTACTCGAAAGTTTGCAACGTTAAACATCAGTGAAGTCACGAGGAATTACGGAGGTTTTTTCAAGGCTCCCAAGTTTGAAGCGGAATTACAGGATGAAGAAGCAGAAAAAAAATTATATGAGGAAACTTTTCGGTAAGTTAACGGTCCCAAAAATCTAATAAAATCGGCATTTTTTTAACGCACGAAACCCATTGTTGAAAATCGTGCATGAAGGATTTTCGGATAAAAATAACAATTTTTTAATGGGTGTTTGGTCAAAACCTACCAATACTTATGTCCTGGACTTTAACTTTAATTATAAGCGACCTTAAATTATTACGATGCGGAAGCTAATTATTCCAAAAATATAGGGTGTACCAACGAAAACGAAACAGAGGCGTGTTCGAGAATTTGGCGTAAAATTCCGAATGAAACCTTGAACTGACGTCTCTGTATTAAGATGGACCAAGGTTTAGGACTATGGAACGCATGTCGTTTTCCTTTAAACTTGAGTGAAATTTGTTGGAAAAACACAGGCTTTTCCAGTATGTCAATAAGAGAAAATTGAAAAAAGGAGATTGACGGAGGGTTTGTATAGTAGGTCTTTTATATAGTAGGTCTTTTAACTAAACTTTTATAGTAGGTCTTTTAACTAAAAATGCTCTGTTAATTTGGTGACTTACTCAGGTTTTTGTATCCCTTCTTTTTATTCCTAAATGGGCGGAGGTCCATAAGAAAAAATATCCATACACACATTTCTTCACATTAATAGAAAAACAAAAATTTAGATTTTTAATTTATATATTTTTATCGAAGAATAATTAAAATGTCAAAACAAATTTAACCGACACGACATTTCGCTCGCTGACGTTTGAACGTGAACACTACCTTCTTAAATAAAAAAAGCCTCAGTAAACAAATGTAACACCAACTTTGCCAAATTTTAATTTCGACCCTCTCTTCTTCTCTGTAACATTTTAGAAACCTTCCCCCCTCCCTCTTATATTAGGTAACAAATATATTGAAGAACCAGTTATTTTACTATTTTCTTTATCATTTTTCAGATAAAAAGGGTAACGGAACGCTACTCCCCCACACCGCGTTACGTAATTTATGAGCGCCACCAAAAAGTTGCAATCTGTGGGCACAAGGCAAGGATCTGGAAAAATGCAGGAAGGGGGGGGGGGAGTGGGTGATTGCTCCCATTTTACTTTTAGTAAAATTGCTAAAATCACGTTACCTTTCCGACCGCTAATAGTTCTAATATAAATTAAAGAAAAAATCAATCCTACTATCCTACTTATGTTATAAATACGAAAGTTTGTGTGTTGATATGTGTTTGTGGTTGTTCCTTAATCACAAAAAAATGGGTAAACCGATTTGGATAAAATTTAATAAGAAGACTTATACTTTTTATTTGACGTTTCGCTTACTGACAGCAGTCAAGTGAAATTGTTTTTGGATATTTCAATGAAACATCTGTATATTATGAAGATATCTTAACTAGGTGGAAGGTAAGTAACGAAAGTGGGAGAGGTGCGGATGGTAAAGGTTGGATTACATTGGTAGGAGTAAAAAAATCGGGTATTTAGCTAGTTAGACCATAAATTAAACAAAATTAGTTGAATGGTTGTGCACTGTTTCTAGTAATGGTATAATACTTGCTTTACCCATCAATTAAGTATATGTCAAAAATCTTTTTGAAAATAGTCTTATTTTTATAGTGATATTTAATAATAATTAACTGAATTTTCATAAATCTTGCTTGTGGCAAACTTTTTTATTTTTGGGTTTAGGAAGTTGAAATAAAAAGCATTCGATACGAGTACTTTTTCCATGTCCCTTAACGTCCGACAAAAATGACATGATTAGTTTATAAGGAAAGCCGACATACATGATTTTTTAAATTGAACGCCCTATATATTTCCAAACTTTTCATATTCTAAAAAAATATGTTTTTAACAATATCATTTGCCATTAACAAAGTACTCGTATATCAAATTACTTTTATCTCAGCTTTCTCGAACCAATAATAAAAAGTTTGCCACGGGAAAGGTTTATAAAAAGTCACTCTGTACATAAGATTTTATGAAGACGAAAATAGGCGCTAATTTTTCGCCCACGAACTTTGTTTTTAGTTTTTTCATCCAGGGTGAATAATAAAGCTACAAACACAGAAAGTTTAGACACCGTGTATGAACTATTATAGCTTTTATAAATGAGCTAGCAAAATTTAACTGAAATTTGATGGACATTGTGAGAAAAAAAACGATTTTTTTTTAGTTCTTAAATTTTCTACTCCAATATATGGTTATGTAACATGGTGCAAAAAATACTTATATAACTTCGAAAGTCGCAAATAGACGCAAACTATATTTTGCCTCATTAAAGAAGAAAATGTGGGCTTTGATTTTACAAAAAATGAAAAAAACCTTTTTTACCTTTTTTTTAAATGCTTTTTAAAGTTTGACATACAAAAAATGCTTTCTTATTTTGTAGCATTTTTTAAAAGCCCCAAAAAATGAGTTAATTGAAATATATTAATATGTTAAGATTATGTTAAATTAACCATCACACACCTCTATATCTCCCGACCATACCATTACAGTTAATTTTTGTACTGTAAATCCATAACAAAATCTCAAACTTTATTAGAATAAACCGCGAAAAACTTTTACCTCGCCAGACCACCAAAACAAAACAAAAATGAAGCTAAAAATATACATTTGAATGAGGCGAATCCCCAACAACCCAAAAATGACTTTTTTACTTGCGCTGTTAAAGCCGCGAACCTTTTATGATTTATACGTATTTTTTACATGCGCTTTTCATTAATTTGCACTGTAATCTTATACAGCACAAGTATTAATGGTATGTACCGTCAAAAATTATAGTTATTTTTTACCTCGTTAGAATATACAGCACACGTGATTTTTTTTCTTTTAATTACTTAAAATTAATTTATTATTAACTTATATGTAAAAGGCTTTTTTCTTGATTTAAGAGGGCAGTGATCTACTTAAATCAACTTAAAGTGAGATACCATACGTTTCTATACATTGATGGCTGGAATAGTCAATTAATGTAAAAAAAAAATCGTGGAATTTGTTTTTTTTTCTAAATAAATACTTTAAAATCACTTCTTGAAAAAATAATCAACAAAATCGCGATTGTTTTAAAATTTAAGTACATAAACCATTTCTTGGCGGTAGTCAATAATCTAGTCGTTATGGGGATATGTCATGGTTCAGCAGTTTCTTGAGAAGCACATTACAACTTTCTGACACTGAACTTACCGAACCTACTGAACCCCTTCTTGCTAATCTCGATTGGTTTTTTAGGATGTACAGTTCCGGCCACATAAAATGCGTACGCCGATTTTATATATTGTATTATTATGGGCCTCGCAACTCAGTAAACTTTTAGGTATTTCAAATTGACAAAAAATGTCACTGTCAGATTTTGTTGTTGTCATACGCTTATATTTAAAAATGCCCCAAGTAAACGAATTCGTAAAAGCCCAAATTTTGGCAAAATTAGACGTTGGTTGATCGTTTCGAAGAGTAGCGGTCCATTATGGACGAAACAAGGCTACAATTGTAAGAATAAGAAGAAAGTATCAAGAAGAAGGAACTGTTCGACGAAGGCGAGGCACTGACCCAAGTCAGTACGGCTCAGCAGGATCATCAACTGATCGACCTTCTTGAAGACCACCCATTTGCGATGGCCCCAGAGGCGAAAATTGAGGCACATTTTCCTGGATCCATAAGAACAACGCGCAGAAGGATAAGTCGTTCTAGACTTAGATGTCGCGTTGCTGCCAAGAAAATCTTACTTAGTGAGGAAAAGAAGCAAACCAGTTTAGTTTTTGCACTATTCACAACAAGAAGAAGAATAAAGAAGAAGTTAAAAAAAACCTCCAAATCAGTTACTTCAACCGAAAAGAAACTAAAAAACAAAAGATCTAGAGATCTTGGGTGGAAATAACGAAAATTCAAACTTGGATGAGTATTCCACAAGGAACACACAAAAGATCAAAGCGAAAAGAGAAATGAATAAACGATGTTTCGCCCTGGGTAACCAGCGTGGGCTCATCAGTAGTTTCACTGGTCACCCTCCACTATACATCATTAAACACCATCATAGACTTAGATTTCCAACCTTGAACCACTCACAAATAGGCATCGTTCCGCACTGGTACTTACTTATCCAAGTTACCTAATACGAATTCGTCCTGGCGTGTTAATATTTCCAGTAGGATTATGATCCTAAGGCAATTAAAACAAAGAAGAAGTTAAAAAACCTCCAAATCAGTTACTTCAACCGAAAAGAAACTAAAAAACAAAAGATCTAGAGATCTTGGGTGGAAATAACGAAAATTCAAACTTGGATGAGTATTCCACAAGGAACACACAAAAGATCAAAGCGAAAAGAGAAATGAATAAACGATGTTTCGCCCTGGGTAACCAGCGTGGGCTCATCAGTAGTTTCACTGGTCACCCTCCACTATACATCATTAAACACCATCATAGACTTAGATTTCCAACCTTGAACCACTCACAAATAGGCATCGTTCCGCACTGGTACTTACTTATCCAAGTTACCTAATACGAATTCGTCCTGGCGTGTTAATATTTCCAGTAGGATTATGATCCTAAGGCAATTAAAACAAAGAAGAAGTTAAAAAACCTCCAAATCAGTTACTTCAACCGAAAAGAAACTAAAAAACAAAAGATCTAGAGATCTTGGGTGGAAATAACGAAAATTCAAACTTGGATGAGTATTCCACAAGGAACACACAAAAGATCAAAGCGAAAAGAGAAATGAATAAACGATGTTTCGCCCTGGGTAACCAGCGTGGGCTCATCAGTAGTTTCACTGGTCACCCTCCACTATACATCATTAAACACCATCATAGACTTAGATTTCCAACCTTGAACCACTCACAAATAGGCATCGTTCCGCACTGGTACTTACTTATCCAAGTTACCTAATACGAATTCGTCCTGGCGTGTTAATATTTCCAGTAGGATTATGATCCTAAGGCAATTAAAACAAAGAAGTAACTGATTTGGAGGTTTTTTAACTTCTTCTTTGTTTTAATTGCCTTAGGATCATAATCCTACTGGAAATATTAACACGCCAGGACGAATTCGTATTAGGTAACTTGGATAAGTAAGTACCAGTGCGGAACGATGCCTATTTGTGAGTGGTTCAAGGTTGGAAATCTAAGTCTATGATGGTGTTTAATGATGTATAGTGGAGGGTGACCAGTGAAACTACTGATGAGCCCACGCTGGTTACCCAGGGCGAAACATCGTTTATTCATTTCTCTTTTCGCTTTGATCGTTTGTGTGTTCCTTGTGGAATACTCATCCAAGTTTGAATTTTCGTTATTTCCACCCAAGATCTCTAGATCTTTTGTTTTTTAGTTTCTTTTCGGTTGAAGTAACTGATTTGGAGGTTTTTTAACTTCTTCTTTGTTTTAATTGCCTTAGGATCATAATCCTACTGGAAATATTAACACGCCAGGACGAATTCGTATTAGGTAACTTGGATAAGTAAGTACCAGTGCGGAACGATGCCTATTTGTGAGTGGTTCAAGGTTGGAAATCTAAGTCTATGATGGTGTTTAATGATGTATAGTGGAGGGTGACCAGTGAAACTACTGATGAGCCCACGCTGGTTACCCAGGGCGAAACATCGTTTGTTCATTTCTCTTTTCGCTTTGATCTTTTGTGTGTTCCTTGTGGAATACTCATCCAAGTTTGAATTTTCGTTATTTCCACCCAAGATCTCTAGATCTTTTGTTTTTTAGTTTCTTTTCGGTTGAAGTAACTGATTTGGAGGTTTTTTAACTTCTTCTTTGTTTTAATTGCCTTAGGATCATAATCCTACTGGAAATATTAACACGCCAGGACGAATTCGTATTAGGTAACTTGGATAAGTAAGTACCAGTGCGGAACGATGCCTATTTGTGAGTGGTTCAAGGTTGGAAATCTAAGTCTATGATGGTGTTTAATGATGTATAGTGGAGGGTGACCAGTGAAACTACTGATGAGCCCACGCTGGTTACCCAGGGCGAAACATCGTTTATTCATTTCTCTTTTCGCTTTGATCTTTTGTGTGTTCCTTGTGGAATACTCATCCAAGTTTGAATTTTCGTTATTTCCACCCAAGATCTCTAGATCTTTTGTTTTTTAAGAAGAAGAATTTTTGCAACAAGTCCCACAATGACAGCAAACAAATTTTGGTATATCGCCCGCCACGAACACGCTATCTCGAAAAATATATTGCTGGGAACGGAGACCTGGCTGGAAGATTTTCCGTGATTGTGTGGAGTTGGATATCGGCGAGAGGACATTTTTAAAATCCATGTAAGACTTACGGTGAGGTTTATGTGGATATGATGAGAAATATTATGCTTCCAGAAGCAACTATTCTTCATTCAGAAGGTTTTGTGTATAAGCACGTATTTCTAAACAGTGGTTCCAGCAAAACAACATCGAGGTTTTGCCATGGCCGGCAAAAATTCCTGACGCCAATCCCATGGAAAATGTGAGGGGCGTTCTAGCAAAAAAGTTAACAAAAATGAATATTATTCCCAGAAATTCCAACCACATAATGGCGCTCATAGTCAGAGGGTACGACGAAGTCATTGTGAGGTCATTGTTTCAAATCCAAATTTATATAAAAATTTAGCAGATTCCATGCCACGAAGACTGGCAAACATTATCGAGGCTGACGGGGCAATGACGCGCTACTGAAGAAACGTTTTCTTGTTTTTTTTTTAATTTACACAGTGTTTTAATAATTTCTTTTTGATTTTGAACATTTTTGGTTGTCTGCAAACACTTAGATTACTAAAATTTACTGATCCTGCAGAGGTGCGCTCACTATGATTAAGTTATTGCTTTCATTTCGCCAAACAGTTCCTTCTTCTCGATACTTTTTCCTTATTCGCACAATTGTGGTCTTGTTTTGTCTATAATGAGCTTTAAGAATAAATTTTTATAATAAAATGTTGAATAATTTAAAAACATTGTTTTATTCATTACTATATTAGTTTTTTAGTAAAGTGTGGCCAGTCTCCTTATGTTTGTGTTTACAATGTCAAAGATCTAACCTGTAATTCGAAAACGTCAAAGTCAGTTACAATAAGCAACGCAATTAGCAAAACTTAAATTCAACAGACCTGCATCTAACTTCTGCTATACGCATTTTATGTGACCGGAAGTGTATGTGATAAGAAAAGGTGAGTTTATTAATAAACTTAAAACATTACATTATATTATATGTTTGATGATGTTTATATTATATTAATGCTAACTGTTAGGTTCATAGCCTGGGTCAATTATGTAGACAGACAGATTTTATTAATTTTTACGGATTATTTGGACTGTTTAAAGAAAAAATGGCCTTAGGCGCCTCATTCTAGTGCATTTTGACGTCCATCCAGGTAAAAATATCTTATCAATTGCAGTATGGCTCCTTTTCTTAAACTATAGTCTTTAATAAATATCGCACCAGAGATTTTGACATTTCAAATGTCAAAAAGTAACGCCCTACTATACGATACGATAACCGGACTTTAAAGGTAAGAAAGGCTTTTAAGAATAAAACAAAAAAGTCTGTGTAGGTTAGAGTAGCGAAATTCCCCAGGTTGCACTATGATATTTTGCAAGAGGTTGCTTGATATCGTTCGCATTGTTTTTCTATGTATGTAATTTGTTATGTAACACAGCCACAATTCCATTTTGCTTAAGCTTAGAAAACCATAAAAATTTTAAATTTAAATATTGTAGAACAACAAGCTTTCAATTTTTTAAGACAAGGCATTTTCCTTTAAAACAGCATTCATTTAAGTACTTTTTTATATTAAAATGCCTTATTTTGCCTGTAACTTGAAACCTAAAAACGCTTCCAGTGCCCTTATTCTCGAACTGATAGAAATACTGCTCCCAGGGAGTCAAATTCTCTCGCTACTAGTACTTCAATTGGTTTCTCTCACTTTTGCCCGATATTGATAGAAAGTAATTCTATTGGTCTTGACTAAGACAATTACTTTCGATCAATATCGGGCAAAAGTGAGAGAAACCGATTTAAACCGAAGATTTGGACCAATGAGATGCATAGTAGCGAGAGAATTTGACTCCCTGGAAGCAGAATTTCCATCATTTGAAGAATAATGGCCCAGGATGGATGGATAATGTCTAACATCAATTGTTTTTACATGTCTCCAAGGTGTCAACCCTGTTGTTCAGTTTTATTCAAATGCGTAACATCGAAGACGGCAAAGAATCACGCGATCCACTCAAAACCGATGACACAGATATCGGAGAGGATACCGACGAGAGCCTACATGCCTTAAGTACCATGTTCCTTCCTAACGTGAGTAATTTAATAGTAGTACTATTTTTATTTTGATTAGGTATATTTTACATGATGCACCAAACTTCAAGGGGTTAGAGTTCAGGCCAAACTTCAAATCTTATTTTCTTACTGTTTTAAAAAGAAAACTCAAACAATTGATGACAATATTAGAGACAAAGACAAAACACTATTTAGATTTTTTTACAAATAAAGCAGATATTCAAAAAAACGTAACGGAAAAAAGTCCAGTCTTTTAAATAACTGAAATCTGGCAATAACGTACTTTTCATCAGTAATACAAACCCTCGTAGTTTCTAATAAAAATACAGTAGGAAACCTCTCAACATCAAAATACCACAAAAATGTTTGATATGCATGGTTTGAATAAACCAGCAACAAAATTTATACACTAACTACCTAACCCGCACCTATTCCTATCAAATTTATAAAACATTAACTAAAATAGTAATCAATTTGCCTCGGTTAACTTCCTGACTGACTTGAATGATTAAATTTTAAAAAAATAAGGAGAGCGGCCACTCATAATTCGATGAATAGAAAACATGGATCAGGACGAAACCCTGTAAGTTCTGAGATACAAGATGAAAGGCTTATCGACCACCTCAGACAAAATCCTTTTGCCTCGTTCGTTGAAGCATCTAATGTAACGATGTTCCCAGGTTCCTTATCAATTATTAACAGGATTAAAAAATCTGAAATTTCCTGTCGAGTTGCTGACTTTTTCTGGGAGAGGGTGGTCTTCACAGATAAAAAGAGAGCAGCAGAAGAATTTTAGCGTATACACCAACCAAATTAATATGTGGGGCTGGTTTAGCGCTAGAGGTTTGGGTATGTTTTGACAAATCGAAAAGAGATCCAACAGTCAAAGATATGTTGAGATTCTTAAGGATGTTATGTTGCAATCTGTGCAGATGTTTTACGAAAACAACGACTTCGTTTACCAGCAGGACAACTGTCCCGTGCAAACGGCTAATGTTGTCCGCCAGTGATTGGAAAACAATAATATTGAAACTCTTCTTTGGCCATCCAACAGCCCTGATCTCAACCGAATAAAAAACATATTAGTCAAAATTATTTATCAGAGAAAATGGAGACCCCAAAATGCTGAAGAGTTAAGCGATGCAATTCAGGAGGTGCTCTCAGAAGATCGTGAATATTTTCAAAATTTAAGTCTTTCAATGCCCAGGCGTTTACAGAGTGTTATTGAAAAGAATGGTGGCCCACTAAATACTAATTTTTGTTGTTGTTTTAAGTAATATTTAATATTTAGTTGTTTCCATTCCGCTGTGTTATTTTGAATCCATCGTTTTTTTCATTTTATTATCGTCATTTTATCAACCCCAAAATGAGTGGTCGCTCTCCTTATAGACCAGCCGTCCTCTGTAACTCGAGTGATAATTACTCTTTTGCAATTAATAAAGATTAATTTAAAATATATTTATTTGATGTTTAAAAGGCAATTTTTGGTATCATTAAATAATTATATCCCTGATTAAAACATGATTTTAGGTACAAGAAACTAAACTCAAAACCCCCCTTTGAGTTGCGTAGTCGGGTAATAAGGGTATTTGCTTTAAATTAAGGCATTTTTTGATTTAGAGGCCTCATTTTTACTTTTGATTTTATCAATGACATAACGTCATCGTAATACCGAATTTATGCTGCTGTCAGACATTACAAGCTGGTGGTTTGTTTGAGTATACACTAATAAAAAGTCAAAGTTTGAGACATAGGGAAAAATGCATGTATGCGTTTTTTTTAAACAAGAGTACATTTCAAAAACTTCATTGAAGAATCATGCGCTTTGCAAAAAGGGAGTCAGGAAACTCTGAGCTTACCAGGCAAGAGATCCGGACACACAGTGAGCCTAACCAGAGACACTTAAGGGCCAGTCAAGGGGCTGGTTTATCACCAGCGGGTTACCCCCGAATTAATATAATCCTCAAGTTAAACAGAACTCAAAATATTGTATGGTTTTTATTCTTGATTTGATAGAAAATTCGATAGAAAGGAGTACTTTCTCGCATATTTCATCAATAGCAAAGCTGAAAGCTGTCACAAGTTCCCTGAAAGCCAATCAAACAAGACTTAACGCACTCGATCGCAGCGTCGTTCTATCGGGATCACCTAAGTGCTTTTTACTAGCAGAGCTGTTTCAATCGAACTGTGGTGAGTCGGGTCGAGTTTAATGGCTTTCGCGAAACTCGTGACAGCTTTACGATTGGGAGCTGTCCGTAAATAATATCACGCTATTTTTGATCCTTCCCCTTCTCCTTTGACACGCTTCGCCACGCTTTTACTTACCCTCGAACATAATAAACCCAGAAATATGAAATCGATGAATATATAGTTAAGTATATACTATTGGTCAGTGTTGCCAGGACTACTATTTTAATAGTAGATCTACTATTTTTTACTCACGTCTACTATTCTTAAGTGAAAATCTACTATTATACTTTTCTTTGAGTGAAAGTCTACCACAGTAATAGATACCAAAAACAGCTAGATAAACAGTCAATATTATGGTGACAAAAATTGGTGATTTTCGATTATAAACTCTGTGCCTAAATCGCCAGAGACCATTAGTCTGGAGCGAATGCACGGTTAACGCACGGGAAATTTCTAACGCTAATATAAGCTTCCGCTGTTTAACAGCAAGAGATGTTTCAAAAGGAATATGGGTCGCATTACTCGGGCCCAGTGTTGCCAGGAACTCGGGAATTTAGTACCGGAAACCAGATTGAAAAATTACCAGATTTGGAGCAAAATTACCGTATTTTTTCAGATGGAAAATTTTTACTCTCGATAGCGGCTAACAAAAAGTCAAGCGCGGACCTATAGCCTCAAATCGGGGGGGGGGGGGGTAATCAGATTTTCAGTTGTAATTGATTATTTATTTGTGAGAAAATGACACTAAAAGTAATTTTTGACTTAAAATAAAAATAATATCGTACATATGTCAATGACGTCATAGCGCCACAGGCGAAGATTTTTGCAATTTATGCAAATAAGTCCTTAAAATTTTCGATTTTTGAAATGTTCTTCTAAATAATTTAGGGTCGTCTGCGCGTAGCCAGAGCAATCGGTGCATGCAAAAACCACTAAACCAAAAGTAAATAGAGAAAATTATATTTAGAAATAAAATGTAATATAATTAAATACAAAAGTGTTTATTTTTATTTACTACCAATTTTTCTAAATTATGGTAAATTAAGGGGTCGGTAACGGGTCATTACCGAGGATGGTATTCATGCCAAAATTGTGGTATAATCCAACTAAAGGGAGATAGGAAACAATTTATAAAGTTTGGGATGAGTTGAAAAATTAAAATATTTATAATTTTTTTTTTCAGTTTCTAATGAATAAAAGTTTTTTTTGAAGTTACTGTTTTTTTACAAATATTTTAAAATCTACGATTATTTTTGTCTCTGATCTACTATTATTCTAAAAATGGACCAGGCAACACTGCTATCGGTAAAAATTTTCTATCAAGTCAAGAATATCGCCACAACTATCTTAAATTTTAGTTGCAGACACTGTCTCTAGACATAACAAAAAAATTATCGCAGGACCTGTTTACTTGGCCAAAATCAGAGGCAGACAAAACCGAAATGCACCAAGACAGGAAGAAACTAAAATTCAAAATAAAAAAGATCATCATCAGCAAGAAAAGCGCTACAAAACTACAAAAACTTGGGCTTAAAATCAAAGAAATAAAGGAAAGTTCAAATATGTAAAAATTGTCTACAAGAAGCTTTAAATTAGGTTTAAAAATTGTTTTGTTTTAATCAGTATCATATAAGAGAAATAACAAAAACCATAAGCATTTTTTGTGAACAGCAAATCGCGGGCGTGTTAATGACTAGCTCACAGTTGGCCTAGAGAGGGGTTTTAAGAAAAAAAAAATATATTAAGAACACTTTAGTGTTTATAAGGATAATAGCATTTAGCAATAGCAAGTTATTGTTTTTTTTTTAATTGTTTTTCTTCTATGTTATATATTTTTAGTTCGATTATATTAATTCATTAGTTAACTAGTTTTTTTAAGAAACGTAAACAAAAGGGGTTGAACATCAATTTCAAATTGTTTTTAACCCCTTTTTTTATGCAAATAAATTTATTATTTATTTATTCATTCATAATCTTTAAAACATAGATTTTTGTTTTCGATACATAGCCAACTACCATTCTCTGGGGGGCTATTTTTGGAAAATATGCTGAAAATCCTAAGAAGCAACTTTCTATTTTGACTTCATATTTGAATTCTCATAATTCTCTTCACTAATTTTCGAGATATTGGCTTTTAAAATGTCAAAAATTTAATTTTTAAAGGACCATATCTTGGAAACTAAATAAAATATCTCTATTGTATTCAATATCGATTTAAGGGTTTTTTTACGAGGAAATAAAAAATTACAACAGTTTGACAATTTGACCTTCTTCTTCATATTTTTGGAATAATATCGTCAAAATCACTGAAAATCAATAAACTGTAAATAGAAATGTGCAAACGTCATACTGTTGTCATTTTTTATTTGCTCTTAAAAAACTCCCCCAAAATAGTTTCTAAGATATGGGCCTTTGCAAATTGAATTTTTGACATTTTGAAAGTCAGTACCTCGTAGTAAACCTTATGATATGGGTTACCATTGGAAAGAGGATTTCAGCGAGAATTAAAATATGAAGTCAAAATAGGGGGTTACTATTTAAGGTTCTCAGAATATTTTCCAAAAATAGCCCCCCAGAAAAGGGCTAAATAGGGGATTTTACTTTTTACGGTAAATATTAGTTGGCGATGCATCAAAAACAAAAGTGTTGTTTTCAAGATTATATATTTTTTCTTAAAACCCCTCTCTAGACCAACTGTGCTAGCTAAATGGAAAGTGCCCATCAGGAATTAAATATTTTCACTTAGCTTAACATTTTTTTTAAAGCAGAGCCTTGTAATGACGCCACAAAAACTGATATCACCCTGTATCGCAACCCGAGGACCATCAACTTTTTATTACGCACTGATGTCTCAAAAATAAATTAAATTAAAAATTTCTGTTATCTGACAGAAAAAGGTTTAACGAAATAAATTTCTCAAGTCAGTTGTCAATATTTCCGCGGTTTAAATGATCCATGCAATAAAATTTTGCCACTTTTTCGTGCCATTTTTTTAGTATATGCCAAAAAAAAATTTGCACCATTTTTTTTCTACACAACAAGCATGTGATAACGCTTTTTGTTCTTTTTTTACTGATTTATTTATCATAACTCAAGATGTTACATGTGAGTGTATTACATCTTGCCTATACAGGATGTCCCATTTTCGATGGTATTTAATGAGAAACTTCGTTGTTACCAAAGATAGAGACATGCGGTTTTCACATTACTGTTTTACTTTTTTAAACTTTTGAAAATGGTATTAACAGCGTGACGAAAAAAGGATACACCAAAAGTCCAAAATAAGCTTGACAAAATGTTTTATTGCACACGACGTGTTAAAAATTTTTTAAAATCATTATCAAGTGTAGCATAGCAAACAAAAATCGATAATTCTAAGGTAAAATCTTCGAGACACACAATAAAAACATACTATACAAACAATAACTAACGCACACTAACAATGAATTATAAATAATATAGCATTAATTATAATTCATTGTTAGTGTGCGTTAGTTCTTATTTGTATATTTTTATGACTTGTGTCTCGAAGATTTTACCTCAAAATTATGGATTTTTACCAATTGATGATATCTCCCTTAATTTAGGAGATAATTCAGGTCTGTAAAAACATTTCTGTGGCAACCTTTTTAGAAAAACACAATGGTTTCTTCGAAATTTTAATCCGACGTTTCGTGTCGTAGATATCATCATCAGGATCAAAAAGTTAAATACGGACGAAAATGTTTTACTTCACATTTTACTTTCTTTTTAAGTTTGTTGGATAATAAAACATATTTTTTTTATTTTGAAATTTCGATCCCCAACAAAATCATCTTCAGTGCATTTTTTTATAGTACGGCCCCGTCCCATTTTAATTTATTTTTTTAAATGTTTCTACTTGCTAAAAAAAAATATTTTTAAATCGACCAGAAATTTTATGAAGGAAAAAAATTATGTAGTTTTGAGAACAACCAGTTTCAACAAATTTTATAGAAACTGAAGTATTTACATCTAGGGTCAAACCATATCAAGTCAACCAGGCAATAGTTTTGACCATCTCCGATTTTGATGATTTTTGGTACACTTATTCGCCTTATCAAAAAACTCAAAAATCCAAAAAATCAAATTTTTTGGATAAGCGGTTTTTGTTTTATTGATTTTTGAAAATCAAGAAATTGACCAATATGTCCTTGACAGACACTTACAAAAATAGTAATATCTCAAAAACTATTGATCCTATAGAAGCGAGTGATAGCTCATTTTAAAGACCTTTTTAAAGATGTGTGACTCAATATAGTTTGTTTAATTTTTTTTTCTTAATTAAAATTTTATTTTTTTTTTAAATCTCAAAAACACATTTTTTAATTTTTTTCAAAAAAATATTTCTTTTTTTTCAATGTTTTTTTAACATTTTTGGAAAATTTTAGGATGGAAAAATAATGGAGTCATACTTTAAAAAAATAATAAGATATTTAATACAGGGCTAATTTACCTAATATGGGTATAATAAAAAAATGAAAAGTAAGAATAATAGAAAATTTACAATAAAAAATATTTAGGTTGCTAATTTTTTTTGTAAAATATTTGAGGAATCTGTCATTTCTTCTGCAGTTAGCATATATGTCCTACCAGTGGCAGTATTTGGGTTGACCCGTCTTAAAAGAGAATTTTGATCTATGACCAATATATCAGCTTTTGGCTTTGGAAAGTAAAAAGACGGAGAGGGACCATGAGGATGTAAAAAACTAACTTTTAATTCCCCGCTTTCTATATTTTTGCCAATGATACATCCCATCCACCAAAGACAGTCATAGTTTATGGTTACAAAAACGGAGTCGATGTTTTCAATTTCTGTATTTGACAAACCACAGGTTGCAAAAAGACATTGAATATTTTCCTCTTTACTTAGTGAAAATGGTTTTGTAATAATTTTTTCATTACTGAGGAGGATAATCGAGTGCAATTTTTGAGTCCCAGGTATCGATTTTGCTTCCAGGTATCTTTTTTCCAAAAACTTTCATGTTGCTGGTAGTCATTTAATGAACAATATTTAAATGTTATACCAGGAATGTTTTCTGTTGCAAATTTAAAAAGATCTTCGGGGGTCATAATCTGTTCACTATATGGTCTCTGCAGACTTGCTTTAGCAGCCAACCTTTTTACGGTGCCTCCCAGTCCATCGCATGCACTCTTCCCGTGGGAGGTGGCAAAAAAATTCCATTCTGCTTTAATTTTAAATTCCTCGAAATGGTACCCAATATTACCAATTTTTTTTTTTATTTTTATACTGTGCGGCACAGCCGTCTGAAAAATAGATAATTTTGTCTAAATTATCAATTTGCCTCTTTAGTTCAGGCATAAGGTGGCTTAAAAAAAGATGAAATGCCACAGTGTTGTGTACCAAACAGTCTGAAATAAATATATAATTTAAATGACCCAGTTTTCCCTCATGAGTTTTGTAATATATTACAAAAGGATGTAGGGTTGCCTGGCTATTTGTCCAGTGATAGGACTGCACTTCATCCTGCAAAATAAATGAATAATTTTCAGCGAAGTCGCATGTGATTAGTGCTTCCCCCTTTTTTAAATTGTCTTTTACCTCATTGTAGTATTCTTTTTGCATGTGAGTGTAAAAAGAATGAGATTTTAATTTAATCAAGTCCTCTGCTGGTTTAATTAATGTCTCCATATTGCATCTATCTACAGATATCCACTTCTTAAAAATCACATTGTCAATCATTGCTTCTTCGAACTTTTCATTCAAAAAGTTTTTTAAATTTTCAGTTCCTGGGCATATCTCACATTTGTCCAATGTCCATTGTTTTGGCTTATTTTGTGCCACTTTACAACACAGGACTCCGATAAATGTTTTAAATTAAAAAATAGCAATTTATCACATAAACGGCAGGTTTGCAATTAATTATTGACAAAACTTTTCCTGTCTGAACCAGAAATGATACAAATAGGGGTAAGGGCCAATAAAAAGTAATGGGAGGAGCTAAACATTTTGCAGGAATTAACATGTTTAAATGTATAATAGATCGGTGAAGGGGAGGACAACTGAAGAAATACTCAAAATGTTGCAGGAATAAACAAGTTTGGAAAAACCTTTTATGTATCTTATTTACAAGACTGGGAGCAATTGACAAGTTTTCAGATATAAAGAGTAAATATATAGGTATTTATCAAAAAATGTATGGTTTTTTCCTGCAAGGTTTTTTATATTATTTTTTTAAAAATAGAACCAATAACTTCTCCATCCTGAAATTTTCCAAAAATATTAAAAAAATACTGAAAAAAAAATTGTATTTTTTTGAAAAAAATTCAAAATGGTGTTTTCAAGATTTTAAAAAAAAAATTAAAAAAATAAAAACAAAAAATTACATGGTGATACACATCGTTAAAAAGGTCTTTAAAAAACCTTCAAAATAAGCTATAACTCGCTTCTATAAGACCAATAGTTTTTGAGATATTGCTATTTTTGTAAGTGCCTGTCAAGGGCATATTGGTCAATTTCTTTATTTTCAAAAATCAATAAAACAAAAACCGCTTATCTAAAAAATTTAATTTTTTGGATTTTTAAGTTTTTGCATCAGAAGAATAAGTGTACCAAAAATCATCAAAATCGGAGATGGTCAAAACTATTGCCTGGTTGACTTGATATGGTTTGACCCTATATTCTAAAATAAGATATGCAATTTATAAGCCTCTTAATTATTCTCAAGATAGTAAATACTTCAGTTTCTATAAAATTTGTTGAAACTAATTGTTCTCAAAACTACATAATTTTTTTCCTTCATAAAATTTCTGGTCGATTTACCGATAACCGTATACCGATACCGTATAACTATGAGATACAATAATGGCCCAAGCATCGCAAAATGTGTAACAATAATAACTTTGTAAAATCAGGATTGGCCCTGGGTAAGGCCAAAGGCTAACAATCTACTGCGCATGCCTGACGCAGTCTGCTAGCGCCCAGTCTTTGGCTCTGCATTTTTTCCAGACTTGTCTTGATTAGGAGAATTATTATTATTTTTTTGGAAAATGCAAGGGCACGGCCCTTAAAATATCTCATAGTTATATGGGTAATATGGATCAGATATTAAGCACAAAGTGAGGGAAGGGTAGAAAAAGCACCATCTACTAATGCTGCTACTACTATGGCTACTTACTTGTATCCTGTCAAAATATTGAGCAGTGTGGACTTTCCTGCACCTGAGGGGCCCATGATGGCGGTGAGTTCGCCTGATCTGAGGATTCCGCTGACATTTTTCAGGATTGTTTTGTCCTCTAAAAAAATTCAAGTAAATTATATTATTCATCATGTAAAATAAATAGGAAGAATTGTATAGAAACATATTTGGGTGTGAGTATTCTACACATGGTAAGTTTTTAACCAGAGTTATGTGCTTTTTATGTGCTAATTTCGTCCCCTTCTAAAACTTTTTGTGCTCTTTGAGTTTTTCAGAAAATTTAAAAAAAAGGTGGGCTTGCTCGCTTTATATAAACGCCACTAAGTTAAGGAAATTTTTTCAAAAATATGTTAAAACCCACTGCGTAAATTACTAAAGAAAAAAATCTGTTCGTTTCTCAGTGGTTTTTAAATAAGATAAAAAATTTGCCTACACACGCGCAAATCCTAACTAGAGTCGAAGTACTTATCTGACGTTTCGGCAGAAATCCTACTGCTGTTATCAAAAGAGTGTGGTAATTTTATATTGGAGAAACTTCAAGGCCTCTTGAAGTTAGAATAAATGACCATAAGGGTTACCTCAGAAGGAGAGACTGGGAGAGGTCTAAAATTTGCCAACATTCTTTTGAAAATGATCATAGAGTAATGTGGGGAGAAACCAGTATATTACAAAAAGAACCAGACAAAATTAAACTAAAAATCAAAGAAGCAGCTTGCATCTATCTTAATGAAGATGAATGCATAGCTAGCATATCAGTTGATATAAATACAGTTTGGCTTCCAATTTTAAAACAAGATTTTCAAAAAGCTTTTTTTTAAATAAATTTATATTTTATTTTAAATAGCATTAATGTTCTTTGGGTTTCTAATGAATATTTTCTTAAAGTCAGTCAAAAGATAGTCTTTATACTTGATATTTTAAAATAAAAATGTTGTATTTTTTTATAATGTAATCTAAAATCGAAAACACTCAAACAAATACAATTTCGATTTTAAATTTTACTAAATTCACCCAATACCTTGTTGGCTACTTTCGACGCACCAAACTGTCAAGTTAATAAATAAAAACTACCAAATCATCTAAAAACTTGTGAAACTATAGGAGCATTCAAAAAAAGCCTCAAAAAGTACCTAAAAACTAGAAATAATCTAGTCTAGATTAAATTGTGAGATATTATTGTTCGTCATTTTTTGCCTTTAATGTTTTTTACTGAATACAATGTTGTTGAATATATGTTATGTAGATGCTACCTACTACCATATTTTACTCAATTAAACAAACTTATTTATGCTTTCTTTACTTTTGAACACAGCTATTGTTTTGATTAACCTTGCTTCTCCTTTACTTTTTAATTTTAGCTTAGTTTTATTTTATATATAGTATTTATTTTATTTTTCCGTTTTTACATTTACTCGTTTTATTTCTTTTTAAAAGTTTTTATTTTAACTTAAATGTTTTTATCTCGGTTTTTATTTTAACTTAATTTTATAAAAAAATATGACCTTTGTTTGTGATTTCGTTTGACAATGTTTTATACATCTACATGTTTTATTTCTTTAAAAATATTTTAACTTAAATTTCCGTCTGTGTGATTTTCAAAACATTTTATTTATTTTATATATTTTTTGTGATTAATTTGACATTGTTTGGGCAAAAAAAAAGAATTATTATTATCAAATACCAGAAAACATTGACATAAAACAATTTTTCTATAAAGGGTTAAGTTTATTTAACTACCTAATGATATCAAGTAATAATCTGGGACACTCTCTGTTTTGTGTTCTTTGCATGGCGTATACTAATTATATTGTGTAAATTATTTGTATTATTGTCAATATGTTAGTTTTTTTTGTTTTGTTTTTAATTCTTTGTCCTTACTTAAAACTAGATAGGTATAGGTAGAAATTATATAAATAACTATTACTATCGTTTTGATTACTCTCTGTTATTATTGATTACACTAATTATTTTTGATTTTTTATATTTTCTTAAAATATTGTAAAATTTGTATGATTAGCTTTTGCTAAATAAAGGATTTATTATTATTAATATTTGAAATATACATCAGTCAAAGTCAGTCAGTTGTATGACAACAGACAGATATTTTTAAAAAAGGATCGAAAAAAATTTTAAAAAGAATAAACTCCTTTGATAACGGCCGAAACGTCAGATAAGTACTTAGATTCTAGTTAGGATTTTCGTGTATGTAAGCAAATTTTTTATCTTATTTAAAAACCACTGACAAACGAACAATTTTTTTTTAGGAATTTACGCAGTGGGTTTTAACATATTTTTGAAAAAATTTCCTTAACTTAGTGGCGAAAAACCCAAAAAAAGTAGTTTCGACATTATGAATCCGCCACAAACATATAGATTTTATTTATATAAACCTAGTAAGCCCAACCTTAAATAAAGGTTAAAAATATCCGTTAAATATCTCAGAATTATGTGCTTTTTTTGTGCTCCATGAAAATATAAAAAAAAGATAAACATTTTTAACTTTTTTAGTTATTTTTTTTTAAAATGTTGTGGGCTCGCTAGCTTTATATAAACCTAGCAAGCCGAACCTTAATTAAAGGTTAAATATTCGTTAAATATCTCAGAATTATGTGCTTTTTATGTGCTCCATGAAAATAGAAAAAAACTAAAAATGTTTTACTTTTAAGCTTTATACAAACCTAGCATGCCCAACCTTAAATAAAGGTTGACGTTCTAAAGTATATTCCATCACATTCCTTTCAACACCGAAATGACGTACAAGATAAAGTAACTAAAATAGGTAATGCGAAAGAAAGATTTGGAATTAATGAGATAAGAATAAAAGAAAACGAGTAATTGTCTTTAGAACCTCGGTATTCTGTGGAATATCAAATGGTTTGGCAGACCATCCCACCAATTTTGATAAAATTTGGTACACTTATTCTCTATATGGGTGGGATGAAAAATCCAAAATATTTTTTTTTCTGATCAGTATTTTTTTTAATTAATTTCAAAAATCGAAAAGTTGGTCCAACACAGCTTCACAAAAATTAGAATATCTTGAGGACCACTTATCGCAGATTGATAAGATATAGCTCGTTGTAAAGGTAATTCAAATGCCTTTCCAACGATGTGTCACATGACCTATTCGATTTTCATGTTTTTTTTTTAATTTTTAAAAAAACATTTTTTGATTTTTTCAAAAGTTATTTTGGAATTTTTTGCGAAAAAAAAATTTTTTTTGTCAATGCTTTGGCAAACTATGTGCCAAAATTTAAGATGAAGGAATTATGGGTTCATAGTAAAAAATATAAAAATCAAAGAATAGCTACAAAAAATCTGATGAAAATTGTTTGAAATTCGTATTATCAGGCATACATAATATGTGTATACGCTGTAGGAAAAAGTTATATTTTGAATATTAACTTGGTGTAGGTAAACTAAAGCTAAAATAAAAATACCCCGCTTTTTTATCTCCCTCCCCCTCAGTCTAGTGTTAAGGCTCTAGCATTTAAATTTGTCTAGAGTACTAGCACAAGTCACTTACTTATAATGCGTGTAAACAGCAGCGCTAGATAAATTTTCCTGAAAGTTTACTCTCGGGCCAAGTACTTGCCGACTTTGTAGTGTACACGGCTAATCTAAGCAAATTAGTTTGCACTTTGTTATTTCGAGACTGTTTCGAAATATTTGCAGCAAGTAGTGAGATTTTGTGAAATTTTAAATTTTTATTTCATATTTTGAATCTGAATTAAAATTCTGATTTTTTTGTCAAAATGTAGGAACGCCGTGTTTTGCCTGTAAAATTCAGAAAATCAAAATCTTCTGCAGACATTCGTAGAAAATGTTTTAACTGCTGTGGATCTTCCATTCTCAATTCAGAGAGCAGCTTCTCATGTATACCTAAAGTAGATCTCCGCTGAATCCATTTTCTGACCCAAATTTTTCTACGCTTTTTGTCATTTTCCTTTTCTTTTATTTGTTTTTTTTTAACTGAATATATGTCACAACCGCAGCAGCCACTTGCTAAGTCGACATTTCGACAAGTGTGTGTACACGTTTCTACAGTAATTTGCCGCAAAACATTTCAAAACAATTAGACTACAGTAAGGTGACTAACCGTCCCGGTTTTCCCGGGACAGTCCCGATTTTTAACCATTTGTCCCGGGGAAAAAATCCGTCCCGGATAGTCCCGATTTTTCAGCAAAAGTTCCGGTTCGCCCCGGTTTTGATATCACTGTATTTTGTAACTTTAAAATCACTGCAATTAAAAAAGCGGATGTTCTCTGCCATCTATAAATTTGAATTGAAAGCTTACTTCGATTATTATTCTTTAATAAGTATTTTGGAAAATACATCTTAATATTATTAGGGGTGCATATAAGAAAAAATACATGATATACAATACATTGAATGGCCGGAGTGTCCCGGTTTTGCCCCTTTAGGAGTTGGTCACCTTAACTACAGTGTAGACACGCCGGCAAGTACTTCGTGAAAAAACTTTCTCAAGTTACTTGCGAGTGGACACGAGGCTTTAGTCTTTTTATGGCTCCAAAACTTGTGTTTTTTATTTGTGCGAACTTGTTTATTCCTGTCATGTCTACTTTTTCATTGGTGAGTTATTCCCAACCCACCAAACCAGACAATCTGTGCCTGTTTGATGCAGGAAAATTCCTGCAATAACACGCCAGAATGCCGATTTTATTTATCCATTTAAACCTGATCTCCTGTTGATAGTGTTGCACTTCTATCTTATACTGTTTAAAAATGTCTAAAGATAATCCAAAAGACTGAACTAAAATATTTGATACCTATCGGTTAAAATTTCGGAAACATTCTGGAAAATTGAGGAATGTTTCAGAAAATATGTGCTCTCATATAGACATTAGGCTAGTGTCGAATCAAACTCATGAAAAGTTCAAAGAAAAATAATTCGCCTGAAGCAGGGTAACTACATACTTACAATTGATTTATGTATATTTTCATAGTTTGTTAAAATTAATTAATATTGATAGGAAACAAGCCATTTTTATGGTATAAACATTTTTACCAATTTTTTTAGATTTAAATGGTCATCACTTTTGTTTCCGTGAACCGATTTCGATGAAATTAAGCCTATATTCATCCCAGGTATCGAAGGAATGTATTAATTAAATCCCATTAAAATCGGTTCCGTAGTTTTTGCGTGATGCTGGCACACACAAACAAACAAATAAACAAACGGACAGACAAAAATTCTAAAAATTGGATTTTTGGGATCTATACCAGATAGTACCAGATGGGCTAACATCCAGCACAAAAAATTTTAAAAAAATATTTATTGTAAAAAATGGTCCACATATTTATTTGGATTTAGGTACCTACATATTTGTGAATATTTTTTTTAGAACATTTATTCACCCAATTTTAAATCTGGATCAGTAGAGTCGCTGGAAGTTCTTAATCAGTCGCTGGTGCTCTTGGGAGAATCTCCCATCAAAAAGAAAAACCATAGAAAAAAAATTGTGATCGGTCTGTCTGGCAGAAAGACTAACTAATCAGAAAGCAGAAAAGGTGATGGGTAGTGATCGAAGAAATTTTGGATAAAGAAAAACGTGTAAAATTAGAAGAAACCCCCGCGCCTGCTAATAGTGCCACTGAACATGATTGTGAGATAATAAAGCAACTAAAAGTACAATTTGCTAAAATCACCAAATAAAGTGAGAAAATGCTGGTGTTATTTGAATTACCTTTACAACGAGCTATATCTTATTGATCTACGATAAGTACTTCTAAAGATATTCTAATTTTTGTGAAGCTGTGTTGGACCAAATTTGGTCAATTTTTCGATTTTTGAAAATAAATAAAAAAACTACTGATCAGAAAAAAAAATATTTTGGATTTTTCATCCCACCCATATAGAGAATCATTGCAACAAATTTTATCAAAATCGGTGAGATGGTCTGCCATACCTCTTTTTATTTTGGTTGATTTGATATGAAATTACCGTAAAGACAATTACTCATTTTTTTATTCTTATCTGATTAATTCCAAATTAATTAATAATCCACCAACGTAATATTCCTGGTAAACGCAGTGTCGCACATATTTTTTGCAGGGGTGTCAAAACACCTATTATTGAACGCATCCGCCATTTCGCATTTTCACAAAATGTCAATTTTTAGAAAAGAGTAGGAAAGTGTAATGTCTAACCTGTTAAAAATGTAATGTAATGATAAGAAGAATATTCAACCAATACCATATTCGGACTGTCTTCAAAACGACCACAACAATAAGAAGTCAATTAGCAAAAACCAAGCGATATCGCCACAACACCAAGAACTGCATCTCCCTGGGGCCCAATTCTTGAATCACTCGACTTTTAGTCGTATACAAAATACATTTCAGCAAAAAATTGTCGAAAAAAGAGCAAAGGAGGACGCACACGATACATAGGAAATTTCGCATCAGTGACAGTGCTTGAAATTTTTATATGTTGTGGATATTGAAATTCCCAACAATTAAATTAGCCTAAATCTTGTAGGTCTTTAAGTTTTCGAGATATGATTTTTTAAAGTTGCGGTTTTCGGGACATATTTTGACTAAAAAATTGATCAAATAGGGTGACCAGATTTATTTACAGAAAAGTAGGACAACCAGGACAAAAAAGCCTGATTTTTAATAAAAAAATCTGACATTTAACAAATATATTTATATATACTTTTCAGAAGAACCAATTTCTTTTAAAATATTGGGATTGCCCATCAAATAATTATAATATTCCTATTAGAATTTTCGATTGATAAAAAGCCGGACACGACAAAAAGGGTTGCTAAATTTTTTTTAAGTTGCACAAAATTAGTTCAAAATTAGTTCAAAATTATAAGCATATCAAAGTTCGAATTTTTTTTTGAAAGAGGTGTGACTTGACGTTAACCTGCACCCCCCACCAAATTTTTTTTTAAACAGGGTTACTAGTGGATTTTTTGAAATCCTTTTTGGTCATATTACGAATTAGAAATTAGTTCTTAATTTTGGGATAGTTGCTTTTCATTTTTCTTTACGCTTTAAATGAGGGGGTGTAGCTTGACGTCCCACTGCACCCTCCATTTTGAATATTAAAAAAAAACAAGAAGGAGTGTGGTTCAAAATTTTTAAATCAGTTTAAAATCAGTTCGAAATTGGTTCGAAATTATAGGCATATCAAAACTCGAATAAAAACAGGTTGTGTGGCTTGACTGATCTTTAAAAACGCTTTAGCGCATTGCTTTCAACCCAAAGAAGTACTCAACCTTGGTTTTACCAAAAACTCTTGTTTTCTTTTTAAACTGATTAAATGAAATAATGAAGGATGTATAAACCCTCGGAGAAAGCAATCATCATTCAATACCATATTTTATCAACTTGTTGATAATAAAATTTACAACAAAAAGTTTGAAGAGAATATTGGATTGTGAATAATCTTGATAGATTTTTGAGATCAAGAAATCCAAATATTATAATTTTTAGCAAACCATGACAAAAAATTCCACAATATACTTTCAAATTGTAAACTTTGGCCCATTAAAGATAAGTTATCAAATAGTTTCATGTGTTAACCTTTTAAAATCGTAGGATAATTATTTTATGGAATACAATAAATTATTTGTTTTTTAACTGATATTGTAATGCAGATACTTGTCAGCTTAAAAAAATTATTGAGTAAAACTTTTGAAACTGCTCTTGATTACCTATTTTAATTCGCCTTGTCTCTAAATTACAAGTGGAATAATTTATCAAGGGACATGATCAGCCAAACAAAAATATAACACCAGTAAAAAATAATTTGATGCAAAGAACTTCAACTTGGAATAAATTTGCTACCTATGGAGACTTGAATACCTTGAAAATTGTAAGCAAAAACCATCGGGAATACACCAAGTACCTGCACTTAAATGCAATTTTAAATGTTTTTTTATAGAAAATAAATGGTTATTAATTTAATTTCAAATGAAAACACTTATGAAAGAATTAAAGAACTAAAAAGGAACTTGCATTTTTTTATTTACCTTCGTGGTTAACAATAATAGTGGGTAATAATAAACAAACAATTTCACTTTTTATTTTGCATGACAACAACAAGCATGTTGGTGTTTTGGACTTTCATTGTCTATATTTTATTTATACACGACGTTTCGATCAGTACAATTTCTGATCGTCCCATTGTGTATATTTTATTTATACACGACGTTTCGATTAGAGATTGTACTGATCAAAACGTCGTGTATAAATAAAATATAGACAATGGAAGTCCAAAACACAGAGTTAATTTCAAACACATCATTGTCTCAAACTTTCAAACAACAAGCATATTGTCACATGTGCTTGGGTCACAAAATGTCTGCTCTGCAGCCAAGCCGCTTTAAAATTCAGTGCAGTAGGCTTCGGGCCTTCATAAACTTAGCAAGCCCACCTTACAAAATTCAAATTTTAATAATTTCAGACTTATATGCTTCTTAAGAGCTAATTTTGTTAAACATTTTTGTACTCTTTGAGTTTTTGAGAAAATTTAAAAAAAAAGGTGGGCTCGCTAGCTTTATATAAACCTAGCAAGCCCAACCTTAAATAAGGTTACAAATATCCGTTAAATATCTCAGAATTATGAGCTTCTTATGTGCTCCCTGAAAATGTAAAAAATTTTAACTTTTTTAGTTATTTAAAAAAAAAATGTTAGGGGCTCACTAGCTTTAACTATGTAAATCTAGCAAGCCCAACCTTAAATAAAGGTTAAAAATATCCATTAAAAATATCAGAATTATGTGCTCCATGGAAATATAAAAAAACTAAAGATTTTTTTACTTTTTTAGTGATTTAAAAAAAAATGTTATGGGCTTGCTAGGTTTATATAAAGATAGCGAGACCATAACATTTAAAAAAAAAAACACTAAAAAAAAAAATCTTTAGTTTTTTTCTATTTTCATGGAGCATATAATTCTGATATATTTAACGGATATTTTTAACCTTTATTTAAGGTTGGACTTGTTTATCTTTTTTTATATTTTCATAGAGCACATAATTCTGAGATATTTAACAAATATAGTTAACGTTTTTTTAGCACACAATTCTGGAATTATTAAAATTTGGATTTTATGAAGTGGGCCCGCTAGGTTTATGGATGTAGATGTGATAAAGTGCGTTTTGAGTCATTTATTAGAGGATAAACAAAATATTTTGGTTGAACCTGTTGATTATTCTTGGTATGTCATATGTCATTACCCATTACAACTTTAAGTTCACACATGTTAAACTAAAGAAATATTCAACTTTCACTATTAGTTACTACTTCGTGGACAATATTTTTGACCTATGAGTAGCTGGCATTGAAAGTTATAAAATAATAAAATAGTGTAAAGACCTTTACCGCAGAATTACCCCAGTATGGATTGATTATTATTGGTTAACGTCAAAATTGCACTGCCATCTTCGATCTGCCATTTTAAACTTTTTTTTGTGGTCTTCTACAATGTTTAGTAGGAAAAAGCATTATATTTTGTATATAATCCAAATGGATCTGCATTTTTGGATGATTATCGAAAGTTTGTCCTAGTTTGTAGGACAAGTATTTTTTGGTACCTAGTGTCTAAATTATTGTCTGGGGGGGGGTGGCTCATGAATTATAGTTTCAGGAAATTACTGAAAAAATGCACAATTTGTTTTGGACCTTAAAAAACTGTTTGATGGGTTATTGAAATTATATGGATGGAAGGGTGATTAAAATACCTTCAAAGCAAAATTTAAGTATTTAAAATTTAGGGGTGACTCTCACTTCTCAAAGAGGGTAAGGTTTACAAAAAATCAAACGGATCCTGTTGTCTTACTTTGAAACAAAATTGATGTACCTAATGTACACATTTTTTGTTTTTTTAACCAGGTAAATTTTAACCAGGTTATGAACGCACCCTTAGATAAAAATGAACGTACCCTTAGATGAAAAGGAAAAAATCATATGCATGACACCACCAAAGATGACAGACAGATGATAAAACGGAGATTTTTATTAAACAATTGCCTTAAATTATTTCCATCTTTCTCTAGAGTAATGTTTATAGCTTGCTGCGTGTCTCTGCTTAAACAAAAACGTTACCCCTTAATGCTAAAATATTTTAAGCCTTATATTACCATCATGGCTTTACCATTATAAAAGCTTATTTAAAAGCTTTTTTTTATGAAAAAATTATTAAATTTAGGTATGGTATAACAAGTTACCCCTTCTAGGGTCCCTAAGACCCCAAATCCGTCTGCGCCGGTTGGTTTTTTGGTAATTATGCAGTATACGGTTTTCTGCCATTTTTGATTTTTTTTTGAAAAATTCTTTATGGGGGCACCTTCTAGGGTCCCTGGGACCCCAAATCCGCCTGCGCCCGATTTTTTTATTTTAACGAGAAAAAAGGGTGCCCCGGGGGGGTTGTAAAGTGTTTTTTTAATTGTTTTGGGTTGGTTTGGATTAGGTTGGGTTGGACTGTGTTGATTTGGTTTGTTTTAGTGAAAAAAAATTAAAAAAAAAACAAAAAAAATTAAAAAAAAGCCAAACGGCGCAGACGGATTTGGGGTCCTAGGGACCCTAGAAGGTGCCCCCATAAAGAATTTTTCAAAAAAAAATCAAAAATGGCAGAAAACCGTATACTGCATAATTACCGGGTTTTTTTTATTTTTTTTGGGTTTTTTAAATTTTTTTTCACTAAAACAACCCAAACCAACACAGTCCAACCTGACCCAAAACAATCAAAAAAACACATTACAACCCCCCCCCCCCCTGGCACCCTTTTTTCTCGTAAAAAAAAAATCGGGCGCAGGCGGATTTGGGGTCCTAGGAACCCTAGAAGGTGCCCCCATAAAGAATTTTTCAAAAAAAATCAAAAATGGCAGAAAGTATACTGCATAATTACCCAAGGTATTGTGACTATGAATTAGGAATGCTAAATAAAGGATTTATATATATTTGTCCCTCTTCCATGTTCAATTGTGTTAGCTTAGGTTAACTCAGTACCCTCTCCAGATAGGCCGATCAACTCATACCGATTTAGTGTCCTTTTATCCACCTTCGCCGCCATTTTCACTCAAAATTGACAGATAATCCATTAGTTTTCTGTCAAAATGGCGGCGAAGGTGGATAAAAGGACACTAAAACGATAAGAGCTGATTGGCCTATGTGGAGAGGGTAATGGTTAACTGAAAGGCAGATGTCTACCACAGAGTACGGAACAGGGTGATCCATGTGTCTACACATTAAGTTTTCTCAAGGTTTTTTTTAAATACAAAATAAAAATCTCACTTACGTTTTCCTTGTTTGACAGTGTACGTCAAATTTGAGAAAGCTAGGTCCACTTTGGGTCTGTCGGGCAAGTGGGTTAACTTTTTGGGCTGTGCTGGTTGAATCTGCACCCTCACGTCCGGGGACCTATTTGTTAATTTAATCCTTTCACTCATTTTGTTTAATACGAAATAAACATAAAAAACACGGGATTTTTTTCATGCAAATTAACTATTTTGCCCACTCTCAGAATTAACTCGTTTTCAAAAAATTCATAAAAACAATGTCCAAAGTACAAATTTCAAGTATCCAAGTATGCCAACCCAGAGAAAAAAACGCAGTGCCACTGTTTAAACAGAAAACTATTGCGCTTATAGTCCCTTTACATATTTGAAATCAAAATAGAAAGAAGGATAACACTTTAAAGTTAAACAAAAAATGACTAATTTTAACTTGTCTCTTAATCCTAGATAATGGCTATCTTTGTTTCGAGCACGCACAAGGCATGCACATACTACTTTATTTTCACAACAGAAAAAGCGAAAATAAGTAAACATTTGACAGATAAAAACATATGAGAGACGAGTACTGGCGGAAACCCGCGAAAAGACGGAACAAAAGCCTTTGCGTCATTGAAGGTTAGTCGTTTAAGTGACAGAGGTTCTCCCGAGGTGAGAGCTAAGTTGCGGTGCTATATTGAGTGAGTAAAGGCATACATTATAAATGTCATCCCCACTTTTCTCCATTATTATATTATGTATGCTACAAAAGTATTTTCCTACGACCACATACGAAAATCATGAATTTCAGACACTTAGGTTCCTTAGAAACTATTAAATTTCACATGTGTGCAGACATATTTCCGCACATATGTAGAAAAGTACTTTTCCGCACTTGAGTGGAAAAGTGTGTTGTTGAAGATAGGTAGAGCTGTCAACATTACTTTTCCGCACATGTGTTGCAAAGTACTTTTTCTTACGAGCAGATAACTTTTCCGTACGATTTTTTGTTTTAAAAGTTGTACTTTTCCGCACGATTTTACTTTTCCGCCCGATTTTTAATGTAACGTACGATTTCCACTTTAAAGAACGATAGGTACTATTTTGCATTCAGAAAATTCATAGCCTTAACCATTAAAATTAAAAAGGCACACGCAGGCACTTTGGTAAAAAAAAATCGTGCGGAAAAGTTCATTTTTGTATTGTTAAAAATGAATATATTTAGGACTAATTAAATGATTTATGTAACTATTCTATCTTATGTGTCATTTTGTAGGATTATTATAAAATCGTTGTGTATTAAAAACATTTTTTTTGTAAATAAGATGGACAAAAACACTCGTAGGAAAAACATTGTACATAACTCTTGCGGAAAATTCCTTTTCCACCCGTGACGGCTTGCCCGAACTCCGCTTCGCGTCGTTCCTGCAACTGCCGTCGCGTGCGAAAAAGTATCACTTTCCGCACCGTAAATAACTATTCCACACACGTGCGGAAAAGTAAAAAGATGTTTCAAGGACCAATAGCTAAAGTAATTAGTGTAAATCTTGAGTGGTCGTGGGTAAAATAGCGTACATAATTCGTGATAAAGTGACTTTCTAACACTCGTGTGTTAGAAAATAAACATACTCGTGTGAAATTTGTCACTTTTTATTAAACTTGTTATTTTTCAAAATATGTATGTCAAATTTGATAAATGTCATTAAAAATGTCATTTTCATAAATATATGTATAATATGCCCATGATATGATAAATATTTTTAAAGATATAGCGCATTAAAGGTGGCTACATGTATTTAAATTAGTAACGGAGAAAAGTGGGGGGACACAACTGCTATTGATTTCGCAGTTTAGAGAGCGTTCTTGAAATGTGTACTAATTTGTAAAAATACAATTTTTTTTTATAAAGTAATCTAAAATCGAAAACACTCAGACAAATATAATTTTGATTTTAAATTTTACTAAATTCACCCAATACCTTGTTGGCTACTATCGACGCACCAAACTGTCAAGTTAATATTTGAAATATATATCAGTCAAAGTTAGTCAGTTGTATGACAACAGACAGATATTTTAAAAAAGAATCGAAAAAAGTTTTTGAAAAGGATAAAATTCTTTGATAACGGCAGTAGAATTTCTGCCGAAACGTCAGATAAGTACTTAGATTCTAGTTAGGATTTGCGTGTGTGTAGGCAAATTTTTTATCTTATTTAAACACCACTGACAAACGAACAAATTTTTTTTTTCTTTAGGAATTTACGCAGTGGGTTTTAACATATTTTTGAAAAAATTTCCTTAACTTAGTGGCGAAAAACCCAAAAAAAGTAGTTTCGACATTATGAATCCGCCACAAACATATAGATTTTAGTCACACTTACTGTCAAGTAAGTAAGAAAATCATTCCAGGCTGAATATCACCTTAAAACCAGAACCCGCACAGGTGTTTTTCAGCGAATGTTTAATTTTTTTGATGAAGAAAAATGGCAACCCAGGCGAAAATTTTTGTAAAAAGTACAATTTTAAGTTTTGCAAAATTTATCCAGGTTATAACATAATGGCAAATTCAAGGTTTCACCTTTTTTTATACAAAGTTTCCATAAAAAATCGGAATTCCATTACTCTCTTAACCGTCAGGGTATATCCCGTTTGCCGTCACTCACCGAAAATAGCCACTATCAAAAAGGAAAGATTCCTTATCTCTCTCGCTCTCATAATGTTTATTAGAAATACGATCTCACCCAGGATGAGTTCAATGGTGAAACAGATTTAAATTACAATGAACTTGTGTAAAGGTTGTTCCATATGAATTTATTCCAAAAAGTTTCCATAGCAGAATAAATGAGAAAAATGTAAATATATAGACATATTTGTATGAACTGCTGACCGCTTACTAAAGTCATTAACTTCTTAGGTTGTTATGTGAGCAAATATCTACCAGACGTATATTCTAGCAACATTTTATAATTTTTAAATCTAATTAATTCAAAAAACGTCCATTTTGCGTCATGAAGACAAAATAAATAAGTAATAAAAAAAACGTTTTAAATTTTATGTAAGGCATACACAAAATTGAGATACAAAAAATTTGCACGTAGGCCATTTAAAAAAAAAATAAAAACCTCCTTTACTTGTACTAAGAAAAAAGACACCAGCAATTGAGCTGGGTTTCCACAGGCAAATAAAAATAAAAATAGGAAATAAAAATTAAAACAAAATAAGAAATAATTCTGATTTATACAGCCAAATAAAAGTAAGAATAAAAATGACTATGAACCAAGTTTTTAAAAATTTCAATTTATTATTTTTATTTCTGCTCTATAAACGTCTACACTCTCCCCATAAGATTCACTTTTATTGTGATTTTAATTATTATTTTAATTTTTATTTGCCTGTAAAAACCCTGCTTGAGAGTCAACAAAATAGCAAACGTTACACGCTATCAGTTATACCAGGTGTCCCAAGGTGAGTAACCTATTAGAATATTTTGGAAACTATACAATGGAAACTTTTAAAACTTTCTATTCGAACATAAAAGTCCATGTAAACCATCTTTATGAAATACTTTCATATATGCAGTGTTGCCATTTGCAGCAAAACTTGGCAACAACTTTCTTATTTTAAATGGAACACTCTGTATATTTTTGCATTTTTGGATTCTACAAAATATTTAAGTTACCTTTAAAATCTTATGTATAATGTCCTATACCTATGTTCAACTGTTTTTAAAATATTGACATAGGTGAACATTGACATTTTTTAACTTTGACAGCCCGTAACATCGAAACGGTAAGGATAGAGCAAAATGGTTTTTACATTCCAATCTTGGTTTTTCATAAGCTATCGTTTTATATCTAAACCCAGGGTTAAAATATCCCAAGGTTAGTTTAACCCTGGGTTAAAAATAGTATAAAACGAAAGCTTGTGAAAAACCGTTTTGCTCTATCCTTAACCGTTTCGATGTTACGGGCTGTGTAAAAAATGTCAATTTTCACCAGTCAATATTTTAAAAACAGTTAAACATAGGTATAGGACATTATACATAAAATGTACTTAAAATATTTTGTAGAATCCAAAAATGCAAAAATATACAGGGCGTTTAATTTAAAATAAGAAAGTTGTTGCCAATTTTTCCTGCAAATGGCAACACTGCAAATATGAGAGTATGTCATAAAGATAGTTTACAAGGACTTATGTTAGAATAGAAAGTTTGAAAAGTTTCCTTTGTATAGTTTCCAAAATATTCTAATAGGTTACTCACCTTGGGACACCCGGTATACTTGACGCATGCCCTCTAGAGTAAAAATAAGGAGCCTGGTAGATAACGTTATGCGTTAACGCATTGAATGTTACTTGCGGTTAAACACCGCTTCCATTGCTTGAAAGAAAAGGATAAGGGGGTTGTGTGACATAACATAATTTGGCACTCCTACCTGACTCATTGAGTTAGAGCACCATAAGTATATAATTTTTCATTTTGTCAATGAAATGTAAAAACCAAATTAAAAAATTAAATTAAAAGTAAGAATTCACTAATGCACAAATTTAGCATGGCATTATTATGCATTACTTTTTTTGGTATTTTTTCACGGGTGAGGGTAGCAGATAGGGAGGTGGTGGCAGTAAAAAATTAATCATTTCATCCCATTTGAGATTTATATAGTTTTGATAGACACACCAAACACAGTTGGTCTAGAGAGGGGTTTTAAGAAAAAAAATCTACAATCTTTTAAACATTGATTTTTGTTTTCGATACATGGCCAACTACTATTTACCGTAAAAAGTAAAATCCCCTATGTAACCCTATTCTGGGGGGCTATTTTTGAAAAATATTCTGAAAATCTTAAATACCAACTCCCTATTTTGACTTCATATTTGAATTCTCGCTGAAATTCTCTTTCCAATGGTACTCCATATCATAAGGTTTACTTTACTAATTTTCGAGATATTGACTTTCAAAATGTCAAAAATTCAATTTTTAAATGCCCATATCTTATAAACTAAAGAAAATATCTCAATTGTGTCTATTATCAACTTTGAGACTTTTTTAAGAGCAAATAAAAAATGATAAAAGTTTGACGTTTGCACATTCCTATTTACAGTTTATTGATTTTGAGTAATTTTGACGATATTATTCCAAAAATATGAATGAGAAGGTCAAATTGTCAAACTGTTGCAGTTTTTTATTTCTTGGTAAAAAACCCTTACAAACGATATTAAACGCAATAGAGATATTTTCTTTAATTTCTAAGATATGTTCCTTTAAAAATTTAATTTTTGACATTTTAAAAGTCAATATCTCGAAAACTAGTAAAGTAACCTTATGATATGGGGTAACATTGGAAAGAGAATTTCAGCGAAAATTAAAATATGAAGTTAAAATAGAGAGTTGCTATTTAAGATTTTCACAATATTAAATAAGGGCTACATAGGGGATTTTACTTTTTACGATAAATGGTAATTGGCGATGTATCGAAAACAAAAATCTATGTTTAAAAGATTATATATTTTTTTTCTTAAAACCCCTCTCTAGACCAACTGTGCAAAGATAACAAAAACAATATTTTCGGACGTCCAGGTCGGGGCTTTTTCTACAGGGAGGCCCCGAAACTTGCAAAAAATAATAGCTATATGAACTCATTTCATCCCATCTGCAATTTATATTAAAACAATCTACTTACCTCAGGACTTAAAAAAAAAATCAAACGGTACCCGCTTATGGCAGGGCGTTTACGAGTAGTCACAAATATTTATGATACATCAAAAAGTTAGTCATTTCATCCCTTTTATAATTAGTGCTATTATGTTAAGGTCCTCACCGAGACAACAAAAAAAAATATGGCACTCCTCGAGGTGGGGACTTTTTTTACATGGAGGTCTCAAAACTTGCAAAAAATAATAGCTCTATGAAGTCATTTCATCCCTTTTCTGATTTGTGCTATTATGTTAAGGGCCACACCAAGATAACAAAAAAAAATATTACACACCTCTGGGTGGGGGCGTTTTTTACAGGGAGGCGTCAAAACTTGTACAAAATAATAGTTTTGGGGCCTCTCTGTAATAATTTACCCCACCCAGAGGTGTCCAATAATTTTTTTTGTTATCTTGGTGTGGCCCTTAACATAAAAGCACTTATCAGAAAAGAAATGAAATTGGTTCATATAGCAATTATTTTTTGCAACTTTTAAGGCCTCCCTGTAAAAAATGCCCCCTCCCAGAGGTGTGGAACAAATTTTTTTGTTATCTTGGTGTGGCCCTTAACATAACAGCACTATATATTAACATATTAGCCCTAATCAGAAAAGAGATGAAATGACTTCAAAGAGCTATTATTTTGTGCAAGTTTCAGGACCTTCCTGTAAAAAAAGCCCCACCACCTGAGCACCATAATATTTTTACTTAATTCGTATGCATGTAAACTACAGTCTTATACTAGTTATAATGTGGATGAAATCATACACCTCAATTGCCCCCACCTCTCTATCTATAGTTAGTACCTCGATGGTGAGGGAAGATTGGCAGTGATGGGAGTAATTTACTTTACTTTGCATTAATTCATTAATTTTTTAAGTACGACATATTTTAAAATAATGTTCAAAAACATAATGAACCTCTAAAATAGTAAATGCCACATAAAGGTAAATATATTTGTTGAAGCAAAATAATGGGAATCCCTTTCACTTTAAAACTCTGAGAACTGTATGCTATATTTTGACCCCCCAGTTAGCGCCGTTATTATTAATGTTAGAAAAAAAGGTTAAAAACAAGACTTGTATAACTGTTTGCATACTTTAAGAGTTACCTCTTTAAAATAGTTAAATGTCATCGCAAATGTCAAATTTTGACACCAAGTTTGTTATTTTAAATGAAACACCCAGTATTTCATAAAATTTTTGAATCGGCCGTTCCTTTATGATTCCAAATATACCAAATATGTTACTTCTATCTATAGGGTGTTCCAAAAAAAACCGGTCTTTTTTGATTGCCTATAAGTACCACACTAATTGTCCGACATTCGAAATTTAACATTTTTTTGAAAAAGAGGACTTAATATTTTATACAACTAATGTCGAAACTGACATTTCCTTAAAATTCAAGATGGCGGACAGTTTTGAAAAATGGGTAATTGTGACCCGCCTTGGAAAATTTTTATGTTCGCCACTATAATAAAACTGAGATGTTCGCTAAATAGCCTTATTGTTTCTACGTATTTACACGTAATATTTGTTTAAATCCGTTAAGAAATAAAAAAGTTCTACAGTTTTACATTTCATACTCTTTGTGTGATAAAAGACTTTCTCACTAAGTCAACTTTATTCGACGGGATACATGTTCGTCAAATAATATGGGAAAAAATTCTAGTCTTAATTCCAAAACTGTCATTTCTTTAAAATTCAAGATGGCGGACTATTTAAAAATTGGGTTTGTTTACCCCCTTGGAAAAAAAATGTGTACGCTACTGTAATAAAATTGATATGTGCACTAACCCAATAAACATTTGGACCTTACAGCGACGTCGCCTCAGGCGACCCGACATCGACTGCCGACTTCGTATGTCGTACCTGACGACCCAAATTTCTACCTAAATGGAGCATACGAATTTGGGTCGTAACGACGGCGGCTGCCGACCAACCATAAAGCAGGAGAGTTTATTAAAACTGACGTTAAAATTTTTTTACTAGAAATGTAGTGGAGAAAAATTGGACAAGTTGACAAAGTAACATTGATAATAATTGACTTTTAAGGAATGTTTCACATCGAAATTTCCATGCGACGGGTATTTTACTGATAAATATAGTAAGGTTAGGTGGGAAAAAATGCGTGGGCTTCAAAAATAAGGCAAGTTTGATGTTTTTTGTATTTTTTGGCAAAAAAAAGAAGCTTTAAAACTATGATTTTCAAGTCATATTTTAATACATATCATAAAAACTAGCATTAAAATTACAAAAATTATGTTATTTGATCATAAATAACCGCTAAAATCTAATGGCGGCCAGCGTTCCATCCTCCGTTTGGCAAAAAAATGGTGTAGTTACTCAATGCACCTAATTGGCCGGCGTCGGTTAACAAGAACCCCACAAAAATACGTCTCATCGACGTCTGCAGATTAGAATTCCAATGCCCGACAAAATTGCAACCTTGAGTCATTTGAACCACTAAAATTCTCCCACCGAACGACGTTTGGCTCTAACGTTTTTGGTAATGCCTAAAATACGGAAATTTTGGAACACTTAAAATTTTGACAACTTTCACAGCCGCTGTGGTAGTGTTTAACAACCACTACCACTACCACGCATCGATTTTACCAGAGTTTTTGGAGCACATTAAAAACTGTAACTTTAAAAAAAAAATTAGAGATCAGAAAAAATAAAAAAATTTGGTTTAATTTTACAAAATAAGCGTTTTATATGTTGGAATCTGGTAATATTTTATTATTTTTAAAATTAATTGCGCCAAAATTCTCTAAAATTAATCAGAAAAATAACCACAACCACAACGAAATGGATTCGTAGCTTACGGCAGTGATAGTGGTTAACTACCACAACGGAATGACGTCTAGTTATTGCGCAGACGCACTAATTACCGAAACCACTACGAAGTGTCAAATAAGCGTTCCAAAATATCGCTAATATCTAAGCTAATTCAGATACTTGCACAAGAACAACAATAATCGATCAACTTCGTGGAAAACAACGAAGAAGTCCGAGATGGAGCGCTGACCCAGTCCTGAAATTTGTTTAACCTAATGTAAGTATCTATCTCAATAAGACACGCTGGCTGACGACCGTACACATTACCTACAATAGGTAGATGCCAAAAATGACTATCTTTAAAATAAGTAAATCAAGACTGGGCAAATACCTCTTTGGCTTTACTTACCACTGTGTTTTTTATATCCATAAGTAGTTTGTTCCTTTTTCTATATTTTCAAAAGACGGTTTTTTTTAATTTCCAAATTCATAACCTAAAAGTGAGGTTAGGTTCCCAACAGACAACTTTCGTCACATTTTTTTTATGTAATTGGCCGTTGCGACATGACGTTGAACCGAGGCAGGAATCTGTTCAGAAAAATTGACCAAATGAACAAGGAAAGACATCAACGACGTTCAGACGTCAGAATTTTTTACTTAAAATTACTTCCACTCAAAAACGTCGCTACCAACAACACTGAAAAGCCGGAAATTTTACTACAAATCACTTTCAAGTTGGTGACCGTCGGATGACGTCTCCGGTGAAGACTTCCAAATGCCAACGAAAACACGACGATAATTCGAGGTCGTATGAATAACTACAATATTTTTTACATAAAGTGACGTCGCGATTGGTGCAAATTTGGTCGGAAGTCAGAAAAATGTTTATTGTGAAATAGCCTTATTCTCTCAACGCATACACATATGTAACGCTTGTTTAAATTGGTTAAGAAATAAGACGCCATCTTGAATTTAAAAGAGATGTTATTTTGACGTTAGGAAATAAAAGTAAGGCTTTTAGCTTGTCAGAAAGTTTTAATGTTTTTTCAAAACTGTATCCCGTCAACTAAAAAACGACCTGTGGTCAGAAAGAGGCATCAAATGTAAAACTGGGGAACTTTCTTATTTTTTAACCGATTTAAACAAACGTTACATGTAAGTACGTAGAAAGAATAAGGCTATCTAGCGCACATCTCAGTTTTATTACAGTGACGTACATAAAAAAATTTCAGGAGGGTCAAAATTACCCATTTTTTAAAACTGTCGGCCATCTTGAATTTTAAGAAAATGTCAATTTTGATGTTAAGGGCATAAAATCGGAAGTTTTCTTATTCAGAAAAACTTTAAACTTCAAATTTCGGAGAATTAATGTGGGAGTTATAGGCAATCTAAAAGTCCGTTTTTTTTTGGAACACACTATATATTAGTTTGCGAGAAAAATGACAAAATCCTTACTATAAAGCCAATATCCTAGAGAGAGAATAATCTAAGCTTTAGTCCCTCTCTAACACATTATACTTAAGGTGAGGATTTTTGCATTTTTCTTGCAAACTAATATAGATAGAGGTAAAGTGTTAGGTATTTTTGAAATTAGGAAGGAAAGGGCGATTCAAACATTTAACAATATAGGACGTCAAAATATAGCAGGACACTCTATATACAGTTAAAAACATAGCTTTGCATGTAGACCATATTTATTTAATTTGATGTTGTTTACCTATCCTAGATAATTAGAAAACAAATGCGCTGCAAATAATTTAAAAGTTTACTCACCAAATTTTTCCTTTCTTAATATTCGGAGAAAACCAAGTTTTTATATCCATTGCTCCGAGTTTAAAAATACACTAGTTAGATAGGTCCTTTTGCACTAAAATCTCACTGCACAAGCTATAAACTAAAAAAATTTGCAAGAGTACAAAAATTATTTTAACACAGCTTTAAGAACGAGAATAGCGACATTATTTTTTTTATTTCAATGTATAGCTTTTACAATACAAAAACATGGCGTTACACTGTGTTTGTTAAAAACTAACTTATTCAAGTAAATAAACTGAAAACTATTGAATAACAATATTGCGAATTTGACTCCTCTTCCGAATAAACAACTATCACTTTACCAAAAGTTAAACCTGCTTGAGTAAGGTAAAATTTTAGACCATCAAGTATCAGAAACGTACAGGTACAGTTTAAAGAAAAGGTATTAAATAGCATTTTCATTTGCTTGAAAAAAGCATCAAAAGGAACTAAAAAGTTTTGCTCAGAAAAAAAAAACACGAAAAACGAAAAGTTATAAAATTTTCGAGATAATTTTACTAGTTTCACAAGAAGGAAAATTTTTACTACTTTAAATGTGAGATAAGAACGCCAAGGCTGCGTGTGCCAAGGCTCAGTAAACCAGGTGTTAATAGCCCCCTCCCCGAAGTGCTGGGGAGTTGATTCTAGCCGGTTTACTCGCCTGTGAGGGAACACCAGAAGGACCCTCCCACAACCAGGAGGTAACACAGGGAACCGAACAGGTACCCAGTTGAACCTAATGATAAGGATCAACAAGGAACTGTTAAGGACCCAGTAGATCTTCTTCAACACAAAAGGTCCGACAAGGAACTGCACAAGTACCCATTGGACACTCTACAAACGCACTTTGGCCAAGGAGCTCAGGAAGCTCCAGGTCAAAGTCGTGGTCAGCATGGACGGTCCAACCGAAACAGAGTTGACTGAAGAGCACCTGCTCGAAGTCCTTGCTGGGCAGGAAGGATGTGAGATCAGTAGCAGGGCTCCTAACAGGACACTGTAGCCGCAACAAGCACCTAGAGACGCTGGGAATCGCCGGAGACTCAGTCTGACTCTGGCCAGGTCAAGAGAGTCGCACCTTGGCAACTATCTGTTGGTCCCAGGCGATGTAAGAAGGTTGCAGCCCAGAAAAATCTGATATTTTGCGAAAGAGGCAGGCTTCCAGGGCTAAACCATGTACAGTGGGTGTGCAACGGGCCCAGCAAGGTCTACGTAGATGGGAATTGTTCCGCCCGCACTTCTACATTTATTCATTCAATGCAAGATAAGTGATACGAGAAATTTTTGTAAGCAAAAATTAAAAAAAAAAGCTTTTCTAGGTATCAAGGGTTGGGGTAGGACATAAGGATTGTCTCCAAAAAAAAGGTCATACAGTTAATAGATTTGGAGTAAAATATTTCTAAAATACATAATCATAATTGAAATTTTACAGACCATACCATATCAAACAAAAAGCTACAGGGGAGATGTCATTGTTTAAAACTTTTTTTTCAACAATTGTCAAAAATATTCCCAATCAGGTATAATTTTCAGCATCACTTGAAAAATTTAATTAACAAGTCCCAACAACACCCTATATTCCTCCTGGGTCTATATCACATGGTTATTGACTTTTAACAAATTGGTGGGACGTATTTTTTCGCAGACTTCTTTAACATATGGGTAACTCTACAGAAATTACTAAACTTCGTATTCGCTTTTTAACTACAAGATATTTAATTATTTTTTTTTCTTAAAAAATAAAAAGCTCAAATTTTCCCTTTAAAAAATTATTAGTTTTTTTAAAATTTTTTTCATGTTTAAGGTCCCATGTCGTGTCTGATGAAAATATCAATAGCAAAGCAAAAAAAAATATATTGAAAGTTTTTACAGCTCAATACACTGACCGAGGGGGTAACCACTAGTAGTTCAGAAAATGTGACATGATTGCCAATTTTGTTGAATTGTCAGTGATTGCAGGGGACTGCCAGGGCTGCAAGGGACTGCGAACGGATATGATTTGTGACATTATTGCCAACAGTTAGTTTCTTTATACGGGCCTCTTAAACCGCTTTTATATTAGGGCGGTTTAAAAATTTTGTCGTATAAACACCACTAAAACGGTTTTAAACACTAAATCGACTTTATTTTAAAGCGATTTAAGTAAGCGGTTTATCGCTTTAAAGCCCATTTTAGGATCGTCATAACCATTTTAAAAACGTTTTAGTGCATTTCTTCCAGCCTAAAGAAATACTCACCCCTGGTTTTCCGAAAAATATGTTGCTACCTAAGTTGTTTTATTTGCTTTTTCTTTAAACTGACATATTTAATGACATTTAATGAAGGACATATAAACACTCGGAAAACACGTTTTTAATGTTGATGACAAAACTAAAATCGTAAAAATCAATGATGTTATAGCGCCGCAAGCGAAAATTTTTAGCAATTTAAATAAAATTCTTCAGAAATGTTGCGGGTTAGCTTAACTGCTGAGGAGGGGGGGGGGTAAAATAAAAGTTTTTATTATGGATGGGTTCTCAACATCATGTCTTAAGGCACCGCAGGCAAAATTTTTGAGAAAATTATACAATGACATTTTCTACACGTTTTTTGTAAATGTGACCTATCAAGAATATAATGGGTCGCTGCTCTAATAGATTTTGATAAAGGAGAGTATAAAGCTTATATTTCCACCTTTTACATTAGTAATAGAATAACATCTGTATTGTTTAACGACTTTTTAATACTCAACGTTTACTTGTTTCTGTATTTAAAGTTTTTAAGTAGCAGAGAGAGGTAAAAAGGTATATCGGCTTCTTTAATATCGGTGTCAACATGTACACGGCGTACTAAAAAAGCATTCCATAAGAAAGTACGTAAATGCTTCTATTTTATATTTGACCAAAAGCTACTTTACTTTGGCACATTCTGTACACATTAAAATATTGTGATCCTGTTTAACTTGTATTTGTTTGAAAAAATCGAAAATTAATGTTGTCGTCTTTGGAAATTTTTAACATTTCTCATAATGATCGGCGTATGTTAATTTGAATTGTTTATTTTAAAAATTAGATAAGCATTCTTTTGTCTGTTTTAATAACTTTAAATTTTAAAAAAAAGGTACCAAGTTGTTGTAATTCACCAAATATTTGCAAAATTAACTTTGTTTCTTACAGAGATTTTTTTTTAAAGTAAAACCATCTTCAAAACCAATAATATGTACTTTTAATCGCGTCTATTTTAAAATCCAGTTTATTAAAGCTTCTTATGCCGCTAGTAGGAATAAGGAGCTTTTTTGAAGACCGATCCCCTCCCTCTACTTCACTTACTTCATCATTGTTTAACCATTTACTATTGGTCATATCTACGCTGATGTTTTATGAAATTAGTAGGATATGACGGACTGGAATTTGTGGAATTAAAAGGTAGAATTAGCACTGAAATAGGGCCATAAATCAGCGGAATGGAAATAGGGGTTTGTCTTTCTTAGAAACATACTGGTGGGGGGTTTAAAAAGAAAAGGGTAAAGTGTAGAAAATATAATGGTGCGGCTGTGGATGGAATAAGGATGGATCATGAAAACCCAAGGGTCATTCCATAAAATAAGGGCAAATCGGTATGAGGTGAGTTCTCAGAATTTAAAAAAAAATTAATCATAGGGTGACTACACCTCAAGTAGTCCAAAATATTAGTTTTCACAACTAGTCGCTAAAATAGTGCTTTTTTTACAAGCGTTGGTTTAAATAACGAGCGCAACGAGGTATTTGAAAACGCGAGTAAAGAAAAGCACAGTTTAGCCGCGAGTTGTTAACACTATTTTTTTTAAATAACTTTATCAAAAAATCCAAGAAAAACAGGAAAATACTTTTAAAAATCTCGAAAAAAGAGCACTTTACGCTATAAATCAAGGCGGCTGATAAATGAAATAACAATGGTTTCCATAGCGATGTGCCTTTTTACTAGGTAACATTCATTGTTGCGACATTTTAATCTTTGACAGTTTGATATTTTGACGATGTTTTTGAATTATTTTTTTGAAAATACTTGGTGAAAACTGGCGGAAATGGCTTAATTCTTAGACAAGAATAATTTGATTTTTTCAATATTACTATTTCCTGCCATTTCTCTTTAATTTTGGGTAAAAAATTGCAGAAATCCTTCTTTGCACCCGTGATCAAAAAAAAAGTTTTTTTTTATCGGTAACCAAAAAAACCATGATTTAGTTATCTGAAGACATTTACTAGGGGGTCAAAGTTCAGTTTTAAAAGTTTTGTAGAGGTAAAAACTGAGGAAGCTGGCGCTTCAACAACAACATTTATTTTTAATAGACAATATTAGGTTTATTAGGGCGTACACATATTTTTTAAATTTGCAGTCCAACGATTCAATATTTTTTTTCGTTAAAGGCAAAATTTTTGAAATTCGTCCAAACTAAAAATATTGTAGCCCCTCAAAGGCAAAAAGTTTTAGCAAGCCAGAGTAATATTGAGGAACTCGAGTCTCTTGCCTTTATATTCATGTAAAAAAATGTGAAAAAGTTTCGTCTTCATGACGAAATATTTTTTTTTTCTACAAGCTACTCGGAGAAAATAGCGTTTTTAACGATTTTTAAGTGACAGAAGAGCCATGTTTGACTAAACCGATTTCAATGAAACAAATACTCAAGGCAAGCTTAGAGCTTGGTTTTGAATAATGAAGAAAAAAAAGTTGTGTATTTTTCTTGTAGACTTAAATTTTGTATGAGTGCGGTAACTGTTTTTGCGCAAGTCATTTTTGATTTATTTAATGCAACATTATCATCTAGCCTTACAACTACTTCTGTAGTATTACAACATACTATACACTTAAAATTATGATTTTGATAAGGAAAATAGATGAAAAACCATAATACATAATAATCATATAATTTAAATTAATTACATTTCTTATTTTTAAAAAAAATACAAAATAAAATTAATATGTATTGCAATGCAAACAATAAAATAATAATAATTTATAATATTAAAAAAATTCTTGTTCTAAATCAATTCATAACGTAAAAATATTAAAATATTTTTTTTGCTATATATATTTTTTGGATGGTTATTTTTAATTTTTTTTTTCTTTAAAATTACTCATTGTTTTTTGTATTTATTTTTAAGACTGAAAACTACTTATATTTTTATCTTTAATTTATTATTAATCTTATTGTAGCTTTTACTAAAAATATTTTATTGTTGTTTTCAATACACTATTAAGTTATTTTTTTCAAACAGTAACAAATGTAAAAAATGTTAATATAATATTAATATTACATAAAATTTTATGTTGGGTATATTTTATTCTTGAAGTTTTTTAATAATATCAATTATTGTTATTTTATTTTTTGCGTTGCATTGCATATTGATTTATTTTTGTATATTTTTTCAAAATAAAAATTTTTATTAATTTAAAGTATATGATTATTATGTATTATGGTTTTTTAATGATTATTCATATATTCTCCCTATCAAAATCATATAAAATATAATTTTTAGTATATAGTATTATTTTGTTGCACCTTATAAATACGAAAGAAGTAGTTCTAAGGCTAGATAATAATGTTGCATTTTTTTTGATGAAAAACAGTTAACGCACTCACCCAAAATTTAAGTCTATATGAAACATACACAACTTTTTTTTCCTCGTTATTTAAAACCAAGTCTTAAGCTTGCCTCAAGTGTTTGTTTCATTGAAATCGTTTCAGTCGAACATGGCTGTTTTGTCACTTAAAAATCATTAAAAACGCTATTTTCTCCGAATAGCTTGCAGAAAAAAATATTTCTTCATGAAGACGCAAGAGACTCGAGTTCCTAAATATTACTTTGGCTTGCTAAAACTTTTTGCCTTTGATGCGCTACAAAATTTTATTTTTTTTTTTGCAATAAGCGAAAAAAAAAGGCCCTTTGGACAGCAAATTTAAAAAACATGTATGTGCTTTAATAAACCTAATATTTTCTATTAAAAATAAACGCTACCTTCCTCAGCTTAAGAGATACAATTTCTTTTTAAATACCTATACAAACCATTTAAAACTGAACTTTGACCCCTCTCCAAAAAAAACGGTGGGGATGTGGAAAACAAAAATTATTTTTGCTTGAGATGATGACCCTATGATTATTTTTTTTATATTCTGAGAAACCACCTTATACCGATTTGCCCTTATTTTATGGAATGACCCCCAAGTATTAGTTTTTGATAATCTTACTTTCTACTCTATTTTTTTATTGATTTTTCTTCAGTGTTAATAAAAAATACACATTACCCTAATCTAAATAAAAGCTAAACCTTAAAAACTTACTGCTCTCCTAGTATTTCTTCACAGTCTTCCTTATCAGTGCTGTTCTCTGTTTATGTGCCTCTGTGGTTAAGCTCTTCTTGTAGGGCTTAAGTTCGTCGGTACCAAAACCAGGGGTCCACATATTGTAATTACGAGTGAGGTATTGTTGGACATCTTTTACCTGAAATTTTTGTTTTTTTTTTGTCTTGTACCGGTTTTTTATAAACGCACACCATCATTTTTTGATATTATTTGTGATAACAAAACTGAATGAAGTTAAAAAAAAATTATGTCTCCCTGTATGCAAATGATCTGTTTTTTTAAATGGGACACCATGTATATTTTTCCAAAAACGCAAACACCAATACACCACCAATTGACATAATATTCCGACTGCTTGCGTCATTCAACTAAAAAAAAAAACATTTAAACTTGAAGTAAAGGTCTCAAATTTAAAATGTTTGAATACTTTTTTAAGAACAGTCATATTTTTTTAAAACTTGTTTATATTTGACAACAAGGGCGCAAACCAATGGAATGGCGAAATGTAATCAATTTGAATTTACATTACGTATTAAACTCTCTCAACAATAACCGACATACTATTGCCCTGTGCTTTGATTTATTAAAGGCATTCGACAGTGTAAATCATGTTCTTCTAAGTGACAAACTGCATATGTATGGCTAATATCATTCATGAATAATCGTCAGCAAAATAATTTTGGCAGATATAAGGATAAAGTTATGAAATTAGATACTTAACCAAAGGAATTCCTCAAGGGTCAGTTATTTTTTTGAATAGATCTATTTCTGATGCGTATCTTTATTTTACAGAAAATATTTGTGGCGTAGAGGGCAAGGGTTAGGAAAACGCAGGCGATATATACTTGTTTGTACCTATTATTTTGATCTAACACAACAATATATTATTGTTAAAAAAATTTGGTTCAGCTATGACGCGTTAAAATATGGCGGCTAATATATCAAAATGGTGACCTATAACCACATTTTATTTTATTCAATTTCGTAAAAAAGCAAAAACAACAAGTTGGCCATTAATTCTTATCGACTTATCGCCGCTTACTATGAAAAAAGTTTAGTTGATGCATGACCTTGATTGACCTTGAAAATACCATGTACATGTGAAAAATCGGCTTTTTGTCATGTTTTTTTTTTCAATTTACCACTACGCAAAAACTTTAAGTGCCGGAGATGAAATTAACATCTTAGCCATAAATAAACACATCATTTTAAACCTCCCTACCATTTTTTTTATATGGCCCAGATGTTTATGCTATACCCCGGTAAAAAAGATCTATATGTCTGTCATTTTTATTAAGTTTCGAAACTGTAAATTTTATGTTCTACTCACTTGTCTAGCCAACAAAGTCATTTAAATAACCTATAAGAGTTAGCAGAAGTTAGATATACAGACCGCTTCAAGCTACTGCGAACATAGGGCGAAAGAAGTCTAATTTGCCAGTCTACGTACATGCAGACACCGCACGCCTATCAGTGAAGCAACCAACACTCAGGCTTCCGATCGCCATTCGCTGCCGTTCGCCGCCGTACGCCTTGTATTTAGTACGCCTCTAAACATCGGGAGCGTAGTCAATGAAACCGGAATTTGGTCAATAAATACGCAAATTTTTAAAACGTAATTTTCTTATTTTTTGTCACTGATAAATAAGAGCGTTTTATTGTCAACTGCTCAGATTTATCAGTGACGACGTGTTACAATGAAAATAATAAGGAGAAACAAAATAAAAGCAAGTTCTCAAAATAAAATAATACATTCTAAAAACCAAAAAGATTCTCCCAGTCAAAAAAAAATTAAAGCAAATGTTCGAAAAGTCCTCCTTGCTCGGCTAGACAATATCCGAGCCTACTATAAAAACCCCTTCCAACGTTTCCAAGCATGTTAGGGGTGATAATTTGAAAAGCTTCTTCAAAAACAGATAGAAGTCATTAGGAGCAAGATCGGGAGATCGAGCTGGCCATAAAATAGTTCCCCGTGTACTTATAACCCGATTAGGAAATACATTATCAAGATATTCCCTAACAAGGCCAACATTGTGAGCGGAACAACCATCTTGTTGAAACATGACCAAATCTTACACCTAACAACTGCCTAGCAGTTGGAATAATGTGCTGCTGCAGTAGATCCAAGTATCTAGGACCATTCAAATTGCAATTGCCGTTAATGAAAAATGGCCCAATTACGTGTTCCCCTACAATACCCCCCCCCCCCAAACATTTAGTTTTTGGGGATACTGTTTTCTTACGTCAAAATACAAATGCAAATTTTCCCTCGACCAATATCGAACGTGTGTTGGGTTATGACGATTTGACCATTTGACCATCTGCACTTTTTCGGCAACTTCGTAGACATCCATTTTTAGTTTTAAAAATGTATTATTTCAATTAAGAACTTACCCATCTGTTTCTCGAGCAAGGCAGAAATAAAACAAAATAATAAAAACAAAATGAATTTCCAAAAGATAACACTGCAGCGTGCTTCAAATCCACCTCGGTCGTACGGCACGGAGAGTAAATTGGACTTGATTCCCCCTATGTTCGCAGTAGCTTGAAGCGGTCTGTATATTACCATATACTGGACCCATGCTTTTAGATGCCATTTTCCAAAATGGCGGTCGAAAAAGCATAAAATTCTAATTATGCCAGTAGGCCATGACTGCACTTGTTTATTAACATTCATAATAAAATTCAAGGATGAGGAGTTATTTAGTCACACATTCATGTTCCACCGTATTCCTGTAGAAGTTCTGAAACTTAATAAAAACGACAGACATACAGGATATTTTTACCGGGGTATAGCATAAACATCTGGGACGCCATCCAAGAAAAAGGGAGGTTTAAAATTAAGTGTTTGTTTATGGCTAAGATGTTAATTTCATCTCCAGCGCTTAAAGTTTTTGCGTAGTGGTAAATAAGAAAAAACATCACAAAAAGCTGGTTTTTCACTTGTACATGGTATTTCCAAAGTCCATCAAGGTCATGCATCAACTAAACTTTTTTTTCATAGTAAGCGGCAACAATTCAACAAGAATTGATGGCCACCTTGTCATTTTTGCTTTTTTACGAAATTGGATAAAATAATAATGTGGTTATAGGTCGCCATTTTGATGTATCCCAATGAGCATTTTCAGAAACTTCTGGTGACAGATATTTATATAATTATTATAAAGAGGGTTCCATTGATACCCTAGGGTATTTAGAAGTTTCCTACAAGAATTGAGTTTCTATATTTGTTTTATTAAAGGCTCTAAATTGATGGTACCCTAAAGTAACATAAAACTGGCGTTAACAATATTTCCACGGACATCTTTATAAAAATTGAAGTCATTGGTTCAAATGTTATATAAATTGGTGTTAACAATGTTTCCACCAACATATTTATAAAAATATAAGTCATCAGTGACAAAAGTTATATAAATTGGTGTTTGAAATCTTTCTGTCAACCCACCTATAAAACCGTAAGTAACTATCAATTAAAGATATATAATAGATTGGTTTTTAAAATGTTGCTATCAACCCACTTATAAAACTTAATTAACCAACAACAAATTTATATAAGATAAGATTGAAAATATTTCGAGAGACACTTATAAAAACTTGGGAACTCACACACAATAGTTATATAAATTGGTGTCTGTAATATTCTTATGAACTCATTCATAAACCTTTTTTGCCCATAAGGTTTTTTCTATAATTTTGTTATTAATTTCTTTGGTAATTATGCAGTATACGGTTTTCTGCCATTTTTGATTTTTTTTGAAAAATTCTTTATGGGGGCACCTTCTAGGGTCCCTAGGACCCCAAATCCGCCTGCGCCCGATTTTTTTTTTTTTTAACGAGAAAAAAGGGTGCCCAGGGGGGGTTGTAAAGTGTTTTTTTAATTGTTTTGGGTTGGTTTGAATTAGGTTGGGTTGGACTGTGTTGGTTTGGTTTGTTTTAGTGAAAAAAAATTAAAAAAAACCAAAAAAAAATAAAAAAAAAACCAACCGGCGCAGACGGATTTGGGGTCCTAGGGACCCTAGAAGGTGCCCCCATAAAGAATTTTTCAAAAAAAATCAAAAATGGCAGAAAACCATATACTGCATAATTACCATTTCTTTATATAGGGATTATAATACAACTGTTTTTAGAACAAAAAAAAACAATTTTAATTTATTTTGGCAATTATAAAAACAAAACAAACAAGATTTTTTAAGGTTAATTTTCTGACATCAAAAGGCGCGTTTTTGCGACCTCAAAAGGAGCATTTTTGCGACATCAAAAGGCATGTTTTTGCGAGATACCATACCATTATTATCTTGTTTTAATTACATTAATCTGAGAGAGATAAGAGATCCAAATCTTTTTGAGATAGTTGCCGATGACAGATATCGGGATCGAATGCATTTTACACCCGATTCCCACCAGCGTTTCCCATGCGCAGTCACCCTGACTCAAAAAACTCATCACGTGGTCCGACATGAACTTGTATAGGCGAATCTCGCTTAGACCACGTGATACGTGTTTTGATTCGGGGGACCCACCAATGAGAAACGCATAGATGGGAACCGTGTTTTAGGAAAAGAGAACAATATAGTAACCGTGTTAAGGTCGCAAAAACGCACCGTGAAACGTCGAGCGCATACGCTGATACTGCTGGTCGGCGGCAAATGTGAACACCCCGGAAAATACTCGCCTGTACACCCTTCGACCCCGCAATCTAACTATATTCTTGAGATAGTTACCTCTGATAGTTATGCGGGCTTGAAGTGTGCTGGATCTCTCAAGGAATGCATTTAGGAAAAGAGAACAATGGTAACTATGTTAAGCTCGCAGAAACAGACCATCAGTGTTCAACACTGCGGCATCTGTAGCCCTTTGTTCCAAGTAGCATCATCTTTTAAAAGGGTTATAAAATAGTGTTGACGAGGTAAACAGTGGTATAGTTGTATTGTTTTTTTTATAGAATTGTCGGAAATTCTCGCCATTTTGGATTACAAAAATAGGTTTTTGGCCTAAATAAAAACGTTATTTATGGGGTTTCAACATGTGTTTCAAATGAAATATTGCTTGTTAGGGTTAAGAACAACATACAAAATTCAATATTTGTCCCAGAAAGAAAAAAACGCGTATGAAAAAAAAAACCGATATTTAAATTAATATTTTTTTTTTCGTTTTCTCAACTATTTTTGGAGCCCATGAAATTTACGTGAGTGTATTCGAAAACTATACAGTACACACGGGACCGCAGCTGATTTTCAGAGTAGGATGACTTGAAAAACAGCTTTTATATGACTATAGTATATAAATATTCATATTCCTGCTTCAGCTTATCTCACTTTAATTTTTATTTATTTTAGAAGATTGCTAAACACCATTTTATAAATTTTTTTATTGTAAAAAGAAAAAGAATAATACATAACAAACAAAGGGAAGAAAGATGGAAAATCTATATTTCTAAATCCATAAAAACCTTTAATTTGTTATGTAGCGTTGTTAGAACAGTTGTAAAACCTTTTTATAATAATCTCTATACTTGAGGGCTCATAAGGAAGTTTTATAAAATCTATATGTTGTTTTTCTATCCATTACTATGTACCATAAATTTTTATAAGCTGGTGTTGAACAGTTGTTTTTCAAGTCTTTTTTACTCATTTAAGAGATATATTAGAGTTATAAAATTATCACCAACACTAAATAATATAACTTTTGGTTATTTTATGAAGGTTTTATATTATTTGCTGTAACTTTTATATAGACAAAAATGCTCATTGGGGTCAGCCGCCATATTGAACCGCGTTATAGCTGAACCAATTGTTTTTTAACATTATTGTTATACTTGCCCTTCTTTTCTGTCTTACCAAATTTGGTCCTCTTCTCTTTAATAGTTGATGAATAGCGCCCTTTAGTATGTTATTTTTGCAATTTGCTAATTTTACTGAGGTATTTTTCAAGGTCATCAAGCTTCAAACTGTATCAAACTCTAAGGATCGAATTTGGCATATATGCCTAATAATTTGAGGTACATTTGAAGTTGAACTAACAAAACCTCGAATTATTAAGATTTTTTGCAGAGAAAATGGCAAAAATCGTGTTTTTGCGATTTTCAAAGTCATTTAAGGTCGGATGACCTTGAAGGTGAATTTTTTGGAATTCCCGTTCTCGAATTATATGGAATCGAGTATAATCATGCCCCGTTTGCGAAAGTTGTATATTTTATGATTTTTGGCCGCCATCTTGAAAGATGACGTCATATCAACTTCTTCTACACGGATGCGAACAAAACACTCGGTAACAATTGATTAAGTGACTAAAGAGCTATCAATCCCACAAAACTCCTTCATTCAAAATCCCACGGGATAGAAATTATCGACATATGCCCCTACACTAAAATATTCAACAGAGCGCGTATTGTGGCTTTTGGATAATTCCATTCACATTCACATTAAAATTTCGGAACCAAACTAGGCTCAATCGTTTGGTAGCGTTTGGTAGTCACTTATTTTCATTTGGTGGATATGTAAATAATATCCATCCAATAAGTATACATAGACGTATTTCCACTGCATATCCAGCAAAGTATATGAAAAATGGGCTTTAATTTTTTATAAAAAATACATACAAAATTAGTACGAAGTTGCCACCCCACTTTCGAATTGAACGTAAAAACGTTTGGTAATTGGGTTTTTTCGTTTGGTGGTGTCATTTTGGCAATATTTTTTTTTAACTATTTTTTTCCTGGCCTGCAGATTATCTTTTTCCGACCTGGGCTAAATAACGTAAAATTTTGGAACCAAACTATTGTAGAGGTTCAATCGTTTGAGATTTGGTAGTGTTCGGTGGTTACTTCTTTTCGTTTGGTAGGTTTTTTCACTTTACCTGGCCCAGGCCGAAAAAAGATATTCTGCAGGCCAGGAAAAAAATTGTTTTTTGTTAAATATTGCCAAAATGACACCACCAAACGAAAAACCCAACTACCAAACATTTTTACGTTATTGTCCACCATGTTACCAATTTTTGTAGTTCAATTCGAAAGTGGGGTGCCAACTTCACAATTATTTTTTATTTATTTTTTATAAATAAAGCCGGTACCAGCAAACGAAAATAATTGACTAGCAAACGCTACCAAACGACTGAGCCTAGTTTAGTTCCGAAATTTTAATGTGGCGTTGCCAACTTCATATCAGTACGAAATCATAGCCGCTTGAAAAAGACGCCAATCTTCAAAACAGAACAGAAAATTAAAAAGGTAAAAATTGTCTAACCGTTTATACCTAGCCTTCAAAATTATTTTAGGTTGCTTACTTGCTTCTCACTATAATGGAAAAAACGAAAATTCAAAACTTGGATGAGCATCCCACAAAGGACCAAAGCGAAAAGAAAAATGATTAAACGATGTTTATACTAGTTGTTTTACTGGTCACCCTCCCCAAACATCATTAACCACCATCATACACTTTAATTTCCAACTTTGAATCACTCACAAATAGGCATCGTTCCGCAGTGGTACTTATCTAAGTCACCTGATACGGGTTCGTCCTGTCGTTTTAAGGCAATTAAAAAAAAAAGAAAAAGAAGTTAAAAAACCTCCAAATCAGTTACTTCAACCGAAAATAATCTAAAAATAAAACATCAAAAGATCTTGGGTAGAAAAAAATTAACTCGCCAGAACGAACCCGTATTAGGTGACTTAGATAAGTACCAGTGCGGAACGATGCCCAATTGTGAGTGATTCAAAGTTGGAAATCAAAGTGTATGATGGTGGTTAATGATGTTTGGGGAGGGTGACCAGTAAAACCGCTGATGAGCCCACGCTTTTTGCCCAGGGCGAAACATCGTTTAATCATTTCTCTTTTCGCTTTGGTCCTTTGTGTGTTCCTTGTGGGATGCTCATCCAAGTTTTGAATTTTCGTTTTTTCAACCCAAGATCTTTGGATCTTTTGTTTTTAGGTTCTTTTCGATTGAAATAACTGATTTGGATTCTTAACTACCTTTTCTTTTTCTTGCAGTTTTGAATAACGTTAAAATAGCTGGCAAAAACATTGAAGTTTAAATTGAAAATTCTTCAAAAATTTTGATATCTCTCACGGTTTTTGTAAAATATTTAAAAAAGTGGGTTTGGTTAGCTGCCAAAGATTAGGGTGGAATCTTGTTTAAATTCTAGGTTTGTTACTAAAACCAGATCATAAATGGGCCGTATACGAAAATGTTATGGATATTATTATTAAAAATGCAATTTTACACGTTTTAAATGCTGTTGAAAAAAATTGGTTAAAATTATAACCATTAATAAAACAGCCGCGCGGTGCATGCAAAAAAATTGCAGTTTATTAAAAACAGTGGGTAGGGTTAGCTTCCAAAGATTCGGGTGGAATATTGTTTAATTTCTAGATTAGTTGCTAATGCGCCGCCTTGGTTTAAATACCTCGCTACGCTCGTTATTTAAACCAAGGCTTGTAAAAAAAGCACTATTTTAGCCACTAGTTGTTAAAACTACTATTTTCTACTCGCGTGCACAAAGGGATTTTTGTGGGATGCTCAATGTTTTCTAGATAAACGTAATGTTTCAAAATAAAGGTTTTACATGTCTTTTGTACCGGTGTTCTCAAAAATTTAAGCTAAATTTGGACTACTCATATATCGCATATTTGAGAATTATTTCAACGACCCTTCCCAATGAGCCTTTTCAGAAACCTCTGGTGACAAAAATTTATATAATTATTATAAAGAGGGTTCCATTAATGCCCTAGGGTATTTAGAGGTTTCCTATAGGAATTGAGTTTGTATATTTGTTTTATTAAATGTTCTAAATTGATGGTACCCTAAGGTAACATAAAACTGGTGTTAACAATATTTCCACCAACATATTTATAAAAATATAAGTCATCAGTGACAAAAGTTATATAAATTGGTTTTTGAAATCTTTCTGTTAACCCATCTACAAAACCGTAAGTAACTATCAATTAAAGATATATAGATTGGTTTTTAAAATGTTGCTATCAATTCACTTATAAAAACTTAATTAACCAACAACAAAGAGACACTTTTATATAAATTGGTGCCTGTAATATTCTTATGAACTCATTCATAAACCTTTTTTCCCATTCTTTCTATAATGTTTTTATTAATTTCTTTGTATAGTGGTTATAATACCACTGTTTTTACAACAAAAAAACAATTTTAATTTACAACAAAACAAACAAGATTTTTTAGGTTAATTTTGTGACATCAAAAGGTGCGTTTTTGCGACATCAAAAGGTGCGTTTTTGCGAGATACCATACTATCATCTGTTTTTAATTACATCAATCTGAGGAGAGACATAAGAGATCCAAATCTTCTTGAGATAGTTTTCGATGACAGATATCGGGATCGAATGCATTCTACACCCGATTCCGACCAGCGTTTCCCATGCGCGGCCACCCTGACTCAAAAAACTCATCACGTGGACCGACATGAACTTGTATAGGCAAATCTCGCTTAGACTATGTGATCCGTGTTTTGGTTCGGGGAGCCCACGCATAAGAAACCCATAGAGGGGAACCGGGTTTTAGAAAAAGAGAACAATATAGTAACCGTGTTAAGTTCCCAAAAATGCAACGTGAAACTTCGAGTGCATACAGTGCGCACGGCTGGTCGGCGGCAATTGTGACCATATCACCTTACGACGCGACGGAACACAGCCTCAAGGTCCGTTTCTGCGAGTTTGACATAGTTACTATTATCCTCTTTTTCTAAATACATTCGTCTGAGACAGATCCAGCATACCAGGGAAATACCTGCCTGTACACCCTTCGACCCCTCAATGTAACTATCTTTTTGAGATAGTTACCTCTAACAGTTATGCGGGGTATTTTTCCTGGTATGTGTAGTACGCTGGATCTCTCTCAGATGAATACATTTAGGAAAAGAGAACAATGGTAACTATGTTAAGCTCGCAGAACGGACCTTCAGTGTTCAACACTGCGCCATCTGCAGCCTTTTGTTCCAACTAACATCATGTTTTAAAACGTTGATAAAATAGTGTTGAAAGAGGTAAAAAGTGGTATATTGTAACAATAGGTTTTTGACCAAAATAAAACCGTTATTTATGGGGTTTCAACCTGCGCTTTAATCGAAATATTGCTTGTTTAGGGTTAAGAACAAAATACAAAATTCAATATTTCTCCCAGAAAGCAAAAAACATATGTGAAAAAAAAGTATTATTTAAATAAATATTTTTTTTCCCCGTTTTCTCAAGTATTTTTGGAGCCCATGAAAATTTTGTGAGTGTATTCGAAAACTATACAGTACACACGGGACCGCAGCTGATTATCAGAGTAGGATGACTGGGAAAACAGCTTTTATTTAACCTAAAGTATATAAATATTCATATTCCTGCTTCAACTTATCTCACTTCCATTTTAATTTATTTTAGAAGATTGGTAAACACCATTTTATAAATATTTTATTTTAAAAAGAAAAAGAATAATACATAACAAGCAAAGGGAAGAAAGATGGAAAATTGATATTTCTAAATCGATAAAAACCTTTAATTTGTTATGTAGTATTGTTAGAACAGTTGTAAAACCTTTTTATAATAATATCTAGACTTGAGGGTTCATAAGGAAGTTTTATAAAATCTATATGTTGTTTTTCTATCCAATACTATGTACCATAAATTTTTATAAGCTGGTGTTGGTCAGTTGTTTTTCAAGTCTTTTTTACTCATTTAAGAGATATATTAGAGTTATAAAATTATCACCAACACTAAATAATATAACTTTGGGTTATTTTATGAAGGTTTTATATTATTTGCTGTAACTTCTATATAGACAAAAATGCTCATTGGGTTATTATGTAAAATAAGGCAACAATAAAATTCTGCTTGTCACCTTACACGTCATACCGTTTTTTATGTTAAATTAATAGATTTTTCAATTTTTAAGTAATATTATTTATGGAACGACCATGATAGTAATTTTTTATCATTTTTTAAAGTGTAAAGTGTGTAAGATATAAGTTAGTATTAATTTCTTTTAATCAAAGTTCTTTATAGTCTTTAAAATGACCAAAAAACGTGTCCGGTTTTAAAGTATTTTAGCACATCCAAATAGTTAGTTACCTAACAAGTGATACTTTATCGCACTCGACGAAGCAAATTCGGTCAAGCCGGCAAAGGCGGTAAAGACACTTTACGTATGTGTTAGGTACACGATTTTACCTACAAGCCTCAATAATCCCCAAAAAAGAAATATAAATATCTGTATTTTAATTTTATGAAATAAACGTAGTCACTTTTCCTCAAGGAGTGCGGTAAAGTGCCATAACGTTAACTTTACCGCACTGAGTACGGTAAAGTACTACACTCCGCACGCAAATGGGTGCGGTAAAGTTCACTTTACCGCACGAGAGTAGGTAAAATAATTTAAGAGGTATTTAACAAAAGTATTTTAGGTTTCATCATGGGCGTAACATTATGTTTTGGGTGAACAAAATATAAAAGTTTTTTAATCTAAGTTAAATTTTTTGACTGGAGGAGTCACTCAGACACCTCCTAGAGGTACATTTCCCAGGGGACGGAGACCAACGTGGCGAGCCAAGGCCGGCCATACCTGACGAGGTTGCACCAAATTGGGAGCTGGCAGACCGCATAGTCACGGATGGCAAAATAACCTGGGCAATAAAAGAGTTCAGTTCCTACAAGTCACACGGTCCGGACGGAATCTGCTCAGCGCTGCTACAGCGGGGCCTAGAAACACTACTTCCTCACATGAGGAGTGTTCAGGGCCAGCGTAGCCCTGGGATACGTTCCTACCTCATGGAGGAAAGCCAATGTAGTTTTTATCCCGAAACCGGGAAAAAAGGACTACACCACGGCTAAATCCTTCAGACCGATAAGTCTTACATCATTTATGATGAAGGCACTGGAAAAATGGTAGACAGGTACCTCCTGGAGGGAACACTGGCTAACAGACCATTCCATAGGGACCAGCACGCGTACAGGGAGGGCAGATCTACGGACTCAGCCCTTCACGCAGCAGTGCAAAAGGCGGAAAAGGCACTTCAGCCCAAAGAATATGCACTAATGGTGTTCTTCGATGTGGGAGGAGCCTTCGACAAGGCAAGAACGCGGATTATAGCATATGCCCTTCAGGAAAGAGGAGCGGAAGCAAGTCTGACTGAATGGGTCAAATCCGCGTTAACGGAGAGGGAAGCACAGGCCAGCTTAGAAGAGTCAAAGGTAAAGGTGGATGTGACGGGAGGCTGCCCCCAGGCTAGTTGCTTGTCTCCCCACTTATGGTGCCTAATAATGGATGATCTACTAAATCGCCTGACGCAGGAGGGATTCGACGCGCAAGCATATGCGGACCATAGTGTAGTGAAAGTGAACGGCCGCTTTCTAGCCACAGTCCGCGAAAGAATGCAAAGGGCGGTAAGAATCATAGAAGACTGGTGTAGGCAGAATGGTCTTTCAGTGAATCCTGAAAAGACCGAGATCATCCTATTCACCAGAAAGTGGAAACTAGAGGTATTCAGAGCTCCCTTAATGTATGGTAGACCCCTATCTTTGGTATCACAACTTAAGTATTTGGGGTTGACGCTGGACAAGGGACTCAAATGGAGAGAATGACTGTTAAAGTCCAGGCAACATTGTGGCAGTTGCGCCGAGTGGTCGGTCGAATCTGGGGCATTAGCCCGAGGATCCTACACTGGATATACACGGCCATCATAAGACCAAGGATCCAATACGAATCAGTGGTCTGGTGGCCCGCTATAGGGAAGCTGACCATACCAAAAAAGCTTACGAGCCTGCAAGGGCTCTTCTGCAGAGGGATGACCGACGCAATGAGGACGATCACCATCCACGCTCTGGAAACAATCTTGGGTCTCCCCTCGCTTCCAACTTGGATCAAGAAGGAGGCGATGGCGACGCACCTGCGATTAAGGGACCAGGGATTGTGGAAGGGCAGGGAGGAAAGAGAGGGCCATCTGGCGGTCAAGGGACTGGTGACGAAAGAGTTGCCCCTCCTAAGACTGCCTACCGCTTAAACCATGGAGGTTCGAAAAAAAGTACAAGGTCACAATACCGGAACGGAATGAGTGGCAAAGGGAAGAATTCCGAACGGAATTAAGCAGAGAGGCGACGGTCTACTACACGGATGGCTCTAAACTGTCAGCCAGGCAGACAACAGGCGCAGGAGTTTACGCGGAAAGCCTAGAAGTTCAGAAGAGTTATCCACTTGGAGAACACGCTACGGTGTTTCAGGCGGAGGTGTATGCCATTATCATGGCAGCAACCCTACCCGAGGTCAGAAATGGCAGGAGGGACATATGCATATGCTCCGACAGCCAGGCTGCCCTCAAGGCTCTAAGTGCACCCAAAATAGTCAGTAGTCTGGTGGAGGAGTACGCTGAAGCACTGCAAACACTGGCTCAAGACAAAAGGGTGACACTGATGTGGGTCCCAGGGAACGAGAAAGCGGACGAACTTGCCAGACTAGGGGCCGAAACCCAATACATTGGACCGGAACCTCTTCTGGAAATAACAAGGAAACAGGTACAGAGTGAGCTCAACAAATGGACGAACAATGAACTGAAGACGTCCTGGAGGCAAGCGTCAAAGTGCAGACAGTCCACGCTATTCGTGAATGGTCCGAATGTAGCCAGAACTAAATGGCTCTTGGGCAAGATCCGAAAGGACATTGGACTGCTGACGGGGATGCTGACTGGGCACAATCGGCTGAACAAACATCTGACGCAAATAAGAGTAGCAGGAGATCCCGTGTGTCCCGCTTGCGGGCTCGAAGAGGAAACGGCGCAGCACTTGATAGCACAGTGTGACGCATATGCCAGATCAGATTTCCCACGATAGAGGAAGAAGAGCTGCACTCGCTCAAATGGGCCGACATACGGAACTTCGTAAAGAAGACAGGGAGGCCCGGAGAGAGAGGTGCAGCGGAAGTAGGTGCATAGGGGTAAGGAACGGGGTATGGCAGAAAGGGCCCATGAAGAGCCTAATTGCCAGGCCCACGGGCCGCCCCTATACTACTACTAAATTTTTTGACACTCCTAGAAAAAATATTGTTCCTAACATTCAAAGTGTCTTTCCCGCACTTAAAGCTTATCTGAACTCTGCTCCGCGTCGTTCCTATAACTGCTTTTTCGGGAAAGTATCACTCTGCGCACTTGTTACGAAAACTGCTATTTTTTTACCCGTTTTGAATGATTTTATAAAAAAAGAGCTTTTAAATTTCTTTTTGTGCAACAAAAATTTGAATTTATTGCAATAAAAATTTGAATTTACTGCAACAAAATTTTGAATTTACTGCCAAAATAATGAGAAAATTCAATGTCAATTTTGTTGTTCGCGTTTTCTTTGACTACGAAGCATGGAAAAAGGGTTGTAAAGGGTCGGAATTTTACCTTTTTGCCTGGGGCGGAAAAACTGCTAGCGTTGGCTCTGGTGTTAGGAACAATACTTTTTTTTTTGATAGGTACTTTTTGATATTTTTTTAAAGCAAGTGTGTAGTAAAAAAATTTCCGCACATTTGCATTCACTCGTAGAAAAACTACTAGTACTTTTCTACTTTAGCACATGCTAAAGTTTAAATCATTTTTTTAAGTATGACTTATTTACACAATATAAGTGAAATGTTAAAAGTTACAGGTAACATTTAGTTTTTGCATAACATTTCCACTTTTCTTTTAAAAAGTGTTGAGAGCAACCGAGATCCGAACCTGGAACCTCTTGGTAATGATAAGCCTTTGAACCAACCACTAGACCACAAGACCTTCTTAGTAAACATACCATGCAGTGGCGCACCAAGGAGGGTGGGGTTTGGGGTTAACCCCTCCGAGAAGCCTGGTTATTACCTCAAGTTTAAATCCCGAAATCTTGATCATTTTACAGAAATATGCGAGTACTTTCGTTTTGGCCCAGTTCTACTTAGTTTTTACGCTCTCCGATGGCGCCCTCTTACAATTACTCGGCGAAACTAAATTTTTGGTTCCTATGGCGTTCGCAAGCTAATTGGGGACGCCACTTCACTGATAGGGTTTTATAACGACTGAAAGTGCAACTATTTTCTCTCCCACTCACACAAGGTAAAATTAAATCAAAATTCCTCCAAAAATCAATGACGTTTATAGCGCCACAGGCAAATTTTAAATTTATACTGAAAATTATAACCTTTTTTCATGTTTTTTTCAAAATATTTAAGAAAATGTGGCTTGCACACTGTTAGGAAAAGTACTATTATGAATGAGTTTTTACATACCTCAATACTGTTGGTATGTCGATTTTTAGCAATCATCGCTGCGCCATTTAAACACTTGTCAACAAACTCGTCGACATATGTCAAAAGAATTTCTTCCACTTCCTCTTCGAGATTTAAAGTTTGGTCGATTTCTCTGACGAGATCTTGTAGTCTTTGTTTTGTCACAATTTGAATCGGTTCACCTAACAAAAACAATTTAAGAGAAAAACTTTTTTTCAAAATAATATAGAGACAAGAACTAAAATAATAGAGAAAAGTCAAAACCAAGTTCTGGTGGGACGGTAGCGATTTTAGATAGATGAAACATGTAGCGGAGTCACCCTTTGGAGGGGATTTAACCCCGGCGATCCACTGTGCATACTTGCCATGTCTAAAGGTCCTTGCATCTTAGGGGGCACATGCATCATTCGGGGTTGCATGGCACGGGGGTTTGGTAAAAAAGGTCTATGAAATGCAATCTATAATTAAACCAGGTACGTGGTTTAGTAATGTGATCGAAGATATTGTTCTTTTAAATTGCTTAACCAAAAAATTAGGCTTTGCACACACACAAATATAATCTTATTCTCAGTTTCGTATTTTAGATCCTATAAGTATTACAGTTTAAATTCAAAGGTTTCTAGATTCAATGAAAAACTAAACGAGTATTGCTCCAGATTATGTGATATATGTGAATGAAATTTTAAACAATATTTCAAGTAAGGCCAAAGTAAGCCCACTAAATAAAAATTTAAAGGTGGTTCATATTAACGAAAATATTTTTTATGTGCAACAGTCTTTTAGAACCATTAGCACAACCAATTCAAATAGATTAACAAAATTACAGTTAAATATTCAGGGATTGGAATATTTACAAGATTGATGTGCTTTGTTTCAACAAACACTAGCTGAAAGAGTTTGAATTAGCGAGTACAATAATTGAAAACTATGTGATTGTTTCTGGTTTTTCCCATAGGGTTCATATCCGTGGTGGAACAGCTGTTTAAGTTTAGGAAAATTACTTAGGCGATTGTAGTAAAATTTTATGAGTGGAAAAATTGCCTGTGGAAATGGAGACAGAGTTTTCTGCGGTTGATTTTAAATACTTGCAGATTGTAACTGTGTACAGATCTACCAGTAGAGATTTTGATGTTTTTCTTGATTTAATGTCAAACGCTTTAAACATATTAAGTAGATCAGATAAAAAGATAGTAATCACAGGGAATTTTAATGTTCATTTCACTATAAATGAAAAGAGAGAGATTTTACTTAACACATTGTTTGATTCTTTTAAATATACATCTACTAACACTAAAAAAACACGAAAATATAATTGTTTAGATATATATAATTTTAACCCTAGTAACTTCGTTTGTAGTCTGTCCAAATATTTCTGACCATGATGCTATATTTTTGAAAATGGACTATACGAAGCCTAGACTGTTTAAAAGGGTTGTTTACAGGTCAATTTATGACGTAGGTCTTTTCAATTTATATCAGGTCCTGGGTGTTGTGGACTTTGACTTTATTGAGTTTTCCTTTATGCAAATTGAAGATAAATTTAAACATTTTCTAAACATTATTGTAGAGAACATGAATACATTCTTTCCTGAGAAAACTAAAACGGTATCCCACGATTACCAAAAAAAGCAATTAAATAGGTTTACAGAAAATCTTAAAAAACAGAGACACTTGTTGAGTTTTCTTCATCAATTACTTAACACATTTCTATCGGAACCACTTAAAGTGACGATGAGAAACTTTAATAAAGAATATAAAAAAGAACTATCATTGGCAAAAAAGAAAGCTCATGATAAATTTATAAAGAAGTCTGGAAATCCACAAAAAGCTATGTGGCAGATTATTAATGGGAGTGCAAATAAACAAATAGCTTCTAAAAGTAATATATCCCCTGACAGTTTTAATACTTACTTTGCCAATATAGATGCTGAGATTATCAAAATGTTGGACTCTTCAGAAGTATGCTTTAATCAATATCTAAACCAATTTACTATTAACCAAAATTAGTTTTAGAGAAGTCATAATAATTGAAGTGCTTAACATTATTAATAATTTAAAGAAAAGTAAATGCTTAGATCCCTAAGGCATAAATAAGAAAATTATAAAAGCTATCAAAGATATTATTATTATCCCTTTGACTAAATTAATTAATCAATATATTTTAATTGGTAACTGCCCAGACTTTCTTAAAGTGGCGAAGGTTCTGCCGCTTCACAAGAAAGATGACATTAATATACCTAGTAATTATAGACCAATTTCTATTACGCTTATTTTTGCAAAAGATATTTGAAAACGCCCTTAAGGCACAAATTTGTAGTTACTTTGAAGAAAACAACTGGTTTGCCGTTAGTCAGTTTGGTTTTAGGCAGGGTATGTCAACAGGTGCAGCAATAAGTAGGCTTGTGGAACTAATTAATTTAGGTTTTGAAAGATCAGAGTTTTTTTAGACAATTTTTAGACCTAACTAAAGCCTTTGATTGTGTATCACACAATATTTTACTGCAAAAATTAAGATATTACGGTTTTGATAAAGTAAGTTTACAACTATCATCTTCCTATTTATCTAAAAGAGAGCAATTTGTGTCATATAAAGGGAAGGGATGGTCTCCAAAAAACTGTCAATTAACTACGAGGTTCCATAGGGTTCTGTGTTGGGACCAGTGTTATTTTTGATTTATGTAAGTGACCTTGCACAAGTTAATACAATTTTGTGACGATTCAACAGTAATTCAATTTGTTTTGTATGCCAACGAGCTTGAAAGAATTTCCTCAGAGTCCTTGACATTAGTTAAGGCCTGGTTCCTGTCTAATAAATTAAGTTTAAATGAAAGCAAAACTGAACACATTACTTTTACATTAAAAAACATTTATAAATCTGGTGAAACAGATCCAGAAAAACTTGTCCGTTTTTTAGGAGTTTACTTGGATGACAAACTTTGGTGGGACGGCCATATAAATCTTTTGGTTGACAGGCTGGTAAAAAACACTTATCTTTTGAGATCATTGTCGCATATTGTCACCCAGGGGACGCTTCTGGCCTGTTACTATGGAGTGATTCATTCATTGTTAAAGTATGCTCTGTTGGCATGGGGTCATTCCACACATGTGGAATTGGCGTTTAGGTTACAACACAGAGTGGTACGAATCCTTTCTAATCTGTCATATTGTACTGATTGTGTGGAGGCATTTAAAACACTAAACATTTTGACTCTTCCATGTCAATACATTTTATTGTGCTTGCTGTACATTAAGGAAAATATGTCAAAGTTCACAACACATAGTGATATTCACACAATAACAAGGGGACGTAATAATGTTGTTTACCCACAACTTCGCCTGCAGAAAACCAGAAGCGGAACTGGGTACTATTGTATTAAATTTTTTAATGTGTTGCCAGTTAGAATTAGAGAACAAAATCATAAGCAATTCAAAAAACAATTAATTCTCTCTTTTATTATAATTGTTTTTATTGGTTAAACTTAATCTTTGTTCTAAAATTTTAACATGTGTTATATCAGTATGTGTTTTTTAATATTTTTTACAAGTGCTTGTCTCAAAATTTTCAAATTTTTACAGTAGGCAATTTTGATTATTATATATATATATATATATTTACTTACTATGTAGGAGTGTTACCCCTTAATTAACACTTATTATATTGGTATATCGTTTTTAATATTTATAAGTGTATGACTTAAAATTTTTCTGTTTTCTTATAGTATAGTAAGTTTATTTATTGTATTTCTTTTTTGACTTGTGTAAGAGTGTTACCACTCAATTAACACCAATAAAGAATCTGAATCTGAATATAAAGGCATAAAAAAAGACCACCCCTCCTCTACTACTACTACTACTACTACTACTACTACTACTACTACTACTACTACTACTACTACTACTACTACTACTTACTACTACAGCTCTGCTGTCTATATGCTGCCCACGCATGCACCCATTTTTTTTACTTTTTCAAAACGTTTATAGACTCAATGTAAACAAAAAAACAAAAAATTAAAAAAAATCTTAGAGCCGTTTTTGATTTTTACGTTTTTTAATATTTTGGATTAGGTATACTGTTTCACATTTGTTAAGTCGTTCTGCATATATTTTTATGACGTGTAAAAATAATAAAAACATAATAATGCTCAATTTTTGATTAAAAAGTGTTTAAGGCATACCGTGGCCTCCTTAGACAAAGCTATACTGCACGGTGTGTGCAAAGACACAGGTAATATAAAAATTGGCTTAAAAATGATTTAAAATGGGGGCTTTTGAAATGTTGCACATAGTTCTAAACAAAAAATTATGAAGGAAATGTAATAAAATTTTAATAAGTTATCAAGTGGCAAAACTACACATTTTTTTGTTCAGGGTAGGCCTTTCGATATGTAAAGGGTGAGCTAGAAATCGTGATCAAAGTTTGAAAAATGGAATTGTATTGTAAAGTGTGCAAACACCTATAAGCCTGTTTCATTCTTATTAAAGATAATCAGGAAGGATGTATTTGTAATTGGGTGATTATTTCAACATAAATGTTAAAGTCATTCCTATTTTAGTAAAATACCAAAACTATATGTTTCTGCATACTCTTTGTGACAAACGGAATTTAATATTAAGCAACCCTATATGATTTTAAAATAGCACGAATTTTATAAACTTGATATAAATATATAAAAAAATAAGAAATAACTTTTAGTTCTCCCAAAAACCTTCAAATTATTAAAAATCTTAAAACACGGTAATTAATATACAAAAGAAAAAAGTCGTTTTATTTCATATTTAATTATGTTAAAAAAAGGAAAAAAAACATTTCCTTAACATAGTTTAAGAAGGATAGATTAGTAGACACCTGATCATAAAGATTTATCATCTCTGTGAAGCCATTTTTTAAGGGAAGTTGAAAAAAAATTATTTTCATTAATTGCTAAATTGGTGTTCCCCAAAAAACTCTGTAAAACAAGAAAAATATCAAAAATTATAAACTTTTTTAATCTTAAAAAAGTCTTAACTCTGTAAGATTCCAACAACTTTGGCTTAGACTTTAGTTATTAAAAAAAAGGAAGTGTTTGACCACTAGGACATTATTAATCTAGAAGCAACATATTTTCAAAAAATATCAGTAAAAGTGTCTATTTATGAATGAGATAACTTAGTCACTTAGTCGCAATAGGTAGATGATTATGTTTCATTTGTCTTACCTGTATTATTTGTATTCTGAGAAACTTTTGACTGCGCTGAACTTTGAGGAAGTGAAGACATCGGTTGCTGAACTACTTGAGCTGCTTGCTGAACATGTTGGACTTGTTGAATGCCCATCAGGTTGGGTTGGTTATTGCCTAATTTAGGATTTCAAGTAAAACAACTAACAGGAAAAATCTTGTTTGAAAGTTTGAGACAATGATGTATTTGAAATTAACTCTGTGTTTCGGACTTCTATTGTCTATATTTTATTTATACACGACGTTTCGATCAGTACAATCTCTGATCGTCTTCAGTAGTAGTAGTTTGCACCTGAATACGATCAGAGATTGTACTGATCGAAACGTCGTGTATAAATAAAATATAGACAATGAAAGTCCGAAACACAGAGTTCATTTCAGGAAAAATCTTCACAACTAATAACAATTTAGCCCGACAAAGAAACTTACAAAAAAAATACAGACTTATGCCTGAACTAAAGAGACAAAATTATCTATTTTTCAGACGGCTGTGCCGCACAGTATAAAAATTAAAAAAATTTTGTTAATATTGCGTACCATCTCGAGGAATATAAAATTAAAGCAGAATGGAATTTTTTTGCCACCTGGGAGGCACCGTAAAAAGTTTGGTTGCTAAAGCAAGTCTGCAGAGACCATATAATGAACAGATTATGACCCCCGAAGATCTTTTTAAATTTGCAACAGAAAACATTCCTGGTATAACATTTAGAAATTATGAAAAGTTTTTGGAAAAAAGATACCTGGAAGCACAATCGATACCTAGGACTCAAAAATTGCACTCGATTATTCCCCTCAGTAATGAAAAAATTATTACAAAACCATTTTCACTAAGTAAAGAAGAAAATATTCAATGTCTTTTTGCAACCTGTAGTTTGTCAAACACAGAAATTGAAAACATCGACTCCGGTTTTGTAACCATAAACTATGACTGTCTTTGGTGGATGGGATGTATCATTGGCAAAAATATAGAAAGCAGGGAATTAAAAGTTAGTTTTCTACATCCTCATGGTCCCTCTCATAGATCAAAATTTTCTTTTAAGACAGGTAAACCCAAATACTGCCACTGGTAGGACATATACGCTAACTATTTTACAAAAAAAATTAGCAACCTAAATATTTTTTATTGTAAATTTTCTATTATTCTTACTTTTCATTTTTTTGGTATACCCATATTAGGTAAATTAGCCCTGTATTAAATATCTTATTATTTTTTTAAAGTATGACTCCATTATTTCTCCATCCTAAAATTTTCCAAAAATGTTAAAAAAACATTTAAAAAAAAAGAAATATTTTTTTGATAAAAATTAAAAAATGTGTTTTTGAGATTTAAAAAAAAAAAAAATTTAATTAAGAAAAAAAAATTAAACAAACTATATTGTGTCACACATCTTTAAAAAGGTCTTTAAAAACCCTTCAAAATGAGCTATCATTCGCTTCTATAGGATCAATAGTTTTTGAGATATTACTATTTTTGTAAGTGTCTGTCAAGGACATATTGGTCAATTTCTTGATTTTCAAAAATCAATAAAACAAAAACCACTTATCAAAAAAAATTGATTTTTTGGATTTTTGAGTTTTTTGATAAGACGAATAAGTGTACCAAAAATCATCAAAATCGGAGATCAAAACTATTGCCTGGTTGACTTGATATGGTTTGACCTATGAACAATTAACATATAATAAAAGCACTTCCCTAAACATACAAAAATCATATATGGCTTTAAGACTCCTCTATCCACACAGAAAAACTTTAAGTATTAAAACCAAAAAGATGCTTTGCGAAACTCTGGTTGTCTCTCTTAAATTGCAGTAGTTGTATACAACGCATACAAAACTCATGTGCTCGCTTCATCTTTGGTTTAAAGAAATTTGATCATATCTCCCATAAAATCAAATCTCTTCAGTGGTTAAACATGGCTAATGGGAGAAAACTTTCGACACTTTGTATCTACTACAAAATTATTAAACAAAAAAAGCCCTTATACCTACACAAAAAAATTAATTTCAAGTCAAGTCAAGCACACTCAGTAAACATTAGACATAAATCAAAAATGAGTATTCCAAAACATAAGACAGCTTTTTTCACTAAATGTTTTAGCTACAATATTGTACAATTATTCAATTATTATGAAAAACTTTTTGAAATTCCTAAATTTACCTCCTTTAAGAAACAAAGTAAGAAAATTCTGCTGGAAAAACAAACCTAATAAACATGTGATGTTTAAATGATTTTCAACTGTACCTGATATGACTGATTTAACGATTTTTTTTTGATGTTATCCAATGGCATTTCTTGCTTATTTTATGTTACTTTGTATGTTTTTTTTCTCTTTCTTACCACATAAGCCAGGTTTGGGTCTGTAGCCTAGCTATTATGTTTTTTTTCTTTATTTTTTTTTTTTTTTTTCATTTCTTTAGCACCTAGTAGTAGTATTACCTATAATATATCAATTTACTACAGTTTAAGTTTAAGTTAGTTGTGTAATGTAATGTTTTTTGGGGGAAGTGGAAGAGCACACAAGAAGTGAACTTTCCCCTTTTTCAGAAATCTGTTTTGATCATTTTGTCTCCTTATAGAATTAAGCATATTCTTTGTATATACGATCTCTGAAATAAATTCATGTATTATTGTTTTTGCAATAGTTTTTAGCTTTACTAAAACAAAAAAAAAATGACACCAGCAGGCACATATAGCCATCCATAAAATCTTTTTAAAAAATATTGGTCTTGACTAAGTGAATTACTTTCGATCAATATCGGGCAAAAGTGAGAGAAACCAATTTAAAGTGAAGATTTGGACCAATGAGATGCATAGATTTCTATCATTTGCAGAATAGGGGCCCTGGTGGCTTTCCAAAAATCCCATTCTAGACACAGTGAAACAATTTAAAAAAAATTAACTTTGTTGTGTTAACTGATTAATGTAAAAAAAACTTTAAAAAATAATTAGTTATTTATACTCACTTATAAAATGTATTATATTAAGTTAAAAATTTCTTTATTTTTTGGGACAAATGAATTATTATAAACATACCTGTTAGCTGCTGCTCATTACCGTGCCCCATTTGATTCATTTGCCCATCATGGTTCATACTGTTCACCATGGGACCATTATTCTGGTTCATCATTGAGTGACCCACAGGCATTCCTTGCTGGTTTACTATTATGTTTTGTCCCACAAAGTTGTTCTGCATGTTTTTTTTTTGGTGATAGTTGGCACTGCAGGCTAAAGAATAACTTTGACTGGTATTATTGAATGTTAGCAGTGCCTAAGACTGTTATAACTAATTTAAGATAACTCTATGCTCAAATCTATGTTATCTGAAAGATTATTGACAGCTCTAATTTGTGTTATGAAAATCTACAAAAGAGAGATAATTCTGATGCAATCTCCTTTTTGTCTTTGGATTAAAAGAAAATACTAATTTACTGCAGTTAATTTTACCAATTAGTATATTGTGCATTAAGGGAGATGTCTAAATTTACTTTTCTTTTATTTAGAGAGTTTAATAACAAACAGACACGCAATATTCAAAGTTTTAATAAATAATAATAAAAATTCGAGTCAAAATTCTTGGTAGGACCTGAGATGTGGCAAGTAGCTGGTTGCATGTTCAAGTAGGTATGAGCTCAGGTAAGATTTTCTAAAAAAACTAAAAGTTTAAAAAAGCAATCTGTGTCAAGTCTTTTTATTAAGCAGAAGTCTTTGCTATTGTTTATTTTCCTTGCATCTTACTGCATACCTTATACCACTTACCAAGAACAAAGAGAGCAGGGGAGTTTAGGCCTATAAATATGCTGCCTAGTTAAAAAAAAATACTTGAAAAAGTAGTTTACACACAAATATTACATTATGTTATGAAAAACGAGTTAATACGTGAATTTCAGTCTGGTTTTAGAGAAAATCACAGCTACAGTTTATTATAAATATTATTATTAATTATTATAAATGATTGGAAAGATTTGATTGATGATTGGATCAAATCAAACCAAATCAATTTATTTTTTACTAAGGTCAGTGTACAAGTTTATATAATAGCTTAGCTTAGTCTAGCTCCCTGAACCAAGAGTGGCTTGTTGGGATGTTAGATCCTGTTGTCAATTACCAGAGTAATGTCAAGTCTTATAATCCCAAGGTCTAAAACTTATTTTGTTAACAGGTACAGCTGTAATTTAATTAATCTATATGATTCAATTGTGAACGTTTATTAACATCACAGAAAAAAAAAACACATTAAAAGCAGCAAGTTTATAACTGAGTGTCATAAAATTCAGAAAACGAGTAAAAAGGTAAGTTTAAAAGCCTCCCCCTTAGATCCCTTCTGATTTTTCTAACAGAGGTAGCACACCTGAGGGTGATTGGCAAATGGTTGAAAATTTTAATGCCCTCGTATATAAGAGATTTTTGTGCTAAAGTGCTTTTTGGAATTGGCAATCGAATGTTAAATAGTTGTCTTGTATGATATTGTTGTATGATATAATTTTTAACACATCATTTTCTCAAACTATCAAACATGACAGACATGTTACTAACATATATGGTACATATGCACAGCAGTTTCCATGCCTGTCATCATCCAAATGAAGAGAGGAAGTTAATTAAATAGTGGTATTCTGTTTTCGATAAAAGTAAAGTAACAGCTGTAATTTTTGTCGACCTTATAAACATGCATTCGAAAATATTGATCGAAAAAAATTATTAAAAAAATTAAAAGCTCTTGGATTTGGAGCCGTACTGTTATTAAATAGATAAAAAAATTTCTGAAAAAAAGAAAGCAAAAGGTGAGGTATAAAGAATTTGTCTTAGAAGACTGTTTTGTTAATGTGGGTGTGTAGTACAAACAACAAATAAAGTTTTGGATAATGTAAATGAATGGATGAAAACGACTTGTACTGTTTTTTATGACAATAAAGCACATTCTCTATCTATCTATCTATCTATCTAACATACTGCAGTACTATTTTATATATTACTGGTCAAGGGTGTATCAATAGATTACAAAAATACACAAGAGTCACTGACATGTTGACTGCTTTAAACTGGTTAGATGTAAGAATGTTTTTGCAATATAGTGTTTTAGTTTTTATACATAAAATAAGGTTGGGGAATGAGCCTAAATACTTACAGGGAATTATATTCATACCTTTGCAGAATTGCATCATCATTGTACTAGAGGTAGACAAAATTTTATACTTCAAAATTTAATATTACAAGTACAAATGCAAGAAACTCTATATTTTATAAAGGATTAGTAAAATATAACAAGTCGACAAGAGATATAAAAACACAACAAAAGGATATTAAAGAAATCTCTGGTAGAGTGATTTGTATAAAGCTGAGTTAACCTATTCAAGGTGTTCGTGTAGGATGTAAAGGTTTACTATAATAGAATTAAGAAAATGTTTATTTTATTGTGCTTTTGTTTGAAATGGTTATTTTAACCAAATGGTACAGAAATTTAGCGGAGTTAACATAAATTTAAATGTAATATTTTATATTGTTTATAATTTAAAATAGCAAGATTTGGTAAATAAAGATTTATTCTATTCTATTACCTTAAGGAACTCTGAATCTGCCTTAACACTTGTTTCATAAGGCCCCATTTCCTCATAACTATGATAAGAGAAAATGTATGACTGTTTTTTTTACCAAAAAAAAGAGACAAACATATACAGAATAAACACCAAATTTATTATATATATATATATATATATATATATATATATATATATATATATATAAATATTAACTTCTATCATTGATCAATTTTATTCAATTATTGTTTTTTTTTGGAAACCTTATTATTCAATTCTACTAAATTATTGTTTTTATTGTCAAAAACTTATTCAATTTTATTCAATTCTTGTTTTATTGTTCAATTTAATCAATTATTCTTTAATTATCAACTGTTATTTTTTTTCAGTTAATTCTTTTATTATTAGGTTATATCTACTTATAATTTTATTAAACTTATTATTACTGCAATATTTAGAAACAGTGAAATGTTAACAAACCAGTTAAGTACCCATATATGTAAAAATTTTAGGGTACCATATCACAAATGTTTATTTAAAATGGTGCCTATCTTTCTAACTAAATGTTTAAAATGATTCTAAAACCTGTTGTTTGTAAACCAATATTTTCAGTAACAATAAAAAATGTTCATTCAATTTTCATTACTCTTATCAAATGAGTAAATAGGTTCTCAAGGCAGATTCAGAGTTCCATAAGGTATGCAGTAAGATGCAAGGAAAATAAATCATATCAAATGAATGTTAACACTTTCGGCGGTAATTATGCAGTATACGGTTTTATGCCATTTTTGATTTTTTTTGAAAAATTCTTTATGGGGGCACCTTCTAGGGTCCCTAGGACCCCAAATCCGTCTGCGCCAGTTGGTTTTTTTGTTTTTTTTAAAAATTTTTTTCACTAAAACAAACCAAACCAACACAGTCCAACCCAAACTAATCCAGACCAACCCAAAACAATTAAAAAAACACTTTACAACACCCCCTGGGCACCCTTTTTTCTCGTTAAAAAAAAAAAAAAATCGGGCGCAGGCGGATTTGGGGTCCTAGGGACCCTAGAAGGTGCCCCCATAAAGAATTTTTCAAAAAAAATCAAAAATGGCAGAAAACTGTATACTGCATAATTACCCTTTCGGCTTATGGACTACTATGAAACTCAGCATACATTTGCAATAGTTTATTTGCCTTTTTTTTTACCTCATACCGCTTACCTTATGGAACTCTGAATCTGCCTTTAAGGGGGAACTATAGCAAATACATGCTGCTTTTTATAGTATTCCGTAAGCCGCAAGCGGTAAGAACTGCGTGCATTTGCTATTGTTTATTTTCTTTGCGTCTTACCGAATACCTCATACCGCGTACCTTAGGGAACTCTGAATCCGCCTTTACACCACAAGAGAAGGCCCCCAAATCATAAAATCTATTTATCGACACCTTTATTTAACACATAGTGTTTAATGAAGAAGGTAAAATACTTACCTAAAAATTAAAGACAAAGTACTACAAAAGTACTTTTTCAAATTTAAAAAATATCAAAACAAAATTTTTTGTCAGGTTTTTGAGTGATGAGGTTAGGTATTTTTTTGATTCACGTGATCAAAGTGATCAACCCTTGCCTTCCACTAGCCGCTATTTTTTTTCATCACGTGTGAAAATTTCCTAACCTCAAATTTAATGACAGCCCGCCAAAAAGTTTGTTTTTGTTTATTTTTAAAGTGAAAAATTTTAAAATAGAAAACATCCAAAATTTTCCACATAAATTAAAAATCTGTCTCGAGAATGACCGAGTGAGTAGATGCATGATTAAAGTTTATATTTATTTATCTATCCAATAAAGCAATAACAAAAATCTTTTTTTTTATAATGTTTAATTATGGCGTGTTTTTGCCATAAATATAGCAAAACCACGCGTGCAAATAGTAAAAATCACTTGTTTTAGCATTGCGATACGTTTTATAGAGGGTACCAAAAAAAATCTAAATTATTTTTTTTTCTTGGGATTTTTATTCCTTTGCTGCCAGGGCCATACCCATTCCCAGAAGGACCAACTGCCTAACATGGACTCTGAACCATGGTTGTCACTTTTAAAACAGCGGTATCTCATGTCACTTATCGCAACCTTTATCTGCTCCTCTGGCTCCTCTCCAGTGATCTACTGAGTGGGGAGTGTATAAATCTAGATTTCCCATGAGATACCCAATCTCAATTGGCCTACAATAGAATCAGGATACTAAATGGAAAAGCGTGGCAAAGGATACATTATACACTTTTGCCCTTTTATTACCACAAAACCATAAAATTTTATTGTGTGGAATTTCATCTAAAATTATTTGAATGTTTGGGACTGAGAGGGGCTCAAACACAGATACTGTGCTGCTAACCATCTCCCCGATTTTGATAATTTTTGTTACATTTATTCTACCCATAAAGAAGATGCAAAATCGCAAATTCGAAAATTTTCTGATAGGTAAGTACTTTTTTTTATTTAATTTTTGAAAATTGAAGAAATTGGAAATTTTTCTTAAACATAAATTGCAATATCTCTACTTACACTAGGGCAGTGATTTAAAGATTAGTTCAAAGCTCTTTCAAGTGCATTTTCAGTGAAGTATCCCATAATACCTACCTTTTATGATTTTTTTAAATAAATTTTTGATTTTTACAAACTTTCCAAAAAAGTCATTTTTTTCAAAAATATATATTTTTTCTGGATATCGTGCTAAACTATCTACAAAATTTTGAGATTGAGACTTGATGGGTTCAGAGAAAGAAAATTGTTTTCAAAATTAAAAAAAAAAATACATTAAAATGGTCTTTAAAATACATTTAACACAAGCTATTGTGTATCTGCACATTTGGTCAAAATTGACTGCCCTTATGAATGCCCTTACAGGCATTTATAAAAATAGGGCCATTTCAAATCAAATCAACCAGAGGTTTGGCAGACCATCTCCCCGATTTGGATAATTTTTGTTACATGTATCCATAAAGGGAATGAAAAACCCCAAATTTCAAATTTTTTTGACCATTACTTTTTTTTTAATTAATTTTTGAAAATCAAAACAAACTACCATTCTGCTTAAACATGTACCTAAAGAAATGAAAATATATTGATAACTACTTAAACTAGGACAGTGGTTTAAAGCTCGTTTTAAAGGTATTTTAAATACCTTTCGAATAGTGTAACAAAAAAAAATAAATTTTTGACAAACAGCATTTTTTATTTAAAAAAAAAATATTTGGTTTCTGGATTCTTCACCAAACCATTTACCAAATTTCAAGATGGAGACTTGATGGGTTCATCAAAAAAAAAAAAATATTTAAAAAATTTCGAAATCAATTTTTCAAAACATGCCACCAAACCAAAGTAGGTTATGTATACTTGATCACAATGGGCTTTAAAATATCTATAAAACAAGGTATTACTTGCTTTTGTATGGTATCAAGATATTACTCTTTTTGAGTACCTGCACATTTGGTTAAAACTGACTGTCTTTACAGGCATTTATCAAAATATGAATATCTTGAGAACTATACATACTAGAAAAGCAAGTGATAGCTTACGGTACTTCTGTAAAAATAATGCCTCTTTACCCAAGGATGACGTCTATTGGCAATAAAATCACCTCAAATACCTCCATTAACCTAGCGACCCCACCCCAAGAAAATCAAAATTTAGTTATGCCATAATTATGTGCTAATTATGTGCTAATTTCGTCCCCAATCAAAAGATTTTTTGCTCCTCTGGTTTCTGATTACCCCACCAGGAAATATGGCGGCAAACTAAAAATTTTTCATTTTAAAATTATGTGCTAATTGTGTGCTCCACAATAAATTATGTTTTCTTTTTAAAAAAGGGTGGGGTAGCTAGGTTAATATTAACCTAGAGACCCCACATGTTAAGGTATCATGGAATTTAAAAATTTTAAATAACAGTATTATCTGAAAATTATGTGCTAATTTCGTCCATGATCAGAAAATTTTGTACTTGTCTAATTTCCGAGAAAATCAATAAAAACGATATTACATTACATCATTTGTAATAACCTAGCATTCGCAATCTATTACTGCAAACTCATATGCACAAGAAAAATCCGAATTTTTGGTTTCAGTGCAGTAGTTAGCTTAATATTAACCTATCTAAAACACTTTCTTTTTTGATTTTCTCAGAAAGCAAATGGGTACAACATTTTCTGATCATGGACGAAATTAGCACATAGTATGCAGAAAATACTGGTTTTTGAAATTTTTAAATTCCGTGATACCTGGACATGTGTGGTCGCTAAGTTATTATTAACCTAGCTACCCCACCTTTTTTTTTAAAAAAAAACATAATTTAAAACGAGAAATTCGATTTTTGTCTTATATATTTGTGGAGCACATAATTTTTACTTTGGCACCATATTTTTTGGTGGTGTTGCTAAGTTAATATTAATCTAGCTACCTCATTTTCTTTTTCGATTTTCTGAGAAACCTAAGGAGCACAAAATTTTTAGATTGGGGATGAAATTACCCCATAATTAGCACAAAATTATGGTGTAACTAAATTTTGATTTTCTTGGGGTCAAGATCCCACAACCCATAAACTTACAACTTCAAAAAAAAAAAGCTACCAAATAGCACTTAAATGATGATGGTTGCCAAGGTATATTTTTTGATACTGGGTTGACTCTTGACTACGAAAATACATCTTGGCCATCCCCCCTCTCGGTCGTGCCCCCTCCACCCTCCTTTAAACACCTTAAAATGAATTGCTCAATATCTCAGCAACCAACAGAGATAGAACTATTTTTTTTCACTATTGTTTGTGCATTGATCTCTAGATTATATGATGTTCTTACACTATATTGCATATCTCAAAAACTAAACATGATATTTAAAAAAAAAGTATATTTTCAAAAAAACAACTTTTAAATTTTTGTCTGTATTTTCTAACCCAGACCAGATACGAAAGAAATATCTTAATAAATATTTTTCCACGATTGTCGCTCTTTTTAAGGTATATATCTATGGGATTTTTCTAACCCTACCCGCAATGTCACCATTTGATTTGAGCCATTACGCCAAAACTGGGTATGTTTCTGATATGAGCAAATGAGTTCATAATCGGCGACGTGACGTTCATTATATTTATAGATGTTTCACATCTTAGATACTGGGGTGACTCGTTACTACGAAAATATATCTTGGCCATCCCCCTTCTCGGTCGCGCCCCCTCCAACCCCCCTTTAAACTTCTTATAATAATTCCTCAATATCTCGGCAACCAGCAGAGATAGACAAAAATGTTTTCACTGTTGTTTCTGCATTAACCTTTAGATTTTACGACGTGCTCACACTCTGTTGCATATCTTAAAAACTAAACCACATATTTTTAAAAAAGTGTATTTTCAAAAAACCTAATTTTAAATTTTTGTCCATATTTTCTAACCCAGACCAGATGCGAAAATAAAATTCTTAATAAATATTTTTCTACCATTTTCGCTCTTTTTAAAAAGATTATCTGTCTATGGGGTTTTTCTAACCGCACCCGCAAAAGCACCGTTTGATTTGAGCCATTACGCCAAAACTGAGCACGTTTCTGATATGAGCAGATGAGTTATGTTCATAATCGGCGACGTGACGTTCATTATATTTATAGATTTTTCGCATCTAAGATACTTCCTAAAACGAAGATAAAATAATGCACCTTTTTACAACCCTCTTTACCACTTCCCCCTTCCATAACCTTCCCACACTATGAATAAAAAGTCAATTTGCAGTAAGTCGTCAACCAATTAGTACTTGATTTTACCAAACCCTCAAACTTAAAAAGAGTAAACATAATGCGCTTATATCTCTATCATTTTAACAAAGAAGCAGTTACAATTTGAGCAAAACTAAGGAATTTTATATTTCCAATAGGAACCTAATAAGTATTTCATTTAAAAAAAAGCATATTATAATACCAATTATCTTCTTCATTAATAATTTCATAACAACTGCAAGCCTCAGTACATGGTAAGTTGTTTGCTTTACATTTACAAACCCTTGTACTGCACATTGATTTTTTACAGCTGCAACCACCGGCGATCCGAAGGTATTGTGTTGGGGCTATTTTCCCAACTAATATTAAAAGTGATTCCCAAGTTACCTGAAACTTGAGATTTTATTGTTGTTGGAATAAATTAAAAGTACACACACATAAATTCCCTAACTGAACCTTCATATTTTTCAACTGCAAGCAACATTGGGGGGGTAGACTCTTCCCCCCCCCCAAGGAAACGCCGGTGGCTGCCACTAATTAATTTTAAAATTTTTTGTGAGCGACATTTTCCCAAGCTGATAATATCGGTGTAAATCGTCACCTTTTTTCTCCCAACCAAAGTCTTCTGGATTCGGATGCATTGTGGATAGGGAATGCGCATTAACCCATATAAAAGTTTGCAGACGTGACCGAAGGAATGGTCGGAACTAGTGAGCCTTTGGTGGATGGCAATTGGTTGCTTTCCATTTGTAACTTCGAAAAGCAATACCAACGCAATTCGCCAAAGCTTTAAGATGAGCCTAATTTGTAGGTAGACCACCAAGACAACATTAATTTTATTGGCTGTTTTTATAACTTCATATATAAGAATTTTAAAGTTGGTCGGCACCTATTAAAATAAGAAAATTATACTGAAGCAATATTTGGATATTTTTTTTTGTTTTCAATTCACTTCATTGCACTTATCCTTTCTATTAAGTCAAACCATTCAGCAAAAACTTTTTGTTATTGATCATCCTGTTAGGTACCTACTACTTATTTTTTTTACCATAGGTAATGGTGGGGTGGGGTCTGGAGGAGAGGGGGAGAACGTGAGATGGAGGTAGTGAAAATATTATTATGTTTATTATATATTTATGTTTTAAAAATATATTATGATCACGGAAATCGCCCTTTTGAAGGTGAATACTACTTTTCTGCTCATATACATATACATGATTTTGCGAATTGGCACCAGTCAAACGGCGGTGTTGGGAGGTAGGCAAAAACCCATACCTATCTACCTTTTTGGAAAGAACGGAAACGGCGGAAAAACATTTATTTAAATAAAAATAAAAAGAGAGTTTTACCAACAGAAAACTGTTGGATTTTTCGCCTTCTCCAACCAACAGTTTTCTGTTGGTAAAACTCTCTTTTTATTTATATTTAACTCCACTATGGACAAAAATATATTTTTTAGTTTTAGAGATATGTAAATAATGTAAATATATCGAACAATCAACTTGTCAATACACATACACACAACAGTGAAAAAACTTTTGTTCTATCTTTTTGCGTTGCCAAGATATGATAGATTCAAAATTAAATATTTAAGGGTGGGGTCAAGGGCAATGACCAGAGGGGTGGGCGGCCAAGATAGATTTTGGCTGTCAGGAGGCACCCTAGATTCCGAAAATATACATTGGCAACCATCATCACCTTGGAACAGTCGAACCCCTTTTTTATGTCCTAAGCCGCTCTACTAAAACCCTTGACCAAACAAAACATTCTTTTTTAATTTCCCTGGAAACCAGGCAAGCATAAAACTTTTGAAAAGTGAATGAAATTAGCACATAATTCTGGAATATATTTTATTTAATTTTAAATGGAGGCGTCAAACACTCACTATCATTTAGTTCATTGTTTCCATGAGTTCCATAAGCCAGAGGCAGTATAAAAGTCAATGATTGTTTCACAAGAAATTACAATTCTTATGACAAGAAGTCCTATTTCTAAACTTCTAAGGCAAAAAGATCAAAAATTATTAATAAAGAACAACTCTACTTAATCTTATAGTCAGACATCTACAAAATTACTTTTTGATCTACTGTGTATGTACTGTAGCATTAAACTTTTGAATAAAACTTGACTAACTGAACAAAATAGTTTAGTTTCCTACATAAAATGACCTGCTTAACCAAAACCAATTCTACTTTCTGTTTGCCATTTTTGGGTCTACTTAAAGATCAAACTAAACATTTTCCTAAATTTTTCCAGTAAGTTTTCTTTATTTCCATACCTTTGTCTAGTTCCTTATTAGGATTTAGTTTTGTTTTTGAATAATTTATCTTTCTTAAAGTAGTTTAGCTACAAAACCCATCTTAGAAGAGAAAGAAAACATAATAGAAAATGGTCATTCCAAAGGAGACACAAATTATATTTTACCTCAGACCACCCTTCAACACGAAGAATATCAGTATTTGAACCATATAAAACACATTTTGGAGCATGGTAATAAACGGACTGAAAGAACAGGTATGAATGTATTTTGTCAGGAATTTTTGTTTCTCCTTTTTTGTGTATATTACTGAAAAGGGAGGATTGGTAAGCTTTTTCTTAGTAGCGATTTTATAAATAAATTAGGAATAAGGTTTTGTTTTCAAAGATTACACTGTACAAAAAAGGTATCTTTAAGGAAATTTCGAAACAGAATCCTATATAGCCCCTTAATCAGGAGCCTACCATAGTTTGTCAAAATTAGCGCATATAAGTAAAAAAAATAAAACCTGGGTGGAAGGGGTAACATTGAAAAAAAATATCTCAGCATGCAATACTTTTGGGATCAAAGATGGTAAATACTTTTTAAATAGAAATATTGTGTTCTTTGAAATGAGCTATCAGTTATTAAATTCGATCAGTTGTGAATTTAGGACAAGAAATAATTGATTAAACGACCATAATATACAGGGTGTTTTGGGGTAGGATTTCATCGGACACGTCGATTTTGTATTCAAGGGGGACACGCCCCCTTCGAGGGGTAAGCTTTACCCTCAGAATTTAAATAGAGAAAGTCAACATCCATTTACCAGTTTAATTTCTGGGGGTAGACCTTAGCACTTAAAAAGGATATGTTCTGTGTGTGATTTATAAGACCCGTTTTTAATCGAACCATTGTTCATCAAAATTATTCAATATCAAACTCGTAATTTGTAAATCCCATTTTTAATAAAACCCGAAATTTGCCAAACCGTTATTTTTCAAAACCGAAATTCGTCAAACCCGTTGTTTATCAGAAAATGTTTGCTAAATTGATTGAATAATACATGAACCGGAGGCGTACACGCAGGTGGCGCGGCGTATCCTTGCACTTTTCATTCTATGTGCGCCCACTTGGCTAAAATTATTCACAGGTAGTGTATAGATGTCACTCTATGATTCTTAACTGGAATGCAAGTGACATCTATATATACACAAACTTTTGAACGCTACCTGTATTATTGGCGAATGCGCAATCAATTTAGCAAAAACTTTCTGATAAACAACGGGTTTTACGAATTCCGGTAAGGATTCATAAAATGAGATAATATACAGGGTGGGGTGTACAATTTAAAAAAATATTAGTCTGTGCCATATTTTGTTTTTGGGACACACTGTATATTTCAAAAAGCTTCTTAAATGTTTTGTTGATAGAAGCTTTATTTTTTTGAGTTTATATAATAAAAAAATTACTTACCGAAATGCGTTTGAAACTAATTTAACCCTTAAAAAAATTTCCGGAGAAATCAAGAATGAAAGGTAGACTTAGGAATAAAAAGATCTAATTACCAAATAATTTTTTTTTATTTTTATAAAAAACAGAACAAAAAATAAAAACCTTAATTAACATGTATATATGTATTTCTATTAACTTAAATGATATTTTAAAACAAATTCTATTAGGAGCAACCAAAAATATATTTTTACAATACCAAAAATATTGCCATTATAATAAAATAAACACATTGAAATCTATGTGCCAATTTTCAGGGGTTTTTGCATAAATCTAAACACTAAACATTGCTTCATCGTTTAGTTACTAATTTAAAGCCTAGATTATATTCATATGATTATGAAGATTTTTCGATTAAATATTAAATTTAAAAAAAAAACATAAAACTAAAATTTTAAAAATATATATAAATTGTACCTCCCCTCATCCTACCCTTAAGTAAAAAAAGTTTTTGCTAGAAGACATTACAAAAGATATTATTTCGAAAAAAAAGGGACCAAGTTAACCAACATCAATAATAAAAGCTTTTTTACAACATCCATATATCTCCACGCCCACTATTCATTACAATAAAAGTTTTCAGTGGTTCGACATTATATTACTATTTGTACAATTTTTTTATACTTCTCGCAAAATTGTGATATATCTGTTTTTTTAGGTGTTGGAACCCTCGCTACTTTTGGAGCTCAAATGAGATACTCTTTAAGGGACAATGTATTTCCTTTATTGACAACCAAAAGGGTTTTTTGGAGAGGGGTCCTTGAGGAACTCCTTTGGTTTATTAAAGGTAAAAAATAAATAAGTTTTAAATAGGTTATGCAACAAACTGGGAATACCGTGAAAAAACAAGAAATTATAATAGAAAAGTAAAAGCTGAGTCAAGAAAGTTTAATCAAATATTAAATTATTAAGCTCAGAAGCATAGTTTTTGAACTCATAAACCTAAAGTTGTATTGTGTTTATAACTAGTTTACTTAAAAAAAAGTAAGTATTATATTTATTCAATTTTCTTGTTTGTGCTAAACCAGATAAATAATTTAGTTTAGTTTTTCGACCGTTTATTTATATTTTTTATGGGCGTTTTCTTTAGCATCTCATATATAACGCGGCAATATTTTTTAAAATATAAATAACAAAAAAAAATCTATTATAATAGTCAAAAAAATTTGCAGATTGGTCGAGAAAAGTGTATAGTCAAAAAGTGAATGAATTAAACCAGCAAATCTTATGTTTTTATAATAACCAAATAGATCGTATAAATATAACTTTAATTAAGTCATTTTTAAAAAATATTAAATATAAAATCTTCTTGTAATAAACAAATACCATCTTATAATTTTTTTAAAAATCTTGGACTTGATTTTGGACCCACACCTTTTTGAGTAAATTGGAATGGTAAAATGTGGTGTATTTTTTTATAGTCAACCAAATTACATTGGCAAGAAACATATGACAATTAAAACTTTTAATTTTTGTTATATAGGTAGCACAAATGCCTTTGAACTAAGCAAAAAAGATGTGCACATTTGGGATGCCAACAGCACCAGAGAATTTTTGGACTCTGTGGGACTTAAAGACAGAGAAGAAGGAGACTTGGGCCCAATTTATGGCTTTCAGTGGAGGCATTTTGGAGCTGAGTACAAAGGCATGCATGCAGATTATACAAATAAAGGTAAACATCTAATTTTTGCACTGTCCCTCATTTTAGGAACTAAAATGGCATTATCCTTAACCTCAAAATGGGTTGCGGTTCTTCTTATAGATCAGCCACCTTCTGTAACTTGAGTAATAATTTGGACTTACACTAATACACTACATAAACTGTGAAACTGGGGGCAATTCTAAAATATTTAGGATATACTGTTTATATCAAATTCTCAGGACCAATTTCAATATGATTGCTGCTGATATTTAGACACAAAAACTAGATGGAACCGTCATTGTCAGTGTCAAATTGTCAGCCGCCGCACCATGGTTTATATCTAGGAAAAAACTGTGTATATGCTTATCAAGATTTTTTAAAAATGTGTTAATTTTTTTCTAAAGCAATGGCCACTTAGTTTAAACTTATAATCGTTTTTTTCTGATTTGTTTTGAATTTTGAAAAAAATTTTGTATTTATTTTTATTTTTTTTCTCCATCTGCAACCCGCTTTTATTTCTCTCTCAAACAAAAACCGCTTTGTTAATTTTCCTCTTTCTTATTTTCGTTTAAAAAGTATATTTAGCACTTTTTTTTAAGCCTTAAAAGACAAAAAATTCGAGAAAAAAGTTGTATCTTCTATAGTTTCAAAAAAACTAAAGTAACAGAAGAAACAATGTCTTAACTTTATGACTGCATAGATTGTAGCTGCCAATATCTGCCTATCTGTGAATTAGATTCCTAAAATTGTGGCATTTTTAATCAAATATAATAGAAATACAGACAATTAACGGCTTTTGCTTGCTGTGTTAATATGGATGTATGTATATCGGGTGACCCAAGGTGTAACCTATTAGAATATTTTGTAAACTATACAATGGAAACTTTTCATACTTTCTATTTTAACATAAGTCCATGTAAACTATCTTTATGAAAAAATTTCTTATTTTAAATTGAACAACCTGTATACTTATTAATTTTTGAATTCTACAAAATATTTTAGGTACATTTTATGTATAATGTCCTATACCTATGTTCAACTCTTTTTAAAATATTGACAGGTGAAAAATTAACATTTTTTAACATTGACAGCCCGTAATATTGAAACGGTTAAGGATAGAGCAAAGAGGTTTTTATATCTAAACCCAGGGTTAAAATATCCGAAGGTTAGTTTAACCCTGGGTTGAAAATAGTATAAAACGATAGCTTGTGAAAAAGCAAGATAGGAATGTAATAACCGTTTTGCTCTCTCCTTATCCGTTTTGATGTTACGGGCTGTCAATGTTAAAAAAGGTAAATTTTCACCTGTCAATATTTTAAAAACAGTTGAACATAGGTATAGGATATTATACATAAAATGTACCTAAAATATTTTGTAGAATCCAAAAATGCAAAATAAGCTTGAAAGTTGTTGCCAAGTTTTCCTGCAAATGGCAACACTGCAAATATGAGAGTATTTCATAAAGATCGTTTACATGGACTTATGTTAGAATAGAAAGTTTAAAAAGTTTCCATTGCATATTTTCCAAAATATTCTAATAGGTTACTCACCTTGGAGGAGGACCAAAACACTAATATTATATTTGTTTTTCATTGGTACAAAAAATAATTAGTAGCAAAGTAAAATTAACTCATTTTCTCCAGAACAAAATTTAGTCCCTACTCCCCTATCCATTTTGAACGTTTTTGGTTTTACCCAAAACCCGTATTTTTTGGGAGCTCCTGTAAACCAAATGTTTAATATTTAATATATTTTTTTGCCAGAATACTGGTGGGAGGGCTAAATAATAATAATTTAATTAGGCCCCCTCTCCTAAATACGCCTATGCCAGATATTTACTTTTTTCCGAAATTGAATCGTTGTAAACCACTGTGCGCCGTGGTGTACTGTACAATGTACTTTTTCTTTAGGCTTTAACTTAGCAAGGGGCAATTGGTCCTGAATTGGACGGAAAAATCTCAGTATAAAAAAATTAGTTTTAAGAGTGGAGTTTACTTGTCAGAAAAGGTCAAATTTAAGTTTAACAGTGTTTAGACGTTTTGAAAAAACCTTGTTCTTAAATTGCTTAAAAAATAAATATATGGAGCTTAATTTAAGAAAAGTTAGATATATTTTTCTCCCTTATTTTTTTACACATGAGTGCACCAGTTGTCCAAAAAATTCACATAACATTTATATTCTTGATGCCTAAATATTAAGTTACTAATGGTTTTAACTCTTTTAATGATTTTACAGGCATTGACCAGCTTGCCCACGTTATCAACACGATAAAGAACAGACCGACCGACAGAAGGATGATAATGTGCGCTTGGAACCCCATCGATATTCCCGAGATGGCGTTGCCTCCCTGTCACTGTTTCGTGCAATTTTTCGTTGCTAATAAAGAACTGTCATGCCAACTGTATCAAAGATCAGCCGATATGGGCCTGGGAGTGCCCTTCAATATCGCCAGTTATGCTCTGTTCACCTGTATGATCGCCCACGTTTGTGGATTAAAGGTAACTTTTTTGTTTATTAACCCACATCCAAAACAGTGGACAAATTCATTGTGGTCATAGCTCACAGGGTCATTTCAAATCAAATCAACCAGAGGTTTGGCAGACCATCTCCCCGATTTCGATAATTTTTGGTACATTTATTCTACCCATAAAGGGAATGAAAAATCCCAAATTTAAAATTTTTTTGGTCATTAGTTTTGTATAAATTAATTCTTGAAAATCAAAACAAACTACCATTTTGCTCAAACATGTACCTAAAGAAATGAAAATATCTCGATAACTACTTAAACTAGGACAGTGGTTTAAAGGTATTTTAAATACCTTTCGAATGATGTATCACATGATGTACTTTTTCTTTAAAAAAAAAATGAAATTAAAAAAAATTATTAATAAAATTTCAAGATGGAGAAAAAAAAATATTTTAAAAATTTTCCAAGTAAATTAGTGAAATCCAAATTCACATTTTTCTTATCTCCTGCATGTAAAATTTAAAAAAATCGTTGAAATAATAAGCTGAGAATCAGACATGTGTTTCCAAAATTGTCAATCTGCATTAAAATCTGAATTCAAAAACACTAAAAGTACTAAAAATGATATCATTGAAGTGGTTTTTTTTTAAGTGTGTGGGGAGGGAGGGGGGGCAAATTTTACGTCCGCACTGTAGTTTTTGCATGAAACATATGCCCTCGCGCGCCGCGCCGCGGGCCTGATTTTTGCAATGATCTGTTCATACAGAAATCATTTTATTGTTTAAAACTGATTTCCATATTCCCTGATTCAAGCTAATATGTTGCGAGTTGCATTTGATTTCTGTCTTGGGTTTGATTTTGGGAAGAAAATTTTAGGCAAACAAACTCAAAACTCAAAATGATGATAGATAGTTATAGACGGAGCCACATTCTCCGGTATTCCATTTTCTTGAGGATATAGGTGAGAACTTAGCTACTAAATAGCTAGCTAAAAAATGTATCGCTATTATTATTAAAATTCATTATGTTGGTGCCTAGAGTATGAAAATCACTCGGAACATCCTATTTGGCTAGATTTGTGGTCTTAAAAATTAATATTGTGAGTTGCAACCGAAGTTGCAACTATCTCTCGCACTATCTTTACCAGACACAAGATTTTGGAGCATTTTAACCCTCCCCTCCACCTCTTTGTCACAATTTGTCACGTTTTCATTGACCCCCTCCCAAAAATAATTTCCCAAAATGGACATCCCCCCTCTTTCCTAACCTAACCCAGCCTGATGGAAAAAAGATTTATTTTAATTTTTTCACAAAAAGTATCCAAAATTGTTAATTTTAACGTTGTTTTTACTGTGACGTCACAAGAGGTCGAATCTCCTCCCCCTCTCCCCACGTGTCACAATTTGTCACGTTTGGTTAGACCACCTCTTTCCCCTCCTTGCGTGACATCATTTATGAACAGCCCCTTTACTTATGTGATCGCAAATCTTAACTACCATTTGGCGGAGAAATTTTTTTCTCGCACTCAGTTCCTTGCGGGAAGTGCCACTTTTCCGCACGCTGTGCGCGAAAAAGTATTTTTCTAGCAAATGCATGCGTAAAAGTGCACTTTTACTCACGTGAGTAGAAAAATGTGAAATCCGTGAAATCCATGTGAAATCCGTGAAATCCAAGCAAAACGTGAAATCCAGTGTACAAATTTAGGGACCGGTTTACCCCTCGGATATTATTCTTTTTGTGTACCTGCACATTTGGTTAAAAATGACTGTCTTTACAGGTATTTATAAAAATATGAATATCTTGAGAACCATACATACTACAAAAGCGAGTGATAGCTTGTTTTGTTGATATTTCAAACGCCATTTTAATGAAGTATCACATGACCTCATTTTTTTTTTTTTAAATCAAAATTTTTAAAATATTTTTCTTGAAATTTTGTAAATAGTTTGGCGAAATATCCAGAAACAAAATATATTTTTATCAAAAAAAAAAAAATGCTGTTTTTCAAAAATTGCAATTTTTTTTTAAACAAAAAGTATATCATCTGATACATCATTCCAAAGATATTTAAAATACGAGCTATAAACCACGGTCCAAGTTTAAGTAGTTATCGAGATATTTCAATTTCTTTAAGTACATGTTTGAGCCAAATTGGTAGTTTTTGTGATTTTCAAGGATTAATTTAAAAAAAACTTGAAATTGGGTAGAGGGTCTGTAGTGAAATTTTGACTTCTTAATTTTACCAAAAATGAATAAGGGTCCAAAACACCTTAATCGACGAAAAAAAAAAAAGTTGTCTGTCGGTCTGTTCTCTGTTGTCTGTATACACGATAACTCAAGAACGCCTTAATCGATTTTAACGAAATTTGGTACAAAAATGCTCTGTCGGCTGACCATGAACTGATTAACTTTTGGGTAGGGTTACTGGGGGGATAAAATATTTCAAAAAATTGTAACTTTGGAACAAAAGCACGTAGCGATATACGGTTTTTAGATTTAAGTTTCCGTGAATATGGACTAAAAATTTCGTTATAAAGTCCAAATACGTGGGAGCTTTAGTTTCCAAGTTATTTGAAAAAAGGTTAAACTACATATAAAAAAATCATAACTTTAGAAGTAAAGCAGCTTTCAATGTGCTATTTTCAGATTTTGGTTTTCGTAAATATAACCCAAAAATTTTGTTATAAGGTTTACATCTTTTAAAGCTACAGTTTTCGACATATTTTAATTTATTTTCAACATAAAATAATTGGTTTTATGGTGGACTATCCGTTCTTTGTAGAACAAATTTTTTTTTGGTTGATTTAATAAGAAATGACCCCACAATAAAAACCCAACATTTTGGATTTGTTGATAACGACTCGGACAAGGCCTTGTTTACTCGCGTTTTTAAAAGACTCGCTGCCAGTTGTGAAAAATTTACTATGCGGTGCGGGAACGAAATTACGTAACAAGTGTCGCACAATGTGTAACAATATTAACTGTAAAAAAACAAAGAAAATAATGTAAAAAACAGGGTTGGCCATGGACAAGGTCAAAGGCGAAAAATCTACTGCGCATGCCTGCCGAAGTCTGCTCGTGTCCAGAGGATTTTTTTGGCTCTGCGTTTTTTTCCCGGCTAACTTTGTTCAATATTGGGTATCTTTTTCCATTAGCCTTAATTTACAGTTTTATGTCCAAAGCCCAATATTGCGTTAGCTACCATATGGCCAGTGAGCCAAAGCATAGGTGGCCAACTTAAAAACACGAATCACAGCATTCGGTTAAAATCTGTGTGAAGAACCGCACGCAAGTGTCTTGGTGGAGTTTGCCATAATAATTTCACCCCCAAAGAACCCCAATATCACGCATCATCAACCCTGGCCAGGGAAACTAGGACTGAAGAGACATCAGGTGAGTCTAGCGTAAATATTGGGCCCTCTTTAATTTTCTTGTGTAATTTAAATTGTCGTTTGGTACACCGTGGTTTTCGTTAAACCACCCCTATATTGTACATTTGGTCTCTCCTCGCCAAATTAATTGAACCAGTCCTTTGGGATTTTTATTTTCTTAATGCATTGTAATAAAATTGAATTTAAATTTTAGGTGTGTTTTGTTCCATTTTGTTAATATTGAAAAAACTTCGATAAATGTGATAAGAAATATCGCTCGTTTTTTTGCGCATTTCTCGAAGTCGAAAGTTTTTTGCGCGCATATTGCGATCTCTCTTTTGAAAAGTGCATCTCTCTTAAAAGCGCGTTTCTTATGTTGGCAACATTGTTTTGGCCATAATACCCAAAAGCACGAGGTAGAAGTGAACATAACCTTGCTTATTTGACAGTGGGCGGTTTGTTTTGTTTTGAATTTTTGATTTTTAAGGTGTTGTTTTTAAAAAAAGCTACCTTCCATAACATGTCGGAAACAAAAGATATTATTGATGGTTTAGTTAGGAAACGCGATTTGACTAAACAACGAATTCAAAATATTTTCGATATAGCAACAAAAGCAACCGATCAGAACGCCTCAAAGACAAAAAAGTTGGAGTTTCAATGCGCGTATGAGGAACTGCCGCGTTTGAGTGAGCACTATTCTTCCATCCAACTTGAAATCGTGTCTCTTGTAGCCGATGGTGATAAAGATAAGGAACATAGCCGTCAACTTAGGATGGACTCAATGGTTTATTCTATAAAAACAGCCGCAATACAGCTCTTTTCACCCCCTAGAACTGCTGGTGCAGCTGCTGCACCTAGCCCCCCATGCTCCAGCGCTGAAGATAACAGTGCTCTTGCTTGCATACCCAAATTTACAGGTGAAATAAAACAATGGCCTACCTTTTTTGACTTATACAAAGTAATTGTACACAATAATCCTCGGTTTTCTAATATAAGAAAATTCCAAATATTGGTTTCTCTTTTACAAGGGGATGCTGCATTGGTAGTTAAGCATATACCCCTTCTTGAGGTAAATTATAATACAGCTTTTGACGCATTGGTTAAGCGTTATCAAAATGAAAGAGTCTTATTGACTGATTATTGGTCATCAATTTTTAGTGCTCCATGTATGAAAAATGATTCAGCGCAAGAGCTAAGAAAAATTTTAAGTATTTTTTCTGAAAACTTGCAAGCTTTAAGTTTAACTCAAGTTGACTTGTGGGACTTCACAAAATTAAACTTATTGCTTCAAAAAATAAGTCCTGAGTTAAAGACAAGCTTTGAATTTAAGCAAAATTCTTCTCAATTGCCTACATATGAGGATTTATCTAAACACTTGGAGCAACATTGTAGAGCTTTAGAAAATTCATCTTTAACCAACCAATCTTGTAGTGTTTTTAAGAAAAGTGAGAATTTGTCAAAAAAGGCAATGCCATCAAAAAAATCATTTATGACTACAGCTAATTTGTGTGTTTGTTGTCAAAAAACATGTTTATCATTATTAAAGTGTGATAATTTCTTGAAACTTGACCCTCATCAACGACATGCTATAGTGAAAAGGCATCGTTTATGTTTTAATTGTTTTGCCAAGTCGCACTCTCTAGAAAAATGTACTAGATCCTTTATGTGTAAAAATTGTGGACGCAAGCATAACACTCTCTTATGTTTTTCTAGCAGTCACAATTCAAGTGAAGTATCAGAATCAACTAGTAATCAAAATTCTCCAAGCAGTGGCTCGGCCCAAGTTGATTCAAATGATAGTGAAACAAAATTTTGTGCATCCACACGTGCTGTGACCCAGTCTGTGTTATTTGCTACTGCTCTAGTCTTCATTCAGAATGGTGCTGGTAGTTTTGTAAAGTGTAGAGCGTTATTAGACTCAGCAAGCCAGGCAAATTTTGTGTCTGAGCATATGGCAAGTAAACTTTCTTTGAATCGACTGCCCAACAATACCCCAATACAGGGCATTAGTGGCATGTCAACATTCACTGCTCTAGGTATAGTTTCTTGTATTGTTACACCCTATCATCAAGTGCAACCTCGCTTGTCTTTTGAGGCCCTAGTGATTCCTTCAATTTGTGAAAGGTTGCCATCAGTCACGATTAATTCAAAACAGTGGAATCATCTTCAGGGTTTACGTCTTGCAGAACCATATTTTTGTGAAGCTGGTGATATTGATCTCCTTTTGGGTATTGACATATACAGTGACATTTTATTGCCAGGTCTTCGTAAGGGTCAAAGTGGCAGACCTAGTGCGTTTCAAACTATTTTTGGCTGGGTTATTATTGGCAGTGTTGGGTCTAGTGAGAACCAGCCCCTAAGTTTGTGTACTTCTCTAGGTAGGGCCTCTGATTGCAATAGTCTTAATGTGACACTGCAGAAGTTTTGGGAGTTGGAGTCAGTTCCAGAAAAGGTACACTTGTCTCCAGAGGATATTTGCTGTGAGGAAATTTTTGTCAAAACTTTGTTTAGAACTCCAGAGGGTAGATATGGGGTTAGTTACCCTTTTCGTTTTGATTCTGTGGATTTAGGTGATTCATATAAAGGCGCACTAAAAAGGTATAACTACCTAGAGTCGAGATTAAATAGGGATGTTGTTTTAAAAGAAGCTTATCATGAGTTTATAAGAGATTATCTAGAACAAGGGCATATGTCTTTGGCCAAATCTGTTAAAAATAATGGTTTAACTTATTTTATACCTCATCATTGTGTGGTCAAAGGCAGCACAACTCCTTGCGAAGGTAGGCCCCCCTCTTTTAAATTGCGTGTAGTGTTTGACGCTTCAAGTAAAACTGATAAAAATGTTTCCCTAAATAGCTGCTTATTAATTGGACCTAAATTACAACCAAATATTGCAACCCTTCTCCTTAAGTTTAGAGTTCACTCAGTGGTTTTCTCATGCGATATAAGGCAAGCATATAGGCAAATCTTAATTGCAGAACATCAACGTGACTTCCAACGCATATTGTGGCGTTTTGATTCTTCACAGCCTATCCAAGAATACACTTTAAATACTATTACCTATGGGGTGAGTAGTAGTCCTTATTTGTGTATTAGAACTTTACTTCAGTTAGCTGATGACTATAATGATCAGTTTCCTAGAGCAGCAAAAATATTGAGGTCAATGACCTATATTGATGATGCCATTGGTTCTGCTTCTTGTCTTGAAGAAGCGAGTAGTCTGAAAAATGAGCTTGAATGTTTATTGTCCAAGGGATGTTTTGAACTTAGAAAATGGGCAAGTAACGAACCTAGATTACTTGATTCAGTGCCTGAGACTCATCAACAACCCATTTCTTTTAGTGAAAAAGATTCTGCTGGGTTAAAAATATTAGGTTTACAGTGGTGTCCTACTCAAGATTTATTTTCCTATAAAATACAGTCCATCAACGTACCTTGTACCAAGCGATATATTTTGTCAGAACTTACAAAGGTGTATGATCCTCTTGGTTTTGTATCACCCACAATTCTAGTGGCAAAGATTTTAATGCAAAGATTGTGGGCCCAAGGTGTTGGTTGGGATGAAACCCCTCCTAGTGATATAGTGTCAGATTGGCAACGTTTTGCCTCTGGTCTTACTGACCTTTCGTCATTCTCTATTCCAAGACAAGTGGTCTTGGACCCTCTAGCTGAGCTACAACTTCATGCATTTTGTGATGCTTCGCAGGTAGGCTACGGAGCCGTTATTTTTATGAGGTCAACTACGCTTTCTGGTGAAGTTTGTGTCAATTTATATATCCCACGTTTAGAGTTGTGTTCTGCAGTTGTGTTGGCAGACTTGGTTGAATTTGTGTTAAATTCTTATATTGACCTTAATATTAAGGATGTCTTTGCTTATACCGATTCGGCAGTTTCTTTACGTTGGATAAAGTCACCATCTCACAAGTGGAGGACATTTGTGGCAAATCGTGTGGCGCACATTCAGTCCAAATTGCCCCCAAGTTCTTGGTTTCATGTGGAAGGGATTTCTAATCCGGCTGATGTGTTGTCTCGTGGTTTGTTTGCTGACCAATTATTGACTGATCCTATGTGGTTTTGTGGACCTTCCTGGTTGAAATTGAGTCGAGAAAATTGGCCTAAATCTCCCGATCCAAATCCCAAGCTTTCTAATGTGGAAAGTGAAGCAAAAAAGGTGATCTTATTGACTGTTCAACACCCTAAAAATGTTATATCTTTGTTGTTTGATAGATATTCCAGTTTGCCAAAGATTCAGCGCTTTATCGTGTATTATTTGCGCTTTATAGACTTCCTGAAAACTAAGGTGATAATCAAGGAAAGTATTTCCTATAAGGACCTTTACCACTCGCTCATTTTAATTGTCAAATTTGTACAAGGCGAAGTTTTCTCTGACATCTTGCAAAAATTAAGACAAGGGTCTCCTTGTCCTAAGCCAATCCAAAAATTGGCTCCTTTTCTTGACAAGATGGGAGTCATTCGTGTTGGTGGTCGTATAAGGACTTCTGCCTTGGATTATGATGCCAAACATCCTATGCTTTTGCCTAGAGAACATAGATTTACAAAATTATTGATTGAAGATGTTCATTCTAGGAACTGTCACCCAGGTCTTCAAACTTTATTGTTCCTAATATGTCAACAATTCTGGATTTTGTCAGCCAGAAGGGCCATCCGGCATACACTCTCGAAATGCTATCGGTGTTTTAGAATGTCCCCAAAAAATATTCAGCCTTTTCAAGGGGATTTGCCTAAGGTGCGAGTGTCGCAAATCAAACCCTTCTTGCATACTGGCACAGATTTGGCTGGACCAATAAATATTACCCTGGGGAAAAGGCGGGGTGTAGTTAGCCAAAAGGCATATATCTGTATTTTTGTTTGTATGGCCACAAAGGCCTTACATTTGGAGGTGGTATCTGATATGACATCAGAAGCTTTTCTGGCGACTTTGAGAAGGTTTGTTGCTCGTCGAGGTCGTTGCACCGACTTGTATTGTGACCAAGGCTCAAACTTCAAGGGTACGGACACCATTCTTCTTAAATATGTCCAGCAGGCTGCTGATCAATGTACCATCAGTTTTCACCTCAATCCACCTTCCACGCCTAATTTTGGTGGCCTCTGGGAGGCTGGCGTGAAGGCGGTCAAGTCACACCTGTTTCGGGTAATAGGGTTACAGATTTTGACTTATGAAGAGCTCGCAACTGTATTGTGTCAGATTGAAGCTTTATTAAATTCTAGACCGTTGTGCAGTGTTAGTAGTGATCCTAATGACCTAGAGAGTTTGACCCCAGGTCACTTCTTGACACAAGCCCCCCTTACTGCGCCTCCCGATGAAGACTTGATTACTGAGAAGGTTGGCAGGCTTACCCGTTGGCAATTGGTGCAGCAGTTGCAGCAGCATTTCTGGTCGAGGTGGCACACTGAATATTTGAGCACGCTACAGCAACGGCATAAGGCTAATACCTCCGGTGCTCCTTTGGAGGTCGGTAGCTTGGTTTTAATTCGCGATGAAAACTTACCCCCATTAAAGTGGTTACTGGGGCGCGTTTTAAAGGTGTATTCAAGTCCTGACGGTCATGCTCGTGTAGCTCAGGTTAAAACTTCAAAAAGCATATTTGATCGCCCAGTGGTCAAATTATGCCCACTGCCAAACAAGTAAAAGGTGGCTTACTCTTTATTTGTGTAATGTGACTGTGTTAGAATTTTTCCTCTCTTTTTAATTTTGTGGCCTTTGATATGAGGCATTTTTTTGGGTTTTTTCAAAATTGGAATTTTGTTTATTTTTTTTTCTTCTATTTTCAAAATTTAACGCTAGAGTTAGTGTCAAAATTAACTATTTAATTTTGAGGAGGTCGGAATGTTCAATATTGGGTATCTTTTTCCATTAGCCTTAATTTACAGTTTTATGTCCAAAGCCCAATATTGCGTTAGCTACCATATGGCCAGTGAGCCAAAGCATAGGTGGCCAACTTAAAAACACGAATCACAGCATTCGGTTAAAATCTGTGTGAAGAACCGCACGCAAGTGTCTTGGTGGAGTTTGCCATAATAATTTCACCCCCAAAGAACCCCAATATCACGCATCATCAACCCTGTCCAGGGAAACTAGGACTGAAGAGACATCAGGTGAGTCTAGCGTAAATATTGGGCCCTCTTTAATTTTCTTGTGTAATTTAAATTGTCGTTTGGTACACCGTGGTTTTCGTTAAACCACCCCTATATTGTACAAACTTGATTGGGAGAGTTATTATCGCTAAGGCTTTTTTTTCAGAAAATGTAAGTGTGATGATGTGATGTTTTCTCATAGTTATATGGTATAAACTAATAACACGATTTTAGCCTGGCGACTTTGTACACACCCTTGGTGACTCGCACATCTATCTGAACCACGTGGAACCGCTAAAAGAACAGCTACGACGGGAACCCAAACCTTTTCCGAAACTGTTGATAAAAAGAAAAGTTGAAAACATCGAAGATTTCACTGCAGACGATTTCGAATTGGTCGGGTACAGTCCTCATCCGAAGTTGGCCATGCAAATGGCGGTTTGAGCCAATGAGAAATTTGCTGAGGCGTCAATATTTTTTAAGGTACGTTTCTATTTTTTGCAATTATATATTACTTTTTATTTAATTTTTTTTTAATACATTTTTAAAATCCAGCCACATTTGCTGGCTTAATAGTTTTTTTATTTCAAAATATTTCCCTCATGAAGGAGTAAAATAACATCAAAGTGAATCTTGTGCCCACAAAAAAAAATTAAAGTAACACTCGTGGCATATCGGACAAAGCGTTTTTGTTTATCACTTCATTACGACCAGGCCTCCAATATCTAATGGAGAATCCAGACACCTACAGACCTGTTTCATCCTTATTAGGAATGATCAGGGAGTCATAGAATCGTACCTGGCTTTGTTTCTCACTTCATTACGACCAGGCCTCCAATATCTAATGGAGAATCCAGACACCTACAGACCTGTTTCATCCTTATTAGGAATCATCAGGGAGTCATAGGATTGTACCTGGCAGTTGAAGCTACACAGGCACCATGCACACCTCTCGAATTACGTACTCGACGTAGTACCTGTGTGCGCCACCTTTTAGTTCTGCGCAACAAGCCTCCTCCGGAGCGATTGCTTGCTGATGCCTTAAAATTAGGGCCACGTAGTATGAAGCTCCAATTGGGGGCGGTGCTGCTGCGAACGTTACTTCTTTTCAAGAGTAATTACTTACCCTTATACTTTTACAGTTTTCTTCTTTATAACCTGCTGAAAGGTACACGATTCTGTATTTACGGTCTTCTGCACTTTTCAATTTTGATTTTTTTTTCCCAGTTTATTCGACAGGTGGCGCACACAGGTACTACGTCTCCGCGGATTACTAACTTTTTATTTTAAATTCGAGAGGTGTGCATGGTGCCTATGTAGCTTCAACTGCCAGGTACAATCCTATCCTATCCTAATAAGGATGAAACAGGTCTGTAGGTGTCTGGATTCTCCATTAGTTATTGGAGGCCTGGTGGTAATGAAGTGAGAAACAAAACCGCTTTGTCCGATATGCCACGAGTGTTACTTTAATTTTTATTTGCGGACATGAGATTCACTTAGTTGTTTTTTTAAATATTTTGGAGCGATTGCTTGCTGATGCCTTAAAATAAGGGCCATGTAGTATAAAGCTCCAATTGGGGGCGGTGCCTCTGCAAACGTTACCTCTTTTCAAGAGATATGTTACAGTGAACTTATAAATTTAAAAATTTTGGTGTTTTTCTTTCTCAGTTTATTCGAGAGGTGGCGCACACAGGTACTACGTCTCCGTGGATTACAAACTTTTTTTTTAAAATTCGAGAGGTGTGCATGGTGCCTGTGTAGCTTCAACTGCCAGGTACAATCCTATGACTCTCTGATGATTCCTAATAAGGATGAAACAGGTCTGTAGATGTCTGGATTCTCCATTAGATATTGGAGGCCTGGTCGTAATGAAGTGAGAAACAAAAACGCTTTGTCCGATATGCCACGAGTGTTACTTTAAGTAAAATATCATATTTACTGTCTGATTATGATACATATCCAGGAGTACAAGGTCTTCAGAATCTAAAAAAAAAAACAAAATTTTGAATGTCCGAAAATCAAGGGTAAATAATTTAAAACAGCAGATTTTAACAGTTTTCGCTAGGTTTTAAAGAAATGTCCTTAAAAGACCGCTGATAGATCTACACTTATCTGGTTGGGTTAAAACTGCAACCAAGTTGGCTTGGACCACACTGATGTCCTATTGTTTAGTCGCGCGTTAATATACAATAATTTCCACCCGAAGTTTTTACAAATTTAATTGACGTCAACTACCTGTCAGGGAGAATTTTCGACCTGACGTTTGGCAATTTTGTTTCTCCCTAAAAAGACAGTTGGGCCAGGGCCGCATAGTTTTCTTTAATTTTACTTTTATCATATTATATGCTTATAATATTATAATTTGGGCGTTTGGATTTCTGTCAACTTTTAAACCTGGTTTAGTTCAGTGGGTCATTGAGGTTAGGTTTTGTCTAAATAAAAATGGTCCGATTGAATTTTGAATGTTGTGTATCAAATGTGAATGATCTGGTTTGAATGAATGAATCTAGAAATGCGGGCGGGATAATTACCATGTACGTAGGCCACCTTGCTGGGCCCGTTACACGCTCACTATCCATAGTTTAGCCCTGGAAGCCTGCCTCTTTCGCAAAAGAACAGATTTTTCTGGGCTGCAACCTTCTTACATCACCTCTATGTACCATCGACTCTCTGAGTCTCTGTCGATTCCCAGCGTCTCTAGGTGCTTATTGAGGCAACAGTCCTGTTAGGAGCCCTGTTGTTGGTCTCACATCCTTCCTGCCTAGGTGGAGCAAGGACTTCGAGCGGTGCTCTTCAGTCAGCTCTGTTTCGGTTGGACCGTCCACGATGACCACAATTTTGACCTGGAGCTTCCTGAGCTCCTTGGCCAATTTGTTTACATTGTTGTATAGTGTTCAATCACATTATTTGACACGTGGGTATCCGTTACAGGTGTGAAATATACAGGATGGTTCGCCAAGACTGGCCACCGGATTTATCTGGGAAAGTTTTAAAGTCTTTTTATCTAGGCTTTGGGAAGGCTCAACCGCACAAAAAATATTTTTTTCTACGAGCGTGCCGGAAAATCGCATTTTCCACACTATTTTTAGTGCGGAAAATTCGTTTTTCCGCGCGGTGTGGAAACATTTTTTTTCCGCACCGATATATCTGTTCATCATATTGCCTATGAAATGCCTTGGTTGCTATGGTGTGACTAACCAGTTGTTTATGCATTTATTTGTCAGTGGCAAAAAACTATTTTCAGTGTATTTTCCTCACGCTCGTAGAAAAACAATTGTTCCTAACACGTGCGAAAACCTTTTTTTCCGCACTTAACTGCTTGACAGAACTCCGCTGCGCGACGTTCCGTCAACGGCGGAAAAATCGATTTTCCGCACTTAGCTGTTACCGATGCAAAACATTTTTTTTATTCTTCAGTTATTAAAAACAAAAGGTCGCGGCTAAACTGTGATTTTTTTACTTGCGTTTTTAAATCACTTGGTGCGCTCGTTCTTTAAAACCACGCTAGTAAAAAAAAGCACTATTTTAGCCACTAGTTTTAAAAACTACTATTAATGAAAAGGCGGGTCTCAATTTATAAAAGAAAAATTTTTCCCCCAGTTTGTAGGGCTCATAGTTTCCCAGATACAGCCAGTTGCCTGTTATTGAACCAACCATCCGGCGGCCAGTGTTATTGGACCAACTTCTATATATGTTTGATTATTTCTTAAGCATGACAAAATTGTGCTTACCGCAAATAAAGCGTCTAGTTTCACATGCCCCAACGGTCCTATAGTCAGTTTAAGCGATTTTTGAGCCCTCACGATAACCATTTGAAGAGTTTTTAGTGATTTAACAGAATAAGCTGGAATGTCGCTTTGAAAAATACTATCCGCAATGCCTTCACTCTACAAATTATAAAATTTAAACTTAAAGCGTAATCGATCTTTACATTGCAACATTTCCAGTCCTTACAACAAACTTTGGTAGGAGTTACTATAAATGTAGTTTAATCTTTATTTAAATATATTTTAACTTACATGTAGACTAATGTCATGAGCGGTCCAATAAAGCATAAAAAGTTGAGTGATTAATGTTATGAAGAAGGATAAGGTCGAAAGGCGATGCATTCCTACGTTTGTCTAAAAAAAATCGTTTTTTATTAGAATAGAAATGAAAAACAAATTAAAAAATATGACACAGAAGCTATAAATTACCCCATACCCCATACAAGGTATTCCAAATTCAATCCCCACTATGGGGATCTCTTAAACCACAATTTTATGCTTGCATAAAACTAGATTTTTTTTAATCGGATAGTTTCGCAAAAAAATTAACATTTTCATTTTTAGTATTTGTTTTTCTGCTCCTTTATTTTAAGAGCCTTTAAGAAATGCTTAAAACTTTCTACAGACACTTTTCTAAAGTTTCTCAATGAAACTCAATTTGGATATTGTCAAAATTACGTACTAATTATGTACTAATTTAGTTCCCTTTTAAAAAATTTTGTACTTAATGAATAACGAAGTTATTCGTACTTAAAAGGTGCTTAGGTGATAGATTTAATGAAAGTTGATATGTTATAATTTTGTACTAATTATGTACTCTTAAAGAAGGGTACTTTTAGTTTACAAAAACCATTGGTTCCTAAGATTTTTGTTTGTTTGTCATGGGGTGTGTAGCTTAATATCAAGGCCTAGGAAAGAGATTTGAAAAAAGTAACTATGCCATAATTTGCTTGACCCCACTCTGCTTAGGAAAGAGATTTGAAAAAAATAGAATGGAACCGATGGTTTTTGTAAAATAAAAGTACCCTTCTTTAAGCGTACATAATTGGTAAAAAATTTTGACATATCAACTTTCATTAAATCTATCTCCTAAGCATGGCCTAAGCAGCCAAGCCAGACCTCCTCCCTCCTTTTAAGTTGGAATAAATCCGTTATTCATTAAGTACAAAATTTTTCGAAAGGGGACTAAATTAGTACCTAATTAGTACATAATTTTTACAATATCCAAATTGAGTTTCGTTGAGGAGAGCAGTGTTGCTTGACTGAGCTCTTCTCATGACATGACATATCCTTTTTTAAAATTTGAGCTTTCAGCCTTACAGCTTACAGAGAAATTATTAAACAATGTTTCGCTCTGCTCATACACTTTCATTTCCAACCTTGAATCACTCACAAATAGGCATCGTTCCGCACTGGAACTTATCCAAGTTACCTGATACGGATTCGTCCTGGCGTGTTAATATTTCCAATAGGATTATGCTCCTAATGCAATTACAACAAAACAAGAAGTTAAAAATACCGCTAAATCAGTTACTTAAACCGAAAAGAAAACAAAAGATCAAAAGATCTTGGGTGGAAATAACGAAAATTACTTGGATGAGCATCCCACAAGGAACACACATGCAATTACAACAAAAAAAGGAGTTAAAAAAACCGCTAAATCAGTTACTTCAACCGAAAAGAAAACAAAAACCAAAGATCTTGGGTGAAAATAACGAAAATTACTTGGATGAGCATCCCACAAGGAACACACAAAGGACGAAAACGAAAAGAGAAATGATTAAACGATATATCATTAAACACCATCATACACTTTGATGCGCTCAGGTTGGTTACCCAGAGCGAAACATCGTTTAATATTTCTTTTTTCGCTGTGGTCCTTTGTGTGTTCCTTGTGGGATGCTCATCCAAGTTTGAATTTTCGTTATTTCTACCCAAGATCTTTTCATCTTTTGTTTTTTGGTTTCTTTTCGGTTGAAGTAACTGATTTGGAGGTTTTTCAACTTCTTTTTTTGTTTTAATTGCTTTAGGAGCATAATCCTATTGGAAATATTAACACGCCAGGACGAATCCGCATCAGGTAACTTGGATAAGTACCAGTGCAGTACCAGATTTGTGAGTGATTCAAGGTTGGAAATTAAAGTGTATGATGGTATTTAATGATGTATGGGGAGGGTGACCAGTGAAACCAAGGATGAGCTCACGCTGGTTACCCAGAGCGAAACATTGTTTAATCATTTCTCTTTTCGCTTTGGTCATTTGTGTGTTCCTTGTGAGATGCTCATCAAAGTTTGAATTTTCGTTATTTCCACCCAAGATCTTTTGATCTTTTGTTTTTTGTTTTTTTTTTTTCGGTTGAAGTAACTGATTTGGAGGTTTTTGTAACTTCCTTTTTTGTTTTTTTTTTGTTTTAAATTGGGTTTTGTTTTAAAACGTGAAAAGGGAGTAGATTATTGACTATTAACTAATTAAATTAGACTATTAAAAAATAGTTTTTGAGATATTTGACTTTAAAAAAACCATTGTTTTCAGGCAGTCCTTTTAAACATGACTTTAAAACTCGCGACTAAGTGTGTTTTTGTTACTTTCGTTTTTAAATTAATCGTTCTCTAAACCAACGCTTGTCATAAAAAGCACCATCTTGTCCAAATCTTGCTCCTAATAAAAATCATATACTAGGTATAAAAGATAAAAATAAACATACTTACCTTAAATATTTGGTAGAACATCAAAGATAGTTGAAACGACGAAGTCATGAAATCCAGCAGAGTAAACGTTTGCATGGAATTATTTATTTCTGTTACAGACCTAGAAAAGTAAAATTAAACATTTTGAAAACCCCTGACAACCATGCGATATTTTCTAAAAACTACCCACATTCTCATTCTCTGGAGTGATTTTTTTACATAACGGGACTGAAATGAACTAGTGCCCAATCTAACACACCAAATTTCATCACAATCGGATAAATGGTTCAAAAGCATAAAGGTATAACTTAAACAGAGACATTATGTTTACCACAGTTGCGATCGGACATAAGGTAAACAATTTGGCGAAATGCCAGATTGCGATAAAAGTAGTATCTCTACTAATGTTTTCAAAAACATATTATTTTTATAACTTTATCATTTACATGCAATTATGCAAATTCTCCGGTTTGTTTTTTTAAACATGGAGAAACACCTTATTATTATTCAAATATATAAAGAAATTCAGGTATATTATATAATTGCATTTAAATTTCCTTGAATCTTCACACTTTTAAATCAATAAAGAATTTATAATGTGGAGGTACATGTTATGGTACTTGAAATATACCTCATTTTTTCGATCGAAATATCGTATAAAATACCTGATATTTTGACCGAAAGAATAATTCTTTTTATTTCCCAATATATATCGGGAATAAAACCTACAACAATGTGACAACCTCGCATTTGTGGCGGGTCAGCCATATAATCCTGTGTACGCTGCTCCATTCATAATTTCTCTACGGCGTTTGTAGCTTTAGCATAATCGAGGTTTTGGTATATTTTACAGATTAATCGAGAGTTTTTTAATATTTTTTCAATAGATTTTTAAGTGTTTGTGGCAAAAGTGATGTGACAAAGTGCGTAGTGTGACGAAAACTGGAGATTGCAGGTGAAAACCAAACATTTCACAGGTTTGTTATCATATGTTTTTTCGGCGCCATCTTGTGATAGGCCGCCATAGGCGTGCAACTAGTGTTGCAATAAATACAAAATGTAATTAATAAATATAGGAAAGAAATAAGTTTTTTTGGGATATTTTTGCGAATTTGTGATAAAAACAATAATATATGGTAAGCACTTATAATTAACTACACTATATTTGGTATAATGAACCAACCCCAGCTGCGACATTTTTAAATATCCTACATGAGTAGCAAAAAAATTTGTGCGTATGATATTTATTTATAACTACATTCACAGTTTTAATACTATCTGTAGTCAGCTTATTTTTTATGCTAGATTTGTTTATAAATAGTACAAGCGTTCCCGGTATAAATATAATTTTTTAAAACATTGTTATGTCAGACACAGGATAAAGAATGTATGTTTGTTACAACTTTTTATTTATAGTTTTTAAACAGGTAGATACTCCACATAAGATTTTTTTGTATTTATTAAAAATTTAAAGATACTTTTGTACGTATTAAATAAAAACTATAGTAGAGTGTATACATTGCATTTTTTTTACACAACGAAAAACCATCATATAGTACCTATAATATAGGTATCATCCTTTTTCAAAATACCACTATTTTTAGTCGAATTTGCTCATTTTTTCCACATTGGTTTTTTGGTAATTTGCCTAAACAGTGCGGAAAGTGATACTTTTCTGCACACGATGGCCTTTAAGGGCGAAAAAGGCACTTTTCACATGTTTTTAGTACAACAATTTCCTACTGGCATAAAAAGCTTCTGCCTAATATATTTGGTATTTTTAAAATTAAAACCAAAAAATAATTTTGCTTCGATTTTTAATTTAATCTAGTTTGTAAGTGCATCTAAAAACTCCAATTAGACTTGAAATTCATGCCATGCTAAAAAAATACTTTTACCTATGCTAATTTTTTAATAAAGTTTTGCAGGTCACTTGACATTAAATAGGTAAAGAAACTACTTCGCAAATGGGTATGAACAAGTCTACTGTTACATATCAATTTTAATGTGGAAAGTTTAACTTCCCACACGCCGTGCGTAAAAAAAATAAGCACGGCGTGCATAAAAAACTTTCATAGGGTACGCGAAGAAACGTTTAACGCAAGCAATTTTTTTTTAAATGGTACTTTATGGACCAAATTTTTAAATTTTGAGTTTGAAATGTGTGCTCTAAAAACTACTTTTTGATTAAGAAAGTCATCATAAACACTCGTAGAAAAAATTGTACCTAACCCTTGCGGAAGTGTCTTTCCCGCCCGAACTCCTCCCGTGCGTAAAAGTATCACTTTCCGCACTAATTAGGCAGATAACTATCTGGAGAACATTTCAAAAATTAATATTTTCTATGTTATATCTTTATATAAATATTTTCACAATGACAAATATAATACCTCTCCATACCCTCGGTATCAATTATTTAGTATAAAAAAATAGATTGTATTTCCAAAAAAATTTGACAAGTCTGAAAATAACGACCAAACCTTTTTACATTTATAAATAACGAGCCGCTTCTGGCTGCTAAACGTAAGGTGGTTGGAGCATGTGTGAGGAGGAGCATGTCTGGTGCAGCGTTGCCAGTGGAACATAAAATGGTTTTCCCTAAATCTAACGACTGATCACGTTTCAAAGCAATTTATGAATGACTTGATGGGTCTATTTTAGTTAAACGTCTTTGTTCAAAAGTTACACCCGATTAAATTTATTATTTTATCTATGTGTAGAAAGCGTATTATCTCTGTAACTATTTTGCCTTTTTTATCGAACACAACTAAGAACACTTCCTGAAGGATACTACAAACAGAAAAAAAAAACACATCGAAATCGGCTCACTGGTTCGAGAGCTTCATGAGCACAGACATGGTCAAACCTTATGCCTATAAGCTAAAATATGCGCCTTAGTCAGGTCAAACTTGTAAACAACATCTATAATCTAGCCAGACATGAAAATATCAAAACAAAAGACATTGGTTTAGCTCTGACCTTTTGCACAAGCGCGAAAATTTATCGATCCGAGGGTTTTGGTCCGGCTTCGCGGCCACGTCATACGTCTTCAATCGAGGCGACGCCATTTTTGTTATTTAATTGTTTTGATTCCGAGTTTTCATTTGTACCGCGCGTTTTTTTTTGCTGTTAAAAATTAGAAAAAAGTAAGTTAAAAGATCCCGCTACGTAAAAAAGGCATGCTGTGTTTATCGAGAACATCAGACAACGAAAGAGGAGCGATAACATCTGAAGTATCAGTAGCTCTTTGTTTTGGAAATCTGCAGTTAAACATCAACGAGATTATGTTTCTTCCTCAGTGGTGCACATTTATTTTTTTTTCGAAATACAAAAATTGTATGTGTAGAACAGCGTTACGAGGAAAAACGAGATAATAATAGAGAGAGAAAGGGAGATAAATAAGAGGGAAAGTAAAGGGACAACTTCGTGCACGATAAAAGCATTGGAAGGGCGTATATTTAAGCTAATTGATGTTTGGGTCAAACTGATAACACCACGCTTTTTTCGCATTCGCTTCGGGGGTTAAAAAATCAAATTATTATCGCCCATCCGGAGTGTACCTTATAATACTTTTGTGTTCGCAAATTGCAGCTCTTAAAGTAATTTTGTTACTTTCTTCCATGCCGATATCGTTTTCTGCTGCGTATTTGTTTGAATATGCCGAAAAGTTTGCAAAAATGTGCCGTAAGATTTTCAATTGGCCCACAATGAATCTTAATATTGTTACGTAAAATGCTCCACAATGAACAACGTAGGAATATCCATAACTAAAAAACAAAAGGAATAGTGGAGTAACTTCGTAGGGATTTTCAAGAGAAAGCTGGAAAAAGGGTATATTTTTTTATATTTGGCATAGTGATTCTTCAAAAACGACAGAAAATCTCACCCGTCACAATTCTGGAAAGTGGCGATTTTTACATATCGCCTTATTTAAAATAAAAACACAGCGGCCCTAATATTTAGCCTAACGTTGTAAGAGAAACTGCGTAATTTTTTTTAATAACACTTTAAATTTAATATTTTAAAGATATTACGCAGGACTAGTTTACGACGGAGCTAAATTGTTAATACGCGTACCAATGAACGTCAAAATTTGTGTGACTTCTGAACAGTGACAGCGACATTTGAATGTTAAAAGTTTTAAAGGTTTGTTTACACACAAAAATAAACTTAACAACAAACATTTTTAAATAAAAAAAGAGTTTTTCAGAAAAACACCCTACAAAAATTAAAACTGACATATTGTTTATTTACTAGAACAGTATTAAGAAACTAAATTTTAAGGAATGTTAGCAGATAGTCCTGACAAAAAAGCAGTTAGTGTAAACTTGTGTTTAAAAATCGTCAGATTTTTTTGTAAGGGCAGATTTTCTGACGGTTTTTGAAGAATTGCGACCCTAATACCAAAAGCTAAAATTCCGGTCGAGGATCCCCATATAACTATGAGATAATATAACTGCCCTCCCCTTGCTTTCCCCGAGAAAAATGCGTACCGATAATAACTCTCCCAATCAAGTTGTCCTGGAAAAACCCCATAGACGAGGAGTGTAATGGGCAGGCGCGTCGATTACGTCGTCAGTAGTGAAAGCAACTGACAGCAAAAATGTAGGTTTAGGTTTAATATTTTTGTTTACTTTTGGAAAATCTATTAAAAGAGTGGACACTACCGTAAAAAAAATTGAAAAAGCGTTGTATAGTGTTTCCCGCGTAATAATAACGCACGCAATCACAGAAAATACCGCCACAAAATTTTAAAACACAAAAACTCCACAATAACATCGTCAAAAATGTAAACTTTTCGACAATGCCCAGTTTTCTCAGCAAGCGGGTTCAGCACTTAGGGCCATGTCCTCGTGTAAATCGTTTACCTTGCGGATTGAAACCTTCGAGTAGGGTTAAACTTGCAGTTGGAGATGTTTGATCCATAATATAATAAATAAAATCAAAGTTTTCGAACAAATCATATATGTATGAGCTTAAATATACGCCCTTGCAATGCTTTCGGCGTGCACAACTTTGTAAGCAGGATGTCCTATATATACGCCTATACCTTTCTCTTTTACGACTCTTATTGTCTCTTTCTGGCGTCAAAGCTTAGCGGTTCTGCACATGCGCGGCCATCGTCACCGGTTAACCAAACAAAATCGAGAAAGATAGCTGTGCAGTTGTCAAAATTTTTCTATTTGTTTACGTTTTTAGAAAATCAGTATTTTTTATTTTTACATAAATAAATATATGAATAGAAATAATTTGTAGGTATTTTCACTTTTTTTTCTTCAAATTTTAAGAAAAAATAGCTACCAACCTGTGGAACTTCACTTTTGTTGTTTGGCGGCATCCACAAACACAGCACGTCTTTTTATGCGGCAACATATTAAGCTCTAAGATATAAACAGTTTTTATTATAACTCCTAAAAATTTTCGCGTAACCAAAGTTTAAATATATCACAATAAAAAAAATTGCATAAACGAAAACGCGGAAAACGACTATGTATGATCAAAACAAATCAACAAAAATGGCGTCTCGACCGAAGCGCGAAGACGAAGCTCGCGAAACCGGCTGCCTCGTAAAATTTTCGCGCATGTGCATAGGCGCGGAGCTAAAACGGCTCCATGGCCTGCTAGATTTTAGATCTTGCTTACAAGTTTGGCCTGGGAAAGGCCTATATTTAACCTCATACATATATGGGACAAATGATGTCGTTGTCACTGTCACTCAAATTAATACCTTGTCATTAAGTTATCGTAAGGTCACTACGACACCAGGCATGTATTTGTTAGTGCATGCGCAGTAGATTTTTGGTTTATGGTCTGGTGGCCCAAACAGTTTCAAAGCCAACCGCGATTTTCAATTTTCTTCTTTGTTTTTCAAACTTATTTTCGTTACATATTTTGCGGCACTTGGGCCGTTATAGTATCTCATAGTTATATGAGGATCCCCCATTTTCCGGCATAGGAAACCAAGATGACGGCTGCCAAAGTTAGGGAAAAATGTGTTTTCTGCAGTTTCAAAAAAATCACGTAAGAGTGACGAGGTTTCTTAATCCAAAAATATAAAAAAAGTTGGCATATGTCACTTCAAAACAAAATTTCGGCCAGATTTCAACAATTTAGTTATTCTTTGATTTTCTTTTTACTTTTTAAGTGATAATCTTTTCTGATGTCTCATATTAAAGCTACTGACCAGCTTCTTAATCTCACAATAAAAAAGACTAGAGTTTATATGCGGGTACAAAGATGGAGCTTGATATGTCAAAAATATAATTTATAGACAACATTTAAAAAAAAATTTTTTGAGTGGAATGGTATTAGCGATGAGCTCGTATCTGCTACAATTTTAAAAATATTTGATTTGACCTTTTATATTCAAAATGGCGGCCAAACTATAGAGAAAAAAATAATTTTCCCCTTTTGTTTTGTTATTCACACTAACGTCATGCAATATATCAATTTATACTACAGTTGTCTCAAAAATTGCAAAAAAAAATGACACATGTCATTCCCAAACCAAGATGGCCGCGACTAAAATTAAGAAACGTCATTATTTTTCTGCACGTCAGCAATTTTCCACAAACCAAAGCAGTTTTAGAATGAGTTAAATTAGTTTTAAATTTTTGTGTAAAAAAAAAACAAATTTTAATGATGCAGTTAAAATGGCGGACAATTAATTAAAAAAATTGTTTTTTTTTTTGTTCCTTAAGTTAAACAAAATTTTAAACTAATCTAAGTTATCCTAAAACGGTTTTGGTTTGTGCAAAATTGGTAATTTGCGAAAAATAATGACGTTTTTTAATTTTAGTCGCGACCATCTTGATTTGGGAATTCCATATGTCATTTTTTTTTGACAAGCGTAGTATAAATGACGTTAGTGCAAATAGCGCGCCGGAAGAGAAAAATTATTTTTTTCTCGATAATTTGACCGCCATTTGAATATCAAATGTCAAGTCAAATGTCTTCTAAAATTGTAGTAGAGACGAACTCATCGCTAATAGTATCTATAGGTTCATACGTTCTTTTATATTGTTGACATATCAAGCGCCATCTTTTTACCCGCTTATAATAATAATCTGTTTTATTGTGAGATCAAGAAGCCAATCAGTAGCTTTAATATGAGACATTAAAAAAGATCATCACTTAAAAAGTAAAGAAAAAATCAAAGAAAAACTAAATTTTTGAAATCTGACCGCCTCTACCTAGGTATGGGTAGAGACCTAGAAGTCCTGTATACGATTTTTGACAGTTATTGTTTTACCAGAGGTGAGTAACTGGATTTGACAGTTGTTATGGAAATGTTTAAAAACAAATTGTGTGTTGGCAATGATAATTGCTAACCCCTGACAATAAATAATTTTGTCACTGTCACATTTTTTATTAAGAAATGCCCTGTTTAAAAATGGAATTTTGCTGTATCAAAAACTGTAAAAACACATGCGTAGACGAATTTGTATTGTTCCTTTGTCCAGCGAAGAAAGAAACTTAAGAAAAGTGGAAAGAAAACATGCATTTACCAAGCTGGAAAATTAATAAAAATAGCCCAATTTGCGGGGTAAGTGAGCTATAAAGCAGTAGGTACAAACATACGCATTTTGAATTTGAAGAAAGTAAGAAAAAGAGTAACAAAAATATAGATCAATAGGAGTCTTTATATTTTACCTATTATTTACATTTTTAATATCTACCGCGTGTATATTCATTGTTTTTTCGTCAAAACTTGACATATTTTACTAACCAAAAAAAATCAATCTTTCAGAAACTGTTTGGGGAAATTATAAAAAGAAACAACAAAACATCAGCCCATTTCATAAAATCGCTTTTACATGCAAATGTGAAAAAAAACTAGAAAGAGAGGGCAATATGAGTTGCCCACCTCTGGTAAAACAATAACAATAACAGTCCTTTAATAAAGTCGAAGTATAGTCCATACTAAAATCATCAGCCTTTCCGAAACTCTTGCTTTTTTATGACATTTCGAGAATAAATTACTGCTAGAAGAAGACTGCTATTTTGTCTTTGTGAAAATATTGGTTTTTTAAAACCTTATATGTTTTGGATTTAAAAAATCTGTGGTGGGTAACTTACAGGCACCCAAAAAATTGTATAGTATAAGCAGCCCAGTATTTTTCATTGGGGTCAAAAGGAAACCAACTGGAAAGAATTAGACGTCTCTCCCTGACTGTGTTGTTGGAATTTTCTATAAATCCTTAAAAAAAAACAGATACAGCAGGCAACATTGCACGGGTTTAACCATTTATATTTTCGTGGCATCCAGTGCCGTTAGGGTTGCCAACTTTTAATTTTGGTTTATCTGGACATTTGTTCTAAATTATCAGGACATTTGATGCAAAATCGGGACATTTTCAAAAACGCTTAAAAAAAATAGAACAATAAATATTGATGGTTTTTTAATTTTAATTTACAAGCTAGCTAAGAAATTTCAATAGAAAAAAAACAAAGTATAGTACATTACATAACAAGAAAAGAAAGTGACAAATTTTACACGAGTGTGAATATTTTGAACGAGGCGTTAGCCGAGTAAAACAACACGCAAGTGTAAGAAAGTTACTTTCTATCGAGTTGTGTACGCTACTTTTCCTACGAACACTGTTGAATTGCACTAATTTTTGTGAAAAGTGGTCTTCAATTTCGCACAAATCAAATGAAATTGCTTTTCCGCACATGTACAAAATTTAACGTTTTCTAAGGATGCAAATCGTGTGAACTCCATTATTTTCATATGTTGTCGTAGGAAAAAATAAAAATAAATAAATTTTCATAAAAAACTGTAAATTTTTCTTGTCCAGTATTTTGGCTAAAATTTTTAATAGATCATTTTCTAACTAAAGTTATTTGACCCCAATCTTCAAAAGCGGAGATAAGTCAAATATTAAAAACTACAGAGATATTTCAAAAATGTCTTGATTTCCTAAATTGTTTGAATCAATAGTCACAGATAAAATTGCACCATATTTTCAAAACATAATTATAAACCATCAACACGGGTTTTCAAAAGGTAAATCATCAATTACTAATCTCTTGATATATGAAGAAACTTTGTTGGAAGCCTTGGAGAGTGGGTATCAGGTAGATGTCATCTACACCGATTTCTCCAAGGCTTTCGACAGGGTCGATCATAACCTAATACTTGATAAACTTAATGTCATGGGTATCCATGGCTCAGCTTTCAACTGGTTTCGGATTAATCTAACTGAAAGACGCCAGGCATAAAAATAGAGAATGCTATCTCCGCCGAGTTTAAGGTTTTGTCAGGTGTCCCCCAAGGCGGACATTTGTCTCCATTGTTATTTAACGCATTTATAAATGATATATCTTCCGGTTTAGAAAGTTAGTTAACTTTCTTGCTGATGATCTAAAATTCTTTAGAATTATAAGAAGTTTGGAGGATTGACATATTTTGCAACAAGAGCTGAATGGGTTTTCAACATGGTGTGAATATAACAATTTATCCCTAAATGTTGACATATTTTTATAGAAAATTAAACCATACAGATTTTACTTATCAGTTGGATAACTCCAATTTGGAAAAACCTTGCAATTATCATGCGTGACTTGGGTGTCTTTTTTGATAGAAAACTCAGTTTTGTTGAACACATAGATATTATTGCAAATAAAGCTATGAAATTGCTAGGATTTTTGTTTAAAACATTGAAATGCGGCTAAAAAAAAAGAAAGGATTTAATCACTGGCGAATAGATATGGGATTCTGATTTTAATTGGAAACTTTTAGTGCCGATTTCGCTGAAAACTTTTCATCGGGACAAGACCCTTGTCAGTACGCAGGACATTTTGCTCCAAATCGACGAGTTGGCAACCCTAAGTGCCGTGTATAAAATACAGTAAATAACTAGCATGTAATCACAAAGAAAATAACTACGCTTGTTTTCTTTGTGATTTAATGCATGTAAATAGAAAAATGTAATCTTCGGAAAGCATAAAAATTTAAAAAAAAATAGATTAAAATTATTTGTTTTCAATGTTAAAATGGACAAAGAGTACTTTTATGCATTTTCAGACGTAAATGTAATTGCGTATAATTGTATCATTATTGACCCAAGTATGTTTTAGATATTTTAGGTCATGCAACGGTTCGGTTCTGTATGCGCATTTGTTGTTGAAATTAAACTGTAAGATTTTTATACTAAAGTGAAAAGGTGTAGAGATGCAAATATTTTTACCTACTGGCGTGCGCGAAAGTCTATTTTACCGCTTTATTTTGAGAACTGAAAGTAGCACTTTACCGAGTAATGCATGGTTAAGTTACTTTTAAAACTGTTCAAAATTGCTATAATTTATTAATATTTCGATTTATCATGGGTTTTTTAAATTTAAGATGATTGTTTCGGAAATTTTGCTGCTCATAGGCAAAATTATGTACTCTTGCGTAAAGGGCCTTTACCGCTTTTAAAGGCTTGACCGTCATCTGCCGTCGCGTGCGGTAAAGTACCACTTTCCGCACTTGTTGGGTAAATAACTATAATAGGTGATAAGGGAGGTTAAGACAAGATAAAGTTCATACAACAGTTGAAAACTTCACCGCTTTTGAGATTAGGGTTTAAAAAATTAACTATCATCAAGAGGTCGATGTAGTGCGATTAATGTGAATTATTAGCAGCGCCGGATTATAGGCGGGGCAACCGGGGGCCCCCACAAATCTGAACTCAACAACCTATTTAACATTCCCTGTCAAAAAACCGCATTAAATCTCATAAAAAATACACTTGATTTTTATCAGTATTTATGTACCACTTTCCGCAGTTGTTGGGTAAATAACTCTAATGGGTGATAAGGGAGGTCAAGAAAAGATAAAGTTCATACAACATCGAGTTGAAATCTTCACTGCTTTCGAGATTAAGGTTTAAAAAACTTGGAAATTATGTTAACTATAGTCAAGAGGTCGATGTAGTGCGATTAATGTGAATTATCAGCAGCGCCGGATTATAGGCGGGGCAACCGGGGGCCCCCACACTTTGGGCACAAATCTGAACCCAACAACCTATTTAACATTCCCTGTCAAAAAAAACGCATTAAACCTCATAAAAAACACACCTGATTTTTATCAGTTTTTATAAGGTTTATAAACTTTTGTAAGGCAAAATTTTAGGATTATTAAAGTTTGTAATAATTGTAATATATGTGGTTTCGTATGTGTGTTTTTTATCTGATCCTATAATCAGACAGACTTATATAAGTGCAGATATTTTTTTAACATATTTTATGGTTTTATAAAAGCACCATTTTCTAAGAGATTATATAATCAAACCGACACATCAACTTTTATGGGTTTCTATATTTCATAATGTATTATGGAATTATATAAACCGATGTTTTTATGAGTTTTCTGAGAAATTTTGTAATCTAAACAACTCATAACATTTTATTGGTTTCTATTATTACACTCCTGTTCTTTTATAATGTTTTAAGAGTTTGTAAAAAACGTTTTTCATGGGATTTTGGGATATTTTATGATTACAACTCATAGAATTTGACAGATTTCTATAAACATTTATTATTTTCTATGAGTTGGTAAAAACAACTTTTTTATACTATACTTACTTCTTACTTACTTCTACAAAAAAATATTTTTTGACTCATGATCTCATGTAGCACACTTCGTCCCAGGGAAGTACATTTTATGTTTATTTTACGTCGGTACGTCCCGGGGCCAGTTAGGGACGTACTATGTACGTAACAAAGTGTACGTACCTGTCAGTTATGTACAGGGTGTCTCAAATTGGGCACTTTTGGGGGATTTAAGGTATTTCCAGGCGAGATAGAACAAAACTGACCCCCACTTGCGAGGTACGATTTTCAAGAGAAGTTCGAAAGTGAAAACCGCATCTTCATACGTCAAGCCGTTTACAGGCTACGGGGGGTTTCAAAGAGTGCATTTTGGGGGAAGGTCTATATAACTTCTTTATTACTGCAAATTTCATTTTGATGTAAATAGCTTTTTATAGACTTTTTGACAAATAATTTAACTGTCTTTTCAGATTTTTTCGACAGTCTTTAGTTTCCAAGATATAAGCGAAAGTTAGTATTTTTCTTATGGAACATCCCATATTTTATTCAATTTTTAAATTTCCGTTTAAACAATATAGCATATATAATAGTTTGGTTGGGCCGCTTTATTTATTATTTTGCATTTCCGTCTAGTGTGCTGTAACTTTGTTTTGATAGCTTTACAGTATTAGTCATTTATATCATGAAATTTCTGTCAATAGGCCATAATATGAGAGAGATAAAATATTTGATGTTCCATTAGAAAAATACTAACTTTGGCTTATATCTCGGAAACTAAAGACGGTGGAAAAAATCTGAAAAGATAGTTAAATTCTTTGTCAAAAAGCCAATAAAAAAGCTCTTTACATCAAAACTAAATTTTCAGTAATAACGAAGTTATAGACCCTCTCCCAAAATGCAGAGTTTTCAAAAAACCCCTGAAGCTTGTAAACGGCTTGACATATCAAGATGCGGTTTTCACCTTCGAACTTCTCTTGAAAATCCAGCCTGGCAAGGGGGGTTCAGTTTTTTTCTACGTCGGCTGGAAGTAACTTAAAACCTCCAAAAGTGCCCAATTTGGGACACCCTATAGTGCCTCATCCCAAGGACGTACCGGGGACGTACAAACCGTTGGAAAATGTTTTTTACAACAAACAAAAAATAGTTTTTCGCTTATGAAATCTTGTAAGATTTTATAAACAATGCCTCAAACAATCTCATAGAAATTTATCGAAATAATATCCCTCCCACAGCTCCTGGTGATAAATAAGTACTTATTCGAGAACAATTTTCTATTAGATATGTAGATATTTTGCAAGCACAAGGAGTGTTATAGTGGGTTAGGCCGTTATAGTTTAGGTTAGGTTATAGTTTAGTTTGACTGTATATTAATCTCTATTACATTACTTCTACTACTATTACTACTACTACAACTGCTGAAGTTGTGCCGTAATTTTTCATTTTACAATTTTACAGCAAGATCTTATAAAATCTTTTAAACCTTTATGAGGAATTGTCATATTAAAAATCATAAAATATTGTAAACTTTTAAAGGCCAACTGGCTGGTGAAATATGATGAACTCCTATGCGGGATTTGTGTTTCACTTTCACTAGTCAAGAATTATAAAATATAATAAGTTTATATGAGCATAGATAATGAAAACTTATGATGTTTTATCTGTTATTTACTATGATATTTTATGATGTTTTTTTGGCAGGGTTAACTCAAACAACAACAAAAAATCTGGCTTTGGAGTTAGCGTATTTTTTCAGAAAAAGCGCTATAACTTAGTGATTTTTTGATTTTTGTCTATTTTGATTTTTAAACGCAAAAATACCAAAATTGAAAAAAAAACAAAAACATGAAATCGTACGTCACGCTAATCTCGAAACCGGTACATGCTAGAGGCCTGTGTCAATTTTAAGCATTGCCCTCTTTCAGTTCTGTTTAGTTAACGAGATATTTTAATTTTTAAAATAATAATTTTAAACGCTTTTAACTCAAAAACGACTGCACCGATTTTAATGCGGTAAAGTGTTTTCTCAATAATAACAACTTTAAGTTATATTTACAAAATTGTTGTTTTTGAAAAAAGTGGAGAAGGGTGGGACCTTAAAAAACGGTTTAGTTTAAAAAAAATATATTCCGAATACGTTCTGATAGGTTTTTTTTCATCGGAATCGGTAATATATGACTATGTGGAGACTGAATCAAAAGAACTGTTTTTCTACAAAATTCTTTTTATGCGCCTCATTCCCTAACGTCGAAATTGCATTAAGAATTTATTTTGTGCTAACTGCACCGGCGAACGATCTTTTTCTAAAATGAAATTTATTAAAAATGATGAACCAACAACGTTTGGTATTTTTGTCTTTCTCAGTATAGTAAGCGACTTACTTAGAGAATTGGACTTTAAGATATTGTGTCTTTTACATAATTGTGTAAGTACGTAAGTACCTAATGTTTAATAGAAATTGTTTGAGATAATAAAAATTAAAATATGTATTATTTACTCGTTGCGTTTGAGGAGGGACCCTCACTTTCTCATTTACCTAAATTAATTTAACTAAAGCATGGCTTTTGTGGTTACCGATGCAAAAAAACTTTTTTTTTATCACGCCTGCAAAAAAAGATTTTTGTCCGTTTTTTATCCAAAGTTAAAGAGAAATAACGGAAAGTAGTAATATTTCACCAAGTATTTACGAAAAAATCATTTCAAAATATCGTCAAAATAACAAATTATCAAAGATTAAAATGTCGCAACAATGAACGTCACCGAGTAAAAAGCTGTGGAAACGATTGTTATTTCATTTACCAGCCGCCTTGATTTATAGTGTAAAAGATGGTGTGTTACGAGAAGTTCTCTTCGTTCGAGATTTTTAAAAGTATTTTCCTGTTATTCTTGGATTTTTTAATAAAGGTATTAAAAAAAATAGTGTTAATAACTCGCGGCTAAACTATGCTTTTTTTACTCGCGTTTTTAAATACCTCGCTGCGCTCGTTATTTAAACCCACGCTTGTAAAAAAAGCACTATTTTAGCCACTAGTTGTTAAAACTACTATTAAGTCCTAAGAAATGTTTTTTGTTTGTACTCAGTAATACGGTTATGTTAATTTCTAAATATATCTTCTCTCCAGTTAAAAACTACATTGGTTTTTGATCCCCATGTGAACGTTTCTTCTTATTTTAACTTTCTCTAACACCATTCAAATATTTGCGCTCATACACCCGCAGCAATATCAAATAACCCTAAAACTGTTACCTACATACACTAACTTACCTAAAGGCTCAAAATGGTCTAAGACGAACGGACTAATGTAGTATAAAGATATGCCCATCGTTCCCATAGTACTGTAAAAAATGGCCAGTTTTTTCGTAGTTACGGAGTTGTTCTTGTAGATTCGGATAATTTCTTGATCTTCACAGCTCAAAATTTGTTTTTCTTTCTGTTGCGTTTCAAAAAGTATTTGTCTAAATTTTTTAGACCTGAATTTTAGTACCTTAAAAAAACGTTATTATTAAAAGGACAACACAGTTTTTAAATGGAAACTTTTTATAGTTTATTGATGCCAATACTTATTGCTTTTGCTGACTTTTTATCCAAACCTGTTAAAAAGATTAACAACCTGTGCCACACCATATAGCTTGATTTTTAGGAAACATCCAGCAATTTTTTAATAGATGCATTAACCCAGTTAACAATTTATATCAACTTAAAGCTACAAAATTCATTTTTCCCAAATGACCCTTTTCTGTAGAAAAGTTGCTCGAATTGTTGTAGTCATTCTTCAAAAAAAAATCCATGGAAAAAGTTGCACGGTTTTGATGCATAGTGGGATCCTAGCTTTAAAAGAAGAATGGAAATATTCGTAACTTTTTTACCTTCATTATATTGATGCCATACACCAGAACAACTCCTGCATTCCCTGCCGTTGTTATGAAATCCTCGGTAAACTTTGAGCAAAGCTGTTAATTTTTTGAAAAATTGTATTAGATTTTTTTTCTAGTGCGTTCAGCGCCGATATTCTTAAAATTTAAAGCTGTGGGTAATCCAAGTACAAGGTGATTCACCATATTTTCCCAACTAAATAACTCGTTTATTATTAAAGATAGAAAAAAAGTTTAAATACAAAAGTTGCATAGTTTTTCATAAATTTTAAGAAAATTTAACTAAAATTTTCAAAATGTCAAATTTTCTACATCAACTTTCTTATTTCAAATGGAACACCCTCTATAGTTTTTACGAAGGGGTATTCACTAGTGTGAAATTTGTAACGCGATTTCGCGTTTAACATATTTTTCCTATGATTTCGCGCGATTTCGCAAAGACATGCGGAATTTCGCGTGATTTCGCAAGGATTTCGCGCGATTTCGCGCAATTTTGCAAGGATTTTGCAGCCAAAATGTGACGCGATTTCGCGGAGTGGTTACCCGCTCGAGTATTTAAAAGTAGATATAGATAGATAGATCTTTTCTTCTTGATTTCAACCACATGTTACCTGTGTCTTGAACGGTCATTGAACAAATTAAGAAAAACGTTGCCATAAGAGCAATGTGTTGAACAAAGAACCACGTAAACTATTTTTCCTTGGCCACATGACACATCGCCCTTATGGCAAATTATTTTTTATTTCACTCGAGAACCCCTAAAGATAAACCCTACATATTTTTGGAATCAGGAAGAAAAGATCTATCGAAGTTTTGAAACACATAAAATAAGAAAGTTGAATTTTCTTAAAACTTGTGAAAAACTAAGCAACTTTTTTATTTAAACTATTTTTCTATTTCTAATAATAAATGATCGAGCTATGTAGTTGAAAAAATATGTTGAATCACCCCGTACGTTATGCATAGATTAGCAAAACGAGGTAGAAGCGGTTGAACAGAAAATTAGCACCTCAAAGGTGGACAGCGCGCCGGGGAACGACAGGAGGCGCCCCAAAAACCGATGTCACCTGCGTTTTGGAACAGCGGGACTGCTAAGTCGGTGTTAGATTTAATTATTTTAAAACAACCAGCTGAGACTGCGACCAATTTGAGCGAGACCCCGATCGATGATGAACCGGGAATGGCTTTGCCGGCTGCAAATACCACATGTCATTTCGGAGGAGGTGTAAATCCGCCGGTCCACCGTATATATACTTGCGACCCTAAGCAACAATTTTTAGTTGCCTTAGTTGCCATAACTAATAAATATACTAAAATTAACGTTGTATAAAGTACAAAACATAGTCATATGTGCAACGCTCGCTATGATGGACGAGAAAACGACGCCACACCGTTGTTATAAACTAGGGTAAATTTGGAAACCCTCTAACAACGTATATTTTTACTGGAATATTGTGTAAACGTTGATAATTAACTAGAGTTAGTTAATTTACGTTCTTTCAACGTTTCTCTTTACGCGACAATTGTGGCCAAATAATCAATGCAGTTGAGGCCAACTTCAAAATTAATCTACTTTATAGATAGATAGATAATAGACGGCACCTCCTTAGTAGCAAAACGGTTAGGTTTTCATCAGCAATCAGCCATTTGTGTAACACCTGGTTCTCACCAACGACTTTTTCGTGAGTGTCCACTCACGCGTCGCATGATGTCAATATGAAATGTTATGACAGTCATATGACGCGTGCGCGGGCACCCACGAGAAAGTCGAGGTGGAAACCGGGTTTAAATCGTTGAAAAAATCTTGTTTTTTTGCTGGATTTTGATAATTTTTTAGTTAGTTTTAGTAATTTTTAAGTATTCTTCCAAATTATATAATATTATAATAAAATAATAATTTAGCAAAAAAAATAAGAATGGTTGAAGACCCGCTTATTTTTAGTCCACCATACATACCAATATGGTATGGGGGACTATTAAAATCGTGAAAATTTGACTTTTCTTAATTTTATCAAAAACGAGTTACTACGGTTCCAAAACACCTTAATCGACGAAAAAAAAAGTTGTCTGTCGGTCTGTTGTCTGTCTGTATATTTTGAATATATTAATAATTTAAGAACGCCTTAATCGATTTTAACGAAATTTGGATAGGGTGGTGGGCGGTTGAAGGGGTAAAAGGGGGATATTTTATTTTTTAAAAATTTTATCTTCGGAATAAAAGCAAGTAGCGATATACGGCTTTCAGATGTAAGTTTCTATGAATATGGACTACAAATTTTATTATGAAGTCCAAATGCGTGGGAGCTTTAGTTTCCGAGTTATTTGACAAAACGTTAAAATATACAAAAAAAAATCATAACTTTAGAAGTTATTGATATGCGGTTTTCAGATTTTGTTTTTCGTAATGGCCCAAAAATTTTGTTATAAGGTTTAAATCTTTCAAAGCTACAGTTTTCCGAATTTTTTAATTTCCTAGCACCAATTTTTTAAAGCTAAAATATCGATTTTTGACGGAAAACTAAGGTGCTCTGGTAAATTGAGTGGATGGAAAACTTTAAGAAGCCACTTTAAGCTTATAAATTAACTGTTGGTGTTTGGAAATTGGTCCATTTGTGGTGGCAGACATGGAAGTCTTGATTTCAAACGAATTATATTCAGTCGTAATCGCTTCGGCGACGGTGTGGAAACATTGCACGCAACTCCAGTCGCAGGCAACGTCACCACAACTCAAAAAATATCCGGCAAATTGGTGCAAAAGCAAGGTGCAACGTTATAACGTTGAAGTTTTTCAACAACAAACAAATTAAAAAACAAGTTAAAAAAACCTCCAAACCAGTTACATCAACCGAAAAGAATCTAAAAACAAAAAATCTTGAGTGGAAATAACGAAAATTCAAACCTGGATGAGCATCCCACAAGGAACACACAAAGGACCAAAGCGAAAAGAGAAATGATTAAACGATGTTTCGCCTTGGGCAACCAGCGTAGGCTCGTCAGTACCTCTGATTGATCTTTTGTTTTTAACAAACAAATTGTTCCTTGGGAAATGTAAAGATCCCGGCCCTCGACAAAGAGGTATCAGGAAATATTAAGTACGTTTCGAGAAAGAAAACTTGTTTCCTAAGGGGCACAGCATGCATCAGCGGAGGGTGCACAAGAGTTTGGTAAAGTGTCGATGAGGGCCTATTAATCAGACTTACAGCCCTTTCGTTTATTGCTCTAACACCAATCTAGCGTACTCGAAGATCGGTCCGAAAAGGATTTGGATGTTCGATTATGTACTACTGCTCAGAGTAGCGTGTTCGGTTTTCCGAATCTGTTGTATGTATGTATGTATTCAAAACTCGTGGTTAGCTCTCCACCGAAGGCTGAACCATGCACTGCGGCCTCAAATGGGCCTATTGTGGCCAGATATCTACTGAGATTTTTTGGCTACACGGATGACTCTAAACTGTCAGCCAGACAGACAACAGGCGCAGGAGTGTACGCGGAAAGCCTAGAAGTTCAGAAGAGTTATCCACTTGGAGAACACGCTACGGTGTTTCAGCCGGAGGTGTATGCCATTATCATGGCAGCAACCCTACCCGAAGTCAGAAATGGCGGGAGGGACTCAAGGCTCCAAGTGCACCCAAAATAGTCAGTAGTCTGGTGGAGGAGTGCGCTGAAGTACTGCAAACACTGGCTCAAGACAAACGGGTGACACTGATGTGGGTCCCAGGTCATGAGGGAATACCAGGGAACGAGAAAGCGGACGAACTTGCCAGACTAGGGGCCGAAACCCAACACAACCCAATACATTGGACCGGAACCTCTTCTGGGAATAACAAGGAAACAGGTACAGAGTGAGCTCAACAAATGGGTGAACAATGACCTGAAGACGTCCTAGAGGCAAGAGAAAAAGTGCAGACAGTCCAAGCTATTCGTGGAATGTCCGAATGTAGACAGAACTAAATGGCTCTTAGGCAAGACCCGAAAGGACATTGGACTGCTGACAGGAATGCTGACTGGGCACAATCGGCTGAACAAACATCTGACACAAATAAGAGTAGCAGGAGATCCCGTGTGTCCCGTTTGCGGGCTCGAAGAGGAATCGGCGCAGCACTTGATAGCACAGTGTGATGCATATGCCAGATCAAGGCAGCTGAAGTTTGGATTCCCCACGATAGAGGAAGAAGAGCTGCACTCGCTTAAATGGACCGACATACTGAACTTCGTAAAGATGACAGTTTTAGCGATGAATTTTGAATTAAAGCGGCATTTTAAAATTTAATATAATATTTATTGACTTACAGGAATTTTACATATTGCTTCATCGATGTTTGACGGAAAAAGAGGAAAGTGGGACCGTTGACGTCTGGCATGTCCTTTCTTTGAGTTGGCATACTGATTGCAGTAGGCCAGTAAATGTTTATGTTGGCAACATTGACTCAGATATTTTTATTTTATTTATTTAAATAATTCAAGTAACGCTCAGTTAAGTCATTTCTCTGGAGAGAAGGTAAAACAAGATAAGGACAACTATTTCTCTGGTCAATTGCAGTGTTCCCCAGACACCCAAGGTTTCATTCGGTCGGAACTAAAAATGCCTTCGAAAGGAATACGAGAGTGTTGTAGTCCCTTCACATCAGAAATGACATATCTGTCGTTGCCCAACACTCTCTTTATAACGTAGGGCCCTTTAAATTTAGGTAAGAGTTTACTGCTGATCCCCGCTGTTGTCACTACATTTTTTATGACAACATAATCACCTTCTTTATAACTTTTACCCGATTTATGCTTTGCATCATAATTTTCCTTATTTTTCTGCTGAGTTTCCAGTATTTTTTCATAAGCATTTTTTCTGACTTCAATTAAATCTCGAATATTTTGCCGAGTTGACTCCACCAAAGATATTAACCTGTCGTCAGTCTCCCCAACCTGATTGACACCAAACAAAAGTTTACAAGGAGTTTCTCCGGTTGACCTATTTACTGAATTGTTAATGGGATATTCGCAGTCAGACAACACCTGATCCCATTTTTTCGGTTCTGCTAATTTGGCTAGCATTGGCACTAGACTTTTATTTATAATTTCTGCCTGGCCGTTAGCTCTAGGCGTAGCAGATGCTACTAAAACATGCTTAATATCCCATTTTTCGCAAAAATCTGCAAGAATTTTAGAGGTGAAAGCACTACCTCTATCTGAAATCAATCTTACCGGCCTACTATACTGATGAAAATAAAATCTCAAGTGATCAACCACCTCATTAACCCACGTTGATTTACAAGAGAACAATTTAACAAATTTGGTGAAACTATCAACTACCAAAAATATATGTTTGTTATGCCTGGTGGTTTTTTCCAATGGACCCAAGTGATCAACATGGATTGTGTGTGAAGGAACTGAGCCTTTATCAATATTGTGTAAGAAACCTTCCATTTTCCCTGAATTTGGAGAATATGCAATGAACTTTAAACAGTTTTGGATGTACTTTTTGATTTTTTCTCTCAAATTTAGAAAGTAGTAGGTTCGAGAAATATATTCCTGTACTTTATCCACCCCTAAATGACCTAACGTTTCATGCGAGTCCTTGATAATATTATTTTCCATGGCCTCTGGTACATAAAAAAGGAGATTACTTTTGGTTTTACGATAAATTATTCCATCCCGAGATTCAAAATGAGGCAATTCCCTTTTATCCAAATCCAGCCTGACAGCCTGAACCTTTTTATCAGTATTTTGAAGAACTGTCAAATTCTGCTCAAAAGTATTTTCAGAAATTACAAAAATGTGACTTCTAGAAAGTGCGTCAACATGTTTCATTGCGTTTCCCTTTCGGTGTTGTAAAGTATAATCATAATTTGCTAATATTAAGGCCCACCTTTGGATTTTTGAATTTATCTTTTTTTTGCCCGTAACTGGCATCGCAATGAAGTTCTGTTTCTACAGTTGGTGAATAAAGTGAGAGAACTGGCTCGCTAATCAACAGATCTTTGATTTTTTCAAATGTATCGGTAAAAATTCAAAATTTTCTTTACTTTTTGACTTTAAGAGATTATATAACGGTTTACAGATTATAGAAAAATCCTTGACGAATTTTCTAAAATAAGAAACTAAACCTAAACAAGATGACAGCTGTTTAAAATTTGTTGGAACTGGAAAAGATTGAACTGATTTCACGTGTTTCGGACTCAAAGTAATGTCTGATTCATTAATTCGGTACCCTAAATGCACAATATCTGTTTTTAGAAAGGAACATTTCACCAATTTTAACTGTAAGCAATTCCTGCGAATCAAATCAAAAACCTCCCTTAAAATTTCAATATTCTGTTCTACTGTTACAGTTCCAATGATTATTTCGTCAACGAAAACCTGAATTTTCCCCTGAAAAATCAAATGTCTAAAAATCTGTGTAATAAAACGCATGAAAATTGCTGGGCCATTACTTATTACATTGCATATTGACCAAAAGGCGTAACAAACGATGAATATTTTTTTGTGTTTTCTTCACTATTAATATGGAAAAATCCATCTTTTAAATCCAACTTAGAAAAATACTTTTTGTCTCTAAGCATCTCTATTTGAGTCTCAATTAGTGGCAAAGGAAATCGGTCCTTTACTAAACGTTCATTCAGAAAGCGTGGATCAAGCACCATTCGGTATTTAGGAGGATTACTTTTTTTCTTTACTAATAAAATAGGCGAACTATATATTTTAAAATTTAATATAATATTTATTGACTTACAGGAATTTTACATATTGCTTCATCGATGTTTGACGGAAAAAGAGGAAAGTGGGACCGTTGACGTCTGGCATGTCCTTTCTTTGGGTTGTCATACTGATTGCAGTAGGCCAGTAAATGTTTATGTTGGCAACATTGACTCTTGGATTGCAATGGACCAGTAAAGGTTTAATGTTAATTATACAGGCCAGATGTCAAGCTGCTCAAGAAAAAGGTCATGTGACCAAAATAATTCAAATTTAAAATATAATACTACAACAGGGAGGCCCGGAGAGAGAGGTGCAGCGGAAGTAGGGGCTATGGCAGAAAGAGCCCATAAAGAGGCCTAATTGCAAGGCCCACGGGCCGCCCTTTACTACTACTACTAAACACATACGATCCAGGAAACAAAGATCCTGCAGACTACACTGATTACTGATTTAGGCTTGATACTTTTTCTTCAATTTATGCCAGTTGAAGCTTTAGTGAAAGCCGAATCTGTTACTCCGGATTTAAAATAGATCGCTGTTTCTGCTCCCGCAAAATCACGAGACAACATTTTTATCTTATTTCTTTGCTGTTTATAAACTTTTTGTGGATCAAAACAGAAAAAAATGAATCAAAAAAGAAAGTTTATTGAAATTGAATATTTGTTCCTCAACTCTTCTACTTCCTCCGAGGAGGAAGAAATGTTTGTCCAACTTTTACTCGATAGGAGGAGTAAAATACGCAAATATATGTCTGAGGTGGTACCCAATTATAGTGGGGAGCAAGTGAGCAACGCAAAAATAATTTTGAAGGCTATAGGTAGAAACGACTAGACTACTTTACATTTTTAATTAATATTCTGTTCTGTTTTCTCTTTGTGGATACGCGTCTTTTCAAACGGCTGTCCAATTTCAAAATATTGAAACTGAAATAAATCAGTGGCAGATCCAAGGGGCGCGGGAGACGCGCCTCCCCCCCCCTGAACATTATCAAAGTTTTAAAAACATTAAAGAACCATGCACTGGACACTCCTATAAAACATATCTCGGTCGATTTCAATTAATTTTGAATAAGTTATATAACTAGTGCTCGTTAAGAAAATGGGTAATTTTTATTTCGTGCCTATGACCAGTTTCTGAGATATCAAAGTAAGAAAAATAGCCACTGTTATATTTTAATTAAGAAAATACGGATCTTTCTAGAACAAATGAAAAAAGTGGCTAAAAAGAACACAAGCTGTACGCAAGAGTCTAATGTTATTGTTGGCGGATGCCTAGTTTTTATACGAGGGACATCGACAGTCAAAAATAAGACATTTTTGCTAATTTTCGAATTTCTGTTTCAACTTTTAACAATCTGAAGGTTTTTTGAACCATAATATTATAATTTCAATTATTTGCAGGTAAGAAAAATAGGTTTGCTTGGGTAACTCAAAGGAGTTCATAAGAAAATATGTTTTAAGATTTAAGTATTCCTCTTGCCTATAAAAATTACATTAGGTACCTAGCTTAATCGGCTTCGTAATATTTTGTGACCAGCAGAGCCGAGACAAATCACTTAAATATCGTAATTTCCAGCCTTCATGCAACTGTCTGCCAAATTTCATATTTAAATTGTATACAGGGGGCGATCCAAGATATCTCTTTATTAAATTTATGCATTCCAACGACCCCCGAAAACATATCAACATGGTAACAAAAATTATAGAAAAATTTGGCTCAGTTTTAAACAACCCTTGTCACACATTGTTAATGAGAGAGTTAACCTTGTTTAAAAATGAAACTTTAACACTGTGTAGTAAACATGATTACCCCAATATCTACAACGCATTAAAAATTGGTTCTTCTCTTCCTGTTTCGGTTGCTACCGCCGAAAGAAGTTTCTCCAATTTAATTAAGACAACTTATCTTTGGTCCTCGGAAGAAGAAGAGAGACTGAATGGCTTGGAGCTTTTGTATATACTTATATCGTTCAATCAGCCTGGATTTAGAATGTATCTTAGATTCGATAGGTTTTCAAAGCAAAAAAGAAAACTTAATTTTATCATATAACTAAAAGTTATTGGTTGTTGTTAATGTGGCCTACATAAGTTTTATTGCTTGCGACCCCCCCCCCTGGAGAAATTGCCTTATCCGCCACTTAAATAAATACATGATAAATGATGTGTTCGATTAACCACTCTGTGCGAGCACTCCGGTTGGGATTCGGAGCACCCGCAGGTAGATTCGTGACGTTACTACTCTACTCCGGATCGATCTGGACCCTAATTCTTGAGCAGGGAACGACATACAGACCGCTTCAAGCTACTGCGAACATAGGGGGAATCAAGTCCAATTTACTCTCCGTGCCGTACGACCGAGGTGGATTCGAAGCACGCTGCAGTGTTATCTTTTGGAAATTCATTTTGTTTTTATTATTTTGTTTTATTTCTGCCTTGCTCGAGAAACAGATGGGTAAGTTCTTAATTGAAATAATACATTTTTAAAACCAAAAATGGATGTCTACGAAGTTGCCGAAAAAGTGCAGATGGTCAAATGGTCAAATCGTCATAACCCAACACACGTTCGATATTGGTCGAGGGAAAATTTGCATTTGTATTTTGACGTAAGAACACAGTATCCCCAAAAACTAAATGTTTGGGGGGGGTATTATAGGGGAACACGTAATTGGGCCATTTTTTATTAACGGCAATTGCAATTTGAATGGTCCTAGATACTTGGATCTACTGCAGCAGCACATTATTCCAACTGCTAGGCAGTTGTTAGGTGTAAGATTTGGTGAAACATGGTTTCAACAAGATGGTTGTTCCGCTCACAATGTTGGCCTTGTTAGGGAATATCTTGATAATGTATTTCCTAATCGGGTTATAAGTACACGGGGAACTATTTTATGGCCAGCTCGATCTCCCGATCTTGCTCCTAATGACTTCTATCTGTTTTTGAAGAAGCTTTTCAAATTATCACCCCTAACATGCTTGGAAACGTTAGAAGGGGTTTTTATAGTAGGCTCGGATATTGTCTAGCCGAGCAAGGAGGACTTTTCGAACATTTGCTTTAATTTTTTTTTGACTGGGAGAATCTTTTTGGTTTTTAGAATGTATTATTTTATTTTGAGAACTTGCTTTTATTTTGTTTGTCCTTATTATTTTCATTGTAACACGTCGTCACTGATAAATCTGAGCAGTTGACAATAAAACGCTCTTATTTATCAGTGACAAAAAATAAGAAAATTACGTTATAAAAATTTGCGTATTTATTGACCAAATTCCGGTTTCATTGACTACACTCCACACAGCACCGTGGTTAGAGGCGTACTAAATACCAAAGGAAAGTCATGCGAGTGGTGATCGCAAGCCTGAGTATTGGTTGCTTCACTGATAGGCGTCGGTGTCTCTGCATGTACGTACACTGGCAAATTAGACTTCTTCCGCCCTATCTTCGCAGTAGCTTGAAGCGGTCTGTAGATTTGTGTCGAATGATACCACGTCGAACGTATTTCCTATTCTTGAGCGGTGACCGCTTATTTCATTCTATCAAAAATTGGATGTTCGCGCTACCCGACTCCAAAGCCAGGGATCGATCCCGTTTCTCTGAATAGCATGCGCATAAAATGTATATTTTTCAATTTAAAATTTTGAAGAGATTTCAAGGAAAAGCACCTTTTTTCGGGGGATGGGATCACTCCCCGGGATTGACTGTTTAAAAAGCCACCTCTATAGCTACTACTTCTACTACTACAGTACTAGTTCTCGTGTTAAAGTAAAGTGGAGATATAAAAAGTAAAAAAGGATTCCTCGACGACTACTCTTTTATCAAGAATACCTGCGCCGATTTTAGCGTTCTCACTACGTTAAGGTGCAGTTAGACTGTGGTAGTGTAGTCGTCGTTGCATTTTATCTGTAGTGAATTGTTTTCCATAGATAATGCATAAGAGGATATTTTGCAGATAAATAGTTAACAATATTTTTTGATACACACTTTTTAATATAATTTACCTTGTTTAATGTTTTAAACAAATATTGGTGATAACAGACCCTCCTGCAAAAATTTTTTTTTGCTATTAAAAACCGTTTTTATATATCTTATAAACTAAATTAGATTGCAGTCCACTCATGTCTCTACCAAAATACTGAGCGCACGTTAAGTCCGTACAGGGATAAGTGTCGATTTTTAATCGAGCCCGGATTATCTTACCATAGTAGATTTTATGGTGTCATATGAAAGCTGAGACTCCCCAGATTATGAATCCGCCAGATGATATCTCGAAAATGTTGAGCGTATTGAGATATTCAGCGCAATTGATGGTGTTTGATATCAATGTATAGGTTGTCGAATACGAGGAGTTTGAAGCTTTTATCAAATACAAAAAGCGCTTACTTTTAGCATTATTTCGTCGCATGCATGGACAAATTATTACCGTGTCCATGCAAGCGACAAAATAATGCTAAAAGTAAGCACTTTTCGTCACTTAGAAAAAGGACCCTAATTTCTTCGCAATTATAATAAACCAGTATGATTGATTAGCGGATATATGGGAATATACCTAAACACCACTTACAATATCTTGCTAATTTATTGCTTATGTCACTCAACACACTATCGACTGTCTATATGTATGCAGACACAATATTGCTACCTTTTTTTCTCCCTTTTTCCCTCAAGTTTAATTTTGTATTTCTTTGCTACCCTATCAACCTCAATTTTAAAATTAAAGCATGTTGGAACTTAGGCTATTTCTTAAATATTAAACATAAACGGAACTTGCTCGGTTAATACCAAAGAAATATCTAGGGTGAAACTTAACATATTCCAAAATTTAGCAGGAGGGTCTATTACCACCAATATTTGTTTAAAGCATTTAGAAAGTAAATTATATTAAAAAATGTGTAAAAAAAAAATATTTTGAACTATTTATCTATTAAAATAGTCCGTTCTGCATTATCTATGGAAAACAATTCACTACAGCTACAACGCAACTACGACGACATGAGTGGGCAGGGTACCTCTTATAGTAGGGACATTTTGGACCACTTAAAATAACATTTTTTGTGGTTATCGTTATTTGTGCGGACGCGGCTAATCAAATGAGGCTAACGACGGACTTTACGCTAAATTAGGAATAGCGATTTTTGTGGTTATCTTTATCACAGACTAAAAATGGTTGGTTAATTCGTATTTTTTCGTAAGAACGGATATTTTTCATCATCTTCTAATTACTAATTGTAATTTAACATTTTCTATCTATACATATATTCCACAAAATTCACACCACGCACTGACCTCACAAAAGTTGGGTTATGTTTCATTTAAAGAATTTTTACGTTATCTTATTTTACATTCGAAAAACTTTTAAAATTAAGTAGTTATTTTTGCTGTTATTTTAGACGGTTCAAAATGTCCCTAATATTTGATTAGTCTGTGATTTGACTGAAAATGAAGCTGAAAATATGTTTGTACCTGATAAAGCATGGTCGCATCATATAAAATGTAATACCAAAAACTTGTGTAAAAATGAAAATTGTACATTTTTAAAAGAAACCCTTTTAGGTCTGAGGGCCATATTCCTAATAAAAGTTGAGCTTTTTTAACGAATTGATAGTGAAATACTTTTGTAGACCCTAAAAAAACACTTTAAAATAAATCAACAATAAAAACAAACAAAATTATACCTACAATTATTTTCAAATTTAATCGGACAATTTTGACAATGACAGTTCATTTAATATCAGGCGTCATATCAAAATTGTTTCGAAAAATTTGGAACACAGTTGGTCTAGAGAGGGGTTTTAAGAAAAAGTATATAATCTTGAAAACAACACTTTTGTGTTTGATGCATCGCCAACTAATATTTACCGTAAAAAGTAAAATCCCCTACTTTTAGCTTTAGCCCTTTTCTGGGGTGCAATTTTTGGAAAATATTCTAGGAACCTTAAATAGCAACCCCCTATTTTGACTTCATATTTGAATTCTCGCTGAAATTCTCTTTCCAATGGTATCCCATATCATATGGTTTACTTTACTACTTTTCGAGATATTGGCTTTCAAAATGTCAAAAATTCCATTTTCAAAGGCCCATATCTTAGAAACTAAACAAAATATCTCTATTGTGTTTATTATCGATTTTAGGGTTTTTTTACGAGGAAATATTTTTTTTACGAGGAATAAAAAAATAAGTTTGACAATCTGACTTTCTACTTCATATTTTTGGAATAATATCGTCAAAATTACTGCAAATCAATAAACTAAATAAATAGGAATGTGCAAACGTCAAACTATTGTCATTTTTTATTTGCCCTTATAAAACCCTCAAAATCGATAATAAACACAATAAAGATATTTTAGGTAGTTTCTAAGATATGGGCGTTTAAAAATTGAATTTTTGACATTTTGAAAGCCAATATCTCGAAAATTAGTAAAGCAAACCTTATGATATGGGGTACCATTAGAAAGAGAATTTCAGCGAGAATTCAAATATGAAGTCAAAATAGGGAGTTACTATTTAAGGTTTTTAGAATATTTTCCAAAAATAGCCCCTCAAAAAACGGCTACACAGGGGATTTTACTTTTTACGGTAAAAAGTAGTTGGCGATGTATAAAAAACAAAAATTTATGTTTTAAAGATTATATATTTTTTTTCTTAAAACCCCCCTCTAGGCCAACTGTGGGAACAGTACCATCAAACTTAAAATCATATACATTTTTTTTTTGGAATAAAACAAAAACAAAGATAATCCAATTGGTTTCAGAAGATCATTTAAAAAAATGGTCTTAATATTATATATATACAGGGTGGATTCTTTAAATGAAACGGTGCTTCTAGCCGCTTTAGAGAAGAGGTTTTGAAAAAAGCGAATCTTTAATGATTTTTTACGAACTTTCCGTCCATGATAAAGAAAACTTTTGGGGCCCCCAACTGGAGGCCCAGGGTCCACCAACTATTTTTTATTAAATAAGAAGGTAACACTTGTGGCATCTTTTTGAAGAGCTTGTTAAAAAAGACATTTAACGCACTAGTTTTTTTTTATATCTGTCAACCAATGTGTCCAACCATTTTAAAAAATTATTTTTTTCCTAATTGTTTTATCTTCAAAATAAACTACTAATTTCTCTATTTACTAAGCGAAATAAAGAAAATACCACACAAGGACATTATTGGGGGCCCTCACTGAAGGACCAGGACCTACCAACATTTTGTTCATGAGGAGGTACCACTTGTGGCACCTTTTTGGAAAACTTGTTAAAAAAGAAATTTGATTAAATAACTTTTTTTGACATCTGTCAACCCATGTGTTAAAAATGTAAAAAAATCAATTTTTTTGTCGTTAAGGATGGTTGAGCGAAAAAGACAATCGACGTGTGCTTTGAATCTATTTCCCTTTTATCTAATTTCTAGTAAATTTAAAAAAAGGTAATTAGGCTGCGCCCCCAAATGGACCGGCAATAATATCTTTGTGTGCCCACATAGCAATTTGTCATCCTTAGCATGTGCATAGAATATCCTCAAGAAGAAAAAGGATATGCTAAGGATGTTCCAAATTAACATTGGAACATCCTAAGCATGTGCTAAGAATTGATTACGTTCCGCCCTATTCACATGCTATGCAGGTTCTTAGGATGTGCTAATATATATTCTTATCAGATGATTGGCATGTGCTAAATTTATAGTAGCGCAAAACCAGTATAACTCCTAAAATATTTAAAGCCGTATTTTAATTAAGCCATAATTAAAATAACAAATATATTTTTGAGCTCTAAAAACCATGTTCTATCACAATACACCCTAAGAAAAAAAAATAAAAACAAATAATAAAAAGAAAGTGCGACGCGCCGACGGGGTTGGAACCGACAACCTACAGGTTGATAGACCAATGCTGTATCCACTGTACCATGCGCTTATAAAGAAATAGGTTGAAACCGCGGATATAAGCGTTTTGGCGGATTTTGATCGACTGAAAAGTGTTAAATAAATTTTCGCGTTTGGTGGATATATATGGACAAGCATCTCTAAACCAAGAGTTACCGGGTTCGTTTCCGGTCATCGAATTTTTGTCGAGTTTTTTTTAACTTATTTCATAATTGGTATATACTTTGCATATGCTAACGATGTCCTAACAGTAATCTTCTTTAATAGTATTTCATTAGTATATGGTAAGGAAATACTAAAATAACGTTCTTTTGATGTTGTTTTACGATACCAGAATAGCTTGTGCGCTAAAAGGACCAAATACTGTTTCAATAAGTGATATGTATACTTTGCATATGCTAAAGATGTTCTAAAAGTTACCTTTAATGGTATATCCTTAGCATATGCTAAGGAAATACTAGAAGCGCATTCTTTTTATTTTTTTTATGGTACCAGAATAGCATGTGCGCTAAACGGACCAAAAAATGTTTTAAAATTGATATATTCTTTGCATGTGTTAAAGATGTAATCTGCAAAATGACCTGCTCAAATGGTACACTCATAGCATTTGCTATGGATATCCTTAATAGCATATACTGAAATGTATGTACCAAGCATATGCTAAAGATGTGCTCAAAAGGGCATCCTCAAAAGGAGGTTTAACGCATATGCTCTGCATGTAAATGTTCTTTCACTGCTATGTGGGTGGTAGTTTATTTATTCCGCTTAGTAAATAAAGAAATATGTAATTTATTTTGAAGCTAAAGCAATTGACAAAAAAAAAATTAAAATTTTTGACACATTGGTTGAAATATGTCAAAAAAAACTAGTGCGTTAAATTTCTCTTTTAACAGGCTTTCGAAGCAAGTGGTACCTTCTTATTTAAAAAGAAATAGTTGGTGAGCCCTGGGCCTCCAGTTGGAGGCACCAAAATTTTTTTTTATCGTGGGCGGAAAGTCCGTAAAAAATCATTAAAGATTCGCTTTTAGCTTTTTTTAAAAACTCTTCCCTAAAGCCGCTAGAAGCACCGCTCCCTTTAAAGAATCCACCCTGTATATTAAAACCATTAAATTTCACACGTATGGAGTTTTTTTACAAAATCATGTAAAACAAGATGTTTTTGATTTTCCTCTCGCTCGTAGAAAAAATTTTGTACCTACGGCGTGCGGAAAGCGTCTTTTCCAAACTCACGGCGCGTCGTTCGGGCAAACGCTGGTGCGTGTGGAAAAGTAACACTTTCCGCACTTGTTAGATAAATAACTATTACACGCGGTTCAGCATGCGAAAAACGTTTTTACATGCTGTGTGAAAAACACCATTTTCAGAGGTTATCTAGCGTGTAAAACACTTCATTTTCAGGGGTAGTTGTAGAAAAAACTTTTTATACGGCTGCTTTAGAAAATATGAGGTTTTGCACACGAAAAACTCAATCTGAAATCGGTACTTTGCACAAACCGTATTTATGCGTATACAAAGTATTTTGCGCACACATGTTTAAACTTTGAACACTGATGTGTCAACTTTGCACACTGATGTGTCAACTTTGAACACTGATGTGTCAACTTTGCACACTGATGTGTCATCTTTGCGCGCGGTTCTTTTTAATTTACTAAAAAAAAATTGATTTGGTTTTTACTTGCAGTCCAAGCTTGCAGTTCTATAAAAAGAATCGTAAAAAACTCGTTTGAAAACCTATTTGCACTCTCACTCGACTTGTGGACCTCGCCTTCGGCTTAGTCCACCAACATATTTCGCTCGTGTGCAAATCAAATGTAAGGAGGTAAACACAAAATAGTTATTTAAACAACAAGGTTTGAAAACGACTCTTTGCACACGATCGAGACAGTTTGGTGGACCGCCGAAGGCGAGGGAGTGTGCAAAGAGGTTTTCAAACGAGTTTTTTACGATACATACGACTGCAAATAAACAGAGACCAGAAAAATCAAATTTCAATTTAACTCGTTTATATTAATAAAATGTATAATAATAATATTCTATTTTGAAGTATCTAATCAACAAAACAAAGGAGCCGTGACGGTTGCTATGGAACTCAGCCAACTTATATTGTTGCGTGACAAAAACAAAAATCACAATGATGGGAGACCCGTCTGCAAAAATGACGTAAGCGTGCGCAAAAATGGCGTAAGCATGTGCAAAACGTTTTGCACATGGCGTGCGCAAAATGCCGTTTTCAGATCGTGTTCTCCGTGCGCAAAACCCCCTTTTTCAAGACAGTCATATTAAAAGATCTTATATTGTTTCTTCACAAATTTATTTCTAAATCTCCGACAGGTTTCGACTAAAACTTCATTGTCAAGGAGGGGGTTGGGGTGATGGAACAAATATTTAAGAATACCGCTGAAAATAAAATCATTAAAAATAATTAATAAATAACGACTAAAATAAAAAATAAGTGAGGTTTCTTTTTTTGTTTCGTTTCCCGAAACGTCCGTCATCGCCAGATAATTGAGACTCTGCAGGTCAGCGCTTGTAAAACGACTTCATTAATGGAGTTCAAACGGAGTGCGCTAGAGACGCAAAATTCTGCACACTTATTCAAAATTGAATAAATAATGGCGGAATTTTATCCATATTTGCCAACTGTCAAATTTGACATTTTAATTTCGAAGATATTGAATTTTTACAAAAATAAACCAAATTCTGCCATTATTTTCTGAATTTTAGTGCCAATTTCAAAATTCTGTGTCTAGCACCTTCCGTTAAGGCTTTATCACTGAAACCTTTCAACAATTTTGCACAAGCCAACAACATGAATTCCCCAATTGGCATTTTTGACCTATCATAGGGCAGTCTAACAAAAATAATATGACCGATCCAATATAGCCGATGTAGGGTAAACAAAACGGTTTTCTCATATCAAAAGTTTGGCAAAGTGGAAAAAGACGCAGATGAAGAAAAGTGATTTTTTTTTTTATAGAATAATTCTTTCTGAATAATAATAATAATAATAATTATTATTATTATTATAATAAAGGTATTTTATTGATCCAGAAACTTATATATAAATGACAAGATCAATTTGGGCGAGGTTCAGGGCATCTGCTTGAAGTCAAACAAATGTCCTGTTCTTCCAACTAAGTTATCCTAAGGATTTTTTTTCCATAAAAATAGTATAAATACATCAGTTAATTGGCTGTAGGCATTTTTTCATACAATAAAACATAAGGTTTTAAATAAGTAAGATGAAGGCAAAAAAAGAGAAAAGAAAGAAAGAAAAATATTAATTTTAACTTATCGAAAATTAGAAACAGAGAAAAGAAGAGAGACAAGTTTGTCAGGACAAGATCAGGTGAGTATATGAAAAATATCCTAATTTTATTTATAAACTTTGCTCCGTTAACAGTTGCTTAAATCTTGCCTCACGAAAAGATTGAACTGAATGTAATTTTGAAAGACATTGTAATAATTTGTTCCATGCACAGGCAATTTGATACGAAAATGACCTTTCAAAGTATTGGCTATAATGCCTGTGCATTGTTAAACTGCCTCTGAAACGAAGATTTACGTTGTTAATATCTGTTCTAAATCTTAATTTATTGTGTAAATATATTGGTAAGTTGTTTTTCATTAGCTTAAAGAAGAAAACCAAAGAATGTAGACGCATATTGTACATATTAAGCCAGTTACTAGTTTTGAGGGTGACTTATACGACCATACTTTCTAATACCATGTATCAACTTTAAACAAGAGTTTGGAAGCCTTTGCTTCAGGCATGGACTATATATTATGTCACAATAGTTTAGTTGCGATAGCACGTAACTTTCACAAAACATCGTTTTAACTTTTTTAGTTAAACATTTTCGGTGTTGGTAAATCAACTTAAGGTTAAAGTATCCCTTCTGGAGGCATTTCCCTATATGTTAAGAGCAACGCAAATCCTGGTCCATTATCAAGCCCAAGTTCCTATTTTTTTATAAAACGGAATTGGCTGGGAATTTAAAATAATTTTATTTTTATAGTATACTTCAAATTCTTCTCTCCGAAATTTTGAACCAAAAACGATAATACCCGATTTCGAAGCGTTAAGCTAAGTCATAATTAAGGGCTGTTACAGCTTGACTTGATTCGCCATGATTGAAAAGCAGAAGGAAATTGTGACACATACAAGGAGTAGAGCAATGAACCAAGAATTGAACCCTGAGCGACGCCTGATCTTATATTAAAAAAAGTTGAGGTACCAGCACCATAAGTCACAGCCTCTGATCTACTACACAACATGTTAGCAATAAGTTGGTTTTAGTGTTCTGAAAAAACTAAAAAGTGTAGAATTGACAACAAAAGTTCATGATTTAGGGTGTTAAATGCTTTAGTGTAATCAAGTAATATTAATATTGATATCTTGTGGTTGTCAGTTGCTAATATGATGTCGTCTGTAAAAATCTAGACTGATGAGTTGGCAAAAGTTTATACATTTTTACGTGAGTTTGAATTTGGTTAATTAAACTTTGGACAAAGTAGGAAGTATACTCACTGGTCTTAGTTGGTTCAGACTTTCAGGACTATGCACTTTTGGAATTGGAATGAATGAAGCATGTTTTCATTTTAAAGGGAACGTTGAATTAACAATGCAAGAAATAATGCAGTGGGTTATATAAGGAAACAAATAAGTTAAACATAATTCAAGTGTGAATCGGGGGAAAACAAGCATTTGGCCGAAATTTTAACAATAAACTCAAAATTCTCAATTAAACGTGGAAATGTCCCTCTGCCTATCTCTGTCGCACCCGTGTAATTATAGATAACGTTATCTCTTTCAAATCAGATAGCGCAACTATCTCTCTTCAAGCCGATCTGGCCCGATCTTCAGGCTAAACTGAGAGAGACAATGCCTATCCACACTGTGCAAGTGCGCGAGAGATAAAAGTACATAACGTTGTCTCTTTAAACTGCGAATTTTGAGTTTATTTCTAACATTTCGGCAAAATGCTCTTTTCCCCCCGATTCACACTCTATAAAATAGTCACTTTGTTTAATCTGCATCTTTTTCCACTTTGTCTTGTTTCTTTACTCTACAGCCACCATTTTTAAAGGGCCATCGCGTGGTTAATGGATGACTTTGACAATTTGTTTGCCCTATTTTCAATCTTGTCAAAACTTTGTCACCTATTAATGACATGTGGTTAACCTCAATGTAGTACATTATTCGTTCAATCAATCAACCACTGACCTTTCCTCTTAATCATTTACTAGTATACTAGCAACCTAACTACATAAAAGACAGACCACCAGCAAAACCAAAAGATTGTTTACTTAGGAGAAATCTGTTGAAAATTCAGTACATGGCTAATTCATTAGAACAAGACTCGCAAAAAAAGTCCATCTTTGAACGCTTATATCTTACAAATCGTAATACGTGCAAGATTTGGTCCAATTCAAACGTTATCAAGAATTCAATTATCTATGACATATCAAAAAGTTAGCCATGCGTTATCCTCGGCAAATAGCACCCACGTCCAAAACAAGCGTCTAGTTCGTGAGATTTGCTAAATTATTTTTTTAATCTAACTTACTGTTTGCGTTTTCACCAATAATGCTTTTCAGTTTTTGAATCCTTATTTCATTGTGTTGCACTGGTAATTGGGACATTTCACCACAATTTATCCAAATCTGAGTTGGCACGGTTTGGAAGAAATATTACCATAAAATGATAACTGTTTAATATGTTAAAACTTTTATATAGGTCGCAAATAATTAAAGAAAATTTTCCTGTAATAATTACTTGGAAAAACTTCACACTGAGAGCATATGAAATTAGTTTCTTTTAAACGTTTTTGGACAAATTTACAAACTTTTTAGGTACATAAATTATTAACTCATAATTGGCAAAATTAAGTTCAAATTGAACAGACTTCTATCAAGAGTTTCTAAAGGGTTCCCAAGACTGAAATGGTTGTTCTCCTTTGCTTGCTAAGTTAATTGGTTGGGTAATGAGACTTTTTGTATATTTGTTTTTATTCTTTTCTATGCAGCCTTATCTGCTTTTTTACGTTGCCGTTCATAATGGCCAACATTTAAGTTGGCAGTTTGCAGTTCAATCTTCAGGAAATTGTTATTATTATTAATTTTATCAATCAAATCGCCAGCTGGCAAAATTCCACTCATAATGGAGGTTTTGTCATTTTCTTTTGCTCTTATTTTTATTTTATTGTGTAGGTAGGTAAATTGGTAATCTTACAATATATAGTTAAAAAATTATCATAACCCACTTGGTGTGTGGAGTATCCTTAAACGTAATAACTCTTTTCCAAATCATAAAATAATAGTCACTAGTAAACAAAAACAATATATCATATCATTTTATTATATCTGGGAAACAAAACGATATTTGAGATTACCTAATTTAAAACTACATACTTGAAATTAAGAGATAAAGCACTTTTATATATTTAATTTTGTTTCTGCTTGTTTTCCATGTCTCGTTGCTGACGACATAGTAGTCGTGGTAAAAAATATTCCAGAGGAGCCCATCTCCGGAAAACCACAACCAGTCCTAAACACAGTAAATGACTGGTGCAACAGGGAACAGATGGATGGATGTCTGTAAACTATAGCAAAACCATCATTATACCGTTCACCAAAAATAGGAAGGTTGACTTCCTGGTTCCTCCGGTACTAAACGGTGAAACAATGCTATTTGCAACTGAAGTAAAATATCTGGGGGTGACCCTTGATAAAACACTTACATGGAATGTGCATTTGGAGAAAGTAAAACAAAAGGCATCACTGTCTCTATGCGAAAAGTCTTGGGGCGTTAGCCCCAAACAAATGTACTGGCTTTATATCACGGTCGTTAGACCCATGATTACATATGGAATAATAGTTTCTTCCTCTACATCTTGTCTTGGAAAAAGAGGTTATGAAGGCAACATAGAGTAAATAGAAAAAAGCTATGCAACACTATTCTCTCAGATAGGGAACACTGGTCGTCCAACAGAGTAAGTTTCTCAAGTGAAGATAGCTGCTGGTACACTAACGGATCCAAAATACCTTCAGGTGTTGGATCCGGAGCTTATTGTAGCCGAGAAAATATCAGGATTCCACATATACTTAGTCTTGGACAGATGACTACAATCTTGCAGGCGGAACTCTTCGCCATCATAACTGGTGCAACAGAAAAATAAAGATACTCTCCGACAGTCAAACGGCCCCTAAGGCTCTTGAATCCCATAAGTGCTCATCGAGAACCGTTAGGAGCTGTCAGGACACACTGAATACCCTTAGACGAACAAACACTATGTCTCCATCTTAACCTTAAATTTGCTATAGAAATTAAACAAAATCAAAAAATTAATTTTTTAGATCTAACGATTGAACGGATTAATGGAGGATTTTCCTTTTCGATTTTCAGAAAACCAAGTCAAACGGATCACTTAATTCCTTTCGACTCCTTTCGTTGTTTAAAACACAAAAATGCAGGTCTAAATAGTATGTTTCACAGACTTTTACACGTGCCTATGTCTTCAGAAAATTATCAAAAAGAAAAACAAATAATTTACCAAATAGGAATTATAAATGGTTTTGATAAGCAATTCATTGACAGACTTTGGAATAAAAAGTACAACAAATTTTTAAAATTAAAATTTGAAGAAATAATTGTCAAGAATCAACAATCCACAAACACTGAACGGTTGTTTCAAAATCACACACCAACTTTTAAATATTTTTCGATTTCTTATCTTGGCTCCATATCGGAAAAAGTAGGTCATATTATAAAAAAATATTATCCTGACTCTAGAATTGCTTTCAAACCTTTAAACAATATCAAATCTTTGCTTTCCAGAACTAAGGATCCTTTGCCGATTATCTCACAGAGTGGCATTTATAAATTAAACTGTGCTGATTGTCCAGCTTCATTATTGGTCAAACTGGAAGAACATTTGAAACTAGAATAAAAGAACACTTGCGGTCCAAAACAAGTACTCAAGATAATAAATCCGCGTTTGGCACCCACTTAAAAAACGAAAAACATAATTTCTCAGTAGAAAACAACTTTAAACCACTACATGTAGTTAATAAGGGTAGGAAATTAAATAATTTGGAAAATATTGAAATCGCCAAACTAGAAATAGATAACAACTTTGTTTGTCTCAATGATAAGTCCCCTTCTATGTACATAGAAGCTGCAAAATTAGTAAACTTATTCACCTTTAAATAACTTATTTAACGCCCCCCCCCCCCAACAAAAAAATATGTGATATATATGATTTCATTTACATAATAGAATAATACACCAACTAATTGTGAATCTTTGTTTACCTACTTATAATCATATAAACTTAACACTTATGTTTTTCTCTCCCGATTGATTTCTTCTGGTCTATTACAATTTCATTTTGGGCTTTGAAATAGTTTTTTCATTCATATTCTACATAATAGATCTTTTAACTATTGACTGACTAAAAATCAATTAAATGTATAAGTTACAGAAAACTAACAGAGTACCACAAGGTTATTTTAAATAAAGGCAAATAAAGTTAATTTACATTTTTAAGTTTCTTTGAGATGGCGCCACAAACATCAAAATAATTAAAATGATGAGTCAAGTATATTAATTGTGCTACATTTTCTGATATTTTGTTTTCAAAAACTTGTTTTTTTATGTAAGTTGATGTTTTTGTTTGTTTGTTTGTTTGTTATACTTTTGACCATAGAAGGTAAGTGACTAACCTTAAATTTTCTTTTATTGTTTTTTCGTTTTTAGTTTTAACCATATCATTTTATTTTAGAACCCTTGAAAATGACCCAGTAAGGCCGAAACGCGTTGGGAAAATGTTTGAATGGAAATAAATGAGCCATAATTTTTGAAAAACTACGACTTGTTATTTTCGTCATCGTTTGAAACCTGTGGAGTTAGGACGTCAACCCACTTCTTGTTTTACACTGTGTCGCTGGTATGGATTCTGGCGCGCAAAGCGGCTTCCGCCGTCTGCGTTGGCCCCAAACCAGCCCTTGGAATAACATACAACACAATCAACACGGCTCTCTCAAACTGGATAGAAAATTAGTTCCACCAATACTGGAGAGAACATTGCAAAGAGTTAATTACTGAACCTTGCAGGAAGAGCGCCAGGAAACTCATTGAGCTCATCAGGTAGGAGATACGGACAATGGTTGATCTATATACCGGACACTGCAGGCTGGAAGTAACATTGCACAGAATGGGTCTAAGTGAGGACACGAGGACGAGGCGGCCAGACATGTGCTGCGTGGGTGTCCGGTCATTGCACGTCAACGTCAAGTTATATTCGGCAAACCACAGATCGACGCGCTGGATCTGAAATATGCTTCACCAAAGCCAAGTTGCGAGCCTCTTTAAGGGGCTGAATATTCTGTAGCAACAACCAATCTCAAAAGTGAGCCACAATAGAACCGCTAGAGGTCGCAGTGGACAATACCAGACTGACACACTCACAAATCAATCAATCGATGTCCCGTGAGTTATCATGCATTTTTTGTCATATCTTGGGGCCCAGAGATAAAAGAAAAATAAAGAGATAGTTTAAAGTATAGGGAAACACGCCCAGTGTGTTACAGAGTCAATATGTAGCGCATGGAGGCGCTGGTGTTTTTAAAACTATAGCTACGTTCGGTATATACATCCGATCAATCAGACTGCTCCAAATCGTTCGGCAATTCATAGCGGAGGTAGGAGAGGTAAATCTGGCGCGTTTGTTTAATGAATCCAGATCAATCTCCAAATCTCCAAATTTTAGACGGATTTTCCAGATTAATCTAAACTTTTAGGGTTATGTTTTTGTTTATTTTTATTTTTGTGTTTGAACTTTTTTGGATTTTAAGAAAAAGTAGTGGAAAATCAAAACCATTTAAGTAAGTTTACGTACGTAAGAAAACGCTCGCGCCATCGACAACGACTGGCGCTATTGAATCGAAAGCTGAGGGGTGATTTATAAACGAGTTGTGTTGAGTGGCATACTCTGAAATGTTCTTTAAATTGCCTCTGTCTCTTAATAGTGGGAATTTTTCTTCAGCAAAGCCAAAAAGCTTATTGCAGTCTTCTGAACAGTTAACCTCATCATCATTGATATACAAACTCAAAAAATAAGTCAACAGGAGGAGATGTTTATCATTTTTTGGTTTCAATTTTTGTGTTGTTTTACTTTGACAGCTTTGCAGTCTAGAGTTGCTGCATCGTAATTTAATGCATAATGCCTAATGCTTTTTTTATTTCTATTTCTGTCAAATTTTTTTCAAAGAAGACAAAATTGTGGATTATCCATTAAAACTTGAGTAAATTTTTTGCTTACTTCTGTGAACTATAAACATCAACATTGATAACCCATAGTTCATTTTCCTTGCGTCTTATGGCTTACTTTTTATAGTGCAGCAACTCTAGACTGCAGCTTAACCTAAAAAGTCAGACAAGAAGAAAGTTCTAATTTTCTCTTGCTAAAATACAGTTCTTTGGGGTAAATTGTTGTTTTCCTAACACCCAACCAAACAAAGTACTATTGTTTTGTTACTATATTGTATTATTGTTTTTTTTACAGTTTCTAACAAAAAACTCCCCAAAAAGTCTTAAGAAAAATGATAGGCAAGGTATTCAAGGAACAACCTGCATATTGCCACCAAAGTGTAGCTACACGGGAACAAAGAATAGCTTGAGAACACATCAGGATTTGTCATAAGAAAAATAATAGGCAAGGTATTGAAGGAACAACCTGCATATTGCCACCAAAGTGTAGCTACAGGGGACCAAAGAATAGCTTGAGAACACATCAGGATTTCTATAAGTTGGTTTATTAATTGGAGGTAAATAATATATTGGTCATTACTCAAAGAGGGTCTCCAGTAAAAGTACAAGTTGTGTTTATTTAGAAATGATCCTAAAACTAGTGGCTTAATTGATTTTTTTATATAACTTTTAATAACTGAGAACTTTAATTCTAAAAATTAAAGGTGGTCAGTATTTGGTTGTTATAACCTTAGATTATAACCATCTGTTTATCTTTTTTAAATCTATTGTAAGCTGGTTTTTGAAGGTTAAGTGCCATATAGAAATGACAATAATAACATATTGTATTTATTAACTTATGTCAGTATTGCAGCATGACATATTTTGTAAAGGCTTGTATTACCCAAAAGATTAGATTAGACTCTTTATTTGATTGAAGTTATATTTTTACCCATACAGCGATGCCGGTTTAACGATGTAATTGGGCCCTTAAGTTAGAAAGTTTAAATCTGAATCCGTTCGGTAATGCGACTTGCTCGGATTAATCGACGATCAGCTGATCAAAAATCCGTCTGATCTGCGATCTATATACCGAACTTAGCTTATATTGACAAGGCGCGACGTCAACAGTTTTTAAGAAGTTCTAGAAGAACAAAAAATATAAATGAACAAAACGTCATAGATTTTTGACTTTTTATTATTTAGTTTGTCATAAAATAAGTTTTTGTTTTATGGAAGCAGAGATTATGGATTATGGTTTTATAGCATTTGGAAAACTTAGGTGTTAACAACCTCTGGCTTATTTTCTGCTAAATGTTTATTGGTATTCGATTGACTGTTTTTTTACAACAAAATATGGTAATTCATTATTGCAGAGGCGTACAGACTGAGTGCATTTAATATTTTAACGTTTATCAGATGTAAAATTAGTGCAAGAAGTGGTTTTTTGTCTTGTTTCAAATAAATACCCTACGTCTTTAAACCAAGAAGTGCTGGGGGGTTGCACCCTTTTGAATTTTTTCTTTTTCAGTGTAATTTTCCTCCCCACTTCTCTGATGTTGTGTGAAAATCTTACACGGTAAAAAACGGGTAAAACTTTTCGATTTACCTCAATTTTAAGTAAAATTTTGCTTAAACTTGAAACAAAAAAAATATTTAATCAGAATTGAAGAAATTTAACTCGTAATTCATCAAAATTTCAATAATTTTGCGCACTGTGGACCTATTTTGTTATTTATTGTGTTAATTATAAAATAAATGTACCAAAAAAATACATTCCGATAGCAAATGATTTGAAAACAATACCTTTAAAAACCAAACTAAAACTATAAATAAAGAGCACAAAAGCAACTTTATTTGCTAAATTGTATATCTTCATTTTTATGGCTTTAGTTTCGTTTAAGGAGGGCATTGTTTCTTAAAACAAAATAGGGTCACAGCATCTCGAAAACTGCATCTTCTTTCGCAGTTTTCGTGATGCAGTGACCCTAAAACAAAATTTTAAAAAGCCCACCATAAAAGACGACTTTTGTTTCTCTACGCTCTCAATGGAGGCGCCAGCATCGAGCCAAACTCTCTTTATTATTGTTTTCTCTATGTTGGGGCCTAAATAAAAAATGAATTTACTTTTAAATTATTCTGATAAACAGCATTAAAATGTGGTCGTTCTGAAAAAATTTATTATTCATTTGTTACATATGCTTCATTTTCAAAAGCTGTTTTTTCACTATTCTTACTAATATCACAATTGGTCTGGAAATCTTTCCTGGCATTTACATCAGCTTTGTTCTCTTTCGACTTTGGTAGAATCCTTTTGTACAAATTTCTCGCGAGGAAGCAGAGCATGGTCATCTCAATAATCATCAAACTATTGTGAAGCACTAAAAACAATAAAAAACATTGGTAATAATGCAAAAGCAAATCCACGAAAAAATAATCACAAACTTTTTTTAAATTACAGGAATGTAACTACTTAGGGAGGCCCGGGCATTAAGGGTGAAAAATCATTAATTCTTGTCCCTAGACTTGAACTTTAAGTTTCCGAGATACTTACACTTTTCTGCAAATAATGTACAGTGTTTTTTGTAAGATTATTAAAATTTAGGTCTGATCTCCCGAACCCGTTTTTTTTTGGGTGAGCTTTCACCTAAGGGGATATACCTATATAGTCTTTTTAAGAATCTACAAGGTAAGGATGCGTTTATAAAATATTAGTTTTAACAACTAGTGGCTAAAATAGTGCTTTTTTTACAAGCGTTTGTTTAAATAACGAGCGCAGCGAGCTATTTAAAAACGCGAGTAAAAAAAGCACAGTTTAGCCGCGAGTTTTTAACACTATTTTTTTAATACCTTTATCATAAAATCCAAGAAAAACAGGAAAATACTTTTAAAAATCTTAAATGAAGAGAACTTCTCGTAACACACCGTTTTTACACTATAAATCAAGGCGGCTGGTAAATGAACTAACAATCGTTTCCATAGCGATCTGTCTTTTTTACTCGGTGACGTTCATTGTTACGACATTTTAGTCTTTGACAATTTGATATTTTGACGATATTTTTAAATGATTTTTTCGTAAATACTTGGTAAAAACTGGCGGAAATGGCTTAATCCTTAGGCAAGAATAATTGGATTTTTTCAATATTACTATTTTCCGCTATTTCTCTTTAATTTTGTGTAAAAAACGGACAGAAATCTTTTTTTGCACCCGTAAACAAAAAAAAGGTTTTTTTTGCATCGGTAACCAAAAAAGCCATGCTTTAGTTATCTGCAGACAGTTACTAAAATCATGTACTACTGAAAGACAAAAAGACCGGATAAAAAATTGAGGCGTTTTCTCGCGTTGAAATTGTTTAAACATTTTTTTAGAAGTTTCAAACATTAATTTTCTCGCGTTGCAACGGTGACGTCACATGTCATACGGAATCCATTCCCGTTTCAAAACCGACGCGTGCGCAGAAGTTTCGTCAAAATTTTGCCTTTTTGATTTTTTTTTATGTGTGTGTGTTTATACTTTTTTTACTAGCGATTAGAATGGGAGACGATCAACGGAACGTTATATTTAACAAATTTGTGGACCGTGATGGAGAAGTTATCAAAAATTATATTAATGAAGGTTTTGTTAAATTAACAATAACTTGATCCATTTAAACAGACACAAAAGTTTAATCAAAATATATATTCTAAGACAGAAAAAAGTTACAGGGAAAGAAATGTAAGCGACGCGACGCGACGTCACAGTTTGGATCTATTCATTTTCTCGCGTTTTAAACTAATGCCGTCGTGGTTGATATTGTTTAAAAAAATATTTCAAAACAATTTCAACGCAAGAATACGCCTCCGGTCTGGGGTTCGAAAGTAGTTAGCCAAAAATACAAACCCGTCCGACTAAAGGCAGGTTTACCCAACTTTTCATATTGATAATTCATAACTTTAATTCATAGTGTATAAGCACGATTTTAGTGTTAATACATAATTTAACAGCACCTGTTTATCCAAGATTTTATAAGCATAGTGCATTAGGATAAATTTTGAAATTTGACATAACAAATTGACAAAAAAGAACAACAAAAAAATGTTTTTCTTTGCCTAACATTAACAGGTTAGGTATTCTTCCTTCTTGCTAAATTTCTGTGTTCTACTATCAGCTAAAATCAATCACTCCTATTTTGAAATCAACTAACCAAAATGTTTTCTTTGCTTTTCTCATATTGATAATGCATAAAGTTAGAATTAACCAACTGTTAAATTATGCACTGTGCTTATGAATTGTGAATTATAACTATGAAAACTTGGGTAAACACTTATTTCCTTAAGAATAATGTATTTAAAATTATGACTATGAATAAAATTGTGCTTAGGTTATAAATTATCAATATGAAAAATTGGGTAAACCCGCCTTTAATTAATAGTGCTTACAGGACTTAAAAAAAGTGACGGTAAACAAAAATAAATAACAACACTCAAGTTGTACCGTTTATTGAATTAGTCCAGGCCCCAGCGTATACACCCGCAAAAAAATCCCCAGATTTTGACTTCTGATTCATGTTTTTGGATCATTGTAGAAGTAATTTAACTTAGGTAGACATTGATCACCCGTGCCAAACTATTTTAGTGATCACCCTGTGTTTTTGTATTAAACAGCTTAAAATTTGCATTTTTTTGTGTGTTTCTCTTGTAGAAAAAGGCTAAATATCAAAAAGTACTTGGCCAATCGAAAAAAGAAAACCATTGATCGAAAGATAATTTCTTTCTTCGTTTAAGATAAGGGTTGCCATTGAAACCGAGATAAACAGGATGGTTACACCAAATTATGTACGTTTTCCAAAAAAAATCGCAGTTTCGATGCAGCTTTTCTGATTTTATTTATTTTTCGGGATTTTATTCGTTAAGCAAAGATAAACTATATTTAAATAAACGTAATTTTCAATGTTATACAGGGTGTCCGAAAAACGACTTTAAATGCAAGTTTTTTAAATATTGGTCATTTTTTATAATTTTTTTTATGTGATAGAGAAGGTCTTAAAAAATATTTTTGTCTTTACCATTTGCCTGTAATTGTACAGGGTGAGCCAGCAATGAAGGGTAAAACTCCAAAAATGGCCGTTTTGGACCTTGGTTTATAAGAAAACTATAAGGTCTACAAACAAATTCCTTTCGAAATATGATTGTACATGCCATTATCAACAACTTTTATTTGCCACTTATCTTTGTGTATATTCGGGGTGACCCAAAAAAAATGTTTCGAAATTCCCCTAATCGCACCCTTTACAATGGATTTTCAAAGTGGAGTAACACAATAAAAGTTTTTTCTAACATAATACAAGGCATTGTAAAATATTTTTTTCCAAAGGTACCAGTCTATTAATTTGCGTACAGGATGAGCCAAAAAGAGACCTTAGAAATCGTTAAAAAAGTTATAAATCCCATTTGCAAATATTTATTATGTGAATTTTCTTGACCACGATCTACTTATTTTTCTTTATATTATTATTTATACACAGGGTGAGTCAAAATATTATAACACTGTCATACATTAATTTGTATTTTTGGCTAAATGAGGGTTAAAAATCCTGAATAATATAAATTTTTTCATAGGTAGTAATTTCAGCTTTCTAATCTATATAGGGCGTTCTTTTGACTCAACCTGTACGTAAATGAGTAATAATATAAAGAAAAATAATTAGATCGTGATCAAGTTCGTCAATCAGTTTGCAAATTCGATTTATAATTTATTTAGCGACTTACAAAGACCATTTTTTTGACTGACCCTGTACAGAAATTTTAAAATTGATAACTTTGGAAAAAAAATATTTTTAAATTCCTGCAAAAAATACTTTTTTTTAATACCTTCATCAAAAGCATGATTTCAGTACCTGTCTGCAGATAACTAAAGCATGGCTTTTTTGGTTACCGATGCAAAAAAAAACTTTTTTTTTTGATCACGGGTGCAAAAAAAGATTTCTGTCCGTTTTTTACCCAAAGTTAAAGAGAAATAACTGAAAATAGTAATATTGAAAAAATCTAATTATTCTTGACTAAGAATTAAGCCATTTCCGCAAGTTTTCACCAAGTATTTACGAAAAAATAATTTAAAAATATTGTCAAAATATCAAATTGTCAAAGATTAAAATGTCGCACCAATAAACGTCACCGAGTAAAAAAGACACATCGCTATGGAAACGACTTTTATTTCATTTACCAGCCGCCTTGATTTATATTGTAAAGATGGTGTGTTGTGAGAAGTTCTCTTCGTTCGAGATTTTTAAAAGTATTTTCCTGTTTTTCTTGGATTTTTTAATAAAGGTATTAAAAGAAATAGTGTTAACAACTCACGGCTAAACTGTGCTTTTTTTACTCGCGTTTTTAAATAACGAGCGCAGCGCTTGTAAAAAAAGCACTATTTTAGCCACTAGTTGTTAAAACTACGTTACTCTTCTTTGAAACTCAATTTTAGCGGGTGCGATTAAGGGTATTTTCAAACTTTTTTTTTGGGTCACCTCGAATATATACAAAGGTAACTGCCAAATGAAAATTGTTGATAATAGCGTATACAATCATATTTCGACGGGAATTTTTTATAAACCTTATGGTCTTCTCATAAACCAAGGTCCAAAACGGCCATTTTTGGAACTTTACCCTTCATTACTGGCTCACCCTGTACAATGACAAAAAATGTTTGTTAGGACCTCCTCTATCACAATATTGACCAATATTTTAAAAACTTTCATTTAAAGTCGTTTTTTGGACACCCTGTATAATATTGAAAATTATGTTGATTTAAATATAGTTTATCTTAGCTCAACGAATAACCTTCCTAAAAAGAAATAAAATCAGAAAAGCTATCTTGAATCTGCGAATTTTTTTGGAAAACGTACATAATGTGGTGTAACCATCCTGTTTATCTCGGTTTTGCCAACTCTTATCTTTAATAACCATAAAACACAATACATAAAACGTTATTTCGATTTTGATATTTAGCCTTTTTACACAAGGGAAACACACAAAAAAAATCAAATTTTAAACTTTTTAATAAATAAAATACAGGGTGGCCACTAAAATAGTTTGGCCCGAGTGATCAATGTCTACCCGAGATAAATTACTGCTACAATGACCCAAAGACATGAATCAAAAGTCAAAGTCTGGGGGGGTATACGATGGGGCCAGAACTAAATATATCTTAACAAAGCAGCTGACCGCAAAGTGTGATAGTTTTATAGAAGTTTATTAGTAGTGGATGTTATCAAAAAAAAATGAAAAACCTATTTGATTTGGGCTGTAATTTTTCCTCATCCGAACACCAAGATGGTTGCATCACTTCATAAAGTTAGCATACACATGATTCTACTTACGGTTAGCATAAACTTGCGGCGTGATATTTCCTTTGCACGGTAACACGTGCGTCCACACGAGAATTCTGGTAACCAAGCCTTGCAGTTTCGAGAATACCAGCACCAACTGAAGAACTAAAAACTTGCCTTTGAGGTAAAAATGTTCGTCCAAGGCCTCCTTTAGGACACTGATGGTCATCGTCATGCCCCAAACTCCAAAGAGGATGGAAGTTATTACAAGTGGTTGCAAGTACATGTAGTTTACTTGGTAGAGACTCTAAACAACGATAAAAATATTTGTGATTTTGGTTGGGAAGATTTTTTTTAAACAGGTAAACTCGCTCAGGAACCGCCCATATCTGAGGTCGCAGCCGCAAAATTGCTTAGTTTAATCATTGTACAATGGTTTAATCGACCGCGTAGGACATGACGCATTTCGCGCTTCCTAAACTGACCAAAAAAATGGGTATCAGAACTCAAATATGATTTGTTTAACCCAGAGTGGTGGTTTAAATAGAGGACAGCTCAGTCCTTGAGTTACAGCAAGTAATTTTCTAAAATTTCGAAAGCTCATGACTTTAGAGTTACGAAAACCTACTTTATGCAGTAGTTTTATGAATTATCACAGCTCAGTTTTTGGGTCTGTGAAAAAAAATCCTAACACACTGGAATTATTTGCGCCAATGCGTTTAAATGGGCTGGGTAACTAGGGTTGCCAACCCGTCCCGATTTATCGGGACTATCCCGATTTGGAGCAAAATGTCCTACGTACTGACAAGACCCTTGTCAGTACGCCAAATGGAAAGTTTTCAGCGAAATCGGCACTAAAAGTTTTCAATTAAAATCAGAATCCCATATCTATTGGCCAGTGGTTAACTATAAATCCTTTCTTTTTTCTTAGCCGCGTTTGAAATATTTGGCTATTGGCAAAGTAGTGTTAAAAAACCGACATCAGTTTGTTCAATCAGTTCATTACCAAGCCTACTGAGTCTATTGATCGGGGATTTAAAACCATAGTTAGTGCGATGATGTTGAGTTGCAAATAATTTATGGTTTCTTGCGTTCCGTGATGGCACATATGAAACTTGAATATTGATAGTAACTCTACAGAGTCAATTTCATTATTTAGTATTTTCAACAGAGTGACAAGATCATAGTAATTTCTACGATTTTCTAGATTTGTTAAGTTCAACAGACTTGTTAGCTAGTCATAAATCAATTGACTCAATAGGTATGTGTAATTTATAGCATATAAAGCGCAAGAACTTTCTTTGTATTTTTTCCAAACGATCTTTATGAATCTCATAATATAGAGACCAAATAGTACAACCATATTCTAGAATTGACCTTACAATTGCAAAGTAAGCATTTCTCAATGTAATTTCAATGTTCTAAACAAAAATCCTAGCAATTTCATAGCTTTATTTGCAATAATTTTGTGCAACAAAACTGAGTTTTCTATCAAAAAAAGACACCCAAGTCACGCATGATAATTGCAAGGTTTCTCCAAATTGGAGTTATCTAACTGATAAGTAAAATCTATGTGGTTTAAGTTTTTATAAAAACATACAGTTTTACATTTGTCAACATTCAGGGATAAAATTAACTTTGTGTTTCGGACTTCCATAGTCAGCGATGAAAGCTGATTTGGGACCGTATAAGCGCTTTACTGGCGTCATCTAGAATACCCAAAAAGGTGAAACCGCGAAATCAGGAATTGCCGAACATGCATGGTCAAAACAACACCGAATTAAGTGGGCAGAAGCAAAGGTTTTGCACAAGGAGTCACAATGGAAGAAACGAAAATTCCTTGAAGCTGCCTTTATTGGGCAGAATCAGGGTATTTTCAGTAAACCAAGTGTTGAAATCCCAAATATTTGGAAGCTCCTCCTTGGGCGGAGCCAACTTCTTAAACTTCAAGGTTGAGTGATTTCTCACAGTATATAAGTACGTAGCCTTAGGAATTGATTGTAGTTTGCACCTGAAGAAGATCAGAGATTGTACTGATCGAAACGTCGTGTATAAATAAAATATAGACAATGGAAGTCCGAAACACAAAGTTAATTTCAAACATTCAGGGATAAATTGTTACATGCAAAATATGCCAATCCTCCAAACTTCTTATAATTCTAAAGAATTTTAGATCATCAGCAAGAAGTATAAAGTTACAGTTTTTTAACGCGGAAGATATATCATTTATAAATGCTTTAAATAACAATGGAGACAAATGTCGCCCTGGGGGACACCTGACAAAACGTTAATCTCGGCGGAGGCAGCATTCTCTATTTTTATTGCCTGGCGTCTTTCAGTTAGATTAATCCGAAACCAGTTGAAAGCTGAGCCATGGATACCCATGAATTTAAGTTTATCAAGTATTAGGTTATGATCGACCCTGTCGAAAGCCTTGGAGAAATCTGTATAGATAACATCTACCTGGTACCCACTCTCCAAGGTCCAAGGCTTCCAATAAAGTTTCTTCATATATCAAGAGATTAGTAACTGATGATTTACCTTTTGAAATCCGTGTTGTTGGTTTATAATTATGTTTTAAAAATATGGTGCAATTTTATCTGTGACTATTGATTCAAACATTTTAGGAAATCAAGAAATTTATGAAATATCTCTGTAGTTTTGAATTTTTGACTTCTTCGCTTTTAAATATTGGGGTAAAATAACTTAGCTTCCAAGCTGTCGGAAAATCTCCTGTAAAAAATGATCTATTAAAAATTTTAGCCAAAATACTGGACAAGAAAAATGTACAGTTTTTTTATGAAAATTACTGGTAAACAATCTGGGCCACAGGTATATATGAAAATAATGGATTAAACACAATTTGAATGTGCAGAAATTTTTTGCGCACATGTGCGGAAAAGCAGTTTCGTTTGATTTGTGCGAAATTAAAGACCAATTTTTACAAAAATTAGTGCAATTCAACAGTGTTCGTAGGAAAAGTAGCGTACATAACTCGATAGAAAGTAACTTTTACGCTCGTGTGAAATTTGTCACTTTCTTTTCTTGTTATGTAATATACTATTACTTTGTTTTGTTTCGATTAAAATTTCTTAGCTAGCTTGTAAATTAAAATTAAAAAACCATCAATATTTATTGTTTTATTTCTTTTCTAAGTGTTTTAGAAAATGTCCCTATTTTGCATCAAAGCTAAATCAAAATTAAAAGTTGGCAACCCTATGGGTAACCCATATAAATAGGATCTAGATCCAGGCTTTCTGGTTTTTGACGCATTCACCAAAAATTTTATGACTCGGCCGTTACAAGGCAAGGCTCCCTCCTTCCTTCACCAATTTATGTTATCCAAAGATGAGGCCTTGACAGCGACTATGAATAAGGGGCTAAAGGAGCTCATTCTAAACACCACTGGCTGCATCACTATATACACTCTTTGCAAAAAAAAACTTGATTCAACCGGCACGTAATAATTTGAGAAAATTGGGACACCCAACCCAACGGTATGGTACATTCTTATTGGAGATCAATTTGGAAATGAAATTCAACGGTTAATTTTGGTGAGAAGAAGAGTCAGTCTTCGGACACTTTTGGCAAATTCCGTTGTTTTATATGCACAATTGGGACTGTTACCAGTTAAAACTAATGGTTTGTTCGGGTTCTGAATTTTAAAACTGTCCTAGAACGTTTTAGAACTTGCGCAATCGACGGGACTGTTCTTAACAGTTTACAATTTTTGGATGAACCGAACGCATTTTCATAAAATTACCATAATAATACAGTGAAGAAGAAGAAGCATTGTGTCTTTTATTTTTAGCATAAAATAAATATTTTACCGAAAATTTTCCATGAGTTGGTTCTCATCATAGAGGTCCACACTTTCTTCTACAAAATTCATAGCTTTTGTGCTGAAGCTGAATTTTTGTGTTAGGCAGGAATTCCTCTTCTTTAGGTCACACCGTACAAAACCCTCGACAAAAACTTTATAAAAATACACGCGGATAATAAAATAATACAAGATTACACTCCGGCTTTTTATTATTTTTCGTAAAAACCCATTTATTTGGGTATATTTTCAAGAAACAAATTATTTTTTCGGACAAACTTTACATGCGTAAATGAATTTGCGCATACGTCAGAAAATAGTCCTAAACAGTTCCATTTAATTCCGCCCGCCCTCACGAGACTGTACAGAACAGTATTGAACCGGTCCTCCGGTCCTGGACAAATTTTCGGTATTAACCCGAACACAAAAGTTTTCAGTTCAGAACGGTTGCGGTCGAACCAGAATACGTTTTTTTTAAGCACGCATGCTCCGGACTGTTTAGAACAGGAAATTTCGACGAACCCGAACAAACCATAAGATGAGACAGACCCGAAGGTGGATTGGGAGAATGCATTTAACTATTTTCTGGTTTGGGTTAATTCGCAAATGTGCATAGCCAATAGCCATGCTTTGAATTTTACAGCCCAATAAAATCGGCCTTATACACAATTGTGAGTTGTCTTAAACCCAAATGCACGGAGCTGTTGCAAGTAATGAAAATTACTTGGAGCAATTAAGGGAGGGTCTAGGAGGCACCAGTAAAACGAGTTTTCCGGGCCCCAATTTGGTGGCCCAGAGCTTTACATAAGCTTGGTTTTCCCGGTGTATTTCGCGAAATGCAAAATAGAAACTGGAAATTGCATGATCGCTTAAACAAAGAAATTTCACGGTTTTGAGGTCAAAAATTAGAAGTATGAAATAGGCAATACCTGACCGGACTTCCTTATTTTTTACCTACCTCCCTTTCCGCCCACATAATAAGGTAAACCAAGTATATGAAACACTGTACTAACGGCAGCTGCAAGACCAGGACCCGCAAAAACGTTATGGTTTTCCTAAAATAAAAATTACATAAAGGGTATTTCACGAACATCGAAACAGATCGAGGCTTTCTAGGGGTGAGTTTCACCACCATAGTTTAAATAGGGAAAATTCCAATATTGCCAAAACCGTCGTGTCCCAGAGTTTTTTTTTTAAATCGAACCCTAAATAATTTAAAAGGCCATTGTTTCATTAACAAACAAATTGAAGGAAATATAAGCTTCTCTACGGAGACAGATATAATTATCTTGACAGATATCCTAAGCTCTGTAGTTGATAAATCTAAAAAGAGATTTAGCGAGGGTGAATAAATAACAAAATCAATGAATAGCGAGCTTTCCCTCATAAAGGTAGATCCGGATTTCGCACTTGTGGTGCTCATCAGTACGGTGCTAGGAATTAGGAGATGAAATGATAATGAAAAAATGTGACGCAGGATTCATGTAAAAGACCACCATCAGTCAAATTGCAGAATCGGCAGATGTACCTTCAAATTGAAGGAAAATTAAGCGTCTCTACGGAGACACATATAATTATCTTTACAGATAATCATCATCTCCTAGTCCCTAGCACCGTATTGATGACCACCACAAGTGCGAAATTCGGATCTACGGTTACCATTACCTTTTTTGAGGGAAAGCTCGCTATTCATTGATTTTGTTATTTATTCACCCTCGCTAAATCCCCTTTTTACATTGTTTCAATGTTCGTGAAACATAAAATGTAACTTAGCATTACCTAAAACGTATTTAGCACGAGGACCCTGCTCGGAGCTTATGGAGGATGACTTTTGGTTGGATTTGCTTTGAATTTTAGTATTTTCGACCTATAGTTTCCGAAATACAGAGGTCCAAAATATAAGTTTTTGAGGTTTTATGTATTTTTACAAAAACATGAGTTTAGTTTTACCTATTCTGCATTATAATATTATTGATTGTTATTCATTAAACCGTTGTATGAACAGCTTAATTAAACGTTAAGCGAGGAGTGTGATCAATTAATATTACGAAAAAAATAAACGCAGTGTCGATGACGGTTTGTTAGATTCAGTGGCGGTCGAAACAAATTGGTAAAAAACTTTTCTTCAGAAATAGATTCTTTACAAAATTGTCTTACCCAACTCCTCGTGAAACCATTAGAACTCCAAACTTTTTAGGGTTTTTTGTGTTTTTTAAATAAAACACTATTTTGCCTTTTGGTTTGACTATAAATACTATTTGACTATAAAACCATGTTGTTTTACATTGAGAGTAAAACAAAAACAAAATATCGTAACGAGTTTCGAGTTCTAAATCGATTTGTGAAAAACTGGAGTACCCTATATATTTTAAACATATTTACATATTCTGGTTTCAAGAGGAGTTGGCTAAAATAGAGAAGTTTTTTTTTCAAAATTCCACCGTTTTTTTTTTATAAAACACAATTTTGTAAAAAATCGATTTTTGAAGAAACGTTTTTTCACCAATTTTTATGTTTCGAACGCCACTGAATTTAACAAAGGGGGGGGGCGGTTTCGATACGAGAAAAAAACTAGAATAAAAGCAGATTTTAAGTCGTTTATTTCATTATTTGCTCAATTATACCTAAAAAATTTATGCAAATAAAGAACTACTCTACTCTACTCTATTAATACATTTTTTATTTTAAAAAATGTTTAAATGCGCTGAAAATTTTTGAGAAAATTACATTAAAACTGCAATTTTTGAATCGAATTAAAGTAAAATTGTAAATATCAACGGTATTGTAGCGCCGCAGACGAAATTTTTTAAGAAAATTGCCCGAAGAAATGTATTTATTAATAATATAATAATAACCCTAATAGCTAAATACTTTTTTTTGGGGTCTAAAAAGCTTTTTGTTCAAAAATTACCTTTTGTATTGCATATTTCTAATTCTAATCTCTATCTAAAAAAAAATTCGTTTCCGGTCAATTACTCGCTCAATGTCAATTTCAATATGTCTGTTGATATGTAGCAACGCTAAGCCCGTCAGACGAATTTTCCTCATAGTGTTTTTAAGTACTTATGTTTTCAATCTTCTGAGGCATGAGAAGCTTCTGTCTGACGAAGCATTACGGAAAACGGAAAAATATCACCACACGTGTTCATTGCCTCGAAAACCTATGTTTTGATTTAAGCTTTTGCTTACTTGTGACGAATGTTGTTTCCAAATATTGATTTCTCCCATACCTGCCTTGATATTGGCTCCACGTTGTATAAAACTTGGTTATGAATATGTTCGGGTCAAAAATACTTTTTTATGTCCGAATTGATTTCGTCTAAAACTTGTTTATAAATAGAAACTCTATAATACTGTTCTGTATTTCCAATGGTTTTCTTGGTAAGTACGTCATGCGTTTGTTTATTCTTGGTGTGACGAATTGAAGGTCAAACTGTCCCAAAATATTGTGGAGGGATTCTAGAATGTCTTTAAAGGAACTTTCTACAATTTCTCGTTTTTCCTCCAAAGACTTCAGGGTTATTACCACCAGCATCTTTGTTGTCTACTTTTTTCTGGAGCAAAGGGAGGGGGGCGATCGCCCCCCCTGCCCCCCTCCCTGGGACCGCCACTGACTACTACTACTACTACTATTACTCCTTCTACTACTAAAACTTACTTTGTCACTTGATGAGTATTAAAACAGCAACACGGCCAACAACAGCAAGGTGCGGATTTGGGATTCAATTTGGTTAGTTCCAATTTTTTGACCATCTCCGAAGAACCTAAAAAAGACAAAATATTGCATGAGTGTTCTAAAGAAAATCTTATTGTTATGAATTTTTAGCAAAAATTGTGCGAATGTTTTTTGTTTTTTTAAACCTTTTCCCAAAGTTAATTTTTGTATTACCACATAGCATTGTTTTGGTTTAGTTTTACCTGCTATTATTATATTATGCTATTATGTTTATTACTTTGTTGGGAATTTGGAACCTTTGGTTGCACTAAAACAAAATTATGATTGTTTTCCACAAACCAAAAACTACACTTTTTTGCACTCGACGCGTGTTTCGCTAACAACGTTAGCATCATCAGGAGACGATAAACAATGAACTAAATTAATCTACGCTCTATCTTATATACAATCCTTTAGTGGGCGGAGATAAGACTAATAAATTGTGATTGATCACGATTTTTAATCCTACCTCCCCTCAACCAAAGAATAAAGTGTACTAAATGGGATAGGTCCTCTATCTTTATTTAAACTATTTCTGGATTTAATGATTTCCATACTTTCATATGCATTCAAAAGTCTTTTGTTTGGTACACTTTTTAGAAGTTTTAGGTTATCTAATGTGAATCTATGATTGTTTTCAAAAGCATGCTCGGCCACACTTGACTTTTCTGTTCTTCCGTATTTTAAGTGTGCTAAGTGTTCTAATATGTTGGCCAAACGAGACGCTCTATTCAAACACGTTGTAAAGAACACTTAGCACACTTAAAATACGGAAGAACAGAAAAGTCAAGTGTGGCCGAGCATGCTTTTGAAAACAATCATAGATTCACATTAGATAACCTAAAACTTCTAAAAAGTGTACCAAACAAAAGACTTTTGAATGCATATGAAAGTATGGAAATCATTAAATCCAGAAATAGTTTAAATAAAGATAGAGGACCTATCCCATTTAGTACACTTTATTCTTTGGTTGAGGGGAGGTAGGATTAAAAATCGTGATCAATCACAATTTATTAGTCTTATCTCCGCCCACTAAAGGATTGTATATAAGATAGAGCGTAGATTAATTTAGTTCATTGTTTATCGTTTCCTGATGATGCTAACGTTGTTAGCGAAACGCGCGTCGAGTGCAAAAAAGTGTAGTTTTTGGTTTGTGGAAAACAATCATAATTTTGTTTTATGTTTATTACTTGTAAAATTTACAATAAAGGGCGATCAAATAAATATATATACTTTGAACTATATGTACATTTTTTAGATAGACCTACTCCTTTAAAATTTCAATTTTCGGAAGCGGTTATCCCACAAACTAAATAAGATAACCTACCCTGATAACATTGACATTATTGGCAATGTCAAATAATCCCAATGCTAAAAGGGCACCTCTTTGGGTCGCGGTATTGTACATATTTTTTGCATTTTTTTTTATTGCATACTGCACAAAAAGCATTTATTTTGCACTGTCATTAAATGCTTCAATTATTGTTGCAAAATATTGCATTATTTGTATTTATTGCATCAGTATACAGCAAAAATTGTGCAAAAAATGAACAAAGCCGCGACCCAAACAGGTGCTTTTTTGCTGGGTAGCTATGATGTTGGGTGTCATTTTAAAGGATGTTTTTGAGAGAACCTACAAAAAGTTACATTTTTTAAATAAAGCCTTTATATCAACACTTTTTAATTTATGACGTCAAAATTACCAAAAATGGATAAATTGCATATGTAAATTACTACGTTTATGTCGACAGCTCTATCCGGATTGGAACCGGATTGACTTCATACATCTCGCTTAAATCTCCGATATAAACACGTGGGATTAAGGGATCGAAAACTTCAATCCAATCCTGACATTTTTTGGATTGGATTGAGTCAAGTCAAGTCAGTCCGCCGAAATAAACACGCTCGACGGATCAACCTTGCCGTCGACCTTGATTCTGACTTTAGGGTCCGAAATTTTTCAAGAAGAAAAATAAATTGCTAACAACTTTCCACCTGAGAATTTGTTGGTTATGATCTCTTTTTAAGGATTTATTTAAGATTATAAGATATTAAGGTTAAATATATGGTTTCCACATTTTTCCATCTTGATTTCAATTTAATCTTTTTATAAAACGACAACAAATAACATTTTAAGGTTAGAAAAATTGCGCATGCGCAATGTTTCAATCCAATCTTCAAGTAAACACTTGGGATTAGGGATTTAACTTTTAATCCTGCGATATAAACGCTCAAGATTAGGGATTACAATTTCAAGCGGCTTGAGTTCCAATCCGGATCGGACCGTCGAAATAAACGTAGTAAATGTGTAATCGCCCAGAAACTATATAACATTCTCCTTATTCTCTCTATCCATCATTGGGTATCTTATTTAGTTTGTAAGATAATCGCTTTCAAAAATTGAAAGCTTAAGTCTTTGATTGCAGACATCTCAAACATCAGATATGCGAACCCTATGATGGTTGGGGTACCTTTAAAAAGCAAATTTTATAAGGGTTCAAAAACAGGAGATCGCACTAACAAAATTTCGATTGTCCCCAAAAATACTCCCTCAAAAATTAGCCACATCAAAATCCAATATTTTAATTTTTCTACGTAATCAAAGCTATCTCAAAAATATATAGTTTTTCTTGAATATGTAGTTTATATTGAGTGAACTGTGTGACCATAATTTTTTTAGAGAAAAAAGACTACTTATCTAATTCCAAAAACAACATAGTTAACAGTAATTTTTAAAATAACCCTATACTTAAACAAGGTGTGACGGATATCTGATGGTTCTTCATTGATTGGATGATTGAATTACTTTTGCGTGACTGTGACGGGAATTAATTAGTGGGGCGCTGACGAACATGAGTTAATTTGCCAATAAAGTGGTTTCGCCAATACTAATTCGATGTTGAATCGACGAAGAAGGATCTTTATTATATACAACGGACTTTGTTATTGAGCCATTGAAGAAAAAACTACATCTCTCCGATACTGGAGCATACATTATTGGCTCACTGAATAACTTCAGTTGGTGTGCCAACATAGTTGTTTTGCCAATACTACTTCGATGTTAAATCGACGTTGAATCTTGATCTTAAATACAACGGACTTTGTTGTTGAGACTTTGAAAAAAAAAACTACATCTCTCCGATACTGGAGCATATATACATTATTGGCTCACTGAACAACTTCAGTTTGGTGTACCAAAACAGTAGTTTTGCGAGCAGTAATACGATGTTGAATCAACGAAGAAAGATCTTCATCTTAAATACACCGGGCTTTGTTGTTGGGCCATTGAAGGAAAGCTACGTCTGGTTCACTAACTATCTTCAGCCAAAACGATAATATACCGAAAAAATGGAAATTTTGGTTATAGCATTGGCTTGTTTATCTGGAGGTTAACGGTTCGAATCCCGTCATTGTCCCACTTTTATTTTTTGTTTTATTTTTTTTAATTATTTTTCTTAAGATGTATTGATAAATCATGGTTTTTGGAGCACAAAAATATATTTTTGATTTTATTTAAAGCCATATTTTAGGATTTAAGTAATTAGTTACCCTTGCATCTAAAAGTTGCTGATGGTTAGATGGAGACCACCTACATTGGACCAATGACTATGATGTGGTATATCGGTTAAGTGACTGATGAGCCCCCCAAGTTAGACAAAACTACTACTAGAGACATCTACTACCTTCAGTGGTCCATTGAACAAATGACTAAAAATTTATATTGGGCCAATTTTTATCCGTCTCAAACTTAGGGAATATTTATAATTAACAGGGGCAGTCGCAATTTTTTTTTAAAGGGGATGGTAGGGGGGGCGGATTAGTGAGAGTTTTAAAATCGGATACAGCCCGTCCTTATTTTGACATTTTGAAAAATATAATTAAGAAACACAAGAATACTCAGGACTGAATAATTTATATTTAAAAAAGTCAAAAATTTTAAGTGGCCTGCCAAAAATACCGCATCAAATCTCTTGAAGAAATTTGATAAGATTTCACCAGATTTAATATGTTTTTGATGTGGTTTGTGAAACATCCCTCATAGGATCTCTTAAAATCTTGTCAATTCTCGAGAGCGAAAAATTATTTCTCGTGAAATATGGTAAAAGCTGATCAGTTTTCACAAGTTTTCATGAGGCAAATAATCTGGCTGCTCATATCTGTTGGAGACTTGAACAAATTTTAAGAGTTTTGATGCGGTTTTTTTGGCAGGGTGATGGCCAAAATATTTACGGACTTCAGTTTTTAAGATTTAAAAATAACTGTTAAAAATTTTGTAATAATTTTTTTGTAAAAAAATGAACAGTCATCGAAAAATAAATGAAAAAGAATAAAATAGGAAAGAAAATAACCAAGCAAATAATAAATGTTTAGCTTATAAATAACGCAGATGGCATAGCCGCTATTCCAATAACATTAATTTCACAAGCAATTTAAAGTCAGTCACTAGAGAGTTAATAGATCACTAATTTATAGTCACCTTATTTGCTTATACCGTATTACCGTAATTGAGATGCCAAAAAGAGTTTTTAAACCACAAACACAAATTATCGTAACCGTATTCTTTTGCCAACATATACAAACTGCCAATGTAAATAGAATAGAAAAGAAAACAACATATCCCGTTTTTGCAAATTAAGTTTCACACAAAAATTAAAAACCTAACTAAACTAAAAAACAAATGTACACCTACTAGCTGCAGCTTTTGCACAGAAATAAATCTGGTTGTTTGCAAAAAATAACCGAGCGGGTCCCGTTAAGCCTCCGTAACTAACGTATTTCGGTTCGGTTATTTTCTGATACGGGAGAAAAATAACCGATTTTGCCTACGGTATCTCCCTAATTTTGATGATCTATTATAACGCTGTATTATTAGTGTAACGTCATCACTAATAGTGGCAGGCCGTATTTCAATAAGTACCTATTTATTTTAAAAGCAAAGTGGCAAATCCTTATGGGGACCTAGTCTTAATTCTAGATTTTATCACATTTTAAATGTTGTTAACAAACACCGCGGCAGGCGAAAATTTTGAGAATAATTAATAATAATAGATTGAAACCCAGAAAAATATTTTGGGTTGAGTTGGTTGAGTCAGATTTTGTGTTGTTTGTTAACCTAGAGAAGGGTTTTAGAAAAAAATATATAATCTTTAAAACATAGATTTTTGTTGCCGTAAAAAGTAAAATCCCCTATGTAGCCCTTTTCTGGATTGCTATTTTTGGAAAATATTCTGAAAACCTTGACTTCATATTTGAATTATTTTTGAAATTCTCTTTCCAATGGCTTTCAAAATATATGTCAAAAATTCTAAAGAAAAATCTCTATTGTGTTTATTATTATTATTTATTAACAAAATATCAAAAATGTAATTTTCAAAGGCCCATATCTTAGAAACTAAAGAAAACATCTCTATAGTGTTTATTATCGATTTTGAGGGGTTTTTAAGAGCAAATAAAAAATTACAACAATTTGACGTTTGCACATTCATATTTAGAGTTTAGTGATTTTGGTGATATTATTCCAAAATCATGAAGTAGAAGGTCATAGTGTCAAACTGTTGTCATTTTTTATTTCCTCTACAAAAAACCCTAAAATCGATATTGAATACAATAGATATATTTTCTTTAGTTTCTAAGATAGTGTCCTTTAAAGATTAAATTGTTGACATTTTAAAAGCCAATATCTCGAAAACTAGTAAAGTAACCTTATGATATGTGGTGCCATTGGAAAGAGAATTTAAATATGAAGTCAAAATAGAGAGTTGCTATTTAAGATTTTCAGAATATTTTTTTTGTTAAAACCCCTCTCTAGACCAACTGTGAAAAATTGCCTAAAATTAAACTAAAATGCTAAATAAAAAAGTATAGAGTACACAGCTCTGAAAAAGAGTATTGTACTTTTAAAAAGAGTATAATATTGGTCACACTTGGTTAGAAGAATAAAATTTTTCACATGATTTAACTCACCTCCACAATAAGCAATAAACAGGCAAAAAAGTTCGTACATCCCGGCCATGAATGCTCCTTGTGTGATGGCTTCTGACAGTAAATTTGCTCTGGGGACCAAAATCGCGAAAAAACTTACTAGGGAAGTCACCTACAAAAGTTACCAATTTAAAAGGCACCGGCGATCCCTTGGGGGGGGTGGGGGGAGCCTCCCCCCTCAATGTTGCTTTCAGTTGCTTGCAGTTGGGAAATATGAAGGTTCAGTTGGGAAATTTAAGTACATAGCTTGGGAATCACTTTTAATATTAGTTTGGAAAATGACCTTTATAAAAATGACTACTGCTAAAATTAAATAGAAAAGTAGTACGAATAGTCCATCACCATATTCATAAATACTCTTTAAACCGTAACATTTTAATGTAAAATTATAATTAATTTTAAAAGTTATTATCCATGATTTTTTATGCTCAGATATAAAGACATTTCTTTTCCCGTTTTTTCCCATTTTTTTTGCTTTAAATAGTCATAACTTTTTCCCCGTAAATCAAAATCGGAACAAACAGACAGACAAAAATTCTAAAAACTGGATTTTTGTTATCTATATGGTTTGGTTAGAAGCCAACACCAAGAATTTTTTCTAGAGATTTATTATACGTATAGATTATTGATGGGCTTTTGCAACATTTTAATAATCCATTCCACCAATGGAAGTTTACTATGGTATATAGGCTCGTGTATAATAATATTGGTCTAAAAATATTGATAAACGAATGTAAAATGGGACAATCTCCGCGCCCGTTGCACACCCACAATCCACGTTTTCGCCCTGCAAGCCTGCTTCTTCCGCAAAGAAAACAATTTTAATGAGGTGGAACCTCCTTATTACATCGCCTGGGTCTGCAAAACAGTTCCCAAAGTGCGGCTGTCTTGCCCTAACTAGAGCTGGACACTCTAGGACTAATATGTTTGCAATTTTAAATTAAAATAAAATATATTTAGTTTAGGTAGGCACTCTTTACCCTATCAGGGCAAAATATTAGAGCGTTAATAGACCACTAATTTATCGCCACCTTATTTGGTTACCGAATTACCGTACTTAAGATGCTAAAAAGATTTTTTAAACCACAAACACAAATTACCGTAATCGTATTCTTTTCCTCACATACAAACTGCTAATCTAAATAGAATAGAATAGGAAACAACAATTCCTGTTTTTGCAAATTCAAGTTCACAAAAAAATTGAAAACCTAACTAAACAAAAAAACGAATTATTCCTACCAGCTGCAGCGCTTTTGCACAGAAATAAATCTGGTTGGTTGCAAAAAATAACCGAGCAGTCCCGTTAAGCCTTCATAAGTAACGCATTTTGGTTATACGGGAGAAAAATAACCGATTTTGCCTACGGTATCATCAATTTTATTTTTATCGGTGCATAAAGTCGGTATTATTTTTGACAGTTCCGCACGAAGTTTAAAAGATTTCTGGCATAAAGTTGACATAATTAAAATTATAGTAGACATAATAGTACATTATAAACCTAGGGTCTAAAGTGCCACATTTAATCCCGCGGCGAAAAGTTTGTAGCCCGACCGTAGGGAGGGCTACAATTCGCTAAGGGATTAAACGACACTTTAGTCCCGAGGTTTATATACTATTTTATGCACTTTAGGAAAAGATCTATTGTTAAAATTACAAGAAATGGTGCTAAGAATGAAATCTTGGCCAAGAGCAAGGGCTGTTTGGCTTGACTATGTAAATTTAATTATATTTAATTATAATTTTCCAGGGATTAGTTTTTTTTAATCCCGGAGGGATTAAATTTACTTTTAATCCCTAAGCTGAGGGATTAAATTTATATTTAAGCCCTTAGGAATTACATTTTCTTTGAATCCCTTAGGGATTAAAAGTGTCACTTTAGTCCCTAAAAAGAGGGATTAAAATTACCTATTTAATCCCGGAAGTGCATAAATATTATTTTGATATCTTCGCGCATTTTAGGCTTACCTCAATGCTTTGTCAATAAAAAGAACTGTTTTGTACTAGTTTTCTTCGACAATAAAGCACGTTTTGAACTGAATTGATACAAAAGCTCTGCCCGAGCGTAGATTTCGGACATCCCCGGCAACCAAGAAGAGCGCCAGATGGGTAAAGTGCCTAAAATACGTAGTAGTCGTGCAGAATTGTCAAAAATAGTGCCGACTTTATTAAAGTCAGCCTATAATGTAAGTCCCTAAAATAATAAATCCGAATCGTACCATTTGACTTTTAAATACCTTTCAGCTTATTCGGTCAGCAAAAGGTAAACAGTTATTGTAAAAAAAATGCCAAGTCTTACTGGATATACTGCCATGACGAAAGCGCTGGATTCTTTCACGTTCGCCGGGGTGTTTTGTAGAATGTGCTTCAACGTATCCAGGAACATAAAAACGGTAGACAGAAGCAAAAAGGCCCCCAGTGTGAAAATCGCAATTCCATATTGATTAGTCGCTGAAAATATTAAAAGACTGATGATGCAAAAATATTTAAAGAATAAATACTTTTTTTCATACTTTTTTTAACAAGCTCAGCCGGCTATTTTAGGGGGGCGGGAAAATGGCTAAAATGAAACCCCAAAAAAATTCCGCTATTTCACCCTTCATGCTCCGAAGGGTGAAATAGCGGAAGGCTCAAAAACAATAGGGATCTGCGCGTCAACACAAGTGATCATTGTGTAAAATTTTGTTATGATTGGTGCAGGGGTTTTTGAGTTAGAGTGACTACAAACTAGGCGACAGACCGACCGACAGACCGACCGACAAACCAACAGACAGAGCGACGGCGTCTGGATTCGTGCTTATCACTATTCGGAACCTCAAAATTCGTGGAGGATCATGAAAATTTCGAAGTGCGATTTTTAGATGATTTCCCTTAGCGAAGGAAGTAAAAAGTGTTCTGCCTTGGATCAAACTTAATAAACTAAAACAACCAGGGAAGAGCGTAAAAGGTAACTTGGTCCTACCCCTCTTCTCACTCCGGTACCCGGCCGGATGGGGTCGGTATCCTGTGGAGGCGGACCTAGTTACATACTCCCCTGAAGGACAAAAAGACCACATAAAAAAATACTTAGTCTGGTGTTCGAAGGTAGTTGATGACCCGTCCGATAAAGTTAAAAGAGTAGTTTGAAGGCAAGAACAATCAGCCCTCAAGGACCTTAAATCAGATCAGTCGATCAAAATTCTTCCTGCAGACAATGCAACTGTAGTAATGGACGCCACCACCTACGACCAGAAAATTGAAGAGGCTCTACAAAAAGAAAATTACAAACAAATAATTCAGGACCGAACCACCACCATAGAAAGAAAAACACAGAAGATACTTTGACGACATTGAAAGTAGCAAACTCACACCACACTATAGCAGTGAAAATTCATAAGAAAAACATGCCTCTTCAATCGATAACCAGTTCTCGCAATTCTCTGACTTATAATCTTGCTAAATATCTTCTACTCATCATCCAGTCTCTATAAGGAAGGTCACCATCATTCGTCAAAAATTCAAAGCACTTTGTGGACCTCCTTAGAGACGTCAACCTACAACCTGACGACCAATGTGTTAGTTTTGACGTAAAAAGTTTGTACACGAATGTACCATTGGAAGAATCACTTCAAATTGAACAGAAGTTACTTAAGAATTACCTCTCTGATAGTACCAATCTTTCAATCAATGCCATTATGGATTTGTTGAAATGCTGCCTGCAAAATTCTTACTTCCAGGAAAAGGACAGGTATTTTCGACAGGAAGATGGTCTACCCATAGGATCTCCACTTTCGCCGGTAGTGGCCAACATCTTTATGGAAGCTTTTGAAGAAGAAGCTCTGCGAACATCCTGGCAGAGACCCAAACTATGGCTAAGATACATGGACGACATATTTATCATGTGGAAAAAGGACAACAATACACTAGAACAATTCTTCAATCATGTCAACAGCATAATATTGCATCACACTAACTCTGGAAAAAGAAGAAAATTCTCACCTCCCTTTTCTCGACGTTCTAGTCACCAAAAAGAATTCAACCATAACCAGTTCTGTATTTCGCAAACCTACTCATACTGGACAATATCTAAACTTCAAATCAAACCACTCCACATCAGCCAAACTGGAAATTGCAAAATCTCTTATAGATTACGCCACCTACATCTGCAATACAGAAGAAGTTTTAAATAAAGAAAAGTCAAAAATTCGATCCGATCTGCGAAGAAACGGTTTCTCCAACTTCACGATCAATAAAACTTTTCAGACCACACCAACACCAAGGACGACAGAAGTAAATACTGAAAGGAATCTCAGAAAAAATAAGAAGAATAGGAAACCAATATCATCTGCGGACTGCCTTCAAAACGACCACAAGAACAAGAAGTCAGTTAACAAAAACTAAACCATATCACCGCAATACCAAGTACCATGCGAGTTTGGGGATATCTACATCGGAGAAACCAGCCGACCCATGGAAGTTCGCCTTACAGAACACAAACGCAGAACTCGACAAGGGGACACAACTGGATGAAAAATAGCTCAAAATTACTGGGAAAATCAAACTCATATGGAATGGAAGGAGGCAAAGATCGTCGCCAGGGAAGAAAATCTATTTAAGCGGATCTTCAAAGAAACCGCATACATACAGAGGAACCAGAATGTATTTTGTCAACAGAGCGTCACCATCAAGGATATTTGGAAACCCATACTTTTCGGAGGTAACAGATTTCAACTGTGAAGGGCGGAGCCAACCAAAGTATATTCATGGTTCGGTGAACACATGCTAGTATATAATAAAAAGTAAAAAAAAATAAAGACAATGGAAGTTCGAAACTCTAGTTTACTTTAAAGTTAAAAGTGCCTACGGGACTCAAAAAAGGGACGATAACCAAAAGAGAAACAAAAGGAGTGATTTTGAGAACAAATCTAGAATTTTAAACATTTTTTGTATCATAATTTCTTTAAATAAAAATTATACAATCAAAGTTTGTGAAGTTTCTGGAAAATGCAGCTGTTCATTGGACAACCAAATCCTAAAGAAATTTTGTGGACGAGATATCCGATGGCTAATACAAATGTCAAAACGTTGGACCCTTCTAGGACATCCCAAAAAGGTCCAAAAGCGTCAATAATTTTAATTTATTATAATTTTGGGCCACTATAATTAATGCAATTGTGGACTAGCCATTTTGTCCAACAGTATCTTTTTATGGTTCTGTGACTGGACCAAAAAAATAGCTCCACTGGATATAAAAACATTACTGACAAACAAATAGTTTGTTTTGAACTAAAAATTGAAATCTTTTAGACTTGGTTTTTTTGTCATCCACCCTACGCAGTTAAAACCGAGATTAAAACTATGTCCCATTTGAATAATGATTCTTTGGTGTCCAGTGGGGTAAAAAAAAATATCCTCCACTGGACCTCCGAAATATGGAAGTCAGGTAGGCACAGGTTATTATCCATTGGATATCCAAAAAATTAAAAAAAAAAACCAGTTCTTTATGGATCAAAATTGGAAGTCCTTTGGACTCAGTTTTTGTGTGATCCACTGTATCAGGAAAAACCTTTCTCTAATGGATGTTCCTAAATAGTCCATGGACAATGCGAACGATTTTGGACAATGTGTGCTGTCTGGGACGCCGGCATCGGCCCTGCGCTGCGCTGTTTACCAGTGCAGGCCCAGCGTCAGGTAAGTTGGCAGCGGGCACCGCGCCGGCGCTGTACCACTTTATCAGTATCATTTTTGAATGTTAAAATTTATGATGTTGCTTTATGTCTATTATCGTTACATTTCTTTGCAATATAATCACTGAACACCTGTTCACTGATATAATCTATAATTTTTTACCGTAACGTATACGACAACTAGCATTCGATGCGCTTAACTTCTCTCAATTTTATAATTTTACTCTTGGAGAAAGTAGTCTTATTACCCGCCAATAAAATAGCCAATGAACTTAACTTTTTGTATGTCTGCGTATGCACCAAATGTAATAGATTACATCATTTTTCTGACCCACTAAAATGGATAATAAAAAATACGTAATTAGATTGTTGGCTAAAAAATGAGGTAGTTAAGAATCGTTTGGTGGTATTATTCGTACCTACCCTCTAACGGCCAAAGTTAACCAACTAGGAAGGGAGTGCAAGTTCAATCTATTGTTTAAGTAAACAAAAATGAGGAGTATGAGGAACATATCAATATATACAAACAAAACTTAGTAATTATACAAGCGCGGATTTTCAAATCTAGGAAGGGGGGGTTCTCAGATTTTAAGTTGTTTATTTCATACACTTTTTGTTTTAAAAAATGTATAGATGCGCCAAAAATTTGAAAAATCCCTTTATGAACGTACCAGCCTACCGCTGGAAGGAGTGATGGAGTTGTTGGAGTGCTGCCTACATAACTCTTATTTTCAAGTGAAAGATAGGTTTTATGCTCAGGATGACGGTCTGCCAATGGGTTCATCGCTTTCGCCAGTGGTGGCCAATATTTACATAGAGTGGTTCGAATCACACGCGGTTGATACCGCAACATATAAACCTAAGCTCTGGCTGAGATATGTTGATGATACTTTTATTGTCTGGACCGGGAATGTCTATCAGTAAACCCACTCACACAGGACAATATTTAAATCAAAGTTCAAATCATTCTGCTACAACCAAACGAGGCATAATCAAAACTTTGTATAACAGAGCCGTTTAAATTTGTAACAATTCTCATGACTTGGAAATCGAAATAAGAAACATTAAGAAGGATCTGCAGCAGAATGGTTACAGCCTGAAACTTATAACAGATACTATTTCTAAATTTCAACAAACAGGACAGAGATTACAAGACCAAAACCAGGCAAATGCATTCCTTATAATCCCATACGTTAAAGGAGTATCAGAGAAAATTCGAAGAGTAGCGAAAAACTTTAATATTAAAACAGCTTTTAAATCTAGTAATACAATTCGAAGCCTTCTTAGTAAAACAAAACCGGAGAACAAACAAAATAAGGAATGCATTTACCAAGTTCCTTGTGAGTGTGGTGAATCATACATAGGCGAAACTAAAAGACCACTATCTGTTAGGCTTAAGGAACATCAGACGAATACCCAAAAAGGTGAAACCACGAAATGGTCAAAACAACACCGAATGAAGTAGGCAGAAGCAAAGGTTTTGTACAAGGAGTCACACTGGAAGAAACGAAAATTCCTTGAAGCTGCCTTTATTGGGCAGAATCAGGGTATTTTCAGTAAACCAAGTGTTGAAATCCCAAATATTTGGAAGCCCCTCCTTGGGCGGAGCCAACTTCTTAAACTTCAAGGTTGAGTGATTTCTCACAGTATATAAGTACGTAACCTTAGGAATTGATTTCAGTTTGCACCTGAAGACGATCAGAGATTGTACTGATCGAAACGTCATGTATAAATAAAATATAGACAATGGAAGTCCGAAACACAGAGTTAATTTCAAACACATCATTGTCTCAAACTTTCAAGCAAAAAATCAACGTACCGCAGGCGAAAATTTTTAAGAAAGTGACACTACAAATGCCATTGTTAACACAAAATTAAACTAATAACGTAAATATCAAAAGTGTTATATAGCGCCGCAATGTATGCCCTACCTTAGATTTTCATAAAAAATTTAAATACAGGGTGTGGGGGGGGGTTAATTACCTGCCTACCCCCTAAAGCAACTCCGTATAATATTTTCAGTTATAAAAAACATAGATGACTAACAAACCACAAACAAATCCTAATAGCTAAATACTTTTTTTTTGGGATCTAAAAAGCTTTTTAAGTTGAAAAATTACCTTTTATATTGCATATCTCAAATATAAGATGCCTATCTCAAAAAAAATTCGTTACCAGTTTTTTTGGGCAAATCGGTGGTTAATAACTCGCTCAATGTCAATTTCAATATGTCTGTTGATATGCAGCAACGCCCATCAGACGAATTTCCGTCATAGTGTTTTTAAGTACTTATATTTCCAATCTTCTGATGAAGCATTACTTGCTGACAAACATCCAAGAATGTTTTTATCAACGGAAAAATATCGCCACACTTGTTCATTTTGCCTCGAAAACGTTATCACATATGTTTTGATTTAAGCTTTTGCCTGCTTCTGACCAATATTGTTTCCAAATACTGACTTCTCCCAATAAAAGTTAAAGAATTTGTGTTTTGTATTAAACAAACAGTTTATAGTATTTGGAAACGACATTACTTAATTTTGCCCTGATTTTGGCTTCACGTTGTATAAAACTTGGTATGAATATGTTCAGATCAAAAATACTTAGAGTCTCGTTAATGAGCCTTGATTTTATGTCCGAAATGATTTTGTCTAAAACTTGTTTATAAATTGAAACTCTATAATACTCTTATGTATTTCTAATATCATGGTTTTCGTCTGTTTCAATTTCTCGTTTTTTCTCCAAATACTTCAGGGTTACCACCAGCATCTTTTTTGTCTACTTTTTTCTGAAGCAAAGGGGGGCGTCGATCCCCTTCCCTCTCCCCCTGAGACCGCCACTTGTTATTCATCGTAGCCGTAGGCAAACAATTTTCCTATGTACTTAGTAGGTATATATCCATTGTTTCGTATTATATTCCTACACATTAAACAATAGTATGTTTACCTATCTATAATAAACAAACATAATAAATTATTATTATATTAAAAACAAGCTGAAGACCCTGCAGCTGCGCCTGTGATTTTACCCGGTTGGTAACAATATGATAGTAGGGTTGCGATTCTTCAAAAACCGTCAGAAAATCTTGCCCTAACAAAAAATCTAACGATTTTTAAACACAGGTTATTTGCTAATATTCCTCAAAATTTAGTTTCTTAATACTGTTCTAGTAAATCAGCAATATGTCAGTTTTAATTTTTGTAGGCTGTTTTCCTGAAAACCATGTTTTTTTTAAATGTATGTTATTAAGCTTATTTTTCTGAGTAAACAAACCTTTCAAACTTTTAACATACAAAACCGTAGATACCCATGGAATATTTCGCTGTCACTGTTCAGAAAAGTTTCTGTCTTTCCTTTTACATTGTGAGAATTTTCGATACTTTTTAACGTTTATTTGTACGCGTGGTAACAATTTAGCTCCGCCATAAACTAGTCCTGCAGAATATCTTTACAATATTAAATTTACAAAATTTGGCGATACTTAAAAATCGTCACTTTCCAGAATTCTGACGGCTGAGATTTTCTGTCATTTCTGAAGAATCGCAACCCTTGTACCTAATTTGGTTATCAAGTCGGGTTTGGATTAAACATCACTTTTCCGCACGCATTTTAGTTCGAAAAGTGTCACCCCGAAGTGAGAGAAAAAAATTCCGGCCCTCGGATTTTTTATTATTATTAAATACTTTTAACGCTTTTATTATTAAATACTTTTACGCACGCTTTTTTTTACCGATTTTTAGGTCCAATTCGATTTTTCGAAAATATCTTGCAACTTAAATATTAAAAAAATGCAAAAAAAAAACAGTTTTTTTGCTATTTCAATACCTAAAAATTAAAATATAATGTTGTCTAGACGGTTTTTACGCAAGTAGAAAAATTTTTGTACCTGACACGTGCGAAAACTATCTTTTCCACCCTTGACAGAAAAATAACACTTTCCGCACTTGTGAGGTAAATAATATTTTGAACTTGAACAAGTTTGATCATTTCTCGACAACGTTACCAATTTCAATTTGGCGGTTAACTGTCATTGTCAGAAAAATTGATCCGATTGACTTTGGAATAAAGTGGCTGGTTAGAGAAATTGTAATAAAAGTGTACCGCGCATTACTAAAAACGCTGTAAATTGTGGAAACTGCTGAGAATAATTCATATTTTACACATTTTCTTTTAAGACCTAAATCAAACAGTGTTTGCATAAAAGTAGATTGGATGCAAACCTTTAATTTTTGTATTATTTACAAAAAATAATAAAAGATGAGCCATTCCAAGTAGAATCCAGAGAAGGTTCGGTAATATTTATTCTTATAAAACATTGAAATATTCTAAGTATTTATTAGTGCGGTACGGGGGCTTAGCGATCCTTTTTTAAGGTAAAAATTTACAAACAAGGTTTATAAAAGCAGTCCGCGATCAGTTTGCGTTTTAAGCAGCAGACTTTGGAATAAAGTGGCTGGTTAGAGAAATTGTAATAAAAGTGTACCGCGCATTACTAAAAACGCTGGAAATTGTGGAAACTGCTGAGAATAATTCATATTTTACACATTTTCTTTTAAGACCTAAATCAAACAGTGTTTGCATAAAAGTAGATTGGATGCAAACCTTTAATTTTTGTATTATTTACAAAAAATAATAAAAGATGAGCCATTCCAAGTTGAATCCAGAGAAGGTTCGGTAATATTTATTCTTATAAAACATTGAAATATTCTAAGTATTTATTAGTGCGGTACGGGGGCTTAGCGATCCTTTTTTAAGGTAAAAATTTACAAACAAGGTTTATAAAAGCAGTCCGCGATCAGTTTGCGTTTTAAGTTTACCTATCAATGCACTATTATTAGTTTTCTGTTTTTAGTTGGTTTTTAATTAAATATTATGAAAATGTTGCACATCTAAAAGTTGTTAGAATTGCCAAATTGCCAAAATTCTTTTCAAGCCAATCGCTAACTGCGAACTGAGTTTACAAAATTGTTAAAATTGACCAATGTGAAATGAAAACAACTCGAACGCCGCGAACCGCAAACTGAACGCGAAAGTATATACCGGGTGGTCCAAAAAAAAACCGGAATGATTTTAAATGGCTAAAGCCTTGTTAGTTCTTTTCCAATTTTAACGAGTGATAGCTCTATTAAAAGCGCATGAAATTCCCCTTTGACAAGTTTTTAAAAGTTGGCGGCCATCTTAAAATCAAAGATGTTGGATATTGTCAAAATGGGGCGTTTCTTTTTAAGGAATTCACTTAAATGAAATTAAAAAGTTAACACTATTCAAAAGTCTAGTCTCTATCAAGGCGATCGACATATCGCTTAATAAAATCGTTTAAGTACTTTAGGATTTATACCCAAAAATTTGGGAAAGGTTCCAGTCCTCCGCTCGCTCTATATGTAAATAATGAATATATTTATATCGCCGCAACTTTTTTATTCCTTAACCGATTTTAATGAGTGATAGCTCGTTTGATCAAGAATTAAATTTTCCTGCGACGAAAAATTGTCGATCATTTTTGAATTCAAGATGGCGAATCTTATCTGAGATAATCATAATTAATCTCGTTTATTTTTATTGACCCCACTCAAGCAAAGTATCGAGAATAAGACTATTTAGAAGACTAATCTTTGCCAAGGCGATCGACATATCGCTCATTAAAATCGGTTAAGTACTTTAGGATTTACATCTAAAAATTTGGGAGAAGTTCTAGTGCTCTTTATGTGAATAATGCATATATTCATATCCCCGCAACTTTTGTACTTCTTAACCGATTTAATAAGTGATAGCATCCAAGATGGCGGATTTTACATGGGATAAAGCATATTTAATCTCGTTTATTTTTTTGGAACCAACTCAAGCGAAGTAACGATTAATACAACCGCCCAACAGCCTAGTCTCTTCCAAGGCGATCGACATATTGCTCATTAAAATCGGTTAAGAAGTGTAAAAGTTGCGGTAATATGAATATATGTATTATTCACATAAGAGCACTAGAACTTCTCTAAAAATTTTAGGTGTAAATCCTAAAGTACTTAACTTATTTTAATTAGCGATATGTCGATCCCCTCGGCAGAGACTGGGCTTGTGAATAGTCTTATTCTCGATACTTTACTTGAGTGGGTTCCATAAAAATAAACGAGATTAATTATGATTATCTCACATAAAGTACTTAAACGATTATAATAAGCGATATGTCGATCGCCTTGGTAGGGTCTAGGCTTTTGAATAATGTTAATATTTTAATTTTATTTAAGACGATACCTTAAAAAGAAATGACTTGAAATATATGCTTCACTTTGACAATGTCCACCATCTTTGATTTTAAGACGGCCGCCAACTTTTTTAAATTTATCGAAGGGAAATTTAATACGCTTTTCTTAGAGCTATCACTTGTTAAAATCGGTTAACAACTAACAAAGATATAGCCATTTAAAGTCATTCCGGTTTTTTTTGGGGCACCCGACCGCATGTCAAACTAATTTCATTTCACTATAAAATTTTAAAAAACAACCTCGATTTTGTTTATAGTTTTATTTCTTGATTTCTAAAAGTAAATTGCATAAAAGTGGCTTACCTACCAGGTAGTCCTGAAAAGATGGAATTTCGTACTCCACACAAGTTGATACGTTTTTCACTGTGGTAGTCATTTTTTTAATCGCTAAACTCACTACCTAATTCAAAAGTCTAACTTTATCACATTTTTTTAAATTTAACATTCTTACTAAAACAATAATCCACTTTCTTCCGTATGTAGTGTTTACATAATTTTGTCTTAAGAACGGATGGTACTTGCGTTACCACCAGTACTTACTATTACCAAGCACTGCACAGGACAGTTTTACTTTTGTTGGAAATAAAACTGAAAGTATAAAGAAATCTGGGACAATACTGAAACCAGTGGGTACCTTCTGGGTACTTGTATACGTAAAACAGATGATAACATGAACAGAATATAATAAATTAATACATATAACTTTTGTTTTATTCTAAATTATTGTTGGTTATTTAAGCTTAAATAATTATTATTCATGATATAGGATGAGACTGGAATTTAAAAAAAAAGTGCAAACATTAACGCGTACTTTACGTATAAAACAACCGATTTAAATAATATTTTGGTGAAAATATATTTGACTTAGATATGATTTTAAACTGTACGAATTTAGATCTTGAAAATAACTCGATCTTCATACAATACAATACAATACAATAAATCTTTATTTTCCGTAGATTACTTTACGAATAATATGGAACACGTCAAAAAATAAAAAATCATAAAGAGGTAACAAAATTAAAACAAATCGACTAAAATAATATTAAATAATTTTTTTAATTTTTACAGTCTCAATTATCCGAAATAGTATCGTCAATAACTTAAGCTAAAAATTATAAACTAAAAACTACCTGAAAAATATTCCTGCATCTCATAAAAAGCGTTATGTATCAAAAAAGCCTTTAAATCATTTTTAAACCTATGTCTTTTCTCAATTTCCTGTATTCTCTTTGGCAGTTTCATGAAAACCCTAATTCCTACTGTTAAGGGCAGATTGTTACCTAATTTGGTTTTATGAAAGGGCACCCTATATTGGTTTTTTTGCCTTGTATTTATATTATGTATATTAATATTACGAATTAGGGTTGATTTTTTTGAAAAAACAAAATTACACAATTCATAAATAGAGACAGCACAAAGTTAAAATTTTGATCTTTTTAAAACTATCACGACATGTTTGCATAGGAGGCCGTCCTAGCATGCATCTTATTATTCTTTTCCGCTTGATAAAAACTTCCTCCCAATTTGTTGATCCACCCCAAAAAATAATGCCATATCTCAAACGTTATTCAACCTGACCATGATATATTACTTTAAGTTTGTTGATATTTAAAACAGTTTTAAGATTTTTAAATAAAAAATATGAGGATCCTAAACTGGTATTTACCTTAGCACAGTGATTTTTCCAATCCAGATTTTCATCCAAATGGACACCCAAAAATTTTACAGTTTCTTTATTTTCCAGTACAGTATCCTTAACTAAGATAGATAGATCCAAATTTATTTTATTCTGGGGAAAATGAAACCTTAAATAGTGAGTTTTGTCTAGATTTATAAACAACGAGCTCCTGTCGAACCAGTCCGTAATACCAGACATCGCCAAGTTGCATTTATACTCTACAATTTGTTCTACTTTGTCACTTACCGTGACTGTGGAATCATCACAAAAAGACACCAGTTGAGTATTTCCCGTAGCTAAATTAATATCTTCCATGTATAAAATAAACAATATTGGCCCCAGTACAGATCCTTGTGGGACTCCAGAGGTAACTTCAAGTTTTGTCGACACCACTTCTTTTTTAATTTGGGAAGAAAAATCGATTAACGACACATATTGCTTTCTCGGCCTTAAAAATGTTTTAACAAAGTTTAATGGACATTCTTTTATTCCAATAACTGATTTAATTAAATCCTCCTAAAAGTGAACCATTAATGAGAACTCCATGTAAAAAAAACTTTCCGGGCTAAAAATTAAACCGGAAAGTGCGTACTTTTTGATCTGTTGAAAAAAAACGTATGTTCAGTCCAAGGTTAATCTTACCATACAGAGGATGACCATAAGTTTTTGAAAAGTAAAATTATTTTTGAAATACCATTGGATTAGCTTGTTTTTTACTAAAAAGAAACACTCGGATAAAAATAAATTCAGTTCAGTTCAATTCTTTAAGCAAACTTGCCTCACCCACAACCTCACGAACAATCGAAAGCATTTTAACTTAGTAGTATCCATGGGGTAGTATCTTTAGAAACGTGGCTTGTGCTCGGTCAGTTATCCAAAACGACAAATATTTGGGCGTACTTTTTACATCGACACAAATTTTAACACTTCAAGAAACTTTTGTGATGAAGTCTGGGGCTTCTATTGGTAGTAGTATTAGTTGTAAGGGACGGCCCGCAGGCCTGGCAATTAGGCATCTTCATGGGCCCTTTGTGCCATACCGCGTGTCGCACCCTTATCCTCCCACTCCCTCTACATGTTCTGCCTCTTTCTCTCCGGGCCTTCCTGCCTTCCTTACGAAGGTCAATACGTCAGCCCATCTTAGAGAGTGTAGCTCCTCCTCTTCTATTGTAGGGGCACCCCACATCTGCTTCCTCAATCTGGCGTATCCGTCAGTTCCGTCACACTCTCCTATCAGGTGCACCGCTGATTCCTCCGTCCACCCACATGCTGGGCAGGCGGAGTCGTCCAACACTCTGATGCATGTCAAGTGCTTACGCAGCCGATTGTGCCCTGTCAGCATTCCTACTGACAGTCCAATGTCCTTGCGAGTTTTTCCCAGGGGCTATTTAGTTCTGGCTGTGTCTGGTCCACTCACGAACAGTTTGGACTGTCTGCACTCTCGCCCTTCCCCCCAGGACGACTTCAATTGATCGCTCGCACCTGTTTTCTTGTGATTCCCAAGAGCGATTCCGGTGATCCAAGTTCGTCCGCCTTTTCGTTCCCTGGTATTCCCTCGTGGCCTGGAACCCACATCAGTGTCAGCCTCTTGTCTTCAGCTAATAGACACTTGAAGTAAATATTTCAACGCATCGGTATCAGTATACGTATCGTAAATAAAGCCAAAATACACTACATTTTTGACTTGCTCATACCATGTTTCGAACGATGCCCGCTTTTTTGACGGGTGCGATGACACAAAAGCTGACAGCAATCGATGCGTATGGAGCTAATAGACACTTGAAGTAAATATTTCAACGCATCGGTATCAGTATACGTATCGTAAATAAAGCCAAAATACACTACATTTTTTACTTGCTCATGATGCCCGCTTTTTTGACGGGTGTGATGACACAAAAGCTGACAGCAATCGATGCGTACGGAGTGATGAACGTATCGTTACGTCCATCCCAACGCACACATCGATTGCTGTTAGCAGTTCTGTCATCGCACCTTTCAAAAAAGCGGGCATCGTTCGAAACATCGCATAAACAAGTCAAAAATGTATTGTAATTTGACTTTATTTCGAACGCGATATGTATACCGATACCGATGCGTTGAAATAGTAGACACTTGAAGTAAATATTTCAACGCATCGGTATCGGTATACCTAACGCGTTCGAAACAAAGTCAAAATACACTACATTTTTGACTTGCTCATGCCATGTTCCGAACGATGCCTGCTTCTTTGATGGGTGTAATAACAGAATTTCGTTGCGTAAGGAAGGATGTACATATCGTAACGGACCCACGAACGTACGCAACGATTTCAATCAGCACTTCTGTCATCGCACTGATACTGATGCGTTGAAATATTTACTTTAGGGGTCTATTTACTTTAAGTGTCTATTGTCTGTAGCGCGTTAACGCACTCCTCCACTACGCTACTGACAATTTTTGGTGAACTAAGAGCCTTGAGTCCTGAATGTCGGAACATATGCAAATGTCCCTCCTGCTATTTCTGACCTCTGGTAGGATCCGCCTGAAAGACCGTAGCATGCTCGCCAAGCGGGTAGCTTTCTTGAACTTCTAGGTCTTCCAAATACACTCCAGCGGCTGTTGTCTGCCTGGCTGACAGTTTTGATCTGTCAGTGTAGCAGACCGTCGCATCTCTGCTTAATTCGTTTCTGAATTCTTCTCTCTGCCACCCATCCCGTTCAGGTATTATGACTTTGTACTTTTTGTCAAACCTCCATGGTTTCGAAGGAGTCCCTACTAGCATCTTTAGAAGAGGCAACTCTTTTGTTACCAGTTCCTCGATTGCCAGATGACCCACTTTTTCCCCTCTGCCCTTAGGCCCTTGTCCCTCAGTCGTAGGTGCGTCGCCATCGCTTCCTTCTTGATCCAAGTTGGAAGCGAGGGGAGACCTAAGATGATTTCTAGGGCTTTAATGGGGGTAGTCCTCATTGCGCCTGTTATTCCCCGGCAGAAGAGCCCTGCAGGATCATGAGCTTTCAGGAAGAGGTCAGTTTTTCAACTACAGGGCACCAGACCACTAACCCATATTGGATTCTCGGTCTTATGATGGCCATGTATAACCAGTGTAGGTTCCTGAGGGTGATCCTCCAGGTTCGACCGACCACTCGGTAGTAAGTAAGTAAGTAAGTAAATTCTTTATTAAATCCTTAGAACCCAAATGGGCACGTGTCCAGTCAAATATTACAATTATACAGTGGTTCATGCATAAAGTAAAGTAAATACAGTACATAAAATATATAATAATAATTAAATAAAGGCCTTATAGTAACCTAAATAACATTTTATGTGTTACATTGTCAATTTTGTATATTGTATACGAAATATACATAAAAAAATAAATCACAATTTACATTTAAAATTTTAGTAAAAGGACACCACAAAATACATTTTCAAATTAATGCAGATCAAGTAAACTGTTAGGAAAAATATCATTTAGCGTATAAAACGATTTTTTATCAGGAAAACTTTCAGTTCAGTTTAAGTTTAAGGATTTTTGGCGGCAAAGTTCTTAAAGCCTGAGGTAACTTATATGTATATATACGTGCAGTGTGCAATTTCATCTTTGTTCTTTATATCATAGTTATGTTGTTGTTTTAACTTAATAAAAAGATCTGGGTTTGAAAGAATGAAATTTACACACTCCATTACATACATAGAGATCATTGTCAATATTTTTCTATCAATAAAAACCTGTTTGCAACTATCTCTTCTCTTCATTTCAAAGATTATTCTTAAGCCTCTTTTTTGTAGAATGAAGATTCTGTCTGTCTAACGCTGACAGAGATGCCGTAACTCCTATATTGTCTCTAATAAGTTTCAATGCATACCAATATTTACACATATTTTTAGCCAGATTTTCAATATGAGAACGACACGAAGACGACAGAGTCAAGACTTGCAAGCTCAATATCGTCAATTTTGATTTTCGCCTCATTGTTTCAAAAATTAATCACTTGAGTCTTATTTGTGTTCAGGAGTAAGTTGTGCTCTTTAAAATAATTCTTTAGGTTGCTTATTGAATGAGTTGCGCCAGTACTGCATAAGTCAGTAGTATTATCCTGCACGACTATAAATTCATATGCACGACACCAGATGACAGACAAATGACATAACAAAGATTTTTAGTAAACATTTGACTTAAATTATTTTCATCTTTATCTAAAATACTTTTTTATAATCTGTCTCTCTTCAACAACCTTAAAAATTTTGGCACGTCACTAAAATATCTCTCCATCTACCTCTAAAATTATGCCCTCTCTCTCTAATTATTTTTAATTTTAACAGAGAAAAAATGTTTTTTGGCAGTACTTTTTTTAAACACTAAAAAAACAGTGAAAACTTGAAAAATTTGAGTGTTTTATTCTAGAAATCGAAACTTTGGAAAGAAAGCTTTAAAACGTGAGCAATATCATGGCATACAAATGTGAAAACCATAGTAAAAAATTGCTTCATCAAAAACGTTACCCCTTAAATTATGCTAAAATATTTTAAGCCATAATTTACCATCATGGCTTGACCATAAGTTTTTTTTGAAAACACCCATACATAGTTCTCCCAAAAAATTTATTATTCCAGACTTTTGAGACACACACTGGGAAATCCCGCTTTGTATGCTTTTTAGTTAACACCTCATAACTTTTAACATATTATGATCCCAGAAGAGTTTTATTATGCTTAATTTTTGTGTTCTACAGGTAACAAGTAACTATTAGAATTCTTTGATAAGTTATCTTTAGTACATGTGTACAAGGGTGTAGATAAGGAGGGGACAAGGGGGTAATGCCCCCCTCCCCCCAAAAATCGGTGTCCTTATCTGTTACTTTCCCGATGTTTTCTGGGTAGCTTACGTGCGTTCTGTTTTCTCCTCCATTTTTTTAAAATAATTTACAAAAAAACATGAAAAAATTAAAATTTGCACTTTAAGTTTGATTGTTAGAATTTTAGTTTATATCCGGTTTCACAGCAAATTTTGCCTTAGGCGCTACAACACATTGATTGACTAATTTAAAAAAAAATTATATTACAAAATTTTCGCCTGCATTTAATGATATATTATTTTAGCAACCAATCTAGAATTATTACCAGCTCCCAATTCAGTTTTTTTTTATATTTCATAAAAAAACTTAACAAAGATCAACATTTCTAAAGAACTTTCTTCTTCAACTGCAAAAAATTATTAGTATATTTTTGATTGATTGATTTTAGTAACAAATCTAGAATCAAGACCATATCCCAACCCAGTTTTTTTATATTTGATAAAAAACGTAAAAATATTAAACTGCAAAATTTTTCCTGCGGCGCTATAACAATTTTATTATAATCTTAGGCAATTTTTATCAACAGCATTTACGTGTTAAAAAATGCGCTATTACTATATTTTTACAAAATTTTCGCTCACGGCGCATTTTTAGCAACAAATCTATAGGATCAAAACTGCAGATCCCAACCTATAGTCTTTTTTTAAATGAGGTCAGTTCATTTTTTTAATTCTGTACCCCCCTCCAAGAAAAATCGTATCTACGCCCCTGCATGTTTACAGCTTTAATACGTGTACTAAAGAGAGCCTGTCAAAGATATCGAATATTTACTTCCCCAAAAATTGTTATGTTACCTGGGGTACGTTCACTTTAAAACGTCGGGCGAGACGTCTTGCCGACTGGATGACGTCATGGATAAATCGCCGAACATTGGTTTAATGTGAACTGGATCAACGAACAACAAGACAACCTCAAAAATTCATTTTAGTTTTTTTCTATTTTTTTTTCGGTGCGTTGCACATGTGATTTTTTATGAGAAGAGAATAGTTTCATTATCACCAATCTAGTAAACAATATACTAAAACAAAAATTATCGCTGGCTTTTAAACCAAAATTTGTCTTCCTCTTCATCAGTTCTATGGATTTGCGTATTTTCGGTCAAAAGCAAAATTTTCAAAATTAAAAATAATTCAAAAGGTTGATTTTGGTTAGGTTTATAAACCTACTACGCAAGACGAGCGATTTTCAACAACCTTCTATAGCAGGGCGTAAAAGGCAAATCGCCGGACGATATTTTCATCAAATCTGAACGCGGATAATTTTCAGTCAGTGTTTGATCTGAACGCTTTAGAGCGCGCCCGACGACGCCAGACGCTTTAAGTGAACGTACCCCTGTAGAACACAAAAATCAAACATAATAGACCAAAGACATTCAATTTTATACATTTATGTAATAGAAACTTAAAGTTGGCAAGCTATATTTGATTCCCTATTGTTAGCGTATCTTTGATGCGTTTGGGAAAGCTTCCTTAAGAAAAGTAAAAAGTTGTGCTTACAACGTACGACGTAGCCAAACCCTTGTTCAGTGCTTGATTTGACTTTGACTTCATGCCGCTATCTTCTATTTCCTTCCTTAACCAAAAAAGTGAGATGGCAATAATAGGATTGAAAATAGAAGGAATGAAACTGTGGATCAGGCCATTACCCTCTCCACATAGGCCGATCAGCTCTTATCGTTTTAGTGTCCTTTTATCCACCTTCGCCGCCATTTTGACAGAAAACTAATGGATTATCTGTAACTTTTGAGTGAAAATGGCGGCGAAGGTGGATAAAAGGACACTAAATCGGTATGAGTTGATCGGCATATCTGGAGAGGGTACTGATCAGGCTTTTATGAAAACCCACAGATAACAAAATGGTTAGGATACGTTAGCTGCGTAAGAATACTGCAAGTGGTCGCAGAGATAGGTGAGACGTGGTCAATGGTTATACGACATATCCGATCTGAGCATGCGGACTGAGATACGATTACGATTAAGCACTCTCTGTTATGTGCCACTTTAAGTCTCTAATAACAAAATTAATAATAAAGTAAGTATCAGTGGCGGAGGGTTAAGGATAAATATGTAATAAAAGAAACTTAATTTGAAGTAAAAATTTGACCATAATTGATACAAGAGAACAGGTGCGTACAAGCGCGGCTTAACTGTAGAGGGGGGGTATTTACCAAATTTAAGATTGTTTATTTACACAAAATTTGATGTGAAAATCATGCACCAATGCGCCGCAGGCAAAATTTTTTAGAAACTAACACTTAAAATGCAATTTTTGACTTAGAAATAAAATAAAATCTTAAATGTTGATGAGGTTTTAGAAATTTGAGTTGTTTTACTCTTAATTTGTTTTTAAAAATGCTAAAATACGCCGCAGGTCAAAATTTTTGCGAAAATGACTCTTAAAATGCCATTTTTGACACCAAGTCACAGGCAAAATGTCTTGATAAAATTACATTAAAAAGACCCTTTTGACAAGAATTCGTAAAAATGAAAGGATGTTACAGCGCTTCAGGCGAAAAATTTTGCAATTTATGATATTCTAAAGATTTTTGGTAAAAATTGGTCCAGGCTCTTGTATTTTATTCCCTATATATTTTATTTCCGCTGTTATTTGATTGTGCTAATTGTAACCAGGCTTCTCGGGGGGGGGGGACCCCAAACCCCTCCTCCCCCTCGGTGGCTCACTGACTTTATAATTGAGATCTCAAGTATTCTTAAGATGGACATAATTGATGGGGAAGTGAGTGGGAAACTAAAATTGAAACTTCTTTAAATTTATTTAAAAAAAGAATCACACTTGGTCTTTTATCATTTATTATTTAAGTTGGTATTTGTATTTTAATTTAGTTTTAAGTATTTTTTATAAAAGGCAGTAAGGCACGCACAGATATTCTAATCGTTAGGCATTCTTATTGCCTCTTATTTATTGATGTGTCTATTATAAAATTCTAATTGTAAATTTATTTAAAATGTTAATAATAAATTTAAATAATTCTGTTTTTGATAGTAGAGTCAAGGTCTAAATGGATATTTTAAAAATTATCAATATCTTTTCATTCTTGGAGAATTTGTGCCTGGGTAAAAATGAAGGTGGGTATTGCAGCGGTATTTTGCAGTGGTATTTTGCGATTTCACCCAAAAGTAACACACGTTGTACACATTAGAATTTATGACCAAAGTAAAGCTATGAAAACGTTTTGTCAGCACCTTTGTTATTGTAAATTAGCTTGCTTAGTTTTTGTAATACTTTTTGCTTTCATAATGTAAGCGCAACACATTTTGATGACCATACTGGTATTAAAAACAATAGTAGTTTTAACAACTAGTGGCTAAAATAGTGCTTTTTTACAAGCGTTGGTTTAAATAACGAGCGCAGCGAAATATTTAAAAACGCGAGTAAAAAAAAACACAGTTTAGCCGCGAGTTGTTAACACTATTTTTTTTAATACCTTTATCATAAAATCCAAGAAAAACAGGAAAATACTTTTAAAAATCTCGAACGAAGAGAACTTCTCGCAACACACCATCTTTACACTATAAATCAAGGCGGCTGGTAAATGAAATAACAATCGTTTCCATAGCGATGTGTCTTTTTACTTGGTGACGTTCATTGTTGCGACATTTTTTTCTTTGACAATTTAATGTTTTGACGATATTTTTGAATAATTTTTTCGTAAATGCTTGGTGAAAAATGGCGGAAATGGCTTAGTTCTTAGGCACGAATAATTAGATTTTACTATATTACTATATATATATATTACTATTTTCCGCTATTTCTCTTTAGCTTTTGGTAAAAAACGGACAGAAATCTTTTTTTGCACCCGTGATAAAAAAAAGTTTTTTTGCATCGGTAATGAAAAAAGCGATGCATTGATGAAGGTATAAAAAAAAGTATTTATTAAACTTTGCTTAAAAATACTATTCTTTGGGCAGAAAAATATGCAGAATGTTGGCTATACATTGAAGCCAAACTTTGTAGCTTTTTTAAATCAGTTCTGACACCAATATAAAAACAGAAAATAATATTTTTCGCTATAATACAAGTTTAGCTGTCGGGTTTTTTCGGGTCGTTACGACAATAATGCGCTTTCTGTGCAGGAAGGAAAAATAGTTCTTTCGGCTTGCGTGGCGAACAAAGGCCCGCCCCTTATTCATATTAAGTAGAAAAAATAGTGGAAAAAAAAAACATTATTTGCTAAAGTACAGCAATATTAGCTGTCGAGTTAGGTCGCCTTGTTAGTTTCAATGGCGGCCATTACACGAAAACTTAAAAAAAAAAACATAATTTTTTTTTCAAAATAAAATAAAAAATTCTATAAAAAGAGTAGATTTTTTAAACTAAAACTAGTTTTAAGGTAGAGATAAATCTTTTTTGCTTATTTCCCATTCCCAAAACAAAAAATGTAACCTAAAAATTAAATTAAAAAAAAACTTATATATATATATATATATAAACTAAATATTTTTATATGTAAAGCGCGCGTGTTTTAATGAGGTTTCGAGATAAATATTATCAGTAAACTGGCCTTCGCATGTTAATTTAGTCCATGGATGAAGCCACAAATCCGATATTAAGTGTGTGTATAAATAAATATTCCCATCGGCCATACATCCATACTTGTGTTTTCAAAACCGCATCCACCATTTATTTGTATAAAAATCTATTTTGTTTTTTTGCCATTTTTTCTTGGAATTTTGTAAGAAATGTTTTTTTTTTAATTAAGCTAACTGAAAAAGCTATATCGGTTGCAAAAAGTGCTGCAATGGTCATTGCAGTGACCAAAAAATGATTGCCAAATTGGGCTAGGCGACGATTTATCAACACTTTCAAGACGTTGCGGCAGACAACAGCAAAAACACAATAGTAGAGGAGTTTTGCCGTCGCATCGTTTTTGCAAATTTTTCAGCACCTTTTGTTACTTGGTCAGCATTAAACGTTATGATTTTACTGATAATGAATTTAATTCGCCTGAATCCTATCTTGCAGAGAAGACTCAAAAACGCAACAGCTAACCATCAAGGCTCAGTTCTTAGACCCACATTTTTTTGGTTAGTAATTCGTTAAGGACAAATCTATTTAATGGAACGGGGTCAATTCTTCATTACATAATATCTCGGGATGCTGATTGAAATCGTTTTTTCGCTTTATTTAATATCACAGCATGACTATGAACCCTACAAACTTGAGGAAAAATATTCTTGTGCGGCTTAGCCTTCCCAAAGCCTAAAGTATGTAAAACTTTCCAAGATAAATCCGATTAATCTATTGATCCGAAGTCGTTTGTTAAGTTCTTGGGTTTATTGATCGACGACAGATTAAATTTTCAGGAACAACTATCTAAGCTCTAGATTATCTGTTTGAAAGTTTGAGACAATGATGTATTTGAAATTAACTCTGTGTTTCGGACTTTCATTGTCTATATTTTAATTATACACGAAGTTTCGATCAGTAAAATCTTTGATCGTCTTGCAAACTACAATGTATTCCTAATTCTACCCAATAAAGGCAGCTTTAAGGAATTTTCGTTTCTTCCGGTGTGAGTCCTTGTGCAAAACCTTTACTTCTGTCCACTTCATTCTTTGTTGTTTTGACCATGCGTGTTCGGCGATTCCTGATTTCGTTGTTTCAACTGGGTATTCGTCGGATGTTCCTTAACACTTAACACTCACACTTTGTTTGTTCTCCGGATTTGTTTTACTAAGAAGGCTTCGAATTGTATTATTAGATTTAAAAGCTGTTTTTATATTAAAGGTGTTCGCTACTCTTCAAATTTTCTCTGATACTCCTTTAATGTATGGAATTGTAAGGAATGCATTTGCCTGGTTATGGTCTTGTTGTCCTGTTTGCTGAAATTTAGAAATAGTATCTGTTATAAGTTTAAGCCTGTAACCATTCGGCTGCAGATCCTTCTTAATGTTTCTCTGCTCTGGTATAAAAAGTTCTTATTATGCCTCGTTTGGTTGTAGCAGAATGATTTGAACCTTGATTTAAATATAGTCCTGTGTGAGTGGGTTATTATCATCAGCGTGTTTTGCGGTGAGTTTACTCAAAAGGAAACATAAAATATGCAGGTTTATTTATAATGGGGACTGTTACCACCTTTTGTAGTTAGTACGTCGATGGAAATAACTAATGGGTCTAGGCGCTAGGCAATGCCACGTGTGCATTACTATCTGCCCTCAGTTTTGTTGCGGTTCTTGGTTAAACACCGCAGTTGAAAAACAGTTCATCACGTGGTCTAGATCATGATCGTGTGGTCGCCATATTTAAAAATGACCGCCAAAGGGATAGATTGTCGGGACTAAAGCGTCTTTTAATCCCTTAGCGAATTGTAGCCCTCCCTACGGTCGGGCTATAAACCTTCCGCCGCGAGGTTAAAAGTAGCACTTTAGTCCCTAGGTTTATAATGTACTATTTGTAATCTATATCGTTCGGTTAGAAGCCCTCACCAAGAATTAAAAAAAATATTCAATTTGTAGAGATTTATTATATGTATAGATAACTATTTGGGATGTGAAAAGATCCCTGGTAAAAACCCGCTTAGGATATCATGAAATTTGGCGAGAGTTTTATAAGATTATTTGAGCCAGGCTGTTTTGCTTGTAAAAACTGATAGAAAAAAATATGTACTTTGTTTAGTAGTAGCTTGTTTTACATACTGCATAAAAAACATATCAAACCTGATGAAACATTATAAAATCTCGTCAAACTTTTCTAAGAGATTTGACGCAGTTTTTTTTGACAAGCATGTCCATTCTTCCTTTAACCGTTCGCGAGATATTTGCAAATGTGATGAATATTTTTTTAAATACTTTTTTTTCACTCCAGTGTGGAAAGTGCTCATTTTTTCGACACTCATTTAAGGGTGGAATGTGGCCCTTTTCCGCTCTGAGTGCGGGAACTAATTTATCCCGAGACTTTTACTCAGTCGCAAAAATCGGGGGGTCATAGTCGCACTTTGAATGTTGTAAAATATTAATGTAACAAAAGCGCGTTTAACAAGGGCTATTTAATCTGACCCCAACGGTAACCCAACCCAAGATGATTTAGGAGAAGACAAGATGCTTTTTATAGCCGTGTTAACGAGGATTCTTAATTATTTTCCTTGTGTAGTCGGTTATACTCACTACACAATAAAAATTGACCGTTGTCCTAGCTAACCTGGATATAAAACATAGGCATTAGAGTAAAGGAAAAATAAATTTCCTTTAATCAATGACATAATATCATAATCATGCAATATATTTTTGGCAAAAGGAATTTCTGATTTTATCAAAATAATTTGCTGGTACACCTCATTCCAAATTCTCCGGACCAATTTCAGTATGGCGACTGACAATTAAACACAAAAGCTAAATAGAACAGTTTGGTGTCAATATGGCACCGATTAGTACCCTCTCCAGATAGGCCGATCAACTCATACCGATTTAGTGTTCTTTTATCCACCTTCGCCGCCATTTTCACTCAAAAGTGACAGATAATCCATTAGTTTTCTGTCAAAATGGCGGCGAAGGTGGAGAAAAGGACACTAAAACGATAAGAGCTGATCGGCCTATGTGGAGAGGGTAATGCACCGATCATAGGCCAAAGGATACTAAAATGAAAATGATTAACTGGCTTTTTAGTTAAGAACGGTGTTGTTCGGAATGGAGTGTAGCATCGTAGATAGAAAATACTTAAGATATGTAACTGATAAGTGGAAGTGAGAATAGTCCGTTGCACTTCCACTCGTTATAAACCCTGATCAGGCAAGTGGTGCCCCCCATTTACCTTGCGGAAAGTATGGAAACCAAAAATTTTGTTTTGCCGAGTAACTGTTAGAGGGCGCTAGCGGAGACCGCAATAAATAGGTAGTGCTGGCAACGAGGATACATGCTAATATCCGACGAAAGCCGACGGTATCCGAACAGCCAGCCAAGCCATGAAAGGGGAATTACCGCAAGTTTTTGATTCTTTGCTGAATACCGGTTTATCAGTGGCGTAAATGAATGAACTTGTTGCCAAGGGAATGGGAGCTGGTAGAGAGATCATAATATAAATTCATGAATATGCTGAATGAAGCAAGACAGTTATTATTATTATTAAACGATTATATTTAACTTTACAGTCTGCCCGACTATCAAATTTTGCGATTCGTTTTTGACACACTTCCCGTAAACCAATTTTAATAAAATTTGGCACAGTAGTGTAGTTCGGATGATAATACAATATTATGAAAAAAAAATTGGTGGGTAGGGGGTGGTTAAGGTTTAAAAATAAGGGGCTAAATTCATTGACACACTTCCCGTGAACCGATTTTAGTGAAATTTGGCACAGCAAAGTAGATCCGATGACAATACAATATTATGAAAAAAACCTCGAATAAAACACTCAAATTTTTCAAGCCTTCACCGGTTTTTTAGCGTTCAAAAAAGTACTGCAAAAACATCTTTCCTCTGCTAAAATGAAAAATATTTAATGAGAGAGGGCAGAATTTTAGAGGTAGATGGAGAGATAATTTAGTAAAGTGCAAAAATATTAAGGCAATTGTGTACTAAAAGTTTTAGTTGTCATCTGTCATCTTTAGTGGTGTCGTGCATATGATTTTTATTTTGCCATTTTATTATAAATTCTCCTCCCTATGACAGTAGCTATTTGGATTAAAAGTTCCTTTTTTTCCAAAAATTTAGTTTTGGGATACAAGAGTGTCGCATTTAAGCATTGCAAAAATATTTCGGAAAAAATTATTTAATTATATATTATATTAGTTGATGAGCATAAATATAATAAATGCTGTAATCTTATTTCTATTATAGGTATTTATTGTATTTAATTTTTTTAAATATGCTTTTTTATTTTAACTTAACAACAATTTGTTTTCAAATTTAAATATTTAGCGGCCACATTACAAAATAGAATCATCTACCATTCAACCAAATAACACTGGCGATCTGTTGGAAGTTCCTTTATTAAAGCCTCGTTTGAAGGCCGGTTATCTATCATGCAGAGTCCGTTTTAGACGGGGTAAACTAAGTAAATGTGATGGGTAAAAGCGAGCAATATTTTTAGCGTTTTTTTAAAAACATGTGTAGAGAGATGGTACAGGGTATTGAAAAAAGATATAGTCAATTGTTAACCAAATTAGGCGAATTATATACGTACTGCAGTCAAAAAAATTGGTTAGTAATGTTAGTATCTAACTGTCGAAAATATTTTGAAACTATTTTTAAAAAGGATTTTTTTTGGTTATTTAAAAAAATTAAATTATACAGGGAGATATTACATATTTCATATAAAGTTAAAATAAAAATCCAAATTTTTATTTTTTTTTGCATTAGGGAACAGGTTTCATTTATGTGCTTTTGCAGGTACTTACAAAAATGGTATTGTCTCAGATATTTTCTTAAAAAATACTAAACTAGAGAGACAAGTAATAGCTTGTTGCAAAGGTCTTTAAAAAACCTTTCATCGAGTGTATCATATTACCTAAATTTCACAAAAATTATATAAACATTTTTTTTACATAGTATCTTAAACATTATTTTTATTTTTTTTATGTAGGCAACCAAATATCAAATCTTCATTTTGATTTTTTTACCAAAGGAGATAATTATGCTTCTGGAATTTTTCCAAGCGTTAAAAATACATATGTTTGTTATTTTTTTAATAAAATAAAGGACCTGTGACAAATCATATGAAGGGTTTTTAAAATACATTTAAAACAAGGTATCCCCTACCTTTCTAGTTTAAGTATTATCTCTAAAGACTCGTCTAGCTTAAAAAGAACTGATAAATCCTCTAATAAGTTAAGCAAATTTAAAAAAATAAAAGTTTAATGTTAAAACACTTCACACCATAAGGCAAAAAGGAGGGCGCACTAAATACATTGTTTACCGGCATCGGTGAAATGGCTTGGGGTTGCAATATGTTAAATTTGGGGGGTCTCCGGTTTTGTTTTTGAGCTATGCCCGTTTAAAGGTACGCAACGAAAAAAGTGAATTTGAAAGGAAAATTCATTGCATTTTAATTAAGTAACATTTACTTCTTATGGCGATTCAACTCTATCTGTTTCCAATTTTTACTATACACTATGAAGTGTTTAATATACATTGTAGACGAAATATTTTAATATTTTAGGTGTTTTGTTTTAGTTTATAAATAGGGTTGAGGGCGTTATGTATTTTCAAAATGTTTTTCTTGCGAGCAGTTTTTTCAATCCTGCCCCCCCCCCACCTGCCAATCTCACTCATTCCTGTGTTTTCTTTTTGGTAGGATATATACCGCTTTTGAAAACTTAACGTTTTGTAAAATTTTAACCGAATAATTACAAGACGCGGGTTGTCAAAAACTAAACATAGAAATAAGAAGTATTAAGAAGATAGCCGTGAAAACTTCACGTAAACAACAAATGCATATTTACTGGCAGTGACAGTTAGATTGATTCTTGTGTAGTTATTTCTTGTTATATAGTTTCTTTTTTGTTATAACATATAATATATATATTATATTTCTTGTTATAACATATATTTGTAGTTATTTCTTCGCTACTATTCTATGTGTAAATCGGGAGACAGAACTGTAGGGACATGTGCTCATGTGGCAAGTATAGTATGATTCTTAGGATATGCCAGGCGTCAAGAAAACATAAAATATCTATCGGTAGCCCTATTGGACAATATTTAACCAGATGAATATCCAATAGAAAGATAAAAAAATATTTTTTAAAGTACACCTGCATTTACATTGCTTTCGTTTTTAGAATAAGTTGGATATTGTAGTTTAGTTAAAAGTTATACATGTTGGACAATATTTGTTATATAAAATATTAAAAAAAATGCATAGGTATTTTAGATAAAATAAAAATCAACATTTAATTTAATAAAGTGTTTCGTTTTATTTTGTTTTAACTCCATAATTAGCTATTCTCTAGGTTTCTAATAAAATAAAACAATAGCAAATTATTTTTAAAGGAGGATACGTTTAGTCAAAAACACCAAAGTGAGAGAGATCCAAGGAGAAGGGTAAGAGGGGTTGCAAAAAACTACTTTGAAAAAAACCATTTTCCACCAAAAAGATACCACATATAGTGACTAACAAAGGTTTTTATTATTTTATAAACAAAAACTAGAACCGCATATACAATATTAAAAATATCTTTTATTTATACAATGATTATTTATTTTATTATTATTATTTTAGCTACTCTGTACATATCAAAACACTTCATAGTGTAGAGTAAAAATTGAAAACAGTTAGAATTGAATCGTAATAAAAAGTAAATGTTATTTTATCAAATTCAACTGAATTTTTCATTTAAATTCACTTTTTGCAAGATTATTTTATTGGTACACCCTGTAAGTAACTTTGACTTATTGAAATCACCTTCTCGTCCTATAATACTGATAAAGCAGAGGATATTTGCTATACTTTTTTATATTTTACCAGAAACATGTTATTACGTACTTCAGCGTTTGGACAGCTGTTATCTGAGAATTCTATTGAGATCACCCTATAAGAATTTTGATGAGCGGAATATTTCAATAACTTATTGAATTTTCTCATGTCTATATGATTTTAGTTGACCATTGACTTTTTATCGTACCTTTCTAGTAAAATGAAACCATGTTCTTATTAGTTGATTTTATCAAAGATTTTATGGAGCAACCTGTATGTGTGTTACAATATTATAGGTCAAAAAATAATAAAATCTGACCTGGACATATATTCTTAATAATACAGTATGAATTTTGGTTTGCTGTTTCTCTTTTTTGAAAAGATATTGCCAATATAGTAAGCCATGGCATATTTTCTTATTTTCCAGGGGCGTACCTTTAAACGGGCAAAACAAAACCAGAGACACCCTAAATTTTTTTCTTAAAATATCAGGAAGGTCAGGACTCTAACATATTGTAACCCCAAACCATTTCACCGATGCTGGTAAACAATGTATTTAGTGCCCCCTCCTTTTAAATTCCCGGCATTTTCCCATTTATTGCAGTATTGTGTGGGAACGTAAGTGGCGGCCATTTTGAATGCGATTCTTGACCTTCCGTGGAGGCGGTATTGGTATGTATTATTATAAAGAAACAATTTAAGTAGGTACTTTTAAAATCTTTCTTTTAATCTAGTTAGTAGTTATAAAGTATATAATTACATTGCTAATAATAATAAAAAACTAATTCTATATCCTAGTACGAAGGACAAAGGGCAAAAATCAAGCCAGCCTTGCAAAATATTATTAACGCACCGTTGACTAAGGGGATACTAAATATACGTGCCAAGTTTCATTACTTAATAATATTTTGCTAGGTTTGACCCCTTATCCTGCGGACTATTCGGCGATGGGGCGCTGTTATCTCTAGTACATTTTTTTCTCTTTAAATTTGGCATTATGTGTTTTGTCATATGGTCATTTTCATTTTTACAAACGTTATTTAGCAGAATGTTTGATATTCGCCATAAAATAGATTTCAACATTAATTCTATCGAATGTTCATCGGGATCTTTTGGAAAGGCAAACACCGAAACCTTTGGTCCGTACCTGTAATTGCTTTTGCAATTAATAATAAAGCAAACGTTCGGCATTTTTTAAAAAATTTTAAGAAAAGATGGACTCGAAAGTGACTTTGAAACATGCAAAAGAATTTTGTTATTTTTTATTTTTCCGACGGTTATGGTGACAGCGACAAACGAGTTGATAGGCTAGATTAATGACCGAAGGTCACGGTAGCATACAGTTTCAAAAAAAGTGAAGAATCATTAGGCTAAAACTTATCGGCTGCAGTTATCAAGATACGTCCAAACATGGTCAAACTACAAACGATCATCCCGTAAATCCCAAGCAAGTTTAAACTCTTGGATGCTGCGCGAATTTTGCGACACTATTTGAATCTTTTTTTTTAAGATTCAAAAACCAATTTAGAGGTACTTTCCGAATCCTGGGCCAACTTCTGATACCTGTTTCCAAACAAAATTTTTATAAACAAGATCCCCGTCAACAGTCCAATAAAAAAGCTTAATACTATGGCTATTAAAACACCCACAAAAAATCGGTTTTCCGGCCTAAATTTCACTAAAAATAAGCTGGCAAGGTCATGACACACAGTTTTGTCAATTAAATTTTCTGAAGTAGCAGTGGCATTGCGAAAAATGTAGGTCTTGTTGTCGTTTTCGAAAAGCCGTAGCAAATGGTCTTTTTCGGAGTTTTCTTCGTTCACCATCGCTCTAACTTCTTTGAAATCGGAGAATTCTGAGCTCAGTTCTTTTGTAACCTGCAAACAAATGAAAATCCCATAACTTCTTTATATCTTAGTCGATTTAATTAAGTGATAAGTGGGATTATAAAGAGAGGATGGAGCTTTCGTCGCAATAACTTGGATTTTGTAAAGTATTGCACAAATAATTTCTGAGTGAAAGTAACCATTTCTAAAACTGTTCTCCACCTAAGATTTTTAATTATAACGGCTCCGAAACGAAAGAGCGACAAATTAAAGAGCGATCTTTAAGAGAGCGAGTAACATGAGCGCTAGGGAATAAAATATCAGATAACATAATAAAAGCGTGATGTAACATGATAAAAGCACGAGGTGACAAAAGCGCGTGTCACAAGGGAGCGATTTAATCTAACCCAAAATCACGGTAACCCAACGCAATATGATTTAAAATAATACAAGATGCTTTTTATAGCCGGGTCAACAAGGATTCTTAATTATCCTGGTGTAGTCGGTTAGGAATAAAAAATTAAAATTTTTGATGAAATATGGTATTTCATTAAACCTCACCCACTACACCATAAAAATTGACCGTGTCCTAGCTAACCCGGATATAAAAAAGCATATTGTCTCAATTTAATTAATCTTTGGTTAACTTATAGTGAGTTGGTGTTGGGTTACATCGCGCTTTTGCCACATCGCTCATTTATTATACGCAGTCTTTTATTACTGTCGCCATTTTGTTACATCGCGCTTTCATAACTGTCAAACATTCTGTCTTTTATTTCGCATCTGTTATCAATCCCAAAATAATAAGTTCTTACACTTACAAAATATTTTGTCGTCGTTCTAAATGTACCACAACTATTGTAAAAAGACTAAAATCTCTACATCTGCTGTCATAGAAAATCAGCTGATGACAATTTTGGTAATTTTGTTTTACCCCAGATCAAAACTGAATTCAGAAAATAATTGTTTTATAGTACTTTGGTATATTTATACGCTTTTAAACCACCGGAAGTTTGATCATTTTAACAAAATAGCAAAATATAGCAAACTAAATTGATTACTACAGATTTTAACCTTATTATCACAGCTCTATGTAAACAAAACCATTTCCCAGTTAATTAAATTTTACAAATTTAAATACTTAGATCCTTTTTTGAAATTCTGCTAGACAGCTTATTTAAACATTACTTTGTATCTAATCTGTGGAAAACTGGTAAAGAGGATCTCTGATCAAGGAAAATTATTTATTTTAAAGGCTCTTACCTATAACAAAGTTCTTTTAGAAAGCCTAAATGAGACTATTAGTAATTTCAACAAAACATAAACACCTCGACACATTGTTTCTTATGCTCTTGTTGAGTTTCTTTTTAATTGTTCTTGATACAGTTTTTGTTAAAACGCCAGTCTATAGTTAATGTTTAAGGTATCTTTAATAAATACTAAAAATAATGTTTTTCTTTATTTTAAAGCTGGGTTTATACAGGCAAATAAAAAATTAAAATAAAAGTTGAGCTTATTTGGAACAGTCTAGGCGTCTATATAGATATAAATTAAAATAAAAAAATTGACGCACATAGCCAAACCAAAAAATGCAAAAACCTGAAAAACGTGAAAAACACCTATTTAAATGACAACAATAAATGAAAGTGACATTTATTGTTGTCATTTAAATAAGTGTTTCTCAGTTTTTTTTGCATTTTTTGGTTTGTTTTTAGCAGATATTATTTAAGAAAACAGTATGATGGTAGTTTAGTTTATTTAAATGCCTGTGCAAAAGATGTATGTATTTTTATTTGGCTGTATAAACCAGAATGATTTCTTATTTTGATTTTTAATTTCATTTTTATTTGTTCGTTTTATTTTAATTTTTATTTGCCCACATAAACTCAGCTTAACGTCAGTATAAATAAAAAATAATCAAAAAAATTAATATAAATTTACGAATTCGTTAAAGGGCCATTTCAAACTTTTTTTTTTTTCGTTTTCTGTAAAAAGATACGGAATTCCGTAAAAAAACTCAGAATTCCGTAAAAAGATACGGAATTCCGTAAAAAAAATACGGAATTCTGTAAAAATTACAGAATTCCTTAAAAAATACGGAATTCCGTAAAAAAATACGGAATTCCGTAAAAAGATACGGAATTCCGTAAAAAAATACGGAATTCCTTAAAAAAATACGGAATTCCGTAAAAAGATACGGAATTCCGTAAAAAAACTCGGAATTTTATTTTATTGCGCAATATTTTATGTAACTACATACAAAAGCGCCGGTTCGGTCAACTTTCCCCCCCCCCAGATACGTTTCTGAAAAATTTTTAGGCCATATTTTTGCACACCATAAATTAAATTTCCTTCCTAAGACTGTGGTCATTTTTCAATGGGGGGGGGGCTTACTTGATCGTAGCCCTCCATATGAGATTTTTTTTTAAATTTTAGTATCATTCGAAAGGTCCAATTTTGCACAGTTTTGTACACCTATTTGGGAATTTTGCACACCCATTGGGAACCTGCAATAGGGTTCTCGAGTAACGAGCAGGGTGACCAAATGTCCTAAAATCCTAAAATTTTGACTGCGACAAAAAATTTAAAGTAAAAATGGCCAAAAATCCAAAAATTTTCTCAAATTAACATTTTGTCCTAACATTCCTTTATAATGTCCTTAAATTTTAACTAAAATAAAAAAGTTATTTTTTCTCTGATTTTTTTTCGAGTTTATTCTTTTTTTAGCACCGATTATTATTTCGCAATTGCTTGCTGATGTTGGATCTGTACTTATGGGCATTGCAGTTCCGAACATATTAAAGAAGTAGCTTTTAATTTCAAAAGAATATGGTCTGCATCCGAAACTGCTAATTCATATAAGTACGGATGGGCCCAATGTTAACCTGAAGTTTTTAAAAACATTCATGGTTGCCTTGCAGGAAGAAGTTGGTACGGGAAAGAAAATATCCTAAAATTGTTCCAAACTGTCCTAAAATTTTTTGGTTTTTGTCCTAAAAATCCTAAAAAAAAGTGACAAAAAAGCTTTGGTCACCCTGAACGAGTCTGCCCCCCCTCCAGATGATATTTTATGAAAATGTTGGTACCATTCGAAAGATTTAATTTTGCACACCTATTTTGAAATTTTGCACACCCAATGGGAACCCGCAATTATATATATATTATAATAAAGGGCACTGAGGCGGTGGGAGTTAACTGGCTTTTTAGTTGAGAACGGTGTTGGCCCGGCACTCAGTTTTAAAAAAATATATATATTTTTTTTAAATTTAACAGTAAGTAGTAAACAATTTCCACATTTATATGCAGCTAAAAGCGCTTTTATATAAGGACGGTTTTTATGTCCTTAAATATGTCAATTTAAAAAAAAAACAAATAAAACAACTTAGTTAACAAAAGATTTCTTTAGGCTGAAAGAAATTCGCTAAAGCATTTTTAAAGTGTCTATGACGATCCTAAAATGGGTTTTAAAGCCATAAACCACTTTCTTAAATCGCTTTAAAATAAAGTCGATTTATTGCTTCAAACGGTTTAGTGGTGTTTATACGACAGCATTTTTAAACAGTCCTTGTATAAAAGCGCTTTAAGAGGCCCTTATAAGCAAACTAAATGTGAAATTAAATTTGTTGTCGCTTCAAAGTCAAACTTGTGTCACCAGAGTTACAGTGTTATTAAATAAAAGGACTAGCCCTATTTCCACTATACTGTGCTAATGCCCTTTAGGTTGAATTTTCCTCAAAAATCGCCAATAGGTAAAACAAATGGTAATCGGCCTATTCTGTTACTCAAGCCTCCCCAAGCCGGAACAATTTCTGCGTACGCCACTGCCTGGCACACTCACAAATTGTTTCAATCAAAATCAGCTTACCAAGTTCCTCTTCATTAATTTTTGCTCGCACTCAGAAATATTTCCATTAAACACGCCATTTTTTCCAAAAATATCGACGAATGTACCGTTTTCCAAAGTGCAACGATAGGGCTCCGAAGTATCGATAAACTTTTTGCTATCCAACATTTGAAACAGGTTGAAATTATCGCAACCACAATCCATGGGATTGTGGCTTAGGTTGATGAACAAAGAGTTTTCTTTAAACGCGTCAAATACTTCTAGAGATATCGTCTTGATGTTGTTTTGTTGCAGGAGCAACACCTTTAGGTTTGGGAGGTGCTTTAGGGCGTCTTTCGGAATGGTCGATACCTAAAATAAAATTACGTATATGGGGTGGGGACTTTACGAGGAATAATGCTGGTTAATTGTACAGGGTGATCAGTTATAAGTGTTCCCTGAGTTAACTTTTTTTTCTACCAGAACCAAACAAAAGAAGTAACATTATTCAGTTGAAATAGTATACAGGGTGTGCCAAAAACTTATTTTTTTTCTTATAGAACAACCATTATATTTTGACACTGTTGAATTCTCCAGAAAATTAGCTTTTTAAAAATACAATATAGTATAGGTCTGCATGCAACCGTCTTCGAGATATTTTAATTTGAATTATATAGATATTAGGGACTTATTGGAAGTTATTTTATAAGGTTCTACCATAATAAGGGAAAACCGTATTTTATTTACGTTAAGGTGACCAACTCCTAAAGGGGCAAAACCGGAACACTCCGGCCATTCAATGTATTGTACATCATGTATTTTAATAATATTATGATGTATTTTCCAAAATACTTATTAAAGGAAAATAATTTAAGTAAGGTTTCAATTCAAATTTATAGATGGCAGAGAACATCCGCTTTTTTAATTGCAGTGATTTTAAAGTTCCGAAAACTGAAAATCGAAATCTGACCAACATCGGCCCAGAGTGTAGTCGCCGATGCCGACACACTGCCGACGTTGTCGACATTGGCCCGATTCAATTTTGACGATTTGTGTTTGCTGGGTCTACTTTAGTTTAATTATAATACGAATTAATTAATATCTAATTCAAATTAAAATATTTCGACAACGGTTACATGCAGAACTATACTATATGCTATTTTTAAAAAGCTAATTTTTTGGAGAATTCGAAAATATCAAAATATATAGGGAACACTTATAGCCGATCACCCGGTACACTTGTAGACAAAGAATCAAAGGCGCATGTCCTGATGGAGTGTTCGGCTCTGGACCGGTATTCTCGTAACTAAATACGCTCGGCGTTTCGTACTCGCTGACCGTATGATAACGTAATATTCGCATACCACGTGACCAAAGTAACAAAAATGGTATTCACGTATATTGAACGCAAGGCGTCGACGAAGTGCGCTCAGCGCGTGGCGATCGTTTGAGAAACACCTACCATTTGCCAGCTGTTTTGCCCTCCGCGCGTACGATTTTCCTACCCTACAATACTTTGTAGAGTGCTGCAGAAAATATAGTAGTTTTTTCAGTTTGCGTTTTTATTAATAATTAGAAAAATAAAAATCTCTTATTAGTAGCTTGGGGACGGGTGACAAACACGTACACATCAACCTTACTATTTGATGCTCGATGTAGGACAACTTTTTTTTATAATAATATAATATAATACTAGAAATAGAAGCAATCAAAATTCTGTAAAACCAAGGGTAAAAAAAGCCATTGGTCAGCGGTGCTTTTCGTATCTTTCATCGGATGTGTACCAAAAAATAAATAAATAGCTTAACTGATATAAAAAATAATTAGCAAACAATATAGGTAACTACCTTTATTTCTGTGTTTTCGTCTGTATTTTCTTTACTTTTGTGAAATATCACATTTTTCACATTAATTACCATTTTTATGTTTTTTATCTTTTGTCATTTTATTTATTCATAAATGTACTAAAAATTATTATTTTCTTTTTTTAATTCAACACTTCCATGATATATTTTCATTTTTTCCACCCGCGAGGTTTCTCTTGTGGATGTATGAATTCTGTGTTTGTTGTTGAATTGGTTAGGTTATTTTTTGGGTAACAAATACCTTAAGAGATTTATTTTCTGTTTCTTAAAATGTAGAATATGCATGTTTACTATAATTATAAGGTATAACTTACTAGATATATAAGTAACTATTGTGAAACCACTTTAACAATAAATGCTATATAATAAAGTATCAATATCAATATACGACCGTGCCGGAAACACCACTTTCCCTGACTGAGTGCCGGAATAAATTTAAACTTTTCCGCACTGAGTGCGGAATTTTTTTGTAAGTGTGCGGTTAAGTCTCCGGGTAAACTTTTTCCCGCACACTGGGCGGGAACGTGCTACGAGTTTATATCACAGGGTCAAAGGGCGGGTTTAACTGAGCTAAACCAAACCATCAAGTATTTTTTTAAAGGATCAACACTTATACAAGTCACATTTGATTTACCCTTTCTGAAATACGGCTCGAAATCGATCACACAATGGCCTCTTTCTTACACATAGAAAAAGAAAAGGAGCGACAAGGCTAACAAGAAATAAAAATGCAAAATTCGATGATGCCAAGATGTGCTAAGCGAATTTGATTCTGTCTGCTCGCAGGGCAGCGCGTTCGGCAGAGAGAATACGAAAAGTCGTCGGTCAGCGTGCCGCTGAGCGCGCTGTTCGCTATTCGTTTCGCTTAGCGACTTCAAAACGTTACGTATTACGAGAATACCGGTCCTGGCCAGGTCAAGAGAGTCGCACCTTGAGAACTATCTGCTGGCCCCAGGCGATGTAAGAAGATTGCAGCCCAGAAAAATATGTTCTTAAGCGAAAGAGGCAGGCTCCCAGGGCTAAACCATGGATAGTGGGCATATAACGGGCCCAGGAAGATGGCCTACGTACATGGGAATTGTCCCGCTCGCTACATTCATTCAAGATGCGACATCAGTAGTGTGGTTTCAATAGGATTTGAGTTATGGAGTTTAGTCTGGCAACTATTTTCGCCTTAAGTGGGAAATGAATAGTATTAGATTTTTTTTTACTGATTTTGTTAGCCAATATTTACAGGGTAAACCGAGGGGTAAACTGTAAAACTAAAACTTTATTCAAACATTTTTACAGATTTTGACAACTCTTCTCAACACCGTTATAAAACTAACCGATGAATTTTTTGCAACATTCACCATTTTAAAATATTATGATGGTTTTTTCGCCAAGTTTCCATTTCGTGTTTACCGAACTAACATACTGCAGTAGGTATATTTTAACAAAAGTTTGACCTGAAGTGTTAGTTGGGTATCCCTTAAATTACCCCTCACTTCTCCAAATTACCTCCAAATCTTTTTTTTTACCAACAGATTTGGATTTGCATGCATACACTTTTTTTTGTTCTTTGCTCACGGCCACCATTTTGAATATTTCAAAATGGTGGATGACGCACCAAAAGTCATTAATTAATTTTATAACGGGGCCGGGATGCAGCAGAGTTATCGAAACCTATATAGAACCTAAATAAAGCACATATAAACAGTTTTATTTTGTACCTCCACTGCACTCCTCCAAATTACCCCCAATTTTTTTAAAAAAAACCCCTCGCCGTTGAAGTACTCCCCACAAAAAAAATAATGCCGGATTTGGATTTCGGCTAAAACAGTGGGGGGTTTTGGGGGTTAAAATTCCCCCCCCCCAGGAGTTCCAACCCAATCTACAATAAATTAATCATGATCAAAGACTCTAGAATGCTATCAATCGAATTCTTATTATAGAGCATCTTAGCTAATAAAATCAGTAAACAAATTTCTTATACCATTCATTTCCACCTTTTTAAAAATCGCACTTCGAGATTTTCATGATCCTCCTCGAACCCCTGAACCAATCATAACAAAAAAATTTTGCATAGTGATTACTTGTGTTGACGCGCAGACCCCTACTGTTTTGAGCATTCCTTTATTACACCCAAAGACGTTTAAGTTATACCTTTATGATTATACCTTTCAGAGCTACCCCCAAAAATTTTTTTTTCTCACTGTGTGATACCTCTTTGGGAAGCTTATAAAAATCTTAGTTAAGTGGCGGCAAAATTTTTGATATCACATAAAAAATGCAAACAACTCTTGAAAAATTCAACTTTCTGTGCCATATATCCAGGTCACATCCTATTGTCTTATCAAATTTCATACAAATCGCTTTAGCCGTTTTTGCGTGATTAATGACAAAAATCTTAGTTTATCGGCACTTATTTTTTTTAAATAATATATATATATATATATATATATATATATATGTATTTATTTTGATAAGGAAGAAGAACCAAATTCTCACTAAATTTATGCTTAAGCATAATTATGAGTTTGGTAAACCTACCTTTATATTATACTAGAGAAACATAAAAAATCTCAAAATTTCGGAAATCCAAAAAAATCTGTTAATTATTCTTCTTTTAATGTGATTGAAGTTCTGATAATAAAAATCACTTTCACTTCCTGTAATCAGTTTAATCAGAACGAAAGAATATCTGTAATGTCTCTTATATCAGGGACGGATATTAAATGATTATTATATTATATTAAATGATTTTTTTGTTTGAACTTCCTAAGACCAATAGTATATATATATATATATATATAGTATATTAGAGGAAAACTTAGGTGCCAAAAAGTATTTACCATACCTTAGAGTTAGCCATCGCCAAAACTTCCAGACTCTTCGATCTGATGACAGGCATGTCTCCGCTAAAGTAGTTATTTGACAGGTCTAAAACCACCACAGAATCTAACGGCTCTATGATAAACTCCGAAACGCTATTGAGTAAGTTCTGACCCAAGTAAAGTTCTTGCAAGTTTTCCAACTCTTCGAAGGCTCCTTTCTCGATATGTACAATTTCTGAATTGTTCAGGTACATTTCTTGCACTACATCGTTTCTTTCAAAACTAAAAATATAGATATAAATTATTATTATTATTAAACACCGCTATGCGCAGGGTTAGTGCCTCGGTGGCGCAGAAGCACCTGTGCGGAGTGTTGACGCGGACGATAAACCTTCCTTAGCTTAACTTTAGGATAAAAAATCGAAGCTTTATACCCTGTTCACGCCTAGCGTGCCCACCCCTCACAAATGGAAATCCATGTTCCGTCCCATGGTGCACACGCGTTGGTGTGTTTGGGGTTTTAGCTGAAATAAATTACCGAAAGAGAAGGTCTAGAAAGGACTAGAATTTTAAATAAAAAAACTGCGAGGTGATTCCATAAAATAGTTACCAACAGCGCAGCGGAACCTCAGGGCCCTCGATTTTGATAATTTTTTATTTAATTAAATTGTGGACCTATCTGACCTCAAAAATATTTTTGTTTTTCCGTTAGCTGTCTTTTTGTTTTTTTTTTGGCAGGTAAAATTATATTTCCTAACCTAAATGACCTAGCTGGACTAATGAAAATTTTGTTGTTTGAAAGTTTGAGACAATGATGTGTTTGAAATTAACTCTGTGTTTCGGACTTCCATTGTCTATATTTTATTTATACACGACGTTTCGATCAGTACAATCTCTGATCGTCTTCAGGTGCAAACTACAATCAATTCCTAAGGCTACGTACTTATATACTGTGAGAAATCACTCAACCTTGAAGTTTAAGAAGTTGGCTCCGCCCAAGGAGGGGCTTCCAAATATTTGGGATTTCAAACACTTGGTTTACTGAAAATACCCTGATTCTGCCCAATAAAGGCAGCTTCAAGGAATTTTCGTTTCTTCCAGTGTGACTCTTTGTGCAAAACCTTTGCTTCTGCCCACTTCATTCGGTGTTGTTTTGACCATGCATGTTCGGCAATTCCTGATTTCGTGGTTTCACCTTTTTGGGTATTCGTCTGATGTTCCTTAAGCCTAACAGATAGTGGTCTTTTAGTTTCGCCTATGTATGATTCACCACACTCACAAGGAACTTGGTAAATGCATTCCTTATTTTGTTTGTTCTCCGGTTTTGTTTTACTAAGAAGGCTTCGAATTGTATTACTAGATTTAAAAGCTGTTTTAATATTAAAGTTTTTCGCTACTCTTCGAATTTTCTCTGATACTCCTTTAACATATGGGATTGTAAGGAATGGATTTGCCTGGTTTTGGTCATGTAATCTCTGTCCTGTTTGTTGAAATTTAGAAATAGTATCTGTTATAAGTTTCAGGCTGTAACCATTCTGCTGCAGATCCTTCTTAATGTTTCTTATTTCGATTTCCAAGTCATGAGAATTGTTACAAATTTGAACGGCTCTGTTATACACAGTTTTGATTATGCCTCGTTTGGTTGTAGCAGAATGATTTGAACCTTGATTTAAATATTGTCCTGTGTGAGTGGGTTTACGATAGACTGTTGTTCTGATGTCGCTTTCTACTCGTGTGACAAGTACATCAAGAAAAGGAATTTGACAATTTTGCTCCAACTCCATTGTGAATTTAATGGTGGGTCTTATGTTATTTAGGTGGTGAAGAAATTCTGAAAGTTGTTGGTCATTCCCGGTCCAGACAATAAAAGTATCATCAACATATCTCAGCCAGAGCTTAGGTTTATATGTTGCGGTCAGTCAGTCAGACTGGTTGATGACGAATCCCTTTATGAACGTACCAGCCTACCGCTGGAGGGAGTGATGGAGTTGTTGGAGTGCTGCCTACATAACTCTTATTTTCAAGTGAAAGATAGGTTTTATGCTCAGGAAGACGGTCTGCCAATGGGTTCATCGCTTTCGCCAGTGGTGGCCAATATTTACATGGAGTGGTTCGAATCACACGCGGTTGATACCGCAACATATAAACCTAAGCTCTGGCTGAGATATGTTGATGATACTTTTATTGTCTGGACCGGGAATGACCAACAACTTTCAGAATTTCTTCACCACCTAAATAACATAAGACCCACCATTAAATTCACAATGGAGTTGGAGCAAAATTGTCAAATTCCTTTTCTTGATGTACTTGTCACACGAGTAGAAAGCGACATCAGAACGACAGTCTATCGTAAACCCACTCACACAGGACAATATTTAAATCAAGGTTCAAATCATTCTGCTACAACCAAACGAGGCATAATCAAAACTTTGTATAACAGAGCCGTTCAAATTTGTAACAATTCTCATGACTTGGAAATCGAAATAAGAAACATTAAGAAGGATCTGCAGCAGAATGGTTACAGCCTGAAACTTATAACAGATACTATTTCTAAATTTCAACAAACAGGACAGAGATTACATGACCAAAACCAGGCAAATGCATTCCTTACAATCCCATACGTTAAAGGAGTATCAGAGAAAATTCGAAGAGTAGCGAAAAACTTTAATATTAAAACAGCTTTTAAATCTAGTAATACAATTCGAAGCCTTCTTAGTAAAACAAAACCGGAGAACAAACAAAATAAGGAATGCATTTACCAAGTTCCTTGTGAGTGTGGTGAATCATACATAGGCGAAACTAAAAGACCACTATCTGTTAGGCTTAAGGAACATCAGACGAATACCCAAAAAGGTGAAACCACGAAATCAGGAATTGCCGAACATGCATGGTCAAAACAACACCGAATGAAGTGGGCAGAAGCAAAGGTTTTGCACAAAGAGTCACACTGGAAGAAACGAAAATTCCTTGAAGCTGCCTTTATTGGGCAGAATCAGGGTATTTTCAGTAAACCAAGTGTTGAAATCCCAAATATTTGGAAGCCCCTCCTTGGGCGGAGCCAACTTCTTAAACTTCAAGGTTGAGTGATTTCTCACAGTATATAAGTACGTAGCCTTAGGAATTGATTGTAGTTTGCACCTGAAGACGATCAGAGATTGTACTGATCGAAACGTCGTGTATAAATAAAATATAGACAATGGAAGTCCGAAACACAGAGTTAATTTCGAAAATTTTGTTGTTTAGTATAGTTAGGTTTTGATGCTAAGTACATTAAATGCCCCCCCCCTACCCCACTCACCAGACCTAGGAAGGCAGTTTTCTTTTCCTAGGAGGATTTAATTTAGCCTAAACCCCTTTGTCGAGGCTAGTGATCTTTAACGTGCTCCACTATAATATATGGATAACACGGGACCGTCCTCTTAACTGGGAGGACAAAAATCCTGAAATAAAACTGTAACTAAAGTATTTTTTTTATTATTTTTTTAAATACCTATGTCCCTGTTGTTCAACCATTATATTATTATTCTCATAGTAGGTCATGGCGAGACGAAAAAGAAGCGCAAATTTGCAAGTCAACTTAAATTGCATCAATGAGTCGTTTTTTTTTTCTGTAAAATTCTATAAAGTGTGAGATTTTCTTATGGATTTTCAGTACAAAAATTAACTGTAATGTTATGGTCGGGAGATATAGATGTGTGTGCTGGTTCATTTAACATAATCTTAACATATTAATTTATTTCAATTAACTCATTTTTTGGGACTTGCTACAAAATAATAAGGCATTTTTTATATTGTTAAACTTTAGAAAGTATTTAAAAAAAAGGTAAAAAAAGGTATTTTTCATTTTTTGTAACATCAAAGCCGACATTCTCTTCTTTAATGCAGCAAAATATAAAAAAAAACAAAATTATGATTGTTTTCCACAAACCAAAACTACACTTTTTTGCACTCGACGCGCGTTTCGCTAACAACGTTAACATCATCAGGAGACGATAAACAATGAACTAAATTAATCTACGCTCTATCTTATATACAATCCTTTAGTGGGCGGAGATAAGACTAATAAATTGTGATTGATCACGATTTTTAATTCTATCTCCCCTCAACCAAAGAATAAACTGTACTAAACGGGATGGGTCCTCTATCTTTTTTTAAACTATTTCTGGATTTAATGATTTCCATACTTTCATATGCATTCAAAAGTCTTTTGTTTGGTACACTTTTTAGAAGTTTTAGGTTATCTAATGTGAATCTATGATTGTTTTCAAAAGCATGCTCGGCCACACTTGACTTTTCTATTCTTCCGTATTTTAAGTGTGCTAAGTGTTCTTTAAAACGTGTTTGAATAGAGCGTCTCGTTTGGCCAACATATTTTTTGTCACAATCCATGCAACTAATTTCGTAAATTCCACTTTTTTCTAGAACTGTAGTTTTATCCTTGGGATTTCCTAGTAAGCTTCTTATTGTGTTACCGGATTGATATACTAATTTAAGACCGGTGTTATTAAATACTTTGTGTAATCCTTTCGTATAATTAGGATTCTAAGGAATTGATACAAATTTTGAGTCGCAGGTATCTTTTTGTCTGAAAAAGGTAGAATTCCGAAAGGTCTTTTGAAAAGAATGTCTATTTATCAGCTTATTTATTAAGCCTTCATCGTAACCGTTTTCGCCAGCTATATTCCTAATCCTATTCTTTTCTGCTTCAAATCTTTCTTTCTTTAAGGGGAAATTTACTACTCTATATGTTAAAAAGTGCAAACTTGCAAGCTTATGTTGTAAGCAATGAAAAGAGTCATTTGGAATATACCTGTTGGTGGCCGTGCCTTTTCTGTATAGGTCAAAGTCCAATTTATTTTTATTTCTTATAACTAAAGTGTCTAGAAATGGCAGTGTACCGTTGTTCTCTGTTTCATAAGTAAATTTAATAGTTCAACACTAAAGTAACTAGTGTTGAAAATTTTATGGAAAAAATAAATAACAAATTTCCCACTATTAAATTAAAATTAAATTTAAGTCATTAAATCCAGAAATAGTTTAAATAAAAATAGAGGACCCATCCCGTTTAGTACACTTTATTCTTTGGTTGAGGGGAGATAGGATTAAAAATCGTGATCAATCACAATTTATTAGTCTTATCTCCGCCCACTAAAGGATTGTATATAAGATAGAGCGTAGATTAATTTAGTTCATTGTTTATCGTCTCCTGATGATGCTAACGTTGTTAGCGAAACGCGCGTCGAGTGCAAAAAAGTGTAGTTTTGGTTTGTGGAAAACAATCATAATTTTGTTTTAGTGCAACCAAAGGTTCCAAATTCCCAACACAGCAAAATATAGTTTGCATCTATTTGCGACATTCAAAGTTATATAAGTATTTTTGGCACCATGTTACATAATGAAATCATATATTGGAGGAGAATTTTTTTTTTCTTACAATGTCTATCAAATTTCAGTTAAATTTTGCTAGCTCATTTCTTAAAGATTTGTTCATAATTTCATAACAGATTGGATGCTATAAAAGTGTATACAAGGTGTCTGTGATTATTGGTTTGTAGATTTATTATTCACCCGTATCAAAAAACCAAAAATAAAGTTCGTAGGCGAAAAATTAGCGCCTATTTTCGTCTTCTTAAAATTTTATGTACAGAGTGACTTTTTATAAACCTTCTCCGTGGCAAACTTTTTATTATTGGTTCTAGAAAGCTGCGATAAAAAGAATTCGATATAAGAGTACTTTGTCAATTGCAAATGATAATATTAAAAACATATTTTTTAGAATATGAAAAATTTGGAAATATATAGAGTTTTCAATAATCATGTCTAATTTTGTCGGACGTTAAGGGACATGGAAAAAGCACTCTTATATCGAATGCTTTTTATTTCAACTTCCTAAACCCAAAAATAAAAAGTTTGCCACAAGCAAGATTTTTAAAAATTCAGTTAATTATTATCAAATATCACTACAAAAATAAGATTATTTTCAAAAATATTTTTGAAATATACTTAATTGATAGGTAAAGCAAGTATTATACCATTATTATAAACAGTGCACAACCATTCAACTAATTTTGTTTAATTTTTGGTCTAACTAGCTAAATACCCGCTTTTTTTACTCCTACCAACTTAATCCAACCCCTACCACCCACCCGTCTCCCACTCTCGTTTTTTACCCTTCCACCCACCCCCTTCCTTCCCTTACCTTCCACAGTGAAGATGTCTTCATAATATACAGATGTTTCATTTAAATATCCAAAAACAATTTCACTTGACAGCTGCCAGTAAGCGAAATGTCAAACAAAAAGTAATCTATAAGTCAATCCAGCAGGTCACATTCCATCTTCTTATTAAATTTTATCCAAATCGGGTTAGCCATTTTTGCGTGATAAGGAACCACGACAACACACAAACTTTCGCATTTATACCATAAGTAGGATAGTAGGATTGATTTTTTCTTTAATTTATATTAGAACTTGTTTACTTGTATTGAAAATAACATAATTACGCCATAAAATCTGAACATATACTTCAGAATATTTTTGTCCTCCCAGAAATTAAATTTCGCCCACTGTGGGACGGTATGGAATCGAATTAGCCTGCCTTCTAGCTAACTCGGCCTATTCCGCTCCATACTGCGTTTTACCTTAATCTTACCAAATTATGTAATTTAATAAGAAAAAGTCCAAGTAGACTACCGACTACCCCGGGTCTTCCGGTTGAAAGCCCAGGTATGTACCCACTACACCAACCAGTGCGGTATATCTTAAGGTTTTCCTAAAAATGTCGAAACTAGCCATTTTTGAAATCTAAAGTAGGGGAAGGTGGTAAGTTTCTTTGAACAAAAATAGGTAATAATTATTAACCCAACCTTTTTATTAAGAAAGCATTACACTTAATGGTGGATAATTGATTAACAACGAAAACAAAACAAAAGCGTTTTCTGGTATTTAAAGTACGATTTCGGAAAAAACCTTGAACACGTAGATTTGTTAATTTTCGTAGAATAAGTACACCACCAGTCAGAATTTAAATAGGAAAAGTCATGTGAATAATTTTAAAAATCTAGCGATTAGTTTTCGAGATATTGGGGTTTAAATTTTCCAAAAAGCGAAGAAAAGTTATTGTTTTTAGTACTTTTTTGAACAAATTCCAAAAATGTTCTTTAATAACAAAAAGAAATCAGTGATTAACCACGTTTTTATGATTTTTATACAAAAAAATGTTTTTTCTTCGCTTGAAAAATTTCAACGCAAATACCTCAAAAACCAATCGCCAGATTTTTAAATTATTCACATGTGTGTAAAGGCATTTGAAAGGCCTTCAAAACAAGGTATCACCTGACCCACTGTCCCTATTGAAATTCTCGTACTGAAAATTCCCCCTGGATAAGGGTGTATAAAGTGTCCCCGCCCCCTTGAATAACAAATAGACGTATTCGAAGTTTTTTCCAAAATCATACTCGATCACGCCTCTGTTTCGTTTAAGTTGTTGCACCCTGTGTAATCAAACATTCACCTTAAAGTTAAATGGTTTTTTAAAAAGAATGTTGAGTTAATAATTGTAAGCTATTTATGTATTAAATAAATTTACATACGACCAACGAATAATAATAATTTTCACTTACGGTCCTAGGAGAATAATAAAGCTTAGACGTAAGCCACAAGATGGCGTGACAAACGATGAAGCTTTATTTTATAAGAGCATTATTTTTTTAAGACAGACATACTATGCATTTTTAAGAAAAAAAACCTTGTTTTTAAAAAGATATATGAAAAGGCTCTTATAGTAACCTTATTTGTTTTGACGTTTTAGATAGAACGTCATTGAAACTTCAGTTTATGAAGGTTGTTGACTTCGCATATGATTTTTTAATAATTTAAAAAAATTACCCTATTTTATGTACGACTTTTTGCGCGTAGAATAGGTGAAAAAAGTGTTAAAAATGGCAAAACTACAAGTCTGCCCCCCTCAAACCGGAAACTAGGGAGGAGGGTCCTCCAAGGCCGGTAATTTCTTACAAAATTAACGTAGCTTGTCATCATTCTAAGCGCAAAAAATCGTATATAAAATAAAGTAAATTTTTTATTTTTACGAGGCTTTATCGCCGTCTGTCGGCACTTTGTGCTCCACTAGGAAGTCTGCCTATAGCAACTTGATTTTTAAGAGGTCATACCTTATAACGCAGTGAATTTTCATCCATGTATAAATTACGTTAACTTTGTAAGAAATTACCGGCTCTGGAGGACCCCCCCCCCTAGTTTCCGGTTTGAGGGGGGCAGACTTGTAGTTTTGCCATTTTTAACACTTTTTTCACCTATTCTACGCGCAAAAAATCGTATATAAAATAAATTAATTTTTTTATTTATACGACTTTGGCGCCATCTGTCGGCACTTTGTGCTCCACTAGGACGTCTGCTAATAACATTTTATTTTTTACGACGTGGTCCCCTATAATACTGTATATAATAGTATTTTTTACAACTTTGACGTCGTCTGCCGACCTCTTGTGCTCCACCAGGACGTCTGCCAATGGACCTTCGTTTCTTCAGACATCATCTACTATAATACTGTGGTGCAGTTTCAACCATGTATGGATGACGTTAATTTTGTCCAAAATTTCCGACTTTGATGGACTACCCCCCCTCTCCTTCCCCGGTCTGGAGTGGCAGACATGTGAATTTTCTACTTTTACCGCCCCCCTCCGTCTAACGCATGCAAAATAAATCGTGTTCAAAATGACGTTGGTTTTTCGAGCTGGCTCTTAGACTATAACAAAAAATTGGTAATAACCATTAAGGGCAGAGAAAAATCATGGATTTAATAGTGCTTTTTCTTGTTTTAAATTAGGAGTTTCCAAATATATTTTTGTTCCCTAGATAAAAAATGGTGTGAATTCGATACCTCACAAACGGTAGGACATACTCTTACGCTAGGTAGGGTTTTTGAAATATAATAAAAATTTTAAAAAAATTCAAATATTTCAAAACTCGTGCCAAAATATACAGGGCCCCATTTAAAAATAGTGCTGCAATTCGCTTGCAGAGTAGGTAACCTAAAACATAAATTCTCCAACAAAAATATCTAAAATCTAATTCATTGACACACGTTTCGTCAACTACTAATTAATAAGAAATTTAAGCTGACTTACCTGAAGTCCTCAGTACCAATATAAGTCAATTTGTTGCCAGATAAGTCTATTACTTGAGGTGCATTATCCAACAATGCTAGAGTAGGCACCCCTAAAATACAAAATTATGCATTCGTTCAGGACTATTTAGTACTGACTGTTTATTTAAAGTTTTAAAAAAAGAGTGTAGCAAGGAATTTAAAAACGAGAGTAAAACACAGTTTAGCCGCGAGTTGTAAACACTATTTTTGTAATACCTCAAAAAATTCAAAAAGCGGAAAAAACATACAAAAACCTATAAGACAAAAACCATTGACATGTCACCATTTTTATACTCTACAGGGTGGATTCTTTAAATGATATGGTGCTTCTAGACCTCTAGGGCAAATATTAAAAAAAAAAGCTAAAAGCGAATCTTTAATGGTTTTTTATGGACTTCCTGCCCATGATAAAAAAATTGGGACCTCCAACTGGACGCCCAGGGCCTACCAAGTACCGAAACTATCGAACACATTTTTTTCTTTAGGAATTTATCTAGTGGGTTTTAACATATTTTTGAAAAAATTTCCTTAACTTAGTGGCGAAAAACCCAAAAAAAAGTAGTTTCGACATTATGAATCCGCCACAAACATATATAGGGTGGGCCACAAAATTCCGCACTTTTTGGATTGGCTATTTCCTTTGACATAAGTGCTCGATTTTTAAAGGTATTAGTTTTTTAGATAGATGAAACGTGATACTTTTTCGATTCAGTTGAAAATTTAAAATTTCTCAAAAATCCAAGATGGCGAACAGTTTCAAAAAATGTGTAATTTTCACCCCCCTGAAAAAAATTTATGTGCGACAATGAACAAACTTTAAAGCTTTCACTACAAATGCTTGTTGTTTATGTGTATATTGACGTATCACTTACTTAAATCGGTTAAGAAATTAAAAAGTTATAAGCTTCTAGATTATGAGTGTTTGGGCTTAACATTGGAAAAAATCACAAAATTACATATTTTTTTAATTTGCTATAACTTTTGGCCTGATTAGTTAATTAAAAAAAAATATTGTTTAAGGAGACAAAAGATGAGAGTTGCGTCTGTTCGTTTAAAATTTGGCATTAAAAAAAAATCAGGATTGCGGATAGTTTTAAAAAGGGTTAGCTTTTATACTCCTTATTTTTTTTAAGTAAGACACTGGACAAAATAAAAATTAGTATTTCCAAATCTCCCTTTTTTCTTCGTATATCGAGGTATCACCTAATTAAATCGGATAAGAAATAAAAAAGTAATGGGTATTTAGATTCTTAGTATTTTTCTTAATTAAATAATTAGGTCAAAAGATATAGCAAACGGAAAATGTATGTAATTTTGGGATTTTTTTCAATGCAAAGCGAAAACACTCGTAGTCAAGTATAACTTTTTTATTTCCCAACTGATTTAATTAAATGGTACTTCAATATACACAGAAACAATGAGCGTTTGTAGTGAAAGTTTTAGAGTTTGTTCAGTATCGCACATAAATTTTTTTCAGGGGGGGTTAAAATTACACACTTTCTAAAACTGTCCGCCATCTTGAATTTTTTGAAAGTTTTAAATTTTTAACCGAATTGACAAACTCTAACGTTTTATCTTTTCAAAAATCCAATATATTTTAAAATCGAGTAATCAAGTCAAAAGTTATAGCCAATCCGAAAAGTGCGGAATTTTGTGCCCCACCCTATAAATTTTATTTCCTACCAAGTATGTTTTTTTAATGAGAAGGATGTGGGATCTTTTTGGAAAGCTTGTAAAAAAAGAAACTAGTTTTTTTTTAAATCTGTCAACCAATGTGTTAAAAATTGAAAAAAAAAACTTATTTTTTTGTCAATTGTTTTAGCTTTAAAATAAACTATATATTTCTCTATAGCGGAATAAAGAAAATACCACACAAGGACATTATTGGCGGCCCATTTGGGGACCTTCACTGAAGGCTCAGGGAGTACCAACATTTTTTTTATGAGGAGGTACCACGTGTAGCAACTTTTTGGAATTCTTGGTAAAAAAAAATTAAAAACTTATTTGTTTGTCAATTGTTTTAGCTTCAAAATAAACTACATATTTCTTTATTTACTAAGTAGAATAAAGAAATCACAGTAAAATTTGTAACACATGGGTTGACAGATGACAAAAACATTTATTTAATCGAATTTCTTTTTTAAAAAGCTTTCCAAAAAGGTGCCTTCAGTGAGCCCCCAATAATGTTCTTGTATGGTTTTTTCTTTATTACGCTTAGTAAATAGATAAATATGTAGTTTATTTTGAAGCTAAAACAATTGACATAAAAATAAGTTTTTTAAAATTTTTGATAAATTGGTTGACAGATGTCAAAAAAAAACTAATGCGTTAAAAAGGCCCTACTAGTGGAACCTTCTCATAAAAAAATAGTGTGTAGGCTCTGGGCCTCCAGTTGGGGGGCCCAAATTTTATTTTTATTTTGTGCGCAGTCTGGTTCGTTTTCAAATTTCGAACCATCTCTTTAATGTTGGCCATTTAATTTTTTAATAGATAACAGAATGAGAAATAAAATTTATTTTTATTTTTTTTTGTTTTTATTTATTTAGTTATTTATTTAAATTTTTGACGTGTGTATGTAAAACAAATTTGCTTCTCTAAACATCGATAATCAAAAAAGCCATGGATTTGTTATTTGCGATCCGTGAGTACAGGGTTTCCACAGAAATTCCAATAATTTTTTCCAGGTGTTTTTCACGAAAAATCCAAGACATTTTACAAATTCCAGATAATTTTTTTGTTTTCAGAATTTCATTAATTAAAGCGGATCTAGTACTAATTCTAAATTTGCTATCAAAATTTCTGGAAAGTTATACTAAAATCTTATTTTTTAAATGTTGTTACCAAAAAAAAATCAATGATATTATAGCGCCGCAAGCAAAATTTTATTTTGAGTTTTCTGTAAAATATTTTAAAAAATGTGGATAGTGTTGAGGTGGGATTTTCTTTGAATTTGAGATTCAGTAATTTTTTTCCAAATTTACATTAAAAATTCTTTCCAAATTTTGATCTTTTCTTCTCTCAAAATATATAAAAAGTAGGTTGGGTTAGTCACTCACAGATATAAACCATCGATGTACTGTCGATGACATAAACTATAGTTTCTCTGCTACCCTACAGCCTACCCTAGTAAAATATACATTTACATAAATTAGAGTTGTGTTTTATATGGATTGATTCACGTGAACAAAATGAAATTATAAATTAAACGCCACGAACTGATAATTAGTAGAGGCCCTCTATAAATTTGACAGTTATTGTTTTACCAGAGGTAGTTTTTTTCATATTTGCATGTAAAAGCGATTTTATGAAAAGAAGAAATGTTTTGTTGTCTCTTTTTATAATTCCCCCTGGACCCTAATTCTTGAGCAGGGAACGACATAGATTTGTGTCGAATGATCCCACGTCGAACGCATTTCGTATTTTTGAGCGGTGATCGCTCATTCCATTCTATCAAAAATTGAGTGTTCCCGCTCCCCGACTACAAAGCCAGAGATCGGTCCCATTTCTCAGGCAATGTATTTTTCTTAAACTGTCAAAGTATGTCATTCTGTATTTCAGTCCGAAAAATAAATAAAAAAATGCCTCCACAAATTTCTTTATTTGATTAAGCCCAACTCCTAGCAAAACTACAACTAGGATGATCAATAAAACGAAGGGAAGAACATCAAACAATAGAGAGAAAACAACGGACTGGTTTATTGAAAGTTTCAACTGATGAACAAGATTACGACCTTATCGCTTTTATGGAAGAAAACCCTTTTGCATCTGTTGTCCAGGCAAAGAGATTAACCCAATTTCCAGGATGTGTAAGAGTGGCACGAAATCGCGTAAGGAAAGGCTCTAATTTAAGATGTCGTGTAGCTGCTAAAAAAAATAAACTTACGAATGAAAAAAAACACGCCAGGTTACCTTTTGCCCTTAGTATTAGTAGTGATATAAGAGCGCCCTTAGTTAGTCTCTAAAGGAACCAGATTTTTGGCGAAAGGTAATATTTTGCGATGAAAAAGTTTTCCAGCCCTGTAGTGACAGAAAACAAATTCGGGTGTATCGTCCACCAAGAACGCGCTATGAGGAAAGATATATTGCTGGTAACAACGATCGCAATGGAAGATTTTCGGTAAATATGTGGGGTTGGATTTCTGTTAGAGGTCATGGTGCTCTATTTCGAATCAATGGAAGGCTCACAGGACAGGTTTACGTGGATATTTTAGAGAACACCATGCTTCCAGCCGTCACAGAACTTTACCAAGACCCGTTTATTTTTTAACAAGATAACTGCCCTACTCAGACGGCCAGAATTTGCCAAACTTGGTTTCGGGAGCAAAATATTGAAGTTCTGCCTTGGCCTGCGGAAACCCCAGATGCCAATCCTATGGAAAATATCTAAGGTTTAGTTTCAAAAAAGCTGGAAAGCTTTAATATTGTGCCGGAAAATCAACATCACTTGGCCCAGTTAATAGTCAATGCTTATGAAGAAGTGATTGGTAAAAATGAAAACCTTTTTGAAATTTTGACTGATTCTCTACCATGGTATAATTGAGGTAAATGGCGCAATGACTAGATATTAAAATTTATATGTTCCTATTGTTTTATAATTTTCGTTACAGTTGTGTTTTTTTTAAAGCAATCTTTAATGTCAATATTTTGACATTTTAGTACAAGTGTCACAAAATATAATCCGGTAGTTAACCATACAATTTAAAAAATACCTATGTTTATCACGTACCACTTTTATGATGCCGATAGTGTGCATGCTAAATGCGTATGTTTGGACCTACTGCTTATAGCTTACCTCGCAAATTCGGCTATTTTTATTAATTTTCCAGCTTGGTAAATGCATGTGTTTTTACAGTTTTTGATACAGCAAAATTCCATTTTTAAACCGGACGTTTCTTAATCAAAAATGTGACAGTGACAAAATTATTTATTGTCAGGGGTTACCAACTATCATCGCCAACATACAATTTGTTTTTAAACATTTCCCTAGCAACTGTCAAATCCAGTTTCTCACCTCTGGTAAAACAATAACTGTCAAAAATCGTATACAGGGCCTCTAATAATTACCACCCTTCAAGATTAATCTTCACATAAATAATATTTATATTCTCATTAAGCGGATTCAGAGTTCCGTAAGGTAATCTGTAAGAGGTATGCGGTAAGACGCAAGAAAAATAAACAATAGCAAATGAACTCTGAATCCGCCTTTATACTAAGGATCAATCATAATCAGAAAAGTTAAAAAAATTAACTTTACAAAATTCCAGGAATATTAACTTTTTTCTGAAATTCCAGGTATTCCAGCTTTTCCAGGACGTGTGGGAACTCTAGAATAAAATCGTGTTTTTGATGAAGGTATAAAAAATTATCTTAAATTTCAACAAAAATCAAACAAAAAAACTGGTGTTCCTAAACCCCACCAAAAATGATCGAAATTTCATAAATACCTAATTTACTTACTTTCCAGCTTTTGGTCAAGACACAGTAATTGAGTGTCTGAACAGTTACATCCATTTGGACAGCTTGCGAAACTTGGTTGTAGCACCGAAATTACCACCACTAATACGTTAAAAAAACTAAACATATCTTCCCTAAAACACAAAGTTTCGATTCAAAAACGCAAAAAATTTAAAGTTGAAGCAGCAAAAGACGCATCTTGTTGTAAATGCTTAACTACAGATGTTGATTAATGGTTTAAACCGCATTGATATCTTTCAGTGAGTAACGAAAATGTTAGGTTTATTCTAACTAGTCCAAGATCTGCTATACAGAGTGATGTGTGATCAGAAAAAAATAGTTGGTAGGTTTCGAAATGGCAAGGTTCTCAAAAGTGTAACAAAAACAAAATGAAGAGTAAATTCCCAATGTCCATAGTGGAGTTAAATATAAAAAAGATAATTTTATTAGACGAGAAAACTTTTGGATTTTTGGTAGTGGCTTTCTATGGTACTATGGTGGAATTCTATTAGTACGGACGGTATACGCATTAATACGCTGCACTTTTTCTAGGGACTGTAAGAAAATTTTATGTCCGAAGTAATCGAATTTTCTTTTGATGAAACTGATTTTTTTTCCAAAATTGCTCCCAAATTTCGAAAAATTGAATAGGTATGGTTGGAGAAAGTCCAGCTTGTCCTGCCCTTATCTGGATCCGAACTATATTTTGGCCGGAAGCCCCATTTTGAAAAAATATAGGTCAAATTTCAAAACACTAAAATGGTAAATAAAAAATAATTTCTTAAAAATGTTACTAACTCTGTGCTCTACAGGGGATTTCATGGTGGCTAAATAGGTCAAAAATTACTTAAGAGTCCACCTAAAAGGTTTTTCCTTGAAGTAACTACCAGGCAGCCCTTTACTCGTTTTCAACTTTTCTTCGCAGAGTAAACCAAGTCATGACGTCACGGGTAACTAGACTAGGTTACCATCCTAGGGGATGTGTTTTCTTGAAAAATGTGCCAGTGCCGCGCCAGCACGCAATGGTGGATTAAATTTAATTGAATCTTGACTATAGTTTTTTTCTTCTTAGAACTTATTATTATAATATAAAAGGCCAAATATAAATTTTTAGTCGGATTACGATAAACTTTTGAAAACTGTATAGTTTCTCGGTTTAAATATCGACCCAACCGGAGGCTAAACCCAAATTTTATTAGACACTTAAAGTAAATATTTCAACGCGTAGGTATCGGTATACCTAACGAGTTCGAAATAAAGCCAAAATACACTACGTTTTTGAATTGTTTATACGATTTTTCGAGCGATGCCCGCTTTTTTGAATGGTGCCGACTGAACTGCTGATTGAAATCGTTGCGTACGTTCGTGGGTCCGTAACGTTACGTACAGCCCTCCGTACGCAACGAGTGGTTCAGCTGTTCTTTCATTGCACCCGTCCAAAAAGCATCGTATGAAGAAGTCAAAAATGTAGTGTATTTTGGCTTTGTTTCGAATGCGTTAGGTATACCGATACCGATGCGATGAAATATTTACTTTAAGTGTCTATTATTTTTTATATTTTAAAGTTGCTCGTTTTTTTTGTCATGCAGTCATGTATTGGCCATTTTAAACTTGTCGTTTCTGACGTTCCAACTATTATTTTTTTCCTCACTGTACCCACTAATCTTTCAAAATAGATCATTTAAAATTGAAAAAAAACGTGTAAGCTCGGCTTGTTTGTTTACAAAACTTATATTTTTAACTGTTAAAAAACTTACTATGTTAAAAAAGTAAACTTAAAAAAATGTACCACTTTAAATGAAACAATTCTAGAATTTTTTTTCTTTTGATAAATATCATAGCGGAGAGTTGCACTGACTATTAGAATATCAATTCTCTTACGTTTGTCTTCCGCCGTGATAAAACATTGTAGTACTTATTCTCCTACTCCATCGATATGTGTTAAAGTCAAAAAAGCCAAATCAGCATTAATCTATCTTATCCAAACCTAAACTGAGGCATTTCATTCTGTTTTCCATATCCATCGATAGTGCTTGTATAATAAAAGTGTTTGTTTATATGATTTTGCGATGTCGTCGAAACGGAAACTATTAAAAGAGTTAGAGAGAATAAAAGAAAAATATCAAGATCTGTCTTCAAGTAAGTACAGCCTCCCTATCTAATTACGTGTTAGATTTTTATATTGATTCGGTATACGTAAAAGTTAGCTATTGATAGGATGAAAAGTGTCATTCTACAATAGTACTAATATAGGAATTAAATTGACCTTATTTATTAAAACGTAAATTTTATGGGAGTTTAATGAAATTAACTAGAGATCAGTAATTCTGTTAATTTTCTTTATATAGTAACCGTGGGTTACTTGTGTGTGAAGCCAAGGGCTAAAGTGTTTGAATTTTGACCGAGGGTCAATATTAAGATTACAATTGAGTTAACTTAAGATCAATAATTCTGTTAATTTTCTCTATATAGTAACCGTGGGTTACTTATGTGTGAAGCCAAGGGCTAAAGTTTTTGAATTTTGACCGAGGTCAATATTAAGATTACAATTCTATTAACTAGAGATCAGTATTTCTCTTAATTTTCTTTATATAGTAACCAAGGGTTAGTTGTGTGTGAAGATAGCCAAGGGCTGAAGTTTTTGAATTTTGACCAAGGGTCAATATTAAGATTACAATTGAATTAGCTAGAGATTAGTATTTCTGTTAATTTTCTTTATATAGTAACCGAGGGTTACTTGTGTGTGAAGATAGTTTTTTAATTTTGACCGAGGGTCAGTATTAAGATTACAAACCAAGGGCTGTGTAATCTTATTGTGCTTTTCAATTATTAATGAGTATATTGACCTAGGGTCATTAAACTGAAATATAATCGGAAAATGCACAACCATAATGGACCGAGGGTCAAAAAATTAAGCTTATTTTTTTTAAAACTTGTGCTAATATATACAGGGTTCCTAAGATTTTCCTTAGGGATAGGATTTCAATAAATCAAACAGAAATGGCATAGAAAGTTCTGCGCGCACAAAAGAAACAGGTATATTGAGCAATGGTGCCAGTTTGTTATTATCTCCGGACTGCTTTCATGAGTAAAAATTGTCGCCACTCTTTCATTGTGAGAATAAATCACAGTTGCAATAATAACCGTTGACAAGATGTCTGCAAATTCCGCTAGATGGCGGCCACACTATGAGATGAATTTAGACGTTTTCAGGTCCAAACCACAGCTTTTTCTTGCTTAAAGGAGGCGGCCATTATTTACGATACTGAGCGATAAACGGCGCTGTGTTTCCTGCAGAGCTTTTTGCTTGCGATATTATTGATTTTAAATAAAGCGGGCCCTACACTACATTTGATATTTTCGAGGTGTTTTATGACATGATCTCGAAACATGTAGCGAACCAATTCTTCAAAACTAGCGGGAGGGTAAAAGCGAAAAATAAGGGGCTGCCAATATTTGTAACATCCAAAAAGGGGTGAAAAGATTTATTTTGCTCTGTTTCTTTACAAAAAACGTTTTTTTTACGAAAAACTTGAGCTCTGCCACTTTTTTTATTTTTTTCTTCAACTTTCTGGAAATTTTCGTCATACCGTAGAAAAAAAATTATATCTTTCATCAGTTTGGTATTAAAGTCGAGCAAAAACAATTTTTATTCCAGTCCTAAAGGTATGAAAATGGAAAACATTAGAAAACAACAACCTGGAATGGATTTACTACGTGTAAGATGTAGTGACAACATCGCCCCATGCCCATCCTTTTCTGCCTAATGTGCTTTTCCGTTTGTCTGCGTCTTATACACGGCTGTTTGGCCCCCTAAAGATTTGCTTAGGAATAAGCAATTTAGTTAATAAGGTGTACATTTAACCGAGTGTCAGTATTAGTATAGATTCATAAATGCACATTTTACAGTTATTAGATGACCGAGGGTCATTAAATTGGGCTAGTAAAAAAGGCTCGTTTATTTAGTCTTATTTGGAAATAAGGAAGTAGTTACAATTATTCATGCTACATTTGCAGGTTGATATTAGACCAAGGGTCCAAAGAACGATTTTGTAAGGGCCTAATTTTAGTTAATATTGCCTAAAATATAATAATTTGATCATCTAATTTATTTGAAGAAATACACACATTTTTGAATGAGTAATATTAAGTCATTATAATATAACAAATTAATGACTTAGATTAAAAATGCTAGGATACCTTTTAGTTTAATCAACCTCGTTTTGTTTTCTTATTCGATGTCTCCACATTACTTTTGATTTAATGCGTCGATAGAGTAGGTTAACACTAATAAACAATTAAAATGTCGCGTTGCCTTGAAAGCTAATTGTACTACTAAGGGTTCCAAAAAACTGCGAATGCCTTTCACCACCCGAAAGAAACCCCGATATTTTAGAATGCATTGCTCAAAGTTATCTAAAAACGATCGGTTTTTAAAATCACTCCAATACCAACTGGGTCATGGTTTAACTGCTTTGGGAAGCATTATGGACATAATGTTAAAAAGTAGTGAAGATCGGGCAAAACTAAGCAGCAAGAAGTTTTAAATTTGGTAAATATAGAATATTATGCGGGTTCTTCAAAATATTTTTTAAACTAATTGGCAAGAAATAACGAGTGATTTTATAGTACTGCAATGGGTTTCTGGTATAAAAATTCCATTTTTTTAAACACCAACCTAAGATTCTAAAAAATTTTCTTTTACACCGAGAGACAATGACTCGGACATCAAAATGGCAATAGACCAGTTACTAAATATAGGTGCAATATCAATTGCTACGTTTTCATGGGAATTGAGTTCGTTCTGAAAACGATTTCAATCCAGTAGTATTCCAGTATTCAAATCGATTTAAATCTAGATCCGACCCTGAAAATTTTTAGGGTTCGATCAAGATCGTATTGAGATCGAAATACCGATTTTCCATGAAAACGGGGATTGAGTTTACACATGCGTATTGCGTCAGATTACCAGACAGCCGCCAAATTATATTTTATTGCTCTCACTCTTTTTGAGAGAGAGAGAAATAGAAGTGAAACTGCGGAACTGGCATTCTAAAATTTGGTGGAGTGTATAGAAAAAAGAAGATTAATAACATAACCTTACTTAAATAAGTAAAGATTTGTTTTTTTCAAGACTTAAAAAAAATTAATTATGGAAAATAAAAGAAATATTTGGCTCTAAAGTGTATGTGCTATACACATATGCCAGTCCAGCATTTCTTTCTTCACTTCCATTTGCAAACAGAGTAGTAATTAAAATTTAAAAAAAATATGTGGTAAGGGCCAACATCATCTTTTGAATAAAATACATTTTTTTTAAAAAGTACCAAAACTCAAAAATTAATATTTGACAACTATGACACATGTCAGCTGCCAAATATCAAAATTTGAAAACCGTTTTCAAATCGATTCAAAATCGATTTGAAAACCTTTCATGAAAACTCATGAAAAAAAAGTTTTCAAAACGTATTGAAAACGAATTCAATATCAATGAAAACATAGCATATATGCAGTCATAAGATTGGGGAATATTTTTCCTTGCTTTCTCTTGCAACAAAACCTAATGTGGAGAAAAGGTTTATTTTAAACCTAAAAAAGCTAAGCAAATATATCACCGTTCCACATTTTAAACTGTAAGACTTTAACAGTATTAAAATTCTTGACCAAGGAATGTTTCTTAACTAAAGGTGATTTAAAAGATGCCTATTTTTCACTTCCTATTTTTACCGAACATAAAAAATATCTACTATTAAATCAAATATACTAATTTAACTGTCTCCCTTTTGGTTTAAATATAGCGCCCTTTATTTTTACAAAATTGTTAAAACAAGTTTTTAAACATTTATGTGAAAAAAGGATTTTGCTTGTAATTTATTTTAGATCATAATAGCACAGAGTAAACAACAATCTATTCTAAACACTAATATGAAAAACCTTGGGTTTATTAAGGCGCAATTACACAGACGAACATGCTCAAACAAAAGCTCGTGCAAAAGATCTAAAATTTTTTGCGTGAACATTTTTGTGAGCTTTTCTTTCAACATTTTGTTCGGGTAAATTTTTGAGCAAATTATCGCTCTCTGTTTTGGAAACATATTTTTAAAGATGAGAATAAATAAAATTTCACATCAGTGATCAGTGATCTCAATTCTTTAAAAAAATGGAACACCAACTTTTATTTTAAATTTTTGTGAAAAGAAGCCAAGCCAGTTTTGTCACATGGATTAGAGTTACTTATAATATTTTTTTCTTAGGGTTTTTCCCAGATTTTTTTTCCCGGGGGTTTTTTTGGGAGTTTCTTGCGAGTTTTTTTTATTTCCAAGGGTTTTTTTCGAAAAACAACCCAGGAAAATTTTTCTTTTGCAAAAAAATTTTGAGTTTTTCACATATCGGCAAAAAACTTGCACTTTTAAACGGTAATCCGCGCCTCACGACTATGAGGAGTGGTGGGGAGAGGATTTTTTTTTAAACATATTTTTGTAACTATACTTTACCCTTAGCTTTGATTGTTTTTTTTTTAATTCCTCACAGCAGATTTACCTAGTTAGTTTAAGGCCCCAAGGGTTGCTTAAAAAAGCAAAAGGTTGATGAAAATGCTGAAGATAGATATTTACTGTCAATTTAATGTAATAATCAAGGTCGATTACTGACACTGAACAAACAATATGCAAATAGGGGCAACATTCTGATTCAAAAGTCTGGTCTATTACTGCTAAATTATATTTTTTAGACAAGGGTCGGGATCGTAGGGTTGTAAAAGTGGGTAATAAACGGGTACTATTTAGACCGAACGTGCTTTTGTTCATATATTTGAGATTTAATAAAATTAGATAGTTTTTTTTAATTTGACTTAATTATTATTGTATTTTTTTTTTAAACTAGGAAGTAAAATAAAGAGATATTCTTTTAAACGTAAATTTTTATCATTACATTTTACAGGCAACAGCAATAAATAAGTGACAATTATAATTTTTTTTATTTTCGTTTTTTTTACAACCCCAAAAAAGTTACAAGTATATTCCCTATAAAAATCAGATCAGTCGAAGTTGCTTATGAGGTAAAATGTGAATTTCGACATCAAATCGTTTTTCCGTCGGAAAGCACTTTATTAAAAATACCTTGTTTTAAAACTTAGTCTTTCTATTTTTAGTTAAGTTCAATGAATTCCCATAAAAATATAAAATTTAAATTTGTAAGAAATTTATATACCAACATTTCTTCAAACAAATTTTGATGAACATTCTCTCCAAAATTTCCGTGAGTCTTTTTGTACGAGATTTTGCTCGAACTTTTCTTTGAACATTTTGCTCAAGAGGCTTATGTAAATGTTTGTCGGCATTTCAACATCAAAGGAAAGTTTGTCTGTGTAAATGCGCCTTTATAAATACGAAGAAAAGTGAATTATTGCCCTCTCATGAATTAACATTTTCAGGATTCTCCTATAACACCGTAAAGTTGTCAATAGCTTGGACTTTCGGATAAGTGCTCTGCTATAGAAAAGCTGCTGATAAGATATTGTCATAAATCTTACATAAAAATTCGTAATTTTGCAAAATTAGTAGGTTAGTTGCCGCTTCTCCGGCTATTCCGTTTAGCAGATATCATGTTAAGATGTTAGAAAGATCTAAATTTTTAGGGCTTAAAGGTAAATCTATATGCGGTAAGAAAAGACACAATTTCGGTGGTTTTTAGATAATTTGCATGAATCACATTCGATAAAGCAGCACGAATTTTCATTGGAAATAAATAGTGACGCTTCTAAAACCGGCTGGGGTGTTTTTTGTAAAGGAAAAAGTTGCCACGGATATTGAGACAAAAATGAGAAAAAAAACACATTAATTATTTAGAATTGACTTTTTACGGCCCACACTCTTTTTGTAAGCATTTAACTCATTAAAGAATACTGTTAAGAATCGATAACAAAACAGCTATAGCTTGCATTAATCACCAAGGAAGTGTAAAATATGAGAAGTTAAATAACATTACTCAACAAATTTGAGAATGGTGCCAAAACAAAAATATTTTTATATTTGCGTCTTATATTTCATCTAAGGCCGACTTTGAATCCAGGAAATTATCAGTGGAAACGGCGTACGAGGTGAATTCTAAAGTGTTTAGGATTATTGTTAAAAAATTAGGGCCTCCCGAGATAGATTTGCTTGCCACAAAATTAAATAAAATATGCAAAAAATACATATCTTGCTTTCCGGATCCTCATTCAATATTGGTAGATGCATTTACAACAAGTATTATACTTTTACGCTTTTCGTCCATTTTGTTTGATAACAAGAGTTCTAGAAAAAATTGTTGAAGAAAAATCTACCGGAATAGTAATCGTTCCGGATTGGCCTACTCAGCCATGGAACCCGTTGTTTTTTTTAATCAAGGAGAATTTCACCAGATTCCTGAAATAATGATTGCGTCAATTTCTGAAACTACATTAAAACAATATACCATTTGCTATAAAACAATTTGGGCATACTGTAAAGATAGGAATTTAAATGTTATTTCATATAAATTAACAATTATTTAAGTTTTTGAACAGAAGAACTGACAAAAGGGCTTTCTTATCCCTCTGTCAATATTTGTCATTCCGCACTTAATTTAATTTTCCATATGGGTTCAAACGATGAAAAATTATCAAGAGATTTTTAAAAGGATCCTACAATATGAAACCGCCACAACTTAGATATTCATACACATGGAACCCAGTACCTGTTTTAAAATATTTATCGTCATTGCACCCTTTAGATAAATTAAGTTGAGAAGAACTAACTTTTTAAAATGGTTACCCTATTGGTTTTTGCTACTGCCCACAGAGTCCAAACTCCAAACCCTAAGCAAAATTTCATTAAAAAACTTTAATAAAGTTTCCGGTAAAATCGACGTAACATTTTCTGAAAAGATAAAAACATCGAAAGCTACAACCGGTATTTATTTTTCCATATTTTCAAAATAAACCTAATTTATGTGCAGCTTCAGCAATAGACTTTTATATCCAAAAAACTTATTCACTGCGTGAACATTTTGAACAGCTTATTTTAACATATAGGAAACCTTTTCATCCAGCTTCTTCCCAGAGTATTAGCAGATGGATCAAGTGTGTTTTGAAAAATAGTGGCATCAATGTTCAAAAGTTTAAAAACCATAGTGTTCGACATGCCACTACTTCAGCCGCTTTAAGGCACGGTCTTACTATACAATTGAAAATACAGCTGGCTCGAGTCCCTCTTCGGAGGTGTTTTTTTAAATTTTATAATAGGCTAGTAGGTCCATCCAATGAAATATTAAAATAATAATTTGCCAATACCATATTAGGTTATAATAATAATTAGCTGCCTAGTTATGGTTTTTTTTTCTAATGATAATTTTATTTTGTAACAACAAGGATTTAAAATATATAAAAAAATTTATTTTAAAATTCTTGATTAATTATATATTTTACTTCAGCGTATTTTCCTTCATAGATCGCATAGAAACGTAGTCCTTCATTGGACACTTTAGTAAAAGCACCTTTTTTAAAGCAACCAAAACTTTTTCTCTGATTGTGTCAGTGTAACCCTTGTCACACTAATACTGTGGGTAAAGTGTCACTCTTCTTTGGTGCTTTAGTGGAAGTAGTCGTTTTCGTTGTTAATTGTTAATTATGGAGAAAGGGAAAGTTAAACGTAAATTGTGTGATCAAGTGATGGAAAAGGATTCGGATTCTTCTTCTGAAGATGAAGAGTCTTTAAAAGAATCCATGAAAAGACTGAAATCGAAGTTAAAAATGTTGAAAAGGGTGAAAAAAGTTTCTAACAAATACATTGTTTTGCCGACAAACTTGCTGCTGCTGCCTCCTCCACCTCCTCTGCCTTCACCACCTGGTGATTGCGGATCCCCTTTACCATTTGGTAATCGGGATGCAACCTCCACAAGTGTTGTTAATTTACACGAAGTCAAATCGGTTTTTCCAGCCAATGATTGGTTTGAGGAAGATGAGGAGGTTCCAATGGAAGAAGAAGGTAATAATTATTTGTTTAATTCGTTAAAAAAGGGCGTTGTCCGGTGATTGTGGTGCCACCCGGTGAGTTCTTTATCAAGTTTAAATGACGCCAAAAATGTGCTGCCACCTGGTGGGTTTTTGCTTAGTTTTGGATGAAACTTCAAATTTTAGCGCGTAATGCCATCGAAACCTTTGCTTAAAATTTTAGAGAAATCTAATCTAAAATATAACTATGAGATGGAGAAATCAATATAAAGTGCGTCATCTGGCGTTTTTTGTATATGTATATATGCAGAAGTCAATAACATAAATAGTTAGCTCCATCTGGCAGGCTTGATTTAAACGTTTGCAATACTAAAAGTCAATATTTAATCATGTTGATTGGTTTTTCTACTATTTGGTGGTACTAAAAACAATTCATTACATATTTTATGTGTAATTGTTTTAGATTTTGGAAGTCAAGTTGCTGATACAGCAGAAGAATCTTTGGACCCCCGGATTTTAAAGGCATTGGGAGAGGAAAATATTATAAGCCCCTCATCAGACAATATCCATATTAGGATAGCGAATCCTTGGCAGAAAATTTTAACAATGGGGTTAGACAAGGATATTAAAGACGGGTTAATGGCAAAATATCCAACACCTGGCAACTGCAAAGCTGTCTTAGCTCCAAAAGTAAATCCGGAGATAAAAATCAATGTAAATGACATGGCCGTCAAGCGAGATGACAGAAAAAGCCAAATGCAAAATCAGATGGGCGTGTCATTAACGTGCATAGGAAAGACAATCTCTAGATTATTGAATCCTAGACCCATTTCTCAAAGCGAAAGAATTGAGTTAGTGGAATGGCTAGGAGATGGGGGTCGATTACTAGCCGAGTCACACTTTGGAGAGTCCACAAACCGAAAGGCTTTTTTGGTCAATATGAGGTTTAAAAAGAAGTTAAAAGAGAATGTTAAAGATATTTTAATGGACTGTCAAGTAGATGAATTTTTATTTGAGAAAAATCTTAATGACACATTGGATCAAACCAAGACCCTGCAACGTAAGAGTCAGATTTTAGTGGAATCTTTTGTACCACAAAAGAAACAATTAAATATGAAGAGCCCCTCCTTTGTACAACAGAGAAACCCTCAACTTCAATTCAATACCACTATAAGGAGGGGCGTTCAACCTCAGAAAAGGAAACACAAACCTATATATCTCCAATCACAAAATGTCAGGAGGAAAGAGGATCCTCCAAGAGATTTCCAACGCAGGAGAGATAGATGGATACAAAATTCAGTTTACACAGAAGGTTGTTCAAAATAAATTATCTGTTCAACATCAGTGGTCAGCTTCAGAAAAAGAAAGAGTTTCCTTAGCTATTAATCACCTTCAAGAAATTGGAGCAATATCTCATTGTCAACCCAAGCAGGACCAATTTATTTCTAACATTTTCCTAAAACCTAATCTGATGGGACAGATAGACTAATTTTAAATTTAAAAGAACTTAATAAGTTTGTTAAAACATACCATTTTAAGCTTGAGGACCGAAAGCTAGCATGTCAGTTGATGTCAAGACACTGTTTTATGGCTACGGTAGATTTAAAAGAAGCCTATTTTATGATACCAGTTCATAAACATCATAGGAAATATTTAAGGTTTAGTTTTAATTCAAAAATTTATGAGTTTTCTTGCTTACCTTTCGGTTTGAGTTCTGCTCCTTGGGTCTTTACAAAAATAATGCGTCCAATTTAAACATATTTAAGAGGTCGGGGATTTTTGTCAGTTAATTACTTAGATGATTTTTGTTTATTTGGAGAGTCATTTAATAACTGCAAACAAAATATTGTATTTACATGTAATACTTTAGAGAGTCTAGGCTTTATTATAAATTACAAGAAAAGCATGTTGGAACCAAGTAATATTTGTAAATTTTTAGGTTTTAATTTAGATTCCAATAAATTTGGAATAGGACTACCCACAGATAAAATTATAAAAGTATCGTCTTTGGTTCAAAAATTAAGTCAACCAAAACATTGTGTTATTCGTGATTTTGCCAAATTTTGTGGCACAATTGTTTCGGTCTGTCCTGCTGTTCCTTACAGCTGGGTATATACTAAAAGATTTGAAAGATCAAAATTGGCCTAAGGAAACATAGAGACAACTATGATGCAATGATGAATATTCCTCAGCATTTAAAAGATGATTTTTTATGGTGGTCAAAAAATATAAGCAATGCATTTTGTAAGATCAGAACTTATAATTTCATTACTGAAATATTTACTGATGCTAGTTTATTAGGTTGGGGAGTATTTTGTAATAATCAAAGATCTAGAGGGTTTTGGAATGTTGAGGAGCAAAATATAGGAAGCTGAACTTTTAGCGGCTTTTATTGGATTAAAATGCTTTGCATCAGATAAGACAAATTGCGAAATTTTGTTAAGAATTGATAACACCACTGCCATATCATATATAAATAGGATGGGAGGTATTCAGATTCCTCATTTAAATAATATTACAAGGCAGATTTGGCAGTGGTGTGAAAAGAGACATATATATATAATTATGAAGCAGACCAATCAAGACATGGAGAAATAGACACAGAATGGGAATTGTCAGATAATGTGTTTCAAGAAATTGTTTCGAAGTTTGGGAGTCCAAATATAGATCTCTTTGCTAGTCGAAACAACTATCAATGTAAAAAATTTATTTCATGGTTCAAAGATCCTGAGGCTTTTTTAGTAGACGCCTTTACAGTCTCTTGGAAGAATAATTTATTTTATGCGTTCCCTCCATTTAGTCTAATTCCGAGAGTTTTGCAAAAAATTAGAACTGATAAGTGTGAAGGAATAGGGGTCGTACCTTATTGGCCCAGCCAAGCATTTTTTCCAGAATTTAAAAGATTATTCGTTTCGGGTCTATTAATTATTCCTCCATCTGAAAATCTTTTACTTTCTGTTCACAGAGATCCTCACCCGTTTTGGAAAAAGCTGTCTTTAGCAGTCGATATATTGTCAACGAAGCCCTTGCAATAAATGGTGTCCCAAATGAGGCCATGAAAATAATAAGATCCTCTGTTACTGAGTCGACATGGCGTCAATACAATTCAGCATTTTAAGCTTGGTGGGATTTTTGTAAGAAAAAAGCTTCAGTAACTTCAGGTTCAATTTCATTTCTATTAGAGTTTTTTGTTTTAGGATTAAACGGTTTTTTAAAGGTGTTTCACACTTAAGACCTTTAAAACCTAAATACGACAAAAGATGGGATACAGAGATAGTCTTAAAATATTTGGATACCTTATATCCTAATGGAGAACTTTCATTAAAACAGTTATCTTTAAAAGTAGTTACTTTGCTGGGTATTAGTACAGCTCAAAGAGTTTAAACTTTATTTTTAATTAAAATGGAAAACATTGAACCAGTGGATGAAGGGTATGACATTAAAATTCCAGATAGGATAAAAACTTCAGGGCCAAATAGGATGCAACCGATCTTAAATATATATAAACACGAAAATCCAAAGAGATGCCCTTTTTTAGCAGTAAAATGCTATATAGATAAAACAAGAAACATTAGAGGAGATATACAGAATTTATTTATTACTTCTAAAAAACCGTATCATGTAGCTTCTCATCAAACATTAAGCCAATGGATTAAAAAAGTTTTACGGAGTAGTGGCATAGATGAAAATTACACTGCACATAGCACAAGACATGCTGCAACTTCGGCAGCTTTTAGAAAGGGCATTTCTTTGGATGTTATTAAAAAGACAGCGGGCTGGTCTGAGACTTCCAATGTATTTTCATTATATTACAATAAGCCTATAGTTAAGGAATCATTTTCAAAGACTGTATTAAGTTAGAAATATGGCTGTATTTATACCATATCAGGTTTTTTTTATATGTTTAAATCTGTGGTTTTAACATGAACCAAAAGTTTTAAGGATTTCTTTGAGATAATGTTTTAGTTTTTAACTTGGTGATGGCTTTTTTAGTTAAAATAAATCAGTAATAAAACAAAAACTGTAAAAATATTTTTTAACAAAACAATAGTTCCTCTAAACATCTACGTATCTATGCGATCTATGAAGGAAAATACGCTGAAGTAAAATTACAAGATCAAACGAACTTCTTTGAAGTGAAGTTCGATCTTAATTTTACGAAGAAGCGTATTTTCCTTCATAGATCAGCTTTCCCGCCTCTCTTCCCAGAGGTTTTGTTTAAAAATTTTTATATACTCTGAAGAAATAACATTTTACCCACAGTATTAGTGTGACAAGGGTTACACTGACACAATCAGAGAAACAGTTTTGGTTGCTTTAAAAAAAGTGCTTTTACTAAAGTTTCCAATGAAGGACTACGTTTCTATGCGATCTATGAAGGAAAATACGCTTCTTCGTAAAATTAAGATCGAACTTCACTTCAGAGAAGTTCGTTTGATCTTGTAATTTTTGTTTCTGGTGAATAATAATTTTTCGTATCAGTTAAGTACTTATACAAAATTCGTTGAAACTCTTAAAAGTAGATCATGAAACTACATAATTATAAGTACATACATTTTATTAAATGGTACTAAAATTGCCTGATTCTTAAGGCTTTAAACAACTACAATGTTTTATCACGGCGAAAGACAAACTTAAGAGAATATATTGATTAATGGAATACCATACTTACCTGTATGAAGATTAATCCTAATTCTCTGTAGTTTGTCTTCCGCCGTGAAAATAACCCATCCCTCCCAATATTCCCTAAAATTTCGGCAATTTTGTAAGAAAACATAATGAAATGCCTCAGTTTAGTTTTGGGTAAGCTAGATTAATGCTGATTTGGCTTTTTACTACAATGTTTTATCACGGCGGAAGACAAACTACAGAGAATTAGGATTAATCTTCATACACGTAAGTATGGTATTCGATTATTCAATAAATTTTCAGTACAAAATGGGTTTCTTAGTAACATTGAATTATTAGTCTGGTTAATAATTCAATTCTTAGTATAAGCACCTTAAATGTTTGCTTACCAATACTGTATACGTATTTGTTATTGTTAATAACGTACATGATGCTAGACAAATATTTATACTTCATTTTAACACCTTGTGAATGTCCATATTATAATACCATTGTTTGCTCACCTTTCTGGATTGTCACCCACAACACTGTTACACTGTATCTTATATCGCATAAAAACTGAAACTTATGCCAGACTTCCAATATTTTGATATCGATAGTGTGGAAGTACCCTTTGTTCGTGTATTGCCAAATGATACCTACTTGAAACATTTTATCTGTCGTTTATCAAATATTATTTTTCTTATCGAAGGCATGTTTACTTTAGCTCAGGTATTTTTGATCACTTATTGCCTAGGATTTGTTTACTTAGGATGTTGCGACATTTTTGTTTGTACCATGTCCAGGGCATACACGCAGATTTTCTGCGTAGGACCAAAACTATCGTCAGATGGTAAAACGCTGTATTGGCGGTTACAGCGTTTTAGCCTAACATAAAAGGAATGTCTTATTAATTTTAAATTAATTGATTCTTAAATAAAATCTTTATAAGGAAGCCCGTTTCTTATAGTAAAATATTATAGGCATTTAAAAAATGCATTTTAGTTGCCAACAAATGAGTTAATTTACATATCAAGCCTTTAAAATTAAAAAATAAAATGTACTGTTGTAATGGCGCATCGATGCTAAACGTTTAAAATGGCGTTTCGGGCGCCGACCAAATTTCTAATGATTATTTACCTATTCGGACAACAAACCCCCTGCGACGTCGCCTTGTAGAATGACCCGACCTAGAATATTGTAATATAATTGTAGGTCACACACCCACGTCGGTGGACCTCGGAATAGTTACATCTAATAAATAAAAGTTTGCCAATGTCAATTACAATTCTACTTTAAAACTCATACTAAATATAACGTCTCATGAATTGGACGTTATACCGGATGTCCCCAGGTGACTGGCCTATAAGATTATTTTGTAAACTATACAATAGAAACTTTTAAACTTTCTATTCTAACATAAGTCCATGTAAAGTATATTTATAAAATACTTTCGTATTTGCAGTGTTGTCATTTACAGAAAATCTTGGCAACAACTAAATTTATTGACGTCCGTTTTCACTTTGGCCTGACCTTAAATTCTATTCTAAAAATTACGTCGCCGAAATGAACGTTAATTTACGTCGCTGATAAGTAGCGATTATCACCAGCATTTGGCTACGTCAGTTTTGGTAAGTATCGACCTCACAACTGATGCACTAGTTGTTGGCGACGTCAGGTCTTAGTAAAAAATACGTTGTTTGATGGACAAACCAACTGCCGACCTAAATTTGCGCCAAAACCGACATCATGTTAGGTTGTAATTAGTCGGAAGTCAGAAAATTGCTGCTTGGGTAACGAATAATATTAATTTTACGACCATTTCAACACGATTTTAATGGCTCATTTACGGTCCTAGGATAATAATAAAGCTTAGACGTAAACCATAAGATGGCATGACAAGCGATGAAACTTTATGTTATAAGAGCACTAATTGAACCAAAAATGTGAATTAATTTTCTATATTTTTAAGACAATAAATATTTATTAAACGTAAATAAATCCAATATAATTTTAGTACCTAACTTATTACGCATTTTTTTTTTTAAAAAAACTTTGTTTTTAAAAAGATATATAGATAGAGAGGTGGTGGCAATTAAGGTGTATGATTTCATCCACATTATAAAACTGTAGTTTATATCCATACCAATTAAATAAAAATAGTACGATGAGGCTTTTTTTACAGGGAAGTCCTAAAACCTGTAAATAATAATAGCCATATGAAGTAATTTCATCTCCTTTCTGATTATATAGGGCTAATATGTTAAGGGCCACATCAAGATAACAAAAAAAATTATTGCCCCTCTCTAGGTGGGGGCTTTTTGTACAGGGAGGCCTCAAAACTTGCAAAAAATAATTGCTATATGAACTCATTTCATCTCTTTTCTGATTAGCGCAGCAAACACAAATCGTCGGCATTGAATCGGGCCAATGTCGACAACGTCGGCGGTGTGTCGGCATTGGCGACTACACGCTGGCCCGATGTTGGACAGATTGCGATCTTCAGTTTTCGGTCAATAATCGGCAACTGACGGAGGGCCTACTACAGTCGACTTTATGCCGACACCACTTTAGGACCGACGATGGTCCGATTGGAACTTTACTTAATCGGTCGAAAATCGGCAACTGACAATGGCCCGATTTCCTATAGTCAACTTTATGCCGACGCCCACTTTATCTACTTTAGGGCCGACAACGGTCCGATTGGAACTTTGTTTAATCGGTCAAGAATCGGAAACTGACAATGGCCCGATTTACTATAGTCGAAATTATGCCAACGCAAACCTTATCTGATTTAGGGCCGATGATGGTCCGATTGGAACTTTGTTTAATCGGTCGAGAATCGGCAACTGTTGATGGCCCGACTTATTATAGTCGACTTTATGCCGACCACCACTTTATCTGCTTTAAGGCCGACGATGGCCTGATCAGATTTTTGTTCGATTGGTCGATAACATGGTACGTCACATTAAAATTTTTAAACTGCTTGATAGTTTCTTCCTAGTATGTAGAGATGACGCTAATGTCACTATGTTAGCTGTACAGTACAGATAATATTACATATATAATGAGCAAATATATTTCAAAACTAGAATGCGGACTTGACATGATGGTGGTACTTTTCTAAAAGAATCACCTCTTCCGCCACTTAAAACACCCCGACTGGTTAAGCACCTGCATTATCGAAACTTTGTAGTTTGCCAATGACGTCGGGCGACTCGGGCGCTTTGAGAGGCCGATTTGGGGCCTTATTACTATCCACCCATTATCGGACCTTTATGGTTTTCCATTGTCGGGCCGCTTTAAGCTACCACCGACGGACCTTCGACAATCGACGACGTTGGACCGCTTTACGAAACCAATGTCTGACTAGTTTATCGATGTCGGGCCGAGACCAGCTTGCCTAAGTTAGACCGACCAAATTAAGCAGCTATATGGGCGGATGGTCGGTACCATGTGGTTAAACCATATCGGACCTTAATCGTACGGCAACGGTATGCCGATGTCAGCAAAAAGTAAAATATACCATCGGTTCGACGGCGGGCTACAGTCTAACGTTGCGGACAAGAAATACTGCTGGTCCGATGACGTAAATCAACGTCGTGCCGATGACGGTAAATTCGGCAATCGACATCGGACCGACGCCCGAACCCAGAGGTGTGTAATATTTTTTTGTCGCCTTTAACATAATACCACAAATCAGAAAAGGGATGAAATTACTTCATATAGCAATTACTTTTTGCAAGTTTTGAAGCCTCCCTGTAAAAAACGCCCCGACCCTGAGGCGTCCAATTTTTTTTTTTTTGCTATCTTGGTGTGACCGTTAACATAATAGCAATAATCAGGAAAGAGAAGAAATGAGTTCACATAGCAATTATTTTTTGCAAGTTTTGGGGCCTCCCTGTAAAAAACACCCCCACCTACAGGTGTGCAATAATCTTTTTTATTATATTGGTGGGGCCCTTAACACAATCGCACTAATCAGAAAAGAGATGAAATTACTTCTTAGAGCTATTATTTTTTGCAATTTTTGGGGCCTCCTTGTAGAAAAAGCGCCCACCTAGACGTCTGAAAATATTTTTTTTGTACCTTCATCAAAAACATGATTTTAGTAACTGTCTGCAGATAACTAAAGCATGGCTTTTTTGGTTACCGATGCAAAAAACTTTTTTTATATACCTTCATCAAAAACATGATTTTAGTAACTGTCTGCAGATAACTAAAGCATGGCTTTTTTGGTTTCCGATGCAAAAAAAACTTTTTTTTTCATCACGGGTGCAAAAAAAAAGATTTCTGTTCGTTTTTTATCCGAAATTAAAGAGAAATAACGAAATATAGTAATATTGAAAAAATCCAATTATTCTTGCCTAAAAATTAAGCCATTTTCGCCGGTTTTCACCAAGTATTTACGGAAAAATCATTTAAGAAAATCGTCAAAATTTCAAACTGTCAAAGATTAAAATGTCGCAACAATAAACGTCATCGAGTAAAAAGGCACATCGCTATGGAAACTGCATTATTGTTATTTCATTTACCAGCCGCCTTGATTTATAGTGTAAAGATGGTGTGTTGCGAGAAGTGCTCTTCGTTTGAGATTTTTAAAAGTACTTTCCTGTTTTTCTTGGATTCGCGGCTAAACTGTGCTTTTTTTTTACTCGCGTTTTTAAATACCTCGCTGCGCTCGTTATTTAAACCAACGCTTGTGAAAAAAAGCACTATTTTAGCCACTAGTTGTTAAAACTATTTTTGATCACGGGTGCAAAAAAGATTTCTGTCCGTTTTTTATCCAAAATTAAAGAGAAATAGCGGAATGTAGTAATATTGAAAAAATTTAATTATTCTTGCTTAAAAATTAAGTAATTTCCGCCAGTTTTCACCAAGAATTTATGAAAAAAAAAATCATTTAAAAACATCGTCAAAATATCAAACTGTCAAAGATTAAAAGGCACATCGCTATGGAAACCGCATTGATATTTCATTTACCAGCCGCCATGATTTATAGTGTAAATATGTGTATTTATTATTATTAAAAAAATAGTGTGCTTTTTTTACTCGCGTTTTAGTTGTTAAAACTACTATTTTTCTTATCTTTGGTGTGCCTTTATCAAAACTATATAAACCTCAAATGAGATGAAATGATTAATTTTTTACTGCCACCACCTCTCTATCCAATATGAAAAGTCCCTTAGAAACCTTACTTGTTTTGACGTTTTAGATAGAACGTCATTGAAACTTCAGGTTATGGCGATTGTTGACTTAAGAGTGTTTGCGTTTGATATTTTTAATAATTTTTGATATTTATGATGACATTTTCATTGGTCATAGGTAAAGGATAGGACACTAACTCGCATGTTATGGTCATTATATTTAATGACCATCATAACATGCTTGTTATGTAAACTACTATTACATAATTAAACGTCATTAAACGAGAAGATGAAGTTTTTAAGACGCGAGCCGCAAGCGAGTGTATTAATAAGACCAATGAAATGTCATCATAAATATCAGAAATTATTATATTAAAAATCTGAAACGCGAACACTCTTAAATCAACAACCTTCATAACCTGAAGTTTCAATGACGTTCTATCTAAAACGTCTAAAAAAATAAGGTTAAGGTTAAGGGACTTTGTCAATTTAACGGGACTTGGCCATCTTGTGGTTTACGTCTAAGCTTTATTATTATCCTGGGACCGTAAATGAGACATTAAAATCCGTTGGTGGTAGGTAAAAAAATATTACGTTGCAACCTTATTTTGACACGACTCAATGTATTTAAACAACTGGTTATACCTGTACTAGGTAATACTTATACTTCAATGTATTTTTCCTTTGATGTATTTGTAAAATTTTCAACCAACCCAATTTCATCAACCTCAAAGAGATCGAGAGAAAGGCAGATGTAGAAACATTAAGTGTTTTTGGTTCGCACATTTGTCACTAAAATCGTGGTTATCGCTGTACGGAGTCGACGCCGCCGTAAGTAGATGTTTTTTGGTCGTGCCAATTTACAGCCCGATAACTTCGCCAACAACGGTAACTTTAACACTATCTGACAGTTTAAAATAGCCTATTTGGTACAGGTTTTACGTCGACGGTGCCGTTACTTGACGTTTGGGATAATTTATCCGTTTTTGTTTTTAATTTTTAAATAAAATTAGTTTACAGATGTGGTTGTCCATTTCAAGACAAAATTTATATCTTCTTAATTAAGTTCCGAGAAAAAATAGAGGGTTGTAAAAGTAACCAAATTTAATTTAACTATTTAATTAATCTTGAAAGAGCTCTCAAATAGAAAAATCGGCTTTTGGGTACGGAGCTCAGCGCCACCCTCTGCGAATGAAATGTCATCATAAATATCAGAAATTATTATATTAAAAATCTGAAACGCGAACACTCTTAAATCAACAACCTTCATAACCTGAAGTTTCAATGACGTTCTATCTAAAACGTCTAAAAAAATAAGGTTAAGGTTAAGGGACTTTGTCAATTTAACGGGACTTGGCCATCTTGTGGTTTACGTCTAAGCTTTATTATTATCCTGGGACCGTAAATGAGACATTAAAATCCGTTGGTGGTAGGTAAAAAAATATTACGTTGCAACCTTATTTTGACACGACTCAATGTATTTAAACAACTGGTTATACCTGTACTAGGTAATACTTATACTTCAATGTATTTTTCCTTTGTTGTATTTGTAAAATTTTCAACCAACCCAATTTCATCAACCTCAAAGAGATCGAGAGAAAGGCAGATGTAGAAACATTAAGAGTGTTTTTGGTTCGCACATTTGTCACTAAAATCGTGGTTATCGCTGTACGGAGTCGACGCCGCCGTAAGTAGATGTTTTTTGGTCGTGCCAATATACAGCCCGATAACTTCGCCAACAACGGTAACTTTAACACTATCTGACAGTTTAAAATATCCTATTTGGTACAGGTTTTACGTCGACGGTGCCGTTACTTGACGTTTGGGATAATTTATCCGTTTTTGTTTTTAATTTTTAAATAAAATTAGTTTACAGATGTGGTTGTCCATTTCAAGACAAAATTTATATCTTCTTAATTAAGTTCCGAGAAAAAATAGAGGGTTGTAAAAGTAACCAAATTTAATTTAACTATTTAATTAATCTTGAAAGAGCTCTCAAATAGAAAAATCGGCTTTTGGGTACGGAGCTCAGCGCCACCCTCTGCGAAATAGCGCATCTCCTTCGTACGTCAAGATTATTATATACTGGAGAACAAAAAAATGCAACACCAGAAAGGAAAAATATTTTTAAAGTAATTTATTTGCATATTAATACATTAGGATGCTCTTAGTAATTGATTAAATTTCCAGGAAGATTCCTCCATGATAATAATCAAAAAATTAATAATGAGTGGCTCCTCCATGGTTATTTATGCACTCGTTTGTTCTATTGGCCATTGACAAAATAAGATGGTCTATATCATATTGAGGAACACTCATCCAAATCCTCCTCACTCCATGCCAGAGTTCATCAAAGTTTCCAGGGGGACGTGGTAATCGACTAAGATTGCGCCCTATCATATCCCATACGTGTTCGATAGGCGACAAGTCAGGCGATCTTGCTGGCCATTCCAAAGTCTCTATGCCAAGTTCATGTAAGAAGTCCATTGTGTCACAAGCAATATGCGGTCTGGTATTATCTTCTTGAAAGATCGCATTTGGGATAGTTTGTAGGTAGGGATGTAAAACTGGCTGCAGCACTTCATCGATATATCGCCGAGCAGTCAGATTGCCGTTGATGCAGACTAGGGGTGATCTGCTTCCTAAACATATAGCACCCCATACCATGATACTTTGCTGTCTTGCTGTATCACGTTCAACAGCAAAGTCTACATTTTGTCTCTCACCTCGAAATCGCCTAACCCTCATGGCCTCCTAAACAAAACCTGGATTCGTCGCTGAAGCTTGTGGTATTCCATTCGTCATTCCAGTTTTGCCGAGCTCTGCACCATTCCAAGCGGCGAACCTTATGTTGTGGGGTCAAAGGTAGCACCAAAATCGGACGGTAAGCCCTCAGCCCCATACCAAGCAATCTTCGATTAACTGTCATCCTTGAAAACACTCGTCATGTAGCTGCAACTAGAACATCTCTTACTTGGCGTATACTGTGTCCCGTCGATTTCTGAGAGCAAGAAGTCTGAGATGCCGTAAATCTCGACCTTGTAATAATCTAGGGCGTCCAGAACCCGCACGACGTCTATAGGTCTCATCATTGGACCACCTTCTCCAAACTCTTGACACTGTTGATGAATTGGCATTAACCCTTCTTGCAATTTCCCGTAAACCAAAACCGACCTCTTTCATGCCCACGATGCGTCCTTTCTCGAAGTCGTTTAAATGATGAAATTGTTGGCGACCGCGAACTCTTGGCATTTTTATTTTTTAAGTAAACTGTAAGCAATCCAAAAAGACCAAAAACTACGAGAAAAAGGATTTAAAATTTTCAGAAAAGATCTTTTATGTTTTGGTTGTTTTTGAAAATGAATAGAAAAAATCTGTGGAAAAAGGAAAGATTAGAAGACAAAAAATTTATCAAATATTTCTTTTGAAATAAGGTAGACAGATAATTTTCATTCAAATAATTATTTTTTGTTCTCCAGCATATTAGCCGTCCGTACGTTTGCGGCGATTAGTCGAATAGCGTTAGTCCTCGGCTGTTTTGGGCACGACCAAAAAATATCTAATGTCTGTCACGCCATAAACCTTAACCACGTCCGCTGAGCGTTTTTGGTACGCATATTTGTCACTGAAATCGTGGTTATCCTTATAGCCCAGGTAAAAAGTTGGTGAGTTTTTATGCTGCTTTATAGGGTGCCAGTAGGGTGTTTTCGCCGGTTCTGGCTCAAGATTCAAAGATTCGCCCATAAGAATTAACATAGGGATTTTGAGAGCCAAAGATTCACACATGGGGTGGGGGGATCCAAATGTCTTGGGCAATACCTTGAAAAACCTGTTAGAAAGTAGGTGATAAATTGAACCACACCTTTTTGTCTGTATTGCAGTAAACTAGGTCACAACTGGTTATTAATGATCATAAATTCAGAGATACAAATTTTGTAAACCGGGTCACAGATGTCTTGGGCAATACCTTGAAGAACCTGTTAGAAAGTAGGTGATAAATTGAACCACACCTTTTGTATTACAAACGCATTGCAAACTGGTTTGGTGACTTGAAGTAAACCAGGTCACACCATTCTTGGTCAATGACTTAGAAAGTAGGAAATAAATTGAACCACACCTTTTGTCTCACAGACGTTTTACAAACTGGTCAGTTAAAGTAAACCAGGTCACAGCTGTCTTGGCTTGAAAAACCTGTCTTAATAACAAGTCTTGACTTGTCTCTGCTGTAATAAAAAACCGGTTTATGGTCTCATTCCCACCACTTTATACACAATATAAATTATTTGTTTTGGAAAGTTTTATACAGTCTGAATCAAAATGTCTTCTAATTATTTAGATTCTAATTCCAAAAATGTCTTTTTGGGAGAAAGAAAATTTTATCTTAACAAATCAAAAACAAAGTTTGTTAGTGTGTGTTTAAGCTATAATGGAATTTTCTTTCCATGTGTATTAATTGGTGGAATAAAAAACGATGTTGTCCAGTTCACAGAATTCGATTGGCAAAACTTTTATGGGTATAAAGACATCATAGATGAATCCTTTTTAGCTGTTGATACCACCTTGAGTCTGGATCTTACCAGTTTTTTTATCAATTTTAAACAGATGGATTATGGAAATCTGATTGTGATTAATACAGGCAAAGCTACAGTACGATTAACAAACCCTACACTATCAGAACTGTGGAGAATCTCACCTTTAATAGATGAGCACATTAAAATATTGAAAAATCTTGAATTTAATAGTTGCTTAAAAATTCTTCAAATGGGAATAAAAAACTCTGTTGATGTAACTAACACAGCAATTTTCATTATGGATCCTATCAAAAATATAAATACTTTGACGTATGGATTGGCGATGGAACTTGTTTATTTTTATCCTGAACTACTAAGAGAAGATCATGAATAAATCGTTAACATTTAATGAACAATTTAATAAGGTGAAAATATTATATGTGTATAGTTATGCATCTAAAGAAGCGAGAAAAAAGCATTGGGAAAACTTAGCAGTGGATCGCATGCATTTCCAAAATAAAATCATCAAAATGGAAATGATATTAAACGCAATTAACTATTTTAATCAAAATATCTAACGTCATTAGTATATTTCTTAAGCTTAAAAATGTTAGTTTAGGTTTTGCTAGTATAAGTAGATTATGTATTCTAAAAATAAAAAACAGAAATATAAAAAAATGGCGTTTTATTTCATAAAAAAGTTATATAAGGTAAAATACATTCGATAATGCACAAAAACATGGTGAGTTTGTGTGGTAAAAACACTTTGGGTCTTCTTTGAGCAGTTTTGGGGTCTCTTCAAACTCAATAACTGGTTTTAAGGAGTATCTCCTTAAATATGTAGCTTTTTCCTTTCCTTTGATATAAACTGTATCCACTTTTTCTGTCAAGTTTTGTAAGATTTCGGAAAATTTATGAAGCGGAGTAAAACCTTCATTCCACGATATACAATGATGATTTTCCATCAACCAGTTGGCTTCCTTATGTAACTGTGGTGAAAGATGTTGAATCCCATAGGGTGGTTTAAAAATATAATGGGAAATTCTCGTTCCATCATAAGCGGCCAATTCTTTAGGAACAAATTTGTTGTTTTCCAATTTAAATCCTTGAACATCTATTATTAAATTCATATTGTTAAGTTGGAAAGCTTTTTAAAAATAATTTGTTTTTCACTATATAAACTTATGGCTTCTTTTAGTATTCTTAAATTTTTAAGGTGTAAACAAATTCTACAAGTGTTTTTTGAACACATTTCTTAAACTGATATCAAAATATGCAATAATTCGATTATATAGAGAAAAAATACTTTTTGAACATGCGCATTAAAACTGTTTCACTGTTTTAGTCAAAGGGTGGTATGAAAAAAGTTTATCATGAAGAATCAAACAGTATGCGGTCGTTTTTTCCGGTACGTCTTCGTGACATTCAAAAGTGATTCTCATTGAAACATTAGCACTCTGTGCAGCTTCTTTTTGATAAGAACAATCAATGTATATTATGGGTGATATCTCTTTATATTCTGAAGGGAGAAACAACGGTTCATTAGGAAGCTGATAGTATGAAGCCCTAAACTTAGAATACATTTCATATAAGGAAGCAAATTTGTTATTTTCTATGTCTACATACAAATCATTGTATGGATATCTTTCGGAATTTAAAAAAAACGTTAATATTGCGTATTCTAACATCATCAAATTTACTAATATTTTCATTTAATTTATCATTTTTATTTTTTTGAAAAGCAACTATAACATGTCGTGCAACTTCAGCTTTGGTTGATGTTTTAACTTGCCAATTATGTCTATTTGTTTTAAGCAATTCAGGGTACTCTATTAACTCCCATCTTCTAAAAGCTATTGGTATTTCAACATCTTTGTTAATGAGCTTTGACAAATTCAGTTCAGTAGGGATATTAACGGTTACGTGAGGCATATTCCATGTTAGTTTTGTGATCGAAATTTTTACTTTTTGACCAACAATATCATTAAAAACACAATTATTGTCAGAATTGGATCTTATTAAAACAAGTTGTTGTTTTGAGTTTAAGATTATTTTTCTATAGTCTTCAAAGAATCCCATTAAAATTTTGAGTGGAACACATACATTAAAATTACCCTTTTTATCAACCAAAATGCTCGATTTTGAAATATCCAATTTAGGAAACCAACCAGCGTTCTGCAATTTTTTACTTTCACTTTCAGTAAATGATAAATATCCTTTTAAAGTGGAAGTGGTTCCTACATCTCGAACTGAATCTATGGTTACATCGTTTAGATCATAACGAATTTCTTTAAAAAGATAAGCTATGGGATTGTTTGTAAATTTCATACTTGCAGAATAGGTACCATCATTAGTTAACTGTCCCTCAATAAAAAGAAAGCTTTCACATGGTAAAGTATAGGCTTCAATATCAGGTATAACAATTTTTATTTCATCATTATTATTTAACTTGTTTGGTGAAAAGGGATCATAAGAATACGTTTCATATCTTACTACAGAACTGTCTTCCAAAAGTTTTTCGGTAACGTCTAAAAAACTCATTTTGTATTTACTTTAAATCCAAGTGATTTTAAAAACCTATAATTTGTTGGTGTTAACCGTTTGACAGTTTTCCTCTTACTGCTTAAACAACTCTCTTTTTTTTTATTATATGATATTAATGGGTTATTGTAACGAAATACCATTATTCAATTTTTTTAATATGCAGTCTGATGGTAATAATTTCACCACCAAAATTTACAAGATCACCGTCCTGGTCAATAATTTTTAAAAATATACTAGTTATTATTTTAACGTTTACAGGAAAATAAATTAAATTTTCTGGAGCTTCTATTATCTTAAATCCAGGACTGACGCTAGGAAAGAACTGATGAATTACATGTACAGGATTGTTATTTAAATATGATCCATCAGCTATGCTGCAGTCGATTAATATTGCATTTACCTTAATAATTTCAGCAGGTTTTTGTGAAATATGTATTTTGTCAGCTGTGTAGAGATCATCTCTAAATCCTAAAATATTTCCTATAGTATCTTTACTAAAACGAATATCCTCACTACATTTTAAATGACAACGTAGGGTATTGTTATTGGCACGTAGTGTTAAGCTAACACCTTCTTTAGAAAGCTGATCTTGTAAATAATCCTCAATATCAGTCAATTCGTAGGCTCCTGATGGAATTTCAATGGTTTTATTACCATAATGAAATTTATTATTTCGTTCATCTATATTGGGTACCGCATTAAAAGTTTCAAAATTCGTAAGACAAACAACATATTCACCGTCATCTAAGTAAATTGGCGGATTAAATGAAGCAGACAACTCAGCCGAATTACCTGACAGAGAAATTGTAAGCGACATTATTGTTTTACAGTTGATGTAATACTAATACAAGTTATAAACTGTTGTTATATAAAAACTCTAAACACAAATGTCCACAGATAACTAAATCTTTTTGTTGATAATTTTTATGATTATACATTATAACATTATGACTACCATCACTTAAAAAATATTTAACAACCTCCAAAGGTGGTTTTAAATTTCCATAGCTATCAAAGTATGAAATTATGTTATTTTTTTCACATATCCAGTCCAGTGGGTTCCCTGTTTTTCTTTACTATCTAAATTGATTATACCACTTTCAAATTTTCTAATTTTTTTCGGTAAATCATTACGCATAAAAACCCCACGAAAATGTGGGATATTTTTTGAATATTTAAGAAGGTCAATATTTGTTAGAGGTCTGTGAGGTAGTCCTTTTATCAGTTTTTTGTATTTGATTTTAAAAACAGACCACAACCTTGTTTATAAGGTTTTAAATAAAGTCCTTTGCCAATAGAAATTTGTTCCATGGCTTGATTATGTCTTTTATCTTCAATAAGTTTATCTTTTGCCGCTTTGGCGTCATTAACAGCTTTTGCTATTCCCGCAGCTCCCCCACCCAATGCTCCAAGAGCTGAGAGAGCAGATAGCACAGGTATTATAAATGGTAAAAACCCTCCAATTTTTGGGACTGGAATAATTCTTTTCTTTGGTTGAATAACCTTATAACCTTTTAATGATGATAGTGCTGTTTTTGCAGCTGTGTTTAAGTTCTTAAAAGATTTACCAACTAAACTTTTGCGTGCTTGTTTAATAGCATTGCTTAAAGATATCCCCCTTCCTGTGTTTTTTCGTTTAACGTTACGTCGACGACGTTTTTTTAAACCCATTCCAAAAGTTGTTTTTAATTTCATTGCTCCAGTTACTCCAGTTGCTGCTATTTTTTCACCTAAACTTGCGTCAGATGCATTTATTCTCTCAGCTGCTTTTGAAGCAAGAACTTTGTCAGCCTTATGTCTATTTTTAAGATCTAAATTTTTTGAATATGCAATGTCATGTTCTTTGCAAGCCTCATCCAATTTGTTAATTCCTCGGTCGCCTCTTGCTAATCTCTTTGTTAGGTTAGTTCCCCCCCCACAGAAATTGTAATTTGGGATGTGTAGTTCGAAAGGTAATTTGTTGATTATTGTATTTAACAAACCCCTTCCTTTCTTTTTAACTGTTGGTTGTCTAATAACCTTATGTTTGTTCCGTACACGCATTATATATATATACTGACGCATCAAGTATTTTCTCTTACTTATATAGTTAAAATAATCATGCGAATAGTAAAACAAAATTTTTCACTTCCTATTAAAAATCATGATGATCAAAAAATTGATTTTAATAAGCATGGACAACTTTTTGGAGGAACTTGTAAAAGAGGATTGATCGTTGGTCCTTCAGGCTGTGGAAAAACTAATGTTCTCATAAGTTTATTAGAGGACAAAAATGGATTACGTTTTGAAAACGTTTATGTTTATTCCAAATCTTTACATCAACCAAAATATGAATATCTGAAAAAACTACTCAAACCAATTAAAGAAATTGATTATTATGAAAACAATGATGAAAATTAAATTATTTCACCCAGTGAAATAAAGGATAATTCAGTTGTAATATTTGATGATATGGTTTGTGGTAATCAAAGCAAAATACGGGATTATTTTTGTTTTTCTAGACATAAAAGTGCTGACTGTTTTTACCTAAGTCAAACCTATTCCTCAATACCAAAACAGCTTATAAGAGATAATGCAAATTTACTGATCATATTTCAACTAGACAACACTAATTTACATCACATCTATGACGATCATATTAATGTTGATATGTCTTTTCAAAAATTTAAGGAACTTTGCTCATTGTGTTGGAAAGAACAACATGGTTTTATTGTAGTAGATAAAGATTGTAATTTGAAGCATGGTAAATACAGAAAAGGTTTTGACACGTTTATTTACCTATAAATACCATAGAACTAAAAAATTGTATATCACTGCTTATGTTGACGTTCTAAGAAAACATGGATAGAAAAAAAGCAAGCGAATTAGTAAAAACAAGGAATGCCATAAAAAAGAAATTACGAGGCTTGAAATCTGATTTGATTGCATCCCATTCTAAAAGAGAAAAGGAATTGTATCCAATCACGAAACCATTGCAAGAATTTTTATCAAACGTTAAAACTACATCAAACATAAAGCAAGAAATAAAAAGTCCGCCTTTATCACCAAATCAATCTCAAAGATTTAACTCTACTATTTTATCTCCGTCTCAAAAATTACATCCTACTTCATTTCCTAAGAGAAGTACCTATCATGAATATTTACCTACCGGTGGTCTTACTTTTTTGGAAGATCAATTCATACATGATAATGATATGAATTCTAGTAATATAAGTGATACTACTATAAACCAGACTGCTAACGAAATAAGAGAGAGTTTTCAAAATTTATCTACCTTACCAGCATACAATGAATATTTAAATTCATTTGACGAACTTCCAAGAACATATATAGATGAATCAATTAGAGACCCTGATGATAAATTTGATCATACTTATGGGGTTTTTCATAATACAGACGAAGAAAAATTTTATATTGGAGACTCAGAGCTTAAAATTATCGGGAAAGACATTGAAGTAAAAAATATTAAATATTTAGGGACAGTTGGGTTATATGAATTGTTATTTAAAAAACATCCAGTGGGTTTCAAAAAAGAAGACTTGGAAAATTACATGGATATATTAAAAAGAACCAATGGCTACAAAAGAAATAAAGATTCAAAAGAACAAATACAATCAAGCAATACTTTCAAATATATGGATATTATTAGACCATATTTATTAAAAAAGGGTATTTTAAAACAAGACACAAGTCGTGCACGAACAACTTCATTTTCAAAACCTTTACCACCAAGAACAACAAGGTCAAAAACAAATACATTACCGTCAAGCAAAAAAGAGGGAGGTTCTATGATTTTATCCAACAAAAAAATAGAATATGTATATTTTGATGATCCCAATGAATTAGTTCAACGACTAAGACTTTTATTGGCATCGCAGGAAGCGGGAAATACGGGACATAACAACGAAATAATATCAATAATTGAAGAACTTAAAGAGGCTAAAATTATCCTATAAAAGGGTGTCAAAACGGATTACTTATTCATTACAAACAAAACCATGACTGTAGATAAGTTTTGGAAACATATATCCAAGCATAAAAAACCCAAAATTGACTTGTCTGATATTGAAAATAAAGTTTTTTTTAAATGTACAAAAACACATTGCACAGTTTGCTCCAACAGGCAATGTTTCACAAATTGAGATTGAAAAGGTGAAAAAAAGGATTAATACAAATGATATTAGTATTGAAAATATAAACAAAAAACTTAAACTTAATGATGATACAATCGAAACCATCGAAACTGATATTCAAAATTGTGTTGACTCATCTTCTTTAAACAGTCTAAAACAAGAAGTCTACAATATAAACAAAAATTTTTTTGTAAAAAAAGACGATTTAACAAAGGAATTAAATGAAACCCATCAACTGTTTAGAAAACAACAGGAAAAATTTTTAAATGAAAGGCTAGGTGACTTACAACAACAACTAAATTTAATTAAGGATGATAAGGATCTAATAATTAAAAATATTAATGAAATTGAAAACATAAACAAATACATTACACTTAATCACACACTTATCAATGATGTAAAAAGTAAGATTGATACCTGTATAGATAACTCCACATTAGAGAGTTTTAAAAAAGAAATCCAAGCAAACACTCCAGATATAAACATTTTGGTAAAAAAAGTTGATTTAGAAAAAGAAATAAAAGAAACTCAACAAAACTTTAAAAACCAACAAGACATTCTTTTAACTGAAAAACTATCAAACTTGGAAAATAAAATTATATCAAACATATCAGAGACTATATTTCCTAAAAATGAAGTAAAGGAAGTAATTGAAAAGATTAATTTAAACCAAGAAATTATAGAAAATTTAAAAAGCAAACTTAAGATTTATGATGAAAGTGTAAATAAAATTGAGGAGATTAAAGAACAAATTCAAAAAAAATTCGAGAATATTTTAAAGCTACCTACACAAAGTGATTTAAATAAAGTAGATAATAAATTTCGTGATGAAATAAAAAAAATTAAAGATCTCATGAGCGGTAAAAAAACTGATTCACTAGCAATAGAAAAAATAGTACAAAGCTATTTGGAAAAAAATCCAATTTTTAATGATTATTCGGCTATAAAAAGCACAAGTTCTTTAAACACCACTGAAATTGATTCTTTAAAAAAAAATTTAAACAATTTTGTTAAACAAAATGACTTTAAAAATATTCAAGAAAATGTGTTAAAAATCTCAGATATAAATCAACAAATTAAAGATTATAAAAAGAAAGGTGAAGAACATACTACTCAAATACATGATTTAATAGAAAAAAATAATAAACAAAAGTCAGATTTTGAAAAAAAGTTTGAAACGATTCAAAATGATATAAAAGATATAAATGAAAATATGAAAAATGGTTTAACTGAAAACATACTTGAAAAAATTAAAGATTTTAATAAGTTTATTGATGATAAATTTAAACAAGGACAGACATCTTATGAATTACTACAAGAAAAAATTTTAACAATTGGAAGATATTATGAAAACGAATTTTTAAAACTTAAAGTTACTTTTGATGAATTTCAAGATTCCATTCAAAATGAGTTAAATATTATAAAATTATCTTATGATGAAGGTATCAATTCCCTTGGTGATGTTTTAGAAAAAACCAAAACTGGTCTTGATAATGAATTTAAAGATCTTAAAGAATTTACTAAAAAGGAACTAGAATCAGTCAATGAAACTAATCAAAAATTTAAAGAAGAACTGAATAAAGAGCTAATCAAAAACGTTATAAAACTACAAAAATCAATTAATAATTTGGATGATGGATTAAGTCATCTTGATAAAAATATTATTAATTTGCAAGAAAATCTTCGGGACAATATAGCAGCTAAAGAATTACAATTAACACAACATATAGGCAATGTTGAAAACAATTTTAAGCAAGAGTTAATTAAGCTTAAAAATATGCTAAAAGACAATATAACCGAAAACTTTAATATTTTAAAAAATTATAATGATAATCTAGATAAAGCGTTCATTGAGGTGGATAAAAAATTGGTTTCTTTTCAAGAAGACATTCAAAAAAATGTAGAAAATATTACTAGGGTTGAAACAAATTTTAACCAGGAGCTAGTTACTGTTCAAAGTGGATTAAACAATTCTTTGATATCTGTTGAAAAAAGAGTTAGTGATAATGAAAAAAAAACAAAAAACCACACCAGCAAACTTAAATCATTAGAACAAAAGGTAAATTTATTTAAAAAACCAGATTCTTTTTATGGTTATTTACCATTAACATTTTTTGGAAAATACTCAGAAAATATACGAAAATTTTTTATAGAATCAAGCAATTCAAGTCAATATATATTTCCATTGAAGACTGGAATAATAGAATCAGCAAATTTTCAACCCAGAGATTTAATAATGGTTGTAAAAAATGAAGGTGGTTTTAAATCATACAACCTTGAAAAGGTTTTAAATGTTGAGTTAAAGAAAAATGATTTAATTTCTTTTGAAAGATTAATTAATAGTGACACCACTAATTTTCATGCAACGCTTTTACTTAAATATCAATTAAATTCGTAAGACATATCAGTACTACTCAAATATGGATCTAAAAAAGTCTGTTGTTGATGAGTTACATAAACCGGCAAGAAAAAAGTATCCCCGAAGAAAAGTCATTATTAAATCACTAAATGACCTTTGGCAAGCTGATTTAGTTTCAATGATTCCATATGCTCGATATAATAGAGGAAATAAATATATTTTGATTGTAATAAATGCGTTTTCTAAATATGTTTGGGCAAGACCTGTTAAAACTAAAGGAGCTGAACACGTAACAAATGCTATGAAATCAATTTTGGAAGATGCTAAAATTGCTCCAAAAAATTTGCAAACTGATTTAGGAACTGAGTTTCTAAATGCTCGGTTTAAAAAACTTATGAACGATTTCAACGTAAATCATTATAGTACTTTTTCAAATTTAAAAGCTAGTATAGTGGAAAGGGTAAACAGAACTTTAAAAAATACAATGTGGAAAAAATTTAGCATGCGTGGATCTTACAATTGGATTGATATTCTCAACGAAATTGTTAATGACTATAACCAAACAATACATTCTACAATTGGAATAAAACCAATCAATGTTTCTAAAAAAAATGAAAACGAATTATTTAAAAAAGTATATCGTCATACAAAAATAATAGATCCACTAAAATCAAAACTTAAAACAGGAGATTCTGTGCGTATTTCAAAATATAGGGAACATTTTTCAAAAGGATACACACCTAATTGGTCAAATGAAATATTTCTTGTGAAGAAAATACAAATGACCAATCCGATGACTTATTTGCTTGAAGATCAAAATAGGAAAGAAATTCAAGGAGGTTTCTACAAAGAAGAATTGCAAAAAGTAAAATATCCAGATGTTTATCTTGTTGAAAAAGTTTTGAGAAGAAAAGGAAACAAGGTTTTCGTAAAATGGTTAGGATTAAATAAAACTCACAATTCTTGGATTAATAAAAATAATGTATTGTAAATTTATTTCTAACAAATAAAGAATAATATTTTTTAATCATAGTTTTTTATTTAATGTTTGTAAACAACATATACCTTAAAACTACTTAATATTTTTATGACCCCAGGCTAATGTTTTAAAAGTTCCAGGAACAACACAACGCTTGTCATCTTGAGGTGATAGTGCCACTTTATTTTTTAGTTGTGTGTAAATATCATGAAGAATGGAACGGAAGCAATTCATTTTTCTGTATTTTGTTTCAGCATTTTCAACAACGTCTTGATAATCTTCTTTAGTAATGTTGTTTTGAATAACATACTTTTTCACTCCCTTTGCTTTTTTTTCAGTTCTAGTTGCTAACTCAACACAATAGGCCTTAGCACCTGTGCCATAAAAGCTTACTATAGGTTGACCTGCAAATTCGTCTTTCATACGACCCACTATAGATTGGTTTCTGGTAATGTTATGTAAATTGTCTTCGCTGTAATTTGATGTGTCAAACCTCTCCAGGTTTTCTTGAATATCTGAATAAAAATTATGGGTTTTAATTTCTAGTATTAAAGAATCAGTATCTGTGTACAGCAAAATTGCTTTTTCTCCATATTTGTTTTTTATATATTCATAATAAAAATCATACATTACTGTCTTGGATAATTCCAAGACTGAAAATCCAATATAAACGGGTTTATTGTATGTGACTTTTACTCGTTCCATTTGAATGGCAACCAAGTTTTCAGTAAAAATTGATGAGTTTTTAAAATTTGGTTTAGCAATTAATGTTTGAGCTCCTTGCTTTTTTCCAATATTTTGCCAATGTGTAATTAATTTGATATCTTCTCTTTTGTCAACGTTTTCCAGTGATTTACCATAAATTGCGTTATTGAGTAACTTAAAGAAATCTTTTTCAAACTGATTTTTAGAATTGTTTCGCAATTTAGTGTTTAAATCTATGTAAGATTTTAGGAAAGGTGACTGCTTAAATCTTATTGCTCTATGAATTTGAACCAAGTGTAGTCCGTTTCGAATAGCCTGTTGAAGATTTTTGTAATGCAAAACATAATTCTTTTTGTGATCCAAATTACATATTAACTTGTTATTTTTTGATTCACTCAAAAATGGAAATTCATTATGTTTCTCATGGAGGTGCTCTGGATAATCAATATCTGCTTCAAAAACATAGCCGTATTCGGAATTATCTGCTATTGATTGTAGATCTATTGCTTCAATTTCAGATTTAGTCACCCAAGTAAAATCGCCAATAGGCAAATACTGACTCATACTGTGACCGTAGAGATTTGTAGCATCTAAATACATTATAAATGTTTTTGGATTTTCACTATTATAATTTGGAACCAGTTCATTATTGGCTTCAGCTTTTCGCACACTACAATGACATATACCACCTCGAATATTATTTTTAAAAAAATGCAACATATCTATATCGGTAACTAATTCTAATTTAACTTCTGTACTTTTTAACATTGCATCCCAACTGAAACCAGGAGATGTATAGTAGTGGGCTGGATCTAACTTGTAAGTATTTAGAGATAAATTTCTAAATGACTCATAAAAGTCTGCTAAAATCAAGACGTCAGAAAATAAGTAAATTTTTGTAAAGTCCAATAAAGTTTCACAATTAAACAAGTTCCAAACGTGAAGAGCTCTGTTATAATCGGTAAGGCTTAATGGTTCTCCTTTTAACTTATCATAAAAGTTCTCAATAGTTGGCAGTTTTTTTTCATACAACTTATCGAAAGAATCCATATATGAATAGGGATAAATACCTTTTTTTCGTATCTCATTGAATTGATCAGGATTTTTAAAATGTTTTTTAATTTCGATACATTGAGAGGTGTCTAAACTTTCACCTAACTTTTCCAATGATGTTGATGCAAAACGAAATGAGTCGAGAAATCTAATTTTCATGTAAATATTTTTAGTTTTTCCAAACTCTTCTTTTTTGTCTACCAAAATTACTTTGGAAAATGAGATGTACTTTTCTTTAGTTTGTCCTAAAACATCAATTTGATCTTTTTCACAACATAATTGCTTTATAAATAAATGACTATCATAATGTGTCAAATTATGGAAGAACACTGGAATAAAATTTGGTATTTTGTAATTTAGATTACAAATACTGTGAGCTGCACCTCTATATTTTCCTGTTAGGTGATCATGATCTCTCACAATTTCATCTTCATTTTTAAAATTTTTGGAACATATGTGACATACTTTTGCTGATTTAAAATCAATGTTTTCATCACATGTTAATGGAGACATGGGTACAACACGTTTAAGATGCTCGTGGTAAATTCTTCTAACATGATTTTCAATTCTTTTGCAAAATTCCTCAGCAGCATCTTTACCAAAGTAGTATTCTATGGTAGATAAGGATTCATCATAAGAACATTTAATGAAAAAACAAAAAGCAAATGGTTCATGTTTAAATGTATTTTTTGTGTATGAAGTAAAATTATTATCTGGATCTACATAAGTCAGTGGTTTAAGGACGCACTCAAAATCAGCATAAATAACAAAAGGAACTTTAAGTTGCTTTTGAAAATTTTCAAACTGAAGTATATTTTCTGGAATATTTTCTCCATATTTGTTAGTTTTAATGTTGCTTGTGGGTAATGATGTTACTGTTTGGTTGCAATCATGTAATTGATGTTTTTGTAATTTTTCTTCAGATGTAAAATAAATTAGACATCCATCACAAAAGTACTTTTTATGATCTTGTCTATTAATCTGAGAGGATACTAACCTAGACATATCCTTTATCCAACAATAATGTTTGTTTTCATCATTACTTATCAATAACAAATTAATATGAGTAGGTAGTTTCTTCTTTGTGTAGTGCAAGGGGCCGACGACAACTTCATTCATTACTTTATCATTTTTGTAAATGCTTTCCAAACCGTACACATTTATAGATATTTGGTTAAGTTCTTCAAATTTTCTAATGTCTTTTAACTTGACAGGAAATTCAATACCGTCAAAATTTAAAATGTTATGAAAGTCAGGATAAGAACTGGTTCGATCACTATTAGTTTGAGATGGATATAAGGCACTAATAACACTCCACGCAAAACAACACTGATCATTATTTTTTAGGTTGATCACAGCTTTTTTTTTCAAAATATTTTTTGGCAACACAATGTAAGATGATGCATGTAATGGATTGTATTTGTTAATATTAACTTCTAAATATAAGAGTTCTTTTAACGCCCATCCGGATCCGTTTTCAGCAAACGTTGACATCTTCTCTTTGATTATTGATGCAAATTCACCAAAAATGTCTTTAACATTGGTTGTTTCTGTTACAACCTTATTTCGAGTATTAAATGATTTTGTTTCTAATATTTCCTTACTTGGTAAAACAAAACTTCCAAACACCTCTACATTTAACTTAATAATGGTCTGCTTTTTCACTTGTTCCATAACCAGTCTAAAAAATTTTTGTTTAACTTCATCAAAAAATTCATCAATATCAATAATTTTTCTTGATGGATACAGTATAAATGAAACTATCCTCTTTTTAAATGCTGCTGTTTTAATTCTTACGTATTCATCGTTATTTTGTTCCAATATTTTTCTTTTATGAAGGTTTGATCGTAAATGTCCACTAAGTTTATTTTTGATGTACCACTCCTCACATTCTTTACATTTTTTTAAAATTAATTTAGGTAGTATTTCACTATTTTTTGTTTTTAATTTTTCACAACTAACTTTTCTTTTCTTGGAAGCAGGTTCCGAGCAAGATGGTTTGTACAAACACGATTCCCGTTTATGTCTGTAAAGGTTTGATTTATATTTAAAATCTTTATTGCAATCGGAACATGAATTCATGATAGTACATAAATAAACTAAACTGGTAAAAGAAATAATTCCTTTTATATGATAAATAAACTGGTTAAAGGGGGGGGGGTATTTGGGTGGCAAGTCAAAATTTGTTATTATTCATGATTTATTCTATGGTTTGTAATATAGGTTTTTGTTCCTCCAAGACAAACTAAGCATGTTTCCGGATAAATTAATTGATACAATTTTTCTTCACATATAGCACACTTTAAATGATTACAATTCATTTTGTCCGTATAATGTAAATTGACATGCTTATTCTCACCCATAGGAGTATTAATTCCGTGATTGTAATAACAGTTGCAACACAACGCAAAAAAAATGTTTTCTCCTCCTTTGATGGCCACATATGATTGCATAACACACATCGATTTTTCCAGGTATCCCCGCTTTACAGTTTTATCTGATTTAATCATCCGAGTCCTTACGAGACCTGATCTTGCACATGTTCCCTGCTCTTGGTTCATTTCGAAACCTTCTTCTTCCTCGGGATTTATTGAACTATTTACGTCCATGTCCATAACCATCTCCTCCCTGCAGCTAACCAAATCTTCATACTTCTTCGTAAAAAACATGAAAACACCAGAAATCATTTGAATAAAACCAAACATTTTATTTTTTTAACAAAATATAAATCTCTATAACAAAATTTGAAACTATAAAGAATTTTCTACCAACTAAGACTTATATAAGTGACACCACCTCACCAAAAATAATAAGAAAGTATAAGAAAAAAGTGTAGTTTAATAAAGACAAAACCGGTTTTGTTCAAGCCAGTTACACCGGTTACACAGCTAATTTATTGTTACGGGTATTAAAAACCGGTCATGCCAGCTTTCTACCTTTAATTTTTATGTTGCTGTAACATTTGGTAATTATTACTAGTTTAACCGGTAACATCGGTTGTCAGGTGTAAGCTAAGAAAGTGTTGAAAACCGGTTACGCAGGTGTGATTTAATCCCCCCCAGAATTATATTGACTATAAGAGAACAAGACAATTTGGTTTTTAAGTCAAAAGAACTCTTAAACCATTTAAATATCTAAATCTAAAAATTATGAATTTTGAAGAAACCTTATCTGATATAAGTATCGACTCATTCGAAATTATTGAGATGTTTGATTTTGAAGAAACATCCAGTAATGGAAGTTCGATGGATAGTTTGTCATCGAATGAAGCCATCCTGAGTGATAACATCTTAATGGATATCAAATTAAAAATCAGAGAAACAGTAAATATTGACAATTGGTTAAAAATTGAAGCGAAAATAGGAACATGTTGTGTTACTGAAAACTACTATGAACTGGATACCAGAAAATATTGTGTTTCCTGCTTCTACGATACAGTGCCAACAATCACAGCAAAATTTTGTGAAGTAATTTCAACCCATTTTAGCGGGAATATCGTTAATTTAATATTTCCACATTGTTTTATTTGTAGTAACAATTTGTTTTCAGTAAATTTAACAATTTATTGTAGTATTTGTAGAAATTCTCAAATTTAACGAAAATAAATAATAGCAAAAAATGTTTGCCTGTATTTTTTTTATTTTATAGCGTTAAACTTACAATATTTAATCAAAAAAAAGGTAAATAATAAAATACATAAAAAACCTATAATAATGTAAAAATAAACGTAACTGCAATTCAACTCTGGTTTTTCTCTAGGTATAATTAACCAATCCGAATATTCAGTATAATTTTTTCCTTCGTATTTTATTTTGTAAAAATAATCACCATCCTTTAAAAGTTTTCTGTCAATGTAATAGGTTAAGTAACGTACCCCGTAGTTTTTCTCAAATAGTTTGTTTAAAGATTTGTAGCACCCATTAAAATCGTTCTTGTTTGAACTCAAACATATTTGAGCTGTTGGAAAGTTATAATCATACTCAATAAATAATGTATTGCCTATAAAGGCGCTTAGAATAACTAATGACGAAGCCTCCATTCCTATATAACAACTAAATTAAACAAAGTGTTACTTTATAATAAATACTAGCAGTCTAAAAACCATTTTGATTTGCAGCCGTCATTGAGTGAAATGGTAAATAAAAAGTGGTCTTTATTCCCACCAAGTTGCATCCAAATAAGATTCGTTGTTTTTGTGTAATTGAGGTAAAAACTTTCGCTTTTATATTAGTAGGATTCGTAGTTTTTTACACTGTGTAGCATAACACGCTTCCTTGCTTCCGTACTACAACATTTTATGATATTTCTCCGTTTTGTCACCCATACTAATTTGAAACAACTTTACCAAGCATGCGCTTATACCAAATGGGCTCCGAGAACATTTTTCGGCGGTACTGCGTAGGTTAAAGAACTTTCGCATTGCTGAAAGAATACGGCATCAAAGAGAATTCGTTGAAATTATAGTGCCGGGACGGTTTGTGATTAAAATAGCACTTGCAACACAACGCAAAAAATGTTTTTTTCTCCTTTAATAGCCAATAAGTTTTGTGTGATTTTGTGGTACCTACCGTACCGGACTTCTGATATCCAGTAGGTAATTACACTAGTTGTTAATTTTATTTAAGTTATTAGTATTTACCTTACCGCTATTTACCTAGATAATAGACAAGACATAAAGAAGTTTTACAAAGATTGTATAAACTAAAGTGTAATAAGGTTGATTCTTGACTTTTTAGTTTGATACAAAAAACACCTGTTTAATTTTGTTAAATAAAAATTTTAAAGGCTTCCTCTTCCCCTAGATCCAGCTCCATGCACACAGCTGGTTTATTAGCCATCTATACATAGCATTGAGGCTATTATGATCGTCAAAAAAGTTTTTTATTTTTAATCAAAATAAGTTATTTGGGTCAAAAAAGACTTAAATACAAAATTTTGTCATAATGTCTGTCTGTCCGTCTGTCTGTAACACGATTACTCAAAAAGTGCTAAACCGATTCATATCAAATTTCGCACAGAAATTCTCTGGCAGCAGGCAATGAGCTGATTAGTTTTTTTGGTTGGGTGGGGGGTTGTCAAGAGGGTAGGAGGGTTGATTAAACTTTTTAAAAAAATCGTATTTCACAAACCTTAGCAGCTAGCGATATGTGGTTTTCACAATAAGATAGATAATTGCATTTTCAATAGAAAATAAAAAAATTTTTATAAGATTTTGAAAAAAACTTGATTTTTTAAGGGTTCAGTTACTCAAGTTTTAATGCACAATGGATAATTTTGACTTCTGTCTCTACTTTTTGAAGAGAAATTGACAGAAATAGAAATAAAAAATTAAGTATTGTACATTAACACTTGAGTAACTGATTCCTAAGATTTTATGGATGGTTATACCTGCCTGCTGACGTCATTCCTTTTTTGATAACGTTAAATGAAAGTTATGTTGCGTTATATTAAGATATATAATAAGACTAGGTATAAATATATAATAAGACCAGGTAGAAACTTGTTGCAATATTTTTATTTAGGATTAATTCACGAATTTTTCACATAAAATCAAATCTTTTTCTAAAATGGCCAATGCTTCTTTACTTTTTTCTAATTTTTTTTTATATTTTTTAATTTTTTTTAAAATTTCTTTTTTTTTATTAATTTTTTCCTGCCTAAATTTACACGATATTTGTAAAAAGGTATTAACCTCCTTTTGGTATTGTTTTGTTTTTCTGTTTTCTTCTTCAACGTCTATAATAATTGTTAGGTTGTTTTCACTTTCTTCTTCATCTTCCTGTTCTTCTTCTTCTTGCTGTTCATCTTCTTCCTGCATTTCTTCCTGTTCATCTTTTTGTTTATTTCCCTGGTCTTCTTCCTGTTCTTCTTCTTCTTGCTGTTCATCTTCTTCTTCCTGTTCTTCTTCTTCCTGCATTTCTTCCTGTTCTTCTTCTTCCTGCATTTCTTCCTGTTCATCTTTTTGTTCATTTCCCTGGTCTTCTTCCGGTTCTTCTTGTTCCTGTTTTACAGGCGTTGAGGTCCAGAGAGGGTTGAATGGGGACTTTATTCTGACGTTTTGAAGTATTTTTACTTTTTTGGTATTTGTCCCCCACCCTATCGGTTTCACTTTTGAAAAACTCCCATCAAGGACCTCAACGTCTGAATCTTCCTCTGGCTGTAGAACTTTCTTCATCAGCTTCATATTTTTTTTTGCCAATGGCAGACTTAAATTTAATTTTGGTACTTTCATTTTGCACTTCTTAGTAAACTAAAGTTATTTCTTAAACTGAAGCTATTTAAAGCAACTTTCTTGATCCCCTCTTCTTACATTTTATCTGTGCTTCCATGTAACTTGGTAGATGTTTTTCTTAATTCGCAAATAACGGTTTATATGCAATTTAAAAACTTGACAGAGGTACTAAATAACAGTTAAAATAAATGATGACCATAAAAATCGAGAAAGGTATTACATTTATTCATCAGATAATAAATGACCGGTATAAAATTCGTAAATGGACTCTTGAGTAACGGTATATGCAATTTTAAAACTTGACCCGCTTTTCGAGATCGTATAGGTACCATAAAAACTCGAGCAGGACCTTACATTTATCAGATAATTAAGATACCGTAATTTCATGAGAAATTTTGCAGCTGTGTCCACCAAAATAATTGCAGAATGCACCGCACCTGTAAATTCCGTTACAGATATTTTTTGCAAACCCATCTCAAGACACTAAAAATAAAATGGAACGAAATATATTTTTATAAATGTGATTTTATTTCCATAAATTATACAATATCAAAGCATTTATAACACTTATTATTGAAAACCACTTTTGAATTTTCTTTTTATAATTTTGTTTGTGTTTCAATTCCCTATTCTGCCACATCATTTTACCATATTCACAATTTGGTGATAGTTTTACATGTTCAAAAAAAGGACAGTCTGTTTTTACAAAATTGTATATCTGCACGTCACAATAGTGGCACTCTACTATGTCCTCTTCATTTTTATAGAAAAATCCAGACAAACTCAAATCTTCGGGTTTTAATACGCCTGGCCAATTTCTAAATGTGCTTAATCTATTTTCATTTGATTTCATTTGTTGTGTGTTGGGTACATCATAACTTTCAAGACACATTGCTAAATAAAAGCAAAGTAGATGACTGATAAAGATTTAATTTTTTATCACTTATAAAGTTTTAGACTATCCCCTCCCAAAGAAATTTGACCCCACCCCAAATGTAGCCGACTCTCTGGATTACCTAATAATTTTTTGAAACCTCTGAATTTATGTAATAACTATAGTTGTGACCTAGTTTACTGCAATACATCTGTAAGACAAAAAGGTGTGGTTCAATTTATCACCTACTTTCTAACAGGTTTTTCAAGGTATTGCCCAAGACATTTGGATCCCCCCATCCCATGTGTGAATCTTTGGCTCTCAAAATCCCTATGTTAATTCTTATGGGCGAATCTTTGAATCTTGAGCCAGAACCGGCGAAAACACCCTACTGGTGCCTGAGACATACCGTATAGAAAACATATAAAACCTGGTAAAACGTTATAAAATCTCGTAAAACTCTTCTAAAATGCATTCGTTGTAAGAAGTCCGCTAAGCAATAAAACCTCTTGAGCAGGTAAGTCGCTGGTTCTCAAACAATAAATTACATTTTTGTAACACGACGAATTACATTTTCTAAATAATAGCAGTTTTTACATCTAGTGGCTAAAATAGTGCTTTTTTACAAGGGTTGGTTTAAATAACAAGCGCACATGGTTTGGACATTTGTAAACAGAATCATTTAAAGTTAATAAAAAATAATTAGGTAAAAAAAAAGATTATTTCTTAGCTTTTAGAGTATTTAGGCAAATTAGTTTTACGAATTCTTTTTTTATAAAGTTTTGTTTCTAAAAAGAACCGATATTGCAGTCTTGCGATAAAACGCTTCTACTTATAAATAGTCTTCCTATGCATCTGAAATATCATCCATGCTTTCAGAATCATTATCATCATCTGTAATAATTAACGGTCTTACTTCTTCTATAACCTGTTCTGTCTCATAAGATTCAAAAATAATTTTTTCCGCGTGTTCAATGCATTTCCGCCATTGTTCTTTGCCCACTTTGCTAAGTGCCTCCTCCCACAACTTTATAACGTTAGGCTCACCGATATTTTTACAGGCATGTTTGTCATAATAATTTTTGCTAATACCCCATACAAATTCAATTGCATTGTAATGGCAAAGGTAGGGTGGTAATCTCAAAACTTGATGTCCATATTTAAGGGCTAATTCGTCAACAACATATTTTTTTTTAAATGGCTGCTCTTTACACTTGCTTAAAAGATCACTTTTTAAAAATAAATTTTCATGGTTTATGTTTTTCTTTGACAACCACTCTCTTATTTCCTCTTTTTTCCACCTGCTTGTAGGAAATTTCTCTTCGAGTCTCGTATGGTAAGACGCTTTGTCCAAAAAAATTAAGGAAGGGTTTTCTAAACTTAGCAATGTTTCGATTCATCCTGCCAAGACGATTTTGTTGAAGTTCCGTGCGCAAATACCCATGTCTCCTCAAGAAAAACAACTTCCCTTGGCAATTCCGATTTTTTGTTTTTTATGTAATCTCTTAAAAATTGCCTTCCTTTGACACAATATTGGATTGCTCGCAAAGCTGTTGTTCGTTTTTATATTTAAAGCCCATCTCTTTTAAAATTTTGGACAAACTGGTAATTCCAATATCGCAAAGTTGTTTTTCCTTTATCTTTTCTAGAATAGCTTTGAGGGTAACATATTCCTTTGACTTATACATATCATAAACAATATTTCTAATCGATAGTTTAATCCCTTGGGATAGAGTTTTTGAATGCTGTCGAACCCTTTTATATGGTCTGTCCAATTCCTCTTCACTCTTTTTTCGAAGTCTTCTTAAGTTCTTATCTGAAAAGACGCAAGCATCAGACGTTCGTTTTTGCACTGTCAAAAGATACTAACGGGCCTGAGTTATTTTTTTCTAATGTAAAATCATCATCATCATCATCATCATAGGCAATCACTCGATACCGAGTATGATTTTCCTCTATTCTGTATCGTCGCTATCTGTTGTGCGTTTTTTGATGGCTATGTAAGCCAATTCTCGAGCCGCACACCCTTCCACAGTCCTGGCACACCCAGTCTCCGGCAGCAGAAGGGTGTTGTTGGTCATCCATTCTTCCATTTTGTCGCTCCTTTCTACGTTCTCTCTTTTCCGTCTCTAGTCTACGTCGTTGCTCTTCAAAAGTTTGTGCTCCCTCATAGACTGTTCGGCGCCATGAAGCCCTATCGTTTGCCGTGGTCTCGAAGTTGTTTATATCGATGTGACCCTTCATCATATTGCCTTTGAGAACGTCCTTGTACCTTTTTTGTTGACCTCCTTGATTTCTCTTTCCCTCCTTCAGTTGTCCATTAAATATCTGCTTTGGGAGTCGTGTTTCGGACATGCGGATAATGTGACCAGTCCAACGCTTCTATACTAGTTGTTCTGGCTTATGTTTGTTCGTCGGTCTTGCCATTTGATTCTCAGTATTCGTCTTAAACAACTTTGGTGATATTTTTCTAGTCGTTTGATATGCCTTCTGTAGGTGGCCCACGTTTCGCATACGTATGTTAGAGTTGGTATTATAACTATGTTGTAGACACGAAGCTTGGTGCATTGATGTCGTGATTGTTGAAGACTCTCTCCGAAAGCCGTCCGAACGCTGCGCTAGCACATTTTAGGCGATGCTGTGTTTCTGCGTCAATAGTTACATTTGATGATAGGTGGCTCCCAAGGTATGGGTAATGTTCCACGTTCTGCAGAGGATGGCCATTTATGGAAATGTTTTGGAGTTGGCTTGGGGATTCGTACCTGGTTCTGATTGGTGAAGAATTTGCGTTTTGACAAGATTGACCTCTAGGCCAATGCTTTTGTAGGCTTGGTTAAATGCGTTGATTACCAGCTGTAGACCTTCCTCTGTAACGTAAAATAACGTTCCACTTGTAATACCAAATTCATTTTCATTCAACTGGAGATAAACACCTTCTAGACGTTGTGTCACCTTGCTGAACATTTTCCATAACTTTGCTTTATAACTGCTTTAAATTCCGTAATTCACACACAATAAGAAACAAACTAAAAGCAAATAAAAGCATACCTACTTATTTAAAATAGAACATACCATCCCCAACTGGAGCAAATTTTAATTATTTCTTGGAAAATAGTGATTATTAGCATTGACGACAGCTTTAGATTTACCTATAATGACCGCAAAATAATTAAATTCTCGGAAAAAATACCTGTCAAAATCTTTAACTTACTGACGGAAAAAGTTTTTCAAAAGTTTAAGTGAAAAATAAAATAGAAATATTTATCGTGGTATAAGTATAACGCGTAATTCTTAAATAATTTTGTTTTAAGACCGCTGATTTAGCCCATTTATATTTTGCCGAATACAGTGAACCAGTTGGATGTCTGGTACGATCAAGTACAGCGAGGGCATTCTAACTTAACTGACTTACTTTTCAAAAAGCGATAACATCTTTTGATTGATACAGCGAACCGACTTGACGTGGTTTGACGCGGACAGACATTCAACGCTGGAGTTTTCGGACACACCCAACTTTAACAAAAAGTGTCATAATTTTAGGTGGAGTTTTTAAACCAACCTTAATTTTTGTATGTGTATCTTTTGATGTCAGTTGCAATTACTCAATAATGGAAGAAATAACTAAATTTGTGATTCAAGTTCAAATAACCATAACAGCTCTTATAAAGTAACTGACTAATAATCCTCCGTAGTTAACCGCGTCCACCCTGTAAAACGATAACCACGATTTCAGTGATAAATGTGTGCGTAATTAGTGTTCTAAAATTATAGAACATCAGTTTCCAAATCAAATAAACATTTTAAAAGTTTAATTTTACACACCCGTGCAATTAATTTGGTGTAAATACACCGTCTAACCACAGTGTAATATAAGTAGACTGTGGTCTAACATAAATCCAGACTGAAAGACTGTTTTGAAAACGATTTAAATTTGCAGTTTTCAAAACGTTTTTAATCTTAGGGTTGGATCGAGATCGAAATAACGATTTGAACCCAGTGGCGTAGCCAGAAATCAGATCTGGGGAGGGGGAAGACTTTGTCATTTAATAAAACTCACGTACCTATTGCAAATTTAAAAAAATTAGGTAGTTAGCGGCGTCAAGTGGCCGCTAAAAGTTAGGGGTGTGGGGGGGGGGGCGGTTTTATAGGTGTTGGGTTAGTGTGTACAAAACAAAAACACTTATTTTGAATAGTCTCAATTGCAGATTTTTTCAAAATTAAGCCGAGTGAATTTCAATCGTAAAAACAGTTCGTTTAGTTAAACAGATAAACCGCACATCAAAAATTAACCAAATTTTTCACCGCGGAGGGTTCTGGTATCCCCACAGACCATTCGCGTGGATTTTCAAAAAAATGTTTTTTTAGTTTTTTAAAATAATCGATAATTTTTACCGTGAATTAAACATTTTTAGGGTACGTAAAATTACCCTGTCAAAAAAAAACGCATTAAACCTCATAAAAAATACACCTGATTTTTACCATTTTTTATAAGGTTATAAGCTTTTGTGAGACAAAATTTTAGGATTATAAAAGTTTGTAATAATTTATGAGGTATGTCTTTGATTTAGGTAATTATTTATGTGGTTTCATATGTGTGATTTTTTATGCGATCCTATGAACATTTATGATGTTCTATGAGTTAAAAACAATTTTTTTTATAAGTTTTAAATAGATTTTATAGTCAGACAAACTTACAACATTTTATAGCCTGCCAAAAAAACTTTATTAAATCTCATAAAAAACACATTTGATTTTCATCAGTTTTTTCGACCACCTGAAAACTAATTAAAAAAGCTATACTTAGTATACTTACTTACTTCTACAAAAATTTTTTGACTCATGATCCCATGCATGTCGCCCACCGGAACTTATAAAACAAAACTATAATCACATGATCTGTCGTAAATACTTTTACAACAAAAAAAAAATAGTTTTTGGCTTATGAAATCTTGTAAGATTTTATAAACAAGGCATGAAACAGATATATGACATATCTTACGAGGGAAGAAAGATTTTTAATAAACTACCAAACTCTATAAAATCATTAGCTACTTTAAAACTATTTAGAAAAAATCTTAAAAAAGTCTTACTGGTTAAGGCATATAAGCGAATTTTACAGCAATCCACCAAACTAAAAATCTCATTTATTAATATTTTATTCACAAAAAAATTAATTCCATATTAACTATTTTACAAAAAAAAATTATAAGCCTTTTATATAGTGTTTTTAGTAATTAATGTTTTTCTATTTATATGTCATTGTGTTTTTTTTCTTTTTATTTATTAATTTATGATTTATCTACTTGTTTGTTCTTATTTTCTTTGTTGTATTGTCTGTTATGCTTTTTCCCATTTTGATAATTTGTTTTGTTTGTTCTTTTCTTGTTTCTTTGTAGACTGTCATTTTTTTTTAATTATTATTTTAAAGTAATTTTATGTGTTTTTATATAACTATTGTTTAGGTTAAGATTTAGATGTAGCATGCTTCGTCTATGAATGTTTTTGCTTTTGACAATAAAGTATTTTTCAATTCAATTCAATTCAATAGAAATTTATTAAAGTAACATCTCTCCCACAGCTCCTGGCGATAAATAAGTACTTATACGAGAACAATTTTCTATTAGATATGTAGATATTGTGCAAGCACAAGGAGTGTTGTTTTACAATGGGTTAGGTCGTCATAGTTTAGGTTAGGTTATAAGTTTAGTTTTGACTGTATATTAACCTCTATTACAATAGTTTTTTACTTCTGCTACTATTACTCAAAAAATCTTTTAAACCTTGAGGAATTGTCATAATAAAAATCATAAAATATTGTAAACTTTACAAGCCAATGGCCAATGGCTGATGAAATATGATGAACTCCTTATGAACCCCTATGCGAGATTTGTATTTCACTTTCACTAGTCAAACATTATAAAATATCATAAGTTTATATGAGCATAGATTATGAAAACTTATGATGTTTTATCTGTTTTATGAGGTTTTTTTGACAGAGTATGTAAAAAACTATGCAAAATCTCGTGAATGCTTCCAGGACAATGCTTTAAACTTTCACCGTACAAAATTTGATACATATTTGATTAACAGTTTTTTAGATTAAATTCATCCTTAAATGCCCGCAGGCCAGTGACACCAGACACCAGCTCTCAACTCACAGGACGTGGCCTTGTTGAAAAGAAAATATTAAACAGTAAAACACTGAAGTTGAAAAAAATACGGGAAAATATAGTATTCTAATAAGGTGCGACCAGCATAGGAAGGCATCCGGGGTATCCGTACGAGGGGGATATTCAGGCCAATTTAAGAGAGAGTAAGGCAACATTCGCCTAATAAGACGGATATAACAATGAGCTTCAGGCTACTGCGAACATAAGGGAAATCAAGTCCAATTTACTCTCCGTGCAGTACGACTGAGGTGGATTCGAAGCACGCTGCAGTGTTAAGTTTTGGAAATTGATTTTGTTTTTATATTTTGTTTTATTTCTGCCTTGCTCGAGAAACAGATTGGTAAGTTTTATAATACATTTTTAAAACTAAAAATGGATGTCTGCGAAGTTGCCGAAAAAGTGCAGATGGTCAAATGGTACTATCAAGGCAGACCATTGGGACTTATCCAAGCATTTTTTTTGGAGAATTTCGTAAATCGCCCAGAACCTAGTTTATCAACGATTCATAGGTTTGTGCAGAATTTTGAAGTTTGGTTGTGTAGCGCCAAGAAACCATAAAAAACCCACTGTTTTGAATGACGAGCAGGAAGTACGAGATGTGATGATTTGCGCTGCAGTGGAGGAAAATCGAAAGTTAACTAGCCACCAAATTGCCGAAGCATTTGATACGTCTTCAGCCACTGTCTTACATGTTCTCAAAAAGAATGGTTATCATTCTTACAAAGCGTCAAAAACGCAAATTTTTCTGTAGGACAACTATCGTCGTATGGAATTTTGCGAAACAATGATGGAAAGGGCTAATCGTGATGAAAACTTTCTGAGATCTATACTTTTCACAGATGAAAGCACTTTTCCATTATTGAATCGTCATAACCCAACACACGATCGATATTGGTCGAGTGAAAATTTGCATTTGTATTTTGACTTAAGAACACAGTATCCCCAAAAACTAAATGTTTGGGGGGTATTGTAGGGGAACACGTAATTGGGCCATTTTTTATTGACGGCAATTTGAATGGTTTCAACAAGATCACAATGTTGGCCTTGTTAGGGAATATCTTGATAATGTATTTCGTAATCGGGTTATAAGTACACGAGGAATTATTTTATAGCCAGCTCGATCACCCGATCTTGCTCCTAATGACTTCTATCTGTGGAGTTATATCAAAAATAAAGTTTACGGGCATGAAAGGGCTAATAATTTGGAAGAACTTCGGATTAAAATTGAAGAAGCTTTTCAAACTATCACCCCTAAAAAACTCGGAAACGTTAGAAGGGGGTTTTATAATAGGCTGGGATATTGTCTAGCCGAAGAAGGAGGACTTTTCGAACATTTGCTTTAATTTTTTTTTCACTGGGAGAATCTTTTTGGTTTTTAGAATGTATTATTTTATTTTGAGAACTTGCTTTTATTTTGTTTTTCCTTATTATTTTCATTGTAACACGTTGCTAGTAATTAATCTGAGCAGTTGAAAATAAAACGCTCCAATTTATCAGTGACAAAAACCAGAAAATTACGTTATAAAAATTTGCGTATTTATTGACCAAGTATTGGTTGCTCCACTGATAGGTGTGCGGTGTCCCTACATGTACGTACAGTGGCAAATTGGACTTCTTCCGGCCTATGTTCGCAGTAGCCTGAAGAGCTCTGTAGATAGATGTAGATGTTTTCTTTTACAAATTCTTTCTGTGCGCATTCCTAGGCTGGTCGCACTTTAGGTTGAAAAACGCTATTTTTTTACGCGTTTGAAATATTGTCAAGAAAAAAATTGTTTAAAAGGTCAAAAAAGTGGAGGGAACATCGACGTATTAGTACATCGTTGGAGGGGACTATGTGTGACGATTAATTTATTGTACATTGTATTAGACCCTCTGGGAGGGGGGGGGGCTGTTGAACCATACCATGAAAACGGGAATCGAATTTACACATACATATTACGTGGGTCGATGAATAGACAAAAAATGGGTCGTACTGGCTTATGGAACTCAATGGGTCCTATCGATTAGAAAAAAGAAGAAGATACTGTCAACATAATCTTACTTTACCTTAAAAAAGTTGTATTTGGTTTGTGTTTGGCTAGAGAGTGAGATGAGAATAATGCTGGAGGCCTAATATTTTCGCCATTACATATACCACTATTGACAATTATTTAAAACCGGTTTCAAATCCATTTAGAAACGAATTGAATGAACTTGAAAACCCATGCGAAATAAATTTTCAAAACATATTATTGAAAACGAACTTAATACCATTAAAAAAAAGCATTTTTTATTATAAAAAACAAATTTTAGTTTTAAATAAATTAATTTTTTATTTTAACACAAATACAGAAAACATAATTTGAGATAACAGATCAGATCAGATTAGAGATTCATAAGTATTTTCTAATAGGAGTTTAAAATTTTTCTATAAAGTTCTCAATAAATATCTCTTGGCTTATGTATTTTTTTTACTTAATAACCTATTAATTATTGTATTGCACAATGTATCATTTTTATATTTTGTTTAAGAACTAAAGAATACAAATAAAACTAAAACACTAAAAATATGGAGACTTCACACAAGTATTTTTAGTTCTATTACAAAAGAGAAGAGAAAAAATTGTTTAAAAAACATTGTGCACGAGAAAAAATTAATCTGTTCAAATTTACTAACAAATTAGTCAGGCGTATCAAGAAATAATTAGCAGGCACATATTATAAACACCACTAAAACGGTTTTAAGCGATAAATCTATTTTATTTTAAAGCGATTTATCTCTTTATAGCCGATTTTAGAGTTCGTATAAACACTTTAGCGCATTGCTTCCAACTTGAAGAAATACTCAACCCTGGTTTTACCTAAAAATCTGTGGTTGACTAAAGTATTGTTCATACAATGCATAGTTTTAGTCTTTGGTTTAATTTTTATTACAGTCTTAATCATAAAAAAGTTAAAACTACTGTTTCTTAGTCACAGTCCTTAGTAAAAGTTGACAACCTAACTTTTATAACTAAAATTACGACTATTACTATAACCAATATAAATGCGCATGCGCGAGTTCCAAATTTTAAGTATGGCGTCCAACTATATTGACAGGAATGAAATCAACATTTTCAAAAATTTTATACAGGTAAATTAGAAGCAAAAAACAAGTTGCTAGGTGTTTAGTAGGTTCCAAAAGAAACAATTTCTATTAAACCTTACTTTGTTTAGAAACAAACTACAAAAAATAAAAGTAAATAAAACAAAACATCAAGAAAGTGAGGTTAAATGCACTTCCTTAGTGTCTGTTATGACTATAACAAAGACAAGTATGAACAGTGAACAATTTTTAAGACTAAAATTATGGTAACACTTCAACAAAACCAAATACTAATCAAGTGACTAAGCCTGTGCGTTGTATGAACGATCCTTTAAGTATCGTTCATAATTTGAATAGTCATGGCAATAGTCGTAATTTTTGTTCTAAAGCGTGCTCTGTCACGGTCTTTCTTGTTAATAAGATTGTGGCAGAGCGTGTTTTATAACAAAAATGCAATAACTATTTCAATTATGAACGATACTTTAGTTATTTTATTTGTTTTCTTTTTATTTAAAACCCTCCTTTTATAAAACCGGTTTTAAGCCCGTATAAACGTAGTAAATTTTAGTAACACTTACCGCGTTCGTTTACTCAATAGGTAGTTTTTGGTCGTGCCAATTTACAGCCTGATAACTTCGCCGACAACGATAACTTTAACACTATTTGACAGTTCATAATAGCCTTTTTGGTACAGATTTTACGTTGACGGTCCCGTTATTTGACGTTTGGATATTTTAGCTTTTGTTTTCAATTTTCAAAATAAAATTATTTTAACCATCCAACATCTCGCGTTGTTTGACGACGAAAGTTGTTTAAATTCGCTGGGTGTGGTTGTTTATGATATGCTTCATACGCCAGATACAGTCCTATGTTATCCTGATAATTCCTAATAAGGATGAAACAGGACTGTAGGTTTCTGGACTATTCATTAGATCTTGGAGGCCTAGTCGTAATGAATTGAAAAGCAAAATGTGTGTCCGATATGCCACGAACGGAACGAAAATTATTTTACTGTTCCGAGTCAAAATTTATACCTTCTTAATTAAGTTCCGAGAAAGTAGAGAATAAAAAGTACCCAAATTTATTGCTTTTATTTAAATGCGTTTTAAAGCAGATAAAGGTACCTTATAAAGAACGCTCAAACAGAAAAACACGCTTGGTTGTATCTTGGGTATACTGAGCGCAACGCCATCCTATCTTATTTAATGGAAGCTCGCCAAAACATAAATCCGCATGTCCTACATATACCTCAAAATTCTTATTTTAACTTTTCCCTACGTTTGCGGCATTTCACGGCAGTGGCCAATAGCGATTTTTTTTCCTGTTTACAGTGGACTTCTACTTAGGGGGCTTAGCGTATTCCGTAGGACTTTTGATGAAGATTTTACGAAACCTGTTTTAATCGCCCCAAAAATGCTACAGTCAAAAAGTAGGGTTAGGGAGTCAATTTTTTTTCTTAAATTCAGATTGTTTAAGCTAAAGCAAATGAAATTTGGCATATATGTTGGCCTTTCGGCAGCGTACCCTCGTGTATCATAAAAAAATGACATATGCGGCCCGAGGGAGCAACAGTTCATACTATTACCTACAAGTCTACTGTAGCGAAAAAAATTTCGTGACTGTTAACAAGGCCCTTAGGTTAGGGGCTAAAAATGTTGTCGATTTCAATTAAAAAATTATGTTTCACTTATCTTTCAGCTAATGTCAACAAAAATGCGCCAGCAGGGGCGCAGTGGACCATTTCTCAATTTTAAATAGCCCCAACTTTTCACCAGCCCCAAGGGGCTGTAAGGGGGAGAGATCTAATTTTCACCATTTTCATATTCCAGAAAACACTCCATATGCATATTTAGAACTCATGAATTTGGTGTAACAAATATTATGAAATATAAAAATCTCAAACCCCAGGGGCGACTCCTAAATAGGGACTAAAAATCTCGAACAACTTGTTCAAAATTACTATACCAAATTCAAAAAGTGCAAAATTTTTTGGCAATACAAGTTCGAGTCAAAACACTTACATTTTAAGAGCCTATATTTTTTACATCCAACTTTGCCCCAACCTCTAGGGGCCGTACAGGGGCAAGATTTTTACCATTTCGATATTCCAGAAAAGCACTCAATATACACATCTAAACCTCATCAAAAAGTGTGCATATGGGCATATTGAGTGTTTTCTGGAATATGAAAATGGTGAAAATTAGATCCCGCCCCCTTACAGCCCCTAGGAGCTGGGACAAAGTTGGGGGTATTCAAAATTGAGAAATGGTCCATTACGCCCCTAGCGGTGCATTTTTGTTGACATTGGCTGAAAGATAAGTGAAATATAATTTTTTTAATTGAAATCGACAAAATTTTTAGCCCCTAACCTAGGGGCTTTGTTAACAGCTACAAAAATTTTTTCAGTGCAGTTCAGACTTGTAGATAATAGTATGAACTACCAACTGACTGAGATTCAGATGTGGAGATGCATTAGCATAGAAGGTCTGAGGAGATAGTTTAAAAACCCATTTTGACCCCTGTTGCCCCCTAGGGGCCACATATGTAATTTTTTATGACACACGAGGGTACGCTCCCGAAAGGCCAACATAACTGCAAAATTTTGTTGCTCTATGTCAAACCGTCTGAATTTAAAAAAAAATTGACACCCTAACCTTACTTTTTGACTGCAGCATTTTTAAGGCTGTTAACAAGTTAGGCAGTATTGGTGGGTCCATTAGTAATCGATTAAAATAAGTTTCGTAAAATCTTCATCAAAAGGTCGACATAAGCCAAATTTTATGCCCCACAACTATTCGGGCTTTTTTCAAGCTCCAGCATCCATGAATTCTCACTTGAAGGTGTGAACTTATCATCCACGTCTAGGTTAAACCTATCCCTCCAAGAAGTATAGATTATTTGACCCCCCACCCCAACCGCTCACCAGACCGGTCTGATGAGCAACCCCTAGGAAGGCAGTTTTCTTTTCCTAGAAGGATTTACTTTGGCCTAAACCTCTTTGTCGGGGCAACACTTCTCAACTAAAAAGCTCAACTCATTTTTGGTTTAGTATCCTTTGGCCTACTATCGGTGCCACATTGACACCTAACTGACAGAAAGTCCATGTTTTATCTGTCAATTTGGTTAAAAAATCACAGTAGGCTAAAGGGCTCCGAGACGGCAGGAGTTAACTGGCTTTTTAGTTGAGACGGTGTTGGTCGGGGTTAGGGATCTTTCACGTGCTCTATCAATAAATGGATCACTCGGTACCGTCCTCTTCGAGGAACGGTATGGAATCGTGTTAGCCTGCCTTCTAGCTAACACAACCTACTCCGCTCCATACGGCGTTTTCCTTAATCTTACAAAATTATGTAAGTTTATAAGAAAACGTCCAAGTAGACTACCGACTGCCCCGGTTATCGAACCCGGGTCTCCTGGTTGATAGACCAGGTATAGACAGGTAGCCGTCGAGCGTTTTTGGCATGACCAAAAACTATCTAATATGTCCGCTCTAAATTACAAATATTTCGTGCGGTATACAACATCGAAAAAAGGAAGATATATTTTTGAACACAACACAGGGTATTTGTTGAGTCGTGCAGGTGCGCTACGGAAAAATAAGTTACTTTACGTCGCGTCGATAGACTTATTTGGGAGTAGTATTGCCTGCTATTTATTTGTTTCTGGTTTTGCAGTACTTAAGTGAACTTCGCTTTAAGTTATACAGGGTAAAACAATGAAAATAAATACAAAATTTACCGTGTTTGTAATAGTTATGACCAAAACTAATAAGTGTGACACAGTTTTGGTTTATATCTTAGTTTTTTAGCATATTTAAATTAGTGCTACCTCAGATATAACACAGAAAAATAGCCCTTTTATTCTTTTTGCAGGTCGGACACGTTGAAAATTATTTTACCCTGTTTAGCCAGAATTCGTGAGTTCGTAGCGGTCCCAATTTTTATATTTCACAAACAACGTAAAAAATATCAAACGGTAGATTCTTGTCCCTGCGATTCTTACAGAGGTGGGTGTTCTCTCCCAAGAATACCCACCTTTCCTTATAACATCACTGATTGGTACGATTTTAGTTCAACAACAATAAATTTCACAAATCCAAGGTAAACAAGCAAATTAAAATCCTTAGAATTGAGACTAGAACCACCCGAAAATCCGACCTTACTTTTAAATATAGGGTAGACCAAAAAATTTTTGAACGCGCTATATCTTTGGACCCAATCGGCCGATTTTCGAAATTTTTGGCTGTTTTTATAGGCAAAAGGTGAAACTTTACTGACGCGACTCAAAATTTAACATATATCAAAAATTCAAGATGGTGGAGAGCTTTAAAAAATGGATAAATTTCACCCCCCTTGCGAAAAATTTGTGTGCGACCCTGGACTTGATTTTTGTCAATGAGGCAAAAGCCCCATACTTTCTTCACCTACCGAGGTATCACTTATCTAAATTGGTTATAAGATAAAAAAAAGTTATACAAATTTTAAATCAGTAGGATTTAGACCAAAAATTGTAAGGTCTGTAAAAAGATGCACTGTTTAAGGCTAGCATAACTTGCGACTTAGTCGTCCGATTTTGAAAATTCTTAGTCATCTGGCTCAAAATTTGACATATGTCAAAAATCCAAGATGGCGGAGAGCTTTAAAAAATAGGTAAATTTCATCCCTTTGCGAAAAATTTGTGGGCGTCCCTGGACTTGATTTTTGTCAATGGGGCAGAAGCCCATTACCTTTTTCGCCTACTGAGGTATCACTGATCTAAATTGGTTATCACATAAAAAAGTTGTAAAAATTTTAGAACAGGAGTATTTAGACCAAAAGTTGTATTGTTTTCACAAAAACTTTTGACCCAGTCGCCCAATTTTTGACATATGTCAAATTTTGAACAGAATTAGTGAAGATTTATGTCTCGTTTTACCAAAGAGCTTAAAATTCTGAAAATCGGACGACTAGGTCGCAAGTTATGCTAGCCTTAAACAGTGCACCTTACTACAGACATTATAATTTTTGGTCTAATTACTCTGATTTAAAATGTTTATAACTTTTTTATCTCACAATCAATTTAGATAATTAATACTTTGGTAGGTCAAAAATGTATGGGGCTTTTGCCTCATTGACAAAAATCAAGTCCAGGTTTGCACACAAATTTTTCGCAGCAGATGTGAAATTTATCCATTTTTTAAAGCTCTCCACCATCTTGGATTTTTGACATATGTTAAATTTTGAGTCGCGTCGGTAAAGTTTCAACTTTTTTCCATAAAAACCAGCCAAAAATTTAAAAAATTATCGCGCGTTCAAAAGTGACAAATTTTTTGGCCCACCCTATGTATAGTTCAAAGTTTATAATTTTTTTCTTGAAAATGCACTTTATGCTAACTGACTGACTATGCTTTTAAAAATTGTATCGAAAGTTCACTCGCGTCTGCTGTTTGAACCTATCTTACAAACCCTTTGCGTGTGTTACAGCCTTTAAAATATAGCCTATGCTAAGTAGCAAAGTTAAAGTATAAATAGACATAAAAAAAGCGTCAGTTTTAAAATTATAACAGCCACTTTTTCTGTCGGTTATTATCATACAAAAAATTTACAGAACCTTTATTTTCCCAACTTGTTGAATTTAAACAGAGTCTGGAACGAATTTCCATAATATTAACTTAAACTATCCAGGAGTCCCTTTTAAACTTCGTTTAACTTTAAACTAGTTGTAACAGTACGGTGCATTTACATTTTAATGAAGTATAACAGACTGATGCCTAAAATATTACATGGGCAACTTAAACCTCAATTCTATTTCTTGATATGTGGTTGAACTGTTTGAAACATATACCTATTATCTTAAATATACGCCTTATCCAGACCAAACTTGTAAGCAACATCTATAATCTTTCGGCCTTTTGCACAGTGCAAAAATTTATCGATCCGTGGGGTTTCGGTCACTTTCGGCCAGCTTCGCGGCCTACGTCATACATCTTCAATCGAGGCGACACCGTTTTTGTTGTTTATTTGTTGATGTGATTGTGCATTTCAAGACAAAATTTATACCTACACAGAAAAAGTAGGAAATTAAAACCACCCAAATTTATTGTAAATTCGTTTTAATTATTTATGAAGTGTTTAGTGGGATATCCACGAAATGGAGGAGCTCCAATCATTAGGAAACGTGACAATCGGTAAACCGGAAACAAAGAGGTCATACTAGACCTTGCATTATTTCGGGCGCAATCCGCGCAACTGTGCGGGAAATTCAAATATATTACATCCCTACACATTTAAGATAATTTTTTCACTTGAACTTCTCTGTAGCCTCTTTTCCATTACATGCACATTTATATCACTTATTTATGTTTTTCTCACTTTACACAACATATTATACACATATTTGTATATGACACACAATTACAATTTACACTAACATTAAATGTGACAAAACTATAACTGTATATTTCTTTTTTAGTAAAATTCTATTGTATATTTTGGATTTTGATTCCTTGATATTCTCTTGGGGAAACTCTTCACTTGAGTTACCCTTGTGAATCTCAGTCCTGTCACTAGCCACACCTGAGCCTGAGCTTGACATGATCGCAGCAACATATTTTTTTGCCTTTAAATCTATGCTTGGTGGAGTTGTTTGTTTTGTGATATTTTTATTGGTCTATTGTTGACTTTGGCTAGAACTTGGATTCTCATCAACTGGTGGGGTGTGGATTTCCACCACTGTGTTCCGACGGTTCTGAGGCGAGTTTTCACTGTTTTGTGACACATCAATATTTCGCTCCTGTATAACATCTGTTAATCTGGTTCAAATGTCTTTTCCACATTTGTCCTGTGGGTAATTCGCACAGATACGCGGCACAGACAATTCTTTTTTTTTATCAATGCTTCTGTCCAATTCTGTTTATTTCTTAGCCTGTAGTGTCTCACCATCACACTCTCTCCCTCCTTAAAAATCTCACTTCTTTTTGTATTTGTTTGTTTTATGTAATTTCCCTATTGCATTTTTTTGTCTTATTTGGCTCTTGGAATTCTTGGGCGGCTTGACATTCTTGGGAGGCTTGGCATTCTTGGGAGGCACGAATAAGGTCTAACCTTGTTTTTAGTCTTCTGCCAAACATTAGCTGCGCTGGCGTTGCTTTGGTTGTACAGTGCTCTGTATTTCTATAATTTAATCAAAATCTGTACATTAGTGTCTCCACCGGAATACCCTTATTTAAACCATCTTCCATGGCGAATTTCATCTTTTGTTTAAAAGTACGAACTTAATTTTTAGCTTGCCCATTACTCTGGCTATTATATGGGGGGGATGGTAATGTATTTGATGCCATTTCTGGACAAAAATAGCTCGAATTCTGCTGAGACTAAACTTGAACCGTTATCTGAGCATAAAACATCAGATAAACCAAAAGTAGCAAATGTCTTACGAAGTTTTCTCTCCGGTTCTTTGCTTGTTAACGTTTTTATCATGTGCACTTCTGGCCATTTCTTGTAAGCATCTGTAGTAATAAAGAAATTTTGGTTCTGGGCAGCTCCAGAAAATCTACGTGTATGCGTTCATATGGTTTGCTTGTTGGCATCCAGGAAAAACATGTCTTTGGGGGATTGTCTTTGTTTTTTAGACATGCCAAATATCCTTTTATCTTAGACTCAATGTCCTAATCTATGTTTGGTCACCAGAAGTAAGATCTTGCTAGCGATTTGGTCTTCACTATACCAAGATGACTAGGGTTATGCAATTCTCTTAACATTTCCTCTCTTAATACTTCTGGGATGGTTACTCTATATCCATATATCAAGCAACCATTTTCTTCAAAAATTTCTTCTCTTTTATTGAAATAACTACGTTCTTCATCTTCTTTATTTTTACTTGGCCATCCAGTTCTCACATAGTCCATTATTTTGATCAAAACTCTTGTCTTTTTTGTTTCTTCAGCAATTTTTTTGCTGTCAATAGGCCAATGCCTTGTTGTTGAAGCAAAATGATTGTCTGTTCCTTTTATATACTCGTATTTGACAGTCAAACCCACTTATATATAATGCCCATCTCTGCAATCTGTCGTGCCTTCTTTGGGGAATTGCTTTATTTTCACCCAATAAACCTAGCAAGGGTCGATGATCACTTCTGACTATAAAACGTCTTCCTAGTAAATCCTGCTCAAAATAAAAAATTATTCCTGAACCTTCTTTATCCAAGGTTGGCATATGCTATGGGTCTCTCATTCCCACTTTTGTCTCTAGCATATAACACTGCTGAAATGCCATCTTGGGTTGCATCCGTAACTAGTACTAACTGTTTTTTTGGATCATAGTGTGCCAGTGTTATATCTTCTACTATTAACTTCTTTATTGTCTCTGGACTCCATTCTACTTGAGTATTTTTAGACACATTTTGGTTTTTTGTTAGTAATTTATATATTGGGCTTAATATATTTGCAAGGTTTGGTATAAATTTGGCATAATATTGTACAAGATCACAGAATGATCTAACCTGGATCTGGGTGGTTAATCTAGGTGCATTCATAATTGATTTAATCTTTTTTTCGCTCTTTTTTAAACCATTTTTACTTATCCTATGTCCAAGGTATTCTAGTTCTTCCATGAAAAATGCACAATTCTCAGGTCTCACTGTCAATACAGCCTCTTTCAACTTTTCTAACACTGCCTCCAAATTTTTTATGTGATCTGCCATATTTACCCCAGTGATACATATATCGTCACTGTATGATGGCACACCTTTCATTCCTTAAATAATTGCTCTATTTTTTGTTGAAAAGTAGAACTGGCGGGGGCTATACCAAATTGCAATCGCAAATTTTTGAACAATCCTACATGAGTTGTTATGGTAGTCATTTCTTGCGGGGGCTATACCAAATGGCAATCGCAAATTTTTGCGATTTTTCATCAAGCTCAAACTGAGTATATGCACGTGATAAGTCCAATTTTGTGTATAGCTCGCCTCCTTTCAATTGAGCAAAAATTTCTGTGACTCTTGGAGTTGGGTAATAGTGACATTTGTCAATTTGTTTATTTAACGTTGACTTAAAATCACAGCAAATATGTAATGTACCATCTGCCGTTATGATGGGTCCAATTGGGGTCGCATATTTTGAAAAATTGACCGGCTCTAAAACACCTTCTTGCACCATAGCTTCCAACTGCTGTTCGACTTTCTCTGTATAGGCTAGTGGAACTGGTCTGTTTAAAAAAAATAGGTTTTGTTTCACTTTTTAAGACTAATGAAACCTTCTCGAACTTAAATTTCGCTAACTTATGGGTAAATACCTCTGAAAATTTTTTAAAAATATTACTTTTAATATTTTCAACACTATTTATTTTGGCTAAATTTAACGTGATATTAAGTAAAGAGTGAAAATCCCGACCTAATAAGCTTAATCCACCGTTATTTACTACATAAAATTTTGCAAGTTTTGTCACATTTCCTGTCTTACAATATACTTTAAAATACCCTATAGGTTTTATAAGGTTGCCAGTAAAACTGCGTAAAATTATATTGTCACCAGTCAAATGGTGTTTGTCAAAATTTTGATTGTAAGAATCCAAATTTATTGCAGTTATGCTCGCACCTGTGTCTACACACATGTCATAATTTCTACCATCAATTTTGACATTCAACTTAAAAAAAATTTCGTTTTTATTGCTACTGCCTAAACTATACATATCACAAATATCGTTATAATTACTGATTACAGTCGTGTCCTCTACTGTTTCAATCGCATTATGTACCCTAACTTTTTTTTAGGACACATGACTTCCAGATGTCTCTGGATAAAACAGCGTCTGCATATTGCATTCTCAAACCTACATTTTATTTTGCCATGGTTATAGCCACAAATTTGACATTTGGTAGTAACAAACTTACTACTATTACTACTTTTGTCCATTATTATATATTTTTTTAGGGGCTACATACTTTTTTTTATGCGACGAGTTTCTCAGCCAGTTCACATCAAAAGTGCTAGTGGTTTCCTTGTTATAAGATTCCTTCTGCATTGCTTTTTGAACCACTGAGTGAAGCGTAGATGACAATCCTTCTTCACACATTTTATCTTTAATTGGGCCGCTTTTTAAACCAGTAATAAACTGGGTCGGGGTAGGGCAGAAAAGGCCCAGGGCGGCCTTCTTGCCAGGCTTCGCGTCGCCCCTTCTCTACTACTACTACTATCTTTGAGGCAGTCAAGCAATCTATCCGCAAATTTGCAATTTACTGCTAAGCTTTTCAATCGAGCATACCATTCAGGAATGCCCTCAGTATCTGTCTGATTGGCCTTTCCCGCCATACATTTACGATCGGACTAGACCGATTTCTAAGTACGTTATTTAGTTCCTCAAACGACTTATCTTTGTGTAATTTTGGGAAACATAAGTCTCGTACAAGTTTATATGTGTTTGTCCCTATCAAACTTAAAAGTGTTGCAACTTGTTTTTCTTTGTCTGTGATCGTATTAGCAGCTAAATATTGCTCTAATTTTTCCGAATACAACTCCCAGTCTTCATTTTCGAGGTCAAATGGGGGAATACTACCTATCATTCCACTCATTTTTGTTGTATTTTTACGAAGTCTACATATCGAAATCAACGTGACTTTCGCGTCGATCACACAGATACAAGCTTTAACTGTCTTTTATGTCTATTTAAACTGCCCGATCGGCTTTTGTTCTCCAGTTTTGTCTATTTTAGGGCCCCCTGAATCTCGTTTTTCAATTTACGCGGCGGCGAACTTAAAAAATTTATTTTTTTGAAGTTATCTTTGAAGTTCTAATAAAAGCTCGCCGAAACACAAATGCGCATGTCTTCGTACGTCGGAATTTTTAAGTTAACCGTCCGTACGTTTGCGGCGTTTCACGGCAGCACTTAACGATATATGACGTTCCAAAACAGTTCAAAACTATCTATTTATATTTTTTCTTCGAAAAAAATACAAAAATCCAGGATTTTTGAGAAAAGTAAACAAATTCATTCACTGAATTCTTTCTGTCAAACAGCAACGATCGGCTACCTTCGTGGCTTCGGCTCTTGGCCGAGGACGCTTGGGGCGGCGCATGTGCAAGACAGTCTTACTAAGCCAAACGAGATAATAAACAAAGGGAGATAAATAAAAGAAATTATAGGAACATCGTGCTTACAACTTCGTGCATACTGAAAGCATTGGAAGGGCGTATATTTAAGCTATGGCGTATATGGTTTGAAATTATATAGGATAGGCAATTTAGGTATAAATTTTCTGAAGAGAGGAAAAAATAAGAACCCAAAATTTTTTTTCATTAACAAGCTTAGAAAGCTCCACCGTTTATATTGTCAAAAGTGACAAATGGAAAAAATGTTGCAAATTTAATTCTGTATCACCATTCCTTCTACCAGAAAATGGGAAAAAACCCCAAGTAAAAATAATACTAATTTGAACAATTTCTTGAATATTCCTTTTTAGCATTTTCATCTAGATTTCTCAACCTATGCATACCAAACTTGGCTGGATTAATCTACGAGTAATCCAGTGGCTTGGTCCGATTTTCTTAACTAGAAAATTTCACTGTTACTGACATACCTTCCTCTTGTATTTACTGCTTGCTTCTATTTTTTGAAGTCATAATTTTTTATGTTTTTTTAAGTAAATTTGTTAAATGAAAGAGCCAAGGTCCCCTACTCCTTCAATACTTTGTTTATGAGGCCAATTATGTATCTTTATACTTTCTACACTGGCCAGACACTAAATCGTCACAGGCGTAGACATCTATGGGTTTTTTTTTCTCAAAATTTGATTTTGTCAGTAGGGAACCTTAGCTCTTTAATGTTAATCTTTAATCTCATTTAACAAATTTACTAAAAAATTTTTTTTTTAAATTATGACTTTAAAAAATTCTTATTTTATTACTAGAAGCAGCAAATTTAAGCGGAAGGTTTCGTTGGAAATGCAATTTTATCTAGTATAAGATCCAGTAAAAAGCGGGGCCTTTGTTTGTATATGTCAGTAACAGTGGCGTATCAAAGTCAGTAACAGTGGCGGAACTGGAAAAATTTAATTTTCTGACATAATTTAGGTCATTGCTCTTAGATCAATCCTGCCAGGTTTGGTACTCGTAGGTTGAGAAATCTTGATAAAAATGCTAAAAAGGAATGCAAGAAATTGTTCAAATTTGCATCATTTTTGCTGGGGTTTTTTCAACTTTTCTGGTAGAAGGAGTGGTTTAAGCTACACTATCACCATTTACTTATTGATAGAGAATTAAATTTGTAACATTTGCCATTTGTCACTTTTGACAGCCTGTCACCGTTTCGGAGTTATCCAATAAAAAAGCTTTTTTGGAGATTAGAAAGGACAATTTGGGTACTAATTTTTTCCTCTATTTTTCCTATGTAGCTTAGCCTAATATATTAAAGCGCAAAATCGTGTTTGCCACTTTAAATTATTACTTGAACAGGTATTCAGACAGTATAACTTCAAAAATTGCTTGACAATAATAATAATTAACTATACATTAAAAAGTATAAAACAAGATTTCTCCCTCGTTTTTACCCTATATATAAAAAATATTTTTCTCTCAAAACCATAACTAAAAATATGCGTTTTTTAGGGTAACGTTTAAGCTCTCCTAAACACTGTTTTACTACTAAACCACAATTAAACATCTGAGCCTAAATAATCAATAAAACGTCTAAATTTGGCTATACAATTTTCAGGAGCAATTCCAGGAGATAATTGCTTTGAAATTACAGGTAATTGTCATCAAGGAGTTTTGTCAATAAAAATGGAATTTGTAAAAACAACACGCTCCTAAGGCCAAATTTTTTGGTTAATTTTAAAGCAATATATTTCAGTCAAAAATGATTGCAACCCAACTTAGCACAAAATTTCCAGTCATTTACTAACGTCGCGCTTATAGAGAACGTTAACGAAAAAAAAGCAGTTTGGTTTGGTCATGGGGTTACTGTTGCTAATCCACTTTATCACCGCTGCCATTAACAATAATATACGGTAGAGATTCTTAGCGCTAAGCTTGGTTTCAAAGAGGTTGAAACAATCGGCTATTCATTTTCCGCACTTTGTCTCATTTAAAAAAGATCGACTCGACTCGTTAAAATTGTTTACGTTAAAAACATATTCTATGTCATAAGAAAATATCCAACTATAGTAGGTTCTAATTTGTTTTGGCACAGTAGTAAGAGCTTAAATTTTAACAGCATATTTTTTTTCAGATCGATTAAATCGAAAGTCATTTTAAATGCACTTTTTAATTTTTTTAAAATATTAAGCAAAACAGATATAACAAGTGAGAGCAGCGTCCCCACTACTAGGTTACTAGCGCCACTACGAATCGTAGAAGAGAGAACTGAAAACACACCTATTACACTGTTCTTTCTCCCGGCTAAATAAAATTTTTTACTTTTATTTATTATTTCAAACAAATTAAATAAAGATACATTTGCTGCTTACCATAAAAAAAATAGAAACGTTAAAAAGTGAAGGAAAGCAATGACATCTATCAAATTAGTTGCCCAAAAGTAGTGCCCTTACTTGTATGGACCTTGGCCATTTTACACGAGTTTTGGATTCTCTCACTTTTTATATCCTCTTTGTTTAATAATATCACCATAAGTTAGGTTTAAAAATAGTACCCCCAACCCCATTTTTCCGGTATGAGGAATATTGTCATTTTTTATGTAAGTGACATTTGGGTCATTTCACGGTAAAAATGGCCAAAATTAATCTCTTAAGTCTTAAGGGTAAAGATTCTTCTTTTATATGTCAGTGACCTTAGCTCAGGAAATGTCGTGCCGTTCAAAACGGGTCATGTGATAGCCATACTTTCTGGGAGTCAAATAAACATTCGAATTGGCTGAACTTTGAATAGAAGGCAAATTTTCTAAAAACTAAGACACGGTTTGGAGCACTTGTTTGACTTTTGGCCGAATAAGCCAAAATTTCTGCCTAAGGCCACCGATGCAAATGTTTCAATATTTTGAACTAGTAGCCTTGAAAGAAATTTTAGCTTATTCGGTAAAAAATCAAAAAAGTACTCCGAGCCGTGTCTTACTTTTTACAAAATGTGCTTCCATTCAAAGTTTAGCCAATTCTTATTTATTTGACTTCAAAACGAATGGATATCACGTGACCTGTTTTGAATGTCACTGTTACATTTCCTGAGCTAAGGACACTGACAGATACTCTTACATTATTGTATTTATTTAAAACATGACTTTTGTGCCCTTTACGTTTTAAAATGACACAAAATAAATAAATAATGTACAGGGTGTTTGTTTATAACTGTAACACTCAGCATCTTTTTTATTATTGAAAATAAAGGGTAGGTCTAAATTCAAAAATTTCTTGGCAAATTGCAACGAACTTAAGCGCTATAACAATTTTTTTGTTGACGTTGGTATACAGTGTGCGGCAATAAAGACAATTTTTTTAAATAGAACACCCTGTATATTTTTTCATTTTTGAACTTTTTAAAAAATTAGCTTTACAAAAATATCAAACACTATTTCAATATCTTTTGTAGTTCCTGAGATATTTGCGTTTAAGTTTTAATATTTGTCAAAATGAAAGTATATTGGAAATGACCAACCAACTCCACCTTTACGGAAAGCCAATTACCGAAAACAAGATGGCCACCCATGAAGCCGATACGTTTGACGGGCGTTTGGCGGGATGTTTGTTATTTTAAGAGATTGAAAATTATTTTTTAACATATTTCAAGGTAAAGTAAAAGCATACTTACCAACATTTTTTAAGAGTTCACAAAAATGATATAAATCAATTTCAAATTAGATGTTAAATGTAGTCCTACTATAAAACTTAAAAAAATATTTATTATTTTTTTTAATCTTGAGGGTTTAATACTTTTGAGTTGGGGCAAAATGAGGTTGTTTGAAGTAATTGTGTCGTTTTTTTTTCTTCTTAATTCTAAAGCAGAAAATTTGCAAATCTAAACAAAATTCTATTAATAATGAAGATGGTTTCATGTCTTTTGCAATTGTGACCTAGAAATGAAGAAAATAATTTTCCCGGATTTCGCCTTTGGCAAGAATTTTTTCCACAGTTAAATAAGCAAATGCAGTACAAAATACAACATTATCTTTAGTTACTAGCGGATATTAGATTTGTAGGAAAATTATTGTGATTTAATAAACTTTTACCAGAATTGATCTAATTCTGTGATATGAGGAAAAAGATTATAGTTCTAAGCTTAGAGATACCTACTCTGAAAAATACTATAAATGCTTACACTAAACAAGTCCTATAATGCAAATATACAATAGCAAAAGTAAGTACATCTTGTTGAAAATTAATGTTAAAATTGATTTTTTTTGGGATAGATATAAATAAATATACTAAGAAAAGTTACGTGATTATTTTCTTTAAATTTCATATTTTTTTTCTCTGAATTTAGGAGTTAAATTTCTGTATTTTTTTGAGAATTGCCTTTAAAATAATTTACCAAGCAAGTCTACGTGTGGCTGACAATGACAAGTATTAGGGTTTTTGTCAAGCATTTTGAAGTTATCAAAGTTTTTTTCCAAAAATTGATGTTTCTACCACGTAGTAAAGGCTGCTTCTCAAAAAATATTAACAATTTTTAAATGCAAATATCTCTAAAACCAAAGAGTTTACAAAATAGTATTAATTAAATATATTTTACTAAGTCTTGTTCAGAACAGCAAATTCTAGCTACAGTTAAAGTCTTTCTAGGGAATCTTGAATCACCCTGTATACCAAGTGTGGCTCATAGTTAGTACCATTTAAGTCTTATAATAAGTAGCACCTGTGTGTAATATTTAAACACAAAACAGCAGGTACCTATACCTACCTTTTTTGCTCGGGGCTTTAAAAGCGGAACATCCAAAAGATCCCCAGTCTTTCCGAAAAATTTTGTTGAACGTTCAACTTAATTTTCTTTAAAATGCAATTCACATACCTAACAAGTACAAAAACACATTTTAAATTACCACAAATGGCACTACTTTTGTTACTTTTTTATCTTACTCTTGAACTTTTGTTTAGGGTGAAATTTTCACGTTTAACTGCATTCAGCCATTTTTCTGTTAGTTCTGCACTATTTCGAAATTGAAACACAAGATATATTTGGTCCATTATTTTTGTAATGGCTCTTGCAATTCGGCACACAACAAGAAGTAGGCATTTCTAAAAAAAGAACATAAAATATTTGTACCAAATTTACTTGTTACAAAATAACACATAGGTACCTATAAACAAAAAATCTCTAAATTATATGCACAAGCACTTTTTCGAACAAATTGCCTATTTATACGGCGAAAAATTGTTCATAACCCTCTTGATACACGACCCGACCGGCCATTTGATAAAATCTCTGAAACTATTTACCACAAAAACACAGGTTTTTTCGCAAATTTTAATACAAAAACAATAAGTTACCTGTTATTTAAACATTCCAGAAACTTTTTGTAAGGTTTTAATAATATTTAGATGAAAAATTAACCGCTAAAAATAAAAAATAAAACCTTCTTCACCGAATGTAAACAAAGCACTGAGTAGGCGCCACCATTATGACGACCTCTATTACAGGCATACGATATCTCGCCTGTAATAGAGGTCGTGTTGGACCAACTGATCAAGCTACCAAGTGGGCCATGAATGTATTTCTTTATTTTAACAATATAAACTGAAAAATCTAGTGGACTTGAATGGTCGTTTCTAATGTATTTTATTAAAATTTTAAACGCAAATATCTCAGAAACAACAAAAGATATTTAAATAGTGTTTAGTATTTTTGTAAAGCTAATTTCTTGAAAAATGCAAAAATATACTGTGTATTCCATTTTAAAAAAAATTACCTTTATTGCCACACACTGTGTATCAGGAGGAACAAAAAAAAGTTGTTATAGCGCTTAAGTTCGTTGCAATTTGACAAGAAATTTTTGAATTCAAACCTCCCTTTATTTTCATTAATAAAAGAGATACTGAGTGTTCCAGTTATAAACAAACACCCTGTACAAAAGTAAGATGAAAGATCTTTGATCTTTTACTTTTTTAAATCTGGGTACCACATTCCGTTATATAAACCTCTTGTTATTTAATTGTGTTTTCTCTACCTATTTCTTTTCACCTAAAAAAAGTCATGATGACAAACGTACGTGTCAAACTATAAAAATTGTCAATCGGTACGAGCAACTTACCGAACTGTTGCTTTATACGCTATCTACTTCCCTTTTGAGGCTGACCTCCGTGTATGTGGGGAATTTGGCAGTCTCTACCTTGTCTTTAGTCTTGAAGCCAGGGTACAACCCTATTTGGTTGGTCCTTAGGTTCCTTCCTTTACTGAATCCGTCCCAGTGGTTTCCCGCTATACCTAATTTCAAAATTAATATTAATTATAAAAAGAAAGTAGAAAAATTGTTAGCCTATGATTTTTGACCTCAGCTAATGTTTAGCCAACAGTTTATTAATTTTACATATTTTTAAGATAATTCAAGTTCTTTAAATTTTAAGTAATAGTCAGATATTTATAAATTTACTTAAATAATAGTTAACCTTAGAATCAAGGTTTTATTTTTACAACAGCAAGTTATACAAATATTTAAGAGAGTGATGTTTTACGAATGTGTTTTAGGATTTTTTATAAAATAGGAAACTTGCCTTGGTTAATAAAAAACGAACGTGATCATCCAGAGTGAGCTCAATGCTAGTTTATATTAAATTTCATATATAAATTGTAGCTAGAAAAGTAATAAAACCACTATTCACTTAGTATCCAACTACTAACGTTGTTTTACTCACCAAACCTACTACGGCCAAGCCACCTTGCCGTTAGTCTATAGTGAGGCTGCTATAGAGTAGTAGGGAATAAAAAGGTTTAGGAAATCCCTACAATCTTTCATGGTCCTTCGAGTCTAAACGGCAAAAGATCGGTAGAAGAGCCAATTCCCGGAGCCAGCCGCCATCAAACAAAATCCCGGAGCCCGCCGTCAAAAGAGCCGCCTCCCTCAATCAAGAAGGCCCAGTCGCCGCAACTACAGGACCACTCAGCGTCCCTAAATCAACAAGGCCACAGTCGCCAAACCTACAGGACCACTCAGCGTCCCTCAATCAAGAAGTCCCAGTCGCCACAACTACAGGACCACTCAGCGTCCCTCAGTCAAGAAAGCTTAGTCGCCGCAACTACAGGACCACTCAGCGTCCTTCAATCAAGAAGGCCCAGTCGCCGCAGCTACAGGACCACTTAGCGTCCATAAATCCAGGAATCCGCCGTCAAAAGAGCTGCCTCCAACAAAGCCCTAGACGCCACAGCTACAGGACCACTCAGCGTCCCTCAATCAACAAGGCCACAGTCGCCAGCTGCAGGACCACTCAGCGTCCCTCAATCAAGAAGGCCCAGTCGCCGCAATTACAGGACCAGTCAGCGTCCTTCAATCAACAAGGCCCCGCCGCCACAGATACAAGACTAATCAACGCCACCACAGCTACAAGACCACTCAGCGTCCACAAGGTCTCGCCGCCACCGCTACAGGACTACTCAGCGTCCACAAGGCCCCGCCGCCACAGCTACAGACGACTCAGCGTCGCCGCAGATCCAGGACCACTCAGCGTCCACAGCTACAAGACTACTAAACACCGCCATAGATCCAGGACCACGCAGCGTCCACAAGGTCCCGCCGCCACAGCTACAAGACTACTCAGCGCCGCCTCAGCCACAGGACTACTCAGCGTCCTCAAGGCCCCGCCGCCACAGCTACAAGATTACTCAGCGCCGCCGCAGCTCCAGGACCACTCAGCGTCCACAAGGCCCCGCCGCCACAGCCACAAGACTATTCAGCGCCGCCACAGCTACAGGACCAGTCAGCGTCCAGAAGGCCCAAGTCGCCTCCCCAACGATCAACAAGGCCCCAATTTGCCACCCAAGGAAACAGTGCCCAGTAACCACAAAGCCGAGTCTCTACCCCAAACAACAAGGCCCCAAGTCGCCGCCCACAAGGCCCCAGACGCCGCTCAATAACATAAACACCAACAGAAAAAATGGATGAAGGAGACCAAATAGCTCGACGACAACAAGATGCCGCCGACAAGCTAGATCTACTATTAAGAAACGCCAAAAAGGACAGTGTTAGGAGAAAAACCGCAGCATACATCATAAAGCACTACCAAGAAGCTGACAATATTTGGGACGCGATTCAGAAAAACGAAGTCCAAATGAGAAAGCTATAAATCCCAGACCACGTATATTTTGAAAAGAAATATTTTGGTATAGTACAGCAGAAATTCAACGAGTTGTATTTTTAAGGACGTGCCACAAGGCAGAAGATACAAGCCAGGAAGATCTAAAGCGCAATAGAAAAATCTTCGCGTGCCGAGAATTTGAACATTAGATTGACACTGCACGACAAGATCTTTTGGTAGATAGACCTACAAGCCGCTACCAAGTTTTGATACACAACATCCGAGATCAGAGGACCCACATCCATCAACTCCACACCGACATTATGGAGAATGGGACTGCTAATGATGAATACTGCACAAAACACAGAGAAATAAAAAAAGAGTATGAAGACATCATCCAAGAGCTAGAAGAGAAAATAAAGAAACCTGAATCAGCCAACGCAGATCCTTCCACCAATGAAAATTCCAACGTTCGGTGGACGCTACGAGGATTGGCCTGCTTTCAATGACCTCTTCTCAAGAATCATTCGAAAGAACGAGAAACTATCAAACGCTCAAAAACTTCAACATCTTAAGACTAACGAGGAGAAGCCCTCAATATTATAAGGCATTTACCAGCTACAGATGGAAATTTTGCCAGAGCGTGGAAACTACTAACAGAAAGATAACAGAACAATCGGCTCATAGTCGCAAAACTTATAGACCGAATTCATGACTTCCCAGTAATTCAGTTTGAATCGGCAAATAAACTCAAACAACTATACGACGGCATAACGGGAACCCTTCAAGAATTAGAAAGTCTAGGGTACGACACACAAAGTTGGTACCCATTGATTGGAAGACTAATATGCAGGAAGTGGGACTCCGAAACTAACAAGATCTCTGAGCAAAACCTTGAAGAGCCATTAGAAGTCCCCACAGTTGACGAGATCCTTGAATTTCTCAAAAGAAGATTTCAGTCACTGGAAGCACTCCGTAATGTAAAACAAATAGAAAAGCACGTTTGTAAAATATGTAACAAAGACCATACTATCTGGAGATGCAGCCAATTTCTAGGACTATCACCACTTGACAGAATCAAAACTGCAACTGCCTCAACCATTTTTTCAGAGAGAGGTGTCCATCAACTACAGGATGCAAAATCTGCCAGCGTCATCACCACACGTTACTTCATCACGAACGGCAGTCGGAACAAAATAACGCCAGTGATTTCAATCGAAGAACAAACTATCCCCGAAACTGGAATACAAGACCAAGCGATGCATACAATGGCCCAAGAACAAGTAATCAAAATAATTCAAGTTACAGACAAAGCAACCCATCCCGTGGTCAACAAGGGACTCACCATACAGCACATAAAGAAGAAAAGGAAGTCATATTAGCTACGGGACTAGTTCAAGGCCAATGCCAAAATGGAGCTGCCCAACTATTGAGAGTATTAATAGACCAAGGCTCTCAATCGTCATTCATTACAGAAGAAGCCGCCCAATTGCTAGCATTACCCAGGGAAAAAGTGCGAGCAGAAATTACAGGAGTAGGGAATAACGAAGTTAAAATATCCAAATGGAAGATTACAGCACAACGGAAGCCAAGATTCCCAAGTAGCTATACACTAAACATTACCAGAAATTGACACAAATCAATGGCAGAACAGCATTTTGGCAGATCCCACATTCAATACAACCGGTCCAATCGACATCTTATTAGGAGCTGAGGAACACGGAAAAATAATCATGGAAGGCCTAAAGAAGACCAACGGGCTCATCGGACAACAAACGGAGTTCGGATGGATCATTTCAGGCCAAATGACAACAACTAAAAGTTACCAGATGGAAGTCCGCAGTATGGTCTCACGCATCGATGAAAATAGCCAATTGACGAAATTTTGAAAAATCGAAGAAACCGAAAACATACAGCATAAAAAGCCAGAAGACGAGAAATGCGAAGAAATATACAGAAAAACGACCACAAGAAATAAAAATGGAACATACACAGTAAGGCTGCCATTTAAGGAAAACCCCCCCACAGCTAGGAATCTCCAAACCAAGAGCCGCGGCAAGATTCCAACAACTTGAAAGAAAACTACTAAGGAACGAAGAAATATGCACCCAGTATGATGAATTTATGAAAGAATATGAAAACCTAGGCCATATGAAGAGAATCCCAGCCTACTCATACAACCAAGGAAAGTACTACATTCGGCATCAGCCAGTAATACGGGAAGAGAGCACGACTACGAACTTAAGAGTCGTCTTTGACGCATCGTGCAAAACCAGCAACAACATGAGCCTCAACGAAGCAATGTACGCAGGTCCCAGGTTACAAAACGACCTGGCAGATATAATATTGCGCTGGCGAAGCAGCAGACATTGAAAAAATGTATAGAATGATACGAATCCACCCAGAAGATCAACAATATCAACGAATCTTATGGAGAGTAAATATCAATCAGCCACTTCAAGAATATCAATCACTATAACATATGGTACAGCAGCAGCACCATTCTTAGCGATTAGAACATTGCATCAACTAGCATATGTCGAAAAAGACAACTACCGAAAGTCCTCCGAAATTCTATTAGAAGATTTCGACGACTGCCTTTCAGGGGCAAACAGCATAGAAGAAGCAGACAGACTACAAAAGGAATTAATACAACTATTTCAGTCAGGGGGCTTTACGCTCAGAAAATGGTCAAGCAAGTCGAAAGAATTTTTACAAAAAATACCCGAAAGACTTAAAGAAAAAAGCACCATTGAAATAGGAGCCAAAGAAGTAAAAAATCACTAGGAATACTATGGACTCCCCAAGATGACAGTTTTCACAGAGATAGCAAAAATATTTGATGGGATGACCCAGTTACAGAAGACATGGTAAATAAGTGGCAAGAATTCCAAGAGGAAAGCAAACAAATTGCCGAAATAAAAATCCCGAGATGTATATATCAGGAAGACCCGAAGGAGATCAAATTACTTGGACTTTGCGACTCCTCAGAAAAAGCGTACGGAGCAGTCATCTACAGCAGAATTCCAACAAACACTTCAGTTAAGATAACACTACTACAAGCTAAGTCAAAGGTGGCCCCAGCAAGAAATCGCACAACATCCACGTATGGACTGATTCACTGATAACCCTCTACGTTGGAATACATTCGTTGCCAATCGAGTCGTAGAAATCTCGAGGAAAATACCCCCAACACAATGGAATCACGTTAAATCAAGCGAAAACCCAGCCGATGCTATATCAATAGGCATAAACATAGACACGTTAAAAAATTCAACCCTATGGTGGACCGATCCAAAATGGCTAACCAATAAGGAAATCTGGCCCAAAATATACCGAAATTCCAGAAGTCTCAGAAGGAACGAAATAATCAAAGTGCCACCAAACACAAGTTGTAGTTTACGACGAAATATGGAACAGATTTTTAACGCTGACACGAATGACAAGAGTTTTATCATATTGCAGAAGAATGAGACAAAATTCAACCAAAGGAAATTTATCGCCCGAGGAATTAGAAGCAACACTAAAAACAATCATTACATGTGTGCAAGAGATCGAGTTTCATGAAGAAAAGGAATGTCTCAAAAAAAAGGAAAAACGTAGACAAGAAAAGTAAGCTACATACTTTGAATCCAGTATTAGACCATGATGGCATATTACGAGTGGGAGGAAGATTAAAAAACGCAATGATGTCGTACGACGAGAAACATTATTCTACCAAGAAATAATCATCTTACAAAATTGATCATACAAAACGCTCACGAAAAAACCTTGCACGGAGGCAACCAGCTCACCCTAGCATACATTAGACAAAAATTTTGGATACTCAATGCAAAAAGGATTATAAGAAGCATAATTAACAATTGCATAAAATACATCCGATACAAACAACAAACAGCATGGCAACTTATGGGAGACCTACCAAAAGAAAGAGTGACGCCATCTCCACCATTTTCAAACACAGGAATTGACTACGTAGGACCCATTTTAGTTCGGACAACCAAAGGTTTTTAGACGGGGACATTATTCAAACATATATAGTGATAATTGCACAACATTCATAGGAGCAGCTAACCACCTTGATGAAGAAATATCAGAAGTGGTACAATCATCAGAAGTACAGAACACCCTTAACACCTCAGGGACAAATTGGCACTTTATTCCACCAGCCTCCCCACACTTTGGAGGGCTCTGGGAGGCAGGCGTTAAATCCATAAAGTATCATCTAAAAAGAGTTATCGGAGAAACGACACTGACCTATGAGGAATTATCCATGTTTAAATTCCCGTTCCCTCACGGTTTTAGGCAAAAACACAGACGACGAAATAATTATTACACCAGAGCACTTTCTAATAGACAGACCGCTAATCAGCCCGAACTCATTACAAGATGTCGACAACAACATCAACTTGGGACAAAGATGGAAATTAGTACAAAAGATGAAAAAAGACGTTCGGAAGGCATTGTCAACAGAATACTTACAAAGACTGCAAATGCGTTACAAATGGAAAGAAGCACAAGAAAATTTGAAAATAGGCAAAATCGTACTAATAAAAGAAGACAATGTAAACCCAGCCAGATGGCCTTTAGCAAGAATCACTCAAATGCACCCCAGCGACGATGGTTTAGTACGAGTCGCCACCCTACAAAAAGGTGCAACTGAACTAAAAAGGGCAATAACCAAGTTAATCCCATTACCATGTGAGCAAGAAACTACAGAACATACACAGTCAAACACGGCACTCACCAGAGTCCCAAACAGTCCAAAGTAACAAGAAGAAAAAAGCACAATTGTCAGTAGCACAATCTTATTTACCATGCTAGTATTGAGCATTCCAAGCAGCATCAAAGCAAACTATACAATACTTCATCCAGAGAAAGGACTATTTATAGAACATTTGGGCACAGCTAGAATTAACAGAGGGGAATTCAGATTACAACTTAATGTTAGCAAGACAAAAATCATCGAAGATTCCAGAAAAGTGACAAAAGTCCTAACAAACTTTGAAAAATTATGCAACCAAGCAAAAGAGTTGTCAACAGAGACCCAATGCCGTTCATCTAAGGCAAAAAGAAAATGAGATACAGATGTTCGCAAACAGCTTTCTCCCGACGCACCGAAGTAAACGAGGAGTCTTAGGAAAATTTCTAACGGCAGTATTTCAAGTCAATGATGAAGTATACAAGGACATTGACAGTCTTCAATCCAATCAAGAAGAACTAATCATAGCTTCAAAACATCAAACCAAACTAATGGTTTCAGCGATCTCAAAAGTCAACGACACAGAAATCAAGATTGAGAGACAACTTCAAAGGTTTCAAGAAAAGCTCAATAAAGGCCTAAACGCCATCAACGACATGACATCATGGTATGGAGCAGCCGACACTAACACGCTTAACATCCTTGTTTTGAGTTCATACCAACTAGCATCGAATTATATATCAGAACTTAACAACTATTATGCCAAGCTGTTCGAAGTTATCTACGAGAAGGGGTCAGTCTACAAACTATTGTCACCTAGCCATACAGCTAAAATAGTGAAAGAGGCAAACGAAAAACTTCCGTCACAATTGAAGATTTGGCAAATACCTACACGGTCGACCACAGGAGAGCCGGAAGGGCAATGGTTTAGAATACATGCGTATTTAACCATTGAAGATATATCAGAATACGCGCTGATAAAAGCAATCCCAACCCCACTTCACATGAAGAATGAATCTTACTGGGCATTAGACGTCACAACCGACATACTTGCAGCCGACTACAACAGCCAACAATATTTCCAGCTAACCCACGAGGAAATGCACTCTTGTATTAGACGAAAAAAGAAATCAGTATAGCCACAATTATTTGGAAGCACTTGTACACGCCAAATAGTTGCTTATACATTACTCCATATGAAGTTAACGTTGCTATCACATGCAATGGAGTGCTATCAAAACATCATTGCACCTAAACGAAGTAACACGTTAGCAGTTATTGCAAGCTATTCAAAACCATCAACAGCACAAATCAATTCAAAGATAACTCGTACAAAGACCCCCGATGTCATCCAATTGGATAATGAAAAAGTGATTACAATTAATCACAATGAACTCGGCAAACTTTAGGTGGATGAGGCAGTATTAGGCCAACGACTTGAAGATGCAATATGGAAAAAGGTAAAACACCACTCATACGTCACTAGTAGCACGACAGTGGGCATAACAGCATGCGGCATGATTCTTGGATGGCTTCTATATTGTCACTACTGCAGACGAAAGCGATTGACACTGTCAAAGCAAGAAGCAGAGGGCTTGGAACTAGAGCCTTTATCTACAACAGCAGACAGACTTTATCTCAAAGCAGACAGTGATGAAGACGGGGAGGATGTTTAGCCAACAGTTTATTAATTTTACATATTTTTTAAGATAATTCAAGTTCTTTAAATTTTAAGTAATAGTCAGATATTTATAAATTTACTTAGGATCTTTTACGAATGTGTTTTGGGATTTTATATAAAATAGTAAACTTGCCTTAGTTAATAAAAAACGGACTTGATCATCCAGGGTGAGCTCAATGCTAGTAGACAATAGTTTATATTAAATTTCATATATAAATTGTAGCCAGAAAAGTAATAAAACCAGTATTCACTTAGTATCCAACTACTAACGTTGTTTTACTCACCAAACCTACTACGGCCAAGCCACCTTCCGTTAGTCTATAGTGAGGCTGCTATAGAGTAGTAGGGAATAAAAAGGTTTAGGAAATCCGTACAATCTTTCAGCTAATAACTAAAGAAGGGACCAAAAATTCCCTTTGGAAATTATCTAATGTTTACAGTTCAACACCCTTTTAGACGAATACATGAGGAGAAAAGAGACGAATAAAACGGCAAGACTGTTTAAAGTCGCTTTTCCCATCACCAGTGGCGACGACTTTTGCGTGCGTCAACCCACTTCGCTTCAAATCATTAAATAAAATAAGTTTGTAGCCAAAATTAAGATACTAGCCACCTAATTAGAGTTAAAGAACCCCGCACGAAATACATTGAAAAATTATTTCGGTGAAATTTGATAAAATTATAGCATCTTTTAGTGGGTTAGGAGATACGAAAAATTTGTAAATATAAAATGATTTCTATGTCTAGTTCCAAAGTTTAAAAAAAAAAACGTCATTTTGGGGTATATTGGGCACGCTCTAAAAGGTATTTCCTGATCGAAATAAAATAAGCTATTGACGAATATGGGTTACTGAGGGACCACACATGAAATTTCTTATTATTATGTTGGTGAAATGTTAACAGGTTGTATACAGGGGCTATTAAAAAAAAAATCATTTTTTGACAATTTTTTATATTCCCCGATATAAAAATAAAAAAAATATTTTTGAGCCACTGACTTTGACTAGTACTCAATAAAGTACCTATACAGAAATGAGGGAAAGCAATTACCCATAATCATAATTTATAGCATATTTTTTGTTTGATAATTCAGCCCCACCAAAAGTGTTATAATTTGGTTTAGAGAACCTTGAGAAACCTTTAAAAACATCATAATCCCCAATGCAAAACACAAAGAAGTGGTAAAAAATTGAACCCTGTATTAGATAATAGTATGATAAAGGCGTAAGCAAAATTAAATTAAAATCTCTCGATCAGTTTTAAAGAAATTGATCACTTTTTTGTAAAAATTAATGATATAGTAGCTACGAAAAAAATTAAATTCATTTTATTTAAAGTTTATTTACTCATCACTTTAACTGAATGCAAAAGAATATTTAGATTCTTAAGTTGCAAAATAATTATTTCGTAGTAGAAAACAATTTTCGTCAAGTTTTTATGGTAAAAAAAATTTAAAAAAAAACATGTAACACAAACTAACTGTTACTGGGAAGAAAAGCTTGTTCAGTTTATCTAGAAAATACTAAAACATTATTGTTTGCTCAAAAATAATTTTTTTATTTTTATATCGGGGAAAATAAAAAATTGTCAAAAAATGTTTTTTTTCACTAGCCCCTGTATACAACCTGTTAATATTTTACCAACATAATAGTAAGAAAGTCCATGTGAGGTTCCTCAGTAAACGATATTCGTCAATAACTTATTTTATTTCGGTCAGGAAATGCCTTTTTGAGTGTGGCCAATATAACCCAAAACGACGTTTTTTTAAACTTTGACCTTCTATATCTCTGGAACTAGACATAGAAATCATTTTATGTTCCCATATTTTTCTTATCTCATAACCCTCTATAACATACCAAAATTTTATCGAATTTCACCGAAATAATTTTTCAATAACCCTTTATAACATACCAAAATTTTATCGAATTTCACCGAAATCATTTTTCAATGTATTTCGTGCGGGGTTCTTTATACTGGTGTCCAAGGCTTCCTACTTCGTTACTCACGGAAGAAGGAAGGAAACTGTGGCAAATACTAACAGCGCTCCACTGAAATAGTTTAAAATTCGTTTTCTTAAATAACAACTATCGGGAGTTGTTCCTTGTACCTGCTTAATTACCTACTCTACTTGTGATCTTAAGTTTACCAACGCATTGGCCAGAAATGATTAAACGATGTTTCGCTCTGAGTAACTCAGTGGTTGCACTGGTCACCCTCCTCATACATCATTAAACACCATCATACACTGAATACAAGTGACGGGTTTAAATATGTTTCAAAAACTCTGGTAAATTTATTTTTGAAAATATCGAATTTTTAAACCAATGACGTTTTAAATTAAAAATTGTTAACTCTTGCCAATTTTAAAAATTTTATAATTTTTTTCCTAAAAAGCTACATGTGGTAAAACAAGTTTATTTAACATTTTTTACCTAAAATTAAATGTTTTATTAGAATTTTATTGTGCGTTTCGTTCATATATTTTTTTTCTCTTTTTTACGACGATGTCAAATCCTTATAACGAATAAAAATATATTTTTATTGATTTCTAACCCCGCTTGTACTTATTTTTTCACAAATAAAATAAACAATCAAAAAAATTTTCGCCTGTAGCGCTATAGTACTATTAAGATTTTCGCCTGCGGCGTATTTAAAACCTATTTTTGTCAACAAATTTAAGGTAATCTAACTGGGATTTATTCTTCCCCTAGATTTGAGACCAGGTCCGCCCCTCAACTTTGAGTGCTTCCCCTGGGTATGCCTATAATTTGATATATTTTGTTTACCTATAATATCTCCTTTCGCAATGACCATCTCTCCGGGTTTCTTGGGCTCGTGACCGACCACTGCTACGACGTTATGGGGGTTTTGTCCTCCATAGTAGTAAATGTCGTCTAAAGACTTAAACCTACTGGACGCGTCAGGGTACAAGACCTGCATTATTTCGTAGGCCGTTCTGCATACCTAAAAGCATATACGATTTTGTCATATATAGAGGGTATTTTTTAGCTCATGAGGAGGACATGCCTGTTATTGGTGACATGTTATCCCTACCACAATAAACTGTGGTCCACTCAGATAACACTGCATAGCAAATTTAAAATAAAAAATAAATATTTAAATTCAAAAACAACACTCTCAGATTAATAAATTAGTTATTAGTCTGAGCAAAAATTAAAAAATATAAATATATAAATAAATATATATAAATAAATAAATAAATATATAATAAATATAAATAAACATCCAGTATGCAGGTAGCTCTATTTAATTATTAATGTAATTCGAATTGAACGAAATAAAAGATATGGTAAATATATTTAAGTTTTTCTTTTGTGTTGAAAAGTAGCTTCTCCCTTTAAACACCAGTGGGGTTATTCTTGAATCGAGAGGAAATTTGCTCCCAGGGAGTCGAATTCTCTCGCGACTATTCATCTCATTGGTCCAAATCTTAAATCGGTGTCTCTCACTTTTGATATTGATGGAAAGTAATCAAGATCAATAGAATTACTTTCGATCAATATCGGCAAAAGTGAGAGAAACCGATTTAAACCGAAGATTTGGAACAATGAGATGCATAGTAGCGAGATAATTTAACTCCCTGGGAGCAAATTTTCTCTCGATTCAAGAATAACTCAAGATTTGAAGTAAAAAAAAAGAATCTTTTTATATGCATTTTTTAAATCACTCACCATGATACCTGACGAATATCCAACCAAAAAATAAAATAACCATGTGAAATTAACCTATTTTCTTAATAATAATTACATCTATGCATATAATACTCAAACTGAGGGAGAAACCTGGACAGAGGTAGAAAATAATATAAAGATCGATTTAGTATGAACCTATTATCAATAAATCCCGAAAAAACTGTTTATCTCTCCTTCTCTAGTTACAGTACAGGTCTGCTGCAAAATAACACGATAAAAATCTTTATTAATTGCCGACAGGACGAAATAGAAATAAAAAAGAATACTTCAGCAAATTACTTAAGCATTAGCATTGAGTGCCATTTAAAATGGTATATTCATATCCAAAATTTAACAAAAAAAAAATGAGATCTCTTATATATCTATTCAAACAACTAAAATCGTTAATCAGCAAATTTTAAAAACAGTATATTTCGCTCTGGTGCAATCAATACTTTCTTACGGCATTATAGCTTGGGGGGAGCTTATGACAACACCTTAAAATCTTTCGAAATAGTGCAAAAATGAATCCTCAAAATAATGTCAAACTTACCACTACGTTTTAGAACACAAGACCTGTATAAGCACATAAATATACTAAGCATAAAAAATATCTATTACAAAATATCTGTGATACATATTATAAAAAATAATTTAATAACGCCACCTACTCACTCACATAATACTAGATTTGCCGTAAGAAATTTAACAATCCCTCAAAAAACTTTAAAAAACTAAAGGCCAGCAAGGCAAGTAGGTCAAAAAATATACAACAAAATCCCATTTACATTAAGACAAATTCAGCAAAAAAATCTTCAATAAGAAATGTGGTTAATATCAAATCAACCTAATCCAGATATTTAAAAATATTAAACATATTTCGGTACATACCTAGTAAAATATCTAAAAATAACAAAAACTAGCAATCCTTATCTATAATTTTACAGATTGTTTTTGTTTTTACTAAATTTTTCCTTTTGGTTTTATGTCTTAGTTGTCAAATACTGAGGATCTGGTTTAAATAAATAAGTTTTTCTACACCAACAATTTACAGTCAAGTTAATTTTTAACTTTGTAGTGTTGACATGTCGCAGATGGAATATAATCAAAAATTTTTTAATATATAACCAAACTTATATTTAGCCTATTAGTTATGTACATAGATTAAGAATTATTACTGTATTACTTGTTGGGACAAATAAATATTGATGATGATGAATAAATCTCTAAATTTTATCTCTGTCTATTTGTCTGTCTGTATTATAGTTTAGAGGGATACTTTGAGGATAACATCAACATGTAAACTTTTACAATTTAGTTTTATTTTTAAATTTAAGACTTGTTGTATGTGGTTTTTGATTATTATATTATTTTTTGTGATATGTTTTTTGTGTAAATTTTAAATTTATATAATGTGTAGACTAGTTAGAGTATAATACCTCCAGGTTCATTTCTAAGTTTAATGTGTCATGTATTTAGCGTGTCTATTTATCGATGAGTTTATACACATGTATACTCTATACTCTCATATACTACATATGAATACTTTGAGGTTAACTTGACACAAACTTTAAAATTTTTATTTTCTGTCGTTTTCTTTTTCTGAACAGTTTCTTTTTTTAATTCCGTTATTTCTTTTTTGTTACATATATGTTTTGTGTAAATTTTTATAATACGTAGAATAGGTAGAGTATACCCCCAAGGGTAATTTCTAAATTTAATGTGTCTTGTTTTTAGCGCGTCTTCTCGACAAGTTTATAGTATGTAAACTTTTAAACATGTAGATTACTTTGAGGTTAACTTGATATAGATTTTAAATTTGTGTTTTCTGCCATTTTCTCCTTCTGAAAAGTTTTTTTTCTTAAATTCAAGTTTATTAATTTGTAAAGCCAGGCATCAAGCCAACCCATTTCTACTACGATTCGTAAAACTTACTTATGTTTTAAAACTGATAGATATATTATATACAGTGCGCTTCAGTCTACTGCAAACATAGGCCGGAAGAAGTCCAATTTGCCAGTGTACGTACACGCAGGGACACCGCACACCTATCAGTGGAGCAACCAACCTTGCGTTTAGTACGCCTCTAACCACGGTGCAATGTGAAGTGTAGTCCATGAATACGGAATTTGGTCAATAAATACACAAATTTTGATAACATAATTTTCTTGTTTTTTGTCACTGATAAATTGGAGCGTTTTATTTTCAACTGCTCAGATTTATCACTAACAATGTGTTACAATGAAAATAATAAGGAGAAACAAAATAAAAGCAAGTTCTCAAAATAAAATAATACATTCTAAAAACCAAAATGATTTTCCCAGTCAAAAAATAATTAGAGCAAATGTTCGAAAAGTCCTCCTTGCTGGGCTAGACAATATCCGAGCCTATTATAAAAACCCCTTTTAACGTTTCCAAGCATGTTAGGGGTAGAAAAATTTCTTCAATTTTAATCCGAAGTTGTTCCAAATTATTAGTCCTTTTATGCCCGTAAACTTTATTTTTTATATAACTCCACAGATAGAAGTCATTAGGAGCAAGATCGGGTGATCGAACTGTCCGTAAAATAGTTCCCCGTGTACTTATAACCCGATTAGGAAATATATTATCAACAAAGCCAACCAATGAGTTAACTGGCTTTTTAGTTGATAACGGTGTTGGGCCAACATTGTGAGCGGAACAACCATCTTGTTGAAACCATGTTTCACCAAATCTCACACCTAACAACTGCCTAGCAGTTGGAATAATATACTGCTGCAGTAGATCCAAGTATCTAGGAACATTCAATAAAAAATGGTCCAATTACGTGTTCCCCTACAATACCCCCCCAAACATTTAGTTTTTGGGGATACTGTGCTCTTACGTCAAAATACAAATGCAAATTTTCCCTCGACCAATATCGAACGTGTGTTGGGTTATGACGATTCAATAATGGAAAAGTGCTTTCAACCGTGAAAAGAATAGATTTTAGAAAGTTTTCATCACGATTAGCCCTTTCCATCATTGTTTCGCAAAATTCCATACGACGATAGTTGTCCTCTGGAAAAATTTGATGGGTTTCTGACTCTTTGTAAGAATAAGTAAGACACTTGCTGAAGACGTATCACTGCTACGGCAATTTGGTGGCTAGTTAACTTTCGATTTTCCTCCACTGCAGCGCCATTACATCTCGTACTTCCTGCTCGTCATTCAAAACAGTGCATTTTTTATGGTTTCTTGGGGCTACATAACCAAACTTTTCAAAATTCTACACAAACCTATGAATCGTTGATAAACTAGGTTCTGGGCGATTTACAAAATTCTCCAAAAAAAGTTCTTGAATAAGTATCAATGGTCTGCCTTGATAGCACTATTTGACCATCTGCACTTTTTCGGCAACTTCGTAGAATCCATTTTTAGTTTTAAAAATGTATTATTTCACTTAAGAACTTACCAATCTCTTTTTCGAGCAAGGCAGAAATAAAACAAAATAATAAAATCAAAATAAATTTCAAAAAGATCACACTGCAGCGTGCTTCGAACCCACCTCGGTCGTACGGCACGGAGAGTAAATTGGACTTGATTCCCCTATGTTCGCAGTAGCCTGAAGCTCATTGTATACAGACCGCTTCAAGCTACTACGAACATAGGGGGAATCAAGTCCAATTTACTCTCCGTGCCGTACGACCGAGGTGGATTCGAAGCACGCTGCAGTGTTATCTTTTGGAAATTCATTTTGTTTTTATTATTTTGTTTTATTTCTGCCTTGCTCGAGAAACAGATGGGTAAGTTCTTAATTGAAATAATACATTTTTAAAACTAAAAATGGATGTCTACGAAGTTGCCGAAAAAGTGCAGATGGTCAAATGGTCAAATCGTCATAACCCAACACACGTTCGATATTGGTCGAGGGAAAATTTGCATTTGTATTTTGACGTAAGAACACAGTATCCCCAAAAACTAAATGTTTGGGGGGGGGGGGTATTGTAGGGGAACACGTAATTGGGCCATTTTTTATTAACGGCAATTGCAATTTGAATGGTCCTAGATACTTGGATCTACTGCAGCAGCACATTATTCCAACTGCTAGGCAGTTGTTAGGTGTAAGATTTGGTGAAACATGGTTTCAATAAGATGGTTGTTCCGCTCACAATGTTGGCCTTGTTAGGGAATATCTTGATAATGTATTTCCTAATCGGGTTATAAGTACACGGGGAACTATTTTATGGCCAGCTCGATCTCCCGATCTTGCTCCTAATGACTTCTATCTGTTTTTGAAGAAGCTTTTCAAATTATCACCCCTAACATGCTTGGAAACGTTAGAAGGGGTTTTTATAGTAGGCTCGGATATTGTCTAGCCGAGCAAGGAGGACTTTCCGAACATTTGCTTTAATTTTTTTTTGACTGGGAGAATCTTTTTGGTTTTTAGATTGTATTATTTTATTTTGAGAACTTGCTTTTATTTTGTTTCTCCTTATTATTTTCATTGTAACACGTTGTCACTGATAAATCTGAGCAGTTGACAATAAAACGCTCTTATTTATCAGTGACAAAAAATAAGAAAATTACGTTATAAAAATTTGCGAAAGGCGGCGAACGGCAGCGAATGGCGATCGGAAGCCTGAGTGTTGGTTGCTTCACTGATAGGCGTGCGGTGTCTCTGCATGTACGTACACTGGCAAATTAGACTTCTTCCGCCCTATGTTCGCAGTAGCTTGAAGCGGTCTGTATACTTTTTTTATTATTATATAATATTAACAAGGTGCATGTTTCGTCCATGCGTCAATACCTAGGTGTTAATTTTAGGTTATTTTTACTATTAATTTTGTTTGATTTTTACCAAGCTTTGTCCACAAAATATATAGCATTTTTCATGACAATAAAGCACTTTATCTATCTATTCCCAAAAATGGTAATTTTTAAGTACTGCTAAAGTACTGTAAAGTGTAAAGTAACATTTGAACACAGAAGTCATTGTCCAGAAAGTGGACCGATTGAATTTGGAATGAAGTGTATAGTACAAAAACAATATTAACAAATGCAGATTTGAAGAGTAAAGAGTTTTATTAAAGTACTGTTACAATTATGTTACACGTACATTTGATTTTTAAAAAAAACTCATACATGCATTTTTTCCTATGCCACAAAATTTAGCTTTCCATTAGTGTATACTATTATAAGGCACCAACAGCCTAGTATGCCTGACAGCTTAAAACTCAGTGTGACATCCTTAAAAATGCCACAGATATCAACATTTACAAAAGTTCAAATTATCACTCGAGTTATAGAAGACGGCTGGTCTATAAGAAGAGCGGCCACCCATTTTGCAGTTGATAAAATGAAGATAATGCAATGGAAAAAGCGATGGATTGAAAATAATTCTACGGATAGGAAAGATGGATCAGGACGACCGAAAGTAAGTTCGTAAGTGCAAAATGAGAGACTTATTGACCATCTCAGACAAAATCCTTTTTCAACGTCGGTTGAAGCAGCTAATGTAACATTATATCCGGGTTCTTTAGTAACAGTAAATAGAATTGTAACGAAATCAGAAGTCTCTTGTCGAGTTGCTGCAAAGAAGCCTTTTCTAACAGAAGAACAAAAACAGGCCAGAGTGATTTTTGCACTGAACAACGTTCTTCGTGATAATGACTTCTGAGAGAGAATGGTTTTCACTTACGAAAAAATTTTTCATTCATCTTCAAGCAGAAAGAGAATTTTAGTTTTTCGTCCACCAAATTCTAGATTTGAACCCGAATATACAAACCAAATTAAAAAAGCTGGACATTTTTCGGTGAACATGTGGGGCTGGATTAGTGCTAGAGGTTTGGATTTTTTTGGGAGAATCGAAGGAAGATTCAATAGTGAACGATATATTGAAATCCTTGAAAACGTTATGCTGCCATCTGTACAGGCCTTACATGAAAATAATGACTTCGTTTATCAGCAGGACAACTGTCCAGTACACACGGCTAATGTTGTTCGCCAATAGTTTCAGAATAATAATATATAAACACTTCCTTGGCCAGCCAACAGCCCTGACCTTAACCCAATGGAAAATATATGGGGTCGAATCGTTAAAATAATATACCAAAGGAATTGGATACCACGAAATGTTGAAGAGTTCAGCGATGCTATTTATCGCACATTAGATCAGCTCTCAGAAGACCATCATCATGCAGCTTGTAATAGAGAAAAATGGTGATCCTATTAAATACTAAATTATTTATTTTAGTTCTTTTTTAAGTTAAAATAATTAGTATTAAGTTTACCATCGTTTTTGTCCTAATCCAAGTTTCCTATTCGTCGAATTGTTTTCGATCCAGCGCGTTTTCCATCGTATTATTGTTATTTTATCAACTCCAAAATGGGTTACCACCCTCTTTATAGAACAGCCTTCGTCCGTTACTCGATTGATAATTTGATATTGTTCAATAAAGACTTTACTAAAACATTATTTTTTCTGATTTTTTAGTATTATGCAAAATTTAATATAAAAACAAGGTTGCCTTTAATTTAAGTAAAAGAATATTTTCAGTTTTCAGAGACCTTTTTTAAACAACATGACAAATTGGCGTACTTTTGAAGTTTTTAGGAATTTTAGCTGGTAGTTCATATATATTATACACTTTTAGAATGGTCAATTTTGTGACTGCATGTTATGCGTTTTTTTTAAATCAATTGTACAGTGTGACGGTTTATAAAGTTCCACTTGGAAAAACTTTTTTGTTATTTGTCAAAAAAAGATAAATCAAAAAGTGAATGACTTTAGGTAGATTTCTGTAACATTTTCACTTTTTGCTTAATCACACTCGACACGCGGACTATCCATGAGGTTCTGTTTTTTTAATTGAATACCCCCTATATTTTCTAAAATTTTCATAGATCTTTTCTGATTCCAAATATATATCATATAATTTTCCATAAAGGCAATGTGTTAGCCAAGGAAAAATAGTTTAGGTGGTTCTTTGTTCGACACATTACCCTTATGGCAACGTTTTTATGAATTTGCTCAATGACCATTCAAGACAATAGTAACATATGGTATATTTTTGGAATCAGAAAAATCTATCGAAAATTTAAAAAATATACAGGATGTTCCATGGCCATCCTGCATATACTGCACTTTTTTGTTTATCTTTTTGTGACGAATAATAAAAAAGTTTTCCCAGGTGGAACTTTAGAAACAGTCACTCTGTACAAATCTTCTTGGCTTACAAACCCAGTGCATTCGCCTATCTACAAGCGATCCCTAGTCCCACCTAATTCATTTAGCAGGGGCAGGGTATATTTAGTCGAATTATGCAGGGATTTCTTGCGGTCACCCATCCGAAACATAATTGCGACCGGCGATGCTTAGGTATGGTTGTCACTCAATAGACCTACTTGCCGCGCTACTGCCGTGCATTAATAAGTAGATGATAAAAGACAGGGAAATTGGCAAACTTACCTGTGATGAAAAAGTGCATATCAAATAGTCACTCAACGAGAGCATGTGAATGTCTATAATAATGCCCGACAGGGAGTTCTCGGAGTAGCGGGATGCAACTGAGGCAGTTTTCGCTATCTGAGGGTCTCCTAAGACCTCATATTGTGGATATTTTGATTTGGCCTCTATTATAACCTTTAAAAGTAAAAATCATATAATATTAACTACAACTAAATGTTTTTTGGAAACATGCAGGTTCATTGATATAATTTTTTAACTACAAAATAAGAATTTGTGACGCAACAAGTAAGAAATTTCTAACTTCTGATGTCATAACTGAGGAATTTTATATTTCTTACGTCACAAGTAAGAGATTTTCTACTTGCTACGTAGAAAATAAGAATTGTTGGTTCCTGATGTAGAAACTAAGTATTTTCTTGTTTGAAAGTTTGCGACAATGATGTGTTTGAAATTAACTCTGCACTTCGGACTTAATTTGTCTCTATTTTATTTATACACGACGTTTCGATTAGTACAATCTCTGTGTTTGGAACGTTTTTAGTTTTACTAGGTTTTTTAACGTTTTTTTTTTTTTGTTTTAATTACAAACTACTTATAACTCATGTTTGTGGACAAAACTCCCTTATTGACTGGGTAAAAATATTCAATAGTTTTTACATCTTAACATTTAACACATTGGCCATCAAATTTCAGATTGTGTGAATGTTCATCCAGTCAGTTTTTAATAAAGTATATATTGTGAGTTGGAATAGTTACTCTTATTCAATTTCAATGAATTAGAATCACAAAAAATAGAAACTATCACATACATATAAATATATTTCTCTCTTGCTACCTTTTCTTACACAACTGCCTGTGGCGTAATCAAAACATAATGATAAATAATAATTATAAATTGTTTATTTTGCACAAGTCAAAGCTCTCTCTAAAACTACACAAAAAATTAATTTAACCCAACCTTACTTTTTTTTAGATTGTTTTCACTCACACACGAATGAGCTCACGCTCTCAAAAAGAAAAATATATATATACGGCATTTCAGTTTTTTAATGTTTACTATCGTAGATTTGCTACTCCCATAATGAACAGCTACTTGCCGAATAGAATAAACACCGTCTAGCTTTGCAAAGATTTGAGCTTTTATCAAATTCGGAAAGATGCGGCGCCATTTTCTTAAATTTGGATGACACTGACATGCAAAACATGATGTTGTCAGAAGTCTGTGACATTGTCACTTTTAGAAAGACAATGCCGTACTATAAAAATTTTACAAATTAAACAGGCTGGTACTTCTGCTGCACCAATTTTATGTGGAGAGAAGTGTATATCACCGACCCAACCCGTTTTAAATCTTCACTTCGACATTTCCTGAGCTAAGGTCACTGACAGAAAAATAAATCTCTACTCTTAGGCCCCTAAACACCAACGTGAATGTATGAAAACATGTACGTATGTACATGAATGCGCAAACAACAACGTGCACGTCGCTTTACCTACAGACGTTATCGCAAAATTTTCATTATTTTGGTTAGTGATAAGATGTTGTCGGAGGAGGAATATTTGGGTGTAGCGGCAGTGGCGTGCGCCTATGTGCTGAAGAAAGAAAGAAAAAAAAAGAAATAGAGACGATACTGGTCTAAAAATGGCTTTTAAAACGACAAACAAAATTTCCCACATTCATCTTTTAGAATAATTGAGATTAGAACCTTATGACTAGCGCAATTACCTTAGGATGGACGAACAAACTTACATGGAACTCTTGAAACTGGTTACTCTATTAATAAAACGCCAAGATACAATGATGCATCTGGTTGAATAGTTGCTTCATTCTTTTTATTCCTATCCAAATATTCTTTGGATTTTGTTAAGGTAGTTCTCTATACATTTCAATAAATTCCTCCAGAAATGCACGGGACATTGTTCTGCAGTCAGACATGACAAATGTGTAGGTAGAAAGTTTTAAATAAATAAAATATTTTAATCTTTTTTATACTGACAAATACCGACGCTACTGATCAAAATCGCACATACAAGGGTTATTTTAACACGCATAGAAAATTTCTAGCGATTTCAGAATTCATCAGCGCGTCATTCTACTGCTTGCACATTCAGAAACGCGACGTTATTCTGCATACACATTAGACGCTTAAGTAAATATTTCAACGCATCCGTATCGGTATACGTAACGCGTTCGAAACAAAGTCAAAATACGCTACATTTTTGACTTAATCATGCCATGTTTCGAACGATGCCTGCTTCTTTGACGGGTGTGATGACAGAATCTCGTTGCGTACGGAAGGATGTACGTATCGTTAGGGACCTACGAACGTACACAACGATTTCAATCAGCAGTCCTGTCATCGCATCCTTCAAAAAAGCGGGCATCGTTCGAAACATCGCATAAACAAGTAAAAAATGTAGCGTATTTTGACTTTATTTCGAACGCGTTACGTATACCGATACGGATGCGTTGAAATATTTACTTAAGCGTCTAATGTGTATGCAGAATAACGTCGCGTTTCTGAATGTGCAAGCAGTAGAATGACGCGCTGATGAATTCTGAAATCGCTAGAAATTTTCTATGCGTGTTAAAATAACCCTTGTATGTGCGATTTTGATCAATAGCGTCGGTATTTGTAGGTATAAAAAAGATTAAAATATTTTATTTATTTAAAACTTTCTACCTACACATTTGTCATGTCTGACTGCAGAACAATTTGAAAAGAAAATAACATAACCAAAAAATGGCTTTGGGATTGTCGCGCCTTTGTTTCTTCAGGACAGGGAGGAAGAGCATACATTGTTTGTTTGTAAGAGCTACTGCGGCTTGCCATTTTGAGAATCAAGACGACAAATATTTCCTGATTTTGATCTAAGTTTCCCGGTTCTAAGCCTCCTGGAATTATAGGTTTTATGTAGAATGTACATGAAGCCGCGTATACACTAGGCGAACAAAAGTGTATAAACAGTATATGTCCTAGCATGCGTGTGTTGGTTCATTACTAAACGCACTAGCGAATGCCTACGCATGAATTCGTTGGTTGTTTTATTTTTTCACACCGCTTAAAATCCTTTGAAGTAACGACAACCGATGGAAGAATGACGAAAGCAAACGCGTGCGCCTATATCATAGGAAAAGGGTTTAACGGGACTGTTGAAACTATCAGTCAATATGCAGAATTTTTTCTCGCTTATTTTTTTCTAGTTTATGCCACAGCGTTAAAACTGAGTTAAATTTTAACTCCTATTCTCAATTTAAAAACGCACAATATCAAATCTTTGTTTTCCAGAAATAAGAATCTTTTGCCGATTATCTTAAAGAGTGAAATTTATAGTTAAACTGTGCTGATTGTCCAGCTTCATATACTGGAGCAGTTTTGTAATTGGAGGGGCCAGTGCAACAACAAAACATGCCAATGGCTTTTTTGGAAATTTATAACACCTAAGTTTTGAGGCCCATAATACACCATATAAAATAGGCGTACGCATTTTATGTGGTGCCAATTGTATATCTAGTTAAAAATCAATAACAAACAAGGTTAAAAAGAAAGGGAGAGACTCACTTTAGGATCGTCCGAAGCTAAATAAACTCGTCTTTTGTCGACCGTTTGTGTGTATTCCAGTTGCCTGTAGTACTCGTCCACGCCGGCCATGTACTCTTCGAGTCGGTGAAACGCTGCCTCAGTCCCGACTTTATCTGTGCGCCTCACATGTACTCTTATTTAAAAAAAAAAAAAAAATGGATATATTAGGGTTTTTTAGCACAAAACTGCTGATATGCAATTCCATGATAATAAATTATACTTCATGAGACAAATAACTTAAAAATAAAATTAAATTTATTTTTGATATAACAAAAAGTTGAGGATAACTCATCGGAAAAACCATGGATTTAAAAGTGCTTTAACTCTATCTCAAAGTAGTTTTAAATTAGATATTTCCAAATATAGCTTTGTTCCCTAGATACAATAAAATGGTATATTACTTTTCTTTACTTGCTTTGATTTTAAAAAAGTTTTTTTTAATTAAAATTTCTTTAAACAAAAAGTACATCATGTGATACATCATTCGAAAGGTATTTAAAATACCTTTAAGTAGTTATCGAGATATTTTCATTTCTTTAGATACATGTTTGAGCAAAATGGTAGTTTGTTTTGATTTTCAAGAATTAATTAAAAAAAAACTAATAGTCAAAAAAATTTTAAATTTGGGATTTTTCATTCCCTTTATGGGTATGGTTGATTTGATTTGAATGACCCACACACCACAAAAACCATCAATTGACTTAAATAAAACAGTTTCTAAAAAAATTAAATTATTGTAACAAATAAAAAAGGAAACTAAAATAACTATGTGAATTTTGCTCACAATGAGGGATTTAAAAACTCAAATAAAAACAAAACACAGTTTAGCCGGAGGTCTTAGACGTTGCATTTTTATATCTTTATCAAAAAATCCAAAAAAAAACTTCTTTATGCTAGTTTAGCGGTAAGACCACTTCTTGTTGGCTGGTAGATGGCACAAATGGGTTAAAATACGGGTGCGTAGCAAACTCTGGGCTATTTTTTTTTGCTCCCTTCTGTAAAAGACAGTTTTTTTTTGTAGCGGTGACCATAAAAGATATTGTTATCGTTATCGAAAACTGTAGCTTTGAAAGACTTGAACCTTATAACAAAATTTTTGGGTAATATTTACGAAAACCAAAATATGAAAATCGCATATCAATATCTACTTTACTTCTAAAGTTATGCTTTTTTTATATATTTTAACGTTTTTTCAAATAACTTGGAAACTAAAGCTCCCACGAATTTGGACTATATAACACCACCAAACCCAAAAGTTAATCAGCCGATAGATGATTTTTGTATCAAATTTCGTTAAAATCGATTAAGGCGTTCTTGAGTTATCGTGTATACAGACAACAGACGACTTTTTTTTTGATAAAATTAAGAAGTCAAAATTTCACGATTTTAATAGTCCCCCATACCATATCGGTATGGTGGACTAAAAAAACAGTTTAGCCGCAAGTAAAAACTAGAACGAAAAACCATTGACAGGTCCCCATTTTTATACTATAAATCAAGTAGGGTTATGGCGCTACACTCAAGCACTTTCCGGGTCTATTTATTTTAATTACATTTTGATGAGAAGGAAAAAAATCGTTAAAAATATTAAAAAAAAAAACTTACCCTACAATAGGCCTCTTAAAACCCATGTTGGCCATGGCTTTTTGAATCATGTCTTCAGTCTTTTGTAGTGGCCGTAGAAAATACTTTAAAATTTGGCCGACCCACCACACTATTGGGTCACCGTGCAGTCTTATAAGTCTGTAAAAGTTTAATTTATGAATAAATCTTTTTTTTTTGTCAGCGAAGTAATTTTTTCTCGTTTTTTTTTATGGTAAAACGCAAAATTTCATTTGAGGAAAACCACACAAGAAAAAATGGAAATATGGGTGGAAACGAGGCCGGGAAATAGTATTGAATAATGGACTGAGATTTTTGAGATCCCATTATAAGATCTTAGCATTTAAAACTCACGAAACCAATAAACTCGAATTTTGAATTAGTGTACTAAACTAGAAATAAAAGAGTAAGAGATAGTGATGCAAATATAACGTAATATTCATATCTGCTCAAAACAGTTGGAGGCCGTGCTCGCACTAAGCGTGGAACCAGAGGTTTTCGATCAATATGATGCGAATACATCTAGCCTCTCACATCCAAATGCCAACCTCACCTTCTCGTGGTGCTCCCTGTCTAAAACAGACGAGGCTCTGGCGACCGAATATGGGCGGTATAGCCCTATGGGGAAGTTGAACTAGACCAGAGAGCATATAAATCTAAATAGAGAGGACACCTAATGGTAAATTTGCGATCCCGCTTAACTGATTTGAAAACCAACTGGCGCAGCTATCGTTTTTTTTTTGGTTCTTGGCTTGAAAACTTCGTGCGCCACTTTCAAATCCAAAGCAGTTGCCCGACGGCGCCAGTTTTTTCTTTTATTTTAAATTTAACATTACTCTCTTACAAGGTTTCGTCTTCGGAGGTCAAATTTTAAAAAAATCATGAAAACAATTTTGGAGAAGACTCCTCATGATGGGAATTGACAAGGTCACGTCACAACCGCCTCTTTTGGATTAGGAGAACAGAACCATTGAAGGAATATCCAAGGAAATTTATCATATGAGACCATCAGTTTTCACATACCTTCTCACCCATTCTGATCTCCTAATGATGTATTTTTCAAACATTCGGAAATGACAGGGTTATTAAAATTTAAAGTAATCTTAGATGGCAAAATATTTAAAAACTAAATAAAAAACACTTATTTTTGACCGGAAAAAACCTAAATTATACGCCCTCTGCTTTTTCCTTAATTATTACAAGTAGGCTTGAAAAATATATACAATAAAAACTTTATGCCAGTTCACTTAGCAACAAGTTCATATAAAATTGCATTAAATATAAGTATGTACGCCAGTGATAAATCGATATTCATTACCCCGGTGCATTCTGGCGCATTCAGCTAACAATAAAAAACTCGCTGTAAATCGCGTTGACTTGCTGCTCGGATATTACCATTACGTGTCCTCTCTATTTAGATTTATATGCTCTCTGAGTAGACCCAATAATCACTAGGAACTGCTCCATTAAGGACCTGAACAAACTCGTACAGGGGATAAATCTAATGGAGTGGTTAAACTAGAATCAAAAGGTGCACAATAAGCCAATAATGGCAGCAGTGCGGTGACTCTAGCCATCAGGCTGGTCGGAGCCACAATCGGGGGGTTTTAGTCAGTAGGAATCCCACACTACCAGGGCTGCCCTGGCCCTGACCAAGCGGTTAACCACCTTGGCGGTAGGTGTACAAATTTTTGGCAGCACTCGCACTACTGCAGTACTTGGCAGTACTGGCAGTATGTATAAATACTGACAATAATTCCTTATAATTTTGGCAGTAGGTGTACATATTTTGAAGGGGTGGATAACCCCTCGGTCCTGACAGAGGGATGAGACTCTGTCGGGGGAGTGAATTGGACGTTTGGACCGGGCATCTTATGCAAGATTTTCCCTCGATACCCTTAAAAAAATATATATTAGTTTATATGTTTATATTTTTTATTTTATTCTTATTAATATTTACTGGTTATTGTTTGTCAAAATATTTCCTCGCTAGATTTTTTGCAATGACTTTTTCTAATGCGCCCTTAAATCACAGGCTATCAACTAGTTTTCGTCGTGTTCGTTCCACTTGACGTTCTTTGAATTCCTAAAAGTTCTATAATTCTCAGATATTACAGAAAAAAAAAACGTGGCAACGCCTTTTCCATAATTTTTTAAATCTTTGCATGGTCGAGGGTTGAACAACTGAAGAAAATATGTACACCTCCTGCCGGTGCTCAGGGTACTGCCTAATACTGCCCAAGTACTGTCTAGTCTTGCCTAGAGGCCCTCTATACCTTTGACAGTTGTTGTTTTACCAGAGGTGGGCAACTCATATTGCCCTCTCTTTCTAGTTTTTTCATATTTGCATGTAAAACGGATTTTATGAAATGGACTGATGTTTTGTTATCTCTTTAAATAATTGGTAAAATATAAAGACTCCTATGATCTATATTTTTGTTACCCTTTTTCTTACAATAAAACATGGAAATATAATGTGTTATTTATTAACGAAACACATGCTAAATGCGTATGTTTATAACTACTGCTTGTAGCTCACTTATCTCCAAATACGGCTATTTTTATTAATTTTTCAGCTTGGTAAATGCATGTTTTCTTTTCAGATATTTTGCCGAGCAAAATTGTAGATTTTTTATTAAAAAAAAAGAAGCTCTCGAAGATTTTTTTAACTAAAATCCTGAGCATCTTGGTTGCTTTCTAAGCGTATCTATTTCATTGAAGTTGAGAGAGAAATATCAGATTCAAGGATTGTAATAGAGATCGTAGAGCTGTTTCGGTGTACCAGTCGAGTTCTTTTAACGGATTAACTGGCGTTTTATTGTAATATTTCCGTAGATCGTAACCACGACCTTAATTAGTTAAACAAGTTTCGGAAGTTTACCTGGGGGCCAAGTCTTCCGGGACAGCTAATGGCAAGAAAGGAGGCCTGGGATTTACACTATCGATTATTGGCAGGTTTAGAACTTGAGTCTCCGGTTGGCCAGGCCAATTTGATATACTCTTTCCGTCCGAAGTTGTGCAAGTCTCACTTATCGGCTTGAATATCTGAAACAAATTAAATTGAAAACTTTAAAAATCTCCGACCGGGGGTCAACAGCTGCCCAAAAATGTGTACACCTACTGTCAAGAACTGAAATATTGTCAAGTATTGGCCGGGATTGTTACGTATTGTCCAGTATTGTTAAGCATTCTCTAGTATTGTCCCGTATTGTCCAGTATTGTCTCCAGTATTTTCAAGTATTGTCCAGTATTGTCAGGTATTGTTAAAGTATTGTCAACGATTTGTACAACTACTTTCTGTAGCTGATGACCCCTCGGGGCCAAAAATACTGTCAAGAACTGAAATATTGTCAAGTATTGTCCGGGATTGTTAAGTATTGTCTTCAGTATTGTCCAGTATTTTCTCCAGTATTGTCAACTATTGTCCAATGTTGTCAAGTATTGTTAAAGTATTGTCAACGATTTGTATACCTATTGTTTGCAGCTGATGACCCCTCGTCTCCGACATATAGTCACATAGTCTTTTGCCCACTTTGAATTAGGACTTAAGAAGAAGTGCCTTTTGGCGCTGAGGTTAAGAAAATAATAAGTTAGTGATGATTTTAGACGTATAATAAATTTAAAAAAAAACAGTAAATATAAGCTTACCCAAATAAAATAATCGGAAGTAACATGAAAAAAAATTGCCAATGCTTGGGATATCGGGCGTGTCAAATGGTTCTTAGAGCGTGGGGTTTGAAAGCAGAATAGCCACCCTCTATAACGAAGTGCGGCTAGTGAAAATTAACGACTCCTTGATACAGAATGCCTGGCCCAGTAGACTCCTAGTTACAGAATGCCTACTGGGGGTGACCGCTTGTAACAGCGTATCGCCTGGGTTGACCGCTTGTAACAGCGTGTCCTACTGAAGACCCAGTAGACTCCTTGTTACAGAATGCCTACTGAGGTTGACCGCTTGTAACAGAGTGTAACGATCTAGATTTCGGTGGTCCTATTTATACCGAAATCTAGTTGACTCAGCAGTTTGTCTCGTTACGTAGTGTGCATCGATGCTAAGGTAAGTGACTACGTTTATATGCGGTAGTTTAATTTTTGATAAAAAAATGTTATATTCATAACAATATTATGTGCTTGCAAAAAAAAATCCCTGACTTTTCCCTGACTTTCCCTGAACAGATTAAAAAGTTTCATGACTGATATTTTTAGCAGTCTCAAAAAAGAAACAATTTTGTAGAATGTCGATTTTACTATAAAATTGAAGTCATTTTACTCAAACGTCACTTAACGCATATTAGGTGCGCATTTATTAAAAAAGGAAAGAAAATCAGCCTCCACCACCCCTTAAGCTGACCATTTACCAACCTAGATATTTCTTTTTTTTTTAATGCGACATGTAAGAAGTAAACAAAAAATTAAAACTACACAAACCTAGTGTATATTTGGAAAAAAATACTGAACGGCAAAATTAAAAACCCCTCTTTAGATTTTCTAACATCGGTTTTGTTTTCGAATCTTTGTTTACTTTTTTACTGAAATTAAAAAGACAGTGCTACAATAGTTTATTCACTAGAGTACTGTGAAAAATCCCCTCAAATTACTCTCATTGGGGAAAATTCCCTGACTTTCCCTGATTTTTTCCTGCCTTTACAGGTTTTTCCCAGGTTGTGGACACCCTGTAAAATATACTAGTGAATAATCTACATTTACACATTTAATTTCATCATAATCCGATGAAAGTTTTTTTTTTATTTTTATCGAACACTAAGCACGCTCTATGAAGGATCGGCTCCAATAGAAAAAAAACCGATTTGACATTTCAATTTGACAGGACTGTTTATTTCTGCGGGTAAACATTAATATTTTACAACCTTACTTTGAAAGAAGATTTTGCGTTTTGGGTTTACTGACCCTCATCATAAACCAAATTCAAAATATGTGGTATCAGCATGATGGGGCTGGGCCACATAATACCCGATTGGTCTGTAATTACCCAAACAACCATTTTCCAGAAAAATGGATAGGAAATAGGAGACCTATAAGTTGGCCTGTCCGAGCCCGGATTTGACTCCGCCCGATTACTATCTTTGGGGCGAGATTAAAAGTCATACGACGGATTTAGAACACTAAGGCAGCGGTCAAATAGAAGGGCCGTTCAGGAAATAAGAAGAAAAATTAATTTGTGCATTGAATAAAACGGTGGATTATTTGAAAACTTACAGTAATCTTGTAGGGTTTTATTTTCTTACTTATTCCTAGAGAGCCACAAAGGTCCCGCTCCAAACCTAGTCCCATATACCTGACGTTTCTGCATTTTTGAAGATAGAGAAATGCAACATGGTGATATCATTAATCTCAATTTGACGTTTTTTGACAAGTCACGTGACTTTCGGTGACTTCCGGTTTTACCGGAAACGACCTCAACTTTTGATTTTCAAATAAGAGTCCCTGTATATTTTTACATTTCTGGATCACTGGAAACATTCTGCGTCTTACGGTACCGAATATGTCCAATTTTGACAGCCTTTAAAAAAATTTAAAAAAAACTCACTTTAGATTTACACTTCATTTGATCGCGTTTTGGAATTTCAAAATCAAAATACCCCATTTTTAAATAGGATGATATGTGTTCCCACTATTATTAAGTTATAAAAAATAATTTTCAGTGAAAAAATAAGAAATTAAAACATCTAAAGTGAGATTTACCAAGATCTAAAATAGTACCAACCACAGGTATAAATATTTACACCTGTGGCGGGTACTACATTTTAAAACCAATTTTCAAAAAACACTTACCCGTACAAAAAAGACACAAAGTTATCGATTATTTTTTATTGTTATTGCAAAATACCACTGAAAAACTGTTTTTTTCTCAAAATATGGTGTATTTTAGAAGAAAATGCCCGAAAACTAATTTTTTTTGACAGGTTTCAAAATGGCAAATGGCGAATACGCCAAAAATTTGGCACATAATAGCTTCATTATTTGACTTTGAGGTTATAAAGTTCGTGATTTTTTAAACCACCTCAGGGGGGTGGTTTAAATTTATAGCCCCCAGAAAGGATTGTTTTGTGGCATTTGGTAATAAGTTCGTTTATAATTTCCCTAAAAAACCGTTTTTACAAGGATTAATTTACCTTATTTAATACCCCAAGTTGTTCATTAACCAATAAAACACCTCCTATTTTGTCCAGAAAAACGCCATATTTTGAACCCATTTTCAGTACAAAAAATATATTTATGAGGGCACTACGAGGTAAAACAAACATAAGTGAAGGTCACTGATTATGTACGAAAATTATACCAAACAAAAAAAAAACAAAACAACTATATTAATTTACTTACAAACTGAAAGTAAAACATTGAGGTTATCTAAAAGCTCAGTCAAAAAAACTTTCCTTACTTAAAGCCCACTCATTTTAAAGCTGTACAGCTTTCATCAGTAGTGGTTGGTGCAAGCCAATGTGCAAGCAGAGGTAAAAGATCCGAACTCGCTGTTTGTGATTGAACGCAGCGCTATTATTTTTAAACTGACATTTTGATTTTAATACATTTCATAAATAAAAACACTTTTTAAATAAATACAAAATTAATTTACTTCCTATTTTATTATTATTCACCTAAATCGTTGTATGACATCAAGTATTAATTGAAAAAATTAACGAATAAGGGTAAGTTTTAATTAATTTGTTCTACAGAGTGTTTACTATTTAAACTCCGCGTGGGTTTAAATTTTTCAATTTCCTTTTTTTCTAAATTGAAACTTTCTTCTTAAATCCAACAAAAGATTGTGTTAAGAGTATTATTCAATAAACAAATTTATTAAAATTCTTCTTATAAATCAAACTATGTCCAAAAGTCAAGAAAAGCTGGTTTAAAATTCTTAAAACCAAAAATTTCACTTAAACTTAGGACCGTTTTAAAATAGACTAAACCCTCTTAGTAAATCACACCGTAAGGCTTTTTATATATTAAATTATTTGTTTTTGTTTTTAAATCGTAGGCTTGTTGATAGTTGAGAAGGCAATGTCTTGCTTGTTATCAGCTACAAAAATGTATAAACAAGGCTTAAAAATTCTTCATTTATTAAACTGCTGCACTACCTTCCCAACTCTCAACAAGCCCACGAGTTAAAAAAAAAAAAAGTAATTTAATTTATAAAAAGCTAAATGTTTGTTTAATTTTCTGTTTTTTCAATGAAAATTATTTTGTATAACCAAAGTATATTTCATATATCTTTGGTATAACCTCAACTTTTTTAATAATAGTGTACACATACCATAATAGTGTACACATACCATCATATTTTAAGAAAATGGCGACAGCAAGCGCGTATATATCCATAAAATCTTTAAAAAAAATTAAATGGTTAAAAATGCAATTATCTATCATAATGTTAAAAAAGCCTCCTACCCTCTTTCCAACCTCCCACCCCCATCAAAAACTAATCACCTCTGCGCCTGGTGATAAAGAATTTTGTGCCAAATTTGATAAAAAATCGGTTAAGCGGTTTTTGAGTAACCGTCTTACAAACAGACAGACAGACACCATGACAAAATGTTGTATTTAGGTCTTTTTTGACCCAAATTACCTTTTTTAAGGGGAAATAAAAAAACTGTTTTTTGCCGCTTATGGATGGCTAAAAATGGAGTTTGTATATTTTTAAATTTCAAAACATGGTCAAATTAAGCGAAAAGCATTTACAAGGTGTTTAATTATATTATTATATTAATTTTTGAACCATCATAGCCACCCAGTAAAAAAAACAGGAGTCCAAAAATGTAATTTTTGTCTTTATTTATAAAAATCAAAAGTTAGGCCCGTGTCTTGTGAATCCGCAAGTAACCGGTTGTTAGTCAGTTGATCCCAAAGACTACCAGTTAATTAAAGCTCTTTTTAAGGAGCTAACAATACTCCTGACATGAGACGGATACTCGGCTGCTTGACGGATATTTTGTGACATATTAATCTGTAGCTTACCCCTTCCCATCCAGCTTTGTGATACCTCCAGCCTTTAGACTTTAAAATTAGGGTTCTTTTCGTGCCGTAAGCCACCATAAAACAATAGGTGGCGTGGTGCAGTTGACAACCATATCCGCAGCCCTAAAAGTTAATAATTTCAATTAAAATAATTTTTTTAGGGTGGATGCAATGCAATTTTTTAAATTAAAAATAAGAGGTACAAAACGGTTTAGTACACTATACCAATTGTCATAAAAACGTTAAAAAAAAAAATAAGGGGAAAATTTTAGCGCCCTTATAAATTTACAGAAAAGATTTGTGGCGTAGAGGGCAAAGGATGAGGGCATAAATCGGAAAAAGTTTTTTCCTCGACCAGGATTTGAACCCGAGCCTCTAGAATGCCAGTCTAATGCTCTACCAACTGAGCTATCGAAGACATGGGACATGGACGAAAGGATTTCCGCCAGTCAAAACTCGATAGCTCAGTTGCTGGTCGAGGAAAATAGTAGTTTTAACAACTAGTGGCTAAAATAGAGCTTTTTTTACAAGCGTTGGTTTAAATAACGAGCGCAGCGAGGTATTTAAAAACGCGAGTAAAAAAAAGCACAGTTTAGCCGCGAGTTGTTAACACTATTTTTTTAAATAACTTTCTCAAAAAATCCAAGAAAAACAGGAAAATACTTTTAAAAATCTCGAACGAAGAGCACTTCTCGCAACATACCATATTTACACTATAAATCAAGGCGGCTGGTAAATGAAATAACAATCGTTTCCATAGTCTTTTTACTCAATGACGTTCATTGTTGCGACATTTTAATCTTTGACAATTTGATGTTTTGACGATTTTTTTAAATGATTTTTTGTAAATATGGTGAAAACTGACGGAAATGGCTTAATTCTTAGGCAAGAATTCTCTTTAAATCTCTAAAAATCTTTTTTTGCACCCATGATAAAAAAAAGCTTTTTTGCATCGGTAACCAAAAAAGCCATGCTTTTGGGAAATCAATTTAACCGTGGCGACCTGATTTTTTTGGAAAACTTTACGTCATTGCATTTGTTTTCCATGGCAACGCGGAGAGTTTATTTATTTTTGTCCACAGTGGGACACCAGAGCTTTTTTTGCACCGGGTCAAAAATTTGGGGATAGTTTACTTATTTTGATTTCGCATTCCGCGCCGCTAAAGCACATAAGTTTTTTTTACTTTCGCTTCCGTGTAACTCATGATGCGTTGCTGTAGCCCGAACTTGCCTTGCTATCATCATTACCGCCGCTGTACGGTACCACCGCGCAAATAAACCTTTAGGTCCATGTGACTGCCTGTTTATTTTTCATACAAAACAATAAGTTTTTCTATTTGTGCCGCGGTTTTTGCTAATGTAGTACATTATTTGCCTCTTGGTGTGCTTAAGGATTCCGAAAATATGCAATGAATCAAGAAAAAATAAAAGAAAGCACATTTTTAAGGTAAGACCTCGGGTTGACTATACATTTTTTGAATAAGTATTGTTGTCTTTATAAGGGTTTTTCCATTGGTTTTTCCTTGAAACGTAATTATGCACTATACGGTTTTCTGCCATTTTTTATTTTTTATGAAAAATTCTTTATGGGGGCACCTACTAGGGTCCTTAGGTCCCCAAATCCGGCTGCGCCCGATTTTTTTTTTTAAGAGAAAAAAGGGTACCTGGAGGGGGGTTGTAATGTGTTTTTTTCATTGTTTTGGGTTGGGTTGGATTAGTTTGGGTTGGGTTGTGTTGAATTGGGTTGTTTTGGTGAAAAAAAATTAAAAAAAAAAAACAAAAAAAAACAAAAAAAAAACAACGGGCGCAGGCGGATTTGGGGTCCTAGGGACCCTAGTAGGTGCCCCCATAAAGAATTTTTCATAAAAAATCAAAAATGGCAGAAAACAGTATACTGCATAATTACCCCTTGAAATAACTACAAGACTAAGCAACGTTGTTAGGTACTCATTTTTAGTTTAAGGAAATTTCTTCCTTTTAGATTCTTTTAGGGTGTATTCAGAGTTCCATAACTATAGCAAGCATATGCTGCTGTTCTCAGTTACTACGTTTATACGCACCTAAAAGCGCTTTTATATAAGGATGGTTTTAAATAAAATCGCTTTCTTCAAGGGTTATGTCCTTCATTAAATGTCAGTTTAAAGAAAAAACAAATAAAACAACATAACTAATTAATTAATTAACAACAGATTTTTTGAAAGACTGGGGTTAGTTTAGATTAGAAGAAATGCACTAAAGTGTTTATAACGACCCTAAAATGGGCCAACACTGTTCTTAACTAAAACAACCAGTTAACTCATTTTCATTTTAGTATCCTTTTGCCTATGATTAATGCCACATTGACACCAAACTGACAGAAAATCTATGTTTTACTTGTCAATTTGGTTATAAAAATGGCAGTCACAGTAGGCTAAAGGGCACTGAGGCAGTAGGATTTAACTGACCTTTTAGTTGAGAATGGTGTTGAATGGACTTTTGAGTGATAAACCGCTTCCAAATAAAATCGATTTAGTCCTTAAATCGGTTTTAGTGGTGTTTATATGACAACATTTTCAAACCATTCTTATATAAAAGCGCTTTAAGAGGCCTATATAAACAAAGTAAGTGTTCTGTAAGCCACAAGCGGTATGCAGTAAGAGCAGCATGCATTTGTTATTGTTTATTTTCCTTGCATCTTACCTCATACCACTTGCCTTACAGAACTCTAAATACTCCTTTATTCCTCTGCAAAACAAGTTATTTTATGTAGGTACCTATATATAATAAGTATGTTTTTCCTTTTTACCATACAAATTAATAGTCCCACAGCCCATAACTTAAACTGTTAAGACCTTGGCGGACTTTGCATAATATTTATTCTTTATGTCCACTCAGATGACATTTTAAACATATATATATTCTTAAATTTGTAACTTTTTTAACAAGAAATGGACAAACATTTTGTCAAAAAAATATATTTTGTCATTAAGCCTCTCTTGATAGCATCGAAAAGTTAAATTAAGCTCCTCACAGCTGATTTTTCAAGGACTGCTTTATAAGTATTTAAAACACATGGTCACATTATCTAATTTAAACATTTACGAGATATTCTGTTGAAAGGATCTTAACTTAAGGGCTCAGTTAAGGGTTAAGTTTGGAGGGGTCTCTAAAAATACCCCTTAGAACATCTTGAAGAACACATACAAAGTATCAACGGTGAGGTAGTCATAAATTTTCATAGGCCTGGGCTCACGGACTATAATGAAAATATTAGATAAAGAACATTATACAAAAAAATAGTGAGGCACATTTTGCTCTCTTTGGCTCATTTACTTATTTCTAAGTTTTCTCTACAGTAAAGCTAGAGAAAGTCCAGTTTTTAATACCTACCTCTATGCACTTTTTAAGAGTTGAAAATAAAATTAGGACTTGAATATTTTTGTAAATTTAAGGTGTCCAAGATAAAGAACCGTGAGTTGAGGTGTTGGAGTTCAAGAATAAGCATACTGGCCTGAAGAAAACTGTCTAGGAGGGAGGGTTCCTGAAAATTCCTAATAAGAAGGCTGCTCCACAAAAAACACCTATGTGAACAGTAGAAAAGAATATGCAATGAGGAATACAATAAACTTGCAATAAGCAAACTAGCTGCAGTGTCAGGGATTTCCTAAATCATGCCTTATTGTAGGAAAGAAATCTATCAAGATGGAATGACACTGCTTTTTTTGTCTTCAAGGTATATATATAAAATTCAAAATTAAAATTCTTATTGTAACAATTTTAATGAGTCAGAGTATGTATGGAACTGAAAAACCGAAAAAAGTTGAGAAATTTATTCTTTGAAAAGGTCAGGAAATTTGACAAAAAAATATACAAAAACAAGGAAAATCTGGAAGCCCATCTGGAAAAAATTGATTTAAAAACAAATTAGAATCATGAAATTTGTCAAAATAAAATTTTGCAGCTGTTTTCTTTTATACAAAATTCTTGAAAAAATTATGATAAGTTTTTTACAAATGGTTAGGAAAAACTGGGAGACAGAGAATCCAATTAAAGGTTTTCTGTACAAACTCTGTTATTGACCTTATGTACTGATGCCTTTCTCATTTAAATCCCTTACCCAAAATTATTACTTCTTGTGCAAACTCAAAAATAAATAATGCAAATAAAATCCAAAAACTTAATATTTAATATGCTTGCACACATAGAAATACTACCTATTTATTTTTGTTGGCATATAGGTAGGTACCAAATGTAATGTTACATCTCTTGCTATCTTTTATGTAAACTTGTGTTTTCTGTTAGTGAATCATTTATTGTGTAAAAATTTGAAATGTGTAGCTTCTGAAAGAGATACCTACAGGTCCAAAAATCTCTATAATTTCCTAATAAAAGATCCTTTAACTAAAACTCTAATTACCAACCTATTTTTGGAGTTCTGTTTTGGTTGTAAGTGAACATTTATTAAAGCACTCCTTACTAGTACTAAAAAAAGCGTTGTAGCTAAATTAGACAAATGTTTACCTCTAATTTTTTTTTATTTTCAGATTTTGGAATTTAGGCAAGAAAACTACCAGAATGAACAATACAATTTTTATACATTTTAGTTAATTCACAGAACAATAACAACTATATGGGTAGAATACTATAGCATTTTTGTGTTGCAGCATAAAATTTTAAAAAATATGCTGAAAAATTACATTTTTACATATACACCTCATTCCAAATTCTACGGACCCATTTCAATATGGCGGCTGATAATTAAACACAGAAGCTAAATGGAACTGTTAGTGTAATAAATATTTCAATGTAAAACATTGATGTTTTACATTGAAATATTTATACATACATACATACAATACAAATAGATTAAATGTATTGTATGTTTAGAATGTGACACCCTCCTATTTACGTCTCAGGACCACGTGCCTACCGATGGTCACAAAACAGCGGAGGATTTGTGTCCACCGGTGGGCATCTGGTCCTTGGAAGTAAAACTAAATGCTCACATGGCTCAACTTGTTGAGGTGATTATGGCCACAACATTATAAACACCTATAGATATGCAATTAAATAAATTAATTTAAAAACTTATCTCAAAAATACTTATTAATAATCATTTAAATTAAATCTAACTTAAAAAAGAAAAGAATAACATGTTATTTTCTCCTTCTTTGGAACCGCAAACTAGTAGCTGTAGTTTCAAATATCAGGCTTCACGTGGTTAGGTTCTGAAATTTAAAAAAAAATCAAAAGTATAAGTGTATGAACTAAAAAAATATTTTCTTTAGAGAAAACAACAAAATTGAAGAAAGAGCTTGATAAAAGATATTTTTTACTGATTTTGGGGAACTTAATCCAGATATTCAAGGTGGTGACCATTTTTTTAAAATAACTAATAAAAAAAATAAAACAAAATATAGGCATCTGATACATCAATTCAGGGGTTTTTGGGTTCCCGTAATCTATTTATGTGATTTAAAAATTCTTAGAAGTATCTTAGGGTTCTAGTAGCAGTTTTAAATCTGATTAATGCCACTCTGATACCCTTGTAAAACTCAAAATATTTAAGATGGGACACAAACGTTTTAGAAGAAACTGAGGGTTTTGGGATCCACTGATGTCATTCTTTGGATAAAAAAAAAATTCTGGAGATAATAGAAGGATCTTAGGACAAAATTTTGGGACCCAGCCCAAACTTATATTACCTCTTAACATATATACAACTTTAAAAGACTTAAAAATATCCAAATCGATATATTTCCCTAAAACTACCTCTAAATCCTCGTCTGAATCCCTATTGTAATAATTGGAACACCAAAATTAATTTTGGAAGACCCAAAAAACCCCTAAATCAATATATCACATATCTTTTACACCAATAATTTTTTATGTTGCCTAGAATCTCCAAAGTGATGTCTTTCTATCAATAGTATGTTGTTTTTACCACTTTACCCCTAAAACTCACCCTTAGGCCCCTCTTTTTGTCATTTACGATTCTTTTTGCCCCTAGGAACCTTAATTATATTATTCCCAAAAAATGTTTATTCTAAAAAATGGAATCAGTGTTTCCAAAAACCCTGAGGTCAATGTATTATACGTGTGTACTTGATCTAGTTTCTCATCAAAATTTTGTGCTTTTAAGTCGCCGTCATCGCCATCTGGAATATTTGGGGTGTCAAAAAAAAGTATATATTCCGACAAAAATGGATTTATATATAGTCCATTTTTGATGTGTTTATTTAAAAAAATGTTTACTTTTAAATCTGTTCTTAGAACCCTTATGGTGCCTATATTATGTTTTATTTTTTGGAGTTCTCCCAAAGGAGCCAGAGTTTCATCACTTGGATTTGTAAAATAGACCCCCTTAGCTACCAAAATCCGTCAAAAAACCTTTATTATCAAGCGCTCCCTTCAAACATGGAAAAAAGCCCATTGGCACCTTGACTTATGCTTGAAATAATTCAAATTCATGTTCAACGAAAACATAACAGAGATGTTTTTGAGTATTTGGTGAACACTTGAAAAACATTATACAATTTTAGTAGTCTAGAAATTACTTTTTAATATATTTTTTTCCATACACAGGCTTTTTGGGGGTGACTTGAGGGATATGAGTTTTTCCAGGAGAAATTATATAAAAAAGTGGCTAGAATGACATCTTATTTAGAAGATCGTTTAAATTGCTTTACAAACATGCAAGATGTTAAGAGTTTAAATTTGTCAAGGAGCGACAAATAAACAATTTCTTGCACAAAAATCAGGAAAAAACGTGGGTTTTAAAGTTACATTTTTCATAATAAAAAAGGGAATAAACAATTCATGATTATTTTCTGATTGTTTTCTCCAACATACCATCCAAATAAGCCTACTTTTATTCTTTAAACTTTGGTGGTCAAACTGATCCACTGAAAAGGTTCAAAGCTTTTCTTCATTCCATACCAAATTTAAAAGCAAATATCTTAAACACCAGTCATCCTAGCTTTTTAAAATTTTGACATAATAGTAAAGACGTTTAAAAGATATTTCCTTTTCTAAATTCCAGTGATAAAAATTACCCTATGAAATTTCCAACAGAGCCAAAAAGTATCTGTGAGTGTCTCCCTTCAAATTCGTTCTGTTTTGTTCTTTGAGTATAGTTTTTCTGTTCTCTGTTCTGTTCTTCCTAATGGAATTGAAATAGATGAGGGGAGGCTCAAAATATGTTCAGAAATAGGTCCAGAAAATTTGCAATTTGCAATAAAAAATAAGAGTTAAATTAATTTTTGATATCGGATCTAGACTATAATAAATTTTGTTTATTTAAGGAAGTTTTACCAAATATAATTGAAATCAGAAGCAAAAACTTACTTTGAATTTATAGATTATTATTCTTTGTTTGGTGCTGACTCTATAGAACCATCTTGTTTTGCTATACATTTTAGTTGGCAAAATATCCACTGCTCTGTATGTTTGGGTACAAATTGTAGACTTTTTAATTTATAGATTATTATTCTTCTCTGGGTGGTGGCACTTTAGAATCTTCTTCTTTTTCATTTTAGGTAGTTGCCTAAATATCCACTGCTCCATATGTTTTGTTATTATATACAGCTCCTAAAAGAATAATAAAAATAACAAGAAATATTCTATCTCTAAATTTTGTTTCTATATTTTGCACTTTAGGCGAGGACAACCAATATTTCTTAAAAATTTTCTCTTGAGTGGCACATGATTATAAACTGTTTAAAAGATTTTTTGCATAATAATTTTTTAGTTACAGAAGCAGAGGTTTGGTTTTGTTATCTAAGTTATAAGTTAGAGACAAAAGTATCAAGCCAAAGTAAATCAAGTTTTGTAATCTGCAGTTTTATTTTCCTGTGTTATATGAGTTTCAAAATCTAAGCAGGTTCACAGTGCATGATTCAACTTTCATAGAAGTGTTCACTAACCACCAGTTATGACATACACACATAGTATTTGATCCTGTGTATTTAATTTATTTGAAAGATGAATGAGCAACTATTTATATTTTAAAGAATTTTTCCTGATTAATATTCTCCAATTTTCAAGTCACTAACCTATTTTATTCAAAAAACAAGAGAGACTAAAGGCCGGTTTCTCAAAAGCGAGTTTGTGTTAACTCAAGCAACATAACCTAGTAAAAATCTTTAAAAATCAGGTTAAAATTAACTCCAGGATAACCAGGGCTTCAAGGTGAGGGTAAGTTACCTTACCTCAGGGTTAACGTAAAAAAAAATATTGGCTTAAAAACAGCAAGAAAACTGGGACTTATAGCTCGCGAGTTACTTTAAGTTTCTGATAATCCGCTAATGAGAAACTGGCCCTAAGAATAACTTTTTATCAGTAAAATTTTCCACAGTATTATTTCATGCTGCTCACTTAATATATTAAGGCTAAACGGTATTATTGTAGTAAATAGTTTTCTTTAGATACCTATTTAGCACTTACCTGAGCCCCTAGGAAGTTCAAATTTACCAGTGATGAAACTTTTTTCATTTTTTTTTAACTAAAGCGGGAACTAAACCACCCAAATCCTGAACTCAAACCAACCCACTTTTGCACTTTTTAGCAATTCCAGCGCTTATAAATTTTAACTCTTTAGGGACCCTAGTCAGCGCCTACATACAAGATTTTTTTCATAAAAAAAGACCGAGTAAAATACTAATATTAAAAAAAAACATTTACTGCAGAATTACTTGCTAAAAAACCCTTCCCAACTACATATTAAAGTAACTGGGTGTAGTGTTTAAGGTTGCATTTACAAGTGCATTTATAATTGAATTTGAAACAGTCCTGCTAGCTGTTACCACTGATTTAAGGACAACAGGTTAACTTAAAAAGCATGCAGATTTAAAAATCGGCTGCTGACGCTAAACGAAATAATCATATTCTATTTTAAACAGGAGCATCAACGACTAGCAAGAGTCTCTTCAACCTCTAAATGGAGTCTTACTGACCTGTTTTGTTAATACTCAAGTATCCGTGTGTTTTTGAAACTGCAGTTGGGATCTAAAATATATCCTTAGGCCTCTAAGATTTCACTAGTAAACTTGCACATAACTTATGCCGCAATAATTTAAATTTAAAAAAAAATTGAATCAAGATAAAAACAAAATTATCTGAAGTTATGGGAATGTTTCTAGGCGAATTCCTAGTAATTCCAGCGAGCCAGTAAAGTTCTCTTGGTTCTTTGATAAACTCGGGGTAATGCTCGCGCAGCGCTAGGCCATTTTCGGCGGGCGACCGCAAAAATATTTTTGAAAGATAAACATAACCTCGAATGGTTTAGTGTCAGAAAACGTAAAAATACCCTTCTGCCTGTGGGCCTTGTTGACAAAACACCTGCAGTTGCCATGATATCGGGGGCTTTAGGATAGTTGGGGGCTTTAGGTTAGAGGGCGCTTTGCTTATTTTGATTTCCCATTAGTTATATGCACACAGTTACTAAAATCATGTTTTTGATGAAGGTATAAAAATACTTTTTTCCGATATATTCTCTCACCCTTTACCCTCTACGCCGCAATCTTTTCTGTAAAAATAAAAAAAAATTACTACAGGTTTACCGTAATAAATAATTAAACAAGAACCAGAAACAATTGTTTTCGTTTTGTGTTTATATTGAAGAATAGTATATGTATGTATAAAAAACAAGGTTTGAAAACACTTGGCACACGAGAGACATGTTGGTGGACTGACCCAAGGGCGAGGTTCGCAAGTCGAGCGACTGTGCAAATGGGTTTTCAAACGAGTTTTAAAGTTGACACATCAATGTGCAAACTTTACACATCCGTGCTAAAGCAGTGACGTAGCCAGGGGGGCGGGCTTTTGGGGGTTAAAACCCCCCCAAGAGGTCCAACCCAATCTACAATAAACTAATCATGATCAATGACCCAAAAAAAGTGGGGGAGCTATAGTTCTGACGTGTGTTTGGTGTAATGTCTTAAATTTTAAAATTTTTGCTTGCGGTGCTATGACGTCATTAACTGTTAGAATTTTAGTTTAATTCTAAGGAATTTTTATCACCAGCATTCAAAACGTGTAATAAATGGCATTCTTAGTATAATTTTTCTTAAAATTTTCATCTACGGCGCATTTATGATTTGGCAAGAAATCTATATACCACCGCAACCCAATCTACTTTTTCAAAAAAATTAGACAAAAAACACAAGAGATCAAATTTTTTGTGTTTTTACCTGCGGAACTATACCAATATTAAATATTATTACAATTTTCTTTAATTCACAGTTGGTCTAGAGAGGGGTTTTAAGAAAAAAAAATATAATCTTTAAAACATTGATTTTTGATTTCGATACATCTCCAACTACCATTTACGTAAAAAGTAAAATCACTTATGTAGCCCTTTTCTGGGGCGCTATTTTTGGAAAATATTCTGAGAACCTTAAATAGTAACCCCCTATTTTGACTTCATATTTGAATTCTCGCTGAAATTCTCTTTCCAGTGGTACCCCATATCATAAGGTTTACTTTACTAATTTTCGAGATATTGGCTATCAAAATGTCAAAAATTCAATTTTCAAAGGCCCATATCTTAGAAACTAAAGAAAATATCTCTATTGTGTTTAGTATCGATGAACATTCCTATTTACAAATTATTGATTTTCAGTGATTTTGACGATATTATTCAAAAAATATGAAGCAGAAGGTCATATTGTTAAACTGTTGTCATTTTTTATTTCCTCGTAAAAAATCCCAAAATCCGCAACTAAGGGTTATTTTTTAAAAAAATCTGCAAATAAAACTAGATGAAACTTGCTTTTAAAAATAAGTATGTTTGTTTCGTATACAGCATCAAATCAACACTTATTAAACCGCACCTCTCTTATTTTTGTAAAATTTGCCATGGGTATATATAGGTAGTTGATTTTTATTAAATGATGAAACCCCCCCCAGAGTCGATTTCTGGCTGCGCCCCTCGGCGTTAAACCATTAACATTTATTAATATTATTTACCAAATTTTATCCAAATCGGTCGAACATTTGGTGTAAGATTTTATTGTTGGTCAAAAATATTTGATAATTTTTAAACATTTTTTAGAAATTATGAAAGCCTTACATAAGGAAAAAGTATTCTTAAATCTTAAAAACACAATATACCATACAAGGGACCTCGCACTCAAAGTTACCAATAAGTATAACAAAAGATAAAAAGATCTTGTGTGAAAATAACGAAAATTAAAACTTGAATGAGCATCCCACAAGGAACACACACAAAGGACCAAAGCGAAAACGCCACACACCACCATCTTTTGATCTTTTGTTTTTTGTGAGTGATTCAAGGTTGGAAATCAAAGTGTATGATGGTGTTTAATGATGTATGGGGAGGGTGACCAGTGAAATCACTGGTCACCCTCCGCTTTGGTCCTTTGTGTGTGTTCCTTGTGGGATGCTCATCCAAGTTTGAATTTTCGTTATTTCCACCCAAGATCTTTTGATCTTTTGTTTTTTGATTTCTTTACGGTTGAAGTAACTGATTTGGAGGTTTTTTAACTTCTTTTTTAGGTCTTACCTTGTTTAAATTACAAACTAGTTTCTTGGCACTACCACAATCGGACGGGTTCTGTAAGAATTTAAACCTTTCTTGGACTACATCGCTTAAATCCTGCGCCTCTCTTTCCCTCCATCCAGAGTAGCCATCGACCTCAGCTAATTGCTCAATGTCGTGCAATAGCATTCTTAAAAAAATACAATTAGATTTTATGAATTATTAAAAATTATAGTGCTTTCGTTTATTGCTCGAAAATCACTCTCGCGTACTCCAAAATCGATCCGAAAAGAATTTGGATGTTCGATTATGTGCTCCTGCTCCGAGTAGCGTGTTCGCTCTTCCGAATTTGTTACTCCGTATTTGAAACAGATCGATCTTTCTGCTCCCGCAAAATCGCGAGAGTAAAGGATTTAGAGCAAAACAATGTCATAAGCCGACGGGTTATCCACTCCCTCAAAATATGTACTCTTGTTAAAAAAAAAACGCATACATCAATTTTTCCCTATTAGTGAAGGGACATGTGTAAGTCCGTGGGATTTTGAATGAAGGAGTTTTGTGACTATGTGGGATTGATAGTTCTTTAGTCACGCAATTGAGTTTTACCAGGTGTTTTGTTCGCATCCGTGTAGAAGGGGTTGGTATGACGTCATCTTTTAAATTTAAAAATTTACTTTCAAGGTCATCGGACCTTAAATGACCTCAAAAATCGCAAAAAACAAGATTTTTGTTATTTTCTCTTCAAAAAATCTTAATAATTCGAGATTTCAAATCTACCTTAAAGTATTACGCATGTATGCCAAATTCCATCGTTAGAGTTTGATGCAGTTTAAAGCTTCATGAACTTGAAAAATACCCCAGTAAAATTAAAATATTGCAAAAATAACATACTAAAGGGCGCTATTCATCAACTATTAAAGCGAAGAGGACCTAATTTGGTAAGAAAGATAACAAGGTCAAATCCAACAATATTGTTAAAAAAAACTAAAGAATGCTCCCGGGAATCTCAGTTTTCTGTCACTATTCTGTCTGTTTTGACACTAATGACTTTGTTCGTGAGCGGTTTTGCGTCATTTTGCTCTTCTCGTATAAGGCAGTAGAGCAAAATGTCTCACAACAAAATCCATTACTGCCAAAACTGACAAAAAAATGAAAATTCCCGGAAGCACTCCCCGAAATTGAAGAATACGGGCCCAGGTCTATAAGGAGAGCGACCACTCATTTTGGAGTTGATAAAATGACGATAATAAAATAAAAAAAAAACGATGGATTCAAAATAACACAACGGAATGGAAACAACTAAATATTAAATATTGCTTAAAACAACAACAAAAATTAGTATTTAGTGGACGCACCATTCTTTTCAATAACACTCTGCAAACGCCTGGGTATTGAAAAGCTTAAGTTTTGAAAATATTTACGATCTTCTGAGAGCACCTTCAATACACGATGAATTAGCATTTTGGGATCTCCAGTTTCTCTGATAAATAATTTTGACAAGTCGGCCCCATATATTTTCTATTGAGTTGAGATCAGGGCTGTTGGATGGCCCTAAGAAGAGTTTCAATATTATTGTTTTCAAACCACTGGCGAACAACATTAGCCGTGTGCAAGGGACAGTTGTCCTGCTGTTAAACGAAGTCGTTGTTTTCGTAAAACATCTGCACAGATGTCAACATAACATCCTCAAGAATCTCAACATCTTTGACTGTTGAATCTTCCTTCGATTTGCCAAAACATACCCAAACCTCTACCGCTAAAGCAGCTCCACATATTCACTGAAAAATGTCCAGCTTTCTTAATTTGGTTGGTGTATTTTGTATCAAACCTAGAATTTGCTGGAGACGATACACTAAAATTCTTCTGCTGCTCTAATATGAATGAAATATCTTTTCATCTGTGAAGGCCACCCTCTCCCAGAAGTAATCATCATGAAGAACATTATTTAAAGCAAAAATAACCCTGGCCAGTTTTTTTTCTTCCGTTAAAAAGTTTTTTTTTGCAGCATCTCGACAGGAAATTTCAATTTTTTAATCCTTCCGTTAATAGTTGATAAGGAACCTGGGAACATCGTTAGATTAGATCCTTCAACTGACGTGGCAAAAGGATTTTGTCTGAGTTGGTCGATAAGCCTTTCATCTTGTAACTGGGTGTAATGTTTAAGGTTGCATTTATAATTGAATTGGAAACACTCCCGCTAGCTGATACCGACAACAGGTTAACTTAAAAGCATACAGATTTAAAAATCGGCTACTGGCGCTAGACGAAATAATCGTATTCTATTTTAAATAGGAGCGTCAACAACTAGCAAGTCTTTCCAACCTCTAAATGGAGCTTTACTGACCTGTTTTGTTAGTACTCAAGTATCCGTTGGTTTTTGAAACTGAGGTTCGAAAATCTATCCTTTCCACTCAAAGATTTCACTTGTACAATTGCACATAACTATGCCGCAATAATTTAAATTTAAAAAAAATGGTTGAATCAAAATAAAAACAAAATTATGTGGAGTTATGAGCGCCGAATGTTTCTATGCGAATTCCTAGTAATCCCAGCGAGCCAGTAAAATTCTCTTGGTTCTTTGATAGACTCGGGGTAATGCCCGCGCAGCGCTAGGCCTTTTTCGGCGGGCGACCGCACATGCGGAGTGGTTTCATATTTGTTTTAGGACAATGTTTTTGAAAACACATTTTGGAAAGATAAACATAACCTCGAATGGTTTTCTGTCAGAAAACGTAAAAGTACTCTTCTGTCTCACTGCGGCCCGATTTAAAGTTTGTTGACAAAACACCTGCAGTTACCATGGAATCGTATAAATTCTGTGATCTATCGGCCAACACTTGAACTGCGTGTGTCTCCCAAATTCAATGAAGTGTGATTGATTGATCGGTTTTCTTTTCCGGAGTGCACAGGCTTTTAGAAAAAAGGAAACTTAGTTTTTATTTTCGCTAAAGCAAGGAAATATAAAAACGAAAAATGTAATCCAGAGGAAATTGTGACTATTTCTCTATTTTTTTTGTAAATCGGGTTTGTTCCAAACCGCAATTATTTTGAGGCTTTTGAGATAGATGACAGCACCAGAGCTTTTATTTTGAAGAAAAAATAATTGACAATTTTGAAAAATCCTTCAGATATTTATCACACCTGCAAAATTTTAGCTAATTCTGATGTTTAGTTTTCCCTGTGCACTCTGGCAAGATTAAAAAATTAAAGAACAAGGCGTTGACAGTTGTACTTTTTTTTTACCTAAAATCTGAGGAGAAACTATAGGCTTAATCTGGTCAATGGAATACATACACAATTATAAAAGTAAATTTTGCGAAATAGGAAAAATGCATCTATGCGTTTTTTTAAAACAAGAGTACACAGTACAGCACACAAAACTATAGGGAAAAAATGTTTGGTCAACTTGTACTTGATAGGGGTAGCCCCCAAAAGCAAGCTAAAATACGCAATTGTGTGTCTAAGGTGGTCCCCGATAATAATCAGGAGCAAAGTAGGCAACATAAAATAATTTTGAAGACTAGGTACAAACGACTTATTTTACTTTTTTATTAATATTCAGGGGTTCTATGCTCGAAACCATACGAAATGCTGATTCATGGGTAGAACGTGAAAGAGTTAACAGGTTTTTCATGCGAAACAACACGAATGCCCTCCACCCACTCGTGCAATATTGCGTTAAACCAGTCGAATTCGAACGCGGTCCACACATACCGGCTTATCTTTCGCCTCTCATTTCACACAGTAAAGAAAGAGACTGACATAGAAAATGTCAATTATTTAGTACACGTATGCGGATATTTTCGTATGGATTCGAAAATCAGACCCCTATTCTGTTTCCTCTTTGTGTACTCGCATCTTTTTCAAACGGCTGTCCAATTTCAAAAATATTTCAACTGAAATAATGCAATTTTTTCGAGCAACTGGCTTGTTCGATAATCACTCTCTGCGCGAGCACTCCGGTTAGGATTCAAACGAATTTTTTATCCAAACCATTGAATAACAAATTCGAAATCTCACAGAAAATTTTCTGAAAATCTTAAATATCAATTTCCTTATTTTATCATTTTTGATTTCTCGCTGAAATTCTCTTTCCAATGGTACCATATATCATAAGGTTACTTTACTCGTTTTCGAGATATTGTCTTTTAAAATGTCAAAAACTCAATTTTTAAAGAATCATATCTTAGAAACTATTGTGTTCAAATAGATTTTGGTGGTTTTTTACGAGGAACTAAAATCAATAAACTGTTAAATAGAAATGTGCAAACGTCAAACTGCTTTTTTTTATTTGCTCTTAAAAAACCCTCAAAATCGATAATAAACACAATAGAGATATTTCCTTTAGTTTCTAAGATATGGACCTACTAAAAATGAATTTTTTGACATTTCGAAAGCCAATATCTCGAAAATTAGTAAAGTAAATCTTCTGATATGGGATACCGTTGGAAAGAGAATTTCTACTTCTATCTATCTTTTAAAAATTACATTTTTTTTTCTTAAAACCCCTCTCTAGACCAACCCATTTAACAGACCCGTTTTTAATCGAACCATAGTTTATCAAACTCGTTCAATATCAAACCCGTAATTTATCAGAAAATTTTTGCTAAATTGATTGGGCATTCGCCAATTACACATGAATGCAAGACGGGTGAATGCAAGTGACACTATACACAAACTATTGAACGCAACCTGTAAGTATGGACGCGTAACAGCGACAAATGCATCAAAACGCCGCGCCGCTGCGCCACCTGCGTGTACGCCTCCGGTTCATGTGGTGAATGTGCAATTAATTTACCAAAAATTTTCTGATAAATTACGGGTTTTACGAATTCCGGGTTTTATGTTGAATGAGTTTGATGAACAATGGTTTGATTAAAAACGGGTCTTATAAATTTCGAATTTGTTATTGAATGGGTTTGAAAAAATCGAATAAAAAATTGGTTTAACAAATTGCTGTTCCTATAGTAAATGATTTTATAACTGAATTTTCTTTTATTTAACGGGTTTGATTTTGCACATTCTGACCGTTAGCGTCCCTACTCCGGATCGATCTGAGACCCATTCGAGCTTAGGTGCAACTAGCCCCAAAAGGGTTAAACTACATCCTTCTAAAATTTATAGCTTTATAGAAAAGTCGCTCGGAAGAGACCGAAGATTCTCGATCTTTAAACCATGGCTGGTAGGAAACATGTGTTAGAAAGCTCCAAAAATTAGGTAGGGGCTGTTGCGGGGAACAGGCGGAAGTAACTGTGGTACGTTTCCGCGCGCGTTATTAAAGATTGATCCACGACGGACGTCTACTGCAAGTCTCAAACATATGGCGTTTATGATTGCAATCAAAATAATGTTTTTCTAATTATTTGTCGTAAATTTTGTTTATAAAATAAATAAAAAAGGTTATTGGTGCAATGCAGATTACGAAAATGTAAGAAATTCTTTATTTTTTGTTTAAATTACTTTAATTTATATGTAAAAGCTCTACTTCATTCAAGAGTGAATTTGAATTCTAAAAACAGTACTTTGACTTAAAAAGATAAACCGCACATCAAAAATTAACAAAATTTTGCACAGCGAAGGCTTCTGGTATCCCCCACAGACCATTTGCGGGGTTTTTCAAAAAAAAATATATATCTTGTTTTTATTTAGTTTTTTAAAATAATCGATAATTTTTACCGTGAATTAAACATTTTTAGGATACGTAAAATTATGTAAAAAACTGAAAATTACGCAAAATCCGTGAAACGGTTCCAACATAATGCTTTAAACTTTCACCGTACAAAATTTTATACAAATTTGACTAACAGTTTTTTAACAAAGTTATTATTGTTTTATATATATATATCATATATCAATACGGAAACACAATAAGAAGTTTACTAGGAAATCCCAAGGAAAAAATTACAGTTCTTGAAAAAAGTGGAATTTACGAAATTAGTTGCATGGATTGTGACAAAAAATATGTTGGCCAAACGAGACGCTCTATTCAAACACGATTCAAAGAACACTTAGCACACTTAAAATACGGAAGAACAGAAAAGTCAAGTGTGGCCGAGCATGCTTTTGAAAACAATCATAGATTCACATTAGATAACCTAAAACTTCTAAAAAGTGTACCAAACAAAAGACTTTTGAATGCATATGATGAAAGAATGGAAATCATTAAATCCAGAAATAGTTTAAATAAAGATAGAGGACCCATTCCGTTTAGAACACTTTATTCTTTAGTTGAGGGGAGATAGGATTATAAAGCGTGATCAATCACAAATTATTGGTCTTATCTCCGCCCACTAAAAGATAGTATATAAGATAGAGCGTAGGTTAATTTAGTTTATTGTTAATCGTCTCCTGGTGATACTAACGTTGTTAGCGAAACGAGCGTCGAGTGCAAAAAAGTGTAGTTTTGGTTTGTGGAAAACAATCATAACTTTGTTATAGTGCAACCAAAGGTTCCAAATTCCCAACATAACAGTTTTTTAGATTAAGTGGTTGGAAGAAGCGCATTGTTTATTCAAACTCACCCTTAAGAGGGTTGTGTCTTTGCCCAAAAAAAGCGTGACTGCCCTAGCTCGAACGCGGCTCTTGGAGTACGTAAAACGAAAGCGCTATTAGTTAAAAGGGTGTCCCAGGTTTTATTCTATTCTCTATAACTTCTTTATTTGTTAAGATCGCAGTTCAGAACTAGGAGAGTTGGGCTTCACAGTTCACTTTTTGATACTCTTTTTGAAAGTTATATTTTTGTGTCCCTAAATAGTTATTTCTGATAAAAATTAAAATCTTCTATATACGTCCTACTGTCAAAACCTGTCAAAAATATGTCATTATTTCCCAAAATGTAAAAAAAAATATTTTAAGAAAATAAAAATTAGGGCTTATAGAGAATTTCTTTTTACACAAAAAAAGTAAAACAATCATTTTTGTAGTACTGACCGTTTTTTTTATAAACGTCATTTAAATGTTTGAAAAATGGAAAAAATTGTCACATTTTGAATTTTAATGCTGTTAATTAAAAAACTATATATTTTCTGAAAAAGCGATGTGAAACCTGAAAGAGATCTTTTCGCTAAAAAAACGGTTACAATGTTTTTCACTTATAGAACGTCTTTGCACCAAGATTTTTCTATAAATCTAAACTTCTAATAAAAATACAATTATGTGCTAAGTAGGTAGTCTTATTACCTATCACACGACAGTAAAAAAAATTCTTCTCCAAAAATTTTGCCTGAATCATAATTGATTGTAAAGACCTGGTTCCTTCTATCAATTATGGTCACATTTGTACTTCAAATTAGGCTTATTATTTATTTTAACCCCCCCCCCCCCCCCCCGAAGCCAATTCCTAGGTGCGGCACTGGTATTATTACTTTGAGCAGCATTAAAAATTTGTGGTCGATTTTTCCGAAAAATATGCCACCAATACATCTTCAATGATTTTCTTAACGTTTTGTAATTCGCACCAGTTTATAAATGCATCAAAGTTCCGCTGGTAGCGCTCTTTAGATTTTTAGATCAGGCAGCAAATCGAAAGTGACTTTTGAAGCAGCTTCTATTATTTCCTTCGGATTCAGATCTGAGACTTTTGAAACAAAGAATCTCGCACGGATAACATGGTCTTATGGCCTACCGTGAATGTTAACCATTTTTTGATATTTTGAAGATATTGTTCTTTAGTTAAAAAAAATGAAACTTGAAAAGTACTTTGCAGATTTTCATGATTGGGGTGAAAGGTACTTAAATACTGCACAGAGGTGTAACCAGGATTTTAATTTAGGGACGCTTTAGTATTTGGGAGTTAATTTAAAAAAAAATACGTAAATGAGACTAAAACGTTTTTGTGTTTTATTTTCTCTGGTGGTTTTTCTTAAGTGTTAGTCGTATTTAAAAGGTAATTTAAGCGCGTAGGCAGAATTTTATTTTAAGGGGGGTCATGGGTTTTAAAAATAAGAAAAATGTTAAAAACAAAAACCAGCTCTATTTATTTGAATTAATATTTTTTGTGAGTACTCTTTAAAGGTATAGACAGTGGGTATGCAGGGGTGGGTTTAGGGTTTGTCTGCCCCCTAGATGTAATGAATATTGAATCCTAAATATTAAACTCCCCCAAAAATCAAAAATAACTATGTTGTTACTTAAGTCCCCCCAGAAACCTTAAGCCTCCCCCCCTAGAAACAAAATTTCTACATACGCCACTGAGTATGGGCCAAGTTTTGGCATTAGGTTGGGCTTGGTGGGAATTAAAACATTGTTTTAGTCGGTTTTCTTTAAATATTTTCGTGTTGTTTTAATTTTATCATTTTAGATTCTTTATCAGAGAAAAACAGTAGCGTATATATAGAAATTACTTATGTTAGAAAGAACAAAAACTTAGTGAGTAATTTAGTTTTCAAAAGCATTATGACTTACTCCTAATTGTTTTTCAAAGCAAAGTCAAAGCCCACTTAGTTTAAACGTACCTAAACCTCTTGTATAAATCCCAATCCATTCGCATAAGATGAATATTATTACATTTTGTATTAATTTTTATGGACCTCTCGAGTATGACTTCACTAAGATAAAATTTTAGATACACCACTGTAGCGTATTTGATTACCATTAAAATGAGGATAAACTTTCGCAAAACTACCAGCGAAAACAGGACAAAAGAAAGTGTAACTCTGATTTTATATTTAAAAAAAAAATCAAATTGGTGCGGTTTTGGCTCTCGTAAGCACGGCAACACAAAATCCTAAGTACGTCTCTGTAGACTAATTGATGACCTTTTAAACGAGACCAGAAAAAAATCGTTCCCCCAAACGGGATTAAAATAAATTTTTACTTTTAATTTTTATGTTTTTCTTTAAATTAACCCTCCCAGACAATCAAACTTTCCAAAAATATAATCCTGGATACGCCCCTGTGCAGTATTCAAGTACCTTCCAAATGACACCCCGATTACAAAAACCTATAAAGCACAATTACGAGAAAAATTCTCCGCATGTGTTTAGCAGACATACGTTCTTTCAAGGCTCTTATCTCCTATCACAGACATACGATCCTCATAGAATTTCATTTTTTTCACCTAAAGTACAATATCTTTAAAACATCAAAATATGGTTAACATTTACGGTAGGCCATAAGCCCATGTTATCCGTGCGGCATTCTTTAAAAGAGTTTTTTTAGATGTCAAAACTGCCAAAAAAACAACAAAACGGTCCTTTCTTGAGAGTGGAAATATTTCGAAAGAACATGCCTTGTAATGTAAACTTTCTGTACAAAAAATCGTACGGAAAGTGGCTATTTTCTGGTCGTTTGAAAAAAATAGGAAATCCTCTCCGGTTTACCATTATTGGTCAAAGGTTACCTTTTGTGCTCGGTCCCCAAACTTAAAACATGACTGACAGATTCCACAACGTCTGGGGCAACGTCCTTGGCCTTTTTCTGAATATCAAGCAAATTCGAGTATATGTAATTCCAAAATTCTTTAACGTTCGAGTATATTCTTCTTCGTTGCAATTCATACTGAGTATTCGGCTCGTCTTTGGGACTAATAAAACCTATGTCTGTCTTTTTGTATGTGCTATCGACTTTTGTGAGCCGCTTTTGGAAGTTTTCGATCACCTCTTTTTGATCCTCATTCAAATGACTGCAAAAAGGAAAAAGTTATTAACATTGTGTTTTTGATGAAGAATTAAAAAACATTATAATAGCAGTAAAACATAAGGACACTAATCCTAGAGCGAGCTTAGAGCTTGCTCTAGGATTAGTGTCCTTAGTAAAACATCGTTAGTTTTACAATAAAAAAAACTGATACCTACTTAATTGTGATATCCTTCAAAATACTTCGGAGCTCGTCATTTTGCTGCCTAAGAACCTGCAAGTCAGCTATCGCTCTCGCTAATCGATCCGAGGTCTTTGTGTCGACATTTGAAATGTTTGTGCCTTAAAAAATTGTTTTTTTTTAAAGTATATTGCTTTCTTTACACAACTGTGAGTAGAATATTAAAAGGAAATAAATACATGAATGAGTGAAAGCGCCAAGGCCTAAGTGAAGAGAAACAACTTCGACCTCTAATGTTCATTAGACAGTTTAAGTAACTTATTTGCTTAAATTGAAGTTTATTTATTGTAAGCTTCCAGAAAAAATTTGTACTAAAAAACTATTTTAAAAAATGACATAAAATAAACTGTGTTTTAAAGATTTTGGAAAACATTCTCTCTATCCCACTGTATATCCATATAGATGTAATTAGGTTTTCAGCCGTAGATCCCACTTAAGCCCATTCACCGGGCTAAGTGAAACTTATGGACATGCATAATAGTAGTTTTAACAACTAGTGGCTAACATAGTGCTTTTTTTACAAGCGCTGGTTTAAATAACGAGCGCAGCGGGGTATTTAAAAACGCCAGTAAAAAAAGCACAGTTTAGCCGCGAGTGGTTAACACTATTTTTTTTTAATACCTTTATTAAAAAATCCAATAAAAACAGGAAAATACATACCATATTTACACTATAAATCAAGGCGACTGGTAAATGAAATAACAATCGTTTCCATAGCGATTTGTCTTTTTACTCAATGACGTTCATTGTTGCGACATTTTAATCTTTGACAATTTGATGTTTTGACGATTTTTTTAAATGATTTTTTGTAAATATGGTGAAAACTGACGGAAATGGCTTAATTCTTAGGCAAGAATAATTAGATTTTTGCAATATTACTATGTACCGCTATTTCTCTTTAACTTTGGGTAAAAAACGGACAGAAATCTTTTTTCGCACCCGTGATCAAAAAAAAAGTTTTTTGGTTCATTGTTGCGACATTTTAATCTTTGACAATTTGATGTTTTGACGATTTTTTTAAATGATTTTTTGTAAATACTTGGTCAAAACTGGCGGAAATGGCTTAATTCTTAGGCAAGAATAATTAGATTTTTGCAATATTACTATGTACCGCTATTTCCCTTTAACTTTGGGTAAAAAACGGACAGAAATCTTTTTTTGCACCCGTGATCAAACAAAAAGTTTTTTTGCATCGGTAACCTAAAAAGCCATGCTTTAGTTATCTGCAGACAGTTACTAAAATCATGTTTTTGATGAAGGTATCAAAAAAAATATTTTAAGCATAGAAATTCAAAGTAAACACACCCAGGTACTACCCATTCAATTTTTAGCCTTTTAGAAATATTCACTTGTTTTTTGTAGACTATCAAAGCATTGGCGCACCGAGAGGGGGGGTTTTGGGGTTAACCCCCCCCCCCCGAGATGCCTGGTTATGGTCACATTTTGACTTCAAATTACGTTTTTTTTATTATTTATCCCTAACCCCCCCCCAAAGTCAATTCCTGGGTGCGCTAGTGATTAAAGTCAACTATAAAAGTTTCTGGGTCTCCCTTACCCACTTCACCATAAAATATATTTTTTTTAAATTTAGATTAATGTTTCTATTTTAAAAATAATATTTTTACCTTGATAAAAAATTTAAACAATGCAAATTGTGCCATTATTATACACACACTATAATATACTATTATTACATGGAAATATATCTGCTTCCTTAAAAAATCATATTTAAAAATAAGTTGTTTATATTACTAGTACGGTATAAGCTTCATTACACTAATAAATGGGGAATATTGCCACGATGACATCGAGTTCGGATCTCTTACCTCTGCGAGTTGTGGTAACCACATGAGTGCTGTAACGAGTCTTACCGTACGAGGTGGTTCAAATTCGCGGGGAAAAACTAATATACATCTTATGGGCTCGATTTTTAAGAAATTAATAACGATGAAAACCGCAATTACGTATATCAACCCGTTTTTGAGCTACGGGGGCTTTTTGAAAAATATGCATTTAGAATATCTACAAATGTTATTGTCGAAAGTACTTTTTTTTTAGTTTTTCGCCACTAAGTTAAGGAAATTTTTTCAAAAATATGTTAAAACCCACTACGTAAATTCCTAAAGAAAAAACTTTGTTCGTTTGTCAGTGGTTTTTAAATAATAAAAAAAAAAAATTGTCTACACACACACACAAATTCTAACTAGAATAAAGTACTTATCTGACGTTTCGGCAGAAACTCTACTGCCGTTTTTCAAAGAAATTATTCTTTTCAAAACTTTTTCGATTATTTTTTTAAAATATCTATCGGTTGTCATGCAACTTTTGAACAGAATAATTTCTTTGAAAACGGCAGTAGAGTTTCTGCTGAAACGTCAGATAATTACTTTATTCTGGTAAGGATTTGTGCGTGTGTAGGCAAACTTTTTATAATATTTTAAAACCACTGACAAACGAACAAATTTTTTTCTTTAGAAATTTACGCAGTGGGTTTTAACATATTTTCCAAAAAATTTCCTTAACTCAGTGGCGAAAAACCCAAAAAACTAGTTTCGACATTATGAATCCGCCATAAACATATACGGTCCTAAGTTTAAGTGAAATTTTTGGTTTTAAGCATTTTAAACCCACCCTCGTTGAGTTTTGGACATAGTTTGATTTATAAGAAGAATTTTAATAAATTTGTTTATTGAATAATCATCTTTAAACAATCTTTCAAATGATAAACACATCAAAATTGGGGTTATATGTCACTCTAATTAAAACTTACCCTTGTTAATGAATTTTTTCAATTAATACTTGATGTCACACAAGGATTTAGAGGGGTAATAATAAAATAGGGAGTAGATTAATTTTGTATTTATTTAAAAGGCGTTTTTATTTATGAAATGTATTAAAAAACTTAAATGCAAGTTTTGTTTAAATTTCTGTCACTGTCGAAATGTCAGTTTCAAAATATTAGCGTGGTTCAAATCACAAACATCGAGTTCGGATCTCTTACCTCTGCTTGTTTCTTGGCTTGCACCAACCTCTTTGAGTAAGGAAAGTTTTCTTGACTGAGCTTTTAGGTAACCTCAATGTTTTAATTTCAGTTTGTAAATAAATTAATATAGTTGTTTTGGGTTTTTTTGTTATGGTATATTTTTCGTGCATAATCCTTGACCTTCACTTGTTTGTTTTGCCTCGTTTTTGTGCTGAAAACGGGTTCAAAATATCGCGTTTTGTGGACAAAATTGAAGGTGGTTTATTGGTTAATGAACAATTTGGAATATTAAATAAGGTAAATTAATTCTTTTAAAAATGGTTACTTAGGGAAACTATAAACGAACTTATTAACAATTGCCACAAAACCATCCTTTCTGGGGGCTATAAGTTTAAACCACCCCCAGAGGTAGTCTAAAAAATCACCAATTTTATAACCCCAAACAAAGATAATGAGGTTATTTTATGTGCCAAATTTTTGGCGTATTTACCATTTGCCATTTTGAAACCTGTCAAAAAAAATTAGTTTTATGGCATTTTCTCCTAAAATATGGTATATTTTCGGAAGAAAAGCGGTTTTTCAGTGGTATTTTGCAATAACAATAAAAAATAATTAGTAACTTTTGTCTTTTCTATATGGGTAAGTGTTTTTTGAAAATTGGGTTTAAAATTTAGTACCCCCCGCAGCTGTAAAAGGTGTGTAAATCCCACTGATAGATTTTATTTACAAATTTTTTTGTTGAACACTAATAAATGTCAGCCGATTTGTTTAGATTTTGATAGTTGACAAGAGTAGCTAAAATTCTTACCCAACATAGGAAATGCTGTGAGGACGAAAACTATAAGCCATAATACCAGGCAAAAAAACAGCAATCTGTGACATCCAATAGCCGCTAGTTGACGCAGCACCGCGCTCATCTTTCTTGTTAGGTACTGGAAAAATAAAAAGATCTATGCAGATTGTCAAACAGGAAATATGTTATAAAATAAAATAGAATAGTTTTTGTTTCTCACTTCATTACAAGCAGGCCTCCAATGTCTAATGGAGACAGTGTTGCCAGGAGGTTAGAAAAAAACTATAATTTGCAATTCGAAAAATTATCAAGTTTAGGGAAAATTATCATAGTTTTTATTATTGCATGACATTCGCTTAAAATGTATTGTTATTGTTGAGTAACCAGAAATCTTTTTGTTTCGCAGTAAAGGAGAAAAAGTGAGCCAGATTACTTAGATATTATTATTATTATTGTACAGTTTTTTTTTTTATATCTAAATTAGAGATGTGTGATTCGTGAACGATTCGTTCACTATGATTGAATCACTTGCGAGTATTGAGTGATCGAATCATGTTTGCTCGATATGATTCAATCAGTCAAATGTGTCAAATGACCGACGAAGACAGAATGAATCAAACGAGTGAATCAAATCGGAATGAATCAACGACTGACTGACCCACTGTGGCGATACACTGAATCAGTTGGAAATAGGTCGATCGTTTCGTTCATTTGTTACTTTGATTCGAAAGGTCTATGCATCTTTTTTTTATTATTTTTTTTTATTTGTCACCATTTTTTTTTCATTTAATTTCAAATTATTGATTCAATGATCGATTCAAAAGATTCGATCCTTCTAGACACGAATCACTGATCGATTGGTTCAGTACAAAATGATCGATTTACCCATCTCTAATCTAAATTATATATTCACTGTTTGCGTTAATTGTAAGAATTATGTGAGGACTTGTTAAATTATCATAGATTTAGGGGTTGATAAAGGTCATTATTAATTATCATGTTTCACCCAAAATTATCATAGATTCTGATAATTATCATGTTCCTGGCAACACTGAATGAAGAATCCACACACCTACAGACCTGTTTCATCTTTATAAGGAATCATCAGGGAGTCATAGGATTGTACCTGGCAGTTGAAGCTACACAGCGACCATGTACACCTCTCGAATTTAAAACAAAAAGTTTGTTCGAATTTAAAACAAAAAGTTTGTAATCCGTGGAGATGTAGTAACTGTATGCGCCACCTGTCGAATAAACCGAGAAACAAAAACATCAAAATTGAAAAGTGCAGAACACCGTAAATACAGAATTCTGTACCTTTCAGCAAGCTGGAATTTTAATAAATAAGGTTTTTTAATAGTAGTAATCCTTTATTTTTTAGTCAAGGACTAATACATGTTAGATATAATTAGGTATTCTTAAGTCTAAATGTTACTATTAAATATATTTAAATAGTCAAAATGTCAACTGAAATAAAATAAAGTAAAAGTAAAATAATATGAAAAAAGTACAAAATCGCAATAATTACAAGTACCATAAAATGACAAAAAAAAAATCATACAATTTACAAAACAAATCAAAACATAAGAAAACAGTCAAAACATACCAACAAAAATTTAGAAAGAAAGAAACATACATATAGCACACGAAGGGAAAAACTTTGGGAAACATATTCAATCGGGGAAAGAGACCCTGAGGAGAGCCTCTAAATTAAATACCTATTTAAAAATCAGATGCAAAGTGTAGGTAGCCAAGTAAAAAAAAACTTAAAATAAATTACCCCAGTCCAAAATAAAAGCAGTGAACAAACAAACATAATTAAAATAAATATGTTCAAAGTTAAAATATTTATAAATAAAAAATTAAAATAATGAAATTAATAATAAACATAAACCATATTAAAATTAGCCTCTATAAAAGAAAACAAAAGTATACATATAAAGTAATTCAATTCTAAAATTAAAATAATAAAATAAATGACGTTTTATTATAATACAGAGCGCTTCAGGTTACTGCGAACATAGGCCGAAACACCTATCAGTGGAGCAACCAACACTCAGGCTTGCGATCGCCGCGCGCCGTTCGCCGCCGTTCGCGGCTTGGGTTTAGTACGCCTCTAACAACGGTGCTATGTGGAGTGTAGTCAATGACACCGGAATTTGGTCAATAAGTACGCAAATTTTTATAACGTAATTTTCTTGTATTTTGTCACTGATAAATTAGAGCGTTTTATTTTCAACTGCTCAGATTTACCATTAACAACGTGTTACAATGAAAATAATACATTCTAAAAACCAAAAAGATTCTCCCAGTCAAAAAAAAATAGAGCAAATGTTCGAAAAGTCATCCTTGCACGGCTAGACAATATCCGAGACTATTATAAAGACCCCTTCTAACGTTTCCAAGCATGTTAGGGGTGATAGTTTGAAAAGCTTCTTCAATTTTAATCCGAAATTCTTCCAAATTATTAGCGCTCTCATGATCGGGTGATCGAGCTGGCCATAAAATAGTTCCCCGTGTACTTATAACCCGATTAGAAAATTCATTATCAAGATATTCCCTAACAAGGCCAACATTGTAAGTGGGACAACCATCTTGTTGAAACCATAATATGCTGCTGCAGTAGATCCAAGTATCTAAGACCATTCAAATTTTCGTAAATAAAAAATGGCTGAATTACGTGTTCCCCTACAATACCCCCCCAAACATTTAAAAAAAAATAAAATACAAATGCAAATTTTCCCTCGACCAATATCGAACGTGTGTTGGGTTATGACGATTCAATAATGGAAAAGTGCTTTCATCTGTGAAAAGAATAGATCTCAGAAAGTTTTCAGCACGATTAGCCCTTTCCATCATTGTTTCGCAAAATTCTATACGACGATAGTTGTCCTCGGGAAAAATTTGATGCGTTTTTGACGCTTTGTAAGATTGATAACCATTCTTTTTTGAGCACACGTAAGACAGTGGCTGAACAACTGCTTCGGCAATTTGGTCGCTAGTTAACTTTCGATTTTCCTCCACTGCAGCGCAAATCATCACACCTCGTACTTCCTGCTCGTCATTCAAAACAGTGGGTTTTTTATGGTTTTTTGGCGCTACATAACCAAACTTTTCAAAATTCTGCACTGCAGGTTGGCAGGGTAAGGAGTTAAATTAAGCTTATATTTTCTTAGTTTCATAACTTTTAATCCATAAAATATAAAAATAAAGTAATTGCTTACATGGACGGCTTGGGAGCCATGATGGAAAGAGGAAGATCCCATCAGTTGACCAATGACATTCAGGCAAAATCGATATATTGATTGGCGGCAAATTTAAATTATTTAAAAAAATACTACAGCTTCGGCCTTCCTGACACATTGATCACCTGATCAATTAGAAAAAAACAAATAAGAATATTTTTTTTACAATGTAGAATACACATAAATACATAAGCATAATGTAACCATAAGCAAGTCGTAAGCTATTTTATTATGCATAAACATAACATAAGCATATCACCATAAGCTATTAAACATAAGTCGTAAATATTTCAGAAATACATAAGCTTATTTACTTAAGTAAGTTTTCACAAAAAATATATATTTTTTTTTTAAAATTAACATTTGTAACAAAAAAATGTCAAATCTAATAAACCTCAACTACATACCAACTGAAAAACAAAATTAGTTAAAAAAAAACAAGTTTATTTAAAATAATAGTCTACTGTTCATAAGCTTTTAATCTTGAAGCTTCGAGGATTCCATCATAAGGCATTTGGGTATTTTGGAATCCAATTATGTCAGTTACGACATACCTGTCATTTGAAAGTACCTTTTTAATGACATATGGACCTCGATACTTCGGGATCAACTTTTTACTTACACCAACCGTGGTGTTAACATTAGCAACCATAACATAATCACCTGCTTTGTATACATGAGGGTGTTTATGCCTTTTGTCATATTGTTGTTTGTTTTCATTATGTGTCTTTAAAATATGCTGTGCAGCTTTTTCCCGTATTTCTTCTAAATTTCTTTCATGGTCATTTAAGTAATATTGATTTAAAATTTGTCGTAAATTATCTTTAACTTTACCAATTTGATTTCTTCCAAAAAGTAATTTAGAAGGAGTTTCTCCTGTTGCACGATTGACAGTATTGTTAAAACAATATTCAACATGTGATAAAATTTTTTCCCATGAAACTTGCTCTTCACCCGAGATCTTTGCAAGCATAGGAGTAAGTGTTTTATTGACTACTTCAATTTCGCCTGCGGAGCTCCGGTAGCTACAGAGATGTGTTGTATATCATTCTCACTCAGATATTTGTTAAACTCAGCAGATGTGAAACCAGAACCACGGTCTGACACTAGAACTTTGGGGAAACTGTAAGATTCAAAATAATTCATTAACATTAACATTTTTGATGATTTCTTGAGCTGATATACTTTTACATGGATAAAACTTGACAAATTTTGTGAAGCCATCAATTATCTCACAAATATACTTATACTGCTGTCTACCTACTGACTCCAATGGGCCATAATGATCCACATGAACACATTTGGGTATACTATGCCAACTACCTTCTTTTTTACCGTACTTTGGATTAAACTCTATACATTTCAAACAATTTTGAATATGTTTCTTGATCTTATCTTTAATAGTTGGAAACCAATATGTTCTTAAAATCAACTCTAATGTTTTATCAACGCCTACATAACATGACTGATTATGGTAAGTATGTAAAACCGTATATTCCATCTCTTTAGGTACATAAAACAAGATTTGATCACGCATCTTACGGTAGACTAAACCATTACGTAGTTCAAATAAGGGTAACTCACGGGATTCTAATGTGTTTCTAATCTTTACAATATCATCATCAGTAGACTGCTTTAAAGCTAGTGTTTGGTCAACAGTATTGCCCTATAAAACTAGAATATTGTGCACACGACTCAAGCAATCTTCATGTTGCATCCTTTTATTTGTTCGATGCTCAATAGAATAATTATAATCTTGTAAGAACAAACACCATCTCATAATACGAGGGACCACATATTTCTTTGCCAAAGTCAATCTAAAGCTATCGCAGTCCGTCACAATTTTGAACTCTATACCTTGTAAATAAGGATGAAATCTTTTCAAAGCATAAACTGCAGCTAAACATTCCAGCTCATAGCTGTGGTATTTTGATTCAGCCTCTGTCGTTCTCTTGCTAAAATAGAATATAGGGTGAAACTTTTGATCTTGTTGCTTTTGGAGCAAAACTGCACCAAAACCTAGGGAAGATGCATTGCAATGAAGCTCTGTCTCAAGATGAGGTGAATAAATAGCTAAGACAGGCTGAGAAATCAATTCAACTTAGTATTTTTTTTAATCAAATCGTACAATAGTTTAGCAAGTATCGAGAAGTTCTGGATGTAACGTCTAAAAAAAGAAGTCAAACCTAAAAATGCATGAACTTGTCTGGCATTCTGGGGAATAGGAAAGTTTTTAATTGATTGGATGTTCTCATCATTTGGACTGATTCCGTTAACATCAACTTTATAGCCCAGGAAGTCTATCTCAGTATTTAAGAAAAAGCATTTATCTAATCGTAATTCTAACACATTTTCTGTCATTCGATCCAAGACTTCTTGCAAAATTTCTAAATTTTCCTCAATTGTGCTTGTGGCAATCAAAGCATCATCCAAATAAATCAAAAGCTTATTATTTTTAATCATATGTCGGAAAATAAGATTTATGAAGCGACAAAAATTTGATGGACTTGTACTTAGACCAAACGGGTCTTAAGAAATTCGTATTGACCAGAATGGGTAATAAAAGATGTATACTTTACAAAGATAAAAAGCATTTTTTAGATCTAACTTAGTGAAATATTGTTTGCCCTTAAGCTGATCAAGATGATCGTCCACTAAACTCATAGGAAAAGAATCTCTGAGTACATACTGATTGAGAATCCGATAATCGACACACATTCTATACTCACCTGATTTTTTAGAGACCAGAACCACAGGGGAACTGTACGGAGAGGAGCTTTCTCTTATTACACCCTTGGTCAACAGATCTTGAACAACGTCATCAATGACTTTCTTCTCAGAAAATGAAAATCTTCTTGGTCTTACGCTAAAAGCTTGGTGTTCTTTTAGCTGTAAATGCATTTGAAACTCGGTTTTAGGTTTATCTGGTTTAGAAGCATTAAAATAGTGGTCATCAAGTAAATTTTTAAGTTTAAGAGCATTTTCTTGGGAAATAACCGGGTTTATATTAACTATATTTTCTTTTAAAATCAAATCTTGAATTAACAACATTTCATTATTTAAAAACTCTGAATGAAAATCATTTTTTGGCAAAATTTGTTGTTTAAATGTTCAAAAATAATTTTATCAATTTTAGGATGACAAATAAAATTCCTACCTAACAAGCATTGAAAAGACATAGTTGACTTATCGACTACAAAAAACTTTATATCATAAATAACATTTTCAATTTTCAGTGATTCGTTAAACAGACCTTTAACCTTCAAAGTTGAGTTATTGATACCTGAGAACGATTCTGTTACTACTAACTTCTGGACATATTTGGCTGGGACTAACTCTTCATTCACCAATGACACTTCCAGAATCAAGCATACAATGGACACTCTTGGCCAATAACTGCATTTCAACATTGACACTGTAAGCTGCTTGCAGAGGAATGGTTTGTTGTACCAACATAGTTTTGTTTGATGATTGGTTCCGCATAGACTGAGTTGACTTATTAGGGCAATCCCGGATAATATGGTCCTTGGAACCACAGGCAAAACAACTTCCTGGTTCATGCTTAGGTTTCCTAGTCTCTACTGATATGGCCTATCAATGAACAGTTGTAACATTTTAATGGTGTCTGGCTTGTACCACTACTTTGACCAGTAGCACCAACATGTCCTGATTGTGATGTATAACCTCTATAACTTCTATCCTTTCCTGTAACAGTTCCAAATTGCTGTTGATTTCTTTCGGCAAATGTTATAGAAGACATTACCTTTAAAAGTTGTTGTAACGTAGCAAATTCTTTAATTTTTGCCTGCATTTGTAAGGTTGAATTGTTAAAGCCTTCTATAAGGTACTGTATTAGCTCTTTTTCTGACAAATTTAGCCTGTTGCCCAATAAAACTTTGTCATTGTAATAATCCGAAAATGTCTCTGTTTTACCAAGCTTCCTTGCTTCAAACTTTCTAAACAAGGACAGTGTATCTTCTACAGATGCAAACATGGACTTGATTTGGAGTTTAAACTGGTCCAGATCCATGGTTACATGGTCCGGCTTGCTCTGGAACCATTCCAACGGTTTACCGCCCAACTTTTTAATAATACCCAGAAACAAAATGTTGTCTTCTATTTCGTATACATTTTGGATTTTTTCGAGTGTTTTCACAGAAAACTGGGGTATCAAAATGGAGACGTCGTTGAGGGTTAGCTCGTGTCTTCTGGTTTCGGCGTTGGCACTTATTGCGGCAGCAATAACTTCCTCAATGTTGATAACCATAAACGGGTTGGTATTTCCCCGAGCCGTCGATTGATTATCCATAATTAGCAAAAATTATTGACCCTTAAATCCTGTTATTTTTTGGCTACTCCACACCTGACGCTGCAGGTTGGCAGGGTAAGGAGTTAAATTAAGCTTATATTTTTATATTTTCTTAGTTTCATAACTTTTAATCCATAAAATATAAATATAGTAATTACTTACATGGACGGCTTGGGAGCCATGATGGAAAGAGGAAGATCCCATCAGCTGACCAATGACATTCAGGCAAAATCAAAAAAATACTACAACACAAACCTATGAATTGTTGATAGACTAGGTTCTGGGCGATTTACAGAATTCTCCAAAAAAAGTTCTTGAATAAGTCTCAATGGTCTGCCTTGATAGTACCATCTGTACTTATTCGGCAACTTCGTAGACATTCATTTTTAGTTTTAAAAATGTATTATTTCACTTAAGAACTTACCAATCTGTTTATCGAGCAAAGCAGAAATAAAACAAAATAATAAAAGCAAAATAAACTTCCAAAAGATAACACTGCATCGTGCTTCGAATCCACCTCTGTCGTACGGCACGGAGAGTAAATTGGACTTAATTCCCCCTATGTTCGCAGTAGCCTGAAGCTCATTGTATATATATTACACTTTATAATATCACAGCTCATAGGTCAGACTAGGCCATTCTTGGTTTTCAAGTATTTCTTTTAAGGTCCCTTTTAAATTGACCTAAGGTTTCACAAGACTTCAATTCACTTGTCAACTGATTAAACCAACTCAATCCTTTGCGTTGCAGTTTTTTGAAGCCTTGGTAACCGAAAATAATTCCGAGATCTGGTGTAGTAACCATGTATTTCAGATTTGATCTAGTAGATAATTTGGCGCATTGTTTGTCCTCACTGGTAGTCCAGTCCAGTCGCTTTAACATTTCAGTAATTGGTGTTCTTTTGGGAGCTTTAAGTTCATTCTGATACAGGAGAAACAATACAGACGAAAAATAAACATAAAGGGGAAGAACTCGTATGCAGTAAAAACTTTGCCCATGTTGACAAAAACTGTGAATACCTACAAAAATATCTAGGAATAGATCCTAGAATATAATCAGCATGTTCTTTAAATAAGAGTTTATGGTCTATGATAACTCCTAACAAAGATTTTATTCACGACGACTAGATAGTGCCTCAAACAAATCAAAAGAGATATGGAAAATTGTTCGGGAGGTTACAGGGAAATCTAGTACTAACCTACAGCAGTTTGATATTAAGCCGAAGGATTTAAATGATTTCTACTGTACAGTTGCAGAGAAACTTACTAATACCATACAATCGGACACAGACCCTCTAACTTTAACTCTAAATAATCTTAATGTTACTGACTCTTTCTTCTTTCAACCAACTGATGTTCCAGAAATTAAAACTATTCTCAAATCTATTAAAATCCAAAATGCATCTAGCTCAGATGGAATCTCCACGAAAATACTTAAAAAACTTCCAGATCGGGTTTTGGGTGTTTTATCAGAGCCTATAAATAAATCTTTCACCACCAGAATATTTCCTCCTATCCTTAAAAAAGCTTTAGTTGTTCCATTGCACAAAGGAGGCGACACAACGAACCCGTCAAATTTTCGTCCTATTTGTTTGCTTTCAACTATCTCGAAAGTCGTTGAGAAACTGGTTAAAACTAGAATGATGGACTTTCTCTCACAACATTATGTTTTTAGTTCTTCTCAGTTTGGTTTTCTTCCCAACAGAAATACCCATGATGCAATGCTTCGAGTTTTGGAGCAGCTTTTTCAGCACTACAACAGGGGCCATGCTACTGCGGAAGCGTTCTGTGATTTCACAGGACGCTTTTGCGAAAGCTTGAAATCTACGCATTCAGAGGCGTGGTTTTAAAATGGTTTGAATCTTATCAGTCCCTTCGAAGTCAATGTGTCTCAGCAAATGGAAAATACTCCTCAGATCACTTTATCAACTGTGGAGTTCCCCAAGGCTCTGTACTGGATCCTATCCTATTTCTATTGTATATTAATGACCTATTTCAATTAGATATTTCTGAAATGTTCGCTGCTTTTGCTAATGACTTACAGCTGGATGCTGTGGCAATCAACTTGGGTACATCAATTGCCAGGATATTTTTCTTCTCAGTTGTGCAATCTCATCTTTCTTATGGTCTGCCATTTTGGGGTTGCTGCAGCCAGCAATCGTTCGAATCTGTTTTTAAACTTCAGTGCTATACGTTACATTGCAGGGGCCTCTCCTAGAGATCACTGTAGGCCACTTTTCATCAGTTATGAAATTCTTACACTTCCATGCCTGTTTATATTAGAGACTGCAAGTTAAATACATAAGCACATTGCTGCCGATCCCATGACATTCCTCTTTCAATACCAAATTCCTCTCTAGTCCAGAATTCCATTATACATAATAGTGTAAAGTTTCGCAAAATCTTAAAAGAAACACTAGTAAAACAGGTTTACTACTCGCTTGATAAATATTTTTATTTTTCTTTTAGTTAAAGAGATCTCTTATTAATTACCAGTTATTTGATCGATTTGTTAACTTCATCTTATGGTTTCCATTGGACGAAGGCGACGGTTGTAACCTTATATATGAACAAAAATCTATTTTATTGTACTTAAATAAGTTAATAATTTTAAACACATCTCTTATTGTTTTTTTTTTCTAATATGTTAAAATTTTAGCTTTGCTTAACTATTTTGTTCTTGTTTCTTTCTTTGTACGCATGTGTGTATTATTGTATACTGTTTTAAATTTTAATATGTTAAAAAATTCGTTCTATTTTAATTTCCTGACAATCAAGAAAAATACTGACTTGGATCTATTTGAAATTTTAAATGTTAAATGTTAAAATTTTTGTTATGACTTTAATTAATTATTATAATAATAATAATAACAATAATAATAATAATAATTATATTTGCCATTTACTTCTATTTTAATAATAAAAACTTTTTTATATTTTTGTTTTAAAGGGTAGCTTTTAAAAAAAAATAATTATTAAAATTATATATTTGCAGGCATGCTAGTCGCATAACTTTTATTAGGTGCTTATAGATATTAGATTTTAGATTTAAGTCTTTGGCTTTGTCAACAAGATTGTATTTTCTTAGACAATAAAGCATGGTTACTACTATTTAAAATTTTCCACTTCACTTGATTTGTAAGTTTTATGTTTTGAACTCCCTTCTAATTTCTTCTTGGCCGATAAGCATAAATTTAGTTTTTGTGATAATGATTTTTAGGAGTTAACACAATTAACATTACTTAGGTCAGTGTTTCCAACGGCTTCTATCTCCTTTTTGTCTAAACTTGAAAAGTATAATAGCATGTGGTCATGAAAGAGTCCTCCAAAAAATAAAATTAGTTTTTGGTCTCAGTTTTATTTGACCTATGCCTCATTCAGAAGCATGTTATTGACAGAAAATTTCGGGTAGGTAACTCAACAACTCGGAATCTGATTAGATCCCTAGATTTGAGATAAGATCCTCCCTGCATAAAGTGCATATTAATAGTAGTAGTAGTAGTAGTAGTAGTAGTAGAGAAGGGGCGGCGCGAAGCCTGGCAAGTAGGCCTCCCTGGGCCCTTTCTGCCTTACCCCGAGCCTGCCCCTAATCCGCCGCCTGCACCACTGGTCTGGCAGTCTGCTCTTCTGGTTTTACTGTTCTTTTTGCAAAGTCCAGTATTTTATCCCATTTGAGGGTGTGCAGGTCCTCTTCATCCAGGGGCGGGGAACCGAATACCTGGTGCATATTAAATAATATAAAATAATGCTGAGAAGAAGTCTAAATAGACCGGGAAAAATTCGCGAATTTAATAATCAATATTTGCTGGACACCCTGCTCGATTTTTTTATTGACAAACCTAATTGTAGGGAACTCCGACGTTTATTAAATACGTTCACTGAGAATTTAGCTGCTTTAAGAGCTTTACAGTATCCAGTAGTTGTTTTTTAATGTTAAATTTGCTTGCTGGAAAACTTGAGCAAAAAACTTAGACAGAGTTTGAATTAGAAAATAGCAACTGCGCATATTTCTTGAATGAACTTGTAGAGATCCAGAATCAGTTCAGTATAATTCAAATTTTGTTTATCAAAATATAATTACAATAACTCAGTATTCTCATAAAAACGCAACTTCTACTTTCTTTGCTAATAAAAGCTCATCTGATAAAGGGCAACAGTATCACATATGTCTTTTTGAAAGCACAGTATTCATTTTCGAAGCTTTGTACTCTACAATCTTTCGAAATGGAACTGTACTCTTTTTCCCCAAATCACAAAACAATATGTAATAATAATAAAAAATAATTATTTTTAGATAAAAATTAATATTTTACCACCAAATTGGAAAATTTGTTGCCTGCGTCACTTTTAAATTACACTATATAACAAATTTTTACTTTTGTTTAGTTTATTGGATTTTTTTGTTATTATGCCAATATTTGCGTTCCAAACAACTATTCTAACTAAAAATGTAATAAATTTTAATTTTTTTTTATCAATTACTTTTGAATGCGTATTTTATTGGATTTACAAACATCAAATAATTTTTTATTGAAAACAAAATATGTAAATAATCAGAAATACAACAGAAAACTGAGAATATATTACTTTAACATAATTTTACTTTATAATTTTTCTTCTTAACATTAGGATATGAAATCTTGCCTTAAGGAGGGATTCTGAGTACCAAAAACAGCTAAATAAATTAAACACTCAAACCCTACATCCGCCTTTGCTTGTGTTGGGTTGAAGATTGCCAGATACAAGCATTAACCCGGCCCCCTTGGGTAATTCTCAACTGGTGCGTCCAAGTCGCACTGAATAAGTCGTTGACTAAATCCTGTTGGGGAACGTTATACCGCACTCCCCTGAAACGAAGCTATTTGGATTCGGTGTGCCGGAGATAGGGAGCGCTTATGCGACACAGTTGGTCTAGAGAGGGATTTTAAGAAAAAAAATATATAATCTTTAAAACATAGATTTTTGTTTTTGATACATCGCCAACTACTATTTACCGTAAAAAGTAAAATCCCCTATGTAGCCCTTTTCTGGGGGGTTATTTTTGGAAAATATTTTAAAAACCTTAAATAGTAACTCCCTATTTTGACTTCATATTTGAATTCTCGCAGAAATTCTCTTTCCAATGGTACCTCATATCATAAGGTTTGCTTTACTAATTTTCGAGATATTGCTTTCAAAATGTCAAAAATTCAATTCTCAAAGGCCCATATCTTAGAAACTAAACAAAATATCTCTATTGTGTTTATTATCGATTTTAAGGGTTTTATAAGAGCAAATAAAAAATGACAATAGTTTGAAGTTTACACATTCCTATTTACACTTTATTGATTTTCAGTGATTTTGACGATATTATTCCAAAAATATGAAGTAGGAGGTCAGATTGTCAAACTATTGTTATTTTTTATTTCCTTGTAAAAAACCCCTAAAATCAATAATAAACACAATAAGAACATTTTGAACATTGAATTTTTGACATTTTGAAAGCCAATATCTCGAAAATTAGTAAAGTAAACCTTATGATATGGCGTACCATTGGAAAGAGAATTTCAGCTAGAATTAAAATATGAAGTCAAAATAGGGGGTTGCTATTTAAGGTTCCCAGAATATTTTCCAAAAACAGACCCCCAGAAAAGGGCTACATAGGAGATTTTACTTTTTACGGTAAATAGTAGTTGGCGATGGACCAACTGTGGTGAACCCAACTCTGATTGATTGATTGATTCGTTTGTGAGTGTGCCACTGTGACCACTATTGGGTCTATTGTGGCTCACTTTTAACATTTTTTGTCACGGATGTAAAAACACTAAAATGGATTGCTAATACCTATGGGAAATTTGCAGGAAAATCACTGCCGCATGTCTTCCGCCATTTTCGCCGCCGTGTTGTGGAGATTTGGGTTGGCGACATTGGTTTCCTTAATTTTAAATATTAGTGTGGGAACACTGACTGTCAACAGTGTCAAAATATGATTGAAATTGACATTTTTTTGAAAGGTTATTTTTGGTGTTGTTTTATAATACAAAAACAAAAAAGTAAAGAAACAAGTCATAAACAAATACTCCAACGGTCACGCCATTTATCTCTCTCATTTGGTCTGGAGTATGTGCAGGTTTCGAACAAATAAATCACAATATGGAAACATTGCCCCCCAATTTATAAACTCAAAGGGTACTCTTTAGCCACACGTTAAGTTAACAGGTTATTACTAAGATATCCTTGAGTTTTGGTAAGCTTTCAGCATTCAACATTTTTTTTGTAGCTCTATCTTTTATAAAGGATGTGGGATTTTGCTCAGAACTGCATATATTGTAGGTTTCATTGTCCTGATAAAAATCTATCATTGCTCCACAGTGTTTTTGAGATACTGCGTTCAAAGTTAAACATTTTGGTATTCTGGCTTTTCCCTAAAATCAGTTTTTTGCACTTTTTGTGAAAATGTAAATAATATTTATGAACCAAATTGTAGTCTGAGAATAAGTAGCAGAAAAATATAGGTTGCGTTGCACTGGCATCACAAACATAAAAAATGTTAAATTCATATGACCAAGAAATGACTTTTTTTTAACAAAAGGCAAATTTCAATTGTTATGTTGCCACTTAGTATTTAAAAAACATGCTTCAAAACAAAAACTGTAACATTTTTAGCCATTTTTGTTAGTTGTTGCTATGGGGCAATGATAGATTTTCATCAAGATAAGCAAAATCACACAGAAAGCCAGTTTCCATAAGGAAAGTGCATCATTCTTAAAAAACGAATCTACAAAAAAAAAATGTCAAATGCTGAAAACTTACCAAAACTTAAGGATATCTTAGTAATAACTTTTTCTGCTGAATTCTTCAGAATCAGAAAACTTTTATTACAAAAATTGTTAACAAAAAACATTGTCACAATTGAATAAATAAACATCAAAATTTAGTGTTAAAAATTAACATTAAAATAAATTTAACCTAAGAATATCTATAAAATGTCATTTAGATATTAAACAATGTTAACATTAAGGTTTTGTTAATAAAGATTAAAAAATAAATATTGATTTTTCTTTATTTCTAGTAAACTGGTAAAACATCTTATAATTACTGGTCTTAAAATCTCAAAAAAATACTGGCTACAATATCACAAGAATTGACAATGAAATCTTAAACTACTTACTTAAAATTACATATAGAAAGTTACAAACACATGGAAATGACAACAAGAAAAAGAAAAAAAAATACTGATAAAATACATATTAAAATTAATATTTTGGTAATTATGCAGTATACAGTTTTCTGCCATTTTTGACTTTTTATGAAAAATTCTTTATGGGGGCACCTTCTAGGGTCCCTAGGACCCCAAATCCAAAAAAATTGGACGCAGGCGGATTTGGGGTCCTAGGGACCCTAGTAGGTGCCACCATAAAGAATTTTTTTTTTTTAAATCCAAAAAAATTGGACGCAGGCGGATTTGGGGTCCTAGGGACCCTAGTAGGTGCCACCATAAAGAATTTTTTTTTAAAAAATCAAAAATTGCAGAAAACCGTATACTGCATTACCAATTTTTTTAATGTTCTTTTTAAAACTCATGAAGTATTGTTCTAATTTTGTAAAAGTCGATGTGCCAAAGATGTATTTTTTTGTGATCGCTTGCCATCGCTCTGGTTTTCAGCTGATCCATTATGCTATTATCAAACTCCATATCTCGCTCTATTCATTTATTTTTCTTGTCTTCTAGGCCTATAACAACCTCGGATTTATAAACTGTTGGCGCATATCTGTCCCTAGACGTTTTAGTTCCTGTTTCAGATTCAGAGATCAACTTAATGAAGGTTTATCTTGAGCGGGAGCGCCAGCAGCAATGGTTGACAGTACCCCATGTTGTAATTTATTTGTTCAAAACTTGCACATTCCCCAGACCAAATGAGAGAGATTATCATGGCGTGGCCGTTCAAGCATTTGTCTGTCTTTTAAATGGTTTTTATTGCTTGGTTCTTCACTTTTTTGTTTTTGTATTAAAAAACAACAACAAAAATAACCTTTCTAGAAACGTCATTTTTGACACTGTTGATAGTCAGTGTTCCCAGACTACTATTTAAAATTAAGAAACCAATGTCGCCAACCTAGATCTCCACAACATGGCGGCGAAAATGGCGGAAGACACACGGTAGTGATTTTCCCACAAGGGTATTATCAATCCCTTTCTTTTTTACATCCGTGTTTTTTGTTACTCGCAACTTGCTTTGATGAAGCATCATTCAGATCCAGTCCGTCGATCTGTGGTTTACCGAAGATACGTTGACGCTGACGTGCAATGGCCGGACATTCCCATAGCACATGTCTGGCCGTCTCATCATACTCCATACAGAGCCTACATTCGGTGTCCTCACTTAGACCCACTCTGTGTAATGGTACTTTCAACCTGCAGTGTCCGGTGTATAGATCAACCATTGTCCGGATGTCCTGCCTGGTGAGCTCAATGAGTTTCCCCTCCCCCTTTACTGCAGGGTTCTGTAATGAACTCTCAACTGAAATTGGAATGTGCCCGTCCCGGCAATTATCTCCAGTATTAAACGCAACTCTGGCTCGCTCTCGACTTCTCTGAGTGGTGGATCGGGGACAGGTGTGGGGGCCTTGGCTTGAACGCCCGGGCCGCGTGGATGAGGCACCACAATAAAAACCTTCCTCAGGAAAGCAGGAGCACCCTGTGCTGGGGAGGTGATTCTAGCCGGTTTACTCGTGTGTGAGGGAACTCCAGAAGGACCCCCGACGACCAGGAGGTAACACAGGGAACCGAACAGGTACCCAGTGGAACCTCTAAAGATAAGGATCAACAACTGCGCATATTCGAGGACCCAATAGATCTTCTTCAACAAGATGCCCGATAGGGAACTGCACAAGTACACATTGGACACTACAAATGCATCAGGGGCGCTAGGAATCTCCGGAGACTCAGAGAGTCGATGGTGCATGGAGGACGAAGAATCGTCCTTGCATATCCTGCTGGAGTGTCCGGCTCTGGCCAGGTCAAGAGAGTCGCGTACCTTGGGAACCATCTGTTTGGCCCTTGGCAATGTAAGAAGGTTGAAGCTCAGAAAAACCTGTTCTTTTGTGAAAGAGGCAGGCTTCCTGGGCTAAACCATGGAACGTAAGCGTGCAACTGGCCCAGCAAGGTGGCCTACGTACATGGGAATTGTCCCGCCTGCACTTCTACATTCATTCAACCCCACATCCAAAATCTTACAAAACTGTTCAGAGGAAAGGCTTGTAGGGTCCTCTAAAATGAATTTACATTGTTTCACAAAAAAAAATATGTTTGTTGTTTTTATTTCGTATTATTTTTTATTAAAATTTCCTCACACATGTCCTTTGTCTACTTAGTAAAAAACAAATTCTTATTATGTAGTCCAGGACATGGCCTACTACATTATTATTAAGAAAGAAAATAAAATTACACTTTTAGTTTAATTTTCTAAAAATTTTCGCCTAGCTGTGGCGCCTTTAAAACATGTTTTTGCCAAAACTTAACTAGTAATACTGTGAACCCCCCGCCCCCAAAAAAAAGAATTTATTTCTGGTTGCGCCACTGCTAATATTATTATTTCAAAAATTAACCGTTTTTGTTTTCTATTTTTTTTTTAATTAGGTCCCTATATGTACTCTTTTTGCTCTAATAAATTATGGACACTCCCTTATGTCCTTCAAATCAAACATTGCTCAAATGTGAAATATTTATGTCAAATACCCCTCAAGAGATAGTCTCTTGCAAAGCAAAACAAACTTTGCGTACGCTGTTTAATTAACTGTAGGGTCTGCAAATTCCCACACAATACCAGTAACAGTTAATACCCATTGTAACACCCAATCTACCTTTTCACCGAACTTTTTACTATCCACATGACAAGTACACATCCAGGATGTATGGGGTTCGAGATGAGGTTATTATCAAAAAATTTGAGTGCTCCGGAACCCCGCTTCCATGTCAAATTTTATTTCTAAAAAATGTGTTGAAAAACTTGGCCTATCTCGCAAACCCTTTTTCTTTTCTTATGACTTTTCGTTACTATGCTGTCTTATTTGCGATGTAGTCGCCACAGTAGTCGGTATGTACCGACAAGTAAATGTCCACTCTGAATTTTGTTATTACCAAAGAATTTTCTGGCATTTCGATCGATTCTTTATTTCTCATAGGGATACAAACAGTAAATACCACATCAGTATCCACACCTCCTCAGGAATAGTTTTTACTAACCATGGTATATGGTATCTCATCTTTACGCTATTTGGCTCTCAAGACAATACAAAGAACTTTTAATATAGAATTAGATAATCCTTCCGAAGTCCAGCATATATCTTTGACATTTCGTTCCCTTCTAGAAAATTGCCTACTCTCAAGATAACTTTTTGTTTGTTTTTATGGGGTGTGTAGCTTGATATCGAGCACACAAACAAAAAAAAATAAGTTATCTTGAGAGTAGGCAATATTTTAGAAAGGGATGAAATTAGTACGTAATTAGTAGCAAATTATGGCATAATGACTTTTTTCAAATATCTTTCCTCGCCAGGGGTTTAAAAACTTTGTTTCATCAACTGTTGTCCCATCAAAAGACAAAGAGATCTGTTTTTTGTAGTCTTTTATTTTGATAATTTATGAAGTTTGCTTTATCTGAATTTAGAACCAATTTTTTATTGTTAAACCAACATTCCTGTAAATTTTGTGCTGTTGTGTTTGCTATGTACTTTTTGATTTTACCCATGCAATACTCCCACCAACTCCTGATGATCCATTAAATTGAAAGTCTTACTGAGGGCAAAGTAAATCCCAAGAGTGCTCACTCCACAGTCAAATCCTTTATCAGTAGCATTAATATGGCTGAACAGGGACATTTCTGTGTACCTGCTATCTATGTACCAGTCATTTGGTAAAACAGTTTTTATAATGTAAGGTCCCCTAAATTTTGGCATAAATTTATTGTTTGGCACCATATCTACATTTTCATTGGCTGCTCCAGAAAACTTATGCACCAAAAGCCATATCTTTAACATCTAGCCAGGATCCAAACCCAAAATCTTCTGTGCAGCAGGCCAATACTCTACCTACTGCGCTACAGAGACGGGCAAACTTCTGGCTAGTTGTTGAATCACATTTTCATCCATTTTGTTTCATAGAGGTAGCTTGAACTTTAAACTATACTAAAATCTGTATTAAAATGTCATCTCATAAACTTCTCTAGAATAAGAATGACACGAGAATGACAAACCTTCTACTGGTAAATATAAATACGAGTATAAATAATTAAACTTGGTGTCAAACACTTCAAACTAAAATATAAAGTTCAAACCCAAAAATAAAAAAAAAAAACCTTTCAGGCATTAGCCAAGCCTATGATCCTGTGGGACACCGTGTCTTTTGATGGCTAAATGCCTTTTGCAGCAGTTGTGGGATTGAAATAAATAAATAAAATAAATAATTTGGCCAAAATTAAAATACCTTGGTATATCAAATCAAATTCACATATTGAATTGCATGCTTTTAGTGAAGCTTCACAAACAGGAAATGCTAGTTGCCTTTATTTTTGTGTTAGCTAAGCTGTTATCAGCTTTAGTAAATTTTGTAAAAGAAAGTTTGGCAGACCATCTCACCGATTTTGATAACATTTGGTACACTTGTTCTCTATATGGGTGGGATGAAAAATCCAAAATATTTTTTTTTTCTCATCAGTAGTTTTTTATTAATTTTCAAAAATCGAAAAGTTTCCAACGATGTTTTTTAATTTTTTCAAAAACATTCATTCATGTCTACTTTTTCATTGGTGAGTTATTCCCAACCAACCAAACCAGACAATCTGTGCCTGTTTGATGCAGGAAAATTCCTACAAGAAATTCTTGCAAGAACACGCCAGAATGCCGATTTCATTTATTTAAACCTGATCTCCTGTTGATAGTGTTGCACTTCTATCTTATACTGTTTAAAAATGTCTAAAGATAATCCAAAAGGCTGGTCAAAAATATTTGCGACCAGGTGTTGTGGTTCGTTAAAATTGAGGAAACATTCTGGAAAATTGAGGAATGTTTCAGAAAATATGTGCTCTATAATTTGCCAGAAGCAGGGTAAGTACATACTTACAATTAATTTATGTATATTTTCATAGTTTGTTAAAAGTAATTATTATTGATAGGAAACAAGCCATTTTTATGGTATTTTTTAGTTTTGACCCGTTTTTTTAGATTTAAATGGTTATCACTTTTGTTTCTGTGAACCGATTTTGATGAAATAAAGCGTATGTTCATCCCAGATATCGAAGGAATGTATTAGTTAAATCCCATTAAAATCGGTTCAGTAGTTTTTGCGTGATGCTGGCACAGACAAACAAACAAATAAACAAACGGACAAACAGACAAAAATTCTAAAAATTGGATTTTTGAGATCTATACCAGATAGCAGATTGGCTAACATCCAGCACCAAAAATTTTTAAAAAAATGGTCCACATATTTATTTAGATTTAGGTACCTACATATTTGTGAATATTTTTTTCAGACCATCAACTACCTTTGATTCACCAAATTTTAAATCTGGATCAGAAGAGTCGCTGGTGCTCTTGGGAGAATCTCCCATCAAAAAGAAAAGGCTAACTAATCAAAAAGCAGAAAAAGTGAAATTAGTGATCGAAGAAATTTTGGATAAAGAAACACGTGTAAAATTAGAAGAAACTCCCTCTAATAGTGCTGAACATGATTGTGAGATAATAAAGCAACTAAAAGTAAAATTTGCTGAAATCACCAAAAGAAGTAAGAAAGTGCTGGTGTTGTCAGTTCTGCCAATTAGTTGGACCAGAGCACAAATTCAGAAAGAGTTTGGTGTGTCTCAATATACGGCAAGGGCAGTAAAGAAAATGGTAAAAGAAAAGGGCATTTTTTCTACGCCCAATGCCAAACCAGGAAAAACCACTTCAAATATTGTTTTACTGGTTAGAGAATTTTATTTGAGAGATGATATAAGCAGAATGATGCCAGGAAAAAAGGACTGTGTAGTAATTAAAAAAGAAGACTGCAAAGAATATGTTCAAAAAAGATTGATTTGGTCAACTTAAAAGAAGTTTATGCTTTGTTTAAAAAGGAGTACCCAGAAATAAAAATTAGCTACACCAAATTTTATGAACTTAAACCAAAAAACAGCATCTTTGCCGGAAAAAGTTGCACACATTCAGTGTGCGTTTGCCTCATCCATCCAAATATTAAATTGATGATGAGTGCTTCTAAAATGGATAAATTCTGATGACACAAAGAAAGCGATGTTTCCAGACTACCACGCATGTTTGGCAAAAATAATGTGCAATCCAGCAAGTGTAGGTAAATGTGAAACTTGCCCTGGAACTGAAATTCTTAAAGAAATTTTAATGGAGAAGTTTGGGGATTTTTTTATTGATAATGTTACATACAAAAAGTGGGTTTCTGTGGATCGCTCATGTAGACGATTATTAAACCTATTAAAGATTTTCTTGAGGAATTTGTGCAATATTTTGTTAAACTAAAAACGTACTCATTTATTTCCACTATGCAAATAGATTTTTACAATCAGACTAAGACAAATTTGGGAGAAGCATTTATTACTTGCGATTTTGCCGAAAATTATTCTTTTGTCTTACAGGATGAGGTCCAGTCATACCACTGGACTACTAGTCAGGCAACACTTCATCCATTCATGCTATATTACAAAGATGACGACGACGAAATGAAGCATTTGAACTATGTTTACATGTCAGATTGTTTAAAACATAACACAATAGCTTTTCATTTATTTTTAAAAGATTTAATACCTGAGCTTAAAAATAAAATCAAGAACCTTACAAAAATTTTTTATTTTTCTGATGGGTGCGCAGCTCAGTATAAAAATAAAACAAAATTTACTAATCTGTGTTATCATGAGGAAGAATTTGGATTAAAGGTTGAATGGCACTTTTTTGACTACGTCCCACGGCAAGAGTGCTTACGACAGGCTCGGTGACAGTACCAGGGCTAGTTTGCAAAGACCCTATGAAGAACAAATCATGACTCCACAGCAACTGTTTGAGTTTGCAAAAGAAAACATTCAGGGAATCATATTTAAGTTTATCACGACTACTGATTATGAAAAGCATTCAAAACATTTGGAAAAAAGGTTTGCTGATGCACAGACCATTCCAGGAACTCAAAAAATCCATTCTGTCATTCCAGTGTTAAAGTCAAAAATTGTCATAAAAGGTTTCTCATTGAGCTCAGAAGAACAAATTCATGAACTAATACAGTGTTGATTACCCTGACATTTAATGTAATTGCCCTCTAAAAAAAAATTTCTGCACAAAATTAGCGGTTTTTCTTCTTAATTGGGTAAAGGCCCTTTAGACCATATAAAACCCAGCAGTATTGAAGTGATGCAGTATGTCGTTAATTAATGACAGCCCTTTAAACCTGTCATTTGTCATTAACCTGCTATGTAATAGGGCTATTTGTCCTAAAATTGCCTAGAATTTGACTGTCTTTTTACAAATATTTGTAGCTAGTATATTATTTTTTTTAAAGGTGCAATAACATACATACATTTAGTAATCGATCCCATCTGAAAAATTTTCATTTCAAAAAATATACTTCTTTTAATCTTGTAATCAGATTTTTGGTCATTTACCTGGCATATAATTTAAATCTCCCGCCAGACTCAACAAGTAAATATCATATGTCAATATCCAAAAATGTCATCACATCAGCTTTATTGTGTTTTTGGATCCCACTGAAACAATGTAGTGTAACGTTTTTTTCGTGAAAATTATAGTTTTAAAGTGAGATAAAAACAAATGTGCATATTAATTAGCGTGTATTTTTATAGAGTCATTAATATGGTACTTAGTTTTTGGGCTGTGTTTTTATTTTTGAAAAAAAGCAAATTTCTCTGGTGTGCTTTGTAGGTGTACACATAACCTCAAATTAGTAAGGAAATCTTTTAACAAGGTTGGACTGAATAAAAATAAAATTGCTTAAAAATCATTAACCTGCATCATTTACCTTTAACTGGAAGTTAATGTTTACCTGGTTATACCAGGTAAATGATTCACACCAGGAAAAAAATAACTTTTACATAATATAAGCAAAAAAACATTACGTTCTAACGGATTCGTGTATGTTACTGTCCTTTGTTTATATTTTAATCTAGAGACGAAAATGGCTCGGACAAAAAGTACAAAAAAGCAAAGTAGAGAAGAGATGCTAAAGAAAAATCGCAAAGCTGAAAAAAAGCGTTATGAAAAATAAAATCTGATCCTGTTAAAAGAGAAGAATTAAGAAAAAAAACAATTAAAATACGAAAGGCGTAAAAAAGAAAAAAAAAGTAAAATTAAAAAGTACCATGTCTGAGAGAGAACTAAGAAGCGAACGAAAAAAATGGAGGAAAGCTTCAAGTAAATATCGTTTGAGAAAAGTAAATGCGGCAAAGGGGCAACAATTTATTGAAAATAATAGCCCACCTGGGGGGGCAATTCCAGTGGGCTATCGTTATGAGATAACCATTGCTATCGCCATTATTTTCACTGTTACGGCAACATCGCTTATTGTTAATTAAAAAGAAAGCTTGAATGGCACGCAACCCGCAATACTTTTCCAAAAATAACTGTCAAATGCCGACAGTCACTCAAGTTTGTTTACCTTTTTTGGACCTTGCGGCGAATTTTCGGGAAAATAATAATTTTTATGAACTTTTTGCATGTAATATGGACTAAAAATCTTATCACAATGTGATAGTGGACGACTGTTATCAATTTTTGAGTGAATTTTATTTGGAAAAGTCACGTTCTTTGTGAAGAAAAACCCACATGGGCCTTGTGTGGAAGTGCCACAAGATTTTTTGTTTGGGTAAGTAACTATACTTACTTTATCTTATGTTCTATTCTGTTCTTTTTGGTGCTTAAAGACCACTACTTTATATTGTAAACAAATAGTACATTATAAACCTAGGGACTAAAGTGCCACATCTTATCCCGTGGCGAAAGGTTTGTACAATTGGTTAAGGGATTAAACGACACTTTAGTCCCGAGGTTTATATACTATTTTATGCACTTTAGGAAAAGATCTTTGTTAAAATTACGTTATTTCTACGCCAAATGGTTTATCAACTACAGGAAAGGGTGCTAAGAATGGAATCTTGGCCAAGAGCAAGGGCTGTTTGACTTGACTTGAAATTTAATTATAATTTTCCAGGGATTAGTTTTTTTTAATCCCTGAGGGATTAAATTTACTTTTAATCCCTAATCTGAGGGAATAAAAGTACCTATTTAATCCCTGAAGTGCATAAAAGATGTAGGTCAGTTTTAAGTTCAGGCGGCTGATTCTGAATTGCTATATGCACCACCAAGCAAAAACTTTGCATTCCTTCTCATGCTGTCCCCCCTTCTCCAATGATTTTTTTTGCACAGGCCATTTAAATCAATAAATGACAGACGAGAATCATGTACTTAACTTTCGTACATTCAAATTGATTTTGCTAAAACAAATTCTGATGTCCATTTCCTTTTTTAAGGTTTGCAAAGTTTTAATGTAATGTACTGTTCTTTTTTTTAGGTCATCTGTTGAAAATCGACAAGAGCAGGACCCATGCTGTAGTGCTAATAAGAGAGAAAATAAATTATGAAGTTTGGGAATAAACACTTGTCATATCTGCTCAATGTATATTGATAAATTATCCATAGAAATCAGTTTTGGTAAGTTTTCAATTCAACACCTGATTTTAAATTTGTAGGTCAAGTAATGAAAACTATCCTAAGATTTTGTCTCATAGAGTCAAGTATTGTCAGGTATTATCGAGTTTTCGTACACCTATTGGAGGTGTCCACCTCTCGCATTCTAAGTTTTAAAATTTTTTAATTAAATCTCGAATTAATAATAAGGCATGTTTAAAAAGTAAACAAAAACTTCTAGTAAATTTTACCATCAGTACATCAGCCATTGGGTTATTACTTTTTAAATCGACCAATTTGGGATTAATTTGTTTTTCAACATGTTTTAAAATTGATAATTTTTGACACTTATATACTATAATTTACATGCATTGGTTAAAAAAACCAAGATTAGTTTTTTTTTTCTCTGTTTGTAAATATGTACTTACTTGCTTATCATTTAATATTGTGGTTTCAAGAAAACCAAGATATCTGAAATTACATACAGAATAGCTAGGCTAATAGTAGCTTTTAAAAGACCCTGTTTAATCGTTCTATTTTTTTTAAATATATTTTTTAGTTAAAAGAAAAAATGTTGTGTAAATATAATATTTTCTTGTAAAAGTAAAGTATTGTGGTTTTTAACGAAACATTATTTTAAGTTTCGCAATTATGTCTGAGTAACTTTAATACCAATTTTCTCACCTTTGTCAAAATCAAAATGCATAAAAATTTTAGCTTTTCAAGCTCTACTGTTGATCAAATTCCTGACTTAAACTCTTTTAGTTTTCAGAAACTTAAAAAAATTTAATGTGCAAAATGAGGGAAATAATTTAATAATAATAAAATATAATTTTACTGTATTGGGATAATTTCAGATAATTTCGTTTTTTTAACCGGTACCAGAGAGTTTTTACCTCGACTCCCCCTTGCTTTGGGACACCTACCTATTTAACAAATCTTATGCAGTTTTGTTATATAACCTTTACAAAAATTGGATTATTTAATTCACATTACATTTTTATACATAGATTTGATGGACGTCACTAAAATGTGTTATAAAAAATCTAAACTTTTTACATGGAAAAGTTAGCTCATTTTTTTCCTCGTATTGAAAGGTCAATATCTCAATAACTGAAAGAGTCTCAAAGACAGAAATTTAATCATCAGTAAAGCATGAAAGAATAACAATATATGACAAGTTTTATTTATTTTGATTCAGGCCTAGATGAGAAAATTAACTTTAAATTTAGCACAAAATTTGAAGTATTAATTCAAGTGAGCTAACTGGTTAGCTGCTTAGACTATACATACATCACACATTATAAATTATTTGTTTAATTTCATATCAATCATTTCTCGTAATTATTAAGATGTATGACGAAGACATTTAAGCAGACAGCACCCCACCCCACGCATTTTACCAAAATCCGGCAAAATCATATGAAGGACAAAACACACATGGTAAGCTACCTTAACCACATTAAAAAGAAAACATTTTAAAATCCAAGAATTCGTCAGTAAAATTAAAAAATTTGGCTACTTTTCAATCAAAGAGTCTTTTTCCACTTGGATCCCAACAAAAGTTACTATATAAACCAAACCTAAAAGCTTTCAATCCTAAGTAGCCATTTTACTGGCTTACATTTTGAAATACATCTTATTTTTTGTTTCAGGTTAGCAGTGCCCAAGCTGATGAAAGAAAGGATGCAATCCACCAATTATTGAAATATTAGAAAACATTTTTTAATTCTAAGTAACACTTAAACCAATAAGTAAAAATAAATCAGTTTTGATTCCCAAAATTTATTATTTTTTAATAGCAATGTTAGGAGTGACAAAATCAAGTCAAAACAATTTTTTCTTTGATACATCATAAATTGGTAATATTAATTTAAAAACTAAGTATAAATCTAGCCAAAAAATTAAATTTACTTACCTATGTCAGTCAGTAAACTATTAAAGTTAATTTAGAAATGCGGAATACATTTTAGACACTTTATTTTAAGTACTAGTTTTTTAAGCGTATTATTTATAAAAATCTATAACCTTGAGTTATTAGTTTTTTTTCTAGCCCTAACAATAAGTTGACAGAGCAAATATTATAAAACTATTAAAATAATTTGCTTAAATAGGCAACTGCTAGAAATATCATATAGGTAACTTAAAAATGGATGTAAAATAATGAAGAAAAATAATTTAGGTAAATTTTAAATCACATCATCAAGTTTTTTGTTAAGCAACCAGAGCTTGAAATAACCTAATACTGTACTTAACTTACCCCACCCATATAAATGCTCTTGATTTATCTGCTCTGCTGATAATTTAAAATAACAATTATAGGACATTTTAACAAAAAAAAACCCTGCCTTATTTTAAAAAGTTTGCAATAAGTTAAATTATTATGTTTAGAATAAAGTGGTTTTACATGTGTGGCAGTGAACAGTAACTGTGACCCACTCTTTCGACGATTCCCCTAAAAAATCTCCAAATTTTCACGAAAAAGTTCCAAAATCCCAGTTACAATAGGTACAATGTTCCATAACTTAAGGGACATTTAAATAAAGTATTCAAGTTATGCTCTGGCAGATTTAAACAAATGTGGCTTAACAGAATTAAATAATGACATTTTATTTTTGTACTATATTTTACACAACTCTTTAATAGGTACATTAAAAGTTATCTTATATTTTTTTTGATGGGAGAACGAATAGCATTTAGCATACATGTACGTATATTGCATCAGTTTCTTCTGAAAGTTAGTTTCACTAACACACTACACATAATTATCACGAATTTCTTGAACATCTATGTCTAGTTGAACATCTATGTCTAGTTTCCATCCATACTTAATAGGTGCTTTCGTTAAAGGTTTGTGGTCCGGGCTGTGGTACTTGATTGGAGACTTGATCCTACTAGAAGGTTTCTTACATGTAGCTCTATTCACATACCCTCGCACATTATACCTAAAAATAAGCAGGATACATTTTAAGTTTTTTCAAAATAGTAATTATCCAAAATTCACAATTTAAGTATTTTTTTCTTTGGTAAACTGTAAGAATCTAAGTCAGTAGTTTTCATTTTAATTAAACTATCTTAGTAAAATATATAAATGGACTCAATAGCTCCAGCTATTAGCATAAAGTGAGCTTTAATTTCTCTCAAAAAAAATTTGAATTACCTTTTACTGCATAAATTTAAAGCATTTTTTAGCTAACAGAATAGTGCAACCGGTTTTTTGTTTTAATTTATTATATTTATATTCTTGATAAAGACACCGAACATTCGGTAATAAAGAGTTAAAGACTAACAATTAAAGCAAAACATTATTGCATCCGAAGCAAATAATCACCTCAAAGTATCACCTTCTCACCCACCCTGACTTTAAGTAGTTAATAAACTCAACTATGCAGGTTGTGCCATGCATATCTATTCTGCCATAAGGGCTTGCGATTCCTTTTACAGAATAGTATAAAATATAAACCCACCTTAAAAGTGCACTTTCATAAATAGCTAGTCGGGAACTTTTGATATCCAAGTTTAGGGTGAGAAACCAATATTTCCCCATAACAAAAGCTATTTTTACTTACTGTGCTGCTCTTTGTGGGCTCCAAATATAATGTAAACTTATTTTCGTCCTCCATTCGGGTGGTTATAGAAAACACAAGATCACAGGAGAAACTAGTCGGCAGGAATTATAAAAAGTTTATTCTTTCTCGACGTCTGCAACCATCGCAGAAGAAATCATGTTAATTTTTGTGCGAGTTTAGTCGTCAAAGTCTGGTAAAGAAAAGAAAAAAAAAAAAAAAAAGAAACTGGTAAACCAAACTAACCGCGGTGTTGCCGCGATAACGAATTCGCTTCGTAACGATATCGGTATGAGCCACTGGAATAGCCCCCCTGGTACTCCATCTTCAATCGAACCTCATGAGGTGGATATTTCAGGTGATGAAGAAGTTAAAATAGCTGCTATAGAAAGAACTCCAAACCAGCCATCATTCTTTTCTACCCCCTCAACAAGTAAAATAGTAGGAACCTCCAGTTTCTCCAAATCTCACATTTTATCTGAGACTAGGAGAGCCCAAGGAAGAAAACAAGTAAGAAGAGATCGAAGCAAAGTAATTAGAGAAAATATCTGCTTAAAGTTAGAGCTTAAAAAAGTAAATCAAAAGTTAAATAAGCTTAGAGTATCTGATCTACATAATATACAGAATGTTCCTAAAACACCTTCTCCCAAGACCAAGGTTCGATTACTATTGCAAGGTACACCTGCTAAACCTGAAGTAGTAAAAAAACTGTTGTTTGCAGAAACTTTGGAAAAACAGTTAAGCAGTAATTTTTCTAAATTAACTACAGAAAAAGAAAAACTGGTTTTTACTAAAGTATTAGTTGGAGATGAAAAAAAATAAACAGATGAGAGCATGCAAAATCATTCCTCGCACACGATTAAATTACTCAAATGAAACGACATCGAGTTAGAGCAGTAAAACTTAATTTTAATTATCGAAGAAAAACTCGTAGGGATTCTGGTCCTTTGCATGTCCAAAAAGAAATAAAAGCTTTTTTTACTAAGGATAAAAACAGCCGACAACTTCCTGGAAAAAAAGACTTTAAAGTTAGGCACCATATTAAACCGCAAACAGGAATACTCTCTGACCCTCTCAGAAAATTATATAAACGCTTTAGTATGCTGCATGATTATAAAATAAGTTATGCACAATTTTGATGTTATAAACCATTTTGGGTTGTGAAGCTCAACATACAACAACAAGAGACTTGCTATTGTATACAACATGCCAATATTGAGAATTTATTAGTGGCTTTAAAAAAGAACGGTGTGATCGACTACAGCTCCTGTTCAGAAATGTTAAGTCAAATTTGTTGCGATCAGTACAGTGAAGAATGCCTAAGCCGAAAATGTGTAAAATGTACTGATGTTACTGTCAAATACAATCAGTTTGACTTTGATAAAGTAACAAACTATTTTAAGTGGGTTTCAAAAAAAGAACTATATACAGATTCTAATTCAGGTTTAGAAAAGTACACACAAAAAACGGTAAAAGAACAAATTTGTAGTAAAACTGGAGATGTTGTATACGCTTTAGAAAATCAAATTGACAAATTTTTTGAACATGTTTGCACAATCAGGCATCAGTATAACGCTATAAGAAAACTGAAAGAAAATTTGAAACCCTCAGAAGTATTAATTCATGGGGATTTTAGTGAGAACTACTCCTTTAAGTATTCCTTTGAAGTTCAGGCAGGCCATTTTGGAAGATCTCGAGAGAATGTCTCCATTCACACAGTGGTTGTTTATTGCTTAAATAAAAATAATAATTTACAAGTTAAGTGTTTTGCAACAATCTCTAGAAATTTGCTACATACTCCTCCAGCCATATGGTCCCATCTAAGGCCAATATTTGAATACATAAAAAAGACAGAACTACAAATTACTTCTTTACATTTCCTTAGTGAAAGCCCATCAAGTCAATACCGAAACAAGACTATGTTCCACTTTATTCTCAACATAAAAAACTTTTTTCCTGAAACCACCGAAGTTACTTGGAATTATAGTGAAGCTGGTCATGGTAAAGATGGGGTTGGAGGCACATTAAAAAGAACAGCAGACCACTTGGTTGCACAGGGCAAAGATGTTTCAAATTTTGAACAATTTCTTAACTTAGTAAAAGATAACTGCAACAACATAAATATAATACCTATTTCTGGTGACGATATTAAAGAAATTAAAGCTTCATTAATTGACTTAAATATGAAGGCTTTTAAAGTCAATAGAGCTGCAGACATTCAAGGTAATTTCTTTGTTAAAAAGTTTAGGGCCATAATATTTCCAACTTTTACGATCTTTTTCCTTATGTTTTGTTTTGTTATAGATGCCGAAGCTGACTCGATAAGCATTAGAAGCGAAGTAACCGCTACTCCTTTACAAAGCCCATTAGAATTATTATATTATATATATATTCACGTTGATCAAGTTGTGGGTATATTACCAACAACAAATATAACTCTAAAAGGAGACAGGGTTTATTATGTTTTTCCGTCGCCAGTGGCTAATGTTTTTGAAAAAAAATTTATAAAAAAAGACTATAGTTTTGTATTTCTTTATAGTTTTTAAGTTATTATTACAATACTTAGTTTATATTCTTACTTATTAAATACTAGTTCTGTATTTCTTTACTTTAGTTAATCATTATTGTTAGAATACCCAGTTTATTTGAATCTTTTTTAAATATATTCTCTTATTTCATCAGTTACTTCTTATAGTCATTTACCTACGTTTTAATTGTAATTTTTTTCAAAATTTTCATGGTTTCAAAAAACTGTGCGCTGCTGCTAACACAGTAAGTATTTGACATACAGATCTTCATTTCTGTTACAAAAAAACTTTACATTTTGCAAAAACATAATTTAAAATTTTTACCTGGCACACGTCAGGCTAATCAAATAATTACCCCTCTACGCAAGCCCTTTTTGCCATTACCCTAAGCCTAAAGCAGATTTACTAATAATAAAAAGAAGGAAAGTTCAGCACCATACTGCTACTGGCCGGACATATACTTTAACTAGGGAATAAATGATTGAAACTTTCAAACATTTTGGAAAGAAAAATTAAAACCCAAAACTATTTGTAAATATTTTTTCATAATAATATAAGTATATTTCTTGTAAAAATGTTCATAATTTTACTTTTTAATTAGATTTTCACATGTTTTTTTATAGTTTGAGTTAGATATTTCAATTACGTTTACAACAAGCTATATCTTATTGATCTAAGATAAGTACTTCTCAAGACATTCTAATTTTTGTGAAGCTGTGTTGGACCAAATTTGGTCAATTTTTCGATTTTTGAAAATGAATAAAAAAAACTACTGAACAGAAAAAAAAATATTTTGAATTTTTCATCCCACCCATATAGAGAATCATGGCAACAAATTTTACCAAAATCGGTGAGATGATCTGCCATACCTCTTTTTATTTTGGTTGATTTGATATGAAATTACACTAATGTCAATTTAATCCTTTTTTTGACTCCATCTGGGAGGTATGTGGGAGGGCCGATGAGACATCTCACACCTCATCGCAGAATGTGATGCATATATGAGAATAAGGCACCAGATACCAGATATGCAAATGTGGATGCAGAGGACCTGCTAACCCTCAAATGGGCCCATCCCTTGGGCAGGACCGGAGAGCCAGCCCCTTTGACAAGGCCTTGGACCACCCACATCTACTAATGCTACTAAACCTTTTTGATGCTATTTATGTGTGGTCAGATTCTACGGTAACCCAGGTCAAACACAGGCGCAAATCCTAGATCCTGTCCTCGATAATATAATTTGGTGATTGGGTCCAGAATTTTTACTCCAGGCTAAAGACTTTTGGCCTACTAAACCCAATATGGAGCGTCAATTTATTTCTAAGGTCATTCAAGAAGACACAGGAACAAGTTCTTGAATATGGCTAGGCTTTGATTTGGTGCAAGGATGATCAATAAGAACATAAAATACAGGACAATACATCTGAAGTAGGATCCTATTTAAGACCTAACACTTTAATGAAAGATGGTTCCTTTTTGTCCAAACCTCATTCAAAACTATATAAATGCTAAACTTAGGATGCTGTATAAGTTCTGATTGGAGTGAGAGAGCAGATTCTATATCAGAACTTCCTAAAAGTTCGTCATCTATGTAAAACTCAAGCTTCTCAAGCAAGTCTTCTTGGTCAGCAAGCTCTTGTAATAGGATGAAGATAACATACCATATATTTAAATTGGTAATTATGCAGTATGCGGTTTTCTGCCATTTTTGATTTTTTATGAAAAATTCTTTATGGGGGCACCTACTAGGGTCCCTAGGACCCCAAATCCGTCGGCGCCGGTTGGTTTTAAAAAAATTATGTTTTTTTTTTTAAATTCACTGAAACAACCCAACCCAACCTACTCCAACCCAATCCAAAACAATCAAAAAAACACATTACAACCCTCCCTGACACAGGCATCTAGGGGAAAATCAGTAAACTTTCAAAAAGGAAATGTAAAGATTTTTGTGTTCTCTTTAAACATCACTAGAACTAGATTCCCTATTTTAACGAAAATGTAGCCCGTGAGCTATCAGGAATTTTAAAATTCATATAAAACAGCTTAATAATAATAAAAGACTCATTAAATAATGGAATAAAATATAACTACGTGTTTCATATTTAAATAAATAATCTTGATTCATAATATTCCAATATTAACAAATTTTACAAATATACATTTTGGTTTTGAAAGAACTCATCTGGGATAACTTCATTGAAAAGTGGGTAATTTTCTGTTAGCGTATTGGAAAAAGACAGCTAGAAATTTGACTGTAAACATAGATTCCTAACCTAGAAAAAATTCAGCTAGGAATGTCAAACTAGGTTTAAAGAATATTGTTGTGTATTTGTGTAAATAGATTGAGTAAAAATTTTGTGAAATATTTAAGAACCAAAGCAGAAATTGGATATTTTAAAAATTGTAGAATTACCCAGTGTCAGTGCTTTTCCTTAAAACGAATGTCGTGGAGACTTACAAACCCGCAAAAAAATGGGATAAAAAGCTGTTTTTCTCTTAAATCTCGACTGGTATTGGTCCAATAATGTTAGGTAGGAAACATCCACCGATTTCTAACTTGAAACGTTCTCTTTTAGGTGCAGCACTTTAAAAGGCAAGTCATTTTATATTATGTTCTCAACATTTTCTAAAATATTTTGATGTGGTTTTTATAGTCATTTTTATTTTATCTAGTTATGCTAGAGGACATTTTATGGCAACCAATTTTTTTTGTTAACATGCATTTTCGGGTCTTTTAGTCACATTAATATTCTTTTTATAAATAAATTTTAATAATTTATTTATTTACCTGAAAAGGGCGGGAGAAACTGTGTTTTCTGAAAAAGGTGCGTACATCTAGTCCATAAAGACTGGGTGAATGGACACAGAACTCATAGATGTGCCGAATATCCACCTCGACGAGTGCAGCTTGCTGCCGGTACCCGCTGGCAGAGCTGCGAGGCCGGATCCACAAGGGTTGGGCAGCGCAGATCTGCTAAGAGATAAAGGCTTTCAGACACAACACAAAACATCACACAAATACACATCCCCCGAGGAACACAACACTGCACACGGGGGCCTGGAACGAGGCATCCCCGCCCTCCTCCCGCAACGTCCCGGACATGCAAGTCCACAATCGGGACAGGTAGTAACAGACAACTAGAGTTGGTACGACTAGGCCACCGAGAAGTATAGGGCCCACCCTTGTCTAACCAACGTAGCAGTAGTGCAGTTGGTAACTGAAGGGGGAGCACTGCGCGTTTAGGGGGGGATCTTAATTACGGCCGCCGATGATCAAGTGACCGGAATTAACGTTAATTAACTACTCACTTACACACAAACATACTCCCCCCTAAACCCATAGTTTCTTTTCTCCCAGTTTATGATGGAGAACAAAGACAACAAAAAGGAAGTACAACCAAAGGAGAGCGAGGGAACCCCCTACCCCGACCAACCACCCGCGGAGGAGGGTGAAACCGTGCCCTCAATTGACGAGGGCACACTCCTTCAGTCCTCTGATGGTGGAATGGACGCCGACCCGGAAGGTGACGGGAAGGCCGACCACCCACCAGCGGAGGCAACCCTGGCACCTTCACTCTAAGCGGAGGAGAGCCAGCAAAGGGGAAAAAGGGAGAAAAACAGGCGACACAAAAAGACCCAGAAAGCCAAGCGCCGGGAGCAGTCCGCTAAAAAAACGCAGGGTGGTGCCCGAAAGGGAACCGGGGACCAAGGCAACTCGGACCCCCCCTTTACGCGCACCGGCACCTCGTCGTTGAAGGCGGTCAACCAACCGACCGGTTCAGGCGGCCGAGGCGGACCGGCTGACGAGACCTCCGCAAGGGGGACTACAAAGCCGGCGAGCCGAGGCGGGCTGACTACCGGCTTCAGGAGAGGTGGAACTGCTCGCGGACCTGGCAAGAGGAGAGAAAATAGGTTGGCTAGACAACTTGCCAAAAAAGTGGCGATGGCAAAAACGCGCCAAAGGGTGAGCAGGGGGGGGTAAGCCAGGGGACCCCGCAAGGGACTTCTGGGCTGCAGACCGCCACTCAGAAGCGCGGCCGGGCTGAGCAGCAGACGCCGCCGGAAAGGCTGAGCAAGAGGGCCCGAAGGGGCGCGAGCTCGCAGGGAGTGGGGAAGAATGCGAACAGGTCTCCTCTTTTGAGGGGCGACCTGGGCGCACGGGAACCGCTCCCAGAGAACGCGCCCCAGAAGGCCAAACAGCGCGCCAAGAAGGCGATGAAAGTGGTTTTCAGATCCAATAGGGTGGGCGGAACCATCCTAGAAGAGGAGGTAGGAGAAATCCGCAGTAGATTGCTCGAGGCAATGCTCCGGACCATGCAGAATCCCGCAGGACCGGAGCTGAGGGTCGTTAACTCCGGCAGGGTCGAACCCGGCTGGATGTTGTTTACTGCGGATGACTCCGAAGTAACAAGGGACTGGTTGCTGGATCAGATCGTGACGGTCGGAGGCGTCACGTTCAGCCCAATAAGAGCAGATAAGGCACCCTGGCCGGAGCGTATCGCGTTCTGTGACCTGAACGTTGTAGAGCTACCGCAGCTAGGGACTCAAGACGTCACGGCAGCACTTCTAGAGATAAAGGAGAGAGATAATAGGCTTAAGATTGTAGTTTGTAACTCGTCCCTTCCGTACGATAGCGAAGACCCTTCAGAGGAATTAGCGCGGGTAATTACGTTCGCAGAAAGTAATAAATTTCCGGTGATCGTGGAGTGTGACGCGAATTCGCATCACGTAGTGTGGGGTAGTAGTGATGTGAACCAACGTGGGGAGGCTCTATATGAGTTTCTCACCACCACGGACCTAGAAATAGCAAACAAGGGATGTGAACCGACGTTCGTCATTGAGGACCGAGAGGAAGTCTTTGATATAACATTGGTCTCACGAAGTATATATCAAGACATCGTCAACTGGAGAGTAACGCAGGAGATCGTCACGTCTGATTCAAGATGGACACCGGCGAGGAACACCAGGAACTCATAAGGAACCCGCGTACACGGACTAGGGACGCTATCAAGCGATCCTGGACCAGAACAAAGGATCCCTGGGTGAAGACATCGTCACAAGAGAAGAACTAGAAGAGGCAGTCGGCAACCTGCAAAGAAAGATCATGTCCAGCTTCGAGGAGGCATGCCCCCTAAAACCCTTGTCGCCTAGGCGGGTACCTTGGTGGAGCGGCAAGCTAGATAAGCTACGTCACAAAGTCAGGAGCCCAAAATACGGCGACAAAGCGTGGGGAGGAGGGCTCCTGGGAGGAGTACAGGGAAGCCAGAAAAGCATTCAAAAGAGAAGTAAGACGCTGCAAAAGGGAGAGCTGGATGACCTACTGTAGAGAGATAAATTCTCTCCCAGACTTCCAGGCTCCTTAAGATCCTAAGCAGCGACTCAAGGCAAACGTTAACGTCGTTAAAGAAGTCAGATGGAAGCTAGACCGCCTCAAGCGAGGAGTCGTTGCAGCACCTCCTTGAGGTTCACTTTCCCGGAGAGGGAGGCGACCGTCGGACGCAACATCCAGCTGGACCACGGACAGGCGAACAACCTGATTGGGGACTAGCAGATCGCGTGATAGCGGACGCCACCATCATCTGGGCGATCAATGAGTTCAGCCCCTATAAGTCACCTGTGCCAGACGGTATATTCCCGGCGCTGATGCAGAAAGTCCAGGAGATACTCCTTCCGTACATGAGGAGAGTCTTCAGATCAGTATCGCGCTAGGATACGTGCCGACAGCATGGAGGAAGGCTGCCGTGGTCTTTATCCCAAAGGCGGGAAAGAAAGAATACACTGCAGCGAAATCCTTCAGACCCATAAGTTTAACATCGTTTATGATGAAGGCAATGGAAAAGATGGTGGACAGGCTCCTAGGGGGAGTCCTTGCCAACAATTCTTTCCATAAGAACCAGCACGCCTACGTAGAGGGCAGGTCGACCGACACAGCCTTACACGCAGTAGTGCACAAGGCAGAGAAAGCAATTCAATTCAAACTGTATGGCCTCGCGGTATTCTTTGACGAGGAGGGAGCTTTCGACAAGGCAAGGGTGCTGGTCATAACATCCGCCCTTCAAAAGAAAGGGGCAGAACCCTTCATAATTGAATGGGTAAGATCTGCACTAAAAGAAAGAAAGATACACCGTCTGCAGCAGAATGCAACGAGCTGTACGAATCATAGCAAACTGGTGCCAACAGAACGGCCTCTCTGTTAATCCAGGAAAGACAGAGATGATCCTGTTTATCAAAAAGAGGCAGAGCAGCCATAATGTACGGGAAACCCCTGACTTTGGTCTCAGAGCTAAAGTACTTGAGGGTCACCCTGGACAAGGGGCTCACCTGGACGCCGCATGTTTCCAAAATGACCAAAAAAGTCTAGGCAACAATGTGGCAATTGCGTCGGGTGGTAGGTCGAACCTGGGGTATTACACCCAGGAACCTTCACTGGATGTACACGGCAATACTAAGACCTAGGTTCCAATATGGATTCATTGTCTGGTGGCCGGCAGTGGAGAGGACCACCATATCCCAAAAGCTCAGAAGCCTGCAAGGGCTAATGTGCAGGGGAATAACCGGCGCCATGAGGACGACACCAATCCAAGCACTCGAGACCATTCTGGGACTGCCTCCGCTACCGACTTGGATCAAGAAGGAAGCGATGGCGATCCATTTGCGTCTGAGAGACTCTGGTCAGTGCAGAGGAAGAGGGGAAGCCATTGGACACCTAAGGGTCGCCCAAATGGCCACCAGGGAGATGCCACTTGCGTCCTTTGAGATCAAGGCAACCCGAATTCCCTGGAGATTCAATAAGAGGTACAAAGTCGAAATTTCCGATAGGGAATTCTGGCAGAGGGAGAACCTCCAACAACAGTTCGAGAGGAACGCTGTGATATGCTACACCGATGGCTCCAAGCTATCGAAGAGGCAGACAACAGGGGCGGGGGTCTACGTGCAAGACCGAGAAGAAGTTCGGATGAGCTACCCGCTCGGAGAGCAAGCTACGGTCTTCCAAACCGAGGTATACGCCATTATAATGGCGGCAACACTAGAAGAGGTTCGCAATGGTCCGAAGGAGCATGTGTACATATGCTCCGACAGCCAAGGGGCCCTAAAGGCACTCAGTGCGCCAAAAATTGTCAATACTCTATTGGAAGAGTGCGTAGAAGCACTGGAAGCCTTGAGTCAAGAAAAAAGAGTTACAGTGATGTGGGTACCGGGACACACGGGAGTGTCGGGCAACGAAAAGGCGGATAAACTCGCTCGGATCGGAGCCAGCACTCAATACGTGGGGCCGGAACCACTCTTAGGTATAACAAGGAGACAGCTCCAAAGTCGACTCATTAAGTGGGCTAACGATGCACTGGCGGACTCCTGGGAGAACGAACTAGGATGCAGACAGTCCAAAGAATTCGTCGACGGACCGGACGCGGCCCGACTCAAATGGCTCCTGGGAAGAACACGAAAAGATATTGGACTACTGACAGGGATACTGACAACCGACTCAGCAAGCATCTGACTCGCATCGGGGTCGGGAATGACTCCATCTGCCGTGCCTGCGGGAGGTCGGAGGAGACATCCCGGCACCTCGTTGCGGAGTGCGATGCATACCTAAGGATGAGGCATCAGGTACTCGGACAACCGAACCTGGATGCAGAGGACCTGCGAGCTCTCAGGTGGGCCAAAGTACTGCACTTCGTGAAGAGAACAGGAAGGCCCGGAGAGCCCACTACCGTACAAGCGGTACAGGTGGTGGATTAGGGGGCTGGGCTGGGGTAAGGTAAAAAGGGACCGTTTGGGCCTACTTGCCAGGTCTTGGGCCGCCCCCTAGTTACTACTACTACTACTACCTGAAAGGGCTTTAATGCTTTGCACCCTTTCCTATGGACCGGTTAGTTGAAAAACTGTTTCTGCTGTGTTTTCTTTGAAATTTTTAGCATGGTATTTGGGAACCGAATAGAGTTTTGCCTTGTGCAGTCTTTGGGTTCATCGCTTACCAAAACGCTACTTAATCTGGAATTCATGGTTAGAAAGTTAGATAAACAACCAGCCATAGTACCTACCTACCTTTTGTCTCCCGAAGGGCTTATTTTTACCTAACTTTTTTTTATTTATTTATTTAACGGGTTACTACCCAATTTATATAATATAGAAAAAATAGATTACACCGACCAACAATTTTGAAATGCAGCTATATAAAAAAAATAATAATACTTATGTCTAAACATACCTACAATTACCAAAAAACATAAAAAGAAAAACTGACATACACTAAGTACTTAAATTTCTACATGTCAGATATTTTTTTATTTTAGTTATAGATGAATTAAATATATCCAGATTTAATGTGTTTGTATTAATCATAATTCTACTAACAGATGATTGTTGCCCATATAAAGTACGATGAAAGTTATTATAAAATACTGAATTATGTCTTAAAGCAACTGCAGGGGCGTGAAAGTTTAGTTAATATAACAGATCAGATGAGTCAATCTCACCTTTAATTAGTTTACTTGTAAACAATATGTCAAAGTTAACTCGTCTTTTTTCTAAAGTCTGCAGCTTTAATAAAGTTAACAAGTCATTGTAAACTATATGTTCTTTAGATATTTTAAGTTTACTTTTTTTGAATACGTTCTCATATCATATCTACATATATTTTGTGATAGGGAGACCACACAGGAGTGCTGTTTTCAATTTGTGATCTTACTAAAGAGTTATATAATAGTTTGATACAAAATATGTTGTCAAAGTCTCTTGTGTGCCTTTTTATAAATCCTAACATTTTGTAGGATTTGTTACAACAATTTTCTATATGGTTTGTGTCAAAATACACCCCGAGGTCTCTAATAATATCTATATTTTTTATAACATGGTCATTGATTTTGTAGCAATTTAACACAGTATTAATTTTTCTAGTAAATTGGATATATTGACATTTGCCAAAGTTCAGTATCATATAATTTTCATTGCACCATTGTATAAATCTATTAATGTCTTCTTGGAGTGAATGAACATCATGAGCATTTTTTATTATCATAAAAATTTTCAAATCATCTGCATATAGCAATATGTGACTATGATGAAAACACTGAGTAATATCGTTAATAAATATGTTAAAGAGAAAGGGTGCTAAATGCCCTCCCTAAGGGCTTAATTTTTTTTCTTTATGTGACTAATTGACCACACAAAGTTGATGTTCTTGGCATGAAGTTCGACTACTGTTGAAGAGACTCTGATACTGGTATGCCAAATATTTATGTTGATATTTATATCAAGGTGCGCTATGCATATCTTTGTATAAATTTTGGCTAGCCAGTACAGAGTGTTTTGACGAACCCTGCTGAGTACATTGATTTTTACCAAAGACGTTTAACTAAAATAGACCCATCAAGTCATTCATAAATTGCTTTGAAACGCGATCAATCGTTAGATTTAGGGAAAACCATTTTATGTTCCACTGGCAACGCTGCACCAGACATGCTCCTCCTCACACATGCTTCAACCACCTTACGTTTAGCAGCGGCCAGAAGCGGCTCGTTATTTATAAATGTAAAAAGGTTTGGTCGTTATTTTCAGACTTGTCAAATTTTTTTGGAAATACAATCTTTAATTTTTTATACTTAATAATTGATAGCGAGGGTATGAAGAGGTATAATATTTGTCATTATGAAAATATTTATGTAAAGATATAACATAGAACATATTAATTTTTAAAATGTTCTCCAGATAGTTATTTGCCTAATTAGTGCGGAAAGTGATACTTTTACGCACGGGAGGAGTTTGGGCGGGGAAAGACAATTCTGCAAGGGTTAGGTACAATTTTTTTTCTACGAGTGTTTATGATGACTTTCTTGATCAAAAAGTAGTTTTTAGAACGCACATTTCAAACTCAAAATTTAAAAATTTGTCCATAAAGTATCATTTAATGCGTCCGTTAAACGTTTTTTCACGCACGCTCTGACAGTTTTTTATGCACGCCGTGCTTATTTTTTTTAAGCACAGCGTGTGGGAAGTTGAACTTTCCACATTAAAATTGATATGTAACAGTAGACTTTTTCACACGCATTTGCCAAGTAGTTTCTTTAACTATTTAATGTTAAGTGACCTGCAAAACTTTATTAAAAAATTAGCATAGGTAAAAGTATTTTTTTAGCATGGCGTGAATTTTAAGTCTAATTGGAGTTTTTAGATGCATTTATAAAGTAGATTAAATTAAAAATGGAAACAAAATTATTTTTTGGTTTTAATTTTAAAAATACCAAATATATATATAACCTTAGGCAGAAGCTTTTTATGCATGTAGGAAATTGTTGTACTAAAAACGTGTAAAAAGTGCCTTTTTCGCCCTTAAAGGCCATCGTGTGCAGAAAAGTATCACTTTCCGCACTGTTTAGGCAAATTACCAAAAAACAAATGTGGAAAAAATAATCAAATTCGACTAAAAATAGTGGTATTTCGAAAAAGGATGATACCTATATTATAGGTACTATATGATGGTTTTTCGTTGTGTAAAAAAAATGGAATTTATATACTCTACTATAATTTTTATTTAATACGTACAAAAGTATCTTATTTTTAATAAATACAAAAAAATCTTATGTGGAGTATCTACCTATGTAAATATTATAAATAAAAAGTTGTAACAAACATACATTCTTTATCCTGTGTCTGACATAATAATGTTTTAAAAATTTATATTTATACCGGGAACGCTTGTACTATTTATAAACAAATCTCAGCAGAAAAAATAAGCTACAGATAGTATAGTATTAAAACTGTGAATGTAGTTATTACTCATATAGGATATTTAAAAATGTCGCAGCTGAGGTTGGTTCATTATACCAAGTATAGTGTAATTCGCAAAAATATCCCAAAAAAACTTATTTATTTCCTATATTTATTAATTACATTTTGTATTTATTGGAACACTAGTTGCACGCCTATGGCGTCCTATCACAAGATGGCGTAGAAAAAACATATGAAAACAAACCTGTGAAATGTTTGGTTTTCACCTGCAATCTCCAATTTTCGTCACATTACGCACTTTGTCACATCACTTTTGTCACAAACACTTAAAAATCTATTAAAAAAATATTAAAAAACTCTCGATTAATCTGTAAAATATACCAAAACCTCGATTATGCTAAAGCTACAACGCCATAGAGAAATTATGAATGGAGCAGCGTACACACGTTTATATGGCTGACCCGCCACAAATGCGAGGTTGTCACATTGTTGTAGGTTTTAATCCCGATATATATTGGGAAATAAAAAGAATTATTCTTTCGGTCAAAATATCAGGTATTTTATATGATATTTCGATCGAAAAAATGAGGTATATTTCAAGTACCATAACATGTACCTCCACATTATAAATTCTTTATTGATTTAAAATAATAAGGTGTTTCTCCCTGTTTAAAAAAACAAGCTGGAAAATTTGCATAATTGCATGTAAATGATAAAATTATAAAAATAATATGTTTTTAAAAACATTATGTGTAGAGATACAACTTTCAGCGCATTGTCGACAAATTGTTTACCTTAATTATGTCTGATCGCAACTGTGGTAAACATAATGTATTTATTTAAGTTATACCTTTATGATTTTTACCTTTTATTGCCATGAAAAATCCTCATGTCTTGCTTTATCTATCTTGTACCTCTTATTTTTTTTCTTTGGTAAATGAGACCTACATTTGACTTATCAATACCTAACAAAAAAATAATTTCCTAATTTTTTTTTTAATAAAAATATCTATTTTTTTTAACCACTTTTAGTGTGAATACTATGAGAGCATTTATTGATTGTCTTTCTTTCTGGCTTAGTCAGGAATTTTGGTATTATTGTTTAACGACTACTCCAGAGAAAAACAAGGAATATCTTAAATTTCTATTTTTTTTTTCAAAAAGTTGTATATTAATTTTCTGTTATAAGGTTTATTATAGCATATTTCATTATATTAAATGCTAGAGAATGTAAAGTGGATGCATCTTAAAATTATGATTTTTTTATAAAAAAAAATATAAAAATCCCTTTTAGATTTTCTGGCTAAAAAAAACATTTTTGAAGTTGAACACAATGTTGAAGCATTATTTGTTGAATTTTGTCATCTCATGTTTTTTTTATTTTGACAAATACATTGTTTATTTCTTTTCCAACCAAAATCTTTTATTTTGCATCACCAAATTTATTTTAAACACCCTATAATTTTTAAGTCATATGTTGTTTCAATTTTGAAACAACAAAATAGTGTGTTTTGATAAAAAGTGAACGACAGTGAGAAAGAAAACATCAAAATAGGTAAACACAGAAAATTTTCCTCAATTGCAAGGAATCTACGACCCCTTTAGCAGTGGCAACGGTTTTTTTTTAAAAGATCACCCAACTTTTTGGTCCATAAACAACTTTATTTTAACAAATTGACCAACTAAATAATGTAACAAATAAATTATTTTTAACAAATTGGCACCCAACGCTATTTTTTTTTTTGTAACAGCTGACACTCAAAGGCATGTCTGTTCTTAATAACTGACCCCATATTTTAGAATTTTTAGTGGTGGCTCTTAGTACAGTAAATTATGTCAGGTAACATGATCATAACAAAGAAGAAGACATAAGAAGACACATGCCTTTGAGTGTCAGTATGGTGGGGGCATATTGCAGTGATTTATTCCATAAATATAACGGTAATTATGCAGTATACGGTTTTCTGCCATTTTTGATTTTTTATGAAAAATTCCTTATGGGGCCACCTACTAGAGTCCCTTTTTTTTGTGTCCCACCCAACCTATTCCAACCCAATCCAAAACAATTAAAAAAAACACATTACAACCCCCCCCCCCCGCGGCACCCTCTTTTCTCTTTAAAAAAAAAGTCGGGCGCAGGCCGATTTGGGGTCCTAGGGACCATAGTAGGTGCCCCCATAAAAATAAAAAAAAAAAAATCCGGTATAAATCCTACAGGGTTTTTATCTATGTGACATTATCTTCCTGTCAAAAGTTTAGTGATAACCATAGAGAAAGTAATAGCTACGCGAGAGTGATCGATACTGTGTTATACTTGGGGAATATTGTTTGTCAGCGACACGAGCGCAGCCAGTGGCTACAGGAAGGAATTGAACTGAATTGAAATGTAATTTATTATCATATAAGATAACAACGTATCAATCTCGTTGACAAAGCGTAATATCCTATTATAACTACTTATACAGGGTTCCTAAGCAAATCCTTAGGGGGCCAAGCAGCCGTGCACATTAGGCAGAAAAGGATGGGCATGGGGCGATGTTGTCACTACATCTTACACGTAGTAAATCCATTTCAGGTTGTTGTTTTCTAATGTTTTCCATTTTCATACCTTTAGGACTGGAATAAAAATTGTTTTTGCTCGACTTTAATACCAAACTGATGAAAGATATCATAAAAAAAAAATATTTTTCGGCTTTTCATTTTGTAACCATTGTCCTTACGCACTGTTTACAGGCTGGGGACTGAGATACATGCAAATGCCTAACCTAAAGCGTTCATACACGGCCGGAGAAATCGACTGAAATATTTCCGTAGAAACTTTATCAAGCAAATAGGACGGGTTGACGCCTTCGAACGTCCAACCCGGGTTTTGCACTTTGATTCGAAATCAAAAAAGAGGAACAGTCAGATGTGGGGCCGTGCACAAATTACGTAACAGTGATTTTACCAATTTTTGACCCCCTCCCTATGTAATGTTTTGTAACGGTTTAGCATGCCACTCTCCTAATATTACGTAACGATTTCAAGACCACTACCCCCCCCCAAAAAAAAACTTTTTACTTATTTTCATTCCAAATTTTCTTAGTTTCACACAAATGCAAACGCTATCGAAAACCCCCCTCCGCCCTACGTAACGTTTTGTAACCTCCCTCCCCCCTATGACCATTACGTAATTTGTGCACGGCTCCTGTAGTCCCAATGGAGGAGGGCGAGAAAATTGATATTTTTTTCTTAAAAATTATACTCTTTAGACCTATTTCTTTGCGTTCCCGAAATTACGTAATTTTTGAAAAAAAATTGTAAGCGGCGCCATTTTTATTTTGTGCTTTTTTTTTTTTGCCTGCGGCGCCCTTTATCTTCTCACTCGAAACCAAGATCCCCCATTTTAGGAAAACTGATCCCGTCTCTGCTTCTAAATTTTTTCGAATAAAAGTAGAGTATGACCATGGGGGAAATAATTTTTTTCTAAGGTATGATGATTACGAGAAAGTTGAAGAAAAAAATAAAAAAAGTGGCAGAGCTCAAGTTTTTCGTAAAAAAAAAGTCTTTTGTAAAGAAACAGAGCAAAATAAATGTTTTCACCCCCTTTTGGGTGTTACAAATATTGGCAGCCCCTTATTTTCGCTTTTATCCTCCCGCTAGTTTTGAAGAATTGGTTCGCTACATGTTTCGAGATCATGTCATAAAACACCTCGAAAATATCAAATGTAGTGTAGGGCCAGCTTTATTTAAAATCAATAATATCGCAAGCAAAAAGCTCTGCAGGAAAAACAGCGCCGTTTATTGATTTCCTTGGCTGCTAGTGCTAGCTGCATGGTTTGGCCATTTCCGGATAGATGTCACTAGTAGAACAGAATGGAATGAAATTTAATTAAAAGCCAAGATATTTCTTTCTAATGTTAACAACCTCACGAGTTTATCGCTCAGTATCCAACCAAAACTGATTAAAATAACTCACTTTTGAAAATCTAAAAAAACCGCTTGCCAGGCTTGACAGACTTTAACAAGCGGTGGCAAAAACCAGCAGGTACTAAACTAAAATTGTGTGAAATATATTTCGACATTGAAAAATGTTCTTTCTTTCATGATCATATAGGAAGAGATGGACAGGGCAAGGTAGGTGTTTACTTAATACAAGCATTCCTTTCACTCTCCGCCACAATGCGCTATGCGCTACAGGAACATAATTCCTGGGCGGCCCTATCTATTGGTAATTATGCAGTATACGGTTGTCTGCCATTTTTGATTCTTTTTGAAAAATTCTTTATGGGGGCACCTTCTAGGGTCCCTAGGACCCCAAATCCGCCTGTGTCCGATTTTTTTTTTTTTTTACGAGAAAAAAGGGTGCCCAGGGGGGGGTTGTAATGTGTTTTTTTGTTTTGGGTTGGTTTAGATTAGGTTGGGTTGGACTGTGTTGGTTTGGGTTGTTTTAGTGAAAAAAATTTTTAAAAAAACCAAAAAAAATTAAAAAAAAAAACCAACCGGCGCAGACGGATTTGGGGTCTTAGGGACCCTAGAAGGTGCCCCCATAAAAAAAATTTCAAAAAAAATCAAAAATGGCAGAAAACCGTATACTGCATAATTACCGAAAACCGTATACTGCATAATTACCAATTTTATAACATGTCGTTTATAATGTTCTAAATTATAATAAACGAATACCTAAATGGGCTATTATTCAATTCAATAATTAAGTATAAAAATACCTGGGCTTAGCTGAGGAGCTGCACGAAATATTCATAAAAAGTTATCTTGACTAAATTATCACTTAGGTACTTTGCATGTTATGCCTTATTTTCTCCTGTGATTTTTTAAAACTAAAACTTTCCAACAACACATTTTTGCAAAATTTTCTTCAATTTGTTACTAGTGTGAACTTAGCAAGTATTAGCAACCCAAGGTCCAGCACGTGCCGTTTTTTGTCGCGGTTACGGTTAACTTGGTGGTAAAATTTGAAGTATAAGCAAAAGAATATTGTTTAAATTTACAGATTATTGTTTATGTTTACATGTGTATATAATCAAAAGTTTTTAATTTTTATGAATTTCCACAGAAACAGAAAAAATCATGTCATGTTCGATGCCTTGAGAATCGGAACCAGTGCCGGTTCAGAATAGTTGCGGTTCTCAAGGTATGGATCTTCACAGGATGTGCCATCTACGTCCATTTGTTCTGTTGCTAATAGATGACGTCATAGGATTCTTGATTTGAAAATTTAAGTATAAGACAAACAATTATCTGTAAATTTAAACAATATTCAAAGATATTACACAATCAAGGTCTCCTTCTTTTGCTTATACATAGTTACTAATATTCTCTTTTTCTAAATGCATTCGTCTGAGAGAGACCCAGCATACCAGGAACATACCGCCTGTACACCCATCGTCCCCGCTGTCTAATTACCTTTTTGAGATAGTTATCCCCTGACACATATGCGGGGTCGAAGGGTGTAAAGGCGGGTATTTTTTGTGATGGTGTAGTATGCTGGATCTTTCTTAGACGAATGCATTTAGAAACAGAAAATAATAGTAACTACCCAACTAGCAATTTGTCGACGACTCAACGTTGTGCACCGCGTGCCAACGTTGCGTCGCAACGTTTACTTTTACTCAAACACCACCCACTTTTGCACCAATTTGGTGGATGATTTTTTGGTTGAGTCAACGCCGCGATCGCGACTACAGTTAAAGTAATAGTTCAATGGGTTTTGGAGTGCAATTATGTGTTCAAAATATTATTCATTACGTAAAATGATAAATAAACTATTTGACTACAAATTAGACTATTTCTAACACCATAATATTATTAAAATAAAATGATATTCTATGTCATATATCATGTTTTGCCTCATCATAACGTGCAAACCAATGCCAAAATATATAAACAGATGGTAGTTTACTGTCAAATGTGCGGGTCGTACCTCTTAAAACCAAGCGCGCTCTCGATTAAGATGATTTTATGAAATTAAAAAAAAAAATGATGATCAAAAATCGCTTCGAAAAACCTCTGAAGATGTTGCTTAGGATTCCTAAGAACAAAATACGGATTTTTACAAGCAAAAAGACCTTAGTTTATTGTAGAAAAAAGTCAAAAAATATTTTCAATGTTTGTTTACATATTAACATACATTGGTTTTTACAATCAATCATGGCGGCACATATTAGTTTCTATGACAACCAAAGGAGTCCCGTGTCTCGACCGCTTGAACTACTTAACTGTGTTTTGAACTGATCTCCTAACTTAAAACACGCCTCAGTTTTTACCCAATAGAAATTGCTCTTCGAGCTACGTAATGGCGGATCCACAGTTTGGCTTTTTGCTGCTCACTTAATTTCCATCCTTGTTCTTTACACAGGTCCTTCATCCCTGGTTTACAAGAGAAAGTGAAATGATAATATATATATCCCTCTTTTTTTCCGCCACACTGGGAATAATCACCTTCAATGACAGCGTCACATGTCACTAACCGGTTTTTTGGGGGCTCAAATTTTTTGTTTTTTTTTTTAAATCTAAGGAGAAAATTTTTTATGTTAATAGTATTTAAGGTAATTATGCAGTATACGGTTTTCTGCCATTTTTGATTTTTTTTGAAAAATTCTTTATGGAGGCACCTTCTAGGGTCCCTCCGCCTGCGCCCGATTTTTTTTTTTTTACGAGAAAAAAGGGTGCCCAGGGGGGGGTTGTAATGTGTTTTTTTGATTGTTTTGGGTTGGTTTGAATTAGGTTGGATTGGACTGTGTTGGTTTGGGTTGTTTTAGTGAAAAAAAATTAAAAAAAACCAAAAAAAATAAAAAAAAAAAAACCAACAGCAGACGGATTTGGGGTCCTAGGGACCCTGGAAGGTGCCCCCATAAAGAATTTTTCAAACCGTATACTGCATAATTACCGTATTTAATCTTTGCTAAGGACTAAGGATGTCGAAAATGGAACTCTGTATTGGCCCCCAACCTCACATCTGGTCCGAAAGCTGCAGTCAACTGCTACTAGCAAGCCGGATAAAAAATCCTGGAAAAAATACACATGCGTGGTCAAAGAAAGGAATATTTTACTTTTTATGTACACCTCCGCAAGCTGTGAACAATATATTAACACAACAACAACCGAGGTCTCAGAGGACTCAACATCTGAAGGAGAGAGAATCCAAAAGCATAATAAAAAAATCCTGCTGTCTAAAAAAGATGTCTCCAAATACTCAGATTTTGTGCAGAAGGCCTCTAATAAGCCTAAAAAAGTGTTAGTTCCAGCTAAAACCGAGGCCAAAAGCAAATAATTTTGTGCCAAATAAACTGCAAACAAAAGAAAACCAGCTAACAAAAACCCCATTAAAAAAGCAAGAAACGCCAAAAAAATCTGAAGTTATTGTAAAAGAAAACCAGGCTCCATTTATAATGCAAGACTTTGACTTGGGTCATGATGAAGCTTTAATTAATAGCCCCACAAGAATTAATGGATGTTAAAACACAAATTGAAGAGCTTTTCGACTTTGTAAAACAGTGTAAGTAAGACATATTTATAATCATCAATATGACAAGTTTCAGTAAAAGTAACAAAAAATTTTGGATACTAGCCACCTAAATGTTATAAATTAACATGACATTCATTGTCAAAATTGGGCCACCTACTTTAGAAACACAGTATGGCTAAAACCGAGGGGGTATTTTTGATACTAGCCTCCTAAATGTAAGAGTGAGAAATTATGTGCTACTTTCATTGAAATTTAACCGAGGTGGAAACAGCTTACTTATAGCATTGCTTATAATATAAATTAACATGAAATTCATTGTCAAAACTGGTCCACCTACTTCAGAAATACAGTATGGCTTGTTATTTTTTCATAGATATCAGGAGATATTTTGCATTAATATTCATTATGTGCATTACTTACTTGATATTTTTGAAAATAACAACACATGTACAAAAAATGGGTAGGGCTGAAACAAACACACATACAAACAAGACATGGCAATATATTATGTTTATTGAAATTCTTGAGTATTTTTGTTTTGTTTTTAGGGAAAGGAGATCTTGAAAATAAATTCTGGGACCTAAGCATCAGACTAGATAAACTAGAAGAACTTATCCAAAAAAGATCATATGACATTGCAGAATCTTCAGATGATGATCTTGACCTTTTCCCCATAAGTTTAAGCAAGGACTTACTACAATTTGATAAAGAACTCAACAATTACAAAACACAGCTTTCAGAAATTAAAAAATGTACTAGACATTTTTTATAAGCTTGTCTATAAATCTGATCAAAGTTTTTCGTATGCACAGAGAGATGCATTCTTCCGTGATGGGATATTGAAACATAGCCATACTAGACTGAGCCAACCTTGGAAAATTAAAAAGCAAAAAGCCCATCAAAATGAAGTAGAAAGAAAAGTTGATAAGCAGGGAGAAGTTGAACAGGAAGAATGGGAACAAGAAGTCGAACAGGAAGCATTTGAACAGTACAAAGCTGAAGAAGAGTGTGTGGTTATTCAAACTCTTCAGGAAGGTGATGATCTACATTATTGTTAACATGTTTTTTAGTTTGTAGGTTTTTTTATGGAAAAATATGGCTGTTTTATCCCTAAGTATTGCTATTCAGTTACCTATTGGTTAAAAAAATAGTTCTTATTCTGTTGAACATTTTTTATGTTAGTCTACAAATGTTTTCTAGTTTTATAAACTAAAAATAACTTATGTCTATTAGTAAATAGGAGTTTTTTTCATAAGTCTGATTAGTTAGGTAACAGATTGTGTTAACTAATTTAGTTTAAATTTGTGGTATTTCTTCCCTATGCCTAAATAAGAAAAGTTTTCTAGTTTTATAAACAAAAAAATAACTTATGTCTATTACTAAATAGGAGTTTTTTTCATAAGTCTGATTAGTAAATAACAGATTGTGTTAACTAATTTAGTTTAAATTTGTGATATTTCTTCCCTACGCTTACATAAGAAACCTTAACTGTTTTTTATGCAGTTTTAACCATATAAAAGTTTTAAACTCCAGAAGGGCCAAGTGGCTTAACTTATTTGTTTTAACCTTATTTTTTATACTATTTAGATAAGTAAAATGGAAAATTAAGCCTTGTATAGTGTTTGAGCACTTGTTAAATGGCAGATAGAAGTCAAAAAAACACATTTTTTAAATAAAAGCATATTTTTTAATTTAACAAATAAATAACAAAAAACAATAATTAAAAGATATCAAAGGTATGAACAAGTGGAATGAATACCAACTGATTATGGTCTTCTACACTAACTAACTTACATTTTATGTTTGTTTCTCTAATACTTAATTCTTCTGAATATTGTTCAGTAGCTGTATAAATAAACTTATTTACAGGCTTTAACAAATGTTCAGTATTTCTTTCAATTTCTGCAATCCTTTTTATTGCCTGGACCAAAGGTTTGTTTCCATTTCAAAAAGATACTTTATCATACCTAATTTGTTTTCAAAAATGTAGGCGCTAATTTTTTGTAAAGGCCCAAATCACCTAACATCATCAACAATATGAAATATATTGTGGATGTTACTGGTAATGCTATGCTCTCCATATATAGAAATATACTCTTCAATAAAGTCTACAAACATCTCTTGGGCCAAATCAAGATATTCTGTAAAACGAGCAGAAGAGCACAAAAACAATGCACAGAAGAAAAGTAGGAAATGCCTGTAGAGTTCTCTTGTTAAATGATGTTTTAGTATGACTGGACCTCAGTAAAACATAAATGTGTGGAATTGAGTGGCTTTCCAGTTTGTTATGTCGAGTTCTTTTAAAGCTCTATGAATCTCAGAAGGTCGGTGTGTGTCATTAATGGTAAGCCAGTTGGAGATTTCCAAAATTTGATTATTTTTTGATAAATTTCTGCTGCCTTTTATCCAAAGTTTTAACAGTGTTTTCATAACTCCAAAATCAACCAAATGCAAGGAATCGGCTATTACGATATCTCTGACCATATCAATTGGTAATCTTTCTAATGGGGATGCAATACATTCGCCATCTGCATTTTTTTGATGATGATTAGGATCACTTTTAGTTCTAAAATCATTGTCAGTTCTCAAAGGACAGTCAATTTGAGGGTAGCTCATCCTTTTCTCATTTCGATGATATTCTCCAACTACAGTGCACTTCAAGCACCCATGGTATGCATTAAATTGTGCAACACCTAAAAAAAAATTATTTATTCCAAAACCAGAAATTTTAGATACTAAAAAACAAGGCACTTTACTTTTTATAGATACTGTTATTTTTGTCAGTTTTTATGTTTAATATATTATATAGTATTTTTATGAAGAAGTACAAGTAAATCAGTTTCTTCCCTCTTGTGCATGTAAACTTATTAGATAAGGTAATGGTTTATTATTACACTTTCTCTTTAAAAAATAAAACATAGTTGAAAAAATGATTGAGCACAGATCACTGAGTGATAACTTAAGTGTACATGGCTAAAGGTTTAAGTAGATCTTACATGCAATAAAACAGCATGCAGGCATATCACAAATCAAGGCATTTACTGTCACTGCCAACTGAATGCCGTCAACCTCCAGTCCATTTTGAATAAGCTCCAGTAGTTCTTGACAAAAATCTTCAAGATACTCTTCAACTGATGGTGGCTTAGTTTTGCCATAGTATATAGCAACAACTTGGCAAGGGTACTCTGGAATATTGGCTATTTTTAATAATATGGGCCAAAACTGTTTTTGTGAACTTCTGTGCAAAGGTAGACCATCAATTCCAAAATCTAATTTTACTGTAAATGATGCACAGTTTGTTAAATATTTTGGAACATACTGCAGGCATTTACTGACACCTTGATACCAAAACTCTCCCGGGCCCATATTTCTCACTACAACATTTTGTGGTGTTCCCAATAAAGTCCTGGGATCTTTGGGTAATCCTGGAATGCCACATTCAGTAAGTCCTGCCAGTAGTGTGCTCAATGCTGGTGTATGAGGAATCTCGTTTCTACATGCCCAACCTGGTAGAAATTCTTTCAGCCTTAGCCCAATTTGTTGGGCGGTAGGATAGTTTCCAACTACAACATCAAGATTATCCTCGGGCATGTCAGGTTCAGAATCTACATTAATGTCTGAGCTCACATCTGAGACACCATCATTATCATCATAATCATTGTCATTGTCACCATGGCTGTCACTACTGTTGATCACCTAAAAAAAATGGCAAATCTTAGATTGACAGAATTAATCACCCTCAGAATTACCACCCAATTTTCTGCCATTTTTAATTTTTTATAAAAAATTCTTTACCGAGGCACCTATTCAGAATCAGATCAATACCCTAAATTTGTGCTTAATTGATGTGTAATTCAAGCAAAACTTCTTTGACACATAAACCTAACCTAACCCAAGGTCAGTGAACTCTCACTAATGTAATTTGTATGCAGATAAATTTTTTTATTATCAGTAATCTGCCAAAAACAGCCTATTTTAAATTAGGGTACCTTACCTCCTGTTGAGGGATGTCCTCCCTTATCTCCATTTCAGCGTCTTCAGAAGATGACACATTTTCTCCAGCATTTTGTTCCAGTTCAGCTAATGCTAGCTGACGCCTTCTGCGACGATAAAATGTCGAAGAATATTTGTACAATTTGTTCCTTTTCATAGCGCAAAATGTTCAAACAAAACAATAGAAACTTTACAAAACACTTATTAGTTACTTTTTATGATCGAGCGAATAAAAATATGACAAGACACCAGTACACCAAAATTGGTTTGTTGCAAACATAACAGAAAAATTGGTTAGATGAAAACAGGCGCGCCCGCGTCTCCAACAAAGCGGCCAGAAAACGTGGAGCACATTGATGAATTTTCGGCTTAGCAAACACCGGTTTGTAGTCGGCGCCTTCACAACTAAGGAATTACTGTTAGTAAAATAGACGGTCATAAATAGTTGTGATGGCGACTGAAGTTATGATAAACGCTTATGCGTCGTATAATAGTCGACGTTGTCGACCGTCGCCATGATAACTATTCATTATCCGTAAAACAACGTTTAAAATTAGTGCAATTCTAATTTTTACAACTTGCACAACTAAAAATTGCTAGTGGGGTATGTTAAGCTCGCAGCAACGCGCCTAAAGAAAACGGCACTTGGTGACCAATTAACTCTTGCCCGAGCATTTCTAATGGCGTTTTCGAACAGTAGTAGTAGTAGATGGGCGACTGTAGGTCTGGCAATTAGGCCGCATAATGGACTCTTTTTGCCATACCCTCCCGACTGATGCACATGCGCCTTAGGATGCAAGTTTTCTTTGCTTAATTTTGCCTGACCCTGACACCTCTTTGTCGAGGACAGGGATCTTTAGACTACGTAGCAAGTATACACAGTGGACCGACGGCTTTACACCCCCTCCGAAGGGTGGTAGTGCTACATGTTAGACTTGCATCTATCTAACATCGCTACCATCCCAGCAGAACTTGGTTGACGGTAGACTTTTCTCCCCAGCAGCCCGCCGTCATATAGGTTGACCCAAAAATCGAGGTCCCGGTTTCGCTGGTCGAGTTCGCCGTCGGAGTCTTCAGATGCATCTCTTTTGGAGTGGTCCGGCCTGCTAGCCGAAGGTGTTACCGCCTCTTCCAAGTGACCCTCTGTCCACTCCCGCTACCAAATCTCTCGAAGTCCAGCCGCGTCCCATGGAGTCCCGATCTCGGTGAAGTCCAGGTCGTCCTTTTTTGGGTCACCGGCTAGTCTCCTCTACCCAGTTTGGTGGGGTCCTCGGCCGTCCACCTTTGAGTCCCGCAAAGTTTTCGGTGCAGTGTCAACCGTACGTGCCGCCTACTTCTACCTCGTTTGTTGTTACTCTATGCACAACGTCAACTGCGGAGCTGCTGAGAAGTAATGTGTACTTGCCGAGATCCGATCCTGCGATCTCTGTTCTGCAGGCTTTAAGACGCTGTTCATTGGTCTACGTCGGCCCCCGCGTTTTCGAACAAGTTCCACATAAGTTTTTCCAGGGGACCGACAGGAATTTTTTGTCGGTCTTGGTTTTTCATGCAAACACTGATAACGGTTCCATTGGTAAAACTGGTGTGCCACCAGTGCACAACTGAGTTGGTGCTACTCATATAACTATAAAATAATATGCAGCCATTTGCAACATATTTAGGGGTCACCTAGCATTCGGTGGCACCTAAATCAAGATTAGTTTTAGGTTAGGGGAGCGCTAGGTGACCAAAAACGAGCCCCTATATTTAGGGATCACCTAATGTAGTTTAGGGGAGTTCTTAATGCAAGCGAAACTCTTCTCTAACCTAGGCCACCTTATTCTAGGTGACTTAAATAAGTAAATATGTTGGTGCAAATGGCTGATAAGGGCCCTGCCTTTGCAATTTCCGAAGAAAAAGCCGTAGCGATAATAACTCTCCCAATCAAGTTAGCAGACTTTGTCAGGCATGCGCAGTAGATTTTTCGCCTATGGCCTTGCCCAAAGCCAACAAGATTTTTACATTATTTTCTTTATTTTTCAAAGTTATTATTGTTACACATTTTGAGATACTTGGGCCATTATATTATCTCATAGTTATACTGTGCTACTACTGCTGCTGTTCCATTGGGTTGCACTTTTTAAGTTTTCGTGTTCCATTGGAAAACTGATAATTTGGTTTTTTTCCCATCCCTGTTCTGAGGGCTCATGGCGCACCGAAAACTTTTTCCCACTTTTGTATTTTAAGTCAAAACCCACTAATCAACCTCAAAAAATCTAGCAGGCCATGGAGCCGTCTTACCTCCGCGCCTATGCACATACGCGAAAATTTTACGAGGCGGCCGGTTTCGCGAACTTTGTCTTCGCCCTTCGGTAGAGACGCCATTTTTGTTGATTTGTTTTGATCCCACATACAATAGTCGTAGTAGTGGTACAGGTGTATTTGATCAGGATCATGGCTTTAAATGTTTTAATTGACAATTGGGTTTTTTGTCAGTCCACATGTTGTTGATCAAAGAAAAAACCCTTTTCAACTCTGCTTTAGTCCCAGGTAAGGCCAAAGACTATTCAAATAAAACTATGAAATATTCTTAAATTCAAGAATATTTTTTGAACAAAATTCAAATACTTCGACTCGATCACCTGGAACTAACACTGATGCGTGTAGCTGCACGTGTTGATAATGCCAAATAATATTTATAAACCTTTGATTAAAACCTCACAACTATGAACGAGACAAAAAGACTCAGAAATGACACAATTACCTATAATTGTAAAATAAGAAAAGTTAGATTTTCTAAGTACTAACAAGTGACTCTCCTTACGCAGACTTACGCAACGCGATTGGCGAAACTGTATAAACTCAACCAATCGCAATCCGCAAATGCATGAGTGATGTCACAGAAGAGTCACCGTGATGTCTCACTGTACCTCACCCGTGCACGGTAAACTGTGAAAATAGCTATAGACGAGCAGCGGTGCCATGTGCAGTATTTCAACTGTGAAATACCGAACTTTACTGGACAACGTGAAAAATACCTGACAATACAGGACGTAATTTTTAAACCGGAAATTTATCAAAATACCGGACTGTCCGGTCAAATACCGTACGGTTGATCACCTTAGCTAACAGCTTATTATTTGTGTCATCAGTCAGTTCGATAAGATATCCATTTTCATGCCGTTTGATCCCCATTCCCCATCCCTTATTTTTACTTCTGTGATCCCCATGCGATCCCAACCGTGCGAGTTTGAAACTCAAAATTTTTTTGACAGCGGTGGAACATCAGTGCCAACCACGGTCTTTAGATATCTATTCAAGGGCAACACCTTACACAACTATCTAGGGACCGTGAGTGCCAACATTCGTTTGACAGATGGGTTTGACATCCATCTGCCATCTAGCAGTGATAAAATGTCGTTGTTCCATCGAAATATATATAAGTATGTGAAAATAATGCGTTGAGGTGTAAACAGCTGAGTACCAATAAACACACTTAAAATAATAAATTCATACTTCAACTTTGGCTCGAGAAAATCAGCCATATTGATAGTCGTTCCTCCCTTCTTCCTTGGGAAATGTAAAGTCTTATGGGCGAAGGAAGGAATAAGGATCCTTGAGGAACGACTTATGAATACCGCCCTTATGCTGGTGTGGAACACATTCCTATCGGCCCTGGCTGTACTTCTTGACAGTTTTTTCAACATAGCTTTTGCCTAAATTTAGTATTATGTCTAGCTCATTATCAGAGTCTGAACTTAAACTGTCTTGCATTAATATTATGGCTTACCAGTTCATCCATCCTGTACTAGAGCTTGTATTAACCAAAATACATAAAAAATATCTTGGTTTGAATAAGTTATAAAAAAACTGTAAAAAATAAATAACCATAAAGTAAGGTTATGTTTCATCCAACGACGATTTTCCACCGACTGCCGATGCCGGTGGAGATCGGTGCCAACATTTGTTGGATTGGTGAAATCCATCGAAAAATTTAGGAACTTTATTGTTGGCACCGGTGTATCCATGTGGAACTCGCCGTGAACTTGGGCAGGGCCAACGAAAAAAAAGTTCGATTTGTCGCGTTTTCATCCTTTGAAATTGAATCGTATTGAAAATCGGTGTTCAGTTCTACATGAAAACGTAGTATTGGTTTGTTTATCTTTTTTTCTGTTTTTTTCCCATATTTGGATTGATGATTGATAACATGCAGGTAAATAGTAGGTAAATAACTTAAGTAGATTTAATTAGTTTAAAAAACGTAATTTTTAGGTGTTTGGATAACGGTTTTTCAATTCCTGATAACAAATCCTGAAAACAGCCAACAAATCACTTTCCAGCTCCTGACTCCCACTAATGTTCCTAGTAACATATTTTGTATGTACGATATATACTTTCAAATCGACAGTTTATGAGAAACAATCTTGTTAGATTGACTAAAATGGCCAGTATTTCATGGAGAGAGCTGTTTCCCAGCAAATTTTCTATTATTATTTTTGTAGTTTATGTTTTGCTTTTTGTGAATCAAGGTAAGTCTCTTCAGTATACTGAAAACCTGGAAAAGTCATGCAATTTCAAAAGTGACCTGGAAAAGTCAGGTAATGGGTCCCAAGTCATGGAAATTTTTACAGTATGGTTTTTATCTTTTATGCTTTCCTCACTCTGTTCCTCATATAATGCCAAGAACACAGTATTTTTTCTTTTGTTCTGCAATGTTTATTTTTGTTTTTCTCGATTTTGTAAATTTTTTTGCCATCATTGATATTACAATTTTAGTTTAATAAAACAGCCAAAAAAAGCTGCAACTGCCTATGGTACATTTATGACACAATTTTGCCAACAAATCCAGAATTGGTACTGGATCCCACCCCAACCCACTTTTTTGCAATATGTAAATTTTTGTGTCCTGAAAATCACAAAAAATTTGCTTACCTTTTCTTTAAAATGTTTTCATTAAAATAATTTTTTTTAATGTGCTTATTAGAACTTGTAAAAGAACCTGGATTTTTTAAATTTTTGGTCAGGGAAAACCTGGAAAAGTCAGCATAGGAGAACATGCATAGGTTTATTCCCTGTAAGTATAGAAAAGGTATTAGCATACAATTAGTATGTTATCATATCATACTCAATATGTATTGAAAAGATTGTCTTCTTTTTCTTTCATGGAACATGTTCTCTGTTCTGAAAAAGAGTGTGATATATGAAAGAACAAGATGCTTTATTTTTGATACATATTGAATATGATGTGAAAACATACTAATTGATGGCACCATGAATCAACCATCAACATACTTTAAAGGGTGATTCTTGGTACCAAGATATAGGACAATGTGAGAAAGTTGTTTGCCCTATAAAAAAATACTCATTAATGTATGTCTAGTTAAATTGTAAGCATGAATTGACCTTTATTTAATTTTGTTATAAAAAGACTTTGCAATAACTGTAACTTATTAGAGACATAAAGCAACATCGTAAGTTTCTATACATATCCCGGTCATGCGGGCAATGCGGGCAACTATATGGGAATAAACCAGATATGCATGATACTTTCTACAAAAAAATTATTGATAACCTCATTAAAAACTGCTATCATTTTGGTATGAAACCCTATACTATCATGAAATCAGGTCTTTCTGACCATCATTTACAAATGATATCTTACATTTCCCATGAGGTTCAATTGCCCAAAACTACTAACTACAAACTTTCAAATTTCAAATTCAAAAATAAAATTTATCAAAATACTTACAAAATACTTGGTTCTACTCCAGTCAGCACTCTTACAAATAAACCTCTGTCAAAATTGTTTATCTGCTATTTCAAATAAAATACTTTTTTGTAATTTAGACTAAAAACTATTTTTACTTCCTCATTTGCAGGAGGCATTTTAATCTAGGGAGGAAAATTAAATGATTGTTTTCACAAAAATGTTAACAAATTTTGTGCCAAAACCCTAAAAAATAGTGTTAAGTATTATTCTGTTCAGGCATTATGTTCTCAATATTTATGCCTATAAAATGTTTTTGGAGGACAACTTCAAATTTCCAAGAGAAGGAAAACATGCGAATAAATTGGGATTCAAACATCAAGCGCAGAATGTTACCTAAAATAGATCAAATTAAAGACATAATCCTGAACGGAAAGGAGGAAGCCAAAGAGGAATTAGACGCTTTAGGAATGAACAATAATGAAAACCTATTCACTTGATGATGACCTTGACAATTGACCACAAACTTGCCAAATAACCCTGAACAAACAACCGATACTGACATCATGACAAACGAGAAACAAAAATAAATCAATGCACTTAATACCGTGGACCGAACTGACTTAAATATAAAGGACTATACAGACTGTGTCACTAAAAAAAATAGTGGACAATTCGTGAAGATATATTTTAATGGAAAAACTAAACTAATACGAAAATCTTCTTTATGTTGGCTTTATGCTCAACAAATAGGACACCAACGCAAATTACTTACCGAAAAAGATGGAAGAAACCAAACACCAAAAAAAAAAAAGAATTTTGAAAACAATGAGACTGAGACCTAGACTGAGACAGAAACTAACATAAACTATACAAGCGATAGTGAATTTAAAGGAGAAGACTTTGACAATAGCGACGACAAAATCTCGGACAAAACTGACATACAAGACAATATACTTCAAGACAAATACTGTGCGGTCTACTATGACCAGACATTTTATATAGGGCGAGTCATGGAGACCGATAAGAAAAATTTCACAAGCACATTAAAATTCTTTAGGTCAGATTTAAATATATACAGATGGCCAGAGACAGAAAACGTTTGGCAAACGCCAAAAACGAATTTTTTTTGTATGGCTCCATTTGTCCCAAGGGTAGTCATCCATTTGAATTATTGGGACAAGATACCATACAAAAAATATCAAAAATAAAAAATAATTAGACATTTCTTGGTATCATGTGTGTTTCTAGTGATCTTTAGAAAGAAAAATAAAAGACCGCAAATTCTATTTAAAGTACTGTCATTTGTGGGGGAAATCAAAGCGCGCATTTGTGAGGAATTATTTTTTTTCTTTTCCCTGATTTCAAGATTAGCTACTCTGTTAGGTTATATTTTTGGATTTTTTATATCCTGTTGCATTTAAATTACTTAATAAAATATTTTTCGAATTATTTGTTTGTAGTAAGTTTAACCCGGTTTTTTAAAATCAGAAATTACATTTTCTACAATACAGTTTGAGGGGTAAGTAATGCTGTAAAATAAAGAAGTAAGGGTCTATTGGTAACAATGTATATATTTTCTAGAACATAAGAAATAAAATCCAATTAATACAACCTATACAATCTATCAAAATCTAAAAACATTTAGAATGAAGACCAAAGATTTTCTATGCACCAAAGCCTATTATAGTTTTAATGAATATTTTAATGATAGATTTAAATAGTCAAATATTGTAATGTAAAATTTGTTTTAAAATGTGTTGTTATGTTAAATTGTCAAATTTTATCAGGCAAAATAATTGTTATATTGTGTTGTATTATGATACTTTTATAGATTGTAATCAGTAAGTGACTTTTACCTTTTTTATTTTTTAAGTATATTTTTGTAGCTACGCTTTGTCGACGAAATTCTATTTCAGACAATAAAGTATATATCTATCTATCTATCTATATTTTGTATCGGTTTGTTTGTTCGAGCATCACGCCAAAACCAATAAACGGATTTTGATGGATTCTTTGGATCCTGAGCAGGGCATAGGCCTTATCGAGGGCTTTATTTTATCAAAATGGCTTTAAGCAAACAAAAGTTATGACTATTTTAAATAAAAAACTGTGTGAGGGACGTGAGGTGGAGGGCAATATAGCTATTTTACAAATAAAATAAAACAGGAATAAGGTAACCCCAATTTAAAAAAAAGCTATGGTGAGTCCTGAAAAATCTTAAGCCGGATCCACACTTTCACTTCTTGCCACTCACTTCAACTTACCCTCGAATTTTCCTCTTTGTCGAAAAGACTTGAATAATTTCCCTCTTGTTCATTACGACAAAGAGGGAAATAAAATGGAGTGACAAGAAGTAAACATGTGGATTATGCATTAAGCATACTTACATGAAGAAGAGTGGGAGGTTTGCTGCTCCTTTTATTGAAAACTATATATCGAGCTATATACAGTAACTTTACAATATATAATTTTTAAAGCAGCAAAAGTAGACCTCAGCTCCTTGAGTTTAATTTAATTTATTAAATATATATGAATACATTATTGTTAACATTAACAAAAATCTAAGTAAAGTTTTTGCCTGGCATTATTTGGAATTTTACGGCATTATTTAGAATTTTTTAGCGTTATTTGGAATTTTTTGGCATTATTAGGATTTTTTTTCACATTTCTCCGCATTTTTCAATTATTCAGAATTTTTTGACATTATTCAAAATTTTTTGGCATTATTTGGAATTTTTCGGCATTATTTGGAATTTTTCGGCATTATTTGGAATTATTTTTGAATTTTTCGGCATTATTTTGAATTTTTGGCATTAAACGGCATTTTTGCAAATAATGCGCAATATATGTACAAAAAATGGCCAGTGGATTCCCTCTCGGTTGTCACTTAAGTAATCATCAGTTCTGTAATACGTTTTACCCAACAAAAATCTTTTTGCCTGCCCCCTAAACTTCTTTTCGTTTAGTTGTTTTCTTACTATTAGAGGGAGTTTATTAAAAAGCTTTCTTGCTTTAAAGATGATTGATTTTTTTATTAATTCTGAATGAGGAATTGGTAGTTTAAGTAAGTATGGGCGCCTTACACTGTAGCGAGAGGTGACATTTAATTCTTGTCTGTATTCTTTAAATACAATACAAACTGTCTCCAAGACATAAAGAGAACATAGGGTTAAAATATTGTGACATATAAACAAAGGACGATAAGATTCCCTCATTTTTGCACGGCAAATGCTCCGAATTCTGGATTTTAAAAAGATATTCACCGCAAGAGCCCCAAAAGCAGATACCATAATACAGATGAGCCTCTATTAAGGAGAAGTAGCAGGTTCTTGCCACTGAAAATCAAAGGTTGTCTTAGATCACACGCGATGCATAACAGCCAGAGGAAATTCTGCTACAAAGGACTTCAGTGTGTTTTCCAAATTTTAGTGATTGGTTAATGTAAACTAAAAATTTGCTTTCCTCTGAGTTTGTTCCAGCTCAACACCTGGAAAACCATAGGCTTCTAGTTTGAGCTGAAGTATTCTGTGATCCATGCAATCCGAATGCCTTCGAGAGATTGGTGTTTAGCTTACAATATAGGTGTTAAGAAGGCTGAAGATGCCGTCGCCCCGCACCTCTCGAGGCGCGAAAACCAAACTGCTGCTCGGACATAAGTTGTTCGGATTCCAAGTGAGTTTCAACACGAATTTGCACCAGCTTTTCAAGAATTTTTTATAAAGTCGGTAGGAGAGCTATTGGGCGAAAGTTTGTGGGGCTATTTCTGTCCTTGTAGAGAGGAATGATAATAGCTTTTTTTAAGCAGTCCGGAAACAGTCCAGTCGCAAACGATTGGTTGATTAAATATGCCAGTGCTTCCAATGCTATATCAGGAAGATGCAGTAAAATTTTTAAAGAGAGTTTATCCCAGCCAGATGCTTTCTTATTTTTTATTAAAGAAAAAATTTGTTTTAACTCGCAGGCATTAGTGGGAGTAAAAGAAAATTCTTTTGTAACTTGAATATGGTTTAAGTAGGTGATTGGATCTGCAGTTGGCTTTATTTTGTTTGACAAATTTTTTGTTATTGTACAATAAAACGTATTTAACTCATTAGCATGTAAACTGCTTGAATTTGAAGAGTGCGAAATTTTTCCTGTGAATGTATTAACAATATGCCAAGTTTCCTTATTTTTGTTAGAGGAGTCACTAATTTTATTTTTATAATATTTTGTTTGGCCGATTTAACGGTAGCTCTAAATATTTCACCATATTTTTTGTAATATATCAGAAAGGATTCACGGGAGGGCATGAATTTTTTAATGTAGTGGAGAGAACGAAGATTTTTACTTGAAGTCATAAGGCCATTTGTATACCATGCCATACCATATGACAACGCGACAGTTAAAATAAAATCTAGCGATGGAACCACCAAAGGGTTTGAAATTAGCTCAGGTGTTTTGCAGGGAGAATCACTAAGTCCAACTCTCTTCAGCGTGTTTATAGCCTACATGGAAGAGTTTTTTCTTAAAAAAGGTGCTAGAGGAGTCAGTATTGATGCTATGAAATTTGACCCGGTCGAATTCTGCTGACCGGGTACTTCCGGGCAAAAATTCTGCTGACCACGATATATACGTTGATCCTTAACTCAAATAGAATACCTTCGCACAAATTTTACCTCCCCACCCCCCACCCCTTTAAAGATATCCACAAAACTTATATAAAAGCTTGCTTACCGGGCATTTCTAGATCGAAATTTTGCTGACCACGATATATACGTTGATCCCAAACTCAAATAGAACACCTTCGCACAAATTTTACTCCCCCCCCACCCACAACCCCTGTAGAGATATCAAGAAAATTTATATAAAGGCTTGCTGACCGGGCATTTCTAGATCGAAATTTTGCTGACCACGATATATACGTTGATCTTTAACTCAAATAGAACACCATCGCACACATTTTACGTCCCCACCCCCCCACCCCTTTAAAGATATCCACAAAATTTATATAAATTATATAAATTCTTGCTTACCGGGCATTTCTAGATCGAAATTTTGCTGACCACGATATATACGTTGATTCCTAACTCAAGTAGAACACCCTCGCACAAATTTTACCTCCCCACCCCCCCACCCCTCGGTGAATAACTACAAAAAAGTGTATAGAGAAGAAATATTAAAAGCAAAAATAGCAGCTCATGACAGATTTATTGAGAGTTCTTCAAATAAACCCTTGGCCATGTGGAACATTATTAAGTCACACTCAAACAAAGGACAATCTTCTGACTCATACTTAAATGCACAGATATTTAAGGACTTTCTTGTAGGCATTGCTGAGGATGTAGTACAAAAAATGGAAAATGGAGAGAGGACTTTTCAGGACTACCTGATAGGTGATTTCACCAAGAACACATTTAGGTTTAGTGAAGTAAGTCTCACTCAGGTGACAGAAAAAATTGCGAAGCTAAAAAACAGTAACAGTAAGGATTGCCATGAAATGAACTCTAAAATTATAAAACATCTTGATAAAATAATAAGCAAACCCCTGACTAAGTTGTTTAATCTTTGTATTCAATTCTTGAGTCGCTAATGAAAGATCAAATGAATCGTTCTAGAAATGCAACAGAATTCGACCGGGTCAGCAAATTAGGGACAACCTTATTGTTATATTGCGACGATCTCGTTCTTTTTGGTGACTCAGAAATTGACATACAGAAGAAACTCGACATGTTGGCTGAATATTCTGTGCAAAACCAACTTGAAATAAACTATTTCAAATCAAAGATACTATGTTTCAACCTCTCTGGTAAAAAAACCTATTGTTAACTTTCAAATACGTGGCAACATAGTTGAGGTGGTCAATAAATACGCTTACCTAGGGGTCCTTTTTTTCAGTTCTGGTTGTTTTAGGAACATGGCAGACCAAACCATTCTTAAATCGAAACAGGCATCTGAAGCCGTCCTGGGTATGACTTCCAAGGTCGTGTTAGGGTCGTTTCCTCTTGCCAAAAGACTTTTAAAACGTCTATTCTGAACTCTTACAAGCTGTGCGCCTGTTTGGAGTCTGAGGTATGTTGCAGATCTTGAACGCATTCAAACAAGTTATTACAAATCGTTACTAAGACTTCCTCTTAGTACCAGCTCGGCTCTCGTTAGACTTGAAACCGGCTCTATTCAACTTCGGTTTTTTATTTTTAAGCATACTCTCAGTTTTCTAATTAAGATGGATAACCAAAGACTGCCAAAAATATGCCTTAATCATCAGACTGAGTCGCTCGACGGTACTGTCTCAAGTTAGAGAGTAATTTTCAAGTTTTGGACTGCTGGACTTTTGGTCTTTAGATCCCAATTTACTTAAAAGAAATCGCAAACATTTAGTCCACCTTTGCTAGCAAAAATGTTTTGAAATGGATGAGAACATAGCCATTAACGCAAAATATATCGTCTTTTACTCAACATTTTCATCTGCTATGCTCTTTTATCCTAAATACCTAAACTTTAAATACAATTTTTATCTTGCACGCTTAATTGCACAAATTCGGACTGCTAATAAACATGTTTGCAAGTTCAATTTCAGAAATATTTTGTACCAATTTGATCCGGAGAGTAATTGTACAATCTGCAGCCTACAGGAGAAAGAGACTTTACCACGTATTTTTCATGTGTCCGTTATACGAATACCTACGTCCGCCTGAATTGAGTGGTCAAACATTGTCAGAAGACCTAAACAATTTGACTCTAAACCAGGCCAAAGACATCTATAATACTCTGTCCCAAATACTGCGGCACTATTAATCTTTTTGCCAAGGGTTTTGCTTAGAATTTTTTTTTTGTAGCAGGAAAGAATTTTGCTGTCCTCTTTATGTTTTTTCTTTTTTTTATTAGTGTAGGCTTACTACAATTTTACTTTTTTTTCTCATTGATCAATGTTTAGGTTGCACGGACTTGGGGAAGGACTGTTTGTTATTACTATTATTTCTGTTTTTTCCTCTTCTTTAATACAGGACTTGAAATTGTAAACTCTTGCTCATAAGATATCTGTAAATCTTAAAGGAATTGTATACCATGGTTTTTTCTTTTTGTACTTGAGGTTAATGACAGGAAAAGCAACTTCAAATTTATTTGAGATCACCCATTGAAACTGAGTGAGAGAATCTGTTGTTGAAGATACTCTTGTCCAGTCTGTTTGACTACATAATAATTAAATTTTCTGTAATTTTTCCTCGAGTAGCATCTACCGCGCCCTATTTTATTTTTAAATTTTATATTAATTGGAAGAGTAGTACAAATTCCATCATGGTCAGAGAGCTCAGTAAGAAATGTTTGGCAGTGAACTTCAGAGTTGTTAAATCTGGAACAAAATAGTACAAAATGCGTCCAAAACAGGATAAAAATATGACTAGGTGCAACTCCGGTGATGTTTTCAAGCAGACTGGCGCGCGCCAAGCGTGCCGCTCAGCCTTGCCACCACCCAATGAAGAAATTGTTCAGTGCTGCCAAAACTATCGATTTTCTTGAAAATTATGTAATTTTTTTTTTTTTTTTGATAAAAAAAACTTAAATCTATCCGGGCAATGGGTATAGAAATCGATAAAATTAGCGAATTACATGGGGATGGGGAATCCCGTGTAGTTGAGCAAATCCTCCGCTCCCTGAAACAAGAGAGGTTTTCGAAGTACGACAATATTTACATAGATGGTGCTTTGACTTTTATTGTAACTTTTTTGCCAATTGCCACTGATTAAATAAAATAAAATAATTTTAATCTGTTTGTTAAATTGGTTTCTTACAGGAAGAAAACCTGCAAAGAAGTTAAAAAAATTCAACGTTCTAGAGAGAAAAGATATGTTACAATTATCGATTATGTTACAGATTATCATTTAACTAAATTTTAAGGAAAAATTATGTTACAATTCCATAATTATGTTACAAGTGGCAATGCTGCTGCCGCTATCTGCATAAAGATCCGTAAGAAGGCAACTGCTGTATAAAACGGGACATATTTGGCTCAGTAGACAGGGTTCCCACTGACCTGGAAAATTTGGAAAAGTCAGGGAATTTTGAGAGCTACTTGGAAAAGTCAGGGAATGACCAAAAAATCCTCAAAAGTCAGGGAATTGGCAAACAAAACCTGGAATTTCTCTTTCTCAAACTATTTTTTAAACCCACTTTGTAAAAAATATTATGTGAGTTCTTCTCTGCTCACCTCGTGTATAAGCGCAACATCTGTTTCGTGCTCAATCAGGTCCAGTCCACCTAAAATCCAAGAGCAAGAGAAAAGAGAGAGGAAAGCTTTTTAAAACGTGTAGGACAAGGGTAATGATGACCCTGGGTAATGATGCGGATCATTACCCAGGGTGACAGATTGTGTTTATTGAACATATTTGGTTTTCGTTTCGAAATAATAAATATCACCTGGTATTATTTCTCCTTGTTCGAAGCACACTTCTGTTACAACTTTCAAGTTTAGTCAGCGCGTTTTATCAGACAATATTTGTCATGTAATATATTCATTCCTAACGTTTAAATGATGTGGGGTGCAACTGCGATGCGAAATTTCGAGAATTTTTAATTTTTTTTAGAGCAAGAATCCAAAATGTCGAAAAACAGTTTCTAATTTAGACTGGAGAGTCCTTCCATAAGTCCACCAGAGTGGCAGTCTCTACAGGCTGTGAAAACCAATAAATATCAAGTATATTGTAAGCTTTCTTTAAAAAATATTGAATTGAGTGTTATGGTGCGTCAGGAGGCTGAAAAAAATTCAAAGAAATTGACTTTTTTAATCAAGAAAACTGATACACTATCAGTCTTGGCCCAAAATGACAATGGACCTACATCTACACCAACTATTGGAAGTGAAGGAACCTCCACAGTAACTGCTTACACTGCCAAAAAGGGTTCTACTCCTTTTTTGTAATCTTTTCTTATTGAGCAATCAGATGCAGAAAGATTAATCCTGTTGTTGCCAATTATGTCCACATCATCTGCGAAGGCCAGTAGTAGGTTGGGTCCTTCCTGGTTGCTGACTCAATCTTGGCTTTCCTAATTGCATATTCTAATGCTATATTGAAGAGTTGGGGTGAAAGAGAGTCCCGACCCTGATTAAGCTCATTTTTGATACCAAAGATATCAGAGTAGCTCTGTTCCACCTTTATCTTGCACCTTGTATCCTCCGTACAAATTTTACCATGGATATCAGCTTTTAAAAGCCCATTTCCTGCATTCTTTTGCTCTACATAATCTGTTAAATACCTGTTTGAAGTCAATAAACATCTGGTGAAGTTCTCTCTCTCTAACGGTGAAAATCTGGTCTATATGCTTATGGGTGTTGTATCGGTATTTACCTCTTCGTTGAGTAATTCGCAAAAGTAGTTCTTCCATGAGGTTAGGATCTCTCTTTCGTTGGTTATCAGTTGTCCGTTGTTTGTTGAGAGGAAGTTTTCGGTTCTGGGTTGGTATTATGTTTTGTGCTTTGTTATTCCCTGAAAGTATTCTTGTATTCTGTTGTTTTGTCTGGTTTCCTCCATTTCTCTTATTATATTTAGATAGTGGTCTCTTTTTTTCCTTTATATCATCCTGCGTGCTTCAGATCTTTGTTGTCATAGGAGAGCACTTGACTAGCCACCCTAGTCACTGTTTCTAGGATGTTCTTCCAGAGCTCGTTTACATTGTAGCCCCATTGCGGTCACTGTTTCTAGGATGTTCTTCCAGAGCTCGTTTACATTGTAGCCCCATTGCGGTTCTTTTATTTCTTCAGTAATTGGTTTCTGGTATATTTCCTGTGTCTTGAGTTTTTCCGTATTTAAGCTTATACTGGTCTTCTTTTTCGTGTGCATGTGCACATGTGTATATATAATTGTATATTAATACTTCGTGTAATTTAGTTTTATAACTTGCTAGATGAACTAAAAAAACGTTGTTAGAACTAGGCAAATTAGTCTTTTATTTTTAATACTGTTAAGTACCTGATTTGTTTTTAGTATTTAATGATTTCGGTTCCGGTGATTCTTGTCTTCAAATAAAGCTTCTAACTAAGTTTCTCGTCTTCTTTATCTCAATAATATAAATACCGGCTAAATTTGAGCTTTCAAAAATTGTCATGGTAAAAGTCTACATTTACTTGGTATCCACGTAGACAAGCAATTTATGTAATTTTTTAAAAAATGATCGGGGAAAACCTGGAAAAGTGGGGGAATTTGGAAGTCAGAATTTGGTGGGAACCCTGGTAGATGTTTTGAAACATACGTTGGGATCTATATGTCCCAATGAGGCTGAAGGGGTTTATCCAGCATTTCACCGATTGTCTAAAATATAATTTATTTGGGTTAAATTATATTTTCTACAAGTTTCTATTCAAAATTTATTAAATTAGTGTGGAGAATCATTATAAAAGCTTTTCCCTACTGTTCCTTTAATCAATTTTGTGTGGTTCTGCTTTAATTTTGTATAGTAGGTAGTAATCTGGGTAGCAACAACAAAACATTAGGGACAATGTATTTTCGAAAATTTCCATTCTAACAAAAAATAAAGGTATATATGGAATATGACTTCAAACAAAAGTATTAAGTTAAACATTATGTAGTTTAATCTTTGTTTTTTTTTATAGAGATTAACTATAAAAAATTGGTGCTAGAAAGAACAGATAGTCCACCGTACAATCAATTATTTTATGGAAAGGAAATGAAAATATCTCGAAAACTGTAGCTTTGAAAGATTTGAACCTTATAACAAAATTTTTGGTTAATATTTACGAAAACCAAAATCTGAAAACCGCATATGAATAGCTGCTTTACTTCTAAAGTTTTTTTAAATAACTCCACAAATTTGGACTTATAACAAAATTTGTAGTCCATATTCATGGAAAATTAAATCTGAAAACCGCTACTTGTTTTTGTTCTAAGGTTACAACTTTTTCAAAATATTTTATCCCTCTTTTCCCCCCTTCAACCCCCCCCCACCACTCTACCCCAAAGTTAATCAGTACATGGTCAACCCATAGAGGATTTAGGTACCAAATTTCGTTAAAATCGATTAACGCTTTCATGAGTTATCGTGTATACAGACAGACAACAGACCGATAGACAACTTTTTTTTTCGTCAATTAAGGTGTTTTGGAACCTTTGTAACTCATTTTTCATAAAATTAAGAAAAGCCAAAATTTTACTAAAAAGTGCATCAAATATCCTACCACTCAAGCAAGGTTGTCTTTTTAAAAAAAATTGTTTTTTTAGGGATATTAGTAACTGCCTCTCAAACATCTGACAACCTGTATGACTACAACATTGTGACAGTTGTTTTAATGACAGAAGTATTAAAACTAGTTATTTCCTCTGTACTTTATTGTAGAGAGTAAGTATGTTCATATTTATGATACAATATCTTTTTAAGTACGACAAGATTCTCAAGATCCCAAGAATTAATGCAATAAGAATAAATATAATATTTTTATTTTCAAGTAAATATATGCTGGGTGTTCTTCTTTAAGAAATTTAAAATATTTAAATGTAGAAACAAGTATTAGGTCAAATACCACCATTAACCTAGCCCCACCTCGAGAAAACCAAAATTTAGTCACACCATAATTATGTGCTAATTTCGTCTCCAATTAAAAAATTTTGTGCTCCTCTGGTTTCTCAGAAAATGGAAAAAGAAAATGGGGTGGCTAGGTTAATATTAACTTAGTAACCCCACTAGTAATTATCGCGCCAAACTAAAAATTTTTGCAAAATCAATGAATAGCGAGCTTTCCCTCAAAAAAGGTAATGGTAACCGTAGATCCGGATTTCGCACTTGTGGTGCTCATCAGTACGGTGCTAGGAATTAGGAGATGAAATGATAATGAAAAAATGTGACGCAGGATTCATGTAAAAAATAACCATCTGTCAAATTGCAGAATCGGCAGATGTACCTTCACTTTGAAGGAAAATGAAGCGTCTCTACGGAGACAGATATAATTATCTTGACAGATATCCTAAGCTCTGGAGTTGTTAAATCTAAAAAGGGATTTAGCGAGGATGAATGGTGCTCATCAGTAACGGTGCTAGGAATTAGCAATTATTAAGCAAATTTTAAATCGGCACTTTAAGATGAAAGATTACGGTTTAATTAGCCATTTTTTTAAGGATGTTGATTACACAAAATATATCTAAAAATAAAATAACTATAAATCAGACAACATATCTCAAAAATGTCCTTAAACGCTTTGACATGCAAGATTGTTTCTGAAAGCATAGATATTGAAAATAAATGTAGAAGGGCAATTGGCTCTTTAATGTATGCCATGTTATGTTCAAGGTCTGACTTATGCATTTCAATAAGCATTTTAAGTAGATACCAGTCATGTGCCAGTTCTCAGCTTTGGCAAGCAATCAAGCGAGTTTTATATTTTAGAGTTATGTTTAATTTTTTATAAGAATAACTATAAAAATTTAATCGAAGGCTATGCAGACTCAGACTGGGCAGGCGATGGAGTAGACAGAAAGTCAACCTCAGGGTACATTTTTAAAGTTTTAAGCTACAGTAGCTCTATCGTCAACTGAGGCTGAGTACTTTGCAATTAGTGAAGCATGTTGGCTTAGAAGTCTTATTTTTGAATTTAAAATATGCAATATTGACATGCTAAGTGTTTTGATTTTTGAAGACAATCAGTCTGCAATTAAAGTTTGTCGAAATCCAGAATTTCACAAAAGGCTTAAGCATGTGGATATTCGTTACCATTTTATCAGAGATAAAGTTAAAGATAAAGTTGTGTTTTTAAAATACATTCCAACTTATTTACAAAACCTTTATCTTTAGCGTCATTTAATATGTTTCGTGGTAAATGTAATCTTGAGTAAATAAGAGCATTTTTAATTTTTATTTAAGATTCACTTTACTGGTTATTTCAAAATTTTAAGAAGTTTCAAATGTAAGAATATTTAAGATTTTTCTTAAGGAATTTGAAATGTAAAATATCTTAAGTTTTAATTTTTTTTTAAGTTAAGATTTTACCATTGAGAGGGGGTGTTAGAGATACATAGTATGCCATCTATTAGTACAATGGTAAAGCTTTCTCTGTTTTTGCATATCTTTTTGGTAGTAATATTTTTTGATAGTTGGCAACACTGATTACGGATGTGAATACCGTTGTTAATAACGTAAAAAACAAATGCCGTTTTAAGTAGTTTTATAGTAAAATAAATACCAATTAAAGTTTCCGTGAGTTTATTATTCCACTGCGACTATATCCTCAATATATCCCACTATTTTTAAAAAAAAAAAGCATAATTTAAAATAAAAAATTCGATTTTTTTCTTATATATTTGTGGAGCACATAATTTTAAAACCAAAAATTTTTAGTTTGGCGCCATATTTCCTGATGGGGATGCTAAGTTAATATTAACCTAGTTACCCCATTTTCTTTTTCGATTTTCTCGGAAACCAGAGGAGCACAAAATTTTTTGATTGGGGACGAAATTAGCACATAACTATGGTGGTCGCTAGGTTAATGGAGGTAAATCACATCTTGTAAGTCAATTTGAACTAACTTGTGTATCTAATCAACTACATCAAAAATTAACAAAATTTTTGCACAGCGGAGGCTTCTGGTATCCTCCACAAACCATTCGCGTGGTTTTTCAAAAAAAAAAATATGTCTTGTTTTTATTTAGTTTTTTAAAATAATCGATAATTTTTACCGTGAGTTAAACATTTTTAGGATACGTAAAATTATGTAAAAAACTTAAAATTATACAAAATCACGTGAATGGTTCCGTGATAATGCTTCAAACTTTCACCGTACAAAATTTGATACAAATTAAATTAACACTTTTTTAGATTAACTAATTGGAAGAAGCGCATGTTTTATTAAAATTCTCCTTTAATGTAATATATTTATTTCCATTCAGATAATTTTACATCATCAGTATTTCAAGCTTGAAAAAAACAGAAATAAATAGAAAAATCCACTGAAGTCTCTACAAGACAATAACGCAATTTATTCTAACTTAGATAGGTATTTTGAAATAAATTAATTGCATAATTAATCTCTTGCCATATTGTATCAGATATATATGTTTTGTTAAAAAAAAAAGGATTTTTTTTAGTTTAATTTATTTACAACATTTCTAAATAAAAATAAAACATTAATCTTAAACCACCATTACCATTATTCTGTTCCGGAAGTCGCAGTAGGTAGTAAAAAAAAATCAGAAACATTCCTCTGGAGTAAAGTGCTTTCCCCGGGATTTTTAATGCCCTCCTTCGTTGGGCATTAAACAATTCGGGGGAAGAAATAGCACTTTCCTCCCTTGGTATGTAAAAAACTTATTTAGACATTCGATACCTAGAAATTTTTCTTAATTGTGTTCTAATTCTTGGTTATTTTTTTTTAGGAATGAACCACTACAGCTGGTGACCGACATTGTCAAAAACAAAAATATTCTAGTTCTCTATTTCATACCTGCCTTATTGTACTGCTTTTACAACAACTTAGCATTTATTAACCTATCATCTTTGGACCCTACAACCTACTATTTGCTTTTGCAGTTGAGGGTAGTGGTTACGGGAGTCTTATTTCAAGTAGGTTTTCAAATTTAATGGCCTATAGATATAGGAACCTGCCTATAAACACGGCTTCTCAAAAAAGGTCATATTGATATAGCCCCACGTAGGTAAAAAATCTGTAGGAGTAAAGCCCGTGCTGCCATCAGCAAAAAATCACTGCTACAAGGAGGTTACTATACTCACGGTCCCTAGAGTACCATACTGATACTCAAAGGCATGTCTGTTCTTAATAACTGAGGCAATATTTTACAATTTTTAGTGATAAATATGTCTTTCCTTAGTACGGTTGAGGGTAGTGGTTACGGGAGTCTTATTTCAAGTAGGTTTTTCAAATTTAATAGCCTAGATATAGGAACCTGCCTATAAACACGGCTTCTCAAAAAAGGCCATATTGATATAGCCCCACGTAGGTAAAAAATCTGTAGGACTAAAGCCCGCTACTATAATCCCGGTCCCTAGAGTACCATACTGATACTCAAAGGCATGTCTGTTCTTAATAACTGACGCCATATTTTACAATTTTTAGTGATAGATATGTCTTTTCTTAGTACAGTTAATTATCTTATTTGCTCTTGCAGTTGAGGGTAGTGGTTATGGGAGTCTTATTTCAAGTAGGTTTTCAAATTTATTAGCCTAGATATGCCTATAAACACGCCTTCTCAAAAAAGGCCATATTGATATAGCCCCACGTAGGTAAAAAATCTGTAGGAGTAAAGCCCGTGCTGCCATCAGCGAAAAATCACTGCTACAAGGAGGCTACTATAATCACGGTCCCTAGAGTACCATACTGATACTCAAAGGCATGTCTGTTCTTAATAACTGACGCCATATTTTACAAATTTGAGTGATAGATATGTCTTTTCTTAGTACAGTTAATTATCTTAGGTCACTGCCACACTAAATGTAAACTTTGGCGTGCCGCAGGGCGGAGTTATTTCTCCATTATTTCGCATTTTTTGTGATGATCTTCCCGAAAAAATTAATATAAAAAACATCAATATAAGCCAAACTGAAAACGCCGCAGATGGGGAAAGCAATGTTCTTCAATTCGCAGATGATACGAGGGGTCTTTTTGCGGACACCACCATTGAGGGCATCGTTTCTGATGCCACAAAGTCATCTCGATGGCTTTCGAACTAGAGTAGGGAAAATGGTATGGTTTTAAACCCAAGTAAATCCATAACAATTATTTTTAAAAACATACACAACAGGATCATTTCAAATCAATCAGAGGTTTGGCAGACCATCTTCCCGATTTCGATAATTTTTAGTACATTTATTCTACCCATAAAGGGAATGAAAAATCACAAATTGAAAATTTTTTTGGCCAATAGTTTTTTTAAATTAATTCTTGAAAATCAAAACAAACTACCATTTTGCTCAAACATGTACCTAAAGAAATAAAAATATCTTGATAACTACTTAAACTAGGACAGCTCGTTTTAAAGGTATTTGAAATACCTTTCGAATGATGTATTGTGTTAATTAATTTTTGAAAAAAGCATTTTTTATTTTTTCAAGTAAAAAATATTTTGTTTCTGGATATTTTGCCAAACTATTTACAAAGTTTCAAGATGCAGACTTGATGGGTTCATAAAAAAAAATTATTTTAAAAATTTTGAAAATAATTTTTCAAAAAAAATTAGGTTATGTGATACTTTATCAAAATGGACTTTAAAATACCTATAAAACAAGGTATTACTCGCTTTTTTACGGTATACGGTTCTCAAGATATTACTCTTTTTGTGTACCTGCAAATTTGGTTAAAATTAAAAAATAATATGAATATCTTGATAACCATACATACTACAAAAGCGAGCGATAGCATTTTTTAATTTTTTTATAAAAATTATTTTATTTCTGGATATTTCGCCAAACTATTTACAGAATTTCAAGATGGAGACTTGACGGGTTCATCAAAAAAATAGCTATAGGGAAAAATGTCAGGATTATTGACAGATGGCTACAATCTTCCAGGCGGAAATCTTCGCCATTGAAATGAGCGCACGTTGGATAATAGATCATAACATAAGGATAACAGATCAATAAAGATACTCTCCGACAGTCAAGCGGCCCTTAAGGCTCTTGAATTCTATAGGTGCTCATCGAGAACCGTTAGGAGCTGTCAGGACATACTGAATTCCCTTGGGCGAATAAACGCTGTATGGATTCCGGGACATTCTGGGCATCGGGGAAATGAGACTGCTCGAACCAGCCCTTGGAATAGCATACAACACAATCAACACTGCTCTCTCAAGCTGGATGGAGAATAAGTTTCACCAATACTGGAGAGAATTGTCGGGACTGGCACATTCCAAAGAGTTCATTACAGAATCCTGCAGGAAGAGGGCCGGGAAACTCATTGAGTTTACCAGGTGCTTTATTCTTGACATTCGGGGAGGTGTAGGGAGTAAAATTCTCCCGGGGAGCGAACTAGGGAGTAGTCAAAATCAAGTGATAAATCAAGGGAATGCTGCGTTCTCCTAGTTAAATGTAAGAGAAATCAGCCAGGGAGCAGAATAAACCTCTCTTCTTCTTTAAGTGCCATGCTCTCTTCGAACGGTGGCTATCATCAGCGCGATATGTAGCCTGTCCACTGCTTTTCGGAAAAGTGTCGTAGTACTAATACCATACCATTGTCTAAGATTTTTAAGACATGATATCCATCTACAACCCGGACCACTTCTGCCTTCAATTTTGCCTTTTATTATCAATTTTAAAAGTTTATATATGTCATTTCTCAAAATATGGCCAAAATATTCAAGTTTTCGTTTTTTGATGGTAAAAACTTCAAGGTCTTTATTTATTCTAAGCAAAACATCCACATTAGTTACTCTGTCCATCCGAAATATCCTTAGTAATTTACGTTAACACCATATCTCGAACGCCTCTAACTTTTTGTTGCTGTGTGTCCATGCTTCCATGCCATAATATAAGATGCTAAAAACAAAACACCGAATCACACGAATTCGGAGAGTGGTATTAAGATCGCGACTACACAACACTGATTTCATTTTGATAAAAGATGATCTGGCTTGTTCAATTCTTTCTCATTGAGGAGGCAACCCAATTATTTGTATAAACGCGTTCGACTTGCTGTCCATTTACTTCTAACATGCCTCTGATGTTCTTTTCCTTGGATATGACCATCCATTTTGTTTTTCCAACATTTAAGCTAAGCCTGAATCAGGGGGGTGTCAAACGCCCCCGCCAGGCGGGTTGGGCCCAAAAGAAGATTATAATATACTGGCGAAAAAAAAAATGCAACATGGATAATTATTTGAATGAAAATTATTTGTGTGTAACCTTATCTCAAAAGAAATATTTGATATTCTTGCCTTTTTTCACAGATTTTTTCTATTCATTTTCAAAAACAACCAACACATAAAAGATCTTTTCTGAAAATTTTAAATTATTTTTCTCGTAGTTTTTGGTCTTTTTGGATTGCTTACGGTTTACATAAAAAATAAAAATGCCAAGAGTTCGCGGTCTCCAACAATTTCATCATTTAAACGACTTCGAGAAAGGACGCATCGTGGGCATGCAAGAGGCTGGTTTTGATTTACGGCAAATTGCAAGAAGGGTTAATGCCAATCCATCAACAGTGTTAAGAGTTTGGAGAAGGTGGTCCAATGATGAGACTTGTAGACGTCGTGCGGGTTCTGGACGCCCTAGATTATTACAAGTTCGTGATTTACGGCATCTCAGACTTCTTGATCTCAAAAATCGACGGGACAGTATACGTCAAGCTAGAGATGTTCTAGTTGCAGCTACAGGACGAATGTTTTCAAGGAGAACAGTTAATCGAAGATTTCTTGGTTTGGGGCTGAGGGCTTACCGTCCGCTTTTGGTGCTACCTTTGGCCCCACAACATAAAGCTCGCCGCTTGGAGTGGTGCAGATCTCGGCAAAACTGGAATGACGAATGGAATACCATAAACTTCAGCGACGAATCCAGGTTTTGTTTAGGCGGCCATGATGGACGTATGAGGGTTAGGCGATTTCGAGGTGAGAGACGAAATGTAGACTTTGCTGTTGAAAGTGATACAGCAAGGCAGCAAAGTATCATGGTATGGGGTGCTGTATGTTTAGGAAGCAGATCACCTCTAGTCCTCAACAACGGCAATCTGAGTGCTCGGCGATCTATCGATGAAGTGCTGCAGCCAGTTTTACATCCCTATATAGCTACAAACTATCTCAAATGCGATCTTTCAACAAGATAATGCCAGATCGCATATTGCTCGTGAAACAATGGACTTCTTACATGAACTTGTCATACAGACTTTGGAATGGCCAGCAAGATCGCCTGACTTTTCGCCTATCGAACACGTATGGGATATGATAGAGCGCAATCTTAGTCGATTACCACGCCCCCCTGGAAACTTAGATAAACTCTGGCATGCCGTAAGGAGGATTTGGAGTGTTCCTCAAATCTTATTTTGTCAATGCCCAATAGAACAAATGAGTGCATAAATAACCATAAATAAATAATCAATTGCTAAGAGCATCCTAATGTATCAATATATAAATAAATTACTTTAAAAATATTTGTCCTTTCTGATGTTGAATTGTTTTTGTTCTCCAGTATATATAAAAACATAAACACACCTTTTGGCTCCTTTAAAATTACATAAATTTTGAACAATAATATACAGAGGGTACATGAGACCCATTAGTTTGTTGGTTTTCTTTATAGTTAGTTTTGTTATATATTATAAATATTTGTAATAATAAAAATAGGCTAAAATTTAATCCATTAACTTTCATGTTGTCGAAAAAAAAATCTAGTAGAACAGGGGGGCCTTAGAAAAATCTAACACGCTTCTGGCCCGAATTGCGAATTTTTGGCAGCAATTTGATTCAACAACTCTTGTATGCCTTGTAGCGTGTCTGCTAGTGTCGTCGGCATATCGTAGTTTGTTGATTTTTATTGTTTATGGTCAGTCCCTCTACGCAGTTATGAAGTGCATTCTCTATTATTTTGTTACTATAAATATTAAACAACAGCGGAGATAATATACAACCTTGGCGCACACCTCTTCTTATTTGGACCTCTTCGGACAGTTAGCCATCAACCTTTATTTGAGCAGTCTGGTCTCAGATCTCGGTCTCATCTAGACCAACTTCTTTTAGCGATTCTATGTGTTGCACCTAGGCAATTGAGCACGGGTTATTTTTTTAAAAACCAGAAAGAAAAACTTTCCTTTTTTTGTTATGTATTTTTTTGAGCCAAAAGCCAATTTGAAAGCTACAAGTGCTAGAACACCTAGGTGCTATTTTGATATTTTTAACGGCTTAGGTATTATTTATATAGGTTTGTAAAAGTAATTGTTATGAATTTGTAAATACCTACAAGGTTCTTTTTTTTATACATTTTTAATTTGGGCGATTTTATTTATGTAGTTTGGTACCTGACCGAATTTGACAAAAACAAAAATCCTCAAATAGTTAGTCTTCCACATTTTTCATTTTTAAACATGTAATTTTATACCTTCGTCCCGTGTTACGATTGCAATTTCCTTTGTTTGTACTTTTGTCATTTTTCATATCATCATCGACTCTATTTCTTTATGATCTGCCATATTTTAACTATACTAAAATCCCGAATATTGGTTCTCATTCTGTGTGTACCGGATCTCCGTCAAACCAACTTTAAGTTTTAAAACTGACTATCAGGCGGCACTGGCCCACTGGCACTGGTCTTTTTAGGGAGAAACAAAATTCCCAAGGGTCAAATCAAATCGAAAATTCTCGCTGATAGTTGATGTCAATTACGCACGCTTCACTCTTGAGCAAAAAAAAGAAACGCGCTGTAAATTTGTATAAACTTCGTGTGAAAAATACTGTAGTTTTCCTTAGTTGGAGAAGTAATTCCTTCGCAGATCGGATCGTTTTTTTTTTCGTATTGCAGATGTAGGTGGCTATGAGAGATTTTACAATTCCCAGTCTGGTTGGTGTGGAGTGGTTTGATTTGAAATTAAGATATTATCCAGTATGAGTTGATTTGCGATATATGGAAGTGATTATGGTTGAATTATTGTCAGTGACAAGAACATCGAGAAAAGGCAGCTGACAACTTTCTTCTTTTTTCAGAGTGCATTCGATGCAAATTCTTATGATGTTGACATGATTGAAGAATTTTTCTAGTGTGTAGTAGTCCTTTTCCCAGATGATGAATATGTCGTCCGTGTATCTTAGCCATAGTTTGGGTTTCTGACATGATGTTCGCAGAGCTTCTTGTTCAAAGGATTCCATAAATATATTAGCCACTACCGGCGAAAGTGGAGATCCCATAGGTAGACCATCTGTCCTTCTCTTGGAAATAAGAATTCTGCGGCATTTCAACAAATCCATAATCGCATTGATTGGTAGATTGGTTCTGTCAGAGAGGTGGCTGTCATTGAGTAGCTGCTGTTCAATGATTTGGTAGGTTGATGTCTCTAAGGAGGTCCACGGAATGCTTTGAATTTTTGACGAATAATGGTGACTTTCCTTGAAGAGGCTGGATAATTAGTAAAAGATATTTATCGTGGAAGTATCTTCTTTCAATGTCGTGGAAGTATCTTCTGTGTTGGTAGAGAGTTTGGTAGATTATTTCTATGGTGGTGGTTGGGTCCTGACTTATTTCTCTGTAATTTCCTTTTTGTAGAGTCTCTTCATTTTTCTGGTCGTAGGTGATGGTGTCCATTACTACAGTTGCATTTCCTTTGTCTGCAAGAAGAATTTTGATCGACTGGTCTGATTTAAGATCTTTAAGGGCTGATTCTTCTTGCGGTGTTAGGTTGTTCTCCAATTTCGGTTTGTTGTTCTGACCTTCCATCTAAATTCCTCTACTTGTACTCTATCTCTTTCATCAATGTTTGTAAATTCAATGGCTGTGATAATGTCGACTGCTGGTATTGTGTTGGGTGCAATGGCGTAGTTAAGTCCTGAACTGAGTAACGATGATTCAGTCTGTGTAAGTGGTCGGGAAGAGATGATGATGGTATTGGTGATGGTGATTTGTTCTTTTTTATTTTGGACTAGGTTTTTCCATTTCTTGTCGTGGGTCTTTTGTTATTCTTCTAAGGACTTCTGATAGCATGTCACAATTTTTTGGAGGATTGGTTCATAGTCCTCGGCCAAGGTATGGTGTCTGATTTCTTCAAAGCGTTGTAGAATGTCATCTAGGATTTGAGATTTCTTCCATCTGTGGTAACTGATTTGCCTGGGAACTAATTCCATGCTGGCTTTCTTTAAGATTTTCCTCGCTCTTGTTCATTGAATTGGGCTGCTCGGCTTAAAACCTTTTGGACGATGTTGTTGTTTCTGGTTCTTAGTAGGAAGGCAATGTGCGTTTCTTCTTTGGCTAGTTTAACCTTTGCCTTTTCGTAGTCTCGGAATTTGTTGTGTATACCGGGTCCGTACTGGGATTTCAACTGTAGTTTGTCAAACAATAGTTTTTATTTAAGTGTCTTTGTACGGCCAACTTTGTTAATGTATTTTTAAAAAATCATTATATGAATCGGAATATATAATTTTTTTTTTGCAATTTTGTGTGTGTGAGGGATATCTTAAAATATAAGACTCACAAATCTCAATGGAAAAAAATACATGAACATTTTCGATAACCAAGTATTTCAAGGATGAAACAACAACAAAAATAGTGCTTATTTATGCTAATATCTTTAGGTAAAATTTTCAAAATAACTTATAGTGCAAATTAAAAAGTTACCGAAAAGTATAAAATGAAATTAAATGAAATAAATAATTGGGATTAGAAATGTGTAATTATTTTATTTCAAGTTCCTAGTACAAAAAAATAGTAAAATAGTAAAAAAAACTTTTCTACAGGGAAGAAAAGATAACCGTGTATATAAATGAAAAAGCAGTTGTTTCGTTTAGGGAGGGCGAGCCCCTGTATCCGTCACTGTATACTGTCAGTTAATTTTTGTATTTTTTAGATAATATTTAGCAAATCCCTGAGCAGAAAGCAATGGCTGTCGTTACTAATTTTAACCCTCGGCTGTATGTTGAAACAAGTGAACTTTTCTCTAGAAGCGAATGAAAATGACATCAAGGAGGAAATCCCTAAAACGACTAAGCATATGTCAGTAAGTTTCGGTATAAATGCAGTTTTCATTTTAATACAAATTTTTTGCTCGTGTTTTGCGGGTGTATTTAACGAGTCGTTATTGAAAAAACAGGGGGCAGATGTGAATATTTTCGTTCAGAATGTTTTTATGTATTTGGACTCGATAATTTGTAACGTTCTCGTGTTGTGTTTAAACGGCACCCTTTATGAGGCATTCCTTTACGACAACTTTGTTAAAATTTTTCACTACAAGGTGATCGTGGTTATGATAAATAATGCCATGGTGGGAATAATCACAAGTTTCTTCCTCAAAACTTTGAATTCGATTTTAAAAACGTTTGCTAGCGCCCTGGAGTTGGTTCTAACGGCCATGCTTTCGTTTCTGTTCTTTGGCATACCTGTGCATTTGAACACAGTTTTGGCTATAACTGTAGTGATGTGTGCTATTTATTTATATTCGCAAAATCCGGTTTCAAACGTACCTAAAGACCAAACAGTTCCCAAAGAAAGTAAAACGCCGCTTTTGCAAGAAGAAGTTTAAAATTCGAGTTTTGTGTAGTTTTAGCTATTACCCACTGTTTGAAGGAGGAAAACATACTAGTTTTTTCTTTGATTGCCTTGAAATTGGTTTTAAGGGCCATTTTTTCGTTCCTGATCGTTGAGATACCTCTCGTATATTTAAACAAAGTTGGTAGAGAAAGCAAAGAACTGCTTTTGCAAAAAGTTCGATCATTGAGTAGTATATAGTTTCTGTTATCAATAACTTTGTTTATATAAGAACGGTTTTGAAAAATGTGTCATATAAACACCAATTAAACCGCTTTAAGGGTGAATTTAAATAAAAAATGCGATTCTTCCAATTACTTAATGTAAAAAACTGTTAATCAAATTTTATACGGTGTAAGTTTAAAATATTATCCCGCAACCATTTCACGGATTTTGAAAAACCACGCGAATGGTCTGTGGGGGATACCAGAAGCCTCCGCTCTGCAAAATTTTGTTAATTTTTGATTTGCGGTTTATCTGTTTAAGTAAACGAACTGCTTTTAGGATTCAAATTCTCTCTTGAGCACGAAATCGATTTTATTTTAAAGCGATTTAAGCAAGAGGTTTATCGCTTTAAAACACCTTGTTTCTAACTTAAAGCAATACTCAATCCTGATTTTACTTAAAGATCTGTTGTTAATTTGTTATTTTCGGTTCACCCGGTATGTTCATATAATATATCTTGGTTGTCCAAGTCTACTATATAGTAGTTAAATATAAATGGCATCAAAAAAAATAAATTAAAATGGGACAGGGCCGTACCAGAAAAAAAATGCACTGAAGATGATTTTTTTCGGGATCGAAACTTCAATATAAAAAAAATTATATTTTATTATCAAACACACTTAAAAAGAAATTAAAATATCAAGTAAAACGTTTTGATCCGTATATAACTTTTTGATCCTGATGATGATATCTACGAAACTAAACGTCGGAATAAAATTTCGAAACTACTAATGTGTTTTTCTAAAAAGGTTGCCCCTGTAGCTCAAAAACTACAAAGGATAAAATAAATCTGATAATACCATTTTTTAAAGCTTAAAAAAGTAAGACAGTAATATTTTTGTATATTTATTGTAATTTTTTAATTGACAAGTACTACGTTTATAAGAGCCTAAAACCGGTTTTATATAAGGACGGTTTTAAATAAAATTGCTTTTTCCAAGGGTTTAACATCCTTCATTAAAATAATTTTCTTGCAGCTGATCGAAGTACTGCTAACCCGCTAACCTAATGATATAAACTTGCATATGGAAAAAATACCTGTGTTTTTTAAATTGAGTTTTGTAACTAAAAATTGTGTAGACTTTTTACACAATTGTGTATAAAATATACACAATCGGTGTAAAATATAGAATAAAACGTAATTCTGTTACACAATTTTGTGGCCACATCCAGTTACAATTTGTGTAAAAAAAGATTGATTTTTTTGCAGTTTCACAGAAATTAAAAAATAGTAAATTTTAAAATTATTAAAATAAAATAGGGTAATTCTTTGGGTCAGCAGCAATGCATTAAAGCGTTTTTAAAGTTAATACCGAACCTAAAATCGGTTTTAAAGTGGCCAGACCCCAGACCGCTTTTCTATATTGCTTTAAAATAAAATCGATTTAGTGGTTAAAACGGTTTTAATGGTGTTTACGAAATTTTCAAACCGCTCTTTAAGTGGTACGTATAAACAAAATAAATGAATAAAGTCAATAACTATTATCGCTAGTACTTACGGCTGTGATAGTAATAAAGTACTTAACATGCTTAATAGGTAGGTCGTTGTTTGGTTATTTTGTACATATAATGTAGAGGGTGACCGTTTATAAAGTTCTACTTGGCAAAACTTTTTTGTTATTTGTGAAAGGAAGATAAATCAAAAATGACTTATAAAATAAGGTAGATTTCTGTACCATTTTCAGTTTTTCCCTTAATTAAACTCTACACGTAGACTGGCCTTGAGGTTCTGTTTTTTAATTGAATACCCTGTATATTTTATAAAATTTTGATATCTCTTTTCTTTCTGATTCCAAAAATATATCATACGTGGGGTTTATCTTTGACGGTCCTCCAGTAAAATCAAAAATAATTTGCCATAAGGGCAATGTGTTAGCCAAGGAAAAATAGTTTAAGTGGTTCTTTGTTCAACACATTACTCTTATGGCAACGTTTTTGTGAATTTGCTCAATGACCATTCAAGAAAATGGTAACATATGGTATATTTATGGAATAAGAAAAAAAAGTTGTATTGAAATTTTAAAAAATATACAGGGTGTTCCATTAAAAAAAAGGACCTCATGGCCATCCTGCGTGTAACGGGTGATTTTAAAAAAAGAGTTAAACTGTAATAGAAATCTACATAATTTCATAAGTAATTCACTTTTTTGTTTATATTATTGTGACGAATAATAAGAAAGTTTTCCCAGGTGGAACTTTATAAACAGTCACCCTGTACGTAAAAAAAAAACATTATTAATTACGATTTCTTAGCCAAAAATTGTTGCCAGTATTTTAAACCTTTATTTTTAATTTAGTTTTAGTCATAGATTTTATTTTGTAAATGTTGTTTATGTTTTTAAATAAATTTTATATGTAACGTTTATAAATTAAAACAATTAAATAAATTTTTATTAAAAAACTTTTAAAGAACAATATTTTATTAAATGCACTCAAAAGTAGAAAATATTTTTTTATCCTTATACCATGATAAAAGCGATGGGCGCAAATTAAAAATTCTAACTTTACGGTGACAAAGAGAAAACTACAAAATTCATCTTCTATATATGTAAATCGAACCAACTAAATCTTTTCCACCCTTCATTTCCCTCTAACGAGGGAAGTGAAGGGGAGAAAACGGGGAAAGTCGTTAGAGGGAAGTGTGTACCTAATAATACCATATTTTTGTATTGTCGCCGGAACTGTAAACGCATACCAAATTTGAACACACACCCTTAATTTTTAGATTTGTACCCTTAATCGTCCAATTTGAATCCGCCATATTGAAATTTCTATCAAGTCAAAATTTCATAATTCCCCTCCTTAAAAACTCTTGTATGCCAATTTTGATTGAAATCGATCAAACTAAATCTTTTTCGCCCTCCACTTCCCTCGTTAGAGGGAGGTGGGTACCTGAGAATAAAATATTGTATTTTAACAGGAACTATAAACGCATACCAAATTGAACACAATCGGATGTGGATAAGTCAGTTAAAATTGGTTAGCAAAACATGACCGAAAATCGTCCGTCTTGAATCCGCCATATTAAATTTTCAAAATCTGATCTAAAATTCGTATTCCTTATCCCCAACAGCCCCCGTATATCAAGTTTGGTTGAAATCGAACAAACTTAGGTGTTTTCCCCCCTCCACTCCCCTCGTAGGGGGGAGGGGTGCCTAATAATGACATTATTGTATTTTCACTCGAACTATAAATGCATGCCAAATTTGAAGGCAATCGGATTTGTACAAGTTAGTTAAAAATTTTTAGTAAAAGATGACCAAAAATCGTCCATCTTGGATCCGCCATATTGAATTTTCGAAGTCTGATTAGAAATTCGTTTTCTCCATCCCCAAGTGCCCCAACACACCAAATTTCAACGAAATCGGTCGTACTTCAACTGTACACCCTTCCACCCCCTTCGAGTAGGGCGGAGCTGTCAATTTCATCACACTATATTCGTGTGTTGTCACCGCAACTATATAAGCATGCCAAATTTGAAGCCGATCGGATGTCGGGAAGTTTATCAAAATTAAGTTGCAAGATTCCACCCGAACAAACATATTTAGTTCGTCCGTTACATAGATACATTGCAAGTTAAATAAAAGCTTGTAAAAAAGGTCTAAGACAAGAATTTGGTGGAAATGCTTATTAAAACGAAATATTGTCTGACCCGTTTAAATTCAATAATATCTAGACTGTCAACTATGTTAATGACCATTAAATTATAAAAAAATAACTTTTCAACAAAATCTTGTTTCTGACTTTTTAGTATGTAAGTGTCAATACTAAAAATCGTTGGAGATATGGTTGGTATCCCCAAATAATCTGCAACTTTTCCCCTTTTTCATTAAAATTAAAATTGTCCCATCCTTTCCCAACTAACACTTAAAGTTGTCACGACGTAACCGGCACCACATAGAATTTCCTAAAAGTAACCGCAACTTGCCCCCGCTACGTGACTGTATACCATACCGTGACGTAGTAATTCCCTGAGTGAGAAATAATTTTCCGGTTATTATTACGTTGCCACGACTTCAAAGTTTGGTACCAAATACCACACTGCTATATCGCATCGACGTTCCTGATACGTCGTGGAGGCGCTTTTTTATATGATGGTGTCGAAAAAGGAGTGGATTAGTTCCAAAATTTCTATTCGGTTCTTTTTGGTAGCAATAATTCATAAACACAAAGTGATTAACAAAACAAAAAATAAAAAGAAAGGTTCGTGGCATATAGGACACACATTTTGCTTTTCAATTCATTACGACCAGGCCTCCAAGATCTAATGGATAGTCCAGAAACCTACAGGCTTGTTTCATCCTTGTTAGGAATCATCGGGGTAACATATGACTGTACCTGGCGTATGAAGCATAACATAAGCAACCACACCCATCGAATTTAAACAACTTTCGTTGTCAAACAACGCGGGATGTTGGACGGCCATATGCAGCGCGCCGCCTAGCCTGTCGGAATAAAGCGAAAAGCAAGACCGTTCAAAATACAACGTTCGCAGCAGAACCTTTATTTTTATTTATTTCTCACGGACAACAAATTCCTTTTTTTTTTTAAACAAACAATGTCGTCAAATTTGTTAGTTTGGTTATGGCTAGTATGCATTAGGGTGGACCACAAAATTCCGCACTTTTTGGACTCGCTATTTACTCTTGACATAAGTGCTCGATTTTTAAAGGTATTAGTTTTTTAGATAGATGAAACGTGATTCTTTTTCGATTCAGTTGAAAATTTAAAATTTCTCAAAAATCCAAGATGGCGGACAGTTTTTAAAAAATGTGTAATTTTCACCCCCCCTGAAAAAGATTTATGTGCGACAATGAACAAACTTTAAAGCCTTCACTACAAATGCTCGTTGTTTATGTGTATATTGACGTATCACCTACTTAAATCGGTTAAGAAATGAAAAAGTTATAAGCTTCTAGATTATGAGTGTTTGGGCTTAACATTGGAAAAAAATCACAAAATTACAGATTTTTTTAATTTGCGGTAACTTTTGGCCTGATTAGTTAATTAAAAAAAAATATTGTTTAAAGAGACAAATCGTGAGAGTTGCGTCAAAATTTGACATTTAAAAAAAATCAGGATGGCGGATAGTTTTAAAAACGTTTAGCTTTTATACTCCTTATTTTTTTTTTAAGTAAGACACTGGAAAAATAAAAATTAGTATTTGCAAATCTCCCTTTTTTCTTCGTATATCGAGGTATCGGATAAGAAATAAAAAAGTAATGGGTATTTAGATTCTTAGTATTTTTCTTAATTAAATAATTATAGATATAGCAAATGGAAAATGTATGTAATTTTGTGATTTTTTTCAATGCGAAGCCAAAACACTCGTAGTCAAAAAACTTATAACTTTTTTATTTCCCAACTGATTTAATTAAATGATACTTCAATATACATAGAAACAATGAGCGTTTGTAGTGAAAGCTTTAGAGTTTGTTCAGTGTCGCACATACATTTTTTTCAGGGGGGGTGAAAATTACACATTTTATAAAACTGTCCGCCATTTTGAATTTTTTGAAAGTTGTAAATTTTTAACGAAATCGAAAAACTCTAACGTTTTATCTTTTCAAAAAGCCAATATATTTCAAAATCGAGTAATCATGTCAAAAGTTATAGACAATCCAAAAAGTGCGGAATTTTGTGGCCCACACTATATATGCAAGGAAAAAGTGTAAAGTTTTAAAAGTAGTGAAAATTTAACTGCGAAGGAAATTTTAATGTGAAATACACGTCACGTTTATTGCAAAAAACAAACGCGCCCTCACAATTCTGCTGTTTTCTTGTAGCTGATGAAAAGTTTTCGTTGTGGTTTTTGGGGTTATGTTTTCACAACCAGCAGCTGGGCCTCTCAAAATGTGTTAGATATGAACTTTTCCCTGCTGAAATTTTCCCGTCGAATCTCATTAAAAAAATTACAGAATTCTTGTATGATTTTTTATCGGGATTTGGGTCGGTTTTGGAACAGATTTCGATGAGATCCTAGAAGATTTTATCACGTCTATGGGTCTATGATTTTGGAGAAGTTTATATGGGTGTCCTTAAGGGATTGGTTTCTCGAAGATTTGAGGAGCTTTTATCGTTATGGTTATTTTAGAAGATCCTATGGGGGAGGAGATTTTATCGGGTTTTGGCTCGGTTTTGGAACAAATTTCAATGAGATTCTAGGATATTTTATTATGTCTATGGGTCTATGATTTTGGAGGAGATTATATGAGTTGTTATGGTATTGGTTTCTAGAAGATTTGAGGAGCTTTTATCATTATGCTTATTTTAGAAGATACTATGGGAGAGGAGATTTTATCGGGTTTTGGGTCAGTTTTGGAGAGTTTTGAGGAGATCCGAGGATATTTTATTAGGTCTATGGGCCAGGAGATTTTATCGGGTTTTGGGTCGATTTTGGAACAGATTTCGAGGAGATCCGAGGATATTTGATTAGGTCTATGGTTTTGGAGGAGATTAAATGAGTTGTTATGGGATTGGTTTCTTGAAGATTTGAGAAGGTTTTATCGTTGGTGATTTTAGAAGATCCTATGGGCGAGGAGATTTTATCGGGTTTTGGTCGATTTTGGAAAGGATTTCGAGGAGATCCGAGGATATTTGATTAGGTCTATGGGGCTATGGTTTTGGAGGAGATTATATGAGTTGTTATGGGATTGGTTTCTAGAAGATTTGAGGAGCTTTTATCGTTATGATAATTTTAAGAAGATCCTATGAGCGAGGAGATTTTATCGGGTTTTGGGTTGTTTTTGGAACAGATTTCGATGAGATCCTAGGATATTTTATCAGGTCTGTGGGTCTATGATTTTGGAGAATTTTGGATAGATAAGATTAGATGAGACGATATTGATAGAATCTCATCAAATATCCTAGAAACTGATCCCGCAAAAACCCATAAGATCTTCTCCAAAATCATTCTTCATACGATCTTCTAATATCACGATAGTGATAGAATCTTATCTAATATCCTAGAAACCGATCCCACAAGAACCTATAGAAACTTAAAATCTTTCGTGATAGGATCTTCTAGAAACACGATACTGATATAATATTATCAAATATCTTAAAAATCGATTCCACAAGAACCCATAAAAACTTCTCCAAAATCATTGCTTAAAGGAACTCCTAGAATCACGATACTGATAGAATCTCATCAAATATCCTAGAAACCGATCCCACAAGAACCCATAAAAAATTTTCCAAAATCAAATTATTCAAATATTCTAGAAACCGATCCCACAAGAACCCATAGAAAATACTCCAAAATCATTCATCATAGGATCTTCTATAATCACGATGCTGATAGAATCTCCTCAAACATCCTCAATACCCCATTCCCATGAAATTTCCTTCAAAAATGTGCATTTGTGCGTTCATCAAATCTTCTCCAAGCCACACCCTTATACAAACTGATAAAATGTCCTAGACTTCTGTCTTATAAAACATCCGTGATTCTCATGAAAGTCACTAGTCTTATCGAAACTTATAAATTATTCTAAAACTACAAGCTGATAAAATATTATATATTTCCTATATAATATTCTCTGCTTCTAGAAGATTATAAAATATTATAGAAAAAAATATTGGTCTTCTCATTGGATCTTATAGAACTTATAAAAACATGATAAAAACTTCTCCGGTCTGGATGAGATTTGAGGGGAAAATTTCAGCAGGGTTGCTTATCATAATTTAATTTGGGTATAAAACAATTTATTTTTTTTAATATTAAGGCTCAAAAAATGAAAATAAAGGAGGCATATTTTCTGGCCCACGAAAAAACATGGCTGAGTTGCGACTTGGAAGTGGTCATAAAAAGTTATTTGCTCCACACTGCCACATTATTATGCAACTATGATGTCGCAAACTTTTGTAGTGAAATTTAAAGTAATTTATACTAGTTGTGGCGTTCAACGTCGGCTACTTCAATGAGGCTTATAAGTAACGAATAAAAGTCGGGGCTACTACAAATTCACGAATGAGAAGGAACCTTGGAGGGACGGGAACTTGGTATTGTCCCATTGTGGTAAGGAATACTTTCAAACGAGACTAGAAAAGAATACGACTTAGAAGTAATTATTACGTAAGGTGCACTTTTACGCATTAATAGAGAGTATTCCAAACCCATAAGTCCCAAATTGTGTTTCTGACGACCACACTACGACTAGAGGAAACTAACGAAGTCTTTACCCATGTATTTGTTACTATAAATGTTAGTTGAGTTCCCAGTTCTGAAGTGTACGTACAATGCACGTATCTGGTACGTAACTTTGCGACGAAGTGTACGTCCATGGTACGTACATTTTTGGACTTACGTACAAACGTGTCCGTCCCAGGTTCGTACTATAAACGTACTTTGTCCAACGAATTGTACGTACCGCTACGTCCTTTACATGTGCCAACTTGGGACCAAAAAAAGACCTAAAATGAACGTACGACGGGACCAAAACTGGATTGACCGTAAGTGGGCTTGGGTCAGGCAAAGATATTTCACCAGTAATTAAAAAAAAAAAAGTTTTGGACAGACCGAGAATTGAACCCAAACCTCCCGGGTGAGTCACAAATGCTCCACCACTGGACCACCACCTATACATAGAAAACTCTGCTTAAATTGTGATATACTTTATAACGGTTTTTATTTTGTCGTCTCGCTCTCATAACGTGTACGCTTATGTATAGTGTACGTACACGTACACGTTTGTACGTACATAGTACGTCCATAATTGGTCCCAGGACGTACCGACGTAAAATGATTGTAAAATGTTCGTCCTTGGGACGAAGTGTTGGCATAGGACAAACAAACCGTTTTTCCATAAGCTGTAATGTTAAAAAAAATGTAAATTTCCCAAAAACGACAAGCGATGCAGTTCTAAAAAAGATAGAGTCAGATCACATATTAAAATTCTAGAGAGAAGCAACCCTTGTGGTCCTAAACTTCTCCATCGCTAAATTTGGAACCCACCAAATAAATCACGAATCACTAGGTTAGTCCAGTGAATTAAAAAAAAACAAACAAAGCTAATTGGGTAAGGTAAAACTCCCAAAAATATTTTTCAAAAAAAATTCTCCCTCCACACCACTCCTATAGTCGGGAGGCGCGGATTATTTATCGCTTAAAACTGCAATTTTTTAGTTTGTTGCTGATAATTCAAAATAATTTTTTTTTTTAAAAAAAGGTTCAATTTTTTTTGTAGCCAGTAACAAGTATACCCCATACCCCCCTCCTTACCTCTGAAATTTACCCCGAATATATGACATTATTAAGTGAAATTGCAAAATGTGTATTTTTCGGGTATTTTCTTTTGTACTTAAACCTGTATATCTCCAAAATATTTACCTCTACCTAAAATAATCGGGATGGTCCGGATATATAATCTTACACAAAGTGTGTTGCTTAATTCTTTCATAAAACGCTCAACATGACTAAAATTCCCGATGTAGCACATCGACCAGTACTTAAACCTGTATATCTCCAAAATATTTACCTCTACCTAAAATAATCGGGATGGTCCGGATATATAATCTTACACAAAGTGTGTTGCTTAATTCTTTCATAAAACGCTCAACATGACTAAAATTCCCGATGTAGCACATCGACCAGAATGTAAGGGAAAATTTTATATGGCCTATGTATGACATTCCCAAAAAATTATGTGAGGATTCGCGGCGTCGACTGCGAAAAATTTACCGCGAAACCCCAAACCGCGCGATAGTGACAGGGACATGTGAAAGTCCGTGGGAGTTTGAATGAAGGAGTTTGGTGACTATGTGGGATTAATAGCTCTTTAGTCACACAATCGAATGTTACCGGGTGTTTTGTTCGCATCCGTGTATAAGGGGTTGATATGACGTCATCTTTGAAGATGGCGGCCAAAAATCATAAAAAATACAACTTTCGCAACCGGGGCATGATTATACTCGATTCCATATAATTTGAGAACGAGGATTCCAAAAAATTTATTTTCAAAGTCATCCGACCTTAAATGACCTTGAAAATAGAAAAAAAAACAAGATTTTTGCCATTTTCTCTTTAAAAAAATCTTAAAATTCGAGGTTGTGTCAGTCCAATTTCAAATCTACCTTAAACTATTAGACATGTATGTCAAATTCGATCCTTAGAGTTTGATGCAGTTTGAAGCTTCACGACCTTGAAAAATACCTCATTAAAATTAGCATGTTGCAAAAACAACATACTAAAGAGCCCTATTCATAAACAATTGCTATTTTTTCATGGGTATTGAGTTCGTTTTCAAAACTCATTGTATCTTTTTCTTTTTTATAGCGTGTTCTTGCTCTTGATAAAGAACACGCTCTATAAAAGAAGAAGATACAATGAGTTTTGAAAACGAACTCAATACCCATGAAAACATAGCATATTACAGCGAAGAGGACCAAATTTGGTGACAAAGATAAGAAGTTCATGTCCAACAATATTGTTAAAAAAATTTGTTTCAGCTTTAACGCGTTTTAATATGGCGGCTGATATGTAAAAATGGCGACCAATTTCGTAAAAAAAAACGACAAGGTGGCCATTAATTCTTGTTGACTTATCGCCGCTTACTATGAAAAAAAGTTTATTTCATGCATGATCTTGATTGACCTTGAAAATAACATGTACAGGAAAAAAACAGCTTTTTGTGATGTTCTTTACAATTTACCACTACGCAAACACTTTAAATGCTCAAGGAAATTAACATCTTAGCCATAAATAAACACTTTATTTTAAACTTCCCCACCATTTTTTTTGATATGGCGTCCCAGATGTTTATGCTATACCCCGGTAAAAATTACCTATATGCCTGTCATTTTTATTAAGTTTCGGAACTTTGAATTTTATGTTCTACTCACTTGTTTAGCCAACAAACTCATTTAAATAACCTAAGAGAGTTAGCAGAAGTTAGATATATATTACCATATATTGGACCAGTGGTTTTAGATTTTTCAAAATGGCGGTCGAAGAAGCATAAAAAATTCTAATTATGCCAGTAGGGCATGACTATACTTGTTTATTAACATTCATAATAAAATTCAAGGATGACGATTTAACAGCTATTTAGTCACACATTCATGTGCCACCGCATCCTTGTAGAAGTTCCGAAACTTAATAAAAACGATAGGTATATAGGTCATTTTTACCGGGGTATAACATAAACATCTGGAACGCCATATCAAAAAAATGGTAGGGAGGTTTAAAATGAAGTGTTTGTTTATGGTTAGGATGTTAAATTCCTCTCCGGCACTCTCAAGTGCTCAAGTGTTTGCGTAGTGGTAAATTAGAAAAAACATCACAAAAAGCTGTTTTTTTACTTGTTATTTTCAAGGTCAATCAAGGTCATGCAACAAACCTTTTTTTTCATAGTAAACGACGATAAGTCAATGGCCACCTGGTCATTTTTGCTTTTTGAGGTTTGAGGTACATTTGAAGTTGGACTGACAAAACTTCGAATTATTAAGATTTTTTGAAAAGAAAATAGCGAAAATCTTATTTTTTTTTGCGATTTTCGAGGTTATTTAAGGTTGGATGACCTTAAAAGTGAATTTTGTGGAATCCCTGTTCTCGAATTGTATGGAATCGGGTATAATCATGCCTCGGTTGCGAAAGTTGTATCTTTTATGATTTTTGGCCGCCATCTTGAAAGATGACGTCATAACACTTGACTGTGTTACTAAAGAGCTATTAATCCCACATAGTAACAAAACTCCTTCAGTCAAAATCCCACGGGATAGAAATTATCGACATATGCCCCTACACTACGACACAAAATCGCTTAAGTTTTTACAGCGCAAACTCTTTTCCGCGCCCAAGCAAGTACCGCGCCTACGAATTCCGCGGAAGTTTTTACAGGGCTAAGCAATAACCGCGCTTACATATATGTCGCACCAAGAATTAGCGCGCAAGCCAAATACTGCAATATGTTACAGCACTAAACAATAACCGCGCTTATAACAACGTATATTTTTACAATTTATGCCAAATGCGCGGTATTTGTACAGGCGCGTCATTCACACTCGAGATTTTGTGTTACGCTGTTTTAGTTTTCCTGCGCATGTTTTTACAGGCGCGGTTGTAGAAAAGCGCGTTAATTACGTGCGTGGATTTTGTGTATGCGCGATTTAAGATAATCGCTCGGTATTATGTTGCGGCGTCGACCGCGAACCTAAAGTGAGATATCACTTCTTAAAATCGATCAAATAAATAATATCCTCCTTTACGTTGTCGGGTAGAAAAAAGTTTTAAAATTAATGAACAAAAACACTCGTCTGTTTATTAAATAAAATATCAATAAAAACTATCACAATTTAGAGGTGTCCTAACATCTTAGTAATAAAAGTTAAATAAACAACTCTTAAATTAGGTCCGTAGGAATAAAACATGAATTAAATAAAGTACAAAACTTACCCACAACTTGTTTGAAAGTTTGGGACAATGATGTATTTAACTATTTGTAATTAACTCTGTGTTTCGGACTTCCATTGTCTATGTTTTATTTATACACGACGTTTCGATCAGTACAACCTCTGATCGTCTTCAGGTGCAAACTACAATCTATTGCTAAGTCTACGTACTTATATACTATGGGAAATCACTCAACCGCCCTAGGAGGGGTTTCCAAATATTTGGAAGAACTTTGTATAACAGAGCCGTTCAAATTTGTAACAATTCTCATGACTTAAGAAGAATCTGCAGCAGAATGGTTACAGCCTTAAACTTGTAACAGATACTATTTCTAAATTTCAGCAAACGGGACAGAGATTACAAGACCAAAACCAGGCAAATGCATTTCTTACAATTCTATACATTAAAGGAGTATCAGAGAAAATTCGAAGAGTAGCGAACAACTTTAATATTAAAACAGCTTTAAATCTAATAATACAATTCGGAGCCTTCTTAGTAAAACAAAACCGGAGACCAAACAAAATAAGGAATGCATTTACCAGGTTCCTTGTGAGTGTGGTGAATCATACATAGGTAAAACAAAGGCTTAAGGAACATCAGACGAATACCCAAAGAGGTGAAACAACGACGGATAAAGTGAACAGAAGCAAAGGTATTGCACAAGGAGTCACACTGGAAGAAACGAAAATTCCTTTAAGCTGCCTTTATTGGGCAGAATCAGGGTATTTCCAGTAAACCAAGTGTTGAAATTCCAAATATTTGGAAGCCCCTCCTTGGGCGGAGCCAACTTCTTAAACTTCACGGTTGAGTGATTTCCCATTGTATATATAAGTATAGGAATAGATAGTAGTTTGCACCTGAAGACGATGATTGTACTGATCGAAACGTCGTGTATAAATAAAATATAGACAATGGAAGTTCGAAACACAGAGTTAATTTTCTTACCTACAGCTTCTTAAGCATTTGGGTTAAATTAACAAAAATCAAGACATTTAGATCTAAGACTGGCCTTGTAGATTTCAGTTTAATAATATAGTTTTCGCTGGCAGCTCTCCTTCTTTTATGCTCGGCTAAAGCTAAGGTTCTCTAGTCGTACTTTTTGCAATTTTTGTCTAGCCTTGCAGATATGAGCATGCAAAATACGCCATATTTGCAACCATATTTCACAAAAATGAAAGTCAAAACTATTACTAGAGAACCCTAGATTTGTTTTTAAGATGAGACTAAAATTTCTAAAAGATTTCTGTATTTGAATAGAAAAATGTGGGGCCAAAAATACCCTTGCAAGCAAAATTTTGCATGAGTAAAACACATTCTGGAAAAACTTGGAAAGTCAGGGAAAAAAAAATTGTCATGCAAAGATAAGAGTATCGGGATTGCTATTCATATGCTCTTTCAGGGTATTAAAAATGCCCTTTGCAGCCAACCCAACACACTTTTTTCTACTATTTCATCAAAACGTGAAAAAGATCAATTTTAATTTGGCAACCTTTTTTAACACCATTCAAAACGTATAGAAATTTAATTTTAGTCAGTTTTTCTAAAAAAAATTAGCCTGCGGCGCGTTTATCCAAGATTTGTCACATGATTTTGGCAATCAATCTATAATTGCCACTAGGGTCGCGATTCTTCAAAAACCGTCAGAAAATCTCACCCTGACGATTTTTAAACATAATTTTGCAGGCAGTTTTTGTGAAAAGCCATTTTTTTTATTTAAAAATATGTGATGAAGCTTATTTTTGTGTGTAAACAAACCTTTAAAACTTTTAACATACAAAACCATAGATAGCCATGGAATATGTCACTGTTCAGAAATGTCACACAAGTTCTATCTTTCCTTTTACGTGGTGAGAATTTTCGACACTTTTTGACGTTTATTGGTACGCGTAGTATAGTCCAATTTTTTAATAAGCGAACTCACGTCATATTTGCCTCTGAAAACGTATTTTTTTGTTGTCAACAGTTCGCATTGAAACATATTTATTGTCGTTGTCTAAAACAATGTATCAACAAGAGATCCAAAAAAAAATGACGTCAGTCCGCTCATCAAAAAATTGGACTAAAGCAAGTTAGCTCCACCGTAAAACTAGTCCTGCAGAATGAATATCTTATATTTACAAAATGTTATTAAAAAAATTACTCATTGTCTCTTACAAAATTGGGATAAATATTAAGGACAGTGTTTTATTATAATGTGGCAATAAGTAAAAATCTCCACTTTCCAGAATTGTGACGGGTGAGATTTTCTGTCGTTTCTGAAGAATCGTGACCTAGATGCCAATCCAAAATATATTTTACAAAAATCGTCAAAAAATCATTTTCGAAGAATTTTCTGCGTAATTTTTAGTCATTTTATTCATTATTTTCTTATCGCTGTTTGAGATAGACAGAGAATGTAACGAAGTACCTTCAAAAAAGGAAGAAAAAATGTTAAACGAGAGGTTTGATCAGTTGTAGTAGGCTGATTTTTTTAAAAGTAATAGTCAGAGAAATTTTAACAAGTTGGTCATGGAAAGTCATGAATTTTTTTTCGAAAAATTCTGTGGACACCCTGAGGAAAGCTGCCAGAGGAGGCTAGATATATTCTTAACAAATAAAGATAACTAACTAGGTAGCCTAAATATTAATTAAATACCTACAACATAAATAAACAATAACGATTATATTATTAGTCTATTAGAAATCTGCAAGTTTCGTAACTACACAGGCGATTTCAGAAACTTGGTCACCCATAATTAGGAAAAAATGCACATTTAAACCATGCATTTTTAGGTTTTTAATCTCCAACTCAATTCTCTTTTTATGGGAGCAATTTTGGAAACAACGAAATTTTTAACGAATTTTATTTTCTCTTATAAGAAGAAGCAAAGACTCCAGAAGTAGATAGCAAAGTTTAATCTTTAAAAAGTCTATATTGAGGTCTATATCTTGAAAACCAGTGGAGCACACCCTTCAACATCTTATAGGAAATAAAAATGTATTATAAAAATAGAAAATCTTTGTTCAAACTTAGACTACCCCCCAAAATTGTCCTAAAAAAAGGATACATAAATTACATTTGTTTTTATATCAATTATTGGACTACTTTTTTGATAATGACATTGACCAGCCGCCATTTTAAAAATGGTCCGCCAAACTTAAAATAAACAGTAAAAATATTTGGTTCAAGGTGTGACAAACCGCTTCTCTAAATATGGTTCGCAGAACTAAAAAAGAACATTAGAAGTATGTGTTTCAAGGTATGTATTTTTTTCTGGATTTTGCAGTTCTTGCTAACGGTACCGATGCCGGCGCACAGTGGTTCATCCCTATGACAAAATTGAAAAAGTTTATAGAGATATTTTTTACAAACTATTATTTTATTTTGTTCTATACATTCCAAACTAACTAAAAAAGCTTCTTAAGTCATAGGAAATACTAATTTAGTAGGCTAGTAAACGTGCCAAAAACAATAAATGTTGGGATTGTGTTTCGTTAATGTCCTAATCTCCATTTTTTGGGCATGTTCGTGTACCCATTAAAGAAGACTCTTTCAGATTGTCAATTTTTGGATATAAAAATTCAAAATATATGTTGATAGACTTTATAAGTAATATATTTTGTTCAAGATAAGTGTAACATGTTGCGTTTATAAATTAAAAAAGAGAACGTTTGTATTATTTATCTACTTTATCCAACTTTTTTAAATATAATGATTTAAAGAACTACTTGATATGAAGGTTTTGCCATAACAAAAGGCTATAATTTTTTTTTTTTTTATCATTATTGCTAATCTAATTCTTGGCTTGGACTCAAAATTAGCACCTTCATTAGCACAAACAAGAGCTTAATGTTTTTGGCACTATTTGTAACAATCTACTTATTACATTAAATTTCTTAAAATTTCATGTAGTATATAATTTTTGACATAGGGCTGTACCACTGTGCGGTGGTGTCTTATTTTTTTTTAAATATAAAAGAAAAACCATTTTTGCTTTTTTGTGATTCTTTTCAAGGTGGTTTTATATTTCGAGACAAAAATAGTTACTATTCTTTTTGTCCGACAATCTTCGTGGCAATATAAACGATTTTGTTGGACAATTCCGAGGAAAGCCGGTATTTTAAGGTGGCATAACCGATTACTCGGAAAAACAGCATAAAGCATATGATGTAGAGAAATTCGTAATGCTTCTCGTGACCTGCCATTCCCATATCTTCCAGTAATAACTAAAAATAAAAGATGTAGGTTACATATAGAAAAAATGAGAGGTTTGAGAGACCGATTTTGATAATTTTTGGTACATTTATTGTACCCATAGAGAGGATGAGAAATCCCAAATTTGAAATTTTTTTGACCATTAGTTTTCTTTTTTAATTAATTCTTGAAAATCACAAAAACTACCCATTTTGCTCAAACATGTACTTAAAGAAACTGAAATATCTCGTTCGTTTTAAAGGTATTTTAAGTACCTTTCGAATGATGTATCATTGTTTAAAAAAAAATTGAAATTAAAAAAATTTATTTTTTTAATTTTTGAAGAACTCAGTATCTACATATTCCTCATTATGTACGTATTTGAGCCAAATGGTAGTTTTTTGTATTTTCAAGAATTAATTTAAAAAAAAAAACTAATGGTCAAAAAAAATTTAAAGGAGGAGGCAAACATTACACGCATTCTGGCCAGCACACGATCTTTTTGAAACTTTGATATGTTGTAGAGAACTTAATTCTGGACAACCTTTAAATAGGACCAAATCCTTAGACACTTACAGTTTCGAAGATATTAATGTTCAAAGTTTGACATTTTTACGACTTTTTTTAAAGTATTTAGCGATCTACTGATGTTTTTCTTTCATAATTCTGACGGGTTATGTCAGGCAATTATCTTTTTTGGTTATGCTGTCTTTCAATGTGATTTTACAGGGAGAACCTTTCAAAAATCGTAGTATAGGACCTAACAGTAAGCGATTTTTAATTTTCAAGACGCACAACGTTGGTTGGGAGAAAGATTGTATGAAGAGATTAACAATACAGTGTAAAAAGAAGGTATGTATATCGTATGCGTAAATGTTAATAATAATTTATGTGCAGTTGTACATACCTGACCTATTTAGGTTGCATTAGGTTTGGTCATATGGAATATCTAATAGCGCTCTCGATTATTGCCCTCACGCGTACTCCAAGATAGATCCGGAAAGGATTTGGATGTTCGATTATGTACTCCTGCTCCGAGTAGCGTGTTCGTTTTTCCGAATCTGTTGCTCTGGATTTGAAACAGCAAAATCGCGAGAGTAGAGGATAGAGCAAAACAATGTCATGACCGTACTTTTTTGAAATATATAAAAATCTGGTATGGAATTCGACCAGGGCATTAACTACATAAAAGGCTGACCACCATGAAAAACAAATGACATCTGTTAGTGGAATATCTATTAAAACATCGGTAAACCGCTAATTCTTTAGTAGAAAAATAGCAAAAAAGTTCAACTTCGAACACTAATATCTCCGAAACTGTAAGTGTCTAAGGATTTTGTCCTATTTAAAAGTTTCAAAAAGATCGTGTGCTGGCCAGAATACATGTAATGTGTGCCTCCTCCTTTGGAATTTTTCATTCTCTTTATAGGTAGAAGAAATGTACCAAAAATTATCGAAATCGGGGAGATGGTCTGCCAAGCCTCTGGTTGATTTGATATAAAATGACCATTTAGCTTAGCGGAGTCTACGTGACGTAGTCTAGAGCCAAAAACCTCCAATGATATAGATAATACAGTGAGTCGAATATCGAATATTTCCCACATGTGTTAAAAATCCCATAAAGAGGTGTGCAGTTTTCGCAAACTTACAGCTGACATTTCCCTAGTGCAAATTAAGTTGAAATGTTACAAGTAAATTTCCGAAAAATCGAAATGGCATCGACTTTGGAAATAATTTTATTTATATTAGAGGAAATATTTGTTACTTTCGATTTAATAAAACTTTCTTAGATTTCACAAACCAAAACATAACACGTGCAACAATCTTTCACAGACAGGCATTCGTGCGTAGCGGGATCAAGGGCGTAGATAGGGGGGGGCAAAGGGATAATGCCCCCCCCAAACCGGTATCCGTAGCCGTTACTCTCACGCATTCTCTCTGTTTTGTGGTACCTGTCCCACCCCCAAGTAAAAATCGTATCTACGCTCTTGGCGGGATCGGGATTTTCAGGTGCTACACACTCATGCTTTTCTTAAAAAATTGGCTTCAGACAAAATTTCCAAAAAATTTCTGGAAATATTTCATGCACTATAGAAAACGAAAATTGTTTTGTTTCCATGACGTCAAAACATTTCAGTTTTAATTTTTCGCAAAAATATGAAAACAAAAAATTTCAGTGGGATTGACAGACCAGCTGTTTTTATACAGTAACGACGCGACGCACAGTGGATTGAATTATAGATAACATCGGAACATCGATCATAACTTTTCACCTATCACACTTCGTCTAGAGAGGGGTTTTAAGAAAAAAAATGTACAATCTTTTAAACATAGATTTTTGTTTTCGATACAACGCCAACTACTATTTACCGTAAAAAGTAAAATCCCCTATGTAGCCCTTTTTTTTTAAGAGCAAATAAAAAATGACAACAGTTTGACGTTTGCACATTTCTATTTACAGTTTATTGATTTTCAGTGATTTTGACGATATTATTCCAAAAATATGACTATATAATATTGTCAAACTGTTGTAATTTTTTATTTCCTGGTAAAAAACCCTTAAAATCGATATTGAACGCAATAGAGATATTTTCTTTAGTTTCTAAGATATGGTCCTTTAAAAATTTAGTTTTTTACATTTTAAAAGTCAATATCTCGAAAACTAGTAAAGTAACCTTATGATATTGGGTACCAGTGGAAAGAGAATTTCAGCGAGAATTCAAATATGAAGTTAAAATAGGGAGTTGCTATTTAAGATTTTCAGAATATTTTCCAAAAATAGCCCCCCAGAAAATGGCTACATAGGGGATTTTACTTTTTACGGTAAATGGTAGTTGGCGATATATCGAAAACAAAAATTTATGTATAAAGGATTATATATTTTTTTTATTAAAACCCCTCTCTAGACCAACTGTGCTATGGGTTCCATTTTCATAATTTTAGATTTTCTACAAAGATGATAGATAATAGATATTTAAGACGGCGGACAGCCTAAACACTTCACAGAAGCTAAAAAAGAAACAGTTTTAGAAGGATTAACACATACGTATAAGTTAAATTTGATGCCGAAATCTTAAAATTTGGTAGTATTGGGGCTGCCCAATCCAAAGTTGACGCGACGTTGACGCAGCTTTATAAATTAATATTAGGATTTTTGTTGTTTAGGAAGGTGATTTATACATCGCAAGGATAAATTAGAAGAGATAACGAGGATTAGCATATATATATATAGTATCTGAGATCTTATAAAAAGTTAGGTTACTTTCTAGTTTCCATTTCTAGTTAAGGGGGGTGCTAAAATATAATGAGTCACCCTGTACGTATTACTATTATACTTAAAAAAAGAAATTTCTTAACCAACAAACATTTGGCTATTTCAGTTAACTCAAAATTTTTCTTTTTTGTGCAAAAATTTTCAGAAATTCTTACCATTGAAATATATGGATCAGAGATTAGCAGAAGGATTCTGGAGAATTTTACTATACAGAGCGCTTTAGGCTACTGCGACCATAGCCAGTGTACGTACACGCAGGGACACCGCACACCTATCAGTGGAGCAACCAACACTCAAGCTTGCGATCACCGTTCGCGGCTTGCGTTTAGTACGCTTCTAACCACGGTGCAATGTGAAGTGTAGTCCATGAAACCGGAATTTGTTCAATAAATACGCAAAATTGTTTTTGTCACTGATAAATTAGAGCGTTTTATTTTCAACTGCTCAGATTTATCACTAACAACGTGTTACAATGAAAACAATAAGGAGAAACAAAATAATATCAAGTTCTCAAAATAAAATAATACATTCTAAAAACCAAAAAGATTCTCCCAGTCAAAAAACAATTAGAGCAAATGTTCGAAAACTCCTCATCCTTGCTCGGCTAAACAATGTCCGAGCCTATTATAAAAACCCCTTCTAACGTTTCCAAGCATGTTAGGGGTGATAGTTTGAAAAGCTTCTTCAATCCGAAGTTCTTCCAAATTATTAGCCCTTTTATGCCCGTAAACGTTATTTTTTATATAACTCCACAGATAGAAGTCATTAGGAGCAAGATCGGGTGATCGAGCTGGCCATAAAATAGTTCCCCGTGTATTTATAACATTGTGAGCGGTACAACCATCTTGTTGAAACCATGTTTCACCAAATCTCACACCTAACAACTGCCTAGCAGTTGGAATAATATGCTGCTGCAGTAGATCCAAGTATCTAGGACCATTCAAATTGCCGTCAATAAAATATGGACCAATTACGTGTTCCCCTACAATACCTCCCCAAACATTTAGTTTTTGAGGATACTGTGTTCCTACGTCAAAATACAAATGCAAATTTTCCCTCGACAAATGTCGAACGTGTGTTGGGTTATGACGATTCAATAATGGAAAAGTGCTTTCATCTGTGAAAAGAATAGATCTCAGAAAGTTTTCATCACGATTAGCCTTTTCCATCATTGTTTCGCAAAATTTCATACGACGATATAGTTGTCGTCCGGAAAAATTTGATGCGTTTTTGACGCTTTGTAAGAATGATAACCATTCTTTTCGAGAACACGTAAGACAGTGCCATGGCTGAAGACGTATCAACTGCTTCGGCAATTTGGTGGCTAGTTAACTTTCGATTTTCCTCCAGTGCAGTCAAAACAGTGGGTTTTTTATGGCTTCTTGGCGCTACACAACCAAACTTTTCAAAATTCTGCACAAACCTAAGAATCGTTGATAAACTAGGTTCTAGGCGATTTACAGAATTCTCCAAAAAAAGTAGTTCTTGAATAAGCCTCAATGGTCTGCCTTAATAGTACCATTTGACCATCTGCACTTTTTCGGCAACTTCGTAGACATCCATTTTTAGTTTTAAAAATGTATTATTTCACTTAACACACTGCAGCGTGCTGCGACCCCACCTCGGTCGTACGGCACGGAGAGTAAATTGGACTTTATTCCCCCTATGTTTGCAGTAGCCTGAAGCTCATTGTATATTGTATATATGTATGATTGACCAAATTGTTAGAGACCGGGAGTCAATTAAAATCCAACTAAATCTTAAAGTGGAATCCAAATTCTTTTGGACATTTTTTTAAAAGTCAAGAAATATTTATTTTTTCTTGACTTGTGTAACATTGTGCAGTCTCTCCTACAGTTACGATACATATTTAAAATTTTCTTTTAACGTGTTTTTGTTATTATATGATCGCTGGTTGAAGTAGGTTTAGATGTCGTGGCTTCAAAAATACTATTTCTTTAATTTTTTTTGCAGTACAAAACATATTGCACAAATTTCGAGTCTCTTTCTTTAGAGTATATATCGAACGGCTTACTATGTTATTTTCCTACAAAAAGTGTTTAGAAAAAAAATTGGTGCTAGAAAGTACGGATAGTCCACCATACAATCAATTATTTTATGTTGAAAGGAAATGAAAATATCTCAAAAACTGTAGCTTTGAAAGATTTGAACCTTATAACAAAATTTTTGAATAATATTTACGAAAACAAAAATCTGAAAACCGCATATCAGCTGCTTTACTTCTAAAGTTATGATTTTTGTTATATTTTTTAACGTTTTTCAAATAACTCGGAAACTAAAGCTCCCCCAAATTTTAACCCCCCTACCACCCTACCCAAAAGTTAATCAGTTCATGGTAAGCCGATAGAGGATTTTTGTAGCAAATTTCGTTAAAATCGTGTATACAGACAGACAACAGACAACTTTTTTTTTCGTCGATTAAGATGTTTTGGAACCTTAGTAACTCATTTTTGATAAAATTAAGAAAATTCAAAATTTAACGGTTTTACGGTGGACTAAAAAATGCGTAACAAAAAACACAAAATTTGCATGTTGAGAAAATACCCGATGTCCCAGTTTTAGCATGGCTTCGATCCAGTGTGCGACCTCTCATTTTTTAGTAGTGTAAGGGCTCAACACGTATATAAATTCACCTTAAATAAGAGATACAAAGCCAATTATTTCTTAATTTGCAATTTTTCATTGACATTGGATTTAGTGAAAAGGCGGATTCAGAGTTCCGTAAGGTAAGCGGTATGAGGTATATGCGGTAAGACGTAAGGAAAATAAACAATAGCAAATGCATGCTGCTCTTACCGCTCACCGCTTGAGGCTTACGGAACACTATGAACAGCAGCATGCGTTCGCTATAGTTTATTCTCCTTGCTGTCTTATACCGTTTACCTTACGGGACTCTGTATCCGCCTTAAGTGGAGCGTGTGACTAAATCATACCTTAGGATCCCTATAGTGACAATAAACTTCGTCTGGTGGACAGTCCATTGGTTCTCTTTGATTAAACAGTGTTGAAGTAAAGCCGACGACACCAAATCTAAAGAAAAAGCAAAAAATGCTGAAATTGGCAAAATAATTTTTAAGAATTAAAGTGCTAGTTTTTCACCCATTGCCTACATAAAAAAAATGTATTATCGTACTAAAATAACTGTAGAATGATAATCCAGAATATAATAGAAATATAATTGTCATAAAAATTATATTTTGTGGACAAAGCGTTAAAGTTAGACATATAACAAAATAATGCTCAAGTTAAATAAAGGTATAATTAAAAATACGCCTATGAGCAACCATGAAAAAATAATACATTTTAGAGGTTATTATCTACAAAAACAAAACAAGCGCATTTTGGACACTAATAATAAAATAAGTTTCAAAGTCAATGAAGACACACAAAACCTGTAGACTAAAAAATTTATTAAAAATTATGCTATTAGAAATGATAGTTTAGTATTAAACAGTTTTAAATAAAAAAAAACAAAAAAGAAACAAAACATCTTTTGCACGCTAAAATAAATATCACAGCCAAGTTACAATAATGATCACAAACCAAACAATTAAAATAAAAATCACACGTTAAAATCATACAAAAAAAAACACAATCAAAAACAATATTTTGAGTTTTACTAACCTATGTTGAACATAAAAACTGTTATTTTATTATTTAACTTAGTCAAATTTGTCGTCGAAAAATTCTTGCAGACTATAATAGACTTTATACATCGGCTTTATCAACCTAAATAATCTTTGGTTAGAAGATATTCTAATTTTATTTGGAAAATTGTTAAATATTTTAATTCCATTGTAGTGGATGGATCTATGAATAAGTGTTGATTTGGGAATCGGGTGTCTTAGGTTGAACTTCCGCTGTGATCTAGTATTGTAACGAGTTTCAGGACGCAGAAAATTATTCCGATGGATAAAGATTAAAGAAACTGACTCTAGAATGTATAAGGAAATCAGAGTTAAAATACGCTATGACCTAAAAAGTGGTTTGCAAAGTGATCACAACAAAGATAACGTATAGCACGTTTTTGAAGATTAAAAATAATCCCTAAAAGTTGATTGTTAGTTGACCCAGAAAAAGAAATTCCGTAACGTAAAGATTTAGATGGGATTCGATCAACGCAAAATAAACGGTCCTAGAAAAGTAAACACCTAATTCATTAATAGTAATCTTGACAGCAAAACACCCGGAGGTAACTTTTTTGCTTAAAAGGGAAATAGGGGTGTCAAATTTAAGTTTGCTGTCAATAGTAAGGGTTAACGTTACTGGTAGGAAAGTAGAAAAACTTTTTCTAAATCTTGGGCTCCACATGTGGTGTGTAAAACAGGTGTTGAAGAAGGTGCCTGAAATGTGGTGTACCAATTGTTTGGAGGGAACCACGTACGTAATCATTATGATGACTGCAATGTTTCTCTCGTTAATATTAAAGGCATAAATAGGAACAATCGACATAAATGGACATATCCTGATCTAGATTCTGCAAGAAGACCTGTACCGCACTCTAAGAAAATACCCAGTCCAACCTTCAGCAGTCTTCCTGAAATCCCGGAAGATGATACAGACACATCAACGTCTGATAACGTTAAAAGAATGCAATCAGAAAACGACAGTGAATTTGAAGCAGATTTAACAACTCCTCAGTGTTTTAATCAACAAGAACTGAACGATCTCGTGAGAGACCTATACCTCTCAAAGGAGTGTGCTGAATTACTAGCATCTAGATTAAAAGAAAAGAACCTTCTTTATCCAGGCACTAATGTTACATTTTATCGTAAGAGAGAAAAGGATCTGCTGCCTTTTTTCACTCAGGAAAATAAACTGGTATTCTGTACCTATATAAAAGGACTCTTAGAAAAAATGGGTTTGCCAGAATACACTTCAGACCCTTTTCATTGACAGTTCAAAACGTAGTTTAAAATGTGTCCTTTTATATAACGGTAACAAATATGCCTCAATTCCTATTGGGCATTCTACTACCATGAAAGAGGAGTATAAAACAATAGCACAAGTTTTAAAACAAATTAAATACGAGAACATCAGTGGAGAATTTGTGTTGATTTGGAAATGGTGGACTCTCCTTGGACAGCAAAGTGGATATACAAAATACCCGTTTTTTATGTCTTTGGGACAGCAGAGCTAAAGATCAGCACTCGGTTAAGAGAAATTGGCCTTTAAGAGATACTATGGTTCAAGGAAAACAAAACGTACTGAATGAACCTTTGGTTACGAGAGGAGAAAAAATCTTACCAACACCCAGTTTGTGAAAGCGTTAGATCGACATGGAAATTGTTTTGGGTACTTGTCACGTAAGTTTCCTGGGATTAGCACGGAAAAACTAAAAGCTGGTATATTTGATGGTCCTCAAATAAGGTAACTTATTAAAGATCCACAGTTCACCACATCAATGAATGAGACTGACTCTACGCTTGGGGTTCATTTGTTCAAGTAGTTAAAAATTTTCTTGGAAATCACAAAGCAGACAATTATATAGTGTATAGATTTTACTTGTACTGGCAGCAATTAAAGAACGGATTATATCACAGAGGTAGTTATATTTGCTTACAAATCCTATTACAATGTTAACCCCAGTAAAGTCCTAACAGAAGAGAGAGATCAACTCCTGTGTAGCCCTAAGCTAGACAATGCGCATGTGTGCGGAAAAGGAGGCGCCGTTACAAATATACAGTGGCGTCCTCACACATAGAATTAGTGGAAACTATGTTTTCAAATTTTCATATTCTTGGTTGTAACATGAATATAAAAGTTCACTACCTCCACAGCCACCTAGATCGCTTTCCAGAAAATTTAGGTGACTGTAGTGAAGAACAAGGAGAAAGATTCCATCAGGCAGTACCATCAGGATATTAAAACTATGGAAGATCGACATCAAGGACGATGGGATAGTCACGTGATGGCCGAATACTGTTGGAGCCTTCAGCGAGACTACACCAGTAAACTCCATGCTAGAAAGTCGTATAAAAGAAAATTTGTAGGTGATAGTAACTAATATGAGTATGAATGTATGTTAAGCTACTTTTTATAATAAATATTTAATTATATGTGTTTTTTTTTGTTACTGGTAATAGTCATATTTATATCGTAAAGTATATATAGAGGTTAAAAAAAAGTAAATAATTCCTATTTTAAAAACTAGATCTGATAGACAAAATCTGATGGCTATTTCAGATTCTCCACCCAAAAATTACCCAGGAACAGTTAAAAAATCGCCCGCACCAAAATGTGTGTTAGCCTGTGTTATCATTCGAGTTATAGAAGGCGACTGGTCTATAAGGAGAGCGGCCACTCATTTTGGGGTTGATCAAATGACGTATAAGTATGATGGAAAAAGCGCTGGATACCAAATAATTCGACGAATAGAACACATGGATCAGGACGAAAGCCTGTAAGTTCTGAGACAAAATCTTTTTGCCACATCCGTTGAAGCATCTGATGTAACGATGTTCCCTGCAGGTTCCTTATCAACTATTAACAAAAGGAATTAAAAAAATCTGAAATTTCCTGTCGAGTTGCAACAACAAAACCTTTTTTAATGAAAGAACAAAAACAGGCATTAAATAATGTTCTTCATGAAGATGACTTCTGGGAGAGGGTGGTGTTCACACATGAAAAGATATTTTAGTTCTTCGAACAACAGAACAATTTTAGTGTATCGTCCACCAAATTCTAGGTTTGATCCAAAATACACCAACCAAATTAAGAAAGCTGGACATTTTTCAGTGAATATGTGGAGTTGGTTTAGCGCTAGTTTTAAATTAAAGCATTCTTTTGATTTAGAGGTATTTTTAATTTTGATTTTACATATCAATATTTAATGCCGTCAGACATTACAAGCTGATGGTGTGTTTTAGTATACAGTAATAAAAAGTCAAAGTCAAGTCAAGAGTACAAGATTTTTATTTTTGATTTGTAGTCATTGCGGCCTGAAGATGGAGAATTAATTGCTTCGAAACCGGTTGCCAAAAATATATTCACTGGGACAATAAAGAAAAAAAACTGTTTTTATATAACGTCTGTAGCTCGTGCATAGCTCTAAAAAAGTTACGTACACATTAACTCAACCCAGCTTTGCTATTCACGATAAATTAATGTGTCCTTATTTTTTTTTATATCTTCCCTACCTAACATAGCTAAATCCCATGATAACTTTCATTAAGGGTTGAATGGTGCCCTTGTAGCCCATTCCATACATCGCCAATGCCAAAAGTGGGGCCAGTGCGCTCGATCCCACCACTGAACCGTTCTAAAAAATTAAGAAGAAAATAAATAAAACTGAGAATTCAAACCTAAAAAAATATATTTTACTCTGTTGATTTTTTTCTTTTTGGAGGTAATTAAACTCGTCAACCTTAAACCGTAGATAGAGAATACCCTATGCTTTATCTCTATCCACGTTTCAACATAAACCGTATTATCTTTGCAGCGATAGTAAGACTATTTTTATCAAACATAGCTAAGAACACACCCTGAAGGATAAACGCCAAACAGAAAAAAATCGTATTGAAATCGGTTTACTAGTTTGAGAGCTACATGCACACAGACACACTCATGCCCACATATAACTATGAGTTACTGAAAAACAAAGAAATTAGGTAAGAATTAGGGTTGTGCCTAGGTATAAGGTCAAAAACCAAAATTCTATTGCGCACGCCTGAAGCAGTCTACTCGCGCCCAGAAGAGTTTTTGACTCTGCATTTTTTTCAGGCTAACTTGATTGGGAGAGTTATTAGACACTTAAAGTTACATATAATAATCTCTGCTTGCGGATGGAGGGAGGAGAGGAGGGGCCAATTTAATTTTGGGAGCCATGGGCCATGCGAGAAGTGACAGTTGTCTTAACTGTCATGGGAAAGAAACACGCTACTATAATCAGCGCCTACGCTCCAACTCTTGCAGCTGATGAAAACCAAAAAGATGAATGTTATTCTCAACTTAGTGAAGCCATAATATCTGTACCTAAATCTGATAAACTTATCATGCCATGTCCAGTACACACGGATAATGTTGTTCGCCAATGGTTTCAGAATAATAATATAGAAACACTTCCTTGGCCAGCCAACAGCCCTGACCTTAACCCAAAGGAAAATATATGGGGTCGAATCATTAAAAATGCTCGAGTTGGTACGAATTGAAACCTATGGAAGGGCGTCATTGGCAAGGAAGGTGTTGGAAACATGAACTTAAACGGACTGCGCCTATTAACCTTGTTTTCCGACAAAAAGACAAATTTAAGACCTCCTGGCAACACCCGAGATCAAAACACATGGCATCTGATTGATTACATTATTTTACGTTCCAGAGATCAAAAAGGCGTAAACATTACAAGAGCAATAACGAGTGCAGACGACTGCTGGACAGACCATCGCCTGATACGAGCCAAAATGAACTTGCACATTCCACCAAGAAGTAGCCGTCAAAAAAAGCAAATCAGAAGAAAATTCAATGTAGAACGCCTTAAAGATGATCAAACCAAAACAAAATTCCAAGTCTCTCTGAATCAAAAGCTGGGTACTTTAGAATACCCGGAGAATATTGACGATCACTGGAGAATGTTGAAGACAGCAATAACATCTGCCTCCGAAGAAACGGTCGGCTACACACAAAGAAAACATCAAGACTGGTTTGATGAGCACGACAAAGAAATTAGAGAGATACCTTATTGAGAAGAAGAGAAAAGTCCATAATGCTTGGAAAAGCCACCCTAATTCTAACGAAAAGAAAAGGCTATATCAAGAAGCCAAAGCAGAACTACAAAGGCAAAAACGTAGATTAAAAAACCAATGGTGGACAACAAAATCACATGAAATGCAACATCTAGCTGAGTCCAACAACACCAGAGCCTTCTTTCAAGCTACTAAGATGATATATGGTCCCACTACACAAGGTATCAATCCCCTAAGATCCAAAGATGGAACAAGGCTGCTTCACGACAGATCCTCTATCAATTCACGATGAAAGGAAAACTTCCAAAAACTACTCAACAGAGACTCTCAGGTCGATAATGACATCTTCGACAAAATTCCGGAGAAAACTACACAACAACACCTAAGTGAGATTCCGAGATTAGAGGAGGTCGAAAAGGCAATCACACAGCTAAAGAATAACAAGTCAGCAGGCACAGATGGTATCGCTGCTGAACTCTACAAACAATTAAGGGGGTCTCGCACTTAATTTCCAAATGCAACCTCTAATAAGTAAAATATGAACCACTGAGACCATCCCTGCTGAACTCAGAGACGCCTCTATAGTTACCATTTTCAAAAAAGGCGACAAGGCCCAATGTGGAAACTACAGAGATATATCTCTGCTTTCTGTTGCTGGAAAGATACTTGCACTTATACTATCAAACCGATTAATTCCGATTGCTGAACAAAATCTGCCAGAGATACAGTATGGATTTAGGCCCAATCGAGGCACAGCTGACATGATCTTCTAGAGAACAAAATCGCCCCCTCTTCATGGCCTTCATAGATCTAGTCAAAGCATTTGACTCGGTCAACAGAGAAGCTCTTTGGCAAATACTGGCAAAAGCTGGATGCCCTCAAAAATATATTCAAATTCTTATACTACTACACGACAATATGAATGCAACAGTCCTGAGCAACGATGGACCAGGTGAGTCATTCCAGATTACGACAGGCGTTAAACAAGGGTGTGTTATTGCGCGCACCCTATTCTCTATATTTTTAGGTGCCATGCTTCACCTCCACCCAAGATCTTTTGATCTTTTGTTTTTTATGCTTCACCTTGTTGAGGAACATCTACCGCCGAGAGTAGAAATTCTATATAGATTTGACGGTTGCCTATTTAACCTAGGCAGACTGCGAGCAAAAACTAAGGTCTCGACGACCTCGGTAATCGAACTGGAGTACGCCGATGACAACGTCGTTATGGCCGATAAAGAGGAAGGTCTACAGCTGGTAATCAACGCATTTAACCAAGCCTAGAAAAGCATTGGCCTAGAGATCAATCTTGCCAAAACGCAAATTCTTCACCAACCAGGTATGAATCCCCAAGCTCCATACACTTCCATAAATGTCCATCCTCTGCAGAACGTGGAACATTACCCATATCTCGGGAGCCACCTATCATTAAATGCAACTATTGACGCAGAAATACAGCATCGCCTAAAATGTGATAGCGCAGCGTTCGGACGGCTTTCGGAGAGAGTCTTCAACAATCACGACGTCAATGCGGATACCAAGCTTCGTGTCTAATACCAACTCTAACATACGGATGCGAAACGTGGACCACCTACAGAAGGCATATCAAACGAAAAATATCACCAAAGTTGAATAAGACGAATCCTGAGAATCAAATGGCAAGACCGACGAACAAACATAAGTGTTTTAGAAGAAGCCAGAACAACTAGTATAGAAGCCCTTATCTTCAAGCACCAGCTTCGTTGGACTGGTCACGTTATCCGCATGCCCGAAACACGTCTCCCAAAGCAGATATTTTATGGACAACTGAAGGAGGGAAAGAGAAATCAAGGAGGTCAACAAAAAAGGTACAACGACGTTCTCAGTGGCAATATGATGAAGGGTCACATCAATATAAACAACTTCGAGACTACGCAAACTTTTGAAGAGCAACGACGTAGACTAGAGACGGAAAAGAGAGAACCTAGAAAGGAGCGACAAAATGGAAGAACGGATTACCAACAACACCCGGCTGCTGCCGGAGATGGTTGTGCCAGAACTGTGGAAGAGTGTGTGGTTCGAGAATTAGCTTACATAACCATCAAAAAACGCACAACAGATAGCGAAGATACAGAATAGAGGAAAATCATACTCGCTATTGAGTGATTGCCTATGATGATGGAAAAAACCACTGGTGCGATGACATATATTTAAGAGTGAGGACTCGAACTACATTAAATTGAGGTCGATGAACTCAAAAATGTCAATAATTTTGGCACCTGTCAAAATCACATAATTTATAAACATGGAGGTTTGCGAAAAGCGAATACCTTTTTTTTTACTCTTGGCGATATCGAATCGAAAACCGGCCCAAAATAACTTTGGAGAAAAAATTAATACCTTCTTCACATGTGTTGGTATCGAGTCGAACAGTGACGTCATGCCGAGATGCGCAATGTCATACCGTGTTAAGTATATCGTGATATAGGACAAAGCCGATGATAATGAATATATTGATTGATTTTGTTTTCCTTTTTTGCACAGCGTTTCAACTATAACAAACAACAGTTTTGTTTTAACTTAAAACGTTCCTATACTTACTGTGATGTTAAACGCAGCTCCTATGACGTAACCAAGGCTCTGGGAACATAGACCCACAGCTAGACCCATTGCGCAGAACCACATGAACCGATTCAAGTCCATCGGCTGGTTGGAAATCAGGTACACTATGGTTAGGAACATCATACCAAAAATTATCTGAAACAAAAATGAAAACATGATATTTTTATATATTTCATTTTTTTTAATGCTGTGGACATAAATTCTTCGCTTCATAAAATGCAATGAAAATAGAATGTTAAGCCGGGTATCCCAAGGTGAGTAACCTATTAGAATATTTTGGAAACAATGGGAACTTTTCAAACTTTCTATTCTAATATAAGTCCATGTAAACTATCTTTATGAAATACTCTCATATTTGCAGTGTTGCCATTTGCAGGAAAACTTGGCAACAACTTTCTTATTTTAAATTGAACTCCCTGTATATTTTTGCATTTTTGGATTCTACAAAATATTTTAGGTATACATTTTATGTATAATGTCCTATACCTATGTTCAACTGTTTTAAAATATCGACAGGTGAAAATTGACAGTTTTTAACTTTGACAGCCCGTAACATCGGAACGGTTAAGGATAGAGTAAAACGGTTTTTACATTTTTATCTTGGTTTTTCACAAGCTATCGTTTTGTACTATTTTTAACCCAAGGTTAAACTAACCTTGGGATATTTTAACCGTGTTTAGATATAAAACAATAGCTTGTGAAAAACCAAGATGGGAATGTAAAAACCGTTTTGCTCTATTCTCAACCGTTTCGATGTTACGGGCTGTCAAAGTTAAAAAATGTCAATTTTCACCTGTCAATATTTTAAAAACAGTTCAACATAGGTATGGGACATTATACATAAAATGTACATAAAGTAGTTTGTAGAATCCAAAAATGCAAAAATATACAGGGTGTTCAATTTAAAGTGAAAGTATTTCATAAAGACTTATGTTAGAATAGAAAGTTCGAAAAGTTTCCATTGTATATTATAGTTTCCAAAATATTCTAATAGGTTACTCACCTTGGGACACCCGTTATATACCTAGCAGGGGCGTCTCGTTAGAGGTGCCAGAGGGGACGAGGCTATAGTCCCCCCCCATTTTTTTGACCTTTTACTCCGGTTTGTAACGTGTGATTTGGTGTGTTGGCTTAAATTTATAACGCATAAAATAATTTTTGAAAAAATCTGCAATTGAGTTTTAAAAATAAAAAAAACAATAAATTTCGAAAACCTATCAATTCGTTTCTGAGATATTCATTTTCAAAATATACTTAAATTGTACAGGTAAATTCCACTCCTCTTAGAAATGTACCATAGAAGAAAAAATGCAATTATAAAATGTATCTTTAACGAAATCAAAGTCGACGTCTCCCGGGATTTAAAAAAAAACTATTTTTGGTCCATGAAACTAAAAGTGAATATCTCAGAAATTAAAAAAAAAACCTACGACCCTTTCATGCACTGCTCACGCGTCACATGACTGTCATAACATTTCATAATGGCATCATGTGAGTGAGCACTCACGAGAAAGTCGAAGGTGGGAAGCGGGTGTAAATATGTCAATTTAACGGTACTTATTTGGGTTAGGTACTAAAATTATATTGAATTTATTTACGTTTAATATATATTTACTTTCTTAAAAATATAGAAAAATAATTCACATTTTTTCCGTTAATTAGTGCCCTTATAAAATAAAGTTTCATCGCTTGTCACGCTATCTTTTACGTTACGTCTAAGCTTTATTAGACACTTAAAGTAAATATTTCAACGCATCGGTATCGGTATACGTATCGCGTTCGAAATAAAGCCAAAATACACTACATTTTTGACTTGCTCATGCCATGTTTCGAACGATGCCCGCTTTTTTGACGGGTGCGATGACACAAAAGCTGACAGCAATCGATGCGTACGGAGTGATGAACGTATCGTTACGTCCATTCCAACGCACGCATCGATTGCTGTTAGCAGTTCTGTCATCGCACCTTTCAAAAAACCGGGCATCGTTCGAAACATAGCATAAACAAGTCAAAAATGTAGTGTATTTTGGCTTTATTTCGAACGCGATACGTATACCGATACTGATGCGTTGAAATATTTACTTTAAGTGTTTATTATTATCCTAGGACCGTAAATGAGCCATTAAAATCGTATTAAGATGGTCGCAAAATTAGTATTATTTCTTGGTCGTAGGTCAAATTAATTTATTGGTTTGCTTTAAAGTTTTTAAGCCATAAAAAGTGACATTTTACACCCTAGGTATATAATGTACTATTTTCTCTGTTAGCGAAATACTTACCAAGAGAGGAACCATAGAAAAAGTTAGAGCCAAGTAGTAGGCTTTCAGACTATACCACCGGTTGAAATACTCTCTTTTCATTAATTTGACTTCAAGAGGAACTAAAATATAAATAAAAAGAGGTAAAAAATAATACTTGTCAAAAAAATATGTTTTCAAAGAACTTAAATGGAAAAAGTACCAAAATAATACCACAGTTAACCAAATTTAGCACAACAAATATATTAATTTTCTTTTTTTTATCCTCTTTTGGTTTTTAATTGAAACACGAGAAACAATGGCGTAAATAAGAAAATTTTTACACTTAAGGGGTAAAAAGGGCACTTTTTATTCCTCATTTAAGGGATAAAATTGCACTTCTTATCCCTTATGAAAAGTAAAAGGAGTTATAAAAAGTAAAAAAGAAGCTTAAAAAGAAAAACCAAATGTAAAAATTAAAAAAAAAATACAAAACTATAATTGGCTGCCTACCTAAGCAGTGTCTATATGAATATCACATATAGTTAAAATAATATATCTTATATGAGCATATATCTCAGACATAAAAGTTAAAAAGTGCCAAAAATAGCGTATGAACATCGTGATAAAAGTCACTTTTATTCCTTGCATGCTGTATATATAATATTTCACAGTTTTGTTAAAGTAGACCAGAAAAGTATACACTTTTTTTTGAACACTTACACAGAAGTACTGGGACCATCACGTGTGTATACATGAAAAACACATTCACACATAGAATGTATTTGAATATTGGTATCACTTGGGTGGCATCGTTCCCCGTTCCCAAGTAGCTACCCCCTATGAGCAATCCTAAAATTAAATACATACGTTACTATTAGTACAGTAAAATTGTGATCTGAGGTCAAAAAAAATCCAGGGAGGCTAAATTTTTGATATGTTCTTTTGGGGAGGTCTGAAAGTAAACCTCCCAAGTTTGTGTGTCCCGACTCGTCGGGAACCATTTTAACACATTTAAAAAAATTTTGTCCTCAAGTGCTCAACTTTCTGTAGTTAGTTTCCAAAAAGATAGAGGGCGCCAAAGTTACAAAAAATCAGTTTTAAAGTATTTTGACCAACAAAAACTAATTAAAAAAAAAACTTTAAGTAAGAAAGTTGTAGATTTCGAAAAAATCCTATAAAAAATATTTATATTATTTATAATTAATCAAACACTCTCTGAACTACAGCGAATGAAAGTCAGTAAAATTCTTTGAGAACCGCTTTCTGGGCATGCATAAAGTCAAATGTTGTGGATTATATATTATTATTTATGGTAATAGCAGTACAAATGAGGTATCAAATTAAAGCTTGTGATGTACGCTACACAAATGACCCAGTCTGTCGGCATGAAAATTGTCGAAAGTATCTGACAGACTGACATTTACTCGGGTACTGATAGTCGAGTCCTTTTGGGTACCGGGCCATCCATCGCTTATATAAACGCGAAAAGAGGGGTTGGAGGGGTAGGTAGAAGTATTATTAAGAGCCAAAAGGAAGGAGGAAGAGGTTGCAAAATGTTATAAAGTGTTGCAGGGAGGAGGGATCAAAATTTGGAAAAATGGTGTTACATAATTGATGGTAGTACAGTAAAATTGTCATTTGAAGTCGAAAAAAAACCAGACAGGCTTAGTTTTTTGTAAGTTAAATTCTTTGGGGGGTCTGCAAGTAAAATTAGTTTGTGTTTCTCCCACTTCTCGGGAACTGTCCGCCATTTCGAAAAAACTTTGGAACCGATTTTCTCCATTTCTGTTGGTTGGAAACAAAAAAGTGTAGTAGAAACAAAAATCTTTGGCATAAAATTTGCAATATTTTTTGTTACAGGTTCAACTCAACTGTCGTTAGTTTTTAAAAAGATAGAGGGCGTTGAAGTTAGGAAAAATTAGTTTAACGACTAAATGTCAGTCTGTCAGATACTTTTGGCAATTTTCGTGCCGACAGACCGGGTCACTTGTGTAGCGCATCTTACAAGCTTTAATTTGATACCTCATTTATACTGCTTTTATAAATAATAATATACAGGGTGGATTCTTTAAGCGGAACGGTGCTTCTAGCGTGTTATAATTTGGTTGAGTAAAAAATCCAAAAAGCATGTCATTTAGTTTACGAGGTATGGCAATTTTTTTATTTGTTTTTAAATAGTACACCCTGTATATTTTTCAATTTTTGAAATCTGCAAACAATTCTCTCTTTAGCAATACCACACAGTAGGATCTATCTTTTACGATAATCAAGATATTTTTATCTAAATCCGTACGGAAAACTTCGATATTCATTCAAATATCCCCCGTAAAACAGGGCCTAGAGAACAATTCCATGCAAGTTTAAATGCCTCTATCTTGGAAACCATAAGAGATAGAGTATTAGTGTGTGGTATTGTCAAAAATATATTTTTTTTTAGAATTCAAAAATGTTAAACTGTACAGGGTGTCCTATTTAAAAAAAAAATATTTTTTTTAGTCAGTAAATTGCAAATTTTAGACAAAATCGACGTGTTTAAACAATTTTTTCGCCTTGAGGTAAAAAGTGCCCTTTCAGGTATGTAATATATATATACTATTTCGGACTTTAGGATTATATTGGTACATTTAATCGTAGATCTATCTACGATTTAATCTGTTTTTTTTTAAATTTTAAGGAATAACCGAGTTTTATTGAATGTCTGTTTCAGAACTCCCATTTGTTTGTTTTTGTCTTATATTGTTATATATCTTAGATAATTAAGGTCTTACCTGAAATCAAATGGTGAAAAAATTGGATGTAGAGGGCACTTTTATTTCTGACCATTTGGAGGTACGTTCTAGCTAAAATGATTTTAAACTGAGCCCAAATTGGTTGAGGAAAAAGTATGTCCTGATTTGTGGCTTCTAAAAACAAAATAAAAAAAAATAAGTATAATAATTCGTACTAACTACAAATAGTATAGTATTTAAGATTTCTTAAATTTTAAACTGATATGAAGTTTTAGTTTTTTGCAAGATTTTTTGCATTATTACCTGGTTGTGTAATTTCTTCATTAAAAACTTCAAAGATTTCTGTTCCATTCGTGAAAAACTTTGATGGTTCTTTTGTGTCGTGAAAGTTTTGTTTGCCATTTTGGGTGTGATTGCTCAATACGCCCACAGTTTCTGGGGTTGACTGAATGATCTCAATAACTGAAAAAGATAAAAAAGGTTTTTTTTCAAAATGTTCCAAGATTTTTTACTTATTTTCAAAAAATAGTAGTAGTAGGAGTACAGGGGTGGCCCAATGGCCTGGCCTCTTCATGGACCCTTTCAGCCATACCCCGTTTCTGACCTCTATGCCTCTACTTCCTCTGCAGCTCTCTCTCCGGGCCTAGTAGTAGTAGTAGTGGATGTTATGTGGTTCAGTATGTCGGCCCATTTGAGCGAGTGCAGCTCTCTTCTTCCTCTATCGTGGGAAATCACCACTTCAGTTGCCTTGATCTGGCATATGCATCGCACTCTGCTACCAAGTGCTGTGCCGATTCCTCTTCTAGTCCGCAAGCATTTGTTGAGCTCACTCTGTACTTGTTTCCTTGTTATTCTCAGAAGAGGTTCCGGTCTAATGTATTCAGTTTCGGCCCCTAATCTGGCAAGTTCATTCGCTTTCTCGTTCCCTGGTATTCCCTCATGACCTGGGACCCACATCAGTGTTACCCTCTTGTCTTGAGGCAGTGTTTGCAGTGCTTCAGGGCACTCCTCCACCAGACTACTGACTATTTTAGGTGCACTTAGAGCCTTGAGGGCAGCCTGGGTGTCGGAGCATAGGCATATGTCCCACCTGCCGTTTTTGACCTCTGGTAGGGTTGCTGCCATGATAATGGCATATACCTCCGCTTGAAACACAGTAGCGTGTTCTCCAAGTGGACAACTTTTCTGAACTTCTGAACCTGGCTGACAGTTTAGAGCCATCCGTGTAGGAGACCGTGGCCTCTCTGCTTAATTCCGTTCGGAATTCTTCTCTTTGCCGCGCATTCCGTTCTGGTTTTGTGACTGTACTTTTTATCGAACATCCATGGTTTAAGCGGTGCTTGCATTCTTAGGAGGGGCAAGTCTTTCGTCGCTAGTCCCTCGACTGCCAGAGGGCCCACTCTTTCCTCCCTGCCCTTACAGTTTTTTTTAAAATTAAATATCTTACTGTATTCTGCAGGAGTGTTTGTAGTGGGACATGAACACCCAGCTTGAGAGAGGAAAGGAACCAATTGCGTTGGAGAACCGTTGTATACACAGTACCCGTTCGCCATTATGTACACCTATGGAAAAAATAAATAAGGTATAATTCATTTTGGACAGGTTTAGGGTGAGGGAGGTTTGATTTTGAGTTATGGACATGGATCCTTTATTGATCCACAAAAACTGAAGAATATCTAACAGTGTTGGAAACATAGTAGCTTTTACAATTAGCGGCTAAAATAGTGTTTTTTACAAGCTTTGGTTTAAATGACGAGCTAAAAAAGCACTGTTTAGCCGCCAGTTGTAAACACTATTTTTTTAATACCTTTATTAAAAAATCCCAAAAAAAAACAGAAAATAAAACTTGAACACAACATCCACTGAGACTTCCGGCCACATAAAATACGTACAGCAGAAGTTAGATGCAGGTCTGTTGAATTTAAGTTTTACTAATTGCGTTGCTTATTGTAACTGACTTTGACGTTTTTGAATTACAGGTTAGATCTTTGACATTGTAAACACAAACATAAGGAGACTGGCAACACTTTACTAAAAAACTAATATGCTAATGAATAAAACAATTTTTTTTAATTATTCAGCATTTTATTATAAAAAAAATATTCTTAAAGCTCATTATGGACAAAACAAGACCACAATTTTGCGGATAAGGAAAAAGTATTGAGAAGAAGGAACTGTTTGGCGAAAGGAAAGCAATAACTTAATCCTAGTCAGCGCACCTCTGCAGGATCAGTAAATTTGAGTAATTTAAGTCTTTGCAGACAACTAAAAATTTTCAAAATCAAAAAGAAATTATTAAATCACTACGTAAATTAAGAAAACAAGAAAACGTTTCTTCAGTAGCGTGTCATTGCCCCGTCAGCCTCGATAATGTTTGCCAGTCTTCGTGGCATGGAAACTGCTAAATTTTGAAATAAATTTGGATTTGAAACAATGACTTCGTCGTACCCTCTGACTATCAGCTCCATTAAGTGGTTGAAATGTCTGGGAACAATATTCATTCGTGTTAACTTTTTTGCTAGAAGGCCCCACACATTTTCCATGGGATTGCGGTCAGGAGTTTTTGCCGGCCATAGCAAAACCTCGATGTTGTTTTGCTGGAACCACTGTTTAGAAATGCGTGCAGTATGGATAGGACAGTTATCCTGTTGATATACAAAACCTTCTGGATGAAGAGTGGTTGCTTCTGGAAGCATAATATTTCTCATCATATCAACATAAACCTCAGCCGTAAATCTTCCATGGATTTTTCCAATTCCACACATCCCAGCAATATATTTTTCGAGATAGCGTGTTCGTGGCGGGCGATATACCAAAATGTGTTGGCTATCGTTGTGGGTCTGAAAGATTTTTTCATCCGTGAAGACCACTTTTTGCCAAAATTCTTCTTCTTGTAGTGAATAGTGCAAAAATTAACCTGGCTTGCTTCTTTTCCTCACTAAGTAAGATTTTCTTGGCAGCAATGCGACATCTAAGTCTAGAACGGCTTATCCGTCTGCGCGTCGTTCTTCTGGATCCAGGAAAATATGCCTCAATTTTCGCCTCTGGGGCCATCGCAAATGGGTGATCTTTAAGAAAGTCGATCAGTTGCTGAGGCGCACTGACTTGGGCCAAGCCAGTGCCTCGCCTTCATCGAACAGTTCCTTCTTCTTGATACTTTCTTCTTATTCTTACCATTGTAGCGTTGTTTCGTCCATAATGGGCCGCTACTCTTCGAACCGACTAACCGTTTAATTTTGCCAAAATTTGGGCTTTTACGAATTCGTTTAGTTGGGGCATTTTTAAATATAAGCGTATGACAACAACAAAATCTGACAGTGATATTTTTTGTCAATTTGAAATACCTAAAAGGTTACTGAGTTGCGAGGCCCATAATACACTCAGTACCCTCTCCAGATAGGCCGATCAACTCATACCGATTTAGTGTCCTTTTATCCACCTTCGCCGCCATTTTCACTCAAAATTGACAGATAATCCATTAGTTTTCTGTCAAAATGGCGGCGAAGGTGGATAAAAGCACACTAAAACGATAAGAGCTGATCGGCCTATGTGGAGAGGGTAATGATACACTATATAAAATCGGCGTACGCATTTTATGTGGCCGGAAGTGTACACTTTTATACTACAATCCAGGGTGATCGTGAATGACACAATAATGGTTTCTTTGGTAACCTTACATTGTCGGCCGTTTTAATTTCTGACGTTTGTTATTTTTGTGGTATTTTCAAAATGATAATTTGTTTTGTGAAAAACATTTAATAATAATATTATAAACCTAGGGACTAAAGTGCACTAGGCCAAGAGAAAGTGGTGTTTCGCTGGACTTGCGATAAATTTGATTATAATTTTCCAGGGATTATTTTTTTTAATCCTTGAGTGATTAAATTTATTTTTAGTCCCTAGACTAAGGGATTATAATTACTTTTAATCCCTTAGGGAATAAATTTAATTTTAATCCCTTAGGGATTAAAAGTGCCACTTTACCCTTAAAAAGAGGGCACAAACCTACCTATTTAATCCTTAAAGTGCATAATAGTACATTATAAACCTAGGGATTAAAGCGCTACTTTTAATCCCGGGCGAAAGGTTTGTACACATACAATTCGCTAAGCAATTAAAAGACGCTTTAGTCCCGAGGTTTATATACTATTTTTTGCATTTTAATAAAAGATTATTGTTATTAAAACACGCTATTTCTACGCCAAATGGTTCGTCGACTACAAGAAAGCCTTCTAGGAATGAAATCTTGGCCAAGAGCAAGTGGTGTTTGGTTTGACTTGCGATAAATTTAATTATAATTTTCCAGGGATTAATTTTTCTTTTAATCCCTTAGGGATTAAATTTACTTTGAATCCCTTAGGTATTAAATTTACTTTGAATCCCTTAGGGATTAAAAGTGTCACTTTGGTCCTTAAAAAGAGAGATTAAACGTACCTATTAATTCCCTAAAAAGAGGGAATAACCGTACCTATTTAATCCCTACAGTGCATAAACTATTAGAAAAGATTATTGTTAAAATCACGTTATTTCTACTCCAAATGGTTTGTCGACCACAAGAAAGTGTCCTAAGAATGAAATCTTGGCCAAAAGTAAGTGCTGTTTGGCTTGACTTGCGATAATTTTAATTATAATTTTCAAGGGATTAATTTTTTTTAATCCCCTGAGGGATTAAATTTTTTTTTAATCCCCCATCCCTAAAGTGCATAAAACGGCTTAATTTTCTTAAAATTTGGTTAAGAAAAAGATGGCAAGTCTTTTTGCATCGGTAACCAAAAAAACCATTATTTGGGTATTTGTGGACATCTACTAAAATCGTGTTTTTGATGACAGTATAAAAAAATTTATTACTGGATTTTTACCTGGTCGAAATTTTGAAAAAGTGAAGAAGGCGGCTGATGTATCGTACAGATTACTGTCCTTCCCAGTTTTGAAATTTTGTGTAGTAGTTTCATGCATTGTTTGATCGCCACATTGTCTAAACCTCTAAAAAAAAAACAAAAAATGAACTTATAGGTAATTGGGTAGTTGTTCGATTTTGTCTAGTGTTTGTGGTTTCGGAGATACAAAGCGTTTTAATAAATAACTAAAAAGAGACAAACTTTTTTAAAGAACTTCAAAACAAAATATTGAAAAAATTTTAACATACACATATTATAATTTAATTTCAAGCAATTTTTGTTTAGCAACACTCAAAAAGTGTAAACAAAACTTATACAAACGTTCTGAGTTACCATTAGCAAAAAGGGGAAATCCAAAAAATTGTATTTGTTTTTCAAGATTTTTATGCATATTACCACTAGGTAGTGGTTTAAAACAAATTATCTGACAAAATTACAAAAATAAATTAAAAAATTAAAAATATCAACAATAAGTATATAAAAACCCACTCTCACACGCGCACAATTCTAAACGCAGAAAATTTCCTTCATCCCTGCCGCATTACTCCTCTGGATCGCGAGACCTATACTCTGGGTTATGAAGCCATGAGACTGGTTAGAAGATATTTTGGAGGCTATGTCTAAGATCAGTCTCTTAGCCTCATCACCCCAAGATCCATAAGTCTCAACTGCAAAAGGCATAAAAATAAAGCGATCTAATAATTCGCCATACTTTTTACGTTTTTTGCCCCCCGAAAGAGTAGAAGCTTCACCAGATGATTTTGAAGTTTTGTCTAAATAAGATTTTGCTAAAGTGTGTAAACAAGTTGCATTGCAGAGAAGTTGTTTACCGTGTTTCCATGGGATCAAAGTCATCCCATCCGCAGGCTCGACCAACAAGGCAAGGTAACCCGCCGAAATCGGAGCTCTTCTGAGGATGTCATTAATCTGCATATGTCTAGATACACATTCTGCGCTTTTCATGCAGCTTAGCCCGTGAGAGCCATAAATATCTGCTGTATCGCCACAAACACAGCCAGACCTAATCTTAACGCAGTTGAAATACGAAATGTATTGTTGTCTAAAAGATTTCCTAAATTTACGAATGGAAGGGCATTGAGCCATGCACTGCTCCCTGGGGCTTGGAGAGCAAGAAGACGCGCTTTTTTTTGGCTTCTTTCAGCTGAAGATATTAAAATGTTTTTACTTATATAAATAAATATCCATTTTTGAAAACAGTTATTTAAATCTAAGTCAATTGAAACGGTTAAACGGTAAAATAGTGTTAAGAAGGCAACTAGGTCAAAAAAATCATACACTGATCCTAAAAAGGCAGAGATTGAAAGAGTAACAGTATCTCGGATTACAAGACCTCCCATTTTTATAGGCAACGTGCTTTGTAACCAAGAATTTGAAGAGATTTGGCAATTAGATATTTCTTGGACTAGATTTTGAGCGACGTTATCAAACTTAGAAAGGGTTTCAGTGATTTTCCAAGTATTATTTAAGTACCTAACGAAACTTGGTACACTAAATGTAGCTCTCAAAAAGACAAACATCGAATCGGCCGAACTGTTACGGTTTTTCTGAGAATTTTGACAGTCTATTACTTGTTTTTTGTGAATTGCGATTTTTTCTGGAGACCCTGTATATAATCGTATTTAACTACTTACGTTGTAGGTTCGTCCAAGAAAATTACAGGGGGATTGTTCACAAGTTCCAGTGCTACAGCCAGTCTTTTTCTTTGGCCACCCGAAAGGTATTCGCTTCTAGTGTCGAAACATTTTTGTAGACCTAGAAGTTCAATTACTTCTTCTACCTAAAAAACAAAAGCATTATTAGTTTAAGTGATGAACTGCATAAAATAAGCGAAAGAAACTATAAGCTATCAATGACTGATCAGTAGAAAATTAAAAAAACCTAAGGAAAATATTTAACAAAAAAAATCCTCGGGGTATTTGGGAAAACATGACAGTATTTTAACAAACAAAAAGCACATATGAAAGTTAACCACCAATAACCAAGAACTTAACAATTTTCAGACAGAAAATTGCAAAAATCCATCATAAACATTTAATTCAAAAGTCAATGACTTTAGATGAAGATTTAAAAAAAGATTATTGAAAGTATTGATTGAAAAAGTGATTAGCAATAACTTAAATTCAAAAAAAACTAACGGTCATGACAACTACCAATGTAAAAAAGAAAATTAAAGAAACCAAAGAAAATATTCTAAAGAAGAATTATTGAGGTATTTAGAAAAAGTCAACATTATTTTAACAAACAGCAAAAAAAGTACATATAAAAGTTAAGCACCAATAACCAAGAATTTACAGAAAAAAAATATATACAGTGTGTCCCAAGAGTCTGGCATAATGGATTTTTTTGGGAGAGCTATGGATTTTTTCAAAAAAAAACTTATATAGTAACATTTTGGGTAAAAAAAGAGGTTTTGAAAAATGTATGCCCTTTTATATAGGGTGTCCCAAAAATACACTATGATAAAAAACTTATACTTTTTTAAATTGGACACCCTATATATTATTTCATTTTCTGAATCCTTATAAGAAACAAGCTTTTCAAAAATACCGAACACATTGGGTCTATCTTTTATCTTCTTGAAGATATTCAAGTTTAAATTTGTATACGAGCCTGTTTCATTCAGTTTTTCCAATTTTCTCAAAGACGCTAAAAAAAGTTATACATACAAAATTATCTGAATTTCTCGAAAAAGATAAAGTGCGCTGTGTAACGGTCAATAAATGTTTCCTAAATCTAAAAACACCGAAGCAGCAGCATAGAATGTTTCTACTGATATACAAAACAAAGTAGATAATGTTAAAAAAGAAAGAAACTATAAAACTATCAATGATTATGCCCAAATCAAAAGTAAAGAAACCAAAGAAAAATATTTTAAAGAAAATAAAGATAAAGATGATTGACAAAAAGAAGAAGTAGATATTGAATAAGGGATTAATATAGCAACCTATACTCAAAAAAACTAGGGTTCATGATGAGATTTCCGTTAAAATTATAAAATATGTTAAATGTGAGTTAGTTCCTGTTTTACAACATTTATTCCTATTTGACATTTACAAAAATTTGCAAAAAAGTTACTCCGATATTTAGAAATGCAAGTAATTCCAGACATGTTTCAGTTTTACCAATTTTCCTAAAGATTCTAGAGAAAACTATGCTTTTTTCGAAAAAGGCAAAATGCACAGCACGAGGGGCAATATTTCTTTCGTAAAATATAGGAAGCAGCAGCATAAATGTTTCTACAGATACAGAATCAAATTAGATAATATTAAAAAAAGAAATCAATGACTATATATGTATGTCCAAAAGAAAATTGAAGAAACCAAAGAAAAAATTTTTTAAAAAAATCCTCAAGGTATTTGAGAAAACATCAACATTATTTCGACAAACAAAAAAAGCATATATAAGAAAAATTAATGAACAAAAAAAAAACAGCTGTAAAGAAGTTAACAATTTTTATTTGATAACATTTAGAAACCTAAATTTAAGAAAAAAATGCTAACGGTCATGATGACTATTAATGTCCAAAAGAAACCAAAGGAAAATGTTTTAAAGAAAAATTTGCGGATTATTTGGGAAAACGTTAACATTATTTTATCAAACAAAAAAAAACACTCGTGAAAATTAACCATCAATAACCAAGAAATTACAGAAAAATATCCATGTGTGAAAAAATTAAGTGTTTTTATTAATATCACATTAGCCAGAAAATTCTAAAACAAAAAAAAAAGCATAATTAACATTCAATTAAAACAAATTGATATTGAAAAAGGCATTAGCAACCTACTCTCCATTCTAAATTCTCCGGACCAATTTTAATATGGCGGCTTACATTTAAACACAGAAACCAAATGGAATTGTCATGATGAAGTGTCAAAAAATTGGCCCGCTTGAATTTGGAATGAAGTGTGAATTTAACAAAAGCTAGGATCATGGCAAGATTTCCGTAATGTTTAAATTATCAAAGACTAGCTGGTCGCCCGCGACTTTTTTCGTTTGCGTGTTTAAAATTCCTCCTCTCCCTCCACCTTACCTCACTTTCATGGCCTCAAACTTTTAGCCTCCTAAACCCTTCCATCGACCCCAGAAATCCAAATAACGCAACAAAATTCTTTCAACAGTTTTCTTTGCAAAAAAAAACACTTTCTTTGATTCCGGTTTTATAGGTAACTTATTTTTTACAGTTCATTGTTTTTATCGAACTTGGTGGTTCCGGACTTTATTTCCTTTAGTTTAATACCACACAACCCATATTTTAACAGATCAAAATTTTGGTCAAATATGGGGTATAATCCCCCCTATTAATAGGGGGTTGGTATAAAAACGGTGAAATACGTGTCCTTTTATTTTATTACTAACCTCTGTAACTTTTTTCTTCTGAGAGATACAGAAGATCCTTTTACCCCCCAGTTTAAATTTCGAAAAACGCTAAAACAGGTGTTTATTTATTTTATTAGTAGAATCTACATACCAATTTTCAGACCTCTGCGGCTTTTCGTTTCCGAGATACTTTAAAATTTCCCCTTAGGGGTGAAATTTTCAAAAATCTCTTAGCGAGCGCCTACGTCTGTGGTTTGACCTGTGCGTTTATAGTTGGTATATGGTCTATGGTATATCGTGTTGACTATCGTTCTTTTATTAGGATATAGATGTTGAATGTGTGTTAGTTAATGAGATTTAAAACATATTTCCACAAAAAAATAATCTTCAAAAATTGAAGTTTAGATGACCCAAGTAATTACCGACCTGTTTCAGTGTTTTCTCAAAAGTATTAGAAAAAAATTATGCATAAAAATTCGAATTTTTCAAAAATAAAGATATACTCCGACGAGGTCAATATTTTTCGTAAAATCCTTCATATTATTTTTACAGATATACAAAATATAAATTTTAGATTTGCGAACTATTGGGTAAGTTGGGAATTTAAGAGACAAAAATTATAAATGGTTAAAGTTATTTAATTACCGGAAACAGCTTGTTAAAATTAATAATTATGAGAACTTAGAAAAAATAATCAGTTATGTGTGTTATATTGATACAATAGAACCCTAACTATACTTACAACTGACAACTTTTCTGCATCCCCTATTTCAGGGCCCAGCTTCAGCCTTGCCGCGAACATCATAGCTTCTCTGACGCTGAGCCTGGGCTGAATTATGTCTTCTTGCATGATGTACGATGATAGCTTGTTGAAAAGTTTCATCTGACGAGATTGGTCGTTTATTTTTATTATTCCCTTTACGCCAGCGATCCTATAAACACAAACGACTTTTTCACACTTTTTTCACACGCGTGTGCGATAAAATTCACTTTACCGCAATTATTGAGGTGCGGAAAAGTGTACTTAGTGCGGTAAAGGGAACGAACTTGTTAGGTAAATAGCTATTCTGGAGGATATCTAGCGCGTGAAAAACGATTTTTAGAGGTGGTTGTAGCATAAAACACATTGTAGCTATAGAAGGCATAAAATAGTTTGCTATGCAAGAGTTTTCATAAAAGTTGCAGGTTATTGATGCTTAGGTGCAAAGCTTATTTTTTTTGTTAGGAAGACGCAGTAAAAGATTTTTTCTTCAAAGTAAAAAAATTGACGCACTCTCTAGAAACGGCAAAAAGTACCTACATTTTAACCCTGTTTTTTAAGTTAATACCCGTTTTAATAATGTAATTTCGTCCATTCGCAAATTTTAAAAATAATATTATAATATAGGGTGAGTCCCAAAAAATTAGCCTTTTTCGATTGCCTGAAATTTCGGACCTTCTGGCCCGATTTTTAAAAAAATTACATGTCTGGAAAGGACATGTACTTCATGTTTTTTAGAACAACTGTCAAAATTAAATGACATTTTGTAAAAATCCAAGATGGTGGAAAATTTTAAAAAGTTGTAATTTTTGACCCCCATGAAACATTTTCAAAAAATATTTTTTTTCACATCTTTATCCAATACGTACATAAAAATTATTTAATTATAAAAATCGGTAATAAAGTAAAGACGCTACAAATAATTAATTAAATTAGGTCCTATTTTTACTTAAAAACATTATCTTTAATAAGCCATCTTCAAATTTTTAAAAATCTCAAATTTGAAGTTGAATTTTTATCGGCTTTTTTAAATGCTTAAGTTCATTCAATTCGGTTTAGTCTTTGTCAAATTATAGTAAGAATAAAGACCCAGGGGGGGGGGAGGCGGTGAGGGCGATCGCCTCTCCCTTTTTCCGAGAATTTATTTAAAAATTATTATAAAAACAATAAAATTTTTGAGTTTTCCAAAGATTTTCGGGGTCGGAAGTTACATTAATTTTAGAACTTTTGCATAAAAATTGTTTTTCACTTTTACAAAATTTTTCCCTCACCCCTCCCCCCCTTTTGGGAAAGCTGCGACCGCCACTGATCAATTCTTTACCGATTTCTGCAAATGATACATTTTTGTGTTTGGGAGAAATGCATCTTTCAGCGAGCAAAATTTTTTTTGTGTCAGTGGCGTAGAGAAAAAAGTTTCATGGGGGTCCTTTTGTTTTTTAATCTTCGAATTTGGGCTGATGATGGTCAATTAACTTAAAACGTCAGGTACTTGTCAAAATAAGGTTGTAAAATATCTGTCATCTTTGAACCAAACGGCAGGAGAAAAACAGCATGTGTCCATAAGAAAAAATGAACTTGACAGTGCTCCTGTCACCTGAAGTGTCAAATCTCGAAAATGGACCTCTCATTAGGTAGATCTTAAAAAAGTGCCTATAGAAAGTTTTAAGTGTGTTTTGACAGCTTTAAGAATAAGGGCGCAGAAAAATAAAAACTAAAAATAAGATTTCGGTCTTTTTTGCCCATCTCTGGAACTACCCGGAATTTTTAAACTTTTTTTTTTGGTTTTGAGCAAAGCGTCAAATTACGAAACTTTGCCCTATTTTATACCTTTTCGTATCTCCTACCGTTAAGGAGATCCCCATGGTGAGCATCGAATTTGGATCACCCTATATATTGGTCATTCTAAAAAAAAATCCATTTTTAATGATTTCAACATCCTTTTAAGCAAATTATAAAATTTAAGTATAAAATAATGTAATTTTAATCTCTTTTGTTAACGACTAAATAGATATAATTAAATTTAACTAATGTTGTTTTTGTAACAGAAAAAAATTGTCTCACACATAGGGCGGATCCAGATGGTACACAGGGTGTTCCAAATTTGATGCTCACCATGGGAATGTCCTAAACGGTGGTGAGATACGAATAAAAAAACCGAAATTTTAATTTTTAGTTTTTATTTTTCTGCGACTGTATTCTTAAAGCGGTCAAAAAACGATTCAAAATTTCTACAGGCACTTTTGTAAGATCTACCAAATGACAGGCCCGTTTTTTGGTTTTGACATTTCGGTGTGACAGGAGCATTGTGAAGTTCATTTTTTCTTATGGACACGTGCTTTTTTTCCCGCTGTTTGGTTCATAAATGATAAAGATAATATTGTTTAACCTTATTTTGACAATTCACTTGACGCTTTGGGTTAATTGACCATCATCAGCCCAAAAACGGCTTGCAGTACCTTTTTTGACATTTTGAAAATGATGTTTTTTTTTTGGTGTTTTGTTTTAACATTTTGAAAACACTGATTTTACCTGTCATATGATTATGTCAGTGAGTAATTTATAAACAAGAATTTTATCATTTAAAAGAAAGTAAAAACATATTTTTCAAATATTGGGCATTTTGTTAAAACAAAACGTCAAAAAAACTGTTATTTTTAAAATGTCACAAAAGGTACCTACTGTAAGCGAATTTCCATAATATCTTGAAAATAGAATTTGGGCTGATTATGATCAATTGACCCAAAGCGTCGGGTGACTTGTCAAAAATGAACTTTGACAGTGCTCCAGGGCCCGTATTCTTGACGGTCTCTGAGGTGAGTAGTCACTGGTGAGTATTTACCTCTTTCACTTTTCACATGGTTCAAAGTAGGTAAGAAGTGAGAAATTTATTCACACTCATAGGCACGGGTGTCAAGAATACAGGCACTGTAACACTGAAATGGCAAATCTCAAAAACGAACCAGTCATTAGGTAGGTCCTAAAAAAAAAGAAAAAAATTAAAACTAGAAATTAAATTTTCTTTTTGCCAGAACTACCCAAATTTTGCAAACTTTTTTTTAGTTTTGAGCAAAGCATGAAATTGCGCAACTTTGCCCTAATTTTCGTATTTCGTATCTCCCTCCATAGTGAGCATCGAATTTGGAACACCCTATGTAGCCTCAAATTGTGAGAGGGGTACTCAGATTTGAGTTAGATTTATTAGAGCTAACCGGCCATTTAAAGCGGTCGGACGGGACAAAAATGTAACCCATTACTAGAAAAACCAGCTGTTACTTCTATATGATTAAAATTATGACTATATTTTCTAATAAATAATTTCCTAAAACCATAGGTTAACCAGAGCTTATAGGGTGAACCTTTAAACTTTGGAGTGGACGGGACAAGAAAAACCAAAACTTAATTTTAGTAAACTCTTACTTTTATACATTTCAATTTTTTTGAAAAATGCTTTATCAAGGCTTTTCCATCCTAAACAAAAGGCATTCGAATTAAAGGAGAAAGCATGTTGTTAACATTTTTGTTAAAAATTATTGTGAACCATGAACCAGTAAAGCTTTTCTTTTGGGTTGGACGGGACAAAAAATACAATAATTGAAAACATATTATTTGGTTTAGGTCAGAAACTGTTATTTGTATATTTCGGTTTTTTTACATACCAAGAAAAAGTGTTAAAGTGGTGTTAGGATTTGGAGTTATTTCAAGATTTTTAACAAAAACCAGTAGATTGTTAAAGCGTTTTTCTTCTTTTTTAATAAAATTACATTTGCTTTAAAAGGCCCTAACTTCAAATAATTGCTTTTTTGTGTATTATTTTGATTTTTTTTAAATCTATACCAACCATGTTATTTTACATATTTTGAAAGCAGGGCTAAATCGATTTCTTTTGAAGTCTACTTCGTAATTTCGGGGAAGGGGCAGGGAAGGTTTTTAAAGAGCTTCTTAAAACCAAATATATGTATAAATATATTGTGATTTAAAAAAAAATATGACGGTGGTACCTGCTGAAATTTTCTGATCGAATCTCATTAAAAAAATGATAGAATTCTTGTATGATTTTTTATCGGGTTTTGGGTCGGTTTTGGAACAGATTTCGAGGAGATCCTAGAAGATTTTATTAGGTCTATGAGTTTATGATTTTTGAAGGAGATTATATGAGTTGTTATGGGATTGGTTTTTAGAAGATTTGAGGAGGTTTTATCGTTATGGTGATTTTAGAAGATCCTATGGGCGAGGAGATTTTATCGGGTTTTGGGTCGGTTTTGGAACAGATTTTGATGAGATCCTAGGATATTTTATTAGGTCTATGGGTCTATGATTTTGGAGATTATATGAGTAGTTATGGGATTGGTTTCTAGAAGATTTGAGGAGCATTTATCGTTATGGTGATTTTAGAAGATCCTAGGGGCGAAGAGATTTTATCGGGTTTTGGGTCGCTTTTGGAACAGATTTCGATGAGATCCTAGAAGATTTTATCAAGTCTCAAAAATTTGTTTTTTGAATTAACTTACCTTAAGTATACTTTTGAAATCATTGTTATACTGATAGAATCTCAAAAAATTACATCCTAGAAACATATTCAACAAGAATCCATAGAAAGTTCTCCAAAATCATTCCTTATAGAATCTCCTACAATCACGATACTGATAGAATCTCATCAAATATCCTAGAAACTGATCCCACAAGAACCCATAAAAATTTCTCCAAAATACTTGCTTAAAGGAACTCGTAGAATCGCGATACTGATAGAATCTCATCAAATATCGTAGAAACCGATCCCACAGGAACCCATAAAAACTAGAAGATTATAAAATATTATAGAAACAAATATTGGCCTTCTCATTGAATCTTATAGAAACATGATAAAAACTTCTCCGTTGTGGATGAGATTTGAGGTGAAAATTCCAGCAGGGTATACACTAAATAAATGGGTGCTAGGTCAGTGGCAATAACGAGAAGGATTGCCCCTAAATTTATTTGAGGCAAAAAAATAAATGTTTTACACGAAATAATAAGTAAATTGAATAAAGCATGGTCTAAATAAAATCAAATTAACATTGACTCAAGTTAAACATTACGTTGTACATGTTGCAAGTGTTATTATTACTACCTATCTCAAATACAGGCAAAATTACATAAATATAGGTACAAACAACTTGTATCTTGACTTTCATATTCTAGAACTATTCTGTGGTCGCCAAGACACACTTCTTTTGCTCGCTCTTGCCTTAAAAATTTTGCAACTACAAATCGTAATTGACTTCTTTGGTCTAAGATACAAAAGGAGACTCTTTATTTTTCGCGCAACTATAAAAGTAAATCATTCAAAAATTAAACTGCTTATAATGTCTTTTAAAATACTGAATTATAATATTTAAAATTAAGACAAAAAAACACAGAAAACATGTTTTTTGACAAAACATAAGAGTAGATATTCTTTTCTGTCAGTGACATTAACTCAGGAAATATCGAAGTGACATTAAAAACGGGTCATGTGATGTGATATCCATACTTTTTGAAGTCAAAAAAACATCAGAATTGACTGAACCATAGAGAAAACCATAATAAAGAGAGGTTTCGATTCAATGGTGGGAATCTGGCAACAAGTTTGGCTCGATGCTGACGCCTCCATTGAGAGCGTAGAGAAACAAAAGTCGTTTTTTATGGTGGGTTTTTTAAAATTTTGTTGTAGGGTCACTGCATCGCGAAAACTGTGAAAGCAGACACAGTTTTCGTGATGCAGTGACCCTATTTTGTTTTAAGAAATAATGCCTTCCTTAAACCAAACTAAAACTATAAAAATAAAGATATACAATTTAGCAAATAAAATTGTTTTACGGAACATATTTGTGATGTATAGGGAAAAGGGTGAGGGAATAAATCGGAAAAAAGTTTTTCCTCGACCAGGATTTGAACATTTTGTAAAATTGTTTTATTTTAAAAGATTCTTTTGTGCTCTTTATTTATAGTTTTAGTTTGGTTTGTAAGGGTATTGTTTTTTTTGATTTGCTATCAGAATTAACTATTCTTTTTTTTTGGTACAAGAAATCTTTACATTTATTCTATAAATAACAAAATAGTTCCGCAACGAAAAATTAGTAAAACTTTGCTCAATTACGAGTTAATTTTCTTCAATTTTGAGTGAAATATTTTTTTTTGTCTCAAGTTTGAGCAAAATTGAGGTAAACCCGTAATTGAGTAAATTAAGTTTTACTACTCAGTTTTACCGTATAATAGATTTTCAGAAAACGTAAGGAAATGAGGAGGAAAATTACACTGAAAAAAAGGATTTTTTTTTCAAAAGAGTGCTCGGTGCAACCTCCCAGGACTTCTTGGTTTAAAGACGGTATTTCTTTGATACAAGACAAAAACTACTTATTGTACTAATGACATCTGCTAAACGCTGAAATATTAAATGCACTCAGTTTGTACGCCTCTGCAATAAGGAATGACCATATTTTGTTATAAAAAAACAGTCAATCGAATACCAATACACATTTAACAGAAAATAAACCAGAGGTTGTTAACTCCTAAGTTTTCCAAATTCTATAAAACAAACTTAGCTTTTATTGATTCTTGAGGGCAGTAGGCACTTCCATAATCTCTGCTTTCATATAACAAAAACTTATTTTATGACAAACTAAATAATAAAAAGTCAAAAATCTATGACGTTTTGTTGATTTATAGAACTTTTTGAAAACTGTTCACGTCGCGCCTTGTCAATATAGTTTCAAAAACACCAGCGCCTCCATGCGTTACATATCGACTCCGTAACACTCAGGGGGCTGATTCTTGAATGTCGTAGGAAAGATAACACGGGAACGGTCCTCTTCCTGATATCGACCAATAATAGGCTTTGAAGCGATCACGAGTTATCCGAAACCTATCCGACTAGGACGGAACCTCACCCGATTGCCGTGTATCGAAGGAACTTTCCTACACTTTCGTACACCTGCCCCCGGACTAGGTGAACGAGCGCCTTTGAAAAACGAAAATCCGGTCAGCTTTGCCCAATCACCATGCAAGCTCGGCAGCTTCTGAGCCTTCTTATTGGTCGAAACGAAGGATGTGAACGTTCCCGTGCGACCTTTCCTACGAAATTCAAGAATAAGCCCCGTGTTTCCCTATACTTTGAACTATCTCTTTATTTTTTTTTTATCTCTGGACTGAACTGAAAAATGTGCTCCGAGCTGTGTTTTTTACTAAATGTGCCTTCCATTCAAAGTTCAGCCAATTCTAATGTTTATTTGACTCCAAAAAGTATGGATTTCACATGACCCGTTTTGAATGTCATTTCGACATTTCCTGAGCTAAGGTCACTGACTGAAAAAAAAAAAGAATCTACTATTAGTAAACCAACAACTAAATGGTTTGAAAACCAGCCAGATATTTACTAAAAGAGGATGCCCGGAAAGTAAGGTTGGGGGTTACTGTTTGTCTATACAACGATTGTTTACTATTTGCTCCAGTACAACAAATTGTGTATAGAATATACAATTTTGGTATTTTTGATAAGAAAAATTGTATATCCTGTAACAACTTGGATGTACTGGAGCAAATAGTAAACAACCGTTGTATAAAAGTCAATTTCTTTTTTCTCAGTGCAGTATAAAACTCTCCATACTTTTGTTTCTTCTTGCTTGTTAATGTTGATGAAATCTTGTAAAATATTTGCTTGCGATAGTTGCCAAATCGTTTAAAAAATTATACTATATCCAGTGGCGTGGCCAAGGGAGGGGAGCTTCTGGAGTAAACCCCTCCCCAGAGGGTCCAACTCAATCTATAACAACAAGTTAATAATATAAATAACCCCATAAAAGCGTCAACCAACTTCCTAAATAGTTGCTTACAACAAACATTCCACTCAAATCATTTTTAATGTCAATAGCACCATCTACGAAAGCAAGATGCAAATAAAAATCGCGCCAATATTGCACGACTGCAAAGATAAATCTTTTGGCGCCACCTACTTCTGCTCTATTCGCTATGCAAATTGCACACTGGCGACGCTTTGGAACGCTTATTTGACAATTCGTAGTGGTGGGAGTAATTACTGCGTCTGCGCAATAGCTACGTCATGCCGTCGTGGTAATTAATCACTACCACTACCAGTGGCGGTCCCAGCCATTTGAAAAGGGAAGGGGGCGGTTTCGATACGAAAAAAAAAAGAATAAAAACTTAGTAACTAATCATAAATATTAACGGTATTATAGCACCGCAGGCGAAAATTTTTAAGAAAATTGCTCTAGAAAATGCTTTTTTTGATTCGAAATTAAACTAAAATTGTGAATATATCAATGGTTTCAAAGCGCAGCAGGCGAAAATTTTTAAGAAAATGACCCTACAAATGCCATTTTTAACACAAAATTAAACTAATACCTTAAATATCAAAGGTGTTATAGCGCCGCAATTAATGCCCTACTCTTGATTTTCTAAATGTTTTCATAAAAAATTTAAAGCCAGGTTAAAAAAAAACCTAATAGCTAATACTTTTTTTTGAGGTTTAAAAAGATTTTTGTTGAAACATTATACCTTTTATATCGAATATCTTAAACATGCCTATCTCAAAAAAAAATCATTTCCAGTTTTTTTGGCAAACCGGTCAATGACTCGCTTAATGTCAATTTCAATATGTCTGTTGATATGCAGCAACGCTAAGCCCATCAGACGAACTTCCATCATAGTGTTTTTAAGTTACTCATGTTTTCAATGAGACATGAGAAGCTTCTTCCTAACATAAGGTTGAAAAAGATTGAAAAAACACTAAGTGTTTAAAGTTGTGTTAACCAATTTGAAAAAAACTGTGGGAATAAACAATTAAGACAACTTTAAACACTTAGTGTTTTTTCCAATCTTCTTCAACCTTATGTTAAACTTTACCCCACGTGGATACCTTACAAGAAGCTTCTTTCTGACTAGGCATTACTTACTGGCAAACATGCAAGAATGTTCTAATCAACGGAAAAATATTGCCACACTTGTTTATTGTCTCGAAAACGTTATCAGGTATGTTTTGATTTAAGCTTTTGCCTACTTCTGACCAATATTGTTTCCAAATGCTGACTTCTCCCAATAAAAGTTCAAGAATTTGTGTTTTGGATTAATAAAACAGTTTATAGTATTCAGAAACGACTTTAGTTAATTTTGCCTTGATTTTGGCTTCATGTTAAACTTGGTATGAATATGTTCAGGTCAAAAATACTTTTTTTTATGTCCGAATTGATTTTGTCTAAAACTTGTTTGTAAATAGAAACTCTATAATACTGTTCTGTATTTTTAACGGTTTTCGCGGTAAGTTCGTCATGGGTTTGTATATTCTGGGTCTGACGGATTGAAGGTCAAACTGTCCCAAATATTGTGGAGGGATTCTAGAATGAATTTAAAGGAACTTTCTGCAATTTCTCGTTTTTTCTTCTTCAGGGTTATTAACACCAGCATCTTTGTTGTTATTGTCTACTTTTTTCTGGAGCAGTATCAGTTGGGGGGGGGGGCGATTGCCCCCCCCAACTGAGACCGCCACTGCCACTGCCGTACGAATCCATTTCGTTGTGGTTATTTTTTTGGTTAATTTTAGAGAATTTTGGCGCAGTTTATTTTAAAAATAATAAAATATTACCAGGATCCAACATATATAACACTTATTTTGTAAAATTAAGCCCATAATTTTGTCTTTTCCCTCATCTCTAATTTTTTTACAAATGACAGATTTTAATGTCTTCCAAAAACTCTGGTAAAATCGATACGTGGTAGGCGGTCAAAGTTGTCAAAATTTTAAGCGTTCCAAAATGTTCCTACTGTTAATAGGCGTTTGGATATTTATTTTAACGTTTATTATAGGGTAAGTTTTCGGGGTAGTAATTACACCCTCCCTGGTCTTAAATTTTTTACAAAAACATTTAAAAAATCAAAAATTTTAAAACATTTCTGCACAAATTGCAAAAAAATTTTCCTGCGGCGCTGTGAAATGCAATTCATGCAATATACAATGTGGGTAACGCATGAATGACATAATTCGGAAAACTTTACGATTTTTCGAATTCCTGAAAATATAGAGGTGCTTATTTTAATTTATCATTTCAATTCAGACATGACATGACGAAATAGCCACCCCCTTTCAGAGCCGATTTCTGCCTGCGCCACTGCTATATTGCTGTAACAGAAACTTATCAAGTCTTGTAAAATATTTAATTATGTAATACTCGTGAGCAATAGAAAAATGAAAGTCTCCATACTTTTCTTTCTTATTAAATCTTGTAGAAATCTTTTGCTTGTTAACCTATTGTCAAAACTTGTAGAAATAAGAACGTTATCTGCTAATAAAATCAAGTAAATAGTTAAGCTCGATCATATAACCTGATCATACTACCCAGGTAAAAAATCGCATAGGTACTTATAAAGGTTGGTGAGTTTTTACAATGTTTCATAGGGTTTTTTAAGATTCTACGAGCAAGTCTTCCTTGTAAAAACTGATAGAAAAAATCTGTACTTTATGAGATTTGACTTGGTTTTGACAAGTTTACATTATAAAATCTGGTAAAACTTTTCTGTCAAATTTGACGCGTTCTTTTTTGGGTAATGACAGTATTTTAAATAGAAACTGGTATCTTTTATTTCTCTCACTTTCATCAAATCATGTTATTAATATAATTTTCGAAGGAATCAACGGCGTCGACCAATAGGATCTGTGCTGTTCAGGGAGATAATGATTTTCTCCCTGATTTCAAGAATAGCTATTCCCAAGGACCGATATAATCTACATTGGTCCCATCACTTAAAAATTTAAATTTTAAATATTATAGAATCTCTTGCACATTTTGAGATGTTATATAAAATTGTTTCAGCGATCTAACGATCTTTGCCTCATAGAATCTAATGTTATCAATTCAAAGTCAGATTTTTGGCAGGGAATCATTTTTCTAGTATTAATTATTATTTTCTTCGAAAGAAAAATTAGTTAAGGGTTTGCACTTTTGAATCGTAACAACTCCTTCCCCCCACTCATAAAGGTGATACAATTTTTGGAAGATAAGGTATTCTTTTGAAAAATGGTTTGTGGAAATCTAACTACGTTTCTACAGCGGCGTTTGCAGGGGGGGCTTAGGGGCTCTACTACCTCCCCCCAAGAGCCACTGAAAATCGGCTCCAATAGAATAGGTTGAAAATTTGCCAAAAATTGCCAATAAAATGGTATAATATGAGACTATTCGGTTACTCAAGACTCTCAAACCGCTCTTCCCAGGAACAATTTCTGCATACGCCACTGCTCTGTATTTGTAATTTCGAAACTTCTGTTTTTTTTATACTTAGTAGACAAAAAATAGTGAGTATGAAGAAATATGCAGTAAAATGGCACATTCTAATATTATGAAAATTATTGATTTTTATTTTGCCAAAAAGGTGTTTAAAAATAACGACAATAAATTTACATTTATAACCATCTTGTAAGTTCTAAATAATTAATTTAAATGCCTCCTCATTAATATGATTTGATGATAAACAAATTTTAATAATAAATAGTATTTTTAATGTTCGTGGCCATAAAATTTAACAGAAAAACATATATATTATTACTTATAGAGATGGTCATAAAAATTGATTTAATATAGGTATACGTAGGTATATTAATATGGAAATTTTTAATATTTACATCATTTAAATATTCAGACTTTTTCCAAAACAGCTAACAGCTTATTACACATTATTATTCTACCAATTTTAACTCTCTGCGTCGCTATTTTTCGTTAGAATTTTAAAATTACATATTTTTTTTTACTTTGGCCTGCGGTATCTGTTTTTTTGTCAACATTTTAGGTGATTTTTTAACAAATGTCTGCTTCTATGTATTTTTTTCACTTTCACACACAATCGACTATGGGGGGGGGTTCATCATTTATTAAAAATCAACTACTTACCTATGACAAATTTTTAAAAATTAGGTAGTTGCTTATTGCTTGACCTCTTGAACTGAAGGGAGAGTAGAGGGGCAGTTTAATAGGTGTTGAGTTAGTGTATACGGAACAAAATAACTTATTTTAAAAGCAAGTCTCATCTAGTCTCATTTACAGATTTTTTTGAGAATTAACCCTGAAATGCGCCGCATGCAAAAATTAAAAAAAAAAAACACTAAAATGCTATTTTTTACGCGTCTCAAGTATTGTTGACAAAAAAATTGCTTAAAATTAAACAAAATTGTAACAATATGGTATAGCGCCGCAGGCGAAAATTGCCAAAAAAACAAAAAAAATCTTTAAAAATTTTGATCTCTTAGGTTTTTTGTAAAATATTTTTTTTTAAAGTAGATTGGGTTGGATACCAAGAAGGGGGGGTTGCGGTGGTATATAAAGATTTGTTGCCAAATCATAAATGCACCGCAGATGAAAATTTAAAAAAAAATTATACTAACAATACCATTTGTTACACGTTTTGAATTCTGATATAAATTCCTTAGAAATAAAGTAAAATTATAACAATTAATGACGACTTAGGATGGAGTAGTAAATTGTCAATCAGACAACCATTTTTTGTCCAAAACTGCCCGCATTGTGCATGGACCATTTATGGACATCCATTGGACAAAGGTTTTTCCTGATACAGTGGACAAATGACTTCCAATTTTGATCCATAAAGAACTGCTTTTTTTCAGTTAGTTTTTGGATATGCAATGGATAACGATTTTTCTTGGTCCATTAGACCAAAAATAAACTCTGTCCGGCGGACGTTCAACATTAAACATTTATCAAAAAAATCTATGTCAATTGGGCTTGGCCTAGTTGGCACAATAATGAATCATGTTTTTTCTTATTCATTATAATCAACAATATCATTTCTCTCATATCTAGCCGAATCATTTAAGTAAGTATTTTTCATTATTGTGGATTAATTGGTATTTTAGTATTTTAATACCCATCCTTTGATAGGTACTCCATCCGCAAGGATCGACAATCAGACTTATGATGTTGGAGTGGTTCAAATATATAGGTACCTATATACTTATATATTGAAAATATCGCCGCTTTTGACAAAACTGTCCACTGGATATCCATTGGAACAAATAAGTATATCCAGTGTACTAAGAAAATTAGACCAACGGATATACATTGTAATTATTAATTTTTTCCAACAGTGAACCATAAAGATACTTTTTGGATAGCCAATGGATAACTCTTGGACAGAATTTCGTCCACTGGATAACCAATGGATTTAGTATAGTGGTACAAAAGTAAAAATATTGAAACTTTTAGACTTGCCTTGGACAATATTTCCTACAGATTTGGTTGTCCAATGGACTGCTGTATTGTCCAGAAAGCTCTCTCCACTGGACATCCTTGGGACAGAGTTGTGCTGTCTGGGAAAGGGTCAAAAAAGTGGGGGAGCTATAGCTCTCCCTCGGGCCTTTGATCATGATTAATTTATTGTAGATTGGGTTGGACCTTCTGGGGGGGTGTTTTAACCCCTCAACCCCCCCCTGCTTGGAAAATAATAATTAACGACCCCACATGGCACATTGCAAAATAACGTGATTTAAACTGGGAAAACACGTGATTTTGAGAAAAAAACGTTAGAACGCCACCTATTAAATCAAGCATGATTTCCTCTGTCTAAATAACGTTATATATTTTGAACTGTGTTAAGTGGGACTGTTTATTTACAAACTTGGCACACATCCGACCAAACCAAAACAATAAGCGGCTATGAGTTTGATATGGTTCTAGACGTTAGGCGGGTTAGTTACCGTGCTTAAATGAACAAGAAAGCGTTGCGTGACTGGGGCTGGGTGCTTATTCTTGAAAGTAAGAGAAGGAAGCTCTCCCGGAGATTATACTAGAGAGTGACAAAAAAAGTACTAAAATTAAAATTAATAACGAATTTTAAAAGTTTATTCTACTCCCTGGCTAGGTTCTCTTACGTTGAACTAGGAAAACGCAGCATTCCCTCGATATATGACTTGATTTTGACTACTTCCTAATTCGCTCCCCGGGATAATTATGCTCCATACACCTCCCCGACAGTCAAGAATAAGCACCCTGATGGATTCTCGAGCTATGAACATGCACGTGCATTGAATGTCAAGTGTTCGCCCCTACCTTCCGTGAAAACGCGGCGAATCGAACTTTTTTTTTCGTTGGCCTTGCCCAAGCTCAATACCGTTTTTTTTGGGAACTGCCTGATACCGTAATAGCACAGGATATTCCAGGGATAACCCAGTAAGGTGCTGTGAATGTCTGAATATTCTGGCACATTCACAGTATATTCATAGGATGTTCCAAAAACGTGCTCTGAATAACTTTCAGCACATGAACAGCACATTCTCAGAATATCCTACCTAGTACATTCAGTGAACATTCTACGCAGGATATTCCAGGAATGTTCTATGAAAATCCGTAAAATGTCCTTTTTTGGACATTGACAGCACATTTAAAAAACATTCCTAGGATATCCTGGACAGTACATTCAGTGAATATTCCATGCAGAATACTCCCTAAATGTTCTGCTAAAGTCCGGAAAAATACCCTTCCTCTTGGATATTGACAGCAAATTGAAAATACGTTCCCTGGATATCCTGGATAAAACATTACATTAACAAAATATCACACAATATTGTAACGTTTTTTATTCTAACAGCTGCGTTAAAGACATTTTTCGGGATATTTTTATGTGTCGCTGCAAGTTTTCTTTTTATTAAAAAAAAATCTCTATTTTTAATTACAAGAAAAAACCATTTTGTTGGCCTAAAAAAATATCATCAAATCATGCCATGGAAGGAAATAATATTTTTCTATCTACAATCATGCTTACGCAGCAGAATTTAAGATTCTATTTTGTTCATAAAGCTTGTTGGGGTAGGCTAATATTTATTTCCAATAAAAAAATAATTATGAAATCGGTTGAACCGTTCGGGAGGTATCCGACATAGAACAAATAACATAATCCCCTTCCACTACCATTTGGGAGGATTCGGGGAGGGGGTAATATTTTTATCCAATAAAAAACAAATTATGAAAATCCGTTGAGACGTTCGCGAGTTATCCTGCATTGAAACGTAATTCCCTTCCACTAGCGTTTGGGAGGATTCGGGAAGGGGGGTAATATTTTTATCAGGAGTGATCGTGATTTTATGTAAAAAAAAAAACAACTCACGGTGCTCTTCTAACAGAAAACAATGTCCAAAAGGTTATACGCACCCCGCTAATATATAACTTCTCCCATAAAAGGTTAAGTCGTTGGAAAAGTGTTATTTAAATTATTTTAGGGTGTTTTGTGAGAGAACATATTTTTTCAAGCTCATAAATGTGCTATGAAAATCAGACGAAAATATTCTATAAATGTTCTACCAGAATGTTTTAGGAATATCAAAACTGCGGACACAGAATATTCCTTGAACATTCCTGGTATGCTTAAAGGATTTGAATGTTCTATTCCCTGAATGTTCCCAATATCCTAGCTGAACATTCAGCGAATGGTTGGGGAATATTTTTGTGCTATTAGGGTGACACCAATAATAAGCTGTTAGCACTTCCAACATTCCTATTTTAATTGTATTATTGTGCTGCAAAACTTATTGGCTTTAAAAAAGCAAACAAAGAAGTAAAATTTGCAAAAACTAACCTCAAAATACATCAGGCAAATGTCAAAAGTTCAAATCGTGTTCAAAACGTGTTTAAATAGCTTCATGAAAACCGAAATGTGTATCGTATTAAAATTGTATTCAGTTTCACGTGAAAATGTAGTATTTAATTAGTTCATCCAAGGGTCAGGTCAGAAATATTTTGACTTTAATTAAAAAATGCACTTACGTGTACCCCGCCAAGATGTTAAGGAGAGTGCTTTTGCCAGCTCCAGAGGGACCCATTATGGCCGTTAGCTCTCCCGAGCGAAATTTCCCGTTTATGGACTTTAAAAGCTGCCTCCATCCTGTAAGAAAAAATAAATAAGCTAATCTTAATAGTAGGAGGTCAGAAAAGGCTTAAATTGGGGCAAAGTTGCGCCACTTGATTCTTTGCACAAAACTAAAAAATAATATATTACATAACGAGAGAAGAAAGTGACATATTTCACACGAGCTTGAATGTTGTGAACGAGGCGCTAGCCGAGTGAAACAACACGGGAGTGTAAGAAAGTTACTTTCTATCGAGTTGTGTTTTCCTACGATCACTTTAGGATTTAATTCGTATTTTTTATTATTATTAAATTTTTTCATTTTCATCTCAAGAGAAGAAAGTATGTTCTTCTCTAGGGACGAAATTAAATGGTTTCGGTCTATATAGAGACGAAAATAAAATTGATATGCGTGTGAACTATAAAACTTTCTGAGGCGTTAAAGAGTGCAGATTTGGTTACTTTCGTGTGTGGTCGTAGGGAAAAAAGTTTACAAAATCCGGTTAGTTCCGGAGCGAAAAAGTTTTATTTTCAGTTTTTATTCTTCTGCGCCTTTCTTAATTAAAGCTGTCAAAAAATGCTTAAAACTTTCTACAGGCACTTTTTTAGGATCTACCTAATGATACATCCGTTTTGAGATTTAACATTTCAGTGTTACAGGAGAACTGTCAAGTTCATTTTATCTTATAGACACGTGCTTTTTTTCTGCCGCCATTTGGTTCATGAAGGAAGACAGATAATATTTTGCAACCTTATTTTGACAGCTAGGTCACCTGACGTTTTGGTTTTATTGACCATCACCATCATCAGCAAATTCTTCATGAACCAAACGGCAGGAGAAAAAAAACCACGTGGCCATAAGAAAAAATGAACTTGACAGTGCTCCTGTCATCACTAGGTAGATCTTAAAAAAGTGCATGTGAAAACCGTGTTCCCACTATAGCTGATACGGTTCGTGAGTAGGGATTTTTTAGTTTAACCCCCCTTTCTACCTCTCCCTTTTCGACCCCCCAATCCCATCAAAAACTAATAAACTAAAGAAAGCCAGGTCTCTTTTGACCTAAATAATTTATTCTTAGAAGAAATAAAAAAAGTTTTTTTGCCGATCCCGATCCCTTAGATACTTCAGGTATATGCATGGATGGATGGCTGGATGGATGCATGGATCCTTCACTCTTAGATCGCCTTTAAAATTAAGGGACCGTCCAATATTCATTTACCCCCTTCCCTTCTACATACATTTTTCAAAATTTCTGAATTAGGTATAGGCCCTGATGGCGTGGGTTCAAACAGCGCGCAGTCTTAAAACACTTTTTTTTTAAAAGTGTTCGACCTTGGATAAAACTTAATAGGCTAAAAAACCATGGAAGAGTGTAAAAGGTAACTTATTTAGTGTAGGGGCATATTTCGATAATTTCTATCCCGTAGGATTTTTAATGAAGGAGTTTTGTGACTATGTGGTATTAGTCGCACAATCAAATTTTATCGGGTTGATATGACGACATCTTTCAAGATGGCAGCCAAAAATAATAAAAAATACAACTTGATTCCATATACCTTGAGGACGAGGATTCAAAAAAAATTACTTTCAAGATCATCCGATCTTAAATGACCTTGAAAATCGCAAAGAACCAGATTTTCTCTTCAAAAAATCTTAATAATTCGACGTTTTGTCAGACCAACTTCAAATGTACCTTAAACTATTAGGCATGTATGCCAAATTGGATCCTTAGAGTTTGATGCAGTTTAAAGCTTTATGACCTTGAAAAATACCCCAGCAAAATTAACAAATTGCAAAAATAATATACTAAAAGGCGCTTTTTATCAATTATTAAAGCCAAGAGAACCAACTTTTGTAACAAAGATAAGAAAAGCAAGTCCAACAATTTAGTTAAAAAAAATTGTTCAGCTATGGCGCGTTTCAATGTGGCAGCCGATATATCAAAATGGCGACCTATACCCATATTTTATTTTATCAAATTTCGTAAAAAAGTAAAAATGAGGTGGTCATCAATTCTTGTTGACTTATCTCCGCTTACTATAAAAAAAAGTTTAGTTGATGCATGACCTTGAAAATAACATGTAAAATTGGAAAATTAGCTTTTTGTAGTGTTTTCTCCAATTTTCCACTACACAAAAACTTTAAGTGTCAGAGAAGAATTTAACATCTTACACATAAATAAACACTTCATTTTAAACCTCCCTACCATTTTTTTTTATCTGGCGTCCCAGATGTTTATGCTATACCCGGTAAAAATGACCTATATGCCTGTTGTTTTTATTATGTTTCGGAACTGTGAATTTTATGTTCTACTCACTTGTCTGGCCAACAAAGTCATTTAAATTACCTATTAAGAGAGTTAGCAGAAGTTAGATATACATTTTCCAAAATGGCGGTCGAAATGACTTTACCTGTTTATTAGCATCCATAATAAAATTCTCAAGGATTAGGATTTAACAGCTATTTATTCAGACATTTACGTGTCACCGGGTGTTTTGTTCGCATCCGTGTAAAAGAGACGACACGATTATACTCGATTCGATATCACTTGAAGACAAGGATTCCAAAAAATTCACTTTCAAGGTATGTATTATGGCTTTGAAAATCGCAACAAAAAAGATTTTTGCCATTTTCTCTTCAAAAAATCTTAATAATTCGACGTTTTTCAGAACAACTTCTAATGTACCTTAAACTATTAGACTTTCATGCAGTTTGAAGCTTCATGATCTTGAAAAATACCCCAGTAAAATTAACAAATTGCAAAAATACTAAAGGGCGCTATTCATCAACTATTAAAGCGAAGGGAACCAAATTTGGTAACAAAGATAAGAAGGTCAAGTCCAACAATTTTATTTAAAAAATATTGGTTAAGCTATGACGCGTTGCAATATGGCGGCTGATATATCAAAACGTCGAATTATTAAGATTTATTAAAGAGAAAATGGAAAAAATCTTGTTTTATGCAATTTTAAAGGTCATTTAAGGTAGGATGACCTTAAAGGTAAATGTTTTTAAATCCTCGTTCTCGAATTATAAGGAATCGAGTATAATGGTGCCCCGGTTGTATTGTTAAGATTTTTGGCCGCCATCTTGAATTTTATTATCAATGTTAATAAGCAAGTTTAGTCATGCCCTAATGGCATCTAAAACACTTGGTTCAGAATATGGTAATATATATCTAACTATTGCTAACTCTCCGATAGGTAATTTAAATGACGTTGTTGGCTAGCCAAGTGAGTAAAACATAGAATTCACAGTTCCGAAACTTAATAAAACAGGCATATAGGTCATTTTTACCGAGGTATAGCATAAACATCTGGGACGCCTGATCAAAAAAAATAGTAGTAGGTTTAAAATTAAGTGTTTGTTTATGGCTAAGATGTTAATTTTATCTCCGGCACTTAAAGTTTTTGCGTAGTGGTAAATTGGAAAAAACACTACAAAAAGCTGGTTTTTAAATTATACATGGTATTTTCAAGGTCAATCAAGGTCATGCATCAACTAGAATTTTTTTTCATAGTAAGCGAAGATTAGTCAACAAGAATTGATGGCCACCTTGTCATTTTTGCTTTTTACGAAATTGGATAAAATAAAATGTGGTTAGAGGTCGCCATTTTGTTATATCAGCCGCCATAGTGAAACGCGCCATAGCTGAACAAAATTAGTTTAACAAAATTTTTGAACTTGACCTTCTTATCTTTGTTACAATTTGGTCCTCTTCGCTTTAATATAGTTGATGAGTATTAGTATGTTATTTTTGCAATGTGTTAATTTTGCTGGGGTATTTTTTAAAGTAATGAAGCTTCAAACTGCATTAAACTCTAAGGATCCAATTTGGCATATCCGCCTAATAGTGTGAGGTACATTTGAAGTTGGTCTGACTGGCGAATTATTAAGATTTTTTGAAGAGAAAATGGCAAAAACCTGAATTTTTGCGATTTTCAAGGTTATTTATGGTTGGATGACCTTGAAAGTGAATTTTTTGGAATCCTTGTCCTCGAATTATATCGAATCGAGTATAATCATGCCCCGTTTGCGAAAGTTGTATTTTTTATGATTTTTGGCCGCCATCTTGAAAGATGACGTCATATCAACACGGATGCGAACAAAACACCCGGTAAAACTTGATTGTGTGACTAAAGAGCTATCAATCCCACATAGTCACGAAACTCCTTCATTAAAAATCCCACGGACTTACACATGCCCCTTCACTACTTGCTCCTACACGCCGGTAACCAGGCCGGATGGCGTCGGTATCCCGTGGAGGCGGCCTTAGTTATACACACTCCCCAGTCGGTAGACGTTTGAAGGACAAAAAGACCAGATAAAAAAATACCTGGTCTTTGGTTCGAAGGTAGTTGATGACACTTCCGATTAAGTTAAAAATGCCTGCGGGATTAAAAAAAGTGACGGTAAACAAAAGAGAAACAACAACAACCACAACAACTATCTATACACAAAAAAAAGTAAAATAAAAACGCACCACTGAAAAAAGAAGCCTAATCGTTACGTAACGCGACCCAAGATCGCCCCTTCCCCTCCTCATTGTAACGCTGAGATTTTCCTTCTTCATATGGGCGTTAGGTATCCGAGTAGCAGTGGCGTAGGAAGAAATTGTGTTATTAATGATTTTTGCGGAAAATGCAACCTTTAGTGGCTCTATATAGACGTATAATTTATTTAGTGAGGTATACCTATACCTATATAAATATACGAAATTTCTCCTTTAATTAGTTTACATACAAAGCAGGAAGAATAAAATAAATAGCATCAAAATGCCAGCATATCCGCAATCAAACTGTTTACGGCAAATTGTCGTCCACTTTCACTATACGAATTTGCGATATATATTTGCGGTAAAAATGTACCTACCCAATCATTAAATAAGTTATGTAATCGGTTATCTCGGTTAATAAAGCAAATTTCTCCAGCTTCTACAGACCATAACAGTTTGACCTTATTTTTTATTCCATAAAAATTGTATAGTATCGATTATATTGTATTTTACATAAGTCTATTATAGCCTAGGTATATATTAGCCAATAGATCTAAATTAGCACTTATTTTTGACATATTTTTATACTTTTAATTAATTATCCTCGTCATCAACCAATTCTAATTTATTTTAACGAGATGCGTCAATTGGCATTTTTTTAAGTATAAAAAATAAAAAATTTCCCTTTATTTTAAACCGCATATTATATTTATAATAAAACATATGACACCACTCTCCAGATATTCCTAGAAATTTGAATAATTAAAATTGTTGTTTAATTTGAAACCTCATATTTATAATAAAAAATACAAAACCCACTTTCCCTAAATTTATGCAAAAAATTGTAAAACAAATTCATTACCGTCTTACTATTACGGCCCTGACTACCTACTTTTTTTCTATAAGCAACCTGACACTATCGTATTCTGTTTTCCTATGCGTACAACAAAGAACAAAACTGAACGAATGACCTTGACAGTATGTTTTGAATAACTGGACTAATCTGTGAATTGACGTTTGGTGACGTACGATGTAGTAGACTCGACGTTGCCGGAACGAAATTATTTTCCTGAAGTTTTCTTTAAGTTGGGATGGAATTTTAAGCCGCATTCTCACGAGTTCTCCTAAATTGTTTCTTCTTAAAATCCACTGCCTCACCCAAAAACGACGTTTTTTACGATTTTTGTTTGCATCACATATTTTTTTTAGTTCGTTTTGTAACAAAACTGCAACCACCTGTACACATTCCCGCAAAATTATTGAGATCGACGCCAATTTTAAACTGAACAGGGACGATCAATTTCTGTGGTAGGTGTGAACTTAACTTGATCAAGTCTTTATTCAATTTTTGTTGATCAACTAAAGTTGTTCATGTTCAACTAAACTTGAATCGTGAGAACGCCGCTTTAAACAAAAGGAAGTTCTGCTTGTAAAATGAATTTTTTTTATTTATTTTCAAAAAAATAAAAATTAGGACCTTTAAGTCCTTTTTTGTTTATAAATGCTTTGCAAACTTTGTTTAAAAAGAAATGAAGATTTTGTTTTTGTCAATTTGGGTTTAGTCAGGTTTTGTTCTTTAATAGGTAGGTATTTTATTATTATCTTCAGTTTTTACCCTTAATTTGATGTTAAGCCTCGAATATCTTGCCAATTAAATTTAAAAAAACAGTAATTACCTGATGACGCAGATACGTAAGCATTCGAAACGTTGAGAAAAGTAAAAATAAAGACTGGAAGTTCGAAACTCTAGTTTACACCCAAAAAAAAAAGTCAAACTTAAAAAGCTAGGAAATAATGGTAGGCGTACCATTGCACGCGGCAACAGGGTAAAAGTTAAACGCCTTAAATCTTTTGTTGATACAATTTTCTCGCAAAAAAATGCGTTTTTCCAAAAAATCTTCTGCTTTTCCGCTGATTTTCAAGTGTATGATGAAACTGTAGACTTTTTATTTCTGAAATATGCAAAAGTTCGCACGAAAAAGCCGCGCATTCGGCCATAAATACGAATAAAAGGGCACCCTAGGGAACAAACCTAACCTCATTTGGGCCCCCTTTTTTAATGGAATTTGGTTTTACGGGGCCCGGGGCCGCGGGGCGTACACCACTTCAAGCTGGAACTGATGGAACTGGAAAACATCGTCGCCAACACCGTCTATCTCAAAGCACGGGAAGGTGGTTCAGACACCAACAAAGGTATAGTGCGCTCAGATCTTTTAAGACTCCTAGAGCTAATTCTTTTTAGTTTAACTAAAGATGAATATATATTTTCAACTTCCTTTTAGGTAAAAGTAAAAAATGGCGAAAAATTCTCCAGTTACCGCACATATCTCAATGCCTGGACTTGGTGCACAAAATTGATCTTAGATATGACTTTGTTGTTGAACAACAACCTATTGGAAAGTTACTGTTTGCCCAGTGGTGTGACTCTAAGGTAACCTAAACTTAATAGAATTTAGGCCAGCCTAGAATTCTGTGGTGTTTGGGAGACATATTGATAGCTCCAAAAATACGCTTCGGTAATTATGCAGTATACGGTTTTCTGCCATTTTTGATTTTTTTTGAAAAATTCTTTATGGGGGCACCTTCTAGGGTCCCTAGGACCCCAAATCCGTCTGCGCCGGTTGGTTTTTTTTTTTGATTTTTTTTGTTTTTTTTTAAATTTTTTTTCACTAAAACAAACCAAACCAACACAGTCCAACCCAACCTAATCCAAACCAACCCAAAACAATTAAAAAAACACTTTACAACCCCCCCTGGGCACCCTTTTTTCTCGTTAAAAAAAAAAAAAAAAAAAATCGGGCGCAGGCGGATTTGGGGTCCTAGGGACCCTAGAAGGTGCCCCCATAAAGAATTTTTCAAAAAAAATTAAAAATGGCAGAAAACCGTATACTGCATAATTACCTACGCTTCTATAGTTAATTTCAATATAATATTTTTTTCTATATTTTCATTTGGTCTAAAATTGCTATCTGTAGCTTCACAAACTAACCCGTTATATTTTGATCCAAATGAAAATTATGGTATTTGGAGTTATCATATGTATCCCTAACACCACAGAATTAAAGTATAAAGGCTTGTTTTTTATTATTTTAACTTCCTGTAAGCAGTGTTAATTGTTTTTTAAGGGACCCCAGTATCACAAATGTCTGCTGTTTATTGACAAGGCCAGACTCACTGAGATCCAGTCTGATGAGGAACGATCTGATTTGGCCAATCAAATTAAAAAAGATATATCTGTAAATGAAGGTAGTGGAGAGATGACCCTGCTTAAAGGGTAAGTCAATATGATTTGTGTTAATACATTTCTAAATCACAAATTTTTGAATTTTAGAGTAAATTTGCCTGATTTTGAAGCTCTTAAAGAAACCTGTAGACTGACAAATGGGTCTGCTGAACTTGAAAACAAAGACATTCTTTCTCAATATGTAAATGCAGTAACAAATTATCTATCTGGAGAGCCCTTTAGTGAATTTACAAAATCCATGTATTTTCACAGATATTTACAATTTAGGTGGCTTGAAACTCAGCCCATTACTTATAAAACTTTTAGGATGTATAGAGTGTTGGGAAAAGGCGGGTTTGGTGAGGTAAATATAGTTTTTGTTTTACATAAAATGTGGATTATATTGAATATGTTATATTGCTGACTGATTTTTTTCTTGTTAGGTTTGTGCTTGTCAAGTGCGAGCCACAGGCAAAATGTATGCATGTAAAAAATTAGAAAAAAAGAGAATCAAGAAAAGAAAAGGCGAGGCAATGGTTCTGATAGAGAAGCAAATATTGGAAAAAATTAACTCTAGATTTGTTGTAAACTTGTCTTATGCTTACGAGACTAAAGATGCACTATGTTTGGTAAGGATTTTTGGTGATATTTAAATTGCTTAAAGTTATTATTAGAAAAAATTATTTTTCTTGGGTTTCCTGATAAAAAAAAACTTGTATATTTCAGGTACTTACAATAATGAATGGCGGAGACTTAAAATTTCATATTTATAATATGGGCGCAGAGCCGGGACTTGATATTACTAGAGCAAGATTTTATGCAGCCGAGGTGATTTGTGGTTTGGAACACCTGCATAGGCAAGGTAGGCTATTTGTTAATTACTTGATAACATTTTTAAAATAACAATTTACTTTTTAAGATTAACTTTGAACAATCATTTCCAATATATACATTTTTTTAATTCATACTTTTTTTTAGTATATTCTTCCACCATACATTTTGTATGCATTATTATTTTAAAGTTTCACACAATATTTTAAAGATGCAAATGTATGTACCTCCTGTTGTTTGTATACAGGGCAACCTAAAAAATAATTTAAAGCAAAAAACTAGAGTTTTATTTTCCATCCACTTTTTTGCTCTGGGCTCATTTCCAATCAAATCAACCAGAGGTGTGGCAGACCATCTCCATTTCGATAATTTTTGCTACATTTATTCTACCCATAATGGGAATGAAAAATCCCAAATTTAATTTTTTTTTGAATTAATTTTTGAAAATCAAAACAAACTCATCAAAAATATCTCGATAACTACCTAAACTTGGATGGTGGTCTATAGCTCGTTTTAAAGGTATTTTAAATACCTTTCAAATGATGTATCACATGATGTAAAATATTTTTAAAAATTTTTGACAAACCTAATTTTTTACTTTATGAAAATGGGCTTTAGAATACCTATAAAACCAGGTATTACTCTGTGTACCTGCGCATTTGGTTAAAATTGACTGTCTTTACAGGCATTTATCAAAATCTGAATATCTTGAGAACTATACATACTACAAAAGCAAGTGATAGGTTGTTTGAAAGGTATTTCAAAGGTCATTTTAATGAAGTATGTTAAAAATAATTTGAAAGGTATTTAAAATACCTTTAAAATGACCTATAAACCACCATCCAAGTTTAAGTAGTTAACGAGATATTTCAATTTCTTTGAGTACATGTTTGAGCAAAATTGGTAGTTTTTGTGATGTTCAAGAATTAATTTTAAGAAAACTAATGGTCAAAATGAGTTTGTGCATTTATAAAAAAATCATCCTGTATAATTATTTTGTTTGTGTTTTTTTTCAGTGTATTTTTCTACTTTTTTGTAAATTATATATTTTTTGATAGGTATTGTATATAGAGACTGTAAACCTGAAAATATACTATTAGACGATGCAGGACATGTAAGAATATCAGACTTGGGGCTTGCCGTAGAGATACCTGAAGGTGATTCAGTCAAAGGCCGAGTGGGTACAGTGGGCTACATGGCTCCCGAGGTAATAGACAATGAGAGGTACACCTACAGTCCGGACTGGTTTAGTTTTGGCTGTTTACTATATGAAATGATTGAAGGACAGGCCCCCTTTAGGGCTCGAAAAGAGAAAGTGAAACGTGAAGAGGTTGACAGGAGGGTTAAAAGTGATCAGGTAACAGATTTTTTTTTGATTATTAAGGGTAATAAAATTTCTAGAGGAGGGGATAGACTCTTAAATCTTTTCAATGAGTTGAGGTGGTTAATTGCAGATATTTTTATGGGGGGTTGCTCATTCCTGGGGTAATTTCTTAATTAGTATATTTTCACATGGAACTGAATATGTTTTTAATACGATTTGGTTTTCGGTTTTCTTGAAGCAATTTGGATGCGTTTTGAACATGATTTGAGTTTTGACATTTGCCTGATGCATTTTGAGGTTAGTTTTTCTCAATTTTACTTCTTTGTTTTTTTCAAACTCAATCAGTTTGTGGCACAATAATATAATTAAAATAAAGGTATGTACCTACTTTTTGCAGAAATATTGAAAGTGCTAACAGCTTATTATTGCAGAGCCATTGAAAAAAATAGTTCGCCATGTTTTTATGGAAAGTTTGACAGTGTTGAAAATGTGTTCAGTTCCACCTTTTCTTCAAGGTTTAAACAACTAGTGGTTATTGTGTTCCAATAACAAAAAAAAATAATAACAAAATATTTACTTTTAGGAAAAATACTCAATGAAATTCAGTGAAGATGCAAAATCAATATGCCAACAGTTACTCATCAAAAATCCTGTTCAGAGGTTAGGTGGAAAGGCTGGCAGATATGGGGCTTTGCAGGTGAAGCAACATCCATTTTTGGCCAATATCAGTTGGAGGAGGCTAGAAGCTGGTGAGAATATGCAATAGATCAGTTCATATCATCCCATCACATCATCACATCCCTTGCCTAGTTTGTAAAATGTTTTTCAGCTGAAGATTTTTAAAACAAACAACAGAATGACTGACTCCTATTTTTATTCTTATTGTGCTCTTGACTGGATAAACCAGTGTATTATTTAAAAGATTTAATTAAACTAAAAGAAAAGGAATAATTTTTTTAATGTATTTTATTGTTACTTTATAATATTATAATTAAAATTGATTCATATTTCCTTTCTAATTTATATTTTATGGTTATTGTTGTCAGAATATTGGGATATTTGAATTATTTATTATACATACATATTTATTTCTTGAGATGATATGAGTTAGATATTCTACAAAGCATGTAGACTTCCTTTTTGAAACAAAACAAAGAAAAAATAATTAAAAAAAAACATTTGTAAAAGTTGGAACACTTACCCCTTAAAGAGTACCTAGCTGTTTTTTTTTTAAACCACTGCTACTTTTAAAATCACTCACTCTTTTTTACATGTGACATTAGTTTTACAACAAGTTGAAACAAACAGAATTTTTGTTAGTGGGGGCTTCTAACCAAACCATATAGATAACAAAAAACCCGTTTTTAGAATTTTTGTCTGTCTGTTTGTTCCAGCATCACACAAAAACCACTAAACCATCTTTGATAGAACTTTCACTGCTGAGTTCCTTGGACTACATAGGCTTTATTTCATCAATATCGGTTTATGGAAACGAAAGTTATGATTTATAACAAAAAAAAAACGGGTAAAACCGCAGGCGAAGCTGCGAAGTCTTCAGCTAGTTGACAGTACTTTCCAGCCAAACCACACACTTAAAGTATTTTTGTTTGGTATGTTGTATGGCACCTGACTTGACATATTGCCTTTTAAATTAGTTGAGGCTACTTTTTTTTGGGTTTTTTACCACACAAGTTAAGGAAATTTTTTTAAAAACATAATCTGTTCACACTCGCAAATCCCAAGTAGAATCTAAGTACTTATCTGACGTTTCGGCAGAGCTCTACTGCCGTTATCAAAGGAATTGTTTTTCTTTGCAATCATTTTGAAAAAAAAAATAATTCCTTTGATAACGGCAGTAGAGTTTCTGCCGAAATGTCAGATAAGTACTTAAATTCTAGTTATTTGCGAGTTTGAACAGGTTATTTATTTTTTGAGAAATTTCCTTAACTTAGTGGCGAAAAACTAAAAAAAAAAGTAGCTTTACAGCATTATGAATCCGCCACAAACATAGATTTTATTTAAATTGGTTATCCTTCCAAAATGCTTCTTTTTCCACTTCCTTAAATTACAAAAGAAATTGTATTTAAATTTGTTTAAAATGCTATAGGAACAATATTCCATTTAAAAAGTCACCCTCGAGAGTGAACTTTTGCGGGTGGTAATCACACAATTTTTTTGAAAAATTAAAATGTCAGGGAAAAGACCTATGATGACTAGAAGTTGTATTTGAAAAACCGCTTAAAAAATATGAAAAACTTGATAAGAATTGTAAAATTTCGTTAAATTATTTACTACACTTTATGTAACGCCTATGGTTTATCAAACCAGGAATTTATCAGACTGTATTTAATAAAGAAATTCATCGTAAGAACTATTCACGATAGAAACTGCATTTCCTCAAACCAATTTTTTATCCGAACCTTATTTCATCACACCCACTCAATAACAAATTCGAAATTTAACGGACCCGTTTTTAATCAAATCATTGTTCATCAAACCCGGAACTCGTAAAACCCGTAATTTATCAGAAAATTTTTGCTAAATTGATTGCGCATTCGCCAATAACACATGAATGCAAAACGGTGAATGCAAGTGACATCCACACATAAACTATTAAACGCAACCTGTAAAACGCCGCGCCGCTGCGCCACCTGCGTGTACGCCTCCGGTTTACGTGGTATTGGCGAATGCACAATTAATTTAGCAAAAATTTTATGAAAAATTACAGGTTTTACGAGTTCTGGGTTTGATACTGAATGAGTTTGATGAACAATGGTTTGATTAAAAACGGGTCTTATCAATTTCGAATTTGTTATTGAATGGGTTTGAAAAAATCGGATAAAAAATTGGTTTAACGAATTGCTGGTCCTATAGTGAATGATTTTATAACTAAACTTTTTTTTATTTAACGGGTTTGATTTTGCACATTCTGATAAACTGTGGGCACTTTATGTGATATTTTTGGCAGAGGTGGAGCTAACTCAACCTACTTTTTAAAAAACATATATCACAAAAAACCTGAAAGATCCGATTTTAGCAACAAATCTATCTAGAATAGATTCGTCCAAACATTCGCGACATTACTTTTAAATATTAATTTTTTTTTCGTTCACACTAATCCAACCCAACACCTAGTAAACCGAACCTCCCCCTTCCTTTATAAAAAAGCAGCAAGCATCACTATTGTAAGGTTATGTTCCATCAAATTCTTGAAACATAAAAAAACATGCAGATGCTCCAAAAAATTGAACACGAATGCGTGCATATTTTAGCGATACTTTTTGACCGATATTAAATTTTTTTTTTTACTTGTAAAATATCAGGAAAAAATTAAAGCTTTTGTCAGAGAAAACCGGGAAACGTCAGGGAATTTTTGAGTCAATTTGCTGTAGTGGGAATCGCCTGGAAATCACTGGAAATAATTCGGTAATCACTTGGGAATACCTAGAGGCCCTGTATACAATTTTTGATAGTTATTGTTTTACCAGAGGTGAGAAACTCGATTTGGCAGTTGTCAAATGTTGTCAAAGATTGAAGGCATTTGACATGTCGGTCCATTTCATAAAATCGCCTTTACATGCAAATATAAAAAAAAATAGAGAGGGCAATATGAGTTGCCCATCTCTGGTAAAACAACAACTGTCAAATGTATAGAGGGCCTTTAAATTCAATTCGGAATTCGCGAATGGTAATCACTCTAAATTTTTATTTAAATCACGTGAGAACCGCTGGGAATCACATTCGTAATCAGTTAGGAATACCTTTAAAAATGGATATTAATGTACGTTTTCTGGGGCAGCCAGGTTTCCCTTGGAGGAATTTGCAGGTAATGATTGTACATTTCAATCATCTGGAAATCATTTAAGAATCGCTGGCAATCATTGGGAATACCTTTAAAAGTGAAAATCACTTACGGTTCATTTCATATGAAATCAACCAGAAAAAAGAGAGGTTTGGCAGACCATCTCCCCGATTTCAATAATTTTCGGTACATTTATTCTAACCATAAAGGGGATAAAAAATCCCAAATTTGAAATTTTGTTGGCCATTAGTTTTGTTTTTAATAAATTGTTGAATATCACACTGCCAATTTTGTTCAAACATGTACTTAAAGAAATTAAAATATCTCAATTACTTAAACGCTCGTTTTAAAGGTATTTTAAATACCTTTCAAATGATGTATCACATCATATACTTTTTGTTTAAAAAAAATTCGAAATTAAAAAATACTTTTTTTTTAATTTTTGAAAAACAGCATTAATTATTATTTTTTTAAAAATATATTTTGTTTCTGGGTATTTTGTCAAACTATTTACAAAATTTCAAAATGAAGACTTGATAGCTTCAGCAAAAAAAAATTATTTAAAAAAATATGTGCATGTGCAGGTACACAAAAAGAGTAATATCTTAAGAACTGTATACGGTACAAAAGCGAGTAATAACTTGTTTTATAGGTATTTTAAAGCCCATTTTGATAAAGTATCACATAAGCTAAATTTTTTTTAAATATTTTTAAAAATTTTTAAAATAATTTTTTTTGATGAATCCATCAAGTTTCCATCTTCAAATTTTGTAAATAGTTGTAAGGCGAAACATCCAGAAACAAAATATATTTTTTTTGAAAAAAATTAAAAATGCTGTTTGTCAAAAATTTATAAAAAAAGTTTTTTTTTAATTCCAAATTTTTTAAAAAACAAAAACTACGTCATGCGATGCATCACCACTACTGTCCTAGTTTGAGTAGTTATCGAGATATTTTGATTTTCAAAAATTAATTTAAAAAACACTAATGGTCAAAAAAAATTATTCATTTTTCATTCCCTTTATGGGTAGAATAAATGTACCAAAAATTATCGAAATCCAGAAGATGGTCTGACAAACCTCTGGTTGGATTTGAAGTGACCCTTACGCTTTTTGGGGCAGCGCGTTTCCCTAGGTCAGTTGTATTTTTTTTTTAGGTCTTATAGAGCCTCCGTTTGTTCCCGATCCGCACGCGGTTTATGCCAAAGACGTTTTAGATATTGAACAATTTTCGACAGTTAAAGGGGTAGATTTGGACGAGTCGGATAGCACGTTTTATAGCAAATTCAACACGGGGTGCGTTAGTATACCCTGGCAGACGGAGATGATCGAGACGGATTGTTTTAGGCAATTAAATATTTTTGGACCGAACAGTACAAGGTAAGTGAAAGTATAAAAAATTGTTTTTAGAGTCAAATTGGCCACTTTTGGGGGTTTAAAGAACTTGGAGAGAGAGATATTTGAAAGCTAAAGTGCATCTTAATATGTCAAGCCATTTTCGAACTACAGGGACTTTTATTAATTGATTTTTAAAATCAGCTTAAAATTAGGTATTAAAGATCAAATAAAAAAAAGGGTAATTTCCATAAAGGTATAATTTTAGTTGAACGTCTTTGGTCATTTCATATGAGAAATACCAACTTTGTATTATATCTCAAGAACTAAAAGTGACAAATAAAATCTAGTTTGGCAGTCGAATATTGTTACAAAAAAAAATTTACTCCAAACCGTAATTTTCACAATTAAAAAAGTTATAGACTGCATCCAAAAATGCTCACTTTTGAAAAAGCCCCAGTAGCTCAAAAACAACTTGACATATCATGGTGCGGTTTTCACCCAATAACTTCTCTTAAAAATTAAGCAGTTCCATACAGTTCCAAATGGGAGTCAGTTTTTTTATATCACTGACACAATCCCTTCAATTACATTCTTATATCACTTGTCATAATTGACCAAGAAATAAGGAAGCTATTAAAGATTAATTATTAATAAAGTATCATGACATCCAGAAAGAAATGTTAAATTTACGACTTTATAGCCAAACAAAATCAGTTTTTTGATATGAAGAGTGGTTGTACAGGGGGGGGGTCCAAATTCGAGGGCATTGGGGGGATCAACCCGTTTTTGAGCTACGAGGGCTTTTTGAAAAATATACGTTTTAGAATTTGGCCTATAACTTTTATGGATAATTAATTTAAAGTAATTTATTTATCAAACTGGATTTTATCTGTAACATTTAGTTTTTGAGATATAACACTTAGTATTTTTCTTATGGAATTACATACTTTTTACTTGATTTTTGCTATCAGCCCAAAATTGTCTTTAAAACGATATATTTTTATTTGTTTATTATTTTTTTAATAGGTATGTTTATGTTTTTTAATTAATTTTATCGTCAACTTTTGTGAAAGATATACAACAAAAATTAATCACAGGGTTCACACGCTACTGGAAAACCTGGAAAACACCTGGAAAATGAAAAAGGCAAAAAAAACCTTGAAATTACCTGGAAAATGACGAAAAAACCTGGAAAAACTCCTATTATGTGACATTATCACCTGGAAAAATAATTTGGATAAATATTTCACCTCAAAACCTTTAGTAAAATTTAATTTTTAAATGTTTTTCCTCCTTGCTTCAGTTTGAAAAAATCAATCACAAGAACCTAATATCTGTTACAGATTATACAGGGTGAATTTTTTTAATGGAACGGTGCTTCTACTGGCTTTAGGAAACAGGTTTTAGAAAAAGATAAAAGCGAGTCCTTGATGATTTTTTACGGACTTTCTGCCCATGATAAAAAAAAATTGAGGTCCCCAACTGGAGGCCCAGGGTCTACCAACTATTTTTTTAAAATAAGAAGGTACCACTTGTGGCATCTTTTTGGAAAGCTTGTGAAAAAAACCTAACGCACTACTTTTTTTTTACATCTGTCAACCAATGTGTCAAAAATTTAAAAAAACTAATTTTTTTGTCAATTGTTTTAGCTTCAAAATAAACTACTTATTTCTCTATTTACTAAGCGGAATAAAGAAAATACCACAAGGAAATTATTGGCGGTTCATTTGGGCGCCCTCAGTGAAGGCCCAGGGCATACCAACATTTTTTTCATGAGGAAGTACCATTTGTGGCACCTTTTTGGAAAGCTTGTTAAAAAATAAATTCGATTAAATAATTTTTTACATCTGTCAACCCATGTGTCAAAAATTTAAGAAATTAATATTTTTTTGTCAATTGTTTTATCTTTAAAATAAACTACATATTTCTTTATTTACTAAGTGTAATAAAGAAACTACCACACAAGGATATTATTGGCGTAAAATTAACACATGGGTTGACAGATGTCAAAAACATTTATTTAACAAGCTTTCCAAAAAGGTGCCACAAATGGTACCTCCTCATGAAAAAAATGTTGGAAAGAACCGGGCCTTCAATGAGGGCCCCCAAATGGGCCGCCAATAATGTTCTTGTGTGGTATTTTCTTTATTTAGCTTAGTAAATCGAGAAATATGTAGTGTGTTTTATTTGTGTATTTTGTGTATTTAAAATTACTTTAATTAAATTTTTGACACATTGGTTGACAGATGTAAAAAAAAACTAATTCGATAAATTTCTTTTTTAACAAGATTTCCAAAAAGGTGCTACAAGTGGTACCTTCTCATTACAAAAAATAGTTGGTAGGCCCTGGGCCTCCAGTTGGGGGCCCCAATTTTTTTTTATCATTGGTGCAAAGTCGGTAAAAAAATAATTAAGATTCGCTTTTACCTTTTTTTAAGACCTCTTTCCCAAAGTCGCTAGAAGCACCATTCCATTTAAAGAATCCACCCTGTATAGAAGGCCAAGCCAAAGAAGCCCACTTTTTTTAAACATCCCTCAAAAAAAAAAATATTTCAATATTTTACAAAAAAACTTGAAAGAGATCGCAAATCATTGTTTGTCAATTTTTCTCAATAATATTTAAAAATTGTAAAAAACGTCATTTTTTTTACACTTTTCCTCAAAATTTTCGCCTGTGACTATGATATGATTTTGGAAAAATCTAGAATTAGGCCTAAATCCCTCCAAAAAATATATCACAAAAAATGTAAAAGAGACGCGTAAAATACAAATGTTCATGATTTTTTGTTGTTGCTAGTAGTTAACTCAAATAGGTAACCTATATAAACAAAAAAAACTTTTTTGTCATACTAGCTAGGTATTTTTGGACTGCCTTTCTTTTTTAATAGATATTAAAATTTATTACTTGTTTCTCTAGGTTCACTGTTTCATCCTTTTTTTATACTTTTTTTTAAACCTCTGGAAATTTATTAAAAAATTATCTGAAAAACCTGGAAAACACCTGGAAAATGATGATCGCTTTTGCGTACGAACACTGAGTAAGTAAATAATAAAAAATAACCAAAAATACCAACTAAACGTTACAGATAAAATCCAGTTTATCAAATAACTACTTTATATTATCCATAAAAAAGCAATTTACACCAAAAATAAATTTTCATTAATAAAAAAGTAAGACGCCATATTCTAAAACGCATATTTTTCAAAAAACCCTTGTAGCTCAAGAACGGGTTGATATACTGATATGCTATTTTCAGTACTTATATAACTAGTGCATGTCAGATTTCCAGGAAATTTTTGGCAATTTTGTTTGAAGCCAATGGCATGCTTTTTAAAAAAAAAAATTGGCTAATAAGAAAATTTTCAAAAATTTCCGAGAAGGAAATATGACATGCACGCGTTATATTTGGGTAGAGAATATACCAGGTGAAACTGCTTATTTGCATCAGAGGACAAATTTTATTTAAAACATTAGAAAATCTAATATAAAGCTATAAGATGCGATTTCGTGAAAATTTTTGACACTTGTCATGCCATTTCCATAGATTTCCACCTATTAGTCCAGAAAAAAATTTCCAGGTATTAATATGCACAATGTATATTAGTTTTTTTGGTATCTCCTTAAGAAATGGTCAAACCCCCCAATTCCCTTGAATTTGGACCACCCTCTACAGGGTGCTCACCAGGGTACTTAAAAACGCTAAAAGTGAGGATAATTAAAGTACTAAAAATGCATCAGTTGCATTTTATATCCTTTCAAGTTAACAAAAACAGAATACCAAAAATGGTTACTTGTGATTATTAAACCTCAAAATGCATCGCCTCGCGGTTTTAAAACCTAAAAATGCATGCAAAATAACTTCGGAGGTAACAGATTTCAACAGCAGAACCAGCCAAGCGTGAACCGCATGGTCCACTGAACACATATTAGTATAATAGCTGAAGACCCCGCAGCTTCGCCTGCGATTTTACCAGTTTTTTCCCGTTTTTCTAGCTTTAAATGTCCAGGAGACCAATTAATCCACTAGTTTTTGCGAGATGCTGGAACAAACAGACAAAAATTGTATTTTTGGTATCCATATGGTTTGGTTAGAAGTCGAAACCAAAAATTGGAGGGAAGAAAATATGATTAAGTTAGTTGAATTTTTAGATCACTAGACTTGGTCCTGGAACCTGTGACACAAATTGAAAGTAAAGGCTGTTTTCCGTTTAGAAGAAAGAAAAAGCAGTTGCCTAGAAGCCAGCCTGTCCCTTTCAATGCTGGGCTGTATCAGCAAGTGATCGGCGACAGCTAGCAGACATATTTGACGGAAAATTGTAAGTGCTTGTTTCTCTAAATTTGCAAAGTGCAGTGATGTTTTTTTTAAGCTTTCTTTTAAAACATAATGTAGAATGGTTATTTGAAAACTTCACGCTTTCAATATCTTGCGTTCTATTGCTCCAAAAAACTTTAAACTATAATGCTGAATGTATTTCGTAATACCTCAGTTAATAGTCCCCATTTTGTGATTACTTCGCCGTTGCGATTTTATATACAGGGTGTCCCAAAAGTTCGAGTCCACCCTAATATCTTCAAAACCAAAAGAGAGAGAGAGAGATGTAAAATTTCACGTAATTAGATGGTTTACAAAAAAGTATCTTTTTGGATGTTAATCATCGCACCCATCATTAAGGAGGCAGAGCTAGGGCGGCGACGATATTTTTAAAAAATACGATACTCTGTATATTTTGAAAAATTTATATAGCGTTTTTCCTTCTGTTTCCAAAAACATCTAATATGTTACACTTTTTTCTCTAACTGTTTTTAAATAAAATGAGAAAATCATCTCCATAAGAAAAACAGATATTCGGTGATTATTTGTCTAACTCATTGCTCTTATTTAAAAGTTTTTGTCATTTTATTTAAAAACCGTTGAAGAAAAAGGTAACATATTATGTATTTTTGGAAACAGAATGAAAAGCCCTATTCAAATTTAAATATATATATATATATATATAGATAGCAGTGGTGGTCCCGCGGGGAGGGGGGGGGGGCGATCGCTCCCCCCTTTTTGCTCCAGAAAGAAAATAAAAAAAGAAAAACGAAAAAAGTAGATAACAAAGATCCTGGTGGTAACCCTGAAGTTTTTCGAGAAAAAACGAGAAATTGCATAAAGTTCCTTTAAAGAAATTCTAGAATCCCTCCACAGTATTTTGAGACAGTTTAACCTTTAATTCTTTACACCAAGAATAAACATACGCATGACGTACACTATCGGCATCATAAAAGTGGTACGTGATAAACATAGGTATTTTTTAAATTGTATGGTTAACTACCGGATTATATTTTGTGACAGACTGGTACTACAATAATACGCTAACGCATAAAACAACTGTAACAAAAATTATAAAACAATAGAAACAAATTATTAGGTATATAAATTTTAATATCTAGTCATTGCGCCATTCACATCAATTATACATACCGTTTAACCTTCTTGGTAGAGAATCAGCCAAAATTTCAAAAAGGTTTTCATTTTCACCAATCACTTCTTCATGAGCATTGACTATTAACTGGACCAAGTGATGTTGATTTCCGGGCACAATATTAGAGCTTTCCAGCTTTTTTGAAATTAAACCCCAGATTTTTTCCATAGGATTGGCAGGGCAAGGAAGAACTTCAATATTTTGCTGCCGAAACCAAGTTTGGCAAATTCTGGCCGTATGAGCAGGGCAGTTGTCTTGTTGAAAAATAAACTGGTCTTGATAAAGTTCTGTGACGGCTGGAAGCATGGTGTTCTCTAAAATGTCCACTGTGTGTGAGCCTTCCATTGATTCGAAATAGAGCACCATGACCCACATATTTAGCCAAAATCTTCCAGCGCGATCTCATAGCGTGTTCTTGGTGGACGATACACCCGAATTTGTTTTCTGTCACTACAGGACTGGAAAACTTTTTCATCGGAAAATATTACCTTTCGCCAAAACTCTGGTTCCTTTAGAGAGTAATTAAAGGCAAAAAGTAACCTGGCCTATTTTTTTTTCATTCATAAGTTTAATTTTTTTAGCACCTACACGCGATTTCGTGCCACTTTTACACATCCTGGAAATTGGGTTAATCTCTTTGCCTGGGCAACAAATGCAAAAGGGTTTTCTTCCATAAAAGCGATAAGGTCATAATCTTGTTCATTAGTTGAAACTTTCAATAAACCAGTCCTTTGTTTTCTCTCTATTGTCTGATCTTCTTTCCATCGTTTTTTAATCGTGGTTTTACTGCGTCCATAAGTTGTAGTTTTGCCAGGAGTTGGGCTTTATCAAATAAAGAAATTTGTGGAGGCATTTTTTATTTATTTGTCAGACTGAAATACAGAATGACACAGTTTAAGAAAAATACAATAATGGGTGACTTAGTAAAAATAGACCAAGGTATTACAACAAAAAGTATTGTGTACCACTTTTATGATGCCGATAGTGTACTTACCGCGAAAATCATTGGAAATACAGGACAGTATTATAGAGTTTCTATTTATAAACAAGTTTTAGACAAAATCATACCAAGTTTTATACAACGTGAAGCCAAAATCAAGGCAAAATTAACTAAAGTCGTTTCTAAATACTTTAAACTGTTTGATTAATCCAAAACACAAATTCTTGAACTTTTATTGGGAGAAGTCAGTATTTAGAAACAATATTGGTCAGAAGTAGGCAAAAGCTTAAATCAAAAATACCTGATAACGTTTTCAAGGCAATGAACAAGTGTGGCGATATTTTTCCGTTGATAAAAACATCCTTGGATGTTTGCCAGTAAGTAATGCTTCGTCATAAAGAAGCTTCTCATGCCTGAGAAGATTGGAAGCAAAAGTAGGTACTTAAAAACACTATTATGACGGAAATTCGTCTGACGGGCTTGGCGTTGCTGCATGTCAACAGACATATTGAAATTGACATTGAGCGAGTCATTGACCGATTTTTTTTTGAGATGAGATCTTATGTTTGAAATATGCAATATAAAAGGTAATGTTTCAACTTAAAAAGCTTTTTAGACCTCCAAAAACCCCTATTAGGTTTTGTTTGTGATTTATTTGTTATCTATGTTTTTATAACTGGAAAAATTAGACGTAGTTACTCAGGCGCGATTTTCAAGGGGTAGTTAACCCCTCCCCTTCCCTTGCTTTAAATAATGAAAATATTTAGAAAATCAAATAGATTGCGGCGCTATAACACCTTTAATATTTACGGTATTAGTTTAATTTTGTGTTAAAAATGGCATTTGTATGGTCATTTTCTTCAAAATTTTCGCCTGCTGCGCTTTGAAACCATTGATATATTTACAATTTTAGTTTAATTTCTAATCAAAAAATGCATATTGGTATATGGCGATACCATTGGTATTTACGATTTTAGTTTAATTCGACTCAAAAATTGCATTTTTAATGTAATTTCCTCAATAATTTTCGGCGGATTTAAACATTTTAAAAAAAAAAAAAACGACTTAAAATCCGAGTAACCCCCCCCCCCTAGATTTGAGACTAGAGACTAGTTACTAAGTTTTGTTTGCATATATTTTATTCTATTTTTTTTTCGTATCGAAACAGGCCCCACTCTTTTGAAATGACTGAGACCGCCACTGTATATAGCTCCACCCCTTTTTGTAAAGCATCTAATTATGTAAAATTATACTTTTCTGTCGCTTTTGGTTCTGGAGATATTAGGGTGGACTCGGATATTTAGGACATCATGTATGTGTTCTTTATGTCAAGTAGGACAACTTCTTACATAAGAAAATTGTGGTTGGGGGGGGGGGGTGTTTTTAAGATCTTTTTTAATACATACATTTAATATCCATGCACCTAGCCGGGATTTGAACCCGGAACCTTTCGTGCGGCAGGCAGATACGATGCCCACTGCGCTACGGCGGCCGGCTTTTAAGACCTCTTTAAGCATAAAGGCGTCCGCAAGAATTTCTGACAAGGAGACTTGGTTTTAAATATTTTTAAACGGTTCTGAAAAATCAGCCGTCAAAAGCGACATTTTATGACGTCATAACTTTTCCATGTAATAGAAATGTCGCGTCAAAAATACCGAATTTATTTTTCTGTCAAAATTATTTTCGTTTTTTTTTTAAATAAAAAACGGCATCCCAAAAAAACGCCCCGTTACCGAGAACTTTCTTAAAAGAAATATTCCAACTAGACATAATATATTACACATATAGGGCGAGTTTTTTTAACGTCCACTGAAATTCACCGACTTGGTCACTTCGATTGGATCAGTTTGGTGAAATTGGTGGAGTGACGTCAGCACCGGTGGATGTCAAATGTTCCACCGCAATTGACAGATACTAACATAACTTTGCACAGTCTGCAACATGCATGAGTTGGAAACTGCCTACCACATTTTTTATGTTTGCCCACTGTATATATAAATCTGTTCGTCCGCCGTTCTGGAAAAACTTCGACTACCTAGTAAATGCCTTAAGCAATGCAGATACGAAAAGTACAAAAGAGATAGCTCATGTAATATTAAATATATTTAAGCTTCGTGCGTTCCTAAGAAATGACTAAGACCATAAGGCAAATATAAATTAATAATACCATTTAGCAAATAAGATTTTCTGAAACTAGTTCTATATCGCAAAAAAAAAATGATTTTTATGTGGTACTTAAAATAAGTTAATATTTCTTTTTGGGTATTTCTTTTTCTTTTTTTTATTCCTGAAGACCGATGCGATTACATGCCTATGTTTTCTTTTCTAATTTTACTTTTATATTCTTTTTTACGTAAGTTAAGCAACCCATTGTTATTAAAATTGTTAAATTTTAAAGAAACAACAAAACTATTGAATTGAATTGAATACTAACATAACTACAGTTTTTTTAGAAGCTGACTTAAAGAAACGACATGTGTCGTTTTCTTTTTGTCGCGGTTACGGTTAACCTTGGTTCTAGAATTTCCCAGAAGTATAAGCAAAAGAAGGAGACCTCGATTGTGTAATATCTTGAATATTGTTTAAATTTACAGATAATTGTTTATGTTTACATGTGTATATAATCAAAAGATTTTAATTTTTATGAATTTCCGGATTATACTTACATTTTCACATCAAAAATACTATGACGTCATCTATTAGCTGACATGAACAGAACAAATGGACGTATATAGCACATCCTGTGAAGATCCATACATTAAGAACCGCAACTATTCTGGACCGGCAAAATAGGCTGGTTCCGATTCTCAAGGCATCGAACAGGACAGGATGCGCTGTCTACAGCGATTGTTTCTGTTCATGTCAGCTAATACATGACGTCGTAGCATTTTTGATATGAAAATTTAAGTATACTCCGGAAATTCATAAAAATTAAAAACTTTTGATTATATACACATGTAAACATAGACAATTATCTGTAAATTTAAACAATATTCAAAGATATTACACAATTGAGATCTCCTTCTTTGGCTTATACTTAGGTTAACCGTAACTGCGACAAAAAGAAAACGGCAATGGATTGTGGGACTTAAAGTCCATTAAATCATATTTGCCTACGGTATTGACTACATAGCCATTAATCTTAGCATATCTTTTTCGTCGCAAAGTTAAAATTAAATCCAGTTCCTCATCATTAGAGAAGCTAGTTTCTTGAGAGAGTTTCATGACCATTTGTGCAGCCACTACTTTTCATTTATGTTACATCCCTGATCACAAAAAAATAAACCCTCTTGATCAAAAAACAACAAAACTCAGCTGTCTGGTAATTTTTCAAATTACCTTTGTGATCGGTGGACAATAATGGGTATCGGAGCCAACAACCGGTGAATCCATCAGAGATTTAAAAACTCTATCGGTGGACAACATAAATTTGTGCGAACTCTATTGTTCAACGGTGAGGTAATCACAATTTTTTAAAGTCCCAGGCTGGAGGACCATAGGTAAATAGTTTTTTTTTTAATTTCACAAAGCCATTGGACTATTTTCGCAAAAAAGCATTTGTGAAAGTGTATAACCCCAAGGAGCTACAAAAAATGTGAGTTGATCACTTTTGGAATATTTCATAAACCCTCCTTAACCCCCACCATTCTTTTCATTTAGAAAAAGCGCTAGGTATAAGTTGCATGTCTTTTTTTAAAAAATGGTTTATTTGTTATTTTTTGTTAAAAGAGATATGCAAATAAAAATTTTTGAGGTGCTGGGAGTGGGTTGGGCGAGCTTGCTATATCAATTTACATTTTTGCATTATTTAAAAACCTTTTTGCTTTTGAGATAATAAGAGTGGGAAGTTTTTAAATAACTACTGAGTGGGTACTTTAAATGGAACAATTTAGCTAACGGGTGGAGAAAATCTTGGTTGACGGTTTTTTTTTTAAATTTTTTGAAAAAAGTCAATTTTAACGCGCTAGCTAAATTGTTCCAAGTAAAAAAAGCACATAAACAAAAAAGTTTTTTCCTGTGATTTTTAAGATATTTTTTTTACATTTGAAATATTTCCGTCTCGTTACTTAAAATTTTTCCAAAAATTATTTTTAATGACCAAAATTTTTGATTGCGTTCTATTAGTGAAAACAAGTTTTAAAACATCGTAGACTATCAGTTTTTAATGTCATTTTTATTAGTTAATATGAAAATTCCTAACTATAAAACCAGGTTAAAAAAAAAACATTGGAACAAAATATGATTTTAATGTTTTTGTTGATTAGTCTACTGAAAAATAATGCTCCAATCCAATTTGTGTTAATCTTCAGGGTTGAAACTGGTGAGACAAACCTGAAATACCTGGAAAAGTCAGGGAATTTAAAAAATGACCTGGAAAAGTCAGAATTTTTACAGTATAGTTTACCGTATTCCTTTTGTTTTTTAATATTTACTTTCGTTTTTCCAGATTTTACAAAAACGTGAACTGCGACCGCCCGTAAATAATATTTCGCAAAAACGTGAATAATATTTTAAAAAATTTAGCCTACGTATTTCTAGTATCTTTTTCTAAAACTTTTTGTTTGCGGCACATTAATGACATGATTTAGGCAACAAATCGAGAAATGAGACTGAATCCCAGCCCAACCTACTTTTTTTTGGTTTTTGCTTAATTTGCAAAGTATTTATAGGTTCACAAGCTTGTGATTACCTTTTCTCTAAAACATTTTTTGTGCTTATTGGAGCTGGATTTTTTACATATTTTGTTCAGGGAATTGAAAAATTGAAAACCAGTTTCAGCCCTGTTCTTGGGATTTCCAAATCATTATTAAAATTTATTTTTGTTTTTGGCTATTGATAACTGAATAAGCATTTTGTATAGAGTACCTACCAAATTTAATATTTTTTACTTGCTTACCTGCTGTCCAGATATGGTATGTCCAGCTTTGTCAAAAAAAAGGTCCATAATACGGGTGTTTACTTCGCGCAAAACTGGCATTTTAGAATAATTTCTAGTTTTAAGTTTCTACATACTCTTCTAAAACTATTCACAAAAGTTTTTGTTCAAAGAAACTTTATTTTTGTTAAAGAATGTTTAGGTATTTCATTATTATATTTTTATTTTCTTATTTAAAAAATATTTAAATCTCATGATATTTACAGTTAGACTTTTAGGTATCATATTTATATTTAAGATAATTTTTTAGTGAGAACCTAAAATTATGTCTGTGCAGAAACAACCCCTGTAAATACTATCATATAGTAGATAAATGTAATTTTAATCCATATATGTATCGGTGCTCTTAAAGGCTGGTATATGAATATATTTGACTGGTCAAATCCTTATATATAATACACCGTGAATCAGACCCCTTCACGACTTACCACTACTTTTATCATCATCATCATTAGTCGTCGCGTTTTTAATTTTTTTTCGACAGAAGTTAAGAAATCCTTTAGAATACCTGTTTTAATTTGCCACACAGTAACGTATTTTTTGTATAAAATTTTAAACCCCAGTTATGTTAGGCCACTTATTGCCCAAGTACCACCCCATAAGAGAAACTAATATGTGTATGTTCTTATCATATCAGCATGATACCTTAGTGGAGACGTAACACCCGGTTCCCTTCTATGCGTTTCCCATGCGCGGCCACCCTGATTCAAAAAACTCATCACGTGGTCAGACATGAACCTATGTAGGCAAATGCCGCTTAGACCATGTGATGCGTGTTTTGAATCAGGGGGCCTGAAGTGTCGAGTAATTAAGTCAATATTCGCACATATATTCAGCACAGCCAATTCTTTTTTTATCAACTTACAGTTTTAGCAGGATACCCACGAAATGGAGGAGCTCCAACTATTGGGAAATGTGCCAATGGAAATATGTGCGAATTAAATGTGTGTGTTAGTCAAATTCTATTGTGTATTTTGGATTTTGATTCCTTGATGTTCCCTTGAGGAAACGGGTAGGGGTCTCTTTACTTGCATTACTCTTATGGGTCTCAGGCCTATCACTAGCTACACCCAAGCCTGAGCCTGACATGATCGCAGCAACATATTTTTTGTCTTTAAATCTATGCTTGGTGGAGTTGTTTGTTTTGCGATACTTTCATTGGTCTGTTGACTTTGGCTAGAGCTTGGATTCTCATCAACTGATGAGGTGTGGATTTCCCCCACTGTGGTCGGACGGTCCTGAGGCGAGTTTTCGCTGTCTTAGGAAACATTATTTTGCCCCTGTATGGCATCTCCTTCTTGGACTGTTGCTTCAGCTGTTTTCATTTTTTTTCTTCAAAATAACGTCCAATTCTTTGAACTTTCCTTTCAGAGATATTGTATTTCGATGTATCTTGTTTCTGCACAGGGATTTCTGTAAATCCCCTGTTAATCTGGTTCAAATGTCTTTTCCACATATGTCCTGTGGGTAATTCGCACATATATTCACCACAACCAATTCTTTTTTATCAACGCTTCAGTCCAACTCTGTTTATTTCTCTGCCTGTAGTCTCTAGTCATAACACTCTCTCCCTCCTTAAAAATCTCACTTTTTTGTGTTTTATTTAGCTCTTGGCATTCTTGTCTAACCTAGTTTTTAGTCTTCTGCCAAACCTTAGTTGAGCTGGCGTTGCTTTGGTTGTACAGTGCTCTGTATTTTCTATTCTATAATTTAATAAAAATATGTACATTGGTGTCTCCACCGGAATACCCTTATTTAAACCATCTTCCATAGCACATTTTCATCAGTTATGCTGAGAGTAAACTTGAACCGTTATCCGAGCATACAACATCAGGTAGATCAAAAGTAGCAAATGTCTCACGAAGTTTTCTCTCAGTTTCTCTGCTTGTTAAAGTTTTTACCATGTGTACTTCTGGCCATTTGCCGTATGCATTTGTAATAATGAAAAAATTTTGCCCTCTGGAAAGCTCCAGAAAATCTACATGTACGCGTTCATATGATCTGCTTGCTGGCATCCAGGAAAAACATGTCTTTGGATCACTGTCTTTGTTTTTTAGACATGGCAAACATCCTTTTATCCTAGACTCAATGTCCTGGGCTATGTTTGGTCACCATAAGTAAGATCTTGCTAGCGATTTGATCTTCACAATACCAAGATGACTAGGGTTGTGCAATTCTCTTAACATTTCTTCTCTCAATACTTCTGGGATTGTTACTATATATGCATACATCAAACAACCATTTTCTTCAAAGATTTCTTATCTTTTATTGAAATAACTACGTTCTTCATCTTCTTTATTTTTATTTGGCCATCCAGTTCTTACATTGTCCAGTATTTTAATCAACACTATCTTTCTTTGTTTCTTCCGCAATTTTTTTTACCGTCAATAGGCTATTGCCTTGTTGTTGAAGCTAAGTTGAGGTAACTTTCCTCTATTATCCCATCCCCGTCGCCAAGGAAGTGTCGAGTAATTAAGGCAATATTACTTACAGTTTTAGCAGGATACCCACGAAATGGAGGAGCTCCAACCATTGGGAAACGTGCCAATGGAAAACCAGGAAAAAAGAGGACGTCCTTGACATTGACGTTTTTCAGGCGCACTTCTGCGCAACTGCGCGGGAAATTCAGATATAATACAGGGCCCACGCATGAGAAACGCATAGAATGGAACCGGGTTTTAAGCTAATTCTAAACGCATCGGTCCCATACGCATCTATATCAACCAATAAATCAGCAATTTAATTGGTGAGATATGATTCTCTCTGATACGAGCTGATCCGAACTGCTAGGTTCTAAAATATACCAAAACGACCGTTACAGCATATCTGACCAATTAAATTGCCGGTTTATTCCTAGGTACGGATACGTACGACGATCCGTTATGTATTAAGTTTATCCTAATATCTTTTAAAGGTAACTTGCTGGCATTTTTTTTCTGAAAAACCAGAAAGTTGTGACTATTAAAAAGGTATGTTTGTTCAGAGGTCAGTCTGGTGCTTCAACCAGAGATATGAGAGAGTGGGTAGAAAATACTTCTTAACAAGGGCGTTGTTATTTTGATTCAATCACCAAAAACTCATTTGGAGTAAGAGCGCCTTGAAATGAAACGTAGTTGACCGTGGTTACGGGCTCCTAGACCTTTAGGAGCAGGCACGAAGGATGTTTACCCTGATTAAAAAATGCCGCGTCTGCGCATAATATGCCAGTGGCCCGTAACCGCGGCTTACTTTTTATTTTTTAAGCTCATTTAGGACGCCTATGGTTTATCAAAGCGGGAATTTATCAGACCGTATATAATAAAAATTTTTATCGTAAGAACTATTCACGATAAAACTGCAATTTGTTAAACCATTTTTTTATCCGAACCTTATTTCTTCAAACCCATTCAATAAAAAATTCGAAATTTATAAGACCCGTTTTTAATCGAACCATTGCACAGTGGTCTGGCCTTATGGTCGATGCGGTCATGTAGGTTTTGCAATTTTAGTAAAGGATTTTCTTCTGTAAAACGGTTTTTTTGACGTTTTTGGATATTTTGGATAATAAATCTGTTACTGGTGACCAAAATTTGGAAAAAAAAGAAAAAATAAAGGACAAATTTTGGTTATTTTTTAAAACATTATATTGATTAAAATAACGTCAAAAAAATTTCTTGGAACACATAATTGCTTTTCTAAATTGGCTAATTATAATTTGGTGTTAATTTTGGGGTATTTAAAATTACAATAAAAAGTTTTATTTTTAAACCACAAAGATTAAAAAGTCCAAATATTCACGAAATGAATGTTTTAATACTTAAGATTAAAGAATAAGTTTTATAGTTAATTAACTTTATTCTAAAGGTAAATAAAATTACTAAACATATTAGAAACCAAATAATACTTAATAATCAGAAGCTTCCTTCCAGAACACGTTGATTTTTCTGCAAATATAGAAAATACGATCTTCCAGCTTGTCTCGGTCATTCTCCTGGGCAAACTAGTGATTAACTCGGCTAGGACTTCATGCATCTTTTCCAAATTCGTAGCTGCTTTCTTCGATAATCATTTATCAAAAATAAACATCTTCGTGAAAGTAAATTTGATTAACTGATCTGAAACAAATTTTTTTTTGGGTAAAAAGAATGTGCAATTTTTAATGGTTTACTATAAAAATTTTAGAAATAATTTATCTGATTTTTTTAGCCCTGTAGTTAGTTGTAGGTCCAAGGACTAAAGAAAGTCTTCTGACAGAATTTTTCTTCTCTCAAAATTCGATAACAGCTATTAATGCACAAACCCACAATATTTACCGAGATTTCTATAGAACACCATCAAAAATGGGACATAGTTTAAACCTATTTTTTTAGTATAAAATTAACGAAAGGAAAAATTGTTTTTTTTAATTCCATATTAACATACTCTTTAAAATCATCTAAAAAATCAGATTTATTCAACAATATTTGTTGTTAATGTAAAATATCGGTATTAAAATCCAATTGAGGGGAATACTAAAATAAATATTTTTTGCATGTCCGGCGAGATTTTCACCTGCCTTAAAGTAGAGCCTTCAGGCATTTTATTAGGGTATCAAACTTGACGGACGCTTGAGGACCTACTAGTTAAAGGTTACATGTATCCCCCGTTTAAATAAAAAGTGAAAAATAAAAATTTAAAGTGCGGCACGGAATAAAAAAAAATATTTTTTTAAAAAATAAATGATTTAAAGAAGCAAGAACACCCCAAGGACCCCAAATCCCAAATCCGCCTGCGCCCAATTTTTTTTTTAAGAAAAGAAAAGGTGCCCGAGGGGGGGGGGTTGTAATGTGTGTTTTTTTTTATTGTTTTGGGTTGGGTTGGATGATTTTAAATGGATGGGGAATTTTTTTTTTTTTAATTTAAAAAAAAACAACAAAATTAAAAAAAAACAACCGGCGCAGGCGGATTTGGGGTCCTAGGGACCCTAGTAGGTGCCCCCATAAAGAATTTTTCATAAAAAATCAAAAATGGCAGAAAACCGTATACTGCATAATTACTTCACAAACTTTCCACAAAACTTTGTAAATCTACCTAGAAAGACACACACGAAAGTTTGGACAAGTTCACACTTTGACGAACGAAATATGAATGAGGGGAGAGGGCAGAATTAATCTCTTTTATACTATTGAAATTTGGAACTTTCTAAGAAATTTCAGAAATTATTAGCTTAAAATAAAATGATGAACTTTTTGGGTACATGACCGCAGGCCAGGCCACAGTGCATTGTTCATCAAACTCATACAATATCAAACTCGGTAATTTGTAAAAACCATTTTTAATAAAACCCGGAATTTGTTAAACCATTATTTTTCAAAACCGAAATTCGTAAAACCCGTTGTTTATCAGAAAATTTTTGCTAAATTGATTGCGCATTCGCCAATAATACATCAACCGGTGGCGTACACACAGGTGGTGCGGCGTTTCAATGCATTTGCATGTCATCTATGTGCTCACACTTGGCTAAAAGTATTCACAGGTATTGTTCAATACTTTGTGTATAGGTGTCACTCTATTGTTCTTAACTGGAATGTAATGCATCGAAACGCCGCGCCACCTGTGGTACGATTTAGCAAAAATTTTGTGATAAACAACGGGTTTTTACGAATTCCGGGTTTTATTAAAAATTTGTTTTATAAATTACGAGTTTAATATTGAATGAGTTCGATGAACAATGGTTCGATTAAAAAAGGTCTTATATATAAATATATATATAATAAACGGTAGGAGATACGAAAATGTTTAAATTAGGGCAAAGTTGCGTAACTTAATGCTTTACTCAAAACTAAAAAAAAGTTCACAAATTCCGGATAGTTCTGGAGATAGGCGGAAAAAACCGAAATGTTCATTTTTAGTTTCTATTTTTCTGCGCCCTTATTCTTAAAGCTGTTAAAAAAACGCTTAAAACTTTCTACAGGCACTTTTTACGATCTATCTAGTGAGAGGTCCGTTTTTGAGACTTGACATTTCAGTGTGACAGGAGCACAGTCAAGTTCATTTTTTCTTATGGACACATCCTTTTTTCTCCTGCCGTTCGTTTCATAAAGGATGACAGATAAAAGTTTGCAAGCTTATTTTGACAAATCACCTGACGTTTTGCATTTATTGACCATCATCAGCCAAAATTCAATTTTTGCTTCTAACTTACCTACTCAAGATATTATGGAAACCCGATTTTTTTCTAACAAAATAACTTTACCTAATATTAAAAAAAAAAATATTTGTTTTTTAATCTTTGAATTTGGACTGATGATGGTCAATTAACTCAAAACGTCAGATACTTGTCAAACTGGACCTCTCATGAAGTAGATCCTAAAAAAGTGCCTGTAGAAAGTTTTAAGCGTTTTTTGACAGCTTTAAGAATAAGGGCGCCGAAAAATAAAAACTAAAAATGAACATTTCGATTTTTTTCGCCTATCTCCGGAACTACCCGGAACTGGTATATTTTCTTTTGGTTTTGAGCAAAGCGTCATATTGCGCAACTTTGCCCTAATTTAAACCTTTTTATATCCCCTACCGTTTAGGAGATCCCCATGGTGAGCATCGAATTTGGAACACCCTGTATATAATAAAATATATTCTTTTTCATGAATGAATTAACTTTTCTGGCGAAAGATAAAAGAAGGAACAAAAAAAATATATTTTCATTTTATATTCAAAAAGTGGTAAAAAGTGTTATTGGCGGATACTGCAGTAGCAGTCTACCCACTCTCTAATTTCTCTGGCTGAAAATTGTCACTAATTCTCGAAAAAAAAACAACAACATATTGAACACCACCTGCGTGTGTCCTTGTAAATTTGTAGTAGTAAAAATGTTATTAAAATTATTTTCGGTGTTAGGAATTTAACTTAGAAATTTCAAATTTTTGTCACTAACGATTTTTGTCTATTGTGACGTGTCTAGGTAGCAACTTTACTTTTTTGCCTTGATGAGAGAATAAGAAGTTAACAGGTACTTATTTATCTTCTGGTCCCTACAAATTGGTATTGTGATTTTACGCTTATTTTAGCTTAATTTTAAAGTTATGGTACGGCCATGATGAAGCTTAAAATATTTCTGTTAAATACCTTTAAAAATATTTTTAGATGTGCTAAAATATTTTAAAGTAGGACACGTTTTTTGGTAATATCAAAGACTATAAAGAACTAGACTTCTTGTTCGTGAAAAATAAATAAAAAGAAAGGTTTGTGGCTATCGGACACACATTTTGCTTTTCAATTCATTACAACCAGGCTTCCAAGATCCAGAAACCTACAGGCCTGTTTCACCCTTGTTAGGAATCATCAGGGTAACATAGGACTGTACCTGGCGTATGAAGCACAACATAAGCAACCAGACCCAGCGAATTTAAACAACTTTCGTCGTCAAGTAAGGCGGTATCTAGCATAGCTATATGCAGCGCGCCGCCTGTCGGAACAAAGTGAGAAGTAAAATATTAAAGGATGCAAATATCAATAAGAATGAAATTTGCGAGCAGGACATAAAAAAAGGAACCTGCGAAAATCTACCGGTCCCTGATGATTCCTAACAATGATGAAACAGGCCTGTAGGTTTCTGGATTATCTATTAGATCTTGGAAGCCTGGTTGTAATGAATTAAAAAGAAAAATTTGTGTCTGATAGCCACGAACGTTTCTTTTTATTTATTTTTCACGGACAAGAAATCTACTTTTTTAAACTGTAAAGAACTTTGATTAAAATAAATTATTACTAACTTATGTCTTACACACTTTACGCTTTAAATAATTACAATTTTTTTGCCTTTTTTGAATAAAAGTGGCAAAAAAGAAAATTAGAAATTTTTATCAAAACATGGCGTTAAATTATCTTCAAATACTTTTTTTAATACAGCTTTCGCTCTTCAGCATTCTTAAATATTTTTCACTTTTACAGAGATAAAATATTTTTGGCAGTACTTTTTTAAACGCTAAAAAACAGTGAAAACTTGAAAAAAGTAAGTTTTTTTATTCTACGAATCGACATTTTGGTAAGAAACCTATAAACGTGGCTAAAATTTTGACTAAAAAATGTGAAAACCCTACAAAAAAATTTGTTAAACAAAAACGTTAACCCTTAAATTACGCTAAAATATTTTAGGCCTTAGATTACCATCATGGCCGTACCATTAAACGGGATTTTGTTAATTTTTTGATCAAAAAACTAACGCATAACATTTTTTACACAGTTTTTTACCTACAATAGACTTGAAGAAAAAGACTCTTAGTTTTCCTAAACATATTTTTGATATTCGTGAAAAAATAGTTTTGTAAAATTTCTTTTTTTTAAGGCTTTATAATCTCAAAAAGGTGTAAACTTTACTCTTGAATTAGTAAATAAATTAATTTAAAATATTTTACGATATTCTTTTTTTTATTACACCTAGCCAAACTGAATGTTTTTACCAAAATAATCTTATTATAATGAGGAAAAAATACTACTTCAGAATATTTTCTGAATTAAAAAGCAAAATGTAAATGGTCGTAAGGTCAAAATACGGCCTTAGATTAGCATATCGCACACATGGATTACGCGGGGTCTTTGCACAAATTTAAACAAATGGATCTTTCACAGAACTGCTCGAAACCACTGCCGCCGCTTCCGATCTGGATCAGAAAAGAAGCGATGGCGACCCACCTCCGGCTGAGGTCAATGGAGAGGAAGAGGGGAAGCTGCGGGGCATCTTAGGATTGCCCAAATCGCCGAGAGAGGAATTCCAATGGCAGCAATCAAAACACAAAGACCAAAAAACCCCTGGAGATTCAACAAGAGGTACAAAGTAGTCATCCCAGACAGGGAACTATGACAGAGTGAAAACCTCCGCGAACAGTTCAAGGAGAACGCCGTGATTTGCTACACCGACGGGTCCAAACTGTCGGAGTAGCAAACCACGGTCTTTCAGGCAGAGGTGTATGCCATAATAATGGCTGCAACCATGGAGGAAATAAAGAACGGTACGGAGGAGCATGTTTATACAATGAGCTTCAGGCTACTGCGAACATAGGGGGAATCAAGTCCAATTTACTCTCCGTGTCGTACGACCGAGGTGGATTCGAAGCACGATGCAGTGTTATCTTTTGGAAATTTATTTTGTTTTTATTATTTTGTTTTATTTCTGCCTTGCTCGAGAAACAGATTGGTAAGTTCTTAATTGAAATAATACATTTTTAAAACTAAAAATGGATGTCTACGAAGTTGCCGAAAAAGTGAAGATGGTCAAATGGTACTATCAAGGCAGACCATTGAGACTTATTCAAGAACTTTTTTTGGAGAATTTTGTAAATCGCCCAGAACCTAGTTTATCAACGATTTATAGGTTTGTGCAGAATTTTGAAAAGTTTGGTTGTGTAGCGCAAAGAAACCATAAAAAACCCACTGTTTTGAATGACGAGCAGGAAGTACGAGATGTGATGATTTGCGCTGCAGTGGACGAAAATCGAAAGTTAACTAGCCACCAAATTGCCGAAGCAGTTGATACGTCTTCAGCCACTGTCCTACGTGTTCTCAAAAAGAATGGTTATCATTCTTACAACTATCGTCGTATGGAATTTTGCGAAACAATGATAGAAAGGGCTAATCGTGATGAAAACTTTCTGACATCTATTCTTTTCACATTATCGAATCGTCATAACCCAACACACGTTCGATATTGGTCGAGGGAAAATTTGCATTTGTATTTCGACGTAAGAACACAGTATCCCGAAAAACTAAATTTTGGGGGGTATTGTAGGGGAACACGTAATTGGGCCATTTTTTATTAACGGCAATTTGAATAGTCCTAGATACTTGGATCTACCGCAGCAGCATATTATTCCAACTGCTAGGCAGTTGTTAGGTGTGAGATTTGGTGAAACATGGTTTCAACAAGATGGTTGTCCGGCTCACAATGTTGGCCTTGTTAGGGAATATCTTGATAATGTATTTCCTAATCCGGTTATAAGTACACGGGGAACTATTTTATGGCCAGCTCGATCAACCGATCTTGCTCGTAATGACTTCTATCTGTGGAGTTATATCAAAAATAAAGTTTACGGGCATGAAAGGGCTAATAATTTGGAAGAACTTCGGTTTAAAATTAAAGAAGCTTTTCAAACTATCACCCCTAACATGCTTGGAAACGTTAGAAGAGGTTTTTATAACAGGCTACGATATTGTCTAGCCGAGCAAGGAGGACTTTTCGAACATTTGCTCTAATTTTTTTGGTTTTTAGAATGTCTCCTTATTATTTTCATTGTAACACGTTGTAAGTGATAAATCTGAGCAGTTGACAATAAAACGCTCTTATTTATCAGTGACAAAAAATAAGAAAATTACGTTATAAAAATTTGCGTATTTATTGACCAAATTCCGGTTTCATTGACTACGCTCCACACAGCAACGTGGTTAGAAGCGTACTAAATTCCAAACCCAAGTCACGCAAGTGGTGATCGCAAGCCTGAGTATTGGTTGCTTCACTGATAGGTGTGAGGTGTCCCTGCATGTACGTACATTGGCAAATTGGACTTCTTCCGGCCCTAAAGGCACTAAGGGCGCCCAAGATCAACAACACCCTGGTGGAGGAATGTGCGGATGCACTAGAATCCTTGGGAGAAGGCAAACAAGTGACACTTATGTGGGTACCGGGACATATGGGGGTGCCGGGGAACGAGAAGGCCGACGAGCTCGCCAGGATCGGGGCAAGCACTCAGTATGTAGGGCCGGAACCACTCCTAGGAACAACCAAGAGGCAATTGCAAAGTCGACTCAATAAATGGGCCAACGATGCCATGGCGACCGCTTGGAGAGGAGGAACAGGATGCAGACAGACCAGGGACTTCGTGAAGGGCCCAGATGTAGCCAGACAAAAATGGCTTCTGGGGGAGATCACGAAGGGACGCTGGTCTGCTGACAGGAATCATAACAGGTCACAACCGACTAAGGAAGCACATGACCCGGATCGCGGTGGAAAATGACTCGACCTGCCGGGCCTGCGGGCGGGCAGAAGAGACATCTCTACATGTTATAGCGAACTGCGAGGCATACCAGAGGACGAGATACCAGGTATTCGGTTCCCCGATCCTGGATGAGGAGGACCTTCACACGCTCAAATGGGATAAAATACTGGACTTTGCAAAAAAAACAGTAAAACCAAATGAGCAGACTGCTAGACCAGTGGTGCAGGCGGCGGATTAGGGGTAGGCTCGGAGTAAGGCATAAAGGGCCCAGGGAGGACTACTTGCCAGGCTTCGCGCCGCCCCTTCTCTACTACTTCACAGAACTGACACCTTCTAGTCACTTTTTTGTTTTTTAAAGATATCTCAAAAACTACTACTGAGTATTTCCACAGAAATGTACTCTACCAAAGTTCTTTAAATCTTCAGTTAATATTTTTGTTCGTCATAGTAAAAAGCTCGACTGGTGGATGGACTAAAACCAGTAAGGGGTAGAAGCGGCGGAGGAGGCCAAAAATCCAATAGTTTTCTGTTGGTAAGACTCTTTTTTTTATTTATATTTCACTCCACTATGAACATTGGGAATTTATTTCTCATTCTGTTAATAATTTTGTGGTTATCGTTTCAAATATTTTAAGTACTTTTTAAGATCTTATTCTAAATCTTAATAGGAAATTCTAAACATGTATAACACTGAACTACAGCAGTTCAATGTTCTAAGCGTAACACCTACTTTCATAAGGTGGTGTTCGCAAGAGTTCTAGGTATAGTATTGAATACAACATGTTTTTTTTACAAATTTTTACTCTATTTTGTTAGAAAAAAAGAGTTGTAATAGTAAAAAAACATGTGAAGTAATACCTATTGGGTAATTTGATAGTGGCAATCCACTAGGACTTATGCTATCTGTTACAAAAAAAGATCGTAAAAAGAATAAGATCAGATTTAAGTTTTTATTTGACAGTTGTTAATAACAAAGTTTTTATTAAAAAATGTTCATACAATTAATTTTTACGCCTTCTTTATATTTATAATAATTATTTTAATTATAAAATCTTTCTTGTATCTTTTTTTTTAATGTGTAAAAATGAGAAACCATCAATACTCTGTCACGTTCGTTACATTAAAGTATCACATCCGTTACACTTTAAAAAAATAAAGGTCCGGTTTTTTTTAAATTTAAATATTTTATTTATTATTTCATTTATTTTACTTTCCTTTAAACCCTAATAAAAATGAACTGCTAAATGAACTTTTATAAATCAGACATCCAAAAAAGACGAAGTTTTTGCGTATAGCCGCTGCGCGGCAGATTTTCTGCTCTAAGCATATCAAAATATATACAGGGTGTTAATTTGAAAACTTTCCACCCAAGATGTACTTATATAGAGTCTGATTTTGGTTCTTGATCTTGAAATTTTTGTAGCACGCACCCCCTTGGAGGGGTAAACTTGACCTCTAAATTTTGAATAGGGAAAGTGGGTCGAGTGATGACCAAATATCTGTTAAATGTCTTTACAACCGTGTTAAATCGCTAGACATTATATGCATAGAATTAAATGATTTAAACGAAACATATTTTTATAGAAAAAAAATGTTAGAAAATAATTTTAACGAAAATAATTTGATAGAAACATAATAATGCCGAACCATAAAATTCAAGAACCCTAACCTGGCCGAAAATGATTTGAACCGATAGCCACGAATTTAATTGCTACGTTGCCAGGCTTAAGGAAGGGAAGGGTCGAAGTAAGTTGTGATATTGTATTAATTTACCCCCTTTACATTCTTTAACCACCCCCTACCCAAATTTCTTCATAATATTACATTACAAAAATGAATGGCAAGAGATGATAGATAGTTAGACAGCCAGAAACTGTGAAGTTAAATAAAATCGTTTAATAAAAAAAAAGTTGTTTGGATCACTTTTTTATTAAATCTCCGATTAATCAACCAAATATAAATTCGTTCATTTTTGAAAATAACATAATATCTGATCACTTTCCAATTGCAATATCCATACCACAAGATACTTTAAATTTAAAAAACGATATCAAAATTCATAAAAAATATATAAATTATACAGGATTAAAAAATGACTTTAAACGTGAAATGTGGTTATATTTATATAATGAAAGCAATCCTGATAAAGCAGTCGATTTTTTTTGACATAAAACTATAACTTATATCAACAAAAATACAGTAACATTTGAAAAAACTATTGACAAAAAAGACGTATTTATTCAAAAATGGATGACCAGAGGACTGCTTAAATCTGTAAATGCAAAACATGAATTGTATAAAAAGGAGATCCAGGATCCAACAAATAACTCACTAAAAAATGAATATAATAATTACAAAAATAGGCTAAGAATACTCATTAAAACTGCAAAGCGAAATTTTGTAAAAAAAAACAAATAGACAAAAATAAAAGCTCTTCATCCTCGCTTTGGAATGTTCTAGGTGAGATATGTGGAAAAGTAAAAAATAAATCTAAAATTGAGTCTATTAGGACAACCGATAATAAAACTATATTAGATAAAAACGAAATCGCTAATGAATTTAACAGACACTACAGTAGCTTAGGAGAGGTTTATGCAAATAAAATACCCACATGCAAAAAAATAAAAAAAGTCCTGGTTGGGATGCAGTTAAAATGGAAACCATAAAACAAATTAAGGATGAAATTTTGAATCCTCTTACGTTTCTAATAAATTTTTGTTGTCAAGAGAGCTGTTTTCCGGACTGCCTGAAGAAAGGAAAAATTAAACCACTATACAAGGTGGGGAAAAGTTTCCTTATTATCTGTGTTTCTCTCAGTCCTGAGTCCTCTCAGTACACCAGTACGGCTTTAGAGAGGGAAAATCCACTCAGGATGCAATACTTAATTTAACTTCAAAAATAACAACAGCGCTTGATTCTTTTCAGAAAACTAGAAAATTGTGGTTTGAGGGGAAACGTATTGAAATTGCTTAAAAGCTATTTGACTGGCAGAACACAGTATGTGGAGTGCCTCAGGGGTCGGTCCTAGGACCACTACTGTTTACAATTTATATAAATGAACTGTTAGAATTAAAAACTATAGGAAAGATAACTAGTTTTGCTGACGACACTGCCATATTTTACGCTGCAGATACTTGGAAAGATCTAATATAAATTGCTCAACAAGATTTTAAGATTATCGAATCTTGGTTCCAGAAGAACACACTAACCTTGAATTATGAAAAAAACAAAATTCTTATCTTTTGCCACTTACTGGAATCATCTACCGAATTTTGGACCTTTGCCAATAAATAATATGAAGACATTCCAGAAGCTATTTCAATTAAATATCTAGGGATTATTATAGATAGACACTTAAAATGGAACCTACAAATAAATAACATCACAAATAAAATTCGTGGGATATTACCTAAGAAACGCTATCTAAAAGAGTTTTTGGAAAAAGAACAGCTCAGGTTGCTATACTTTTCTCTAGTACAATCCCATCTGTCGTATGGGATTTTAGGGTGGGGTGGCGCGGCTGACTGTCATTTAAGAATTCTAAACAGTACTCAGAAGTGATTCTTAAAATTAAAATATGCTAAACAAAGAACATTCCCCTCAGATCTGCTTGTCAAGGAAACTCAGATTTTAGATGTAAGACAGCTTTATTGCTTAGAAATATTAAAAAATGTATATAAGGGTAAGATTAAATTAAATATAAATAAATATAAATTAAATAAATAACAACTTATCCAAATTTTCCATATTCATATCTTTCAAAAACTATATCGCAGCATAGAATATTTTGCATCAAGGATCTTTAATAATTCACCACCAAATATAAAAGAATGTAGCTAATTTTCTATTTTAAAAAAACTGGCTACCAATTGGATCAAAGAAGATAGAAAACTGTGTAATCAAACTATTAGTTTAAATTATGTTAGATAATAACTTAATAATATATAATATTAACTAAAAACAGTTAGGTACTTATAGTAATTTCAATTTTTTTTTGAGTCAACAAGCATTTCTGTGCTTTACCACAGAGTACCGGTTGGTAGGTGATCCGTGCTTTTACGGCTCTTTGTGACGTTTCTTTTGATTTTATTAGATTTTTTTTGTGTATATTATCATTGTAAAAAATCGAAATGAACCTATAGTTAGATATGTTTTAGAACTGCGCGTTATAGTTGCGCCATCGGCGGGACTGTTCTTAACAGTTTCCAATTTTTGGACGAACCCGAACGCATTTTCATAAAATTGCTGCACGTACATTGATGGCAAGCCATAATAATAGAGTGAAGAAGAAGAAGCACTTGATGTGACCCAGAGTGTCTTAACTCATTATTTTTAGCAGAAAACAAATATTTTGCCGAAAATTTTCCATGAATTGGTTCTCATCATTAGGTCCAGTTTCGGTAATTATGCAGTATACGGTTTTCTGCCATTTTTGATTTTTTTTGAAAAATTCTTTATGGGAGCACCTTCTAGGGTCCCTAGGACCCCAAATCCGTCTGCGCCTTTTGGTTTTTTTTAATTTTTTTTCACTAAAACAAACCAAACCAACACATTCCAACCCAACCTAATCCAAACCAACCCAAAACAATTAAAAAAACACTTTACAACCCTCCCTGGGCACCCTTTTTTCTCGTTAAAAAAAAAAAACGGGTGCAGGCGGATTTGGGGTCCTAGGGACCCTAAAAGGTGCCCCCATAAAGAATTAAAAAAAAAAAATCAAAAATGGCAGAAAACCGTATACTGCATAATTACCCCAGTTTCTTCTACAAAATTCATAGCTTTTGTATTTCTACAAAATTCATAGCTTCATTATTTTTTTCACATTTCATTTAAAAATATTTCAATGGCCTTACCATCACCACTACATGATGACGAGGTAGAATCTTGCCTTAATTCTTCCAAAGTGAAATTCTACAGTTTTTGAAAGAACAGAAATTTAACACTTAAAAAGCTGAATTTTTAGGTTAGGCAGGGATTCCTCTTCTTTAGGTCACACTATACAAAACCCTCGACAAAAACTTTAAAAAAATACTCGCGGATAATTAAATAATACATTACACTGTGACTTTTTATTATTTTTTGTAAAAATCTATTCATTTGGGTATGTTTTCAAGAAACAAATTATTTTTTCCGACAAACCTTACATTCGTAAATAAATTTACGCATACGTCAGAAAATCCGTCCTAAACAGTTCCATTTAATTCCGCCTGGCTTCACGGGACTGTACAGAACAATATTGAACCGGTCCTGGACAAATTTTCGGTAGTAACCCGAACACAAAACTTTTCAATTCAGAACAGTTGTGGTCGAACCAGAACGCGTTTTTTTAAGAGCGCATGCTCCGGACTGTTTAGAACAGGAAATTTCGACGAACCCGAACAAACCAATAGAGAAACTTATCAACGTCGGAATCCAGAGCCTACGGCGCTCTAGAAATTTAAATTTGACGCATGCCCAATAGCGATTCGACTGGATTGTGGTTCTGCTCATTTAATAGATCGGGCATATTATTTTCTATCAATTTGTGTGTTAAATTATAATCGTGTCTTTTAAGGATGTAGTAAATTAAAATTTTATAAAATTATATTCGTATCCATTATTTTCTGGGCGGTTTACTTTCGTTCATATTTCGTTTCGGACGTTTTATTTTCTGTTCAATTGTGTTTCGGTTTTTGTAAAGTCGGCTTTTTTGTGGGTTCCCATAAATTGCAAAATTTTTCGCCTGCAGCGCTATAACACCTTGCATTTTTACGATTTACAAAATGGTCTTTTTAATGTAATTTTATCAAAACATTTTGTCTGAGTTTTGCGATTTGTCAATTTGGCAAAACTTTTGGCCTGCGGCACATTTTAGCATTTTACGAACAAATTAAGGATAAATAAACAACTTAAATTCCCAAAACCCTATCAATATTTACGACTTTAGTTTAATTTTAAGTCAAATATTGCATTTTAAGTGTTATTTTTTCAGATTTTTTTTAAATTTGGTTAACACCCCCACCTCCCTCTACATTTGAGCACAGGTCCGCGCTTGTAAACACCTCCTTAAGAACCCCCCCCCCCCCTCCGAAGCCAACTCCTGGCTAAAGTATTTTTTTATGCCATGGTTTCGGATGTTATCTAATGAGGTTCCAAAATGCGATAATAGTAGTTTTCACAACTAGTGGCTAAATAGTGCTTTTTTGACAAGCGTTGCTTTAAATAACGAGCACAGCGAAGTATTTAAAAACGTGAATAAAAAAAGCACAGTTTAGCCGCGAGTTGTTAACACTATTTTTTTAAATACCTTTCTCAAAAAATCCAAGAGAAACCGAAAAATACTTTTTTTTTATACCTTCATCAAAAACATGATTTTAGTAACTGGCAGATAAGTAATTAGATAGAATAATTAGATTTTTTCAATATTACTATTTTCCGCTATTTCTCTTTAATTTTGAGTAAAAACCGGACAGAAATGTTGTTTTGCACCCGTGATCAAAAAAAGAGTTTTTTGCATCGGTAACCAAAAAAGTCATGCTTTAGTTATCTGCAGACAGGTACTAAAATAATGTTTTTAATGAAGGTATAAAAAAAAGCATTTTTTGTAAATCCCCTTGTTTAAAACGTCAACTAATCTTTGATTTCGTATTGCTTAAATTTAAATTTATAAAAAAGTGATTTTATTTTTCTATTTATAAAACCGTTAACACCCGCTAGGATACAACCTTGTATTTTTTTTAGTAAAAAAAAATTATTCGAATATGTCGGTTTATAGACATAGACTTTGAAATAATTATAGGCGGATGTTCATTTAGAGAACCATTCGTTTTTTGAATCAATTATTTTTTTTACGTTTTAATCATTTTCTTTTTAATAACCAGCCTAGTTTTTAAAATTATTAGGTTGTTTGGTTTTTTTTTGCGATAAACAGAAACGATATCAGTTTTCCATGACATTCAACGATATGTAATTTTGAAAATCGACATGTGCGACACGGAAAATTTTATTTGATCTTAAAAGGAAAAGATTAGTATGTTTCGGCGAATCAATTACTTCAACCGAAAATAATTTAAAAAGGAAAGATCAAAAGTAGTCCGTTTATTTCTTTAAAATTTTCAAAAAATATTACAATCAAAAGTCAAATAGTTTCGGCCTAAGTCCCTTGGTGGGGGCGGGGGGGGGGTAACTGAATTTCTAATAAAAACGGGGAAAATGTAGGCATTGCTCAAGTTTTTCATTTCCAGAAAGTTAAATCATTGGTTAATTTAACAAGATATTCTTTCTTGGTTGAAAAGTAAGTGGTACGGAAACAGTAGCGGCTCGTTCTTTAAAAATGTTAAAATTTCAGCTTTTTCAACTTTGCAAATTTCCTTTGTTCTGATTTTTGGGTTTGAATTCCAAAATTATATTTATTGATTTTAAAAATTGATTATCTTACCTTTCTTTTGATGCTTTTTAAAATATTTTCTGGTACAGATTACGCTACCCGTGGCGTTTTTAGCACAAAAGGTACCGAAATAATTGTTTATTTTTTTGAAATCTGCAGCATCACTCGAGCATCACGGACTATTTTTTTTGCCTATAGATATGTTGCCATTTTTGTTGTTATGTATATTTTTCGAATAACGTTTAAATATGCTGGGTACCACTTACTTTTAAATTCAAAAGAATATCTTGCTAAATAAACCAATGATTTGACTTTCTGAAAGTGAAAACCGTTCTTAAGTAGGTATTTTCGTTTTTGAGATATTCAGCAAAAACTTGAGCAATGCTTAGATTTTCCCCTTTTTTATTAAAAATTCGGTTACCGCCCCTCCCTCCCAAGGAACGTAGGCCGAAATTATTTGACTTTGGATTGTAATATAGTCATGTCATAAAAGTTTAAACAATCTTACACATTTTTTGAAAATTTTAAAGAAATAAACGGACTAAAGATCTTGAATAAAATAACGATTTTTTTATACTGGGACTTTCCATCCATTAGGATCAATGCCCAGTTTTAGACAACTTTATTGCAAAGTTGAAGACAAACACAAAATAGCACCTAGCCGGGATTCAAACCCGAGACCTTCCGTGCGGCATCCGCAGGCCGATACGCTACCTACTTAGTACGTTGGGTACGCCGCGCACAACTTTTTAGATCCAGAGCCGCCTCTGAATCGGTGTAGAACACCAAAATGGCGGCCATTAAAGATGGCTGCCATTAGAATCTTTAAGTTTCTATCTTTCCTTCTAGTGGTCCGATTTTAATGTTTTTTTTTGTTCGAAAGCTTATTATGAAAATAATATATTTTTACCTTTACAGGGTGATCTCTGAACATGATAACGTTTTCATCCCATGTGATCATTCGCCATAGATCTATGCCGCTCCTTGTTCAATAATACACGTCCTGTCGTGTTTCTCTTTGATTTTTACAGGCTGCGTAGTATTGTTTTGTTAGTTTTATGACAATATGTAAAGTCGGAAACGTGGGAAAAAGTTTTTAGCAATAACGGTAACGCAAGTGATAAGTTTAATTGCTTTCTTAAAATTAAGTTTAATTGCTTACTTAAAATTTGAAACGTATATTTTACCAATTCTTTTCCATTAATAGCTGTGGTACAGAATATGAAACATAAGAACAACCAATGGATGACAAAAGGTCTGTATGTTTCATCACAAAAAATAAAAGACTTACACAAATTAGTAACACTTTATGCCTCTAAAAATAATAAAAAATTTTATAAAAAGTATAAAAAAATCTACATTAAACTGAAAATAGCTAAACAAAACTGGAACGAAAACTTTATAAAAGATTCTTCTAATAAAAGTAAGGCAGCATGGAAAGTAATTAATGGTGGAAAAAATAGACATATCAAAAAAAATAACACTAAAAATTGATAGTCATGAAATAACAGATAAAAAAGAAATAGCGCCAGAATTTAATAATTATTTTATTGAGGTGCCAAAACGCACGTTGGAAAAAAGCGGATTTAGATTATTTTCAGCTTGAACAAACTATTTTTATTTCAGAACAATTAAAGAAAAAGAGATTAAAGCGATAATTAGGAATTTAAAAAACTCAAAAGCGACGGGTCTCGAAAATTTTTCTAATGACTTAAAAAAAAGTGTGCATATCCACTGGCAATTATTTTGACATAAATTGTTCACTAATTGAAGGAATATTTCCAAAAAAGTTGAAAACTGCAAAAGTTTGTTCTATTTTTAAATCAGGATGTGACCAGGATATGAGTAATTATATAGACAAGTGGAAAAGGTCGTTTTTAATCAAATAGTTGAATATTTCGATAATAATAACCTTTTTAACAAAAATCCATTGTTACAGACTTTTGGGACACTCAGTATAACCATTGCATTTGTCCCACGTAAACCATAACTAGAAAACTTAAAGAGATGAAGCCGTAGTGTGTGGTATTACTAAAAGATGAGACATTTCACAGGGTGTTACATTAATATCGAAACATTTATACGCCACCTCTTATCTATAACTGTCAAATTTGACAGAAGAGGTGTAGACAGTGAAAAAGTGATCTCTATTTTAATTATTTTTGTTTAACTATCTGGGTCTAATGGTAAAAAAATTATAACGAATAAGCTTGTAACCAGCGACAAAAATAAATTCGATTTTATTGATATTCGACTGGACATTATCCGATAATTCTCTATTATTTGGTGCTTTGAATTCGAAGCACGCATTCACTCAACCAAGGAGATTCGATTTGGTTGATTTGAATGGATTTTTTTTAAATAAATAAGAAATTAAAATGCACTGCGCACAATAAGTGGATTGTAAACAAACAAACAAAAATAAAGAAATACATAATACTAAATAGATAAAAGGTATTTATGTATTTTTCTCTTCTTTGCATTTGTTATTGTTTTGTGTACAGGGTTTTTCAAAATTTGCGCCTTACGAAACTTCTTTAGTCCGAGAAATATGTTCAAAATCGGAACCTGAACAGTTTCAGATATCTTACGGATATTTGTAGGATTATTTATGCTACCACTTTTATCAAAACTATCTGCTTAAAGATTTTTTTCTTGTTAATAGAATTTACAAACGAAGAAAACAAAATAAAGTTGCAAAAGTATTTCGATAAGACCAGAATGTAAATGATCCTAGAAAATCCCATTTGAACCTATATCATTTTCTCTCATCCCGGTATATACGGGAAAAAAAGTCATTTTTCAGCAAACCCTGTAGCTACTTTGTCAATCGCTTTACCTCAGTATATTTTAATTGGTTTATCGTTGTACTGTTGATAAAAACTCATAAAAAAACGGCGAAGAAGAATCATATTTATTGCATATGCTTCTTAACCCCCAAGTGTCCGACTGTGTGATGGTTGTGGCGGACCATCGGATTTTTATATACATCAGGGTGTCTCTTTTAAAACTGTCAATGGGCTACCTATAACTTCAAAATGAAAATGAATTTAACAAAAATAAAAAACCGGTTTGGAAGGAGGAACCATTTCAGGCTACTTTTATTGGGTAGCTACCCCCACTTTAAAATATTAAATAGGAACATGGGTTATGTGGCATCTCTTTCGAAAGATCTTTCGATTCTCAAATAGTGGTGTAATTATTTTTTTTATTTTGAGTTGTTTTTTAAAATTACAAGAAAATCTGTTTTGGAATAAACCTTTTTGAAATATTTTTCAACCCTCCTCAACCTACCTTTTAGAGAATATCTACTCTTAAAATAAATTTTTGAATAAGATTATGGGTCGTGTGATACCTCTTTCGAAAGGTTATTTTTTTTTCAATCAGAACCTTGTTTGAAATTAATTTCTCTTTTTTAGGCTTTCTTTTCCTGAAAATAACTTGTAATTAAAAAAAAACGTTTTTTTATAAAATTGAAGAAACAACTTGAACCCAAAAAGCAAATTATTACACCTCTGTTCAAAGAACCAAAAGACCTTTTGAAAAAGGTATCACACGACCCATAATCTTATTCAAAAAATTATATTAATTAAGGGTGGCTACCCTCCAAAGGGTAGGTTGGGGAGGGAGGGAAATTGTTATTGGATTTTTTGATTTTTTTTTTCTTGGAATTTTAAAAACAACTCAAAATAAAAAAAAATAATTAGAGCACTGTTTAGAGAATCGAAATACCTTTCGAAAGAGGTGCTACATGACCCATAGTAGCTACCCCCTCAGGGATAAGTCAGGGCGGGTTGAAAAGTAGCTTGAAATGGTTCCCCCTTTCAAACCGGTTTTTAATTTTTTTTTAATTAATTTTTATTTTGAAGTTATAGCCCATTGACAGTTTTAAATTGGACATATATCATATAAACTGAACTAATTTAAAATGATGTCTTACCACTTTTGCTTCTACTATCTCTAACAGAATATGTCAAATCCTGAAAATCTATTTCAATTGGAGGTCGCTTTGCTATTCTGTTGAGTTGCTGAAGAGGTATTTCGGCCTTTAAAGGTATTCTGACCTCCATTTGATCGGGCGTTTCCATTTGATTTTCTTTTTAATCTTAAAAAAAAATATTGTACTGTTACTCCCTCAAGATTTTTTCTGCACAAGCCACTGAAATACCAGTATCCAGCTATTAAAACTGCAGAAGCAAAGAGCATATGACCTGAATTATTACCATCCAAATTAACCTTTCAGTTCACCATCCTAGCCCCTTTCTGGTAAATATATTTAGTTTTATTTTGGTTTATTGTCTCATCTCGAATTATCTAATACTAGGTGAGATGGTAAATTCCTACCCAATTAAATATGACAAGGGGTCAGACGTGGCAGACAACAAAGTTGAATTGTTTTAATTAGCCACTATCCTGTTTGAATTAAACCCAGACGAACTAACAACTATAATTTATCAGAAAACCATTATCACTACTGTAAATATTATAGGGTGGGCCCAAAAATCTTCAATTCAATCTTCAATTGTTTTTTCTTAATAACTACCTATAGTAACCTAAAAATGTCAAAAATTCAAATTAAAAGTTTGTTTTTTAAAATTCGAGCAGGGTGGTAACCTGTTATTGTTTAAAGGTAGGAAAGCTTATTAATATTAACGGGTTATGTATTAAAATGTGTGGGCTGAAAAAAATTACGAGTTTTTATTAAAAAATCCATCTTTTTCTTCAAAAATTGTAAGAAGGTACCCCTAAACTACTACTACTAAGGAGGTAATAATTAAAATTTAAAATAAATTTAAATTCTCATAACTTTTGTTTCCGTAAACCGATTTTGATAAAAAAGCCTATGTCCTGCACAGGGACCAAAGAAATCCAGTTGACCGTCTCCCATCAAAATCTGTTTTTCTGCATGATGCTGGAACAAAAGATTCTATTTTTTCTCAGTAACCTTAGATCAGGAAATGTCATCGTGAAATGTCGAAGTGACGTTCAAAACGGGTCATGTTATATACACTTCGCGACACATAAAACGCATACGCCGATTTTATATGCAGTATATACTTTACGATTTAGTATCCTTTTCTGTCACAAAGTGTCAAAGTCCACTCATTGTCATATTTTTTGTTGTCACAGTCTTGTCCAACTTAAACGCTATTAGACGAGACAAGTTCACTATATACAACAAAGCATATACCTACGGACTTAGAGAAAACTCTTATTAAGGGCATCGCAAAAAAACAAGTTACAACGCCTCTAGGGACTCGGTCTCGAAGCTCACGCGACAAAGTGCGCCGTTGACATCTATCTTAATCAATGTCCATCAATGTCATCGTTTTTTTGTTCTTTTCATGAGGTCTTTTTATGGATGTTTTTTAGTTTTGTGTGTTTTGGGCATTTTTTGCACTGTTACAGTAATCTCTTGGATTTTTGTAATGAGTGCAATCGGAAAACTAGGCCCCAATGTTGTGTCCCACTGATCCTCTGCTTCATCGCTTTCCACACCCTAGAGATCAAGATCGCCAAAGTCAATGGTTTGCCATCTGAAACGCTTTATAGGTTTACAGTATGCACCCGACATTTTAAACCAGAAAACTATTCAATAAACTGTAGACGAAGCCCAGGGTTTGAAACAGACCTTAAGGGTAAGTACTGGGCAAGGTTTCGACATCTGGATGCCGATTCTGGAATTTTGTAGGAAAGGTCGCACGGGAACGGTTACCTCCTTGATATCGACCAATAACGGGCTTTAAAGCTATCACGAGTTATTCGAAACCTATCCGACCACGGCCGAGCGTCACTTGCGCCCGATTGACGTGTATCGAAGGAACTTTCCTACACTTTCATACACCTGCCTCTGAGCAGGAGAACGGGTGCTCTTGAAAAACGATAATCGAGTTACCTTTGCGCGTGCACCGTAGAAGCTTGGCAGCTTCTGACCCGTCTTATTGGCCGAAACGAAGGGTTTGAACGTTCCCAGGCGACCATTCTCTCGAAATTCAAGAATCGGCACCCAGAGGAACAACAGCCTATTCAATAGAGAGTTAATAGACCACTAACTTATCGTTACCTTATTTGCTTAACGTATCACCGTAATGGAGATGCTAAAAAGAGTTTTGAAACCACAAACACAAATTATCGTAACCGTATTCTTTTGCCCACATACAAACTGCTAATCTAAATAGAATAGAAAAGAAAACAACAATTCCTATTTTTGCAAATTAATTTTCACAAAAAAATTAAAAACCTAACTAAACAAAAAAACGAATTATCACCTACCAGCTGCTGCTTTTGCTCAGAAATAAATCTGGAGCGGGCCCCGTTAAGCCTTAACATATTTCGGTTCGGTTATTTTTGGATACGGGAGAAAAATAACTGATTTTGCCTACGGTAGCACCAATTTTGATGGTCTATTAACGCTCGAATAGGGCATTTATTGAGCCTATTTGTTAACTACATTTTTTAGCCCACTCCGTTCAAAAATGCTGATGGGTAACCAGTTAAGTACAGCGAATTTTTTGAAAATGGAAAAACTCGCAAGTCTTAAACGAAACTGCTGCTATTGAGTCCGACATGGGAAGCATATTAAATATAGTTTAATAATAAATACAATAGTTTCAATATGTATATATCTTCTAAAAGAATAATATAATATATTAAATGCGACACATTTGGTTGGTTCCTTAAATTTATAGTCATCAGAATCATTAATTAGCTTTTCCAATATTGTTTCTAATGAACTGAAATACTTTAAAAAATATCCGAATTTACATTTCCCAATGCCGGCGCCGCTACCCTAATTCAAGCTTCGAGACCGAGTCACTAGAGGCGCAACGGTAGCAAAAAACTTATAACAGGGCCCTAAGTCGTCAGATTGCCTTCTAGACTATATAGTAGTAATGTCAACATGTAGAGCTGGATTTCGGCAAGATAGCATGGTGCGCTTTTCAGAATTCAATGAAGGTTTACAGCGAAGGTTTATGTGAACATGACACAAAATATTATGCTTCCGGAAATATCAGCTTTATATATCGATGGTATCAACAAGACAACTGGCCGGTACACACTGCCAGGATTTCTCAGCAGTGGTTCAGGGAGCCTAATATTGAACTTTTGCCATGACCAGCAAAGTATGGGGGCTCATTGGTGAGTAAAGGATAGCGATGCTAATATAATGTAACCTTCATATTTGCTCGAAACAGTTGGAGACATGCTTACCCCATCGGGCATGGGACCAGAGGTTTTCGATCGGTATGATGCGAATGCATTTAGCCTCTCATGTCCAAATGCCAATCTCACCTTCTCGTGGTACTCCCTGTCTAAAACAGACGAGGCTCTGGTGACCGAATATGGCCGGTATAGCCCTATGGGGAAGTTGAACTAGACCCAGTAACGACTAGGAACTTCTCCATTAAGGACCTGTACAAACTCGTACAGGGGAGTGGAGTGGTTAAACTAGGATCAAAGGGTGCACAATAAGCCAGTAATGGCGGCAGTGCAGTGACTCTGGCCAGCCATCAGGCTGGTCGGAGCCACAATTGGGGGGTTTTAGTCGGTGGGAATCCGACACTACCCGGGCTCTCCTGGTAGAGGAGAAATGACTCTGGCAGGGAAGTAGTTCGGGCGTCTTATGCAAGATTTCGTCTTGATACCCTTGAAAAAAAAAATGGGGGCTCACTGCAAATAAGTTAGCAAAATTTAATGTTCTTTCACAGAATGCTGACCATTTGATGGAGTTAATAGTTATAGCTTATGAAAAGATCATTGAAGAAAATCCAAATTTATTTGAAAATTTAGCAGACTTTATGTCAAGGCGTTTAGAAAAAATTATACTTCTATTGGGCACATCCTATTAGATACACCAGGTAGTGATACTTCGTAGCACGTCATACGCAAGTTTTAGAGATAAGAAAAACATACCGCCATGGCAGCCTGCCTCATCTCTGCTAGGTACTTCAGTATACTTCTTGCGCTGTCGTGCGACTTGTGAAAATACGCTTTTAAAGAAATAATCTAACAAAAGAAAACGTGAAAAGCAAATGGATTACCTAAAGAAGAAAAGGAGGAACCTGGAAAAGAAAATGAAAAGGGCAGCAAACTGTCAGTTTTTAAACAATGGAGTGAGACAAATATGGCTAATATTTTTTGGCATAGGTTTGTTTATTCTGTAAAGACACATTTGTTTTTATTACGTATAAAAACTTAAACCCTGCATAGTTTCTGACTTATGCCTGCTAAATTAGTCTCAATAAAAAACTCCAAATGTATACTTACTAGCACGTCGTTTTTCATATATTATATGTGACAACAAATCTGACAGAACGAATAAAATGCCGAAAAAATTTAACAAAAGAAAACGTGAAAAGCAAATGGATTACCCAAAGAAGAAAATGAGGAAACTGGGAAAGGAAGGGAAAAGGAAGCGTAGTGATTTAAGTAAGTAAGGCGCATTGTCAGTTTTAAACAGTGGAGTGAGACACATATTACGCTATTGGCTAATATTTTTTGGCATGGGTTTGTTTATTCTGTAAACAAATATTTGTTTTTATGACTCATAGAAACTTAAACCCTGCATAGTTTTTGACTTATGCGCGCCATATTAGTCTTAATAAAAAACTCCATAATGTTAATAAAATCCGTTTCCAAAATATCACATTTTAATTTCCAGAATAATTATTATAAAAAAAACCCTTCACCCGTCGTAATTTAACAAAATTTTTCAACCGAATTTTCCATGTAGACGGAGCATGACTCTGACTGAATTTTTTTATCTAGCACGCTATATCCTATATGCTGCACGTAAAAACAAATACTATCACACCCATGCTCCCGATGCATGGTTTACTCTACCGGGTGTCCAATTCTCTAAGAAGATTATAATATGTTTACTTAAAAAAGTATTATTAGCACATAGTTTTTCATATTATTATATGTGACGACACTACTAGTGTCTTACGAGTTGAGGAACTGTCCGAGAGCTAGCTTGCAGATGGAAAAAGCATCTTTCTATGGGAATATATAGATAAGGAAACTAAAAATAATCTCCTCGAAAAATACAAAATTCCCGGAAAAATTGCCAAATTCTTCAAGGAACCAAATTAAATCCAGGATGCTAGCATCCACAGAGCAAAAAAGAGATACGTAACTCTTGAAATTGTAAACCATTTTGGGAAAAGGTTTGACAGCCTTAGAGCGTGTTTTCTCTAATTTGACAAAAAACAAAAAAGGGAGAGACGAAGCACTTGATGAAGATCTTTTGAGTCTTGCCAAATCGGCGCAGTTGTTTTGCATTGGTCACAATATTGTTTCATACAAAAATATAATAAATTCCTATTGCGCAAAATCCAGATCTTTTCATTTTTAGCGAAGGTTTTGTCGAAAATTGCAAAAATATAATCTCTCCTCCTTCCTCACTGTTTCCAAAAATGTAAAAAAAAGAAAAAATTTAAAACGATAATGCGATATGTCTGGGGGTTTATTCTATCTGGAGAACTCAAGCATGGTATCCAAAATTAGAATCCGTGGTTCGCTTAAAAGTTATCGCTTTAAATCCGAAAGGTTTTTACTCTTATCCTCGTTTAGGTAACCCAACCCACTATGAAAGAATCTTTCCCTGGGGGTAGCAATCTTATCAAGGTGGCCTATAGTAAAAGGGGCGTTTGGGAGGATGCAATTTATTTTTTCCAAATGATGGAAGTTTTGCGACAATAATATTGAGACCATCTTGCAGCCTAATGTAAATCAAGGTGTATCCGTTTTAGAAACAGAATCTCAAAATACTGGGAAATATTGAAGTCTTAACACACATAGGTCTGCCTTAAATTTAATTTGCGAGCCGAAAAATCAGAAATGGTAGATAGGTTTATGAGACGCATTTTTAAGCTACGCCCTCAAGTTCCGAAATATTAACTTGGTATCCGGAACCAGTGTTACCTTATATGTATAGGTAACTTGTACCCTTTGGTAAATTTAACATTCGGTTATTAACTATAAAAAAGGGTACTTCTTTTAACTCTTTATTCTGCTCAAACAGTTCAGACATTTTCTATAAGTTAGGTAACATCAAGGCTAACGAAGAGGGCATAGAAATAATTCTTAAAGATATTTTTAAAATGGTCCATTGACCCAGAAGAATTCAGCCTTGGCTTAAGTACCCTGTTTCAAAGAAAATTTACAGTTCTATTTGTGTTTTACCATTATATATTGCATACAGAAAACAAAACTAATTCGATGAACAGAGGATACACTTACTTTAACAATTAAAAAGCCTCATAAGCCCGCTACATCCCAAAACATTAGCAGGTGGATTTAAAAATTAGAAATAGAATCAAATTTTAAAGGACATAGCACAGGACATGGGGTGTCTTCCGCAGCATTAAGGGTTGGTGCATCAATCAAAAGTATTAGAAAGGCTACGGGATGTTCCAAAAAAAGGAAAACGTTCAATCGATTTTATAATAAACCTTTAATTTCAAAAGATTTCTTAGCTAATTATATTAAGAAATATATTTTAAACACATTTAAATTTTAAACCTCGCTGCGTTCGATATTTAAACCAACGCCACTAGTTGTGAAAACTACTATTTAACAACTAGTGGCTAAAATAGTGCTTTTTTTACAAGCGTTGGTTAAATAGTAGTTTTAACAACTAGTGGCTAAAATAGTGCTTTTTTTACAAGCGTTGGTTTAAATATCGAGCGCAGCGAGGTATTTAAAAAGGCGAGTAAAAAATCACAGTTTAGCCGCGAGTTGTTAACACTATTTTTTTTTAATACCTTTATCAAAAAATCCAAGAAAAACAGGAAAATACTTTTAAAAATTTCGAACGAAGAGAACTTCTCGCAACACACCATCTTTACACTATAAATCAAGGCGGCTGGTAAATGAAATAACAATCGTTTCCATAGCGATGTGTCTTTTTACTCGGTGACCTTCATTCTTGCGACATTTCAATCTTTGACAATTTGATATTTTGACGATATTCTTAAATGATTTTTTCCTAAATACTTGGCGAAAACTGGCGGAAATGGCTTAATTCTTAGGCAAGAATAATTAGACTCTTTCAAAATTACTATTTTCCACTATTTCTCTTTAACTGTAGGTAAAAAACGGACAGAAATCTTTTTTTGCACCCGTGATCAAAATAAAAGTGTTTTTGCATCGGTAACCAAAAAAGCCATGCTTTAGTTATCTGTATAAAAAAAATATATAGCTATTAGATGTTGTTTATGGTTTGTTTGTTATCTATGTTTTTTTATAACTGAAAAAATTATACGTAGTTACTCAAGCGCGGATTTCAGGGGGATAGGGGGGTAGTTAACCCCTCCCTACCCTGGTTTTAATTTTTTTATGAAAACATTTAGAATGTCAAAAGTAGGGCAGAAATTGCGGCGCTATAACACCTTTCATATTAACTTTACTTTACTATTAGTTTAATTTTATGTTAAAAATGGCATTCGTAGTATCATTTTCTTAAAAATTTTCGACTGCTGCGCTTTGAATCCAATATATTTTTTTAAATACAAAATTTCTGAAATAAATGACTTCAAATCTGTGCCCCCTCCCTAGATTTGAGACCAAATCCGCGCTTGTAGTTAAGTTTTGTTTGCATATATTGATACATTCCTCATAAAAGCTATGCTAAAAGCTATGATTTTATTCTGTTTTTTTTCGTATCGAAAACGCCCCCCCCCTTTTTAAATGGCTGGGACCACCATTGCATTACCAAATCAGACTTCATCATTTCATCATCAAGTCCTGTATGAGGTCCATGTAGCTTCCATTGCTTGGCATCCATGTTACTAAAACTGCCCGTACACTCGAAGGTTTTGTTAAATAAACCATTTTAATTTTAAACACCAAAAAAATTAACAGAAAAACAAAAAAGTGAGGTTACACTAAACTACGTCAGCGTTTTGAACTACTCATTTTTTCTTGGTTCTAAATGATGATGCAGTAGTTTCAAATAATATTTCAAAATAATTTCAACGCGAGAAAACGCCTATGATTTCGAAATGGTTTCGAAATCTTCTCACGCCAAAAAACGACTCTGCATTGCATGGGGTTACTTTAAGACAAAAATATTTCGTGTTTCGCGGGTTGAATTGTGAATTTTTTTGATACCTATAAATGATAAATTTTGTTTTTGTTTGTTTCAAAAACTTGCAAAAATTGGCTGAAAAAGAAAAAAGTTATTGTAAAACAAAACGACTTAAAATTTTTGGGCCAACCCTATGTATTTTTAACTATTATACAACAGCAATGTCATTTGATTACCTTCTCAGCCTTGAATTCGTCAAAAAAGACGCATTTTGAAAAAAAGTATCGTTAAAAGATATGATTTTGATCTCCAAAACCAAGAGGCATAGAAGCAAAATTTAGGTCAGTCAAGCCAACCCCCCCCCCCCAAAAGATATTCGAGTGTTGATATGCTTATAATTTCGTACCAATTTCGAACTAACCGAGCAAACAGTGGTGGTCCGGGTTATGTCCAGCCGAGTGCCGTCAGCGTTGGTTACCTATCTGTATCTGTAAAACCATACCGGCCCCCTGCCTTTTTACATACGAGCTATCGGTCCGGATAAAGAACGCATGGGCCAATAATGACCCTTTATGTTCAACGCTGGCGTAAAAAATTTAATCACAAATAAAAAAGATGTAAGAAAAATAAACAAAAAAAAACAGATATTTCAAGAATACAGGCCTATAGGTAACAGAAAAAGAAACCCTCTGCAAATCACGCTTTTTCCACTTTTGCAATATGCTTACTGGGCACTCTTGATTTTATTTGGTTTTTTAAAATAATCGTGCTTTTTTAAATGTCAACAATAAATTTTTAAAATTATTCAAAATATGTCAAAAATTACGTAAAACCTCATGAATGGTTCCGAGACTTTCACAGTGCGAAATTTGATACAAATTTGCTGGACGGATTTTGTGATTAACTAATTGGCAAACTCGAATGTCTATAACTCGGTCTGTTTGGGTTGTCCCTTTAAGATCGAGTTTTATAGGTTTTACTATAATCTTAATTGAATTAATTGATCCCGAAAAAAGTTTTAAGCACTGGATTTAAAAGTGAGTAATATAATTCACCCTTGTAATATGCTAATAAGCACATTATTTTTAGAAACAAAATATAGTGAAAAACTTATTTTTATACAGGTTTTCTTATTAAAAACTCAAATTATTCTAAGAGTCTCCTCGCCTAAACCAAAAGCTAAGTGTTTGGTGCACTTTAGATTTAATCAAAGAAATAGCACTGTTAGGGTCGTATAAAATACAGAAAAATTTTAATTCGGTTAGTCTTTGTGGAGTATAAAGCTCAAAATATGTTACTTGTTATTTAGATAAACCAACTCAATTATTAACAAACTTGTATATCGGCTAATTTTAGGGCCATTTTAAACAAAGTAAAGGGCCAGCGGGTGGCCATTGTTGTAGATAGCATTGGCCTACATCTGGCTAAATGACTCCGGGCAGTAATCACGGGGCTTTTAACAGGCCGGGCCAACAAAGCATCTGTCGCCCGGTCCGGGATTCTTAACGACCCGGAGTAAACCTAGCCGATCCGGCAACCGGACCGGCAATCTAACTGTGGCCCTATACCGTGAAGTCCGGGGGACAAATATCGGGCCAACAGTAAACCATCAATTTTTGTTTGCTGGGAATTTTGAACCACTTTTAAAAATTTTGAACCACACTCCTTCCTGTTTTTTTTTGTTTTCAAAATGGGGGGTGCAGCCGGACGTCAAGCTACACCCCTCTCCTTTAAAGCATAGAGAAAAATTAAAATCAACTATCCCAAAATTAAGAACTAATTTTTAACCTAATATCACCAAAAAGAATTTCGAAAAATCCACTATTGATTTGGATGCACAAAACATCTCTCTGCTCATAACGGCTGTCCCATAAGTTTTCAAGTTTTGGGACAAAGTTCAAGGAGCTCAAAGTTAGTTACCAAGTTGGCTTTGGTAACAAAAGTTTCCTTGATTCCTAGGTTTCAATTTGACATATTTATGTTTTAAGTCAGTTTGTAAAAAATGTCTTACAAATTGGAAATAAGAAAATCTATTTATAATTTGATTGGGCAAATGCCCAAAGCTGAAATAGTGCGAATTTTTCAACAACAAGATACATTCAGGAGAACCATTTATCGAACCATATTGGAATGCGAACAGGGTATTCCTTGTATGAACCTCCCGAAAAGTGGAAGACCAAGGATTTTCACTCCCTCCCCCTCAGTGCAACAGAGTGGTAAGGTTGTCTAAAAACAAGGTCGGGGTATCTGTAAGGAAGCTAGCGAGAAGAAAACAAACTTCAAAAAGTACTATTTGTAGAATTTTGAGCAGGAGTATTGCAAGACCATATATAGGACATGTACGGGGCGAAGCATTAACTAGCAGAGGTTATATTGATAACTGCCTAGTGAAACTCAATGATTTTATTCAAGAATATCATGCTAGAGACGAAATTATGTTTTGGCCCGACCTGGCATCTGGCCAGGGAAACGCAAAATTGGCTTCAAGAGCATAATATTCCAAATGTACCAAAAAATGACAATCCCCCTAATTTGCCCCAGGCTCGCCCCATTGAAGACTTTTGGGCTCACTTGGCAAGGGAAGTGTACGCCGGAGGCTGGACTGCTCAAAATGAAGGCCAACTGCGCCGCAGAATTTTAATCAAGTGCAGAGAAATTAATATTGTCACGCCCAGACCCTTATGAGAGGTGTCCGAACAAAATTGCGGCTTGTAAATTATATTCATAGAAAATTAACTTATTAAAAAAATATATACAGTTTAAATAAAAGTTTGTTTTTCAAAAAGTATACAATTTTTTATTTTTTGCCAAAACTTATGGGACACCCGTTATACTCCGCATCAGCTAAGAAGGACCATTGGAAAAAACAAGTGCTTTACACATGCACATATTAGGTATCAAAAGTCCAACAAAGATAGAAATAGTTTTTCTTACGTGATTTCTAGTCGTTTCTAATATATTTCTAAATCTTCCAAACTCACTGGATTTCAATTGGCTAAACCTCCCATTTTGCATAAATATAAAAATTACAGAAATTAGGGTGGTTAAAATTTTTTTAAAGTAGTACAAAATTAGTTCGAAATAAGTTCAAAATTATAAGCATTTATATCAATCCATAAAAAAACAGGGTTACTAGTGGATTTTTTTGAAATTCTTTTTGGTGATATTAGGAGTTCGGAATTAGTTCTTAATTTTGCGATAGTTGTTTTTCATTTTAAATGAGGGGGTGTAGCTTGACGTCCGGCTGCACCCCCCATTTTGAATACAAAAAAAAAACAGGAAGGAGTGTGGTTCAAAATTTTTAAAAGTGGTTCAAAATTAGTTCGAAATTATTAGCATATCGAAACTCGAATATCTTTCGGGGTGGCGGGGCGAGGGGTATGGCTGGACTGACCTGTAAAATTTCACATAATTAAAAGGTTTGCAAAAAAGTATATTTTTGGATGCTAATCATCGCACCCGTGATTAAGGATAGGAAGCTAGGGCGGCGACGATACTTTTTTTAAATGAGATACCCTGTATATTTTGGAAAAATTAAATAGAGTCCTTCTCTTTCCAAAAACACCTAAAGTGTTACTTTTTTTTACAACGGGTTTTAAATAAAATTGGAAAAATCATCTCCATAAAAGCAGACCAATGGGTTAAACAAGAAAATAGATATTCGGTGATTCTTTGTCCAAATCATTGCTCTTATTTAAAACTGTTTGTCATTTTATTTAAAAACCGTTAGAGAAAAAGGTAACATATTAGGTATTTTTGGAAACAGAATGAAAAACGGCAGCACAATTAGCATCCAAAGATTTTGTAAACTGTCTAATTATGTGAAATTTTACTTCGCTGTCTCTTTTGGTTTTGGAGATATTAGGGTGGACTGGGATTATTAGGACACTCTGTATATTTTTATTATTCAAAACTTCTTCTAACAGACTTCAAAATCCACCTAAATGTGACAACCGGTGTGCTACGGTTTGTGAGTTAGGATTTTTTTTTAAAGTTTGACCCCCACTATTTCTGACAGTTCGACGAAATTAAAGTTAATGCGGTCCTTTATTAAAGGCAGGCACAAACATTATCAAAGTCGACATTATTTTGATAGCAAAGATGAAATATTTAGACAACAACAATGTCGGAATTCTTTTAAACTTCGTGCGGAATTGTCAAAAATAGTGCCGTCTTTATTAAAGTCAGGCTATGCCGACTTTAGGTGCGTTCGGGTAATACACTCCGTTCACTCTTTTTGACTCCTTTTACTCCAAACCGTTCGGGTACTCAAATCGGAGTGAAAAGTGCAGCGTCTTTTAGCGTTCGGGTATTACGTGTAGAGCAAAAAGGACTCACTCCATAAGTCCCACCTCGTGAAGGTAGAGTGTCGGTGCGGTCATGCGCAGTTAGTCATTCGGCCACATTTGTACTTTTTGGAACCTGAGGCTTTTTAAATTATTTTGTACAATCAGTTTCAGTTACATAAATGGATTGGCAACCTTTTTTAAAACCACAGGTCCTTTATTCGACAGATCATCATACAAAATTTACTTTTGGAAATTAATTGGACCCTCAATATGAGGAAAATTTTCTAAAAATTCCATTTAGAATCAGCAAAGATTTGTTTTTGTTTGTACAGCAAACGAAAACACGCAGAGAACACCTAATTGAAGGATAGGTTAGCTTACAGCTTGCAAGTTTTACTCTAAAACGTTCGAGTATTACAATTTCACTCCAAACACTCTGCCCTACTCTCACTCCACTTCTACACCACACCACTCCTACTCTTTATTATTACCCGAACGTACCTTTTATGTACCGATAAGTCCCTAAGAGCATGACCTTCGGTCTCTAATTATAGCCTATCAACTCGGTTGTCAGAATAGATCAGCTGTGGATAGAAGTTTCTAACCTGTACGTATGACGCTGTCACCATAACCGTCGGAAAAATAAAAAATAAAAAAATTATTTTGCATTTTTCAAAGTCACTGTCAAGTCCATCTTTATTTAAAATTTGTTTAAAAAATGCGGAACGTTTGCGGTATTGTTAATTGCAAAGGCAATTATAGGTATGGGCCAAAGGTTTCGGTGTTTGACTTTTCAAATGATCTCGATATCTATGGAAAATGGATCAATGCCATCGAGCGACCACATTTTGTGCCAAACAAAACTTCTAGGGTAAGTTTTTATTTTCATATGATATTTATAGATAGATAGATAGATTGTTTGTTAGCAATGAAATATACATTAAAAAGTTAATAATATAATTTTAACATTTACCTACAGTAGTAACTACCTTTTTTATTATTTCATATCACAATATATAGGTAGAAGAAATCCTGATGAACCTCTTATAAACAACAAGAATTCTAATCTCTATTTTCATAGGTCTGTGAGTTGCATTTCAAGGCAAGCGACTTCATAACATTGATGAAGAGTTTTGATGAGAAATCTCAGTACCATTAAGTAGAATCACACAGAAGAATTAGTTGTTTATTAATATTAGTTATGTAATTACTTTATAACTTGTCGTCGGGTTAGGTCAGTTCCTGATGAGGTGAAACCTAACAGGGAACTGCGGGAACGACGTCTCATGAAAGTCCTAGCCGACGGAGATATAATTAAATAAAAATAAAGTTAATTTTACGATTGATGGATCGAACTGTCGCAAGACTGTCAATCAAATTCCAATCAAAATAAACGCAGGTCACCAGTCCTGCGACAATCACCCCTCCACATATTTTTATTTAAAAGAAATGAATTATGTATTTTTGGCCCTTGATCTTGTCGTAGGTCCCACATAAACAAATTCTCCGTCCTCTTCTTCATTATCGTGATCGGGTTGTTCTACAGCTTCTATGGGTCTCAACTGTCCTCTAATTGGCCTTAAATCATCGACATGTATTTTAACTTGAATATTATCACGCAAAACTTTATATATATTTTCCCCAGAAACATCTAAAATACGATGAGGTCCAGTTCATGTTTTACCCAGAGATCTTTGCTTAGTTTTTCTAAATTCTCGAACCATAATTTGATCTCCAATTTTGAACTTAGGAATTACTGAATTAGATTTTCTAAAAATTCTTGTTTGATATTGCCTTTGATTTTTAGCAGCTTCTTCAATCATTTGATTCTTTAATACAGGAGTAAGTGACTCTTCATTAATAAAATTTGGAATTTTCCATTCACCTGGTCGTGCAAGGGAGTGTCCAAACAACAATACACTTGGTACATATCCCGTTGCTTGGTTTTTCCGATTATTTATGGCAAATAAAATTTGATCTATTTCTTGATTTCTGCGTTCCATATGGTTTGCTCTTTGGTGATATATAGGTGTTGTGTAATGATCAATGTCCAAATTAGAAGTGAATTAGCTCCATTGCAGACTTCTGAATTGAAAGCCGCAATCAGTAATTACAGATTCCGGATGACCATATGTACCAAAAACCGATTCTAGAAATCGAATTATAATTGATGTTGTAGCTTCGCAAACTGACCATGCATCCACCCATTTAGTGCATAAATCAGTGATGACTATTAGGTACTTCTTTCCTCGCTGAGATCTTTCGTAGGGACCCATAATATCCAGACTAACAGCTTGAAATGGTCTTGTAGGTTGTCTAGGTTTTAATGGAGTTTGTTCTTGTGGTATACCAGTTTTTGTAGAATTACATATTAAACTAAACTTATTATTAAATATCTTTCCAGTAGTAATGTTGTGAAAGTGCTCTAAAGGTTTCGTCGCGTCGTGATATCGTGATACTCGTACATTAATTTTGTTTGCATACTTGAGGGAACCAAAATTTTTTTCTTCTCATATTGATCAATTTTAAATAGTAGGTTATATATTAATAATTCAAATCAGATTTTTGTAATTTTGAATAAAGTTGGTTTGCTTTTAGACTAAACCATTTGACAATGCTGGTCTGAATTTCTTCGTCAGTACGTTGAGATTCCAAAATTGTCTCATAAATGGATGAGTTAACTGAAATTTTTGTTTACTGTAATTGAACAATGCTGAACTTTAAAATTATATTCTTGTAAAAGTAAAAACCATCTTGTTAATTTAGCTTTGTCATCTTTAAATTTTTCAAGCCATGTTAGTGCTTTACTGTTAGTAACTGGAGTGAATTCCTTATCTTCTAAAAATGGCCGAAAACGTTTGCAAGCCCAAACTACTGCCAAGGTTTCCTGTTCGTTAATATGGTACTTTTTTCTGCTTTTGAAAATTTTACACTTGCGTAAGAGATAATTTGTCGTGTGTCATTTGTACCCCATTGAAACAAAACTGCTCCCATTCCCAGATTGCTAGCATCGGTTTGTAAAACGAACCGTTTTTCGAAATCTGGTCTATGTAGCTCTAAATGTTTTTCAAGTTCACTTTTAATTTTGTTGAATGCCACCTCAGCTTGAGAATTCCATTTGAAGTATTTTTTTCCTGTTATATCAGTCAACGGTGCTGTAAGCGTAGCAAAATTTTTGTCATCTAAATAAAATTTGACAAATACGTCGATGTACCCAGATAACACCTCGGTCATACGTTTTTGAAAAGTAGCTGGGGCATTGCGTAATCCAAAAGGCATTACTAGGAATTCATACATAGATTCATCTGGTGTGGCAAAAGCTGTAAGATGAATAATATTTGGATTCATACCAACTTGCCAATAACCACTTTTTAAATCGAGAGAAGACAACACTTTTGCATTTCCAAGTTCCTTTATAGTTTCTCTTATTGTTGGCAGTTGCGTAACTTCTGACTCCGACTGTCTGTTTAGCTTACGGTAGTCAATGCAAAAACGTGGGTTTCCATCTTTTTTTTCAACAATTACTATCGGTGAGCAAAATTGTGAACTACTTCTTCTAATTATTCCAGCTACTAACATTTTATTTACTTCATCATAGATAACCTCTTTTTTCCGTTGTGAATATTGAAGCCGTCTGATTTTAAAAGGAGTACTATCAAAAAGTTTTATTTGATGTTCCACTAGTCTGGTAATTGGTTGTCGTAATCCTTCTTTAAAAACATCTTGAAAAGAGTTAAGTATTTCTGCATATTTGGCTTTAAATATGCTAGAATTTTGAGTCTCTTTTAAATCTAATTTTTGTCCTTTTTATTTAAGATTTGTCTTGAATTAATCCAAAAAACTGCCATTCGCTTTTTTTTTCTCAGGTAAACACAACCACTTATAAAATCAATAATCCCTTGATATTTTATTAACCAATCTCTTCCTAAAATTACTTCTTCTGACAATTCTTCAACGATATAAAACTCTGTTAAAAAATCTTGATTTTGAATTTAAATATTGGTTTTCAATTGGCCAGATACATGGGTAGTATATTGATTTATTCCTAAATAAATTTGGTCATGTGAATTTTGAAATGATTGGTTATTTAACAAGTTTGACTATAATCTAGTATTTGAATAGAATTCATGGCCAGGCAGCATGGTTCAACCTGACCAAAATTTAGTTTTCCGATGTTGTATTCCGTTGAAGTGATTGGTCTCCAACAGGGCAGTCTCGGTGAAAGTGCATTTCTTGACAAAAACGACACGGATATCGAAGAGTGGATTGTTCCGGTTAGATTGTGACTGATTGAAAGATGTTGTAGGTTGAGATTGAATTTCATTTAAATCGTTTTCAATCATAGTAGCTACCTGTATTAGTTCTTCGATATTTTCAAATGATCTGTTTCGTAGTTGTAATCGTATTTCTGGGCGTACTAGTTCAATAACTCTGGTTCCAGACGACGAAATAACGCATTCTTTTAACTTAAAAATGCAGCAACAGTCCCTTGAGAATGTTTATTGCCATAGAGTTTTCCGTACAGTGTGCTTTTAAGCGACTCATTATCAAACTTAGTCAAAAATCTTCTTGTAAACGAATCAAAACTTAAATAGTTATTATGGCTGTTATTATCATACCAAATTTTTGCATCTCCTTTAAAACAGACATTAATTGAGTTAATTCTTTCTTCAAAAGTAATATTCTGTTGATGTAAATAAGCATCTAATTGTTTCAAAAATACCTTAGGGCATTCCCAATCAAGTCCAAAAAATTTCGGGGAACTTCTGCTTTTTTGTTGCAGTTCCTTCCAAAGATGGTTGTTGATATTGCTTAAATCGATAACTGCTTTTTCGAATTCCGGGCGCCACGTAGTTTTTTGTTCAGAACTACGAAACTGTGTAATATTGTTCGGCTGAGATTCTTTGTCTTCGGGGTGAGTTTCCGGCACTTGAGGTGAAACCTAACAGGGAACTGCTGGAACGACGTCTCATGAAAGTCCTAGCCGACGGAGATATAATTAAATAAAAATAAAGTTAATTTTGCGATGATGGATCGAACTGTCGCAAGGCTGTCAATCAAATTCCAATCAAGATAAACGCAGGTCACCAGTCCTGCGACAAACTACTAGCAAGAATCCCTACTTAAATTGTTCCTTTATAATAATACATACCTATAGGTAATACTTTATAATTAGATTGAAACGCAAATATTTTGAAAGTACCTACTTTAAACTGTTTCTTTATAATAATACATACCTATAGGTGAAAAATAAAGAATAAATAATATAATACACACTTATAAGCAAATGTCTAATGTGTGTAACTTTTTACTTACACTATCAACAGCTGATTGATAGGCTCTTATCGGTATATAAAGTAGGCATAGCCTGAATCGGCACTATTTTTGACAGTTCCGCAGGAAGATTAAAAGGTTTCTGACATTTTTGTCGTATCAACATGTCATCTGAACATGCTCATTTATGCTATCCATAAAGTTGACAAATTAAAGTTAATGTCGTCCTTTATTAAAGATAGACATAAACATTATGTTAAGTCAACATTTTTTGATAGCGCCGCGATGATCAAAAAGCTCTGGCTGGATAGCCCAAACGTAGGTTTTGGATAGCGCCAGCAACCAAGAAGAGTAAGTGCCTAAAAATATGTAGTAATTGTTTAGCTTTGTACTGTCAAAAATAGTGCCCACTTTATTAAAGTCGGTCTATAATGTCCGATAAGTCCCTAGTGACTAACCTTGAATCACTTGCGAAATGAATGTTATTGGAATAGCGACTTTGCGATCGGCATTATTTATATAACCTTATCATTTTTTCTTCGCTGAGTTTGGTTATTTTCTTTTCTATTTAATTTTTTTTCTTATTTATATATTTGTGTTTTTACAAAAAATTACCACAAAAATAAAATTTTAACAGTTTTTTCAAATCTTAAAAATTGAAATACGTAAATAAATCAAACGACGGCGGTACCTGTTCCATAAAATTTAAAGCAAAAACAGTTTCACGGAAGTTAAAATCGATTTTTGTAACACGGTTTTTATGGGAACTTTGACCAATTGGGAAAATAAATTTATTGTAAGAAAATACTCACGGCAACCCTTTAACCATTACTTAGAAGAACAGTACTAAATTGAATCTTTATAATTGACAAAAAAGTATTGTAGAATGTTATCATTTGTTTATATACAATAACCACATCATTAATTATGGTAAACACACACTAGAGAATGTGAACGTTAATTTTTTATTGATATGAGGCGGGAAGCAAAAAACTCATCAAAATAATAATCTTACAGATTTTTATCAAGATTAAGGAAGTGGCACACACATCTTCTACATCTTCAACTGACGGCACCACTCCAATAATAAAACGACGCAACCCACGCACCCTCTTACTTCTTAACAAACGAAAAATAACATGACATGAAAATACCAAGTGTAACCCGATGTAACACACCAAATCGCACCCGCAAATTTCAAAATTTGTATTTTGACTTGGTACAGGGTGATTCATTATATTTAGACCCCTCAGTTAGCACCGTTTGTTTTAATTTTGGAAAAATTTTAAATACAAAAGTTGTTTAGTATTTCCTATTTTTTTTATATAACAATAATAAACACTATCCACTGTTATTTGATATGTCAAATTTTGATACTTTCTTCTTAAAGTAGAACAACCTGTATTTTGTTTATTCTATTTATCTCTCTGATTTCAAAAATATGTTTTCATGTCTGGGTTGCGCTTAATAGTTTTTGAGATATTTTGTTAACCCATTATGTACTAGCGTGACTGTATGGTCAAATCATATAAGTAAATATCCTTAAACGCGCTCTAAAATTTATTTCGCCAATATTTTTATAGCGAATGCTTATGAGAAAATTAGTGCGCACTCGTGTGCACTAACATTATTTTGGTGCTGTCAAAAATTTGTCCGAGTGTCGCTTCATTAGAATATGACTCTGGCGCACTGATATTCGCAACCGAATACGCAAGTAAAAAATGTGCATTGTAAGTTGGGTTAAGTTTTAATAACAATCACTCACACATTTTTTATAAGAAAGAATTTATTATTTTTACCAACGAAAAATTCACTCAACTTTTTTATACGATAAGTAAAACACAACTAAAATACCATCTAATCTATAAATGATATCTTTATTGAAAAAAATGGGTCCCTATAAAAAACCTGAAACCAAATTTTGCAGAAACATAATTTGTCAGAATTTAAAAGAAAAGAAAATAATGGGTCCAAAAAAAATTGTCTCGAAAATGAAATGACGGGAAAATCAAATCGCTAGAAAATATATGCGTAGAATTAAATTTAAACGAAACATATTTTTATAGACACACAAAATTTTTAACGAAAATAATTTAATAGAAACATAATAATGCCGAACCACAAAATTCAAGAACCCCAATCTGGCCGAAAATGATTTGAACCGATAGCCACGAATTCAATTGCTACGTTGCCAGGCTTACGGCAGGGAAGAGTCGAAGTAAGTTTACCCCCTTTACATCTCTCAATCACCCCCTACCTCCAAATTTTTTCATAATATTAAAATCGGTTCACGGCAAGTGTGTCAAAAATGAATAGCAAGATTTGATAGACAGTTAGACAGCCAGAAACTGGGAAGTTAAATAAAATCGTTTAATAAAAAAAATCCCCGTGTCATCTTCCAAATAGAGAAACTTGGCAACGCCGCAATCCAAGGCCTACGTCGCTCTAGAGATTCGGCTAGATTGTGGTTCTGCTCATTTAAGGATCGGGCATATTATTTTCTATCAATTTGTGGGTCGGGTGTTTTTCGTTTCTAGACAATTGTTTTCGATACTTTTGTAATTGAAGGGTGTTAGGTGAAAACAGGGAATGTCCATTTTCTGCTTAAAATTAGTTAGAGGTGTCATGTATTAGCAAAAATAGTGTTTCATCTCATGCTTTACTTAGATCCGGTGAAAACGTGGAGCGTCACACTCTACACCGTTGTTTTAAAATGCCATTGGCGTTTTCTCGCGTTGAAATTGTTTAAAATGTTTTTAAAAAGTTTGAAACATTTGTTTTCTCGCGTTGCAACGGTGACGCGACATCGAAAAGGGTTAAAAATATTTTAAAACGGAATCCACTCTAGTTTCAAAACTGACGCGTGCGTAGAAGATTTTTTTTGTTTTTGCGTGAAAATGTATGAAAAATCGTATTCTAGATATCTTGTTAGCCATTCTTCATGGTATCCCTGTGTTCTTATATGATTTTCTGGGCTTAAAAGAACAGTAAATAAAAAAACTTCACTATCCATATAGCTTCCATTGCTTGCCATCCATGCTACTAAAACGGGCCGTACACTCGAAGGTTTTGTTAGATAAACCAGTAGTTGATCCATTTTAATTTTAAACACCAAAAAAATAAACAGAAAAACGAAAAAAAGTGAGGTTACACTAAACTACGTCAGCGTTTTGAACTACTCATTTTTTCTCGGTTCTAAATGATGACGTCACATCTAAATAGTTTCAAATAATATTTCAAAATAATTTCAACGCGAGAAAACGCCTCATGTGAGGAGAAAACGGGGAATGTCCAGCTGAAAACGTAATAAACCGGGAATGTCCAGTCAAGATTGGCTGCAACTACGGTACATATTGTTCGTTTCTCTCAGTCTTGAAAGCAAGATTGTTTAGCATATTGGCTGCTGTTATTTTTGCGTTTTGTTTACGAAAATGACTGACGATTATAAAAATAAAAAAGTGGTTCGAATGTACCAAGTTGCACAGCAGTTTACAATCACATGAATTTGGAAAGTTTTGCGAGTGTAAAAGACTCAAGTGTATGGAGAAAGTGAATCCGAGTGACAGACAAAATATTCTTAATTATTTTAATTCTCTGGAATCACACAATGATCAAAATTCTTATTTGTGCTCTCTGATATCAGTAACTACCATACAACGGCGTAGGTCAAGGGCACCAGAAAATTTAGCGAAATATCATGACAGTAGCTACAAATATCGGGTCAGAATTAAAGCAGGGAACGTTGTCGAAGAAGTAGAAGTTTGCGCAAATTTTTTTTAAGGCAGTACATGGAATTACTAAAAGTAAAGTTGAGTACCTACAGAGGTCTTTAAAAAAGTTCGGGGTTGCTCCAAAAGACAAGCGTGGAGGTAAAAATTACAGAAAGATGAGCGAAGTTACTTTGGAATGTATTAAATCGCATATTGCTTCGTTTAAGACAAGGCAGAGTCATTACAGCTTAAAGGATAATAAAAACAGGTCATATTTGCCGGAGATGCACAGGATGTTCAAAAATCTTTACCCAAATCAAAAAGCAAGTTATGATTCTTACAAAAAAATATTTAAGAAACACTTTAACATAGGATTCGGATACCCTAGATCCGACACATGCAGTCAGTGCGACCAATATTCAGCACAAATACAATTTAATGTAGACGTTGTGAAGCTAAGTTTTGAGAAAGAGCTTCACTTGCGAAAGGCTCAAACTTTTTATGATCGAAAAAGAGCTGCCCGCAAGAGGGCTCAAAAGGAAAAAGAATTCGAAGCCATAGCAATGGACTATCAAAAAAACATTTTTCTCCCAAATATATCCACCAATGATGTATATTACAAGCGTCAACTATCCATGTTTTCCTTTAATATTCACCTTCTTTCCAACGCTCAGTCATATTTCTATACATATCATGAGTACATAGCAAAAAAAGGAGCTGATGAAGTGTGTTCTTTCCTCTTCGATTTTTGTATAAATCATTTGCCCACGGAAGTTAGAAACTTGCATATTTTTTGTGATGCTGCAGGAGGGCAAAACAAAAACTACAGTTTGGTACGTTTTACTCACTACATGGTAAACGTTGTAAGACGTTTCGACTCTATCCAGGTGATATATATCCAGTTCGCGGGCCTCGTATTTAGAGTGCGACAAAAACATGGGACTAATCAATACGAAATTGAGAATGGAATCACCCACAGATTGGGAACAAACAATTTTAACGTCCCGAGTAAAACCAATACCATTTACTGTAGTTTCGGTAGACCAGAGTTAGGTTAAGAAGTGGACTGAGTTCTTCTACACAAAATATGCAAAAAAGTGTCCGTTCCCGATTCAAAAAATGAAAGAGTTAAAGGTGACCAATGAACATGCTTGACTTGTGTCACATCGTGATTCCTACAACGGATTAATGCTGCAAGCTCTCCTTCTTTCTACAGAGCAGTGTTCCAGAATTGTCTCGAGTAAAGTCACCCCAGCAGCAGTTTTTGAGTTTGAATTGCCTCTTCAGTCTTTTTTCAAAGTAATTCCTATAGATACAAAAAAGCACAAAGATCTTATGTCGCTAGTAAAGTTTTGTAAGAGTTAAGAAACTTTAGCCCAGTCTTCCACATGCTGACAAATCAAGTCGAAAACGTTCAAGGCTAGCTGTTGATGCAGGTTTCTCTAACAAACATGATCAAGTTGTTTCTAGAAAGACAAAATTTCGTAAAGCTACATCTAGGAAGACTATCACCAACAAAAAAAGCATCAATCGGAAAGGTCCACGTACTGCTTAGGTAAGACCAAAGACGAATATAATTTTTCAGTTTCTAAGATAATTTTCTTGTTACAGTTCCAACTGGTTGGACATTCCCTATTTTCAACCAATATGGACGGACGTTACCACAGTTATACCGCAATTTTCGACAGAAATTTCACTCTTATGTTTAAGATGCATTATATTTCAATTAGGTTATAAATACAAGGTTTTCTTAAAAAAAGGTCATTTTTATATTAACTGAAAAAAACCCCCAACACTAGTCGCGAGGACATTCCCTGTTTTTACCTAACACCCTTCAATTCTGATATTTTAATGTTCGGGAAAATTATAATCGGTTAAATTATATTCGTGGATTCAAGGATCTAGTAAATTAAAATTCTATAAAATTATATTCGTATACATTATTTTCTGGGTGTTTTATTTTCGTTCATACTTCGTTTCGGAAATTTTATTTTCTGTTCAAATGTGTTTAGGTTTTTGTAAATTCGACTTTTTTTGTGGGTTCCCAAAAAATGATTTGTTACAAAGCACAAAATTCTTCCTCATCGTCCTTGTCCTTAAAATCCCGCCAAACTGCCTCTGCCGCCATTTTTATAACTGGTGCAATGTTTTTATTCTTTGGGGAAGATGAGTGCTAGTTATTATGTTTTATTGAGCAACTGACAAACCCAGTGATGCACTCAGTGCACGGTCCCCCCCCCCCGAGAAGCCTGGTTATATACAATTGGCACAATCAAATAACAGCAGAAATAAAATATATAGGGAATAAAATACAAGTACCTGGAATTTAATTTTTAACAAAAGTCATAAACTGCAAAATTTTTCGCTTGCGGCGCTATAACACATTTCAGTTTTATTATTTGTTTCAATTTGGATCACCATCATAGTCTTTTTAAATGAAATTTTATCCAAAAAAATGGCATTTTAAGTGTCATTTTTGCAAAAAATTTTGCCTGCGGCGCATTTTTGCAAACAAATTAAGGGTAAATAAACAACTCAAATTCCCAAAACCCCATCAATATTTACGGTTATTATTTATTTTCTCAAAAAAATTTGCCAAGGTCCGCGCTTGTAAGCACCTGTTTCGTTATATCAATTATGGTCACATTTTTACTTCAAAGTAAGTTATTTTTATTATTTATCCTTAACCCCCCCCCCCCCGAAGCCAATTTCTGGGTGCGCCACTGTTATAAGCAATATATAATCTGTTTGTTTTGTTATTATTTTCCCAGCGGAATTGGCTAACCCTTTTAAACTTTTTTAATTTCATCTTAAAAGCAAAAACCAATCGTTTTTGGCTCATTAACAATTCAGATAAGCAAAAATTTGGTCACACCATTAAAAAAGCCTACTTAGTTTTTATTTGCAAAAAATGTTAATTTAGGCCTTCCGTTATTGATGTTTTTTAACGTTTTAAATTTAAGATTATTCATCCGGATGGAATCTATACAAGGTTTCTTTTTTCTTGCAAACAATTAGAAGACAATTTATTTTAATTAATTGTAAAATTAAGCAGATTGCTCTGTTGTCTGCTTATTAATTTTACAATCTTTAAAGTAAAACAAACAATCTTTAAAGTAAAACAAACAAAAGTATTTTCTTACTATTGATAAAATGTTTAGAAAAAATACACACAGTTTAATAAAAAATTAGGTTCCACTAAATTTCATAAAATTTTAATATGTGATCACAGACCTAAAAACCATGTAATCAAAACGTGACCAAAATACACAATTTTTTTGTTCAAGTTAGACCTTTCGGTACCATGGAAAAGTTTGAATATACCCCTGAACAGTGTGGATACACCCAAGAAGTCTGGATATACCCTGGAACGAGTAGTGGTTTTTTTTTATATATGTTCTTGAGCGAGGGAAGTTTTAGAGTAAACCTTTACTCGATTTATTTTTTTCATTTTTCATTTAATTTTTTGAACTTTCGGTTTATAAAATTAAACATTTTTTAATCAATGATAACTCGTAAACTATTCAATGTATGAAAAAAAATTCGAATAAGAAAAGGTGCGTTTACGTATGAGCTCACGAAAATTTTTTTTTAAATATTATATACACTCATGTATTCTGCAATTATTATAAAGAAATTGAGTGTTTTTTTACTTAGACTATTTTTATTGTTTTTTTTTTCTTTATAAATATTTAGAATCATGTTGGGAAGATTGTGTAAAAACTTCAGAGTGGATGGAGAAATACTTTACGAGATATTTCAATCATAACAGGCTTAAATTGCCTGGATTTTTCCGCCGCACGCTGCGCGGAGCGAAAGAGCAGAGGACGCCCTGTGGTAGGCCTGTTATAATTCAAATATCTCGTAAAGTATTTCGAGATCCACTCAACATGATTCTAAATATTTACAAAGATAAAACAAGTTAAAAAACATTCAATTTGTTTATAACAATTGCAGAATACATGATTTACATAACAAAAAAAAATCAACAATTTTTCGTGTGAGCTCCTACGAAAACACAACTTTTATTATTCGAAAAATTTTGTCATACATCGAATAGTTTACTTCGAAAGTTAATAAAATCATAACTTGAAAAAAAATATAATTTTGAAAAAAAATTGCGTATCGATTATTTTTGGCTAAAGACTGCGAGACAAATTTTCGAAGAAATTCAAAATTGGGTTGTGAATCTGAGATGGAATGACCCATATTAATTACCCTTGTTATGATGCGCGACTGTACAAAATTTTGTGGTTTTCTTGTTGTTTCTAAACAAGATATAAAAAAAAAATCGCGCACTTTGACACACTGTATCTCGAAATATTTATTTGGCTAACAAGTGCGGAAAGTAATACTTTACAGCACGCGACAGTAGTTGCCCGAACGAAGCGAAGCGAGTTCGGTCAAGCCGGCAATAAGGGCGGTAAAGACACTTTACTATAAGCCTTAAAAATTCCCAAAGAAGAAATATAAATATATGTATTTTAATTTTCTGAAATAAACGTAGTCAGTTTAGCGCACAGTGTGCTGTAAAGTGCCATAACGTTAACTTTACCGCACACTATGCGGTAAAGTACAATCTTTCACATCCAAAAGAGTGTTGTAAAGTGCACTTTACCGCACGCGAGCAGGTAAAAATAATAAAGGACTTTTGATAATGTTATATGACTTTTCTTCTGGTTTAGACTCACGACTTTTGAATCCTGTTTGAAAATGTTCTTGGTGATGTTAGCAATACAAACATGCTTTCGAATTGCTTTTTTAAAAAATAATATAATATTATTGGACCCTTTTTTACATTCTTTTCTAAAGAGCATTTTTTTAAGACTTGATCAATTTTATTGTTCAGCCAAGTTTTAGTTTTTATAGCGAAACAATTTCATCCGCTCCCTCCACCCCCCTGAGGATTTTTCAAAAAATAAAAGTTTTTGTACTCTTATTTCTGTGGATTTTTATTAGTCTTAATATTTTAAAAACTAATTTTCGTTTAGTTTTTCAAGTAATTAAGGCTTTTTTTTTTGGTTTTCGCCCCAAACATAAATTTCTAAATTATCGATGTTTCCAAATACATGTTTTAAAACTCCAGGAAGTTTTTAATTTTAAAATATTTTTACCAAAAATTGTAATTTCTGGGAGCTCTTGGTGGATTAGGACGGTCAAACTCACCTTTTAGGTTAAACTAATCGCCCCTTCTATTTGAAAAATCAACAACAGTTCCGCACTAATTATTGACACAAATCATAAAAAATTACAAAATAAATCGGCACTTATCAACACACGCCTAGAGGAAAATTGTCGACAACTTGAGCATCCACACGAATAATGTAAGAGGTACTACTAACACCAGCGGTTCCACATTGTTTTGTAAATTCTAACGATGCCGGTACCACTCCATCAAACCAAAGGGTGGTGCAGCAGAACCACCGTATTGCCGTTGACCACTTTCACTGGCTATAGTAGAGAGATCTGGACGTAGCGACGTTAAATTTCAGAAAGTACCATACAATGAATAGACTAAATTTTAACAGGGTAAAATAAACATAAGTGGCGGAATATCAGGTCAGTTAAACCACAACTACCCTCCCCCCGATGAGTTTTAATTTGCTTATAATTTCGAACCAATTTCGAACTAATTTTGAACCACTTTTAAAAATTTTGAAACACACTCCTTCCTGGTTTTTTTTTATATTCAAAATGGAGGGGGGGTGCGGCCGGACATCAAGCTACACCCCCCTCATTTAAAGCGTAGAGAAAAATGAAAAGCAACTATCCCAAAATTAAGAACTAATTTTGAACTCCTAATATCACCAAAAATCCACTAGTAACCCTGTTTGTTTTTTTTTAAATATGGTGGAGGCGCAGGTTGACGTCAAGCCGCACCCCTTTCAAAAAAATTTTGAACTTTGATATGCTTATAATGTTGAACTAATTTTGTTCAACTTTAAAAAAATTTAACCACCCTAATTTCTGTGATTTTTTATATTTATTCAAAATGGGAGGTTTAGCCAATTGAAATTCAATCAGTTTGGAAGGTATAGCAATATACTAGAAACGACTAGAAATCACATAAGAAAAACTATTTCCATCTTTGTTGGACTTTTGGTACCTAATATGTGCATGTGTAAATAAGCACCTGATTTTTCCAAAGGTGCTTCTTAGCTGATGCGGACTATATGATCAGAGAGATCTTTATTGCGCATCCAAATCATTAGTGGATTTTTCGAAATTCTTTTTGGCAGTGGCGTGGCCAGGGAGGGATTTTGGGGGTTAAACCTCCCCCAGAAGGTCCAACCCAATCTACAATAAATTGATCATGATCAAGGGCGTCACATCAAGGGCCCCAGGGAGAGCTATAGCTCTCTCCACTTGACCATTTACTCCAGTTTGTGACGTGTTTTAGGTGTTTTGCCTGCAGTGCTATGACCTCATTAATTGTTATAATTTTAGTTTAATTCTAAGGAATTTTTATCAGTATTCAAAACGTGTAGTAATGGTATTCTTAGTATAATTTTTCTTAAAATATTCATATGCGGCGCATTTATGATTTGGCAACACTGTTTTTGGTGACATTAGGAGTTTGAACTTAGCTCTTAATTTTGGGATAGTTGCTTTTCATTTTTCTCTACGCTTTGAATGAGGGGTGTAGCTTGACGTCCGGCTGCACCCCCTATTTTGAATATAAAAAAAAACGAGGAAGGAGTGTGGTTCAAAATTATAAGCATATCAAAACTCGAATATCTTTCGGAGGGGGGGAGGGTGTGGCTTGACTAACCTGGAATAAACTTTTACAGTTACTTGAACCATATATTTTTATACAGGGTAATTCAAAATTACCTAAAAAGATTCGAACAGTGGTTCATTAACCTAAGAAAAGTTACGTGGTTATTTTGTTTAAATTTAATTTTTTTTCTCCGAATTTATTTCCTAGCACCGTACTGATGAGCACCTCTAGTGCGAAACAATGGTCTACGGTCAACATTACCTTTTTGGAGCTCGCAATTTTTTTTTTTGAAGAAAAATGATATTGGGTGATTTTTTGTCTAACTCGGTGCCCTTATTCAGGGTTTTGGCCGTTTTATTTAAAACCCGTTAGAGAAAAAGCGTATTAGGTATACACAGTGTCTCATAAAAAAAATGATTGGCAGCACGACGATTATCCAAAATTATGCTTTTGGTGAACCATTTAAATATGTGAAATTTGACCTTTCTGCATGTTTTGATTTTTCAAATATATATCTTTATGGGAAATGGTTATTAAATATCGATTTCTAGTCAATTTGCAACCTTAGGGAAGATCCCGTATCTCGACCCCCTAGGCAATCGTCCGGTTTGAGCCAACTCTGTTGACCCAACCCGGCCCTTAAAAGTAAAAACTTATAACGAAATAAACAGGATAGGGCGAAGGGTAGCAAGTAGTCACCCCATAACCCTATTTTATTGTGACATTATACGTATACAAAATTTTTTTAAAATATGGGGTTTACGGCTAGCATAAAACGTTATTTAGGCTTAATAGCTAAACCTCTTCAATGTTTGTACCAGTATATATGTTTAGTTCTTGGTTTGTTTACGTTTATAACTCTCACTTTTATGTATGAATGTTATAACTCGATTTATAACAGCCTTCAAAGATATTTGGACGCATATTTTATACCTATCCATTGTTATTAATGTAAGGCAAGAAACACCCAGATAGTACAAAGTAGTCTAAATGCGCATTTACACAGACAAACTTTCCTTTGATGTTGAAATGCCGACAAACATTTACACGAACCTCTTAAGCAAAATGTTCAAAAAAAAGTTCGAACAAAATCTCGTACAAAAAGACTCACGGATATTTTGGAGAGAATGTTAAGCAAAATTTGTTTGAAGAAATGTTGGTATAGAAATTTCTTACAAATTTAAATTTTATAGTTTTATGGGAATTCATTGAACTTAACTGAAAATAGAAAGACTAAGTTTTAAAACAAGGTATTTTTAATTAAGTGCTTTCCGACTGAAAAACGATTTGATGTCGAAATTCACATTTTACCTCATAAGCAACTTCGATTGACCTGATTTTTATAGGGGATATGCCAGTATACTTGTAACTTTTTGGGGTTGTAAAAAACGAGAATAAAAAAATAATAATTGGCACTTATTTATTGCTGTTGCCTGTAAAATGTAATGATAAAAATTTACGTTTAAAAGAATATCTCTTTATTTTACTTTTTAGTTCAAAACACAATACAATAATAATTAAGTCAAATTCAAAAACCTATATACATTTTATTAAATCTCAAATATATGAACAAAAGCACGTTCGGTCTAAATAATACCCGTTTATTAATCACTTTTACAACCCTACGATCCCGACCCTTGTCTAAAAAAATATAATTTAGCTGTAATAGACTAGACTTCTGAATCGGAATGTTGCTCCTTTGCATATTGTTTGTTCAGTGTCAGCAATCGACCTTGATTATTACATTAAATTGACAATAAATATCTATCTTCAGCATTTTCATGAACCTTTTGCTTTTTTAAGCAACCGTTGAGGCCTTAAACTAACTAAGCTAAGGGTAAAGTAAAGTTACAAAAATACGATTAAAAAAAATCCCCTCCCCACCACTCCTCATAGTCGTGAGGCTCGGATTACCGCTTAAAAGTGCAATTTTTGAGTTTTTTGCCGATATTTGAAAAACTCAAAATTTTTTTGGAAAAGAAAAATTTTCCTGGGTTGTTTTTTGAACTTAGGAAAAAACCGTTGGAAATAAAAAAAATCGCAAAAAAATCCCAAAAAAACCACCGGGCAAAAAAATCCGGAAAAAACCCTAAGAAAAAAATATTATAAGTAACCCTAATCCATGTGACAAAATTGATAGTCAAGAATAATGTTTCGCTTGCCGTCGGAATTTAAAATAAAAGTTGGTGTTCCATTTTTTTAAAGAATTGAGATCACTGATCACTGATGTGAAATTTTATTTATTCTCATCTTTAAAAATATGTTTCCAAAACAGATAGCAATAATTTGCTCAAAAATTTTCTCGAACAAAATGTTCAAAGAAAAGCTCACAAAAATGTTCACGCAAAAAATTTTAAATCTTTTGCACGAGCTTTTGTTTGAGCATGTTCGTCTGTGTAATTGCGCCTTTCTCTTTAAGATGTACTTTGACAGCTGAGAGATTTCTTAAAGACGTCGTTAAGCAGTGGCGGTCACAGCGGGGGGGGGGGGGGCGACCGCCCCCCTCCCCTTTGCTCCAGAAAAAAGTAGACAACCCTGAAGTCTTTGGAGAAAAAACGAGAAATTGCAGAACGTTCCTTTAAAGACATTCTAGAATCCCTCCACAGTAGTTTGGGACAGTTTGAAACAGGCGAAAACCACGATATTAGAAATACACAACAGTATTATAGAATTTCAATTTTTAAACAAGTTTTAGACTAAATAATTTTGGACATAAAATCAAGGTTCAATAACGAGACAGGTATTTTTGATCTGAACATATTCATATTAAGTTTTATACAACGTGAAGCCAAAATCAGGGCAAAATTTACTAATGTAATTTCCAAATACTATAAACTGTTTGATTAATACAAAACACAAATTCTTGACCTTTTATTGGGAGTCAGTATTTGAAAACAATATTGGTCAGAAGTAGGCAAAAGCTTAAATCAAAACATATATGATAACATTATCGAGGCAATGAACAAGTGTGGCGATATTTTTCCGTTGATAAGAACATTCTTGGATGTTTGTCAGTAAGTAATGCTTTGTTAGAAAGAAGCTTCTGCTGCCTCAGAAGATTGAAAACATAAGTACTTAAAAACACTATGACCGAAATTCGTCTGCATATCAACAGACATATTGAAATTGATAGAATTCAGATATGCAATATAAAAGGTAATGTTTCAACTTAAAAAGTTTTTTAGACCTAAAAAAAAAATTTAGCTATTAGGTTTTGTTTGTGGTTTGTTTGTTATCTGTGTTTTTATAACTGAAAAAATTATACGTATAGTTACTCAAGCGCGGATTTCACGGGGATAGGGGGTTAGTTAACTCCCCTACCTTGGCTTTAAATTTTTTATGAAAACATTTAGAAAATCAAAAGTAGGCCATAAATTGCGGCGCTATAACATCTTTGATATTTAGGGTATTAGTTTAATTTTGCGTTAAAAATGGCATTTGTAGTGTCGTTTTCTGCTGCTCTTTGAAACCATTGATATATTAACAATTTTAGTTTAATTCTAAATCAAAAATGCATTTTTTAGAGTAATTTTTTTAAAAAATTTTCGCCTGTGGCGCTATGATGCCGTTAATATTTACGATTTTGGTTTAATTCGACTCAAAAATTGCATTTTTAATGTAATATTATCAAAAATTTGAGGCGAATTTTAACATTTTTTAAAATAAAAAATGTATGAAATAAACGACTTAAAATCTGAGTACCCCCCCTAGATTTGACACCAAATCCGCGCCTGTAGTTACTAGGTTTTGTTTGCCTATATTGATATGTTCCTCGTCAAAGCTATGCATTAGTTCTATTTTTGTTCCGTATCGGAACCGCCCACCCCTTTTCAAATGTCTGGGACCGCCACTGCTTTAAGAAGGCTTATGTTACAAAGACCGTCGTCGTAACGACGTGTTATGTATGATGGCTTGTAAGACGTCTAATTAGACTTCTTTTAGACCTAAAATCTTTAAGATAGAGATATCTTTAAGACGTCTTTGGTAACGCATTCAAAACTTATCTCAATCAAAAAAGTGAAATAATAGTATATTATACACCAAGGGATAAAAGTGGCAATTCTTATCTCGAGGCAAAAGGTTTGTAGCACGAGCTAGGCGGGGGCTACAATTCGACGAGGAATCAAAAGACACTAAAAGGTGATGATCTCCATTGCATCATCCGACTTTGGTGTTTAGTAGGCTGTGTCAATTTTAAACTGTTTTCTTGTTGTAGTACCCAGGGGGAGGGGCTTAGAAGCTAAAGCTCCTCCCCCTCCAAAGTAACTGAAAATGGACTTCTGAAGGTCGAATTCTTCTCAAGCCCCCATCAGGAAAAATTTCTGCTTATAGGCCACACACAAAACTTGTGATTTTTCATCATTTTACACAAAAAACAAACATCATAATCTTAAAACGCTGAAACGTCGAAAATTCAGTGGAAAAAATTTCAAAGATGTCAAATATTGAGTGAAAATAAATAAATGGCGCCGGCAGGCGTATAACGTATAGCCGTATAGCCATCCACAAAAAAAATTATTTTGGTTAAGAATCCAATTGTATATCTTAATGTGAAAACCGCGTGTGGCTAGCTGCTATGGTTCGTGAGTTACATTTTTTTTTAGTTTAGTCAGCCTTCCTACCCTCTTGCCATCCTTCCACCCCCACCAAAAACTAATCAGCTCACTGCCTGGTGCCAGATGTATTTAGGTCTTTTTTGACCCATATAACTAATTTTTAGTGGAAATAAATAGTAGTTTTCACAACTAGTGGCTAAAATAGTGCTTTTTACAAGCGTTGGTTTAAATAACGAAGCCAGATATTTAAAAACTCGAGTAAAAAAAACACAGTTTAGCCGCGAGTTGTTAACACTATTTTTTTTAATACTTCTTGCAACACACCATGTTTACACTATAAATCAAGGCGGCTGGTAAATGAAATAACAATGGTTTCCATAGCGATGTGCCTTTTTGCTCGGTGACGTTATTTGGACGATGTTTTTATATGATTTTTTCGTAAATACTTGATGAAAACTGGCGGAATTGGCTTAATTTTTAGGCAAGAAAAATTTATTTCTTAAATAATTACTATTTTCCGCTATTTCTCTTTAATTTTGGGTAAAAAACGGACAAAAATCTTTTTTTGCACCCGTAATCAAAAATAGTAGTTTTCACAACAATCACAAATAGTGCTTTTTTACAAGCGTTAGTTTAAATAACGAGCGCAGCGAGGTATTTAAAAACTCGAGTAAAAAATTACAGTTTAGCCGCGAGTTTTGAACACAATTTTTTTAAATACCTTTAATGAAATAACAGTCGTTTCCATAGCCATGTGCTTTTTTACTCGGTGACGTTCATTGTTGCGATATTTTAATCTTTGACAGTTTGATATTTTGACGATGTTTTTAAATTATTTTTTCCTAAATACTCAGTGAAGACTGGAAGAAATGGTTTAATTTTTAGAAGAGAATAATTAGATTTTTTCAATATTACTATTTTCCGCTATTTCTCTTTAATTTTGGGTAAAAAACGAACAAATATCTTTTTTTGCACCTGTGATAAAAATCGGTAACCAAAAAAGCCATGCTTTAGTTATCTGGAGACAGTTACTAAAATCATGTTTTTGATGAAGGTATAAAAAAAAGTTTTTTGCATCGGTAACCAAAAAAGTCATGCTTTAGTTATCTGCAGACAGTTACTAAAATCATGTTTTTGATGAAGGTATAAAAAAAAACTTTTTTTTTGACGTTCCCAAAAATTTCCACAAAATATGTTTAAATTAGGTGCAAGGATATCAATAAGACTTCAAGGTTAAAACATTTAAAGAAATCCCAAAAAAAGACGTCTATAAGACGTCTCATTAACGCCTTAAGACGTCCCGGCGTAAATCAGACCAAAATAAGAAGCCGTGAGCTATTTGGGCAAATCATCCCTAAAAATGGTACGAGAGAATTAGGTAAAATTCTAGATCTAAAAAATATATGTTTATTAGATAACTAAACTTTAATAAAGAAGTTTCCAAAATTCGATCTATGATCTTATATTCTTATCTAATAAGAGCTAAACTAAGAACTCATCCTCTTGCAATTCCTTTATTGTTATTTGATGCCGTCTTATAATCACTTCCTCTACATTATTGTGTCTTTCATGCGGTCCTCTTAAAGGTTTAAAAACTTTCTGAAAAAAAAACTCTTGAATAAAGCGCCAGAAAACCCTTTATATCATTTAAAACAAAGTGGAATAAATACGTTTGTTTCCTTAATTTTTCCACCTAATGTCGTGGGAAATACCAAACAGAATTTTAATAGGATTTCGGTTATTTTGAGATAGACAAAATCGAAAAACTAAATTGTTTTTTACTGAAAACTAAGTATAACTGCTATAGGTAAAACTTATAAGTACTAGCAGGGCCGGTGCTAGAGGTGAGGCAACGGAGCAGCCGCCTCAGGTGCGGCCGTTTTAGGGGGCGGCGAAAGGGGCACAACGAAACCTCAAATTTGTCAGAAAAATATTAAATTGACAAGACAAAGGCACGCAAGTAAAAACAAAAGTGGAATGATAATACCCCCGGAGAAATTTCACAAAAATGACCGCCTTATGTGGGTGACAGTTCTGAGCCTAAAAGAACGTAGTCGCATCAATCGAATCGACTTTACATTATTTTTTTTTATGTGTCTTTTCTACAATCAGTAAATGGTATATTTTTGATCGTGATTTTTCGTAATACATTAAAATTTTGGTTTTTAAAATTTGTTTTAATAGAAAAAGTAAAGTTATATAATTTTTGCATGGATTTCAAGTCCCCCAAAAGTTACTAGGATGTTACTCCCTTATTTTTTTAGTCAAAATAAAGTTTTTTTGTTTTTTTTTGCGTGTTTTTGCTAAAAATATAGTGTTTTGATTTGTTCAGTGCTGTTATACAAGCGGAATGACTAGTTTTTTGCCTTTCATAAGTGCTGTGCGATAACCCTTTTTATTATTAGCCTCAGAGTTAGGGGAATTTTGTCAATACCAACTGATTTAGGCTCACAAATGTCAAGTGCATTTAGCGATCATATTATTTATAGGATATAATTATTCCACCTTTGTTTTTACTTCCGTGGACAAAGGTGAGTTATTATTGTAGGTTGTTTCTAAATAATCAATCTGGCTTTAGGTTTAGGTTTAATAAATTTAATTAATAATTTTTTTATACATTCAAAAATATTTTGTATTTTCTTTACTCTTTACATTTGTATGTGTTTATGTTAAGAAGAGAGGGGCGCATAAAGAGAGGGCGACCGCGGGGAAATCGCCTCCCTTTTTACGACTTCCTAAAAAAATCTTGAATGTTCATAAAAAAATGGTAGTATTTTTTACTTTTTCAAAAATGTTGCATGTTGCACTTTTATTTAATAAATACTTTTTAACAAAAAATTGAACCGACCTTAAAAAACAGATAACTAAAGCATAGCTTTTTTGATTACCGATGCAAAAAATTTTTTTTTTTTGATCACGGGCGCCAAAAAAGATTTCTGTCCGTTTTTTAACCAAAATTAAAGGGAAATACCGAAAAATAGTAATATTAAAAAAATTTAATTATTCTTAATTATTAAGCCATTTTCGCCAGTTTTCATCAAGTATTTACATTTTTTCGTAATTAAATCGTAAAAATTCGTCAAAATATCAAACTGTCAAAGATTAAAATGTCGCAACAATGAACGTCACCGAGTTAAAAGGCACATCTCTATGGAAACCATTGTTATTTCATTTACCAGCCGCCTTGACTTATAGTGTAAAGATGGTGTGTCGCGAGAAGTGCTCTTCGTTCAAGATTTTTAAAAGTATTTTCCTGTTTTTCTTGGATTTTTTGATAAAGGTATTAAAAAAAATAATGTTAAAAACTCGCGACTTAACTGTGCTTTTTTTTACTCGCGTTTTTAAATACCTCGCTGAGCTCGTTATTTATACCAACGCTTGTAAACAAAGCACTATGTTAGCCACTAGTTGTTAAAACTACTAATTTGTGATTGTATAAATTTTGATTTTTTTTCAAAAATATCTAAAATACATGTATTCACAGTTCACTTTTTGATTGATTTTAAGAAAAAAAAATACTCTTTTTAAAAGGTATATTTTTGTGTAGATGACGTCCCTAAATAGTTATTCTGATAAAAATTAAAATCTTCCATATACGTCCTACTTTTTACTAATTTTTTCCCAAAATGTAAAAAAAATATTTTAAAAAAATTAAAAATTTGGACTTATAGAGCATTCCATTCTAGACAAAAAAAGTCACATAAACATTTTTATAGTACTAACCATGTAATTTAAATATTTAAAAAATGTAAAAATTGTCACATTTTGAATTTTAATGCCGTCAGTTAAAAAAAATATATTTTCCGAAAAAGCCATAGGGAACTTGAGAGAGAACATATTTTCGATAAAAAAAAATAAGTTGAAGAAAATGGTAAAATCATGTCGATTGTATTGAACTTTTTGCACCAAGATTTTTCTATAAAACTAAACTCTACTCTTATCACCTATCAAACGACAGTAAAAAAATTTCGACTAGATTTGAAAAGGTAACCTCTGGCGGAATTAAATAAGACATCTTTTTATATATGATAAACTAACAACAAATATTGACTATATAAGGTACTTCCCTTATTCCTGCTTCTATCTTAATCCCGGTGAGTTCGAAGGGTCTTATAGAATATTTAAAAAAAATATCAGAGCGCAAAGCATCATGTACTAGTCAGTATTACGGTCATTAAAAAAATTATTTTTCTTATGTTGCAGAAATTTGGTTATTTCTTATTTTTACTTAATAAACATAAGAAAGTCAAAACTTTTTTACTGTCGTTTGATAGGTAATAAGACTACCTACTTAGCACATAACTGTATTTTTTTTAGAAGTTTAGGTTTATAGTAAAATCTTGGTGCAAAGACGTTCAATACAATCGACATGATTTTAGCATTTTCTTCAACTAATTTTATTTTTATATAGACTATAAGTGATGTAAAAAACATTATTACGTTTTTTTAGCGAAAATATGTTCTCTTTCAGGTTTCACATCGCTTTTTCAGAAAATATATTTTTTTTAATTAACAGCATTGAAATTCAAAATGTGATAATTTTTTCAAACATTTAAATGACGTTTATAAAAAATTGGTTAGTACTACAAAAATGCTTGTTTGACTTTTTTTTATCTAAAATGAAATGCTCTATAAGCCCCATTTTTTTTAAATATTTTCTTTTACATTTTGGAAAAAAATTACATATTTTTGACAGGTTTTGACAGTAGGACGTATATATAAGATTTTAATTTTTATCAGAATAACTATTTAGGAACGGCATTTACACAAAAATATAAATTTCGAAAAGAGTATATTTTTTTCTTAAAATCAATCAAAAAGTGAACTGTGTATTAAAGGAACCTGTGTGGTTTAGAGATAAAATATCAACGTTTATAATAAAAATTTGTGAACTTTGTAAATAAGTTCCTTTTAAAAGAAAATGCAAGAAAAGACCTTTCTAATAAATGTTTGGCAAATATTTAAATACCTCAGGACTAAGAAAAAACTGCACTGCAGAATTTAAATTGAATTTTGCTGAGAAGTTGGGTCAAGATCGGTGCGGACTTATTATCCAATTTTTTACAATTAGATTGTCTCTCTTAATCTAAAATAACTTTACTCATCAGGGCCCGCAATTTGAAGAACCCACGAGTCTAAAGCTGACGCAGTGCGAGGAAAAAGTCGAGAAAAAGAACTCCTTTACTATATATTTACGTTATTAAAATAACTTATTGCAATAATAGAGACCCAAAGACCTTCAACTAAAATAGACCCATCAAGTCATTCATAAATCGCTTTGAAACGTCAGTCATTAGGTTTAGGGAAAACCATTTTATGTTCCACTGGCAACGCTGCACCAGGCATGCTCCTCCTCACACATGCTCCATCCACCAAACTTTTAGCAGCGGACAGGAGCGACTCGGTATTTATAAATGTAAAAAAGGTGGTCTTTATTTTTAGACTTGTTAAATATTTATGAAAATACATTTAAAATTTTGTCATACTTAACAGTTGATACCGATTTATGGAGAGGTTCCCAATTATGTTTCCTAATTGCGTGCGTAAACTTTTTCGCACGCATTTACATGCGAAATGTTTGGATTTCCCGCACAGGATGCAAAAAAACATAAAAACATTTTTTTAATCTATTAAATGTCAAGTCATACACAAAATATGGAGTGCCTATAGAACTTTATTAAAAAATTAGCCTACTTAATAGTTATTTATTTACCTAACTAGTGCGGAAAGTAGTACTTTTGCGCCGTTGACCGAACGACGCGTAGAAGAGTTCGGTCAAGCCATCAAGAACGGAAGTCACTTTACGCATGTATTAGGTGCAATATTCTTCCTACGAGCCACCAACCGTCGCTGATTTATTAGAAATTATTTTTTTTTAAATAAAAATTTTATTTTGTTGAATTAAAAATTAAGTAAAACGTTAATTAATATCGTTATATTATGTACTTCATTTTAAATTTTTTCCGATATAAAAAAATGAGTGCGAAAAAGTAACTTTACCGTACTAGTGCGGAAAAGTAAAGTAGTTTGTGCTACTTTCCGCACGTTCGTAAGAAAAAGTATTTTTCGAGCACAGCTTGAATTTAGGTCCAAGTGTTTTATGCAAGTAGGAAACTAAACAGGTGCGTAGTTGCTTTTTCGCCCTTGACCACCGTCACGTGCAGAAAATTTTCAACTTCCGCACTTGTTAGGTAAATAACTATTGTGAAAAAATATACACTGCGTTTTGTAAAAACGGCTAAATCAATTTGGAAAATTTAAAAATAAAAGAAATATTTTGAAAAAGGAAAGAATGCTTAATTAATTACACTATTTATAAAAAAAACCTTGGGAAAAAAAATGAGCTGACTATAGATAATATTAAAACTGTAAAAGTAGCTAGTTATAAATAAATATCATACACACATCTTACATTTTTTTTCTACTTGCTTGCTTATTATGTTATTGTTTTTATTAGAAAGTCGCGAAAATATCCTAAAAAAACTTATTTCTTTTCTATATTTATTAATTATATTTTGTATTTATTGCAACACAAGTTGCACGCCAATGGCGACCTATGAAAAGATGCCGTCGGAAAACATATGATAACTAACCTGTGAAATGTTTGGTTTTCACCTACAATCTCCAGTTTTCGGTACACCACGCAACTTGCCATATCACTATTGTTACAAACACTGAAAAATCTATCGGAAAAATATTAAAAACTGTCCAATAATTGCTATGTTTTCATGGATATTGAATTCGTTTTCAATATGTTTTGAAAACTTTCTTTTCATGAGTTTTCATGACAGGTTTTCAAATCGATTTTGAATCGATTTGAAAACGGTTTTCAAATTTTGATATTTGGCACCTGACATGTGTCATAGTTGTCAAATATTCATTTTTGAGTTTTGGTACTTTTTTTTTAAATGTATTTTATTCAAAAGATGATGTTGGCCCCTGCCACACATTTTCTTTGAATTTTAATTACTACTCTGTTTGCAAGTGGAAGCGAAAAAAGAAATGCTGGATTGACATATGTGCATAGCACATACACTTTCAAGCCAAATATTTCTTTTATTTTCCATAATTAATGTTTTTAAAGTCTTTAATAAAACAAATCTTTAGTTATTTAAGTAAGGTTATGTTATTAACTATAAACTCCACCAAATTTTAGAATGCCGGTTCCACAGTTTCACTTCTATTTCTCTATCTCTCTCAAAAAGAGTGAGAGCAATAAAGTATAATTTGGCGGCTGTCTGGTAATCCGACGCAATACGCATGTGTAAACTCAATCAATTTTCATGGAAAATCGGTATTTCGATCTCAATACGATCTTGATCCAACCCTAAAAATTTTCAGGTTCGGATCTAGATTGAAATCGATTTGAATACTGGAAAACAGGCGTTTTCATGGACGGTATCGGATAGAAATCGTTTTCAGAACGAACTCAATTCCCATGAAATCGTAGCAAATGTGTAAAATATACCAAAAACCCAATTCCACTAAAACGGCAACTGCGTCTACAAATAATGAATGAAGCAGAGTATACACGATTAAATAGCTGACCCGCCACAAATGCGAGGTTACCAGGTTGTTGTAGGTTTAATTCCCGATATATATTGAAAAATAAAAATATTTATTTTTTTTCGGTCAAAATATCAGGTATTTTATTTGATATTTCGACCGAAGAAATAAAGTTTCAAGTACCATAACGCGTACCTACACATTAGAAATTCTTTATTGATTTAAAATTGTGAAGATTCAATGTATGTGAATAAAAATAAGGTGTTTCTCCATGTTTTAAAAAACATACCAGAGAATTTGCATAATTGCAGGTAAATGATAAAAAAGTAATAAAAATAATGTGTTTGTAAAAACATTACGTGCGTAGATACAACTTTCAGCGAAATCTGGCATCGTCGCCAAATTGTTTACCTTATGTCTGATCGCAACTGTGGTAAACATAATGTCTCTATTTAAGTTATACCTTTATGTAGAGACCTTTTGCCCCCCTAATTTTGCTACCATTTTACTTTATCGTAGTAGTAATAACGGAATCCCTTACTAACCGATGAAGTTTGACGTTACCTGCGGGTGAATTCGATGTTCGTTATAATTGATATGGTTGCCGTAGAAAATGAAAATATTTAAATTTATGAATTCTATTTTTGCTTAATAATTTTATTTAACTAGAATTCTGTACAAAATAAAACCTATATTTGCACTGGCAACTGTGCCACATTAACCTATCTTTTCTGTTTTTTTTTCAAAAATGTAAATAATATTAATAATTAAAAGACACCATAAGAGTAAAAGAATAGACCCTCAATGAAGGCCCAGGGCTTACCAGCATTTTTTTCATGAAGAGGTACCACTTGTGGCACCTTTTCGGAAAGCTTGTTAAAAAAGAAATTCGACTAAATAACTTTTTTTGACATCTGCCAACCCATGTGTTAAAAATTTAAAAACCTATTTGTTGTCAATAATTTTAGCTTCAAAATAAACTACATATTTCTTTATTTACTAAGTGGAATAAATAAACTACCACACAAAGATATTACTGGTGCCCTATTTGGAAGCGCAGGCTAATTACCTTTTTTAAATTTACTAGATATTAGAAAAAAGGGAAATAGATTCAAAGCACATGACGATTTTCTTTTTTACTCTACCATCCTTAACCACAAAAAATAGATTTTTTTAAAGTTTTTAACATATGGGTTGACAGATGTGAAAAAAAGTTATTTAAACGAATGTCTTTTTTAACAGGCTTTCCAGAAAGGTGCCACAAGTTGTACCTCCTCATGATAAAAATGTTGGTAGGCCCTGGGCCTTCAGTGAGGGCCCCCAAATGGGCCGCCAATAATGTCCTTTTGTAGTATTTTGTTATTGCGCTTAGTAAACAGAGAAATATGTAGTTTATTTAGAAGCTAAAGCAATTATTGACAAAAAATATTTTCTTTTTAATTTTTGACACATTGGTTGATGAGATTGAAAAAAAACTAGTGCGTTAAATTTCTTTTTTAACAAGCTTTCCAAAAAGGTGCTACAAGTGTGTCCTGGGCCTCCAGTTGGAGGATCCAAATTTTTTTTTTATCATGGACGGAACGTCCGTAAAAAATCAATAAATATTCGCTTTTACCTTTTTTCAAAAACTCTTCCCTAAAGCCGCTAGAAGCACCATTTAAATAATCCACCCTGTATATTATACACCAAAGGATAAAAGCGGCACTTTTTATCCCTAGGCAAAAAAGTTGTTGTTGGTCAAGGGATAAAAAGACTTATCACGAGGTTTATAGGCTAAAATAATAACTTATTATAGGCCAATGATGTATTCAAAGACTTGACCCCGTGCACCCATGTAGCGAAGGCCTCACCCACCTTTTTTTACAATTTAACCCCCACCCCCATTATAACAGTGTTTTTTTAAATTTGAGCCAGTAGTTTTTAAGATGTTAGCAGTTAAAATGCGAAAAAATTTAAATTTTTTGCTCAAATGATTTGAAAAGCAGAAGAGATACTAACAAAATAGTAAAAAGATAAATAAGAACGCCTCGATGCAATAACCCACGCCCAGAATTACTTATTTCCATTGGGTGGTTTCAATTATAATAAAAGAATGTGGGCGTGACCTGCGTCGAGGGGTGGGTTCCGAATGCATTATTACTAGCGGGGTAAGTCCATATCAAATCAACCAGTGGTCGGACCATGGCATCTTCGATTTTTATAATTTTTATTGTGATTGTTTATCAAGTAGAAAGAACTGACAATACAAATTTTTAGATTTTCTGGATGACTATTTCTTGAGCTATTATTATTATTTAAATACTACTTTAACCCTTCGACTTCTTTATACTCATGTTATTTTAAAACTGATAGTAGATTGATACTTATATACTTAATATACACGCCCTAATTTTTTTAGCAATATATCATGGTCAAGTAGGCCATGAAAATAAAGATATACGGCCGTTTGGCGCAAGTGCGTTGGATTGACGCCATTTTTGTTTGCTTTGATTTTTCATTCCGAAAGTGGTGTGTTTTTACGGTTTTTTATTTTAATCACAGTATACGTACTCAGTGGCGTAGCGAGGAATCGACTCTGGGGGGGAAGGGTTCATTTAACCTACCTATGGCAAATTTTTAAAAGTTAGGTAGGTGCCTATTGCTTGAGCTCTTGAACTGAAGGGAGGAGAGAGAGAGGCGGTTTACTAGGCGTTGAGTTAGTGCATACGAAACAAAAATACTTATTTTTAAAAACAATATTTAAATGCGCCGCAGACAAAAATTTTGAACAAATTACACTAAAATGTTATTTTTTACGTGTTTCAAATGTTGTTGACAAAAAAATTGCTTAAAAATAAACAAAATTGTAACAATATTTAATATTGGTATAGCCACTAAATGCTATTTTTTACGTGTTTCAAATGTTGTTGACAAAAAATTGCTTAAAACTAAACAAAATTGTAACAATATTTAATATTGGTGTAGCGCCGCAGGTGAAAATATTGACAACTTTTTGTAAAATAATTTTGAAAGAGTAGATTGGGTTAGATGCCAAGACGGGGTAGGTTGCGGTGGTACACATAGATTTGTTGCCAAATCATAAATGCGCCGCAGATTTAAATTTGAAGAAAAATTATACTAATGATGTAATTACATAGAATTAAACTAAAATTGTAACAATTAATGATGTCATAGCACCGCAGGCAAAATTTTTTAAATTTAAAACATTACACCACACACACAAACAAGCTCTCCCTGGGGCCGTATATCATGATTAGTTTATTGTAGATTGGGTTAGACCTCCTGGGGGGGGGGGGCAAAACCCCAACCCCCCCCCCACCGCCGCTGGCTACGCCACTGAATACTATAGTGTAATGTAATTAAATAAAGTTATTTATACAGAGAAAAACAAATACCTGTAAAATCTGGCTTAGTACTCTCACATCTTATTAATTTTTTTTCGATCATTAAAATGCGATTAAAAACGCAATAAGATTACATTTTTATTTTTGGCGTTTGTTTAAGCAATTTTTACTATGGTTTTCACATTTTTATGCCATGATTTTGCCTACATTTTGATTTCTAGAAAAAAAACTCAAATTTTTCAATTTTTTACTGTTTTTTAGCGTTTAAAAAAGTACTGCCAAACAAAATTTTTTCTCTGTTAAAATGAAAAATATTTAGAGAGAGAGGGCAGAACTTAGAGGTAGATGGAGAGATAATTTAGTGAAGTGTAAAAATATTTAAGGTTGTTGAAGAGAGACAGCAAGCTATAAAATAGTAGTTTTAACAACTAGTGGCTAAAATAGTGCTTTTTTTACAAGCGTTGGTTTAAATAACGAGCGCAGCGAGGTATTTAAAACCGCCAGTAAAAAAAAACACAGTTTAGCCGCGAGTTGTTAACACTATTTTTTTTAATACCTTTATCATAAAATCCAAGAGAAATAGGAAAATACTTTTTTTATACCTTCATCAAAAACTTAATTTTAGTAACTGTCGGCAGATACCTAAAGCATGGCTTTTGGTTACCGATGCAAAAAAAATGTTTTTTTGATCACGGGTGCAAAAAAAAAATTTCTGTCTGTTTTTTACCAAAAATTAACGAGAAATAGTGGAAAATAGTAAGATTGAAAAAAACTAATTATTCTTGCCTAGAAATAAAGCCATTGCGGCCAGTTTTTACCAAGTATTTACAAAACAAACATTTAAAAACATCGTCAAAATATCAAACTGTCAAAGATTAAAATGTTGCAACATTGAACGTCACCGAGTAAAAAGGCATATCGCTATGAAAACCATTGTTGTTTCATTTACCACCCGCCTTGATTTATAGTGTAAAGATGGGGTGCTGCGTTCGAGATTTTTAAAAGTATTTTCTTGTTTTTCTTGGATTTTGTGATAAAGGTATTAAAAAAATTGTGTTAACAACTCGCGGCTAAACTGTGCTTTTTTTTACTCGCGTTTTTAAATACCTCGCTGCGCTCGGTATTTAAACCAACGCTTGTAAAACGCACTATTTGAATTTGAAGTAAACGAATATCGGAGAGACGTAGTTTTTTCTTCAATGGCCCAACAACAAAGCCCGGTGTATTTAAATATGTATTTTATTATGTATTAGAGTTGGCGAAACAACTGTATTGGCACACCAACTGAAGATAGTCAGTGAACCACTAATGTATGGTCCAGTATCCGAAAAATGCAGTTTTTCCTTCAATGGCTTAACGAAAAGTCCGTAGTATTTTAGATGAAAATTCTTCTCCGTCGATTTAACATCGAATTAGTATTGACGAAACAACTGTGTTGGCACACCAACTGAAGTTATTCAGTGGGCCAATAATGTATGCTCCAGTATCGGAGAGACGTAGTTTCTTCTTCTATGGCTCAACAACAAAGTCAGTCGTATTTAAGATAAAGATTCTTCTCCGTCGATTCAAATCGAATTAGTATTGGCAAAACAACTTTGTTGGAAAATTAACTGATGTTCGTCAGTTCTGTGTGATTCAAAATTCATTAAGTCATCCAACCAATGAAGAACCATCAGAAATCGGTCCACCTTGTTTATAGGGCGTTCTTGCTTTTCAAAAAAAGTATTTTTCTTTCGTACATACTAGAGGCCCTGTATACGATTTTTGACAGTTATTGTTTTACCAGAGGTGAGCAACTGGATTTGACAGTTTGTAGTGAGTTGTAAGTAAGCTACAAGCAGTAGCTGCAAACATACGCATTTAGCATGCAATTCGTTAATAAATAACACATTATGTTTTCATATTTTATTTTAAGAAAAAGAGTAACAAATATATAGATCATAATAGGAGTCTTTATATTCTACCTATTATTTACATTTTTAATATCTACCGTGTGTATTCACTGTTTTCATATTTTACTAACCAAAAAAATCAATCTTTCAAAAACTGTCTGGGGGAATTATAAAAAAAAAACAACAAAACATCAGTCCGTTTCATAAAATCCGTTTTACATGCAAATATGAAAAAAATAGAAAGAGAGGGCAATATGAGTTGCCCACCTCTCTAGTACATACTACCCCATGCAGCACCTATTAAACCGCCCCTTTCCCTTCTCCCTTCAGTTCGAGAGCTCAGTCCCCCTCCCATTTTTAGGGGCCGCGTGACTCCACTAACCCCATCAATAGGTATCTCTACCTAATTTTTCAGAATTTGCAATAGATATTACTTATATTTCTAAAGCGGTCCTCACACGATCAATATTATTGTCAATATTTGCGATATTGAAGAAGATATTGACAATATATTGACCATGTGAGGGGACCACATTTTAATATTGTCAATATATTGATGGATTTTCAAGCTCCCGAAAATATTTGGGGGCTATATTGACAATATTTGTTTTAGGCGCTCTCTGGCCATGAGAGAAGAAAGGTCACCGCCGCCCTCTGCGGTTTCACAGGCGGAGTCGCAGTCGATTAATGATACCATTGTGTAATACTTCTTTATACAATGATGATACGAAAACACGAGAAATCAATGTCGAAAATTTCAGATCTTCCAGTTGCCAAAAATCTTAGACAGAAGGCCAGCCTTTCATGAACTGATATTGCTTCTCGCATATCCGTATTTTTTTTTCAATATATGGAATGACCAAATCCAGCAGTTCTTGAAATGATTCGGAATCCATTCTGTAGTAGTTTTTATAATCATTGGGTTCTATTTCCTTAATGTATTCTAAAAGATTTACCCAACGTCTTTTTTTAATTTTTTTTCTCTTAATTTTTTTCGCAACGTGCGCCAAAATAAAACACACGCTTTTTTAACTGCTTTCATACCTGATGTTTTCTCTAGAAAATTTAGTCAGAAACTAAGTATTGATACAAATATTGATCGTGTGAGGATTTTATTTAGATATTGATTGATTTATATTGATCGTGTGAGGGCCGCTTAACAAAGTTATACACTTATCGTTTTTAAACGCATCCGTTTATCCGGACATCAATATGTTGCCAACTTTTTTTTTCAATTATGGTACAGAGGACCTTTCTTTGGAGGATGGTAGTGGTATACAGCAGCAAATTAAATTATGGTACGTGTCGTAAAAATTTAAAAAAAAGCTAAAGAATCTTCAAAAAAACATTCCTAAAGCAGAAGCACGACATCCTGGACGGGGGGGGGGGGGTAATAAAATGCATAAAAAACATTTGTAAATATTTGAAGATAATTATCGGAATCTAAATCGCAGACCAAAAATTAAGTAAAATAAATGTTAAAAGTAATTTTACAAAAATTGGATATTTCCAATAGTAATATACCTAGTGCAGTGTCTGGTAGATAATATACCGAGTGAAACTGCATATTTCCATCAGAGGACAATCTAATATAAAATGCGATTTCCGTAAAAATGTTTCACACGAAGGAAATCTGACATGAACGCGTTATATTCTAATACAGAATATACAGAGTGAAACTGCATATTTCCATCAGAGGACAAATTTTATTTAAAACATTAGAGAATTAAATCTAATATAAAGATATAAGATCCCAAGTAACACACATTGTACACATTAGAATTTATGACCAAAGTAAAGCTGTGAAAACGTTTCGTCAGCACATTTTTGGTTGTAAATCAGCTTGCTTAGTTTTTGTAATACTTTTTGCTTTCATAATGTAAGCGCAACCCATTTTGATGATCATATTGGTATTAAAAGCAAAAGTGTTTATTAAACTTTGCTCAAAAATACTATTCTTTGGGCAGAAAAATATGCAGAATTTTGGCTATAAATAAAAGCCAAACTTTGTAGCTTTTTTAAATCAGTCCTGACACCAATAAAAACTAAATTGAAGCAATAAAGTCGTAAAAACAGAAAATAACATTTTTGGCTATAATACAGCAAGTTTTAGCTGTCGGGTTTTTTCGGGTCGTTTCGACAATAATGCGCTTTCTATGCAGGAAGATGTAAAAATAGTTAGAGAAAAACATTTTCAGCTAAAGCACAGTAATTTTAGCCGTCGGGTTCTTTCGGCTTGCCTCGCGAACTAAACCCCGCCCCTTATTCATATTAAGTAGAAAAATAGTTGAAAAAAATCATTATTTGCTAAAGTACACCAATATTAGCTGTCCATCGTTTGTTTGAAGTTTAGAGAGTTATTAGCTATCCAGTTAGGTCGCGTTAAATAAATAAAATAAAAAGTTCTATAAAAAAGATTAAATTTTTGAAACTAAAACTAGTTTTAAGGTAGAGCTAAATCTGTTTTGGTTATTTTGGCTCCAATCCAAAAACAAAAAAAGATAACCTAAAAATTAAATAAAAAAAAACTTTAAATATTTTTAATATGTGAAGCGCGCGTGTTTTGGTGAGGTTTCGTGGTGAATATTGTCAGTAAACTGGCCTTCGCATGTCAATTGGTTCCATGGATGAAGCCAAGATATTAAGTGTGTGTACACCATACTTGTGTTTTCAAAACGGCATCAACCATTTATTTATCTAAAAATCAATTTTTGTTTTTTTTGCCATTTTTTCTTTGGGTTTTGTCAGAAAAGTTTTTTTTAGTTAAGTTAACTGAAAAAGCTATATCGGTTGCAAAAAGTGCTGCAATGGTAACTGCAGCAGTGGGCTAGGCGACGTTTTATCAACACTTTCAAGACGTTGTGGCAGACAACAGCAAAAACACAATAGTAGAGGAGTTTTGCTGTCGCAACGTTTTTGCAAAAGTTTTTCAGCACCTTGTGTTACTTGGGATGCGATTTCCGTGAACATTTTATACCAGTTGTTTTAAGCCAATCAGATGCCTTGTTTTTGACAGGTTGCTATGGCAAAAACCCGAATTTTTCGGAAATTTTTTCGGTCACGTGACGTTGAAAAATTAATAAGTCATAATTTCCCTGGCTAGACAGCTGTCACGTGCAGATGTCAGAATAACAAAAGAGGCGTAGGTACAATTTTCTATTCATTTTATGATATTTTCTTTGCGACAATTCAAACTATTTGAAATACAAAACACCTAGCGTCCAATGTAACACATGTGCCTATACACCTATTTTTCCCTATCCTCTAGTACTATAATATTGTGTGATTTAAATAGAATATACTCAACTTGATACAAAGATGCAAACCTTATTTTACTAGAGTACCAGGGAATTGTAAAAATAATACATGAATAAGTGTATAGCCACAATATAGGTAACACAGACCAACACCGTTCTCAACTAAAAAGCCAGTTAACTCATTTTCGTTTTAGTATCCTTTGGCCTATGATCGGCGCCATATTGACACCAAACTGACAGAAAATCCATGTTTTACTTGTCAATTTGGTTATAAAAATGGCAGCCACATTAGGCTAAAGGTCACTGAGGAGGTAAGAGTTAACAAGCTTTTTAGTTTGGAACGGTGTTGCACAGACATTCAAAGTGTCAAAAAAGTAATTAAATAGCCACCTTATATTAAAACAAAGCAAAATAAACGCTTGCCAAATTGTCAAAATTTGTATTTTTTTTTTAAAATAATTTTTGGTATAAAATGTTCGTACCGAATCTCCCGCAAGCTTGAATTAATCTCCCTAAATGTTTTCTCTGTTGCGAATTTTTATAAGAAAATTCGCACCTCGAAAAAATTTTCGGAAATAATTCAAGCTCTAGGGAGATTATAAGTGACAAAAATTTCGCATGCCATGCGATTTCAAAAGATTTTCACCTATTAATCCAGAAAAAGATTTCCAGTTATTAATATGGACAAGGTATATTCTCGATTAAAAACACAAAAATCGGCAACTAGTAATTTTTTCTATTTATGGGAATCTACTCTGCGTTTCGTCTTGCGGGTGATAGACGCTCCATAATGATCCCTTAATTGAATTAAATAGCCTGATTTGAATTTTTGAACGCTTGCTGTCTTAATTTCGCTTTTTGACGTCAGCCCTACGAAGTAATACAATTATAAAGTTAGTGTCAATGAGAGGCAATTTCCTGGTTTTAGAAGAAAAATTCGTAAGTATAGATTACGCTAAATCTAAAGGGTCATCGTTCAGATACGAGTTTTAACTTTGAGATCATTCGATAGACAGACAAATTTGGCGACCAAAAAAAAATGTCTATGCAGGACAGCTAAATACGAAATACTCTGCTGACCAAAACATCTATATTTTCATAGAGTTTATTATATTTATAATTATTAATATATTATTATTATTATATAATAAGTTTGTCGGTCATTTGACTCATTTGACCGAGTGATTCGATCATAGTGATAATAGTGAACGAATCGTTCACGAATCACACATCTCTACTCCAGTCCGCTTGCTTTGCCTTGTTGCTGTGGTTCTTGACGTGATGCATTCGCCCGTTTAGCGATTTTATAAGGGCTTTTATTTATACTTTTTCTGTTGTATTATTTTAACAATTGTTATAATGAACATTTTCACGGTAGAGTACTTGAAAAATAATTTTAGCTCTTTTGAGTATGGAGCAAAAAATTGAAATAAAAAATTCCGGTAGAGCTAAACCCGAAATTGACTTGGCGCAAACCACTAAGGGCAAATCTAGGGACTTCAACAGAAAATTTAAAATGGACATGACTTTTACTCGTGCAACCTGCAAAAAATGTTTTTCAAATTTGTGAACCTCCTCTTCATAGATCACGAGCCGCCACTGTACTAAGGGACTTTTCATATATTTTTTTAAAAATAAGGTTTTTTTTTCTAAAAATGCATAATATGTCAATTTACCGGGACTTATTTTTGGTTAGGTACTAAAATTATATTGGATTTATTTACCTTTAAGAAATATTTATTGTCTGAAAAATATAGAAAACCAATTCACATTTTTGCGTCAATTACTTAATGCTAAGCTTTATTATTATTCTAGGACCGTAAATGAGCCATTAAAATCGTGTTGGTCCTAAAATTAATATTATACGTTGGTCGTAGGTAAAAGTTTATAAGGTTTTACAGTGCCTCTGATAAACTTTTATAACTTTTAAAAATATTTGTCGCTGTAAGTTTTTCAAAAGTTTATGATTGACTAGTAGTGCATACTTTTTTTTAAGGATAACTTTACAAGTTTTTATAGTTTTTCATAGGAATGGACGGGGAATATAATAATGAATTTTAATTGAAATTTCTGGTAAATTTTATGGTATTAAACTTAATGTACGTTCATTATAAGGGAAACTTGGTTAGTTTTATCATATTTTAATAATATTTTAGGATATTTAATGGGAAATTTCATGTATAGGAATTTATTATATTTTTTTTGTAGTATTTTATGTTCATATATATGAAAAATTCTAAAATTTTAGGATTTTGTATAATAATACGTTTATTTCATATATATGCTGGTAAACTTGATGGATTTATATACGCTTTTATAGGAATTGATCGTAATCCCCGCAATGATATATTATATATACATTTTTTAAAAGTACTTATATAGACAAACACAAAGTTACTATTAAATACGACCACTATTTTTCATTACAAAAATTTCCATTATAAATAAATATTAAGTTTACCTTTGGTTTTTAAGGACTTGCACTACTTACTTTTGATTGTAAAATCTTTTAAAAGTCATGTTTATAAAAACTAAAAAAGAGACAACTAAACACTTTGCGATCATAAAATACTGTAAAAGTTTGTACGTCAAATATTTATAAAAATTTGCCTCATAAACTTCATATCAAATTTTATAAAAATAAAGAATATATCGGGTCCCATTAACATTAAATCCCATAAACTTTTACTGATTTTTAAAAAGAAATAAATGCTTGTACAATTTGTATATATATTTTGCCAGATTTTATGCGGGATTTTTGACAGGGAAAGGTAAAAGCGTAGCAAAAAAGCAAACCTAAATCACCAAAATCATTTACATATTCTATTGCCAAAATATACAATAAACTTCCAGATAGTTATAAAAATCTTCATAATATATCCGCATTCAAAAAACTTATTAAATCCGACTTATATTTAAACAAAATTATATTATAAAAAACTCTCCAATAATAATTTCGATATTATATCTTCAGCTTCTTGTTTCTTTATTTTGATTTATATTTTTGATATTTTAGCTGTTTTAAGCAAACAGTTTATTGCATTTCTTTATTAATTACATAAAATTAATCTCATTCGCTATAACATAATAGGGAGTTATCAGTACATAAAGTCGGCATAGCCTGACTCGGCACTATTTCTGACAGTTCCGGACGAAGGTAAAGGCTTCTGACATTTTTGTCATGTAGACATGTCAGCTAAACATGCTCATGTTGTGCCATTCTTAAAATTGACAAAATAAAGTTAATGCCGTCCTTTATTAAAGGCAGGCACAAGCATTATGAAAGTCGACATTATTTTGATAGCAAAGATGACATATTTAGACAACAACAATGTCAGAATCCCTTTAAACTTCGTGCGGAATTTTCAAAAATAGTGCCGTTTATATTAAAGATAGGCTATGCCGACTTTAGGTATCGATAAGTCCCTAATATGTTATAGTAGTGTGCATTATTATAAATGAATGGGTTAAAGATCTTCTTCTTTTTCTTTTTTTTACTTATGTTAAATTATATCAATCATTTTTAATCAAATAGTTGTAAGTAGATAGGTAGATTCTTAGCTCTTTTTTGAATAAATATTAAATTTTGTATTTAGGGCCTATTTTGTAAATTGGTTAAATTTGCTGTAATGTATGTGACAATAAAAGCATTAATAATAATAATAATAATAAATAATCTCCTTGCTTTCCCTTAATTTCCCTTCTCATTGTTTGATTTTAGTTTTTTTTTTGTTTCGTTGTTTTATGGTAAGCGTTCCTCATTGCATATTTACACTGACGTATTCTCTCCCCCCTCACCTTATAAGTCAATTTTATCGAATCTATCATGGCGGCACGTGTTGGGTTTTATGACAACCAAACTTTCCTGTGTCCTGAAGGATTAAACTACTCCCAGACAACACAACTCTGTCTCAAAGATGTCCAGTGGAGAGAGTTTTCTGGACAATGCAGCAGTCCATTGGACAACCAAATCTGTAGGAAATTTTGTCCAAGGCATATCCATCAGAAAGTCCAAAAGTTTCAATATTTTGAATATTGTACCACTATACTAAATCCATTTTGGTCATCCAGTGGAATGAAATTTTATCCAAAAGTTATCCATTGGCCATTCAAAAAGTATCTTTATGGTTCACTGTAGGAAAAAATTAATAATTACAATATATATCCGTTGGTCTAATTTTCTTAGTACACTGGATATACTTATTTGTTCTAATGGATATCCAGTGGACAGTTTTGTCAAAAGCGGCGATATTTTCAATAGTTAAGTATATAGGTACCTATATATTTGAACCACTCCAATATCATAAGTCTGATTGTCGATCCTTGCTATTAAAATACTAAAATGAAAAATAATTTAAAAAATAAATGATTCGGCTAGATATGAGAGAAATGTTATTGTTGGTAATGAAAAAGAAAAAAACATGATCCATTGGATATCCAAAACAGTTCGGATAACTAGGCCAAGCCCAATTGATATACATTTTTTGATAAATATTCAATATTGAGTCAGTTATATAAAGTACATCACTTTTGCTGGACACAAAATGAACGTCCGCCGGATATAGTTTATTTTTGATCCGATGGACCAAGAAAAATCGTTATCTATTGGATATCCAAAAACTAACTGAAAAAAAGCAGTTCTTTATGGATAAAAATTCGAAGTCCTTTGGACTCAGTTTTTTTGTCATCCACTGTATCAGGAAAAACCTTTGTCCAATGGATGTCCATAAATGGTCCATGGACAATTCGGGCGGTTTTGGACAAAAAATGGCTGTCCGATAGACAATTTGTGCTGACTGGGCTATACTGTATTTTGAACGGATCCCCGGCTAACAGACGCGAACGCGCCTCAATTTTACCACGGTGACTATAGTTGCGATCAACGTTTAATAGACGTCGTAAACTTGTCGACGTCGACTTCAGTTTTCAAGACAACTACTATTTACCTATAAAACAACGTTTAAAGGTGGTGCAATTCTAATTTTAACAAATTGCACACTTAAAAAATGCTACTTGGATAAGCCCTAATAGCACACGACATCCCAAGGACGTCCCCAGGACGTACCCTTCGGGACGTTACGAACGTCCTAGGGATGTCCTAAATTCCCCACAGAAATACCCATTTAGGGCCGAAGAAGGTCCCGTGTTCGACAACGGATGGACGTTCCTCTCCTATGGACGTCCTGCACGGATATCTTTGAAGAAGACTTTTCGGACGTGTTTAATATGGCGTAGAGACATCCTTGGGACGCCTTTTACAGACATCCTGGGGGTTTTCTCTTAAAACACCCTAAGCATATCCTTTACAGACACATAAAATTGTATATTCATTATGTTTACATCAGATGTTACCTTTGAAGGAAAGAAGGAATCTAAATGGGGAACCCTCTACAGGATTGTGGGCTATAAAAGCAGTACCTCAATAAAATGTTTTGTATTAGATGTATATGGTACCGGAATTTCGGGACATCTGCAGAACAGGAAAAAAAAATGAGGGATGGGGATGTTCAATCAATGTAGGTGGGTTGTCTCAAGGATGTCCTGCTCGGTACATCCTTGGGATGCCCCATTAGAGTCCGGGACGTTCAGACACTTAGGGGATCAAAATGGGATATCCCTGATGATATATAAAAAAACAAGGAAGCAAAACGTGGTACATATGGCAGGTGGTATTTTATTATAATTTTCTTACCAAAATTTGAGATTCTAATCGGTTTAGCGGATTAGAACCTCCACTGAACCGTTTTTTATAATGTAAACATGTTTCGTATGATTTCACAAAATGTCATTACAGAAGGTTAATTTAATAGGGATATTTTGGAACGCTTATTTGACACTTCGTAGTAGTTGTGGTAATTACTGCGTCTAACCACTACCACTGCCGTAAGCTACGAATCCATTTCGTTGTGGTTGTGGTTATTTTTCTGGTTAATTTTAGAGAATTTTGGCGCAATTAATTTTAAAAATAATAAAATATTACCATGTTCTAAAATATAAAACACTTATATTGTAAAATTAAGCCCAATTTTTTGTTTTTTCTCATTTCTTTCAAATTTTTTTTATCAAGTGACAATTTTTAATGTGTTCTAAAAACTCTGGTAAAATCGATGCGTGGTAGTCGTAGTGGTTGTTAAGCACTACCACAGAGGTTGTAAAAATTGTCAAAATTTTAAGCTTTCCAGAATTTCCCTAATATAAGAGGCGCAAGCTGTAAAAACTAAAATCGAGGCAAAAAAAGTGTGTTTCGAACAAAGACATAAGTTAGACACCAGGGGTGCATTCAGATGGAAGAGTCCGGGTGATGTCCGGCGCAGAGCGTTACCCGATAGAGAGTGCACTCCGAGTGTGCCGGCGATTTGTCCAATATGAACGGATAAGACGCATTATCATAACCTCACTCTTAAGATCTTAAATTTCTTTGTAATTATGGAAAAAGTAATAGTAAATGCGTTTATAAATGAAGAACTACTCGTTGAGGATGATTTATTCACCTTCACCACTTTTTCAGTCACTTCACCACTCTTGAATATTCCATCTAGAACAAAATTGCCTTCCTCGTCCAAAACTGAATTATGGGAATGTGTACTGATTCTTTCTATTGCCAAAAACTAGACTTTAAATTTAAAAAACACAAATAAAAAAAATATTAAAAAACAAAAGGAAGATGGCTGTGGCACCGTGAATCTAACGAAAAAGCAAGAGTTTTTTGTACTTCGGTGAGAATTTTGAGCAATCGAAATCCAAGAAGTTCATTTTGCATCGAAGTACAAAAAACTCTTGCTTTTTCGTTAAAAAAAATATTGTCTCTGAAGTAAGGTTAGAAATGGTTGTGCATTTGATCTGCGCATGCGGGACAAATTTTATCAACCTATTTCGTGGGGTGCGAAAGTGCGCGTCCGGTAAAAATCTACCGACAATCTCAACAGCCCGGTAAATTTTAACCAGAGCAATCTGAACGGACAGGGCGTTCCGGACGCCACCCGACGTTCAATCTGAACGCACCCCAGGACGTGTATTCTTGAACAGGGAGCGGCATAGATCTATGGCGGATGATCACATGGGATGAAAGCGTTATATTCTTGAGCGATGATCCGATCTTACGCATTAAAGAGGTTTTTTTCGGAATGTATTGCTTCCTAAACTGCTTTTCGAACGTGGGAGGTGATAGATCCCATGCGATAGATCCCATCGCACGAGAGAAAGACCGGATCGTAAGACTTTCAAAAATACACGTCCAGGAACTGAATTCTTGAATTTCAAGCGCTCGAACGTTCACTTCTGTGAAGTGAACGCCCCCGAGTGAAGAAAAACTAAATTATAAAAAATAAATTAAATAATAAATGAATATAAAATACTTACTTATTTATACGCATACGTCAAATGAAGCCGTTCCCCTGCCGTGGACCAAGCGATCAGGTTCGCACGATTTTTGAGTGAATGTGATCGGAATATTACAATTATAATACGTGAACGTATTCATATACTTTCACAGGTCAAGAATTCGGCCTCAGGGTGCCGATTCTTAAATTTTGTAGAAAAGGTCGCCCAGAAACGGTCAACTCCTTGATATCCAACAATAACACGCTTTAAAGCTATAACTAGCTATCCGAAACCTATCCGACCACGGCCGAACCTCAGCCGATTGCCGTGTATCGAAGGTAACCTTCCAAAGCTTTCATACACCTGCCTCTGAGCAGCAGGACGTGTATTCTTGAACAGGGAGCAGAATAGATCTATGGCGAATGATCACACGGGATGAAAACGTTATATTCTTGAGCGATGATCAGATCTTACGACGGATCTCCTGAAAATCATACATTCCCGATCGCATGGTCCTAAACCGGGGAACAGCGTTGAATCTAGTGACGCTTGCGCAATAAAGAGGTTTTTTTTTAGAACGTGTTGCTTCCTAAACTGCTTTTCGATCGTAGGAGGTGATAGATCCCATGCGATAGATCCCATCGCAGGAGAGAAAGAACGGATCGTATGCCTTTCAAGAATACACGTCGAGAAGAACGGGCGCTCTTGAAAAACGACAACCGAGTTAGCTTTATGCGTGCACCGTACAAGCTTGGCAGTTTGTGAGCCTTGTTATTGGCCAAAACCGTTGTATGAACTAAGCTGTTCATACAACGGCCAAGACGAAAGATGTGAACGTTCCCAGGCGACCATTCTCTCGAAATTCTAGAATTGGCACCCAGCTACCTTGTTCATTAGAGTAAATGAAAAATCCTTTCAATGCCTTGTTGTTGAAAAATTAAAATGCCAACATTTTTCAATTTATTACAGTCGAAAAATGTCATTCAGTTTTTCAAAAACGGACGGATAGACATAGTTATATGGGATGGATAGACTATTAAAAAACACCAGCAATGGGTAAAAATAGTAGCTTTCACAACTACTTTAAATAGCGAGTGCAGCGAGGTATTTGAAAACGCGAGTAAAAAACACAGTTTAGCCGCGAGTTGCTAACACTATTTTTTTAATATCTTTATCAAAAAATCCAAGAAAAACAGGAAAGTACTTTTAAAAATCTCGAACGGAGAGCACTTCTCGCAACACACCAACTTTACACTATAAATCGAGGCGACTGGTAAATGAATTAACAATGGTTTCCACAGCGATGTGCCTTTTTACTCGGTGACGTTCATTGTTGCGACATTTTAATCTTGCATCGGTAACCAAAAAAGCCATTGAATTGAAAAGGGTTGCATTTTCTCAAAGAGACTTGAATTCCAAATGCTTCAACTTGGGAAACCCTAAGTCATTAAGTCTCAAAATGCAAAATTTATTCAAAATTTGGTAGGTTTCGCCTACATAGGTATCTTCAGACCTGGTATATAAAACGTCAAGGTAGAGATTAACATTTAAAGAACATTACAAAAGTTTAAAAATAAAAAATAAAAAACATTAAACAAACGAGACTCGTTCTACATTTTAAAAACAAAAAGCCATGCTTTAGTTATCTGCAGACAGCACTGAACACCCGTTCACTGCAGACAGTTACTAAAATCATGTTTTTGATGAAAGTATAAAAAAATTATTAATTTAATTTTTAGAAACAAAATAGGATAGTATATCTTTACGTTATGTGTACCTGGGAATATCTCTAAAAAAAATTGAAAAGGTAAATTGGTAAAAAAAATGTGAAAACCTGTAAAAAAAGGCGAAATATCGAGAAAAAAATGCCAAACAAAGTGAAAAAATATAAAAAATGCGCCTTATTTATAATCTGAGGGCATTTTTGCTTTCACCCTATACTGCAGATAAGGAGATAAAATTTTATCTTCGTCGGTAACCAAAATATATATAGATATCTCAAAAAGTGTCCAATCGATTTTAACTAAATATTTTCGACGTATGTTATGAAACAAATAAATATTTAGGTATTTTAAATAATTGTTTTTATGTTCCATTTTAAAAAAGAAAACCAATCGGATGACACGTTTTCATCCAGTAAAACCGGTCAAATTTTTTACTTTTGTCACGTAGAGTTCATTTACCTAAGAATTAGCTGCCGGGAATTATGCATTATTTTCGATTGCCTAGATTAATTTGCTTAACCTTTTTAAAATGTGGGGAGTTTATTTTTAGTTGATAAAAATAACGTCATGTATTACTAATAACATTATACAACAAAAAATACTTTTTTTTATATCGTAATAGTAATTAAATTTACGTTACAAGGTCGGGAATGCTCTATTAAAGTACAAGTCTAGATGTTTACGGACAAGGCGAGGAAGGAGCCGAGTCCGGAATTTCTAGACGAGTACTTTAATTAAATTTCACGGGCTTATGTTATCATTCGAATAGAAGAAAAATTTAGTCCTTCTTTTGTAGTTCTCTCTTTGTCACCGTAAAGTTAAAATTTTTAATTTGCGCCCATCGCTTTTATTATGGTAAAAAATTATTTTCTACTTTTGAATGCGTTTAATAAAAGCTTGTTCTTTAAAAGTTTTTTTTAATAAAAATTTATTTTTTAATTTTTAGATTTGTACCCTAAATCGTCCGTTTTGGATCTCCATATTAAAATTTTCAAGTGTGATCAAAAATCCATATCCCCTTCCCGAAAAACCCCTGTATGCCAATTTCGATTTAAATCGAACAAACTAAATCTTTTCCCCCTCCACTTCCCTCTAACGAGGGAAGTGTGTACCTAATAATACCAAATTTGAACACACATCCTTAATTTTTAGATTTGTACCCTTAATGTACAAAAATTCATAATCCGCCTCCTTAAAAACCCCTGTATGTCGGAACAAACTTCTAATCTTTTTCCCCCTCCACTTCCCTCGTTAGAGGGAGGTGGGTACCTGAAAGTACCATATTTATCGTATTTTCAACGGAACTAAAAACGCATACCAAATTTGAACACAATCGGATGTGGATAAGTCAGTTAAAATTGGTTAGCAAAACATGACCGAAAATCGTTCATATTGAATCCGCCATATTGAATTTTCAAAATCTGATCAGAAATTCGTATTCCTTATCCCCAAAAGCTCCCGTATACCAATTTTGGTTGAAATCGGACAAACTTAGGTATTTTCCCCCCTCTCCTCCCCTCGTAGGGGGGAGGGGTGCCTAATAATGACATATTATTGTATTGTCATCGGATGTGTATAAGTTAGTTAAAATTGGTTAGCAAAACACGACCAAAAAATCGTCCAGCTTGAATCCGCCACATTGAATTTTCAAAATCTGATTAGAAATTCGTTATCTCCATCCCCAAGTGTCCCAATACACCAAATTTCAACGAAATCGGGCGTACTTCAACTGTACACACTATATTCTTGTATTGTCACCGCTATATAAGTATGCCAAATATGAAGCCGATTGGTCAAAATTAAGTTGCAAGATTCCACCCGAACAAACATAATTCGTTATTACATAAGTAGATTGCAAGTTAAATAAAAGCTTGTAAAAAATACGATTTTTAGTCACGTGTGAATACATCTTAATTCCATCAACCAAAAAAAAACATTCACGTTGTCAAAAAATATGCAGTAACTGTCCAACGCGTACACAACGTTGCGGAAAAAAGTAACTATTGATATTTATTTTTTACTTTTTTAACAATTTTTATATTCAAGAGTAGAGATTCTTTTTGTGACGTTCAAAACTGATCATGTGATAGCCAGGATTGGCTGAACTTTGAATGGAAGGCACATTTTGTAAAAACTAAGATACGGCTCGGAGCACTTTTTTAATTTTTGGAGAGCCTCCTCCCCCAATGTGGCTTGCAGTTGGGAAATATGAAGGTTCAGTTGGGAAATTTAAGTGCATTTTACAAAACATTTTGTATTTCTAATTTCTTCAAACAACAATAAAAAAAATCTCAAAGTTTTAGGTAACTTGGGAATCGCTTTTAATATTAGTTGGGAAAATGGCCTCTATCCCCCCCCAATCAAATGCCTTCGGATCGCCCCGGTGCCAATTCGAAATATTCAAACGGATAGTTCACCATAAAATCAATTATTTTATTTTGAAAGGAAATGAAAATATCTCGAAAACTGTAGCTTTGAAAGATTTGAACAATAACAAAATTTTTGGGTAATATTTTCGAAAACCAAAATCTGAAAACCGCGTATCAATAGATGCTTTACTTCTAAAGTTATGATTTTTTTAATATATTTTAACGTTTTTTCAAATAACTCGGAAACTAAAGCTCCCACGAATTTGGACTTTATAACAAAATTTGTAGTTAATATTCATGGAAACTGAAATCTGAAAACCGCATATCGCTTCCAAAGTTACAATTTTTTCAACCCCCCACCCCCCTACCCAAAAGTTAATCAGTTCATGGTCAGCCGATAGAGGATTTTTGTACAAAATGTCGTTAAAATCGATTAAGGCGTTCTTGAGTTATCGTGTATACAGGCAGACAACAGACCGACAGACAACTTTTTTTTTCGTCTATTAAGGTGTTTTGGAACCTTAGTAATTCATTTTTGATAAAATTAAGAAAAGTCAGAATGTATGCAAAATTGTGCAAAATTGGACCTTTCGAATGATACCAAAATTTTCAAACAATATCTAGGGGGGCCAGCCTCGTTACTCGAGAACCCTATTGCGGGTTCCCATGGGGTGTGCAAAATTTCAAAATGGGTGTGCAAAATTAGACCTTTCGAATGGTACCAAAATTTTCAAAAAATATCATCTGGGGGGGGGGGCCAGCCTCGTTACTCATGAACCTTAAATAGGTGTGCAAAATTCAAAAATAGGTGTGCAAAATTGGACCTTTCGAATTATACCAAAATTTTCAAAAAACCTTATATTTTATGATGGGTTTTCACTAATTCACTTTAGGATCACACAGAACCAACATAATATTTTTAAATAAAAAATTTTTTAAATAAAAAAATCTTGCACGCCCGTGATGTGCTGAACCTGCTTTCTCTAATTTATGTAATCGTTTTTTATCAATAAAAGTGTATTCTGAAAAAAATCTAGTTCCACCCCTGGTTAACATTTTAAAAAAATTAAAAACCGCTTTGCTTACAATGGTCACTAGTTACTAATAACTGAAAAAAATTATAAAATTTTTTAATTAATAACGAGAAAATTGATGTTAAACTGTTACAATTCACAAATTAGGCCTTCCAGAGATTGCGAAAATGCATATTAAAATTATTCCGGTCAAATCCACGAGACAAAAGAATGTAAAATAAGCATAAATTTTGAAAAAAAATCATATCTCCAAAACAAAAGAAAAAAAATTAAAAATATGAGAATTAATTTTGTTAAGAAAGATTTTATAACCAATTTGATAATTTTAAATTTTTCCCAATTTTTTTTTATTTTCGTTAACTTTAAACTTTGACAAAAAAAACAGGACTTTTTGTCACACCTTGCATACCAAATAAAATACAAAATGGCAAACTTTGGTTTTAACCTTTTTTTTAGCAAAAAATACCAGCTATACGATACCAAAAACCCTATTTCAAAATAATGAAACCTAAAAAAGTTACAGAGGTTTAAAATACTCTCCTAAATATAAAATATGCGTTTTATAGTGCGCCCAGTTTATTTGACCTATTTTCGTTCCGGTACAGTAATAATACTACTTATGACGGATTCTTTAAAAAGTAAAAGATAGTAACACCTTACCTAATTAGATTAGGATTGTTTTAGTACTGGTTTACTGAACCTAAAATGATGCTTGGGCCCCGCCAGTGTTTATTGTTTTCTCAATTTTTAACAAAACTGCGCAAGGGTTTAAATTTTTACTCGCCGCATTACCTGTGATACGAGCGCGTTTCTCCGCTACAAAAAGGGATGAACCCCCTATATAAACTCTTCTTTTAGAGTTTAACACTCCGAGTGCCCGTTCTGCACCTCTATAAGAAACAGCAACTTATTAACTTTCCCGACTTCTAAGATCAACATAAGTCAACCCCACCTAATAAGTGAAAAGCGTTTTTTTGTTAATATGAAGTTTTTTAGTTTTTGTTTTCTGATTTTGTTGTTTGTTTGCGAGAATAGTTTAGTTTGGGGAGACAAAGAGGAGGATTTAGAATATGGTATGTATAACAATCAATACAAGTTTAAAATTGATAAAAACTCAGTGGCGATTAAAGGGGGGAGGGCCGTCGCCTTTGCAGCTAGCTCAACATACATTTTTTTAAAATATATCACAAACATAAAATATTGAAAAAAATTTTAGTTGAATTTAAAAGAAGTTGAGTTAAATTTAAAAAAGAAACTTGATTGCGGAGGTAACATCACTGATTGTTATAGTTTTAGTTTATTTTTAAGTAATTTTTGTCAGTAGCATTACGTGTAAAAACGCACTTTTAGTATAACTTTTAGTATAACTTTCTCGACTTCTAAGATCAACCCACCCACAAGTTAAACCCACCTAACAAATGGAAAGTTTTTTTTTGTTAATATGTAGTTTTTTAGTTTTTGTTTTCAGATTTTTTTGTTTTTTTTTTTGAGAGAGAATAGTTTAGTTTGAGGAGAAAAAATTTTTATTAAAAAAAACTTTTAAAGAACAAGCTTTTATTAAATAGGTACACTTAAAACTAGAAAATAATTTTTTATCTTTCTTATACCATAATAAAAGCGATGGGGGCAAATTAAAAATTTTAACTTTAGGTATCGTATATCGGTCACATCGACGATTCACCTAAGAAACAGTTTTATTACTCTATCCCCTAAGGACATTGTCAAAGGCTTGGCAAGCACGGCCATCTCACCCGTTCTCAGCTTCTTTAGATGAAAGCATTATGTTTATCATTCGAATAGAAGAAGAATTTAGTTCTTTTTTTGTAGTTCTCTCTTTGTCACCGTAAAGTTAAAATTTTTAATTTGCGCCCATCGCTTTTAATATGGTATAAGAAAGATAAAAAAATATTTTCTACTTTTACGTGCATTTAATAAAAGCTTGTTCTTTAAAAGTTTTTTTTTAATAAAAATTTATTCTTTCTCTTACTTTTTAAGGAATTCAGTTGACTTCAAATATATTTTTTGAGGTAATACCATAAGGTCACTAGCAACTTAAAGTTGTTATTGTTGAGTAATACTATACGTAATACGTAAACTATAGTAAAAAAACTCATAACTAACTAATTTGTAAAGCGATTTTCAAAATAAATAAAACTTTAAATAGGGAATTAAAATACCGACCCACCTTTCTATTTAAAATTTTAAAGTAGTTAGTGACCTTATAGACTAACGTCAATATGACGCTTGTCAAAAAGTGGTAAAATTGTTATCATTACGCAGGTTTTTTATTTAAAGTCGATATCTCAATTCGTTCAAAAGTAAGGTGAGCTGCGTAAATTATAGTCAAAAAAACTCATAACTCTGTAAGTCGTTAACCGATTTAAAAAAAAGTAAAATTTTGAATAGGAAATTAAAATACCTTTTAAACAAAGTATCACACGACCCCCCTTTCTATTTAAAATTTTAAAGTAGTTAGTGACCTTATAGACTTAGCAGGGGGGGTCAGTCCGCCTGAGTATCTATTGTTTTGATCTAGCTTCTTGATCTTTAAAAATTATCGGGGCAAGAAAGAGCGGTGTGGCAGAGGTTGGGGGCACAAATCGAACACACACGCATATTTTTCTTGGATTGATTTTGGATCGATCAGGAGCGATTTTTGATCGTAGATCAAATACGCTATTTAAATATCAACGGTGTTATAGCAACCATAAAATAATATACATACGGAACAAAGGCGCAAAGCGTGTGGATCGGAAGCTCCTGCGCGAAAAGCGTTTCTGCGCACAAGTCTGCGATCCATTTCGGCCGGCTTTACGCCTCTGTTCCGTAGGTATATTACTTTTCCCACGAGCGTGCGGAAAAACGCTTGTCTCGCTCATTTCCGTGCCATTTTTCCGCACGCCATGCACGAAAAAAAAAATTTTCATGCACGCTGTTGAGCAAAAAAAATTTTTCACGCACGCTGTTGAGCATGCTTGTTGTTGAGCACGCTGTTCCTCAGTGATAAATCAGAAAGAATTAAAGTCGGCAATGGCATTAAGCAACATGAGCAGTGGTACTTTCAATGTTACCGTGATTAATAATTACCATAAAAATTAATTTTTTAAGCTTGTTAAAGTTTAGTTCTGAATTTAAAAAAAATCTGTAGTTTCGACTATTTTTTCAATTTTAGTCTGCTAAGTTTAACTAAAATAATGACAAAATATTTTGATATTCCGCACGCTAGTAAGAAAAATGTTGTACCTAACGCGTGCGGAAAGTATTTTCCGCACTTACGGCTTGCCCGAACTCCGCAGGCGCGTCGTTCATGCAAACGCCGGTACGTGCGGAAAAGTAATACTTTCCGAACTTGTTAGGTAAATAACTATTATGATAGCAACGTAGGAAGTTCTTAACTTTATTTTTTTTATGTTATTATATAATATTAATTTCCACCTGGGGTATCCAGACCAAAAAATATACTTGTATATTTTTTGTCCGTATTCAGTGCGGCAAAGTTAACGTTATGGCACTTTATCGCACTAGTGCGTTAAAGAGATTATGTTTATTTCAATAAAATATAATACAGATATTTATATTTCTTTCTTCGGACTTTTTGAAGCTTATAGGAAAAATCTTCGCGCATTTGTTGGGTTAATAATTATTTTAATGATATTTACATAGTTTTCACAATTTTGTGTCATAGAAAACATAGAAAACTTGTTAAAAATCGTAAAGCCTCGTAAAAGTTTTTTTACTAGATTTGATGCGGCATTTTTGGAAGGGAAGTAAATCTCAAACTCATCGATAAACAGGGCACCCTGTACACTTTCCGACCTTATCTTTGGATCTGATCTGAAGTATTCGTTTTACAGACTGAGAAGGTAAAAAACAGTAGGTATTTTTGGTCTAATCTATTTCATTCAAGAGTAATATTTTTGAGCCTGACAAATTGAAAACCACTCTAAAAATAACATTCACTGAAAAAAAATAAACATCAAAGAAAAACAAGAAGGTTTCTTATTTTTTTAAAAATATCTTTAATATTTTCAGATGGGTTTGGACTATAGTGCATTTATTTTAGCAACTCGTAATGTGGTATTTTCTTTGGCCAACAAATAAATATAAACAAAAGAAAAAACTTAAAAAGGGATTTAAAGAGGGTGAATAAATAACAAAATAAATGAATAGCGAGCTTTTCCTCAAAAAAGGTAATGCATGGTAACCGTAGATACGGATTTCGCAATTGTGGTGCTCATCATGCAGTACGGTGCTCTAGGAATTAGAAGATGAAATGACAAAAAACAACCATCTGGAAAATTGCAGAGTCGGCAGATGTACCTTCAATTTGAATGAAAATTAAACGTCTCTACGGAGACGGATATAATTATCTTTACAGATATTCTAAGTTGTAGATTTGATAAATTTAAAAAAGGATTTAGTTATTTAGTAATGATGATTCATGGAAAATCTGCCGATTCTGCAATTTGACAGATGGCAGACTTCCCATGAGTCCTGTGTCAGATTTTTAGTAAAGTGCATAAAAGCTTTAAAGTTTGTTCAGTGTCGCACATAAAAAAAAATCGGGGGGGGGGGTGAAAATTAACCTTAGAATGACATTTGACAATTACTAATGAAATATATTAATAATGCCCCATAAAAGTCAACAAATTTTGTATTTACGGTTTATTTCTATCTTAATCATCACCCTGTACCTGGTTCTTTGGTTTAGGTATGCCATCAAACCCGGAGAGGCATCGCGTGCAACGCATGTCATCATTTATAAGAGTGGGCAAGAAGGACAAGGCGTATGGTACCGAATTGGAAGGTAAGTAATTTTATAGTTATCCATGCACCTTCTAAAACTGAGGCTTCCGAAATTGCCTTTGACTATAGAAGGTAGTCCGATAATACGGTCCCTTGAATAAAATCTACGGCCGTGGTACGATAAGACTTGCTACTGGACGGAATACAGATAAAGTCACATATAAAAAGAGTGTTTATTCCTTGTCGAATTTCAGTGCTCATATTTAAAACGCATACGTGTCGTTTCAATCATAACTTCGATATGGCGGGAGTCAGTACAGTGGCGGTCCCAGCCAGTTGAAAGGGGGGGGATACGAAAAAAAAACTAGAATAAAAGCATGGCTTTTATGAGGAACATATCAATATATGCAAATAAAACTTAGTAACTACAAGCGCGAACTTGGCCTCAAATCTAGGGGGAGTACTTAGATTTTAAGTTGTTTATTTCATACATTTTTTATTTTAAAAATGTTTAAATGCGCCGAAAATTTGAGAAAATTACATTAAAAATGCAATTTTCGAGTCAAATTATACTAAAATCGTAATTATCAAGGTATCATAGCGCAAATTTGTATGAAAATTGCACTGAAAAATGCATTTTTTGATTTAAAATTAAACTAAAAATGTAAATATATCAATGGTTTCAAAGTGCAGCAAGCGAAAATTTTTAAGAAAGTGACACTATAAATGCCATTGTTAACACAAAATTAAACTATACCGTAAATATCAAAGGTGTTATAGCGCCGCAATGTATGCCCTACTTTTGATTTTCTAAATATTTTCGTAAAAAAATTAAATCCAAGGGGGGGTTAATTACCACCCTACCCCCCTGAAATCCGCGCTTGAGTAACTACGTATAATTTTTTCAGTTATAAAAAACATAGTTAACGAACAAACCACAAACAAAACCTAATAGCTAAATGCTTTTTTTTATATCTAAAAAGCTTTTTAAGTTGAACATTACCTTTCATATTGCATATCTCAAATATAAGATGCCTATTTCAAAAAAAAGTTCGTTTCCAGTTTTTTAGAGCAAACCGGTCAATGACTCGCTCAATGTCAATTTCAATATGTCTGTTTATACAGGGTGCCTAAGATTTTCCTTAGGGATAGGATTTCAATAAATCAAACAGAAATGGCATAGAAAGTTCTGCGCGCACAAAAGAAACAGGTATATTGAGCAATGGTGCCAGTTTGTTATTATCTCCGGACTGCTTTCATGAGAAAAAAATGTCGCCACTCTTTCATTGTGAGCATAAATCATAGTTGCAATAATAACCGTTGACAAAATGTCTGCAAATTCCGCTAGATGGCGGCCACACCATGAGATGATCTAATTAAAAATTAGATGTTTTCAGGTCCAAACCACAGCCTTTTCTTGCTTAAAGGAGGCGGAGTCCATTATTTACGATACTGAGCGATAAACTCGTGAGGTTGTTAACATTAGAAAGAAATATCTTCGCTTTTAATTAAATTTCTTTCCATTCTGTTCTACTAGTGACATCTATCCGGAAACGGCCAAACCAGAGCTTTTTGCTTGCGATATTATTGATTTTAAATAAAGCTGGCCCTACTCTACATTTGATATTTTCGAGGTGTTTTATGACATGATCTCGAAACATGTAGCGAACCAATTCTTCAAAACTAGCGGGAGGATTTATTTTGCTCTGTTTCTTTACAAAAAACGTTTTTTTACGAAAAACTTGAGCTCTGCCACTTTTTTTATTTTTTTCTTCAACTTTCTCGAAATTTTCGTCATACCGTAGAAAAAAATTATTTTCCCCATGGTCATACTCTACTTTTATTCGAAAAAAATTAGAAACAGAGACGGGATCAGTTTTCCTAAAACGGGGGATCTTGGTTTCGAGTGAGAAGATAAAGAGCGCCGCAGGCAAAAATTTTTCAATGAAATTAGCCGAACGCAAAAAACAAAGCACGAAATAAAAATGGGGCCGCTTACAATTTTTTTTCAAAAATTACGTAATTTCGGGAACGCAAAGAAATATAAAGAGTATAATTTTTAAGAAAAAAATATCAATTTTCTCGCCCTCCTCCACTGGGACTACAGGGGCCGTGCACAAATTACGTAATGGTCATAGGGGAGAGGGGGGTTACAAAACGTTACGTAGGGGGGAGGGGGGTTTTCGACAGCGTTTGCATTTGTGTGAAACTAAGAAAATTTGGAATGAAAATAAGTGAAGTTTTTTTTTTGGGGGAGGGGGGTAGTGGTCTTGAAATCGTTACGTAATATTAGGGGAGTGGCGTGCCAAACCGTTACAAAACATTACATAGGGAGGGGGTCAAACATTGGTAAAATCACCGTTACGTAATTTGTGCACGGCCCCACATCTGACTGTTCCTCCTTTTTGATTTCGAATCAAAGTGCAAAGCCCGGGTTGGACGTTCGAAGGCGTCAACCCATCCTATTTGCTTGATAAAGTTTCTACGGAAATATCTCAGTCAATTTCTCCGGCCGTGTATGAACGCTTTAGGTTAGGCATTTGCATGTATTTCAGTCCCCAGCCTGTAAACAGTGCGTAAGGACAATGGTTACAAAATGAAAAGCCGAAAAATATTTTTTTTTACGATATCTTTCATCAGTTTGGTATTAAAGTCGAGCAAAAACAATTTTTATTCCAGTCCTAAAGGTATGAAAATGGAAAACATTAGAAAACAACAACCTGGAATGGATTTACTACGTGTAAGATGTAGTGACAACATCGCCCCATGCCCATCCTTTTCTGCCTAATGTGCTTTTCCGTTTGTCTGCGTCTTATACACGGCTGCTTGGCACCCTAAGGATTTGCTTAGGAACCCTGTATGCAGCAACGCTAAGCTCGTCAGACGAATTTCCGTCGTAGTACTTTCAATGTTCTGAGGCAGGAAAAGCTTCTTTCTGACGAAGAAGCATCCAAGAATGTTTTTATCAACGGAAAAATATCGCCCCACGTGTTCATTGCCTCGAAAACGTTATCATATATGTTTTGTTTAAGCTTTTGCTTCCAAATACTGACTTCTCTCAATAGAATTTGTGTTTTGTATTAATCAAACGGTTTATAGTATTTGGAAACGACATTAGTTAATTTTGCCCTGATTTTGGCTTCACGTTGTATAAAACTTGGTATGAATATGTTTAGGTCAAAAATACTTAGAGTCTCGTTATTGAACCTTGATTTTTTGTTGGAATTAATTTTGTCTAAAACTTCTTCAAACTGCAATTTCTCGTTTTTTCTTTAAAGACTTCAGGATTACCACCAGCATCTTTGTTGTCTAATTTTTTTTGCGGCAAAGGGAGGGGGGAAATCGCCCCTCCCGCCCGCTGGGACCGCCACTGCAGAAGTTGTCATTTGTCTAAATACGCGAGACGCGAGTAGTGTCGGGTTATGGAGTACCGGCTATTTTTTGCTTGTTTTTTCAATAATAAAATGATGGCGTCTGATTTGGTAATGTGCCAAATTCAACTGGGAGAATTCCTCTTAGAGGTAGATTCGGACATTGCCAGGCAGCTTTCTTCAGATAAGTTATTTAGTGGTGGGTTTATACATCAAAATAACAAAATAACCCCGGATTTAGAAACCGGGGATTGTAAAAAGAAACAAAACGCTAAAAAATATTTTACAGCATAATTTTAGCATTCTTTAGCTTTCATCCTATTGGAAATATTAACACGCCAGGGGCTCGATTCTGGGCGTAATAGAACGGTCATACCCTGAGAAGTGATCCATCGCACAAAAGTCATGCGAACAACGCACGGTGGTCGCTTTTCAGAAAAACGCTGACATAACTTCAAAAATTAAAAAATTCAAAATGTGTCTAAGTTTTTCCTTATATGGTTGTTAAGATACTAGGCGAACAGTTGGCCAAAGAATAATGCTTTTTACGAGTTTGATATTACGCATCAGTATTCAACATCAAATTTCAAATAGAAGACCCAGAGTATGACAGTATTCAACTGTTGATATCTCGAAAACAGGTGAAGATCGACATAGGGTATGTTATATAAAAATGCGTATAATTTACAAAGACTATATACATAAAAAATATACTAGTATATTGTAACTCTTATATATTGTGTCAATTACTTTAAAGTAAATTTGATTGTTCTTAACTAACATTTTTAGTTTAATTTAGCGAATTAATAAATATGTATCTTTTACCTTCTTAAAACTGTCTTAAAGTAAATGTGAAAATTCACACGATCATCCTGTGTATCAGCTAAAAAAGAATAAATGCTTACTTATTTAAATATTGTAAACGACATAGGGTATGTTATATAAAAATGCTTAGAATTTCAAAACACTATATACATAAAAAATATACTAGAATAGTGTAACACTTATATATTGTGTCAATTACTTTAAAGTAAATTTGATTGTTCTAAACTAACATTTTTAGTTTAATTTAGTCAATTAATAAATATGTATCTTTTACCTTCTTAAAAATGTCTTAAGGTAAATGTGAAAATTCACACGATCATCCTGTGTACCAGCTAAAAAAGAATAAATGCTTACTTATTTAAATATTGTAAACTATTAATTTTTTTATTAAAACTAAATATTTTGTACGATTAAATTACAATGTGGAAGTTTTTTTAATATCCGCGTTTTTACAAAAATCGACCACTGTGCGACGTCGTACTTTACGAGACGGTCAAGTTGGCCGTAGCATGCGCATTAGCGAGATCTATCACGTAATGGTTTCATCCAATAACGTGCTCTGATCATACGAGTGATGTTTTTCAGACGAGCTGTCCTACAAGTCCATACTACTGGGTCTAGTCAAGAGAACGCCTTCGCTCAAAAATTGTTGTTCGAGGCAGCTCTGCGCGTGCCTATAATAGATTGGTTCGATCGTCTCGTCACTGCTTTTAAGCTCGTTTATTGGTTGACACTGCTTCCCTTCTCTCAGGCGAACGATCACTTCCTATGACTTCCAGAATCGGTACCCAGTGCGGAACGATGCCCATTTGTGAGTGATTCAAAGTTGGAAATCAAAGTGTATGATGGTGTTTAATGATGTATGGGGAGGGTGACCAGTGAAACCACTGATGAGCCCACGCTGGTTAGCCAGGGCGAAACATCGTTTAATCATTTCTCTTTTCGCTTTGGTACTTTGTGTGTTCCTTGTGAGATGTTCATCCAAGTTTGAATTTTCGTTATTTCCACCCAAGATCTTTTGTTTTTTAAGTTTAAGGTTAGGTTTTGTAAAACTGTCACTGGGAAGTCCATTTTGGCGACAGTTTGATCTTCTTCAATTCTTTACACCAAGAATAAGCAAACGCATGCCAAAATCAAGGCAAAATTAACTAAAGTTGTTTCTACGCACTTTAAACTGTTTGATTAATCCAAAACACAAATTCTTGAACTTTTATTGGGAGAAGTCAGTATTTGGAAACAATATTGGTCAGAAGTAGGCAAAAGCTTAAATCAAAACATACCTGATAACGTTTTCAAGGCAATGAATAAGTGTGGCGATATTTTTCCGTCCTTGGAGGTTTGCCAGTAAGTAATGCTTCGTCAGAAAGAAGCTTCTCATGCCTCAGAAGATTGAAAACAAAAGTAGGTACTTAAAAAAACTATTATGACGGAAATTCGTCTGACGGGCTTAGCGTTGCTGCATATCAACAGAAATATTGAAATTGACATTGAGCGAGTCATTGACCGATTTTTTTTTGAGATAGGCATCTCATGTTTGAGATATGCAATATAAAAGGTAATGTTTCAACTTAAAAAGCTTTTTAGACCTCCAAAAAAAGTATTGAGCTATTAGGTTTTGTTTGTGATTTATTTGTTATCTATGTTTTTATAACTGGAAAAATTAGACGTAGTTACTCAGGCGCGGTTTTCAGGGGGATAGGGGGTTAGTTAACCCCTCCCCTACCCTTGCTTTAAATAATGAAAATATTTAGAAAATAAAAAGTAGGGCAGAGATTGCGGCGCTATAACACCTCTGATATTTACGGTATTACTTTAATTTTGTGTTAAAAATAGCATTTTTAGTGTCATTTTCTTAAAAATTTTCGCCTACTGCGCTTTGAAACCATCCTTGGAGGATTTTTTACAATTTTAGTTTAATTTCTAATTAAAAAATGCAAATTTCTTAAAAATTTTCGCCTGCGCCTTGATATTTACGATTTTACTTTAACTCGACTCAAAAATTGCATTTTTATTGTAATTTTCTCAAAAACTTTCGGCGGATTCAAACATTTTTTATGCTATGATTTCATTCTAGATTTTTTCGTATCGAAACCGCCCCCCCCCTTTCATGTGGTTGGGACCGCCACTGCCATTACAGTGCTAGCGGAATTTTTGCATAGTTAAAGACAAACACAAAATATGCATGCACCTATCCGGGATTCGAACCCGGGACCTTCCGTATGGCAGGCAAATACGCTACGGCGACCGGCATTTTTAACAAATTTAATGTTTAATGGTAAAATTAGAAATAGGAGCATTGAAGATATTTTAACCATTTTGCGGGACATTTCGCAATGTGGGACGCAGCCTTTAAATGCAAAACGTTTCTGCCTAATGTGGCACAAAAAACAAATACTTTCCTTGTTTTGTTATTTAAATAAAGCCATGCGACAAGGTTAAGAACAATGCCATCAATAAATAAAATAAGGAAATACTTCTGCAAGTGAACATTGATGCTCAGTGAACTTCTCAAAAAATATGCAATTAATTAAATGCAATGGCGTCAAGCACGGGCCCACAGTTATTAAAGGACAAATAGTATATTACATAACAAGAGACGAAAGTGACAAATTTCACACGAGCTTAAATTTTGTGAACGAGTGAAACAACACGCGATTGTAAGAAAGTTACTGTCTATCGAGTTGTATATAGGCAATTTTTCCTACGAACACTGATTAAGTGCACTAATTTTTGTAAAAATTGGTCTTTAATGTTGCACAAATCAAATGAAACTGTTTTTCCGCACATGCATGGAAAAGTACTTTGCAACACATGTGCGGAAAAGTATGGTCACAGTAAACGTCATCGTACACTTTTCCACACATGTGCTGAAAAATTTCTGCACACGGGTGAAATTTAACGTTTTCTAAGGATATAAATCGTATGAAATCCATAATTTTTATATTATGTGGTCGTAATAAAATTATATTATAATACGTCTTCAACAAAACTTTATATTTTTAATTTTTTTAAACGTGTTTTGCTAAATAACTTGGATTGACCATTTCTGCATGTACAGGGTGGACCAAATTCAAGGGAATTGGAGGTTTTGGGTATTTCTAAGGAAGATAGCAAATAACTAATATGCTTGTTACGAGTTCGATTTTTGAGAAATTAATTATGGTGAAAACCGCATGTCAGTGTGTCAACCCGTGTTTGAGCTTCGGGGGCTTTTTGAAAAATATGCGATTTAGAATTTTGCCTCTTACTTTTTTATTTTTGAAAATTTCTTTTTGGTGTAAAGTAATTTTTTATAGATAATTTAAAGTAGAATTTATCAGTCAAACTGGATTTTGTCTGTAGTGTTTAGTTTTTGAGATATAACATCTAGTTGGTATTTTTCTTATGGAATAACCTATCTTTTACCCAATTTTTAAATCAACATAAAATTTTCTTTAAAATGTTGTATCGCACATGACATTTTATTTTTTGTTTTTTTTAACACCAATTTTTATTTTCTTTATTATTTATTGATTTATTTTTATTGCTTTTACAAAAAACTACGTTAAAATTAAATAAAAATAAGAAGAAAAATATTAGGAAAATAAAAAAATAAATTGTTTTAAAGGAAATATCACGCTGATTTGAAAAATCTTGTAAGAAGTGGGTCATTCCGCAAAAAAATACAAACTCAGTGTTTTATCTCAAAAACTAAACATGACAGACAAAATCCAGCTTGACAAATAAATTCTACTTTAATTTATCTATTAAAAAGGAATTTACACCAAAAAGAAATGTTCATTAATAAAAAAAAGTTAGAGGCCAAAAATAATGGATCACTCATTATGTTTTATTTTTTACATGTTTTAATTTTTTTTATTTCTCATTTATATTTTCTATAACTAGATTATTTACTTTTTTACCTACTTTTCATAATAATAGAAAAAAAATCAAATAAAATAAAAATATTAAGTAGCTGTTAAATAAAAATATAATTATTAAAAAATACAAAAAATAAAACGCAAAGTTTAATACTTCATTTCATTTTTTGAAAGGAAATGAAAATATGTCGAAAACAGTAGCTTTGAAAGATTTGAACCTTATAACAAAATTTTTGGGTAATATTTACGAAAACCAAAATCTTAAAACCGCATATCAATAGCTGCTTTACTTCTAAAGTTATGATTTTTTTAATATATTTTAACGTTTTTTCAAATAACTCGGAAACTAAAGCTCTCAAGAATTTGGACTGCAGTGTAGTCTATATTCATGGAAACTTAAATGTAGAAACCGTATATCGCTACTTGCTTTTGTTCCAAAGTTACAGTTACTATACAGGATTTTTACAGATTTTATACCCCTTTCCCCCCCCCCCTTCAACCCCCCACCACTCTGTCCAAAAGTTAATCAGTTCACGGTCAGCAGATTTCGTTAAAATCGATTAAGGCCTTCTTGAGTTATCGTCTATACAGACAGACAACAGACCGACAGACAACTTTTTTTTTGTCGATTAAGGTGTTTTGGAACCTTAGTATATCATTTTTGATCAAATTAATTAAAGTCAAAATTTCACGATTTTAATAGCCCCGCATACCATATTAGTACGGTGGACTAAAAAGGGTCAATCCATAAGAGATCTACCAACCAAATTTTCACAAATAAAAAAGTTATAGACCCCATCCTAAAATGCAGACTTCTCAAAAAGCTTTATGTCGAAAATGGCTTGAGATATCAGGATGCGGTTTTCACCTTTAAATTTCTCTTAAAGAGTAAACCTTGCAAGTGGGGGATCAGTTTTTTTTTCCATCTCCTCCTGGGGCTACCCGAAACCATCGAATTTTGCACACCCTGGACATGCATTAAATATTTTTTAAACATTTTTAGGGTCGGCTTTTTACCAACCCAAATATCCAATTTTTAGAATTTTTGTCTGTTTGTCCGTTTGTCTGTTTGTTCCAGCATTACGCAAACACTACTTAACGGATTTTCAGTTTCATTGGTACTGAAATCCTGGGATTCGTGGGCAGGACAGGCTTTATTTCATCAAAATTGGTTCTTGAAAACAAAATTTATGACCATTTAAAGCAAAAAACCGGTAAAAAGCCGCAGGGTATGCAACTGGATGGAAAAATTTGAGGAGCGGGGATATCAAGCCTATGTCCCGTTCAGGAAAGTAGTAGTTAAATTCCCATTAAAATCCTGTAGTTCTATGTGATAGATTAGATTAGTACATTAGTTTTAAACAGGTTTTGAGCCCGGGTGGTGTATTTTTCTTTGTTTGTATGCAATCTAGATAGATAAAAACGTCGAATCAGCAGTTGCGCTAAAATTAGTTTTTTATGTAGGACTTTCTCAAGCAAACAATTCTAATTATTAATTATTATTCTTGCTTTACTTGATGCAAAATATCTTTGATGGAAAGTTATAAAAGATTCTGTCATAAACACGCACCCTCAATATAAACATTGTATTATGACCAAGAATTATTGAAGTTTGTATTTTTTTATCTTGTAAGGACATATTTATTGATAACTATTAGCAAATAAATAATGAAACCTCTCTCTTAATAAAAACTTAATAAAAATATTAAATTTTTTAAGGTGCATTTTTGTCGGCCAGACTGTCATTCTTCATAAAAATTACTTGACAAAAATACGATAGTTTACCATTTTTAAAGGCCACCAGCAAACACGGTTCGATCGGGCCTTCGTTGGTCCGATGGCGATTGCCGAATTTTTCGTTATCGGCACGACGTTGATTTACGACATCGGACCAGCACTATTTTTTGTCCGCTTTGCGATGTAGGCCCAATGTATGTTTGCCGATGTAGCGTTAGACTGTAGCCCGTCGTCGGACCAATAGTAAATTTTACTTTTTGCTGACATCGGCATACCGCCGCCGTACGATTGAGGTCTAACGTAGGCAAGCTGGTCTCGGCCCGACATCGGTAAACTATTCAAGTCCGACATTGGTTTCCTAAAGCGGTCCAACGTCAACGATTGACGAAGGTCCGTCGGTGGTAGCTTAAAGCGGCCCGACATTGGCAAATTACAAAGTTTCGATAATGCAGGTGCTTAACCAATCGGGCTGGTTTAAGTGGCAGAAGAGGTGATTCTTGTAGAGAAGTACCACCATCTTGTCAAGACCGCATTCTAGTTTTGAAATATCTTTGCTCATTGTATATATAATATTATCTTCCACTGTACAGGGAACATAGCGACATTAGTGCCATATCTACATACTAGGAAGAAACTATTAAGCAGTTTAAAAATTTTAAGGTGACGTAATCGGACCATCGTCGGTTGCCGATTCTCGACCAATCAAACATAGTTCCAATGGAACCATCGTCGGCCCTAAAGCAGATAAAGTGGTCGTCGACATAAAGTCGACTATAGTAAATCGGGCCATCGTCAGTTGCCGATTCTCGTCCGATTAAACAAAGTTCCAATCGGACGATTAAACAAAGTTCCTATCAGACGATCATCGGCTTTAACGCAGATAAGGTTTGCGTTGGCATAATGTAGTCTATAGTAAATCGGGCCATCGTCAGTTGCCGATTCTCGTCCGATTAAATCATAAAGTCGACTATAGTAAATCGAGCTATCGTCAGTTGCTGATTTTCGACCGATTAAACAAAGTTCCAATCGGACCATCGTCGGTCCTAAAGTGGGTCGGCATAAAGTCGACTGTAGTAATGTGGACCTCCATCAGTTGCCGATTATTGACCGAAAACTAAAAATCGCAATCTGACCAACATCGGGCCAGAGTGTAGTCGCCGCTGCCGACACACAACAATAAGGATTTTCGATTTACATTTGGTCCTGGTTCTGGTTGATCCAGAACCGGAATCGGTTCTTTCGATTTAAAACAATGACGTCACAGTTGCAACCCGGTTATGAAATTTTAGAACCAGCCTGGGAGGTTGGTTCGGCTCTTTGGTTGTAAACATAACACATAAAATTTTGCAAAATTATAGGTATTCTTTTTTTGAGTAAAATCAAAGATATCTTCACAATATTTTAAATGACGTCATTATTTTAGAACTGCTGTCAAAATATCTGTCAAAATAATGTCAACCAGAACCAGGACTAATTCTTAAATCGAAAATCCCTAATATAAGAAACACTGCGTTGCGGTATCATATCGAAAGACGGTTTAGGGGAAATTCAAAACTGTTAAAAATTTATGTTTAACTTTTGTAATATTTTAAGTAAATATTTCTCGATAAAAAGTCTAGACAAATTTGACCTTCCCTAGGAACTGTCCCAAATTACTCCTAAATTAAAGTTCCGAGGAAGGAGTCTAAACTCCATAAAAAAAAATGTTATTTAGTTTGACTCACTTTTTTTTGTGTAGGTATGTTTAATAGTAGTTTTCACAACTAGTGGCTAAAATAGTGCTTTGTTTTTTACAAGCGTTCGTTCGCGAGTCGTTAACACTATTTTTTAATACATTTGTCAAAAAATCCAAGAAAAACAGGAAAATACTTTCATCAAAAATATGATTTTAGTAACTGTCTGCAGTTAACTAAAGCTTTTGGTTACCGATGCCAAAAAAAAAAATTTTTTTTGATCACGGGTGAAAAAAAATGTATGTCCGTTTTTTACCTAAAGTTAAAGAGAAATAACGGAAAATAGTAATATTGAAAACATCTAATTATTCTTGCTTAAAAATTAAGACATTTCCGCCGGTTTTCACCAAGTATTTACAAAAAAATCATTTAAAAACATCGTCAAAATATCAAACTGACATTTTAAGTCGCAACAATGAACGTCACCGAGTAAAAAGGCACATCGCCATGGAAACCATTGTTATTTCATTTAACAGCCGCCTTGATTTATAGTGTAAAGATGGTGTGCTGCGAGAAGTGCTGTTCGTTCGAGATTTTTAAAAGTATATTCCTTTTTTTCTTGGATTTTTTGATAAAGTTATTAAAAAAATAGTGTTAGCAACTCGCGGCTAAACTGTGCTTTTTTTTTACTCGCGTGTTTTTAAATACCTCGCTGCACTCGCTTGTAAGAAAAGCACTATTTTAGCCACTAGTTGTTAAAACTACTATTTTTATATACCTTCATCAAAAACATGATTTTAGTAACTGTCTGCAGATAACTAAAGCTTTTGGTTACCGATGCAAAAAAAAATGTTTTTGATCACGGGTGAAAAAAAATGTATGTCCGTTTTTTACACAAAATTAAAGAGAAATAACGGAAAATATTAATATTGAAAAACTCTAATTATTCTTGCCTAAAAATTAAGGCATTTTCGCCAGTTTTCACCAAGTATTTACGAAAAAATAATTTAAAAACATCGTCAAAATATCAAACTGTTAAAGATTAAAATGTCGCGACAATGACATTTATCAGCTGCCTTGATTTATAGTGTAAAGATGGTGTGTTGCGATAAGTGCTCTTCGTTCGAGATTTTTAAAAGTATTTTCCTGTGTTTATTGGATTTTTTGATAAAGTTATTAAAAAAATAGTGTTAGCAACTCGCGGCTAAACTGTGCTTTTTTTTACCTCGCTGCGCTCGTTATTTAAACCAACGCTTGAAAAAAAAGCACTATTTTAGCCACTAGTTGTGAAAACTACTATTCAAAATCTTGAACGAAGAGTACTTCTCGCAACATACCATCTTTACACTATAAATCAATGGACTCCACGATGTGCATTTTTACTCGGTGACGTTCATTGTTGCGACATTTTAATCTTTGACAGTTTTATATTTTTACCAGTGGCGGCTCGTGACTTATAACACTGATGAGGCACCAAGATCAAAAATGTTAAAAAAAGAAAGACTGTAAATGAGAATAATATTGGTCAAATGTAAAATCTAAAACTTACTAGGATAAAAAAAACTATTCTTCAATCTACTATTTTATGCATTTTTAGTTTGAAATAAAAAAAATTATTTTATATTTTTATATAGAATGACATTATTCCACAACGTTTCAAAAAATATTGAATTTTTGGATTTTAGAAAAAATGATCCTAGGGCTTTAATAACTTTAAACACTAGTTATCCCCTCACGCTTGTGCATAATTAGTTATTATCTTCGAGGAATAACATAGTTTCTTATTCCCCCAATTATACATTTTTTTCCACAATTTTTTTGTTTGTAACAAAATCAAAATGTTTGCATATACAGGGTGGATTCTTTAAACGGAACGGTGCTTCTAGCGGGTTAGACTTTGGTTGAATAAAAAAATCCAAAAACACGTCAACTGAGATTTTTAATTTCCTGTAATCGTGCTATCTTGGATTTTGTGTATGTCATTTAGTTTACGAGGTATGGAATTTTTTTTATTTTTTTAAAAATAGGACACCCTGTATATTTTGCAGTTTTTGAAATCTACAAACAATTCTCTTTTAGCAATACCACACAGAAGGATCTATCTTTTACGATAATCAAGATATTTTTATTTAAATCTGTATGAAAAACTTCGATATTCATTCAAATATCCCCCGTAAAACAGGGCATAGACAACAATTCCATGCAAGTTTAAATGCCTCTATCTTGGAAACCATAAGAGATAGAGTTTGTAGAATTCAAAAATTTCAAACTATACAGGGTGTCCTATATAAAAAAAAATATTTTTTGCCATACCTTGTAAACAAAACGACATAAAAAAAATCCAAGATGGTACGTTTAAAGAAAATTAAAAATTTCAGTTGACGTGTTTTTGGATTTTTTTATAAAACCAAATTCTAACCCGCTAGAAGCACTGTTCCGTTTAAAGAATCCACCCTGTATATAATCACCTACAAGCATGATGCGCGTATTATAGGCTGAGTTGTCAAGGATGTTGGCTTTACACAAAGAAAAAAAAATTTGTTGATTTTATTATTGCAATAACAAAAACGGGATTTCGCGTTTTTTTAATTTGCAAAATTTTAATGCGGCTAGCGGGGCTTGATGCGGCACACAAGATGAGAATTCATTCTCGCCTCACCCAGCCACCACGCGCTCTCAGCAGGCTCTCGGACAGCGTTGAAAGAAGACCGACCATCTTTGATGGAACATACCAAACAAAGCAAGGCAGAATAAGAAAACGTAGGTAAAGCTGGGGGGACCACCATAAGGGGCCACAAAAATTCCCATGCCAGAATTTGGTGCTAATTTATTGCTAATTTGTTATCGAAGAATTAAATTTGTCGCTGTTGCCGTTTCCGAGAAATCGCGACCCCTGTGACTTTACGGTAAAGCTGAGGGGCCACCCCATAACTCCTGATTGACAAGCGATAGGAGAATAAATCAAACGCTCGAAGGCCTTATGTGCATTAACATATAAAAAACAACGAAAATATCGTGTTTTTTTATCTTCAAAAAACTCTATTTTGCTAATAACTTCTCTTGTATTGAATCAAATGATGCAGAACTAAGCCCATTAGGAGTCAATGAGCTTGTTCAAATTTGTTGCTGCCATTTAAATGTCTTACAAGCAAAATTTAAAAAAAAACTATTTTTTTGGGAAATTGTACCACTGTGCGTCCAATAAATCGTATCTCGGTTATTTTACGAGATATTAGGCTTAAACCAAAAATATACTTTAAGTCATGCAATTATTCCAAGTCCAAATTTGTTCGGTACAATAACAATACGTCGCTCCTGTGGCGTTCAAGAAAATTTGTTGAAACTATTTTCTGAAATTGACCAAAAAGTCGCAATGATTTGCATACCGTGAAGCTGAGCTCAAAGCGGGCATTTTAAGTACTCAACCACAACATTTTTCCGTGCCGTTATCGAGCGAGATATTGCGATGAAAGTGGTTCACTATTCCACAAATCTGCACCCGGATATCCACCCACAAAACTATTTATTTTTTTTTTAGTTGGGCTCGAACAGGGCTTTTCAACTAACTAGACCCAGAATTTGTCGCTGGTGCCGTTATCGAGATATTGCGATTTAAGTGTTTCACTATTCCACATCTCTGCACCCGGATATCTGCAAAACTAATTATGGAGCCACAAACAGGGCTTTCCAAGTAACCAGACTCAGAATTTGTCGCTGGTGCCGTTATCGAGATATTGCCATTTAAGTGGTTCACTATTCCACATTTCTGCACCCGGATATCTCCAAAACTAACTATGGGGCCTCCAAGTTTCGTATACCGTTTAGCTGGGTTCAAACAGAGCTTTCCAAGTAACCAGACCCAGAATTTGTAACCAGACCCAGAATTTGTCGCTGGTGCCGTTATCGAGATTTTGCCATTAAAGTGGTTCACTATTCCACATTTCTGCACCCGGATATCTCCAAAACTATTTATGGGGCCACCAAGTTTCACATACCGTTTAGCTGGGTTCGAACAGGGCTCTTTAATGACCCAAACACAGAATTTGTCGCTGGTGCCGTTATCAAGATATTGCGATTTGACTGATTCACTATTCCACATTTCTGCACCCGGATATCTCCAAAACTATTTATGGAGCCACCAAGTTTCGTATACCGTTTAGCTGGGTTCGAATAGGGCTCTTTAATGACCCAAAAACAGAATTTGTCGCTGGTGGCTTTATCGAGATATTGCGATTTAAGTGATTCACTATTCCACATCTCTGCACCCGGATATCTCCAAAACTAATTATGGGGCCACCAAGTTTCGTATACCGTTTATCTGGGTTCAAACAGGGCTTTATAAGGACCCAAACACAGAATTTGTCGCTGGTGCCGTTATCGAGATTTTGCCATTTAAGTGGTTTACTATTCCACATTTCTGCACCCGGATATCTCCAAAACTATTTATGGGGCCACCAAGTTTCGTATACCGTTGAGCTGGGTTTGAACAGTTCTGTTTAATGACGCCATTAAGTGGTTCACTATTCCACATTTCTGCACCCGGATATCTCCAAAACTATTTATGGGGCCACCAAGTTTCGTATACCGTTTAGCTGGGTTCGAACAGAGCTTTCCAAGTAACCAGACCCAGAATTTGTCGCTGGTGCCGTTATCGAGATATTGCGATTTAAGTGATTCACTATTTCACATTTCTGCACCCGGATATCTCCAAAACTATTTATGGGGCCACCAAGTTTCCTATACCGTTTAGCTGAGTTCGAACAGGGCTTTTCAAGCAACCAAACACAGAATTTGTCGCTGGTGCCGTTATCGAGATATTGCGATTTAAGTAATTCACTATTCCACATTTCTGCACCCGGATATCTCCAAAGCTATTTATGGGGCCACCAAGTTTCTCATACCGTTTAGCTAGGTTCGAACAGGACTTTCCAAGTAACCAGACCCAGAATTTGTCACTGGTGCCGTTATGGAGTTTTTGCCATTTAAGTGGTTCACTATTCCACATTTCTGCACTTGGATATCTTCAAAACTATTTATGGGGCCACCAAGTTTCGTATACCGTTTAGCTGGGTTCAGACATTTACCTAAACACAGAATTTGTCGCTGGTGCCGTTATCGACATATTGAGATTTAAGTGATTCACACACAGTGATATCTCCAAAACTATTTATGGGGCAACTAAGTTTCAACCTATTTTTACCTCCTTACGAGTAACTTTTTCAAAAATCCTTTCTTAGTGGGTGCCTATGTCACACACCCAATATGTCTTGCAATTTTTACGGCTGTAGGTCAAGTGGTTTGACCTTTGCGTTTGTATATACTGTTGTCTGCCGGTCTTTTATTAGTATAGATTAATTATGATAGTAGGTAAATTAAAAAATGGCGCCCGCAGGCACGTATAGCCATCCATAAAATCTTTAAAAAAATTCAAAATTTTGTTTTCCAAAAACTTTTTTCATTTTTTTTTTGGTTGAAAAATGCAATTATTTATCTTAATATAAAAACCGCGTGTCGCCAGCTGTTACGGTTCGTGAGTTAGGTTTTTATAAGTATATTTTTATTTTTCTTAGATATCTCAAAAACTACGAATCTGACAGACTAACATTGATATAGTTTTTGTTGAAAATGTAATTATCCGTCTAAATATTAAAACCGTGGCTCTCAAGGTCCTACAGTACGTGGGTTAAGATTTTTATAGGTATATTTTTGTTTCTCTTATATATTTCAAAAACTACGAATCTGGCAGGCTTCATCATTAATATAGTTTTTATAGAAAATGTAATTATTCATCTTAGCGTGAAAATCACGTGTTTCAAATTGCTACGGTTCGCAGTTAAGATATTTTAAAAAGTTTATCTCCCATTTCTACCCTCTTTGCAACCCCCCACCAACACCAAAAACTAATCAGCTCACTGCCTGGTGCCAGAAAATTTGATAAGAATTGGTTAAGCGTTTTGTGAGTAATCGAGTTACAGACAGACAGATAGATAGACAGACAGACACCATAAAAAAATTCAGGTCTTTTTTGACCCAAATAGCTTATTTTTAGTCGAAATAAAAAAACTTTTTTGACGATCCCAATAGCCGCCTATGTACGGATGGCGAAAAATATTTTTGGTTAAACAGCTTACAATTTTGCCTGCATTGCTATAAAACCTTGAGTATTACAATTATTTTATTATTTTACCAGAGGATTGACTGCGGTGCATTTAATATTAATAGAACCCAACACCTATAACAAACCCTCTCCCATTTGAAATCGGCTGTATCCGCCGGTACGAAACTTGTTAAAAAATACTCACTCAATTTTTTTTATAAGTTATTCATACACTTAGTTGCTTGGGTTTTTTACGAAAGCGTAGAAGACCACATATACATTTTTTTTGAAATTCACAAAAATTTCTGTAAACCGATTTTCCTGTGAATTCACAAATATTTCTGTGAATTCACTGATTTTTCTGTGGATTTACAAATATTTCTGTAAATTCACAGATTTTCTTGTGAATTAACAAATATTTTTCGCCATCCATACATAGACCTGAATTTTGTTATGGTGTCTGTATGTCCGTCTGTCTATCTGTCTGTCTCTTTTTAACCCGATTACTCACAAAACGTTTAACCGATTTTTATCAAATTTTCTGGCACCAGGCGGTGAGCTGATTAGTTTTTGGTGGTGGTACCGGGGTTGCGAAGAAAGTAGAAATGGTAGTTAAACTTTTTAAAATATCCTAACTGCAAATCGTAGCAGTTTGAAACACGCGATTTTCACGCGAAGATGAATAATTACATTTTCTATAAAAACTGTATTAATGATGAAGTCTGCCAGATCCGTAGTTTTTAAGATATATAAGAAAACAAAAATATACTTATAAAAATCTTATCCCACGTACTGTAGGATCTAGGGAGCCACTCTTTCAATATTTAGATGGATAATTACATTTTCACGAAAAACTATATCAATGTTAGTCTGCTAATCTGCCTGCTTGGTGTCGGGGTTAACGCCACGCAGGAAATGCGGTGTTCAAGCCCCGGGTCTTGCAGGTAGTCTACTTGGACTTTTTTTTATAAAATTACAGAATTTTGTAAGAAACGGAGTAGGCGAGTTAGCTAGAAGGCAGGCTAATTAGATTCCATACCGTTCCTCGAAGAGGACGTTAAGAGGACGGTCCCGTGTGATCCATATATTAGAGACCTTCTGCAACTCTTGTAAAAAATTCCCGTTAGGTGACTTTATCGCTTAATAACGCGTTGTGACGTAGCTAACGTCACGTTATTTTTAAGGCAGCATTTTTAGTTTTTCCACGCCGCCTTTGATTTGTTTATGGCCGACTTTATACGGTATTTATTATTATAAAGATTAACAAAAATAATTTAATGTCCAATAATATTTTTCATTTAAAATATCTTATTCTTGTGTTTTCTACGTGAATTTTAATTATAATTAATCTTTAAAAACTCAACAACACAACGGAGAAAAGGAAGGTTATGATAAACAGATCGGAATCCTTGTCATAGTTGCCAGTGAAAATCAATATTTTCTAGCCAAAGAAAATGATTAAACAAAAATTGAACCGTATCTTTGCAACTAAAAATAATACAGAACATATTTTTGCATTCAAAATCAATTTAAATTTTTTGTTTTTCTACTTACCGTTTTACTGTCAGCAATCATATCAATTATAAGTGATTCGGTATTCTCCCGCAAGTAACGTCAACCTTTAACTGCGCATGCCCGAAATAAGCGATAAAGTAAAAAGGCATCAAAATTATAGGTGCAAAAGGTCTCTATTGATTAGGTCTAAATCCCTCTAGGAAAAGAAAAGTGCCTTCCTAGAGGGTGCTCATCAGAACCGTATAAAGTCTGGTGAGTGGGGTAGGAGGGGAATGAGCCACAATAGATCTTTCAGGTTGCATTGGAGGAAGCTGTTAATTGCACAAACCTAATCTAACCTAATGTTACTCTGTCAGATTCGTAGATTTTGAGATATCTAAGAAAAATAAAAATATACTTATAAAAACGTAACTCACGAACCGTAGCAGCTGGCGACACGCGGTTTTCACATTAAGATAGATAATTGCATTTTCAACAAAAAAAAATTGAAAAAAGTTTTTGAAAACAATTTTGAAAAACAAAACTTTGATTTTTTTAAAAAGATTTTATGGATGGCTATACGTGCCTGCTGGCGGCATTTTTTAATTTACCTAGTATCATAATTAATCTACACTAATAAAAGAACGGCAGTCAATAGTATCTATAAACGCAGAGGTCAAACCCCTTGACCTACAGCCGTAAAAATTGGAAGACGTATTGGGTATGTGACATAGGCACCCGCTAAGCAAGGATTTTTGAAAAAGTTATCCCTAAGGAGGTAAAAAGGGGTTGACACTTAGTGGCCCCATAAATAGTTTTGGAGATATCTGGGTGCAGAAATGTGGAATAGTGAACCACTTAGATCGCGATATCTCGATAACGGCACCAGCGAGAAATTTTGGGTTTGAGTAATTAAAAAGCCCTGTTTGAACCCAGCTAAACGGTATGCGAAACTTAGTGGCCCCATAAATAGTTCTGGAGATATCCGGGTACAGAGACGTGATATAGTAAACCACTTAGATCGCGATATCCCGGTAACGGCATCAGCGACAAAATCTGTGTCTGGGTCATTAAAAAGCTCTGTTCGAACCCAGCTAAACGGTATACGAAATCGTATACGAAACTTGGTGGCCCCATAAATACTTTTGGAGACATCCGGGTGCAGAGACATGCAATAGTGAAAACTTAGATCGCGATATCTCGATAACGGCACCAGCGACAAATTCCGGATCTAGTTATTTGGAAAGCTTTGTTCGAATCCAGCTAAACGGTATACGAAACTTAGTGGCCCCATAACTAGTTTTGGAGATATCCGGGTGCAGAGTTGTGGAATATTGAACGACTTAAATCGCAATATCTCGATAACGGCACCAGCGACCAATTCTGGGTCTAGTTACCTAAAAACCCCTGTTCGAACCCAGCTAAACGGTATACGAAACTTGGTGGCCCCATAAGTAGTTTTGGAGACATCCGGGTGCAGAGACGTGCAATAGTGAACACTTAGATCGCGTTATCTCGATAACGGCACCAGCGACAAATTCTGTGTTTAGGTCATTAAAAAGTCCTGTTCGAACCCAGATAAACGGTGTACGAAACTTGGTGGCCCCATCATTAGTTTTCGAGATATCCGGGTGCAGAGATGTGGAATAGTGAATCACTTAAATCGCAATATCTCGAAAATGGCACCAGCGACAAATTCTGGGTCTGGTTACTTGGAAAGCACTGTTCGAACCCAGCTAAACGGTATACGAAGCTTGGTGGCCCCATAAATAGTTTTGGAGATATCCGGGTGCAGAAATGTGGAATAGTGAACCACTTAAATGGCAAAATCTCGATAACGACACCAGCGACAAATTCTGTGTTTGGGTCATTAAAAAGTCCTGTTCGAACCCAGATAACCGGTGTACGAAACTTGGTGGCCTCATCATTAGTTTTGGAGATATCCGGGTGCAGAGATGTGGAATAGTGAATCACTTAAATCGCAATATCTCGATAACGGCACCAGCGAAAAATTCTGGGTCTAGTTACTTGGAAAGCCCTGTTCGAACCCAGCTAAACGGTATACGAAACTTGGTGGCCCCATAAATAGTTTTGAAGATATCCGGGAGCAGAAATGTGGAATAGTGAACCACTTAAATGGCAAAATCTCGATAAGGGCACCAGCGACGCATTCTGTGTTTGGGTCATTAAAAAGCCTTGGTCGAACTCAGCAAAACGATATACGAAACTTGGTGGCCCCATAAATAGTTTCGGAGATATCCGGGTGCAGAAATGTGGAATAGTGAACCATTTAAATGGAAAAAATCTCGATAACGGCACCAGCGACAAATTCTGTGCTTCGGTCATTAAAAAGCCCTGTTCGAACCCAGCTAAACGGTATACGAAACTTGGTGGCCCCATAAATAGTTTTGGAGATATCCGGGTGCAGAAATGTGGAATAGTGAACCAGTTAAATGGCAAAATCTCGATAAGGGCACCAGCGACAAATTCTGTGTTTGGGTCATTAAAAAGCCCTGTTCGAACCCAGCTAAACGGTATAGGAAACTTGGTGGCCCCATTAATAGTTTTGAAGATATCCGGGTGCAGAAATGTGGAATAGTGAACCACTTAAATGGCAAAATCTCGATAAGGGCACCAGCGACAAACTCTGTGTTTGGGTCATTAAAAAGCCCTGTTCGAACCCAGCTAAACGGTATACGAAACTTGGTGGCCCCATAAATAGTTTTAGAGATATCCGGGTGCAGAAATGTGGAATAGTGAACCACTTAAATGGCAATATCTCAATAACGGCACCAGCAACAAATTCTGTGTTTGGGTCATTAAAAAGCCCTGTTTGAACCCAGCTAAACGGTATACGAAACTTGGTGGCCCCATAAATAGTTTTGGAGATATTCGGGTGCAGAAATGTGGAATAGTGAACCACTTAAATCGCAATATCTCGATAACGGCATCAGCGACAAATTTTGTGTTCTGATTACTTGGAAAGTCCTGTTCGAACCCAGCTAGACGGCGTAGGAAACTTGGTGGCCCCATAACTAGTTTTGGAGATATCCGGATGCAGGGACGTGCAATAGTGAACCACTTTGATGGCAATATCTCGATAACGACACCGACAAATTCTGTGTTTGTGTCATTAAAAAGCCCTACTCGAACCCAGCTTAACGGTATACGAAACTTGGTGGCCCCATAACTAATTTTGGAAATATCCGACTGCAAATATGTGGAATAGTGGACCCCTTAAATCTCGATATCTCGATAACGTTACCAGCATTCTGGGTCTAGTTAGTTGAAAAGCCCTGTTCGAGCCCAGCTAAATGGTATACGAATCTTGGGGGGCCCCATAAATAGTTTTGTGGATATCCGAGTGCAGATTTGTGGAATAGTGAACCACTTTCATCGCAATATCTCGCTCGATAACGGCACCGGCAAAAAATGTTGTGTTTGAGTACTTAAAAAGCCCGCTTTGAGCTCAGCTTCACGGTATGCAAATCATTGCGACTTTTTGGACAATTTCAGAAAATAGTTTCAACAAATTTTCTTGAAGGCCACAGGAGCGACGTATTGCTATTGTACCGAACAAATTTGGACTTAGCATGACTTAAATTATGTTTTTGGTTTAAGCCTAATATCTCGTAAAAGAACCGAGATACGATTTATTGGACGCACAGTGGTACAATTTCCCCAAAAAAATTTTTTTTTTTAATTTTGCTTGTAAGACATTTAAATGGTAGCAACAAATTCGAACAAGCTCATTGACGCCTAATGGGCTTAGTGCTGCATCATTTAGTTCAATACAAGAGAAGTTATTAGCAAAATGGGGTTTTTTGAAGATTAAAAAAAAACGCGATATTTTCGTTGTTTTTTATATGTTAATGCACATAAGGCCTTCGAGCGACAAATTATGGCGTTTGATTTATTCTCCTATCGCTTGTCAATCCGGAGTTATGGGGTGGCCCCTCAGCTTTACCGTAGTCACAGGAGTCGCGATTTCTCGGAAACGGCAACTGCGACAAATTTAACTCTTCGTTAGCAAATTAGCAACAAATTAGCACAAAATTCTGGCATGGAAATTTTTGTGGCCCCTTATGGTGGTCCGCCCAGCTTTACCTACGTATAAGAAATGAATGACATAAAAGAAATAGCACCCTAATATTAAACACAAAAAATCTCGAAAAACTCAGTTTTTCCGAAAATATTGGTGAGGCGCCGCGCCGTCTCATCTGCCTCATCTGACGAGCCGCCACTGATTTTTACGATGTTTTTAAATGGTTTTTTCGTAAATACTTGGTTAAAACTGGCAGAAAAAGCTTAAGTTTTAGGCAAGAATAATAAGATTTTTTCGGTATTACTATTTTCCGCTATTTCTCTTTAATTTTGGGTAAAAAACGGATAGAAATCTTTTTTTGCACCCGGTTTAAAAAAAAAGTTTTTTTGCATCGCTAGCCAAAAAAGCCATGCTTTAGTTATCTGCAGACAGTTACTAAAATCAAGTCTTTGATGAAGGTATCAAATTTTTTTTAACGAAAATAAAGAGTGTAGCAATTTTTTGCATTAGGTAATTTAAGGAGATTCCCCTGCTACCCGATCGTAGTTGCTTTGAATACTTATTATTTTATTTTTTTTTTTAATTTTGCTTGTAAGACATTTAAATGGTAGCAACAAATTCGAACAAGCTCATTGACGCCTAATGGGCTTAGTGCTGCATCATTTAGTTCAATACAAGAGAAGTTATTAGCAAAATGGGGTTTTTTGAAGATTAAAAAAAAACGCGATATTTTCGTTGTTTTTTATATGTTAATGCACATAAGGCCTTCGAGCGACAAATTATGGCGTTTGATTTATTCTCCTATCGCTTGTCAATCAGGAGTTATGGGGTGGCCCCTCAGCTTTACCGTAGTCACAGGAGTCGCGATTTCTCGGAAACGGCAACTGCGACAAATTTAACTCTTCGTTAGCAAATTAGCAACAAATTAGCACAAAATTCTGGCATGGAAATTTTTGTGGCCCCTTATGGTGGTCCGCCCAGCTTTACCTACGTATAAGAAATGAATGACATAAAAGAAATAGCACCCTAATATTAAACACAAAAAATCTCGAAAAACTCAGTTTTTCCGAAAATATTGGTGAGGCGCCGCGCCGTCTCATCTGCCTCATCTGACGAGCCGCCACTGATTTTTACGATGTTTTTAAATGGTTTTTTCGTAAATACTTGGTTAAAACTGGCAGAAAAAGCTTAAGTTTTAGGCAAGAATAATAAGATTTTTTCGGTATTACTATTTTCCGCTATTTCTCTTTAATTTTGGGTAAAAAACGGATAGAAATCTTTTTTTGCACCCGGTTTAAAAAAAAAGTTTTTTTGCATCGCTAGCCAAAAAAGCCATGCTTTAGTTATCTGCAGACAGTTACTAAAATCAAGTCTTTGATGAAGGTATCAAATTTTTTTTAACGAAAATAAAGAGTGTAGCAATTTTTTGCATTAGGTAATTTAAGGAGATTCCCCTGCTACCCGATCGTAGTTGCTTTGAATACTTGGGATACAACACTAACTTTTTATAAACAGTTGTAAACACTACAACGTATAAAGCTCTGGAAGGGCCACGTAAAAAAAATAATATAATTTCCAGTTGTAAACTCGGAATTATACTAATTCCTACTTGCTAACTCGGAATTAGCCTAACTCGGACTTGCCAACTCGGAATACTAGTTCTGAGTTTTAAATTCGAAATTAGTATAATTTCGGTTTGGAAAAAGTCGGAACTAGTATATTTACTTCTGAGTTGACAAGTCAAAAATAGTATAAGTCTGAGTTGACGAGTCGAAAATAGTATAATTATAAGTTTACAAGTATTAATTCTGAGTTCACAAGTCGGAATTAGTATAATAATTCCGAGTTAGCAAGTTGACATTAGTATATTTTTCAGTTGATCACTCGGAATTAGTATAATTGCAAGTTAGCAAGTCGGAATTATAGTGATTCCACCATAAAAACTGCAACTTGTTAAACCAATTTTTTATCCGAACTTTATTTCTTCAAACCCATTCAATAACAAATTCTAAATTTATATGACCCGTTTTTAATCGAACCATTGCTGATCAAACTCATTCAATATCACATTCGTTCCGTCCGTTGTTTATCGGAAAATTTGATTCCGCATTCGCCAATAATAAATGAACCGGAGGCGTACACGCAGGTGGCGCGGCGGTACAATGTTTCGATGCAGTTGTCGTTCAATGGGGGCACACTTGGCAGTATTCACAGGTAGTGTTTAAGACTTTGTGTATAGATGTCGCCACGTGTACGACTCCGGTTCATGTATTACCCACATAGCAAGCCTTGGATATTGTATATCACAAAGATATTTAAAATTAGGATATACGTTTTGTATGTTACTTGTATATTTTATATATATTACAAAAAAAAAACATGATTCGTTTAAAAAAAAAGGAAACATGAACGGATATTTACTGTATATTCAGTGTATATGCGCTATCGTACATCCTAAAAATATGTACATCAATCTGGAAAGTTTCTTCTCACATCATCACCATAGTTTATTTTTTTTACTTTGGACAAAAACAAATTTTTGTCTTATTTCATACTCTGATTTATATTTTGTATTCACTTCCATACCGCCTACTCGTACTTTGTTCTAGCCATTTCCATAGGTTTTGTTGACAGCCCTGACTTTATTTTTTTTAACTTTATTTTGTGTCAACATCTTGTTGGTTTATTTAAAACAAGTTTTATCTCCCAAATTCTTTCGTTCGTTGCTCGTGACCGCTCTTTTATCTCACATCGTTCTCCTGTTCCTCAAAACCAATCTGTTTTAATTATTTCTTCCAAAATATTCCTCCAAACTTTGATCAATCCTAATTGCTGTATAGAAGTAATTTACTATCTCCTAAGAGCATTACCATAAGGTTCTAAAACCACTGAACTGGTAATTGTTTGGTGAAATTACTTCTACGATACATATCGTTAAGAAACTACTCTCAAACCATCAAAGTTTCTGACGAGCAATGTCTCAACTCACTTTCAACATAAGACATCTTTTAATTTTTATGTAGTTGCCTTTCAAACGATCTTAAACTTTTCTTTAACACCATAGAAATTTCTTTGTCACACATATTTTTAACACTTCGGGCCAACGCATAGAGTACCTACATGGCATTTATATCACTTAATTTTTCTCTTATTGGAAATTCATGCGTTCCACTTCCTTCTCGTCTTTCTCTCTTTTCAGTGTAGATTGTGGACGTCCTGTATCAATCATACTCATGGTTCAGTACGTGCTTAAGACAGTCGCCAACTGTCCCAACACTAGTTCTCAGTTATTGGCGCGTAACAAAGAACTCGGATTGTTTAAAGCTTCTCAAAAAAAAACTTCTTCAACTCCTTTTCTCGAACTGCTTGCCTGTTTCAAACTGTGCAGCAATCTTCTAGTACAAAGTGGAACAAACACAATTTTTATTTCCTGTTTCATCAACAAATATTTTCTTCTTAAAGGCGTACACAACACAAATTTCCTCTCATAAAGGCTTACACAACGCCAATTTCCTCTCGTAAAGGCTTAAACAACGCCAATTTTCTCTTCTAAAATCGTACACAAGCATTCTCAATCAATAATTAAGTCAGTCATGGCTAGTTCCGTCAAACAAAACCATTTTTAAAGGCGTACACAACACCTTCTCAATCAATATAAATTCCATCTTGCCTTTTGTTAAAATGTCAGAGTACTCTAAAATTTGCCCTATGTTTGAACTTATTTTGGTCACTGTATACTTTTCTTTAAATGATGACTTCTTGGGTATATTCATGATACTAAAATGGCTACAACAAGTATTCTATTTTCTTCAACAATTTCTGAACACTTATTATCCTATCATTAGTAAGTTTAGGCTCTATATATTCAAATAGTATCGTAATTGTCTGTTAAAATGTCTTCGCTGACATTTTTTGCTTTACTATGCACTGTCTGTAGAGATCTAAAACTTTTCTGATAAATATATTTTCTTTTTTCAATCATCCCCTTCCAGAAAATCATCCCACTTCTGACACCAATGTGAAGATCGGCCCTTAAGGGTTATTTCTAAAGTTCGAGCGGATAACTTTTAACTCCTTAAGAGACGTCACAATTTTTTACAATGTTTGGCATGAGCGTTTTAGTGTGCATAGTAATCTTGAATTTTGGGATTTATAAATAGACTCGATTTATTTTTTGATAAAAACATAATAAATATTTTATTTAAAATATAAGTTCCATCCATACATAATTCTACAAAATCTTCCGTTAATTTTAATTCCTTCACTCATACATGTGTCTGTATCGGTTAAAGAATAGCCATAATACAAACGTCTACATTCATCTCCAGAAATAAGCCGATATTTTAACTTCCTAATCATGGATGTAAAAAAGAAAGGGATTGATAATACCCTTGTGTCTTCCGCCATTTTCGCCGCCATGTTGTGGAGATCTAGGTTGGCGACATTGGTTTCTTAATTTTAAATAGTAGTGTGGGAACACTGACTATCAACAGTGTCAAAAATGACGTTTCTAGAAAGGTTATTTTTGTTGTTGTTTTTTAATACAAAAACAAAAAAGTGAAAAACCAAGCAATAAAAACCATTTAAAAGACAGACAAATGCTTGAACGGCCACGCCATGATAATCTCTCTCATTTGGTCTAGGGAATGTGCAAGTTTTGAACAAATAAATTACAACATGGGGTACTGTCAACCATTGCTGCTGGCGCTCCCGCTCAAGATAAACCTTCATTAAGTTGATCTCTGAATCTGTAACAGGAACTAAAACGTCTAGGGACAGATATGCTCCAACAGTTTATAAATCCGAGGTTGTTATAGGCCTAGAAGACAAGAAAAATAAATGAATAGAGGGAGATATGGAGTTTGATAATAAAAAACCAGAGCGATGGCAAGCGATCACAAAAAAATACATCTTTGGCACATCGACTTCGGAAAATTAGAACAATACTTCATGAGTTTTAAAAAGAATATTAAAAAAATTGGTAATTGGTTTTCTGCCATTTTTGATTTTTTTTTTTTAATTCTTTTTGGGGGCACCTACTAGGGTCCCTAGGACCCCAAATCCGCCTGCGCCCAATTTTTTTTTTAAGAGAAAAAAGGGTGCCCGGTGGGGGGGGGTTGTAATGTGTTTTTTTGATTGTTTTGGGTTGGGTTGGACTGTGTTTGATTGGGTTGTTTTAGTGAAAAAAAAATTAAAAAAAAAACAAAAAAAAATTGAAAAAAAAACCAACCGGCGCAGGCGGATTTGGGGTCCTAGGGTCCCTAGAAGGTGCCCCCATAAAGAATTTTTCATAAAAAGTCAAAAATGGCAGAAAACTGTATACTGCATAATTACCAAAATATTAATTTTTATATGTATTTTATCAGTATATTTTTTTTTCTTTTTCTTGTTGTCATTTCCATGTGTTTCTAACTTTCTATATGTAATTTTAGGTAAGTAGTAGTAGTAAGATTTCGTTGTCAATTTTTGTGATATTGTAGCCAGTATTTTTTTGAGATTTTAAGACCAGTAATTATAAGATGTTTTACTAGAAATAAAGAAAAATCAATATTTATTTTTTAATCTTTATTAACAAAACCTTAATGTTAACAATGTTTAATATCTAAATGACATTTTAAGGATATTCTTAGGTTAAATTTATTTTAATGTTAATTTTTAACACTAAATTTTGATGTTTATTTATTCAATTGTCACAATGTTTTTCGTTAACAATTTTTGTAATAAAAGTTTTCTGATTCTGAAGAATTCAGCAGAAAAAGTTATTACTAAGATATCCTTAAGTTTTGGTAAGTTTTCAGCATTTGACATTTTTTTTTGTAGATTCGTTTTTTAAGGATGATGCACTTTCCTTATGGAAACTGGCTTTCTGTGTGATTTTGCTTATCTTGATGAAAATCTATCATTGCCCCATAGCAACAACTAACAAAAATGGCTAAAAATGTTACAGTTTTTGTTTTGAAGCATTTTTGTTAAATACTAAGTGGCAACATAACAATTTAAATTTGCCTTTTGAACGCAGTATCTCAAAAACACTGTGGAGCAATGATAGATTTTTATCAGGACAATGAAACCTACAACATATACGGTTTTGAGCAAAATCCCACATCCTTTATAAAAGATAGAGCTACAAAAAAAATGTTGAATGCTGAAAACTTACCAAAACTCAAGGATATCTTAGTAATAACTTGTTAACTTAGGGAAGGGATGGTCGACACAGTTGTTTGTTAATAGGTTTTTCTGCCAAGGTCTTCAAATATTGTAAAACTCCATGCTCAACTCCATGTGCCAAAGATGTACTTTTTTTGTGATTGCTAAATGTTGCTTGACTTGCCATGGCTCTGGCTTTCAGCTGAGCCATATATGCTATTATCAAAGTCAGTATCTCCCTCTATTAATTTATTTTTTATTACTGTATCACCTTGGTGCATCTTTGCTTAGCTGTTTTAGTCCCTGTGCAGATTCAGATCAATGTAATCAAGGTGTATCTTCAGCGGGAGCGCCAGCAGCAAAGGTTGAACCGAGCTTTTATTACAATTTATAACGTGTGGCTTAACAGTACCCTTTGAGTTTATAAATTGGGGGGCAATGTTTCCACATTGTGATTTATTTGTTCGAAACCTGCACATACTCCAGACCAAATGAGACACATAAATGGCGTGACCGTTGGAGCATTTGTTTATGACTTGTTTCTTTACTTTTTTGTTTTTGTATTAAAAAACAACAACAAAAATAACCTTTCAAAAAAATTTCAATTTCAATCATATTTTGACACTGTTGACAGTCAGTGTTCCAACACTAATATTTAAAATTAAGGAAACCAATGTCGCCAACCCAAATCTCCACAACATGGCGGCGAAAATGGCGGAAGACATGCGGCAGTGATTTTCCTGCAAATTTCCCATAGGTATTAGCAATCCTTTTTAGTGTTTTTACATCCGTGTTCCTAATCAATAAACTACATGCATTTTTCTAAAATTATTATTATTTAATTCTTACGTTCTGGCTCTGTCGTCTTTTATCTGACTCAAAATATTTTCGTGGCAAAGTCATTTTGAGAATTTTTTAAATTAAACTGGACACTTTTACTGCTGCTGCATTTTTCACTATGTAAGTCACTGCTTTTTAGAACTGATTTATAATTAAAATTGATGCTTAGAAATTCATTAAGGACTGATCTTTCAAAGTGATCTTTGAAACTATTTTTCAGTATCTCCTTCAATTTCTCTCCGGCAAGCTATTTTATAAGGAATCAAAGTGGGTAGGTCCCGACCCAAATTTTAGAACCAACTTTTTTCTTATTCCAAGAATCTTATTTTTCAGACGAACTATTGCGACATATCCAGTCTATTTGGCGTCAAGTAGAAATTCTTACGCAAGAATATCGTATTAACGTACGAAAAGTGAACTTTTTCGAACTGCGGATGCTGACGACAGAGAATATTGCGTAATTTCCCAGAAAAATACCAGTGACCCGAAAAACTAGACTCCTGCCTAAGTTGCTCCAGATCGGCCCATAACGCAGTTTTTCTAATAATTCTAAGCCTTTCCAAGTTATTAAACTCCTCCCAATTTTAAGCGGGCCTGTCTTAAGCAGGAGATTCTTTGCTACACTTTAGTTCATTTTTAGAAGCGTTTTTATTTTTCATTTAACTTTAGACCGAATAGGTCTCTTTAAAATATTTACCAGTACCTACTGAAAAAAAAAAATGTATATCAAAAGTGCCAGCCATACAGACCGCTTCAAGCTACTGCGAACATAAGGCGGAAGAAGTCTAATTTGCGAGTGTACGTACATGCAGAGACACTGCACGCCTATCAGTGAAGCAACCAATACTCAGGCTTGCGATCACCACTTGCATGACTTTCCTTTGGTATTTAGTACGCCTCTAACCACGGTGCTGTGTGGAGCGTAGTCAATGAAACCGGAATTTGGTCAATAAATACGCAAATTTTTATAACGTAATTTTCTTATTTTTTGTCACTGATAAATAAGAGCGTTTTATTGTCAACTGCTCAGATTTATCAGTGACGACGTGTAAAAGCAAGTTCTCAAAATAAAATAATACATTCTAAAAACCAAAAAGATTCTCCCAGTCAAAAAAAAATTAAAGCAAATGTTCGAAAAGTCCTCCTTGCTCGGCTAGACAATATCCGAGCCTACTATAAAAACCCCTTCTAACGTTTCCAAGCATGTTAGGGGTGATAATTTGAAAAGCTTCTTCAAAAACAGATAGAAGTCATTAGGAGCAAGATCGGGAGATCGAACTGGCCATAAAATAGTTCCCCGTGTACTTATAACCCGAATAGGAAATACATTATCAAGATATTCCCTAACAAGGCCAACATTGTGAGCGGAACAACCATCTTGTTGAAACCATGTTTCACCAAATCTTACACCTAACAACTGCCTAGCAGTTGGAATAATGTGCTGCTGCAGTAGATCCAAGTATCTAGGACCATTCAAATTGCAATTGCCGTTAATAAAAAATGGCCCAATTACGTGTTCCCCTATAATACCCCCCCCCCAAACATTTACTTTTTGGGGATACTGTGTTCTTACGTCAAAATACAAATGCAAATTTTCCCTCGACCAATATCGAACGTGTGTTGGGTTATGACGATTTGACCATTTGACCATCTGCACTTTTTCGGCAACTTCGTAGAGATCCATTTTTGGTTTTAAAAATGTATTATTTCAATTAAGAACTTACCCATCTGTTTCTCGAGCAAGGCAGAAATAAAACAAAATAATAAAAACAAAATGAATTTCCAAAAGATAACACTGCAGCGTGCTTCGAATCCACCTCGGTCGTACGGCACGGAGAGTAAATTGGACTTGTTCGCAGTAGCTTGAAGCGGTCTGTATATCTGAGTTTATTTTAGCAGAGCTTGTAAGTAGATACTTGCTTAGATATTATTATTTTATTGTTAGAAAGCTTTTGCTGCTGAGGTTCTTATAAAAATAATTTAAATAAAGTTTGACTGATTTTCGATTTCTGTATTGATATGGGTTTAGATTATTTTACAGAGAAGGTTTTACGCGTTTTATTTACGAGAAATCGGAATTAATTAATTTTTTTTTAAATAAATTTTAACTTAACGCTATTCTTCACAGTTTGTTAATGAATGGGTTTGAAGAAATAAGGTTCGGATAAAAAATTGGCTTAACGAATTGCAGTTTCTATAGTGAACATCGACGTGGTTAGTACATTGATGATAGTGAATGATTTTATGATTCAACTTTCTTTTATTTAACGGGTTTGATTTTGCACATTCTGATAAACCGTGGGGGTCCATTTCGAATTGGCAAATCGGAATTGATCTATATTTTTTTACTTGGCCTTTCGGGAGTTTCGTAACAATCACTACATACAGGCACATTTTTTCCAGAAACACCAGATGCAACACAGGTCCAATCACTAATAGACTTACTGCCGCTACCAGAAAAATTATCAGGTCCACACGCACACAGATCAAAAATCAGTTTTATGCCTAGGTTAAGAAACGGCAAAAGGGGCGATGATAATGATTTCAAAGGTACCACTTTGTAAAACAATAATCTGTCATTGGCCAAATTTTTTAAGTTATAAGGTGGGCCAGAAAAAACCGTACAATTTTTTTCGACTGTAGTTTTGGAACCGTAAGTTTGCTATTTGGAATTTTAGCTAATGTGAAGAGGTAAAGCTTCAGACTATATAAAACTATTGTCAAAATTGACATTTCGTTAAAAGCCAAGATGGCGCATGATTTTTAAAATTCCCCTTTTTTTAACACCCCTTCCGCCAAAATGTCATGTGCGCCACTGTACTCGATTTTAGACATTTGCCATAAAGACACGTCTTTGTCGTGCACAGAAAGGTATGACTTCGGACAAGAAGGAATAGAGCACAACGCCAACAAAGTAGGTGGTAAAACATCCCAGCAAACACGGTTCTCTCGGGCCTTCGTCGGCCCGATGTCGATTGCCGAATTTGCCGTCGATTTACGACATCGGACCAGCAGTATTTTTTGTCCGCTTTGCGATGTAGGCCCAATGTATGTTTGCCGACGCAACGTTAGACTGTAGCCCGCCGTCGGACCAATGGTAAATTTTACTTTTTGCTGACATCGGCATACCGTTACCGTACGATTAAGGTCCGATATGGTTTAACCACATGGTACCGACCATTCGCCCATATAGCTGCTTAATTTGGTCGGTCTAACGTAGGCAAGCTGGTCTCGGCCCGACATAGGTAAACTATTCAAGTCTGGCCCCACATCGGCCTCTCAGAGCGGGCCGACGTCGGTAATTAACGAAGGTCCGTCGGTGGTTGCTTAACAAGATCCGACATTGGCAAACTACAAATCGATAATGCGGGTGCTTAACCAGTCGGGGTGGTTTAAGTAGCGGAAGAGGTGATTCTTGTAGAGAAGTACCATCATCTTGTCAAGTCCATAGAAAAAAAATTGGGTTCGGTCTGTCTGGCAGGTCAAGTCCGCATTCTAGTTTTGAAATATATTTGCTCATTATATGTATAATATTATCTTCCACTGTACAGGGAACATAGTGGCATTAGCGCCATCTTCACATACTAGGAAGAAACTATTAAGCAGTTTAAAAATTTTAATGTAACGTACCATCGTATATTGCCGGTTATCGACCAATCGAACAAAAATCTGATCAGGCCATCGTCGGTGCTAAAGCAGATAGAGTGCGTTTCGGCATAAAGTCGACTATAGTAAATCGGACCATCGTCAGTTGCCGATTCTCGACCAATGAAACAAAGTTTCAATCGGACCATCGTCGGCCCTAAAGCAGATAAAGTGGTTGTCATCATAAAGTCGACTATAGTAAATCGGGCTATCAACAGTTGCCGATTCTCGACCGATTAAACAAAGTTCCAATCGGACCATCACCGGCCCAAAAGCAGATAAGGTTTTGTTAGCATAATTTCGACTATAGTAAATCGGGCCATCGTCAATTGCCGATTCTCGTCCGATTAAACAAAGTTCCAATCGGACCGTCGTCGGCCCTAAAGCAGATACAGTGGGCGTCGGCATAAAGCCGACTATAGTAAATCGGCCCATCGTCAGTTGCCGATTTTCGACCGATTAAACAAAGTTCCAATCGGACCAGCATCGCCCCTAAAGCAGATAAGGTTTGCGTTGGCATAATGTCGACTATAGTAAATCGGGGTCAGTTGCCGATTCTCGTCCGATTAAACAAAGTTCCAATCGGACCATCATCGGCCCTAAAGCAGATAAGGTTTGTGTTGGCATAATGTCAACTATATTAAATCGGGCCATCGTCAGTTGTCGATTCTAGTCCGATTAAACAAAGTTCCAATCGGATCGTCGCGTCGTCGGCAATAAAGCAGATCAAGTGGGCGTCGGCATAAAGTCGACTATAGTAAATCGGGTCATCGTCATTGCCGATTTTCGACCGATTAAACAAAGTTCCAATCGGACCAATCGGTCCTAAAGTGGTGTCGGCATAAAGTCGACTGTAGTAATGTGGACCTCCGTCAGTTGCCGATTATTGACCGAAAACTGAAAATCGCAATCTGTCCAACACACTGCCGACGTTGTCGACATTGGCCCGATTCAATGCCGACGATTTATGTTTGCTGGGATAGGTCTAAAAACCTCTCTCTTTGTTCTACTAAGGATTTGTTAATCTCGTCCGATTCTTTAGATTTTGAGCTCTGCGGGAAGCTAAGAATCTGGCCTGTATACTCTTTCTGTCAAATATGATATTTTATGAAAATCCGAAATGGTGCATGCTTTTGAAGCTCAGATATTTTTCACTCCTTCCTACCAAACTTTTTTGTAAGCCAGTGTACCCGATTGCAATTATCCGGAAAGCCACGTCTTTTTAGTCTATAAGGAGGTATTTCGTAAAAATCGGACAAGAACTAAAAAAAGCTTTGCTCAACGAAAGAAGTGCTTTTTCTAAATCTGTGTAAAATAGATAAAATGCAGAAAATCTTTATTTTGCTGATTTTTTTAACTTATCAGATTTTAAAAAACAAAAGATCAAAAGATCTTGGGTGGAAATAACGAAAATTCAGACTTGGATGAGCATCCCACAAGTTAACCACCTTTTGTTGCCTTGGAGCATAATTCTACTGGACATATTAACACGCCAGGATGAATCCGTATCAGGTAACTTGGATAAGTACCAATGCGGAACGATGCCTATTTATGAGTGATTCAAGGTTGGAAATCGAAGTGTATGATGGTGTTTAATGATGTATGGTGGAGGGTGACCAGTAAAATCACTGATGAGCCCACGCTGGTTACCCAGGGCGAAACATCGTTTGTGTGTTCCTTGTGGGATGCTCATCCAAGTTTGAATTTTCGTTATTTCCATCCAAGATCTTTTGATCTTTTGTTTTTTAGTTTCTTTTCGGTTGAAGTAACTGATTTGGAGGTTTTTTAACTTCTTTTTTTGTTTTAATTGCCGTAGGAGCATAATCCTACTGGAAATATTAACACGCTAGGACGAATCCATATCAGAGGTAACTTGGATAAGTAAGAGTGCGGAACGAAACCACTGGTTACCCAGGGCGAAACATCGTTTAATCATTTTTCTTTTCGCTTTGGTCTTTTGTGTGTTCCTTGTGGGATGCTCATCCAAGTTTGAATTTTCGTTATTTCCATCCAAGATCTTTTGATCTTTTGTTTTTTAGTTTCTTTTCGGTTAAAGTAACTGATTTGAAGGTTTTTTAACTTCTTTTTTTGTTGTCAGATTTTGTTATTTTATACAGAGTGTCCAGAAAACCATAATTGTAATAAAAAGCAACATAACTTTTTGAGTTACTTTTTGCTTTATCTGTTTTACACAGGCAAAGCAAAGCTTTTTTAGTTCTTGTCCGATTTTTACGATTGACACCTCATTGTACACTAAAAAGACGTGGCTTTTCGAATAATTGAAATCTAATTTTCAAAAGCATGCGCCATTACGGATTTTAATAAAATGTCAAATTTGACAGATAGCGATGCTCACCATGGGGATCTCCTAAACGGTAGGAGATACGAAAAGGTTTAAATTAAGGCAAAGTAGCGCAATTTGATGCTTTGCTCAAAACAAAAAGAAAAGTTTGCAAATTTCGGATAGTTCCGGAGTTACGCGGAAAAAACCGCAATCTTCATTTTTAGTTTTTATTTTTCTGCGCCCTTATTCTTAAAGCTGTCAAAAAACGCTTAAAACTTTCTACAGGTACTTTTTTAGGATCTACCTAGTGAGAGGTCTGTTTTTGAGACTTGACATTTCAGTTTGACAGGAGCACTGTCAAGTTCATTTTTTCTTATGGACACATCCTTTTTTTCTCCCGCCGTTTGGTTCATAAAGGATGACAGATAACATTTTGCAAGCTAATTTTGACAAGTCACCTGACGTTTTGGGTTTATTGACCATCATCAGTTCAAATTTAATTTTTGCTTTTAACTTACTCAAGATATTTTGGAAATAACAAATAACTTTACCTAATATTTTAAAAATACGTTTTTTTCTTTGTTTTTTAATCTTTGAATTTGGGCTGATGATGGTTAATTAACTCAAAAGGTCAGGTTCTTGTCAAAATGAGGCAGGAGAAAAACGGCATGTGGCTATAAGAAAAAATGAACTTGACAGTGCTCCTGTCACACTGAAATGCAAATCTCGAAAACAGAGCTCTCATTAGGTAGATCTTAAAAAAGTGCCTGTAGAAAGTTTAAAGCGTTTTTTGATAACTTTAAGAATAAGTGCGCAGAAAATAAAAAATTAAAAATAAAGATTTCGGTGTTTTTCGCCTATCTCCGGAATTACCCGGAATTTGTAAACTTTTGGTTTTGAGAAAAGCGTCAAATTGCACAACTTTTCCCTAATTATTACTCTTAAAAAGAGGTAACGTTCTTTTACAGGTTTCTACTTTATAACCTGCTGAACGGTACAGGATTCTGTATTTACAGTGTCCTGCACTTTTCAATTTTGATGTTTTTGTTTCTGGGTTTATTCGACAGGTGGCGCACACAGTTACTACGTCCCCAAGGATTAAAAACTTTTTGTTTTAAATTCTAGAGGTGTGCATGGTCACTGTGTAGCTTCAACTGCCAGGTATAATCCTGTGACTCCCTGATGATTCCTAATAAGGACGAAACAGGTCTGTAGATGTCTGGATTCTCCATTAGACATTGGAAGCCTGGTCGTAATGAAGTGAGAAACAAAAACGCTTTGTCCGATATGCCACGAGTGTTACTTTCATAACAAATATTGTTTTTTTTTTAGAGATAAAAAGGACCTCATCATTTTCCACCTTTCCAAGGATCGGAAAAGTGGACAAGAATTGGAATTTCAATGCCAAAAATATAGATTATTTGAGGGGAGCTAATCGACTCGAAAAACGGGGCGATTCTAAAGAAGAAACCTCAAACGGTAAGTTTTCAGTCCAAGGCGCCCGCGCGGGTTTAAAAGAGAGTTCCGTCATAAAACGATTGACCATAAAAACTGCATACCAATATGGTATGGGGGACTATTAAAGTCGTGAAATTTTGACTATTCTTAATTTTATCAAAAGGTTCCAAAACACCTTAATCTACGAAAAAAAAGTTGTCTGTCGGTCTGTTGTCTCTTGTCTGTCTATATACACGATAACTCAAAAACGCCTTAATCGATTTTAACAAAATTTGGTACAAAAATCTGCTGACCATGAACTGATTAACTTTTGGGTGGTGGGGAAAAGAGGGATCAAATATTTTAAAAAAATTGTAACTTTGGAACAAAAGCAAGTAGCGATATACAGTTTTCAGATTTAAGTTTCTATGAATATGGAATACAAATTTTGTCATAAAGTCCAAATTCGTGGGAGCTTTAGTTTCCGAGTTATTTGAAAAACCGTTAAAATATACTTTAGAAGTAAAGCAGCTACTGATATAAGGTTTTCGTAAATATTACCCAAAAATTTTTTTATAAAAGGTTCAAATCTTTCAAAGCTACAGTTTTCGAGATATTTTCATCTCCTTTCAACATAAAATAATCGATTCTATGGTGGACTATACGTGCTTTATAGCGCCAATTTTTTACATTTTGAAAGCTGTTGACAAAAATTGATGTCTTTGCGTAAATTTTTAAATGTCCATGACAATTCCATGACTTTTTGGAATCTAAAAAGTTCTCCATGACATTTCCAGTTTTTCCAGGATCTGGACCGTAATTCGAATTCTTGAGCGGTGATCGCTCATTCCATTCTATCAAAAATTGGGTTTTCGCGCTCCCCGAGTCCAAAGTCAGGGATCGGTCCCATTTCTTAGGCAAGCATGCACGTAAAATATACCTATATTTTCCGATCTAAAATTTCGAAGAGACTTTAATAAAAAGCAACTTTTTTCGGAGGATGGGATCATTCCCGAGATTGATCCCTTCTCTTGAGGGATCGTTCCTTCTCTTGAGATTCAAGAATTAGGCCCCAGGTAACTTTAAACCCCGATTGCTAGCGGCGAAAATAAGAAAATAATGTAGAATGTAGAAACGTATGTATAAAATAAGTGTCTATTGCCACAAAAGAATCCCTCCGATTCTCTATCTACATCCTAACTAAGTACAACTGGTCCTAAGTAATTCCATATGACAAAGATAGCCATACAAAATAAAAAACCAGTCAAACAAAGATACACACAATACACAATCAAGCACTACAACCTTTGACTCCGTTCGAGTCAAAAGTTCGATCGCGCAAGTACTGTTTCGAGGGTGCAACACAAAAGCAAAAAACCATAATTACAAAAAAAAGTACGCATCGATCATTGTGTTTTTAGAAAAAATGTGAATCTATTTTCAACGTGCTGAAACTGCATATATATAAACGTATTTTTAAACATTTTCAGCATTTGCAACGTTTGATGTTAGTTTAATCAAACCGGGAGGTTGGTAAGGATTCGCTGCATCTTTTTATGTTTAAGTAATCAAATCAATTTGATAAAACAGTAGTTTGGACAACTAGTGCCTAAAATAGTGCTTTTTTAAAAAGCGTTGGTTTAAATAACGAGCGCAGCGAGGTATAGAAAAAAAGCACAGTTTACGCGAGTTGTTAACACTATTTTTTTATTGCCTTTATCAAAAAATCCAAGAAAAACAGGAAAATACTTCTAAAAATCTCGAACGAAGAGCACTTGTAGCAACACACCATCTTTACACTATAAATCAAGGCGTCTGGTAAGCGAAATAACAATGGTTACCATAGCGATGTGCCTTTTAACTCGGTGACGTTCACTTTTGCGACATTTAAATTTAATCTTTGACAGTTTGATATTTTTAAATGATTTTTTCGTACATACTTGAAAACTGGCAGAAATGGCTTAAATTTTAGGTAAGAATAATTAGATTTTTTCCAATATTACTTATTTCCGCTATTTCTCTTTAATTTTGGGTAAAAAACGGACTAAAATCTTGTTTTTGCGCTCGTGATAAAAAAAAATAGTAGTTTTAACAACTAGTGCCTAATATAGTGCTTTTTTTACAATCGTTGGTAATCGCGAGTAAAAAAAAACACAGTTTACCTTTACCATAAAATCCAAGAAAAACAGGAAAATACTTTTAAACATCTCGAACGAAGAGAACTTCTCGCAATACACCATCTTTACACTATAAATCAAGGCGGCTGATAAATGAAATAACAATCGTTTCCATATCGATGTGTCTTTTTACTCTGTGACGTTCATTGTTGCGACATTTTAATCTTTGACAATTTGATATTTTGACAATATTTTTAAATGATTTTTTCGTAAATACTTGGTGAAAACTGGCGGAAATGACTTAATTCTTAGGCAAGAATAATTAGATTTTTTTAATATTACTATTTTCCGCTATTTCTCCTTAACTTTGGGTAAAAAACGAACAGAAATCTTTTTTTGCACCGGTTTTGTTTTCGCATTCTCCAATAATACATGAACCGGAGGCGTACACGCAGTGTTAAGAACAATAGAGTGACATCTATAACCCAAAGTACACTACCTGTGAATACAATGCGCAATCGATTAAGCAAAAATTTTCTGATAAACAACGGGTTTTACGAATTCCGGTTTTGCAAAATAATAGTTTGGCAAATTTCGGGTTTTATTAAAAATGGGTTTTACAAATTACGAGTTTGATATTGAATAAGTTTGATGAAAAATGCTTCGATTAAAAATGGGTCTTATAAATTTCGAATTTGTTATTGAATGGGTTTGAAGAAATAAGGCTCGGATAAAAAATTGGTTTAACAAATTGCAGTTTTTATGGTGAATCGTTCCTACGATGAACATTTTTATTAAATATGGTGTGATAACTTCCTGGTTTGATAAACCATAGATAGGCGTTCTTTGTGCCTACATTTAATAGGGATTTTTCGGTACATAAAGTCGGCATAGCCTTACATTAATAAAGTCGGCACTATTTTTGACAGTTCCGCACGAAGCTTAAAAGGTTTCTGACATTGTTGTCATCTAAACATGCATGTCATCTATAGTCATGATCATGTAGTGCCACCCATAAATTTGACATAATTAAAGTTAATGCCGTCCTTTATTTAAAGGTCGGCACAAACATTATGAAAATCGACATTATTTTGACAGCACGGCGCCCCAAAAAGCTCTGGCCGAATAGTCCGAACGTAGGTTTTGGATAGTTCCGGCAATCCAAGAAGAGTGCAGTCTAACCTACATTTTATATTAATAATAATCAGTCCTGATAAAAATTAAACGTGAAAATAAAAAATTTAAGTGAATGCTTTCCTGAAAAATGCGAGGATTCAACTCAAAAAACGTTTATTCAAAAAATGTACAAAAAAAGTAACTACAAAACTCACAACGTAGAATATAAACGTTGTTCCACTCATTTGATAACACATGGGTAAGTTGTATGTAGTCGTTTGACCTTCGTACGGAACTGTCAAAAATAGTGCTGAATTTATTAAAGTCAGGGTATGCCAAGTCTAGAGGCCCTGTATACGATTTTTGACAGTTATTATTTTACCAGGGGTGCGTTCAGATTAAACGTCGGGCGACGCCCGGGCACGCTCTGGCCGTTCAGATTGCTCTGGTTAAAATTTACCCGGCTGTTCAGATTGTCGGTAGATTTTGACAGGACGCTACCCCATGAAATAGGTTGATAAAATTTGTCCCGCATGCGCAGATCAAATGCACAACCATTTGTAACCTTATTTCAGCGACAATATTTTTTTATTTATGTTTTTTAAATTTGAAATCTAGTTTTTGGCAATGGAAAGAATCAGTACACATTCCGATAATTTGGTTTTGGACGAGGAAGGCAATTTTGTTCTGGATGGAACAATCAAGAGTGGTGAAGTCAGTGAAAAAGTGGTAAAGGTGAATCATCCTCAACGAGTAGTTCTTCATTTATAAACGCATTTACTATTACTTCTTCCAAAATTACAAAAAAAATTAAAATCTTAAGAGTGAGGTTATGATAATGCGTCTTGTCCGTTCATATTGGACGAATCGCCGGGCACACTCGGAGTGCACTCACTATCGCTCTGCGGACTTCGCCCGGACTCTTCAATCTGAATGCACCCCAGAGGTGAGCAACTGGATTTGACAGTTGTTAGGTAAATGTTTGAAATTGTGTGTTGGCAATGATAGCTGGCAACCCCTGACAATAAATAACTTTGTCACTGTCAGATTTTTTATTAAGAAACGTAAGATTTAAAAATGGAATTTTGCTGTATGAAAAACTGAAAAAATACGTGCATTGACGAATTTATATTGTTCCTTTGTCCAACGGAGAAAGAAACTCAGGAAAAGTGAAAAGGAAACATGCATTTACCAAGCTGGAAAATTAATAAAAATAGCCGAATTTGCGAGGTAAGTGAGCTACAAGCATTTGGTACAAACATACGCATTTAGCATGTACTTCGTTAATAAATAGTACAATATGTTTCCATGTTTTATTGTAAGAAAAAGAGTAACAAAAATATCGATCATAGGAGTCTTTATATTTTACCTATTATTTACATTTTTAATATCTACCGTGTGTATTCACTGTTTGTTTTTGTTTTTTTGTCAAAGCTTGACATATTTTACTAACCAAAAAAAAATCAATCTTTCAAAAACTGCCTGGGGAAATTATAAAAAGAGACAACAAATCATCAGTCCATTTCATAAAATCCGTTATGAAAAAAACTAGAAAGAGAGGGCATTATGAGTTGCCCACCTCTGGTAAAACAATAACTGTCAAATGTATACAGACCGCTTCAAGCTACTGCGAACAAGTCTAATTTGCCAGTGTACGTACATGCAGAGACACCGCACGCCTATCAGTGAAGCAACCAATACTCAGGCTTGCGATCACCACTTGCATGACTTTCCTTTGGTATTTAGTACGCCTCTAACCACGGTGCTGTGTGGAGCGTAGTCAATGAAACCGGAATTTGGTCAATAAATACGCAAATTTTTATAACGTAATTTTCTTATTTTTTGTCACTGATAAATAAGAGCGTTTTATTCTCAACTGCTCAGATTTATCAGTGACGACGTGTTACAATGAAAATAATAAGGAGAAACAAAATAAAAGCAAGTTCTCAAAATAAAATAATACATTCTAAAAATCAAAAAGATTCTCCCAGTCAAAAAAAAATTAAAGCAAATGTTCGAAAAGTCCTCCTTGCTCGGCTAGACAATATCCGAGCCTAATATAAAAACCCCTTCTAACGTTTCCAAGCATGTTAGGGGTGATAATTTGAAAAGCTTCTTCAAAAACAGATAGAAGTCATTAGGAGCAAGATCGGGAGATCGAGCTGGCCATAAAATAGTTCCCCGTGTACTTATAACCCGATTAGGAAATACATTATCAAGATATTCCCTAACAAGGCCAACATTGTGAGCGGAACAACCATCTTGTTGAAACCATGTTTCACCAAATCTTACACCTAACAACTGCCTAGCAGTTGGAATAATGTGCTGCTGCAGTAGATCCAAGTATCTAGGACCATTCAAATTGCAATTGCCGTTAATAAAAAATGGCCCAATTACGTTTTCCCCTATAATACCCCCCCCCCCCAAACATTTAGTTTTTGGAGATACTGTGTTCTTACGTCAAAATACAAATGCAAATTTTCCCTCGACCAATATCGAACGTGTGTTGGGTTATGACGATTTGACCATTTGACCATCTGCACTTTTTCGGCAACTTTGTAGACATCCATTTTTGGTTTTAAAAATGTATTATTTCAATTAAGAACTTACCCATCTGTTTCTCGAGCAAGGCAGAAATAAAACAAAATAATAAAAACAAAATGAATTTCCAAAAGATAACACTGCAGCGTGCTTCGAATCCACCTCGGTCGTACGGCACGGAGAGTAAATTGGACTTGATTCCCCCTATGTTCGCAGTAGCTTGAAGCGGTCTGTAGAGGAGCTCTAGCCAAGTCCATATTCGACCAGGCCAGTCAAATTAGGTCGAAAAAAACCGTTTTGTAGAATTAATTCCCAGCGAGCTGGAAATCGTTTTAATACCCCTATTTGATACTAAATGTGTGTAATCTGAGTTTGCTTCATCCCAGGTGGTGAGCTTAAGTTTTGATAGCCAAAAAACCGCCAAATTTTTGCACTTTTTTTAGTTTTTTGGTTGTAGCTGGAAAACGGTGCGTCGGACGGAAAATGTCGTCCTATTCAATAATGCAGAGGACTAAATTCTACGTCGAATGGCATCCAAAATGTCAAATTCGGTTTAGTGGTATAGCCGAAATCGAATGTTGAAAACAGGTAAAGTTTTTCATTTCGGTGCAACCTGGGGGACCATCAAATATTTTCAATGCTTTGTAGCCTTTTTGTAGCTATTTTATTACGGTTACATTCATTTTGTGCAGCAGTTTTCGAGGAAACGCGACGTTCCGAGCTTATAATCTTTAAGGTGAGGGGCCACCCTATACTTTCGTTCTGTCAAAGCTAGGAAGATCAAATAAACATTATGTTGTAGCTAGGCTTGTTTGAGGAAATCACATATAAAAAGTTTTCAAAATAATTCTAGATTTTTTTTTATTAATTAATATTGCAGCTGCAGCCGTTTTCTGTATTTTTCAAGACGAGTATCTGTTTTGAAGATATGTGGTTTTGGAAAGCCGCAAAATGACATTTGTTAACCTGGGGGCACCATCATAAGGGGCCCAAATATTTTCAACGTTACATTTTCTAGCCTTTTTGTAGCTATTTTGTTACGGTTAAATTAATATTGCAATTTTCCAGAAAACGGCTGCAGCTGCAATATTAATTCATAAAAAAACTAGAATTATTTTGAAAACTTTTTATGTGATTCTCCCAAACAAGCCTAGCTACAATATGTGGTGTTTATTTGATCTTATAGGGTGGCCCCTCAGCTTAACGGTTACGCTAGGACTGTCGCGTTTTCTCGAAAACGGCTGGTACAAAATTAATTTAACCGCAACAAAATAGCTACAAAAAGGCTGCAAAATGTAGCGTTGAAAATATTTGGGCCCCGACGTCGCAAAATGTAATTTTTCACCGAAATGAAAATTTTTTTCAACATTCGATTTCGGCTATACCGCTAAACCGAATTTGACGTTTTGGATGCCATTCGACGCAAAATTTAATCCTCTGCGCATTCTTGAATAGAATGGCATTTTACGACCGACGCACCGTTTTCTGGCTACAAGCCAAAAACTAAAAAAGGGCAAACATTTGACGGTTTTTTGGCTACCAAAAGTTAAGCTAACCACCTGGGACGGCACAAACTCAGATTACACGCATTTAGTACCGAATAAAGGTATTAAAATGGTTTCCGGCTCGCTGAGAATTAATTCCTCAAAATAAACTAATTTGACTGGCCTAAATATAATGGTTAATTTTATAGAAGAAATTTGATGATTATGCATGATCCTTCTCCCCCTACTTTACTTTACTACATCCATAGAGATAAAATAAGTCATAGATATAGACTATACATTCAACTGAACTATGCAAGACTATCTAGTTTCGGTCACAGTACAATAATTTATTAAAACAACTACCTGCTGTTTTATAGGGATGTGGTTTGGGCCCAGAATTGGTCGAGCTTCAAATTCCGAAGAAACGCAAACTGAGTCAGCTTATCCCTTGGTTTATGTCATGTTAAACGGTAAGTTTACAAGATCCCATCAAACACGGAGGACGCGGACCGATGTCGGACGTACGTCAGTCGCCGCAGCGCTCGATATCAGTACGACATTGGACTATCAGCATTTTTGCCCGCCGGCTGACGTGCGGCCGCAGATTCTTTGCCGACATGGCAAAATCCATTTTCGGGAAGTAATTTAAACCAGTGGCGATCCCAGGCGATCGCCCTCCCCTTTGCTACAGAAAAAAGTAGACAACAAAGATGCTGGTGGTAACGCTGATGAAGTATTTTGAGAAAAAACGAGAAATTGCAAAAAGTTCCTTTAAAGACATTCTAGAATCCCTCCACAGTATTTTGGGAAAACTGCCCTTGTCAAAGCAAAGCTGGAAGAGGGCTGTAAGAGACACAGTAAGTGATTGACATCTCTTCAGTAAGATATTCGGAATGCTATCAAGGCCTGCCTTCTTCTTGACGTCTAGTTGTTGGATGTATCTTTCCAACTCTTCACATGTTAAATTGTGGTAATTCAGGTTATCGATGAATTTTACAGATGACAAGTCAAAATTATATGTTTGAACCAAAGAGTGGTCTTTGAAGCAGGATTGAAAGTGTTGAGCGAAACAGTCAGCAATGATTTTAGGGTCCGAATGTGTATTGCAGTTGTATGTCATATTTGAGAGAGTTAACGAAAGCTCAGAAGTGTTTGATATTATCAGGAATCGTTTGCTCAACACTAGCAATGTACAAAAGATAGCACATATCTGTATGTGCTTTCACTTCACGAGGAAGTCTCGAAAACTCTTTGTAGTGCTGGGTTGAACCAGATCTCTTGTACTTTTTGTGATATTTTTTTTTCTCTGTTATTAATTTACAGAGGACTGCTTTCATACCATTTGGGGTACTTATCGCCCTTTAGTTTTCTCTTAAGGACAAGTGTAATTGAACTTATCAACAATACAATCTAAATCCAGGTCTTTGTCAATGAAAGACCAACCAAAGTCAGCTATAGATGTGCATGAAGCGTTTCTAAGTCTAAGGTTTGAATACCCATCAATCCTAATTGTTACCGTAAGTGCTGGATGAAGATTATCGATTGGGACTAGACATATCCCTCCACAGTATTTTGAGACAGTTTGGCCTTCAATTAGTCACACCAAGGATAAACAAACGCATGACTTACTTACCGCGAAAACCACGATATTGGAAATACAGAACAGTATTATGGAGTGCCTATTTATAAACAAGTTTTAGACAAAATCATTTCGGACATAAAAAAGTATTTTTGACCTGAACATATTCATACCAAGTTTTATACAACGTGAAGCCCAAATCAAGGCAAAATTAACTAAAGTCATTTTCAAATACTATAAACTGTTTGATTAATCCAAAACACAAATTCTTGAACTTTTGTTGGGAGAAGTCAGTATTTGGAAACAATATTGTTCAGAAGTAGGCAAAAGCTTCAAAATCAAAACACACCTGATACGGTTTTCGAGGCAATGAACAAGTGTGGCGATATTTTCAAAAGTAGGGCATAAATTGCGGCGCTATAACACTTTTGATATTTACGGTTTAGTTTATTTTTGTATTAAAAGTGGCATTTGTAGTTAATTCAAAAATTGTATCGCTTTGAAACCATTGATATATCTACAATTTTAGTTTAATTTTAAATCAAAAAATGCATTTTTTAGTGCAATTTTCTTTAAAAATTTCGCCTGCGGTGCTATGATACCGTTGATATTCACGATTTTAGTTTAATTTGAGTCAATAATTGCATTTTAAATGTAATTTTCTAAAAAAAATAAAAAATGTATGAAATAAGCAACATAAAATCTGAGTTACCTCCCCCCTAGATTTGAGGCCAAATCCGCGCTTGTAGTTACTAAGTTTTGTTTGCATATATTGATATGTTCCTCACAAAAGCTATGCTTTTTTCCTAGTTTTTTTTTCGTATCGAAACCGCCCCCCCCCTTTTCAAATGGCTGGGACCGCCACTGTTTGAACAACACCTAAAAGTATAGTACATTTTAGAGTCGCACGAGCTATACACATATTTAATAGAAAATTATACTCGTATAAGTAGATATTTTGCATGGGACAGGGTGAGAAAAATGTTACTCCGATATTTGATATATGGTTAGTTTGGATACGTCGAACATAGAACGCGCAGCGCATTCGCAGTAAATCATGGTCGGTATTTATTTATTTATCTATTTATTTGAAATACATACAATACAGAAAATAAAATTTCCTAAATGGTACCACAATTAATAAGCATAAAACATAAGTATAACTAAAACTAGGTACATAACTTGTCAACAACGACAGTTCAGTTGACATCATGAAACAATTGATTTGAGTTTTGATTGTATTACAAAAAATAGGTCAATTTCTGAAAAATAATTTTTAAAATTCCTAACAAGCCTATGAACTAATTTGTTCTATGAGTTCTTTCAGAAAATAATTGTCGATTACGAGTATTCCTAGATGAAAAATGAAATTGAATGGCAGCTAATAGATCTTCACAATCAATGAGATTATTAACTAATTTATGAATAAAAAATAAAAGAAGAAGTCTTCTCCTAACCTCTAAAGTTTTCATGCCACATAAGAGAAGTCTGTTATCATATGTTATATCTTTGTACGGAAAGTGATGTTTATATAACAAGTATTTTACGAACTTATTTTGTACACGTTCTAGACGTTGAATATGACAGTTGTGATATGGAAACCAAATAACAGCTGCATACTCCAAAATGCTACGAATTAAACAATTATACAAAGATTCTATGGCTTTAGTATCATTCATAAATCTTGTGTTTCTCTGTATAAAACCTAATAATCTCAAACCCTTAAGAGTAATATTATTAATATGAGTATCAAAAGACAAATTTGTTTCGAATGTTACACCAATATCATTAATCTTGTCTACAACCTCAAAAGGCTCATTATTAATGAAGTAAAGAGGTCTAATCGGATTCAAACTTTTCGTAAACGAAATCATTTTGCATTTTTTTACATTGAGCAAAAGCAGATTTTTATCACACCACGTTGTTAAATTATCAATATCCTGTTGCAAATTCGAGTGGTCGTCAATCACACAGTAACATTCCAAAAACACTCTCCGATATCATTTAAAAATAGCGAAAAAAGAATCGGACCAATGTGTGACCCTTGGGGCACACCAGATGACACCTTAACTTTTTTTGATGTCTCACTACAAACCATCACCCCTTGCGTCCTGCCAAAGAGGTAGGACTCGATCACAGATAGGTAATTTCAAGAGATACCGATTTTATTCAGTTTACACAACAATAGCCTGTGGCAGACACTGTCGAACGCCTTAGACAGGTTCGCCGACGTCAACTTGATGACCACTTTCCACAGAGTCCACGTAGAACGAGCTTTAAAAAAGCCGTGCTGCTGTTTGACGATTTGGCATTTGAAAGTCTCAAATATTTCATCAGTGAGAATAGCTTACCGATGAATTTTACAGATGACAAGTCAAAATTATATGTTTGAACCAAAGAGTGGTCTTTGAAGCAGGATTGAAAGTGTTGATCGAAACAGTCAGCAATGATTTTAGGGTCCGAATGTGTATTGCAGTTGTATGTCATATTTGAGAGAGTTAACGAAAGCCCAGAAGTGTTTGATATTATCAGGAATCGTTTGCTCAACACTAGCAATGTACAAAAGATAGCACATATCTGTATGTGCTTTCACTTCACGACAAAGTCTGGAAAACTCTTTGTAGTGCTGGATTGAACCAGATCTCTTGTACTTTTTGTGATATTTATTTTTCTCTGTTATTAATTTACGGAGACTGCTATCATACCATTTGGGGTACTTATCGCCCTTTAGTTTTCTCTTAGGGACAAAGCGGTCACTGCCTTCGTGAACAGTGGAATTGAACTTATCAACAATACAATCTAAATCCAGGTCTTTGTCAATGAAAGACCAGTCGGACGAAGCGAAAAAATTACATAAAGCAGTAAAGTTACATTTTTCAAAGTCAGCTATAGATGTGCATGAAGCGTTTCTAAGTCTAAAGGTTTGAATACCCATCAATCCTAATTGTTACCGTAAGCGCTGGATGAAGATTATCGATTGGGACTAAAGACATATTCTCTGGTTGTAATGATGCAATAATTGAGTCCTCTATCAAGACATAATCCAAAATCCTATGCATACTATTTTGTATACGATTAATTTGCTGAAATTCTAAGTAAAATATGCTATCTAAGAAAGCTTCAGCCGCAGCAGGTTGAATATTATTGGGAAGATAACTGACTTCTTCATATTCCCAAGTAACTAGTGGGAAGTTGAAGTCACCAATCCTCATAAACTTAGCTCTCAGATTCTCATTTTTCAACCTTTCACATATATTCACGAAATTCAGGTAACAGTCGATGTATACCAGTTGAAAAATATACCCCACCGACTATGTATTAAGCAGTTCCCAACCAGGTTCTGATCCAGAGAGTCTCATAGTGAGGGGAATACTGTGTTGGGATAAGTGTAGCTTTGAAATCTACCCTAAGAGATATCAGAACGCCACCTCCATAGGAGAAATTTAGCAGATCATATGCACGATCATCACTCTGAATGAGATTCTGGAAAATCATTTCTGGAGTACCAATTTTGAAAGAAGAATAAAGCTCATTAGAAGTTAATGGGATGATTTTCAAATCATAAGCGTTAAACTTGGAAGCAATAAATCCCTGAACCTCTTCGATTGTGGTCCCGGGCGCTAAGTTATTGATATGAACCCAGCATCTTACTTGAGCAGCTCGCAAACGATTCGTGTCTGAGAGAGTATAGGGACGACACATTATATTAGCAATTTATCGACGCGACGTGAGGCTACTACATCGGGCTTTTGTCGGGTCATGAAAATTAAATTATTTTTCATCGGCCTATGTTTTACTGCCGATGCCGACCAAACGCCGATATTGCCGACGCCGGCCCGACCTTCTGTGTTTGCTGGGTTGGTACCTGCAACGATTGTGACAGTTTGAACGTTTTTGCAGGCAGACACATCGCACTTCTTCAACAAAAGTTGACACAACCTCTAAACAACGCCTATCCTTTAGGACATATTCAAAATACCAAGTGTAACTGCTACACTTGTATTTTGGATATAACTTAAGGAGTGGTCGCTGTTCACAAGTTTTCTTAACATGTGATTTTTCTTTTCTTCACTATAATTTCAAGATGATACCACTTGAGCCAACATTACACTCGTTTTGATAGTTCTCAACACCAACTTTTGCTTTAAATAAGTATAGTGCTCATCTTGGGTATGCATTTGAGGAATTCTGGATTCAACTATAGGTATTCAACCAAAATATAATAAATACTTTACTAAAGAAGTTAAAAAAGCTTGGTCAAAGTACTGTGTAAAATGGGAACAAGACATGTTTTTCCTCAGAATAAAAGTTTTTTGAGTTAATCCTTAAACTTAATTCTACATAATTTTATTCTTAAAAAAAAAAACATTCGAAACTGCACATGACCTGTAGGAAGCTAAGAAAAGCTATTCTTAAAATACGTAGAATATGGATAAATTGACTTAATTTCACTTGCTTCGAATGTAATATCATACTTCAATAATTCTTTTCTACGGTATGACGAAAATTTCACGAAAGTTGAAGAAAAAAATAAAAAAAGTGGCAGAGCTCAAGTTTTTCGTAAAAAAAAACGTTTTTTTGTAAAGAAACAGAGCAAAATAAATCTTTTCACCCCTTTTTTTTTGGGTGTTACAAATATTGGCAGCCCCTTATTTTTCGCTTTTACCCTCCCGCTAGTTTCGAAGAATTGGTTCGCTACATGTTTCGAAATCACGTCATAAAACACCTCAAAAATATCAAATTTAGTGTAGGGCCAGCTTTATTTAAAATCAATAATATCGCAAGCAAAAAGCTCTGCAGGAAAAACAGCGCCGTTTATTGATTTCTTTGGCTGCTGGTGCTAGCTGCATGGTTTGGCCGTTTCCGGATAGATGTCACTAGTAGAACAGAATGGAAAGAAATTTAATTAAAAGGGAAGATATTTCTTTCTAATGTTAACAACCTCACGAGTTTATCGCTCAGTATCGTAAATAATGGACCCTGCCGCCTCCTTTAAGCAAGAAAAAGCTGTGGTTTGGACCTGAAAACATCTAATTTTTAATTAGATTAGATGTGTGGCCGCCATCTAGCGGAATTTGCAGACATCTTGTCAACGGTTATTATTGCAAACTATGATTTATGCTCACAATGAAAGAGTGGCGACAATTTTTTCTTATGAAAGCAGTCCGGAGATAATAACAAACTGGCACCATTGCTCAATATACCTGTTTCTTTTGTGCGCGCAGAACTTTCTATGCCATTTCTGTTTGATTTATTAAAATCCTATCCCTAAGGAAAATCTTAGGAAACCTGTATAATATAGAAGAATAATATTCTTGCATTAAGTATAATTTTTTGAGTATTAGAAACCGAGTACATTTTTTTCCGTGTGAGTGGGGTATGTCGGGTTTTATTTGAGCGGTGCGGTTGGTTGAAGGTTTGTGTGCCAGCAAAGTTGCAAACATAACTCACCTTTCTTGGGTGGAAATAACAAAAATTCAAACTTGAATGAGCATCCCAGGAAAGGAACACACAAAGGACCAAAGTGAAAAGATAAATGATTAAACGATGTTTCGCTTTGGGTAACCAGCGCGAGCACATCAGCAGTTTCACTGGTAACCCTCCTCATACATCAATAAAAACCATTATACACTTTGATTTCTAACCTTGAATCACTCACAAATAGGCATCGTTCCGCACTGGTACTTATCCAAGTTACCTGATACGGATTCGTCCTGGCGTGTTAATATTTCCAATTGGATATATTAACACGGAATTCTTCAAAAACCATCAAAATTACTGCTCGTAGAGCCGATAGAATCTGCTCCAATATCCTAGAAAACGTTGCAAAAAACCACCAAGAACACAATTTCTAGATTCATGATACTGATGAAATCTCCTTAAATATCCCAGAAACTGATCCCACAAGAACTCAGAAACTTTTCCAAAATCATTCCCCATAGGATCTTCTAGAATCACGATACTGATATAATCTCTTCAAATATCCTGGAAACCGACCACATGTACCCATAGAAACTTCTTCAAAAACCATAAAAATCACTGCCCATAGACCTGATAAAATCTCCTCCAATATCATAGAAAATGTTGCAAAAACCGACCCAAAACCCGATAAAATCTTCTTGCCCATAGGATCTTCTAGATTCATGATACTGATAGAATCTCCTCAAATGTCCTAGAAACCGATCCCAAAAGAACTCATAGAAACTTCTCAAAAATCATTCGCCATAGGATCTTCTAGAATCACAATACTGATATAATCTCCTCAAATATTCTAGAAACCGATCCCACATGTGCCCATAAAAACTTCTTCAAAACCCATCAAAATCACTGCCCATAGACCTGATAAAATCTCCTCCAATCCAATTGCAAATATTAACACGCCAGGACGAATCCGTATCAGGTAACTTGGATAAGTACCAGTGCGGAACGATGCCTATTTGTGAGTGATTCAAGGTTGGAAATCAAAGTGTATGATGGTGTTTAATGATGTATGGGAAGGGTGACCAGTGAAACCACTCATGAGCTCGCGCTGGTTACCCAGAGCGAAACATCGTTTAATAATTTCTTTTTTCACCTTGCTCCTTTGTGTGTTCCTTGTGGGATGCTCATTCAAGTTTGAATTTTCGTTATTTCCACCCAAGATCTTTTGTTTTTTGGTTTCTTTTCGGTTGAAGTAACTGATTTGGAGGTTTTTTTAACTTCTTTTTTGTTACCTCACCTTAGTTGCGGTGATCACCCAATGGTCCAATGGCTCGGCGTATCATCTTAAAATCCATATTAAGTTTAGCAAGACATCTAAAACTGTACCTGTGAATTTAATTTTCCATATTAATACACAAAAATGGCTCCAGCCAACACATATAGACGTCCATGAAATCTTTACAAAAATAAAATAAAAAGCTTAATTTTTTTTTTCAAATAATGTTTTAATTTTTTTTTTGGTTGAAAACGCAATTAATGTCAAAACCGCGTGTCTCTAGCTGCTACGGTTCCTCCTACCCTCTTGTCAACCTCCCACTTCCATCAAAAACTAATCAGCTCTACGTCTGTTGACAAAGAATTTTCGTGCCAAATTTTATAAGAATCGGTTTAGTGGTTTTTGAGTTATGGTGTTCCAGATAGAAAAAGCAAAATTACTATCAAATTTCTTATCACTCTAAAACGCAGGCGGTAAAAGGCATTTAAACGCCCGGTTGTGCATAACAGTAGATTACATAACGAGAGAAGAAAGCGACATATTTCACACGAGCGGGAATGTTGTGAACGAGGCGCTAGCCGAGTGAAACAACACGCGAGTGTAAGAAAGTTACATTCTATCGAGTTGTGTACGCTATTTTTCCTACGACCACTTTAGGATTTAATTGTTTTTTTATTCTTAAAATATTTTAGCATAATTTAAGAGGTAACGTTTTTGATGAAACAATTTTTTACTATGTTTTTCTCATTTGTATGCCATGATATTGCTCACATTTTATAGCTTTCTTTCAAAACTTTCGATTTCTAGAATAAAACACTCAATTTTTTTTAAGTTTTCGCTGTTTTTTTAGGGTTTAAAAAAAGTACTGCCAAAAAACTTTTTTTGTCTGTTAAAATAAATAGTAGTTTTAACAACTACTGGCTAAAAAAGTGCTTTTTTTACAAGCGTTGGTTTAAATAACGAGCGCAGCGAGGTATTTAAAAACGCGAGTAAAAAAAAGCACAGTTTAGCCGCGAGTTGTTAACACTATTTTTTTTAATACCTTTATTAAAAAATCCAAGAAAAACAGGAAAATATTTTTAAAAACCTCCAACACACCATCTTTATACTACAAGTCAAGGCGGCTGGTGAATGAAATAACAATCGTTTCCATAGCGATGTGTCTTTTTACTTGGTGACGTTCATTGTTGCGACATTTTAATCTTTGACAATTTGATATTTTGACGATATTTTTAGATGATTTTTTCGTAACCACTTGTTGAAAATTGCCGAAAATGGCTTAATTCTTAGGCAAGAATAATTAGATTTTTTCAATATTACTATTTTCGCTATTTCTCTTTAACTTTGGGTAAAAAACGGACAGAAATCTTTTTTTGCACCCGTGATAAAAAAAAAGTTTTTTTCCATCGGTAACCAAAAAAGGCATGCTTTAGTTATCTGCAGACAGTTACTAAAATCATGTTTTTGATGAAGGTATTAAAAAAATATATTTAAGGTTGTAGTAGTTTTAACAACTAGTGGCTATAATAGTGCTTTTTTTACAAGCGTTGGTTTAAATAACGAGCGCAGCGAGGTATTTAAAGACGTGAGTAAAAAAAAGCAGTTTAGCCGCGAGTTGTTAAGACTATTTTTTTTAATACCTTTATCAAAAAATCCAAGAAAAACAGAAAAATACTTTTAAAAATCTCGAACGAAGAGCCCTTCTCACAACACACCATTTTTACACTATAAATCAATTCGGTGACGTTTTTTTATCCAAAAAACAGCAAAAATTGTAATTTTTAAAGTGTAAAGTGTGTAAATCATAAGGTCCGGTATTAATTTATCTCAATCAAAGTTCTTCACAGTCTTTAATTTTATCAAAAAACGTGTCCTACTAAAGTGTATTTTAGCACATCTAAAAATAATTTAACAGGTATTTAGGAAAATTATTTTAAGGTTCATCATGGCTTGACCATTAGGATTTTTCTCAAGCATTTTGAAATTCTCAAAGTTTGGTTTTCAAAAATTGATGTTTCTACCACGTAGTAAAAGGTGCTTCTCAGAAAATATTAACAATTTTGCAATACAAATATCTCTGAAACGAAAGAGTTTGCAAAAATATATTTTACTAATTTTTGTTCAGAACAACAAATTCTACCTACACAGTTAAAGTCTTTCTAGGGAATTTTGAATCACCCTGTAATGTGTAAACTATTATGCTCCCCCATTCTCAGGGGCGTTCTAATGAAATTGAACTTAGCGTACGAAATAAAAACACTTCACATTTTTTATTAGAATGAGGTTCGCAAACCTTAGGCGAGTTTATTTTGTTTTTTTTAGGAAATTTACTTCGACGAAGCCCCGACGGAGACCTCACAGATAATTCAGGTTTTTCAACAAAATTGGAACATTTTTCACCGGACGAAGAAAAATAATTAAAGAAAAAACTTGCCGCCGATATAATTTGGAATCGAAAAACTGACGCTTCTAAAAACTTCGACGTTTTTTAAAGCTAAATTCACATGGGCTGTTTTTCATTAATCGAAGTTTTGACAGTTTTCTGTGAATATTGCCCAGCGGGTCCCGCTTTCCAAAGTTAGTTTCTTTTACAGTAATGTCCCGTTTAATGAATGCCTATAGGTTTGCCTCTTTCTAAGAGATGGAGATAAGAGAGTTTTGACTTAAATTTGTGCTTCTGCATTCACTAAACACAGTGATTTTACCCTCAGTTCTTGAATATTTAAAACTTGTATATTTTTATTGCAAGATAATGGGCCAAAAGTCAAAAAAACTATCAAAATAATACCACAAATGGTAACAGACGAAAGCAAATTAGGGAAAATATAGACATAATGATATACAATTTTTTTTAAATTATATATAATATATAAGAATATAAAAAATATAATTTGCTAAACAACCACTGATACATAATCTAAAACATTGTATGTCCAAAATGACATAGGGCAAAACTAATACAAAATACTTAGATTAAAAAGGTCAAAATACCTAGATTAAAAAGGTCACATGACCAAACCTGCAAAAAATATATACGGATGCCATAATATGTCATTTTGGACCATGTCGCTATATGGTCGTTTTATTCATAACCAAGGGTGACCAGACTGACCAGATGTCTTTGCACAAAAGGAGGACAATCAAGACAAAAAAGCATGATTTTGGATAAAAAAAACCTGACATTTTTATTGAAAAATATATCATTAATTTAAACAATTTTTTCATTATTTTGATACCCATATACGAAAAAAAGACCTACAGTATTAGCACTAAATTTATGAATTATTAATATGAACAGTTGGGTAAACCTGGACTTACACTTCCTCTTGGACATAATTTTTGCTTTTAAAATATTAAACCCAGATAAAATAATTACAATACCTACCTTACAATACCTTTAAAATTGATTTTTCACTATAACGTGGTCGAAGGAAGCGGCGCGGCCTTTTAAAAAGTCGAACGCGACAAAATGCCGGCCAGATGCCTGATCCACAGTTTTACTTCTTGGAGCTCACTTCTATTTCCCTCTTCGTCATTTAGAGAAAGAGAGAAATATATTTTCTATTGCCATCTCACTCTTTCTTCTTTTTTTTTCGATAAAAAGAGAAATAGAAGTAGCACCTAGAAGTGAAACTGTGGATCAGACATAACATTATGACACAGAAGAACACTGACTTCTGTGATTATGATTTAATCGCAAAAACCGGACATGTCCTGCTTTATCCGGTCATCTGGTCACCGTATATAACCGTCATATTAAATTGTAAACTAAATTAAGACAAATACTCTCTAAACATCACAGAGCAATAAACATTTTGTCCATATTTCCCCTATTTATATTCTAGCGTAGTAAACGTAGTAATAAAGAATGGTATTTCAGTGGCGATCGCCCCCCCCCCTTTTTTTGATAATTTATTTATAAAGTCACTGGTTTTTCATAAAAACAGTAAAATTTTTGATATTTTCCAAAAATTTGGCATAAAACTTTTTCTTTGCTTTTAGAAAATTTTTCCCTCACGCCCCCCCCCTTTTGGAAAAGCTGCGACCGCTACTGAGTATTTGGTGTCAAAAAAGTTAATCGGAAACATTTCTCCGAACGGAAAATGATAAGCAGATCAAACCTATTTAATAACTTAAAACTGAAACAAAAATAAATAATATTAAAATGCATAAGGATGCCGCAAATAAAAGTATTAGATGATTTTAAACGTTATCAAAATTCTAGGTTATGGTTTTTAACAGTGTTATTACGTAAATAATACAAAATCATATTTTAGTGATTTCTAGGAGTTGATTTTTACTTTTATAATAAAAAAAAAACATAATACTGGCGAAAAAGAAAAATCACAAATAAAATAAAAAATAAATTCTAACAAAAATAAAACAAATTCGTACCACAATCAGTCATTAGAACCTTCAGTTAAGTGTCAAAACAGTACTAACCTTGATCAGTAACGGACAAAAGGAGATAAACTTTTTGAAATGTAGAATTTTCAAATTAATTTTAATCTGGGTTTAATTTATATTGGCTTGAAAGAGATTTGTGAGAAAAGAAAATAATTTACAACTATTTCAAAACAATCCATATAATTCTATTAAAAGAAAAAACAAAACTCGTCCTGCGGTCAAAAGTGCAGGAGAAACATAAACACAAAAATTGATAACTGGAAATATTTTTTCGGAAAGACTTTACTAGGAATAACTATTACGCATGCTCTTGGTCTTTTTATTTTTGAATTTTTGTGGATATTTTCTTTCAACTGATACCACTTGTTTTCTTTTTGATTTAAGATGCGGGCTTTGCGCAGGTGCCCTACCATAACTTCCATTGCTTCTTGTTGCAGAAAAGTTTTTACATAAGGCACCATATATGATCTCTCAAAATGCACAGATAATGGTACTGATTCACAATACCCTCTATATATACTCTAACGATAGGCCCCGCTCCATAGCTGGAAAAGCACCCCCAAAGCATTACTTTGCCCTCACAATACTTGCCGGTGAAAATGATGCATTTTGGTTTAGAATAAGAGTTTAAATCAAGTTTAACATGTTTGGATCAGATGGGGTGAAGTGGGTAAAACGTAAAGCATGTTGGGGGTTTGTTTTGGGGGTGCGTTCTCATCAGCTGGGGCTGGGCCTCTCCTCATAGTACTGTAGAGGGTATTATGAATCAGTATCATTTTTTATGCATATGCCAAAGACAATTTGGTAGTAACTTGGATTTTTCAACTTGGCAAAGATTCCAAACATAATACGGCAAGCACTGTAAAAACTTTTCTGCAACAAGAAGCAGTGAAAGTTTTGGTATGGCCTGCACAAAGCTCGGACCTAAATCTCATAGAAAAATTGTGGGATCAGTTGGAAGATGTTAGAAAGACATATTCAGAAAAATTCAAAAACAAAGATGACTTGCTTAAGCTCTTAAGATTGTCGAGCAACATTAGTAAAGGCAAACGTAGAAATTTTATAGAGGCAGAGAAGATGGGCAGCAGTTATTGCTAGTAATTGGAGGAGTTATTAATGTTCTGTTTAAGTTTTCACTTTTGACCGTAGAAAGTTTTGCTTTTTTCTTTTATTATAATTATATATGTATTATTCGGAAATAGTTATTATTTCTTCCTCTCACAAATCTATTTCAAATTCCATAAAATATATAAACCCTATTTCTCATTTTAATTTTCAAAAAGTTTAACATAAAATATTCGAGTTTTGATCACGTTTCAATTGAATATACCCCTATATGCTCCGTCTCCACGTCTAATAGCGTATTCCATTGTAAAATCCAGTTCCGCACTCGCCTGTTTCCAGTTTCGCACTGACGCTGGCCCGATGCTGTAAAAAAATGCCACTGATGCTGTTTGAATCGAACTCTCCTGCAACAGTGGAACTGGCAACCCGTTAACCTCACATTTTCAAATGAACCCTTTTGCTTTTTTATACGTCCGTTTATCGAAAGGGGTGTCGCTGCTACTGCTCAGCAGCAAAGAAAATGTACAAAAATCACTCACACTTGCCATTTTCGCTGTTCGCAATTGGAATTTTTAATGGCGGGAAGAATAAATTTTGGGTGAGGCACGAGCCCCCAGAGCCGGTGCCGAAAAAGCGGCACTTGGTGCTACACTGAAGGTGTCAGTTCTCCAATGGAACAGGAAAACTGAAAAAGTGCCTGTCAATGGAACACATAAACCGAACATTTGACACAGTTGATATTTGAACGGCAAATATGGTTAAGGGCTAGTGTGAAATCCCGCAAACATACGGACGTTTAACATAAGAATTTTAACGTACGAAGGTCACGCGCATTTGTGTTTTGGCGAGCTTTTATTAAATTCCGCGCAATTTTGGACCGGGTGGCGCTGCGATTAAAACCCAAGACAGACCCAAAATTAAATAGGTACACTTCGCGACACATAAAACGCATACGCCGATTTTATATGTAATATGTCCTGGACGATTTAGCAACCTTTTCTGTCAGAGTCAAAATGTCACGACAGCTATCGGAATTCAATAATTATATTTTATCAAAATTAGATGGAGGTTGGTCTGTTCGTCGGGTCGCCGATCATTATGGAACAGACAAATCCACTATAGTAAGACTAAAAAGAAAATACAAAGAAGGAACTAGCTTGACCAATGTCAGCACACCCCAACAGGATCAGCAAGTCACTATGGTATGGTATGGTAAGAACTGCACTAAGACGAATAAAGAAGTCGAGGCTGGAGATGTCGTGTTGTAGCTAAAAAGATACGGCTAAGTGAAGGAAAAAAGCAAGCCAGATTACTTTTTCGAGACAGGAAAACGAATTTTGGCGACAGGTAGCTTTTACCGATGAAAAAATTTAATATTCTTCCACGGAATGCCCGTCCATTTGATGGAGCTAATAGTTAGAGCTTATGAAGAGATCGTTGAAGAAGATCCCAATTTAGCAGACTCCATGCCAAGGCGTTTAGAAAAAATTATTCAAGCAAATGGTACAATGAACAGATAGGTTTTTTTTATTTCTATTTGTTTTTTAATACTTTGTTGTTTACCAAACTGATCCTGTTAATGTGTATTGACCTTTCTTTACCCAAAGCCAGTTCTTTCTTCTTTGTATTTTCCTTTTAGTCACACTATAGTGGACTTGTTTCGTCCGTTTTGACCTAAGGACACTAATCCTTATTTTGACCGGCTATTTGACGACCGACCTTCTTCCACTTCTGCCAAAAATTTAATTGAATTGCTTTAATTATAATAAAAATTTTGTTTTAAAAGTGTTTTATCTTTTTTTTATATTTCGTAACGTAACGTAAAACTATAGAACCAGTAAATATCGGTAAAAATGCTTTCAGTCTCCTTAACAAAAATTTTTTTTGTTGTCTAAAAGCGTTAACAATAAGCAAGCAAAATTTTTTATATATAGACATGTGCCTAACTTATGCTGTATGCGTTTTATGTGTCGGGAAGTGTACCTGCTTTAAAACGCAATAAATTTGGGGGTTTTGAACCCTCTACATTTTCTCCAAACTTCATGAAGAAGGTATAAATTTTTTCTTGAAATGGAAAACCACAATAAACTAATTTTATTTTGATGATTAAAAACAAAAAATAAGAAATTATTCCATGTGTCAAATAACGGGACTATCGGGCTGTAAATTGATACGATAAAAACCTATCTAATCAGGAGCAGGTATTGCCGTAGAGGGCCTCTATACATTTGACAGTTGTTGTTTTACCAGAGGTGGGCAACTCATATTGCGCTCTCTTTCTAGTTTTTTTCATATTTGCATGTAAAACGGCCTTTATGAAATGAACTGGTGATGAGGTTAGTAAAATATGTGAAGCTTTAAAAAAAAACAAACAGTGAATAGATATTAAAAATGTAAATAATAGGTAAAATTGATCTATATTTTTGTTAGTCTTTTTCTTACAATAAAACATGGAGACATAATGTGTTATTTATTAACGAAGTACATGCTAAATGCGCATTGCAACTGCTTGTAGCTCACTTGCCTCGCAAATTCGGCTATTTTTATTAATTTTCCAGCTTGGTAAATGCATGTTTTCTTTTCACTTTTCCTGGAGTTTCTTTCTCCGTTGGACAAATGAACAATACAAATTCGTCGAGACATGTAGTTTTACAGTTTTTGATACAGCAAAATTCCATTTTTAAACCGGACGTTTCTTAATCAAAAATCTGACAGTGACAAAGTTATTTATTGTCAGGGGTTACCAACTATCATTGCCAACACACAATTTCAAAAATTTCCCTAACAAACTGTCCAATCCAGTTGCTCACCTCTGGTAAAACAATAACTGTCAAAAATCGTATACAGGGCCTCTAGTAGTGGGCATCAGGATCTCACTTGACGATCAACATGGAGAGCAAGCAGGTGTAGCCCATGAGCCGCCACACAACCGACGGAAACAGGATTAGTAAGCCGGTAACCGTGGTGGGCACCAGGATGGGGCCAGAAAACTCTCCAGAGGCAACCCCGACTGTTGTGTTGAATAGAAATAAGTGTAGCGCCAAACCAAGCTCTGATGGGACGATTGCGGTGCAAGTCTAACATTAAGCAGGACCCCCTTTCAAAAGAAGTCTAAAAACGCGAGTCCACTGTGTATACTTGCTCCGTAGAAAAAAGAACTCTGCTTTCGACAAAGAGTAAGAGGTGCCAAGCAGTGTTGCCAGGAGGTCGGAAAAAAAACTATCATTTGCAAACCGAAAAATTATCAAGTTTAGGGAAAAATTATCATAGTTTTTGTTTTTGCATGACATTCGCTTAAAATGTATTGTTATTTTTGCGTGACCAAAAAAAAAGACAAAAAGAAAAATAAAGGACTATTAATTTCTTAGATTAGTTAGGTATTATTATTATTATTGTATGTACAGTTTTTTATATCTCAATTATATATTCACTGTTTAATTATAAGAATAAATGGCGTTTTATGTGAGGATTTCTTAAATTATGATTGGGTTGATAATAGGTCATTATTAATTATCATGTTTCCCCCAAAATTATCATAGATTCTGATAATTATCATGTTCCTGGCAACCTTGGTGCCAAGCAAAATTAAGTCTTGGTCCCCTTCACTACTACTACTACTACTACTACTACTACTACTACTACTACTACTACTGCTACTATAACCACTACTACGACTACACACTTTAAGGTCAATTGTCACTTAGATCCACAGAAATTTAGGATTTGCAAATTGTAAACAGTAACACAAAAACATTTTCAATTTTGTTCAAATTTCCGTTTGGTGAAACTTTCTTACCTTTGAACTTTGTTAAATCCATTATCCATACTGTAATATAAAACTTACCTGATGTTTATGATAAAAATATGGCTGGTTTTTATCACAAGCAATTAAACTCAGTATAATGAAGTGTATATGATATATTAAGTATATTAATATAAAATTGTTCGTTTATCAGTTACTTGATTTTGATTTTCCTTGGGTAATGATCATAGTTCTTGTCACATTTAATTATTTATGAAAACTATTTCATTATTTTCATTTGCTTAAATATAATGTTTCATTTTCAGTCAGAAAAATTATTAAATAAAATTAAGACAAAAATAGAACAAGGTTTTTTATTTTTGAGGAAATAATCAAAATAAAACTAAATCATTCAAAAATTTTAAAATATTTTGTTAATTCAGAATAACCGTCGAATATAAAAAAGGATATTTTAAAATGAGTACATCATGATTAAACGAAAGGGGAAAATATAAAATCGTTTGGCTTAAAATAAAAAGACGAAAAAAATTGTTCGGTGAAGCACGAGCCCTAAGAACCGGTCTGTAAAAAGTTGCACTTAGCCGTAATGTTAACAAAAACCACAACGGTTGTAGTTTTAAAAATTTTTATTAAAAAAAAACTTTTAAAGAACAAGCTTTTACTAAATGCACTTAAAAGTAGAAAATAATTTTTTATCTGTCTTATACCATAATAAAAGCAATGCGCGCATATTAAAAATTTTAACTTTAGGTATCGTATATCGGCCACATTGATGATTCACCTAAGAAATAGTTGTATTACTCTATAACCTAAGCACATTTTCAAAGGCTTGGCAAGCACGGCAATCTCACCAGTTCTCAGCTTCTTTAGATGAAAGCATTATGTTTATCATTCGAATAGAAGAATTTAGTTCTTCTTAAACCGAACAAACTAAATATTTTCTCCCCTCCACTTCCCTCGTTACGAAGGAAGTGTGTACCTAAAACAATACAATGATATGCTAATATCATTGTATTGTCACCGGAAATATAAACTCATACCAAATTTGAACACTCACCCTCAATTTTTAGATTTCTAACCTTAATCGTCCATTTTGAATCCGCCATATTGAAATTTTCAAATCTGATCAAAAATTCATAATCCCCCTCCTTAAAAACCCCTGTATGCCAATTTTGATTGAAATCGAACAAACTAAATCTTTTTTCCCCTCCACTTCCCTCGTTAGAGGGGGTGGATACCTGATAATACCATACTATTGTATTTTCACCGGAACAATAAACGCATACCAATTTTGAATTGGTTAACATATAATGACCGAAAATCGTCCATCTTGAATCCGCCATATTGAATTTTCAAAATCTGATCAAAAATTCGCATTCCTTATCACCAATTTTGGTTGAAATCGGACAAACTTAGGTGTTTTCCCCCCTCCACTTCCCGCGTAGGGGAGAGGGGTGCCTAATAATTTCATATTATTGTATTGTCACTGGAACTATAAATGCATGCCAAATTTAAAGGGAATCGTCCATCTTGAATCCGCCATATTGAATTTTCAAATTCTATTAGAAATTCGTTATCCCCATCCCCAAGTGCCCCGACACACAAAATTCCATCGAAATCGGGCGTACTTCAGCTGTACCCCCCTCCACCCCCTTCGAGTAGGGGGAGCTGTCAATTTCATCACACTATATTCTTGTATTGTCACCGCCACTATATAAGCATGCCCAATTTGAAGCTGATCGGATGTCGGGAAATTGGTCAAAATTAAGTTGCAACAAACATAGTTTGTTATTACATACACTGCAAGTTAAATAAAAGCTTGTAAAAAAGATACTGTTTTAAGAATTGATCCTTTATTGAACTGGAAAAAAATGCGATTTTTGCAAAATAACTGATTAAAACCACATTAATTGATTGCACGTTGTTTTTTCGATTTCGATTAGTTCCCCCACCATTCCCACCAACTGATTGCAATCACTTTACTCATAGCCACAAGTGATGGAAATATTTTTGTACGCACTTTGCTTAGATCAATTAACCTAACCTCAATTAAAAGTAAACAAAATTGTTTTGGATTTTTGTATTCTTTAAAACTCAAAATTCAGAAGAAAATAAATAAACTTGGTTTTGTTAAGCACAGCGAATTCGTAAAATTGTAACTTAAGCCGCGAATGCATCACGACATCGATGATCACGAACCACAGCAACAAGGCAAAGCAACCGGACTGGAGCACACCAAAGAGTTTTGTAGGAAAGATATAGTCACCTCCTTGATATCGACCAATAATGCGCTTTAAAGCTATCAAGAGTTATCCGAAAGCTGTCCGATCACAGCCGAATATCGTGTATCGAAGGAACCTTCCTACATCTGCCTCTAAGGAGGAGAACGGGCGCTATTGAAACAAGCATGGCAGCTTCTGAGCCTTCTTATTGGTTGAAACGAAGGATGTGAACGTTCCCAGGCGATCATTCTCTCGAAATTTAAGAATCGGCACCCTGGAGCACACCAAATGTGTGCGCCTTTCTCTTATGAAATTCGTGATATTCCTAGCTTCATCGCATATGCGACTGTTCCGCGTCATGAAGCAGAGGTTCATTTTATTCGGCGGCGAGAGCAGCTGGTAGCAAGAACTGCGTTGAATAACGGACGCGGCAATGAGAGTGCGCGAGACCGAAAGAGACCTGGCTGTGTTAAATTATAAATACTCATCTAATTTTGACGCGGTGCCATAATAATCAGCGCTTATAATAATAGGAAGTTTCGGAAACATTACAAAGAATAATATAAATCAGACATTTTATTATTACTTCCTTATTCTGTGTAGGGGTGCACGTGCTCATGTGCTCCTATGGAGGAACCGCCATTGCCTCTAATCGCTTCAATTAGAACGAAAGAATACCTGCAATGTAATTCCTCTCAAATCAGCGCCACTGCCTCTAATCAGTTCAATTAGAACGAAAGAATACCTGCAATGTAATCCCTCTCAAATCAGTTTGATCACATTACACTAGAAATAACGGACATAGCCTTATTTAACAACGATTTACCAGCTTACTTTTGAATATTTTGCAAAAATCGCATTTTTCCCATATGAACAAAGGATCAATACTTAAAACAGTACCTTTTTCAAACTACAGCGTTTGTCGTTTTTGCTAACATTGCGGTTTATGGGGAAACGGTTTGTGTGCCGACCACAGACGTCAACATAACCTCAATATCACGCGACCTAACATGCCTAACATAAAAACACTTGATTTTGATTTAGTTAAGAATAAGCATAATTCAAGGCCCAATCATCGAATTTTTATTTTTAAATGAATCAAAAGAATTTATAAGTCAAATATTTTACATCTCAGTCCCTTAGCATTATTTAGCATTATCATTTTACATCGAAAATGTCTTTTACAGAAAAAATAAAAAATTGCCAACCTATTTTATCCGACCATTGCTTAAATAGTGTTTGCGAAAATTTCCAGAATTTTTAGAAGTACAGGGTGGTCCAAATTCGAGGAGATTAATGGTGAAAAAACTATAACTTTTTCTTATTGTAAGTTTCTTTTTGGTATAAAATGCTTTTCTATATATATATATATATATATACAGGATGTTTCAAATTCGATGCTCACCATGGGGATCTCCTAAACGGTAGGAGATACGAAAAGGTTTAAATTAGGGCAAAGTTTCGCAATTTGACGCTTTGCTCAAAACTAAAAAAAAAGTTTACAAATTCCGAATAGTTCCGGAGATAGGCGGAAAAACCCAAATCTTTATTTTTAGTTATTATTTTTCTGCGCCCTTATTTATAAAGCTGTCAAAAAACGCTTAAATCTTTCTACAGGCACTTTTTTAAGATCTACCTAATGAGAGGGCCGTTTTCGAAATTTGACATTTCAGTGTGACAGGAGCACTGTCAAGTTTATTTTTTCTTATGGACACATGCTTTTTTTTCCCTACAGTTTGGTTCATAAAGGATGACAGATATTTTGCAACCTCATTTTAACAAGTACCTGACGTTTTGAGTTATTTGACCATCATCAGCCTAAATTCAAATATTAAAAAATAAAGGAAAAAATGTATTTTTAAAATATTGGGTAAAGTTATTTGTTATTTCCAAAATATTTGAATAAGTTTAGAGCAAAAATTCAATTTCGGCTGATGATGGTCAATAAACCCAAAACGTCAGGTGATTTGTCAAAATAAGCTTGCAAAATGTTATCAAAATGTCATCCTTTACAAACCAAACGCTGGAAGAAAAAAGGATGTGTCCATAAAAGAAAATGAGCTTTATAGTGCTCCTGCCACACTGAAATGTCAAGTCTCAAAAACGGACCTCTCACTAGGTAGATCCTAAAAAAGTACCTGTAAAAAATTTTAAGCGTTTTTTGACAGCTTTAAGAATAAGGGCGCAGAAAAATAAAAACTTAAAATGAAGATTTCGTTTTTTTCCGCCTATCTCCGGAACTATCCGGAATTTGTAAACTTTTTTTTTAGTTTTCAGCAAAGCATCAAATTTCGCGACTTTGCCTTAATTCAAACCTTTTCGCATCTCCTACCGTTTAGAAGAACCCCAAACTGGATTTTATCTGTAACTTTTAGTTTTTTCATACGGAATGGCCTATTTTTTACTCGATTTTTAAAATCTGCATAAAATTTGCTTTAAATTGATATATATGTCGCACATGATATATTTTTTTGATAACGATATTATTTTTTTCTTAATAATTTTTTTTCTTTTTATTTTTGTTTTTCATAAAAAATAATCTAAAAAAATAAATAAGAAAATAATATAAAAATTAAAAATAAAAAACTTAAAATTTAGGTATTAAAAAAACACATGATATTTTGCGATACATCATTTTAAATAGGGTTGCCATCCGTCCGGATTTCCCCGGACATGTTCGGGTTTTGGAGGCGTCCGGGCGGGTTTTTAAAAATTGTCCGGAATTTCTTCGACAGGCAGCATGGCAATTTTTGTGCCTTCAAAAATCATTTTGAAACCATAAAATATATGATTTTTTACCAAATTTACCTAACTATAAACATACATGTTCAGAATTTTATGATTTTCTTCATTGCACAAAAAAACGAAACATTTTTGAAGAATTGAGACTGGATCCCACTCCAACCCACTTTTTTTTCAATATGTAAACTTCTGTGTTCTACTTATATTGCAAAAAAATTGCAAAGTATTTATAGGTTCACAAGCTTGTGATTACCTTTTCTTTGAAACATTTTCAGATCGTAAAAATTTAAATAAAAATGATTTTTTTAATGTGCTTATTGGAGCTTGTAAAAAGCTGGATTTTTAAAATTTTGGTCAGGAAAAACCTCGCAAAATCTGGAACCTGGGAAACCCTGTACAGGGTGTCCATGACCAACTTGTTAAAATTTCCCTGACTCTACCTTTTAAAAAATCAGCCTACTACCACTGATCAAACTTCTCGTTTAACATTTTTTCTTCCATTTTGAAGGTACTTTGTTAGATTTATTTGTCTATTTCAAACAGCGATACGAAAATAATGATTAAAACGCGCCACAGGCAAAAATCTTGAGGACATTATTCTACAAATTATACAGAAAATTCTTCGAAAATGATTTTCTGACGTTTTTTGTAAAATACATTTGGGATTGGCATCTATACGGTCGCGATTCTTCAGAAACGACAGAAAGTCTCACCCGTCAGAATTCTGGAAAGTGGCGATTTTTACTTATCGCCTCCTTTAAAATAAAAACACATCGACCTTCATATTTATCCTAACGTTGTAAGAGAAACTGCGTCATTTTTTTAATAACATTTTGTAAATCTAATATATTAAAGATATTCTGCAGGACTACTTTATGGCGGAACTAAATTGTTACTAACCGTACCAATAAACGTCAAAAAGTGTCGAAAATTCTCACCACGCAACACAACAAAAGGAAAGACAGAATTTGTGTGACTTTTCTAAACAGTGACAGCGAAATATTCCATGTCTATCTATGGCTTTGTATGTTAAAAGTTTTAAAGGTTTGTTTACACATATAAATAAGCTTAATAACATACTATTTTAAATAAAAAAAAAGGAGTTTTCAGAAAAACCGCCTACAAAAATTAACAGTATTAAGTGTAACCTTGTGTTTAAAAATCCTCAGATTTTTTGTAAGGACGAGATTTTCTGACGGTTTTTGAAGAATCGCGACCATAGTGTCAATTATTTGTAGATTGATTGCCAAAATCATGTGATAAATGTCGAATAAATGCGCCGCAGCCGAATTTTTTTTGGAAAATTTGACCAAAATGAATTTTATATATATATGTTTTGAACGGTGTCAAGAAAGGTGGCTAAAATTTAAAAAAAATTATATTTTGATCTTTTTCACGTTTTGATGAAATAGTAGAAAAAAATGTGTTGGGTTAACTGCAAAGGGCATTTTGCTGTTGTATAAAACGACATTAATTGTTGTAATTTTAGTTTAATTTTTGTCAGGAACAGCATTCAAGAAAAAATGGCACTTTCAATGCATTCAAGAAGAAATGACATTTTTTATAGGTACGGTGCTCTCAAAATTTTCGCCCGCGACGTATTTATGACGTGATTTTGGCGATAAATCTATAATTGAAACTATATGTATCCCAACCCAGTTTTTAATAAATATTTTTACAAAAAATTTAAATTTTTTAGAACTACATATTTGTTTAAATTATAACACAAATTTTTTGTCAAAAACATTTAAACATTAAAACATTAATTTTCTTAAAATTTTCGCCTGCGTCGCATTTAAGACGTGATTTGATTGAATCATTGTTGGTTATTTTAAAAAGCGCTAAATAAATTTTTGCAGCAATGTCCGGATTTTGTCCAGGTTTTTAAGTGTTCAGGCTGACTGATATTTTTAGTAGTCTCAAAAAAGGAAACAATGTTTTGTAGAATGTTGATTTTACTATAAAATTCAAGTGAGTTTACTTAAACACTTTGCTCCTGAATAAGTATATATATATATTTTCATGTTTGCTTTTTTCTAAAATTAAAAAGACAGTGCTACAATAGTTTATTCACTAGAGCACTGTGAAAAATTCCCTCAAATTACTCTCATTGGGGAAAATTCCCTGACTTTCCCTGACTCATCGATACTTTCCCAGACCATTTTCAAATTCCTTGACTTTTCCCTGACTTTCCAGGTTTTTCCAGGTTGTGGTTGTATTTTTGTCCTATTTTTACAATTTTAGAGATGGCAACCCTATTTTAAAGGGAATTTTATGCTGATGATAAAAATACCAACTTAGTGTTATATCTCAAAAACTAAACGTTACAGAATAAATCCCATTTGGCAAATAAGTTTGACTTTCAATTATCTATAGAAAGGCAATTTACACCAAAAAGAAATCTTTAATACTAAAAAAGTTATAAAAACAAAGTTATGATTGTTTTCGAAAAACCAAGACTACACTTTTTTGCACTCGACGCGCGTTTCGCTAACAACGTTAGCATCATCAGGAGACGATAAACAATAAACTAAATTAACCTACGCTCTATCTTACATAAAATCTTTTAGTGGGCGGAGATAAGACTAATAATTTGTGATTGATCACGATTTATAATCCTATCTCCCCTCAACTAAAGAATAAAGTGTACTAAACGGAATCGTTATTTAAAGTAGTTCTGGAATCCCGTTTAGTACACTTTATTCTTTAGTTGAGGGAAGATAGGATTATAAATGGTGATCAATCACAAATTATTAGTCTTATCTCCGCCCACTAAAAGATTGTATATAAGATAGAGCGTAGGTTAATTTAGTTTATTGTTAATCGTCTCCTGATGATGCTAACGTTGTTAGCGAAACGCGCGTCGAGTGCAAAAAAGTGTAGTTTTGGTTTGTGGAAAACAATTATAACTTTGTTTTAGTGCAACCAAAGGTTCCAAATTCCCAACATAAAAAAGTTATAGGCCAAATTCTAAAATGCATATTTCAAAAACGGGTTGTTTTCGCTATCTCCCCAAAAAATATCCAACACCCCACAATTCCCTGGAATGTGGACCAGCCTGTACATAAATAAACCAAAGGTCAAACATTTATCGTCAATTTTTTTCTGCAAAAAACATTTTTTTCAAAATTATTTTTATTAAATAAAAGTCCACATTTTATCATTTCAAAAAATTCAATTACGTAGCATTTTAAACTGTTCGTTAAAAGCTATGCCTATGTTAAAAAAAATTGCACTTCTTTCTTTAAAAGTCACAATTCAGTCCTTTTTTAACTTCACTTTTTTATATAAACAATTCGTTATACTCACTTTATACAGACAGCATCTTCTTAAAATATATTAACAGGTTGATGTTTCTATTTCTTCGCCATCTTAAAAAGAATGAAAAAAAGGAAAAACCAATTAGAATAATCTCAGACCAGAGGGTCAATTTTACCGCATTTAGATTTCGAATAAGCATGACGTCACACTATCAAACACAGTGGAGCTTTTATTGTTTAGTAACATTATTTGCGCATATATTTTACAATTGTTTAATCCATAAATAAACACTATTGTGGGTTAAAAAAGTTAAATAAAACGTATGAAAGTTTCTATTTCGATTTCTTATATTGGTTGAAGAAGTTCAAGTCAAACCAAAGTACCTGTAAACTGTGTGAAGTTGTAGTTTGAAATCTAAAACTAAAAGCGGTTTCGATGGACATACAGGGTGTTCATTTTAAAACTTCTCACCCAAGATTCACGTATATAGACAAGTAGTGGCGGCCCAGAAAAAATTAAACAACAAATATACTGGTGGTAACCCTGAAATCTTTGAAATCTTTTAAAACATTCTAGAAACCCTCCACCTTCAATTCGTCAAACCAAGAATAAACAAACGCATGACGTACTTGCCGCGAAAACCATTGGAAATACATACCAAGATACAACGGGAAGCCAAAATTAACCAAAGTCGTTTCTAAATACTATAAACTGTTTGATTATTCCAAAACACAAATTCTTGAACTTTTATTGGGAGAAGTCAGTATTTGGAAACAATATGAAGTAAGCAAAAGCTTAAATCAAAACATACCTGATAACGTTTTCAGGGCCACAAACAAGTGTATCGATATTTTTCCGTTAATAAAAACATTCTTGGATATTTGCTAGTAAGTAATGTTTCGTCAGAAAAAAGCTTCTTATGCCTCAGAAGATTGAAAACATAAGTACTTCGTCTGACGAGCTTAGCGTTGCTGCATATATCAACAGATATATTGAAATTGACATTGAGCGAGTCATTGACCGGTTTGCTCAAAAAAATGGAAATGATTTTTTTTGAGATAGGTATCTTATGTTTGAGATATGCAATATAAAAGGTAATGTTTCAACTGAAAAAGCTTTTTAGACCTCAAAAAAAAGTATTTAGCTATTAGGTTTTGTTTGTGGTGTGTTTGTTATCTACGTTTTTTATAACTGAAAAAATTATACCTATGTACCCGCGGATTTCAGGGGGATAGGGGGGTAGTTACTCCGCTACCCTGGCTTTCATTTTTTATGAAAACCTTTAGAAAATTAAAAATAGGGCATACATTGCGTCGCTATAACAGCTTTGATATTTACGGAATTAGTTTAATTTGTGTTAAAAATGGCACTTGTATTGTCATTTTCTTAAAAATTTTCGCCTGCTGCGCTTTGAATCCATTGATATATTTACAATTTTAGTTTAATTTTAAATCAAAAAATGCATTTCTTTGTGATTTTCCTAAAAAATTTCGCCTACGGCCCTATGATACCGTTAACATTTACGATTTCAGTTTAATTCGACTCAAAAATTGCATTTTTAATGTAATTTTCCCAAAAATTTTCGGTGCGTTTACACATTTTTTAAAATAAAAAGTGTATGAAATAAACAGCTTAAAATCTTAGTACCTTCCCCCCCCCTCTAGATTTGAGACCAAATCCGCGCTTGTAGTTACTAAGTTTTGTTTGCATATATTGTTTTGTTCCTCATAAAAGCTATGCTTTTATTTTGTTTTTTTTTTCGTATCGAAACCGCCCCCCCCCTTCTCAAATGGCTGGGACCGCCACTGAGACAAGGGACACATTTTATGTGTCCTGTTGTACACGCACCCCCTTAGAGGGGTAAACTTTACCCCTATACTTTAAATAGGGAAAGTGGATCGAGTGATACCTTGTTTTGAAGGTCTTTCGAATGTCTTTACAATCGCGTAATCGATCGTAATCGAAAATCCATCGATTCGTTTCTGAGATATTCAGTTTTACAGTTGCATGGATCAATGCAAAAATCGTTTTTTTTATACCTTCATCAAATACATAATTTTAGTAACTGTCTGCAGATAACTAAAGCATGAATTTTTTGGTTACCAATGCAAAAAAAACTTTTTTTTTATCACGGGTGCAAAAAAAATGTATGTCCGTTTTTACCCAAAATTAAAGAGAAATAGCGGAAAATAGAATTATTGAAAAAAGCTAATTATTCTTGCCTAAAAATTAAGCCATTGCCGCCAGTTTTCACCAAGTATTTACGAAAAAATCATTTAAAAATATCGTCAAAATATCAAACCGTCAATGATTAAAATTTCGCAACAGTGAACGTCACGGAGTAAAAAGGCACATCGCTATCGAAACCACTGTTATTTCATTTACCAGCCGCCTTAATTTATAGTGTAAATATGGTGTGTTGCGAGAAGTCCTCGTTCGAGATTTTTAAAAGTATTTTCCTGTTTTTCTTGGATCTTTTGATAAAGGTATTAAAAAAAATAGTGTTAACAACCCGCGACTAAACTGTGCTTTTTTTACTCGCGTTTTTAAATACCTCGCCGCGCTCGTTATTTAAACCAATGCTTGTAAAAAGAACCATTTTAGCCACTAGTTGTGAAAACTACTATTTTTACAAAATATATTTTTATTTTTTGAGAAATCCCTGGACATGTCGACTTTGTTTTTGTTAAAGATACATTTTATTATTGCATATTTTCTTCTATGGTACATTCCTACGATGATTTACCTGCACAATTTCAGATCGAGATTATGAAAATTTTTACACGGTTGTAAAGACATTTAAGATACCTTCAAAACAAGGTATCACTCGACCCACTTTCCCTATTCAAAATTTAGGGCAAAAGTTTACCCCTCGAAGGGGGTGAGTGCTACAAAAATTTCAAGATGTGTCCCCCTCGAACAAAAAATCGACGGAATTCTTCAAAATCAGACTCTAACTACGTAAATCTTGGGTGGGAAGTTTTCAAATGAACACCTTGTATACCTACTAGAAAGAAAGCCCTAGGGTCTGATTTTCGAATCCATACGAAAATATCCGCATACGTATACTGAATAATCAACAATTTTTATGTCAGTCTCTTTCTATACCGTGTGAAATGAGAGGCGAAAGATAAGCCGGTATGTGTGGACCGCGTTCGAATTCGACTGGTTTAATGCAATATTGCACGAGTGGGTGTAGGCATTCGTGTTGTTTCGCATGAAAAACCGGTTATTCTTGCACGTACTACCCATGAATCAGCATATCTGCATATCTTTTGCCTCCTTTTCTATACGGTATAGGAAGAGACGGAAGTAGTCGCATGCGAATAATTTCGTATGGTTTCGAAAATACGACCCCTGGGGCCCAATTCTTGATTCGCACGAATTTAAGTCGTACACGGATTACGTTTCATCAAAACTTTGACGAAAGCTGGAACAATTTTCACTCATTCAGATACCAAACACGCACTACAAATTCGAACTCGTAGGCACATGTTTTATTAAAATAGGTACCAAATTTAAAGAACCCTCCACGAAATTCATGAGAAAATGGACTTTACCCAAATTTGATGTAACTTTGCCATTTGATGGTACTAATCATGGTTGAGGAGATATGCAACTTTTAACGAGATTGTATGTCTAGTTCTTGAGATATTGGGGGTCAAAGTTCGGAAAAACGTGTTGCAGTGGTAACTTTGCTAACAAAAAAGAACTATTTCTCAGCTGAAATAGTGACAGGTATAAATGAATTTGTGTTGTTCAAGAATGGTTCATATTCACCAAATAACCTCTACTGCTAAAAGATGGTTAGTTCTTAAACGGGGTGTGTTCAAAAGAATATAATTTTCTGAATATACATTTGACATTAGTTTAGAAGAAAAAACCAAACATGAACTAGGATTCTTCTATTTGCATCTATTTTAGATAGTTGAAATAGAATCACTTCATTTTTTGCCCATGCTTTTCACGGTACAATTTTTTGAAGTTTGACTGTTTTTCATCGCTTCAAAAACTCGACATGGTTCAGATCTTTGAGCAATTTTGTCCCACTTAACACGATCTTCGTATTAATTTTTAGCATGAAAAGTTAGCGAAGAAAGTTTTACTACGGGATCCATTAAAAAAAAAAAATTGTTCAATGTTTTTTGAATATTTACTTTTTTTTTCTGTAGTCAGTACTATTTATATGAGTTTGAACAACTTTTTATGTCTGGTTTTTGAACTATGAATTTTTGAAGTTAAAAGAAAAGTATTTTTGTGCATGTTCATGCGATAAAAGAAAGATAAGCAACATGCACATGGGCGGTTTGAGGAAGTTGAACTAGACCCAATAACCACTAGGAACTGCTCCATTAAGGCTATAGTTTCTCCCCAGATTTTAAGTAAAAAAAAGTACAACTGCCAACGCCTTGTTCTTTAATTTTTTTATTATTTTGCCAGAGTGCACAGGGAAAACTAAACATCAGAATTAGCTGAAATTTTGCAGGGGTGATCATTTTTAAATGCTTAACAAAAATATCTGAAGGATTTTTCAAAATTCTCAATTATTTTTTCTTCAAAATAGAAGCTCTGCCTTAAAATAATTGCGGTTTAGAACAAACCCGATTTACAAAAAAAATAGAGAAATACTCATAATTTCCTCTGGATTACATTTTTCCTTTTTATATTTCCTTGCTTTAGCGAAAATAAAAACTAAGTTTCCTTTTTTCTAAAAGCTTGTGCACTCCGGAAAAGAAAGTGTTGGGCGATAGACCGCAGAATTTATACGATTCCATAATAACTGCAGGTGTTTTGTCAACAAACTTTAAATCGGGCCGCAGTGGGACAGAAGAGTATTTTTACGTTTTCTGACAGAAAACCATTCGAGGTTATGTTTATCTTTCAAAAATGTGTTTTTAAAAACATCGTTCTAAAACAAAGATGAAACAACTCCGCGTGTGCGATGGTCCGCCGAAAAAATTTAAATTATTGCGGCATAGTTATGTGCAATTGTAGTACTGAAATCTTGAAGTGCAAACACACGGATACTTGAGTACTAACAAAACAGGTCAGTAAAGCTCCATTTAGAGGTTGGAAAGACTCTTGCTAGTCGTTGACGCTCCTGTTTAAAATAAAATACGATTATTGCGTCTAGCGCCAATAGCCGATTTTTAAATCTGCATACTTTTAAGTTAACCTGTTGTCGGTATCAGCTAGCGGGAGTGTTTCCAATTCAATTATAAATGCAATCTCAAACATTACGCCCAGTTACTTTAATACGTAGTTGGGTAGCGATTTTTAGCAAGTAATTCTGCAATAAATGGTTTTCTTTGATTTTAGTATTTTACTTGGTTTTTTAGCGGCGCAGAACGCGAAAAGTCAAAATAAGTAACCTAACCCCAAATTTTTGAAATAAAGTATCCGCGTTGCCATGGAAAACAAATTCAATGACGTAAAATTTTGCAAAAAAATCAGGTCGACATAGTTAAATTGATTTCCCGTACAGTGTTGCTAAAAAAAATCCCCAGATTGTAACTACGACCTTAAGGCCTGGTTTCGGTGGCGCGTCTGGCGTCAGCGACGTGCGGCAAGCGTTTAAAGTGATGCGTCTAGAAGAGAGCGATTCAGTTGAGTTCCAATTCTTGATACAGCGGGTTTGCACAATTTTAAACTGTAGGTCGGAAAGTGGATGAGGAAGAACTTATATATTTAATTTTACTAGAGAAAGAAGAAGAACAAGTGTTACAATATACTCTGCTGTAAGAAAGATGTGCAACACACGGTATATTTAAACATCGAAAGAAAGGAGGTTGTTTCAAACTTCTAATTAATGGTCATCCTCTTTTCGATGAGGATTTCATCATCATCTCCCGGAAAACGCACCATATCCCTGCCGCGATCGCGATCTGACTGTCTACCCAGCAGTCGACCGGCGGTCGGTGCATTTGAATCGCTATTGGGATAATTTTTAACGACAACTTAACTGTGTTAACTAATATATGGTTTTTCATGATTTTTTTTTAAGCCAATACACCTAATAAGTATAGAAAGTAAAAAAAACGTGACATTTTTATTTTTCTTTCTATTTTTAAATGTGATGTTTTATTAGTCTAGTATATATATATACTTTATTTATAGGTTTCAAAAAGTTCTTGCGGATACTTAATCATTTTCAAAATTTTGGGATGTTTATGTAGCTTTTCAGTGACCTCATATTTAAATTATCCGTTAAGAAATAAAAAAGTGGTAGATAAGGTTTTAAAAACTATTTTTCTGCTCACTTGTAGCCTAAAAACATGCCTTTGGACAATGTCACAAAAAAAGCAAGCCCGGAACCCAACCCAAAACCCAGCAGCGAAAAAGAGGACAAAAAACCTATTTTTACATTTTTCTAGCCACTTGTAGCCCAAAAAAAATATGTTTTTTGGGTCATTTCTTATTAGATAATGTCACACAAGAAAAGTAACCCAAGAAACCAACCCAACTTTTGAAAATAATATGAAAACAAAAAGCCTATTTTATCATATATCCCAACATCCCTTTGTTTTGTTTTTCTAAATCAGCTGATATTATAAACGAATGACAGATTATAGGTGGTGTGTACCCTTGCGGACACACCGAGTGCGCGCACCCACTCAATGGTGTGGGCTTTCTGAACGCAGCCCTGTACAAACTCGTACAGGGGATAAATCTAATGGAGTGGTTAAACTAGAATCAAAGGGTGCACAATAAGCCAATAATGGGTATGGCCAGCCATCAGGCTGGTCGGAGCCACAATCGGGGTATTTTAGTCGGTAAGAATCCCAGAAAATGTATCCCTCTTTTCATAAAATTTTCGCTAAATCATAATTCGTAGTATATGACTGAAATCTGTCTGAAACAAGAATTGGGCTCCTGGCGTCCGATTTTCGAAACCAGACGAAAATGGCCGCACACGAGTACTTTTGTGCACCGGCAATCCGAAGGCATTTGATAGGTAGGGGAGGGGGATAAAGGCCACTTTCCCAACTTATATTAAAAGTGATTCCCAAGTTACCTGACACTTTGAGATTTTTTTATGGGTGTAGGGTGGCCACTGGAAAAAAAACAATTTTTTGACCATTTTATGACATTTTTCTAGTAGTATCTTCCTATAAGCGTGCAGAAAGTGCCACGTTTCCGTATAGCACGTGTAAAAAAAAATTACCGCACGCCGCACCGTGCAGAGAAAGCCTTTTCATGCACGCAAAATTTTGACCGGTGGACAATTTTTTTTTACAAAATCATGTAAAACAAGATGTTTTTAATTTTCCTCACGCTTGTAAGAAAAATGGTTGAAATGGTCGGATATCCTGACCTTTATCAAAAGGACGGGAAGGTTGTTCATTTATCATTAAAATTAAAACGTTTATTAATACAAATATATAAAATGAAATCTATTATCAAAATTTAAACGGTAAGTGCCCACCTGCAGAGGATTTTTCCAGTTTCATGAGTTTTTCTAAAGCTGCGTGGGATTTAACTTCCCCAATTACACATCCATCAATTTTGAATATTTTCTTACAAAGTTTGCAGTAAACAGAAGAACAGTCTTTTATTTCCTCAATTAGCCAAGAATACTGCAGCTTCCAAGCCGCATTAAATTTGGTTTCTCGAGCAGACATTTTATGCACTAACGTAAAACAATGGGAAACAAAACAAAACCTTTTGCAATCTCATGTGAAAATGTACAGGTGGAATATTAAAAGTTAAAACTTAAAATATTCAGTTTTATGTGCAAATTTTATGAATTTTATGAAAATTTCGAAATTTTATGAAATTTTAGGCTTATTTTAAGGCAATATTGAAATTTTACGAATTCATAAAATTTTATGACAAGTGGCCACCCTGTTGTGGTTTGGAAGAAATTAGAAATACAAAATGTTTTGTAAAATGTACTTAAATTTCCCAACTGAACCTTCATATTTCCCAATTTCAAGCAACTTAAAGCAAGATTGGGAGCGGGGAAGACTCCCTCCACCCCCCCCCCCCCAAATAATAGGAAATTTTTACGTCAATCTCTTTCTGCACCGTGTGGAATGAGAGGAAAAAGATAAGACAGGTCTCAACTCTTGATTCAAACGGACTTCAATCGTATATGGATTATGTTTAAGAGCAATGATTTTTTTTTTTTGTTAGTGACCTTAGTTCAGGAAATTTCTTTCTAAGGGCACCGATTCAAATGTTTGAATATTTCGAATTGTCCAAATAATAACTTAAGAAAGGCAAGAACAAACCAACACAACCTTTGGTGAAACCTTTGTTTTACAGTTTTTATAAAAAAAAATAAGCATTTCAAACATCTTGATATCATGAATCTACAAGCGAATTCCTCTTGTCTCATAATTCAAGGGGCCATATATAGGTTTTTAAAAAAAGGGTCGACTGTTCAAAAAAAAAACATATTAACGAGGATTGAAAAATGTAGATGGAAAGCGTATCGTCGAATGCAGATTGAATATGAAAATAAATTTTGATGAGCACAAGAATAAATATAATATACGACAATTAAATAAAACAGGATTTATTTGCAAACAATATACACAAGTTTTGAATGGAGGAGGAGGGAGGTAATTTTTTCTCAGAATGTTTAATTTCCAACGCGAAGCAAACCCACAAAAAAAGGTTTTTGCAATAACCATGCCATTCTTCCACTGCAACCAGAATTTAAAATATATTTTAATAAAACGAATTTACCTAATGCCCAAACTAAAAATATTGTGTATTTTACACTCTCTGTCACTCCCCCGCCCCCTTCCCACCATAATGTTCTTTAACTTTGTCCGCCTTGTATGGATTCGGATCCAAAAAGCGACTGTCAGAAAAGAAAAAATGATTCCACACACCCCATCTCCTGTGACATTGATACTTACATCTTACGCCACATAAGTATAGACTTTTCTGTCTTCCGGCGTCCTTGCCAGATATTCTCGCTCTATCAGCCCTTCGATTCTCTTCTTTATAATGACGGGCGAGGGTAAAAATCGCGTCCTTAATTGGTCCGTCACCTCCGTCACCAAGATGTTGTGCGACATACGTTTTCTGGACTTCATTATCCGCACTATGGCCGCCTCTATTTCGTGTTTTCTGTCTTCGTCCACCTTGCTGCGTGTCTCTCGCCGCTCGGGTTCGGATTCGCCTTTCGCCGCCACCTAAAGACAAATAAAAATAGAAGAAGGCGAAACATCTTAGTCAATTTTCTGTCTTGGAACCAACATTTTGGTTTAATCAGTGTTATACTCTTTAGTTGACAACTATTGATAATTTTAGCTTAAAAAATTTGTGGTTAGTTTTTTGTTTAAACCGAAAGTAAAATAGCTGAGGGGAGAAAAATCCAGGCCAATCTAGGGGAGTCCAGGGTCAACATAGAGGCAACGGGAGGCTGCCCACAGGGTAGCTGCTTATCCCCACACCTGTGGTGTCTGATTATGGATACTCTCCTACAACGCTTAACAGAGGAAGGATTCGACGCCCACGCATACGCCGTGGTAGGCCACCACCTAAACACCGTCTGTAACAGAATGCAAAGGGCGGTACGAATCATAGAAGACTGGTGTCAACAAAACGGTCTCTCTGTCAATCCAGGAAAGACAGAGATAATCCTGTTCACAAGAAAGAGGAAAATGGAGGAATTCAGAGAACCCAAGATGTAGGGGAGACCTCTGACTTTGGTTTCAGAACTGAAGTACCTAGGGGTCACCCTAGACAAAGGGCTCACCTGGACATCACACGTTGCGAAATGGACCAATAAGGTGCAGGCAACGATGCGGCAACTGCGTCGAGTGGTTGGACCCACCTGGGGTTTGAGCCCCAGAAACCTCCACTGCATGTACACGGCAGTACTAAGACCAAGGATCCAGTACGGATCCATAGTCTGGTGGCCAGCAGTGGAGAAGGTCACTACTACCCTCAAGCTTAGGAGCCTACAGGAAACCATATGCAGAGGGATAACCGGCGCTATGAGGACGGCACCTATACAGGCACTCGAAACCATTCTGGGACTGCCGCCGCTTCCGATCTGGATCAGAAAAGAAGCGATGGCGACCCACCTCCGGCTGAGAAATACACCGACGGGTCCAAACTGTCGGAGAAGCAAACCACAGGATCGGGGGTTTACGTGGAAGACCAGGAGGTTCGAAAGAGCTACCCGCTCGGAGAGCAAGCCACGGTCTTTCAGGCAGAGGTGTATGCCATAATAATGGCTTCAACCATGGAAGAAATAAAGAACGGTAGGGAGGCACTAAGGGCGCCCAAGATCAACAACACCCTGGTGGAGGAATGTGCGGATGCACTAGAATCCTTGGGAAAGGGCAAACAAGTGACACTTATGTGGGTACCGGGACATATAGGGGGGGCGGGTAACGAGATGACCGACGAGCTCGCCAGGACCGGGGCAAGCACCCAGTATGTAGGGCCGGAACCACTCCTAGGAACAACCAAGAGGCAATTGCAAAGTCGACTCAATAAATGGGCCAACGATGCCATGACGACCGCTTGGAGAGGAGCAACAGGATGCAGACAGACCAAGGACTTCGTGAAGGGCCCGGACGTAGCCAGACAAAAATGGCTTCTGGGGAGATCGCGAAGGGACGCTGGTCTGCTGACAGGTATCATAACAGGTCACAACGGACTAAGGAAGCACATGACCCGGATCGCGGTGGAGAATGACTCGGCCTGCCGGGCCTGCGGGCGGACGTTATAGCGAACTGCGAGGCATACCAGAGGACGAGATACCAGGTATTCGGTTTCCCGATCCTGGATGAGGAGGACCTGCACACGCTCAAATGGGACAAAATACTGGACTTTGCAAAAAGAACAGTGAAACCAGATGAGCAGACTGCCAGACCAGTGGTGCAGGCTGTGGATTAGGGACTGGCTCGGGGTAGGGCAGAAAGGGCCCAGGGAGGCCTACTTGCCAGGCTTCGCGCCGCCCCTTCTCTACTACTACTACTACTACTAAAATAGCTGATCCGTGACGTCACAATTTCCTCTTTGGTTTAAAATGCAAGCGTAATAATGTAGCGGCTCAAATTGGGTATACAAGTTCCATAAAACAGAAAATTGTGTAGTCAGTTAAAAAAAAAAATAATGTGCGTTTTGACACCCTATATTTTAAAAACAAAGAGTTAAAAAAATAATAATAATAAGACCTTTCAAAAGCAATAAGCACAAAAACAATAAAGAAAAAATAAAGTGCCAATTTTTTGTCCAGGTCTTTCGGCAATTTTTAAAAATTCCATAACATTTCTATGACTGAAAAACAAATATGAAGAAATAAATTCCTAATTTCCGTAAGAGGGGTCGTACAGGGTGTCCCATTTTCGATGGCATTCAATGGGAAACTCCGCTGTTATGAAGATAGAGACATGCGGTTATTGCATTACTTTTTTGAGCTTTAAGAGATGGTATTAACAGATTTATTTTGACCCTTGTAGCTTTAGAGCTTCAGGGGAAAGTTGAAAAATGGTCGGAATTACCAATTGATGATACTCCCTTAATTTAAGAGAATTGGGTTCTGTAAAAACATGTCTGTGACAACCAAAGACGTTTAACCAACCTTTATGGTGACACCCTTATTAGAAAAACACACTGGTCTTGTTTAAATTTTAATACGACGTTTCGTTTCGTAGATACCATCATCAGGAATAAAAAGTTAAATACAGACCAAAATGTTTTACTTCATATTTTAGTTTATTTTTAAGTTTGTTTGACAATAAAATATCATTTTTTATTTTGAAGTTTTGATTTCGAAAAAAATCATCTTCAGTGCAGTTTTTTTTTCTGGTAAGGCCCTGTCCCATTTTAATTTATTTTATTTTGAGACCATTTATATTTAGCTACTATATAGTAGACCTGGACAACCAACATATATTAACATACCGGGTGAACCGAAAAAAACCAGACAAATTTTTTTTGCTACAACTTATTGCCAAAGTTGTGCCAATAAAAAAAAGTATTGATAAGACAAATAATATTTAAATTCAAACTTATTTTTTTATTTAGGTATAAATGTTACTTTTCGACATATGAAACAAAGTATTTAGAAAAAAAATGGGGTGGGTGGTAGGGATTTGATTTTCTCCGCTATCTTGGATTCAAATATGGCGGCAAAGCGCATGTTTTTTTTCAAAAGGCTTATTTGCCTTATCAATAGTTTTTTTTATTGAAATTGGTAGTTATAGCAAAAACAAAATTTGTCGGGTTTTTTCGGTTCACCCGGTATGTTCATGTAATATATCTTCTTTGTCCAGGTCTACTATACAGGGTGATTCACGACGAATGGGACATAGTCAAACCATAGGCACTATGGACTAAGCCCATTCCATATCTGGTAATAAATTTTACCTGGTGACGTTTTAACAGATATACAGGATGAATTATAAAAATATGCTAAAAATGAACAGTTTAATATCTCAAAAACTAAGCAACCAAAAATTATGAAATTTTGCACGCTAATTACGCTATCGAAAATCAATAAACATATTTTTAAAAATTTGGAGTTTCCAGGTCCGCACTTAGTTTTTTTTTTCATTTTTAAATCTCACTTAAAAAGAACACCCTGTAACTTACAATAAATTAATTTTGTCCTTTTCTCCAAAAAGACCACAATTACTAAATAAAAAAGATTAACTCGCAACTTCTTGTTTTATAAATTTGCCCGGTTCCTTTCTGTAACAAAGGGGTTATTTTAATAAAGTTTAAGTATTTTTTTACAAAAAGCAAAAAAAAATCCAGGTTCGGATTTATGATTTTATTTATTTATTATCTTTCGATATCTACATAACTTAACAGCTTCATTTACACACACATCTTCATGTTGTACCGCAAATTATGAAAAAGGATGAACCTTTGTAAAGTTTAAGTATCTTTTTGCACAAAGAAAAAAAAGGGAGCCGATTCCAAAAGAATGCTCTGGAGATTATCTGCTGATTGCACCCCAGATTGATGAATACATTGACCTGATCATTCATTAGGATGCCTGAAGAAGTGTAAAAGCAATTTAAAAAGTAACGGATTTAAAAAAAAATACAATTTTTATTTTTTTTAAGTTAAAAAAAATAATTTGTTTTGTTTTTAAATATTTTAATTTTTTTTGAAAAATAAAAATGATTTCTTGTCTCTTTACTAATGCCCGTGTGCACCACTTCCCCTTACCAACTCCACTTGTTCAAGTGCCGCTTGAACTGAGGGTGACCCTTGAGATTTACTTGGTTTGCAAAAGTTCCGAATAGGTTCCACTTGGAAAAAGTGAGAAAATTATTGGCAACGTGGCAGTTATTTGCATTATTTTGTGTTTTTTATGTCGTGACCATGATTTTTACCTGTCAGCTGTCAAAAAGCAACGTAAAATTTGAGGTTATTTAAAAAAAAACAGATTTGATTGATGATTTATGATTATATGAAGGAAGAGGCAAATAAAACTACTATAATTGGTGCACTATAAAACCTGACCATTTATTATCACACCATCAGATCAACCCAACCTCTTTTTGAGTTTATTCGCAACGAACTTGCGAAAAAAAGGTGAATTATTCGCTTAGCGAAAAAAGTTGGTTTTTAATTTGTTGTGCAAAGTTTTAAAAACATAATTTTTTTTGGGGCATTCTAAATAATAATCATTATTTGAAAAGTCCTTCTTGGTATTCCATTAATTACAAAGTCTAATTCTTCATGTTCTTCGTCATCCCGAAGAAGTTTCATTTTAAGCACAGACCACCAGATCACAGAAAGATTTTAAGGCAACGAAACAATTTTATCAACTCATAAAATTAATGGATTTTGTTTGAAAACATTATTAAAAAATACCTCACATAAGCTAAAAATTCGCCGAAGTAATTCTACGGCTTATCTTAACTACAGCTTAAGTGCCACTTACATGATATTCAACACCCTTGCAAACCAAAACTAAAGCTTAAGCTCGGCTTACATATCAAGCCGAACCCGTGCACACGGGCATAAGATATGTGATGTGTGTATGTCTGAAGTGATGCTGTAATATTATCCCAATGAGCATTTTTGTCTATATAAAAGTTACAGCAAATAATATAAAACCTTCATAAAATAACCAAAAGTTATATTATTTAGTGTTGGTGATAATTTTATAACTCTAATATATCTCTTAAATGAGTAAAAAAGACTTGAAAAACAACTGTTCAACACCAGCTTATAAAAATTTATGGTACATAGTAATGGATAGAAAAACAACATATAGATTTTATAAAACTTCCTTATGAGCCCTCAAGTATAGAGATTATTATAAAAAGGTTTTACAACTGTTCTAACAACACTACATAACAAATTAAAGGTTTTTATGGATTTAGAAATATAGATTTTCCATCTTTCTTCCCTTTGCTTGTTATGTATTATTCTTTTTCTTTTTACAATAAAAAAATTTATAAAAGGGTGTTTAGCAATCTTCTAAAATAAATAAAAATGAAAGTGAGATAAGCTGAAGCAGGAATATGAATATTTATATACTATAGTCAAATAAAAGCTGGTTTTCAAGTCATCCTACTCTAAAAATCAGCTGCGGTCCCATGTGTACTGTATAGTTTTCGAATACACTCACGTAAATTTCATGGGCTCCAAAAATACTTGAGAAAACGGGAAAAAAATATTCGTACGCATTTTTTCATACGCGTTTTTTTCTTTCTGGGACAAATATTGAATTTTGTATGTTGTTCTTAACCCTAACAAGCAATATTTCGATTGAAACATATGTTGAACTAACTAATGTTTTTATTTAGGCCAAAAACCTATTTTTGTAATCCAAAATGGCGAAAATTTCCGACAATTCTATAAAAAAAAACAAAAATAATAACACTGTTTACCTCGACAAACACTATTTTATGACCCTTTTAAAAAATGATGCTACTTGGAATAAAGGGCTGCAGATGGCGCAGTGTTGAACACTGATGGTCCGTTTCTGCGAGCTTAAGATAGTTACCATTGTTCTCTTTTCCTAAATGCATTCCTCGAGAGATCCAGCATACTACACATACCAGGAAAAATACCCGCCTCCACACACTTCAAGCCCGCATAACTGTCAGAGGTAACTATCTCAAGAATATAGTTAGATTGCGGGGTCGAAGGGTGTACAGGCGAGTATTTTCCGGGTTGTTCACATTTGCCGCCGACCAGCAGTATCAGCGTATGCGCTCGACGTTTTACGGTGCGTTTTTGCGACCTTAACACGGTTACTATATTGTTCTCTTTTTCTAAAACGGTTCCCATCTATGCGTTTCTCATTCGTGGGTCCCCCGAATCAAAACACGTATCACGTGGTCTAAGCGAGATTTGCCTATACAAGTTCATGTCGGACCACGTGATGAGTTTTTTGAGTCAGGGTGACTGTGCATGGGAAACGCTGGTGGGAATCGGGTGTAAATTGCATTCGATCCCGATATCTGTCATCGGCAACTATCTCAAGAAGACTTGGATCTCTTATCTCTCTCAGATTGATGTAATTAAAACAAGATAATAATGGTATGGTATCCCGCAAAACCGCGCCTTTTGATGTCGCAAAAACGCTCCTTTTGATTTCGCAAAAACGCTCCTTTTGATGTCACAAAATTAACCTTAAAAAATCTTGTTTGTTTTGTTATTATAATTGCCAAAATAAATTAAAATTGTTTTTTTTTTGTTCTAAAAACAGTTATATTATAATCACTATATAAAGAAATTAATAACAACATTATAGAAAAAATCTTATGGGCAAAAAAGGTTAAAGAATGAGTTCATAAGAATATTACAGACACCAATTTATATAACTATTATGTGTGAGTTCCCAAGTTTTTATAAGTGTCTCTCGAAATATTTTCATTCTTGTCTTATATAAATTTGTTGTTGGTTAATTAAGTTTTATAAGTGGGTTGATAGCAACATTTTAAAAACCAATCTATTATATATCTTTAATTGATAGTTACTTACGGTTTTATAGGTGGGTTGACAGAAAGATTTCAAACACCAATTTATATAACTTTTGTCACTGATGACTTATATTTTTATAAATATGTTGGTGGAAACATTGTTAACACCAATTTATATAACATTTGAACCGATAACTTTAATTTTTATAAAGATGTCCGTGGAAATATTGTTAACGCCAGTTTTATGTTACTTTAGGGTACCATCAATTTAGAGCCTTTAATAAAACAAATATACAAACTTAATTCTTGTGGGAAACTTCTAAATACCCTAGGGTATCAATGGAACCCTCTTTATAATAATTATATAAATATCTGTCACCAGAAGTTTCTGAAAATGCTCATTGGGATGTACCGAAAGATAATAATTAAATAAAATCATAAATGCGGACCTGCATCTTATTTGCTCTTTGTAAAAAAAATACTTAAACTTTATTAAAATAACCCGTTATTATAATTTTTGTGTCAATTTGATGATTTGCAAAGGCACTGGGCAAATTTACACATTTTTTTTTCTTTAGTAATAAGTACTAATCCTAGGCTTTTTGGAGAAAATGAAAAAATTTATTCATGGTAAGTTACAGGGTGTTGTTGTGAAGTGAGATTTAAAAATGATAAAAACACGTTTATTGAACTTCGGGAGTGTAATTAGCGTGGAAAATTTAATAATTTTTGGTTGCATATTTTTTTGAGATATTAAATTGAACACTTTTCGCATATTTTAATAAATCATCCTGTATATCCGTTAAAAACGCCACCAGGTAAATTTTATTACCAGATATGGAATGGGCTTAGTCCACAGTGCCTATGGTTTGACTATGTCCCATTCGTCGTGAATCACCCTGTATAGTAGTTAAATATAAATGATCTAAAAAAAAACAAATGAAGTAAAACATTTTCGTTCGTATTTAACTTTTTGATCCTGACGATGGTATCTGCAAAACGAAACGTCAGATTAAAATTTCGAAAAAAACAGTGTTTTTCTAAAAAGGTTGCCACAGACATGTTTTTACAGAACTCAATTATCTCTTAAATTAAGGGGATATCATCAATTGGTAATTCTGGCCATTTTTCAACTTTCCCCTGTATCTCAAAAACTACAAGGCACACAATAAATCTGTTAACACCATTCTTTAAATCTCAAAAAAGTAAGACAGTAATGCGAAAACCGCATGTCTATCTTCAATAACAACAGAGTTTCCCATCGAATCCCATCGAAAATAGGACACCCTGTACTAGATTCCCTGTATATATGACATTTATTGAAGAAAAAGAGACGCGACAACCCCTTCACGCCACTGAAACTAACATTCAAGTCACCGTCCCCTTCAATTAAAGGAGGCAGTGCATTGGTGTTACACTAAAACGTTTCTACTAGGTTATGAGTTTGCCTCCACAACATACGACCTTATGTAAATGTAGATCGCGCTATATTTAGCAAAAAATAATGAACTATTACACGATCCAAGAAAAAAATAAATAATGAATGTTAATTTATTCTCTACAAAACAAGCACAGGAAATAAATTAAATAAAATGTTGAAATAAATCACCATTTTCGGCCAAGCTAGTATAAAATTAATTTCTAGTGATTTCACCGCATTTTTTAGCTAAGGCCTCTTATAAGTCTTGGATTGTTTTGATTTTGATCCCCCTATAGATTTTCGTCCAATTAATCTATTTCCAAACACGTTTCTCCAATATGTTAGAACCATGTCTGGCCGTGATTTCTTGCAAAAGCATCAATGGCAGCCACTATGTCTTCCTGAAAAAGTTGTAGAAAATTTTGGCCATTAAAGTTGTTTTCAATCCAAAACGGTCCAATTATGTGTTTCCCCATTATTCCTGCCTAACGCTTTCAGGATATTGAGTGTTCGCGGGTACAATTCAATGCTGATATTCTCTAGCCCATAATCGATTATTTTGAACATTTGATTCTCCTTGTTTGGTAAACATACTTCATTCTGTAAAACAAATGTTACCTAACCAATTTGGGTCTGTGTTGCACGTTCCATCACGTCTAAACAGAAATTGTAAGGTATCTCCTGACCGAAGATCTTGACGCTTTTGGTACTTGTAAGATTTGTAACTAAATTTTTTTAAGGTGCGTACTACCGTGGTCTGATTGACGTCATAAATTATTGCTAGTTCCGTGCCACTTTGAGGGCTTTTCTTTAAGAGCATACAAATTTGCATATCCCTTTCTTCATTTCGTATCACGTTTGCAAATATAGAAAAATAATGTAAAAAAATTACTTTCTCTTTAATGTAACGGCGGGCCTTTGCTTGTGTTGGGTTGGATTAGCAAGACACAACCTGGCCCAAGGGGACCCGGAGCTCCCTTCTCTGAATTCCACTTGGGTAATTCTCAACAGGTGCGTCCAAGTCGCGGGGGTGGACCCGACTGAATTAGTCGGTGACTAAATCCTGTTGGGGAACGTCATACCGCACCCCCTTGAAACGCAGCTCTTTGGGGTCGGTGTGCCGGAGATAGGGAGCGCTTAGATAGCCCCCTACCCGAAGTGCTGGGGAGGTGATTTTAGCCGGTTTACTGGTGTGTGAGGGAACTCCAGAAGGACCCTCCCACAACCAGGATGTAACACAAGGAACCGAACACGTACCCAGTGAAACCTCTTAAGATAAGGATCAACAAGGAACTGTTCAAGGACCCAGTAGATCTTCTTCAACACAAGAAGCCCGACAGGGAACTGCACAAGTACCAATTGGACACTCTACAAACGCATCAGGGCCGCCTACGGACGCGGCTGATGTAAACAAATTGGCCATGGAGCTCAAGAAGCTCTAGGTCAAAATCGTGGTCAGCATAGTCGGTCCAACCGAAACAGAGCTGACTGAAGAGCACCTGCTCAAAGTCCTTGCTCCACCTAGGCAGGAATGATGTGAGACCAACAACAGGGCTCCTAACAGGACACTGTTGCCTCAACAAGCACCTAAAGACGCTGGGAATCGCCGGAGACTCAGAGAGTCGATGGTGCATGGAGGACGAAGAATCGTCCTTGCATGTCCTGCTAGAGTGTCCGGCTCTGGCCACGTCAAGAGAGTCGCACCTTGGGAACTATCTGTTGCTCCCAGGCGATGTAAGAAGGTTGCAGCCCAGAAAAATCTGTTCTTTTGCGAAAAAGGCAGGCTTCCGGGGCTAAACCATAGATAGTGGGCGTGCAACGGGCCAAGCAAGATGGCTACGTACATGAGAATTGTCCCGCCAGCACTTCTACATTCATTCATTCATTCAATGTAACAGTGGTGACAGTGACATCGAACATCAACAATTAAAACATTTTTCAAAAGGGGAAAAATTTCGTTCTATAAACAATGCCAGAGTATAATAGAGCACCGATATTTCCATCCTTTTTAATAGGCCTGACTTTAATGGGGTTGTCATGTCTCTCTTTTATCAAAATATATCATACATACAAGGACACTGAAGCTGAGAAATAATAAGTTGTTTAGCTTTCCTAGGAATGGTGAAGGTTTTGAAAACCATAGAAACTATACGTAGTTGTCTTGAACATTGGTTGGTCAGAAATTATGGCGCACTGATGAGTCAAGACGCACCCTGTACGTATCCTTGGGGTACCCTGGGTAAAAGTGGTTCTCTTTTATAGTTGTATTTTTACAGAGGCCGACTAGTGTGTTAGTTAGTAGTACAAACAAGTGGAGGAGGCTGAGTTTTTCTAGTGTAAAAGTTGTGATTTTTATGAGTTTTCGAGACCCTTTATTACCTGAAAACTGATTTACCGATCATAGGTGAGAATAAAATAATAAAATATGAAAAGGAAAAACTTACCGTCTGGATTTTCACCCTGTGCAATTTCGACGAGAACGAGTCATTGACGTAAAACTCGTGGCTCGCCTCGATTTCTTTAGTTTTAGGCGTTTTTATCAGTATCCTTTGCGTGGCTTTGCCCATCGCTAAACTTTGCAAGGCTCGGATCAGATCTCTCTCCGGTATGTCGCTTTCGTTTAAGATCTCTTCGTAGGTGAGTTTGTCATGATTGTTGAAGAGCATTAGAACTACCATCTAAAGGAAAAGAGAAACATTAAGGTACTGGCGCTTTCATCCAACATAATTTAAAAGCACTTTTAACAACTCTGAAGCTGGGATTTCGATCTAGACGAACTTTTCATTTAAGTCGGAATTTTCTGACAGGCAGAGGGACCTGATGTTCGTAAAATTGACTTAGCAAGTTTCAGAAATACAATCTGATGCCATACAGAAGTTAATAAAGACTTGATATTTTGCATATCAGTTAAAAATGTTCATGCTTGCTAAATGTAAGCAATTGAATTTAGAAAGTCACAATACCTTCGTGGTTATCGTTACTTGACAACTTGTCAAAAATAAAGTTTATGCAGATGCAGAATATATTGCTTTATGGGTAAGCATAGAAATAGTAAGGAAAATAAAGCGAAATAATTTGAATCTTAAGGTTGGTATTTTTGCATGCCAACCAAAAACATTGAAACACAAAAATCAGACACTTCACTGGTCAATGTCAATAATGTCAATTGGTCCAACAAACGGCGTGTCAATATATAGTTTTCTTTTAATTGGACGGGCCAGATCAATAATTTTTTAAGATTGACAATTGTACGTCTGGACATTTACCTGATAAGTAGAAACTTGAATAATGTGTTTCCTAGGTCCGCCTCTACTGCTACCGACTAAACTAGTGCTGGAACAGGCACCATCTGATTCTTCCTTCTTGGGGCCATAAAATATCGCATTTAGATCTGCATTTCCTGTTGAAAAAAATTGTTATTTATCACAAAAAATTCAACAAAAAGAAGTAGCTTTGGAAAAAACTTACCTAGCATCTTTTCGGTAAAAACCAAAACAAATTAATAAATGAGCATGCCCTTTCACGCAAATCATAACCTAACATGCCTATATATACAAATTACTTGCCTAATTGAGGTTGTAACGTTAGTTGTCTACCACTATGCTTCGCTAAATAAAACCGCCTAAAATACTCGAACGCCGACAACGGAGCCGCCGGAATATGACATTTGGGAGTGGCAGATTGGGTTGGCCAAAAACCGGTCGTCAGGACTCGCATAAAGAGGTCCACGCCACCTAAAATTAACAAAATTTGGCAAACATTAACATCTAATCCAGACTTACTTTCTGTGTGATGTAAGTTTACACAAAATTCGCATGGTATTTAGAGCAATTTATACAGTAAAGACCCGATAACTACGCATATATATATAGAACAGATTTTTGGTAATTTCACGAAGACCAGTGCAGTAATAAAAATGAAAAAACCCACTTTGAATTTTGATCGGAATCCCTTACATTTTATGCTTCTTTACATTTTTTGAAAACCTTACGCCTATTTTGTTTTTGTTTTATTTAAACGTTCGCTCTTAGCACTGCTATTTGTATCTTGTCTACAGCTTTTCAAAAGCGTTGACTTAAATTTTACCTTCTATTATTAGTTTTAAGAATTTTTCGTTGATGAATTAAACTGAGCTTTTCAACATCTTTTTAGTGGAACATAAAATAATATCCGAGGGCGGACCGATCAAACAAATATACTACTTTTTGTCAGAAGAGATTACAAAGGGCTGGAACAGATGATGGCGAACGATGTCATTGAAACATTAAAATCGCCATGGTCCTCTCCCATTTTATTAGTTAAAAAGACCATTGGGCTTTTGTGTAGATTATAGAAAACTAAACAAAATCAGGAAAAAGGACGGCTATCCAATCCCCTATATCGACAACATCCTGGATAAATTGTGAAATGCCAAATATACAGGGTGTATCTTTAAACGGAACGGTGCTTCTAGCGGGTCAGAATTTGGTTGAACAAAAAAATCCAAAAACACGACAACTGAGATTTTTAATTTCCTTTAATCGTGCCATCTTGGATTTTGTCTATGTCATTTAGTTTACGAGGTATGCAAACAATTCTCTCTTCAGCAATACCATACAGTAGGATCTATCTTTTACGATAATCAAGATATTTTTATCTAAATCTGTATGGAAAACTTCGATATTCATTCAAGTATCCCCCGTAAAAGGGCATAGACAACAATTCCATGCAAGTTTAAATGCCTCTATCTTGGAAACCATAAGAGATAGAGTATTAGTGTGTGGTATTCTCAAAAAGATATTTTTTTTAGAATTTAAAAATGTCAAACTATACAAAATATATTTTTTGCCATACCTCGTAAACAAAACGACATAAAAAAATCCAGAATAGCACGATTAAAGAAAATTAAAAATCTCAGTTGACGTGTTTTTCGATTTTTTTATAAACCAAATTCTAACTCGCTAGAAGCTCCGTTTCGTTTTCGTTATTTCGTCCCTGATTATAAAAAATAAAATCAGCCTACTATTGGCAGGCTCCAATTGCTATTGACAGCAAGGAGATGGCGCTTTCTTATAAATGAGTTTAGGTTGAGCTCTTCTTGACCCATCTCGCTAGCCTACAGTTGATAAACAACAAAGAATCAAACCCAAGCTTTTGACTGCCACTTGATTCAACAAGGCTCTCAGCGCACCCAAAATAGTCAGTAGTCTGATGGAGGAGAGCGCCGAAGCACTGCAAACATTAGCTCAACACACTGATGTGGGTCCCAGGTCATGAGGGAATACCAGGGAACGAGAAAGCGGACGAACTTGCTAGACTAGGGGCCGGAATCGAATACATTGGACCGGAACCTCTTCTGGGAATAACAAGGAAACAGGTACAGAGTGCTCAACAAATGGGCGAACAATGAACGTCCTGGAGGCAAGAGTCAGAGTGCAGACAGTCCAAGCTATTCGTGGGTGGTCCGAATGTAGCAAGAACTAAATGGCACTTAGGCAAGACCCGAAAGCACATTTGACGGCTGACTGGGCACAATCGGCTCAACAAACATCTGACGCTAATGAGAGTACCAAGAGATCCCGTGTGTCCCGCTTGCTGAGCTGAAGTGTGGATTAACCACGATAGAGGAAGAAGAGCTGTAGTCGCTCAAATGGGCCGATATACTGAACTTCGTACTACTACTACTACTACTGGATTCAACACCTCTTGCAGAAGTCTACAAAAAAAATTGTATTTTGCATCAATGGGTCCGTGGCAAGCTAAAATAACTCTTTACCAAACGGAAATTTTTCCAAAATATTAAAAAACTACGGAAATACGGCACCAGCCAGTTGCTCTTTTCAATAAATAAAACACAAAGTAGGTGTGAAAAAAAAATATATACCTGCATACCTACTACTTTCCAAAAAATTGTGTGGATTTTATAAGTGCGGTAGTTGTTACTAATTGTTAAAAAATCTGATTATTATATATTTCTTGTGGGCTGGATTCTTACCACATAAAATTTTTGTTTCATGCAATAAAGCTAACTGCACACTAGTAATCGGAAAGATGAATTAACTTGCTTTAAAAAAAAATAATTTCATTTGTGCATTAAAATTACAAATTTTTCTTTTAAGCCAAAACTACAATCGGATATTGTCATAATTTGCAAGAATCAAATTCGATAATTTTAATGCACTTATGCAGATAGCCCCGGTAGAGATAATTGGATGGTAAATACTGCCCGGCAATGAAAATATAATGTATGATAAGTTTCGATTTTACGCTCGAATGATATTTTTGCTTGTTCAATAGCTGCTGTAACTTTTCCACAAAGTGATCAACAAGATTTATAAGGTTAAGGCTTTTACAAAACAAAATCACGTATAAGGTACTTACATAACGCATAGCAGTTTATCAGGGCCGGTTGCAGTGCGTTCCTCCGCACGTGGCAGCAAATACAAAGAGGCGGCAAAAAGCGCATGATTTTTTTTTAAATATTTTTTTCTTAAAAGAATTGTCTTGTCTGGCCACGCAAAGCCGACTACCCCCGTGAAACGTCAAACATATATATTGTCTTCTATTAATATTATAATTGCTTAACACTGGCAACACTCGCAACGCGGCCGTCGCCGAAGACTATGAACCAATCCTCAACACCAATACTGTCACCAACATCTCATCCCAACCCAACACAATACCAGCAGTCCACAACATCACAGCCATTGAATCTACAAACATCGGTGAAAGAGATAAGAGTAAAAGCAGAGGAATTTAAATGGAAGATCAGAACAAGTTTAGATAACAAACCCAAATTGGAGAAAAATCTAACACCGCAAGAAGAATCAGCTTTCAAGGATCTTAAATCAGATCATTCGATCAAAATTATTCCAGCAGACAAAGGACATGCAACTGTAGTAATGGACGCCACTACATACGACCAGAAAATTGAAGAGGCTCTACAAAAAGGAACCCAACCACCGCCATAGAAAGAAAAATCTATCACTCTCTACCAGTTTTCGCAATTTTCCGACTTATAACCTTGCTAAATATTTGTACACGAACGTACCACTATAAAATCATCGATCAGAAGCTATTTAAGGACAACCACCTCTCTGATAGAACCAATCTACTTTGTTGAAAAGCTGTCTGCAGAATTCTTACTTCCAGGAAAAGGACAGATATTTTCGACAGGAAGATGGTCTACCCATGGGATCTCCACTTTCGCCGGTATTGGCCAACATCTTTATGGAATCTTCTGAAGAAACTATGGCCAAGATACATGGACGACATATTTATCATCTGGAAAAAGGACAACAATACACTAGAACAATTCTTCCATCATTTCAACAGCATAAGAAACTGCATCCTATTAACTCTGGAAAAAGAAGAAAATTGTCAGCCGACTACAACCAGTTCCGTATATCGCAAACCAACACATACAGGATAATATCTAAACTTCAAATCAGAACAATCCACATCAACCAAACTAGGAATTTCAAAATCTCTTATCGATCGAGCCACCTACATCTGCAATACAGAAGAATCTTTAAATAAAGAAAATACAAAAATTCGATCCGATCCGCGAAGGAACGGTTTCTCCAACTACACGATCAATAAAACACAAAGGACGACAAGACGTAAATACATACATCAAAGCAAAGACGTTTACCTAAAATAGACCCATCAAGTCATTCATAAATTGCTTTGAAACGCGATCAGTCGTTAGATTTAGGGAAAACCATTTTCAGTTCCACTGGCAACGCTGCACCAGATATGCTCCTTCTCACACATGCTCCAACCACCTTACGTTTAGCAGCCACGGATGTAAAAAAGAAAGGGATTGATAATACCCTTGTGGGAAAATCACTGCGGTGTGTCTTCCGCCATTTTCGCCGCCATGTTGTGGAGTTTTAGGTTGGCGACATTGGTTCCTTAATTTTAAATAGTAATGTGGGAACACTGACTATCAACAGTGTCAAAAAATGACGTTTCTAGAAAGGTTATTTTTGTTGTTGTGTTTTAATACAAAAACAAAAAAGTTAAGAACCAAGCAATAAAAACCATTTAAAAGACAGACAAATGCTTGAACGGCTACGCCATGCTCTCATTTTGTCTGGGGAATGTGCAAGTTTTGAGCATATAAATTAAAACATGGAAACATTACCCCCAATTTATAAACTCAAAGGGTACTGTCAACCATTGCTGCTGGCGCTCCCGCTCAGGATAAACCTTCATTAATTGATCTCTGAATCTGAAACAGGAACTAAAACGTTTAGGGACAGATATGCGCCAACAGTTTATAAATCCGAGGTTGTTATAGGCCTAGAAGACAAGAAAAATAAATGAATAGAGGGAGATACGAAGTTTGATAATAGCATATATGGATCAGCTGAAAACCAGAGCGATGGCAAGCGATCACAAAAAAGTACATCTTTGGCACATCGACTTTTACAAAATTAGAAAAATACTTCATGAGTTTTAAAAAGAACATTAAAAAAATTAATTTTAATATTTATTTTATCAGTATATTTTTTTTTTTTTCTTGTTGTCATTTCCATGTGTTTGTGACTTTCTATATGTAATTTTAAGTAAGTAGTTTAAGATTTCATTGTCAATTTTTGTGATATTGTAGCCAGTATTTTTTTGAGATTTTAAGACCAGTAAAATTATAAGATGTTTTACCAGTTTAATAGAAATAAAGAAAAATCAATATTTATTTTTTAATTTTTATTAACAAAACCTTAATGTTAACATTGTTTAATATCTAAATGACATTTTAAAGACATTCTTAGTTTAAATTTACCTTAATATTAATTTTTAACACTAAATTTTGACGCTTATTTATTCAATTGTGATGTGAATGTTTTTTATTAACAATTTTTGTAATAAAAGTTTTCTGATTCTGAAGAACTCGGCAGAAAAAGTTATTACTAAGATATCCTTAAGTTTTGGTAAGTTTTCAGCATTTGAATTTTTTTTTTGTAGATTCGTTTTTTAAGGATGATGCACTTTCCTTATGGAAACTGGCTTTCTGTGTGATTTTGCTTATCTTGATAAAAATCTATTATTGCCCCATAGCAACAAATAACAAAAATGGCTAAAAATGTTACAAAAGTTTTTGTTTTGAAGCATGTTTGTTAAATACTAAGTGGCAACATAACAATTGAAATTTGCCTTTTGTCAAAAGTCATTTCTTGGTCATATGAATTTAATATTTTTTATGTTTGTGATGCCAGTGCGCAACCTATATTTTTCTGCTACTTATTCTCAGACTACAATTTGGTTCATAAATATTATTTACATTTTCACAAAAAGTGCAAAAAACTGATTTTAGGGAAAAGCCAGAATACCAAAATGTCTAACTTTGAACTCAGTATCTCAAAAACCACATACTAGATCACTCTGGAGCAATGATAGATTTTTTATAAGAACAATGAAACCTACAACATATGCAGTTTTGAGCAAAATCCCACATCCTTTATAAAAGATAGAGCTACAAAAAAAATGTTGAATGCTGAAAACTTACCAAAACTCAAGGATATCTTAGTAATAACTTGTTGGTATGGTCGACACAATTGTTAGTTAATAGGTTTTTGCGCCAAGGTCTTAAAATATTGTAAAACTCCATGCTCGCCTCCATGTGCGAAAGATGAACTTTTTTTGTCATCGCTAAATATTGCTTGACTTGCCATGGCTCTGGCTTTCAGCTGAGCCATATATGCTATTATCAAAGTCGGTATCTCCCTCTATTAATTTATTTTTTATTACTGTATCACGTTGGTGCATCTGTTCTTAGCTGTTTTAGTCCCTGTGCGGATTCAGATCAACGTAATCAAGGTGTATCTTCAGCGGGAGCGCCAGCAGCAATGGTTGAACCGAGCGTTTATCACAATTTATAACGTGTGGCTTAACAGTGCCCTTTGAGTTTATAAATTAGGGGGCAATGTTTCCATATTGTGATTTATTTGTTCGAAACCTGCACATACTCCAGACCAAATGAGAGAGATAAATGGCGTGAACGTTGGAGCATTTGTTTATGACTTGTTTCTTTACTTTATTGTTTTTGTATTAAAAAACTACAACAAAAATAACCTTTCAAAAAAAATGTCAATTTCAATCATATTTTGACACTGTTGACAGTCAGTGTTCCCACAGTACTATTTCAAATTAAGGAAACCAATGTCGCCAACCCAAATCTCCACAACATGGCGGCGAAAATGGCTGAAGACACGCGGCAGTGATTTTCATGAAAATTTCCCATAGGTATTAGCAATCCAAGGTTTCTACATCCGTGTTAGCAGCGGCCAGACGCGGCTCGTTATTTATAAATGTAAAAAGGTTTGGTCGTTATTTTCAGACTTGTCAAATTTTTTTGGAAATACAATCTTTAATTTTTTTATACTTAATAATTGATACCGAGGGTATGGAGAGGTATATTTTTCATTGTGAAAATATTTATGTAAAGATATAGCATAGAAAACTTTAATTTTTTAAATGTTCTCCAGATAGTTATCTGCCTAATTAGTGCGGAAAGTGATACTTTTACGCACGGGATGAGTTCGGGCGGGAAAGACACTTCCGCAAGGGTTAGGTACAATTTTTTTTCTACGAGTGTTTATGATGACTTTCTTAATTAAAAAGTAGTTTTTAGAACACACATTTCAAAAATTTCATCCATAAAGTACCATTTAAAAAAAATTGCGTGCGTTAAACGTTTTTTCACGCACGCTATGACAGTTTTTTATGAACGCCGTGCTTATTTTTTTACGCACGACGTGTGGGAAGTTGATTTTTCCACATTAAAATTGATATGTACAGTAGACTTTTTCACACGCATTTGCGAAGTAGTTTCTTAACCTATTTAATGTCAAGTGACCTGCAAAACTTTATTAAAAAATTAGAATAGGTAAAAGTATTTTTTTAGCATGGCGTGAATTTTAAGTCTAATTGGAGTTTTTAGATGCATTTATGAACTAGATTAAATTAAAAATGGACACAAAATTATTTTTTGGTTTTAATTTTAAAAATACCAAATATATATAACCTTAGGCAGAAGCCTTTTATGCAAGTAGGAAATTGTTTTACTAAAAACGTGTCAAAAGTGCCTTTTTCGCCCTTAACGGCCATAATGTGCAGAAAAGTATCACTTTCCGCACTGTTTAGGCAAATTACCAAAAAACCAATGTGGAAAAAATAAGCAAATTCGACTAAAAATAGTGGTGTTTCGAAAAAGCATGATACCTATATTATAGGTAATATATGATGCTTTTTCGTTGTGTAAAAAAAATCGAATTTATACACTCTACTATAATTTTAATTTAATACATATAAAAGGATCTTTACATTTTTAATAAATACAAAAAAATCTTATGTGGAGTATCTACCTATGTAAATATTATAAATAAAAAGTTGTAACAAACATACATTCTTTATTCTGTGTTTGACATAATAATGTTTTAAAAATTTATATTTATACCGGGAAGGCTTGTACTATTTATAAACAAATCTAAGCAGAAAAAATAAGCTGACTACAGATAGTATCAAAACTGTGAATGTAGTTATAAATATCATACGCACCTCTTACATTTTTTTGCTACTCATATAGGGTATTTAAAAATGTCGCAGCTGGGGTTGGTTCATTATACCAAATATAGTGTAACTAATTATAAGTGCTTACCATATTGTTTTTATCACAAATTCGCAAAAATATCCCAAAAAAACTTATTTCTTTCCTTTATTTATTAATTACATTTTGTATTTATTGCAACACTAGTTGCACGCCTATGGCGGCCTATCACAAGATGGCGTCGCAAAAACATATGATAACAAACCTGTGAAATGTTTGGTTTTCACCTGCAATCTCCAGTTTTCGTCACACTACGCACTTTGACACATCAGTTTTGCCAAAAACACTTAAAAATCTATTGAAAAAATATTAAAAAACTCTTGATTAATCTGTAAAATATACCAAAACCTCGATTATGCTAAAGCACAAACACAAACACGTTTATATGGCTGTCCCATATCCCATGTTCAAGTACCATAACATGTACATCCACATTATAAATTCTTTATTGATTTAAAATTATGAAGATTCAAGGAAATTTAAATGCAATTATATAATATTCCTAATTTTTTTTATATATTTCAATAATAATAAGGTGTTTCTCCATGTTTAAAAAAAACAAATAGGAAAATTTGCATAATTGCATGTAAATGATACAAGTTAAAAAAAATTATATGTTTTTAAAAACGTTACGAGTAAAGATACAACTTTCAGCGCAATCTGGCATTGTCGCCAAATTGTTTACCTTATGTCTGATCGCAACTGTGGTAAAGATAATGTCTCTATATAAGTTATACCTTTATGCATCAAAGGAATCTCAGAAAATATAAGAAGAATAGGCAACCAATACCATCTTCGGACTGTCTTCAAAACGACCACAAAAATAAGAAGTCAACTAAAAAAAACTAAACCGTATTGCTACAACACCAAGAACTGCATCTACCAAGTACCATGCGAGGGTGGGGATATCTACATATCAATTAGTTAAAATTCTTTGCCATGCGTTATGTGACCTTATGAAAGTTTCTATGTGAAAGTTTTTACCTCTAAAATTTTGCAAAAATCGATTATCAATAGATACCAATTTTCCATTGTAAGGCAGAATGTTGAGCCAAATTGTCAAAATTTAATGAAACCCATTTGTGTACGTAATTACGGAAAAATATACTTTTTTTTTACCTAAATTGGCATCAGTTTTTGTCACGTGCTCTTTGAATTCTTCCATTATCGTGTTGGAAACGGTAATATCTTTGAACATGCCTTCTAATTTTGAGGTAAACTGACAACCGCACTCGGTTTTGAGCTTGGAAATCATATTTTTTTCCCAATCGTCGCTCACCGATTTGTTCAGCAGCAACCTTTTGGCTAAATGCTGTTTGTAGTAGCGCTCGAATACATCTTTTTCCTGAAGGAATCTAAACATTACCTAAAACAATAAAATTATGGTTAATTTGCACAATTTATCGAAAATAAAGGTTTGAATTGAAATTATTTAAAATGAATAATATACCATTGATTTGTCCAACACAAGTTCAATGTCTTGCTCAGACATCCCTTTCACTCCTTTTTTCAATTTGTCATCGATAAAGAGTGACAAATATTCGGGACTCTTCGGATTTAAATTGAGGAAATATTCAAAATCTGTGGCTATCATCTGCTTGAATATTTTATCTTTGTTAAACGAATTGTTTAGAAAATGATCAAAACCATCTTTGAGATCCAGTAGAGATTGAACGAAGGTTATGGCGTTTATTCCTCCTTGGTGCTCTTCTTCCTACATAAAAAAAAATTTAAAGCACATACTTCTTTCATAGTTAATTTTCTGTCTGTAAGAAATAAAACAACAAAGTACATAAAATGGCGCCAAAAAACGATTGCACTTTTTGAATACGAACTCTTTTCTGACTTTAAAACTGTATTCATCCAAATCCCAGCTGACCATCTTCTTGAAGTTTTGCGCAGTTTTTATTTATGAAAAGTTATGTTTTACTGATTTTGGTTAAATTTAATATATTATTGGTGTGACCAAAATACACAATTATTTTAAATTAACTCTGTGTTTCGGGCCATTGTCTATATTTTATAATTTATTTATACACGATGTTTCGATCAGTACAATCTCTGATCGTCTTCAGTTTGCACCTGAAGACGATCAGAGATTGTACTGATCGAAACGTCTTGTATAAATAAAATATAGACAATGGAAGTCCGAAACACATCATTGTCTCATCAAACACACAATTTTTTATTCGGAGTAGACTATTTTAAATGTGCAGAGTAAAATTTTACCAAAAGAGAAAACTTTTGGATTTTTGGCTTACTCTACTAGTTTTACCACTAAGTGGTTTCGAAGCTCGTCCATCAACCTAGGGTTCTTTCACTACAACAAATTCATTGTAATCCGGCTTGGGTACCGGCGTAGATAGTAAAAAACAAACTTTACAAATAAGTACACTCAGTGGCGGTCACAGTGGAGCGTGGGGGGGGGGGGGTAGGGAGTGGTGTGATCCCCCTCACCGCTAATCCAACTCATCTTTTCGTTAAATAGTTCACCAATACATGAAAAATATCATTTCTGGCTTAAATTTCAAAAATGCTACCTGCGGCGCTCAGTCATTGATTGTTAAAATTCTTTTAAAATTTTCAGCAATTTTTGTCATAAGCACTCAAGAAGTGTTAAAAATGGCGGTTTTGAGTTTCTCAAAATTTTCGTCTGCGGTGCATTTTTTTGCATGGGATAACACTACCGCCCTAATTCAAAATGCAGTAAGTCAGTTTTTGATGATTTTAATATTTTTGTTCTTTATCCCTTGGCGCGAAAAAATATATTTTTTTACATTTGTTTTTTCGAAAAACGAAAAAAAAATGCAGTAATGGTCATTACTAAGATGAAATGCACCATAGTAATCTTAACTGCATAATTATTATTATTATTATTTAAATAGTATTACGTCTTTACTTGCTAAGAATGCACGCAGTAAAAATGCCTTGCTAAAACAAAATACAGTCTGGTTTTGCTAACTCTGGCTCTATAAAGGTATAAAAACTGAAATTATTTTATGAAAAAAATTAATAAATACCCAGATTAAAATGAGAAGATATAATATTTTACCAACTCCGACCGTAAAAATTGCATAAGAGCATTTAAATATATTTTTTTTTTAATAGACCGTCCTTTTTTTTGGTACAAAGCATATTAACCAAAATGATATAGTTAACGACAAAATATAAGAGAATCAGTTTATAAACAAATTATGTCAAATACTATATCAAAACCTACTAGAACGAAGCGCAGTAACTCACAAGTTTACCGCGGATTTTATAGGACTGATGACGTAAAAGAAAAACTAAGTCAAAACCTTTGGTTAAAATAAACTAGAAGATGCACTCCATATATTGAAGGCAAATTTTCCAAATCAGTAACCCAATCTAAGGAAATTGCTGAGGAACAGTTATGGCAACGTTGTAGAGTAATGTGTCTGTTTCATACAGATGTGTTGTTTACCCGTGAAAAGACTTCCGGCGACTTTTCGGCACTTTTTTCACCTAACGCACACTTTTTATGCATTTTTAGTCTTAAAACAAAAATATAAAAAAACAATTGCAAAAAACTAAAAAAAAAACCCGACGGATCGGTCGGACCTAAGATGGCAATACGTGCCTCGACAAATCAATAACCTTTTTGCCTTGGTTGTCAGATTGTAGGGAGTAAATGTGTTAATCCTGATTTCAATAATTGTTTCTCAAAGAAAACAAAACATTATGTTAATTAAACTTCCTTATGCATTTTAAATTGAACTTTATTAGAATAATGTATGGTATTTACGATACCTATTGCAATATTACGTAATTATAGTAAATAAAATAAGGGATAATTATGGAAACTCGACAACCACGGTCTAAATTTCTGGAATTTGAGCCTAGATGTGTGCTTTTTCTAATGTTTTTTATGCGCTTTCTAGTTTATTTTAATTTCTTTGGTCAAAACGCCGTAATAGCGATTATTTATTAATTAAGAAACAAGTTTAAATAAAATAAATAAAAACAAGTATTTCAGTTAGTTTTTTATACCAATACCGAAAAAAAACACACCAAGTGTTTTAAACCAAAGAACCAACCTCAAACAGTTTTTGATCTTTTTTTTCAAAACTGCCATTTTGGAAGTTCCTGCATTTTGAATTAGGATGGTAAAACAAATTCCATGACTTTTCCCGGTTTTCCAGTTCCGTACGAACCCTCGGAGGTAAAAATTGAAAAAAAAAATATTCACACCAACCTGAACTAGCGCTTTTCCTTGTTCCCTGAGGTAGTGACTGACACAATCCGACATAGTTTTCAAACCATCAGTGACGCGACCGAAAATTTTATACATACAAGCCAGGTCGTCCGTCTTTTGATGTTTCAACATGTGAACGACACCCGAGTTTTCCATTTCAACTAAAAATTGTGGAGAATGTAGCTCTGTGCTTATGTGGGTCAACAGTTTTCGAAACATTATTCCTTGAATAAAGCATATTAGGGACTTATCGGTACATTACAGGCTGGCTTTAATAAAGTTGAGGCTAGTTTTGACAGTTCCGCACGAATTTTACATATCAACCATCTACGAGGCGGCGCTCTTCTACGCTCGGACATAGCTTTCTTCTTGCGCGGTACTAGGGACTTATCAGACATTACAGACTGACAGTTCCACACAAAGGTAAACAATTAGTACATATTTTTAGGCACTTACACATCTGTTATGGGACGGCGTGGCGCAGCGCTCTTCTTGATTGCTGGGGCTATCCAAAACCTACGTTTGGACTATCCAGCCAGAGCTTTTTTGATCGCGGCGCTGTCAAAATAATGTTGACTTAACATAATTGTAATATATTTTAATTTCCCGCGCAGTTGCGCGGAAGTGCACCCGAAATATGTCAAGGTCAAGGACGACCTCTTTGTTCCTGGTTTACCGATGGGCATGTTTCCTAATGGTAGAAGCTTCTCCATTTCGTAGATATCCCGCTAAAACTGTAAGTAATATTGCCTTAATTACTCGACACTTCACTGGCGACGAGGATGGAATGGCCAAACAAAAATAAAGAAGATGAAGAACGTAGTTATTTCAATAAGAGAAGAATTTTTTGAAGAAAATGGTTGCTTGATGTATGGATATAGAGTAACAATCCCAGAAGTATTAAGAGAGGAAATGTTAAGAGAATTGCATAACCCTAGTCATCTGGGTATAGTGAAGACCAAGATCTTACTTATAGTAGCCAAACATAGATCAGGACATTGAGTCTAAGATAAAAAGATGTTTGGCATGTCTAAAAAACAAAGACAATCCCCCAAAGACATGTTTTTCCTGGATGCCAGCAAGCAGACCATATGAACGGATTCACGTAGATTTTCTGGAGATGTCCAGAGGGCAAACTTTCTTCATTATTACTGATGCTTACAGTAAATGGCCAGAAGTTCACATGGTAAAAACGTTAACAAGCAAAGAAACAGAGAGAAAATTCCGTGAGACATTTGCTACTTTTGGTTTACCCGATGTTTTATGCTCGGATAACGGTTCAAGTTTAGTCTCAGCAGAATTGGAGCTATTTTTGTCCGGAAATGGCATCAAGCACATCACCATCCCCCCATATAATAGCCAGAGTAATGGGCAAGCTGAAAATTAAGTTCGTACATTTAAACAAAAGATGAAATGTGCTATGGAAGATGCCGACCAAGAATGCCAAGAGCCAAATAAAACACAAAAAAATGCAATAAGAAATTACAAGAAAACCAACTAAAGCAAACTAATACAAAAAGAAGTGAGATTTTTAAGGAGGGAGAGAATGTGATGGTGAGAGACTACAGGCTAAGAAATAAGCAGAATTGGACAGAAGCATGGACAAAAAATAGAATTGGCTGTGGCGTGTATCTATGCGAATTACCCACAGGACAAATGTGGAAAAGACATTTGAACCAGATTAACAGGAGATTTACAGAAATCCCTGTGCAGAAACAAGATACCGCAGAATACAAAATCTCTGAAAGGAAAGTTCAAAGAATTGGACGTTTCATTGAAGAAAAAGAAAGAACAACAGCTGAAGCAACAGCCCAAGAAAAAGATGTCATACAAGGGCGAAATATTGATGTTTCACAAAACAGTGAAAACTCGCCGCAGAAACGTCAGAACACAGTGGTGGAAATCCACACCCCACCAGTTGATGAGAATCCAAGTTCTAGCCAAAGTCAACACACCAATAAAAATATCACAAAACAAACAACTCCACCAAGCATAGATTTAAAGGCAAAAAAATATGTTGCTGCGATCATGTCAAGCTCAGGCTCAGGTGTGGCTAGTGACAGGATTGAGTCTCACAAGGATAGCTCAAGTAAAGAGACTTCTACCCGTTTCCCCAAGAGAATGTCAAGAAATCAAAATTCAAAATATACAATAGAATTTGACTAAAAAAATAAATATACAGTTATAGTTTTGTCACATTTAATGTTAGTGTAAATTGTAATTGTTTGTCATATACAAATATGTGTATAATATGTGTGTAAAGTGAGAAAAACATAAATAAGTTATATAAATGTACATGTAATGCAAAAGGCGCTACAGAGAAGTTCAAGTGAAAAAATCATCTTAATTGTGGAGGGATGTAATATATTTGAATTTCCCGCGCAGTTGCGCGGAAGTGCGCTCGAAACATGTCGAGGTCAAGGACGACCTCTTTGTTCTCGGTTTACCGATTGGCGGTCTACCGATGGTAGAAGATTCTCCATTTCGTGGATATCCCGCTAAAACTGTAAGTAATATTGCCTTAATTACTCGATACTTCAATAATGTTTGTGCCTACCTTTAATAAAGGACGGCATTAACTTTAATTTATCAACCTTATGGATGGCACAATATGAGCATGTTTAGATGACATGTTTATATGACAAAAATGTCAGAAACATTTTAACCTTCGTGCGGAACTGTCAAAAATAGTGCCAACTTTATTTAAGTCAGGCTATGCCGACTTTATGTACCGATAAAGGACGAAATTAACTTTAATTATGTCAACTTTATAGGTTTGAAGGTGGTAGACAATGTTGAACTTGAGAGTAAACTAGAGTTTCAAACTTCCATGTCTTTATTTTTACTTTTCAAACGTTTCAAATGCTGAAATCGTCATCAGGTGAATACTAATTCAAGCGGAAATTTAAAGAAACAAGCATCACCATCAAGGATATTTATTCGAAACATTGTAAAAAAATAAAAATAAAGACAATGAAAGTTCGAAACTCTGGTTTACTCTCAACTTTATAGGTGGCACGGTGTTTAGATGACAAAAAATGTACGCTAATTGCAAAAAGAAAACTTTAAACAGGAGTTCCAAATAAAAAAATTATGTACTGGAATATGTCAGGGGTAATCATTGATGAGAAACTTGGTAATTTCAAAGATTAATTACAGTAATAATCACTTCAGTAGGTGGTCAAAATTTATTAGTCTTCAGTACCTTGGTTCTTCCTCACTTCGCTTATTATGCTACAATTTTATATTTGTTGCAAAAAAACGAACTAAATTGTTTTCTGAAGTCGCAAAATAGAGCGATCCAATAAAAGATATGCTGAAACAATTACAGTAATTGCCAGTTAAAGACTTTTTTAGATTTAATTTCCTGGTTTTTATTTTCAAAATGAAGGTTGGAGATGCACCTTCTTATTTAAGAAGCAAATTGACCATTAATAATGACGTACATATACAAAATTTCCACATACCCTGAAGAAGCAAGAAATCTGAAGCAAACTGTCTTTTTTAGGGGTCTAGATAATTTTAATAAATTACCAACCAATATTAAAAGTTGTTCTTCATTAGATACGTTCAAACAAAAACTATAGAGTGTTTCTGTTGAGAAATTGTTCTATTTGTGAAGAATAATAATTACCCTAAAATTACTTTATAGATAGATAGATAGATTACTTTATAGATTATTTCTTATGTTATCAATATTTTAAGATTCTACATTCCAAGTGTTTTTATTATTCTTTTTTAACTTATTTACCTATTATTGGTTTTGTATAATTTAACTATTGTGCTTTTCAGATTTTGTTTCTGTATTATATTTTGTGATATGCCTAACCATTTTAGATCCTATTTGCTGTGTTTTTACTATACTTTAAAAAAATAATATATGTAATGTCTTATTTTGTCTGTTATTTAACAATGCTATTTTTGATGGTTGAATTAGATTTTTAAACAATTGTAATCTTAATGAAGATACTATTTGTGTTTTATATTTTTGTCAGAGACACAGGACTAATTTATGTTCCTTTTTAATTTGTTATGTTTATATCTATATTTTAAATTGTAACTATTTTGTAACTAGCACTTTCTTGCTAAATAAAGGAATAATAACAATGTCAGAAACATTTTAACTTTGTGCGAAACTCTCAAAAATAGTGCCGAGTTTATTAATGTCAGGCTATGCCGAGTTTATGTACCGATAAGTCTCTATTATATTTAAAAATGAACCTACCTATAGTTTTCATATGTTTGGTGATGAGTTCCTCCTCTACTACTTTGACTATACGAGGTTCTGTGGACTGGTCCAAATAGTGTTTAGCTCTATCAGATTCCTCATTTATTCTAGCTTCCACCTGTCAAAAAAGAACAATATAACTTGCCAATAAAAATCACTAAAGATCGGTTCAATTCAGGGTAAAAATTCGTACACAGGAGAAAAGAAGTGTGAGGCGATGATAAGGTAAGGTAAGGTTAGGTTTACGACGTTATAAAGAATCAGCAGGGGAATATCGCCTTGAATTTTCGAACGAAGGTTAGTTATAGTTGGATTAGTTTTAGGGATATGGGACGTAAATAATACGACATTTTAAGTGCAACTGATTCGAAATTTATGTTTAATCTCCTTGCAGGTGCTAAAGCATAAGCACAGGTATAAAAAAGATCAAGTGATACTTTTAATATGCAACATAAAGTACACTTTTTAGGAAAATACATTTTTAGGGCTAAATAGCTATTGCTCAGTCGCAAGTATGTAATCACCTTCTAGTTTTTGCACGTGTATGCCGTCATTTACCTTTTTAATATACACAGAAGCACTATTTTCCGCCAAAAACTTTTGACTTTCTACTCGATAAAATTCGGCAGATTGTTGTAAGAACGGCCGTTCGAAATCTTCCTCGTAAACCGTTCGAGAATTGATGCCCAACACCATGAGCATTTGACAGGCGTTTTTTATCGAAATTCTGTCAACCTTTTCGCCCTTCCTTTCCCTCATTACCATGTCGAGTAGGGTGTCTCTAAGGTGGTCCCGAATGCCTCCTAAAAGTTAAATCAAAAATGTGTGCAAAAAAGGTCCTTTAAAGTAGGGATCTATAAACTCCTTTGTTTCCAAGATATTCGATTACTATAAAAAAATGTCCAATCAGTTTTTTTTTAACCGACAGTTTAAGAACATATACAGAGTATTAAAAAAACATCTACCATGGTTAAAAAATACATTTTTATTTTTATAAAAAATCCTTAAAATTTGTAAAAATAACAACATACAGGGTATCCCAAAAGTTCCAGTCCACCCTAATATCTTCAAAACCACAAGACGCAGGGAAGTAAAATTTCACAAAATTAGATGGTCTACAAAAAAAGTATCTTTTGGGATGCTAATCAACGGACCCGTCATTAAGGAGGCGGAGCTAGGGCGGCGACGATACTTTTTTTCAATGAGACACCCTACATATTTTGAAAAATTGAAATAGAGCTTTTCCTTCTGTTTTCAAAAACATCTAATAGGTTCCTTTTTCCTCTAACGGTTTTTAAATAAAACGGGAAAATTATCTCCATAAGACCAATGAATTAAACAAGAAAACTTTGTGTAAATCATTGCTCTTGTTTAAGTTTTTCTCATTTTATGTAAAACCCGTTAAAGAAAAAGGTAACATATTAGTTATTTTTGGAAACATAATGAAAAGCTCTATTCAAATTTTAGAAAATATACAAGGTATCTCATTTAAAAAAATATTGTTTCCGCCCTAGCTCCGCCTCCTGAATAAATGATAAAAAGATACTTTTTTGTAAACCATCTAACTGTGTGCAATTTTACTTCTTTGTCTCTTTTGGTTCTGGAGATATTAGGGTGGACACCTTGTATGTTCATGTTATGTATTCCGGGTCCCTTCTTTAATACTAGAAAAACATTCAAAATCTTTTACTTAAAAATACTAGTAGTCAGGCAAGAAACCCCAAAATAGAGCAATTCCATTGAAGAAACACTGCTTCCGGATTCCCATCAATTTCTGATTTGAACTGACATTTGCAGGTAAGCCTTTTAAAAAATTTTTAAAATTTGAATAGGATATTTAAAATGTCTAAAAAAGAATCCTGCAAACTCCATTTCAGAAATAACAAAATACATACAATATATAACCTCTATATCCTGAAAAGTATCAAGTTTGTATTAAACAACCCAGACCTATTTGAAAATCAGAGAGCTACTCATGAATACAATACAAGGAACAAAAACAATCTTAAAACAGAAGTACTACAATACACTTATCTTCACAAGAATATTACCTTTAATATAGTAAAAATCTGGAACTCTTTACCTCTAGAATTCAGACAAAAAGACAAAAAAAAATAGAAAAACTGCTGAAAACATTCACAGACAAGAAATCATACTATAGCACCCAAGAATTTTTTGCTGACAAAACAAAAAATGAACTTATTACTTCATAACATAATTTTATTTAAATTTAATAAACAAAAATAATAAGAAAAAAAAATTGGAAAAATAAGAAAATATATAAATATATAACACACATACTATTTATAATAATTGAAACTGTATGTGATATACACCTATTGTGCTTTGTAATTTATTTCTATGTTTTACTTATCTTTGAGTTAGATACTATTAGATTAAAAATTGACAAGTTCCTATTCTGGTATTATGTATATTTTAATATTATACTGTAACAGAACAAGTAATATATACATTTACATTACAAATGAAAGTGGCTTTTTTCCTTACCGTGACTTTGTTCCACAAGTATTGAACTAAAATAACTTAAGTTGCTAACAAAAAAGTTAAAGGGTGTTTCTCTGGTTAGGGTATTATTTACCAGGTAAAAAAATTTTACATTATATACATAAAATATCCCTACATATTAACACCACTTAAACAGCAAAACGTCGTTTTTTATAAGAAAAATTATTTTTCCTAAAAGTGTGTGTGGGGGGGGGATGATCCAGTTAAATGATATTTTATTAGATAGAGCGTGGATCGAGCTCACGGTGCGATAAACAAAAAACGAACGCCTTTTTCCCGTTTTTTTATTTAACCTAACCTTCAAATTTGATTTTGCAAAGTCGGCACTACTCGGTAAATAAACAAAATTTCTAGGTTAGAATTTCGCTCTTTTCGCTTGCTCGGTCTAAAAACGAACGCGAAAAAGTGCGGATAATAACGGGAATTTACCATTTTGGAGCGCACGGTACTCATGGATCAGATAAAAAACGCACTATGGTGTAAGAGAATTCAAACGACAAATATAGGATTTGTTTTTTTCTAAAATATTAAACATGGTAGTAATTAGGTTTATTTTATATAGTTCTAAAAAGTAACACGGCTTGGAGCACTTTTTTCATTTTTTGCCGAATAATCCAAAACTTATTTCTGAGGCCACCGATTCAAATCTTCGAAATTTGAAATATTAAATATGGTAGCAATTAGGTTTATTCTATATATTTCTAAAAAGTAACACTGGACCCAACACAATTTAATGAAAAAACTGATTTAAATCTTTATAATTTAAAGTTTTTCAATGATTACTTATGTTGTTTGACACCCTAACCAGAGGAACACCCTAAGAGTAATTTATTAATAAAAAATTAATTCTTTGGAAACCCAGCAGTTATCCGTCATTTTAACACGTTTTGAAAGCTTCTGATAAAAAACTGAAACTAAAATAATATTTTTACAAAGGTAGTTTTTTAGAAAAGGAAAATACAAAATTCCAGGTTATATGGGTAAACTTTTGGGTCATATCCTGACTTTTCCAGGTCGGTAGATTTCTGCTGTATTTTATTACCTCCAGAATTAGTTGAAAATTTCGGCAGAGTTATTTGAATAAGTGGTGACCTACCATGCCTCACAACCTGATCTCGAAATATAATCAATCCCAAATTGTAAACATTATCGACATCATTTTGCTGCACATAAACTCGATCCATGTACATTAAAATATCCCTAATCATAACCATCGACGTTTGATGATCGTTCCATGCCTGATTTAATGTCATTAGGAAATTATTGTGGAGAGATTTGAGGACTTCTTCGCGAACTTTTTCTACTAAATGCTGGGTTACTACTTCTTTGAGACCTAAAAAATGTGTTCATGTAGAGTCAATCAGTGTAGAAATAAAAGTTGAAAGGTGTCAATTAGATCTTATAAATATCTACAACAGAAATATTTCCAAAACCAAGATAGTGTCCTTTTTTCTATTTTCTTCGCCATATTGACAGAAAACTAATGAATTTTCTGTCACTTTTGAGAAAAAATGGCGGCGAATGTCGAGAAAAAACCACTAAAATGGTAAGAGTTGATCGGCCTATGTGGAGAGGGAATTGTATAGTATATTAATGGCTGTATACAGTGACTTATTGTTTGAAATTGTCAGGTACTGTGTCAGAATATATTGATATATCGAAAAAGAAGGGGTTTATTAAGTTTAAAAGCACACTGCATAACAGCACTTCATTACAAATAAAAATTAATAATTGCCTTTTCCATGTGTGTTTGTTGTGTTTCTTTAAGTATTTTTTAAGATAACTTGTATAGCTTATTGGGGAAGACACTAACATTATAAAATATATTGCTTACCAGTATATAATCTTTCGCCATGTTTATGTAAAACCATAGTATATGCATTTCTATATAATTCTTCGAAACTCAAACCAGAATTATTCTTTTTCTGTATTTCCTGGATAGCATTTTTAAGCAAAGCCCAAATGCTCTCCACATATTTCTCGTCCATAGTCATGGGGAAGGCTCGAATGCGCATTTTGCCCTCTTTTTTGGCCACCAGGCCGCTATTCTTCATTGTGGACATTGTCAGGGGGTTTGCCGGAATATATGAGCTACTCTGGAATGAAGAATATAAAAAAATAAAACACATGTGTCACATTTCCAAATAAAGGTTGCAAACTTGCTACATTTCTTAAGAAATCTTCAAATATACCTTGACTTTTGCTAATATCTCCTGAGGAAGGGACTTTGAAGCCTTCACAGGCCAGCAACCTGCCTCTGTTTCATTACTTAATGCCTTTAACAAAAAATTTCGCGATTTGTTTATTTTAATTCCAGAAAAAATGACTGTTTGTGACAGCTACCTGTCAATATGACATTCATACTATCAGTGGCATAATTAGGTGCCTTATTGACAGCTTATTGATGACAGAACATCATGCTACCTGCTTAAAAATCTGTTGTTTGTTTTAAAAACAGTTACAGTTCAGTGGAACAGAAGGTAAGACTCTAAGGCCCTGTTCTCACTATGCAACTTTTCCATGCATCAAATTTTTTAATGACAGGTTAAAAGAAGACACAATCAGATTGTACAAGTACAAACACAAAGTAGACATAGTAGATTTGTTGTACCTTCATCAAAAACTTGACTTTAATCACTGTCCTGTCTGCAAACAACAACACCATGACGTTTTTACTTACTGATGCTAAAAAAATTGTTCATTGGTGCAAAAATTTTATTTTTGCACACAATTGTCAAAAAAATGTTGAAAATGGATTTCTAGTATTTCTCCTATCAAAAGAGGAGACTTATCACTGGTTTTTGTGTTCTAGTTTTTTGTATGTTTTTTACATTTTTTTACCCTTTTGATGGTTTACCTAAAAACCCAGCACCTAGTTGACAGGTAGCCTATAGGCCTATATGTTTTACTGCAAATTCTTATAAAGATTGTTTATTTAGCCAAAAACTACTAATGTTACATAAGTACAGTAGTCATACAAGCATAAAACATATAGTTAATTGTACAACTATAAAACATATACCTATTCTTTAAATAAATAATATACAATACAAAAAAATAAATAAATTAGAAATACAAAATAAACTTATGAAAATAGGATAAAATAATTAAAACTTTTAGTCACAAACAGAAAATAACATTAAACAATGGTTTAATTGTTTAATGTTTTATTTTTGTTAGGGACTTAAATAAACACTAATATTCTCAAAGTGGTAAAGTTTATAGATAGTCGTGTGGTTAACAATTATATCAAGAGTTATCATCATAGCTTGTGCAGTATTCACCTGCTTACAATTGAAGAGTGTGATGAAGAAAAGGGGAATGTCATTTTTGGATGTTTTTGAGAATTTTCAATTTTAAATTTTGAAACCCTATTATCAAATAGAATAATGACTTATTTTTTACTTTAATAATTTAAATGATTTAAATTATAAGTAATTGATAAATAAGTGATTGCTTGAGTAAACACAGACAGTGAAAATATGTCGGCAAATCAAGCAAATTCCCATTGCATTTTGACTTGAAAAGTTTGACCTTTCCCATTTCTTCACTGTATGCATGGATATTCCCCTTTTCTTCACTGTATGGTATATTAATAAGGATGTTTTAATATTGACAGACCTTGATTCTTCCCTGTTTAGACCTACATACCATAAACTCGTTTTGCCCAAAAATCTTCCCTGCACACTTCAATTGCAGATACATAATCATTTGAAATGTTGTGAAAAAGTTTAAAACTCTAGTTTACTCTTGTGCAGTTTTGCAGATAAGAAAATGAGCCAGAATAGCCAGTTGAAAATAGTTATGGTGGATTAATTTAATAAATTTGGGACAAAATCATATTTGAAAATGTAAATGCAATTTTTCTAGCAGATAGAAGTCTTCAAAACTAAATCAATACCTATCTGTTTTTGTCAGGTTTTTTTACAATTCAAATTATTTTAAAAAAAATAAAATTATAAACTTACACTAAAAAATAATATATATTTTTATTGAAGGCAATTAAATAACCCATCTTTATTTTGTAACTGAACATCATATGTCTCAATATTAGTGGAGATAACTAAAAAATTATATATGTATAATAACTTAAAATGAGATAACTTTATTTTGAACTATGATATTTTTAAAACTAAGAACACAACTTTGGGGTTAGGTAATTTTTGCCCCAAAGAATATGTAAAATCTTTTCATCTGGAGATGACAAAAATTGTAGAAAAGGTGATAAAAACTAGACTAATAGAATTTATTAAAGAAAATTTTGACTTCGATAAACAACAATATGGATTCCAGAAACAAAGTAACACACTAGGAACAACTGTAGACCTAATAGAATATGTAACTGGAGAAATGGACCAAAATAAGTATATGCTAGCAGTATTCATAGACCTTCAAAAAGCCTTTGATACAGTAAATGAAGAGTTACTACTGTTATAAAATGGGTTTTCGTGGTTTGTGCTTTAAACTATTGGAAACATACTCAATAAACAGAGAATATTATGTACAAGAACATGTTAGGGGCTATTAGAAGACATATTAATCTACTTACATTTGAGATACCTTATACCCTGCTGGGGAAACGCACCAAAAACACAACTGAAAAAAATTCAAAGGTGACAAAATAAATCTATTAAAACAATCTTCCAACAATATCACCAACTAGCGAAGTTTACAAAAAAACCAAAATCCTTAACATAGACAAATTAACTAAAGTTGAACAGGTGAAACTTATTATACAAAATAAAATGATAAAAACAAATATAAAACTAAAAAAAAAACAGTGAACAACACATTTACAACACAAGAACTAGAAACAACAAAAGTGTACAGACTTATAATAAAATCTCTAAAGATATTATAAATCAAAAAAACTATAAAAAGATGTGCCAATACCTCAAAAACTCTTATATGTAGGAGATAGACAGTTAAGAATTTTGTGGGTAATTATATTAATGGGACTAGAAAGAACATTTATTTTTTTTTTGGTTGTTTTCTTTTTCCTACAAAATTAAATAAACTTTTAGGCTCTAGTACCAGTAGAATTGTTACAGTTTAAGAGTCACAAATAATTTAAAAAAAAAAGGTGGCAGAGACCAACATTTGTTGTGGAGAAAAATGGAGGGAACGATGTATATTTAATAATGGACATTACCTCCTGCTACACAAAGATTATTGAAAACACTCAAATCAATAAAGTGAAGAATATTGAAAAAGGTAAACCTGGAATAAAATGTAGAGTATTTAATGCAGCACCACCCACCAACGAGGTGTTGCAGGTTTAAAGAAATGTTTGAAAACCAGAAAAAAAATTAAGCCAAATGAAAGCGTGAAATTTTTAAAACTGGTCTCCATCTCCAGCTTCATCCCTGGAGGAAATTATTTTACATTTAAATAGTTTCTTTGGGACAAAAATTACCTAAAACCAAAGCTGTACTCTTAGTTTTAAAAATTTCATGGTTCAAAACAAAGTGAACTCTTCATTTTAAGTTTTATTAAATAAACAAACCCTCCTGGACAATCATGGTTAATCAACGGAAAAATTTTTCATTTTGGGCTGCCATCTTCACACAGGCAAAAGTGCAGGATAGCTAACTCTTTGTCAAAAGAAATAGATTTTTTAATGTAAACTGAAGACAATTTAGGGCACAGATCTATTGCAAACTATTTTAAGAATGAGCTACAAATATTTCATTTATTTATGTTGTTGATTACTTTTACATTTTAGATAGTTGGACCTTGAGTTGGACTGTATACTGTCTCCCTGTCCTTCTTATCAGATTTATATTCAGACTCTTTACTGGTTGCTTTTGCATTTACACAAGTCAAAAAAAAAAGAAATAAAGAACCCTGCCAATTTCTTATGTAGCATGATCACCTGTTAAATTTTTTCAAATTTTAATATGCTATAGGGAAGGGTCATAAAAATATTTTTTATCTTTGCCACCCCTCCCAATGGGTACAGGGTAAGCCAGAGAATAAGGTTAAAGTTCAAAAATTGACTATTTTGTAAGAAACTATGAAATGGAGAAAAGTGAGTTTCAAGTATGTTGTTTATTAAAGTATCTACAATTTCGCCCATATTTATACAGGGACGCTAAAAAAATTGTTCATAGTCAAAAATCATTATTATTGCAAAAAACAATAAATGGTTGTCAACTTCATGTGTTCGTATCAGTAGCATATCAAAGAGATTTTTCTTGGCGGGGGGAGTTTTACCGACACGACGAAAATATGAACTTTTCTTTTACCTACTGGGATTGTAAGGGTAGAAATAGCAAACAACAAAAAAGAAGTCACTCTCGTAGCATTTCTTGACATAGAAGGAGCATTTGATCAAATCTCCTTTAAATCTATGAACACTGCCCTGTCAAGACACAACATCAACAACACCATAGGTAGATGGGTAGATAGTATTCTTCGTGGAAGACAGGTACAAGCCACTCTAAACGGAGAAACAATGGAGGTCAAGGTAGCCAAAGGATGCCCACAAGTAGGGGTTCTATCACCCTTATTGAGTGTTGTAGACAAACTCCTAAACGAACTTAATAATAAAGGCATCTATATCCAAGTGTATGCCAACGATATCGTCATATTAATCATGGTGAAAAACCTTTACAGAATATTAAGGCAAATGCAACAAGCCCTGAAAATCATAGAAGACTGGTGCAAACAGGTAGACCTCAAGGTAAGTCCCGAAAAAACAGAGCTAATACCCTTCACGAAAAAAAGGAAGCTGGAAGGACTATCAACCCCCACCTTCTTTGGAACAGTGATACAATATGCCCATGAGGTAAAATATCTCGGGATTATCCTGGATGTAAAACTAACCGGGAACGCGCATATTGCTCACGCCATTAACAAGAGCAAAATGGCGCTAATGTCCACCAGAAGAGCTGTAGGGAAAACTTGGGGACTTGCACCACACATAACCCATTGGTTATACACGATGGTGGTATAACCCAAAATAACCTACAGCGCCACAGTATGGTGGCTGGAGACCGAACAAAGCACTGCAAAACTGGAGCTTTCAAAACTCCAGCGACTTGCATGTATTTGCATAATGGAGCAATGAGCACCACACCAACCGCTGCTATGGAGACCATTCTAAACCTCTCACCACTTGACATTGTCATCAAAGCGGAGTCAAGAATGGGAGCATACAGACTAAAATGCAATAACAACTGATATGAAAACCATTTGGGACATACCCACATTGCGAGCATTGTCACTATGTGTATGTTAACACCAGAAACAGGAACAATATTGTTTTCCCTTACCAAAGACTACAAAAAAACCAGGAATGGAACGAACTACCACAGCATAAAACTGTGCAATGATCTCCCCAAAAATATTAGAAACCTGGATCTAAAATCTTTTAAAAGTCTTATCAAACAATAATTGTTAAAAACGCATTTTATTTGATGGAACAATTTTTAAATTCAAACTTTTCTGTGATAGTCTCCTCATTTGAATATATAAATGCAATTAAATTGGAATGGATTTGTTCTATTTTTGAACTGTGATATGCGCATCTTTTGAATCCTAAAATCATTTTTTAATTTTAAATGTTTTTTTTTTGTGACTGTTCTTTATAATCTGTTTTTTAACTTTGTGCCAATATCTTAGTATTTTAATTATTAACATTATATTTTACTTATTTGGAATATTTTATATTGCGACTTTTTACCTACTTTAGTTAATCAATTAATTATTACTAAGATTATTTTTATTTTACACATATTACTTTTATTGTACTTTTGTTTGACTTGTGTAAGTGCAAAGGCACAATAACATCAATAGAGAATCTTAAAAGAATGCTATGAAAAATAATCTTTAACCTTATTTTCTGGCTCACTCTCCCCTATAACATAGTAAAATTTTTAAGTGCCCATGCTACACAATAAATTAACAAGGTTCTTTAGTCTGCACTTGATACATACTGTATTCCCTAGTGAGCTGTTACCCCCTTGAGTTACTACCTTTATGGCATATTTCCCACACTCTTTTCAAAAGGTGTTGCCATAAGCAGGCAGTGCAAATTTAGATCACATTTGCCCTAATCCCAATCTCTTATATTTCTCCTATCAGCTCATGCTTTGAGGATTTGCAAGTTGTTTGGTTCTAGTTGTATCAAGCCCTCTTGGACATTTTTAGTCATGTGCTTAATATATCACCAAAATATATACAAAAATGAAGTTCCTAATATTAGAGCTTTATCTTCTCAGGTGACAGGTGACCGAGCAGGTGACTTACCCTCCACAAATCATAAAAGGCAAAAAATTTTCTCAAGAAGTTTCCATAGAATTTTCAAGACAGTTTTATTACTTATTTTAAACTTTATGTTTGACATAAAAGGTAAATTATAAACCAACAACCTGACATTACTGTACTCTTTCTTCCTTGGTAAAACAGAAAGGGAGATGATTGAGAGCTGGTTTAAGCAGCAATTTAATGTACAATCCTTATTTAGTGCTAAATTTTTGATTTCTGTCTTTTTCTACCATACTATGTTGAAAAAGATAGATATAAAATTAAGCACTAAATTTAAAAATTGTGCATTACATTGATGGGTAATCCCACCTCGAGTCTAGATCAAGGGAAATCCAACCTCAAGTTTACAAACCCACACTCAAGCTTCAAAGATTTATTAAAAATAAAAAATTTTGTTGTTGATCAAATCAATTTCTTTATGTTTATGACTCTATAAAGGGTTCATGGTTAAATTCCTTTTCCTTTACTGTAACTTTTGCTGTAACTTTACCCTTTTCTTTTTGCTTAACGGGCCAATTACATCGTTAAACCGGCAACGCTGTTGGGTCCATTTATTAGGCAATTCTTTTTCCGCATGTTTCTCGGAAACGGGACTTCCAAATGGCCTGAAATTTTGCCTAAATTGTTTATTGCACTATGTTTTTCCATCAAATCTTGGTACTTTTTTAAAATTTTGTTTATTTTTTGAAAAAAACTGTTTTAACTTTTGTGGTGTTTCAAAATTGGCGCGCCCATATTACGTCAGAAACACCCTTTATAGAGACCTGTAAAACTAAATTGGAAATATTTGTAATTTTCCAAATAATGGACACCTAATTTCAAAAACCCTCTAGATTGTATTAATAAGCTTTGTAATCCTCTTCCTCTAATAAAAAACAAATTGAGTATTATTTTCCTCTAAAGCTAAAACATGCGGAAATGTAAAAACATGGACTATACTGGTTACCTATCAATATTAGCTATATGCCTAGCATCAAAAAGTACCTAAATGGTTATATTATAGATACCGCCACCATCAAAATTAACCACCCACGTCTTTTTTTTGTGAGCTTACCCTAGGCATAGTTTCTGGTGTTCTCCTTTCCTAAATGTATTCGGCTAAGAGAGATCCAGCATATATACCTAGGTAACACCCCTTACCAGGAAAAAAGTTTAGGCCATGCAAACATCGAAATTGGTCGACTCACTGTATTTGCAACTAACCAATGTCAGTGTGTCTGCCTGACATTCTTCATAACCTTAGTTTTGTCGTTTTGTTTTGGAGTTCGTCGACCTGGTTTTTGTGTTTTATTTAATAATTTTTCCTTTGGTGTAAAGCTACTTTTTAGAACCCTTAAGTGGTCTGTGTGTATTTGTAGAATATGACTTGTGCACTGAAAAATTGTAAATCGATAAGGAGGCTGACGGAGGACGTCAACATTTCTTTTCACAAGTAAGTGTAAGGGTCAGTTTATGCTCGCTACTTAGATCAAGCTAAGACATTCTTTGCGGATTTTTTACAGGGTAATTAAACAACCTGCAAACTTTGTACTGCTTGTTGATCTAAGATACAAGCATAAATTGATCTTAAAGCTGGATTCATTGTTCCGTAAATTAAGCAGAAGAAGTAAGATGCAAAGAAAAATAAACTACATACTATACATGCATTTGTTAATAGTTCACAGCTTAGCTTACAGTAAGAAATTAATAATTTTTATTTAATAATTAATATATAAATAATATTTAATAATTTTTATATCTTACTTCTTAGGTACTTTATGGAACCATTTAATGTGTTAATCCCATCGAGTACCAAGTAGAGTACCTAATTCATAAATATGTGATGTGCCTAAATACAAGGTCTTTTGTATCACCGTTACAAACTCGATGTTGCTGTTCATGGTGACAGGAACAATAACATTATTTTTAGAAATGGTGGTAAGTTGTCATGTATGAAATAGGTAGGCAATGCCAATACCCCCAAAATTATTTTATTTTTGTAAAAAATGTAAAAATTGGTGAAGAAAATGAGTGTAAAGTTGCCTGCGTACAAGGGTAATTTCACTGGCAGGTATATATGTACATTTTGGTGCACATTAACTTGATTTTTTTTACATTATTTTAAATATTTTTCTGTTTTTTCTCTTAGTTTTCATTCTAGTTTCAAAAAAAATCCTTATTTTTTTTCCTTTGTTTCACATTTTCTAAAAACATGCGAACTCTACAAAAAAAAGTGAAATCCCCCTCGGTTGCCTGATACAATAAGTATTTTGTTTTTTATTTGTGCTCTAAATGTTGTGGGTTCACTTAACCATACTTTGTGCGCAGCAAACTTATTTTTTGGCAACAAAGTGCAACTAGAAGCAAGGACATTTCATTTTCTTTTACATTAATAGTTTAGGTGCACAAAAAAATGCTGGACAATTTGAATTTTCTGGTTTAGGAAAACATACTTATAAAAAAATATAATAAATACAAGAAAAACATTTTTTTTTTAAAGCATGCATACCCAGTTAGTTTTGGTAGTTTTTTTTTGTATATCTAGTGTCAGACTGATATTTGACAAGTAAATGTTTCCATACAGGCACTGCAAATTAAGTAATTAGAGGAAATAAATATAATTATACAAACCAAACAGATTAAAATTGCTAAATTTTAAATAAAATATATGTGTAGGTACCTACCTAGCTAATACACAGCGATAAACTGATACATTAATTTGTTTTTTTTATCAACTTTTAGTATGTTTGCATTTATCATGAAAAATAATGTCCTTTCCACCAAAAAATGTAACATTGGTTTTGTAATTAAACAATTACAAAATATCTTGTGAATAATTCAATAACAAAAGGTTTCACATTTTTTTAGGATTCCAAACTAAGGTCCGATATCCAAAATATGGCGTCAGGCACTTCAAGTGAATCCTGAAGAGTAGCAAAGGAACAGGAACAAATTAGTGTGCTCCACGCATTTTAAAGTTGAAGACTTCTTATCAGATAAATAGAAGAGAAAGATGCCTAAATTTAATGCTGTGCCATCCTTACTTTTGGACATAGAAATTCAATATTTAAGTCTGCATAGTACCAGCATCAGTGATATATCACAAAACTCAACTTTGATGAGTTCAGATGCAAGCATAAGTCACGTTTCACAAAATGCACCTATAGCTGTTTCATCTGCGTCTTCATCAGGGAGCATTTCTAAGGAAAAGACATTGAAAAGAATTGTAAGGAAAAGAAAGTAATTTTTGCTCTCTGATATTTGTTATGATATAGAAAACCACATTTTTTAAACTAATTTTACTGTTAGTATTTTTACTATTTTTACCTAATTTTTATGTTACTGCTACCTTACTTAAAATTCAGTTTTTATTTATTTACTTTAGTTTTTTCCTGTCAAGAGTTTCCTGTTCAAAATGTTTGATTTTTTAACTGCAATATTCCGCTTCATTTTGCTTTAAACTTTTTTCAGATTAAATCAAGAAATTCAAAGCAGCTATACATCAACCAGCAGCAGTGATACCAAGAGGAAGAAGCTGGCATTTATTAAAACCATTCACAGTTACAGGTTAGTATGCTCCACTGTCATATTTATTCTGAAACTTACATTTTTGATAAAGCCAAAGATGATAATGGGACAGTATTTATAAGTTACTAGAAAACCAACAAAGGTAAACCACAAACCTGATCTATTATTTGTATTTTTTGGAATTAAGAAAAAAACCACCTTAATTTAAAAAAAAATAGGAGTATTTCATTTAAAATATAAAAGTTAATGTCATAATTTGATATTTGAGATGATATTTGCAAGTTTTCAAGTATATAAATTGACAGAGTAAAGAATATTTTGCAACCTATTTAAATTTTTAATCTAGTTTAGATAAAAATGAATGGAAATTAGTTAAGAACAAAAATGTAATAAAAAAGAACAAATTTCATCTGAATCTTGATTCTCAAAACCAAACTGCAAACGCTAACCGGAACTACATTATTAACCAAAGGTGTACCAGGATGCTTTTGGTTGATTTTTTGTCATTTTGTTACCTTTATTTTTATTCTGTGTAGGCACCCTTAAGCAATACTTACATAAGTCATACCATTAGTTTAAAGTGGTTTTGGTTTGTTTTTGTCTTGTGGCTGTAATTAGTGTGTGTGGTTATCTTTTAAGTTAACAGCACAACAAAAAATGGCTCTGCACAGAATAAACATAACTATAACAGAGATGCAACAAAACAAAAGTGCCCTTGCATCATTATTAAAGTTAACAACATGACAGGGCCTTACTACAGCAGGCAGAATAAGGCTGAACATGAACAGAGTAGCCAAACAACCAACAAAAATTACCCTACTGGTATCAATACAGATGCCCCTTAATTTTATTTATTCAAAATATTATATTTTTTGTTAATTTTGTTTTTTTTTGTTAATTTTTTAGATACACAAAAAGCGAGGAAGAAATAATGAAAAAATCAACATACGAAGAGCGGTGAAGCTTATCGATCATCTCGTAATATTTTGATATAAAAAGGTTGGTTTTCATAATTTTATAATTTATACCAAAGTTTTTAGTTTGGTAAAGTCCCCATTTTTCGTTAATAATATCATGGACATAGGTAGGTATTCTTATAAATGTGTCCACTTTTATCTAACATTGCTGTAACATTCCACAAATTTTAATAACTGTCAAGAGAAACATAGGAACTATGTTTACACCTTGGTTTAGACTTGTGCTCAAAAAAAGTAATATACATGTCATGTTAAGAATTGTTATTCGAAGGTGAATGTAACTTCCATTGACAATTTTTTTTAACTCTGTTTTTCAATGTCCCGACTGCTTATGTCTCTGCAATTGTCAGTATGTGATGATAATGGCAGATACATACATAACCTATCAAAACATAGTGAAAAAGTAAAAAACAATGGAAGTTTAAAACTCTAGTTTACTCTTATGTCAAGAATTATCATGATTTTACTTTTTTGTCATTGTGAACCTTTTTTTTTAGCACAGTTGTATATGAATGATTCCACCAAAAATGTGCATTAGTCCCTAAGGGTCAAAAGCCAAAAAATAAATAAAAATACGGTTTTTAATTTAAAATTTTATTGAGAACAATGTTATTTCTTAAAGCTTTTACAAAAAGTATAGGAATTTGTTATTTTTATCCCGCAAACGTCATTCCCATGTCATGTCCCCAACGCAAAATTGTAATAGAAAATGCACCTTAGCAAAATTTAATAGTGGTTTAAAAAGTTATTTTTCAGTAAACCAATAATAATAAAATACTTTAGCTTTTTATCCTGACTAAAAAAAAATTAATTATATAAAATAATTTTGACTCTGTCCCTCTTTAAATTCTGTCCCTGGGTATTTACGCGCTCAAGCTCACGCGGCGTTTATCCTTGAAAAAAAGTGGTGGGAAGGTTCATTGATAACGTTGACCACTGCAGAAGAACTTGCCTTGAGCGCGTTTATTCGTGTCTAAGCATACCACAGACACCACCAAGCTTGCTTTATGTTAACTCTAGAAACAAGAGCCGAGAGATGCTTATGTTTTGGTCAAATATGAACACAAAATTCACAAAAAAAACAGCAACTTATCTATATGTAGCAATATGCCAAAATTACATTGACTTGATTGATTGAGATGTAAAAGTCACATTTCTAAGGGTTTGTGAAAATTCTGATAATGAAGATAGTGATATTCAACTTTTTAAACTTAATGAAACAAATATAATTTCAAAAGGAAACATAAACATAATATAAGTTTGACAAAAAAGCCTAAATAGCCAGTATTTTTTATAATTTGAGTTATTAAAATAAATAAGTTAACAATAAGTAGTTGTTCAGTTTAGTCCATGTTCAGTCAACTTATTTTTGTGTAAATAAAACTTAAAAACCGAATTGTGCATCATTATCATTTTAAAAAAATAATTCCCGTGTCATTGCCATGTTAAGCTTCATTCCCGTGTGGAGTCGTTTTAAAAAAATCTAAAAATCTCCCTAAATATGTGATTATTAATAGGTTTTTCTAGTGCACCTTCAAATATAATGACTTTAGATTACTTTTCGGTTTTTTAACAATAACAATGCACACTTTTGGTGGAATAACACATATACTTGTTTAATAAATGGTAATGATTTAATTATTAATTTAATTTAATTAAATCTTTTGTGTACATGTCAATGAAACATTAAGTTCTCTAGTGTGGAATGAGCGACGGTGACGGTTTGCCATTTTTTTAGGGTTATCATGAACGAAATTTTAAGAAACGAAATCTTGACGCAGTTGGTTAGTAAACATGTTCAGATTATGGTTAGACAAGAGGCCCACCACGCTTTGCTGCTATGAGGTATTTTATATTTGCTATTGCATGTATTTTTTTTTATTTTCTTCTCAAGGAGGGGGGGTAAAGTTATAGCAAAAAAGTTGCATGGCCCTTTTTAAATACATTACCAATAGTCGAAATTCTCCCTGGGGGGCCGGCACAAATAAGTTTCGAGATAAAATATATACCTGAACTCTGACTGATATTTTTTACTGGACTTTACTTATTCAAAATTACAAACATTGGCCATGAAGGCCGGTGGTTGTACATAATATAAAAAATAATCACAGAAATACAAATTCAATAATCAAATATAAATCTAAAATTTAAAACAAAAAATATAGCCTTAGCACCTAAGTGCTTTTTCTTGAATGAGGGAGACTGGGGAGCCCGTCCTCAAAAATAAACATCTGCGAACCCCCTGGTATGTTTTATAGCCCCAATACATATCCTTGGATAATACCAAGTGGAGAAAGGTCCCTAAGTTTTTCCTGTGAACTATATTTTTCTTTTTTAGGTGTATTCCTGCAACAATTTAAAAAGCTCACGAGTAGTTGCCGTCCAAAAAAATTAATGACAACTGAAATACTGCTGGATAATCAGTCATCATAAGAGCCAACACTTATAGAACAGCAGTGTCCTTTTTTCACAAACGGCTGCCTCACTGGACAAAAAAGGTTCAAACAAATTCAGGAGGAAAAAAAAGTTTGTATCTTGATTGATTTATGTAATAATTATTATTAAAGCTTATGTTGGTGTTATTATTTATTGCTCTGTTTTAACTTGCATGTAACTATAGTATGTTAGTAAATAATTACCATCCAACGAAGTACCTTATCCAGGCTTTATTAATTTTCTTTTTGCTATTGAATTGTTTTTCTATAAACATAGTCAAGTGTCTTTTAGACAAAACACATTTTACATAAGGCTTAAACATTTTTTATTTCATAAAATAATGGAAATATAGGATAGGTAATCAAATACTATATTTATTCCTGACATTTTCTTATATTCTATGTGTTCCCGGAAGAGTCCTTACAGGAACTTGCTTTTTAAACTTTTTCATAAAACAAAAATGCAAAACTAGTAGGGTGAGGTAAGGTAAATTTGTGGCATAGGTAAATTAGTGATACAGTTTTGGCAACTTACCCAGTGATTTTGGTGGCTGATTTCTCAAGTAGTAGATAATTGCTGGGACATACGTAACGTCCCTAGTACGCACAAGGACGTACTATGTACGTATCGGGGACATACATTTTCCAACGCTTTGTACATACTATATACGTCCTATGTACGTACATTTCAGGTATATATAATTTAGGTCCTACGTGGGATCAAAACCGAACGTGTACGTGGGCTTGGGTCAGGCAAGGATATTTCACCAATAATTAAAAAAAAAAAGTGTTGGAGATTCCGAGAATTGAACCCGAGTCTCCCGGCTGAGACCCAGATACTCTACCACTAGACCAACACCTATACGTAGGAAACTGCTAAGATTGTGACATATACTTTATAAAGGTTTTTACATCTCTCTCTTATACGTGTATTTATGTACATATTTGTATGTACTACTTACACGTTTGTACGAACATATATATTACGTTCATAATTGGTCCCGGAACGTAGCGATGTAAAATGTACGTCCCTGGGATGAAGTGTGCTGTATGATGTGGTAATGAGGCGACTAACTTAGGCGCTGCCTCCAGGATAAATTTATTAAAGATTTTTTGTGAATCTCCTTTGATGTGACATGATTTTTCTTTATAGGGCCCTTGCCCCTAATTTCCCCTACAATCTGCCAAATACATTTTTAAAAAGTGAAAAAGAGACACCATAACTAGCACTTAGAACTTAAGTGGATGTTGAGAAACTGGCCATTTGACTAGTTGTCACTGCTCTCAATTCAATCACCTAGGTGATAAATAAACAATCCCCCATAGGGTCACTGGATCGTGAGACCTGCAGTCCCAGCCGCAGGTTTTAGGATCCAGTGACCCTAATCCCCAATGATTCGCGGCGCAATCTGTGAACAGGAGAATACAGTAAAGAAACCAGAGATAGATGACGTATTGAAATCGATTGACAAGTTTATATTATCTCTGGATTGTTCTTGCGCCCTTAAGTCTTTAGTCACTAAGCTTGACACTAATGACAGTTGCACTCGTGATTTTGGCTTTTGTTTACAAAATTTGGGGTTCTTTTTGTCCTACCAATGTGGAAACTCTTTCACCATGATCAATATCCATTTCTGTAATAACTACTGCTTCAAATAATTAAATAAAAACAATCGATTTTAAGGTTAAAAAAACCTCAACAAATATTTTGTGGCCTGCACTTGCGCAACGAGATTTTTCCGCTTCTTTTTCTGTAAGTTAAATATTAGCCAACTTTCAAGGTCATTCCTTAAGGCTAAAGAAAAAGTTAGGGAAAAGGATGAACACCCTAATCTGAATACATGAGATAATAATTGTTAAAGGAAAAAGTTACAGCAAAAGTTACAGAAAAGGAAAAGGAATTTAACCATGAACCAGCCTTAAGTGTAAATTAGGCTGCTTTTGGTCCCCAGAGAGAAAAATGGTAATTTTTGTCATAGACCCTGTTCTTATGTGATAATTAGGTTTTCTCAAGTCAGATCTCTCTAATATTCTTTAAAATATATCTAAAAATCCTGCCTATTTATTGCAGTTGGCAATAAAATGGTGAATTAAAGCACCTAAAAATTAATATAAAAGCGAAGTTTTCAAAGTAGAAAACTCAAAATCTACATGCTCAGATCGACTCATCTCTTGTATGTAAACAAAGTATACTTGCTTTTTCTTTTGTCCTTCTTTATTTAGCAGCCATAATTAGCCCTAAAGCCAATAACAATTAATTCCAAAATCAACTAGAACGCCTTAAAGATCTTCTATCGACATTCTTTTGTTCAAAAACAAAAGGTATTTTGAATTTTCTTCTGAATTTTAGACTTTTTTCGAATCATGGAGGACTGAATGAACTTGACACTTGCCACTGAAAAAACTAGAAAGTGGTTTGGGAATGACAGCTAGCAAAGCTAAAAACAGAGGTGGTAGCAACTTTTAGGAATTAGTTCACATAGAACTAGTTCCGCACCGTTCAGAACTAATTGAACAACTGCACCAAAGTTTTACAAAAGAGTTTCAGATTAAACCAAAGTTTAATCTTTAAGTGGCAGTTAAACCATGACCGGTATTATTAAAAGTCATGCGTTTCGGTCTATCTCGCGTCGAAAAACCGTTTAGATTAGATTATTTTAATCAAAGTAAGAATTCAATATTACATAGTTAGGTTATTATACATAATCACATAAATTTCTACACTAAGCAGTTCCTTAAATCCAGGATTTGTGTTGAACTGTTTAATTAACAGATATAAAATATATAAAACTTACTAATATAATAAACAGCACTATAATTAATAAATAAGAAATGTAATATTTCGTTTTACCCAAACTTAATAAATTTGTTATAAATCTTGGTTGGTTACACTATATAGGAACATTATAGATTGATATATAATAAGATTAAAGATTTTTATTAATTTTAAAGTTCAACTATCAATTTTTAGACTTTTTAAACATGTCAAAATTTTCAAAGAAATGACTCTTAATTTGAGTTTGAAATTTTGTGTTCTAAGATTTGTCAATTTATCAGGTAAGAGATTGTATACTTTTGGTCCAATATTTGTAGCATATATTTGTGTCATTGTAAGTGTGTATCTTTGAGTTTCAAAATTTTTGTTTGTTCTAGCTCCTGTTGCATGATTATGATTTATTTCTATTGTTGAAAATGCATTGCTATTATTTTTAGAAAACGATACTGCAACCTTGTAAAAAATGAATCTTACGGTTTTTTTTTTCTTCTCTTTTTTTGAGTTATATATTTAAAAAAGAAAACCTCTTTAATTATTGCGCAAGCATCACTATCGATTTTGGTCAAGTTTTTAGCCGGTATGCGCGGTAGCAGTAATGGTCCGTCGCTATAATTAGCACCGAATAGCAATTAGCTTTACCGTTAAAAATGCAACCAATCAAACTTAATGTGATTCTTTGGTGAAGATTTTTAGGTCAGGAAGGTCTTTTTGTTTTACAACTACTTTAATTTGATGTGATTAGTATAGTAGTTTGGGGTTCATTATGATTAAAAACGAAAGCTAAAATTATGTAATATAGAAAAAAAACCAACACAAAATATGAGGTTATGTTTACTGCAAAACGGTATTTTTCGGTTAAGTTAGTTAAGTTACCTTTATTTAGTGTACAGCTAACAATAAAGGTACAGATACATTCAATTTTGAACATGCTTTTTTCACACAACATGGGTTTTTTTAATACCAATTGCATTAAAAAATTTTTGCTTAAGCTAAAGCAAAATTCTAATTGGAATAGCAGCTTGTTGACAAGCAAAAATAAAATTTGTTTCTCATTTTATGTATGTGGATGAGTTTGATTTTCGCAGATTTTTAGCAAACTAATACAAAACACAACAAAAAAAAACAAAATAATCGTAAAATAAGTAAACAAAAAGCAAAACATAAGCAAAAAATTGGATTATAGAAATAGAAAAGTGAATTAACAAGAAAATTAGGCACGTCCGAAATTAAATAGAGTTATTACCTCTTAACTGCGCATGCCCGAAATAAGCGATAAAGTAAAAAGGCATCAAAATTAGATACCTTTTGCACCTATAATTTTGATGCCTTTTTACTTTGTTGCTTATTTCGGCCATGCGCAGTTACGAGGTAATAACGGAATACCTTACTAACCGATAAAGTTGTGGGAGAATACCGTATCCCTTAAAAACAGACAACAATACAAAAAAGAAGAAACATAGAAATTTGAAAGAAACATGCAACATGCAGCAGAAAGAAAAAAAAACTCCAAGCCCACCAAAACAAAAAAAAAACAACAATAAAAAACAAAGGACAACAAAAAAGAACCACTGAAAGTAATTCAATAGAATATCCAGAGTGCAAATGCAAATAGGGCGGAATTAATCAATTTAATTAGAGAAAACAATCCAAATTTAATACTTTTAAATAAAACCTGGTTAAAACCTCACTTTAACTTTTCAATAAAAATTTATCAAATCATAAGAGCAGACAGATTAACAGAGGAACGAGGAGGAATAGCAACTCTAATAAAAAAACATAAAATTTAAAATAAAAAGTGTTTTAGAAGACCCGACTAACTTCCACTACATTATAATAGAAATAGACAAATTGAGAATATTTAACTTATATGCAATACCAAAAACAAGAAATTATAAGCAAAAAATAAACCTAGTAATGGAGAGTTTAGGAGAAGAAAACCTCATAATGGGAGACTTAAATGCACACTACAAATCATGGGGTAGCGAATACAATAACACTCAAGGAAACACTACACTAGAAATCTTTGAAGAACATAACCTCATAATTTTAAACGATGGCACTCCAACAAGATTGCGACCGCCAAATAGCAGCCTTAGTCCTATTGATCTGTCACTAATCTCACCAAATTTGATTACCAGAACTGCATGGAAAGTTTTTTCTGACAATCGACACTGCGACCATTATCCCACATTATGTGAAATAAATAAAAACAGTTACAAAATTCCTCCATATAAGAAAACGACTAAATATAACTTTAAAAAAGCAAACTGGGATGACTACTATGAACAAGCCGAACAAGAATTTAACTTTCCAGAAATTAACTATCAAGAATTTGAATCCAAACTACTTAAAACTGCGACAAGAAGTTGGAAGAAAGAAAAACTGCTGTGAACAAATTTAAAGAGAAACCTAATATGATAAATTATTTAAAATTAAAAAGACAAATAACAATTAATAAAAGATTCTACAAACAAAAAAAAAGAGTAAATTTAAAATTTTTTGTGAAAACTTAAACAAGGAAACAAGTATCTCTGAGATTTGGAAAACCTTTAGAAAATTTGCAAACTGCCAATCAAGTAATGTAAATAAAAAACCAACGGAAAATTAAATAGCTAGAAAAATCTTAGAAAACCTAACTCCAGTTTGGATAGACTTCAACTTTGCACTAAAATACTCTACAGACACACAAATGGATTTCAGTTTACATAATATAAAAAGCGTAATTAAATATAAAAAAAAAATACAGCACCGGGCATGGATGACATCACATACTCAATTATTACTAACCTGCCAGAAATTGCTCTCAAACATTTAGCTAACAACTTTAACAAAATCAAACAAGGAGAACCCATTCCCCATAAATGGAAAGAACAGATTATTGTCGCACTTCTGAAACCAGGAAAGGATCCTGAGGTTGCGGAGAGTTACAGACCAATAGGGCTGGGATCGTGCGTACAAAAAATTTTAGAAACAATTATTAGAAATAAGATAGATTGGTATTTGGAAAATAAAGGTTTTTTTCAGCTTACCAGATGGGATTTAGACAAAATATGGGTATCAACAACAATCTAGCTTATCTAACAACCTGCATTCATTCAGCCTTTATAAAAAAACTAACAACTATAGCAGTCTTTTTAGACATAAAAGCAGCTTATAATAATGTATATCCCCGGATGTTATATGACCAGTTAGTTGATAGCCAACTACCCACATTTATATGCAGTTTAATATACAGATTAATAGATAACAAAAAACTTTACATACAGGACATTGAAGGAAATATGGTAGGACCAAAAACATCTACATTAGGTTTAACCCAAGGCTCTCCGCTTAGCACTACCTTATTTAATATTTTATTTAATAATTATTTGATATAATGCCAGCAGAGGTAAAATTGCTGGGATTCGCAGATGACCTAGTATTAATTACCTCTGGAGAAAATATCATACAAATGACAATTAAAATAAGTAAAGCGCTGGATATAATAAACAAGTATTTAAGTGAACATAACCTTAGATTATCTGAACACAAATGTGAAGCCATTTGGTTCAAAAAAACAAGGACAAAAGAACAACCCCCTAATCTTATTATAAATGGCAGAAAAATTGAGTATAAAAACCATGTGAAATATTTAGGAACAGTTCTAGACAAAAATTTAAAATGGGATAAACAATAGATAATGATGAGGGCTTTTTGTGGGACATGGTGTGTAGCGGATCCCAAATCCCTGAAGATGGCTTTCAATGGGCTGGTTAGATCACATTTGGACTTTGCATCATTTCTAATGGAACCAACCTCAAAAAAAACCTAGGCAAATTAAATGCTTGAAAGAATACAAGATGACGGCAATGAACAGTAACTTAAGCGAAAAAGAAAAATCTCTCTGCTTAAATGCCACATTAAGAGTGAAAAACTCCTTGAAACACTCCAAATAGATGAGATTTTTCTCTGTTATAAGGCAGAATATGAGAACCAAATTCAAGAAATCCCGATTTTAAACCTTAAGCTTAAAAAAAAATGAAACAAATGCCCAACAAATTTTGTTTAAAGAAATAGAAAAGTATAAAAACCACAACATACTTTACACGGATGCCTCAAGAGTTGAAGAAAAAGTAGGATATGGAGTATATATACCAAAAATATTAATAAATTCTCAGGCAAACTACCTGACAACATAAATATATGCTTGGCAGAAACAGTGGCAATCAATAGAACATGATTGTCTAAAAATCTTAAGGACTTATTAATTCTAGCATTAAAGATGCCTGTCCATAATTCTGCAACAGGCCAACAGTGAGTCGTAGTAAATTGTTTACTGGGTAATCTTTAAAAACTCAAAAACAACAGAGAAAAGGGAGGTTATGATAAACAGATCGGAATCACTTATCATAGTTGCCATTTTTTACGAAATTCTAGACAAAGAAAATGATTAAATAAAAATTGACACTTATCTTTACAATTAAAGAGTACAGAACATATTTGCATTCAAAAATCAATTTAAATTTTTTCTCCGAGAGACCTTTTGCACCTATAATTTTGATGCATTTTAATTTTATCGCTTATTTCGGGCATGCGCAGTTACGAGGTAATAACCGATAAAGTTTGACGTTACCTGCGGGAGAATACCGTATCCCTTATAATTGACATGGTTGCCGACATTAAAAAGTTAAGTAGAAAAACAAAAAAAATTAAATTGATTTTCGAATGCAAATATGTTCTGTATTCTTTTCAATTTTAAAGATAAGTGTGTCAGTTTTTGTTTAATAATTTTCTTTGGCTAGAATTTCGTAAGAAATGTAAAACATTGATTTGCACTGGCAACTATGACAAGTGATTCGGATCTGTTTATCATAATATATATGGGACCTTCGTTCAAAAAAAGTACGGAAATGTCCCCTCGGGCCAATAAAGATGCCGGTCCGGCATAGACCATCAATATCCCAATCTGTGAGACCATCCATTCATGCGAAACAATTGATGGTATACAGTACTAAGACGGGCGCTGGCGATTTGATGCCAGACTCACTCCATCTTGCATGATGACTTAACACTATTAAGTGTGGCAGCAAACCTAAACGTTTTAGTTCTTTAATGGAACATGAAAACTAAAAAAGTGGAAAGGGTAAAGAAGCAAAATGGTACCTAGTCCTTTTAAAAACAGATTATATAAAATATGAAGAAAATCCTGCTTTCTAAAAATAAAAGAACGGCAACAAAAAACTTCGATTTTACTTCTTTTAAGAGTTCAAGGGTTGTTACCTATAATTTTAGGTTGCATAGTTTTTGATTGTGGTATTTAAGTTTTTATATAAATATCTATCAGAAAATGGTTACAGGCCTTTTGTCTCCTACCCGGTTAAAAAAATGTCCAAATCTTACTCAGTGGGCCAACAATAGGCTTTCAACGAACTTCGAAGGAGTAACTGCGGATCATTATAAGGCCTTTGCTTAAAAAATGAGCCGGGGTATCACCGGGTATCAACCAAAACGCTTTTACTAGCAAAGTGCGGCCCCACCATCCCCGGAGTGTCCTTCACTGGGTCGGACTTTTGCCGTAGCACGCATGTTTACTGGGTAATAATAATTAAAATTCACCGTAAACAACACAAGAATAAGATATTCTAAATGAAAAATATTATTGGACAAATTCTTATTGTAAATCTTGCAGATTAAAACTGGGGTTAGATTTAAACTTCTCCCATGAATTCCTCTTCTACTCCTTATGCTTAATAAAATTATCTTCTGTAGTTTAGTTATTAGTCTAGAGTTAAGTTTAGCTTTGTCAATAAGAATTTTGTTAATCTTGGACCATAAAGCAAGTCTACTACTACTACTACTAAATCTTTATAATAATAAATACGGTATAAAGTCGACCATAAACAAATCAAAGGCGGCGTGCAAAAACTAAAAATGCTGTCTTAAAAATAACGTGACATATTATTAGCTACGTCACAACGCGTTATTAAACGTAGGTGACTTTATTACCTAACGGTGATTTTTTATAAGAGGTGCAAAAGGTCAAAGGTCTCTATTATAGGTGCAAAAGGTTTCTAATTTATATTGTATATACCTTAACAGTAACGAAATTTCTCGTTAAACTGTTTGACCAAAATCACTCTAAAGCCCCGTTCTAAGAGCTTCGACGTGTTGCGAGCGACAATTTCCTCCACTTTTGCCGGTAGAATCCAACGACATCAACTGTCGCTAGATGTCGCAAAACATTTGTTCTTTGAGGTTAGTTTTGTTGGAGTTAGATTTTTATTTAAATAATAACACAACAAAAAAAGGAAAAAAAGAGAAGTACCCGCAGAAGGTGCGTCTTTGTATTATTTTACTTTCTTATTTGGAACCAAAAATAACTGAAAATGTCCAAAAGTCTAAAAAAACGAAACCATTTGGAACAAAAACATGGAAGAACTCTCTAAATATGGCGACTGTCGCGGTTACAGGAGAAAGAGTTGAAATAAATTTAACTTTACCAGCGGCAGCCAGCGACAGATGAGGGGTGGTAATAGGGGAAAGTTGTTTAATTGCTATTGATCACTGAAGTGTCGCCTGCGATACGTCGAAGCTCTGAGAGAGTCAAATTAGGATATACGGCGTTTCTGACAGCATTGAAAATGTTTTTTTATGTCTTGTTTAAATTTTATTAGTTAATTGGGAAATATATGTTTTCATGGGTATTGAGTTCGTTTTCAACACTCATTGTATCCTTTCCTTTTATATAGCGTGTTCTTGCTCTTGATAAAGAACACGCTATATAAAAGAAAAATATAGCACGAGTTTCGAAAACGAACTCAATACCCATGAAAACAAAGCAATTGTTTTTTAGCTATGTTTTTTTCTTCTCTATGTTAAAGTGTTTTAGCACAAAAAAGCAGCACTGGACCAGATTCTACCATCCGTACAAGACTGGATCGATTTGGAAGTCTTTGATGTTTGCCATAATAAAGACGAAGAGTTCCGCTCGCAATACTGATACGGATTATAGAACCCCAATTCAGAGGTAGGATTCCACAGTTCGTGTTGAGTTTTTTGTGCTAGATATGAGAATCGCCATAGCTAATTTTGTTTTCGTTGGTCATATTTATTTGCTTTTTTATTAGCCTCAGTCAACACGTCACCTGTCATGATTTGACAATTCTATGCGTTGCACTTTTCTTGTGCTTTGTGTGTTTGTTTGTTTTCGTCAGTGCTATTGAAAACGTTTGCGGTGCGCAGAAAATTAATACCAAATTAAATAAAGTGGGCCCCTTTTTAGGGCATTAGTGCTACAAAGATGCGTCTTCCACACACTTCATTCTCTATACTGATAATAGCATGTACTTTTTTTTACGTGGGCGAAAAGGTCGTAATGGGGGCGGAGTATGTTGGGGGCTCCAAAACGTTTGTTTTTACGATGACCGACCACGACCATTATGATGTGGAAGATGTTCGGGGCGCTAGAGTCAAGAGGAATGTGCCTCAAGGAGCTAATGATACTAGAGATATTTTTACAAAGGTAAATAAATAAATATTTTATTTAGGAACTTGTCATTTTACAAGGTAATTATGCAGTATACGGTTTTCTGCCATTTTTGATTTTTTTTGAAAAATTCTTTATGGGGGCACCTTTTAGGGTCCCTAGGACCCCAAATCCGCCTGCGTCCGATTTTTTTTTTTTTTAACGAGAAAAAAGGGTGCCCAGGGGGGGTTGTAAAGTGTTTTTTTAATTGTTTTGGGTTGGTTTGGATTAGGTTGGGTTGGACTGAGTTGGTTTGGTTTGTTTTGGTGAAAAAAATTTAAAAAAAAACAAAAAAAATAAAAAAAAAAACCAACCGGCGCAGACGGATTTGGGGTCCTAGGGACCCTAGAAAGTGCCCCCATAAAGAATTTTTCAAAAAAAATCAAAAATGGCAGAAAACCGTATGCTGCATAATTACCAGAGAAAAAAAAACTTTAAATTTTCAGCATAAGAATAGAAAAAGCAGTATACGGTTTTCTGCCATTTTTGATTTTTTTATGAAAAATTCTTTTTGGGGGTACCTACTAGGGTCCCTAGGACCCCAAATCTGCCTGCGCTTGATTTTTTTTTGTTCAGGGGTGCCCGGGGGCGGGTTGTAATGTGTTTTTTTGATGTTTTTGGGTTGGGTTGGAATATGTTGGATTGGGTTGTTTTAGTGAAAAAAATTTAAAAAAAACCAACAGGCGCAGGCAGATTTGGGGTCCTAGGGACCCCATAAAGAATTTTTCATAAAAAATCAAAAATGGCAGAAAACCATATACTGCATAATTACCAAAAATACATATATATAAATAACTTATTTAACAATATGCATAGACAATTGATAAATAAAAAATAAACAATCTTCAACAAAGGAATAAACCATACCTATAGCAAAATCACTATCACAAAAAATAACTTTCTCCAGACTTATGTTAAACAAGTCAATCAAGGGGTATAACAGTGTTTGCTAATATACAAAATCTAGATATGGCATGTTGTACCCATAATAACAATGAGTGACAATAATTCAGGAGATTGTATAATATTGTTAATAATCTTATAGAGAATATACAAGTCCTGTCAATTTCTTCATTGTTTTAAAGTCTGCATGTTCAAAATGGTCAATATTTCATTATAATTAATATTCTCGTAAGTTATATTTAATTTAAATGCTATTGATCTCAGAAACTTTCTTTAAACTCTCTCAAGTTGGTATTTATAAGTTTCATAGAAGGGTAACCAAACTAAATAGGTGGCAATGCAGACCCGTTGAATAGCCTCTAAACAGAACATAAAAACTAGTGGCTAGACACTTTGTTCCAAATTCAATCCGACGAATTTTTTGAGTATAAATGTCATCTGCCATATTGAAATTAGTCAGAAGAATTTCGAATGAACAATTACTATGTTTTTACATGGAACTGAATATGTTTCAAATACAATTCACTTTCAAACCTTCCATGAAAACGCTTTGAATCGAACTTTTTTTTCGTTGGCCCTACACAAGTTCAATACAGCATTTTTGGGATTGTATTGGTATCCAACTGCATGAAAATGGGTATTGTATCAAACTTACTGATGACACCGATAATAATAATACAATAGTCCTGCAAAAAGTAGGTATATACTATTATTTTAATTATATTATCTTTCTATAAACTTAAGTATTGTTCATACAAGGCATAGTCTTAGTCTTTGGTTTAATTTTTGTTACAGACTTAATCATAAAAAATCAAGTAAAGGTTTACTCCAAAACTTCCCTCGCTCAGAAGAACATATATTATATAAAAAACCGCTACTCATATATACATGGGTATCCAGACTTTTCTAGGGTTTTTTCAGACTTTTCCAGAGTGTATCCAGACTTTTTCAGGGTCTTTCCAGGCTTTTCCAGACTTTTCCAGAGTGTTTCCATACTTTTCCAGGGTCACTCCAGACTTTCCAGAGTGTATCCAGACTTTTACAGGGTCTTTCCAGACTTTTCCAGAGTCGTTCCAGACTTTTCCAGATTATATCCAGACTTTTCCAGAGTGTTTCCAGACTTTTCCAGAGTGTTTCCAGACTTTTCCAGGGTCTTTCCAGACTTTTCCAGAGTATATCCAGACTTCCAGGGTCTTTCCAGACTTCCAGATTTTTCTAGGGTCTTTGCAGACTTTCCAGAGTGTATTCAGACTTTTCCAGGGACTTTCCAGACTTTTCCAGGGACTTTCCAGACTTTTCCAGGGTCTTTTCAGACTTCTCCAGACTTTTTCAGAGTGTATCCAGGGTCTTTCCGGACTTTTCCAGAGTATATCCAGACTTTTTCAGGGTCTTTCCAGACTTCCAGAATATTGCAGACTTTTCCAGGGTCTTTCCAGAATTTTTCAGAGTGTATCCAGACTTTTCCAGGGTCTTTCCAGACTTTCCAGAGTGTATCTAGACTTTTCCAGGGTCTTTCCAGACTTCCAGAGTGTATCCATACTTTTTCAGGGTCTTTCCAGACTTTTACAGAGTGTCTCCAGACTTCCAGGATCTTTCCAGACTTTCCAGGGTGTATCCAGACTTTTCCAGGGTCTTTTCAGGCTTTTACAGACTTCTCCAGACTTTTCCAGAGTGTATCCAGAACTTTTCAGGGTCTTTCCAGACTTTTCCCAGACTTTCAGAGTCGTTCCAGACTTTTCCAGAGTATATCCAGACTTTTCCAGGGTCTTTCCAGACTTTTCCAGGGTTTTTTCAGAATTTCTAGAGTGTATCCAGACTTTTCCAGGGTCTTTCCAGACTTTTCCAGAGTGTATCCAGACTTTTCCAGGGTCCTTACAGACTTTTCCAGAGTGTATCCAGACTTTTCCAGGGTCTTTCCAGACTTTTCCAGAGTGTATCCAGACTTTTTCAGGGTCTTTCCAGACTTTTCCAGAGTGTCTCCAGACTTCCAGGATCTTTCCAGAATTTCCAGGGTGTATCCAGACTTTTCCAGGGTCTTTTCAGGCTTTTACAGACTTCTCCAGACTTTTCCAGAGCATATCCAGAACTTTTCAGGGTCTTTCCAGACTTTTCCCAGGCTTTCAGAGTCGTTCCAGACTTTTCCAGAGTATATCCAGACTTTTCCAGGGTCTTTCCAGACTTTTCCAGGGTTTTTTCAGAATTTCTAGAGTGTATCCAGACTTTTCCAGGGTCTTTCCAGACTTTTTCAGAGTATCCAGACTTTTCCAGGCTCTTTCCAGACTTTCCAGAGTGTATCCAGACTTTTCCAGGGTCTTTCCAGAGTGTATCCAGACTTTTTCAGGGTCTTTCCAGACTTTTCCAGAGTGTCTCCAGACTTCCAGGATCTTTCCAGACTTTCCAGGGTGTATCCAGACATTTCCAGGGTCTTTTCAGGCTTTTACAGACTTCTCCAGACTTTCCCAGAGTGTATCCAGAACTTTTCAGGGTCTTTCCAGACTTTTCCCAGACTTTCAGAGTCGTTCCAGACTTTTCCAGAGTTTTTCCAGACTTTTCCAGGGTCTTTCCAGACTTTTCCAGGGTTTTTTCAGAATTTCTAGAGTGTATCCAGACTTTTCCAGAGTGTATCCAGACTTCCAGGGTCTTTCCAGACTTTTCCAGGGTCTTTTCAGACTTTTTTAGGGTGTATCCAGACTTTTACAGGATTTTTCCAGAGTTTTCCAGATCATATTCAGACTTTTCCAGGGTCTTTCCAGACTTTTCCAGGGTCTTTCCAGACTTTTCCAGAGTGTATCCAGACTTTTTGTGGGTCTTTTCAGACTTTTCCAGGAACTTTCCAGACCTTTCCAGGGTCTTTCCAGACTTTTCTAGAGTATATCCAGACTTTTCCAGGGTCTTTCCAGACTTTTCAAGGGTCTTTCCAGACTTTCCAGAGTATATCCAGACTTTTCCAGGGTCTTTCCAAACTTTTCCAGAGTCTTTCCAGACTTCTCCAGGGTGTATCCAGACTTTTCTAGGGTGCACGGAATTTTCCAAAACATTTTATATGTGCTATATATATATATATATATATAGATTCAGACTTTATTGTTTCCAAAAACATTTCGTTTTACATGTGCTATATATATATATACAATGCTTCAGGCTACTGCGAACATAGGGGGAATCAAGTCCATTTATTTTTTATTTACTCTCGGTGCCGTACGACCGAGGTGGATTCGAAGCACGCTGCAGTGTTATCTTTTGGAAATTTATTTTGTTTTTATTATTTTCTTCTATTTCCGCCTTGCTCGAGAAACAGATTGATAAGTTCTTTTTAAGTGAAATAATACATTTTTAAAACTAAAAATGGATGTCTACGAAGTTGCCGAATAAGTACAGATAGTCAAATGGTACTATCAAGGCAGACCGTTGAGACTTATTTCTTTTGGAGAATTTTGTAAATCACCCAGAACCTAGTTATCAACGATTCATAGGTTTGTGCAGAATTTTGAAAAGTTTGCTTGTATAGCGCCAAGAAACCATAAAAAACCCAGTGTTTTGAATGACGAGCAGGAAGTACGAGGTGTGATGATTTGCGCTGCAGTGGAGGAAAATCGAAAGTTAACTAGCCACCAAACTACCGAAGTAGTTGATACGTCTTCAGCCACTGTCTTACGTGTTCTCAAAAAGAATGGTTATCATTCTTACAAAGCGTCAAAAACGCATCAAATTTTTACCGAGTACAACTATCGTCTTATGGAATTTTATGAAACAATGATGGAAAGGGCTAATCGTGCTGAAATCTTTCTGACATCTATTCTTTTCACAGATGAAAGCACTTTTCCATTATTGAATCGTCATAACCCAACACACGAAAATTTGCCTTTGTATTTTTTTTTTAATGTTTGGGGGGTATTGTAGGGGAACACATAATTGGGCCATTTTTTATTTATGGCAATTTGGATGGTCCTAGATACTTGGATCTACTACTACTAACATGCTTGGAAACGGTAGAAGGGGTTTTTATAATAGGCTCGGATATTGTCTAGCCGAGCAAGGAGGACTTTTCGAACATTTGCTCTAAATTTTTTTTGACTGGGAGAATCTTTTTGGTTTTTAGAATGTATTATTTTATTTTGAGAACTTGTTTTTATTTTGTTTCTCCTTATTATTTTCATTGTAACACGTTGTTAGTTATAAATCTGAGCAGTTGAAAATAAAACGTTCTAATTTATCAGTGACAAAAAACAAGAAAATTACGTTATAAAAATTTGCGTATTTATTGACCAAATTCCGGTTTCATTGACTACGCTCCACATAGCACCGTGGTTAGAGGCGTACTAAATATAAGCCGCGAACGGCCGAACGGCGGTGAACGGCGATCGTATACAGACCGCTTCAAGCTACTGCGAACATAGGGCGGAAGAAGTCTAATTTGCCAGTGTACGTACATGCAGAGACACCGCACGCCTATCAGTGAAGCAACCAATACTCAGGCTTGCGATAACCACTTGCATGACTTTCCTTTGGTATTTAGTACGCCTCTAACCACGGTGCTGTGTGGAGCGTAGTCAATGAAACCGGAATTTGGTCAATAAATACGCAAATTTTTATAACGTAATTTTCTTTTTTTTTGTCACTGATAAATAAGAGCGTTTTATTGTCAACTGCTCAGATTTATCAGTGACGACGTGTTACATTGAAAATAATAAGGAGAAACAAAATAAAGGCAAGTTCTCAAAATAAAATAATACATTCTAAAAACCAAAAAGATTCTCCCAGTCAAAAAAAAATTAAAGCAAATGTTCGAAAAGTCCTCCTTGCTCGGCTAGACAATATCCGAGCCTACTATAAAAGCCCCTTCTAACGTTTCCAAGCATGTTAGGGGTGATAATTTGAAAAGCTTCTTCAAAAACAGATAGAAGTCATTAGGAGCAAGATCGGGAGATCGAGCTGGCCATAAAATAGTTCCCCGTGTACTTATAACCCGATTAGGAAATACATTATCAAGATATTCCGTAACAAGGTCAACATTGTGAGCGGAACAACCATCTTGTTGAAACCATGTTTCACCAAATCTTACACCTAACAACTGCCTAGCAGTTGGAATAATGTGCTGCTGCAGTAGATCCAAGTATCTAGGACCATTCAAATTGCAATTGCCGTTAATATAAAATGGCCCAATTACGTGTTCCCCTATAATACCCCCCCCAAACATTTAGTTTTTGGGGATACTGTGTTCTTACGTCAAAATACAAATGCAAATTTTCCCTCGACCAATATCGAACGTGTGTTGGGTTATGACGATTTGACCATCTGCACTTTTTCGGCAACTTCGTAGACATCCATTTTTGGTTTTAAAAATGTATTATTTCAATTAAGAACTTACCCATCTGTTTCTCGAGCAAGGCAGAAATAAAACAAAATAATAAAAACAAAATTAATTTCCAAAAGATAACACTGCAGCGTACTTCGAATCCACCTCGGTCGTACGGCACGGAGAGTAAATTGGACTTGATTCCCCCTATGTTCGCAGTAGCTTGAAGCGGTCTGTATATCCTCGTATACATAAGATTTTTGTCCATTAATCACCCTATAACGGCTAAACCGATTTGTATGAAATTTGATAAGACAATAGGGTGTGACCTAGATCTTATCCTAAGCTACTTTTTATTTAACATTTCGTTTCATAATTCGAGATATATGGCACAGAAAATTGAATTTTTCAATTGTTTTTTGCATTTTTTATGTGATATATATATATATATATATATATATATATATATGTAGTCAAAAATTTTGGCGCCTATCACTATCACTCGAAGTGCGATTTTTGGATGATTACTGTTCACTTTTAAGTAAATTTTTGGAACCTTTCCATATAGAATTATTTATTTTTATTTATTTTTTTTTTATTCCGACATAAATAATATTTTTTGTCATATTTTTACCAATAATCAACTGGATAATGTTAATTATTAATTTACGTGTTATTATTAAGTATGATACATGAAAGTTGAGCCCTTGGGTTTTAGTTTTTGGTCAATCCCGCGCGCGATCGCTATAAATCGTGCGATGGTAAACCCCCACTCTCCATAAGCGACGGAGAGAGTAGGCAGCTGAGCGCTCGAGGTGCCGACTCCCTTACCATTTCTGACGCCAAATAAGGTAGGCCATTTTACTATTAATTTGGGGGCTCATCTCCGATTTTAATGTTCTTTTTCTATTGCTTTTATTCTTATATTTTGTTATAAACATTAATTGTTTTACCCGCGATCCACTAAAAAGGATCCAGAAACTTGGTTTCTTTTCATTGGTCTTCGAACCGGATTTAAATTTTTGAACCAAATATTAAAATAATTATTTTTAAATTACCTTAAAGGTTTTTGAAAATTGGTAAAAATAGAATTTAGAATTTCATTTAATTAAATGCAGAATGCATGTAGGAATATCCTTGCATAAAATAAAACGAGATTTAAAAGAAAATAGATAAGGAATTTATGTGTTAAACTTTTTTTTGATACATTCCAAATTTATTTTTAAACTGTTTTTTGGTTTTATAGGTATTGATTGTGGTATTTGGTGGCTTATAGAGGACATATTTTATTAGATAATTTATTTTGCGGGTTAAAATTATTGTTTTTTTTTCCTCGTTTTTAATATTTTAATAAAAAATACTTTGTGATAATGGCTGAAGGTACTATGGCAAGAACAAATAAACGAAGTGTTTTTATTAAAAGGATTAAGGAACTTTATGATGTGGCCTATAAGGCCACAGCTGACCCTGACAAAATAAAGGATTTCAAAATTCGATATACTTCTTTGGAATCGACTTATGCCGATTTTGATAAGATTCATTTAGAATTAATTTCTGAAAAAAAGGTCACTGAGACCCAATTAGAAGAGCATGACAAAATTCGGACTGAGGTTGATGATCAGTATTTTTCAATTAAATGCATTTATAACGAATTGTGCGTAAAATCAGACATGTCTATGTCATATCCACCATCACCAGTGGCTCACAATCAATTTAATCAACCCCCGCAAATTAATTTTAATATTCCTAGACTTGATATACCTGTTTTTTCGGGAAATTTAAAAGCGTGGCCAACATTCTTTGACTTATTTAAAAGTTCGATACATAATGTAAATCATTTTTCTTCTTCACAAAAATTCCAGCTGCTTCTTACTTTTGTAAGTGAGGAACCGCTTAGCTTATTAAAAAATATCCCCATCACGGACGATAACTACGCTATTGCTTATGACACGTTGATAAAGAGGTATGATAATAAGAGGCTATTAGCCACGACTTATTTTAATGAGATTATGAATTTGCCTAAAATCTCTACCCTTTCAAATCGAGCATTGCGTGGTTTAGTGGACAAATTTAGTGAGAATGTCGAAGCGTTAAAATTATTGAATTTTCCTACCACAGAATGGGATTTTTTGCTTTTTAACCTACTTCTTTTAAAAATTGATTCTGATACCCTTCAGAGGTTTGAGATGGAACATGCAAAATTCGATATGCCCAATTATACTCAGTTAAAAGTGTTTTTAAATAACAGATGCAAAGTATTGGATACATTAAATTTTGCCCAAGAAGATAAGTCAAAAAATGTTGGATTGAGTTCTAGTAATAATAATAACAAGAATTTTACTAGTAACCGCCAAAATAAGGCAAATTCTCGTACAAATGGTAATTATACCAACTCTTTTTTTACTAATACCTCTAATAATAATACTAATACAGGTAATACACAAAATTGTGGCATATGTAAAACCGCACATTCCATTTATAATTGCTCTGTTTTTCTTAGTAAAACCCCCCATGAGCGCTATTTACTTGTTAAGCAAAACCGCCTCTGCGTGAACTGTTTAAGTAGTACACATAAATTCTCAAAATGCCATTCTAATAGGACCTGTACCTCTTGCACAAACCGCCATCATAGTTTATTACATTTTGAGGTACCACTTAATAATTCTAATCCTACAGCACCATGTAATAATACCAACCCCGCTTCTCAAAGCACACTATCTGAAAATAATCCCAAACTTTGTGCCACCGCTTCTGTTAATCTTACCCCCTCCAATGGTTCTTTAACCCTTCTTGCAACTGCAAAAGTTGATTTTCGGGATAGCCAGGGCAATCCGCATACCCTTCGGGTACTACTAGATAGTGCGAGCCAGGGCAACTTTTTGTCTGAACGCTGCTTTAAAAAATTAGGGTTAAATCGGTCTCGATTAAATGTTCCTATCAATGGTTTAGGTGAAATGACTTCCGTAGCATCCAATGGAGTAACTACCTGTACGATCTGTCCGGTAGGGCAACTTAATCCATCTTTTACCATCGAATGCATAATTCTACCTCAAGTTTGCCAATCCATGCCAACCACTGCCTTTCCAAATAAAAACTGGTCTTATTTGGAACAGCTGTCACTTTCGGATGACAGTTACAATATCCCAGGGCCCATAGATGCCTTAATAGGCTGTGACTTGTTTCCCATTGTATTGTTGCCCGAAAAGGTGTGCGGGCAGGAGTTTGAACCCATCGCCTTTAATACATTGTTTGGCTGGGTAATAATGGGTAAAATTAACTGTATAAAACAAAATTCCTACAAATCTCATTCTTTTTGCACCTCTTTAGCGGAAAACCAGGATATAAACAAAACTTTGCAATTGTTTTGGGAAATTGAGGAAATTCCTCGCCCTAGATCCTTGATACCGTTGGATGATCCTGCAGAAAATTCCTTCCTAGAAACGCATTCCCGCACTTCTGAAGGACATTTTATTGTTACGCTACCATTTATTAATGGTGAGCCATTATTTTCAGATTCTCGATCAATAGCCTTAAAAAGGTTTTATAGTTTAGAGCGACGTTTACTAAAAGATCCCTCTTTGTATGAGGTCTATTCTAAATTCATTAAGGAGTATCTAGAACTTGAGCATATGGAACCCGTGTCCGCTCCCGCCTCTGACTATTTACAGCGTCATTTTTATATCCCTCATCATGGGGTGACCAATTTAAATAGTACGACTACCACCTTGCGCGTAGTCTTTGACGCCTCTTGTCGCTCTCAAGGTCAGTCATTAAATGACACCTTGTCAATTGGGCCTAAGCTCCAGAATGATATTTCTAGTATTCTCTTGAGCTTCCGCCGATTTCCTATTGCTTTTACAGCCGATGTTAAAATGATGTATCGGCAAATACTCATTCACAAAAATCATCAGGATTATCAACGTATTCTCTGGAGATTTTCTCCCCGAGAACCTGTAAAGGATTTTAAACTTAAAACTGTAACCTATGGAGTTAGCTCCGCACCCTTTTTGGCTTTAAGATGTCTTCTAGAGTTAGCCCATACAGGAAAAAATAAATATCCTAAAGCGGCGGCAATTCTAGAATCTAAAATCTATATTGATGATACCTGTATATCGTGTGAATCACTAGAGGAAGCAGTAGAGACAAAAAATCAGCTGATCAGTTTGTTAAAGGAAGGAGGATTTTTCCTTCGCAAATGGTCTAGCAACAGCACAGATTTTCTAACCTCTATACCTTCGGATATTCTGCAAAAACCTCTCGCTTTAGACAGTAAATCTGATCCTTGTATGAAGGTTCTGGGTCTGCGATGGTCACCTGAGAAAGATATATTTTCATATGACATACAACTGCTTAACTCGACCTGTACAAAAAGGTCTATACTCTCAGAAATTTCCAGAATATTCGACCCTATTGGTCTCTTATGTCCTATAACTCTCTTAGTCAAGCAACTTATGCAATCGTTGTGGGCTAGAGGTATCGATTGGGACGCAGAAGTGCCCGTAGATATCGCTCAAAAGTGGACAGACTATAAAGAGGATCTTTCGAGTTTATCTTCATTGGAAATACCTCGCTATTGTTTTATTTCACAGTATGTCAGTTTGGAATTTCATACGTTTGGGGATGCCTCAGAACTAGGCTTTGGTAGTTCCGTTTACTCTCGCCTAGAATCCTCACACGGTAAAATTTATACCTACTTACTTTACGCTAAAAGTAAAGTAGCACCTTTAAAGAAACTAAGTCTCCCTAAATTGGAACTTAGTGCGGCCCTAATGGCCTCAAAATTGCTTAAATTTGTCCTAAATACCTATCATATTCCTAATGTACACAAAATATATGCTTGGTCTGACTCAACTATTGCTCTAGGTTGGATTAAGTCAGCGCCTCATCGATGGCGCACTTTTGTCGCAAACAGGGTGAGTCAGATCCAAGAAAATGTAGCCCCAGACTGCTGGTTTCATATAAAATCAGAAGATAACCCGGCTGATTATGCTAGTCGTCCTATTCTTCCCTCGCAATTAGTCAATTGTGCTCTTTGGTGGGCGGGACCCTCATGGTTGTCCCTTCCTACTGAGCGATGGCCTACAAATAAGCCCATTGATCTAGAAGAACCTTTACCGGAGGAAAGACCTGTAGCACTTATGGTCTCTAAGGGTTATGATCCCATCAGTTACATTTTAAATAGGTTTTCATGCTTGCAAAAAATTCTTAGGATATTGACCTATTGTCTACGCTTCTTACACTTCCGTTTTAAGTTAATTCCTGAATTCAAAAAGGGGCCTTTCTCAGAATATGAATTATCTCAAACTCTCTTGTGTATTGTAAAAAAGGTTCAGGCTGAAGCGTTTCATGATGATATATCGAATATTTTAAATAAACGCCCTTGCTCAAAACCTTTAAGAAAGCTAGACCCTTTTGTTGACACAGGAGGTGTTCTCAGGGTGGGCGGTAGATTAGTCCATTCTCAGCTACAGTTTCAAGCAATGCATCCTGCCTTGCTTCCCAGCCAACATAGACTCACTGATCTTATCATTGAATCTTTTCATAAGCGGTACCTTCATTGTGGACAACAAGCCCTTCATTACTTTATTGCTCAGCAATTTTGGATAATAAATCCCAAAAGGGCTATTCGCCGCATTGTTCATAGTTGTATCCGCTGTTTTAGAGTTAATCCCAAGGTTATAGAACCAAAAATGGGCAATCTACCTAGTTACCGTATTACACAGTGCAAACCTTTTCAGTGTACCTCTTTAGATTTTGGGGGACCTTATCAGATTTTAATGTCTCGGTATAGAGGATGTCGAACACAGAAGGCATATTTGTCACTATTTGTCTGTTGTAGTACAAAATGTTTGCACCTAGAGTTAGTCTCTGACTTAACAACACCAGCTTTTCTTGCTGCATTGCGCCGATTTATTAGCCGACGCGGCCGATGCTCTATGCTTCATAGTGACAACGGGACAAACTATGTTGGCGCGGCTCGGTATTTGACGGATTGCATGGCTAACGCAACCGCCGAGGAACTTATTGAGTGGCAGTTTTTGCCTCCCTCGGCCCCACATTTTGGAGGGCTACATGAGGCGGGGATTAAAAGTGTCAAATCCCACCTCGTAAAAATTGTAGGCGAGCAAATCCTTACCTACGAGGAGTTGTACACGGTATTTACCCAAGTGGAAGCTGTTCTTAACTCACGGCCCTTGTGTGCAATGAGCAGTGATCCAAACGACCTCTCTTGTCTAACTCCAGGACATTTCCTTTCACTGGCTCCCTTATCCGCGGTTCCAGATCCTGACTTAACTGTTAAAATTAATAGGCTTGACAGGTGGCAGTTACTCACACAAATGCAACAAACCTTTTGGAAAAGGTGGCATCTTGAATATCTTCATTCTTTGCAACAGAGAGCTAAGTGGCATCAGAATTCTAATCTTATTACCCCTGGTACTCTCGTTGTCCTGAAAGAAGATAACCTTCCCCCTCTCCAATGGAGACTTGGTAGAGTTGATTCTGTACATCCTGGTGCTGATGGTATTATCCGAGTGGTCACGGTAAAAACTAAAACTGGTCTACTTAAAAGGCCAGTGATTAAGGTATGTCCTCTGCCACTAAATTAAGCAGAATCAATACTATTATATCAATGTTAGAATATTTTATTTTTATTTTCTTGTAAATACCGCTGTATTTGGTGGGCGGTATGTTCACTTTTAAGTAAATTTTTGGAACCTTTCCATATAGAATTATTTATTTTTATTTATTTTTTTTTTATTCCGACATAAATAATATTTTTTGTCATATTTTTACCAATAATCAACTGGATAATGTTAATTATTAATTTACGTGTTATTATTAAGTATGATACATGAAAGTTGAGCCCTTGGGTTTTAGTTTTTGGTCAATCCCGCGCGCGATCGCTATAAATCGTGCGATGGTAAACCCCCACTCTCCATAAGCGACGGAGAGAGTAGGCAGCTGAGCGCTCGAGGTGCCGACTCCCTTACCATTTCTGACGCCAAATAAGGTAGGCCATTTTACTATTAATTTGGGGGCTCATCTCCGATTTTAATGTTCTTTTTCTATTGCTTTTATTCTTATATTTTGTTATAAACATTAATTGTTTTACCCGCGATCCACTAAAAAGGATCCAGAAACTTGGTTTCTTTTCAATTACATTACCCTCCTTTAGCAAGGGAAGTAAAAAGTTAAAACTACTGTTTCTTATGAAAGTGTTCATGCAATGCTTTTGATAATGCTTTGTCATAGGTTTAGTCACAGTCCTAAGGAAAAGTTGGCAACTTTCAACTTTTATAACTTAAATTGTGACTATTAATATTAGGAATGAAATCAACATTTTCAAAAATTTTATACAGGCAAATTAAAAGCAAAAAACAAGTTGCTAATTGCTTTGTAGGTACCAAAAAAAAAATTGTTTATTTTCCTAAAGCTAACTACAAAAAATAAATGTAAATAAAACAAAACATCAAAAAAGTGAGGTTAGATGAACTTGCTTAGTGATTGTTATGACTATATAAAAGACAAATTGTATGAACAGTAAGCAATTTTTAAGACTAAAACTATAACTAATACTAACAAAACCAAATTTTTTCAAGTGCCTGATCCTATGCCTTGTATGAACGATCCTTTATAGGCTTTAAAAAAGCAAACAAAGAAGTAAAATTGGCAGAAAGTAACCTTGAAATAAATCAGGTATATGTCAAAAGCTCAAATCGTGTTCAAAATGTGTTTAAATCACTTCATGAAAACATAGTCATTAAATTAGTCAAGCAAATTTTAATTAGGATTAATGGAACTTAACAGCTTATTGTGAAAGTGGGGGATCTGAGAGTAGAACTTATGATAAGAATGAAAAACTTGGTAGGAAATTTCTGTAAAGGAGTTCAGCTTGGAGTTCAGAAACTATTTTGTTTTATTAATGCTTTTGAAAAAACTTCCACTTAAATTATGTTTTTTTTTTCTTGAGGGAGGACAACACCACCCTCTGTTGAAGAAGAATAATTTTACAAAGATTGAATGGAAATCTTTGAGTTCAAAAAATCTCAAAAATTTTGTGATGACTCATTTACTTTGTTTATATGGGCGTTCGTAAAAATGCTGTAGCGCATTGTTTCCATCCTAAAGAAATACTTAACCCTAGTTGAAAAATCTGTTGTTAACTTGTTGTCTTATTTGTTTTCTTTTTAAACTGACATTTAATGACATTTGATGAAGGATGTATAAATCCTTGGAGAAAGCAATTTTATTTAAAACTGTCCTTGTATAAAACCGGTTTTAGGCGCATATAAACATATTAATTGTTGCACTGGAAACACATGTTTTCTATAAATGGCAAAGAAAATTAAAATAAATAGTTTAGTAGTGCACGAATGATTAAGTTTTTCTTTTATTTGACACATTTTTCATGGTTTAGATGAAAACCTATGTAATAAAAATAACCGGTGTGAAGATAGCACCCATTTTCAGCACCCAAAAATGTGAAGTTAGCACCTGATCCAATTTTACAGAACCCAAAAATGTGAAGTTAGCACCCGATCCAATTTTACAGAACCCAAAAATGTGAAGTTAGCACCTATTTACAGCACCCCGAAAATGGAATAATTTTATATTTACACTTTAAAATAACGTAATCAAATCGTAGAATGAGTTTTTTGTTGAAATTTTCAGGAATGATAGATAAGGGTATTCTTCATCCTTACGAGCCGTCGAACACCCTCAAAAACAACCCCAAAGATGGTATTTGAAATACACGTTTTATTATACCTAGAGCGCTCTTTTTTTTGAATTTCACTAACTCATAGATCGAGTTTCATGTTGAAATTTTTGGGAATGATAGATAAGGACACTCTCCATTCCCCAAAAAATACCGCAACCCTTTACGAGCCGTCTAACACCCTCAAACTACCCCAAAGATGGCATTTGAAATACACGTTTTATTATACCTATAGCGCTTTTTTTTTAAATTTCACTAACTCATAGATCGAGTTTCACGTTGAAATTTTTGGGAATGATAGATAAGGACACTCTCCATTCCCCAAAAAATACCGCAACCCTTTACGAGCCGTCTAACACCCTCAAAAACTACCCCAAATATGGCATTTGAAATACACGTTTTATTATACCTATAGCGCTTTTTTTTTAAATTTCACTAACTCATAGATCGAGTTTCACGTTAAAATGTTTAGGAAAGATAAATAATGGTACTCTTCATCCCCCAAAAAATACCCCAACCCCTTACGAGCCGTCTAACACCCTCAAAAACAACCCCAAAGATGGCATTTGAAATACACGTTTTATTATACCTATAGCGCTTTTTTTTAAATTTCACTAACTCATAGATCGAGTTTTACGTTAAAATTTTTAGGAAAGATAAATAAGGGTACTCTTCATTCCCCAAAAAATACCGCAACCCCTTACGAGCCGTCTAACACCCTCAAAAACAACCCCAAAGATGGTATTTGAAATACACGTTTTATTATACCTATAGCGATTTTTTTTTAAATTTCACTAACTCATAGATCGAGTTTCACGTTAAAATTTTTAGGAAAGATAAATAAGGGTACTCTTCATCCCCCAAAAAATACCGCAACCCCTTACGAGCCGTCTAACACCCTCAAAAACAATCCCAAAGATGATATCTGAAATACACGGGTTATTATACCTATAGCGAATTTTTTTTAAATTTCACTAACTCATAGATCGAGTTTCACGTTAAAATTTTTAGGAAGGATAAATAAGGGTATTCTTCATCCCCCAAAAAATACCGCAACCCCTTACGAGCCGTCTAACACCCTCAAAAACAACCCCAAAGATGGTATTTGAAATACACGTTTTATTATACCTATAGCGATTTTTTTTTAAATTTCACTAACTCATAGATCGAGTTTCACGTTAAAATTTTTAGGAAAGATAAATAAGGGTACTCTTCATTCCCCAAAAAATACCGCAACCCCTTACGAGCCGTCTAACACCCTCAAAAACAACCCCAAAGATGGTATTTGAAATACACGTTTTATTATACCTATAGCGATTTTTTTTTAAATTTCACTAACTCATAGATCGAGTTTCACGTTAAAATTTTTAGGAAAGATAAATAAGGGTACTCTTCATTCCCCAAAAAATACCGCAACCCCTTACGAGCCGTCTAACACCCTCAAAAACAACCACAAATATGGTATTTGAAATACACGTTTTATTATACCTATAGCGATTTTTTTTTAAATTTCACTAACTCATAGATCGAGTTTCACTCTCCATTCCCCAAAAAATACCGCAACCCTTTACGAGCCGTCTAACACCCTCAAAAACTACCCCAAATATGGCATTTGAAATACACGTTTTATTATACCTATAGCGCTTTTTTTTTAAATTTCACTAACTCATAGATCGAGTTTCACGTTAAAATGTTTAGGAAAGATAAATAATGGTACTCTTCATCCCCCAAAAAATACCCCAACCCCTTACGAGCCGTCTAACACCCTCAAAAACAACCCCAAAGATGGCATTTGAAATACACGTTTTATTATACCTATAGCGCTTTTTTTTAAATTTCACTAACTCATAGATCGAGTTTCACGTTAAAATTTTTAGGAAAGATGAATAAGGGTACTCTTCATCCCCCAAAAAATACCGCAACCCCTTACGAGCCGTCTAACACCCTCAAAAACAATCCCAAAGATGATATCTGAAATACACGGGTTATTATACCTATAGCGAATTTTTTTTAAATTTCACTAACTCATAGATCGAGTTTCACGTTAAAATTTTTAGGAAGGATAAATAAGGGTATTCTTCATCCCCCAAAAAATACCGCAACCCCTTACGAGCCGTCTAACACCCTCAAAAACAACCCCAAAGATGGTATTTGAAATACACGTTTTATTATACCTATAGCGATTTTTTTTTAAATTTCACTAACTCATAGATCGAGTTTCACGTTAAAATTTTTAGGAAAGATAAATAAGGGTACTCTTCATTCCCCAAAAAATACCGCAACCCCTTACGAGCCGTCTAACACCCTCAAAAACAACCCCAAAGATGGTATTTGAAATACACGTTTTATTATACCTATAGCGATTTTTTTTTAAATTTCACTAACTCATAGATCGAGTTTCACGTTAAAATTTTTAGGAAAGATAAATAAGGGTACTCTTCATTCCCCAAAAAATACCGCAACCCCTTACGAGCCGTCTAACACCCTCAAAAACAACCCCAAATATGGTATTTGAAATACACGTTTTATTATACCTATAGCGATTTTTTTTTAAATTTCACTAACTCATAGATCGAGTTTCACGTTAAAATTTTTAGGAAAGATAAATAAGGGTACTCTTCATCCCCCAAAAAATACCGCAACCCCTTACGAGCCGTCTAACACCCTCAAAAACTATCCCAAAGATGATATCTGAAATACACGTGTTATTATACCTATAGCGATTTTTTTTTAAATTTCACTAACTCATAGATCGAGTTTCACGTCGAAATTTTTAGGAAAGATAAATAAGGGTACTCTTCATCCCCCAAAAAATACCGCAATCCCTTACGAGCCGTCTAACACCCTCAAAAACAACCCCAAAAATGATATCTGAAATACACGTGTTATTATACCTATAGCGCTTTTTTTTTAAATTTCACTAACTCATAGATCGAGTTTCACGTTAAAATTTTTAGGAAAGATAAATAAGGGTACTCTTCATCCCCCAAAAGATACCGCAACCCCTTACGAGCCGTCTAAAACCCTCAAAAACAATCCCAAAGATGATATCTGAAATACACGGGTTATTATACCTATAGCGTTTTTTTTTTAAATTTCACTAACTCATAGATCGAGTTTCACGTCGAAATTTTTAGGAAAGATAAATAAGGGTACTCTTCATCCCCCAGAAAATACCGCAACCCCTTAAGAGCCGTCTAACACCCTCAAAAACAACCCCAAAGATGATATCTGAAATACACGTGTTATTATACCTATAGCGATTTTTTTTTAAATTTCACTAACTCATAGATCGAGTTTCACGTTAAAATTTTTAGGAAAGATAAATAAGGGTACTCTTCATCCCCCAAAAGATACCGCAACCCCTTACGAGCCGTCTAACACCCTCAAAAACAATCCCAAAGATGATATCTGAAATACACGGGTTATTATACCTATAGCGATTTTTTTTTAAATTTCACTAACTCATAGATCGAGTTTCACGTCGAAATTTTTAGGAAAGATAAATAAGGGTATTCTTCATCCCCCAGAAAATACCGCAACCCCTTACGAGCCGTCTAACACCCTCAAAAACAACCCCAAAGATGATATCTGAAATACACGTGTTATTATACCTATAGCGATTTTTTTTTAAATTTCACTGACTCATAGATCGAGTTTCACGTCGAAATTTTTAGGAAAGATAAATAAGAGTACTCTTCATCCGCCAAAAAATACCGCAACCCCTTACGAGCCGTCTAACACCCTCAAAAACAACCCCAAAGATGATATCTGAAATACACGTGTTATTATACCTATAGCGCTTTTTTTTTAAATTTCACTAACTCATAGATCGAGTTTCACGTTAAAGTTTTTAGGAAGGATAAATAAGGGTACTCTTCATCCCCCAAAAAATACCGCAACCCCTTACGAGCCGTCTAACATCCTCAAAAACAATCCCAAAGATGATATCTGAAATACACGGGTTATTATACCTATAGCGATTTTTTTTTAAATTTCACTAACTCATAGATCGAGTTTCACGTTAAAATTTTTAGGAAGGATAAATAAGGGTACTCTTCATCCCCCAAAAAATACCGCAACCCCTTACGAGCCGTCTAACACCCTCAAAAACAACCCCAAAGATGGTATTTGAAATACACGTTTTATTATACCTATAGCGATTTTTTTTTAAATTTCACTAACTCATAGATCGAGTTTCACGTTAAAATTTTTAGGAAAGATAAATAAGGGTACTCTTCATCCCTCAAAAAATACCGCAACCCCTTACGAGCCGTCTAACACCCTCAAAAACTATCCCAAAGATGATATCTGAAATACACGTTTTATTATACCTATAGCGCTTTTTTTTTAAATTTCACTAACTCATAGATCGAGTTTCACGTTAAAATTTTTAGGAAAGATGAATAAGGGTACTCTTCATCCCCAAAAAAAATACCGCAACCCCTTACGAGCCGTCTAACACCCTCAAAAACAACCCCAAAGATGGTATTTGAAATACACGTTTTATTATACCTATAGCGATTTTTTTTTTCATTTCACTAACTCATAGATCGAGTTTCACGTTAAAATTTTTAGGAAAGATAAATAAGGGTACTCTTCATTCCCCAAAAAATACCGCAACCCCTTACAAGCCGTCTAACACCCTCAAAAACAACCCCAAATATGGTATTTGAAATACACGTTTTATTATACCTATAGCGATTTTTTTTTAAATTTCACTAACTCATAGATCGAGTTTCACGTTAAAATTTTTAGTAAAGATAAATAAGGGTACTCTTCATCCCCCAAAAAATACCGCAACCCCTTACGAGCCGTCTAACACCCTCAAAAACTATCCCAAAGATGATATCTGAAATACACGTTTTATTATACCTATAGCGATTTTTTTTTAAATTTCACTAACTCATAGATCGAGTTTCACGTTAAAATTTTTAGGAAAGATGAATAAGGGTACTCTTCATCCCCAAAAAAATACCGCAACCCCTTACGAGCCGTCTAACACCCTCAAAAACTACCCCAAATATGGTATTTGAAATACCCGTTTTATTATATCTATAGCGTATTTTTTCAAATTTCACTAACTCATAGATCGAGTTTCACGTTAAAATTTTTAGGAAAGATAAATAAGGGCACTCTTCATCCCCCAAAAAATACCGCAACCCCTTACGAGCCGTCGAACACCCTCTAAAACAATCCCAAAGATGATATCTGAAATACACGTGTTATTATACCTATAGCGATTTTTTTTTTAAATTTCACTAACTCATAGATCGAGTTTCACGTTGAAATTTTTGGGAATGATAGACAAGGACACTCTCCATTCCCCAAAAAATACCGCAACCCCTTACGAGCCGTCTAACACCCTCAAAAACTATCCCAAAGATGATATCTGAAATACACGTTTTATTATACCTATAGCGCTTTTTTTTTTAAATTTCACTAACTCATAGATCGAGTTTCACGTTGAAATTTTTAGGAAAGATAAATAAGAGTACTCTTCATCCCCCAAAAGATACTGTAACCCCTTACGAGCCGTCGAACACCCTCTAAAACAATCCCAAAGATGATATCTGAAATACACGTGTTATTATACCTATAGCGATTTTTTTTTTAAATTTCACTAACTCATAGATCGAGTTTCACGTTGAAATTTTTGGGAATGATAGACAAGGACACTCTCCATTCCCCAAAAAATACCGCAACCCCTTACGAGCCGTCTAACACCCTCAAAAACTACCCCAAAGATGGTATTTGAAATACACGTGTTATTATACCTATCGCGATTTTTTTTTAAATTTCACTAACTCATAGATCGAGTTTCACGTTAAAATTTTTAGGAAAGATAAATAAGGGTACTCTTCATCCCCCAAAAAATACCGCAACCCCTTACGAGCCGTCTAACACCCTCAAAAACTACCCCCAAAATGGTATTTGAAATACACGTTTTATTATACCTATAGCGCTTTTTTTTTAAATTTCACTAACTCATAGATCGAGTTTCACGTTAAAATTTTTACGAAGGATAACTAAGGGTACTCTTCATCCCCCAAAAAATACCGCAACTCCTTACGAGCCGTCGAACACCCTCAAAAACTACCCCCAAAATGGTATTTGAAATACACGTTTTATTATACCTATAGCGCTTTTTTTTTAAATTTCACTAACTCATAGATCGAGTTTCACGTTAAAATTTTTACGAAGGATAACTAAGGGTACTCTTCATCCCCCAAAAAATACCGCAACTCCTTACGAGCCGTCGAACACCCTCTAAAACAATCCCAAAGATGATATCTGAAATACACGTGTTATTATACCTATAGCGATTTTTTTTTAAATTTCACTAACTCATAGATCGAGTTTCACGTTGAAATTTTTAGGAAAGATAAATAAGAGTACTCTTCATCCCCCAAAAGATACTGTAACCCCTTACGAGACGTCGAACACCCTCTAAAACAATCCCAAAGATGATATCTGAAATACACGTGTTATTATACCTATAGCGCTTTTTTTTTAAATTTCACTAACTCATAGATCGAGTTTCACGTTAAAATTTTTAGGAAAAATAAATAAGGGTACTCTTCATCCCCCAAAAAATACCCCAACCCCTTACGAGCCGTCTAACACCCTCAAAAACAACCCCAAAGATGGCATTTGAAATACACGTTTTATTATACCTATAGCGCTTTTTTTTTAAATTTCACTAACTCATAGATCGAGTTTCACGTCGAAATTTTTAGGAAAGATGAATAAGGGTACTCTTCATCTCCCAAAAAATACCGCAACCCCTTACGAGCCGTCTAACACCCTCAAAAACTACCCCAAATATGGCATTTGAAATACACGTTTTATTATACCTATAGCGCTTTTTTTTTAAATTTCACTAACTCATAGATCGAGTTTCACGTTAAAATGTTTAGGAAAGATAAATAAGGGTACTCTTCATCCCCCAAAAAATACCCCAACCCCTTACGAGCCGTCTAACACCCTCAAAAACTACCCCAAAGATGGTATTTGAAATACACGTGTTATTATACCTATAGCGATTTTTTTTTAAAATTTCACTAACTCATAGATCGAGTTTCACGTTGAAATTTTTTAAGTATGATAGACAAGGGTACTCTTCATCCCCCAAAAATACCTCAACCCCTTACGAGCCGTCTAACATCCTTAAAGGTACATTGGAAGGTACATTGGATATTATTTTCGTGGTGTCCTTTTTTGTGTTACTTCGAGGGGATGAATTGTATTATCGTAAGCCTCGCCCCAGGTTCAAAATAAACTGTACCAACCCATAGTACACCATTACACTTTTATCGTTACGTTACGTCGCCTGATCAGAGCGCTAGATTTCAAAGCCACGTTACGTTTACGGGGTGGTGTGGCTTTTATTTCCTAGTATTATTTGTGTTATAAATTATCAGTGGCGGATCCGGGAAGGGCGTGGGGGGCTCGGGGGGCGCGCGAACTGGACATTCCTATAAAACATATCTCGGTCGATATCAACTAATTTTGAATATGTTGTATAACTAGTGCTAGTTTCTCAGATCTCAGCTATCAAAATTAGTTCTTCTCTTCCTGTTTCGGTTGCTACCGCCGAAAGAACTTTTTCCACTTTAAGACTTGTGAAAACTTATCTTCGATCCACGGTATAGGAGAAGAGAAACTCAATGGCTTGGCGCTTTTGTATATAAGTATATCATTCAATGAACCTGGGTTTAGAATCTATCGATAGGTTTACAAAGCAAAAAAGAAAACTTAATTTCATTATATAACTAAAATATAATAAAATATTTATAGTTAAGGATTTGTATAACAAATAACTTTAAATTGCCAAAATAAATTAGTTGTATCAGGTAGTATCTGTTAGTCACCACCAACGGCTCAAGCAAGTATGAAGATATGTAGGTCGAAACTGTTTGGTTAGTGGCGAGGGTCACTAACCAACATACCAATCTAATCAAATCCCCAAAAACAATGGTGACCATAAACAAGGACTTTTTGCCCTATGTTCGTAGTCACTCGACGTTGCCTACATAAGTTTTATTGCTTGCGCCCCCCCCTGGTGAAATTTCTGGATCCGCCACTGAAATTATTATGGTTGTATCTCTGCATGCTATAGGAATTTCGATTTGGGTGTAAGTGGGTAATCCCGTAGTATAACTTGAAAACTATATAAATATTGTTTTGTCTGCGTTAATTGTTAATAAATTCATATCTAGCCAGTTTAAAAAGAAAATTTGAAAAATCCAAGTAGTTCCCAAAAAACCGAATTTTCATTTCTGGTGCCTTTATTTCTAAAGTTGTTAAAAAACGCTTAAAACTTTCTACAGGCACAGGCACTCTCAGGACATTTAAATTTGACAGAAGCGTTGCCAAAATCATCTGTCAAATATTATTTTATAACTTCAGACGGCTCGACGAAGATAATCAGTGCGAAATAACTATACTATTATATTTGACACTTAAATAGGTTTGACATTTTCTTTTAAACTTTTATATTTTTTTTTGTTGGTGTTAGACGGCTCGTAAGGGGTTGCGGATTTTTTGGGGGATGAAAAGTACCCTTGTCTATCATGCCCAAAAATTTCAACGTGAAACTCGATCTATGAGTTAGTGAAATTAAAAAAAAAGCGCTATAGGTATAATAACACGTGTATTTCAGATATCATCTTTGGGGTTGTTTTTGAGGGTGTTAGACGGCTCTTAAGGGGTTACGGTATTTTTTGGGGGATGAAGAGTACCCTTATTCATCTTTCCTAAAAATTTCAACGTGAAACTCGATCTATGAGTTAGTGAAATTTGAAAAAAAAGCGCTATAGGTATAATAACACGTGTATTTCAGATATCATCTTTGGGATTGTTTTTGAGGGTGTTCGACGGCTCGTAAGGGGTTGCGGTATTTTTTGGGGGATGAAGAGTACCCTTATTTATCCTTCCTAAAAATTTCAACGTGAAACTCGATCTATGAGTTAGTGAAATTTAAAAAAAAAATCGCTATAGGTATAATAACACGTGTATTTCAGATATCATCTTTAGGATTGTTTTAGAGGGTGTTCGACGGCTCGTAAGGGGTTGCGGTGTTTTTTGGGGGATGAAGAGTACCCTTATTCATCTTTCCTAAAAATTTCAACGTGAAACTCGATCTATGAGTTAGTGAAATTTAAAAAAAAATCGTTATAGGTATAATAACACGTGTATTTCAGATATCATCTTTGGGGTAGTTTTTGAGGGTGTTAGACGGCTCGTAAGGGGTTGCGGTATTTTTTGGGGGATGAAGAGTACCCTTATTTATCTTTCCTAAAAATTTTAACGTGAAACTCGATCTATGAGTTAGTGAAATTTAAAAAAAAAGCGCCATAGGTATAATAACACGTGTATTTCAGATATCATCTTTGGGGTTGTTTTTGAGGGTGTTAGACGGCTCGTAAGGGGTTGCGGTATTTTTTGGGGGATGAAGAGTACCCTTATTTATCTTTCCTAAAAATTTCGACGTGAAACTCGATCTATGAGTTAGTGAAATTTAAAAAAAAATCGCTATAGGTATAATAACACGTGTATTTCAGATATCATCTTTAGGATTGTTTTAGAGGGTGTTCGACGGCTCGTAAGGGGTTGCGGTGTTTTTTGGGGATGAAGAGTACCCTTATTCATCTTTCCTAAAAATTTTAACGTGAAACTCGATCTATGAGTTAGTGAAATTTGAAAAAAAAGCGCTATAGGTATAATAACACGTGTATTTCAGATATCATCTTTGGGATTGTTTTTGAGGGTGTTCGACGGCTCGTAAGGGGTTGCGGTATTTTTTGGGGGATGAAGAGTACCCTTATTTATCCTTCCTAAAAATTTCAACGTGAATCTCGATCTATGAGTTAGTGAAATTTAAAAAAAAATCGCTATAGGTATAATAACACGTGTATTTCAGATATCATCTTTGGGATTGTTTTAGAGGGTGTTCGACGGCTCGTAAGGGGTTGCGGTGTTTTTGGGGGATGAATAGTACCCTTCTTTATCCTTCCTAAAAATTTTAACGTGAAACTCGATCTATGAGTTAGTGAAATTAAAAAAAAAGGCGCTATAGGTATAATAACCCGTGTATTTCAGATATCATCTTTGGGATTGTTTTTGAGGGTGTTAGACGGCTCGTAAGGGGTTGCGGTATTTTTTTGGGGGATGAAGAGTACCCTTATTCATCTTTCCTAAAAATTTTAACGTGAAACTCGATCTATGAGTTAGTGAAATTTAAAAAAAAATCGCTATAGGTATAATAACACGTGTATTTCAGATATCATCTTTGGGTTGTTTTTGAGGGTGTTAGACGGCGCGTAAGGGGTTGCGGTATTTTTTGGGGGATGAAGAGTACCCTTGTTTATCTTTCCTAAAAATTTCGACGTGAAACTCGATCTATGAGTTAGTGAAATTTAAAAAAAAATCGTTATAGGTATAATAACACGTGTATTTCAGATATCATCTTTGGGGTAGTTTTTGAGGGTGTTAGACGGCTCGTAAGGGGTTGCGGTATTTTTTGGGGGATGAAGAGTACCCTTATTCATCTTTCCTAAAAATTTTAACGTGAAACTCGATCTATGAGTTAGTGAAATTTAAAAAAAAATCGCTATAGGTATAATAACACGTGTATTTCAGATATCATCTTTGGGGTTGTTTTTGAGGGTGTTAGACGGCTCGTAAGGGTTGCGGTATTTTTTGGGGGATGAAGAGTACCCTTATTCATCTTTCCTAAAAATTTTAACGTGAAACTCGATCTATAAGTTAGTGAAATTTAAAAAAAAATCGCTATAGGTATAATAACACGTGTATTTCAGATATCATCTTTGGGATTGTTTTTGAGGGTGTTCGACGGCTCGTAAGGGGTTGCGGTATTTTTTGGGGGATGAAGAGTACCCTTATTTATCCTTCCTAAAAATTTCAACGTGAATCTCGATCTATGAGTTAGTGAAATTTAAAAAAAATCGCTATAGGTATAATAACACGTGTATTTCAGATATCATCTTTGGGATTGTTTTAGAGGGTGTTCGACGGCTCGTAAGGGGTTGCGGTGTTTTTTGGGGGATGAATAGTACCCTTCTTTATCCTTCCTAAAAATTTTAACGTGAAACTCGATCTATGAGTTAGTGAAATTAAAAAAAAAGGCGCTATAGGTATAATAACCCGTGTATTTCAGATATCATCTTTGGGACTTTGGGATTGTTTTTGAGGGGTGTTAGACGGCTCGTAAGGGGTTGCGGTATTTTTTGGGGGATGAAGAGTACCCTTATTCATCTTTCCTAAAAATTTTAACGTGAAACTCGATCTATGAGTTAGTGAAATTTAAAAAAAAATCGCTATAGGTATAATAACACGTGTATTTCAGATATCATCTTTGGGTTGTTTTGAGGGTGTTAGACGGCTCGTAAGGGGTTTCGGTATTTTTTGGGGGATGAAGAGTACCCTTATTTATCTTTCCTAAAATTGTAACGTGAAACTCGATCTATGAGTTAGTGAAATTTAAAAAAAAAGCGCTATAGGTATAATAACACGTGTATTTCAGATATCATCTTTGGGGTTGTTTTTGAGGGTGTTAGACGGCTCGTAAGGGGTTGCGGTATTTTTTGGGGGATGAAGAGTACCTTATTTATCTTTCCTAAAAATTTTAACGTAAAACTCGATCTATGAGTTAGTGAAATTAAAAAAAAAAAGCGCTATAGGTATAATAACACGTGTATTTCAGATATCATCTTTGGGGTTGTTTTTGAGGGTGTTAGACGGCTCCTAAGGGGTTGCGGTATTTTTTGGGGGATGAAGAGTACCCTTATTTATCTTTCCTAAAAATTTTAACGTGAAACTCGATCTATGAGTAGTGAAATTTAAAAAAAAAGCGCTATAGGTATAATAACACGTGTATTTCAGATATCATCTTTGGGGTTGTTTTTGAGGGTGTTAGACGGCTCGTAAGGGGTTGGGGTATTTTTTGGGGGATGAAGAGTACCCTTATTTATCTTTCCTAAAATTTCGACGTGAAACTCGATCTATGAGTTAGTGAAATTTAAAAAAAAAGCGCTATAGGTATAATAACACGTGTATTTCAGATATCATCTTTGGGATTGTTTTTGAGGGTGTTCGACGGCTCGTAAGGGTTGCGGTATTTTTTTGGGGGATGAAGAGTACCCTTATTTATCCTTCCTAAAAATTTCAACGTGAAACTCGATCTATGAGTTAGTGAAATTTAAAAAAAATCGCTATAGGTATAATAACACGTGTATTTCAGATATCATCTTTAGGATTGTTTTAGAGGGTGTTCGACGGCTCGTAAGGGGTTGCGGTGTTTTTTGGGGGATGAAGAGTACCCTTATTCATCTTTCCTAAAAATTTCAACGTGAAACTCGATCTATGAGTTAGTGAAATTTAAAAAAAATCGTTATAGGTATAATAACACGTGTATTTCAGATATCATCTTTGGGGTAGTTTTTGAGGGTGTTAGACGGCTCGTAAGGGGTTGCGGTATTTTTTGGGGGATGAAGAGTACCCTTATTTATCTTTCCTAAAAATTTTAACGTGAAACTCGATCTATGAGTTAGTGAAATTTAAAAAAAAAGCGCCATAGGTATAATAACACGTGTATTTCAGATATCATCTTTGGGTTGTTTTTGAGGGTGTTAGACGGCTCGTAAGGGGTTGCGGTATTTTTTGGGGGATGAAGAGTACCCTTATTTATCTTTCCTAAAAATTTCGACGTGAAACTCGATCTATGAGTTAGTGAAATTTAAAAAAAATCGCTATAGGTATAATAACACGTGTATTTCAGATATCATCTTAGGATTGTTTTAGAGGGTGTTCGACGGCTCGTAAGGGGTTGCGGTGTTTTTTGGGGGATGAAGAGTACCCTTATTCATCTTTCCTAAAAATTTTAACGTGAAACTCGATCTATGAGTTAGTGAAATTTGAAAAAAAGCGCTATAGGTATAATAACACGTGTATTTCAGATATCATCTTTGGGATTGTTTTTGAGGGTGTTCGACGGCTCGTAAGGGGTTGCGGTATTTTTTGGGGGATGAAGAGTACCCTTATTTATCCTTCCTAAAAATTTCAACGTGAATCTCGATCTATGAGTTAGTGAAATTTAAAAAAAAATCGCTATAGGTATAATAACACGTGTATTTCAGATATCATCTTTGGGATTGTTTTAGAGGGTGTTCGACGGCTCGTAAGGGGTTGCGGTGTTTTTTGGGGGATGAATAGTACCCTTCTTTATCCTTCCTAAAAATTTTAACGTGAAACTCGATCTATGAGTTAGTGAAATTAAAAAAAAAGGCGCTATAGGTATAATAACCCGTGTATTTCAGATATCATCTTTGGGATTGTTTTTGAGGGTGTTAGACGGCTCGTAAGGGGTTGCGGTATTTTTGGGGGATGAAGAGTACCCTTATTCATCTTTCCTAAAAATTTTAACGTGAAACTCGATCTATGAGTTAGTGAAATTTAAAAAAAATCGCTATAGGTATAATAACACGTGTATTTTCAGATATCATCTTTGGGGTTGTTTTTGAGGGTGTTAGACGGCGCGTAAGGGGTTGCGGTATTTTTTGGGGGGATGAAGAGTACCCTTGTTTATCTTTCCTAAAAATTTCGACGTGAAAACTCGATCTATGAGTTAGTGAAATTTAAAAAAAATCGTTATAGGTATAATAACACGTGTATTTCAGATATCATCTTTGGGGTTGTTTTTGAGGGTGTTAGACGGCTCGTAAGGGGTGCGGTATTTTTTGGGGGATGAAGAGTACCCTTATTCATCTTTCCTAAAAATTTTAACGTGAAACTCGATCTATGAGTTAGTGAAATTTAAAAAAAAATCGCTATAGGTATAATAACACGTGTATTTCAGATATCATATTTGGGGTTGTTTTTGAGGGTGTTAGACGGCTCGTAAGGGGTTGCGGTATTTTTTGGGGGATGAAGAGTACCCTTATTTATCTTTCCTAAAAATTTTAACGTGAAACTCGATCTATGAGTTAGTGAAATTTAAAAAAAAAGCGCTATAGGTATAATAACACGTGTATTCAGATATCATCTTGGGGTTGTTTTTGAGGGTGTTAGACGGCTCGTAAGGGGTTGGGTATTTTTTGGGGGATGAAGAGTACCCTTATTTATCTTTCCTAAAAATTTCGACGTGAAACTCGATCTATGAGTTAGTGAAATTTAAAAAAAAATCGTTATAGGTATAATAACACGTGTATTGCAGATATCATCTTTGGGTAGTTTTTGAGGGTGTTAGACGGCTCGTAAGGGGTTGCGGTATTTTTGGGGGATGAAGAGTACCCTTATTTATCCTTCCTAAAAATTTATACGTGAAACTCGATCTATGAGTTAGTGAAATTTAAAAAAAAATCGCTATAGGTATAATAACACGTGTATTTCAAATATCATCTTTGGGATTGTTTTTGAGGGTGTTCGACGGCTCGTAAGGGTTGCGGTATTTTTTGGGGGATGAAGAGTACCCTTATTTATCTTTCCTAAAAATTTTAACGTGAAACTCGATCTATGAGTTAGTGAAATTTAAAAAAAAAGCGCTATAGGTATAATAACACGTGTATTTCAGATATCATCTTTGGGATTGTTTTTGAGGGTGTTCGACGGCTCGTAAGGGGTTGCGGTATTTTTTGAGGGATGAAGAGTACCCTTATTTATCCTTCCTAAAAATTTCAACGTGAAACTCGATCTATGAGTTAGTGAAATTTAAAAAAAAATCGCTATAGGTATAATAACACGTGTATTTCAGATATCATCTTTGGGATTGTTTTTGAGGGTGTTAGACGGCTCGTAAGGGGTTGCGGTATTTTTTGGGGGATAAAGAGTGCCCTTCTCTATCATTTCTAAAAATTTCAACTTGAAACTCGATCTATGAGTTAGTGAAATTTTAAAAAAAAGCGCTATAGGTATAATAAAACGTGTATTTAAAATACCATTTTAGGGGTAGTTTTTGAGGGTGTTAGACGGCTCGTAAGGGGTTGCGGTATTTTTTGGGGGATGAAGAGTACCCTTATTCATCTTTCCTAAAAATTTTAACGTGAAACTCGATCTATGAGTTAGTGAAATTTAAAAAAAATCGCTATAGGTATAATAACACGTGTATTTCAGATATCATATTTGGGGTTGTTTTTGAGGGTGTTAGACGGCTCGTAAGGGGTTGCGGTATTTTTTGGGGGATGAAGAGTACCCTTATTTATCTTTCCTAAAAATTTTAACGTGAAACTCGATCTATGAGTTAGTGAAATTTAAAAAAAAAGCGCTATAGGTATAATAACACGTGTATTTCAGATATCATCTTTGGGGTTGTTTTTGAGGGTGTTAGACGGCTCGTAAGGGGTTGGGGTATTTTTTGGGGGATGAAGAGTACCCTTATTTATCTTTCCTAAAAATTTCGACGTGAAACTCGATCTATGAGTTAGTGAAATTTAAAAAAAAAGCGCTATAGGTATAATAACACGTGTATTTCAGATATCATCTTTGGGGTTGTTTTTGAGGGTGTTAGACGGCGCGTAAGGGGTTGCGGTATTTTTTGGGGGATGAAGAGTACCCTTGTTTATCTTTCCTAAAAATTTCGACGTGAAACTCGATCTATGAGTTAGTGAAATTTAAAAAAAAATCGTTATAGGTATAATAACACGTGTATTTCAGATATCATCTTTGGGGTAGTTTTTGAGGGTGTTAGACGGCTCGTAAGGGGTTGCGGTATTTTTTGGGGGATGAAGAGTACCCTTATTCATCTTTCCTAAAAATTTTAACGTGAAACTCGATCTATGAGTTAGTGAAATTTAAAAAAAAATCGCTATAGGTATAATAACACGTGTATTTCAGATATCATATTTGGGGTTGTTTTTGAGGGTGTTAGACGGCTCGTAAGGGGTTGCGGTATTTTTTGGGGGATGAAGAGTACCCTTATTTATCTTTCCTAAAAATTTTAACGTGACACTCGATCTATGAGTTAGTGAAATTTAAAAAAAAAGCGCTATAGGTATAATAACACGTGTATTTCAGATATCATCTTTGGGGTTGTTTTTGAGGGTGTTAGACGGCTCGTAAGGGGTTGCGGTATTTTTTGGGGGATGAAGAGTACCCTTATTTATCTTTCCTAAAAATTTCAACGTGAAACTCGATCTATGAGTTAGTGAAATTTAAAAAAAAATCATTATAGGTATAATAACACGTGTATTTCAGATATCATCTTTGGGGTAGTTTTTGAGGGTGTTAGACGGCTCGTAAGGGGTTGCGGTATTTTTTGGGGGATGAAGAGTACCCTTATTTATCTTTCCTAAAAATTTTAACGTGAAACTCGATCTATGAGTTAGTGAAATTTAAAAAAAAAGCGCCATAGGTATAATAACACGTGTATTTCAGATATCATCTTTGGGGTTGTTTTTGAGGGTGTTAGACGGCTCGTAAGGGGTTGCGGTATTTTTTGGGGGATGAAGAGTACCCTTATTTATCTTTCCTAAAAATTTCGACGTGAAACTCGATCTATGAGTTAGTGAAATTTAAAAAAAAATCGCTATAGGTATAATAACACGTGTATTTCAGATATCATCTTTGGGGTTGTTTTTGAGGGTGTTAGACGGCTCGTAAGGGGTTGCGGTATTTTTTGGGGGATGAAGAGTACCCTTATTCATCTTTCCTAAAAATTTTAACGTGAAACTCGATCTATAAGTTAGTGAAATTTAAAAAAAAATCGCTATAGGTATAATAACACGTGTATTTCAGATATCATCTTTGGGGTTGTTTTTGAGGGTGTTAAACGGCTCGTAAGGGGTTGCGGTATTTTTTGGGGGATGAAAAGTACCCTTATTTATCTTTCCTAAAAATTTTAACGTAAAACTCGATCTATGAGTTAGTGAAATTAAAAAAAAAAGCGCTATAGGTATAATAACACGTGTATTTCAGATATCATCTTTGGGGTTGTTTTTGAGGGTGTTAGACGGCTCGTAAGGGGTTGCGGTATTTTTTGGAGGATGAAGAGTACCCTTATTCATCTTTCCTAAAAATTTTAACGTGAAACTCGATCTATGAGTTAGTGAAATTTAAAAAAAAATCGCTATAGGTATAATAACACGTGTATTTCAGATATCATCTTTGTGGTTGTTTTTGAGGGTGTTAGACGGCTCGTAAGGGGTTGCGGTATTTTTTGGGGGATGAAGAGTACCCTTATTTATCTTTCCTAAAAATTTTAACGTGAAACTCGATCTATGAGTTAGTGAAATTAAAAAAAAAGCGCTATAGGTATAATAACACGTGTATTTCAGATATCATCTTTGGGGTGGTTTTTGAGGGTGTTAGACGGCTCGTAAGGGGTTGCGGTATTTTTTGGGGGATGAAGAGTACCCTTATTTATCTTTCCTAAAAATTTCGACGTGAAACTCGATCTATGAGTTAGTGAAATTTAAAAAAAAATCGTTATAGGTATAATAACACGTGTATTTCAGATATCATCTTTGGGGTTGTTTTTGAGGGTGTTAGACGGCTCGTAAGGGGTTGCGGTATTTTTTGGGGGATGAAGAGTACCCTTATTTATCTTTCCTAAAAATTTTAACGTGAAACTCGATCTATGAGTTAGTGAAATTAAAAAAAAAGCGCTATAGGTATAATAACACGTGTATTTCAGATATCATCTTTGTGGTTGTTTTTGAGGGTGTTAGACGGCTCGTAAGGGGTTGCGGTATTTTTTGGGGGATGAAGAGTACCCTTATTTATCTTTCCTAAAAATTTTAACGTGAAACTCGATCTATGAGTTAGTGAAATTAAAAAAAAAGCGCTATAGGTATAATAACACGTGTATTTCAGATATCATCTTTGGGGTGGTTTTTGAGGGTGTTAGACGGCTCGTAAGGGGTTGCGGTATTTTTTGGGGGATGAAGAGTACCCTTATTTATCTTTCCTAAAAATTTCGACGTGAAACTCGATCTATGAGTTAGTGAAATTTAAAAAAAAATCGCTATAGGTATAATAACACGTGTATTTCAGATATCATCTTTGTGGTTGTTTTTGAGGGTGTTAGACGGCTCGTAAGGGTTTGCGGTATTTTTTGGGGGATGAAGAGTACCCTTATTTATCTTTCCTAAAAATTTTAACGTGAAACTCGATCTATGAGTTAGTGAAATTAAAAAAAAAGCGCTATAGGTATAATAACACGTGTATTTCAGATATCATCTTTGGGGTGGTTTTTGAGGGTGTTAGACGGCTCGTAAGGGGTTGCGGTATTTTTTGGGGGATGAAGAGTACCCTTATTTATCTTTCCTAAAAATTTCGACGTGAAACTCGATCTATGAGTTAGTGAAATTTAAAAAAAAATCGTTATAGGTATAATAACACGTGTATTTCAGATATCATCTTTGGGGTAGTTTTTGAGGGTGTTAGACGGCTCGTAAGGGGTTGCGGTATTTTTTGGGGGATGAAGAGTACCCTTATTTATCTTTCCTAAAAATTTTAACGTGAAACTCGATCTATGAGTTAGTGAAATTTAAAAAAAAAAGCGCTATAGGTATAATAAAACGTGTATTTCAAATACCATTTTGGGGGTAGTTTTTGAGGGTGTTAGACGGCTCGTAAGGGGTTGCGGTATTTTTTGGGGGTTGAAAAGTACCCTTATCTATCTTTCCTAAAAATTTTAACGTGAAACTCGATCTATGAGTTAGTGAAATTTAAAAAAAAAATCGCTATAGGTATAATAACACGTGTATTTCAAATACCATCTTTGGGGTAGTTTTTGAGGGTGTTAGACGGCTCGTAAGGGGTTGCGGTATTTTTTGAGGAATGGAGAGTGTCCTTGTCTATCATTCCCAAAAATTTCAACGTGAAACTCGATCTATGAGTTAGTGAAATTTAAAAAAAAAGCGCTATAGGTATAATAAAATGTGTATTTCAAATGCCATTTTTGGGGTTGTTTTTGAGAGTGTTAGACGGCTCGTAAGGGGTTGGGGTATTTTTTGGGGGATGAAGAGTACCCTTATTTATCTTTCCTAAACATTTTAACGTGAAACTCGATCTATGAGTTAGTGAAATTTAAAAAAAAAGCGCTATAGGTATAATAAAACGTGTATTTCAAATGCCATCTTTGGGGTAGTTTTTGAGGGTGTTAGACGGCTCGTAAGGGGTTGCGGTATTTTTTGAGGAATGGAGAGTGTCCTTGTCTATCATTCCCAAAAATTTCAACGTGAAACTCGATCTATGAGTTAGTGAAATTTAAAAAAAAAAGCGCTATAAGTATAATAAAATGTGTATTTCAAATGCCATCTTTGGGGTTGTTTTTGAGAGTGTTAGACGGCTCGTAAGGGGTTGGGGTATTTTTTGGGGGATGAAGAGTACCCTTATTTATCTTTCCTAAACATTTTAACGTGAAACTCGATCTATGAGTTAGTGAAATTTTAAAAAAAAGCGCTATAGGTATAATAAAACGTGTATTTCAAATGCCATCTTTGGGGTAGTTTTTGAGGGTGTTAGACGGCTCGTAAGGGGTTGCGGTATTTTTTGGGGAATGGAGAGTGTCCTTGTCTATCATTCCCAAAAATTTCAACGTGAAACTCGATCTATGAGTTAGTGAAATTTAAAAAAAAGAGCTTTATAGGTATAATAAAACGTGTATTTCAAATACCATCTTTGGGGTTGTTTTTGAGGGTGTTCGACGGCTCGTAAGGATGAAGAATACCCTTATCTATCATTCCTGAAAATTTCAACAAAAAACTCATTCTACGATTTGATTACGTTATTTTAAAGTGTAAATATAAAATTATTCCATTTTCGGGGTGCTGTAAATAGGTGCTAACTTCACATTTTTGGGTTCTGTAAAATTGGATCGGGTGCTAACTTCACATTTTTGGGTTCTGTAAAATTGGATCAGGTGCTAACTTCACATTTTTGGGTGCTGAAAATGGGTGCTATCTTCACACCGGTTAAAAATATGTAAAAATGCTTTGACTTCATGTTTTAATGTTTACTGAGTAATATTGTTTAGTTTCATGCTCAGTTTCATGGAAATATTGGATTGAATTTGAATCAATTTTTTACAGTTGCTTAATTGACATGATTCAACTGTCAACAAGTCCTTTGGGTTAGACTTGGGGTTAAAGTTAATTAAAAGTTAAAAGCAGAAAAAAAGAATAAATGCTGCCATTTCAATAAAAAAATTCTATATTTTTTACTTTTTTCTGCATATTTTTTAAAATTAACTTGCTGCACTGCATATCTCGGAAACTATAAGAGCACAAAATTTGCTTACTTGGCATTTAATAGCACCTAAATCACACTAATTTATTCCAATATCAAAAACACCACCAACATCTTCTTTCACAAGAACTCAAATATGTGTACGACCTAAAGTTAGCAGTGCATCATATTTTTAATGAGCATTTAATTTTCTAGATCATTTAGACCACTCTACTACTTTTCCGGACCATTCTAGTATTGTGCACTGCTATCTTTAACGGGTAGCTAGCAGTGCAGGTCATGTCTCTGAAACTACAAAAGCACAAAATTTTGTGACTTGTCATTTAATTATCACTTTATAGGCACTCATTTTTCCAATCATAAAATCTTTGCTCTGCTGACTTTGTACTGCTAACTGTAGGGACCTAGTTTAGATTAAACTTATACAAACCAATAGAGATAATAAAATGTGAAACAAGTATACCATAGGTTTTTTAACAGTAATTAAAAGATCAAAAATTAAAAGATATTTAAGACAATGTGCAACACAAATAAATAAAATCGACGCAAAGCGAGAGTAAAAATAAACTGTACAAAGACGGATACAAAATTGATAGTAAGTAGGGTTTAAAGCGAGACTTAAAACGGTAAAATACGAGTATTACCGAACAAGATAGAATAACATATAATGGAGTACAAAAGGTTGCTGTTTTTTATCTATTGTTCCAGGTACTGCTCAAAAGAGCAGGGTTCCAAGTCAATTGTAAATTCTTTGACTAGTTTTTTAAAGGTGGTAAGTTTTTCAATTATTCTGATATGCCATTGCCGTTTGTTAAACAACTTAATACAGGCACAACTTGACTGCCTTTCAGTAAGAGCTAGTTTGTCTTTGGGGAGATGGTATGTTCCATCTCTTTTACTGTAGTTATGTTTTGGCAGATGCTTCTCAAATTTTTCCTTGTGTTTACATAGAAATTACACACACATATATGTAGGTGCCACAAGTGTCATCATTACACCAAAGCTATGAAAGTATGCATAATAAATCATCTTTAGAGTAGCAAATTTTATGTATTGTTTAATAATTCGGAGTTTACTACAAACATAGTTTACTTGCGCTTCCCAGTTTTTGGTCAATAAAACTCCAAGAAACTTAGCATCATCCGCCATCTCTGGACAAGCAGTGTAGTCTCCTCTGGGATTTCCATTCTGGAATGTTTTGTTCGGAAGATGATAAATTTTGATTTTTTCTGTGTGGATCGTAAGTTTATTTTGAACAAACCAGTTCTGCACATGGAGTAAAGATGTTTTTGAGTTTTTCAGTTGTCCAGAAATTTGTGACGCTCTGATCGAAATACTTGAGTCATCTGGGTCATTCCATATCAAATCAACCAAAAAATCACAAAAATTTTACGCGACCAATTCCAATTTTGATGATTTTTGGTATATATTTTCTTCTTACCATAAAAGTTGAAAATGCAAATTTTTAGATTTTTTTGATTCGTAGTTTTTTTTTTAATTTTTCAAAATAAAAAAGTCAGCATTTTGACCTTAACAAAAAGTACAAAACTAGCAATATCTCGAGAACCACTTACACTAAGAAAGTAATAAATGGCTCATTTTAAAGTCATTTTGAAGCTCTTTTTTATAAAATATCACAACATAATTTTAACAAAAAAAAAATTAAAAATAAAAAATTGAAAAAAAAAATTGAAAAATTCAAAAAGGTCATTTTTAATTTTTTTGAAAAAAATATATAATTTTGGTCAAAGTGTTACTTAATTATCCACAAAATTTTATGATGGAGAAATGATGGGTTCAATGTCAAAAAAAATATCAAAAATATTAAGTACATTAAAAATCATGCATTTAAAAAAATAAACATATTTTAGGAGCACCAATAGTGCACTGGATATTAAAATAAATAAATTTGTTGGATGGATACAGGTTTTAAAAAATACCCAGAGGCTTTATCTACAAATTATTTTATTTTAAACTCGCAAAAGAAATAAACAAACTTTTCTACTTCGTTGATAAAAATTAGACAGAAAACACTAAGACTAACTATATACCTTAAATTTATTTTTTTAACTTTCTTTTAAGAATTTCTGATGAATCTGACATTTCTTTTTTGCTGACATTGTAAGTTCTGCCAGTAGCAGTGTTGGGTTCAACTTTTTTTATAAGACTTTCTGGTTTAATAATTAAAATATCTTGAGGTGTTGGGTAAAAAAATGATGAGGCAGGTCCTCGTGGATGAAGAAAGCTTACTTTCAGTTCTCCGCTCTCATTATTTTTCCCCAAGACACAAGCCAGCCACCAAGCACTGTCATATTCTACAGTGACAAACCCTGACTCGATATTTTGCAAAATAATGCTTCCACCTTTAAAAAGATTATGTGTTTCGACCCACCCTTTTGCCATTTATTTTTTAAGTGATGGTAAACTGCACAACCTGAATTATGTGTTTATTTCGAAAAGCTTGACACATAATACAATTGCATTTCATTTATTTTTAAAAAAATTAATGCCTGATTTAAAAATGAAAATACCAGGACTTAACAAAATTTTTTATTTTTCGGATGGATGTGCTGCGCAGTACAAAAACAAACAGAATTTTCTGAATATATGCCTGCTTAAAAATGATTTTGGTGTTGAAGCAGAGTGGCATTATTTTGCCACCTCGCATGGCAAAAGTGCCTGCGATGGCTTGGGAGGAACTGTTAAAAGACTTGCTGCCAAAGCCAGTTTGCAGAGGCCCTATGACAATCAAATAATGACACCTCTACAATTGTTTACTTGGTGTGAAGAAAACATATCTGGCATTGATTTTAAATATTGCACAGAAGCAGATTATACAAATCATGAAATAATTTTGAATAAAAGATTTGCGGAAGTCTTAACAATACCGGGGACACAAAAAATTCATGCTGTAATTCCTCTTACAGAAAGCACGTTTTTGGCAAAACAGTTTTCTACATGCTTAGAGGTCGAAACACATAATCTTTTTAAAGGTGGAAGCATTATTTTGCAAAATATCGAGTCAGGGTTTGTCACTGTAGAATATGACAGTGCTTGGTGGCTGGCTTGTGTCTTGGGGAAAAATAATGAGAGCGGAGAACTGAAAGTAAGCTTTCTTCATCCACGAGGACCTGCCTCATCATTTTTTTACCCAACACCTCAAGATATTTTAATTATTAAACCAGAAAGTCTTATAAAAAAAGTTGAACCCAACACTGCTACTGGCAGAACTTACAATGTCAGCAAAAAAGAAATGTCAGATTCATCAGAAATTCTTAAAAGAAAGTTAAAAAAATAAATTTAAGGTATATAGTTAGTCTTAGTGTTTTCTGTCTAATTTTTATCAACGAAGTAGAAAAGTTTGTTTATTTCTTTTGCGAGTTTAAAATAAAATAATTTGTAGATAAAGCCTCTGGGTATTTTTTAAAACCTGTATCCATCCAACAAATTTATTTATTTTAATATCCAGTGCACTATTGGTGCTCCTAAAATATGTTTATTTTTTTAAATGCATGATTTTTAATGTACTTAATATTTTTGATATTTTTTTTGACATTGAACCCATCATTTCTCCATCATAAAATTTTGTGGATAATTAAGTAACACTTTGACCAAAATTATATATTTTTTTCAAAAAAATTAAAAATGGCCTTTTTGAAATTTTTCAAAAAAAAAAATCAAAAATTTTTTCTTTTATTTTTTTTTTCAATATATGTTATGCAATATTCTCATATGAAAGGTCTTTATAAGAGCTTTAAAATGAACCTTCACCTACTTTTCTATTATAAGTGGTTCTTTGGATATTCCTAATTTTGTGCGCACATGTTAAGGACAAATAAGTGACTTTTTCGATTTTCAAAAATTAATTCAAAATAAACAACTGGTCAAAAAAGTCTGAAATTTTGGATTTTCCAGTTTTTTGGTAGGAAAAACATGTATACTAAAAATCATCAACATCGGAGATGGTGTGGTAAAATACCCTGGTTGACTTGATATGGACTGACCCATCTGCAAAGTTGACAAATTCAGGAAATGTTTGATTTAGGCTTTCCATGGCATCATTTATGTACAGGGTGATCGGTTATAAGTGTTCCTTTTTTTCTTATAGCTGCAGAAGAACCAAGAAAAACTGGGTGCAAGGATATTTTATAGGGACCTCAAAATCATTATTGAAAATTATTCAGTTTAAATAGTATACAGGGTGTGCCCAAAAGTTTTTTTTTTCTTATGGAACACCCTATATATTTTCACACTGTTGAAATTTCCAAAAAATTACCTTTTTAAAAATACAATATAGTATAGGTCTGCATGCCACCGTTTTCGAGATATTTCAATTTGAATTAGATATTAATTAACTCGTATTTTGTATTATAATAAAACCTAAGTAATTTAAGAGGCCCTGCTGTCAAAACGCCACTATTTTTGTTTTTCACAGCCAACTATTTGTTTGGAAAGTTAAGTAAGTTCTAGTTTGACAGCTTTTTGATTGCTGTGATTATACATATTATTATGTATGTCCTACTTTGGTTTAATTATATTACAATAATATATCAAAAGCGGTTACATGCAGACCTATACTATATGGTAGTTTTAAAAAGCTAATTTTCTGGTATAGATCATTTTCTGCAGGATATTTTCCAACAGCTTGGAAGCTTAGTTATGTTACTTCAATATTCAAAAGCGGAGATAAGTCAAATATTAAAAACTACAGAGGTATTTCAAAAATTTCTTTATTTCCTAAATTGTTTGACGCAATAGTCACAGATAAAATTGCACCATATTTTCAAAACATAATTATAAACCAACAACATGGGTTTTCAAAAGGTAAATCAACAATTACTGATCTCTTGATATATGAAGAAACTTTGTTGGAAGCCTTGGAGAGTGGGTATCAGGTAGATGTCATCTATACCGATTTCTCCAAGGCTTTCGACAGGGTCGATCATAACCTAATACTTGATAAACTTAAAGTTATGGGTATCCATGGCTCAGCTTTCAACTGGTTTCGGAGTAATTTAACTGAAAGACGCCAAGCAATAAAAATAGAGAATGCTGTCTCAGCAGAGTTTAATGTTTTGTCAGGTGTCCCCCAGGGCGGACATTTGTTTCCATTGTTATTTAAAGCATTTATAAATTATATATCTTCCCCTTTAGAAAAATGTAACTTTGTACTTCTTGCTGATGATCTAAAATTCTTTAGAATTATAAGAAGTTTGGAGGATTGCCATATTTTGCAACATGAGTTAAATGGGTTTTTAGCACGGTGTGAATATACCAATTTATCCCTGAATGTTGACAAATGTAAAACTGTATCTTTTTATAGAAAATTAAACCATATAGATTTCACTTATCACTTAGATAACTCCAATTTGGAAAAACCAACTATCATGCGTGACTTGGGTGTCTTTTTTGATAAAGAACTCAGTTTTGTTGAACACATAGATATTAATGCAAATAAAGCTATGAAATTGCTAGGATTTTTATTTAGAACATTGAAAGACGTAAACAACATTTTTACATTGAGAAATGCTTACTTTGCAATTGTGAGGTCAATTCTAGAATATGGTTGTACTATTTGGTCTCCATATTATGAGATTCATAAAAATCGTTTGGAAAAATACAAAGAAAGTTTTTGCGCTTTATATGCTATAAATTGCGCATACCTGTTGAGTCGATTGATTATGACCAGCTGATGAGTCTGTTAAACTGAACAAATCTAGACAATCGTAGAAAGTACTATGATCTTGTCACTCTGTTTAAAATACTGAATAATGAAATTGACTCAGTAGAGTTATTATCATTAATCAAGTTTCATGTGCCATCACCGAACACAAGAAATCATAAATTATTTGCAACTCAACATCATCGCACTAACTATGGTTTTAACTCCCCAATCAACAGACTCAGTAGGCTCGGTAATGAACTGATTGAAAAAACTGATACCGATTTTTTTAACACTACATTAGCAAAATTTATTAAAATAGTAAAAAGTCAAGTATTTCTCTCTGTTTAACTTAGTTGTTTTTTTTATCTTAATTATTGTGATTAGTTGTACTATTGATATCTATACCTGTGATAATTAAGAAATTTTATTTTTTTATTATGGCTTGTGATACTTAGTTAAAGTCAACGTAAAATTGTAACTGGCTTGTCCATAATTATAATAAACTAAAAAAAACAAAAAAAAAATTTCTGGAGAATTCGAGAATGTCAAAATATATAGGGTGTTCCATAAGAAAGAAAAAAACTTTTTGGCACACCCTGTATGCTATTTGAACCGATTAATTTTTATTATACATTTTGAGGTCTCTATAAAATATCCTTTCACCCAGTTTTTGTTTGGTTTTTCTGCGGCCATTAGAAAAAAAGTTATCCCAGGGGACACTTATAACCGATCACCCTGTACACAACAAAAAGTGTTTTTCTCAAAACCTTGAGCAATTCCTGTAGTAACTCCCGAGTTATTCCATACAGGTCAAACTTATTAAGCAGTATATCATGGCTGAGAGTGTTTAAAGCTTTAGATATATCTAGGAATGCCCTAATGCAATAAGTTTTTGATCGACTGTCATAAGATTTTGATTGAAAAGAAAGTTCACAATTCTTCAATTCAATTTACACTAGTCAACACAAAAAAAAGGTTGGCAATCAAAATAGCTCAGTGTTATAGATTTTGACTTGCTGGACGCAAATCCATGGCTTATAAGATTTTCGGCACACTTCACTTTTTGTTCGATTCCAAAAAAAAAAATATATTTCTTGATTTATGTGTTTTCGTGTTTGTGCCACCCTATAAACCTGTAAAAAAATGCGAAAATTTCTCAAAATTAAATTTAAAAAAAATAAAAACTATCATACAATGAAAAATTCAATTTTAAATAAAAAATGTCATATAAACTTTTTTGTAGCACGTTTAGTTTTTAGGGACATTTTTTAAAATATTTCAATATTTGTAAAAAATGAAGTTTTAGAATTTTATATACCATTCATTAAAAAATAAAATAAAAAAAAATTTTAGGGTTGTATAGAATCTTATGCTGAGCAAAAAATGTTTCATAAAGTTTTTTGTAGCATCTATACTTTTCTCACAAAAAAGGTTCTACCAGGAATTTGGCAATAATAAAATAAAATCTTTGTCTGCCAGCTAGCATTAAGGCCACAAAAACGGCATAGATTTGACAACACTGCTATGCTGTTTTTGGGTCAATATCGGAAACCAGAAAACGGAATCTGGTAAAATTTGACAGGAATATTTATTTTTGAATTCCTCACATCCGTAGCCAGACAGTTTTTTGCTAGACTCTCTTATTCCCGAAATAAAATAAACATGGCTAACAATAGTAAAAAATCTTACCTGGCTTTTTCTTTAGCCTCGTCGATAATACAGAAATCTCTAACAACAATATTTGTTTTTTTTTATTTTTTGAAAAAATTACACCAATTTTTGAAAAATCCTTTGGATACGGTTCTAGATTTTTATAAATCCTATTATCTGATAACAAAAAAGTTATGGTTTTTTTCTTTATAAGCGAGATTCTGCCAGAATTCTGAAACGCCAAGGTCACGTAATTTGGTAGGCCCAGGGAAACAGAGTGAGTTCGATTGGAGTATTGGAATTCAGGTTCCGCATAGCCACCGGCCACTTGTCTAAGGCTGAACTTACATAAGCTTTTTTTCCGCGCGGATTTTGAAATTTGATCTTGTATGTCAGTGAGTGAAACAGTGACGGAACTATTGACACCTTCACCATAACTTGAAATCCGCACAGAAAATCTGCTAATGGAAGGCTAGCCTCACATATGATGTTCGCACCGTGTTCTGAACACTGCAAGATTTCACTCGAAATGTCATTAGTGATGCCAACTATTGTTGATCTTTTAAAAAAATAGCAAAGCAGTGTCGTCAAATCTTTGCCGTTTTTGTGGCCTTAAAAGAAAATATATATAATAATGTTCACTCTGTCAAATTGACAGGATTTGTCCATAAGGATTATTGGGTAAGCCATAAAAAATAAGAAAAAAATAATTTTTTGTTGTTTTTAATGATTTGAGTTAAACAAACTGCATTATATACATAATAAAAAAGGATTTTTGCTCTCTTGGTGACCATATTGAAATACAAGATGGTGGACGAAATTAATTTCACCATAGAAAAGGGTCATTCCATATCAAATCAACCAAAAAATCACAAAAATTTTACGCGACCAATTCCAATTTTGATGATTTTTGGTATATATTTTCTTCTTACCATAAAAGTTGAAAATGCAAATTTTTAGATTTTTTTGATTCGTAGTTTTTTTTTTTTAATTTTTCAAAATAAAAAAGTCAGCATTTTGACCTTAACAAGAATGTACAAAACTAGCAATATCTCGAGAACCACTTACACTAGGAAAGTAATAAATGGCTCATTTTAAAGTCATTTTGAAGCTCTTTTTTATGAAATATCACAACATAATTTTAACAAAAAAAAAATTGAAAATAAAAAATTGAAAAAAAAAATTGAAAAATTCAAAAAGGCCATTTTTAATTTTTTTGAAAAAAATATATAATTTTGGTCAAAGTGTTACTTAATTATCCACAAAATTTTATGATGGAGAAATGATGGGTTCAATGTCAAAAAAAATATCAAAAATATTAAGTACATTAAAAATCATGCATTTAAAAAAATAAACATATTTTAGGAGCACCTATAGTGCACTGGATATTAAAATAAATAAATTTGTTGGATGGATACAGGTTTTAAAGAATACCCAGAGGCTTTATCTACAAATTATTTTATTTTAAACTCGCAAAAGAAATAAACAAACTTTTCTACTTCGTTGATAAAAATTAGACAGAAAACACTAAGACTAACTATATACCTTAAATTTATTTTTTTAACTTTCTTTTAAGAATTTCTGATGAATCTGACATTTCTTTTTTGCTGACATTGTAAGTTCTGCCAGTAGCAGTGTTGGGTTCAACTTTTTTTATAAGACTTTCTGGTTTAATAATTAAAATATCTTGAGGTGTTGGGTAAAAAAATGATGAGGCAGGTCCTCGTGGATGAAGAAAGCTTACTTTCAGTTCTCCGCTCTCATTATTTTTCCCCAAGACACAAGCCAGCCACCAAGCACTGTCATATTCTACAGTGACAAACCCTGACTCGATATTTTGCAAAATAATGCTTCCACCTTTAAAAAGATTATGTGTTTCGACCTCTAAGCATGTAGAAAACTGTTTTGCCAAAAACGTGCTTTCTGTAAGAGGAATTACAGCATGAATTTTTTGTGTCCCCGGTATTGTTAAGACTTCCGCAAATCTTTTATTCAAAATTATTTCATGATTTGTATAATCTGCTTCTGTGCAATATTTAAAATCAATGCCAGATATGTTTTCTTCACACCAAGTAAACAATTGTAGAGGTGTCATTATTTGATTGTCATAGGGCCTCTGCAAACTGGCTTTGGCAGCAAGTCTTTTAACAGTTCCTCCCAAGCCATCGCAGGCACTTTTGCCATGCGAGGTGGCAAAATAATGCCACTCTGCTTCAACACCAAAATCTTTTTTATGCAGGCATATATTCAGAAAATTCTTTTTGTTTTTGTACTGCGCAGCACATCCATCCGAAAAATAAAAAAATTTATTAAGTCCTGGTATTTTGATTTTTAAATCAGGCATTAATTTTTTTAAAAATAAATGAAATGCAATTGTATTATGTGTCAAGCTTTCCGAAATAAACACATAATTCAGGTTGTGCAGTTTACCATCACTTAGAAAATAAATGGCAAAAGGGTGGAGGGTTGCCTGGCTGTTATTCCAATGATAAGACTGGACTTCATCTTGCATAACAAAGGAATAATTTTCCGCAAAGTCGCAAGTGATCAAAGACTCTCCAGGTTTAAGGTTAATTTTTATTTCATTGTATCTATCTTTTTGCATTTTTGCAATAAAAGAATGTGATTTAAGTTTTACAAGATCATCAGTAAATTCCTGGACAAAATCATCACTTTTCTTAACAACGGTTTCCATAGTACACCTATCTACTGAGACCCACTTTTTAAATGAGACCTCATCAATTAATTCTTCCTGAAATTTTTCTATTAACGTATTTTTAAACTGTTCTACTCCAGGACATTGCTTGCATCTATTGCTTAAAAAACAGTCCACTGAAGGTGGATTACACATTAGTTTATAAAGGCAATCATGATAAGATATTGCAAGAGGCCTGTTATTATCATCATATAGCTTATTTAATTTGGAGCCATTGAGCATTAGTTTTATATTTTGATGTATAGTACATACACATACAGTATGAGTCCCACTTTTTCCTGCCAGTATACAGTTTTTGGGGTCGCAGTTCACAAAATTTTGAAAACCCAATTTTTTCATTGGGGTACTCAGTTTTTACTCTAGTACTCAGCTCCATATTTTCTGATAACAACATAATCTTTTTTACCTGGCATGGTCCTGCTAATGTCATCCCTTTGGTAAAAATCTACCACTATTTGGGCCACTCTATCACTAAGGGTCTTTCCAGGTTTGGGGTTAGGAGAACATAATATCCATTGTCCTTAACTAACTGTTTTACAGCTCTGGCCAAATATTGAGAAACTCCAAATTCTTCTTCAATCTTCTTTCTACTCCAACTTTGAGGTAAACATGATAAAACTAGTATTTTCTCACTCCTCTTTTCGGTTTTTAAAAATTTGTCCTTTAACTGCTTAATCATTTCACTTTCGTCACTCTGGCATTCCTTTACTAGCGTTGAATCTGATTCCTTTGTAAATGCTTTCGCAATTGTATGCTGTACAATATCAATTTTTTCTTTGTATACATTTTTTCTTTTAATTGGCGACACACCAAGAAGCTCCAATGACTTGTTTAAAAGAGTAAATGATTCAGCAGGATCTTGAAAATCTGGATCATTTTCTGGAACTTGACTGGGTCTAAAAAAATTTAAAAAGTTAGTTTTTTATAAGAACTTAAAAAGGGGGTAACAGCTGACCCAAAATGTGTACATAATGCCAAGAAATTTGTACATAATGTCTGTATTCTCAAAATGCCATGCAAAATAATGCCATGCAAAATAATGCCATGAGATTTTTCCACTCCGTACTTGACGCAATTGGTTTAGTTTATTAATTTTATATTAAAAAATACTATTTGTTACTTACCCTGCCTCATCTTCTTCAGATGCCTTAAACTCCTTTGAAAGCTTTAGTCTACAACCATCACAGATTTTCATTCCCATTTTGACATTTTTGTAACTGCACATCCACTTGGTCACATTTCTTAATTTCCCAAAATGCTTGATTTTTAACTCTAGTGGATCACAGCACTTTACTTTATATTTAGTCCATCCACTTGCCTCACCCATAGTTGAAACTTTTAAAATTACACAGAGATGACTTCTGATAAACCTTCAGTCGAACTATTATGTATCGATTATTTGGAGCTGTATCAGGAAGATACTTGCCAAAAATTTAAAATCAATTTATGCAGGAATTTTCATGTCAGCAAATCCCCACAATGTGCCTAAACAGACCAATAAAATGAAGGAGGTGTGTCCTTAATGTTAAACAGGAATAAACAGGCAGTATTTCACAAAAGTATTGGCAGGTTTATACAGGCATATTTTCCTAAGAATTGGAACATCCAATAGTACGTCTCCGGTGGAAAAGAGGTTTTGTAAGTAAATATTACAATGGGGGGCAATGTTAATCTGATTACTGATACAGAATGAAACGTAGGATATAATTTTTTATTAAATAAAATATTGTTAAATATTTTTATAATATCGCTTTGAACCCCATTATATTCTTCTAATTACCAAAATGCATTGTCTATTTATAGGCGATTTTTCATGCATGTGACATTTTTAATAAATTTTTTCACATTGAACCCATGATTTGTCCATCTCAAAATTTTGTGAATAGTTTAATAACACTTTAAAGAAAATAATATAATTTTTTGAAAAAAATTAAAAATGGCCTTTTTGAAATTTTTCAAAAAAAAAATCAAAAATTTTTTTTTTTTATTTTTTTTTTCAATATATGTTATGCAATATTCTCATATGAAAGGTCTTTATAAGAGCTTTAAAATGAACCTTCACCTACTTTTCTATTATAAGTGGTTCTTTGGATATTCCTAATTTTGTGCGCACATGTTAAGGACAAATAAGTGACTTTTTCGATTTTCAAAAATTAATTCAAAATAAACAACTGGTCAAAAAAGGCCATTTTGGATTTTCCAGTTTTTTGGTAGGAAAAACATGTATACTAAAAATCATCAACATCGGAGATGGTGTGGTAAAATACCCTGGTTGACTTGATATGGACTGACCCAAAACAACTATCTAGCATAGGTTAGGTTTAGGTTTTTTATGAGTGGTGCAATGATGAACCCTCCGCTGCGACCTAAAATAGGGTGACCAGATTTTTTGCAGGGCAATGGGGTCATTAAGGATTTTTGTGAATAAATGTTAAATATGATATATTACAGTAGTGCACCCAAGAATTGACTTGATGGGGGAGGGGGGGGTTTAAAGATAAATAATTTAAAAAAATATTGAAGTAAAAACGTGACCATAACCAGGCTTCTCGGAGGGGGGGAGGGTTTTAACCCTAACCCCCCCTTTCAGTTACAGCGCGTTATTGCCCGGGAGACTGAAAGAATATTCAGCCATTTTAACAAAATTGCCGCAAACAATTTGCTTGTTTCTAAAATGTTCCAAAATTGTCTGGGATAATTTTATTGTTTTCTTGAGAAACATATGTATACTCGTCGAAAGTCTGATCATAATAATTATGTGGAATATTTCTATGCCTAAGAAAAATTATTTCAGTTATTTTTTTTCGCGTTGCATGCGTGGGAGACTTTTTTTAGTAATGGGGGACATTTAGGGGGACACTTACAATGGGGGACGAATGGTCACCCTACCAAAAGGTCTATTGTGGTTCATACCTGTTTTACCAGTCACTCATCACAACTTCCCTGATAAAGGAAATCAGTCTATTTGGTGAGACTTCCTCAAAATCTTGGGGCACTTTTAACCCAGGGCCAAAAATTTTCGCCCTTGTTCTCATTAGTCCTACGCAGCAGTGGCATATGATATGTACCGGCGTTTCGCCCTCTCCTCCACAGAATCTACAAATCGGTGTATTGCTCACTCCAATTATATTCATGTGTTGGTTGAGTCGGCACTGGCCTGTGATTATTCTCAGGCTGTTCCTTGATAGTTGCAGGAGCTGTTTTGCTCTACGTTTGAGTGGCTTATTCAGAAAGGCTTTGAAGTGCTGTTGTTCCGGAGTTGAGAGCCAGTGCTGCACTCCTTTTCTTTCAACCCACTCGGATAATTCCCTATTGACCGTGGCTTTAGTTAGTCCAAAGCAGGGCTCTGGCTCCAAGAACGCTCTTGCCTTAGCAAGAGAATCGGCTTTTTCGTTTCCTTCAATTCCTGTGTGGCCCGGGACCCATACAAGAGTGATTCAGAGCAGCTTGACTATCTGATATGATTTTGATGCTTCTGTTAGAGATGCCTTCGTCGGCTATTTCTCTTGGACAAAGCTCTATGGCGTAAACCTCGGCCTGGAAGATGGTGGCAAGGTTAGCGAGTCCAACTGAAATTGCAGCTCTTGAACCAGATACACCCGCTCCCACGGGGTCCTGGGTTTTTTTTTCAACAAGTCTTTATTAAACCGACAAACCTTTATGGTGGGATTTACTAAAGGAGTTTAGTCTATTTTAGAACAGTCTTAAGTTTAAGTATCCGCGAGAACTGTGGAGATGTGAGCGACAAACATGGAGAAGGATTCCATAAAAAAATTGCAAATATGGAAAAAAGATAGCAAGGGAAGTGGAAAGTATCAATGTTAAGGGATTACGGTTGAACGCTTTGTCGAGAAGAACTAGAGGCTGCTTATAATAAAAGTGATTAGTTCAATTTGTCATTATTTTCATTAGCTATAAGTTGATTAGGTTTAGTATTAGTAGTATCAATAGTAGTTCTTATAATATGTAGAGATATGGTTATGAAAACCCGAATTATTAGTTAAAAACAATGTCACTAAAATTCTCAAATTCAATAAATGGCACTAATATATTGTTTTATTTTTATTTAGGACCTATGAAAATTTTTTAAAAAACATTTTGGATCTATTTCAGTTATAAACAATCAAAAAACTATTTTTACCCACGACATTAAAAAAAAAAAAAATTTGTTGCCTAGTGTTATCGTTTAGAATAAGCATAAAACGCTTATTGGCCTGTAATTTGAGATTATCTTCTACATTTCCTTTGCCCTTACTTGTGCTGTTTTTAGTGTTTTTGTGAAAAAATACCATAGTTAAGAGAATTATTGACTATATGACATACAGGAGCGATAATTTCGTTTACCTACGACCACAGTCTACTAATTTATATTAAAGTGTTCTACGACCAACGAATAATACTAATTTTACCACCATCCCAACACGATTTTAATGACTCATTTACGGTCCTAGGATAATAAAGCTTAGACGTAAACCACAAGATGGCGTGACAAGCGATAAAACTTTATTTTATAAGAGTACTAATTGACGCAAAAATGTGAATTATTTTTCTATATTTTTAAGACAATAAATATTCATTAAACGTAAATAAATCGAATATAATTTTAGTACCTAACGTAAAATAAGTCCCGTTCGTTAAATTGACATATGTCATAGTTGAAATAATTATCAAGTAGGCTCAGTCGAAACGAAAACAAGACAATATTGGAACCTAAAACCTATTAATTATGAAATATAGACTTGTGTTAAGAACGTGTGAAGTATGAATAAAGGGACTTTTGGTATAGTCAGTTTTTAGAGCTTTGGCTGGAAGACGGCATTACAAAAATATTTAACGTTTCAATAAAGTAATATATTTAAATATGATTTTCTGGTTCCTTTGTGCTTTTCCATCTTAACACATATTACAATTTTAAGAAAAGAAAACCTTGTATTTAAAAAGATATATGAAAATTCCCTTAGTAACCTTATTTGTTTTGACGTTTTAGATAGAACGTCATTGAAACTTCAGGTTATGAAGGTTCTCGACATAAGAGTGTTGCGTTTGATATTTGTGATGACATTTTCATTGGTATTATATAGTACACTAACTCGCATGTTATGGTCATTATACGCTCAGATAAATTAGGACACTCGCCTGCCATCATAACATGCTTGTTATGTAAACTACTATTACATGCATCTCAAATAAGTGCGGAGGGTATCTCATGGTGGCCAGAAGACATTAATTTATGTAATGTATTATTTCCAGTATTATTGACCTGTGAAAATAATATTTCTTAGACTAGTCAAGAAAACTATATGTTTTTATTATTCTCATGGTTTATACCACTCCATTTCTATACAAAAGACAAATAATAAATTGAGTGAATAACAAACCAATTAGCTTTTGTTTATTTTTGGCTAATATGTTTGCTAATAAATAATTAATAAAGATAAAAGGACTGTAATAAAGGAAATAATTAATATTATTGGGTTGTTACAAAAATCATGCAAGATTCTTTTTAGAAATATCAAAGAACATTTCTTCGATAGGAATAATTGTTTTTGCCTACTTCTTTTTTGTTTATCTTTAAATGAATAATTTGTTTTCTGCATTAATAATTCCATTGTTTACCCTGAATAGATAATATTCATTTTACAGCTATTCAAATAATAGGTACTTTATTTAAAAAAGAATATTAAAAAAAAAATATGTTTGTCATGCTTCAATAACTAAAATGTAGTAAGCCTGTAAGATCTAAGGTATTATGCAGGTACATATAACAAAGTTGATGTGTTATACTCGGATATTATCTTTTTGTTTTTAATGCTTTTTGCTTTTGCTTAAGATACAATTCTAAAGTTGGTGCCTAAAAGATGTACCATAATTTATAAATATTTGGTGATTTTTTTAACCAAAAAAAAATCCGCCTTTTTAACGGTTTAGCACAATTTATCTCCAATAAAAACTTTGTAATTTTAGAGACATTTTAACAATAAGAGATAAAATGTTTTTCATAATTTTATACAACATCCTGTAGAAGTATTTCGAAGTCTTGTATGTACAACCCATTATTATATTCACTGCTTTGAACAAAATTAAGTCTTCGCCCAGAAAGGAAGTGACAAATAACAGGATAATTCACGTAATTGGATTAAAACGCTTCATCGCTGTTTTAAAAGCTTTATTCCAATAGATTTTGTTATTATAAAAATACCACAAATAGTATTAAGTATAGGTAGGTAGTTATTTACATCACTTAAAAATATGACTAAGCCCCACTTGAAAAAAAATTGCCACAAAACAATGTGTAAACATTGGGAATTTATTTCTCATTCTGTTAACTTGAGTTTGTTAGTTTACTAAGGTATAATTCCGGCAGCAAACTATGTTCCTATGTTATGTTCATTATCATTTTAAAATTGTGGAGGAGTATGGTTTAAAAAAAAATAAAACGATAAAATTCGAGCTCTCTCGAAAAATCGTTTGGAAGTTAATAGATTTTTCTTGTGAAAGTGGTGGGAGCTTCCTGAATTATTAAAAACGCTTTAGTAATTTGAATGCTAATACATTTTATTCAGTTTTGTCGCGAAAGTGGTGGGGAAAGTATATTTTTCTCTCCTTAACTAATAAAAAAAGAATTGTTAAAATCGGTAGAGCCGTTTAATTTTAATTTAATTTTTCAATTTCTTACAATAATAGTTTTGTGTCTTCTCTTGATGATTTTAGGGTTTTTTTATTAAATATTAAATATTTACTTTTACATTCAGGAATATGTGCTAAATTTGGTTGGTATAATTCCGGCAGCAAACTATGTTCCTATGTTATGTTCATTATCATTTTTCTCTCCTAATTCTAATGCTTGGCACCTTTTTACTTCACACCACTAGTGTATCCGAGAGTGGATCTATCTCCTAAAATTGTGGGGGAGTATGGTTTAAAAAAAATAAAACGATAAAATTCGAGGTCTCTCGAAAAATCGTTTGGAAGTTAATAGATTTTTCTTGTGAAAGTGGTGGGAGCTTCCTGAATGATTAAAATCGCTTTAGTAATTTGAATGCTAATACATTTTTTCAGTTTTGTCGCGAAAGTGGTGGGGAAAGTATATTTTTCTCTGCTTAATTAAAGAAAAAAATAATTGTTAAAATCGGTAGATCCGTTTAATTTTAATTTAATTTTTTAATATCTTACAATCATAGTTTTGTGTCTTGCTGATTTTAGTGACTTTTTATTAAATATTAAATATTTACTTTTACATTCAGGAATATGTGCTAAATTTCGTTGGTATAATTCCGGCAGCAAACTATGTTCCTATGTTATGTTCATTATCATTTTTCTCTCCTAATTCCAATGCTTGGCAGCTTTGTACTTCACACCACTAGTGGATCCGAGAGTAGCTCTATCTCCTAAAATTGTGGGGGGAGTATGATTTAAAAAAAATAAAGCGATAAAATTTGACCTCTCTCGAAAAATCGTTTGTTCTTCTGAAAGTGGTGGGAGCTTCCTGAATTATTAAAAACGCTTTAGTAATTTTAATTCTAATAAATTTTTTCAGTTTTGTCGCGACAGTGGTGGGGAAAGTATATTTTTCTCTCCTTAATTAAATAAAAAAAGAATTGTTAAAATCGGTAGAGCCGTTTAATTTTAATTTAATTTTTTAATATCTAACAATAATAGTTTTGTGTGTCTTGATGATTTTAGTGTTTTTTTATTAAATATTAAATATTTACTTTTACATTCAGGAATATGTGCTAAATTTGGTTGGTATAATTCCGGCAGCAAACTATGTTCCTATGTTATGTTCATTATCATTTTTCTCTCCTAATTCCAATGCTTGGTAGCTTTGTATTTCACACCACTAGTGGATCCGAGAGTGGATCTATCTCCTAAAATTGTGGGGGAGTATGGTTTAAAAAAAAAATAAAACGATAAAATTCGAGCTCTCTCGAAAAATCGTTTGGAAGTTAATAGATTTTTCTTATGAAAGTGGTGGGAGCTTCCTGAATTATTAAAATCGCTTTAGTAATTTGAATGCTAATACATTTTTTCAGTTTTGTCGCGATAGTGGTGGGGAAAGTATATTTTTCTCTCCTTAATTAAATAAAAAAAGAATTGTTAAAATCGGTAGAGCCGTTTAATTTTAATTTAATTTTTTAATATCTTACAATAATAGTTTTGTGTGTCTTGATGATTTTAGTGTTTTTTTTATTAAATATTAAATATTTACTTTTACATTCAGGAATATGTGCTAAATTTGGTTTTATTCTGAAAATAAAGCTTATTTTGATTTGATTTTCTTGGTTCGGATTTGGAATTCTCGAGGTATTTTTTCAATTTTTTCGTGAAAATGGTGAGGGATGTATGTTTTTTTTAATAAAATGAGACTGTCGCGAGCGTTCCTGAATCAAATCGTGAAAATCGGCGGGGCCGTTTGGAAATTTTGCTTGAACAAACATCTAAAAAAAATACTTATAACCTCGTATTTGGTTAGTATGAGCTAGGATAGAGATCAAACGGATGAACCGATTTTGATAATAGGGGTGTCGCTGGAATGCGGGGAGTCTCAAGAGTACTATAAGCTATATTTTTTTAAAAATCAGTATGGCGGATGTTAGGTATTGTCAATTTTGCTATGCTTTTGGAGGCATAAGTTTCTCATATAGTTAGCGATTTTGATATTTTTTTTGCTTTATTCACAGTGACTTCCTTTCGATTGTCTCATCCTTCCTCCCCCCTTTTAGTAAGCAAGGAGTACGGGGTGGGGTTAAAACTTTATATCAACTACTGCCCCGTTTTAACTAGGATTTAATACAGAATAGAGAAACGTTTTGCACTAACTCAACTGGAGGCATGCGACTGCAAAACTTCTCTATTTTGAATTGAATTTGAATTGAAACAAAATTTATTGAATCAATAGAAAATGTTACAATTGTTCAAAAGAGGTTCCTCCTCTACCAGAAAATTATAAATGTAAACTTAACAAATAAAATACTGTATTGGTATTCAACCTAAATAACAATAAATAATAACTTATGTGCCTATTTAGGTACTATTTTTAGAATAATGCCATTTTCAAGAGTACATACTAGAAGTTTATTAAAAGAAAGAAAATTGATGTTTTATTTTCTTTTTGACGATTTTTAAAGTTGCTTGGGGGAGTTCATTATACAATTTAACGCTTTTAAACATAGCTGAGTCTTTTATGTGGTTACTTGTAACTAAATGTAAATTTAATCTATTATTATGTCCAGTCTCGTCTGTAGGTACTAAACCCTACCTATTTAGAACTGTCAGTCGGGTAGTTTTTTTTTGTTTTATTTATTTTTTCAATAGATTCAATAGACCTGAATTTATTTCACCCCATATAGGGGCTCATTGAATTTCCTGAATACCGTAAAACGTTAAGTTAATTAGGTAAATTGTTTATTATGCATTTTAGATTTTACTATTATTTACACTTATGTTTGCTTTTTTCAGATTTAAATATGCTTTCTTTTTGTTTTTTTTATGACCACCATACAAGAAGGAAGCGTCAAATGTTATCTGTTTTGTTTCCTGTGTCTTAGGCATTGTTATTGGTAATTTGAATTTTTTTTTATTAAAATGAAATGCACCGTAGAACTACCACAAAGAAACCTGCCATTTTCTTATGGGTGATATGTTATAGAGGTCCCAATGAGCAATTTTCGTCGTGGACACTTTCGCCAATATGTACAGGGTGAGCTAGGAATTAGACTTTAAAGTTAGAGAAATGGCCGTTTTTACGACAAAAATAAAGATAGGATAATAATGGTTTCTGCAAATCTGATTCAACACCTAACGACCAACATTTTTGATATTAGTACTAATGTCCGTTTGTGTACAGGGTAAGCCAAAAAATACGGCTGAAATTTCTCAAAATCCCTTATTTTAGAAGCAGATTTGACAGGTCCATGCAGCTACTACTACGAAAAATCTAAAAATTTTTAATGCAGGAATTACGGATCGATTACGGGCTAATTATCTACCACACAAAAACCAATTTTGGGCTCATCTCCTTATCTAATTTTTTAGAAGTTTAAAATGCGGGGTGCAGCTGCATGTGCAGCCCCGCCCCGCACACATTAACAATAGCAGTACCGAAACAAAACGTATGTCATAATTACGGGCTAATTATGGGTTAATCATTTGCGGTAAAAAAAATTGGGCTCCTGCCCTAAAATGCGGGCTGCAGCTGTATAGCGAAACAAAAAGTATGTCAGAATTTCGGGCTAATTACGGGCTAATCATCTGTGGCAAAACGAACTACGGCTTGACTAACAAGATATGGCCTATCAACAAACTATAAAAAACATGGTAAAATTCAATAAATGCTTCTAAAAATGGGGTACGGGCATGAGCCCAAATTTTTTTTGCCACAGATAGATTAGATGATACTTTTTGTTTTGGTACTGCTATTATTAATGTGTGCGGTGTGGGGTTGCACCTGCATTTTAAACTTTAAAAAAATCAGCCCAATTTTTTTTCGCAGATGATTAGCCCGTAATTCTGACATATTTTTTTTTTTGGGTACCGCTATTATTAACGGATGCGGGGTGGGACTGCACATGCAGATGCACTCCGCATTTTAAACTAATTTTTTAGAAGTTTAAAATGCGGGGTGCAGCTGCATGTGCAGCCCCGCCCCGCACACATTAACAATAGCAGTACCGAAACAAAACGTATGTCATAATTACGGGCTAATTATGGGTTAATCATTTGCGGTAAAAAAAATTGGGCTCCTGCCCTAAAATGCGGGCTGCAGCTGTATAGCGAAACAAAAAGTATGTCAGAATTTCGGGCTAATTACGGGCTAATCATCTGTGGCAAAACGAACTACGGCTTGACTAACAAGATATGGCCTATCAACAAACTATAAAAAACATGGTAAAATTCAATAAATGCTTCTAAAAATGGGGTACGGGCATGAGCCCAAATTTTTTTTGCCACAGATAGATTAGATGATACTTTTTGTTTTGGTACTGCTATTATTAATGTGTGCGGTGTGGGGTTGCACCTGCATTTTAAACTTTAAAAAAATCAGCCCAATTTTTTTTCGCAGATGATTAGCCCGTAATTCTGACATATTTTTTTTTTTGGGTACCGCTATTATTAACGGATGCGGGGTGGGACTGCACATGCAGATGCACTCCGCATTTTAAACTTTAAAGAAATCAGATAAGGAGATGAGCCCAAAATGTTTTTTTGCGGTAGATAATTAGCCCGTAATTAGTCCGTAATTCCTACATTTAAAAAAATGTGATTTTTCGAATGCGGGTTGTAGCTGCATGGACCTACATTTGACGCTTGTAAAAGCAGCGAAAAAAAATGGTTTTTTATTATTCACACAAAATCAGATATAAACTTTTAAATATGTACAGAGCACGCCAAAATCTACGAAATACGCTTTTTTAACCTTTTCAAATTGTCCTTACAAAGAAACTACTATCAGGCAACACTTATTTATTTATTATATTATTCTACAGACTACAGCTAACATTTTTTACCTAAATTTCGGGTATCGTATACATACAGAGTTAGTTCTAAACAAAGACATTTAACCAAGAATAGACCCATCTAGGCTTTTGAAAAAAAAATTTCATTAACACCTCTTTTGAATGTATACAGAGTGAGCAAAGAAAGGCACTTACAGTTTTCCGAAATCGTTTTTTTTTTAACTCAATTTGACTTTTAAAAGGACACAAAATGAAACGGAGTTTAAGCCTTAAATATGATTCCTAAGGAGCCACAAACATTCAAATAAATATATAGAGTACGACAAAAAACAAGTTTTTCAAACTATACCTAAAATTGCTTAAAGCCACCTATTTTAAAACTCTTTGCTCACTCTATACATTCGAAAGAGGTATAATCAGTAATGTTAAAATGTTGGTTGTGGTCTGTAAAATCCTATTTAAAAAAATAATTCCATTGCTTAGCTAGTGGTTTTTCTGTAAGAAATAGTTAACGTTAAAAAGGCGTATTTCACGAGTGCTTATCTTTTTTTTGGCACAAAACTGTAGCTTATAAAATTATTTTTTCAAAATCCTGAATGACTCGATGGGGCTATTGTTGGTTAAATATCTTTGTTTATAACTAAGCGATTTACAGCAATTTCAAAGTTATTTCCTGGGTGACTGTATGTATACGATACCTGAAATTACGGTAACAAATGTTAGTTGTGGTCCATAGAATAACATAACAAATAAATAAGTCAAAAAAGAAGTTAAAAAACCTCCAAATCAGTTACATCAACCGAAAAGAATCTAAAAACAAAAGATCAAAAGATCTTAACGAAAATTCAAACCTGGATGAGCATCCCACAAGGAACACACAAAGGACCAAAGCGAAAAGAGATATAATTAAACGATGTTTCGCCTTGGGCAACCAGCGTAGGCTCGTCAGTGGTTCCACCGGTCACCCTCCCCATACATCATTAAACACCATCATATTGAGAAAATTTCTAATTAAAAAAAATGTACTTAATATGTATATCCCATTTTGTGAATCTGTCAAAATACACGCCTAAATATTTTATGTTATCACATGATATTATTTTTCGATGACACTTACATCTTAAAGATCCACCACATGAGGAGTTATGTAAAGTAATGAACTCTTTGTTTGACATGCCCCGTTTAGTCATGGAGAAAGAGATATATTTTGTCTTGTCAATATTTAAAGTTAGTTGATTTGAGTCCAACCAACACAAGTCCAATTCTGTCTTTGAGTATGCGTCGAGCCATGAGTTACCTGCGATTAATAGAGCTTTAATAATTCAGGAGGCTGTTAGGAGGAGGTACACCTACCTCCACTTTTTGAACTATAAACATCATTGACTTTTACCTTTTGGTACCTATCATCTAAGTAGGATCCAAACAGTTTATGCACTATATCACGCATTTCAATAATCTCAAGACGTTTGAGCAAAATCGGGTGATTAATTGTGTCGAAAGCCTTTTTTAAGTCTAAGAAAACAACTACTGGTTTAAGACACTTATTGACACTATTCGTAATAAATTGATTCACTTCGTTTAACGCATTATCAGTACTCACACCCGGTTTAAACCCAAATTGATGCGGAGATATGATTTTATTTTCCTCAAGGTAATTCCAAAGCTTTACTTTAATGCACTTTTCAACTATTTTGTGAAGGATACTACACAAAGATATGGGCCTGTAATGGTTCTTGTCTGTTTTATCTCCACCCTTGTAGATTGGAACGACAATAGTTTGCTTAAAAAGTTTAGGGTAATAACCTGAAGAAAAAATGGTATTAATGAGATGTAAAAGTGGTTTAATCAAGCTTTTGTAATTTTCCTTTACAAGCTTAGAGAAAATTCCATCCTCTCCGCATGAGTTGGTGTTTTTTAACGAACCTATTATATTTATAAGATCTGTTTCCTTAATGGGTTCAAGAAACAGAGATTTATCAGATAAACTTTTACATGTTTGTGGTTTTGAATCTATTTTAGACGCAAGCCTTTTACCAATTGAGCTAAAAAAAGATATTCATTTCATTGGCTATTTCTTGCAGATCAGAAGTCATTTTTCGATTTGCTTTTTTTATAAGTTTTACATTATTTATCTCTTGGTACTCGTTTAAAGCCTCCTGAATACTTTGCCACATTTTTTTTTGTAGTAAGAATATTCGTTTTTTTAAAAACCTTTGACAAACAATCCCTATATTCGATATAAGTTTTGACAACTATTGGACAATAATTAGTTTCTATAGCGGATACTTTTTAAAAGACTCTTAGTTATCCAAGTTTTGAACTTGTTTCTATATAAATTTTAATTTTATCTGCTAGTTTTTGGGCTATAGTATCAGGATGGCTTTCAGTGAGAATGTCTTGCTATGATTCATTATTTAAATAATTACGTAAAATGAAGTTTATTATTATTCTTTTAAATATTAAAATATAAAAAAAAAAACGAAACACGTCCTCATAAGAAATTGGCAGGGTTCATAAGAAGTAGTAAATTTTTCAAACATTTTAGTCTCATTTTAAAGACAAAGCTTGAATCTAGGGTTCTCTAGTAGTACTTTTGTAAATTTTGTCCAGTCTTGCAGATATGAGCATGCAATATACGACATATTTGCATCCATATTTCACAAAAATGAAAGTCAAAATATAAAAACTATTACTAATCAACCTTAGAAGCTTTGTCTTTAAAATGAGACTAAAATTCTGAAATTTTTTTGTATTTGCATAAAAAAATGTTGGGCCAAAAATACCCTAGCATGCGAAACTTTGCATGAGTAAGACAAGGAAACCCGCCTGTTAAGACTATACTCATTTTAAAACAACCGTCTCTCATATACCTCGACTGTATAAATAACACTGGAGAGCTAAACAAAATTTTCTATGAAGTATTCCCATCTGAACCGAAATAAACTATAGTACCTAATCTACATCTACACACCAAATTTCATTGCAATCGGATAAACGGTTTAGAAGTTATACCTGATTTCACCACTTCAAACAAAAAAAAAACCGCATCGAAATCGGTTCACTGGTTCGAAAGCTACATGAGCACAGACAAATACACCCACACAGACACACATACCCACACAGACACACATAGGGGTCAAACTCATAACACATAACATAAAATCTTGGCTGAATTCTACCGCTCAGATAGTTAGAAATGAAAACTTTTTAAACAAAAATTAAAACTTCAAAAAAGTACACTAAAAGGTATAAAATAAAATAATTTTTATTTTTATATAAAATTCTACTTTTTCAAGTCGGCGCCTATAGATGTACAAGAAGCTAGCAGCGCAACTTGCGATTGCAGCCTAATGAAGAGAATTTAGAAAACAAAAGATACCTACATAGTTAGACCTAATTTAGTGCTCCATGGTTTCATATATATTTTTTTTAAAATATGTAAGAAAATTATACTACAAATATTATATTCTGATATAGAAAAATTTTACCTAGGAGTTTTTTTTGGTAAACATGATATAACTCTGTAGCACTAAATTGGTCGTAGTGATTCATGTGACTTTTGGTGTTAAATTACGTTTCGTTTGCTTCCGAAGAAGCTAGCAGCGCACGCGCTCTTTGTTTAGAAAAACGAGCTCTACATTTTTTTATGGAATATAAATTTAGTACTTTGCCCGGTTTTAATAGTTATGTTAGCGTTAAGTAATCTCATTGATTCACTGTAAAATAAAAACGATTTATTTAGTTATAATATTTGTAGTATAGTTTTCGTATTATATATTTTAAAAAAATATATGGAACTATGGAGCACTAAATTAGCTCTAATTAGTTGTATAGGTTTTAATTTAAAAAATCGCAAGTTGCGCTGCTAGCTTCTTGTACATGCCTATAGATCTCCTATAGTGAAATACTTGTGGGCGCCGACTTCATAAAGTTGAATTTTATATGAAAATAAAAAGTATTTTGTTTTATACGTTTTAATGTAATTTTTTGAAGTTCAAATTTTTGTTAAAAAGTTTCTATTTTTTTCATGTTTAGTGGTAAAGTGCTAACTAGTCAAATTTACTGTCGTCGTGCCGTACGACCGAGGTGGGGTCGAAGCACGCTGCACTGTTATCTTTGTGAAATTTATTTTGTTTTTATTATTTTGTTTTATTTCTGCCTTGCTCGAGAAACAGATTGGTAAGTTCTTAAGAGAAATAATACATTTTTAAAACTAAAAATGGATTTTTGCGAAGTTGCCGAAAAAGTGGAGATCATTGAGACTTATTCAAGAACTTTTTTTGGAAAATTTTGTAAATTTCCCAGAACCTAGTTTATCAATGATTTTTTGATTGATTTTAAAAAGTTTGGGTGTGTAGCGCCAATGAAACATAATAAACCCTACTGTTTTGAATTACGAGCAGGAAGTTCGAGATGTGATGATTTGCCCTGCAGTGGAGGAAAATCGAAAGTTATACGTCTTCAGCCACTGTCTTACGTGTTCTCAAAAAGAATGGTTATCATTCTTACAAAGCGTCAAGAACACATCAAATTTTTCCAGAGGAATTTTGCGAAACAATGATGGAAAGGGCTAATCGTGATGAAAACTTTCTGAGATCTATTCTTTTCACAGATGAAAGCACTTTTCCATTATTGAATTGTCATAACCCAACACACGTTCGATATTCTTCGAGGGAAAATTTGCATTTGTATTTTGACGTAAGAACACAGTATCCCCAAAAACTAAATGTTTGAGGGGGGGGGTATTGTAGGGGAACGTAATTGGGCCATTTTTTATTAATGGCAATTTGAGTGTTCCTAGATACTTGGATCTACTGCAGCAACATATTATTCCAACTTCTAGGCAGTTCTTAGGTGTGAGATTTGGTGAAACATAGTTTCAAGAAGATGGTTATCCCGCTCACAATGTTGGCCTTGTTAGGGAATATCTTGATAATGTATTTCCTAATTGGGTTATAAGCACACGGGGAACTATTTTATGGCCATGTCGATCACCCGATATTGCTCCTAATGACTTCTATCTGTGGAGTTATATCAAAAATAAAGTTTAGCCAATAATTTGGAAAAACTTCGGATTAAAATTGAAGAAGCTTTTCAAACTATCACCTTTAACATGTTTGGAAACGTTAGAAGGGGTTTTTATAATAGGATCGGATATTGTCTAGCCGAGCTAGGAGGACTCTTCGAACATTTGCTCTAATTTTTTTTTGACTGGGAGAATCTTTTTGGTTTTTAGAATGTATTATTTTATTTTAAGAACTTGCTTTTATTTTTTTTCTCCTTATTATTTTCATTGTAATTAGTTGCTAGAGATAAATCGGAACAGTTGAAAATAAAACCTCTAATTTATCAGTTACAAAAAACAAGAAAATTACGTTATCAAAATTGGCATACGGCGAACGCAAGCGTGAGTGTTTTTTATTCCAGTGATAGGTGTGCGGTGTGCCTGCGTGGACACTGGTAAATTGGACTAGTTCCGCCCTATATTCGCAGTAGCCTGAAGCTCTCTGTCTACCATATTATAGACTAACTAATAACCGTTTTTCTTGCTTGAAATGATCATAACTTTTGTTCCCGTTAACCTATTTTGATGAAATAAAGCCTATGTCCTGCCCAGGACTCCAAGGAATTCAGCGGTGAAACTTGCTTAAAAATCTGTGAAACTTTCTTAAAAATCTAAACGGTTTTTACGTGATGCTGGAACTATTATACAGGGTTGGCCATTTAAAAGGGTTCACCTGGATTTTTTTCAAAAACTGTTAAGAATTGGAGCAAATGCTGAAATACATCGATTTTGTTTGTAAAGGGGATGAAAAAGTTTTGAGTAGTTTTGAGTAGGGAAAGTGGGTCGATTGATGCTTTGTTTTGAAGGTCTCCTGGATGTATTGAATCGTGTAAACATTTAGAAAATTATAGATAAGGGGGAAAGTAAATATCTCAAAAACGAAATTCTCTTGACGAGACAAGAGACATATTTTCTCTCGAATGAAAGCTCGAGCTGCGACGAGAGAAAGACCCTCTCTCGTCGATAAATTCTCGTTTCAAAAATGTTGGTTTTATATAGTAGATTTTATTGGGTTATAGGGACAGCAAAGAGAAAACTTATTTTTATTACGGCAACCTTTCGTTATGTATTATAACTTTATCAAGCCTCAGAAGGACAGTCTCATGCTATGTTCTGAATCGCAGCCCACCAAATCCAGTCTTATGGCACTTTTTTGGCATATATTTTCATTATTATTTAGGACCATACTAAAAGTTTTAGCTCCAAAATCATCAAAACTAATTTAAAAAATTAAATTATAATAATAATGAAAATATATGCCAAAAAAGGGTCCATGAGACTGGATTTGGTGGGCTGCGATTCAGAACATAGCATTAGACTGTCCTTCTGAGGATTGTAAAAAGTTAGTAAGAAAAATAAGTTTCCTCTTTGTTGTTCCTATAACTCAAGGGAACGAGCTTAACACGAATAATGATGTTGGTTTTATAATTTAATATAAAAGTACGACGCCACTGCTTTCAATTTAAGTTCGATATCTCTTTGAGGCAAAGCATCTAAAATTACTACCTTTTTATCTCTTGAATTTTCCTCGTATATTGTTTTGTTTACGAGATAAAAAATAAAAACTATATCTGATAAAAGGACATGCCTTTTATCAGACAAAAACATTTTTTAACAACCAATAAATATTTCATTTTTATTTAGTTTAGCCCCTTATTACTAGGAACAACGTTGCAACGTTATTTTAAAAAAACTTTTAACAAGCTCAGTCAAGCTACTCGAACACGAAACTCAATTTGGATATCGTAAAAATTATGTACTAATTATGTACTAATTTAGTCTCCTTTTAAAAATTTTTCTACTTAATCAATAACGGAGTTATTCGCACTTAAAAAGGGGGGGTGTGACTTGGCGCTAAGCTGCACCCCCCCATGCTTAGGAGACACATTTAATGAAAGTAGATGTTTCATAATTTTATACTAATTATGTAGGTACTCTTAGAGAAGGGTACTTTTATTTTACAAAGACCATCGGTTCCTAAGATTTTTGTTTGTTTGTTATTGGGTGTGTAGTTTGATATCAAGATACACCCCCTCTGCTTAGGAAAGAGATTCGACCAAAAGTGACTAAGCCAGAATATGGTACTAATTATGTACTATTTTGGCCTGCTTCTAAAAAATTGCCTACTCTTAAGATAACTTCATTTTGTTTTCCTTTTATGGGGTGTGTAGCTTGATATCAAGGCACACCCCCTCTGTCTAGGAAAGAGATTTCAAAAAAGTAATTATATCGTAATTAGTACCAAATTCGGGCATAGTCACTTTTGGTCGAATATCTTTCCTAAGCAGAGGGGGGTGTACTTTGATATCAAGCTACACGCCCCATTTGTAAACTAAAAGTACCCTTCTTTAAAAGTACATAATTAGTACAAAATTATGACACATCAACTTTCATTAAATCTATCTCCTAAGCATGGGGGGTGGTGCAGTTTAGCGCCAAGCCACACTACCCCTTGAGACGTCCCACACTGGGGTCCCCTAGTTTTTGTAAATTTTCTTTAAATTTTTAAAAATATTAAAATTCATCAGTAATTCACGTAAAATATTGAAACCACGAAGTGGTTTAAATCGAGCAAGTTACACAGAAAACTCATCTCGTATTGAGGGTGATGACAGCTTTATTTTGGGAAAGAAATGCATTGCATGCAGGCATCGTTCAAAGGGGCTATATTTTCACACGCCTCTGGTGACTATAAAAAGCAAATCAAATTAAGTTAATCAACAAATAAAATTTCATAAAATTATTATTCTGCACCAGAATATATTGACACAAAGTTTAAAGCTACAAAGAATAAAATTCCAGCATTTTAAACGATTCAACAACAATCCAGCATGAAGCCGAATCTACGAAAACCACGCCAATCTTCGCCAGGTGTGTAAAAGAAATTGGGGGAGGAAATTATTTTCTAAAAATTCAAAGTTTTTATCAACTTCTATTCTGTTCTATCTCTTTTTAAACACGTTAACCTATGATACGATATGTTATCTGTCGAACTTGCAAATAAATCATAAGGGCATATTTCTAACACGTGGAACCTATTGTGGTTTAACAACGTTAAATACGCATTAACGTATCAGCGCGACTCTATAGATTTTCAAACTGTTCTTCGAGCCTAATAGACAATAACTGGAAACTACTTCATTATTTTCTTTTTTTCTTTTCAATTTTTCTGAGATATTTTTTTTAAATTAAAAATCCACGTTCCCAGAAGTAAGAAGAAGTAACACGTCGGAGACAAGAATTGGTTTTCTATGGCACAACTAGTGTGGGCAGCATGTGCTCCCTTCAACGTGGGAGACCTCCAGGTTCAGAAACGCACCTGATTGGTCGAAATCTCAGTTTTCTGTTACTATTCTGTCTATTTTGGCACTAATGACTTTGTAAGTGAGCGTTTTGCCGTCAGTTTGTTCTCTTATAAGGCAGAAGAGCAAAATCGCTCACAACTAATGCCATTAGTGCCAAAACTGACAGAAATGTGCGCTTCTAATTCCCGGGAGCGCTCCCTTCCTCGAAATTGAAGGATACGGTCCCAGGGGAATTCGGGGGTTACTTACTTATCTGGGAATATGGTAAAAGAAATTTAAATCTATTTTGCTCGAAGATTTCGTGTGTTTTAAGTTATTTTCGAAAATATTTTCTTACAATATGTAGGAAAACAGACTTAGGTACGGTATTGACAATATTAAATGTAGATTAATTAAACAAAGGTATTGCTACAAAGTTGGTAGTGTTACTAGTTAATTAATTATATTTTTTTGGTGTTGCAATAACGCGATCTAGATAATAAGAAAATAACCTCCCAAAATAAGACACGAAAATTAAGAAGGGAATCTTTAACGGTTTTCAAAATAAAAATTATTTTCTAATCTAGTTTTCCTACTATGGGTAGGAAGACAGAACTGGGTACGGTATTGACCATAGTAAAGATAGATTAATTAACATAAAGGGATTGTTACAAAATTGGTTGTGGGTGTCAGGCACTACCAGGGATGATAGCAATACTAATTAATTAGCTCTATTTTTTTTGGTGTTTCAATAACGTGATCTAGATAATAAGAAGATAATTTAAATAATAATAATTACCGTTCTGGTTTGTTTGTTTTGTTTATTGTCATGTGCCAAAACTAAAGCAAATTAATTATTTCTAAATAAAAATAAGTAAATAGCATAAAATCGAAATGTTGTTATTTATTTGTGCAGTTAGGTACAGCTAGATATTTTGATACGGTGTTTATTTGGGCAATCGGGGAATGCTGCGAGGGAGTATTTTTTCACAATTGTCTATAAGCACGATTGTGTTAAATATGTTCTTGATGGTATTTCCTTAAATTGAGTATTTAAACAACGAGATCAAGATTGTTCAGCAGACCAAAATTTTCTATAAGCACAAAATGGACAATTGTGTTAAATATGTTTTGGATGGTATTTCCTTAGATTGAGTATTTAAACAACGAGTTCAAGATTGTTCAGCAGACCAAAATTTTCTTCCAATAACAAAAATAAAGAACGACCTTTAAAAAAAAGAGAATAGATAAGGTCTAAATGGTAGTGGTTCCAGTTTGACAGATAGCAAGAAAATCGTATCAGTTAAGTATAAACCATTTCTTTTATCAGCTCTAAAGAATCTTGGCTTAAAACGATAGGATCCACAACAATAACATTATATCACACGATCACAGCTTGGCCTCTAATTAGGGATTCTTAATAAGGGACCCAGGTTAGAGGTGTTTAACCCCCCCCCCCCCTTCTAAGTGCGAATAACTCCGTTATTCATTAAGTAATAAGTACAAAATTTTTAAAAAGGGAGGGGGTGTAGCTTGACTGAGTACTTTTAGCACGTTGTTTCTGGGAAACAATGCATTTCCGAAGCTATTTATAGGAACCTTTTTTCATACAGTTACCTGAGAAATCACCCTCTCAAATATTACCTCGTCTTTTTTAAACACCCTGTATATGTATAGATCATCGATGTACTTGTTACGTCGATGGTATAGATATACAGTACCTACAGTAAATTTAAGAATGCACAATTTATTTTGTACAAAAAGTATTTGTTAAAAAATTAGATTTACGTTACGGAGACAACAATGTTTCTACAGGGTGTTCAAAAACCTTTTCATGTTTGATTTAAATCGCGAGAGAAGCGAGAGAAACGAGAGAAAGCCTCTTGACCGAGAGAAGAGGCCTCTCGTCGAGACGAGAGATCCATTTTTATCTCGTCTCGCGGCAACACTGTCAGTGATGTAACGTCACATTAGTCTTGTCTTTTATATGGGTATTAACCTAAAATGACGAGTGGTGGAGGAAGGATATTTTTTAGTAAAACGGGACCAAATTAGATGTGTCCTGAATCAAATAGAAGAATGATAAAACACATCTAAAAAAAATAAAATTTGGTGCTAAAAAGCACGGATAGTCCACCATACAATCAGTTATTTTATGTTGAAAGGAAATGAAAATATCTCGAAAACTGTAGCTTTGAAAGATTTAAACCTTATAACGAAATTTTTGGGTAATATTTACGAAAACCAAAATCTGAAAACCTTATATCAATAGCTGCTTTACTTCTCAAAATTTATGATTTTTTAAAATATATTTTAACGTTTTTCCAAATAACTCGGAAACTAAAGCTCCCACGAATTTGGACTTTATAAAAAATTTGTAGTCCATGTTCATGGAAACTTAAATCTGAAAACTGTATATCGCTACTTGCTTTTGTTCCAAAGTTACAATTTTAAAAAATATTTTATCCCCCTTTTCCTCCTTTCAACCCCATACCATATTGCTGCCATGCTAAGGAAGACCCCTGTATTTGATATTTATGTACAACAGGGAAAAACGCGATTGAGGTTTAAAGTAAAATAAAATTTAGAAAACAAATGATCATCTTTAATACATATAATATATTTAAAAGATAGGGCACATTATTAGGAGTTGAAAAAGCCAAAAACCACATTTCTGTAATTTTTGTCAAATACGGAGTCCTTACTTAGCACGGCAGATTGATATGGTGGACTAAAAATACGAGTGGAACTTATAACCTCGTCTTTTTTTAAATTCGGTTAAAAAGGTCCCATTTTCGTTGTTGCAAATAAACACATATATTTATTATTATTATATAAGATAAGAAATTATGATTTAGCATGAGTCATTTTTCAAAACATTTTCTTACGACAAATAATTATTTTGTCATATCAGCAAACAAAATAAAATTTTCGCACTTAGCTATTAAGTGCCTTTTTTCTCTTGGATTCAAAATAGTCCAAAAAATAACTCCTCGTTTAATAGTAGTTTACATAACAAGCATGTTATGATGGTCATTAAACGCGAAGATGAAGTTTGATTGATTGATTGAATTTATCTGAGCGTGTAATGACCATAACATGCGAGTTAGTGTACTATACTTTACCTACGACCAATGAAAATGTCATAATAAATATCAGAAATTATTAAAAATATCAAACGCGAACACTCGTAAGTCAACCTTCATAACCTGAAGTTTCAATTACTACGTTTATACGCACCTAAAAGGGCGGTTTTAAATAAAGTCGTTTTGGGGTTGAGTATTTCTTAAGTGTTTATAACGACCGCTTTCTTAAATCGCTTTAAAATAAAATCGATTTAGTGCTTAAATCGGCTTTAGTCGTGTTTATACGACAGAATTTTCAAACCTTGCTTATATAAAAGCGCTTTAAGAGGACCGTATAAACAAAGTAAATAACGTTCTATTTAAAACGTCAAAACAAATAAGGTTACTGAGGGTCTTTTCATATATCTTTTTAAAAACAAGTTTTTTTTTTAAAAAAATGTGTAATATGTCAATTTAACGGGACTTATTTTTGATTAGGTACTAAAATTATATTGGATTTATTTGCGTTCAATATAAACTGGGCGCACTAGGAAACGCATATTTTATATTTAGGAGAGAATTTTAAACCTCTGTAACTTTATTAGGTTTTATTACTTTGAAATGGGGTTTTTGGTATCGTATAGCTGGTATTTTTTACTAAAAAAAAGGTTAAAACCAAAGTTTGCAATTTTGTATTTTATTCGGTATACAAGGTGTGACACAAAGTACTGTTTTTTTTTTGTCAAAGTTTAAAGTTAACGAAAATTAAAAAAAAAAAATTTGGGAAAAATTTAAACTTATTAAATTGGTTATCAAATCTTTTTTAACAAAATTAATTTTCAGATTTTTAATTTTCTTTTGTTTTGGAGATATGATTTTCTTCCAAAATTTATGCTTATTTTACATTCTTTTGCCTCGTGGATTTGACCGGATTTCGAAAATAATTTTAAATATGCATTTTCGCAATCTCTGGAAGGCCTAAAAAAAACGTACCCAAAGTTATTTTGAAAATTAATCTTGATTACCAGTGGCGTCCAAGTTGTGAATTGTAACAGATGTTTACAAAAAATACTTTATATGTTTAATCAATTTTCTCGCTATTAGTTAAAAAAATTTATAATTTTTTTCAGTTATTAGTAACTAGTGACCATTGTTACCAAAGCGCTTTTTTATTTTTTTTAAATGTTAACCAGAGGCGGAGCTAGATTTTTTTTCAGAATACACTTTTGTTGATAAAAAATGGTTACATAAATTAGAGAAAGCAGGTTCAGCTTATATTTTTTTAAAATTATTATGTAAATAATTTTTTTTATAACAAGCACATCAGCGGCGTGCATAATTTTTTACTTTAAAATATTTTTATTTAAAAATATTATGTTAGTTCTGTGTGACCCTAAATTGAATTAGTGAAAACCAATCATAAAATATAAGGTTTTTTGAAAATTTTGGTATCATTCGAAAGGGCCAATTTTGCACAATTTTGCACACCTATTTTGAAATTTTGCACACCTATTTTGAAACTTTGCACACCCCATGGGAACCCGCAATAGGGTTCTCGAGTGAGGCTGGCCTCCCCAGATATTTTTTGGAAATTTTATTATCATTCGAAAAGTCCAATTTTGCACACTGGTCCCCCCAGATGATATTTTTTGAAAATTTTGGTACCATTCGAAAGGTCTAATTTTGCACACCCATTTTGAAATTTTGCACACCCCATGGGAACCCGCAATAGGGTTCTCGAGTAACGAGGCTGGGCCCCCCAGATATTTTTTGAAAATTTTGGTATCATTCGAAAGGTCCAATTTTGCACAATTTTGCACACCGCATGGGAACCCACAAAAGAGTTCTCGAGTAGCGAGGCTGCCCCCCAATGATATTTTTAAAAATTTTGGTTTCATTCGAAAGGTCTAATTTTGCACACCTATCTTGGAAAATGGGGGGGGGGCAGTCTCGTTTCAAAATAGGTGTACAAAATTGGACCTTTCGAATGATACCAAAATTTGATTGGCTTCCCTAATTCACTTTAAGATCACACAGAACTAACATAATATTTTGAAATGAAGAATTTTTAAAATAAAAAATTATGCACGCCCCTGATGTGCTTGTTATAAAAAAAAATTACATAATAATTTAAAAAAATATAAGCTGAACCTACTTTCTCTAATTTATTTAACAATTTTATATCAATAAAAGTGTATTCTGAAAAAAAATCTAGCTCCGCACCTAGTTAACATTTTTTTAAAAATAAAAAACCGCTTTGGTAATAATGGTCACTAGTTGCTAATAACTGAAAAAAATAATCTCTTTTTTTTAATGAATAGCGAGAAAATTGATGTGAAATATATAAAGTATTTTTTGTAAACATCTGTTACAATCCACAACTTGGACGCCACTGGTAATCAAGATTAATTTTCAAAATAACTTTGGGTACGTTTTTTTTTTTAATAGGCCTACTAGAGATTGTGAAAATGCATATTTAAAATTATTTGCGAAATCCGGTCAAATCCACGAGGCAAAAGAATGTAAAATACGCATAAATTTTGAAATAAAAATTATATCTCCAAAATAAAAGAAAAAATACAAAATATGAGAATTAATTTTGTTAAGAAAGATTTGATAACCAACTTGATAATAAATTTTTCCCAATTTTTTTTTTAATTTTCGTTAACTTTAAACTTTGACAAAAAAACCAGTACTTTTTGTCACACCTTGTATACCGAATAAAATACAAAATGGCAAACTTTGGTTTTAACCTTTTTTTAGAAAGAAATATCAGCTGTACGATACCAAAAACCCCATTTAAAAACAATAAAACCTAAAAAAGTTACACAGGTTTAAAATACTCTCCTAAATATAAAATATGCGTTTCATAGTGCGCCCACTTTATATTTATTAGGGACTTATCGGTACATTAAGTCGGCATAGCCTGACTAATAAAGACGGCACTATTTTTGATAATTCTGCCGAAGTTTAAAAGGATTCTGAAATTGTTGTTGTCTAAATATGTCATCTTTGCTATCAAAATAATGTCGACTTTCACAATGTTTGTGCCTGCCTTTAATAGGGACTTATCGGTACATAAAGTTGGCTTAGCCTTACTTTCCTAAAGACGGCACTATTTTTGACAATTCCGCACGAAGTTTAAAAGGATTCTGACATTGTTGTTGTGTAAATATGTCATCTGTGCTATCAAAATAATGTCGAATTTCATAATGTTTGTACCTGAATTTAATAAAGGACGGCATTAACTCTAATTTGTAAACTTTAAGAATGGCACACTATGAGCATGTTTAGATGACATGTTTATATGACAAAAATGTCAGAAACCTTTCAACCTTCGTGCGGAACTGTCAGAAATAGTGCCAAGTCAGGCTATGCCGACTTTATGTACCGATAAGTCCCTAATAAAGGACGGCATTAACTTTAATTTATGTCGACTTTCATAATGTTTGTACCTGCATTTAATAAAGGACGGCATTAACTCTAATTTGTAAACTTTAAGAATCGCACAATATGAGCATGTTTAGATGACATGTTTACATGACAAAAATGTCAGAAACCTTTCAACCTTCTTGCGGAACTGTCAGAGATAGTGCCTACTATACTTTACCTACGACCAATGAAAATGTCATCATAAATATCAGAAATTATAAAAAATATCAAACGCGAACACTGTTAAGTCAACAACCGTAATAACCTGAAGTATCAAGTTCTTAAGCTCTTTAAGCCTTTTAACGGGTATTTAACTAAATTATTTTGTGGTTCATCATGACTCTACTACCATTAGATTACTATTAAAAAAATATCTTCACTAAAATTTTAATGTGTTTTCCAGGTAACCCATCTGAACGACACCCACAAACAGCTGATGGTCCATTGGGTCGGCGGAAACAGCAAAGTGGTCATTTGCCTGGCCAGAGACCCCTCTCCCGGGATCATGAGCCTGCAAAGAGTCAGCCCCTCCGCAGTCTACATTTCCTATGACGACGGTGACACGTATGTTAACCAGACGGATAAATTTATGCTGGCCAATGGCAGTCACGCCACGTTGGAGAAGTTTTATAATCATCCAACGTTTAATGCACATGTAAGTGATCGACGGTTGCCATAAACACTCCATTGTTGTTCCATATTTGTCATAAACACTTTCTTCATTGTTGTTCCATATTTGGGTCATTTCCAAAACAATTTATTGATTGATTCGGAAAGTCTACTTGATGACTACGTATTGGTATTAGAAAAAAGGTTAATAACCCTTGAGGATTGAAAAACCCAACATTTATTTTGTATGTTTTTGCTTTGACTTACTAAGAACATATACAGGGTGGATTCTTTAAACAGAACGATGCTTCTAGCAGGTTAGAATTTGGTTTTATAAAAAAATCCAAAAACACGTCAACTGAGTTTTTTAATTTTCTTTAATCGTGCTATCTGGATTTTTTTTATGTCGTTTTGTTTACGAGGTTTTTTTTTAATAGGACACCCTGTATAGTTTTACATTTTTTAATTCTAAAAAAAATTATCTTTTTGACAATACCATACATTATTACTCTATCTCTTATGGTTTCCAAGATAGAGGCATTTAAACTTGCATGGAATTGTTGTCTATGCCCTGTTTTACGGGGGATATTTGAATGAATATCGAAGTTTTCCATACAGATTTAGATAAAAATATCTTAATTATCGTAAAAGATAGATCCTACTGTGTGGTATTGCTGAAGAGAGAATTGTTCGCAGATTTCAAAAATTGCAAAATATACAGGGTGTCCTTTAAAAAAAAACAAAAAAATTGCCATACCTCGTAAACTAAATGGCATAGACCAAAAGCAAGATCCAGTTGACGCGTTTTTGGATTTTTATATTCAACCAAATTCTAACCGCTAGAAGTACCGTTCCGTTTAAAGAATCCACCCTGTATATGGTTTAGTAGTATGAGGATTGGCATCAAAATCAGCGCTGGAGGTGATTCAAAAAAACCATTATTAAAATCATGATATTTAAAAACAAAACATTTCCCTCCAGTGAGCTCTTTAAAACTGCTAGGCCGCTGTCCCTAAAATTGTTAGTAACTAAAGTATATGTTAGGTACATAATTAAGTCTGAAAGTTATAAAAACCATAAACTTAATGTACAAACCACAAGAAATTCAAATAAATTAATAGTTCCTAGAATGTACTTTACAAAAACACAAAAGCATATCCTGTATATTGGACAAAAAATGTTTAATAAATTACCAGATTCTTTTAAAATTGGGAATTATAGTAGTATTAAAAAATTGGTGCTAGAAAGCACGGATAGTCCACCATACAATCAATTATTTTATGTTAAAAGGAGATGAAAATATCTTGAAAACTGTAGCTTTGAAAGATTTGAACCTGATAACAAAATTTTTTCGTAATATTTACAAATAGCTGCTTTACTTCTAAAGTTATGAGTTTTTTTTATATATTTTAACGTTTTTTCAAATAACTCTGAAACTAAAGCTGCCACGAATTTGGACTTTATAACAAAATTTGTAGTACATATTTAGGTTACAATTTTTTTAAATATTTTATCCCCCTTTCGCCCCTTCAACCCCCCACCACCCTACCAACAGTTCATCAGTTCATGGTCAGCCGATAGAGGATTTTTGTACCAAAGAACCCTGCACAAATTACATTGGAAATGGCTTTCGGCTAAATGCCATAATTTTTTTTTATGTTGTACTACTCAATCAACAAAGCACAAAGATAAAAAGAAAAAAGATAGATAGCAGGTTTACTTTCTGAGATATGGAGCTTTAAAGTTGACATGTTTTTAGGCTATGTTTTTGGACATAGTCCAAGTTTTTTTCCACAACTTTGTTAATTACCGCCGAAATAAAATGATTCGAATCTCTATTTGCTTGGAATGAAACACCCCTCCCACCCATATAAAAATGTTTTTATATGGTTTCTTTGGTACCACCAGAAAAGTAACTGATTTGTAAGTTTTAAAAGAGAAAGAAAACGACCATTTTTTTTTAAATGACAATTCTGATTTTCTTTAAAACGAACGGCCAGATTTTAAAAAGTTTCACATATGTTATTAAAAATAATGCTACTTGGAAAAAAAAAATTTTTTTTAATATTTTCGATATTGGGGAAATACGAAAAGTTATTTTAAATATATTATAGGTAAGTTTAAAAACTTTTTATGGACAAATCCAATCCAAAAGCTTAATACCAATATGTTGGTACCAATTAGTATCCATTGGTACCTGTATTTGACCAATCAAATTGCTCGTGTGCTTTTAGGCTAATTTGTGGTCGCCGGTAACGAATTTGATAACATTGTTCCGGTTACTATTACCGTTTTTCTACGAGAACAAAAACGAGGTAAAGTGTTTTTCTACTTAAGTGCGAAAAAGTGATTTTTACGCATGCATTTGCGTACAAAAAGTTAAAACTCTTGCAGCGGCTTTGTATTTTAAAAAAAATGAAGATAGGATTGACAAGGTTTTCGTCATTTGCTGCCAGATAATTTTACGCATTCTATTGAGAACACAGTGTAAACAACCGAAAAAATGTTATCATATTCGTTACCGGCAACCCCAAGTTAGCCTAAAAGCATATAACACACGAGCAATTTGATTGGTCAAATACAGGTACCAATGGATACCTATCGGTACCAACATATTCGTATCAAGCTTTTAAATTGAATTTGTCCAGAAAAAGTTCGTATTTTACCAATTTTCAAAAATGTTAAAAAGCATTAAAGGTACCTACCATTTTTCCAATTAATGGTACCACTCAAGCAAAAATGTTTTTTTTAGCTTACTAGCATTATTTTTATTAACATATGTAAAAACTATTAATATCTGGCCTTTTGTTTTAAAGAAAATAAAAATTGTCATTTTTTAAAAACGGGTCAGTTTCTTTCGTTTTTAAAATTTACAAATCAGTACCTTTTCTGGTGGTACCAAAGAACCTTATAGAAATATTTTTACGTGGATAGAAAGTGTGTTTCACTTAGGAAAAATAGAAAAACGAATCGTTTTATTTTGGCGGTAATCAACAAAGTTGTGGGTAAAAAACTTGGACCATCTCCAAAAATATAGCCTTAAAACACGTCAATTTTAAAGCTCCATATCTCAGAAAGTAATCCTGCTCCCTATCTCGTTTTTTTTATTTTTGTGCTTTGTTGATCGAGTACTATAACATATAAAAAAATTATGACATTTAGCCGAAAGCCATTCCTAATGTAATTTGTGAAGGGTTCTTTTGTTAAAATCAATTAAGGCATTCTTGAGTTATCGTGTGTACAGACAGACAACAGACCGACAGAAAACTCTTTTTTTTTTCGTCGATTAAGGTGTTTTGGAACCTTAGTAACTCATTTTTGATAAAATTAAGAAAAGTCAAAATTTCACGATTTCAATAGTCCCCGATACAATATTGGTATGGTGGACTAAAAAAATTGCTTAAAACAGTGAAACTGTTGTTTCTGACATTTTTTTTCAAATACCTTTTTGAGAATTTTATCTCTTATGACCCTGTTGTTTGTCTGAAAATATTTTTGTGGTATTTTTACCTCTTCTTCTTTATCAAATATGCAAAAATACCAATTTTGAAGAAAAAAACAAAAATAACTCTCACTTTTATTGGAAACAACCGTTCGTCCATACACGATCAAAAGGCAAATAGCCGATAAAGAGACAAAGTTAAAAAAATTGATTTGTTACACCCTATGTTCCATGATATTTTGGCCAAAATTATTTTTTATTTTTTGCTCGGTCCAACCACTAAATATGCTTGTCCAAAATAAAACCCTAAAAGTACATTAAATAACAACTCAAAATAAACGAAGTCCAACTGGAGTCAGACAACACATAGTCTGACAAATTTATTTGTTTTGAAAATGACCTATTTATGAATTATTTTGAAAACGAAGTTTTATAAGAGTTTAATTATAAACCGGTCATTTGCTTAATGATATTTTTAGTATTTGGCTTCTCGACTAATGGGCGATTCCGTGATTAATCATGGAACAAATTTTGAACATTTCATTTTTTGATTGCTTTTTTTGTTAATTAAAGATATTCTAGAAAGGCCGCTTCTCAGCTTAGTCAAGCTACACCCCCCCCCCCCAACGAAGCTGAATTTGGATATTGTAAAAATTATTATGTACTCATTTAGTCCCCTTTTAAAAAATGTTGTACTTAATGAATAACGCAGTTATTCGTACTTAGAAGGTGGGGGGGTGGCTTGGCGCTCAGCTGCAGCCCCCTCCCATGCTTAGGAGATAAATTTAATGAAAGTTGATGTGTCATTATTTTGTACTAATTATGTACTCTTAAAGAAGGGTTCTTTTAGTTTACAAAACCAATTGGTTCCTAATACATCCCTCTCTGCTTGGGAAAGAGATTCGACCAAAAGTGAGTATGCCAGAATTTGATACTAATTATGTATTAATATCGCCTCCTTCTAAAAAATTGCCTACTCCCAAGATAACTTCATTTTTTTTGTTTTTAGGGGGTGTGCAGCTTGACACACTCCATAACAAACAAACAAAAATCTTAGGAACCGGTTTTTGTAAACTAAAAGTACCCTTCTTAAACAGCACATAATTAGTACAAAATTATAACATATCAACCTTCATTAATCATTAAATCTATCTCCTAAGCATTTGGGGGTGCAGCTTAGCGGCAAGCCACACCCCCCCCCTTTAAGTGCAAATAACTCCGTTATTCATTAAGTACAACATTTTTTAAAAGGACTAAATTGCTAGCTTGACTGAGCTCCGCTTCTCTATATACTAAAAAACCTCCGTCGTTGTATAATGCCAGACGGCTTTTTTGAGTTTGGAATAGTAAATAATCAACAGTTAAATTTACACTAAGTTGATAAAACTAATTTTTACTAAAAGTATTTTAATTTAAAAAAAATACAAACTAATTTATTAAATTTTTCTTGTATTAGTAAAATTATTTTCCGACTATACAAAAAATGGATGTTGACCTTTAAAAAAAAAGTGCTTTAAAATCAATAGTAGATATAATGTCTATATTTATATTAGACTCAATAAATATTTGGATAAATCAATAGTAGATATAGTATCTATATTTATATTAAACTCAATAAATATTTGGATAAATCATTAATTTTTAGTACATAGCTAGTATTATTAGTATTATTTCTCTTTTAAAGTCAACCTTTACTTTTCATTTAAAAAACCCACTGATTTTTTTTAACTTTTAAAAACTAGTCAAGAACATATAGCTTTTATTTACAAAAAAAAAGTCAATCGAACTTTTTGTATGGTTAGACCTTGGGTATTTTGAAAACGAAGTTTTATAAGAGTTTAATTATAAACCGGGCATTTGCTTAATGATATTTTTAGTATTTGGCGTCTCGACTAATGGGCGATTCCGTGATTAATCATGGAACAAATTTTGAATATTTCATTTTTTGATCGCTTTTTTTGTTAATTAAAGATATTCTAGAAAGACCGCTCAGTCAAGCTACACCCCCCCCTTAACGAAGCCCCTTCTTTAAGAGTACATAATTAGTACAAAATTATGACATATCAACTTTCATTAAATCTTTCTCCTAAGCATGGGGGGTGCAGCTTAGCGGCAAGCCACACCCCCCCCCCTCCTTCTAAGTACGAATAATTGCGTTATTCATTAAGTACAACATTTTTTAAAAGGACTAAATTAGTACATAATTTTTACAATATCCAAATTGAGTTTCGTTAAGGGGGGGGGGGTGTAGCTTGACTGAGCTCCGCTTCTCTATACACTAAAAAACCTCCGTCGTTGTATAATGCCAGACGGCTTTTTTGAGTGGAATAGTAAATAATCAACAGTTAAATTTACACTAAGTTGATAAAACTAATTTTTACTAAAAGTATTTTAATTTAAAAAAAATACAAACTAATTTATTAAATTTTTCTTGTATTAGTAAAATTATTTTCCGACTATACAAAAAATGGATGTTGACCTTTAAAAAAAAAGTGCTTTAAAATCAATAGTAGATATAATGTCTATATTTATATTAGACTCAATAAATATTTGGATAAATCAATAGTAGATTTAGTATCTATATTTATATTACACTCAATAAATATTTGGATAAATCATTCATTTTTAGTACATAGCTAGTATTATTAGTATTATTTCTCTTTTAAAGTCAACCTTTACTTTTCATTTAAAAAACCCACTGATTTTTTTTTAACTTTTCAAAACTAGTCAAGAACATATAGCTTTTATTTACAAAAAAAAAGTCAATCGAACTTTTTGTATGGTTAGACCTTGGGATAATTAAGAAGTAACCAGACAAAGCATGTTCGTGTAATTACTAAATAAACGGTAATAGAATCGCCACCTGGGGTCTGATTTTCGAATCCATACGAAAATATCCGCATACGTATACTAAATTGTAGACCAGTACCCTCTCCAGATAGGCCGATCAACTCATACCGATTTAGTGTCCTTTTCTTCACCTTCGCCGCCATTTTCACTCAAAAGTGACAGATAATCCATTAGTTTTCTGTCAAAATGGCGGCGAAGATGGAGAAAAGGACACTAAAACGATAAGAGCTGATCGGTCTATGTGGAGAAGGTATTGTGTAAACAATTGTTTATGTCAGTCTCTTTCTATACCGTGCGAAATGAGAGGCGAAAGATAAGCCGGTATGTGTGGACCGCGTTTGAATTCGACTGGTTTGAATCAATGGTGCACGAGTGGGTGGAGGGCATTCCTGTTATTTCGCATGAAAAACCGGTTATTCTTTCTATTCTACACGGTATAGGAAGAGATGGAAGTACTCGCATGCGAACAATCTCGTATGGTTTCGAAAATAGGACCACTGGAGGGGAACTTTTCCTTTTCGAACAAGAGAAAAATTTCTATTATAGAACTAAAATCACAATATCTGGAAAAGTGGCAATACAAACATCCCTGCTTTCCAGTAAGGTTTGCCTACTTATGACAGTAGATAGGACAAAAATTTTCTAGAATTCTAGTGTGTTATTTTGAGTTCGGTTGCTTTAGAATTTTTGCAAGTTTTTCATACTATTTTCAGTCATTTTATGTGTGAGAGCGACTATAATTGTGCTCAAACTTCAAAGACTGCAATGGTTCATTGCGGTATTCTGAAACAGTACAGGGTGGTCCAAATTCGAGGGAATTGTGAGGTTTTGGGTATTTTTAGGAGAGATCGCGAAAAACCAATATTATTGGTAAAAACCGCATGTCACTATGTCAACCCATTTTTGAGCTACAGGGGCTTTTTGAAAAATAGGCATTTTAGAATTTGTCCTCTTATTAATGAAAATTTCTTTTTAGTGTAAACTGCTTTTCTATAGATAATTTAAAGTAGAATTTATTAGTTAGTTTTTAAGATATAACACTAAGTTGATATTTTAATGTATCGCTCTTTTAATGTTATTTTTTATATTTTTATATGTTTGTTATTTTTTTATTTTCTTAATTATTATTTTGTGTTTTCTTTTATCACATTTTATCATCGCTTTTCATAAATAGTATACTTTAAAAATAAGTAAGTAAATAATAAAAAAAAATTAATTAGTATTAAAAAGAACAAAAAATAAAATATAATGTGCGATATATTATTTCAAAGGAAATTTCACGGTGATTTTAAAATCAAGTAAAACATAGGTCATTCCATAAGAAAAATATCAACTGTTATATCTCAAAAAATAAACTAGGTAAAATTCAGTTCGACCAATAAATTCTACTTTATCTATAGAAGAGCAATTTACTCCAAAAAGAAATTTTGATTGACAAAAAAGTTATACGCCAAATTCGAAAACGCATATTTTTGAAAAAGCCTCCGTAGCTCAAAAATGGGTTGACATATCGATACGCGGTTTTCACCAGAGTTAATAGACACTTAAAGTAAATATTTCAACGCATCGGTATCGGTACACCTAACGCGTTCGAAACAAAGCCAAAATACACTATTTTTGACTTGTTCATGCCATGTTTCGAACGATGTCCGCTTCTTTGACGAGTGCGATGAAAGAATAGCTGAATCCACTGGTTGCATACGGAGGGATGTACGTAACGTTACGGACCCAAGAACGACCCAGTTCTGTCATCGCAACCTTCATCGTTCGAAAAATCGCATAAACAAGTCAAAAATGTATTTTGGCTTTATTTCGAACGATTTAGTTATACCGATGCGTTAAAATATTTACTTTAAGTGTCTAATTTCTCAAACATCGAGCCGATAACATGCATAGTATAGTTTTCCGGTATCTCCCTTAAAAACATCCAAAACCCCACAATCCCCTCGAATTTGGACCACCCTGTATATGAAATATTACGCCCAAAAAGACTTTAAAGCTGGGAGATTTTACTTGCTTGCTTTAACTGATCCTTGTTCTATCGCTAAACACTTTAACCCTATGTTAAATTAATTTTTTAGTTTGTTTTTACCGACATCCGTCACAATGTGGTCTACATTACTACCAACTACGGCAAAGATTTTAGAAGGATCGATTTGAAATTTACTCCAAGCGAATTGCTGTTCCACGAGCTGCTACCTTCCACTTTTGTCGTTTTGGACAAAAATGACACCAAAAATAATGTAAGTATAGTCGCGTTTTATTCGCAACGTTGCAGACGTATTTTACCAAATCAGCACCAAACGTTGCAAATATGGTGAAAAGGTTTAAAAATACGTTTATATGGGCAGCAAAAACACAATGATTGATGTACAGGGTACAATAGAATTACTTTTGATCAATATCGGGCAAAAGTGAGAGAAACCGATTTAAACCGAAGATTTGGATCAATGAGATGCACTAGTAGCGAGAGAATTTGAATCCCTGGGAGCAAATTGCCTCTCGATTCCAGAATAGACGCACAGCTGAAAATATTCATAGACATCAGGTGCTAACCTGATACTATCGGAACCTCGAGAATGACTTTCCCTGGTTTTCGCCAGTTCTGAGACTTGCACCGAAGCCTCTTGGGCTTATTGTCAATTCCCAAATGTAACAAAATATCTGGAAATATTTACCCTTTACATCCCCTTTAGAGGCTTTAGCCAATCATTATTGAAATTTTGACTGATGATATTATGTATTATTTTCTGATAAAATATTTACTTCCCTTTTTGCAGTGCAAAAATATTTTTTCCAATCCTCCTAAACGAGTAGAAATAAAATTTTTCTTCTTTGGTTATTTCCGAGGGTATTTGTTTGGTCGAGCTTGAAATCAGCTGAGGCACAACCAATTCAATTAAAACCGAACGTGACCACTTAAACGAGATTGTTTACTTTACTTAATTTACTACCTACACGCTAGGATTCTTTTTTTAAATAAAAAGTAAATCACAAAAGGGCAATAAATGTTAACCTAAAAAAAGTTCGGTTGAAATCAGTGACATCACCAGCACTTCGTGAAGTCATTACCCCAAACTAGAGGCCCTCTATACATTTGACAGTTATTGTTTTCCCAGAGGTGGGCAACTCATATTGCCCTCTTTTTCTAGTTTTTTTTCATATTTGCGGTAAAGCGATTTTATGAAATGGACTGATGTTTTGTTGTCTCTTTTTATAATTTCCCCAGACAGTTTTTGAAAGATTGATTTTTTTGGTTAGTAAAATATGTCAAGTTTTGACAAAACAAAAACAAACAGTAAATATACACGCGGTAGATATTAAAAATGTAAATAATAGGTAAAATATAAAGATTCCTATTGAGCTGAGCTATATTTTTGTTACTCTTTTTCTTACAATAAAACACGGAAACATAATGTGTTATTTATTATTATAATTAAGTATGTTTGCACCTACTGCTTATAGCCCACTTACCCCGCAAATTCGACTATTTTTATTAATTTTCCAGCTTGGTAGTTTCTTTCTCCGTTGGACAACGGAACAATGCAAATTCGTCGAGGCACATGTTTTTACAGTTCTTGATACAGCAAAATTCCATTTTTAAAACGGACGTTTCTTAATGAAAAATGTGACAGTGACAAAATTATTTATTGTCAGGGGTTACCAACTATCATTGCCAACACACAATTTGTTTTTAAAAATTTCCCTAACAATAACTGTCAAAAATCGTATACAGGGCCTGTACCCTAAACCCAACAGAATTAAAAATATTTTTTTTAATGGGACTTTCCATCCATAGGATAATGCCCAGTTTTAGTCAAGTTTTTGCAAAGTTGTTAATATTAAGAAAATAGCTTTTAAAATTAACTATCTATCGAGATGTTCTGCATATTTGTCGACTTGGACTTGTTTTAATATTGCCACATTTCAATTATTGTTCCAGTATTCTCTTTCTCTTAAAACAAAATGAAATGTCTCGCTTACAAAAACTTAAAAATAGGGCAATGAGGGTTATTCTTAAGAAACCAAGGCTCACTCCTATTAAAGATATGTTAAGGGAACTCCAATGGCTAATAATAAGAGATTTATTGTCGTTTAATACCTTAATGTTTGTACACAAAATGAAAATAGGTCAGGCATCGCAGTATCTGCTAAACAAGCTCACATATACTTCAGAAGTACATCATTACTGTACTCGAAATCGAAATAATTTTTACATTCCAAAGGTAGATCTGGAACGCTTTCAAAATTCTTTGTTTTTTATTAAGGGTTTAAACCATAAAGGTATAACCTAAATAGAGACCTTATGTTTACTACAGTTGCCATCAGACATAAGGTAAACAATTTGGCGACGATGCCAGATTGCGCTGAAAGTTGTATCTCTACACGTAATGTTTGCAATTATGCAAATTCTCCGGTTTGTTTTTTAAAACATGGAGGAACTCCTTATTTTTATTCAAATATATAGAGAAATTTTGTATTATATGTTTGCATTTAAATTTCCCTGAATGTTCACAATTTGAAATCAATAAAGAACTTATAATGTGCAGGTACATGTTATGGTACTTGAAATATACCTCATTTTTTCGGTCGAAATATCAGATAAAATACCTGATATTTTGACCGAAAGAATAATTCTTTTTATTTCCCAATATATATCGAGAATAAAACCTACAACAATGTGACAACCTCGGATTTGTGGTGGGTCAGCCATATAATCGTTTGTACGCTGCTACTGTTGCAGTAAATACAAAATGTAATTAATAAATATAGGAAAGAAATAAGTTTTTTTGGGATATTTTTGCGAATTTCTGATAAAAACAATGTGATAATTAATTACACTATATTTGGTATAATGAACCAACCCCAGCTGCGGCATTTTTAAATGTCCTATATGAGCAGCAAAAAAATGTAAGAGTTAGATATGCCTGCATATTTATAACTAAATTCACAGTTTTGATACTATTTGCAGTCAGCTTATTTTTTCTGCTGATTTTTGTATTTTTTCTGTTTCTGTATTTTTTCTGCTGAGATTTGTTTATAAATACTACAAGCGTTCCCAATATTTACATAGGTAGATACTCCACATAAGTTTTTTTTTGTATTTATTAAAAATGTAAATATACTTTTCTACGTATTAAATAAAAATTATAGTAGAGTGTATAAATTCCATTTATTTTTACGCAATGAAAAACCATCATATAATACCTATAATAGGTATCTTTTTCAAAATGCCACTTTTTTAATCAAATTTGCTTATTTTTTCCACATTGTTTTTTTTTGGTAATTTACCTAAACAGTGCAGAAAGTGATACTTTTCTGCACGCGATGGCCGTTAAGGGCGAAAAAGGCACTTTTGACACGTTTTTAGTACAACAATTTTTTACTTGCATAAAAAGCTTCTCCCTAAGGTTATATATATTTGATATTTTTGAAATTAAAACCAAAACATATTTTTTTTCCATTTTTAATTTAATGTAGTTTATAAATGCATCTAAAAACTCCAATTAGACTTAAAATTCACGCCTTGTTAATTTTTTAATAAAGTTTTGCAGGTCAGTTAACATTAAATAGGTAAAAAAACAACTTTGCAAATGCGTGTGAAAAAGGCTAATTTTACATATCAATTTTAATGTGTAAGTTCAACTTCCGACACGCCGTGCGTAAAAAAAATAAGCACGGCGTGCATAAAAAACTGTCCTAGCGTGCATGAAAAAACTTTTAACGCACGCATTTTTTTTTGAAATGATATTTTATGGACCAAGTTTTTAAATTTTGAGTTTGAAATGTGTGTTCTAAAAACAATTTTTTGATGAAGAAATATAAACACTCGTACAAAAAAAATTGTATCTAACTCTTGTGGAAGTGCCTTTCCCGCCGAACCCTGGAACTGGAGAACATTTAAAAAATTAATATTTTCTATGTTATTTCTTTACATAAATATTTTCAGAATGACAAACATAATACCTCTTCATACCTCGGTATCAATTATTAAGTAAAAAAAATTTAAGATTGTATTTTTAATTATTTGACAAGTCTGAAAATAAAGATCAAACCTTTTTACATTTATGAATAACGAGCCGCTTCTGGCCGCTGGTAAACATGACGTGGTATTGCCTGGGCCAGCGTTGCCAGTGGAAGATAAAATGGTTTTCCCGAAGTCTAACGACTGATCGCGTTTCAAAGTGATTTATGAATGACTTGATGGGTCTATTTTAGTTGGATGTCTTTGGTTTAAACAAATACAATGATTTTATTATTATTTAAAAGAGCACTAAAAAAACATCTATTTAATAATGTAAATTTATAATTAATTTTACTTCCTGTCTGTTTTTGATTTGAGTGAATTGTTAAGAAAAGCTTATGAAAATGTTTTGTATATTGTATTTTTCTTTTTTGTAAAATTAGCCTTGACTAAATAAACGATTTATATAAAGTTAAAGAGAAACACAAAATGTCCATGTACCTAGCCGGGATTCGAACCCGGTTTCAAAATGTTATAATCGGTTGATGGCTTTAAAAGGCTTATATTTTTATCCTTAGCTTTATATCACCAACGATTTCGCCGAAACCTTCCGTCAAATGCACGAATACGTCAAATACTTCAACTGGGTCAAAGACGGATCCGACAACATCGCTCTGTTGGTCCAGAGATACGCCCCAAACGGACTGAGTAATATCATGTATACGAGGAGCATTTTAGAGAATGAAGGCAGGATCAATAGTATCGTTAATGCCAATGTTCAAGACTTTTTCATGAAGGGGGATTATTTGTTTTTCACCAAAAAGGATGCAAAGGTGAGTTTTCAGTGATCCGGAAGGTAAAAACCATTTTTAAAAAGATTAGCAATAAGCTTACAATAGATCAAAAAATCATAAAAATCGGGCAAGCTATGATAGATCTATAATGTCTTGTTTTAATCAAAGTTAAAAAAAATACTTTCTTCTATTACACTTTTAGGACACTTAAATAATTGCGAAACATTTTCCTACAACAATCTTTTTTTGTATTAAAGTTTTTACTTGCCCTTAAAAAAAGTATTTAAAAAGGGTAGGTAATTATATTCAAATCAATCAATCAAATTAAAATCAGAAACAAAAATGAAATACATATTTGTATGAAAAAGTCAATATAAAAAACAGAATGTCTAAATTTATAAATAATAAAAATAATACAGATCATTCCTAGATAAGAACAAATAGTTAATTTATAAGAAAACGCACTAATTAAAACAGTCAAGATTTACAATTTAACATTAAATAACATAAAAAATATTTATATATATATGTGTAAACTTGACAAAACCAACATTATGATCTAAAAAAAAAAAAACAAAATTAACTAAAACGACCACCTACCTAATTAGAATTCCAAAATTCCCCAAATTATAAAACTCCTTATTTATAAAGTATTCAGATTTTTTTTAAATAATACAATTTGGTAGATTTTTTTATTACTAAATCAAGTTTATTGGAAACCCTGATTCCCAAGAAATTTGGTGAATTTTAGGTTTTATAAGGCGACATTGCTGGAAAGTTTTTACCTCGGTTTTCATTTTGGTTCGTGTGGTAATTGTGTATTTGATTAATTGTCAAAAAGCGTCCTTGTTTTTGTAACGGATTTGACAGTTTGCAGACTTCGTAGACACTCACCTCTAACTGACCACACCATTCCAACAAACCCCGACGAAACCCATGCGTCCTCAATAAACGAAAAATGACATATCAAGAAAAATGTGAACTAACTAAAGTAATGGGTGTGACTTTGTGAGTCTTATCCGTTACACTTGCTATTATGGACCTATCCCCACCTCTATTTTTAATTTGATGGAGATTCGTGAGATATAGCTCTCTAATTCATTTTCTTTATAAATTTGGTCTTTAGAATTTCTAAGCCAATATTGATCCAGCCCACATTAAAAAATAATAAATATCTGAAATTAACATCGCTTCAAAAAATATTTAATTCTATTGTGATCTGGAAAATGCAGTCAGGAAGCAAATTATAGTTAAAGGACCCTAATTTAAAAATAACCACTCTGTTTATCTCATTAAAAGGCTTATTTGTTATTCAGAAAATGAAAGGACACAAAATCTAGCTCATTGAACGAGGTAATTTATGCACTTGTATGATCTATTTTTAGTTGTTTTGTTTTTATTTTTGGTGTTAAAGTCTAACCACGCGTTTTGTTTGAAAATTAGGTTTCTCTGGCAACCAATTGACACAGCTTATTGACCTTTAATAAACGATTAATATATATATAAACCAACACCTTAGAGCACTGTTGTTAACAGTAAAAAATATCTAGTACCGTCACTTTTACGAGAAATTCCGTAAAACCTTAATAGGGACATTTTTTACCACTTAAAATAGGAATTTTTCTTTTCGTAAGAACGGATATTTTCATCTTCTGATAACTTATTGTAATTTAACATTTTCTATCTATACATATACAGGGTGTCCCAAAAGTTCGAATCCACCCTAATATCTCCAAAACCAAAAGAGGCAAGAAAGTTAAAGTTCACATACTTAGATGGTTTACAAAAATCTTTTTGGATGCTAATCATCGCACCCGTCATTAAGGAGGCGGAACTAGGGCGGCTTCGATACTTTTTTTAAATGAGATACCCTGTATGTTTTGGGAAGTTTAAATAGAGCTTTTCCTTCTGTTTCCAAAAACACCTAATAGTTACTTTTTTCTCTAACGGTTTTAAATAAAATGGGAAAATCATCTTCATAAGACCAATGAGTTAAAAACGAAAACAGATAGTCGGTGATTCTTTGGCTAAATAATTGCTCTTATTTAAAAGTTTTTGTCATTTTATTTAAAAACCGTTAGAGAAAAAAATAACATTTTAGGTATTTTTGGAAACAGAATGAAAAGTTCTATTAAAATTTTAAAAAACGTATTGTCTTCGCCCTAGCTCCGCTCCCTTGATGAATGGCGGCACAATTAGCATTCAAAAAGATACTTTTTTGTAAATCATCTTATTATGTGAAATTTTACTTTTCTGTGTCTTTTGGTTCTGGACATATTAGGGTGAACTTGGATTTTTAGGACACCCTGTACATATATACTAAATAAAAAGGAAAAAATTAACAAAATTCACACCACGCATGCTACGTTATCTTATTTTACATTCCAAAAACTTTTAAAATTGACAGTTGTTATTCTTAACGTTAATTACTATAACCACCAACCTAGTTATTTTTGCTGTTATTTTAGATGGTTCAAATGTCTCTAATGCATTTAAAAACGAACTTACCGAGGGGGTAACTAACCACTATTGGCAATCATGTCACAAATCTTATCCGTTCGCAATCCCTTGCATCCCCGGCAACTAACTAAACCTCAACAAACCATGGCTTGCAGACCCTAAGAGTCCCTGGGAGTCTTCAGAAATCTCTCGGCAGTCCCGTACAATTACTGAAAATTCAACAAAATTGTCAATCTTGTCACATTTTCTGAACTAGTGGTTACCCCCTCAGAACTTACTAAGGATCTGTTTTTTAAAACTCATAATATGCTGTTTGTTTACGTTATTTAGATAAAAATGAAAAACAAAGTGTGGAAATTTGAATTCATAGTTGATGATTGAGAAAGTTTAAAACATATACATAATAATATACCTAATTGACATATAAACCAAGGGTTTCTCGAGGGGTTTCTAAAAGGACTTTTACAACAGTATTTTACCTAAAAAACTGTGTTGCATGGGCAGAGTTACGTCACAATGCGATAAAAAAAGAGTGATTTAGTAAAAAAATTGTTGTAAAAAACTTTTTAGTAATTTTGCACTCAGAACCTTGTTACTTGACCTTTGACGAACACTGTTATTGCATCTTTTTTAGGGTAAACTTCAACTAGAAGTCTCCTACAAAGTCGAAGGACATGGCCAACCGTGCGTTTTCGACACAGAATTAGACATAGGCAACTTCTTTATCGTCGACGTGACGAATAATCGAGCTCTCGTTGCCGCTAGCCACTCGGAAGTTCATTCGAATCTGTACGTTTCCGACGACCTAAGGAATCCCATTAACGGCAAAGTGAGGTTTACTTTGTCTTTGGAAGAAGTTTTCGCCTTCTTTCCCAATAGTACTTGGCAAGATACTTGGCTGCAGTAAGTATATGTTATGTCTCTTAATATTTGGTAGGTTATGGACCGTACAGTCAATGCTTACGGCCTTTTCTTCATCCAATGGAAGGATTTTTACAAAATTTTGGATTTTGTATAAAAACAAGTAATTAATGTTGTGACATACAATTGACAGCTTTAAATAGCAAACTGTCTGCCGGGGTACCTGTTAAATTTCTTCCTATGAAATAAGGGAAAAGAGTCGTTAAACTTCATGTAAGAAGTCTATCCGAGGTTTTAACATAACCGTCAAAATTAAATTAAAAATAATCGACTGACGGCTAGTATAATTTTATTTTTGTAAAGAGAACTGATGGATGCTTGAATTAATTCAAATTTGACAGCTCTGTAATTTTACTTTAGAGTTCAAACCTGCTGGTTCTCGAGCTCAGGTCTAAAAAATTTTGTGATTACCTCATTTTTGAGACTTTGTATATTTATTTAAAATCCTGAAATTTGAAACGGAGTAGCCGGTGGCGAAGTAAATGCTTTTGAGATTATAACGACGTATCGCATGTTACGAACAAATTGTGAGGTCCCGGCCAGGTTCCATAAGAAAGAAAGAAATATATATTGAAAATATTCTTGGGGAAAAATATCTTATAAAACGACGGAGCGAAACAGCTGCCAAACTGGAATCTGCTGGTATATGCTATGCTCTGTGTATTCCCTGGTAGCGCTACTACTTTGTTAATTATCTTGATTCGGATATTGGTTGCGAATTTCTCATGCGACGTTACTATTTCTGCGATTTTGCATTTTGTTCTCAGAAAGAATGTTTGATCAAAATTTAGGACCTGATCATAGCTGGAGACCATGTATTTATTATTTTGATGAAAGTGAGACGCGACAACCCAATCCAAGTCAAGTCAATAAAAAGGAATGGAAATATCGGTCCTCTACACTCATTGTTTAGATATAGAGAGGCACCTTTTGTCCCTGCCTATTTATAGGCATCGGAAAATTAAAAAACAAACGAAATTGTTAACTCTTTTGACAAATGTGTTCGTTTGAGGTTCTATGTCACTGTCACCGCTGTCACCTTCAGGAGAAAGTAATTTTTTAACATATTATTTTTCGATCTTTTGTATCTAGATCGAGGTAAGCCTATTTATATCAGTGTTTTGGTGTAACACCAATATGCTTCTGATATTTTTGAAAGAAAATAACGTAACAAAAAAATATCAGTTTCGGTAACTTTGAAGGAATTTTTGTGTCTCTTTTTCTTCATTAAACGTTATACCTTCAGACTCTCTAATCAAAACCAAACCATTTTTAAAAAAATGCAAGAAAAAATGGAGGAGGAACATGAAGTCAAATGCAAGAAACGGATAAAAATAACAGACTTTTTTTGACAAATATACACTTAATGAGACTTGCGTGTTTAGTTTTATAAGATCTGGTACAAAATCGCGCAGGACAAAATCGCGCGTGCCATAATAGCGCGACCAAAATCGTGCATGTCAAAAGAGCGCAGGTCTGTACAGCGCGTGGCCATAATGGCGGATGGACGGAATAGTCGGAATAGTAGTAAGGCAACGAAACCAAACCTGCGGTCTTTTGGCCATGCGCTACTCTGACCTGCGCTCTTTTCTGACCTGCGCTCTTTTGATATTTTCTGACCATGCGCTATTCTGACCTGCGCCGTTATGGCCATGAGCTGTTCTGACCTGCGCTATTTTGTCCATGTGTCGTTATAGCCATGCGCTATTATTTCGTCCTGCGCTATTTTGTACCCGAGCCGTTTTTATACTGGTGTTTTAAATCGACGCTTTTTTTAGCCACATACAAGACGACGCGTTTGCCGATGTTTACAAGGTTGAAGGTTTGACAGGCATCTACATAGCGTCGAAAGTTGTCAAAAAGCCGTCTTCGAACAATTTGGGCCCTCACAATTTAGGTAAGCAAAGCCTTCTGATCAATATGTACAAGCTTCCCACTCTTTCTCTTGCCTTGTATATATACATGTTTTTTTGGCAAATGATCTTGATTGATTTGTGAGTGTGCCAGTCTGGCACTTTCCAGTGCGGTTACCAGCAGGACTATTGTAGCTCACTTTTGAGATTGTTCTTTACTATAATATGGTTAGTCTCTTAAAGAGGTTTGCAACTAGTTTTAGTGAAACATCATTCAAATCCACTGACGTGCAATGGCCGGACATTCGCACAGTACTTAGACCCAAACATACATACATAAATACATAGATGGTACTTTCAGCTTGCAATGTCCGGATCTGTTGCCTGGTGAGCTCAATGAGGTTCCCTGCCTGTCTGCAGGGTTCTGTAATTAAATGTTTGTCCTAGTCCTGGTGAAACTTATTATCTATCCAGTTTGAGAGTGCAGTTTTGAATGAGACGGTGGAAGCTGCTATTTTTTCTATAATTAAAAAATTTAAAACTTTATTTAGGTTCCTACATTACTTTTGATCACGGTGCTACGTGGCGTCTGGTCCAACCGCCCGCGTCCGACGTGGAACATCAATCCACCGGCTGCCTGCCCTCTAGCGGCTGCTCCCTGCATTTGAGTCAGAAATTCAACCAGCTGTACCCCGAGAGCCGTTCCGTCAGTATTTTGAGTAGCAAGTCGGCCCCTGGGATCATCATAGCTACAGGTCAGTATTTTGAATATTTAGGTCAAAAGTATATAGTTTTTACAGGTTGTTGTAAAAAGTCGAAGACTCGGAAAGTAACTTTTTGGGATATCAAAACTATTTTTAATTTAATTAAGTTTTTTTTCTTTAATTTAATTAAAACTTATTTGGAAATAGATAGAGAGTACATTTAAAGTAGCTCCTACTACAAAATAATAAAGAATAAAATTGACTAATACAATTTTTAATGGTTTTTCACGTCTAAATTTGGCAACTCTTCTGAAAAATTAAATCGTTTTGCTGAGTTTAGTGGGATTTTTATTCTTTAGTTTTAAGAAACTAAAATCTTGCGGCAACGAATTTTTTGCAAAAACCGAGATGTGTTACAGGCCGAAGTTTCGTTTCACATACGTTAAAATAAGCTTTGTTTTGATAAAACTACACCTATGTTTTCGTGGACGCGGTGTTGCCAAATAAGCTGTGAAACTCTTTCTTTGGCTGGGTACATTTTCTTCTTTTCGAACAGTGGCTTTCATCTGTGCTGCACCCTGTCCACGGCTTTTCTGAAAAGTGTTGTAGTGCTAATACCATACCAAAGTATAAGATTTTTAAGCCATGATATACGTCTAATATGCAAGGTTTTGGTTTTTTGATGGTGAAGAAAATTTCAAGATCTTTATTCATTCTGAGAATAATATCCACATTACTACTGTCTATCCAATTTTTTACACATGGAATCAGACAGTCTACACGCCGAAATATAAGATGCTAAAAACATACAACGAATCAAGACAACTAATTCGGAGAATGGTATTAAGATCGCTGGATACGTGGGAGATCTTATTGTCAAAATAAACAGATGCATATAACCTTTGCAACCGCCTATAAAATTTAAAGCGTTCTTTTCTTTTCTTATTAAGAAATACTTACTAAAATTACAAATATTTTTAGGTGTTTTGGGTTCGAGCCTTAAAGGCCACTACGGTGTGTACATCAGTTTAGATGCCGGTTTGACGTGGAGACAGACCTTAAGAGACTTGTACTTCTTTAACATGGGAGATCATGGAGGCGTTCTGTCAGCTGTCAAGTATTATAAGTCAAAAGGTAAGTCCTATACTGTTGAGAAGTATGATATTTCGCAAATATAAAGAAGAGGTGGTTGGTTGATTGGTTAACACAATATTGACCTGGCACCTCCGACATGTAACAGTAAAATAGAGCTACACTTCATTCTAAATTCAACGGTATTTTTTGACACTGACAATGACACTGAAAATTGCTCCGGGGAGTTTGGAATGAACAGTAATGAGTTAGTATTTGTTACCCTTTGCTATCTCATTGTCAAAAACCTACTCCATATCGTTTTTCCGATCTGGTTATATATCGACTCTCCCTCCAATCTATTGAAGTGAATTTTTCCGATACTAAAACTGTCTTAACTACTATCAAAACAAACTACTTCAAAACGCCTACATTTACTGAACTTTTTTTTACGGACCAAATTTACTGATTAAAAATTATTTTTGTTTTTCAAATATAGGTGAAACTAGGCATATTCTGTACTCGATCGACGATGGGGAACATTGGAACCAAACCGCTTTTCACAACGAAGAGATAAGGTTGTACGGGCTTATGACGGAGCCGGGAGAAAACACCACGGTGTTCACCATGTTCGGGTCGTTGCCCAAAGAGCATAGTTGGATTATAGTGAAGGTAAAACGTGTAACACTGTAGTAGAGCACATAAATATTGGATACACACTCAAATGTTAACAGTATAGTCCGCTGGTAGCTTTCCCTGTCAAAGTTTCGCTTGCAAGGGTATTTTTGGCCCCACATTTTTCTATCCAAATTCAGTAATTTTTGAAACATTTTAGTCTCATTTTAAAGGAAAGGGTTCTCTAGAAGTACTTTTCGCAATTTTTGTCTAGCCTTGCAGATATGAGCAGGCAAAATAAGCCATGTTTGGATCCATATTTCACAAAATTCTAAAACTTACTAGAGAACCTTAGATTTAAGTTTTATCTTTAGAATGAGAGTAAAATTTTTGTATTTAGATAGAAAAATGTAGGGTGAAAAACACCCTTGCAAGCCAAATTTTGCATTAGTAAGATAAGGAAAGCTGCCGGCGAAGTCTAAACTCTTAAAACTATTTTGAAATTTTCTGCTGTTTTAAACATTAGTTGAATATAGGAACAAAAACATAGTAAAATAATGTTTATACTTTTTATCCAAGGGATTTTAAATAACTGTATTTTATTTTGTAGTCGTTCAAAAATTCAAGCATTACTTATCACATGACACCGACCTCCTTAGGTATATATCTTATATACCTAATATCTTTTAATTTTTTTGACACCTCAACGAAACAGTTCATTAATGTTAACAAATCATTATATTGGGATTAAAAGGAACAATTTTTAACATTACCATGTAACATCCACATTGCCATGTTTACTAAAATTAATTAAAAAACAAGGGGTGAATAATAGGTAGGAGGTATACAAAATTTTGGGCAGTCCTAGTCAGTACTTAGGCAGTATTAGGCATTACCCTAAGCACCGACAGGAGGTGTGCTATTTTCTTCAGTTGTTCACCCCTCGTTAAAAATCATGCGAACTTTTTTGATAGCAAATTTACTATTAAGCTTCCACTGCGCTAAAATAGGGCATCACAAACAAAATCTTTTGTACCCAAACGTTTTTAAGTTATTTGTAAGGGTGTCATAGTGTGGATCAGCACTTAAATTTCAAGTCGTAATCGTATACGTTTAGGAAATAAACGAGCTTCAGGCGATCTCATGGGCTAGTAAATATACAGGAATTTATAACCTTATTACAGTATTGTCAGATTTTGATCAAGTTCTGGGATCCTGGTTCAAATGGGATCAAATCATTTTCATTTTCGAAATAAAATAAACACGGCTAACAATAGTCAAAAATGTTACCTGGCTTTTTTTTAGCCTCGTCGATAATACGGAAATCTGTAACAACAATTTTTGGATTTTTTTATTTTTTGAAAAAAATACACCAAATTTTGAAAAATCCTTTGGATACGATTGTAGATTTTTATAAATCCTATTATCTGATAACAAAAAATTTATGGTTTTTTTCTTTGTAAGCAATATTCTGCCGGAATTCTGAAACGCCAAGGTTGCGTAATTTAGTAGGCCCAAGGAAACTGAAGTGAGTTCGATTGGAGTATTGGAATTCAGGTTCCGCATAGCCACCGGCCACTTCTCTAATGGAACATTCAGCCAACAAATTGATACATGTCAAGTGATAAAAATAATACGGAAATTTGTTATTTTTTCGATGTTGAATAATGATTTTTCTTTTGATTCTTTTTAATTTCGATACATTGCAATCCATGAAGTATGAAGCAGAGCATCAAAACCTTTTAAAGAAGCATTAATAAATGGTTACTTTCCTAATAAGTTATACTTTCCCTCACATATGGTGTTCGCACCGTGTTCTGAACACTGCACGATTTCACTCGAAATGGTGTTAGGGATGCCACCTATTGTTGATCTTTCAAAAAATAGCAAAGCAGTGTTGTCAAATCTATGCCGTTTTTGTGGCCTTAAGTAATTAAATTTTTGATCTCATTTTTCTCTCCTTTTAAAGATATTCCAGAACGATCACATCTTAATGCATTATGGAGGGGGTTGTAATTGTAAGTAACGGCTAATTAATTCTTTATTTAGGCTCCAAGATATAACAAAAAATTTGAGAGTAAGTTAGAGTATCGAACTTTTATTGTCTTTATTTTTTTTCACAACGTTTCAAATGCTTATGTATCTGCAATCGTCATCAGGTGAATACTGCAAAAAATTGGTGATAACTGACGGGATATGAAAAACGGGCAGGGAAAAATCATGGACTTTAAAGTGCTTTTCCTCTTAATATAAAAGTAGTTTTTAATTAGTTGTTTCAAAATATACTTTTGTTCCCTATAGATATAATAAAATGGTATGATATTATTTTTCGTTACTTGCCTTGATTTTAAGTTAAATTTAATTTGGTGATAACTGACTAACGGGACATTTCTTATAAAACGCTAATATTTTGTTATCGCGCGTGGAATGACCCAAATATAAAATATTTGTAAGTTAAATAGCGTCAAAGAAAAAAAAAGCAAGTGTAATCCTTGGGCTTTGGTAAAGGGACTTTATTTTTTCTAAATACAAGAAAAATATCCATTTATGTAATAAAAGTGTAAAATATCAAGACGGCGTTAAAATAAATCATTGATTTTCTTGATTTGTAGGTCGATTTTAAGAGCGTATTTAAATCCCGCTGCCTCGATCAGGACTACAAAATGTGGTCGCCCAGTCAAACCGAGGAGAACCGTAGCTACATACCTTGCGTAATGGGCGAGCAGACGACCTACTTACGACGAGAGCCCCACGCCAAATGCTTAAACGGACTGGACGACTATAATTTACTTTTGTCGAAACAGCGGTGCGATTGCGACTATTTGGACTTTGAGTGCGATTTCGGGTTCAAAAAAGCCAACGATACGGTAAGCGTTGCGTTTTAAAGGTGGAATTTTATTTAATTATTTTAACGGCAGAGCTACTTTACAAAATAATTTACTTTAACATTAAAATATTAAGGAAATACACTATCAAAATAGTAGAGTCTAACCGCAAAACTAATATACAGACCGCTTCAAGCTACTGCGAACATAGGGCGGAAGAAGTCTAATTTGCCAGTGTACGTACATGCAGAGACACCGCACGCCTATCAGTGAAGCAACCAATACTCAGGCTTGCGATCACCACTTGCATAACTTTCCTTTGGTGCTGTGTGGAGCGTAGTCAATGAAACCGGAATTTGGTCAATAAATACGCAAATTTTTATAACGTAATTTTCTTATTTTTTGTCACTGATAAATAAGAGCGTTTTATTGTCAACTGCTCAGATTTATCAGTGACGACGTGTTACAATGAAAATAATAAGGAGAAACAAAATAAAAGCAAGTTCTCAAAATAAAATAATAAATTCTAAAAACCAAAAAGATTCTCCCAGTCAAAAAAAAATTAAAGCAAATGTTCGAAAAGTCCTCCTTGCTCGGCTAGACAATATCCGAGCCTACTATAAAAACCCCTTCTAACGTTTCCAAGCATGTTAGGGGTGATAATTTGAAAAGCTTCTTCAAAAACAGATAGAAGTCATTAGGAGCAAGATCGGGAGATCAATTGGCCATAAAATAGTTCCCCGTGTACTTATAACCCGATTAGGTAATACATTATCAAGATATTCCCTAACAAGGCCAACATTGTGAGCGGAACAACCATCTTGTTGTGAATAATGTGCTGCTGCAGTAGATCCAAGTATCTAGGACCATTCAAATTGCAATTGCCGTTAATAAAAAATGGCCCAATTACGTGTTCCCCTATAATACCCCCCCCCCAAACATTTAGTTTTTGGGGATACTGTGTTCTTACATCAAAATACAAATACAAATTTTCCCTCGACCAATATCGAACGTGCGTTGGGTTATGACGATTTGACCATTTGACCATCTGCACTTTTTCGGCAACTTCGTAGACATCCATTTTTGGTTTTAAAAATGTATTATTTCAATTAAGAACTTACCCATCTGTTTCTCGAGCAAGGCAGAAATAAAACAAAATAATAAAAACAAAATTAATTTCCAAAAGATAACACTGCAGCGTGCTTCGAATCCACCTCGGTCGTACGGCACGGAGAGTAAATTGGACTTGATTCCCCCTATGTTCGCAGTAGCTTGAAGCGGTCTGTACAGAAGCACTGTGCACTTCACGGTGTGCCTGAGTGGGCTGTAGGACTCATGAAAATGCCACCAAAATTCGTCTTGTGATAATTGTTAGGGACCATTCCGTAAGCTCAAAACTGAATTCCATGAAATTCTAGCTGATCCTTTTTTTAAAATTTTGCACAAAATATTACTTTTTTGAGAAAAAAATCGAAAATTAAAAAAAAACGGAAGTTGATGAAATTATTTTGAATATTTAAATTCGATATTTTATTGTAGATTAAAACAAAAATTTACTGAAAATTGATGCTATAGACATAGAAATATCTTTTGAGAACCATAAACATTTATTTGAAATAATTTAGAACACTGAGATACCTAAAGATTTTTAACAAAATCAATGAATAGCGAGCTTTCCCTCAAAAAAGGTAATGGTAACCGTAGATCCGGATTTCGCACTTGTGGTGCTCATCAGTATGGTGCTAGGAATTAGGAGATGAAATGATGATGAAAAAATGTGACAGGATTCATGTAAAAGAAAACCATCTGTCAAATTGCAGAATCGGCAGATGTACCTTCAGTTTGAAGGAAAATTTACAGATATCCTAAGGTCTGGAGTTGATAAATTAAAAAAAAACTTTTCACTTTTTAAATTTATCAACTCCAGAGCTTAGGATATCTGTAAATTTAATTATATCTGTTTCCGTAGAGACGCTTAATTTTCCTTCAAATTGAAGGTACATCTGCCGATTCTGCAATTTGACTGTGTCAGATTTCTTCATCATCATTTCATCTCCTAATTCCTAGCACCATACTGATCTACGGTTACCATTACTTTTTTTGAGGGAAAGCTCGCTATTCGTTGATTTTGTTATTTATTCACCCTCACTAAGTCACTTTTTAAAGATTTTTATTTGATAATATAAGCTTAAACAATTAGCATCTAGGTACTATAAACATCAACTTTTAACAATTAACAAAAAATATAACCTTTATTTGATAGTTTAACTCCAACATATAAAAAAAAAACATTTTCAGCAATTAAATATTTTTTGAAGAAAATTCTGTCACAGCAACGTAAAGATTTCTAGCATACCTCGGATTTTCAATCGAACTAATTTTGTATTTTGACCAGTACTTCAAAAACTCCCTGTGAACCGATTCACCGGCCTGCTCCGACCAGATGCCCAATCCACAATCTAGGTAATCCAAACTGTCGGCCAAGTGATGGAAAAGAATATGGATTTTTAATGTTTCTGTTACTCCTGTGGCAATTTTAAAACGCCCATTTGTTTCTTAAGTTCCGCAGTATCGGCTCGTTTACTTGAAAAGCTGATTTGCACTATGGAATCCATGGCTTTGAATGACTGAACAAATGGTACGACCTCGGGTACGACCAGCAATGGACTTGTAGTTTTCAAGATTTGTTGAGAAAATAGCAAGTCGGAGTGCTTCAAGAGGCTTCGGCACGCATTGCTTTTAAAAACTATCAAGGCGAAGTACACCGACTTGCTGTTTTCTCAACAAATCTTGAAAACTATCGGTCCATTGGTGGTCGTAGTATTTGTTCACTCATTCAAAGCCATGGATTCCATAGTCAAAATCATTTTTTCAAGTAAACGACCCGATACTGCGGTACTTAACAAACAATAGGCATTTTAAAAAGTTAATTTATTGCAACAGGAGTAACAGAAACATTAAAAATCCATCCATGAAGTATTGGTTAAAATATGCCACGAAACGCCGTGACTTGCGAAGGGTAGGGGGTTGGTGGCCGGTAAAAATAGATTCACAAGACTACTCTTGATGCGTGTATTCTCAAATACTATAAAGAAACAACAAAAAACAATATCTTAAAGGTAGGAAGGGAAAATTAGATTCATAAAAAATGTTAATTTTATCTTAGACAATTTCAAAAATATATATATATTCTTACCTATAAAGAAACAACCAGGCACTTCAGGTGATTTAGCGTACAGCTAAATCCACTAATTAAAACCGAAGGGTTCGTTTTTTTTAAACAGTATTTGAGAACTTTAAAACGTGGGTGACCGATTGACCCTCTATGGTACCAATGCCCCGAACTTTATGGCGCGCAATTGCTAAAATAAAAGTTGGCAAGAGAATAAAGAGAGACAAAAATACCCCGTACCAATAGGAAAGAACTAAGGAGCGGCAAATTTAAATCGTAGTATTTTATAAAATATTTAGGAAACATGAAAGAAAAATTAAATAGGTAAAAATGTAGTAGTTGTTTTGTTACATCTTTTCCCCCCCTTTAAATAGACTCTAAACAGCTGTAAACCTGTTTAAGATGTCGTTGTTAAGTTGGCATACAATATTTCTTTAAATGGGAAGCATGAAAAGTACCACGCTCAATATTATTATTCAAACCAGTAAGCACGAAAGTGGCATCGCTTATCTTTTTTTTAATTCTGTAAGGCCCTTCAAACAAAAGTAGCATTTTTTTTGTTTCCGCTTTTATAGCCGAAGATGTATTGTTTGCTTTCAATAAAACGAAATCACCCGGTAAAAACTCCAAAAAGGGGCGACCCGGAAACAAAACGGCGCGACGTTGTGCTTTCCCGCGCAAAGTTGCGTCGGCTAAAATCAACTTTTCGCCGTACGTCCCGGCGCTTCGGTTTTCTCCTATGTATTCCGCAGGCAAAAGTGTGGGCGGACTTTCCCCAAACTGTAACTCGTTTGACGAAAATCCAGTTGATTCATGTACAACCGTGTTTAAAAACAGTTCAAAACGAGCTACTTCCCAAGCCCAACGAGAGTGTTTTTCTGAACAATACGTTCTTAAAAGACGACCCAACTCGCGCATCGTTCGTTCTGCGGGGTTGCTAGCGGGATGACGGACCGAGGAATATACCAATTTTATATTATTTTCTTCTTGTAATGTTTTTTTCCAAATTTTTGAGGTATATTGGGTACCTTGATCACTAAGCATACGTAGAGGCTTCCCGTTAGTAGGAAAATAGTCATTAAGGAGACGATTCAACATGGATCGCGAGGTGGCTTTTTTTAACGGAAATAATTTAACGTGTTTTGTAAAAAGGTTGACCACCACAAATAAATACATAGCTGCGCCACGACTTCGTATTAACGGACCCAAAATGTCAGTCGCCACAATGTCATTTTTGCCATTCGGAATTATTTGCATCTGAGGAGGTTTTGGTAAAACACTTATTTTGGCTTTTTGACAAATGTCGCATTGTTTAACTCTTTTTTTAATCTCGCGGTGCATGTTATTAAACCAAACTTCGTTTTTTAAAAGCTGCCATGTCTTGTATATTCCAAAATGACCGAAAATGTCATGATAAACATCGATAAATTTAGGTATTAAACTACGAGGAACACAGAGAAAATATCGGCCGTCAGTATTACCCATTTTGTACAAAATTTCGTTACGTACCACAAACTTACCCTGAACATTTAAGTCAAAGGGTAATTTTTCTTTTATCGCCCGTAACTTGTCATCTTGACTTTGGAAATTTGACATATTTTTTAGTATTTCGCAAACATCTGATGGCATTTTAAAAAACGACATTATTTGAAAACATTTATCGTCCGGTACGGGAAAACGCGCCCCCGTATAACGGCTTAATGCGTCAGCGGCCAAATTTGTACGACCCGGGATGAAATGGATATCAAAATCGTATTCCTGAATAACAAGAGCCCATCGTGCTATTCTCTCGGATAGTAAGCGACAACGGTTAAGGTAGGTTATGGCTTTATTGTCCGTATATAAATGAAATTTGCGACCCAAAAGATAGACACGCCATTTTGAAAACGCAAAAATTACCGCCAGTAATTCTTTTTCAGTCGCAAAATATCGTTTTTCTCGATCCAGTAGAGACCTTGATGCATAGGCGACTACTCGACGTTCGCCAGAGATACTTTGGAACAGAACGCCAGCTATCGCGGTGTCGCTGCTGTCCGTTTCAATTTGGAACGGTTCAGTCAGTACAGGGTGAAACAATAAAGTTTCATCCCGTAGTAAAGATTTTAAATTTTGAAAAGCCTTTTCCTGCTTTTCCGACCACGCCCACGGCGTTTTCTTTTTTAATAAAACGGTTAAAGATTGCGAAAGTTCTGAAAATTTTGGGGAAAACATCCGGTCATACTGACAAAGACCGAGGAATGACTGTAATTGTTTAACATTTTTTGGTTGTTGATAGTCTTTCAACGCTTGTATTCTTTCGGGGTCCGGGCGAATAGACTCGCCAGTTATGACGTAACCTAAAAATTTCAGTTCTTTTTGAAAAAACGAACATTTTGAAAGTTTTATTGTCATACCAGCAGATTGTAAGCGGCTAAAAACACGCTCTAAGTGACATAAATGATCCTCAAATGAATCACTCATTATAAGTAGGTCATCCAAATAATTTATTAAAAAGTCGCCAAATTCCGCGCCAAATATTACATCCGTTGCGCGACTAAACGCGGACACGGCCGTCTTAATACCAAAAGGCAAAACACACAAACGGTATGTTTGCGTACCCACCATAAATCCTGTGTATTGGCGATCGTCCGGGTGCAATGGAATTTGCCAGTACGCATGTGTGATGTCAATACTACTCAGAAACTTTTTACCGGACATCATTCGGACAATTTGTTCAACCGGTTTGGGTAGTTCAAAATCCGGTTCCATTATCGAATTAGTTCTCCGCGCATCTAAACAAACCCGTACCGTACCATCTCGTTTAAGGGTGGTCATGAGGGGTGATATGTATTGTGATGGCGCGCGTTCAATACCGCCCCACTCCAACATTTGTTCCAAAGTATCTTGGACGGCTTGCCGGTGTGCTACCGGTATCGGGTACGGCTTTATAAAAAATGGCGAAGTGTCCTTCAGTTTTATTCTATGAACGTACAAAGTTGTGCGTCCCGGTATATTAGAAAATATATTTTTATACTTTTCCAATAAATCTGAAAAAGACTGCTTTTGCTTGAATAAAAGATTTTGACCTTCAATGCTATTTATTTCAAAATTAGCATTTTTAACGGTGTTCAACGTATTTATATTTTGATAAGAAAACTTGAATTTTTGCTTTTCTTTTACTTCGGATTGAGAATAAAATTGCGAAAAAAAACTTAACCAATTATTCGATTTATTGACCATAGAACTAATGCTGCATGAAGATAAATTGCTTTCCTCATGTGAAAATTCTTTTTCGTGTATAACTAAAATGCGGTTATCTGATTTAATAGTTAAAAGTTTTTGAGGTAAATTTATAGAAACATTAAAAAAGCGCAAAAAATCACACCCTAAAATCACTGAATAAGAAAGACTAGGTATTACTAACAACTCTGTCAAAAATTCTTGATTTTCTATAATAATAGGTATTTCTGTTTGTAATAGAACTTTTTTATATTTAGCTTTAAAAGCACCTACCACCCTTATACTTGTACATTTCATGTGCGGTATTTGAGGGTGAAAAGGGGAGAGCTGTAACCAGGTTTCCTCAGAAATTGCAGAGACCTGACTACCGCTATCTATTAATGCTGTAAAACAAAAATCAAACATTCTTACGATTATCCTAGGAGTACTATTGTCTATTTTCGAGTGATTACAGTCGCATTCTTCCAGTAGCTCCTCTCGCGGATTATTTGACAAAATACGACCCCCCGAAGGAGCAGCCTCTCCAAAATTGGGGGTTAGTTCTGAAGGCTGTCCTCGTTTTCCGAGTTTTCCAAATTTACCTCTAAACAGGAAATGTTATGTGGCCTAGGAGTTTTAGAAAATTGCATTTTTTGTGGGTTAGATTGTTGGGAAAAATAATTATTTTTTTGTTCAAATTGGGGAGCTTTTTTATAACTTCTACTAAAATAGCTATCGGCCTGTCTTAATCGTTCAAGAGCCTCATTTAAAGTGTTTATCCCTATTAAAATAGCAGAAATGTTAGGGGGAAAATGCCTCGCTATTATACAAATTAATTCTTGGGTAGAATAGGGTGGCTCTAAATATTTCGCAAGAGCAACATATTTGTTAAAATGGTCAACTAAAAGACCCTGATTTTCATAGTACCTGTCCGACTCCAGCTTTAGCTTAATTTTGATTTGTTTCTCGACATTCCAGTAGTTTTCAATAAATGCTTTTTTAAACTCGTTATATGTGAAAAATTGGTCATAAAAAGCGTCCCACCAGGTTTTTACTGACTTTTTTAGTAAACTATTTAAGATAAAAACAATTTTTTGATAGGGGACAGAACTGACGTCAATAACATTTTCAATTGAGTGTAAGAATTCAATAGGGTGTAAAATACCGTCATTTTCAAAAGCGGGTAAAATTTTGATTGCATCGATAAAAAAATTGCTTTTAAACTGTAAGTTCGAACCACTAGAAGTGCCTGTTACAAAATTTTGTGAATTTTGAGCTATATTATTTTGCAAATTTAAATTAGAAAATTGTGAAAACGCTTGATTCAAAATTCTTGAGACATCTTGCTCGGTGTAAAGCGGGTAAACTGGCTGCGGGGGTACTTGTGGCATACCAACTGGGTATACCGGTACTTGTTGAGAACCACTGAAACCCAGGTTCTGTGATGATCCCCCTGGATTATAGACCCCCGTGTTTACTGTGCGGGGTTGTTGTTGCTGCGACACCCTAGTGCAGCCACTGGTATTTGTTGGGGATCCACCCTGGTTCTGGGTGATGCTGTTAAGGTTCGGTGGTGAATGTTCAACTCTGGAGGCACCATTTTGATGGTTAACGTTAATTAATGGAAAATTATTACCTTGGTAAAAATTTGGTGGAACCTGTCTGGGGAATCCACGAAAAGGGGATGATGTGACGTTTGGGTCGTTGTTGTCAAGGCTTCTTCGCCCTCGGCCTTGAGCTGATGATGGTGTGTGTGTCATTGGCATGGTGTCTTGATATTCTATCCAACGTCCCTGCTCGGGCGCCAAGTTGCCACGAAACGCCGTGACTTGCGAAGGGTAGGGGGTTGGTGGCCGGTAAAAATAGATTCACAAGACTACTCTTGATGCGTGTATTCTCAAATACTATAAAGAAACAACAAAAAACAATATCTTAAAGGTAGGAAGGGAAAATTAGATTCATAAAAAATGTTAATTTTATCTTAGACAATTTCAAAAATATATATATATTCTTACCTATAAAGAAACAACCAGGCACTTCAGGTGATTTAGCGTACAGCTAAATCCACTAATTAAAACCGAAGGGTTCGTTTTTTTTAAACAGTATTTGAGAACTTTAAAACGTGGGTGACCGATTGACCCTTTATGGTACCAATGCCCCGAACTTTATGGCGCGCAATTGCTAAAATAAAAGTTGGCAAGAGAATAAAGAGAGACAAAAATACCCCGTACCAATAGGAAAGAACTAAGGAGCGGCAAATTTAAATCGTAGTATTTTATAAAATATTTAGGAAACATGAAAGAAAAATTAAATAGGTAAAAATGTAGTAGTTGTTTTGTTACAAATACAAAATTAATTGCTGTCGTAGAATTTTCTTAAAAAAATATTTAATTGGTAAAAATGGCTTCTTATATGTTGGAAATAAACTATCAAATAAAGGTTATATTTTTTGTTAATTGTTGAAAGTTGAAGTTTATAGTACCTAGTTGCTAATTGTTTAAGCTTATATAACCAAATAAGAATCTTTAGTTATCTCAGTTTTCTAAATTATTTCAAATAAATGTTTATGGTTCTTAGAAGTATCTTTTAAAACGAGAAATGCACAGTGCTGTTGTATGAGTCTTTTTCTTAAATTTATACTCTATTTTACTGGCCAAGAAGTTTTGACTTTTATAAAATGTTTGCTTTTTCTAGAAAATCTGTTAATTTTTAGACAAAAATTAACATTTTCTATGTTTTAAAACGTCAGTATTTTAGGACTTGCTTAACCTGGGAGTTATCTTAACTTGTGAGTCACCCGCTACGGCCCTAGAAGAGCAACAAAATCTTTGAGATAACATCGAAAATACAGTAATCAATCAATCAAAATGGTTTATTTATCAAAATAATTGAATTAGTTACAATAAAGATAAATAAAACAGTTCACGGGTGATTTTGAAAATTATATGTCTGTCGTCGGCCTCTTGGCAGGCATGTTACTTTTCTTTTAGTAAAAAACTTTCCTTTTCAGGTACCTCCAAGATGTATCCATGACAAGTCTCTGACAGCTTATAATCCATATGTTGCGCCCCCTGTGTGCCCTCCTGGACAGTTTTATAACCGAACTAAGGTAAAATATTAGGAGAGAGACACAAAACGTTTGTTATAATAGTCTTCTGACACTTAAAGTAATTTCAAGCATTAAAAAAACTGCTGATAGCACTTGTCAAACAAATTTATCAAGTTGAAAATAACATCTAAGGTACTTTAGGTTACTTTATATTTTAGGGTTATAGAAAAATATCTGGAGACAAATGTGTAGACGGTTTTGAAAAACACTATTTGCCCGATGAAGTCCCATGTCCGTTTCAAGAAGTAAATGACTTTTTGCTCTTTGCTCAAAGGGAGGCCATTTCAAGGTAGGTAAAAGTTTGCTTTCGTCTCTTAACTGCAGTTTTGCTATTTTAAGACAGGATTTTGACAACCCTGTACAAGAAAACTGCTGCACGTTTGGACTTGTCAATTTAACACCGTAGGCAACGAAAATTATTTAGGATTGCAGGGTGATATTTTGCGAGCTTTTGTATTCAACATATATTTCTATTACTTTATATGGATTTCTTTAAAAAAATAACTTAACTTTTGAGGTTCTTGTGATCCGAAACCTGGCTTACCTCCTATCAGTGTCCTTAAAAAGCACAGTAGCAGTCATACTTTAATTTTATATGAATGTAAAATTCTAGATTTTTAAAGTTTTATTTATTCTTTCTGTTGATCTAAGATGGCGCCAAATCAAAGAAGTTGAATTTAAAAAATTGAAAGATCTGGCCAAATGCGCTTGGTTTTTGTGTTTTAGTTTTTGATTTATTTTTTCCGTTTTCTTTATGAAAGTATAAAAATAGTTTAAAGCTCATGGACAAACTGTGCTTTTTTTTACTTGCTCGTAAAAAGCACTTTTTAGCTACTATATATATAAACTGCTATTTTCACACGCCGCACCGAATGCGCACAAATTAGTCATTTTTGCCTTAAGCTTGTATGAATGAGTGAACTACGTACTGTGTTCTCGAATAATAATTAGAACATTATACAGTGAGATACGAACCGAGCCGATTGTAAATAATCATATAGGCCAGAACCTTTGGTACATGTTATTCCACGCACATACATCTGCAGGTATAGCCACGAATCCTTGGCGGGTTATAATGAAAATAGAACTCTAATAAAAAAGTTAGATTTATTTATTTTAAGTTATTTTTAAGTACTGTCCAAAAATTCCCTGTTAATTAATTAATTCATTATATTTAAGGTATAACTTGGTAACGAAAAAAGTGGAAGCGCTTCCGATCTCAAGCCTAAAAAACGTCATTGCGATTGACTTTGACATGAAAAATAATTGCGTCTACTGGGCTGACATCGCGACGGACATCATTTCGCGTCAATGCTTCACAAACGGCAGCCAAACGGAGAATTTGGTGGTCAACGATTTGGCTTCTATCGAAGGAATGGCCTTTGATTGGATTTCGAAAAATTTGTATTTTGTTGATGGAGTCAGGTAAGTTACTTTTTTTCTTTATCAACGGCTCAACAATGGCTAGAAAAATCTAAATATGGCCTAATAGCAATAGGCAGAGAAACCAGAGAAAAGAGAAGAGCAAATTGGCTATTCAGGGTGTTTTAATATTCAAGCCGAATTTTTCAATTCCAAGCAAGACTTTTTTCTATTAAGATGTGTCTGCGAACGCTTCGTTATCGATCTATAGAGCCTTGAAGCAGTGGCGTAGGCAGTGGGGGAGGTTTTGGGGGTTAAAACTCCCCCCCCCCAAAAGGTCCAACCCAATCTACAATAAATTAATCATGATCAAGGGCCCCAGGGAGAGCTATAGCTCTCCCACTTTTTTGACCCTTTACTCCAGTTTGTGACGTGTGTTTGGTATGATGTCTTAAATTTAAAAAAAGTTTTTGAAGGTGTAGGTTTATGGGTTGAGGTTTGTTTGGATTAATGAAACGTTCTTTTTTTGAAATGCCAACGTTTCGCAAAATTTATTTGCTTCTTCAAGGCTATTCAAGACGGCCGTCCCATATGTCGATTCTATTGCCGATAGACGTCATCCTTCGGTAAAAAGGCATTATTTTTACATAAGTACCGTACAATTTTGATTACATTTGATTTACATTTTGACACATTAAAATATTATTACTACGGCGACTATTTCGTTCGCATTTAATTTTTACACTGTAGAAGTGTACAAAGGGTAAAAAAATAAAATGCGAATGAAATACTCGCCGTAGTAATAATATTTTAATGTGTTTCTTTAAGTTTTTAATCAAAATTGTACGGTACTTGTGTATTATATCATCATTTCCGCCAATTTAGAAAAATAAAAAATGTTTTAAAAAACCCATAAATCTAACCTAAGGCGTTTTATTTCTTACCCACTTCTAAGTAAAACTTCTAAGAATTAAAAATATACAAAATTTCTTTAAATTTTGACTAAATTTTCTTAGTATTTGTCATAAAATAATAACAAAAAATTAGATGTTGACCTTGTAGAAGGCCTTACTTAGAGGATCCAGCATGTCGAGTGATTGTAAGAATCTACAGAGATTTATTTTTTTTAGGGGTCAAGTCGTTGATAAATTCGTTGTTTTGTTTAGAAACTTTATTGTCTCCTGTAATTTGTTCTATCTGCGACCAAGAAAAAAATTAAAATCGTTATTTGTAACTCCCAGATTTAATTAAAACTTTTAACGACACTTTAACGCTCTGTGGATCGGTAACCATGCGTTTGCCGACACGTTTAAAAGTCTTATTTTGTTCTGAAAAATACGCTCTTAAAATCTTGATACTGGATTTAAAAACACCCTGTATATTATTTAAGTCTAGATCTAAGTATTTTATTTTTTTCTTGCTTCAAAACTTTGCGGTTAAGATTTTTTGTTCTCCTCCCAAGTTATTGGTAAAATTCGAGTTAATTTGCTTAAAAGTACCTACAAAGTAATTTACATTGGTTTCAATTTATTGAACCTTGGTACCATGAAAATGATAGTGATTTATTTTTGCCCTAATTAGTTTGTTTTTTGTCCAGGGCCAAAATTGAACTAATCATTACAAACAGTACCGGCAATGGTAGAATGAGAAGAACCATTTTGAACAATACAGTTTTGAAGAAACCTAGAGGAATTGCGTTACACCCTGTGGCCGGTATGTGGTGGTAATTTTTTAAAAGATTTATTATTTCATGAACCAAGCCGGTCAGATTAAAAACGAGACAAAGAATGTGTAAAAACCTCAGTAAAAACCCATAACATCCAAATTTGTGAAACTTTCTATGTTATGATACATATTAATAAAAGTTATGGAGTGCCGAAAGTACAAAACTTGAATATTAAACTGTCTCAAAAATATTTTATGCGAAAATAATTCTGCCGAACCTTAATTAATTAAAGACCAGACGTCCTCTTTTTCCCGGGGCATTTCCTCTTCTCGTTTGCAGTGGGTTAGGTTTAAGTGTTTTCAGGGAACCTCTCTCCTAGATAGTTTGGTCTTCCAGAAGATTTCGAGTTCTCCAGTAGGCGACGGTACTTAAACAGATGTAAGAGGCTGACTTTTCATCCTCATCGCATCTACAAATGGGGTTCTTTTGGTATATATTCCCTTTTGTGCAGGTATTCTCGTTTGCTTTAGAATTTCAGGTCGAAGGAGATTTTACCATAGTTTTGTTGTGATTTCAGTGGTTCCTACGTTCCTCTCATGGTCTAGTAAGTTTTTTGCTCCGCACACCTGATGACGACACAAAAATATCAGCCTGCTTTATTTATTGATTTTTTTGATGGGTGACATTTCCTTCTGGCCCTAATTAAATACCCTGTGATATTACTTACATTTATTTTGTCATAGGTAGCTGCATTTATGCGTTTTTTTTAGTGAAAACGCTCATCATTAAATAATCAAAAAACCAAAAAAACAAGGCACCTTATAGTTGTAAATTTGCAATTAGATTTATTGCATATAGTATGCACGACAAGTCTTTCCGTCTAAATAACAAAATAATCACTCTCCCAAAAATGCCTGGAAAAAATCAAGTACAAAATAAAATAGCTTCCAAAACATGAAAAATAACAACTACATAACCTAACTTCTGAATTACGAACACGAACTAACTCCAACTCATCCGATGAGTTTCTTAACGGAATCGATTACCAACTAATGATCTTAATTTCTATTTGGTGAAAAATCAACGCATGCACAAAAATGCATTATATTTATTTATACACAATAAGTTATAATAAAAGATATATTGCATTAATCATATTTACACAAACAAAGAAAAATCCGAAAAGTTAATGTAATTTGTCAAGCCCTCATCTTCTTCTTCTTTTAGTACCTTATTCTCTGCGAACGTTGGCGATTATCATGGCTATTCCAATTCTATCAGCTGCCTGTCTAAATAATTGTAAAGATGTCATCTCAAAGCACTGGCGTACGTTTTGCAGCCACGAATTCCTTCTCCTTCCTGGTCCTCTTCTACCGTCGACCTTTCCCTGTAGAATAAGTTGCAGTAGTAGATATTTATTGTTTCTCATAATATGTCCGAAGTACTCTATTCTCTTCACTGTGAATTTCACTTCTTTCATTTTGTCCATTCTTCCAAGTACTTCTTTAATAGTTGTATGCTCGATCCATTAGATGCGCAGAATTCTCCGGTATATCCACATTTCGAACACTTCGAGCTTTTTCATCAAGGTTTCTATCATGGTCCACTCCTCAACGCCGTACAAAAGGACTGGAAAGATGTAACATCTGACCATTCTTATTTTCAGTTGTAGGCTAAGGTTTCTGTTGACGAAAAATGTTTTCATTTTATTGAATACGGTTCTTGCCTTCTCGATTCTGCATCTTATTTCTACGGATGGATCCCAGTTTGCATTTATCATTGACCCCAAGTAAGTGTATCTCTCGACTCGTTCTATAGTTTTCTGATGGTCATATGTTTTATCTTAGAGGTGTTCAGGCTAAGTCGATATCCCTCGCTCGTTGTATAGATCTTCTCTAGAATAGTTTGAAGATCCTCTAGGCTACTTGCGAGGATAACAGTATCATCTGCGTATCTTATATTGTTTATGTTTTCGCCGTCATTTTAATTCCTTTAGGAGAATCTTCCAGTGCCTTTTGAAATATATTTTCAGAGTAGATGTTAAATAAGGTCGGCGAGAGGACGCACCCTTGACGGACGCCTCTTTGGATCGTCACCTCTTCTGTTTTGTTGCCGGCTATGTTCACGTAAGCTGACTGTTTCATTATAAATTCGCTGTAATTCGTATATCCTTGCTGTCGAGGCCTACTTCTTTCATTATTTCTACTAACTTTGTGTGTTTTACTCTGTCAAAAACCTTTGAAAAGTCTATAAAACATGCGTACACATCTCGGTTCATGTCCCTACAGCGTTGTACTAGGACTTGTAATGAAAAGATTGCCTCTCTAGTTCCCAGGGCATTTCTAAATCCAATTATGAGGAAATCCGTGCTACTATCTCATAATATTTTTATCAGTTCTACGCGGACCTCGTCAGGTTCAGGCGATTTATTGTTTTGCATATTCTGGATAGCTCTCTCAATTTCTTCGTTTGTTATGTGTAGGCATGGTTCAGATTCATCAATGATGTAATGTTTTGGTCTATCATCTGAGAATGTGGTTTGAATATATTGTTTCCACGTCTTTAGCTTATCTGTCATTTCTGTTATGAGTTTACCATCTGAGTCTACCAATTACTTGTGTGGTTTTCTTCCTGGTATGTGTCATTTCCTTTATCTTTCTGTGTATATTTCAATTTTAGGCCTTCATACAATTTTTAAATGGCGGACAAAAATTAGCTAAAATCTTTGTGTCGGCATCGGGTCGAAGAGTGGGGCAAAATTACTAGACCGTATCTATTTTAGGGACCGCGCGTTCTTCCCGGGTCCACGTTTGTAAGCAACCACATACCAAGGTTTTTGATATTTATAACCTGTCTTTCCGATCCTTGCCTTGCTAAGGAGTCCGCAATTTCATTACCAGCCATACCCGTATGCCCCGGCACCAACCCAACACCTTGTTGTGGTTTGCCAGGGTTAGGAAGGGCATTTCAGCCAGTCTCGCATTAGTTTTGAGTTTATCTGTTCACAGGCTAGTGCTTTTATTGCTACTTTGATGTCTTACACCCGGTTCCCACCTACAACTTTCTCATGAGTGCTCACTCACGAGTCATATGATGTCAGTGACCAAATGTCCCAAAATCATAAAAAAATCCTAATATTTTAACTGCGTCCTAAAATTTTAAGTAAAAATGTCCAAAAATCCTAAAATTTTCACAAATTAACATTTTGTCTTAAAATTCCGTTATAATGTCCTTAAATTTTGACTAAAATAAAAAAGTTATTTTTTCTCAGATTTTTTTTTGAGTTTATCCTATCCTTTTTGTCCAATGTCTATGGTAGGGCTCACTGAAACTCCGCTCGAATTACAGGCCGGATAGCATCGGATAATATTGGTGTCTTTTTTACTACCCAGAACCAACAAAATTCTAACCGTAAATAATTTTATTTCTGTCATTTAACCTCAATTTACCTATGTATTTATTACCTAGTCGGTAAGTTATTAAAAAGAGTGCTTATTCCTTGTCGTATCTCAGTACGCCATAATACAACATATTAGACACTTAAAGTTACATATAAAAAGAATGCTTATTCCTTGTCGTATCTCAGTGCACATGCTCAAAACGCCATACAGTGTTAGATCTCATCCATAAACATTTAAAGTTGCACATAAAAAGGGTGCTTAGTCATTGTCGTATCTCAGTGCGCATGCTCAGAACGGATACAACAACGACTACGCCTCACCTATCTCTACGACCACCCACGCCGTATTCGCAAGCAGTTAGCGCATTGAGAGATACGACAACGACTAAGCACTCTTTTTATGTGCAACTTTAAATGTTTATGGGTGAGATCTAACACTGTATGGCGTTTTGAGCATGTGCACTGAGATACGACAAGGAATAAGCATTCTTTTTATATGTAACTTTAAGTGTCTAATATGTTGTATTTAGAGTGATTACTTTGTATTTTGTAGGACAAAATGTCAAATAGACAAACAAAATATATTCAGTCTTGGGAAAATACTTAAATACTCTTGACCCAAAAAAACAGCGAAAAAGCTATGAAACGTTTAGCTAAAATGATTTTAAACGTGATTAAAGAGAATACTGGTGCAAGTTAAAGTTCAATACTCAGTAGGTGAAAAAAAATATGAATAGCAGATTGCAGAAAATTATAATAAGTTAATGCAGCCCATGAAATACTGGCTGGAGCAAATAAAGAATTGCTTGAGATCGTTTCTCAGAAAAAAACACAAAATTTAGAATACCAAAAATAATATATATTTTTTTTACTTTATTTTTTCCTCAAATGAGGCGGTGTTTAGTATAAGCTGTTTAAGATAAGTACTAAGTACATAATACTTAATAGTCTAGGTTGATTTTGCACTGAAAGTTTTTGTTTTAATAATTATATCTATAAATAACAAAATGTCCTAAAATTTTTTGGTTTTTGTCCTAAAAATCCAAAAAAAATTGACAAAAAGGCTTTGGTCACCCTGTGATGTCAATGTAAAATGTTATGACAGTCATGTGACACGTGAGTGGTCACGCACGAAAAAGTCGTAGCATGGGACCCGGGTGTTAGATAACTTTTTACATTAATTATGTGGGGTAGTTTTAGATTTGAGTCTTTAGTATCGGCCGTTTTTTTTCGTGCATATTAAATTACAATACGAGCGTTGTATTTTCGGCAATATTAGTTGCTTCCAAATTTCTATTCGGGATTTGTGTATAAGGTTTTGGATTTAAGATTGTCAGAGCCTTGGTTCTGAAGATATTTTTAATTTTAGGATATATGTTTTGGACGGACTGGTCTTCTGAGAATCCATCTGTTAATCGAGCAAATCTGGATGGTTCCAACAACTTCACTATGTTTGGCAAAGAAAAAGTAGAGTGGCCCAATGGTATTACCGTAGATTACATCGCCAACAGGTAAAAAGATATTTACCTATAAAATATACAGGGTGTAATTGGTTTCAGTACAAATATGTTAAGGGGTGACTCGAAACATCAAAACAAAGAAAAATGTTCATATAAGGTAGTGTCCGATAATGCATATTTATGGAGAAAAAAAGGGTTAAAGTTTTACCCTGTAACCTTAATTTTCTAAATTACTAAAAATAATTTTTGAAGAAAACGTTCTTGTAGTTGTGCAAAAATATTTATTTTTTAAAATAAATAACTAAAAAATAAGAAATTTTTGTAATTAAAAATTTTTTACCACCTTTTTTTTTAAAGGAATCCATTTGTGCAACAGTTGGCAAACGCTCATAAACTATCTACTTTAAATAAGTTCTTGTAAATAAAAATACGGCGCCGAAATCGTTAACGGTAAATAATTTTAGGTTTTATTGCACTGCTGAGTGCAATAAATCTTAGGCGGCTCTTGTGAGAAGAGTATTTTTAGTTTTTGTTTTACAGTGGGAATTTGAAGATTAACAACAACCCTAAATTATTATTTATTACCTATCTTAGTATTTTAGTCTTATGGCGGGCTTCTTGTTGTACGTTTGCGTTTTTTTTTTTAAATTTTGAGCTTATGTAGAAACTTTGAGTGTGTGGCCAGTGAAATGTTTATCAGTAAAGATTTTTTTTAAATTAGTGTTTAGTTTAACGTTTAACTAAACAATATGTTTTCCAATCGCGAATATTTGGATATGATTTTAATTTATGGTGAAGCTAATCAACAGGTCAATGTAGCTAGGCAGATTTACATTGAAAGATTTCTTAATAGGCGTTTAAGAAAATTTAAATGGCCAAAGATATTTGAATTTTCTTGTCGAGGATTTACCATCAATACTCGATTTAGTGATTGACGAAGTGTCGCTAGATGCCCGAGCTAACATGTGGTATTTACAGAATGGTGCTTCGCCTCATATTGATAGACGCGTTCGTGAACTATTAATTGAAAGATTCGCAAATCATTGGATTGGTAGGTTTGGACCACATCCGTGGCCACCTCGCTCACCTGATCTCAATCCTTTGGGTTTTTACTTGTAGGAACATTTTAAAGATTTAGTTTATTCAGTCAAATTAGAACAATTCCATTTTTTTTTGGTAAGTTGATCATTTAATATTTTTAAGAGAGATTCAACACTTTTTGAATTTTAAATCCTTGTATTTCCGCTATACGCCTGCCTTTATTGTAAAAGTCGTACGTACGAAACCGTTGCCAGTTTTAAGCTTGGGTATTATTTTTCATACTCGAATATCTCGAAAACTAAGCAGTTTTGGATGATATACCATAGGACATTTTCTTAATTGTTTTGATTTTTCTAGACACCTTTTAAAATATTTGCACTCAAACCAATTAAACCCTGTTTGTTATTTTCATTATATTCTACACGATTATTTAATTACCTAAAGTGTTTCTTAAAAAAAGTGATTTATAGCTTATTAAAATGTATGTAATTTAAATTGAAGCATTTATTGTAAAGGATAGTAGATATGAGTAAGTATGGGTAACCCTGTATATGGTTCAGATTTTTTCAGAAGTGTTTAACTTTAAAGCAAAAAAGAGAAAAAGTTAGAACAAAATTTTAAAATGCGGCTTACGACGACCTAAAACTTGTTTTGAATTCTGGTATACTGTTCCTTTTTTATTTTTCTAATTATATGTAGTTACTTAGCTTACTGTTTGTTTTTTGTAGGATATATTGGGTGGACGCGCGTCAAGATTACATTGGATCCTCTGACCTACACGGGGACGGTTTTTTGAAAATCGTCCACAATACCGAAGTGGTTTCGCATCCATTTGCCATTGCTGTTTTCAAGAACAACATGTGAGTAATTTTAAAAGAAAAAAAGTTTTACCTTATTTTTCCCCAGTAGAAATGCTTTGAGAGGTATTGAGTTACAAACAATTGTTGTTCTGCCGCGTTCTTACCATAGCAAATCCAGGGCCCTTATGCGACGCACATTTTCATAATTTTGTTTCTTTCTGAACCGACAGGGTGTTTCAAATTTGATGTTCACCATGGGGATCTTCTAATTACCTAAACGGTAGGAGATACGAAAAGGTTTAAATTAGGGCAAAGTTGTGCAATTTTATGCTTTGCTCAAAAATAACAAAAAAGTTTATAAATTCCGAATAGTTCCTTCCGGTGAAAAAAACTGAAATCTTCATTTTTAGTTTTTATTTTTCTGTGCTCTTATTCTTAAAGCTGCCAGAAAACGCCTAAAATTTTCTACAGGCAAGTGAGAGGTCCGTTTTTGAGAATTGACATTTCAGTGTGACAGGAGCACTGTCAAGTTCATTTTTTCTTCTGGACATATCCTTTTTTTCTCCTGCCATTTGGTTCATAAAGGATGCCCAAATTTAATTTTTGCTTTTAACTTACTCAAGATATTTTGGAAACCCGATTGCAGTACTTTTTTGAACATTTTAAAAATTACAGTTTTTTAACTTTACTTAGCATTTTAAAAATACGTTTTTTTACTGATGACGTTCAAATAACTCAAACGTCAGGTTATGAGGTGTAATTAGCTCCACCTGGACTTAATTTTTTTACAAAAACAATTAGCAATTAAAAAATCAAAAATTTTAGGGACTTTTCTGCATAAATTCTAAAAATTTTTGCCTACGATGTTTCATTTTTACACCAACCTGTTTTCTGTCTGTTAAGTAGCACTGAGAATGACTAACAGTGTCAAAGGCCTTTTTACTTACTTTTCTCTCTTAATGCCCCGACAAAAAGTAGCTGCATTAAAATATGCGAAAAAATTACACTTTGTCACAAAATTGGTGTCTTTAGTTATGATTGAACTTTTATTTTAGGTACTGGGATGATTGGAAGAAAAACGCGATATATAGCGCAGATAAGGACCTTTATAAAGGGGTAGATGTGGTCGTTAGAGACCTTCAAGGAATGATGGACTTAAAAGTTTTTGCTCATGGCATCCAAATAGGTAAGGCAGCACTCTTTGGTCTACTATTACGGCCGTATTGATAGCCAAATTGACAGAAAATGCAGAGCCTGGTCGATTCTGTAAAAATATTTGTTAATTAATAAATCCAAAATATTTGTTTTTGTTTCTAACAGGTACAAATGGCTGTTCTAACGCTTCTTGCCCTTACATTTGCGTGGGTCTACCCAAGAACAAATACGCCTGTCTGTGTCCTGACGGTTTCGATGAATCCAAAGATGGAAAATGCTTGTGTCCAGGCGGGGCTGAGCCTTTCCAAAATGGTATGTTTAAATACAAACACATTTTTTCTAATTTTATAGTGGTGGAATTTAGTTTGCTTGGACCTTAAATTAACTAAAAAAAAAAATACTTTCAGGTTAATTCTGACCCATATTTTTGAGTAGTTGTTTTGTAGTAGTTGTGACAACCGTCTATATTTGTCCGTTCATCCGTCCATATTTGTAAGGACTACCACACTAGTCAAGTTGTTCGTTATTTTATTAATTTGCTTAAAGTTAATAGTACCATCATAAAATTAATTGCGTTGTTTCCGAATAAAGTGTGCAATTTTAACTAAAGATTTTCAGCATGTTATTAGAGCAAAGGTTGTCTATTTTTCTTTGCTATAAAACTTAAATTATGTTTGTTCACTATAATATTGTCTTAAACACATTTTGGTGTCAAAAAAACTTCTTTGGATCAAGCTATTCATTATTTCCAAATAATTTAGGCTCTTACTAGATATGTTGTGTTTTTTGACAGGTACTTGTCAAAGCATCGACAAAACTTGCAGTGCTGCTCACTTTGCATGTGGAAACGGCGTTTGTATACCCAAAGGATGGAGGTATGTTATACTTTTAGTATATATTGTAACAAATATTAAGAGTTTACCCAAATTTTATTGTATTTTTTATGATTTGTTTAAAAAAATAAGGAGTTTTGTTATCAAAATGGTACCATTAGGCAAAGAAAGCAACTTTTCCTATTTGCGGGCGACAAGTACAACTTTCCGCAAGCCGTACTTTGCATTATGTCTGTATAATAGTTTCATAACAACAACTTTAAAACAATAAAATACTTGTCATAAACTTGTTAGCCACTAAATGTCAAGTAACAGCAACAAAATATTTATGGAATGCAAAAACAAAATTTTTTTAAAGATTTTCTGTTCAAGTAGAAACATTTTCATAATTTTTTCATATTCTTTATTTACTTCATAAAATGTTCATATTTTTGACAAAAATTGGGAAAAAATGCATATTCTATTCATAAAGTAGGGTTCACTCCTTTTTGGTCTTCAAATTTTTAAGCCGTCCGAGTTGACTGTTTTACTTTAGCTTCGTAGAAGTTTTTTGTGAAAGATGCCTAATACTTTTTAGTGAAACTTAAGTACCTTAGTAAGTTTTTTAGTTTTTTATTGTTCATTTCGTGCAATAAACCTTTATAATAATTATTATATATGTTAAAGTAAGACTTCCCTTGATCACACATACTATATATCCTTAAATGAATTATGGATTTAGTTACAGATTTTCATTTTTTTAATAATATGTCAAAACCCAAAACTTTTCGGCATATGTATAAAATAAAATCCAAAAATTTGTTGTGATTGTCTACACAAAGAAATCTTTCTTCCGGGGTGTATCCAGACTTCCAGGTTGTATCCATATTTTTCTAGGGTGTATGCAGACTTTTCCATGTATCCAGTATTTTCAGGTATATTCGCACTTTTCCAGGATGTATTCAGACTTTTCTGGTTGTATTATAGTACATATAGACTTTTTCAGGGTGTATCCAGACCTCCTGATTGTATCCAGACCTTTCTGGGATATATCTAGACTTCCAGGGTGTATCCAGGCTTTTTCAGGGTGTATCCAGAGCTTTTCTGGGTTTAGATTTTTCCAGGTTGTATCCAGAATTCCAGGATGTATCCAGACTTTTCTAGGGTGAAAATAGGCGTTTCCAGGTTGTATCCAGAGTTTTTCAGGGTATTTCCAAACTTCCATGGTGTATCTACACTTCCAGGTTGCATCCAGACTTTCCAAGGTGTATCCGATTTTTCCAAGGTGTATCCAGTTTTTTTCCGAGTTTATGCGGATTTTTCCAGGGTGCAACCAGGCTTTCTCAGAGAGTATCCAGAGTTTTACAGTGTATACTCAGACTTCCGGGGTGAATCCTGGCATTTTTAGAGTGTATCCAGGCTTTTTCATGGTGTATTCAGAGTTCCTGGGCGTATCCGACTTTTGCAGGGTGAATCCGGACTATTTCAGGGTGTATCCAGACTTTTTCAAGGTGTATCCAGACTTTTGTAAGGTGTATCCAGACTTTTTCGGGTGTATCCAGACTTTCGAGTTCATCCGGGCTTTTTCAGTGTGCATCCAGGTTTTTATAAGCTTTCCAACGAGGTTTTACAATGTAGGAAAGAAAATATTTAATTTTTTGTTTATACGGTATCCCCTTCACCATCCAAGAAAATCAGTTTTGTTGTAACATCTCTGGAAAAAATACAAAGATTTTTTATCATTATTTTTAAAAAATAAATCATTCGCGCTTGGTGGAAGTTGCATATTTGTTTCATAAAAGACAAATTTTTCATATTATATTCAATAAAAGAAAATTTCGAATGCATATTTTCACAATATTTGCGAAAATGGCTGGCCCTGCAAGTGTTGTTCGTACAATTGCCACCGCGTGTATCACTTTCCGTCCTTGTTAGGTAAATAATTTAATGTTTGTAAAGTGAGGTTTTGCAATGATATCCCTAAAGAGTTAAGTTTGGAAAGCCATATGTCGAATGACACTTGAACCCTCCCCGAGTAGACAGCCGGGATCATTAACCATGCGTGTCAAGTGTATATATTTTCAAAGGGCTTCGAGAAAAATCTGATTTTATTCGCTTGATCCGTGATTGATACCTTCTTCCTAGAGGTTGTTGTGACCTTATTTTTTATTTTATACGTTTATTGATCAACAGTACAATGTACAATTACAGATCAAAAGTAAATAATAATTAAATTATCTAAAACAAGATTAGGTATTTTACAAAAAGGATATAGTCAATTTAACATTTCTACGAAAAGTGCCGATGTTACGATCTAAAGGTCAATGTAATTGAAGATAGAGTTCACAACCTGCTGCATCCTATGCATTGGTGAAAAAAGCATAATATTGGTTCTAGCCTTCGGTAAATAAAAATAAAAGTTCCGATTGTAGCTAGGAATGGTCGTAGGCACCGCAAAAAGAAAGTTTGCAAAATTAGTTGCAAGTTGTGATCGATTTGCCATGTATAATTTCATATACTAGAATACAATACTGCTCTAAACGTTTCTGCTCTAGAGTTGCTATATTGTGGATACGTAACAAGTCAGTATATAGTGTTAAGGTTGGATATACCCCTCTGATTTTGTATTGTAAGAATCGGAAAAATTTATTTTGAATCCGTTCAATTTGTTCTTTAAAATATTCATAGTTTTTGACCCATATTGAACTACAAAACTCTAAATTGGATCTTACAAAGGAATAGTACAACATTTTTATGACACACACACACTTAACCTGTTATTGTCGGATTCTTACCGACTAGAGCATGACTGCTTGCGCCAATTTTAAGTTGTTGGATTTAAGCGACTATTCGACCAATTGTGCACTCCCCAACCCCAAGTGACGGCTACCTATTAACCTCTTCAAGACTACAGCCAGTTGGTTGCTATCTTCCGGGGTTTGACGCCGTAATTCTTAAATTTTAGGGGAAGGAACGATATTTTAAAAGAAGGAATCGATCCCGGGGAATGATCCCATCCCCCGAAATAAATATTCGCCTTTATCTTGAAACTTTATGCGAATGCTTAATGATTCCGATCCCCGGCTTTAATCACCGCTCAAGAATACGAACTGTCTTTGTGGAATTATTTGACACAAGCCTATCTCAAGAATGTCAAAAATTAATACTCGAGAGAATTGCCCTGCAGGAAGAGGGCTGGGAAACTTATTGAGTTCACCAGGCAGGAGATCCGGACAATGGTTGATCTATATACCGGACACTGCAGGCTGAAAGAACCATTACATAGAATGGGTCTAAGTGAGGACACCAAATGTAGGCTCTGTATGGAGGATGACGATACGGCCAGGGGGCTTATTCTTGAATTTTGTAGGAATGGTCGCAAGGGAATGGTCATAGTTAGGAAGTTACCGTTCCTATGGGTTTCCGCTAAGCACCTTTCCTTTATTGCCGTATTCTTGAACGAACACCTGCCGCATCCAACGTTGCCAAATGTAGTATATGTTTTAAACGAACTACTTTCAATTAACCATTTAAAACTTCTATGGTTTCTTACATCGCCTCGGCGATTTTTCTGTTTACTAGCCTTACTTTTTTTCGAAACCTTTTCACATAAAAAAGTGAATTTGCTACATTTTTTTGTAAGTTTCGTTCCTTGTTACTTTTCTCTTTGTATTTTCACTCTAGGATCAAACTTTTGTAGAATTTTGTTAAATGCCTTTCTATTTTTAAATAAAAGTTACTTTCCACTTGTTTAGTTCTTGTTTTATTCAAAATTTAAGTTATTATTATTATTATAAAGTATTTATACGTTTTCAAGGATTTCAATATATCGTTCACTATTGAATCTTCCTTCGATTCTCCAAAAAAAAACCCAAACCTCTAGCACTAAACCAGCCCCACATGTTTACAGAAAAATGTCCAGCTTTTTTAATTTGGTTTGTATATTCGGGTTCAAATCTAGAATTTGGTGGACGATAAACTAAAATTCTCGTGCTGCTTGAAGATGATTGAAAATTTTTTTCGTCAGTGAAAATCACCCTCTCCCAGAAGTCATTATCACGAAGAACGCTGTTCAGTGCAAAAATCACTCTGGCCTGTTTTTGTTCTTCTGTTAGAAAGGGGAAACCCGGAAATAATGTTACATTAGCTGCTTCAACCGACGTTGAAAAAGGATTTTGTCTGAGATGGTCAATAAATCTCTCATCTTGCACTTCAGAAGTTACTTTTGGTCGTCCTGATCCATCTTTCCTATCTGTAGAATTATTTTCAATCCAGCGCTTTTTCCATCGCATTATCGTAATTTTATCAACTCCAAAATGGGTGGCCGCTCTTCTTATAGACCAGCAGTCTTCTATAACTCGAGTGATAATTTGAACTTTTGTAAATGTTGATATTTGTGGCATTTTTAAGAATGTCAAAGCTAAATTTTGTGGCATAGGAAAAAATGCATGTATTAGTTTTTTTTTGAAATCAAGTGTACTCCATTATCTACTGTTGATTAAGTGTGATTATCTACTGTTGATTTTGTGTGAGCGCCTTTATTTAGTTGCTTGATTGCGGAGATCTTTCTGTTATCTTCTATGTTATTTTTTTTACAGATGCGATGGAGAAAATGATTGCGGTGACAACAGCGACGAGCAACGGTGTGGAATGTCAACCTGCCCCCCGACGTTTCACGTTTGCGGAGACGGAAAGTGCCTGCCGCCATATTGGAAGTATGTCAAATGTTATTATAGAAACTTTACTCTGTTAAATCTGAAATGGGCAAGAATGGGGTACTAACATAAAAAAAACATATTTCTTTATAGCTGTGTATATAATTTGGCTATTTCGTCGGCTTTTTCGTTTTTTGAGCAACGCACCGTTGTTTTTGGACTTCTGAATAGAGATTCAGGGCATATAAGCTGCTTTTGTGGTTGTGGTTGACCAGAGTTAGGAGTTGCAGGCAGGTCCACGCTAATTTTAAGTTAATCTGTGGACCTGCTAGGGCTTTTATTGCTGCTTGGTTATCTGAGAGGATTATGATATTTGGTATATTTCCTTCTCAGATTTTCACGCAGATCCCGTAAGAATAAATATTCCCAACTATTGTTCTAAAAGATTGTTTACTTTTGATGCATTTTCAAAATGTGTGGTCTATTTTTTCATTATTTCAAAAATGCTACTTTTTTTGACTAGGACTACTATATGTTTCTCTGGATCCTAAGATTAGCTTGTAACGAACTTTCACGATCAGCTGATAAGCGATTCAAAGATGGCTATGTAGGACAAATAAACCGTTTTTTTATTAACATAAAATTACTAGCTATTTAGTTGTTAAATAAGATTGAGTCCGCTAGTTCTATCTCTGTCACTGTATATAGCGTCCTTCTCTCTCAAGATTTTTGCTTGTCTGACGGATTTTAGAGGGATGACTTTATCTTAGGTGATCAGCGATCTGAGAAGAAGGGAGGTTTTCCCATATGCATAAAGGAACAATACTTACAGTACCTTTTTTAAGACTACATCGCTTGTAGTTTTTGGAAAAATGTACATTTTTGTTATCATAACAGCTTATGGGTAAAGTTTGTCCTACATAGCCTTATTGGATTGATTCATATGTTTTGTTAGGCAGGCTATTAGGGTGTATTATCTCGTAACTGCATCCTGTCATTTAACTTGTATTATCTTTCTTCTAGGTGTGATTACGACACTGATTGTGCTGACGGGTCTGACGAAGTGAACTGCCCAAGACAGAAATGCACGGAATCTCAGTTCGCTTGCGAAAATGGCAGGTGTATATCGTCTAACTGGAGGTAAGTTAGAGGCCCTGTATACGATTTTTGACAGTTATTGTGAGGTGAGCAACTGGATTTGACAGTTTGTTAATTGTGTGTTGGCAATGATGGTTGGTAACACCTGACAATAATAACTTTGCTAGTGTCAGATTTTTGATTAATAATCGTGAGGTTTAAAAATGAAATTTTGCTGTATCAAAAACTGTAAAAATTTGTATTGTTCCTTTGTCCAACGGAGAAAGAAACTCAGGAAAAGTGGAAAGAAAACATGCATTTACAAGGCTGGAAAATTAATAAAAATAGCCGAATTTGCGAGGTAAGTGAGCTACAAGCAATAGGTACCAACATACGCATTTAAGCATATGTACTTCGTTAATAAATAACACATTATGTTTCCTTATTTTAAGAAGAGAGTAACAAAAATATATATCATAGGAGTCTTTCTATTTTATCTATTATTTACATTTTTAATATCTACCATGTGTATTCACTGTTTGTTTTTGTTTTTTTTTGTCAAAGCTTGACATATTTTACTAACCAAAAAAAACAATCTTTCAAAAACTGTCTGGGGAAATTATAAAAAGAGACAACAAAACATCAGTCCATTTCATAAAATCCGTTTTACATGCAAATATGAAAAAAAATAGAAAGAGAGGGCAATATGAGTTGCCCACCTCTGGTAAAACAATACCTGTCAAATGTATAAAGGACCTCTAGAGGTAAATAAGGTGGGGTGGAAATCGGATAACATATTATATCGGGTTTTATAACAAAGAATGTACAGGGTGGTTCACATTCGAGGGGATTGTGGGGTTTTGGGTAGTTCTGAGGGAGTTAGCGAAAACCTAATCTATGGACTGTCAGTACGTCAACGCGTTTTTGAGCTACTGGGGCTTTTTGAAAAACACGCGTTTTAGAGTTTGTCGAGGAGTTTGTCCTCCAACTCTTTTTTCAATGAAAATTTCTTTTTGGTGTAAATTGCTTTTTATAGATAATTTAAAGTATAATTTATCTGTCAAAATCACCATAAAATTTATAATACCTATTTTTTTTTATACTTATTTATTTTTATTGTCCATGCACCACATGATGCGTCTTTTAAGTTAGGGTGGCATGAAAAACCCATAAGTGGGAACCGGGTGTAAAGCAGTAGAAATCCTAAAAAGCCTCGTTTAGTGGCTAAAATTTCTTTCTAAGTCCATAAATGTCGCAGTGACGTTCAAAATGGGTCATGTGATATCCATACTTTCTGGAGTCAAATAAAAATGCAAAAAAGGCACATTTTGCAAAAACTAAGACACAACTCGCTAAGCTAAAATTTCTTTCTAAGGCCACCTGAAAAGTATATCACATGACCTGTTTTGAGCTAAGGTCACTGACAGAAAAAAAAAATAATCTCTACTCTTAAGAGAATTTTAAAAACGCGAGTTTTCCATTGTTTTCAACGGCATCTACGGTTTGGGCGTCCATTAGACAATATGCCTTATTATAAAGAAGAAGTTAAAAAACCTCCAAATCAGTTACTTCAACTGAAAAGAAACTAAAAAACAAAAGATCAAAAGATCTTGGGTGGAAATAACGAAAATTCAAACATGAGTATCCCACAAGGAACACACAAAAGATCAAAGCGAAAAGAGAAATGATTAAACGATGTTTCGCCCTGGGTACCACTCACAAATAGGCATCGTTCCGCACTGGTACTTATCCAAGTTCCTGATACGAATTCGTCCTGGCGTGTTAATATTTCCAGTAGGATTATGCTCCTAAGGCAATTAAAACAAAGAAGAAGTTAAAAAACCTCCAAATCAGTTACTTCAACCGAAAAGAAACTAAAAAACAAAAGATCAAAAGATCTTGGGTGGAAATAACGAAAATTCAAACTTGGATGAGTATCCCACAAGGAACACACAAAAGATCAAAGCGAAAAGAGAAATGATTAAACGATGTTTCGCCTTGGGTAACCAGCGTGGGCTCATCAGTAGTTTCACTGGTCACTGGTTACCCAGGGCGAAACATCGTTCAATCATTTCTCTTTTCGCTTTGATCTTTTGTGTGTTCCTTGTGGGATACTCATCCAAGTTTGAATTTTCGTTATTTCCACCCAAGATCTTTTGATCTTTGTTTTTTTAGTTTCCTACTGGAAATATTAACACGCCAGGACGAATTCGTATCAGGTAACTTGGATAAGTAAGTACCAGTGCGGAACGATGTCTATTTGTGAGTGGTTCAAGGTTGGAAATCTAAGTGTATGATGGTGTTTAATGATGTATAGTGGAGGGTGACCAGTGAAACTACTGATGAGCCCACGCTGGTTACCCAGGGCGAAACATCGTTTATTCATTTCTCTTTTCGCTTTGATCTTTTGTGTGTTCCTTGTGGGATACTCATCCAAGTTTGAATTTTCGTTATTTCCACCCAAGATCTTTTGTTTTTTTTGCCTTATTACGTTTTTGTTAGGGTAAAAATAAGGCAAGGCTAATAGAAAAGCAAAGTTAAAATCGAATTATTTTGAATGTAAAGGAGAATTTCAAGGTGACACAAACACAAAAAAAAATACATTTGGCAGTTGATTTGATATTTATATTTGACAGGTGCGACGGCGAGAACGACTGTCGCGACAATTCGGACGAGAGGAACTGTGATGTTGACAAGCCAACGACTTGTAAGGGTGAGGACGAATTCCAGTGTAAATCGGGGGCAGTCACGTGTATTCCCTCGACGTGGAAATGTGACGATGAACCCGATTGCAGGTAGTATTTTCATAGCAGACGACATATTAGATATTTAAAGTAGATATTTGAATGTATCGGTATCGGTATACTTACCGCGTTCAAAACAAAGTCAAAGGACACTACAATTTGACTTTTTTATGCTATGTTTTGAACAACAATTGCAATATAATTACTGCGTTTGTCAGTGGTTTTTAAACAAAAAATAAAACTTGCTTATCGACAACTATATTTTCAAATACTGAAAACACACATTTGCAAAATATTGTCTTTTAACATGAAACATTTTCAATTAATTGTTTTCCAACTAGGGACGGATCTGATGAGACGAATTGCGCCAACAACACCTGTTCAGAAATGCAATTTTCGTGCGGGCCACCTAATTATCGGTGTATTTTTAACACCTGGATCTGCGACGGAGACAAGGATTGTCCGGACGGCAGAGATGAGAAGAATTGTACAAACGACGAAGCCACCAAGAATCCCAGCAATATTGATTTTAACGCTAAGGTGAGATTTCTCGAAAGCGGAAAGTGCTAAAGAATTTCGCTTAGTTGTAAATTTATAGACCAAATTGGTAAGTCACTTATTAATAGGTATCGTCAGTTTATTCCCCGATTGCTTGTGTAAAGGTATGTAAATATTATACTTATGTATTATATCCCAGGACATTGTATTTCCAAATATTGTATTTAAAAAAAAAACAAGTAAATACGGAAGTACTAATCCTTAAAAAGCGGAAATCCGGGAAAAAGTCGGGAATTCGGTGGGTTCGGGAAATATCCAGGAAAAAGTCGGGAAATTTTCTAAGAATCCTTGAATTTTTAAAATATTTTTGACCTAGTTGAGATTCCCTTGTACCCATATAAAATTTACATATACATTTTTTTGCCGAACTCCGTATATCCCGGATAGGATGGATATTTTGTACATTGGGCATTGATCCTACTATAGATGAAAAATCCCAGTATCAAAAAAAAAAACATATAAATTTCAATGAAATTTTCTCCTGCGATTTATAAATAATAGAAAATAAATTTTTATAAAATATTTAGAATTTTACGGCTTTTTTTAATTTTAAATATACAATAGTACACACTACTTTTTGTAAAATTTTAAACTACGGTATTTGTTTCGATCATAATATCAGATAATTTTTTTCAGTGGGCAATCGTCCCTCCCCTTGCACCTCATCAAACCCAAAAGTTTTAACATAATTTGCTTTTGGCGCTCGCTATAATGTCATTAATTGTTACAATTTTAGTAAACAGTTTTTATCAACAGCATTCAAAACGTGTAAAAAATAGCTAAAATTTTTGCCTGCGGGCATTTATGACATTTCAGCAACACATAATTACGAAAAACACGTAAGACATCTGATAGATCGGTCCTACAGAATTTTTTGTCTGCGGCACTATAACATTGTGGTTACAACTTTAGTTTAATTTTAAGCATACTTATGACAAGATTTTGACAAAAAATCTAGAATTGAGACCAGATCCCACAACAAACCAGCATTTTCTGCTTAAACTGCAAAAAAATTACATCGGTATTTTTTAAAAATAATTCGGGAAAAAGTCGAGAATTTTCGGTTAAAACTAAGGAAGAAAACATTTCCTTTATCTCATAGAACCGTACCTGCCAAGATTGGATGTTCCGCTGTCAAAACGACAAATGCGTGCCGTTCTGGTGGCACTGCGACGGCGTGGACGATTGCGGCGACGCTAGCGACGAGTTCGACTGTCCCAAAGCGGCACCGACCAGTACGCCCACCAGTACCCCTTGGCAAACCGGAGCGTGCGGTAGTAATGAGTTTATGGTAGGTAGATTTTAAAAAAATATATCGTCGCCCTAGAAGTGAATGGAACTAATCCACATAACACTACTTTTGAGTAAAATAAGAAACATTTTTTGTAGCATAAGAATGTGTACTTTTTTGTTCGCTTCATAAAAAAAAGTAATAAGTAAGAAAGTAAATGAAGGTCAGGGCTTTTGTCAACATTAAATTTGAACATTTTTAAAGTAGTTGCTATCATTAACTCAAAATTGAATATTTTGTGGATTAGGACCATTCACATCTAGGGCGACGATATTTAGTAGGAGTAATGGGACGGCTCGTTGCCTGGCAAATAGGCCCTTGCACTCTCCCGGCCTACCCGTCTTTTAGAAAGTCCAGTATATTGTCGCAGTAGGGCTCTACCCTACTCTAATAGAACTACACTCGCTTGGCTTTGCGGGATCGCACCACACCCTTGAAGGGGCTTATTTCTTGACCTAATAAGGGCCTGTTTTTGGTTCTAAAAGATTCATAAGCGATTTTGGGAACACAATAATTTTATTTAAAAATTATGCAGAATTAATCTGCAGCCACACTTTTTTAAAAGACGGATGATAAACCAAAATTACGTACTTATATTAATAATCGCAGAAACCAACCCTGGTGCCCCTAATATTCTGTTGGCTGGTTGTCTCTCGACGGATCTCTTCGACCAGGAAATTGGAAGAAGATCAAAGTTAGGTTCCGAGAAGACCGATTTTCTAATCTGATCGTTCTGCCGAACTATTTTTGACGGTCCCGACTCTTGCTAATTTTCCTACTTCGAGACCCTCCGAATGTTTTCCTACTTTCCTATTTTTCAAAATCGTCACTAATATTTGTTTATTATTGGGACCCACCTATTTTACCTAACGCCGTAGCCATTACCTAAAATAGGGGGCGGTCAATCTTATTGTTATGATTTGTTAAATCCCACCTACTTGACAGCTATATAATTGTTGATTTCTTGATACTCGCTTAATTAGCTGAAGTTGCAAAACGTGCCTTGTCCGCCATGGTTTTGTACAACTTCCGCCAAAGGTGAAGTACCTGGAAATCACCACTCGGATAACAATAACATTATTGAACCCAAGACTAAACATGGTAAAACCTCGCATAACAGGATTCGTTAACCACACTTACTTACTTTGAGTGCTGGGCTGCCCTCCTTATTATATTTAAAGCGTCCTAACTGACGATTTATTGGAACTAAGCAAATTAAGAGGTTTGTTTTGTAGTTAAGACGTTCTAATTTGGGGGAATAGCATAAGTCAAAAGTTAAAAAAAAAATAGTTAGGACGTTTTTAACTAAGGATGACAGTAGTGCTTCAAGCAGTCGCGTGTTCCTCCACCAGGTGCCAATAGGCAATGTGTTTCCTCTGAATTTCTGCAAGAGGGACACATAAGGTCGTCCTCCACACCTATTCGGGAGAGATGTTTCCTAAACCGATTAGTATGCTTGTGAGCAGTCCTATGTCTTGGCGGCTTCTTCTCAGTAGCCATCTAGTTCTTTTTTAAACATTTAAATCATAGGGGCTCGATATTCCTTGGCAACTGGCATTTTAATTATCTATCGCAAATTCCGCGAAATGTTGAAAACTTTTATTAGTTTTAAAGTTATTGAATAAACTTACTAAAAAACAAGTTTTTTAATACCTTATTTTACTTTTTTTAGTGCCGAACAGGTTCCTGCATTCTTGCCGCCTTTGTTTGCGACCAAAGCTACGATTGCCCTGACGGTAGCGACGAGCAGCACTGTCCTGGATTAGACAGTTGTTCTATGCCGAACAAGTTCAGATGTAGGATCGACGGTAGCTGCATTCCAGTAAGTAATTATATATGACTTGTTTTGTGCCGCTAAAAACCGAAAATGGAGATCATAATGGGGTTCGCGCTCATTTTTTAATGACGGCAGATTTGAAAACTACACAAAAAAAATTATCGAAAAAAATTAGCCCAAAAAGTTTAAAACGTTTAATTTATGCTTTAAAAGTTGCGTATTAACTTGATCAAGCTTCTACTTAGTCTTTCTTACTTTTTCTGGCTGCATTTTTAAGCGAATCCAGATGCAAAATGCTTTTATACACAGTATTTGGGCATTGTGTGACGTCATAATGCCCAACGGAAGTTTTCTCAAAGATCTTATGTTTGATGCAAAAAAATAGTAACGTAATGGAAAACCATTGTCTTTGATGCATTAACTATTTTAATTTGGTATTTACATATCGATTTATTAATATAATTAATTATTTTTTTTTATTCGCAAATAATACATTTATTTACCGAAATTTTTAGATATATACATAAAATAGATATTTGAACATTTTCTAAAAAGTACATAGATTAACTCTGTGTTTCGGACTATTGTCTATATTTTATTTATACACTACCTTTCGATCAGTACAATCTCTGATTGAAACGTAGTATATAAATAAAATATAGACAATGGATCTGATCGTAGTATGGAAGTAGAGAGAGAGGGTTTGAAAGTTTGAGACAATGATATAAGACGATCAGAGATTGTACTGATCGAAACGTAGTGTATAAAATACAGACAATGGAAGTCCGAAATACAGAGATTTCGTACATAGAGGGTATTTCTGATAAATACATTTTTTACAGTGTTGTGAACTTTTCAAGAAACTAACTGAACCAATATTTTGATTCATAAAAAAGTTCAAATTTTGGAAAAATAATTCCAATTTACAAAAAAAATATAATCTTGCTGTAAAAAATATGTTTTCTGTTATTTGTTACCCACCTATTCCTATAAACTTGTTTTAACTTTATGCAAAGGAGTTTTGAATAAAGTAGTATTTAATTTTTTAATATATTTTGGCTTCCCAAACTAAAGGACACAACTTCATTTGTTTTATTTCTTCGGTATTTAACGAACAAAAAACAAAAGATAGCGAGCTTTCCTTCAAAAAAGGTAATGATAACCGTAGACCCGGGTTTCGCACTTGTGGTGCTCATCAGTATGGTACTAGGAATTAATCTGGAACCATCTGTAATATTGATGTACCTTCAATTGAAGAAAAGTTAAGAGTATCTTAAGAATATTTTTATTTATGGATGTTGATCCTAAAACGCCTCACTCTTTGTCTAAATTTTCGAGTGTTCGTTCCAATTTTAATTTACCCCGACTGATTTAATTTTTTTAGACGTCAAAAGTATGCGATGGTAAGCAGGACTGCCCCGACAAAACTGATGAGTCTTTCTGCGACCAAAACTTGCCAAACGAACCGGCTACCCCTAGCTGCAGTGTTGGTGAGCTATTTTTAAATAATTTTTCTACTATTATTGTATATTCGAAAGTTTTTGTGTGGCTATTTTTTATTTAAATTTCGCTCAATTACAGCTGTCAAATAACATTATTTTTGGTTATTGCGGGCAACGCCGCGGGTCGAATGCTAGTATAATACGCGAGAAACAAGTAAAACAAATAAACTGAACTGAAAATATTTTTTATAGGGTCATAATTTTTTTGGTCGCTTATAGCCTTTAGTTTTTGTAGTTTTTTTTGTTACTTGGTCAGCAGATAAAACAACCGCCAAACCAAAAAACTTCGTCGTCATAATCGATCACTCCTAAGCCCTGTTTTCGTAGGGTTTAAAAATTTAGACATTGTAACTTGCGAGTAACTTGTAAACCATACAAAATCTTCCTCCTTACACATTATATTACCCCACTAAACTTTCGAATCTTTACTTCGGTGAATATTGCGAAAAATCTAAGCTTTTAAACCGAGAAGGTGATGGAAATCTATTTTTTCTGTTAGGTTTCTTCCCCTGTGACGGCGGCAGTTGTTTCCCCTTGTCAGTTATGTGTGACGGCAAAGTGGACTGTCACGATTTGTTTGACGAAATGAATTGCACCAGCAAGTCCAGAGTATATCAGGTGGGTTATGTTCTACTAATAATAACTTTAAAATTTTTAAATTTAATAAAAAATGCTGCTTTTTCCCTTGCATCCTGTCTATTTTTAACTCCCGAGGCGAATGCAAAGAAAGAGAGTTGTTATAAGTTTGACTCCTATGTTTGTCTGTGCGCATATATAGGGTGGGCCAAAAAATTTGTCACTTTTTGAACGCGCTATAATTTTTGACCCAATCAGCCGATGTTTGAAATTTTTGGCTGTTTTTATAGACAAAAGGTGAAACTTTACTGACGCAACTTATCTAAATTGGTTATAAGGTAAAAAAGTTATACAGATTTTAAGTCAGGAATATTTAGACCAAAAATTGTGATGTATGTCTGGGCCTGGCAATTAGGCCTCTTCATGGGCCCTTTCTGCCATACCCCGTTCCTTACTCCTATGCTCCTTCCGCTGCAACTCTCTCCGGGCATCCCTGTCTTCTTTACGAAGTCAGTATGTCGGCCCATTTGAGCGAGTGCAGCTCTTCTTCCTCTATCGTGGGAAGTCCTCACGTCAGCATCGCTGTCAGCAGTCCAATGTACTTTCGGGTCTTGCCTAAGAGCCATTTAGTTCTGGCTACATTCGGACCATCCACGAACAGCTTGGACTGTCTGCACTATGGACGTCTTCAGCTCATTGTTCGCCCATTTGTTAAGCTCACTCTGTACCTGTTTCCTTGTTATTCCCAGAAGAGGTTCCGATCCAATGTATTGGATTTCGGCCTCTAGTCTGGCAAGTTCGTCTGCTTTCTCGTTCCCTGGTATTCCCTCATGACCTGGGATCCACATCAGTCTTGTCTTGTGCCAGTGTTTGTAGTGCTTCAATGCATTCGTTCACCAGACTACTGACTATTTTGGGTGCACTTAAGGGCAGCCTGGCTCTCGGAGCATATATATATATATATATATATATATATATATATATATATATATATGTCCCTCCTGCCATTCCTGACCTCCGGTACGGTTGCTGCCATGATAATGGCATATACCTCCGCGTAGCGTGTTCTCCAAGTGGATAACTTTTCTGAACTTCTAGGCTTTCTGCGTACACTCCTGCACCTGTTGCCTGCCTGGTTGACAGTTTAGAGCCATCCGTGTAGAAGACTGTCGCCTCTCTGCTTAATTTTGTTCGGAATTCTTCCCTTTGCCACGCATTCCGTTCTGGTATTGGGACTTTGTACTTTTCGAACCTCCATGGTTTGAGCTTGCAATGCAGTCTTAGGAGGGGCAACTCTTTCGTCGCCAGTCTCTCGACCGTCAGATGGCCCACTCTTTCCTCCCTGCCCTTCCATAGTCCCTGGTCCCTTAATCGCAGATGCGTCGCCACCGTTTCCTTCTTTATCCAAGTTGGAAGCGAGGGGAGACCCAAGATGGTTTCCAGGGCGTGGATAGGGGTTGTCCTCATTGCGCCTCAGGGGCGGAGCAAATTGGGGTATTTTTTTTAATCTGTTTATTTTTCCAGTGTTTATATATACGGGGTTATGCATTTACCTCTGCAACATGGCTATTTTATGCATTGAAAAAATATTCGTACATTGATAAACAATAAAACCAATAATATTGTCAGATTTTGCCAATTTTTACTGTTAGGAAATAGTCAGGAAAATTTTAACTAAAAATGAAACATTACACCACTCATGAAAAAATAATGTAGCAGTCCATTGTGCAGCTGCGTTTTCCGACCTCTTAATCCCACGAGCTTTAAATAATTTACAAAATTAGAAAATTACACTGGGTATCTAGAAAGAAACGTTTTTTAAAAATTACAGGGAGAAAAATACAGTAGCATCCCTATGTTGAGGAGGTAAACGCATAATCCGGTATATACAGGATGTTCATTTGAAAACTTTCCACCCAAGATTTACGTATTTAGAGTCTGAGTCGAGGGGGACACCTTTTGGTTATCTTGAAACTTTTGTAGCACGCAAGGGTAAACTTTAACCCTAAATTTTGAATAGGGAAAGTGGGTCGAATGATACCTTGTTTTGAAGGTCTCTTAAATGTCTTTACAAACGTCTAAAAATTTTGAATTCGTTTTCGAGATATTCATTTTCAAAATAAACTCAAATTGTACAGATAAAGGATATTGCCCTTTTTAAATGGAAATTTGTATTGGGTAGAATTGCCTGATTTTTTTTATATGTTGAAGTACTTGTCCTAAGATTTTTATTTCATTGCGCCAACTCTCTACCTCTCCCAGAAGGACCAGAAAAGTGACGTCAAAGTCGTCGATTTGGCACTTTTTAGCAATTTTTGAATTATTGTAGTGACCTTATTTGCAAACCGACCAAAATCTAATTTTCTTTTTTGAATTTGCCATAACTGATTTTTTAAAAATAAAATTTTAAACGTCAAAATTGCACTGCCATCTTGGATCCGCCATATTTAAATTTTTTATTTCTTATCTGATTTAAACGAAACTTTCTCTAAATTATAAAACGTTTCAAGACACCTAACTGTGACAGAAAACTGACAGATGTCAGCCTCCATCTTGCGTCGTCCATATTGAACTTTTCTCCGATTTAAACAAAACTTTTGTTGCACATAAAGCGTTTTCAACAATATCCAATTTTGATCCAAAATTGACATATATGTGTCAGTAGTCATCTTGCGTCGGCCATATTGAACGGTCAATTTCGCGTCCTATTTAAGTAATGTTAGAAAATCTTAAAATGTATAAAAAGTTTTGTTTATCGGGCAATATGGCTCTTGTAAGATGGCAACTGACATATCTCAATTTTGGATAAAAATTGGATATTTTTGAAAACGCTTTATGTGCAACAAAAGTTTAGTTTAAATCAGACAAAAAATAACGAAGTTTTCTGTCACAGTTAGGTCTTGGAAACATTTTATAATTTAGAGAAAGTTTCGTTTAAATCAGATAAGAAATAAAAAAGTTTAATATGGCGGATCCAAGATGGCAGTGCAATTTTCAAAAAAAAAAATTAGATTTTGGTCGATTTGCAAATAAGGTCAGTACAATAATTCAAAAATTGCTCAAAATTGTGATTTCGACAACTTTGACGTCACTTTTCGGGTACTTCTGGGAGGGGTAGAGAGTTGGCGCAATGAAACAAAAATCTTCTTAGGACAATTACTACAACATATAAAAGATCAGGCAATTTTACTGAATACAAATTTCCATTTAAATCCTTTCACTCCTTGTAGGAATGGACCATAGAAGAAGTTTTAAAATGAACACCCTGTATAAATATTACAAATTGACATTTAATAGGTGATGCAAATGGGAGCAGACATTAGATTGTCAAATGACACAGCCCTGACGCTTTATTGGTCTATTGAACACGAAACCAGTAACAATGTCAAGTTGGAATATATGCCATCTATTAGTAAGGTAAGGAAGCGTAAGGAAGTAAATATGTCAAACGTTTGTTTGTTTTTAACTTATAACTAAACTTTCGATTTCAAGTGATAATGGCATAAAATAAAAATGTTTTCCAGGTGGGTTCGAATAAATGGGAAAACAAGTCATGGACCAAAGACATTGAATATCAGTTTACGGGACTGGAACCTTACACCAAGTACAACATGACAGTTTACGTCAGGGAACAGAACTCGGAAGTTGTTTTTCCACCTGCCAAATATTACGTAGCTCTTACACAAGAAGGTAGGTTAGGTTAGGTAAGGTAAAGGGTAGATTAGTATCACATAAAGACAGCTGGTTTCACGTAGACCTTAAATGAATGAATGTAGAAGTGCGGGCGGGACAATTACCATGTGCGTTGCACGCCTACTATCTATGGTTTCACCCTGGAAGCCTGCCTCTTTCGCAAAAGAACATATTTTTCTGGGCTGCAACCTTCTTACGTCGCCTGAGACCAACAGATAGTTCGCAAGGTGCGACTCTCTTGACCTAGCTAGAGCCAGACACTCTCTGAGTCTCCGGCGATTCCCAGCGTCTCTGGGTGCTTGTTGAGACAACAGTGTCCTGTTAGGAGCCCTGTTGCTGATTTCACATCTTTCCTGCCTAGGTGGAGCAAGGACTTCGAGCAGGTGCCCTTCAGTCAGCTCTGTTTCGGTTGTACCGTCCATGCTGACCACGATTTTGACCTGGAGCTTCCTGAGCTCCTTGACCAATTTGTTTACATCAGCGGCGTCCGTAGGCGCCCCTGATGCGTTTGTTGTATGGGTACTTGTGCAGTTTCCTGTCGGACACTTGTGTTGCAGAAGATCTACTGGGTCCTTGAACAGTTCCTTGTTGATCCTTATCTTAAGAGGTTCCACTGGGTATCTCTTCGTTTCCCTGTGTTACCTGCTGGTTGTCGGAGGGTCTATCTGAAGTTTCCTCGCAGACAAGTAAATCGGCTAGAATCACCTCCCCAGCACTTCGGGGAGGGGGCTATATACAACAGGGTGCGCGTTGTTCCCTGAGAAAGGTTTTTATTGTAGTGCCTCATCCACGCGGCCCTGGCGTTTAAGCCAAGGCCCTCACACCCGTCCCCGATCCACCACTCAGAAGTCGAGAGCGAGCCAGAGTTGGGTTCACCTAAGCGCTCCTTATCTCCGGCACACCGACCCCAAAGAGCTACGTTCCAGGGAGGTGCGGTATGACGTCAACAGGATTGACGCACCTGTTGAGAATTACCCAAGTGGGATTCAGAGAAGGGAGCTCTGGGTCCCCTTGCGCTACATTATGATGCCACGTTGCCCGAAGTTCTAATTATTTTGGCAACTAAAGAAGGCTCGTTGTCGTTGTTCTTTATTCTTGCATATCCTCCACCGTGTCTGCAACTGCAACTACGACAGTGTCGTCAGGATATCTTAGGTTGTCAATTTTTATACCGTTTATAGTTAGACCCTTTTCGGAGTTGTGAAGTGCATTCTCTATTACTTTATTACTGTCGATATTAAACACCAGACAATATGCAACCTTAGCGCACCTTATTCGGACCTCTTAGGACAACTTTTATTTGAGCTGTCTGGTTCTTTAGGTCATCATCATCCAGACCAAATTCTTTTAGCGATTCTAGGAGCTCTCATTTTTTCTGGCACCGAAATATCCCTAGACTTTTGAAGTAAGATTTAAATGTAATGTCCCGAACCCTCCACGAAACCCAAACTGTGTGTCGACCATGAAGGATTTGCATTTTTCATAAATTCTTTCATGGATAACCTTTAGAAATATTTTTAGCCTGTAACTCAGTAGTCGTTCGTTGGTATATTTAAAATTAATTTAAATTTATGTAATCATTATCGGCAGTCAAGAAGAGAAATAGTATCTCAGTCTGATGAAAAAACTGTCGAAGAAATATTTTTATATTTAAGAAAGATACATCCAAAAGCTTTATTTTTCTTTTGTTTTGCTTTAGTCACGTGTCAGTTGTTATTTGGTGGAGGCGCGTCCCTCAGGGTTCCCACACTTCCTGGAATACCTAGAATTTTATAAAACCAATTTGTCCTGGAATTCACCTGGAATTTCATAAAAAAGGAAATTTTCTTGGAATATTGTGAAGTGTCCTGGAGTTTGTTTAGCTTTTCTGATAATGATTGATCTTTAGTATAAATGAGACTATAAATAATATTTATGTGAATATTAATCTTGAAGGGTGTTCATTATCAGTTGATGGAAGATTTTATCAGTTTATTTTATAATTTTATTTTGTTAACGCGAATCAATCAGTGTAAAACACAACTTAACCTAATTTTAATGTATTTTGAGAGAAGAAAAGATCAAAATTTTGAAAGAATTTTGAACTTAAGTTTGGAAAAAAATTCATTGCTAAATCTAAAATTAAGACAAAATCCCACCTCGATACTAATCACATTTTTGTAAATGTTTTACGGAAAACTCGAAATAAAATTTTGCCTGCGGCTCTAAATAACATTGATTTTTTTTGTCAACAAAAACATTTAAAACATGAAAAAAATGGGATTTTGAGTATAACTTTCCAGAAATTTTTGTGTTTCTCATTGAAAAAGGACCTTCTTATTTTGGTAACAAATTTAGGATTGGTACTAGACCCGCTTTTGCCCTAGAATTTGTGTAAAATGTCCTGGAATTGTCCTGGAAAAAATTATTGGGATTTCTGTGGGAACCCTGGTTCTTATTAACTTTTTAATGATATTACATTTCCAGTTATTGCGTTCCTCTCTTCATCATGCTTTCTTAAGCATGCATTGTTAGAACCGGAGAATGATAAATGATTAAAAGACAAACAAGATTCACATAGGTTCGGTCGTCCATCTAATCTTTTCTTTGATCTCTGACCAAGACCTAAATTTTTAGGTAAACCATCGCCACCTTGGAATGTAACAGCCAAACAAGTAAACAGCACCCACATCGTATTAAGTTGGAACAAGCCACTAACTCCGAGAGGTCTAATAAGCACTTACGTCATAGTTTCTGGTCCTGTCTCCCAATCGCTTCGAACCAAGGAAGTCCCTAGTAGGAGCAATCCAAGCGTTTTTATGACCGACTTTATGCACGGTGTTACCTATAAGTTTATGGTAAGATTATAAGAAGGGGACCGAAATTTACGCTCTGCAAAGAAAAACAATAGTTTTCAAGATATTTGAATTTAAAATTTAATTTAAATGTTAGGTATTTTTTTTGCGTTTTAAAATTTACTACCAATTTACTACTATGCTAAAAAAAACTGCAAAGAAAGGTCCAAAACAACTGTTTTTCTCACTTTGACGGAAGGCTGCCCTAAGATACCCTTAAGGTGACCTTATTCCTTAAATAAACGTCTAAGAGTTATGCGACACTATGATTTTTGTAGACAGAAATTTTATAATAAAAATAAGGTAATACTTTATAATAAATAAACATAGAAGTTGTTTTTATTTTGTAGTAGAAATGATTCTAAGACAGGCCCTGTAATTATTTTTTGTAATATCGTTTGATATAATCAAGGCTTTTAAGTCATACATCGACATTAAAGGTTAAGTGTCAAAGAGACAGTTATTTATTTATTTATTTATTTATTTATTTATTTATTTATTTATTTATTTGTTTATATATTTATTCACGAGAAACCCCCATGGACAGTAATAGATATAAACATGTAAAATAAATAGTAAAGTTAGGCTTGAAATGACAATGAAATATTGTATTTGTCAGTATCGCAGTATGTCATATTTTGTCAAGGGCTGTATTACCCGAAAGATCTGATTTTTAAGAGGGACTTTTTGAAATTATCGGTTAATTACGGAAACTAAATTTTTAGTTTCTGAACACGATTTTTAAGGTTTTTTTTTAACATATTTTATATAAATCTCACGCCTATTTCAAGATGTCACGGAATTAAGTCAAAATTTTAGCAAAACTAGACTGTGATTGATTCTTTTGGCAAGTAGACGCTAATTATAAACGAAACAAGTCCACTATTCTGGAAAAATATCCATTTTCCATAGAACCCATTTGCCGAGGCCCGAGAAACCAGAATAGAAGTAAATTTTAACTGTAGGGGAAATAAAATCACATAAAAATGTGTTGTTTTATTTGACCCCATCCAACCAATCCCCAACAGTTAAACTCTAATTGGGTCACAAACCAACCAAGTGAATTTTTTTTTTAATGTTTTCTTTTTGTAAAATGTAAAAGGGTAGTCGTGTTTTGTATTTACATTTTTTACATTTTTAAGCTAAAATTTTAGTCACATTTTATATTATAGGTTTCTTTCAAAAATTTCAATTTTTAAAATAAAAGACTACTTTTTAAAGTTTTCACAATTTTCCGCGCCATAATTTTTCAGAAAAAAATTAAAGCAAGTTTTACGCACTTGTGCTTAACCAACATATTTTATTAGCTATTGCGCATACTCAATTTAACGTAAAATTGCTTTCTGACAGGACCGACGTCAATAAAGAACCGATATTGCAGGTTAAAACGTTCGTTTGCTTATTTTTAAGCGGTATTGCATAAAATTCTACGTTCTTTAGGCTTTTCAAAAAGTCTCTACTATTAAATTTACTCACAAATATTACATTACAAAAACCTCTGTTGTTAGGATCATTGTTGGTATTTAGTAGAAAAAAAAATTATATAATTTTAGATTCGAGCCCTGAACGGTCTTTACGAAAGCAACTTTTCGGAACCAGTTCTACTCACTTTTGACGGAAATACGAATTTGAACGCTGTCGAAAACCTAAGATCTTCCACTAATAACAATAACATTACTCTTACTTGGACTTACAAAGGTAGGATATAATTTTTATTTATTGATATAAATATATAGATACTTTCGTTCAGAACAAACTGATTAAAATCACATCCACACATTGTTCTTTCGATTTCGATCACTTCCCCCACCATTCCCACCAACTGATTGCAATCACTTGACTCATAGTCACAATTGATGGAAATATTTTTGTGCGCACTTTGGTCAGATCAGTTAACCTGACCTCAATTAAAGTAAACAAAAATTGTTCTGGATTTTTGTATTGCTTAAAACTTCCAAAAATGAATAATACAGTACAAGTTAATATGTTTGATCCAAAAGCCCAGCGGTTTAACGTTGTGACACAAGTTAGTAAGAAAAAAAATACAGGAAGTAAAAAATTTGACAAAAATTTGTTTTATTTTACATTTTTAAAGGGTTTCCCATATTACTAGAGAAACACAAAAATTCTCAAATTTCGGAAATCCAAAAAAATCTAATCGAAATGCGTTTTTTTTTCAGAATTAGCTGTGAAATTATTATTCTTTCATTGTGATTGAAGTTAGCAAACTGATCTGAAAATAAACATCACTTTCACTTCCTATAATCAGTTCAATCAGAAAAACAGAAAGGATTATTTTTGTTTCTGTCAGTGACCTTAGCTCAGGAAATGTCGAAGTGACGTTCAAAACGGGTCATGTGATATCCATACTTTTTGTAGTCAAATACCGAGGGGCGTCTCAGTAGGTCCACAAGTGAACTGCGATTTTCGAAATCACGCAATTTCCTACGATTTCCAGGAAATCACGGAATTTCTTGCGATTTTCCTGGGATTTCCGGAAATCCATTGCGATTTCCGCGATTTTCTGAAATCACATGAGATTTCTTACTAAGACTTTAACTTTTTTTTAAGTTTTTACCGAGATTTTTACTAAATATATCTTACTTTTCTAATTAACCCCTATTCGCACCGACTTTTTTTTGTGCCCTTAAACCAAAACTCTTTAACAATGGGTGAGAAAAGGGGTAGTTTTTGTCCTTGTTGCTCCCGCTGTTAAAACGAGTTTTAGGTAAAGGAGAATTAAGTCGCTGGGAATCGCGGTCCACTAAACAAAAGTAAAATGCAGGAATCGTTATTTATAGAAACAAACTTTGCCATTGATCCTATAACGGATGGACAACCAAACCAACCCACCACTCCTTTAAATTTAGCATAAAAAAATGTCTTTTCTACTCCCTTTCTTATTATAAGCTCGCATGCAAACACCTGTCAGGCAGAGAACAGATTTTCGCCTTATCAATCTCTACGTTTTACGGTTTCTCCGTTTTACAAAACACAATTTTGCCTAAGTTTACTTCTATAAATAACAATTCCTGCATTTTACTTTTCTTTATTTTATGGGACCCCAAAAATAAACTAAAAAAGTGGAATCGCCATGCCAGCTTTTAACACGGATCGAATTGATAAATCGGAATTCTTTGTCATTTGCGTAAGTCGCACACATTTGCTCGAAGCCTCACCGCGGATCGAATTGTACCTCTGAACTTTACCCGACAATTTGAATGGATTATAATAATGTGCGACGACCAATGACATTACAGAACGACACAGCGCTGGAAATTAAATAGGGAATTCTAAATGAAGAGTTGCTACTTGTATAAGTTTTTTTAGCAGCAACTCCATAAAAAATACTTGCGTAAATAATTAATTTCTTGGAAATACTTGCGATTTCCAGAGCAATTTCACGATTTCTTTAGGGATTCGCGATTTCTGGTGGGATTTTCGGAAGGATTTCTCAGCAAGTAAACTGCGATTTTCGAAGTAAGACGCCCCTCGTCAAATACACATCAGAAATGGATGAACTTTGAATTCAAGGCACATTTTGTAAAAACTAAGATACGACTCGGAGCACATTTTTGATTTTTGGCCGAATAAACTAAAATTTCTTTCTAAGGCCACCGATTCAAATGTTTGAATATTTCGAATTGGTTGCCTTATCTAGAAATTTTAGCTTATTCGTCAAAAAATCAAAAATGCACTCCGAGACGTATCTTAGTTTTTACAAAAGGTTCCTTCCATTCAAAGTTCATGCAATTATGATGTTTATTTGACTTTAAAAAGTGACGTGACCCGTTTTGAACGTCTTTTCTGCTTTTCAGTAAAGTGTCGTAGTACTAACACCATACCATTGTGTGAGATTTTTAAGTCATGATATCCGTATATGACCTGGACCTCTTCTGCCTTCAATTTTGCGTTCTATTATCAATTTTAAAAGTTTATATTTGTCATTTCTCAAAATATGGCCAAAATATTCAAGTTTTCGTTTTTTGATGGTAAATAAAACTTCAAGCTCTTTATTTATTCTAAGGAGAACATCCACATTAGTTACTCGGTCTATCCAAGATATTCTTAGTATTCTACGATAACACCACATCTCTCTCATGCCATAATATAAGAAGCTAAAAACATAACACTGAAACACACGAATTCGGAGAGTGGTATTAAGATATTTTAAAATTTACTTCGACATTTCTTGAGCTAGGGTCACTGACAGAAAAAAAAAATATCTACTCTTAAGTAAGTTTTATTATGATTATTTTGTTTTGATCAAACTATTGGGAAAAAATGCAGGTGTTCAGCCAGTTTTTTGCACGGATTTTGCTGATTTTATTTGCTTGGGGTCCTTAATTACTAACCACAAACATGACAATTGGGTTGTTAACCAAGAATTGGTGTCCATTAAATTTGGTACATACCATTTTTTTTTTATACCGGGTGATGCGTTAGCCCATACCAACATACTGATTAACATTTTATTTTTACCCTGTAGGTATATTATTTTATTAATATGGTGACATATTTAATGTTTTCTTTTGGATGTCAGATTTTTTGCTGATGTTATTAAGGGGCCTAAATTGTAAAAACCCAGATAGGGGCCCTAAACTGTTGTGTAGGCAAACGAATCATCCGGTATTTCCTCTTATTCCTGGTAAAAACAATAGGTTATTATAATCATTTAAGAAAATAAATTGACTAAAAGTGGTCAAAATTTGTATGCCTATTTTGAGCCTCCTATAAGCCACATAAAGAATTTTATGTTTCCAAAGTTTTTTGATGCGCTGCTGTCTAGGTAATTCCAGGACAAATTGAAATTTATTTGCAATTATGATATTTTTTAAAAAACTGAGAAGTAAAACTCTATAAATTTAGCATCACCAGAAAAATTATTTTTTAACTTTGACCCTAGCAATATGGTAACCTAATTGACGGTAACATATTAGTCACTTTTTTTTTTTATTTTTAGTTATCTTTTCTCAGCATACATGGATATTAATATAAAACTCTTAAAATTATTTCAGTAATATACTTGACATTTGGTTTGGTGTTTGGCCTAAAATCTTGTTTATTGATATAAAAAAAAATACCTTTAAATTTGCAAAATAAAAAAATTTAAGCCTCGCGCATTCACGGCCAATGTTATCAAGAAGTTTTGCCATACTATTTATTTTAAAATAATAGAGGCTTGATCATTTTATTGGGAAACATTCTAACACAGAAAAAAAATATGTTTTTTTTCTTTAATTTGACGGTAAAAAAGATTGAAACACAATTATTTCAAGTTATCCTGGAATCGACCCTTTACATTCTACTTTTTTTGTAACAAACAACCATTTGTTGTTACCCAATTTCACTAATTTTCCCTTAAATTTTTACAGGCGACTTTGACAACTTTAAAATCGAAATCCTTTCGCCCAGAGAGTACCCAGTGTTGCCACCATACACTAGCAAAACTACCAACGCTACTATCATGTTGGCACCGGGTGTAATTTACTACTTTACCGTAAGTATATTCTCCGCGTTAACTATCGATAATTTCATTGCCACCAGTAAGATTTGAAATTGACTGATCTTTTGGTAAAATATTGACCAGAGTTTGGATTAAAATTGTTTTTAATTAAAAATATGCCCAGATAATTCGAAAACTACTTTTGTTTATTACAAATTTTTATTTATTAATTTATTAAACCAACAAACTTCAGTTTATTAAATGTTTCTCCTATAATTTTTTCGCATCATAATAACAGTAATTATTGAGGATAAAAATAATTTTAAAAAATGGTGTCAATAGTTTAAAGAAAATATTTTTTTTTTAATAGTAATTTTAAAAAACGCTTAATAATAAACGGTCTTTAAGAGAGGTCCGCATAGGTATACATAACAAAATTATATCCTGGAATTTTTCTAAGTATTATTTTTTTTCCGTTAATAAAAATATCTCTTTTTACCCATTGCAGAAATTTTTGTAAATGCTTCTATTTCCTTAACCTGCCGGTTTAAAAAAAAACTGACTAGAACATTTTTCGATCGTATTGCAATGAGACGGATTTTTTAATTTATGTTTAGTTCTGTTTTATTTTCGGACACAGTGTTCCAAGCTGAAGTAGCGGCAATACATCACTATACCGAAGAAATATAAAGAGTAGAGGAAAACTCTCATTCGGTAGTTATATATTTAGAAGCAGTGCAAGTGAAGTCCAAACTGGTTTGGGACTGCAGAACAGCTCTAAATAGGCTGGCAAGCACCAAAAGGATGACACTAGCCGATGAATTGGCCAGACCAGGCTCGGCACCCTTAGTGGGATCGCTAAGGCCAGAGCCAAACCAATCTATTAAACAGTGTCTCACCAAAGAGACGAAAGGTCTGAGGGAGCAAAACAGTTCATTAAAAAACGTTCACCAAAGCTGACTGCAGAACTTCTTAATAAAGAAAGGAAGCTTGTTAGACAAATAGTGGGGTTGCAGGTCACTGCAAACTCAATAAACACTTGTAGAGGAAGAAACATCATTACATGTCCCATGTCAATGTGCAGGCCTAGTTAGAACCAGGGCCTTACTGGGGGACCTAGAATGTCGGCGGCCACTGGCAAAGATTCTGGGTTTCATGACAAGGACGGGGCTGCAACTTGTTTTGTAGTTCTAGCAAAGCAGGGAAGAAGAAAGGGGATCCACAATAGATCTGAGAAGGTCGAGGTGAACAGGTGTCTACAGCACCCCATTCTAATCTAATCTAATCTTTATTTTCAAAATAAAAGGAACTAGTTTAACGTAGGGTAGTTTTATTTTATAGTATTCCTCGGTTTACAAATTTTCTAATGCAGTGAAAGCTAAAAGAACCAGAAAAAATCTATGTTAGACATAAAACTTCAAAATCACTTTTATGATAACAATAATGAGTAAAGCTAAACTAAACAATTTGCAGCACCAAAAGTATTTAAAAATGGTTCAGTGTTCCTAATAATATACACCCTGTTTATAATTAGAATTATATAATAGCGTAATAAAATAAACAAAATTTTATAAAACATTTTTAAATTATGTCTCTAAAAATAAGTTTATAATTTTACAAAAAAAACAGCCTAACCCTTTACTAATTCAATTGAAAAATAGTTCTAAAACAAAATAGGTACATACCTAAAAGACCAGGCCTTCACTATTTTGGAAAGTATATTCCAAAAGGGAATTTAGCCCTTACGTTCCATTTAGTTCACTTTATTAGCTAGCAATTTCTTAGGTGCTGTCGATACAACGTTTTCTATGGGAAAGATATGTATTTTCTGAGCCAGATTTAACGTAATAAATAAAAAAAAAACTGCTGCGATAAAATGAATACTTTTGACCAGTTTTGGGTGTAAATTTTACCGAATATACAATCTAACGTACCGGGTGCAAGCATTCCATTACATCTCATTACAGTATTATATTGAAAAATCATTTGATACTATTAACTTTATCAAATTTTGGAATTTTTTTTTCACTTCTTGAACTTTGGAAACAAAGGAGTTCAGATCATCATTATCGCTCGCTATAATCTTTACCTTCACACCTTTTACACCCTGTATATTTAATATTTATATAATAATTTATACCAGTTCAGTTAGTTAGAACCTTAGTTTATATCTATTAATTTTTTCTGTTTTTTTTTTCATAAACACAGGTATACGCAGTGAAAAGAGGTCTTCAAGGCCCCCCAAAATCGATACCCGCCGGCACCCATGGCAACACTCTGCCGATCGTCAAACTGATCCAGGCTATAACTGTCAAAGACGTCGGCACAACTGTCAAATTGTCCTGGGATAGGCCGGAGAAGAACGCCAAAATAAACTGGGTGTACGGTATTTACTATGGCGTTAACCAAGATCAGCTTTTTAAGAGTAAGTAAATTAAAATGGTATATTTTTCCCCGTCACATTTGGTTACCCAATGAGCCTTTTTGTCTATATAGAAGTTACAGCAAATAATCACCAAAAGTTATATTATTTAGTGTTGGTTATAATTTTATAACTCTAATATATCTCTTAAATGAGTAAAAAAAGACTTGAAAAACAACTGACCAACACAGGCTTATAAAAAATTTATGGTACATAGTAATGGATAGAAAAACAACATATAGATTTTATAAAACTTCCTTATGAACGCCAGGATCGGGGCAAGTACCCAGTATGTAAGGCCGGAACCACTCCTAGGAACAACCACGAGGAAATTGCAAAGTCGACTCAATAAATGGGCCAACGATGCCATGGCGACCGCTTGGAGAGGAGGAACAGGATGCAGACAGACCAGGGACTTCGTGAAGGGCCCGGATGTAGCCAGATAAAAATGGCTTCTGGGGAGATCACGAAGGGACGCTGGTCTCCTGACAGGAATCATAATACGTCACAACCGACTAAGGAAGCACATGACCCGGATCGCGGTGGAAAATGACTCGAACTGCCGGGCCTGCGGGCAGGCAGAAGAGACATCTCGACATGTTATAGCGAACTGCGAGGCATACCAGCAGACGAGATACCAGGTATTCGGTTTCCCGACCCTGGATGAGGAGGACCTGTACACGCTCAAATGGGATAAAATACTGGACTTTGCGAAAAAGAACAGTAAAACCAGAAGAGCAGACTCCCAGACCAGTGGTGCAGGCGGCGGATTAGAGGCAGGCTCGGGGTAAGGCAGAAAGGGCCCAGGGAGGCCTACTTGCCAGGCTTCGCGCCGCCCCTTCTCTACTACTACTTAAGTCTAGATATTATTATAAAAAGGTTTTACAACTGTTCTAACAACACTACATAACAAATTAAATGTCTTTATCGATTTAGAAATATAAAATTTCCATCTTTCTTCCCTTTGCTTGTTATGTATTATTCTTTTTCTTTTTAAATCTTCTAAAATAAATTAAAATGGAAGTGAGATAAGTTGAAGCAGGAATATGAATATTTATATACTATAGGTTAAATAAAAGCTGTTTTCTCAGTCATCCTACTCTGATAATCAGCTGCGGTTCGGTGTGTACTGTATAGTTTTCGAATATACTCACAAAATACTTTTTTTTTCACATACGTTTTTTGCTTTCTGGGAGAAATATTGAATTTTGTATTTTGTTCTTAACCCTAAGCAAGGAATATTTCGATTAAAACACATGTTGAAACCCCATAAATAACGTTTTTATTTTGGTCAAAAACCTATTGTTCGAATCCAAAATGGCGAAAATTTACGACAATTCTATAAAAAAAAACAATACAATTATACCACTGTTTACCCCGTTCAACACTATTTTATCAACGTTTTAAAACATGATGCTAGTTGAAACAAAAGTCTGCAGATGGCGCAGTGTTGAACACTGAAGGTCGGTTTCTGCGAGCTTAACAGAGTTACCATTGTTCTCTTTTCCCAAATGTATGCGTTTGAGAGAGATCCAGCATACGACCCATACCAGGAAAAATACCCGCCTGCACACCCTTTAACCCCGCATAACTGTCTCTCTTTGCGGTTTGCTACGGTCTTGCGTACTTGACTGAATCACGTCTGGACTGTATCCATACCCTACAAGGGACTTTTTGTCTCCACCCCCCCCCCCCTACTCCGCTCACCAGACCGGTCAGATGAGCACTCCCTAGGAAGGCAGTTTTCTTTCAGATTTAATTTAAACCTAAACCTTTGTCGGGGCTAGGGATCTTTAACGTGCTTCACACCACACGCGGGACCGTCCTCTTAACGTCCTCTTCGAGGGACGGTATGGAATCGAATTAGCCTGCCTTCTAGCTAACACGGTCTACTCCGCTTCATACTGCGTTTTAGCTTAATCTTACAAAATTCTGTAATTTTATAAGAAAAATTCCAAGTAGACTATCTGCAAGACCCGGGGCTTGAACTCGGCATCTCCTGCTTGAAAGTCGCGGACTGAACCCCGACACCAAGCAGGCAGGTCCGCATAACTGTCAGAGGTAACTATCTCAAGAAGATAGTTAGATTGCGGGGTCGAAGGGTGTACAGGCGGGTATTTCCCTGGTATGCTCAGACGAATGCATTTAGAAAAAGAGGACAATAGTAACTATGTTAAACTCGCAGAAACGGACCTTGAGGCTGCGTTCCGTCGCGTCGTAACGTGATGTGTTCACAATTGCCGCCGACCAGCCGTGCGCACTATATGCACTCGAAGTTTGACGGTGCGTTTTTGCGAATTTAACACGGCCACTATATTGTTCTCTTTTTCTAAAACCCGGTTCCCATCTATGGGTTTCTTATGCGTGGGCCCCCCCGAATCAAAACACGCATCGCGTAGTCTAAGCGAGATTTGCCTATACAAGTTCATGTCGGTCCACGTGATGAGTTTTTTGAGTCAGGTTGGCCGCGCATGGGAAACGCTGGTCGTAATCGGGTGTAAAATGCATTCGATCCCCCTCCCCCAGATTTTTTTTAGATTCATGTAATTAAACCCAGATAATGATGGTATGGTATCTCGCAAAAAAACGTCTTTTGATGTCGAAAAAACGAGCCTTTTGATGTCACAAAATTAACCTTACTCCGTGGGTATACGGAAAAATCTTATTTGTTTTGTTATTATAATTGCCAAAATAAATTAAATTTTTTGTTGTTGTAAAAACAGTGGTATTATAATAACTATATAAAGAAATTAATAAAAACATCATAGAAAGAAACCTTATGGGCAAAAAAGGTTTATGAATGAGTTCATAAGAATATTACAGGCACCAATTTATATAGTTATTGTGTGTGATTTCCCAAGTTTTTATAAGTGCCTCTCGAAATATTTTCAATCTTATCTTATATAAATTTGTTGTTGGTTAATTAAGTTTTTATAAGTGGGTTAACAGAAAGATTTGAAACACCAATTTATATAAATTTTGTCACTGATGACTTATATTTTTATATTTATATAACATTTGTTACTGACTTTAATAAAAGTCCGTGGAAATATTGTTAACGCTAGTTTTATGTTACCTTAGATCCTTTAATAAAACAAATATACAAACTCAATTCCTGTAGGAAACCTCTAAATATTAATTAATTAACCCTCTTTATAATAATTATATAAATTTTTGTCACCAGAGGTTTCTGAAAATGCTCATTGGGTAATTCGTAAACGTTTTATCACACATATTTGTGTTTTAACTCTCTACATATTATGTTTCGCTAACTAGATTAGCATCTTCAGGCGAAGATTAAAACCTATACAAATATAAAGAAAAAACCTGTTATGGTGAAAACACTATATGCATTGCAAACACATTTTAAAGTCAGAAAAAAGTTATGTGAATCCTATATTATTTCTAAAGTGTCATGCTATCTTATCATCATCAGAATAACTTGTCGATTTATCTTGAATCTTCGTATATACGATCACATTTCAAGAATTAAACGATCTATCCTGGAAACAAATAAGTTGTTTCAAAAACCTCAGTTCCATCATATCTGATGAAAACTATTGTTCAGAAGTGTGTCCCATTAATAACGAACACCCTTGCTATCCCTAGGCACGGAACCAAATTATTTGAACGCTGTTTTACATTCAATGTAGTTCAGCTTTACTTAAATTAAATTTAATTTTGGCTTTTCGTAAAAGCATTAAAAATATTTACTTTGATAGACAATCACAGGCATTTAGGTAATTTAGGTAATTTTTTCAAAACTTGTATGTAGTATGTTATATGTAATTTTTTAATCAACAACGGGTTAATGTTGAGTAGCTGATTTCAAATTAGCTAGACTACGCCCTTTGAGAATTAGGCTAATTTTCCCTATACTGTTCATAAATAAATTCCTAGTACTCTCTTCATAGAAGTGTAAAAGCTGCATTCTCAAATTCTTTTAAAATATTTTCATCATACCTTTTCATCATTTTTTTTGATGACACTTGATCAAGTCTTATTAAACTATTGAATTGAATTTTTAAATTTATTTTAGGAGCCCTGAACAGAACAACAAATTTGACAGCTACCATAACGAACTTGGACGCCTGTGAAACCTACATGTTTGCCGTTGGTATAGTGGGACCATATGGGTATGGGCCACTGTCAGATAATATACAGGTTGGTTTCTAAACAACCCTTTGCTAGTTCTATTTGGGTATAGAACAAAGAAATTAAAATAAACTAGAAACCGCATAAAAATCCTAAGGCAAATCACAGATGTGTGTTGGAATTCCAAGAAATGGCTATGCATCTGCGATTCGGCAGGGTTGCCGAGTTTCCATAATTATTCCGAATTTTATTTCCTATAATTAGGTAATAGAGACATAAGGCTATTTGTAACTCATCGCGGTATACGTATCCGCATAGAAGCGAGCTAGCGAGAACCAAGTACATTGATTGGTCAGAAACTTGTAGCACGTTCGAAAAGAGCAGATATATGCTAATTTAAGGTGTTTGTGAACGCAATAGGTGCTGAAATACGATACGTGTGCCGTAACGATACGTGATACCTAACGCATCTCAACACCTATCGCATTCAAGAACACCTTATATCTGCTCTTTTCGAACGTGGTACAAGTTTCTGACCAATTAATGTGCTTGGTTCTCGCTAGATGCGGATACGTATACCGCGATGAGTTACAAATAGCTTTATGTCTAATATTGCAATAGGTAGCAGATATAGTACCGAATAAGTTCCGTTTAAAAATGCATGAGGAAGTTTATTTAATATAATATTTTGATTTACCTTCTTCTACAAAAAGTTCTTGACCTGTTTGCTTTGATCCTGGTATGTGTTGGTTGGTGGTTTTTATATTTTGGTTCAGACCGCGGCACTTCACTGTTGCTATTTTCTTAGTTTTGGTTACTAATTTGAAAAAATTGCCTTTAATACTTTTTTGAGTTTTTCGCCACTAAGTTAAAGGACACGGCGTAAATTCGTAAAGAAAAAATTTTGTTTCTTTGTGAGTGATTTTTAAATTTAAAAAAATAATGCCTACACACTCGCAAATCCTAACTAGAATCTAAGTACTTATCTGACGTTTCGGCAAAAACTCTACAGCTAGAACAAGAGTTCAAGGTATAAATTATGATGGATGGGCAACCCTCGCCATTTTTTGATAATATGTATATTTTCTCGTCCTGAATAAAAATGAATTTTTAGAGTGGTGTGCCGAACCCTTATCCATGAATGAGGTCCGGCACACTAGTTGATTTTTGGTCTGAGGGTACTACTACATCATATATGTGAAAATTTTGGGGGTTACCCTATCCATCACGTGATCCCTAAAATTGCCCACCTTTGGATTGGTGTGCCGAGTCCTTATCCACAATTTTAAGGTACAGGATTGTACATCTCGTATTCAGGACGAGAAAATGCACATCTTATCAAAAAATGGCGAGGGTTACCTATCCATCATAATTTGTACTGCGAACGCTTGTACTATGCCGTTATCAAAGGAATTATTATTTCAAAAACTTTTTTAGATGTTTAAAAATATCTGTCTGGTGTCATACAACTGACTGACTTTGACTGATAAAATATTTCAAAAAATTACCACTTGGGTAGAATTGCCATATTTTTTTATATGTTTGAGTACTCGTTCTAAAAAGATTTTTGTTTCATTCTCCCAACTCTCTACCCCTCCCAGAAGTACTCGAAAAGTAACGACAAAGTTGTCGATTTCGCATTTTTAACAATTTTTGAATTATTGCACTGACCTTATTTGCAATCCGACCAAAATCTAATTTTCTTTTTTGAATTTGCCATAACTGCCTTTTTAAAAATAAAATTTTAAACGTCAAAATTGCACTGCCATCTTGGACCTGCTATATTAAACTTTTTTATTTCTTATCTGATTTAAACGAAACTTTCTCTAAATTATAAAACGTTTCCAAGACACCTAACTGTGACAGAAAACTGACAGATGTCAGTCTCTATCTTGCGTCGGCCATATTGAACTTGAATTTCTGTCCGATTTAAACAAAACTTTCGTTGCACATAAAGCGTTTTCCACAGTATCCAATTTTGATCCAAAATTGACATATGTCAGTAGCCATCTTACAAAGGCCATATTGAACTTAATAATAATAATAAATGCATTTATTTCAGAGATCATACATACATTTTAACATAACTTTTTAAACATTTTAAGGTTTTCTAATATTACTTAAATAGGACGCAAAATTGACATATGTCAGTAGCCATTTTGTCCGATTTAAGCCAAACATTCGTGCACATAAAGCGTTTTTAACAATATATTATTTTGTCAGTAGCCATCTTGCGTCGGCAATAATGAACTTCATTGGTTTTTGTTTGATTTAAACCAATTTTTCTCTAAATGATGGAGCGTTTCCAAGACACATAACTGTTTGGTTTAATTCGGTCAAAAAACAACGAAGTTCAATATGGCCGACGCAAGATGGCTACTGACATATGTCAATTTTGGATCAAAATTGAATATTGTTGAAAACGCTTTATGTGCAACAAAAGTTTTGTTTAAATCGGACAAAAAATAACGAAGTTCAATATAGCCGACATCTATCAGTTTTTTTGTCTCAGTTAAGTGTCTTGGAAATGTTTCATAATTTAGAGAAATCAGATAAGAAATAAAAAAGTTCAATATGGCGGATCCAAGATGACAGTGCAATTTTGACATTTAAAATTTTATTTTAAAAAAGACAGTTATAGCAAATTCAAAAAAGAAACATAGATTCTGGTCGGTTTGCAAATAAGGTCAGTAAAATAATTCAAAAATTGCTCAAAAGTGCGATTTAGACAACTTTGACGTCACTTTTCGGGTACTTCTGGGAGGGGTAGAGAGTTGGCGCAATGAAACAAAAATCTTCTTAGGACGTGTACTACAACATATAAAATCAGGCAATTCTACCGAATATAAATTTCCATTTAAAAAGGGCGATATCATTTAAGAAAGATATTCCTTCGAGTTTTTTCAATTTCCTTTCCAACTTAATGGCGAAAACCCCAAAAAAGGTGATGTATTTACAATACTTCGCAACGCACTTTTAAACTGACAGTTGACATGGTCTGTCATGTTTATTTTGTTTTCTATGCGTTAAATAAAGCACATGAAAATGCCTCTGGTTTAAAGTGTTCCTGCTTGAAAACCACAGTGTACAAAAAATCCCAAACCTGATTTTTAACAAGAGATACCTACCGTAAAATATTTGTTTCATTTCACAAACCTGTTTCATTAGCCAACTTTGACAAGTGACGCCAAGGCTTATAACAGAGTGAATTATTTTTTCGATATAGATTTTAAAAAGATAAAATATTTGAAAACTTAATGACAAATCGAAAAATACAGGTGTAAAAAAATAAAAGTTACTACTACGTCATAAAGGCTTAAAAAACTGGTAGGAAGTCATTGCATTTGTAAGATATTGCCTTAGAAAGTTACAGTATGCCTATTTCTTTCATTTTTGCTACTATGTATATTTTTTGTCTTATGACTTTTTAGATAACGTGCTTTAATTTGTTTTTTTTTTAGGTTACTACATCTTCGAATCCCAAAGCTCCGCCCAAAAAAGTATCACTCCTGGCCGATGAAAGTGATCCTCTAAAAATGACCATAACTTGGCAACCTAGCTGCCAGAGTATGAAAATCGACAGCTATGTGGTAAGGTTTTGGTTTTGCTCAAAATAAAGTTGACTCCCTAAGTTATGTGCTAAATATGACTCGATACGACTTACAGTATTTAAAACTTTTCAGTTTCTTTGAACTTTTTGTCTTTTTTTAAATGATAAAGCTAAACAATCATTTTCAGTTTTTTAGTGCCTTTTATAAAGCCTTATATAAAATCAAAAATATTCAAATATCAAAATTAAAAAAAATAACAATTTTACTAGACAAAATAATCAACTTCAACCAATACAATTTAACAGTAATACTAGGAAAAAATCTTCATTATATTGTTTTGCTCCAAATCCTCTACTCTCGCGATTTTGGAGGAGCAGAAAGTTCGATCTGTTTCAAATCCGGAGTAACAGATTCGGAAAAGCGAACACGCTACTCGGAGCAGGAGTACATAATCGAACATCCAAATCATTTACGGATCGATCTTGGAGTATGCTTGAGTGGTTTTAGAGCAATAAACGAAAGTGCTATAAGTAATTGTTGAGGGCTAGATTCTGTGAGAGAAACCAATTGTGAAAAATTGTATCAGATAACAAATTTTTTTTTCTCATTCCCTGATGATCCTGTCCTTGTAATTTTTGACATTTTGACACCTATTCATTGAAAAATAAATAATAACTTAATATCGTATTATTTTTTTTTAAAACAACTTTCGTATCATAGTGTAATAATAACTGGCAATGTTACCTTGCTCTAAAAGATTAGCCTGTAGCCATTTTTTCAATGTGTTTCAGAATTTTCTCCAATTCTTAACAGTTTGCGAAAAAATCCAGGTGAACCCTTTTAAATGGCCAACCATGTATGTAGATTTTGTAGAAAAAATAGTAGTGTATGACCAAGGCTAGAGAAATTCATTTATCTGTAGTTGTCAGAAAAATAGCTATTTTTATTAGCTTATCTCTTTCATTATTTTTTTCTAAACCAAGAACCTTACGGTTTTCCCTATATTTTATTAGGAGGTCTTTTTTATCAATTTCTTCTAAGCAAAAACCCTTTTGACAGATAATTTTTTTGTTTTCTTTAGGTGATAATAAGAGAAACTTCCACCAAAACATTGAACAAAATTGGAGTGAGCTCCCCAAGTTACCCAAAAACATTGTCCCACACGGTCACCATTAAGCAAGGTGGTATTTATTCGGTCCAAGTAAAAACTGACATCGTCGGAGCCTTACCTAGTAAACCAGTAAGTCAAGCACTTCGCATTCGTTTTCTAATAGCCCATTTTCAGGCTTAATTGCTTTGCATTTAAGTTTGAATACAAAATTGTTAAGTAACTGACACAAAATATAATCTAGACATATGTTTTTTCATTGTAAAACCATGGCCTTTTGGAGGATTTTTTAGTAAGAATTTGACACTAACCTGTTATTTTAATGTAAGAATAGCCCATGTAAGTTTTTACTCAATAATCTGCTAAAAAATGCCACAATAAAAGACAGGGTAAAATAATCCATTTTCGATTTTAACTTAAAGGAGCATCAGTTCACCAAAATGACAATTTTTTACGATAAATTGTGATATTAGTTTTTTTTACGATGCCTCACTAATCAGATCATAAGTAAACTCCTGGCGAAAAAAAAGTAGGACACGGAATTGAAATTGGGTAAATATAACACCCTATATTAATGAAAATTTACATTGTTAGTTATTATTAACCTCTCGTTATTTACCTTGATACATTTGACACTTGTTTGTTATAATAGTAAATAAATCAAAGGAGATCTATAGTCTAATTTTTTTATGAGCGTACTGACGTCATTTTTTTGGATCTCTATTTAATACATTGTTTTAGACAGCGACAATAAAAGACATGTCGTTGATTGTTTCAACTATTACTTCAAATTGACAACAACAAATTATTTGACATGAGAACTGTTGACAACAAAGAAATACGTTTTCAGAGGCTAAAATGACGTCAGTCCGCTCATCAAGAAATTGGACTATAATAGAGTTGCAAAATTCAACTTATAACTTGAGTTATGAAAAATAATTGGTCTATAAGAAGAGCGGCGAACCATTTTGGAGTTAATAAAAATACATTACCACGCTGGGCAAAGCGCTGTAACAAAAACAATACCACAGAGAAAAAACAAGAATACAATAAATGGCGATTAAAAAACTGAACTTTTTGCAAATAAATAAAAACAATAGTTTTTTAATACTTAATGGGCTCGGCGTTCTTGTCTAAAACAAGCTGCAGACGAGTCGGCATCGAAAAACTTAAATTTTTAAATTATTGACTCCTGAGATGATATCTACGGCTCTTTCAATGGCTTAATTCAACTCGTCTGAATTTCTGGGGAACCAATTTCGCTGATAAATTATCTTCACAATCCGTCCCCAAACATTTTTCATGGGATTTAAATCCGGGCTGTTGGATGGCCAAAGTAGAGTTTCAATATTGTTCTCTCGAAACCAATTGTTCACTACATTCGCATAGATGAACTCATTATTTTCATGCAAGGCCGAAACAGATGGATACATAATATTACGAAGAATTTCGATGTATCATTCACTGGTAAATCTACCTTCTATTCTCCAGCAAACACCCATACCTCTCGCACTAAACCATCCCCACATGTTGACGGAAAAATGTCCTGCTCTCTTGATGTTGTGTCTGTATTCTGGATCATACCTTGAATTTGGTGGAAGATAAACCAAAATTCTCCGACTATCTGACGATGACTGGAAAATTTTTTCGTCCGTAGACTACTTTCTCCCAAAAATCATTCCCTTCTAAAAGATGATTGGGCGCAAAAATTACTCGAGCCTGTTTCTACTCTTCCGTTAAAAGAGGATTTTTTGCAGCAACTTTACAAGATAGATTTGAATTTTGTATCCTACTACAAGCAGTTCGCCGGGACCCTGGAAACATGCTTGTAGCGGCAGCATGGGAGCATGTGGTAAAAGGATTCTGCCTTAAATGATCAAGGATTCGTCCGTCTTGCTTTCGTATTGTTTTCGGTCCAGCGCTTGGTCCAGCATAGTGCTGTATTTTTATTAACTCCAAATGGTTCGCCGCTCTTCTTATAGACCAGTTATCTTCCGTAAGTCGAGTTATAATGTGAATTTTGGTAAATTTTTATTTAGTTTGAAGTATACTGCAAGAAAGCGTCAGATAATTGTCAGATATTTGAAAATGTTGACGAATGGTGGCCAAACCAATAAATATCTGAACGTATAGGGTGACAGGAGGCATCGGGTGACATACTAAAAAAAGCAAATATATATTTTACATGTCCTACTTTTTTTTCGCCAGATCTGTACGTTAGTACCACGTGCAGAGCACACTTCATTCATACCCTATTAAATTTTTTATTGAATCTCTGTAGATGTTTTGTCAAAAGATATAGCCTAAAGAACTGACAATTACTTTGTTTATACGGTCCTCTTAAAGTGCTTTTATATAAAGACGGTTTGAAAATGTCGTATAAACCCCACTAAAACCGTTTTAAGCACTAAATCGATTTTATTTTAAAGCGATTTAAGAAAGCGGTTTTTCGCTTTCAAACCGATTTTTCGACAGTCAACTAACCCCTAGATGAGCCGTAGACATTTAATCGCGATTAGCTATCTAAGCCATTCTTTTTCTCTGTTGATCCCATATAAATGAACAAAAAGGGAGCATGGATTAGGTAAACTAATTCGAATATTTTTACGATGGATATGGGGGTAAAAAAAATACGAAGATATACCCAATCGTCAAAGTCACAAATTGACATGAATGAAGTATGCACAGGACGTGGTACAAAGGCTTCATAGAAAAAAAAACAAAGATTACCATTCATCGCAATTTTTTTTTGTCATCAATTCGATCGATTAAGCCCAACTTGTCATTTTGGTAAACTGCCCCTTTAAAACACTGTTTTGTTCTCTCAAGATATTTAAAAGATATATATACTTAAGATTTTCTGACTGCCGATTAAATATTTTTTATGATAAGTTTGGGTGTTTGTCACCTTTAAAAATCCGGATTCTTTGGAGAAACTTATGAAATTTGCCTATCCTTTGTTTGATTGATTTAGTTGAAAAGCGTTCGATAACATTTGTGTCGTTTTTTTAGGTTACGTTCTATGCTCCGCCAATTTTGCCCCCAGCAGAAATGAGCGTAGTCCCTGAGGCTAATGGCAGTTTCTTTGTTTATTGGCAGGAAAAATCGCTTCCAGATCATGTCGGTAGGTGTTATAAGTCTTAAAGTACGGAAGTCACATAGTGAAATTGTTGAATTTAATTTCTGGCGCCACAAATGAGAAATTTCGTATTTCTGACGCCAAATTAATAATTTCCTTTTTTTTGTTGCCTCAAACATCAAAGCTCAGGTGAACTTTCGCTTGAAAAACTTTGTTTAGAATGTTTCTTCCAATAAAAATTCTCAAAACACCTTTGATAACTCTTCGCGGGATTTTTGCAACTTTACACGTTCAATTTTAATTAAATTTGATTTTCTTTTTGTCCAAAATAGGTCCTTACCAATACGAAATTCTGGTCAACGACGGGGACACTCTTAACGAGAAGGCAGCTCAGAAATTTTTGGCGAAACAACCACCTTTCGTTTATACAAACTTTTCGGCACCTATGTATAGCTTTGCTGTTAGGATCAAAACCGCCAACGGTATGTCAAAATTTATTGATAGGAACTTTAGTAAATAATCAATGATTTCTCTATTCGCAATAAGGTTTAGACCCCAAAGAAGTTTCTACAAAACGTTTATTAACGTTATTTGTAAACATCGCCTAAAAACCAACCTATTTTTTTTTATTTTTTGGCCTTTAACTCTCTGACTATGTATCATTTCAACATGTCTGATTTTTGTATTTTATGCCTTAGAACTCCTGAACTATTAAAATTTTTAAAATGGCTACAGGTGTAACTATTTTCAAGAATTAGTTGGCCAACATTATGTAGTAAATTCGTGTAATGTGAGTCAAGCGGTTCTTGAGATGTTTGCAAGTGTCTTTTAAAAAACCAACTTTAAGGTTTTTAGTTTTTTAGTTTAGAATTTTAGCAGATATTTTGGAGAATTGGATATCCAACAAATTTTGTAGTAATTTTATTTTGTAAGTCCAATATTTTTTAAGATATTTGCAAAAAACTCTTAAAATCCAACCCATTTTGATGTTTTTCTCTCCCCTTGTACACTCTTCTTCCGTCAAAAAATTTCTTGCAGCCATTTTTTTGAGGTCCATATCCTTATTGCATTTAAATAACTAGTAATCTGGTTAAAAATCATACTTTTCATAACCCCCAGCCAGTACTCCTATAAACTACCAACATTTTTTCCAGGTCTAGTATCTCTTATGACAGCTCAGCAAAGCAAACTGTTGACAGCTACAGTTACTCCGGAAAGTTCCGTGAACCTTCCAGCTATCCTCGTACCCAGTCTGTTGGTACTTTTGGCACTGGTAGCCGTGATGGTGTTCCTAGTGGTGAGAAATAGGAGGCTACAAAACAGTTTTGTCAGATTTGCAAATAGTCATTACAATTCGAGATCGGGAGCAGCCACTTTCGAAGATCACGGGTAAGTTTTACAGATTACCGCCAGATTCTGTAATGTTTTCTATAAGTACTGAAGCATTTCAGCTGAGCACCAAGGTTCGAAATTTTAGTGAACCTATTGTTCATTCCAAATTGTCCAGACCAATTTCAATATGGGGGCAAACATTATTACACAGAAACTAAATGGGACTGTCATTGTTGGTTACAAAAGTGGTCCGATTGAATTTGAAATGGATTGTTGCGAGATAAGATTTTAATGTGTGTGTTTATGTCTTTTTACCAAAAGATGACGTTTATTAGCAATAAAATAGACCTACGGAACGGCCGTCTTGAATAGCCCTGAAGAAGCAAATAAATTTAGCGAAACGTTGTCATTCCAAAAAACGGACGTTTCATTATTAAGATCCCTCGACCCATAAACCTACACCTCCAAAAAAATTATTTTTTAAAATCTAAAATTACTTACTAATATTAGAGGGAATTTTGACGAAACAGATTTCTATCGATCTTACTACTCTTGCGGCTATATGTCTATTGTGCCCCTGAAAATGACCAAGGGGTGGGTGCGTCCACCATGCCTGTGCCCCAAACAATGTCTGAGCTTCATTCATTTGTAAGTTCTTAACCAGTCCCTTCTATGATGTGTAGAGTTCGCATTATTTGCGTTTATGTATTGGTTCAACACTTGCGGCTTTGGCCATATCAAAAACTTTCTGTTACAATCAACTCATGATAAAATGTAAACTAAACGAAATCGAACATTTTCTGAATGAGGCCCTGTCCATACTGTGACCAGTGTGGTCAAAAATATTGGGAGAAAGAAAAAAATAAACGTCAGACTGAAAATTATCGTTGACAGTTGACGTCAATCAATGTGGAAAAACTTCGGGTGGAAAATACTGTACTAGCACACTTCATTATTAGTTCACACCCCCCTTCTCCTTCCTCGCAGATCTTTTTTCCAGGATTTTTCTCTAATGCTCAGCCTGCCTGAATTTTTTTTTAACTTTGTTGTTATATTTGAATATTCCATGGATTAACAGGACAGGACGTCCCCCTAAAATAAGTAGCCCTAATAAATATAACCTAACTACAGATTAAAAGAAAACTAGGAAATTTTTTTCTTCTGTTGATTTTTTCTTCTCCAAATTACAGAAAAATCAAGCTCTGAAAACGAGCTTACAATGAAGGGAAGCCATATGCAATTTTCGTTTTTTCTCAGTCTTGCCTAGTTCTGCCCAAGTACTGCCTAGTCCTGCCTAAGGACTGCCTAATCCTGTCCAAGTATTGCCTAGTCCTGTCTAAAGACTGCCTAGAAGACTGCCTAGTCCTGCCCAAGTACTGCCTAGTCATGCCCAAAATTTTGTACACCTCCTGTCTATAGTTGTTCACCCCTCGCCCATACCATATTGGTATGGTGGACTAAAAATACTGGTTGCTTGGTGTTTGTTGATTGTTTTGGAGTTTGTTTCATTCTGTGCACCAACACCGGTTAAGAGCTGTCAAAAAGTTGTCTAGTGCAGTTTCAATGGAAAATAATTTTGCAATAAAGTAATAGTAAATGAACGTTTTTATAAACATACAAAGTTTTGCCAAACCAAAATTCTGCTTTTAACCTCGCATTATCTTTTTCTATTATTATTTTACCATTGGGGAATTTCGTATTACAAAAAAAGTGGCCACCCTGCATACTTCTACTCTTGAAGGTCTCAAATACTGCACAAAAATTGTTTAAAATTACCGTTGTTCCGACTCAACAAATCTTCAAAAAAAACACATATTTGCTGAGAACATTGTAGTTCAATGTTCTAAGCATATTTGAGAGGACATAACTTCACAAATTTTGGATCACTTGTGTTCCTTCTTGCGGATTTTTGAGGGAGAAAAAACTTGATAATATCTTATATCGAAGATAGACTCTTTTTCTTTATTTATAGACCCCTACCACTGCACAAATCCACCACATTGTGTCAGAAAATGAAATTTAAAACATCCTTTTTACATGGGCTCTTTTAGGAATTATAGTTTGGTTGTTCACCGAGTCACGTGACACAGATGTGACGTCAACCTAAAAAATCTATAAGTCGAAATTTGGGGTTACGTTTTTCCGGACGCTAGCAAGACACTTTTAAGTTGGTCATAGGACCTACACGCAAACGTGGAATATAGCGCAATATTCTGTCTTCCTTTTATCTGTACAAAAGCAAAGACTTCCGCTCGAATACAGATATCAGTCCAATCTCTGCCGTCTATCGTTGAGCTTGTATAACGTTCAGACAGTCTGCGGCATGTTGCTAACGTGAAAATATCGTAATATACGCAGCGGGTTTTGCCGACGGGAGTCAAAAAATCAATAGACGAGCAGCCGAACCAAAAGAAGCAAGATAGAATGGTAATAAAAATAAAAGACAGAAACATCAGAGCCGGAAAATTTCACGTATATCGCTGAGCACCTCGTACGTTCATGACGAACTTTAAGTGTCTAATAATTCGTATCGTACGTTTGGTAGATAGTAGAGACGAAGTAAATATTTCAACGCATCGGTATCGGTATATCTAACGCGTTCGAAATAAAGCCAACATACACTACATTTTTGACTTGTTTATGTGATGTTTCAAACGATACCCGCTTTTTTGAAAGGTGCGATGACAGAACTGCTGATTGAAAAATGCGTACGTTCGTGTGTCCCTTGGTGGGTTCGTAACGTTACGTAAATCCCTCCGTACGCAACGAGTGGAATCAGCGTTCTGTTATTGCACCCGTCAAAGAAGCGGGCATAGTTCGAAATATGGCATGAACAAGTCAAAAATTTAGTGTATTTTGGCATTGTTTCGAACGTGTTAGGTGTACCGATACGTTGAAATATTAGAACTTAAAGTAAATATTTCAACGCATCGGTATATCTAACGTGTTCGAAACAAAGCTAATATCTACTACATTTTTGACTTTTTCATGCCATTTCGAACGATGCCCGCTTTATTGACGGGTACGATGACAGAACAGCTGATTCCACTCGATGCGTACGAAGGGATGTACACTTGATTAAAAAAAAACTCATACATGCATTTTTTCCTATGCCACAAAATTTAGCCTTCTATTAGTGTATACCACCACCAGCTTAGTATGCCTGACAGCTTAAAATTCAGTGTGACATCCTTAAAAATGCCACAGATATCAACATTTACAAAAGTTCAAATTATCACTCGAGTTATAGAAGACGGCTGGTCTATAAGAAGATACGATAAAGACGATAATGCGATGGAAAAAGCGCTGGATTGAAAATAATTCTATGGATAGGAAAGATGGATTACGACGACCAAAAGTATGTTCTGAAGTGCAAGATGAGAGACTTATTTACCATCTCAGACAAAATCCTTTTCACGTCGATTGAAGCAGCTAATGTAACATTATTTCCGGGTTCTTTAGCAACAGTAAATAGAAGAGTAACGAAATCAGAAGTGTCTTGTCGAGTTGCTGCAAAGAAGCCTTTTCTAATAAAAGAACAAAAACAGGCCAGAGTGATTTTTGCACTGAAAACGTTCTTCGTTATAATGACTACTGGGAGAGGGTGGTTTTCACTGACGAAAAAATTTTTCAATCATCTTCAAACAGCAGGAGAATTTTAGTTTATCGTCCACCAAATTCTAGATTTGAACCCGAATATACAAACCAAATTAAAAAAGCTGGACATTTTTCTGTAAACATGTGGGGCTGGTTTAGTGCTAGAGGTTTGGGTTTTTTTTTTGGAGAATCGAAGGAAGATTCAATAGTGAACGATATATTGAAATCCTTGAAAACGTTATGCTGCCATCTTTACAGGCTTTACATGAAAATAATGACTTCGTTTATCAGCAGGACAACTTTCCAGTACACATGGCTAATGTTGTTCGCCAATAGTTTCAGAATAATAATATAGAAACACTTCTTTGGCCAGCCAACAGCCCTGACCTTAACCCAATGGAAAATATATGGGGTTGAATCGTTAAAATAATATACCAAAGGAATTGGAGACCACGAAATTCTGAAGAGTTAAGCGATGATGCTATTTATCGCGCATTGGAACAGCTCTCAGAAGACCGTCAGTATTTTCAAAATTTAACCTTTTCAATGCCCAGACGTTTGCAGCTTGTAATAGAGAAAAATGGTGATCCTATTAAATACTAAATTATTTATTTTAGTTCTTTTTTAAGTTAAAATAATTAGTATTAAGTTTACCATCGTTTTTGTCCTAATCCAAGTTTCCTATTCGTCGAATTGTTTTCAATCCAGCGCTGTTTCCATCGTATTATTGTTATTTTATCAACTCCAAAATGGGTTACCGCCCTCTTTATAGAACAGCCTTCGTCCGTTACTCGAGTGATAATTTGATATTGTTCAATAAAGACTTTACTAAAACATTATTTTTGCTGATTTTTTAGTATTATGCAAAATTTCATATAAAAATAAGGTTGATTTAAATTTAAGTAAAAAAATATTTTCAGTTTTACAGACCTTTTAACAATATGACAAATTGTCGTACTTTTGAAGTTTTTAGGCATTTTAGCTGGTAGTCCGTATATTATATTATACACTTTTATACACTTTTAGAAATGTCATCTACACTTTTAGAAATGTCAATTTTGTGACTGCATGTATGCGTTTTTTTTAAAATCAAGTGTACGTAACGTTACGAAACGATTTCAAGTGTCTACTGCCTATGCATACTTGACCAAAACGTAACGTAGTGGCTTATAGTGCCTAATATTTTTTTCTTTTATTTTTAGACTTGAAGAAGAGGATAGTCCTCAGATAGTCGGCTTCTCGGATGACGAACCGCTGGTTGTAGCGTGATCACAGAAATTATAGCGTAAAAAGTTCGAAGAGTGCGAATTACGTCAGTTGTGATACCAAAAAATACTAATGGCACTGAAATAGTGAAATTATGTCATTATAAACACTAAAGCTAGAACTAAGCCACACTACCTACCGTAAAAATGTTGCCTTTACAATCGAACTGCTAAAAAATAAATATATTTTTTAAGTTTTAATCCAAGTGCTGCTGGCTAAATTAACTACCTGGATTGTCTGGAAAACTAAACCAGTCTAACCAGTTAAAAATGTCATATTTTAATTCTTGTTTTTTTGGTATAAAAATTTAAACTACATGATTCTAGTGGTTTGAGAACTAGGATTTTAATTTAAGAAAAAAACGATGTAGCCCATTCGTTCAGTCTTGCCATATACAATAGTAATTTTATTTTCCCGAGAAAAGACATTTAGGTTCTTACGTGGTAGGTAATAAATTAACCAGTATTTTGTCCATTTTTTAATTGTAAAAACCATACTAAACTTTTAAAACTTGTTGTGACATTGTCTTAGTTTATACATATACAGGGTTGCTATAAAATGTAAAATTACCCGGTCAAATAAGAAAAACTTTGAATAGTTCCCATCTCAAATAAAATTTTTGCGTATAATTTTCGTTTCTTTTTAGAAATATATCCTCGATCCTTCCAAAATATGCGATGCGTGGTTCTCTTTCAAACTAATGTTCGTTTAAAATCTTTGTTTTTTTTATTTTGATCATTTTTACAGTGGAAAATATACGGAAAAGCGATGTTTGATATTCGACAAAAAAATACAATTACCTTTTCAATAAAAGTTAAAATAGGATGATAATTCGCCTAGCCGTTTTGACAGAACTAAGGTAAAAAAAGGCAAAGATCTTGAAAACAATGTCATTTATTATTTAAGAACATTATGAACCTATTTTTACATATTTCAGTTCGTTCTATAGCTTTAACTTTAACTTTTGTTTATTTGTCTTTCATCTTTTTTTTATATTTCACAATAATTTTTAGCGAGTCCTATAATTTTTTTGTTAAAGGCTCAGGTCCCGAGAGAATAATTTTTCCAAAAATTTATCGAATGTTTAAGAATTGAGAGGTATTAAAAACAAAAATATAACTTATCTGCAAAAACTTATTTTGAGTCTTGGAATTTTTTTAGGTATCACCTTATTTGACTGGATTAAAAACTAAATAACCAGCTTTCAGAATTATATATATTTAAATAATATTTGACTTAAAATTTTTGAATGTCTAAAATATCATAAAGATTAAAAATATGTTGAGTGCAATTTTTGACATATTTTCGTTTGTAAATTTAGTTTCTTAAAAGTATTTTTACCGTATTATGTTCGAGCTTTTTCGATTTAAAATTATTGAGATTCCCAAAGCTTTATTTTGTTATACAAAAAATTGCACTGCTCAAGAATGGTCGCTATTTTTTTTTGGGAAATTCAAGAAACGTTTTCTTTTTAATTTTGAACAATAATTTTATTTAAGTCAAATTTCTGTGATATTTCTAACCTTGGTTAAGTTTTTAGAATTTTTTGAATGTAAGGAAATTTGACTGTGACATTATAATATATAACATAATTGTATAAAAATATTATTAATAATGTATCTTTTATGTGTGCAGTAAGAAAAAATATTAATAAAAACACGTAAAAATTAAACTGTGTATTTTTAAATTAAATCACCCTTTACTTAGGGGGCATACGTAGAAAATTTGACTTCCGTGGGACTTTTGAAGAAGATTTTACGAAACTTATTTTAATACTAATGGACCCTCCAATACTGCTTAACTTGTTAACAGCCCCAAAATGCTGCAGTCAAAAAGGGTTAGGATGTCAACATTTTTTCATAATTTCAGACGGTTTAAGCTAGAGCAATGAAATTTGGCACATATGTTGGCCTTCCGGGAAAGTACCCTTGTGTCATAAAAAGTTACATATGGCCCTAGGTGGCAACAGGCGTCAAAATGCGTTTTTAAACTATTCCTTATACCTTCTACACTAATGCACCTGCACATCTGAGAATCTCAGTCAGTTGGTAGTTCATACCATTACCTACAAGTCTGCTATACTGAAAATTTTCATAGCTGTTAATAAGGGGCTAAAAATTTTGTCGATTTCAATTAAAAAATTATATTTTACCTCTTCACCCTATGTCAACAAAAATGCACCACTAGGGGCGCAGTGGACCATTTCTCAATTTTGAATACCTCCAACTTTGTCCCAGCCCCTAGGAGCTGTAAGGGGAGGGATCTAATTTTTATGTTCCAGAAAACACTCCATATGTAACATATGCACACTTTTTTATGAGGTGTACATGTGCATGTGGTGTGGTTTTCTGGAAAATAGAAATGGTAAAAATCTTGTTGATGTAAAAAATATAGACTGTTAAAATGTGTTTTGACTCGAACTTGTAATTGCCAAAAAATTTTTCACTTTTTGAATTTGATATAGTAAATTTTGAACAAGTTGTTCGAAATTTAAAATTTTTAGCCCCTATTTAGGGGTCGCCCCAGGGATTTGAAATTTTTATATTTTATAATATTTTTTACACCAAATTCATGAGTTTTAAATATTCATATGGAGTGTTTTCTGGAAAATGAAAATGGTCAAAATTAGATCTCGCCCCCTTACAGCCCCTAGGGGCTGGGGCAAGGTTAGGGGTATTTAAAATTGAGAAATGGTCCACTGCGCCCCTGTTGGTGCATTTCTGTTGACATTTTGTTTTAGCCCCTAACCTAGGGGCCTTGGTAACAACCAAAAATTTTTTTCGGTATAGTAGACTTGTAGGTAATGATACGAACTAGCAACTGACTCAGATTCAGATGTGCAGGTGCATTAGTATGGAAGGTATGAGGGACAGTTTGAAAACACATTTTAGGCCCTGTTGCCTTCTAGGGGCCACATATGTAATTTTTATGACACACGAGGATACGTTGCCGGAAGGCCAAATTTCATCGCCCTAGCTTAAACCGTCTAAATTTTTTTAAAACCCTACTTTTTGACTGCAGCATTTTTGGGGCTGTTAACAGGTTAGACAATGTTGGTGGGTTTATTAGTAATCGATTAGAACAGGTTTCGTAAAAAAGTCCCACGGAGTAATTGAAAAAAAAAACAATAATTTAGATTTTTTTTAAACTTTATTTCTCTTTATAATATCATTTTACATTATTGGTAGGACGGGGACTTACAATATATTTTGCAAACTAAAAAATTAGGAAAAAAGCTTTTGAAAAAATAGAAGGCACTTTACTACTTTTTTTGTAAACAAAATATGATGGTAGGATTTTTTGAATGAAACGATTACATTTATATAATTTTTGGTTAATTTGACTGGACTTTAAAGCAAAAATTAAATTTATATAAATTATTAATATTAAAACAAAATAATATATACAATAATATTAATAACAGCGTTATAAATTAATTAAAAGAACTCTTTTTTTATGTACAAAATAGGATAACAAAAAATAATGTACAATGTGAAATGTAAATATAAAATATATATTAAAATATTTTTTGTATAGGATAGATATTAATAAAGAAACAAGTGACAAACAATCACTGGTGACACATCTGAAACAGCCCATAGAATCTACAAATAAGTTTTGGTTCTCTATAGTAACAACACAAGGTTTAGTAGTTCCGAGAGAAAACTATGGTTAATATCATTCTTTTTTATTCGTTCGTGTTATTTTTTCGGGATGTGTATAGCGCCCTAGCATACTAGAACTTCTGCAAAGGGTATTAGTAACAGGTAAGAGAATCCCAAAACCCGTGCGACAAAAGTTTATAAATCGAAAAAATGTTTTTGCTAAGTCGGTTTTGAATCCGGGTCGAGACCAAAACTTTCCGATCTACCAACGTCATTAACATGTTTCTGTAAATTACATATTTCAAATTAGTGGCACGAAAGTGGCTCCCTAGCTCGAACGAGTTTTGGGAAGTGGCTTCCTAGCTCGAACGAGTTATGGAATGTAAGGTGCGCAGTTATTTTGAAAATGACGTTTGCAGTATAATAGTTGCGCTAGTGAGGCCGAGTGATCGTGACCCTTCCAACCTTTTAACATAAAATTGCGTATCCTCCTCACATCCTCTTTGGTAGAGTAAAATGAAAATCAGGACATTTTTGATTATTTTATGGTGTTAGCAAGCTTAAGTTATTAGAACCCGAGAATTATAGCAACCATAGTTTGCTCGCGGAAAGATATATTAAATCATAATATAGTCAAAATAAAATTCTGTTAAAGTGCGTAAAAGTTATTTACAAAGTCTTTGAAATTGTTGCTTTTATGCTTTCTATAAAATTTGTACGGCTTTAATTTATTTGAAACTGATTTTTTTGTTCAGCCTAATACTAAAGTATAATAAAAGCCACTGCGGTAGCGCGGTAAATATTCTTTGTTTCTAAGTTTGGACCCAATAATATTTTGAAATATTTTTTAGTTACTTTCAATGGGCCCATGCACACTGCATTACTTTAACACCTTACAGTAATATCTGGATGAATTTTAAATATGTTATGAACATTTTTGAGCTTAGCTAGTTACATTTTACACATACAATTTCGTAGTGCAAATTATAATGAGTATATCTTTGCCAAATAGAGCTTCAAAAGTAGTATCCATTTAAAAAACGTTTCTTTTGAACTCTCCCTTTATCAAAAAAAAAAAAAACATAATTTCATCCAGAACGAACGTATGCATGAGTCAAAGTAGAAATACGATATCACTATGTTTCTATTATTTTTTTCTAGCAAATTCCTAAACACATTTTTTTATCTAATTTACTACAATAGGAGTTTTAGGAACGATATAAGAGATTGTAGAGCTACCGCACAGAATATAATGATTTTCGTGCCTAGGACTTGTTGTTTTATACTTTGTTGTTTTAAAGGCGATTTACCACGATGGAAAAATTTATAACCGCGTATAGCCAATTCATCTCCGTGGCTTAGCTTTAAATTGTTGGGAAATAATAAGAAAAATTGAGCTTGAAGAAATTGTGAACAGTTGTTTGACTTTTGGTAAATACCATAAGCATTGTTAGAATACACCAGTAAATAATTAGTATTGGAAATTCAAAAAACGCCACACTTTTTTCAACGGCGATTTGCCGAACTATTTACACTTCCTCCGCTGTTTTTGTTTACAATGGGAATTTTGCAGTTTTGAGAACAAAAATAGTGCAGCCCCTGCGAAAAACATATCGTGGTCTTTGTTTACTTGTAATCAGAAATTATTGAAATTTGTAAAAAAAATTTGGTACTTACCCAATAAAATCGGAGAACAATGCTTAAAATGAACTAGAGTTTCTTCAAAACTGCAGTGACAACGGCAAAAAAAAACAGTCACTCTAACAAAAACAATAATTAACAAACAAATTATCCAAAATTAAAAGCAAAATTTGAAAAAAATTATTCCAAACGGCTAAACGACATTTGTTGGTCCAGTGAAACGTTCTTAGAACGAGGACAGTTCATTAACCAAAGGCAGACGTATGTTAAAATCAATTTTTCCATTAATTAAACACGAATATTTGCAACAAGTTTAAAATATAAATTGTATTTTTGCGTGATTTTAGTCCCCATTGTAAGCAAAATCAGCCGGGGGGCCGAATTAGTTATAGTTTTTTTTTTCCGCCAGAGGGCGGGCGCCTAGCTGGAATCCCCAATAGTTCAACGTCTGTCACGCCTAATGTTCATTGTAAACAGGAGAATCAGAATCACTAATGACAACCCTGAGAGGGCAAACAATGCGATTTCCCATAAGACGCAATGCTAGTTTTAATATTTATCTTTTTGTTAGAGACTTAATATGCGAAACATCCTAATTTTTGTAATGTTTAAGCACTCGTTTTAACAGAAGTACATAACACTTGTGGAGTATGTGTAGGTCAAAAAATTGTAGTTAATATGCACATTATTAGAAGTTTAATATTAGGTGTGATCTAATAAATTAAAACAAGGGTCATATTTTTTGTTAATGAAGAAACACACAAACATTCTTTAAACGTGTAGCCTCTATATTGTTCCCTGCTAGAGTTTTTTGGGATACATCCTTGATTGCCTTTATTAATATGGATTATCCTTTTAATAACTGTTCCCTAAAATGAACCATTGGGAAAAAGTCACAACACATAAATTCTTGTGCATAAAATTCTTGATATAATTAAAGGGGCAGTTAATTAAAACGACCCATTACGCTTATTCGATGGTACACAAACTTTAAGATGAATGGTGTTCTTCGTATTTTTCTATAAAGCCCCGTTAATAAGATATAAACGCGTTTGTAATCTCTCTTGAAAACTCTCTCTACTTTTTGAATACGTACCCCTACCCGTCTTTAAAACTGTATTCACCAAAATTGCAGCTGATCCTCTAGCTTAGTAGGAACAATTTTTTTCAACCGATTTTAATATCTTATGGGCGTGGCGAAAATAAACAATTTTTTGTTCAGGGTAGCGCTTCTGATATGTGACCCAGAAATAGTGATTAAAGTTTATATATTGACGCCCCAAAAGGTTCCTTGCAATCATTTTTAGGTATGTTATCACAAAAAACATAACTGCGTAATGTTCTTTGTGATGTTATTAGGCAATTTTTATCAGTTTCATCTTGGTCAGTGATCATATTTATACATAATGATCTAAAATTGGTTTATACTAGTTTTTGTTTAATTTTTAATAATATGGAGTTTTTGACTTTCCCTGTATAAATCTGATATCGCTTGCTAAGACGAAAAATGTAAAGCTTTACTTGCCTGATAAAATACTTAAAACCTATTGCAAAACAGTTGGGCGTCAAGTGATATCATAATTATATAGAGTGATCTAAAATTGGTTGATACTAGTTTTTGTTAATTTTTATTAATATGGATCCCATGCTAAGACGAAAAATCTAACGCTTTACTTTCCTGATAACATACTTAAAATCTAAATAGTTGGGCGTCAATATACGCTCTTACAAATACCGTTTTCCAAACCTTATAATCACGATTTATGGGCCACCCTGTACATATCGGAAAAAAATGTGTATTTTCGCCACGCTATCGCCAGTAAGATATCAAAATTGTATCAAAATCGGTTGAAAAGAATTGTTCCCACTAAGCCATGTGCAAAATTTCATAAAGAGAATCAAAAGGTACAGTTAGTTTTTCTCTCGGTTTTTCTGTCTAATTTTATTAAATCTATGCCTCGTTCAGTCACAGTGATAGAAACACAAGATCCACCATTCCACAGTTCCCTTTTTGATTGATTTTAAGAAAAAAAAATATACTCTTTTCGAAAGTTATATTTTTGTGTATAAATAGTTATTCTGATAAAAATATGTAATTTTTTCCCAAAATATAAAAAAAAATATTAAAAAAAGTCAAACAAGTATTTTTGTAGTACTAACCGTTTTTTTTTATAAACGTCATTCAAATGTTTGAAAAAGGGAAAAAATTGTCACATTTTGAATTTTAATGCTGTTAATTAAAAAAAAAATATTTTTTCTAAAAAAGCGATGTGAAACCTGAAAGAGAACATATTTTCGCAAAAAAAACGTTATAGTTTCTATATAAAAATAAAACTAGTTGAAGAAAGCAATCATGTCGGAGTGTTGCACCAAGATTTTTCTATAAACCTAAACTTCTAAAAAAAATACAATTATAGTAAATTAATTACAGTAAAAAAGTTTCGACTTTCTTACGTTTATTAAGTAAAAATAAGAAATAACCAAATTTCTGCAAAATAAGAAAAATAAATTTTTGAATGACCGTAATACTGACTAGTACATGATGCTTTGTGCTTCGAGACCACGGACCAAGGTAAACGATAGAGCTTCATGGCCCCGAACAGTCCATGAGGGAGCACAAACTTTTGAAGAGCAACGACGTAGACTAGAGACGCAAAAGAGAGAACGCAGAAAGGAGCGACAAAATGGAAGAATGAATGATCAACAACACCAGGCTGCTGCCGGAGACTGGGTGTGCCAGGACTGTGGAAGGGCGTGCGGCTCGAGAATTGGCTTACATAGCCATCAAAAAATGCACAACAGATAGCGACGATACAGAACAGAGGAAAATCATACTCGGTATCGAGTGATTGCCTATGATGATGATGATGCTTTGTGCTCTGATATTTTTTAAAAATGTTCTATAAGACCCTTCGAACTCACCGGTATTAAGGGGGCAAGATAGAAGCAGGAATAAGGGAAGTACCTTATATAGTCAATATTTGTTGTTATTTTATTGTATATAAGAAGATGTCTTTCAGAGAGCCCCTCTTATTTAATTCCGCCAGAGGTTACCTTTTCAAATCTAGTCGAAACTTTTTTACTGTCGTTTAATAGGTGATAAGAGTAACTATTTAACAAATAATTGTTTTTTTTAGAGTTTAGTTTTATAGAAAAATCTTGGTGCAAAAAAGTTCAATACAATCGACATGATTTTACCATTTTCTTCAACTTATTTTATGTTTGTATAGAAACTATAAGTGATGCAAAAAAAAGTTGTAACGTTTTTTTATCGAAAATATGTTCTCTCTCAGGTCCCCCATCGCTTTTTCGGAAAATATATTTTTTAACTAACAGCATTAAAATTCAAAATGTGACAATTTTTCTTTTTTTTAAATATTTAAATTACGATTATACAAAATGGTTAGTACTAGAAAAATGCTTATATGACTTTTTTTGTGTAGAATGGAACGCTCTATAACCCCAAATTTTTTATTTTTTTAAAATATTTTTTTTTTTTACAATTTGGGAAAAAATAATATATTTTTGACAGGTTCTGACAGTAGGATAATTTTTATCAGAATAACTATTTAGGGACGTCATCTACACAAAAATATACCTTTCGACAAGAGTATATTTTTTTTCTTAAAATCAATCAAAAAGTGAACTGTGATTCATTGTAAAGTTAGTTTTGCCATCAATTAGCCCAACTTGTCATTTTTCTTAACTGCCCCTTTAAAATGCAAGAGAATGGCTAGAAACAAATTAAAGGGCATTGATACCTATGACAACACATGATGCTTTTAAGTGGACATCGAGGCTGTTTTGGAGCAAAATTAACAAAACCAATAATTATTTTAAAAATCAAAAAGATTATTTATATTTTTGTTTGCCCTCAAAAAGTGATCACTTGATCGTGACAGTTTGTTGGGTTCCCCTACACCACCTATGGACCTTGATTAATCTTGGCTTGAAATTTGTGACGTCACAATATCTGTCAACCAAATGAATAAACGCGGTATTCACCATTCATCGCGTTATTTCGCGTACAGGGTGATTCACTATATTTTGAGCAATGTGTTGAACTTCCTTGGCTAACACTATCGAAGTTTAAAAAAAATATACAGTGAAAGTAAAACTCGTGGCATATCGGACAAAGCGTTTTTGTTTCTCACTTCATTACGACCAGGCCTCCAATGTCTAATGGAGAATCCAGACACCTACAGACCTGTTTCATCCTTATTAGGAATCATCAGGGAGTCATAGGATTATACCTGGCAGTTGAAGCTACCCAGTGACCATGCACACCTCTAGAATTTAAAACAAAAAGTTTGTAATCCTTGGGGACGGGGAAGGGAAAGTTGATGTCAAATTTTGACATATGGAATGACATTTGACAACATCTGTCATGTGGGTTAAAAACTATAAAACTTTTCAATTTAAACTTTTTTCTATCATCAATAATGAAGACGCTAACCAGGGGTTCAAAATATAGTGAATTACCCTGTACCACTCTTACGTAAAAATTCCGACATTTTGCTAAAATGATTTAAGGCTTTTTTTGACAGGCTTCAATGTTGGTTCTTAAGATAAACCGACAACAAGTATTAAACAACTATGACAAACGCATTATTTTAGTAGATATATAGATAGTTCTAAACATTTAACAAATAAAATCATTAGGGTGATTTTGGTCAGGTTTTTGGCCAGTTTGTTGCGCTCTGCCACGAAATTACCTTTATTAAAGGTAACCACTGGCGCTTAATAGAGACTACCTCTTACCGTTAAAAAGCCAACTAAACAAACATGGTGTGATTCTGTGATTGAAGATTTTTAGGTTAGAAAGTTGGTTTATTTTACGAATATTTGTTAGTTTTTGATTTGTACTTATTTTCATGTAATTAGTAGTAGTGTAGGGTTGATATGACTAGAGGCCCTCTATACACTTGACAATTATTGTTTTACCAGGTATTGCCCTCTCTTTCTAGTTTTTTTCCATATTTGCACGTAAAAGCGATTTTATGAAATGGACGGTTGGTTAGTAAAATATGTCAAGTTTTGACAAAACAAATAAAAACAAATAGTAGGTAAAATATAAAGACTCCTATTGATCTATATTTTTTTTACTTTTTTTCTTTCAATAAAATACGGAAACATAATGTGTTATTTATTAACAAAGTACATTCCAAATGCGTATGTTTGTACCTACTAGTTATAGCTCACTTACCTCGCAAATTCGGCTATTTTTATTAATTTTCCAGTTTGGTAAATGCATGTTTTCTTTTAAATTTTCCTGAGTTTCTTTCTCCGTTGGACAAAGGAACGATACAAATTCGTCGAGGTACGTATTTTTACAGTTTTTGATACAGAAAAATTCCATTTTTAAACCTGACGTGTCTTAATAAAAAATCTGACAGTGACAAAGTTATTTATTGTCAGGGGTTACCAACTATCACTGCCAACACACAATTTCAAACATTTCCCTAGCAACTGTCAAATCCAGTTGCTCACCTCTGGTAAAACAATAACTGTAAAAAATTGTATACAGGGCCTCTAGATATGACTAGACACAGACGCAAACGAAAAAAGAAAAAAACATCAAAATAGGTAAAGTTATGTTTACTGTCAAACCTTCTGTTTGAGTAGGTTCAATACACTATTTTTAACCTCCTGCAGTTACCTTTATTCACGGTAAATGTAACCATAACAATAACGAAATTTGCCCTTAAATCGTCTGACCAAAATCACCCTATTGTTTCATACATTAAAATAAGCACTGTAGAAATATTATTTAACAAAAAGATGCCAACAATCTAAAAACAAAAACTTAAAAAGAAGATTTGAAAATGCAACAAAAAGTATCACAGATACGATCTATATAAATTATTATTTTTTAAAACTTAAAATTAATCATTTCGTTTTTTTTTAAAGTACTATTAAGAGGGGATTTGAAAGACAAAAACAAATGGAACACCGAATGCGAATAAATTAAGACATATTTCACAATATATTTATATAGTTAGCCACACTGTAGGGGTTCTTTAACTGATCTTCCGTTTTTTGCTATTTCAATTCCCCCTTAATGTTACACATTATTCTATAACTATATTTTTAATCATTTATTCAATTCCTACAAAACATCTAAAATTATCTAATACAACATGGTCCTTTCTCTATAAACTTTTCCTATACATACACAAGTTTGAGTAAATCGAATCATCAGTATAAAATATGCGTTGTTTAATTGAGTACAAAAGTGAAGTTTCTAAAGAAATATATACTATCCTTGAGTAAAAAATTTGAAAGTGCAATATTTATTACAATGCTGAAATTTTCTTTGGTATTTAAAAATGTGTAAAATGCCTTTTTTAAAAACGTTTAAATATATTCAGTAGTATAGAAGGCAGATTTTTAAAGCAGTTTGATCGATTTTTAAAAACGTTTTTTGTTCAAAATGACAATATATATTTACGCGTTGGTCAATGTATCACAGTATCACTAAAATATTTTGACAACTTTCAAAATAAAAAAACAACCTTTTTTGTCGAACACATTACTAAAAATTGGTCTGTTTACTACTACAACAACCTTTAAAGAACTATCGATGCTTTGAAATTTCTGAATAACCTAAAATTGTAATACAGGATTATAATTATTCTTTTGAATAAGCACGATGCATGTTTCCGAATATTCTTCTTTTACCATACGAATCGATTAAATCAACTTAAAAGGTTTAAAAGGTTGCCTCAAAATCACTTTAATTTTTATTCTTCTTTTGTCAAAACATTTACAATATCATCATAAGACTTTACGTTTCAAATTTGCGCCTCAGGTATTCTTAAGAAATGCGGCGTTCTTTTTTTTTTAATAAAAACACTTTCATGTTATTTCCCTAAATATGCGTTGTTTAATTGAGTACAAAAGTGAAGTTTTTAAAGAAATATATAGACTCTCCTTGAGTAAAAAATCTGAAAGTGCAATATTTATTACAATGCTCAAATTTTCTTGGGTATTTAAAAACGTGTAAAATGCCTTTTTTAAAAACGTTAAGTATATTTTCAATAGTATAAAAGGCAAAATTTTTAAAGCAGTTTTATCGATTTTTTAAAAGGTTTTTTGTTCAAAATGACAATATATATTTATGCGTTGGTCAATGTATCACAGTATCACTAAAATATTTTGACAACTTTCAAAATAAAAACCAATCTTTTTTATCAAATACATTACTTAAAATTGTTCTGTTTACTACCACAACAACCTTTAAACAACTACCGATGCTTTGAAATTTCTGAATAGCCACCACCCAAAAAAATATATATTTCTTGAATTATGTGCTTTTGTGTTTGTGCCATCTGTCGTAATTGGGAAAACAACTACGACTTCAACTGCGCTGATGTTGTTGTTGTGATTTCCCACCTCCACCCTCCTTCGGTAGTGCAATGAAGGAGCCATCGCTGTCCGGGAGTGCAATGGACAGCACCTTGCAGCAAAAAAAAAATGTCATACCGACAGTTCCGGCTTACTCAGTTCGGCCTTCACAGCAAAACTCTTCTTCGGAAGATCTTCTTCTGACGAGGAACCCGCTGGACTGGTTGCTGCAGCTTGGCGTCGCCAATTTTTGTTAACTCGGCCGCGCTCCCATTGGGCCAACCAGATTTTCGCAATCTGACCAATGAGAGACGACCGGTTATTCTGGCTTCTGCAACACATCCAGCACTATTATTTAAGGTAAAAATCAAAATCTTCCATATACATCTTAGAGAGTAACTATAAACATGTAAAAAAAAATCAAAAATTTTTCAAAATTAAAAAAATTACATTTAAAAAAAAATAAAAAGTCGAATACATTAAAGCATTCAATTTAAAGTAAAAAAAGTCGTATACAGTTTTTTTGTACCACGTTTAGTTTTTTACAGAAATTTTTTAAAAATTTTCGAAAATTGACGTTTTAGAATTTTTTGCGCCATTCATTAAAAATTTTTTTAAAAACGAATTTTTAAGAGTTGTATAGAATCTTATGTTGAGTAAAAAACGTTCTATAAAGTTTTTTGTAGAATCTACACTTTTCTCACAAAAAAAATCTAGATATTCTGCAAAAATGGTTAATTTGCCTGGCCTTTTTGCACCAAGGTTTTACCAAAAAGACCAAAAGCAAAAGATAACTGTGTTTTTTGTCTACCAGCTAGTATTGAAAAAAAAAATAATCTTCACTTTGTCAAAGTGACAGGATTTGTCCATAAGGTTTTGGCTAAGCCATAAAAACTAAGAAAAAATTAATTTTTAAAAACGTTGAAGATTTTTTACCGATTTGAGTTAAACAAACTGGATTTTATACATAATCGAAAAGAATTTTAGCTTTTGTCGTGGCCATCTTGAAATCCAAGATGGTGGCCGAAATTAAAATCAAATTTTCTTTTATGCTCGATAGTTGTTTTCTACGTTGATTCAGGGACCTATAGGTATAACTAACTAAGTTTGATTTTAATTTCGTCCACCATCTGGTATTTCGATATGGCCACCAAAAAAGCAAAAATTCTCGATTAAAAATATCAAATGTTTTTAAAAATTAATTTTTTCCCATTTTTTATGGCTTAGCCAATAAACCTTATGGACAAATCCTGTCACTTTGACAAAGTGAACATTATTATATAAATTTTTTTTAATGCTAGCTGGCAGACAAAGAACACAGAAAAAATGCTACAAAAAACTTTATGAAACATTTTTTGCTCAGCATAAGATTCTATACAACCCTAAAAAAACCTCCATTAACCTAGCGACCTCACCCGAAGAAAATCAAAATTTAGTTATGCCATAATTATGTGCTAATTTCGTCCCCAATCAAAAAATTTTGTGCTCCTTTGGTTTCTATATATAAGAAAAAAATCGAATTTTTCATTTTAAATTATGTTTTTTTTTAAAAAAAAAAAAAGGGTGGGGTAGCTAGGTTAATATTAACTTAGCGACCCCACATGTTTAGGTATCACGGAATTTACAAATTTTAAATGATTGATTGATTGATGATTAGAAAATTTTGTACTTGTCTGGTTTCCTAGAAAATCAATAAAAAGGATATTAAATCACATCATTTGTAATAACCTATCAATCTGAAGTATGATTCCAAAATAAAAATATATTATTCAAAATTATGTGCTCCACAAATCGGTGTAAGAAAAATCCGAATTATTCGTTTTTAGTGCAGCTCTTTTTGTTAACCTAGCTAACCCACTTTCTTTTTCGATTTACTCGAAAACCAGACGAGTACACAATTTTCTGATCATGGACGAAATTAGCAAATAATATGCAGATAATACTGGTTTTTGCAATTTTTAAATTCCGTGATACCTAAACATGTGGAGTCGCCAAGTTAATATTAAGCTAGCTACCCCACCCTTTTTTTTAGAAAAACATAATTTTTTTTTCTTATATATTCGTGGAGCACGCAATTAGCACATAATTTTAAAACCAAAACTTTTTAGCTTGGGGCCATTTTTTCTGGTGCGGTTGCTAAGTTAATATTAACCTAGCTACCCCATTTTCTTTTTCAATTTTGTCAGAAACCAGAGGAGCACAAAATGTTTTGATTGGGGACGAAATTAGCACATAATTATGGTGTGACTAAATTTTGATTTTCTTGAAGTGGGGTCGCTAGGTTAATGGGGGTCTAAAAATTTTGTTTTTAAAAAATTTGATTTTTTAATGATTGATGAATAAAATTGTAAAACTTCAATTTTTAAAAATTTTGAAATATTTAAAAAAAAACTTTCCTAAAAAACTAAACGTGCTACAAAAAAGTTTATTTAACATTTTTTACTTAAAATTGAATGCTTTATTGTAAGCTATTTTAATTTTTTTAATTTTGAAAAATTTTGGCGTTTTTTTTAACACCCTATGTCTAAGATGTATATGGAGGATTTTAATTTTTATCTTAAATATTAGTACTGGATGGTCCAAAAACAAAAACAGATAATTCAAGAAATATATATATTTTTTTTGGAATCGACCAAAAAGTGAAGTGTGAGCCTATTATACAGGATTATAACTTTTTTTTTGATAAACTATTAAAACAATTTATGGCTTTCTTAATCCCTTGAATAAGCACGAAGCATGTTTCCGAATAATCTTCTTTTAACAAACAAATCAATTAAACCAACTTAAATAACTGCCGTGAATGCTCCTTGACCTTCTTTTTAAAAAAGTTGCCTGAAAATCACTTATTTTTTTGTCAAAACATTTACAATATCATCATAAGACTTTACACTTCAAATTGGCGCCTCAGGTATACTTAAAAAGTCCGGCGTTCTTTTCTTTTTTAATAAAAACACGTTCATGTTATCTTTCCCTTTAACGTACACCGATCCTCTATGTTCAAACTCGTACTTTTTCTCCAAAACAGAAAGACAATGTTCGCCCACCTGAATTCTACCGTTAACACCGGTTGTGTCCATTCTAGAGGCTATGTTGACGGCATCCCCCCACACGTCATAATATAACTTGGTGTTGCCTATGACCGCGGCCGTGACGTCGCCAAAATTGTAGCCTATCCGAATGATTAGGTTAAACTCGAGCAGGTCTCGGTTAAAATCCTCGACAACGCGCTGCATTTCTAGTGCAAAATCCATAAGAGCGTATAGGTGCTCGTAGGGATCCCTTTGTTGAGCTCGAGATTGAGAGTTTAGGCCGCTGGCCGCCATAAAAGTGGAACCTATGGTTTTGATTTTCTCCACGCAATAAAATTCCGGTTTGTCTAGCAACTCGTCGAAATCGCCGATGAGTTCATTCAAAACTCTTAAATACTCTTTACCCCCTTCGAAACTTTCGTCGTACATTTCGTTGAAGTTAACTATGCTAGCAAACAAAATTCCGACTTGGTGAAAATTCTCCGAGTATTTGGCTTCTTTTTTGAGTTGTTCCGCAACGTGTTCTGGAACGATGTTGTAAATGAGGTAGTCCGCTTGATTCTTCAAGCTTTGCACGTGCGATTTGTCCCTATTCGCGATGTAATTGGTGTGAAAACTCAGCCTGTAACCGATCTCGAATTCTCTGTTTAACAGCCACACCAGTATTAAAAGTAGTAAAACGTTAACGACCACTTCTGAATTTTTCAAAATGCATCCGAGTGTTTTTAAAGCCTCGGTGTTTGGGGCACTGTGATTCGCGTTAAGGTGTATCAAAAGCGGGTGATTATTACCCAATTGGTCGCTGTTGTTTACCGCCTCGAATAGTTCGCAGGGCGTACTCATAAAAAACACTATAAATATAAAAGAGATTATTGTCGCGATGGTGCTTTTCATCCAGCAATTCAGCTGAGTGAAATTACAAAAATGCATAAGACCCACGAACAGAATATACGTGTAAACGTGTAAGTGAAAAAATGCATCACTTTTACCGGGTACGAACTGAACGACGGTCGACAACATGGGCAAACTGACCAGGATCGCTCCGAAAATGTTCCATCGGTAGAAGCGACCGCAACACCAAAACAGTCTATCGGTCCATCTGATCACAGGTACCAAACATAGCGCACAATTCAGGAATTGCAACAATAAAAAACAGAAAAGCGTCACTAACCAAAATTTTGAAATACCGTAAATTAAAGCCAGCCCTGTTGTGGTAACGAAAAAGACCACCAACGAAACGAATATGTCAACGTACGTGTTAAATCGGGAGTTGGCCAGGGTGTCCATTTGAATGCCCGTTTGAATGTGATGGACGTTATTGCGGTATTCTTGTTCCATACCTTTGTCCTGAAATTTAAAAAAATACACTATCAAACAATTAGTTTAGCGCGAGGTTGAAAAAGTAGAAAAAAGTGAAAACTTAACTGTTTTAGTAAGGAATTAGCTTACCAAGGTGTGCCTGAAAGAGGTATAGGGTACAACATAAAAATGGATCCAAAAACTAACTATACTTTTCGAATATGTACCCCTGTCCGTCTAAAAACTGTATTCCACAAAATCTGAGATGATCCTCTTTGTCAAATTTTGCGCATTGCTTAGTGAAGGGAGAGAACCTACAAGGGCTCTTTTGCAGAGGAATAACCCGCGCAATGAGGACGACCCCCATCAACGCCCTGAAAACCATCTTGGGTCTCCCCTCGCTTCCAACTTGGATCAAGAAGGAGGCGATGGCGACGCGATTAAGGGACCAGGGACTATGGAAGGGCAGGGAGGAAAGAGTGGGCCATCTGGCGGTCAAGGGACTGGCGACGAAAGAGTTGCCCCTCCTAAGACTGCCAGTGAAAGCACCGCTTAAACCCTGGCAGTTCGATAAAAAGTACAAGGTCACAATACCAAAATGGAATGCGTGGCAAAAGGAAGAATATCGAACGGAATTAAGAAGAGAGACGACGGTCTGCTATACGGATGACTCTAGACTAGCAGCCAGGCAGACAACAGGCGCGAGTGTACGCGGAAAGCCTAGAAGTTCAGAAAATTTATCCACTTGGGGAATACGCTACGGTCTTTCAAGCGGAGGTATATGCCATTGTCATTGCAGCAACCATACCGGCGGTCAGGAGTGGCAGGCTGCCCTCCAGACTCTAAGTGCACCCAAAATAGTCAGTAGTCTGGTGGAGGAGTGCGCTGAAGCACTGCAAACACTGACTCAAGAGAAGAGGGTAACACTGATGTGGGTCCCAGGTCATGAGCGAATACCAGGAGACGAGAAAGCGGACGAACTCGCCAGACTAGGGGCGGAAACCCAATACATTAGACCGGAACCTCTTCTGAGAATAACAAGGAAACAGATACAGAGTGAGCTCAACAAATGGGCGAACAATGAACTGAAGACGTCCTGGAGGCAAGAGAGAAAGTGCAGACAGTCCAAGCTATTTGTGGATGGTCCGAATGTAGCCAGAACTAAATGGCTGTTAGGCAAGACCCGAAAGGACATTGGACTGCTGACAGGGATGCTGACCGGGCACAATCGGCTAAACAATTATCTGACGCAAATGAGAGTAGCAGGAGATCCCGTGTGTCACGCTTGCGGGCTCGAAGGGGAATCGGCGCAGCACTTAATAACAGAGTGCGATGCATATGCCCGTTCAAGGCAGCTGAAGTGGGGACTGCACTCGTTCAAATGGGCCGAAAGAAGAGAGGAAGGCCCGGAGAGAGAGTTGCAGCGGAAGTAGGGGAATAGGGGCAAGAAAGGCCTAATTGCCAGGCTCACGGGCCGCCCCTATACTACTACTACTACCACTAGTGAAAAAAATTATTTTCAAAAATTATTAGCGTGGCAAAAATACACCTTTCGATATGTAAATACAGGGTGACCTAGAAATCGTGATTAAAGTTTGAAAAACAATATTGGTAAAGGTATATTGACGCCTCAACTGGTCAATTATTTGTAAGTATTTTATAAGTCAACTAAAGCTTGTTCGTTTAAGCAAGTGACATAATATTTATACAGAGTGACCTAAAATTGGTTGATGTGTTTTGGTTATTTTTTTTTAGTATTGAGTTTTTTTACTTTCCCTGAAAATTATTGCTGTGCAGCCAGTTGGGGCGTAAATATATGCTTTAAAAATACTGTTTTCCAAAATTTAATCACGATTTATGGGACAACCTGTACATATCGGAAGGTCTACCCCGAACAAAAAATTGTGGACTTTCGCCACGCTAACGAGATATTAAAATTTTATCAAAATGGGTTGAAAAAAATTTAACATACACACATATTCAAAAAGTACAGTTAGTTTTTGGTTTAATTTTTCTGTAACCTATACCGTGTTCAAGCACAACCCTGTTATCCAGAGCTAATTTAATAGAACTTTTCCTTGTAAATTTTTTGGCTCATTAGTCATTTACATAATTACATAATTTCAACTCTAACCAGGCATAAAAAGAAGTATTGGTTTTAGTATAAACAGGGGTTTTTTGTATAAATGATGGGTTTACAATTACTCTTTAAAATCCTCATTACTTCATACATCTTTAGAAATGATACTTCTCTGTGCACGACGTGTCTTTATGTCTGTTTAAAATCGAGTACAGTGGCGCACATAAAATTTTGGCGGGGGGTGTTAAAAATGGGAATTTAAAAAATCATGCGCCATCTTGGATTTTAACGAAATGTCAATTTTGACAAAAGATTCATGTAGTCTGGAGCTTTAGCTTTTCGCAGAAGCTAAAATCACAAAAATTAAACTTACGGTAACAAAACTACAGCCGAAAAAAAAATGTACGGTTTTTTTGGCCCACCTTATATATACGCTATATAAGGAATCTACTCATTTATTTCAAATAGGTTGGATAAGAACCGCAAAATACATATTGACCAACACCGCCTAAAGTTATGGGACAGTTAAAAATGAATTTACAACATGGCCACATGTTAAATATTTGGTTAGTGTTACCCTCATATAATCATCTCACTGAATTTTAAAAGCAATTGTGTTCCCTGTATTTTATTTTAATTTGTACTGTACTTAACATCAATATACCTCAATGAGCTAGAAAAAATCCCCCTCTTGATTTGTCTGGGAGCCTTTTTATAAAGTGTTCCTCCTAAAAAAATAGTCGTGCCGCAAGATTTATTAAAGTAATTAGTTATCTGGAATAATTATTCACTTTTTTTAAGCCACAAACACAAACGGGGACTTAAACCCAGGACTTTCTACAACCTATCCACTAACGCAACACATGACTGAAATTTACAAACACTATTATTGTCGTCGGCCATATTGGATCGACCCTATTATTTTTGTTCGACTGCCCTATACTACACGGTATGACATTGGACGTGACGCGCTGTTAATTTGTTTTAAATTAAACAAAATTAGATTTTAAAATAAATATAAACAAGTTGTACTTAAATAAATCATAGGCTGATTGTAGAGATGGCACGGTGTATACTGTATCAGGCAGGTGTATCAAACTGCCGTGAGTACCGACATATACATTCCAAATAGAAACATGAGTTTCAAAATAAATAATAAAAACGTACCTAAAATATTTTTGTTAACTACCTCTTAAAAAACTTTTAGATGTGCTAAAATAGTTTAAAGTAGTACACTTTTTTTGGTAAATTTAAAGACTCGCTTTGTTTAAAAGATATTAATCTTACATACTTTACGCTTTATAAAATTAAAATTTTTGCCTTTTTTTTTGGATAAAGATTGTAAAATACAAATCATATGCACGACACCACTCAAGATAACAGACAGATGACAAAACTTTTTTTAATACAGCTCTCCCATTTTAAAATCCTTAAATATTTTTATTTTGACAATAGAAAAAATATTTGTTTGCAGTACTTTTTTTAAACGCTAAAAAAACAGTGAAAACTTGAAAAGTGAGTTTTTTATTCTAAGAATCTACGTTTGGGAAAAAAAATGTAGCTAAAAAACCCGATAAACAAAAATGTTACCGGTTAAAATATTTTAGCATAATTTAAGGGGTAACATTTTTGTTTAACCAATTTTTTCTATGATTTTCACATTTTTATGCCATGATTTTGCTCACATTTTAAAGTTTTCTTTCCAAACTATCGATTTCTAGAATAAAACACTCACTTTTTTCAAGTGTTCACTGTTTTTTAGCGTTCAAAAAAAGTACTGCCAAAAAACATTTTTTCTCTGTCAAAATGAAAAATATTTAGAGAGAGGGCAGAATTTTAGAGGTAGATGGAGAGATAGTTTAGTGAAGTGCAAAAATATTTAAAGTTGTTATAGAGAGACACCAAGCTATAAAAAAGTATTTTAGAGAACGATGAAAATAATTTTGTTGTGTTCAAAAATGAAAAATTACATGTTTCTGGATTTTTTATTATAGAAAAACAATGAAAAAAGTTATGTTTTCATAATTTTCTAAAAAAAGTTATGACTAAGTTCAAAGTTATGACGTTTTCATGACAAAACGGGGCAAGTTATGATTTTATGACAATTATGAGGCCTGCTTATAGTAAATTCCTTTTGCTGCAACAGTGCGCACTGATTTTATCCCTATCCTTACTATAGAAACAAGAAAAGGATAGAGAAACACTTAGTGAGCACCATAGTGCATTAGAAAAACTGCATTCTTGATAAGAACGGGGGTAAACAGCAGTTAAATAAAAAAAAATAGTTACCTTAAAAAACAAAGTCCACGGCGACAACGGTGGCTTAATAAAATATGAACACTGCGATCTTGAATTGTCTTGCACGCACTTGATCAACTGTCGGTCAGACTGCTTCCTCAAATTCTGAATGGTAGTGCCGTACTTGTCGTAAAAAGGACCCAGGGAGCCGCCCCTCATTTGTCTTGTCGCTTGGCTATTCATGGAACTTTGACTCGATGTGTAGTAGCCCGAAACGCGGTGTTGCAAGATGTCCGAATTGTTTAGGATCGTAGTGTCGATCTGGAAGAAAAAATCGAAATAAAAAAATGCACACAAGTGGCCGCAGTATTTTGAAATGACAACTACCCGCATGGGACAATGCCTTGTCGCTTGGCTATTCATGGAACTTTGAGTCGATGTGTTTTTGATCTTTCCCTGTTTACGTTAGTTTTTATAAGCATTCATTGTAGATATTGCGGCCAAAATATAAGTTTATGTAGAACACAATACAGTTTTTTAAACTCTGGGTTCCAAAATTACATTCTTACCTGCTGAATACTACTTCGTCTACTATTGCTTCTAATGCCAGAGTCTTTTCGGCTATGTGGAGAGTATTCATCTAATTTAGCGATACTCGACAGTCTACTTGGCACGTCCAAAGATCTCTTATACCTAAAAGTAAATAAACAATATTTATATTACGTAACCACCAGTTTTCCTTTTTATAAGAGATCTAAAGATAATCGCTAATCTATACTGGAATCAGACTGTTCAAATAAAGGTGGATGGCCAACTGTCCGAAGAGGTCCAAATAAGAAGAGGCTTGCGTCAAGGTTGTATATTGTCTCCTCTGTTGTGTAATATCTATAGTAACAAAATAATAGAGAATGCACTTCATAACTGCGAAGGGGGTCTGACCATAAACGGCATAGAAAGCAACAATCTACGATATGCCGACGACATTGTCATAATAGCAGTGGTTTTATCGTAGGATACTAAGGATATCTTGGATGGACAGAGTAACTAATGCGGATGTTTTGCTTAGAATAAATAAATATCTTGAAGTTTTCTCCACCATCAAAAAACGAAATCTTGAATATTTTGGCCATATTTTGAGAAATGAGAAACATAAACTTTTAAAATTGAAAATAGAAGGCAAAATTGAAGGCAGAAGAGTTGGAGAAGGTTTTTTTTTAAAAAAAAGTCACTACAGAAACTTATAGAAGGCTACTTTTTCTTTAAAGAAATGTCACCACTAAAAATCCCGAGATATAAACGTTTTTTTTTTCAAAATGACCAACTTTGAAGCTTTATAACTCGGAAACTAATAATCCCATACTAATCGGACTACTTCTTGTCGCACCTTTGATTCTTCCCCTACTAGTGTACATCTTCTGTACCGTTTCCTTCTCGCGGGAAAACATTTTTTTGTTGGTTTTGCCGTCTGATTTAAGACTCATTATGAGTAACATTTTCTTCCGCCACGTTCGATTTGGTTTAAAAGCTAACCAACTCATCCTCTTCAAAAGGGGAACACCAACAAAAAAAAATATTTTACATAGACATTTCCACAGGGAGGGGGCTGAACAGAGATTGTTCATTTGTAGGAGAAGAATCAAAAAAGTGACACTAAGTAGTCTGGTTACAATAAGATTATTAGTTTCTGAGTTATGGAGCTTCAAATTTGACCAACGCTTATATCTCGGGTACTAATGAATCGATATTTATATGAGTGACATTTTTTAAAAGAAAAATAGTTTTCTGTAACTTTCCATTCCACTTTTTCACTTTGAATTGGTTTTGGGGGGGGAAGGCGGGTCCCCAGTATACGCTGTAACTGACAAGTAGTAAACAATATTTGCCGAAAAATTCTACGGGGGGGGGGGGGGGGTTCATATCGGTGGCACATGTTTCGCAGTCAATGTATTAATTTACCGTACCTGGGAAAGTTTCCAAGAGCAACTGTGGCACTTCTTTTCCTCTCCAACGGTTCCAAATTCTCCAAGTGGGGCGATTTACTTCTTCTTGATCTACTACTCCCCGCTCGTGTAAAATGAAAGTCACCATTGGGAGATCTAAAAAAATATTGGCCCTTTTAGTGAGAAAAAAAATAATAGTGAAAGGAAAAATCTTTGGCCTTCTTCTTGATCTACTACTCCCCGTTCGTGTAAAATGAAAATCATCATTGGAAGATCTAAAAAAATATTGCCTTTTTTAGTGAAGAAAAAATAATAGTGAAAGGAAAAAACTTTGGTCTTTAAAAAAATCTTTATTGCGGCAAAAAAAAACGGATTCGCAAATCTTCATATGGAGTTTGGACACTGGCAGTTAATTTAAATGATGTGACCTCGGATGTGACAGTAGGTAAAAGATTCAATGTCAATCGCATTCTTTAAAAACTTTGGGGACACGTACAATAAAAATTCTCATTTACTTACATTTTGGTTGCTGTTTGTCTGATTCGGGAAATATTAGTAATAAATTACATTATTGCATCAAAATAAACCAGAAAATTTTTGCATTCAACGTGTTTTTTTTTACAAATTGCATTCGGTTTAGTTTTCATATTTCACGAAAATGCCCTCCTCCTGTGAAGTCAGCTTTTTTGCGAAAATACGAAAACAAACTCTTGCAATTATAAAAAACCACGTTTCATGAAAAAATTGTCGGTAATTTGGATGCACTTAAGTAATTACACCTAAAAATTTCCCTGAACCTCGTTGTTTCAACACTTTTTTTTTACATACAGCACCGGAAGAAACTGGTTAACTTTTAGATAGGGTGGTGGGTTGAAGGGGAAAAGGGGGAAAAATATTTAAAAAATTGTAACTTTGGAACAAAAGCAAATAGCGATATACGGTTTTCAGATTTAAGTTTCCATGAATATGGACTACAAATTTTGTTATAAAGTCCAAATTCGTGGGAGCTTTAGTTTCCGAGTTATTTAAAAAAAACGTTAAAATATATATAAAAAAATCATAACTTTAGAAGTAAAGCAGCTATTGATATACGGTTTTCAGATTTTGGTTGGTTGGTTGGTTGGTTCAAATCTTTCAAAGCTACAGATTTCGAGATATTTTTATTTCCTTTCAACATAAAATAATTGATTGTATGGTGGGCTATCCATGCTTTCTAGCACCAATTTTTTTTGTTTTATTAGAATGACATGGATTATTTTGAAATAGTTGTTAATTATTAATTCCTATCACAAATCTCAAACCAATATAAATTAAACCAAGATAAAAATTATTAATTTGAGTAAATTACCATTTTGAAAGTTTCTCCGCTATTGTTCCGGTACTGTGCTTTGCAATGCTTTTGGAGGCATAACTTCCTCAAATATCTTACAGTTACTCCTCCACCCTCACCAACTGAACCCTCCCCCCCAAGAAGTATGGGGTAGGGTTAAAACTTTATATAATGTGACACATAAAAAACAACTATTCGACTGCCAGTTCTAAATAGGATTTAGTACAGAATTGAGAAATGTTTTATAGTACTAGCAAATTCAATTGGAAGCATGCAAGACTGCAAAACAACATTTTTTCATTCTGTAGGTACTAAACCTATTTAGAACTGTCAGTCGAGTAGTCTTTTTATATAAACGTTTAAACTTATTTCAAGATCGAAACAAAAAATCTTGGTTAAATGATGCCAAACAGCTGTTAAAGAATATTTAAGACGAACAAAACAAAAGCTTATACAGGGTGTTCGCAAACAGGGTCGCCGCCAATATTGAAACTTAAAATTCACTTACTTACTAGTTATTAAAAGAAAAAACAAACAATTATTTGGGTCGAACAATATTTTTCCGAGCCAATTATTAAATTCTCTGAGATTTTCCCTGAATTTTTCATTAAAAACAAATGATAGGCACGCAAGCGCAGTATATACGTCAAACAGTGTTGCCGCTTTGTGCAAAAGTGTTGCGGTTTAAAGTTAGCAACACATCAAGTTGTTGGTGAATAGGACATTTTTGGATCGTAATAAATTGAAAAATTATTTTGCGCTATAAACTGAAATTTATGTAATGTCTTTTTTTCCCCACTCGTTAAACCTTAAAATCCAAATATCTTGGAAACGTCAGATAAGTACTTAGATTCTAGTTATGATTTGCAAGTGTTTAGGCATTATTTATTTTTATTTAGAAAACCGATGAGAAACGAAAAACAAAATTTCTTAGGAATTTACGCAGTGCCTTTTTACATATTTTTAGTGGCGAAAAACTCAAAAAAAGTAGTTTCAGCATTTAGTGAAGGGGCATGTGTAAGTCCGCGGGATTTTTAATGAAGGGGTTTTGTGACTATGTGGGAATGATAGCTCTTTAGTCACACAATATGACGTCATCTTTCAAGATGACGGCCAAAAATCATAAAAGATACAACTTTCGTAACCAGGTCATGATTATACTCGATTCCATATAATTCGAGGACGAGGATTCCAAAAAAATTACTTTTAAGGTCATCCGACATTAAATAACCTTAAAAATCGCAAAAAAAACAAGATTTTTGCCATTTTCTCTTCAAAAAATCTTAATAATTCAACGTTTTGTCAGGCCAACTTCAAATCTACCTCAAACTATTAGGCATGTATGCCAAACTCGATCCTTAGAGTTTGATGTAGTTTACGGCTTCATGATCTTGAAAAATACCCCAGTAAAATTAACAAATTGCAAAAAGAACAGACTAAAGGGCGCTATTCATCAACTATTCAAGCGAACAGAACCAAATTTGGCAACAAAGGTAAGAAGGTCAAGTCCAACAATTTTGTTTAAAAAAAATTTGTTCAGCTATGACGTGTTTCAATAAGGCGGCTGATATATCAAAATGGCGACCTATAACCACATTTTATTTTATCCAATTTTGTAAAAAAATAAAATGACAAGGTAGCCATCAATTCTTGTTGACATATCTCCGCTTACTATGAAAAAAAAAGGTTAGTTGATGCATAACCCCGATTGACCTTGAAAATACCATGCAAAATTGAAAAACCCGCTTTTTTTAGTGTTTTTTTCCAATTTGCCACTACGCAAAAACTTTAAGTGCCGGAGATGAAATTAACATCTTAGCCATAAAAAAACAATTCATTTTATTAAAACTCCCTACCATTTTTTTTGTTCTGGCGTTCCAGATGTTGGTGTAACAAAACGTTAAATTATGGAGATTTTTTTAAAGAGAAAGTGGCAAAAATCTTGTTTTTTGCATGCATGGTCATTTCAAGGTCATTTGAAAGTAAATTTTTTGAAATCGTGTTCCAACTTCTGCGTCGATGTTTATAAAAAAGCGTTTAATGTGCAATATGTATTTTGGGACACCCTGTTTTCGAGTATGTGGAGAGATTTTTTATTCGAGCATTCTCAGCGGAGCCAACACTAGTTAAAAAGCATTTGTTAAAGATACAAACGATGAATGTATGGCGCTTTGTTTTTTATGTTGTGATCATATGCTACAAGCTTTTAAAAGTTAACGCTGAGAGTAAGTAATTTTAGCTTTGTAATTATTTCGCGCTTTCTTATATTATTAATGATATTGACACAAAAACAGCGTATTAAGGCAGGTACAGGGTGTTGCAAGTTGGGCACTTTTGGGGAGTGGTACTTCCAGGGGAGATAGAAAAAGAGTGACCGAGTCACCCTTAAGATGATTAATTTTTAAAAGAAGTTTAAAGGGGGAAACTGTCTTTCCTTATGTCAAGCACTAGTCAAGCCTTTTTAAAGCTACGGCGGTTTTCTGAACAGTCTGCATTTTGAGAAGGGCTCTATAACTCTTTTATTTGTATTTTTTTTCTGGTTTAAATTGATTTTTGTAGTCTTTTTTTCTCCTTTAAAATGATTTATCATAATTTGTGTTTAATTTTTTTTTTATTATATAGGTTTTTTATTTTTATATTACTTAGTATTTTTAATATGTTTTATTTTCTAATATTGTAAAAAGCAGGAGAAAAAAATAAATAAGAGAGTAATAGAAAAAATAACTGGGTAATAAAAAAAATAGTTTTTTTATACCTTCATCAAAAACTTGATTTTAGCAACTCTCTGCAGATAACTAAAGCATGGCTTTTTTGGTTACCGATGCAAAAAAAACTTTTTTTTTATCACGGGTGCAAAAAAAAATTTCTGTCCGTTTTTTACCAAAAATTAAAGAGAAAAAGCGGAAAATAGTAATATTTTATTCTTGCCTAGAAATTAAGCCATTTCGGCCAGTTTTCACCAAGTATTTACGAAAAAATCATTTCAAAACATCGTGAAAATATCAAACTGTCAAAGATTAAAATGCCGCAACATTGAACGTCACCGAGTAAAAAGGCATATCATTATGGAAACCATTGTTGTTTCATTTACCAGCCGCCTTGATTTATACTGTAAAGATGGGGTGCGAGAAGTGCTCTTCGTCCGAGATTTTTAAAAGAATTTTCCTGTTTTCCTTGGATTTTGTGATAAAGGTATTTAAAAAAATAGTGTTAGCAACTCGCGGCTAAACTGTGTGTTTTTTTACTCGCGTTTTCAAATGCGAAGCACGCTTGTTAAAAAATCACTATTTTAGCCACTAGTTGTGAAAACTACTATTTTAGTTTTTAATTTAACTCTTAACATTTTAAATGTAATTTTTTTTAATGTAATTTTTCTGAAGTGTAATATATATATTTTAGATTATACTATACTTATATAAGTATGTATTTTTGACCATCCCACAAAATGTAGGTTATGTAAAACTAAATTTGACTTTAACGAAAGTCATTTTACATTTAGTAAAGTTTACTAATGCTTTCTTTAAGCTTTGTCGATAAGAATAAACATGTTAAATGTAATTCTTGGACAATAAAAGTAAGTTTTGAATTGAAAAAAGGTAATTCATAAGAAAAATACAAACTTTGTTTTATACAGGGTAGAAACTGATTTTCAATTTTTGAATTCCCTGACTATTCCCGGTTCTCCCTGAACAAAAATAAAAAAATCCAGGTTATTTTACAAGTTCCAATAAGCTGTTTACGTCCTGAAAACGTTTTGAAGAAAAGGTAGTTACAAGCTATAAATACTTTGTAATTTTTTGCGATTTAAGCAGAACACAAAAATTTACGTATTAAAAAAAGTGGGTTAGGGTGGGATCCAGTGTCAATTCTGAATTTTTTGCCAAAAACCGTAGGCAAAAATTTTTGGAAAAGTATCCTGAAAATGTCATTTAGCATAGCTAGAAAATGCAATAAATTCTTCAACTAAATTGTAATTACTAATGATGTTATCGCGATGCAGGCAAAACTTTTTGCAATTTAAGAAGGAAATTTCTGAAAAGTTTTTATATTTTTCACGTTTTCTGCAAAATCTAAAAAAAAAACAAAAATAAACATTGAAGAAAAAAAGAAAAAATACTGTGTTTTCGCATTATATGAGGAACAGAGTGAGGAAAGCATAAAAGATAAAAACCATATTGTAAAAATTCCCTGATTTCCATGACTTGGGACCCATTCCCTGACTTTTTCAGGTCACTTTTTAAATTCTCTGACTTATCCAGTTTCAACACTGTTTATATCTTAAAAACAAAAAATGACAGATAAAACCCAGTTTGAAAGGCGAATTCGGTTTTAAAAAAATCTACAAAAACGCAATTTACACCAAACAGAAGTTTTCGTAAATAAAAAATGCAAAAATTTAAAAAGCCCCCATAGCTCCAAAATGGCTTGACATATCAATCTCTAGAAGTACCTTAAACCTCCCAAAAGTGCTCAATTTGGAACATCTTGAACCCTCATAAAATAACAAATTTTACTCATGGTAGAAATAAAATCAAGACACCAAACAGATCTTAGTAGTCGATTATCAATATTTTTTACCCGGTCTCTCTAAGACGACACCAGTTTGACGTAAGAATTCGCAACAATATAACTAAGGACACCGATCATATAGCCAAACATAAAAACGGGTAATATAACATTTTTCTAACAAATAGAAATTGAGTGCAGACAATAAATTACCATGAAACCGGAAAAATAAAGTTTTACTTTTCGCGTAAAGGAAAAAAAAATCATAAAACATGGGGTTCAAAAGTCGTTGAATGTAAAAAAAAAAAACAAATTTTGTAGAGTGAGACATGATGATAATGATATATGATTTAGAATAAAAATATTTACCAAAAAAAAATTGGTGTCAAAATTTTATTTAGTTTTAGTACTACTCTTAAAAATTTAATTGGTATTAAAGAGACGTCCTCAAGTATACATATTTTTTTTGAAGTTTTTTCCCTAAAAATTAAATTAATAATAAATCGAGTAAAGGTTTACTCTAAAACTTCCCTCGCTCAGAAGAACATATATATAAAAAACCACTACTCGTATACACATGGGTTAGATTGAGTCGGTCAGACTTTTCCAGGGTATATCCAGACTTTTCTTGGGTGTATCTAGAGGCCCTGTATACGATTTTTGACAGTTATTGTTTTACCAGAGGTGAGCACCTGGATTTGACAGTTTGTTCGGGAAATGTTTAAAATTGTGTGTTGGCAATGATGGTTGGTAACCCCTGACAATAAATAACTTTGTCACTGTCAGATTTTTGATTAATAAACGTGAGATTTAAAAATGGAATTTTGCTGTATCAAAATCTGTAAAAATACGTGCCTCGACGATTTTGTATTGTTCCTTTGTCCAACGGAGAAAGAAACTCAGGAAAAGTGAAAAGAAAACATGCATTTACCAAGCTGGAAAATTAATAAAAATAGCCGAATTTGCGAGGTAAGTGAGCTACAAGCAGTAGGTATAAACATACGCATTTAGCACGTACTTCGTTAATAAATAACACATTATGTTTCCATATTTTATTGTACGAAAAAGAGTAACAGAGATCGTAGGAGTCTTTATATTTTACCTATTATTTACATTTTTAATATCTACCGTGTGTATTCACTGTTTGTTTTTGTTTTTTTTTGTCAAAGCTTGACATATTTTACTAACCAATCTTTCAAAAACTGTTTGGGGAAATTATAAAAAGAGGCAACAAAACATTAGTCCATTTCATAAAATCCGTTTTACATGAGAGAGAGAGGGCAATATGAGTTGCCCACCTCTGGTAAAACAATAACTGTCAAATGTATAGAGGGCCTCTAGGTGTATCCACACTGGTCAGGGGTGTATTAAGACTTTTCCATGGTGTACTCCGACATTTTCAAAGTGTATCCAGGTTTTTCCAGAGTGTATCCAGGTTTTTTCAGAGTGTATCCAGGTTTTTCCAGAGTTTATCCAGACTTTTCCAGAGTCTTTCCAGACTTTTCCAGAGTGTATCCCGATTTTTCCAGGATCTTTCCAGACTTTTCTAGAGTGTATCCAGACTTTTCTAGGGCCTTTCCAGACTTTTCCAGTGTGTATCCAGACTTTTCCAGGGTCTTTCCAGAGTTTCCAGAGTGTATCCAGACTTTTCCAGGGTCTGTCCAAACTTTTCCAGCGTGTTTCCAGACTTCTCCAGGGTCTTTCCAGACTTTTCCAGAGTGTATCCAAACTTTTCCAGGCTCTTTCCAGACTTTTCCAGAGTTTTTCCAGACTTTTCCAGGGTGTATCCAGAATTTTCTAGGGTGTATCCAGAATTTTCTGAATCTATCCAGGCTTTCCAGGGTGTATCCAGCCTTTTCCAGGGTCTTTCCAGACTTTTTCAGATTGTACCCTGACTTTCCTGAGTGTTTCCAGACTTTTCCAGGGCGTATCTGGACTTTTCCTGGGTGTATCCAGACATTCCAGGGTGCATCCAGACCTTTACGGGGTTTATCCAGACTTTTCCAGGGTGTATCCAGAATTTCTTTCAAGTAGACGGATTTTTCCAATACCTTTTATATGTGCTACATATATATAGATTCAGACTTTATTGTTTCTAAAAACATTTCGTTGTACATGTGCTATGTATATATATATATATACACGAGACTCGTGTGTATATATATGTTATCAAAAATTTTACTGCCAATAAAATAATATTTTTGTCCATTAATCACGCAAAAACGGCTACACCGATTTGTAAGAAATTTAATAAGACAATAGGGTGTGACCTGGATCTTAACTTAAGCTACTTTTTATTTAACATTTCGTTCCACAACTCGAGATAGATGGCACAGAAAATTGAATTTTTCAACAGTTATTTTGCATTGTTATTTGATATATATATATATATATATATATATATAGGTATCACACGATAAGAAAAATTTTTTTTTTTAGGGATGAAGTTTTTTGGGGGTAGCTCCGAAGGGTGTAATAGCGGAATGCTCAAAAAAAATAGGAATCTGCGTGTCAACACAAGTAATCACTATGTAAAATTTTGTTATGATTGGTGCAGGGGTTTTTGAGTTAGAGTGGCTACAAACTAGGCGACAGACATACCGACCGACCGACAGACAGAGCGACGGCGTCTGGATTCGTGCTTATCACTATTCGGAACCTCAAAATTCGTGGAGGATCATGAAAATCATGAAAAGCTCGAAGTACGATTTTTAGATGATTACAGTACTTCCCTTTAGCGAGGGAAGTAAAAATGTATGTTTTTACCCATTGGACACAATAAACCTTTTTGCATCACAATAAACTGAAAAAACATTTGACCGAGGGGGTAACCATTGTTGGTAACAATGTCACAAATCTCAACCGACCCTGGGAGTCTTTAGAAATCTCTCGGCAGTCCTCTGTAATCACTGACAATTCAATAAAATTGGCAATCATGTCACATTTTCTGAACTAGTGGTTACCCCGAGGGGGTAACCCAAAGACAACATAATAACTTATGGAGACTAACAGAAAGATAAGGACGCGGAGAAACTACGTTCGTAGCGCATAACGCATTGCGGTGGAGAGTGGAAGTAATGCTTCCATTAAGTAAACACCTACCTTGCCCCGTCCATCTCTTTCTATATGAACATAAAAAAGACAACATTTTTCAATGTCGAAATATATTTGGCAATTTTTATTTTGTACCTGCCGGTTTTCGCCACCGCTTGTCAAAGTCTGTCAAGCCTGGCTGGCAAGCGGTTTTTTTAGATTTTCAAAAAATTTTTAGTTATTTTAATCAGTTTTGGTTGGAAATCTCACGAGTTTAGGGATTGATTGTATAGTGGATTAACAACTTATTGGAAAGTCTAAAATGCCATTCAAACCAGGCTGGATCACTACCATTAAAGATAGCATGGGATTATTTGAAGAGTGTCGAGAATTAGGGTTCAGATTTTTGCGAACCAAATTCCTTAAGAAAATATTCTGATGATTTATACAGTTTATACAGAGTTATGCAAGAAGATAATAGGTTAAAATACAATAAAAAAATAAACAGATTGGTTAAAACATTTATAAAATCTATAAGACTTATACTGGGATTTTTTCCCAGTTATAAAAGAAAATAACATAATAAAATGTTGTTACCTTTAATATTCTCCTATATTCTCCTATTTTAGATTTTGAAAAGGTTCAAAAAATTTTTGACAGTACAAAGTTGATTAAGGTTTGTATAGAGATAAAACCTTTCGCGAATTCATTGCTTTTTTAACACTAAAAAGTATGGAAAAACGTCGCCTGTGAAGTTTTTTCTTATCTTTTTATTATTAAATAAGTAAGTTTCTGTAAAAAATTAACCAAAAGAATATATTATTGTACATCTAACTGTACAAGTAGTTCCTTCCTGTAGCCACCGGCTGCGCTCGTGTCGCCGTCAAACAATGTTCCCCAAGTATAACACAGTATCGGACACTCTCGCGTAGCTACAGATAAGCTGTATAACTTATGTATCAGAGGTAAGATACTAGAGTTTATTAAGTCTTAAATTATTATTTTTCTCAACAATACAAAAGTGAGACAGGTGTTCTTCAAGGTTCCGTTCTAGGTCCACTACTGTTTCTTATGTATATAAATGATCTTGTTCGTCATAACTCGATGATACAACCTTAGTTATAACTGCTTCCTCAGAAGAACTTCAAACCCTTAGAGTGGTTTCAGAATGTAGGGATGGGTGTTTTAAAAACATGTTAATTTTAAATGTAGAGAAAATAGAAATTATTTACTTCTCCAAAAGGCGAGAATGTCCACCTATCACACTTCTAAGCGGTATGAAATTTACAAAATATGTTAAATTTCTAGGTACAGTTACTGATGCAAATCTGTGTTGGGCCAACTATACAGATCACGTTTGTGAAAAACTTGTTAGTGCAAGCTATGCTAAAGACAACTTAAACCAACTCTAAAAACCGAAGATTTATTGAATGTTTATTACTCGCTAGGTTATCCACATTTTAGCTTGGGGAAATTCTCCCACAATACAAAGAGTATTTGTACTTCAAAAAAGAATGCTGAGAACCATTTACAATATTAACCCTAGGAAATATTGCAAGGACTTAGGTACAAAATTTTAACTCTACATAGTATATACATTTATAAAGCACTTAAATATGCAAAATTAAATATTAACAACTTCCATACAGTATCGGAAAATCATTGCGTATCCCCAAACATCAGACTTCCTTTTAAAAAAAAAAGTCCTCAATATGTTGCTATAAACTTCTATAACAAGCTTCCTGAAGAGTTAAAAAGTATCCAAAATAATCAACTATTTTTTAGAAACCTTAAAGAGTATTTAATTAAGAAAGCGTTCAATTCATACCAAGAATTTCTGCAATAGGTTGTTTAGAGTTAAGTTAATCTTATGTTTAAAACACTGATACTATAGTACCTATAAAAACTACCTAGTCTTACTTATTTTAATGTGTTTTTAACTATCTTTTAATACAATCTTAAAATGTTTGTTCCGTTCTATACATTTTGTCTTACCTGTCCTATTACAAATTGTTTGTGTATTTAATAGTTATTCATTATTTTTTAAGAAAAACTTGTATGCCACATATTAAGTTCTTTGCTGGTAGATACTTACTCGATTTAATTTGACTTTGCACAATACAGTGCAAAAAATTAATATTTTTTAACTTAGTTAAAGATATGTTTTACTGTAGTGATGAATAAATAAATTTGAATATTACTTTCTCTATGGGGTAACCACTGTTGGCAATCCTGTCACAAATTTTATCCGTTCGCAGTCCCTTGCAGCCCCTGCAACTACCTAAACTAAAAAGTATTTAGAAATCTCTCGGCAGTCCTCTGCAATCACTCACAATTCAACAAAATTGCCAATCATGTCACATTTTCTGAACTGGTGGTTAACCCCCCGCATTTGACGCTATCAATTTTTTCATTATGTCTTTTCTATTTTTTAAATTTCTAATCACAATCATTAAAAGGTTTGTAGAGCGATCGTTTACACCCTATATTTGTTTCTTTTGCAGTAGAGGAAGAATTAGTCACTCGACAAATAGGAGAATCTGTCAATCTTACATGTTGGGGCACTGAAGTTAAAAGAATCTTTACGTGGATATTTGTAAGTGTTCATGTAAAGAATCCGACCACAGTTTGGCTGGATAATTCGAAGAGAATCCTCAAGCTTTCAAACTTAACCGACAACGATATGGGACATTACAGCTGCTACGTCAACGACACTAAAATTAAGGTAATGCACTTACTTGTGCATCACAAAATCGATAAAAAAATCGGAGATTCTCTCAACCTAACGTGTCCAAGTAATGCCGAAGCAAAGGTGAGATGGGCATACAGTAAATACTGTGATTATTATAAGAACAGGGTAGTGGCAGTGAACATCTCTACGCTGTCAAATTTAACTGAGGAAAATTATGGATGTTACATTTGTTTCGACAACTCCTCCAGAGGAATTATTTTTAATTTAAGTATATACGAAAAATTTCAAGCACCGTACTTTTCAGATAGGAAAGAAAAAAACACATTAACTGTTATCAGCAGATTTACTTCAGATTTTATTGAAATGGAGGGCTATTCTCACGGCTCTCCTACTCCAAAAGAGAAACTTCTTCACAACCATGAACTAGTACTAGAAGAAAATAAAAGAATTTATACTTACAAAATTACAAAAGCAACTAAAACTGATTCAGGAAATTATACATACACGGCCACAAATGAATTAGGAACTGCAAATAAAACCTATCTGGTTGAAGTATTTGACGTGTTTCCATCAAAAATGTATGTTCAGGATCCGCTTTATGGAAACTTTTCTGTCCCAGTAGATGAGCCGGGAATTATACTATGTCGCGAATTGGATAGGCCATTTAATTTAAGCTTGTTTAAATTACCTCAAAACATCACGCGCGTCACTGAACGAGACATATTTTCCAGCGATATGGTTATAAATTTAGATTTGATATCGACTGGCAAAGACTCGTATTACGAACATAAAATGCCAAATGTTAATTATAGCCACGAAGGATGGTACGCGTGTGTAAGAGAAGGCAAGGACAATCAACGTTTAATTTCTATGCACTACCTTCATGTTTTTGAAAAATCAATAGCATCCGAATTATTAATTTCTTACGTTGGCGCTGCCGTTCTTGTAACTCTAGCTGTTATATTCGCACCAGGCATTTACTACCTTCGAAAAATCAAAAAAGAAAACTCAGTTGCTCAAACGAACCAACCTTACTGGACTAAAAAGGTGGTCATAGAGAGAGATCAACACAGGGATCAGTTTTCCATGCCTAAAATAAAGATTACAAGAATACCAATTGACACAAACGGTGTATCGACTAGTTACAGAAAAGGACGTTTATTTGAATACCAACTTCCCTTAGATAAAAATTGGGAAATACCTCGAGAAAATCTTACCTTAAGCAATACACTTGGTATGGGAGCCTTTGGAAAAGTCTTTGAAGGCAAACTTTTCAACAATTCAAGTAAAGAAACCACTGTCGCAGTTAAGATGCTCAGGGAAGAGACCAATGACAACGCAATGTTGGATTTGATTTCGGAAATGGAGATTATGAAAATAATCGGGAAACATCCGAACATAATAAACCTAATAGGGTGCTGTTCGCAAGACGGTCCCTTGTATGTAATCGTGGAATACGCTAAACACGGAAATTTACAAAATTTTATTAGAAAACATCAATTAGACATCCTTTCAAATACGACCGAAAACCCAACCCTTTCTACTAGACAACTAATCTCGTTTGCTCATCAAGTTGCTCAAGGAATGGAGTATTTATCCTCTAAAAAATACATTCATAGAGATCTGGCGGCAAGAAACGTTCTGGTTACAGGCGATTTCGTTTTAAAAATCGCTGATTTCGGCTTGGCCAGAGAGTGCAAAAACTATTACAAAAAATTAAAGGGAGGACTTTTGCCTGTCAAATGGTTGGCTCCGGAATCCTTGTTGAAAGGGATTTATTCAACTCAATCTGACGTTTGGACTTATGGGATAATTTTGTACGAAATTTTGACTTTGGGAGAGGATCCTTACCCTTCGATTCCTACAATAGAAAGATTACTCCAACTTTTGAGGGGGGGATATCGTATGGAAAAGCCTTTAAATTGTTCGGAGGAGTTGTACAGCTTAATGCAAAAATGTTGGGAATACAAGCCTTATGATCGTCCCACATTTACAGAAATAAAGAAAGAATTAGAGGAAATTTCCTCTTTCTCTACAAAAAGTTAAGAATATTTTAGTTTAAATTAAACAAACATTTAAAGGCCCGTCTATCAAAAATATGATTCTGATAATAGAATGCTATCAAACTTTCAAAAAAAATTAAAGTGGAAAAAATTACCAAAGATGCTGTTTTTAACTTCAAAAGTAAGGTTTACACGAAACTTAGTAGCTTTTTTGTTGCCTCAGTGTTCTCTGATATCGCAAAGGCGTTTGATTGCGTTGATCACAGACCTCTGATGCAGAAAATGGTCTTTTATTTTTAAGCCCTATCTTGAAAATAGAAAACAAATCATTCAAATGGGGAATAAAAGTTTGTGTTGTTAACTTGCGGTGTGCCTTAAGGAACAGTCTTGGTTCCAATTCTCTTTCTTATGTTTCTAGATGATTTATCTGATCTTCCCTTAAAAGGTGTTTTTAAATTTTAGGCAAATGACACAAGTATAACTTTGTCATTAAATGAAAGAAAAACTGAAGAGAGTAATGGAAACGGGCCTGAAGCTGATAAAAATATGGTTTAATGCTAATAAATTAGCTTTAAATCTGAATAAACCGAGAAGTTTTTAAAAACAAAACTAAATTAAACCTTCAAATCGAAGAAGCTGTTCAGAATGTCAAAAAGTATAAGTTTTTAGGAATAACTATTGACAGTCGCCTGACATGGCTAACAGATTGTAACAACACTAAAAAAAAACTAGCATCAGGTCTATATGCATTAAAAGTTACAAGAGAAAGCCTTAATCAAGATCAAGGGCCACAATTGAGGTCTACCATTCCCTATTTGAGTCCTACGCAAGATACTTAATCCCTTTCTGAGATTACACCGTATATAGTACACCGGTGGTATTTTTGTCACAAAAAAGTCGTCTCATATCAAAGATTTCAAAAACAACCTCTTCCCTTGCTCTTTTTTATATGAATCGCTGACAATGATTCATAGTTACAGCAAACTTGGTTTCTTACAAAAAAGATCTGATTTGCACCATTATGAGACAAGAGAAAATCTGGTCACTGATAGACCGTTCACTGTCTAGAAAATTATTTTTTTATATGGGTAAAAGTATCTATAATAAATTACGTGACGATATAAAAGAACTATCCCCAACAAAATTTAATCTAGCCCTAAAAAATATCTATTGGAATCAGCACGTTATTTATTAATGTCCATTTGCTCTGCGATTTGCTTAAGTAATGAGTAGTAAAGAAATCCATAATTTTTAAGTATTCCCTAAATTTTATTCGTTTGCTCTGGCCAAAAAAAAGTTTTCCAAAGCTAGGAATTAAATCTTGTTATAAGTTTAACCACTGGATGGCGCTGCTTGTCATAAAACCATTATTTGTTGTTATTATTATTTATTATTATTATTATAATTATTATTTATTATTAATTATTCTTTGCGTCAGTTTTTATATTAATTTTTTCAGCTTCAGTAAGAGTCATTTAAACATATCCAGGGTGGATTCTTTAAACGGAACGGTGCTTCTAGCGGGTTAGAATTTGGTTTTATAAAAAAATCCAAAAACACGTGAGCTGAGATTTTTAATTTTCTTTAATCGTGCTATCTTGTTTTTTTTTATATCGTTTTGTTTACGAGGTATGGCAAAAAAATATTTTTTTAAATAGGTCACCCTGTATAGTTTGACATTTTTGAATTCTAAAAAAAAATATCTTTTTGACAATACCACACACTAATACTCTATCTCTTCCAAGATAGAGGCATTTAAACTTGCATGGAATTGTTGTCTATGCCCTGTTTTACGGGGGATATTTGAATGAATATCGAAGTTTTCCATACAGATTTAGATAATAATATCTTGATTATCGTAAAAGATAGATCCTACTGTGTGGTATTGCTGAAGAGAGAATTGTTTGCAGATTTCAAAAATTGCAAAATAGACAGGGTGTCCTATTAAAAAAAAAATAAAAAATTGCCATACCTCGTAAACTAAATGACATAGACAAAATCCAAGATAGCACGATTAAAGGAAATTAAAAATCTCAATTGACGTGTTTTCGGATTTTCTTATACAACCAAATTCCAACCCGCTAGAAGCACTGTTCCATTTAAAACCCTGTATATTGGCCTTAAAATTCCCAATGCTAGAAAGATGCCCTCCAGTGCACATAATCGTAGGGTTCTCAGTATAATTAGTTAATTGAATAGACAGTTGTATTGTTTCTAAAAAATAAACAGTGATATTTATTTTAATTAAACTAATAAAACAACAAAAAAACTTGCATAAAAATATGTGACTTGAAGTCATCATGGAAATTAAATTTAATGTGGGCTTGTCTCTGCATTGACTGGTCCTAATTTGTAAGTCATATACCCGAAACGTCCTCCATCTAACTCCAACTGTTCTTGTATGATATGACTGGCAAAATATTTCGAACTGTTGGTTTGGTTAGCCGGAAACCTTGAAAAAATCTAAATCTAAATCCTTCTGGCCAAACCATTTTCAATTATATTCAGCACATCCAAATCGTCATTTAAAAATTCCATTTTTATTTTTTTACCATTTTCGAGTTAACAAAAAATGAGGTTAGAATTCTCTCCTAAGGATGATTTAAGGCTCGATATCTGGCATGTTAAATTTAGGTATTCCTTAGACTACAAAGAAAAGCTGAGCAAACCAAATCAGCTACTTAGGACCGATAAGAGATCCTTAGCGCAAAGGGATCTTTAGAGCAAACGCAGAGCAATTGGGCATAAGCGTCTCAAATTTTTAAATTTTAAGGTGCCTGTCAGAAATAAAAACAAATCTATTAAACAAAATATTTCTCTTTAGCTTAGTTCTTAATGAACCTTAGTTTTTAAGTTTTTCTTTTTTTAGCTTTAAGAAAATTCTATAGCTTTGGGGTTTTCTAAGAAATAAATTCATTCATAATTAATTAAGTGCATGATAATTAGGTTACTTTTTTAAACTTAGATAAATAAAATTTTTAGAAAATGGGTGGGTTTTTATGCAAACCAATAAGCATGGAAGTATATAAAGATAATAGCCCCTGAGAACTAAGAGAGAGAGAGAGACTAAAATCAACCATCACCTAGAAATTTTTGCTCATTTTGGTTAATTTTTTCAAACAAATACGTCTACAAAAAATTAGGGTTAGACAATCTTTAAACAGTCCTTTATTTTCACGGGCCTCTTAAAGCGGTTTTATAAAAGGACAGTTTGAAAATTTTGCCGTTTAAACACCACTAAAACGATTTAAAGCGATTTAAGAAAGCAATATATCGCTTTAAAACCGATTTGGGCCATTCCACTGCCACGTATGGGACATGTTTTCGCTATTTTTTTCTACTTTTTGTGTTTAGTAAAAGTAGTACATAAAATATGTTTCATGTAGTTTAATGTGTTGGGAAAATAATAAAATGGACCGAAACCCTGCAAGTTTAATGGTAATTTAGTAACAAAATCTTAAGTGCCTGTCACGTACAGGACACTTTTGGAAAATGATAATGTCCTGTACGTGACGCGCCTTTTAGATTTTGTTACTAAATTGACATTAAACCTGCAGAGTTTCGGTCCATTTTATTATTTTATTAACACATTAAACTACATGAAAAATATTTAAAAACACAAAAAGTAGAAAAAAATAGCGAAAAAATGTCCCTTACGTGACAGTGGAATGGCCCATTTTAGGGTCGGAATAACCACTTTAAAAACGAAGGACGTATAAACCCTCGAAGCGATTTTATTTAAAACCGTTCTAATATAAAACCGGTTTTAGGCGCGTATAAACGTAGTACATACTTGACAGCGCGGTATTAACCGCTTTGTGTCGAATGTTCCCACCTTGAACGCATTTCGTATTCTTGAGCGGTGATCGCTCATTCCAATCTATCAAAAATTGGGGGTTCGCGCTCCCCGACTCCAAAGCCTGGGATCTGTCCCATTTCTAAGGCAAGCATGCGCGTAAAATGTATATTTTTCAATCTAAAATTTCGAAGAGCTTCCAAGGAAACGCATCTTTTTTTCGAGGGATGGGATCATTCCCCGGGATTGTTCCCTTCTCTCGAGATTCAAGAGTTAGGCCCCTGGGCGGTAACCGAATTTCTAAAATGTCAAAGTGTGGTTTTGGTGAACAATACATCCATCGTTTGGTAATCAACGCTTGCGTCAGTTTTTCCAACCACTTTTTTATCATTCAAAATCAGCAGTTCTTTCCATTTTATATGGCTCAGGATGGATGAAGTTTACTAGTTTGGAGATTTTCTCGTCACGCAAAGTTAGGGCCCGGCAGAGATTTTAGTAAACGTGCAAATCGGACGACGGAAACTATTTTTTTTACAGCGAAAAAAGTCTTTTCACGCACGCAATTTTTTTCTCGGTGGGCAATTTTTTTTGACAAAATAATGTAAAATAGGATGTTTTTAATTTTCCTCACGTTTGTTGTTCCTAACGCGTGCGGAAAGCGTCTTTTCCAAATTTATTAGCGCGTGGTTCTTAGTTTTCCAGGAGGTGGATGCCAATCGAAATTAAAATGGTAATGGTATATATATTTTAGAAATTGAATCCCAAGTAGGTACCTGTAATTTTGTGAAATAATAAATCCACATTATTTTTTATTATGTTCATTTATCATTAAAATTAAAACGTTTATTAATACTTATTAATTAATTAATTATTAATTGAGAAAATTTATACGGTAAGTACCTGCAGAGGGTTTTTCCTGGGATTTAACTTGCCCAATTCTACATCCATCAATTTTGTATATTTTCTTACAAAGTTTGCAGTAAGCAGTAAAACAGTCTTTTATTTCCTCAAGTAGCGAAGAATACTGCAGCTCTCAAGCCGCATTAAATTTGGTTTTGGTCGTAAAACTCAGGGAAACAAAACAAAACCTTTTTGTACACACACAACTAATTGGTGCAATAGGGGGCCGCCGTAGACCGGCCGTCTTAGCCTGCAGAACAGGGATCGCAGGATCGGATCTCGGCAAGTACACATTGCTTCACACAACACCGAATGCGACTCGAGACGACGACGGGCGGCCCCACTTCTCAGCAGCTCCGCAGTTAACGTTGTGCATAGAGTAACAACAAACGAGATAGAAGTAGGCGGCACGATTGACACTGCACCGAAAACTTTGCGGGGCTCAAAGGTGGACGGCCGAGGACTCCGCCAAAACTGGGTAGAGGAGACTAACCGGTGACCCAAAAAAGGACGACCTGGACTTCTCCGAGATCGGGACTCCATGGGACGCGGCTGGACTCCGACAGATTTGGTAGCGGAAGTCGACAGATGGTGACTTGGAAGAGGCGGTACCACCTTCGGGTAGCAGGACCACTCCAAAGAGCATGCATCTGAAGACTCCGAAGGCGACCTCGACCAGCGAAACCGGGACCTCGATTTTCGGGTCAATTTATATGACGGCGGGCTGCTGGGAAGAAAAGTCTACCGTCAACCAAGTTCTGCTGGAACGGTAGCGATGTTAGATAGATGCAAGTCTAACATGTAGGAGGACCACCCTTCGGAGGGGCTGTAAAGCCGGCGGTCCACTGTGAATACTTGCTACGCAGTCTAAAGATCCCTGCCCTCGACAAAGAGGTGTCATGCAAAATTAAGTCCTCTTAGAGAAAGAAAACTTGCATCCTAAGGGGCACGTGCATCAGTCGGCGGTGCACGGGGGGTATGGCAAAAAGTGTCCATTATGCGGCCTAATTGCCAGGCCTACGGCCGCCCATCTACTACTACTAATTGGTGCAATAAAAAAGCCCACCAAAACCGAGCATTTCTATAGGTTAATATTAAAGAGCGCGGCAAAACTCTTGGTGTGTTTTCTGTGTCATGAGTTGCCTATATATTCCCGCACTTATTTACCGTGTGACTGAAAACTTGAAGTGCGGTTTGTATAAGGAGTTAAAACAGCTATTTTTATTTCTCTGGTTCTAATTTAACTTTTTTGAAAATTTTAACCCAACTTTTATTCAAGTTTTTATTTTTTTCTGGGAGTTTTTGGATCCAGGATCTGCTAATTACCAGTTGCAAGTGCTCTTGAAAATGCCAAAATGACCATTCAAACATTCGAGTAGTTTTTACAGAAAAAAAAATTAAACTTTTGCAGATGACAATATCCAACAAACCCGAGATACAAACAGATTCATTGATGCAATTTGATATCTTTCTTTGCTTTAGGAAACCAGCATATCCCATGTTCCTCCCACATGTGGGGAATGGGCTCCATTGAGATAACGAGGCACGACCACAAACAAGAATAAATAAAACCGCCAAAACTGAGGTTAGGGCGACATTTGACAGTTAGGTGTGTGATTGACCTAATAAAAACGACTTCAGATTCTAATACGTAGATTAGGTTAATATTAAATACTCCGTGCAAGATGGCAATTACACGAGGGGTTTTGAAACATTAAATTGGTACATCATGGCGGACGTACGGTTTTAATATGTCGTAATACGTTTGCGAACAGTCCACTAATTAACATTTTTATAACAAAACTAAAATCATCACTTAAAAAAAATATTTTGACTCATGTTTTTTTAAATATTTTATTTTCTTAGATCTTTCAAACTTTCAAGGCGCCCGGTTTTTTTCAAAGTACCTTAATCATATTTATCAATAAACGGCCTTTCGTTTACAAATTTTTATGTGTAAGGTGCTTTAAAAGAATTATATATTATTCTTGTATACTTATAGACATCAGGATCCGCTTTTTAAAAACGCATTCACTTTTATTCAACCTGTAAAATATGTATTTATAAGGTATAATTTAAGTAAATCTTCAAGAATTTCTTTTACAAAAACTTTATTTATTTTAGGTGGTCAAAACAAAACCAAACCTTCTTGTTTGGTAACTAATTTTGGCTCAGCGAGATTAAACGTAAAATAACATTGGCAATTGATAAAGCTAGTCAGAATCAATGACGTCAAGGCGACCTGAATATGTAGTCAGGCAGTCGAAACGTCCAAATACTTCTTGGGAAACATGTATCGCGGTTTGGAGCCCTTCACGACTCTATTTTCTTAGGCATCCAGGAGTCTTTGGTAGATCCCTGGTCTGAATCTGGGTTGGTAAAGGAAAGCTTCCTGTACCAAGGGATTATCATGCCCCTGCACCCGTCTCGAGATATTGTCCTTCGGCTCCAATAGCGTTAGTCAAGCACGACCAAAAACTATCTAATATTAAAATTTTATGACAAGTGTCCACCCCCCTGGGATTCTCTTTACGCCATGCGAAGTGCAACGACCAAAAAAAAAATAATTTCTCAAAGAGAAAACAGTGGTTCCCAAAAGACAGTGGTTCCCAAAAGAAGACAGCGGTTCTCAAACAAGGTGAGAAAGAGTAATCTAAGTAAAAAGCTAACCTGCCAAAGTGCGATCTATAACTGCCCCCTCTGATAAAATCTGGAGCAGTGGAGTAGTCGTATTGACCGATGTCACTTCTTGAATGACTTATGTACGATTTGATGTCGATGGCGTCTCTTAGCTCCGGGAAATCTTCGTATTTCATTAAAGTAGCGACGGAAGTTTTCTTTTTGCCGTTGGTCATTGCGGCGCATTCGATTATTGTTGGCACCTAAATTTAAAATAAAAATAAACATCAATATGTACAGCGTGTTTCATTATATTTCTTCCCACCCATTTTGACCATTAATTTTCGTCCTCATCGAAAAATAATTTAAAAAGCGTTTGAATCGGCAAATTTTGTTCTCTTTAGTTGCGGCATGACATTTACCATGTACAGACGGCAAGTAAAAATAACTTTTTTTAAAAACATAAACACTATATATAAAATGTCAAAAATACATAGGTTGTTTCATTTAAAAAAAGTTATTTTTACCTGCCGCCTGTTTATGGTAAATACCAAAATATGTGTCATGATATATTTAAAAATAAAAAAATTGCTCATCAAATTGCTTTATTTTCTAGGGCGAAAATAAATGGTCAAAATGAGTGGGAAGAGATATAAGAAACACACTGAATAAGACATATTGTGTGGCCTTTTGCGTTTTTCTATTGCTTGAGTAACTTATTTGACCTAAACTTTACCTTTTTTTTGTAATTTCAGAAATATCCAAGGTTTTACTCGTTTAAAACAGTCTATTGGCCACCCACATACACACACAGATCGATATTTAAATCATCAGTCCTACCCTCGCTCTTACCACTCAAGTACATACAAACAAGGAATAATAGACCTTGCCTTGGATATCACCAAAACTCCCACACTATAACACAAACATCATCATTTGCATAGTCATCTGAAAAGATTAGGGGAACAGCTAGAGAATGTAACATCCACACAGCCTTTAAAACAAGAATTCTTTTTATCTAAGTGATACCTTGTTTTGAAGGTCCCCTGAATGTCTTGACAATCGTGTAAAAATTTCGAAAATCTATCGATTAGTTTTTGAGATATTCACTTTCACAGTTGCATGGACAAATGCAAAAAAAAATTTAAGATTTTTTTTTTATTTTTTGTGAAATCCCGGGACACGTCGACTTTGCTTTTGTTAACAGTACATTTTATTATTGCATTTTTTCTTCTAGGATTACTTTGAAAGTAAATATCTCAAAAACGAATCGAGATTTTCGAAATTTTTACGCGATTGTCAAGACCCCTTTCCCTATTCAAAATATAGGGGTAAAATTTACCCCTCAAAGCGGATGCGCGCTATAAAAATTTTAAGTCTCCCCCTTACAAACAAAATCGATGTGATTCAGCATTTTCTCCAATTCTGTGCAGTTTTTGAAAAAATCCAGGTGAACCCTTTTAAATGGCCAATCCTGTATAATGAGTACCAAGTCCTAGTATATTCCTATTACTTGTTTATTTATTAATATAGAAAACTTCAAGGATTAAGGGAACAAGCTATGTGCTCGTTTTTTCCATAAAGTCAAAAAAGTTACGACAGAAAAAAAAAACGAACTTACTTGCTGATACCCATCGTCACTCGGTTCAGTAGTTCCTGAGATAAAATCCACGTCAATTTCCGGTTTCGTTGTATCCGACGTTTTCCTCATAAATTTTGGAATTTTCCAGTTTTTTAATTTTATTGTATATTTCCCTGAACTGGCGGTCGAAGTTGGAGTTTTTACGTTTTCGATGTTCGTTTGATCGTTGGGGTTCTCTTGTTCGTTTTCCAAGTCTAAAAAATGTCAAAAATAAAGGGCGATATTTTAAAGAAAGTTTGGTTTGAAAGCTGACATATACATGGGTATCAGTTTTCCTCATAAATTTTGGAATTTTCCAGTTTTTTAATTTTATTGTATATTTCCCTGAACTGGCGGTCGAAGTTGGAGTTTTAACGTTTTCGATGTTCGTTTGATTGTTGGGGTTCTCTTGTTCGTTTTACAAGTGTAAAAAATGTCAAAAATAAAGGGCGATATTTTAAAGAAAGTTTGGTTTGAAAGCTGACATATACATGGGTATCAAAGTTATTTAAGGCCGAACCATACCGCAATTGATAAGATATTTTTACCTGGTTGGACGTCGAAATGCACTCGAATGAGACGCAATGGGCAAAAAAGAAATCTCAAAACAGTCAAAGTGACACGCGATTTCATATTTCGAGTAAAATCGTCGTATATTGTAGACCACCGCCAAGAGGTGGTTTAACTACTTTAAATTTTGAAACAATCACGATTTTCTTGATTGTTTTTTCAAAATGTAAATTTTGAAGAACTTTATTTAGAAAAAAACTAAATTCTAGGATTTTTCTGCTTTAACTGGCAATTCCAGCCCTTTCTTTAAGTCAATGTTGAGGAACGTACGAGATCTCACTTAAGATAAATAACCTTTTAGTTTAAAATTAATTTAGGGTAATTAAAAAAAGAAAAATAGCGCGGTAAAAAAATCGCGCTGTCGAAAATTTGCGGTACACACAATTGATGCTTGTGCTGTTTAATGGACCCTTTATGCCATACCCCCCGTGCACCTCCGACTGATGGACGTGCCCCTTAGGATGCTTTCTCTAAGAGAACTTAATTTTTGCCTGATACCTCTTTGTCGAGGGCAGGGATCTTTAAGACTGCGTAGCAAGTATACACAGTGGACCGCCGGCTTTACACCCCCTCCGAAGGGTGGTCCTGCTATAGTCAAAGTTTTTGATGAGCGGACTAACGTCATTTTTGCCTCTGAAAACGTATTTCTTTGTTGTCAACAGTTTGCATGTCAAATAATTTGTTTTTGTCATTTTGACATACGTGCGATTTGTCACAATTGAAAAGGATGTATTTGTTTGAGTCCTTGTATTGTCGATAAATTAAGGATACTAATAGAAAGGTTTTTATTTACAAGAAATTGAAACATTTTTAAAAAGGCATTAATTAAAAATTATTTAATAAACCACAGATTATAACTACGTAATTTTTATATTTATTTTATTTATTTAATATATTTATATTTCATTTATGACCTTTTCCCACGTTGTCAAAACTTCATTAGCTGTTCCATTTGAACAGAAATATATTGGTCATATTTTCTCTTGCATTCCGACCAAACCATTTCTATAGGAGAAACCTGTGGCCAAAAGGTTTGACATATTCGTCGAGTTTTCGATGTTCCTTTTTTCTACCAACTCTCAAATTTGGCCTTTCATAAGCATCTCAGAAAAGGCAATTTTTTTTCGCGAAGCCACAAAATTAATCTTTTTTTGTTAGTTAGTTAGGAACAAATTGATCTTTGAACCATTTTTCAAAGTTCTTCCAGTTCATCCTGTCGTGATAATCACCACTTTTAAATCCACTTTTGAAGATTAAACTTGCGCCTTTGATGAATCCGTTTTAATTTTCAGCGTTAAGAACGATGTATCTATATCCTAAAAAATATGTAGTTTTAATAATATCGTGGATGGAAATGCGTTTGTTATGGAGCCTGGCCATAAGGGCCTCTATTAAATGTGATACCCTTTTTATTCTTATAGGTACTTGTCTTTTTTTATTAATTTAAAGTTGTTAAAAATGTACCAAAAAGCTTTTAACACCACTAAAAAAAATTAAAAACTACTCTATCGATCACTTAACTTTTCTTGACCATTCTTAGGAAAAATCTAACCTAACACGTGCGGAAAGCGTATTTTGAAAACTTACGGAAAAGTATCACTTTCCGCACTTGTTAAGTAAATAACTATTTTCTTAATGAAAAAAACACATTTACCTTTACCAGATTTTGTAAAACCTTGCTGTTATCTTGCCAGGTATTCCGGAATTACCCCTTACTAAATATCCATGTCTCGTCAAGGAAGACTGGAGTAAAGTCGTCATCCAATAAATTCATGTTTTTAACATATTCTCTTAAAAATTTAATTCAATTCAATCAGCTTGCGATAAAGAGTTTTGATTGTGATATATTCTGTTTTGGCATACATGCAGTATATAGTATCACGAATTTTTAATCTGTAATTTTGGTGTTGTTTTTTTTTTAATTCGAATTTTGTAGTTCTATCTACTAACTTTTGTTGCAAAAGAAACTGTTTCTACCACATTTTCAACATCCAGGGGGATTCCCGCAGCTACTTGTCTTTTTTCAAACTCGAAAAACGCCAGTAAATATAATATTCTTAATTCAACCTGCTCACTTAGTCGCTTCTCTCCCATTTTTATGCCAATTTTAATTGCAAAAAGTGATAATGTGACACGACATGACTTTTTTTTACATATTTATTGTCGCTGTCAGTACGCTCATCAAAAAATTGGACTATACCTGTTAGACTTGCATCTATCTAACATCGCTACCGTCCCAGAAAAACTTGGTTGACGGTAGACTTTTGTCCCCAGCAGCCCGCCGTCATATAGGCTGACCCGAAAATCGAGGTTTAGACCCGGTTTCGCTGGTCGAGGTCGCCGTCGGAGTCTTCAGACGCATTCCTTGGAGTGGTCCTGCTACCCGAAAGTGCTACCGCTTCTTGGAGTCCCGATCTCGGAGAAGTCCAGGTCTTCCTTTTTTTCGGGTCACCGGCTAGTCTCCTCTACCCACTTTTTGGTGGGGTCCTCGGCCGTCAACCTTTGACGCAGTTTTCGGTGCAGTGTCAACCGTGCCGCCTACTTCTACCTCGTTTGTTGTTATTCTATGCACAACGTCGACTGCGGAGCTGCCGACAAGTGGGGCCATCCGTCGGTCGTCTCGAGTCGTATTCGGTGTTGTGTGAAGCAATGTGTACTTGCCGAGATCCTATCCTGCGATCTCTATTCTGCGGGCTAAGACGCTGTTCACTAGTCTACGGCACAAAAATATGTGGTATAAACGCTTATTATACCATGTGGCAGCCGGACTTGGGGTATTGTCAAGGTTATTGTTCTGCGACTTTAAAAACTTTCCTAATACATTGTGATTGGTAATTTGGGAAGCATGCTTTCCCGTGAGTTTTTGGTTTAATATGACTTATTACAGCCATTCTCTCGATATTGCCCAATTATTTATACTTTGGCATATTTGACATCGAAACTGAGTTCGGTCGTCTGGAATAGATAACATACCTGAAAATTTGGTTTACCAGTTGTTAATAATAATTCTTAATAGTAATGGCTTTAAGCTGAGTAGTAAAAAACCTGCCTCGAACCTTACCCAAAATACTAGGCAAACTGTTGGCTTTATTCATCACATAGGAATCAGGCGACAGAAAATTCTTGTTGGTCTTATTGTTGGCGTGACCTGTGTCACATGACAGGACCCTAGGCCTAGATTGGGGAGACAGTGACAGACTGCTCGCCGGAGGTGAGACTACCAATTGTAGGGAGTTCGTGTACTTTTGACGGCCTTCCGCTCTAAAACTGCCCTGATAGGAAGGCGTAGAGTCACTTTTTAGGCCTAATATAAAGTAGGTTTTCAGACCTGAAATAAAAGAGTGAGGCAATAGTATATTACGTAACGAGAGAAGAAAGTGACATATTTCACACGAGCGTGAATGTTGTGAACGAAGCGCTAGCCGAGTGAAACAACACGCGAGTGTAAGAAAGTTACTTTCTATCGAGTTGTGTACGCTATTTTTTCTACGACCACTTTAGGATTTAATTCGTATTTTTTATTATTATTATTTTTTTTTCATATTCATCTCAAGAGAAGAAAGTATTTTCTTCTCTAGGGACATTGTTTGGATGGTCATTAATTTTCGTCACTAGAGAAGAAAACATTTTCGTCTCTAGTGATATGCTTGTAAAATATAAAACTTTCTGAGGCGTTATAGAGTGCAGATTTGGTTACTTTCGTGTGTGGTCGTAGGAAAATATTATTACCTATCGGTTTTCTGGCTTAAAAGGGTTTTTCTCCTGTCATCTTTTTAAAATAAATTCGCCTAAGCCACCGCTATCTTTAGTGTAAGTATAAAAAATTGTTTTGTCTACCCAACCCACCCCTGCTCCCGTTTGTAGTACCTTTGACCTTAATTTCCGGTTTCTTTTTTATTTCTGGTAACTACTTATTTTCAGCTCTGATCATATGGGTTCAACTATAATTTTTTTGTGAACGAACAAAATTAAAATATTCAAAAAAATATGGCTTGTATGGTACCAAATTAATGCTAATTGTGGGACAGTGGGACACCAAGAGGGGAGAAAATTTTCGAACTAAATTTTGATATAAAATATGGCTTTTATAACAAATGAATAGTAATTGAGTCTAGTTAAACAAATTAATAATTTTTTTAGCTAGTGGGGTACAGGGTCACCCACGATAAACCTTTCCTATGGGAAAGTTTTCTACTACTGGTTCTAGGAAGTTAAAACAAGAAGCATTCAATGAAAGATATATTTTTCCACTTTAAGCCTGCCAACTATGACGTTTATAGTTTTCAAATGGAGCCCAAACAGACTCAATTTTTTTAAATAGAATATATTTTTGTATTTTATTAATTCTGGTAAAAAATGCTTTCCAACAATACCATTCACTAAGGGGTTTAAGTAGCAAAATAAGGATATTGCTTGAATTAATAATTTTGGCCCTCTCATATCGATTTTGTCTTTCAAAATGTTGTAAAAACGGTTTTTACTGACAGGTAGTTTTTTCTCGCCACCAGGATGTTAATAGAGCAAAATTTCGAAGTCATGGATGAATGAATTAATGTAGAAATGCGGGCGTGACAATTCCCATGTACGTAGGCCATCTTGCTGGGCACGTTGCACGTCCACTATTCATGGTTTAGCCCTGGAAGCCTGCCTCTTTCGCAAAAGAACAGATTTTTCTGGGCTGCAACATTCTTACATCGCCTGGGGCCAGCAGAAGCTAGTTTTATACTCTCTAGAAGCCGGACACTCCAGCAGGAGCAAGGAATATTCCTCGTCCTCCATGCACCATCGGCACTCTGCCTCTTCGTCAATTCCCAGCGTCTCTAGGTGCTTGTTAAGGCGACAGTGTCCCGTTAGTTGCCAGTCTCACATCCTTCCTACCTAGGTGGAGCAAGGGCTTTGTTTTTTTGGCCCTCACTTCATCAAACAGGAGTTTGGCCTGTCTCATGTCCTGTGTGCTATTCCAGAGCGCCCGTCTAAGTCACTTTTCAGGGTCGTTATAACTTGGCATGCCGAAATACCTAGTATGGGTTCCGGACCTACCGGATCGGTTGATGATCCTTGTCTAGCCAATCTATCGACCTCTTCATTTCCCGGTACACCTTCATGTCCCGGGACCCAGAGGAGATTAACCTTGTCCTGCCTTGCCATAGTTGTCAAGACACGTTTGCACTAGGCCAGAGTTAACCCTGTCCGACCTGATAGCAGACAGTGCAGCCCTACTATCTGAGCAAATATAAATATCCTTGCCTGAAGCAGACATTTCCAGATTTGTATATCCACACATCAGAATGGCGTATACCTCAGCCTGAAAAACAGTCGCGTACTAACCTTCCTAGGGAGAAGTAGAACTTCGTCCCCTTGTTTTTACAGTACACTCCCACCCCCGACTTGTCCCCCCTTTTTAAGCCGTCTGTGTACCAGACTGTCCAACATTCGGGGGGAAAGGGACACACATCCATTCCTTCAAAACTTCCCTATCAGGCGTGTAACACCTAATTGGAAGCTTCCAACTGGTTTGCATTAGTATTCTGTCCTTATTCATCCGTAGCACTGGACAGATCTCCGTTACATTCCTATAGAGTACTGTGTGACTCTTGGGATCAGAATTGATTCTTTCTAAGTCATACTCTCAACATTAGCTTAACCCCTTAGTCAGTGGTATTGTTGGAAAGCATTTTTTACCAGAATTCTTAAAATACAAAGATATTTAGGGTGTTATTTAAAAATAAGGTCCGTTTGGGATCCACTTGTAAACTATAAGTCATATTTGGCAGTTACTAGGCTTAAAGTAAAAAAATATTTCTTATATTGAATGCTTTTTGTTTTAACTTTCTAGGACCAATACTAAAAAACTTTTCCAAAAGAATGGATGACTATGTACAATGAGGGGGGTGGGGGGGGGGGGGAAATGGTAAAAAAAAATTTGTTATTGTAAAATACGGGTCTAGTTAAAAATATATATTTTTTTTAGCCAGCGTGGTACAATGAGGGGGGGATGGATTTTAATTTATTTTTTTACATTTTTATATTTATAATTTTCATAGTTTTCGACATAATTATTATTTCTTGACATAAACTCTTTAAGATTGCAAATAGTTATTATAATCAGTAAACTCTAACATTCAGTACTTGGTTAGAACTTGTAGAACAATTTCAAAAAGTGGTGGCAACATCGCGCAAGTATTCTATTAAATAAACCACTTTAACTGCAGAACATTATTCCCAGATTGTATAGTAATAAAAAAGGGATAAACACTCTTTGCTAACAGCTAATGCAAACAAGCTACCTAATAACCTATAATCTCTATTACCAACCTTTGTTATACTAATAATAAAATTGATAGACTACTGTGAAGTGATTACATTATTATTGATTTTTGTATTAGTATTACGTGAGATGGAAAAAAATCGAGAAAAAGTAGTAATTTGGTTTACTTATTTTATGAAATAGTTGCATAAAAAAAATAATTTTTCTAAAATAATAGTTATTTACATAACAAGGAAGGAAAGTGCCATTTTTTCCCCAGCGGATTATTTGATGCCTGACGAAGGAGAGCATTAAAAATCCAAGGAGAAAAGCTACAGTATTCTAACCTGCCAGCTTGGTGTCGGGGTTAACGCCGCGACTTTCAAGCAGGAGATGTCGGGTTCAAGCCCCGGGTCTTGCAGGTAGTCTACTTGGACTTTTTCTTATAAGCAGAATTTTGTAAGATTAAGGTAAAACGCAGTATGAAGCGGAGTAGGCCGAGTTAGCTAGAAGGCAGGCTAATTCGATTCCATACCGTCCTTCGGAGAGGTCCCGTGTGATTCATATATTGATAGTGGAGCACGTTAAAGATCCCTAGCCCCGACAAAGGGGTTTAGGTCTAAATCCCTCTAGGAAAAGAAAACTGCCTTCCTAGGGGGTGCTCATCAGACCGGTCTGGTGAGTGTGGTAGGGGGGAAATGAGCCACAATAGATCTCTCAGGTCTCAGTGGAGGGAGCTGTAAATTGCACCACTCATAACAAACCTAACTTAACCTAACCTACAGTATTCTAACACATAGGACACCGATTTTTTATTATTTCTTAATCTAAAGCAAGGGTGGGTGTGCAGTAGAGGGGAATAAAGTAAGCAAAACTTTCTAGGGGGGAGAAGTGCACTTTTTCTCCCTTGTTAGGGGGGCGAAAATATCATTTTCTGAGAGGGTACTAAAAAAATTAAAATTACCTACCGGCAATCATATCTCCTTCTTCCAATAAGTACTTGTCATTCAAGAAGCCGCAGGTTCTCTCGGAAAGGTGCACCATTCCAGGTTTGCCCGTGCTCTCCATTTTGTTAGCCAGAGTGACGTCATTGCTCCACACGTCAAATTTGAACCTTCTTGTACCCACTATGCCGCATAACACCTTGCCCGTATGGATACCCACCTATATACAGATATATTTTAGTCAATAGCAACCTAACAACTTTTTAGCTTGAGAGAAAATTTGAACAAAAATCGTGCTCTTCCCAGTCAAACCAAAACACAGTAAAACAAAAATTCGCGAGTGAAAATTTAATATAAACGTGTTATATGGGTGGCGACTCTTTTTCACTAATATCTCTCACATACAGGGACTCTAGCTTAAACTAAATAAATAAAAAGTTTGTTAAACCATGCAAAACGTGTCCAATGAGTTTAAAAGCATAAGATGTGCAAAATTTTATTATTGTTTGATGTCTGGTTTATCGGTTTAACATATTTTGATTCCCTTTTAAGATTTTTAGAGATCCCGTAAGTTTTTTTACGACTATAAAAATTGGAACAAGTTAGTAGTGCACTCCGGGATGTAATTACAGACTTACTACAGATGTTTTTATTATACCATCATCAGGAACAGAATTTGAGTAACTGAGTCACCAATGTTACCAAAACTGTTTTTTTACACACAGGTGAAAAACAATTAGTTACAAGAGGGACAAGAGAAGAATTATTTGGTATTCAAGTCTTTGTTCAACAGTCTAGGTTTATCTCAGTGTTTGTATATATCGAGGTATTGTATATATAAATATTTTTTTTTTAATATTTATTTTAGACCTCAAAAATCAGATTACAATAATTCTGGAAACGAAATTTCATAGAATATGAGTAAGCTTTCGATCAAAGTCCCGACGCAAAAAGCTTATGGAATCTTTTAAAGAAGTTGGTCTGGATTATCGAGATCTAAAGATAATTGAGAGGTGTTCGCTGGTTAATAGATACAGTAATAAATAAGTCTTACTGTAAACTGCATAAAATTCAATAACTCTAAACTCCAAGTGTGAGGTTTTATTCGAAAGAGATTATCTTTCTGTAGTATATTAGGTGTTCCATTGAGGCATTGTCGTACCTGGACAAAGCTGTCGAAAAAATGACGGCAAACAGTCAAAAAGTTACACACATGCACTTACCCTCATATTGATTCCCTCGTGCTTCTCCTGGTCAAACTTCTTGATGGCGTCAATCATACTTAGGCCCATTTCGACGCAACACAGGGCATGATCGGACCTCGCTTGCGGACAACCCGACACACAGTAGTAACAATCGCCTAGGGTTGAGATTTTTTCGCAAGCGTGGACCTAAAGAAAACAAAGAGCTGATCATGATTTGATCACGAGATGGTATTTCTAATTTATAACATTTTTAAATTTTGCTTATGATTTTACTTTAAATTTTTACAGATTCTCTTCTTATAATGTGTTACTCATAACTTAAGTCAGTTGGTTGGGGATAGACAATTCAACAATAAGATTTAATAAAAAAGATTTATCTAATCGATATATCAAAACCGTACTTAGTTAAATTGTGTATAAGTATTTTTTTTTAATATGCAACTTATTACTCTTTAAAATATCACTTTATACAAGAGTTATAGGGGTTTTGTAGCATTTGGTCTTTCTCCTGTGGAATCTTCATATTTTAATACAATAAAAAATTCAAAAAATGAAAAAAGTTATTTACCTAACAAGTGCGGAAAGTGATACTTTACCGCACGCGACGGCAGTTGACCGACCGGACAAAGCGAAGCGAGTTCGTTCAAGCCGGCAAGGGCGGTAAAGACACTTTACGCATATGTTAGGTACAAGATTTTAGCTACAAGCCTCAAAAATTCCCAAAAATGAAATATAAAAATCTGTATTTTAATATTCTGAAATAAACGTAATCACTTTACCGCACTGAGTACGGTAAAGTGCCATAACGTTAACTTTACAACAAGTACAAAAAGTGGTACTTTTCCGCACACGAAGGCAGTTGCACGAATGACGCGGAGCGGAGCAAGAGCTAGGTACAATATTTTTCCTACGAGTGCTTTTGTCCATCTTATTTATCAAAAAAAATGTTTTTAATATGCAAAGATTTTACAAAACGATACATAAGATAGAATAGTTACATAATCAGTTTTAATAATACAAAAATCGTGCGGAAAAGTAACTTTTTAGCACTGTTGCGGAAAAGTTACTTTTCCGCACGAATTTACTTCACCCGCACGATTTTTTTAGTAAAGTGACTGCATGTGACTTTTTAAGTTTAATGGTTAGGGCTATAAATTTTCTGAATGAAAAATAGTACCCATAGATAGTAATTTGATTTAAAGTATGTCTTGAATTAAAATATTGTCCTCTAAAGTGAAAATCGTGCGTTACATTAAAAATCGTGCGGAAAAGTAAAAATCACGCGGAAAAGTAAAAATCGTGCGGAAATGTATAGAAATCATGCGGAAAAATAAAATCGTGCGTAAAAGGCCAACTTTCAAAACGAAAAATAGTGCGGAAAAGTAACTTTTCCGCAAGCTCGTAGAAAAATTTATTTTTTGTTAAGGTTAGGGATGGGTAGGGACCGAAAATTAAAAAGTATGACCAACCCCAAGTAGAGGGGGCTTAGGAGCTCAGACCCCCCCCCAGAGTCGCTGACAATCAACTCACAAAGATTTAATTTTGCCCAAAAATCACCAATAACATGAAAATCTAAAACTATTCTGTTACTTAAGCCCCCCCCCCCGTTCAAGAACAATTTCTGCATAAGGTATTGAAATTATTTGACACTTGCCTTACATAAGTCGTCAAAACGTTGAAACAAGTTGTTGAGTATTTCGACCAATTCTTCCGCACTTTTGTTACTTGACATTTTAGTGAATCCCACAATATCCGCAAAGAGTATACTGACGTTTTCCATATTGTCCATGTTAAAAGGCCTGCAAACGACATAATAAATCAAACTTTGCAATGTTCTGACCATTGATGAAATATTAACAAGCTGAGTGACTGAAGGTTTTTAAAAAGATGATGCCAACATCAATCTCGTATTTTTTTCTTGACAAACATAAATCAGAAGAAGATGGAAATATGAGAAACTGTAGGACCAGAGATGCGCTATAAATAATTGAACTCAACTCTCTTTGGCATTCTGTTAAATAATTGATGTAATAATGATGAACAAGGCAAAACCATTGACAATAACAACGAAAAAGACGAAAACTTCACGCAAACGCTTCCATCATTTGGACAGTAGGCCTGTTTTATAGGCTTCCAAATCGATTTATTTTTTAGTTGATACCTCTTATACGTATATGAATAATTTTAAAGCGAATAACCGATTTAGGGTCATTTCATATGAAATAAACCAAAAAAAAGGGAGATTTGGCAGACCAACCCCCCAATTTCAATAATTTTTGTTTCTACCCATAAAGGGGATGAAAAATCCGAAATTTGAAATTTTTTTGACCATTAGTTTTTTTGAAATTAATTCTTGAAAATCAAAACACACTACCATTTTGCTCAAACATGTACCTAAAGACATGAAAATATCTCGATAACTACTTAAACTTGGGATTTTTCATTCTCTTTATGGGTAGAATAAATGTATCAAAAACCTCTGGTTGATTTGATTTGAAATGACCCTTTAACAAATGGTGTAAATTATTATTTTTTTTAGATGAAACAGGATTTTGTTTTTTTTTGTAAGAGTAAAATTAAACTTGGGGAACATCTAGCTTTAGGTATCAACACCTACTCAACACAAACTCAAAGCCAATTAACTCTTTTTCGATTCAGTATCCTTTAGCCTACTAAAGCGGTCATATTGACACCAAACTAACAAAAAATTACTGTTTTAACTACAGTCAATATGGTTATAAAAATGGCGGCAACAACAGGCTACCCAGATAGCATATGAAATCTGAAAGACGTCTTATTTTGGTCTGGTTTACGCCAGGACGTCCTAAGATCTTAATAAGACGTCCATAAGACGACTTTTTTTTGACATCTTTAGGTTAACGACTTGGGGGCCATCTTAGAGTCGTCTTATTAACGTCTTTTTTAAGACGTCTTTAAATTTTTAAAACTTAACGTCTTAAAGAGGTCTTATTTGACATATTATATTAAGTGGTAACAAAATTAATTTTATACATATGATAAAAAATAATCCGTCCGAATATTGTAGATACCGCTTTCGCTAATTATTTCTGCCCGTTGAAAATATCAAAATATCATTGATTGATTGATTGATATTTTGACTTATCTGTCTTTCAAAAGCATAAATAATGTGGCTAAAAACTTGGTTTAAAAGTTCACCCAACAACTAACCCTACCAAAAAAATAAAATACCTTTCGGCAATAATGGTAATTAGCTTCTTTTCAAAAATTGTTTAGAGTAAGTGTGCTATCTGGGTAAAGGACACGGAAGAGGTGTTGAATGTGATCATCAAAAGTTGTAATGAACCGTACCACAGACAAGAATTCAGTCTGTGTTACTACCATAAAATAATTTGTACTACACACTCGTAGGCTACGTTACAAATCAGTATTTTGATAAGAAAAAATCGTTTAAAACAGAAATTATTACCTGAAAAGTGATCTAATATCATTGGTCGAATCCGACGAGTGTCGTCTAGTAAAGTTTTCGTCGTCGTGTAAAAGCCAGTTGGCAACGCTGGGTGGCATCAAAGAGTGGATCATATTTTCCTTCAACCTGCAGAAAGAAAAAAACAAAAGGAATGAGAAAAACAGAAGTTTATTTTGCACTAAGTAGGTTAGGTTGCATTTGTTATGAGTGGTGCAATTTACAGCTCTCTCCTCTGCGACCTGAGAGATCTATTGTGGCTCATTTCCCCCTACCTCACTCACCAGACCGGTCTGATGAGCACCCCCTAGGAAGGTAGTTTTCTTTTCCTAGAGGGATTTAGACCTAAACCCCTTTGTCGGGGCTAGGGATCTTTAACGTGCTCCACTGTTAATATATGGATCACACGGGACCGTCCTCTTAACGTCCTCTCCGAGGGACGGGATGGAATCGAATTAGCCTGACTTCTAGCTAACTACCTTAATCTTACAAAATTCTGTAATTTTATAAGAAAAAGTCCAAGTAGACTACCTGTAAGACCCGGGGCTTGAACCCGGCATCTCCTGCTTGAAATTCGCGGCGTTAACCCCGATACCAAGCAGGCAGGTTTGAACTAAGTACAAATAACTCCTGTTTTTTCATGGATTTAAAGTGCACATAGCCACTCTCCATTGATTTCTTTTTTAATGAATGAGATCAATTTTAACAAGAGTTGCGTTGCGGCGAAATATACATTTTATGGTCTCTTCTATATGGTCTGGTCTATGTACTAAGTTTAGTACATTTTATGATATTTTAATTCATTCGTGATAATTGTCTGTCCTGTTTATTTGTGTAATTTAATATGAATGTAATAGTCCCCCTTTTGTTGTAAGCTGACTTGCTTTGAAAATGGATTTACATCCGAAACGCGTCAGCACATGTAGAATCTAAAGCATTATGCTAAATATAGAAGTTTTGAACCTGAAAGCCACCTTTTATTTTTCCTTGTTGATAATGTCGACACTTCTGGAGTTCACCAATAATTATGTACCAGGAGACCCGGGTTCGATCTCCGGCGCCGGTCGGTATTCTACTTGGACTTTTTCTTATAAAATTACATAATTTTGCAAGATTAAGGAAAAACGAGGTATGGAGAAGAACAGGCCGTGTTACGTGTACGATTCCATACCGTCCCTCATAGAGGACGTTAAGAGGACGGTACCGTGTGATGCGTATATTGATAGTGGGGCCCGACAAAGGGGTTTAGGTCTAAATCCCTCTAGGAAAAGAAAACTGCCTTCCTAGGGGGTGCTCATCAGACCGGTCTGGTAAGCAGGGAAGGGGGGAACCCAGGGAAAATGAGTGTAAAAAGTAGGCCATACCCCTCCATTCACGTCGGTAATCAGGCCGGATGGGATCGATAATCACGTGGAGGCGGACCTAGTTGCATACTCCCTAAGTCGGTAGACTACTGGAGGACACAAGACCTGGTCTGGGGGTTCGAGTAGTAGTTGATGATCCGTCTGATTAGGTTAATAGTGCCTACAGGACTCGAAAAAGTGACGGTAAACAAATGTGAAGAGAAAGAGAGATAGAGATAGAGAGAGAGAGAAAAGTGTCTGCCATATTGTGGGGTACATAAACTGTAGCTGCCATTATAAGCAATGGAAAGTTGTAAAATCTACCTAAAATCGACTGACTTTTAATAATTTCCACTGCTTTAGAAAATCGAGTGGAAATTTAGATGCACTAGCAAAACGGTGAGGAGAAAGTAGGTTTTTAAAACAAAGAAATTGGAGTGAAACTTTTATTTGCATTTGTTCTTCAGATCACTTTGTAAGAAGTAGCCGTCTTTTAAGTCACATGACCTAAAGCTGTCAAAAGGTCGTGAAAATATCGAATATTTTTAGTGGAAAATGAGTCTGTTATCCAATAATTTATAAAGCGTTTTTAAAGTGTTTATACCTACCCTAAAATCGGTTTTAAAGCTATAAACCACTTTGTTAAATCGCTTTAAAATGAAATCGATTTGGAGCTTAAAACGGTTTTAGAGGTGTTTATACGACAGAATTTTTAAACCGCACTTTTTTAAAAGCGCGTTTCGAGGCCCGTATAAACAAAGTAAGTGTTGTGTAGTAGAGATCCTAATACCACTTTCGGAATTATCAGGAGACTGACTGCCATGTGTAAAAAGTTGGAGTAAGTAACTCTAATGTGGATAAGAATAAATAAAGATTTTAAAGTTTTATTTGCCTTCAAAAAACAAAAACTTGAATAGTAGCCTTATTTTAAAATTGATATGGAAGAAAAAATTGAAGGTAGGTCGCAGACCAAAATCATGGATTAAAAATCTTAGACTTGAAGCAGATGATCCTAACTTTTTGTATTCGCTATGTCGATAGCAGTTTAACAGATTTTTTTTCAAGTTCACCGTCCGTATACCCTTTTTATGTCCGGAAGTGTCATACCTTTTTTCTAGTTCCAATTGCTTTCTGACGAGTAAACTTTGTCCCACTTTCATGAAAGTGTGTCTCATCCTGACATTGCTCATCAGAAATATATGCAATCCAATTAAGTGTATAGCAAAATGGCAGAGTATTCTTGTTACTATTGAGCATCCATCCTACAATAAAGGAATGTATCACAAAAGTTATGTGATTTTATCTCCCGATTTATAAACTCAACGTTGCTGGTCAACGCTGACGCATATACATCTTTTTCCCCTTAGTAAAAAAAAGGGACAGACGTCGAATAGCCACAATAACGTCTCCTTTTTTTTGCTGAGGAAAAATTGGATATTGGACAGTATCTATAAGTTTGGTTAAAAACCAACAGCAACAATTTTTTTTTAAATATTCAAAATGTACAGGGTGTTCTACCATAAATATCACCCCTTCTTTTCTCCGTTATGCATGCTAAGTTGTAAAATTTTTAGCAACCCTTCAGAATATGTATGTCAAAGTTGTCAAGTGTCATTACAAATGTCAAATTTTGACACCAGCTTTCTCATTTTAAATACAACACCTTGCATTTTATTGCATTTTTGAATCGCTTTTATTTCTAATTTCAAAGATTTAGTACCCTCAGCAATGGAGAAAGAAGAGATGTACAAGGAGCTAGCAGCGCAACTTGCAATTTTTTTATTAGAACCTATATAATTAGAGATAATTTAGTTCTAATTTTGTTCCGCAAAAATAAATTAGAGCTTGTGTTTTTTAAAGGTTAGCGCATGCGCTGCTAGGTTCCGTGAGAAGCCAGCAGCGCATGCGATTGCAGCCTAATTAAGATAATTCAGAAAACAAAAGATACCTACATAATTAGAGCTAATTTAGTGCTCCATGGTTTCATTTTTTTTTTTTTTTTTTGAATATATAATACGAAAATTATACTACAAATATTATAATTTAATATAGGGAAATTTTCCCGAGGAGTAGTTTTTTTTTTGGTAAAAGTGACTCTGTAGTACTAAATGGGTTCTAATGATTCATGTGACTTTTGGTTTGCCCGTCATCATTTGAGCTGCTAGCTACTATAGAAGCTAGCAGCGCAGGCTCTATATTTTAAAAAAAGCGAGTTCTACATTTTTTAAGGCGTCAGGAAATTAGTGCCTTAACATATTTAAATAGTTCTTATAGTTTTAATTTAATAAATTGGATATCAAGAATTTTGGGGTAACTAAATGAGATAAGACTTAAAATCTAATGCCTAAAGGAGAATTTTCCCGAGGATTATTATTATATATATATAAAAAAGTAGTTTAAGTGAGTACACATGCTATTTTGTTGCTCCTCTTTAAATGTTAGGTTTTATGTGTTAAAGTGACTGAAAAATTATAAGTTTTTTATGCAGTGTATGTTAGTGTATTGTGCAACTAGTCTGTGAATTTGAGTGAAAATGGTTATATAGAACTTTGAAAACATCGAAAAGTAATTGCAAGTTTTTACAATTAAAATACCTTTTCTTTTTGTTTTTAAATAAATTAATCTTTAACAAAAAATGCAAAAGAGATAATACGGCAAACTCGAACTTCCTTATCAATCTATGTGAAAGTTTTTGTGGCTCACTGACCTTACTCATTGTTTTTGTCCTCGTATTTACTTTATTATACCGATAACATATATTGTGCTTTTTAACTTTTGTCTTTGTTATGACTGCTCCACCATAACAGGTGCGCATTTCTTAACCCTTACGAGCAACATTTAAGGGTAGAAAGTTTTAACAATGAATTTAACATGCGTAAATTGCAACACGTCTTGCGTACTAAAAAGAAGACCTAAAGAAAACGAGCGCTTTGGACATTGCTGTGACTTCTGCAAACGCGGTTACTGTAAAACTTGCTCTGGTATTACAGTAACTGAGGCTGACTGTTTAGTTCTGAGCCAAAGAAAAGTCACCTTCTACAGCACAGAATGCCTGAATGACCTTTCGAACTCTCTAAAAAACTTAAATAGTTTAGAAAAATCATACGACAAAATAAGGGAGGAACTAGTGGAAAAAGATAAACAAATAGAAGATATGACAGAAAAATATGACAACATGGAACAAGAATGTGCAAAACTAAACAAAAAATTAACTGAAAAGGACAAATACATTCTGCGACTGCAAAGAGGATCAAAAAGTTACCAAGATATGGCTGTCGACGCGGAAGAAAAACTTCAAGAGAAACTAGAATTTCAGATTAAAATAATAGAAAATTTAAATAAAGAAATACAGAGACAAACAGTTGAATAGTGAGCAAGAAAATAATAAACTAGAATTGGAATTTAAAGACCTAAGAATTAAATTACAAGAAAATGAAGAGTTAAACAAGAACATGATTGTATCGATACAATCTTTGGAAATTGAAGTTGAAACCCTAACAAGCGAACTTAAGACTAGTAAAATTGAACAATTGTTTGATTTAAACAATAATCTTGAGGAACATACAGAAAAAATAAAAATGCTAAAACAAGAAAATCAACAGCTAAACAAAAAACTAGAAGATGCATCTCTGCGCGAATGCACAATTAAAAACATTTTCAATGAGACACCAAAAGATACACAACACCATAAAGTTATAATCTTGGGTGATAGCACGGTGGTAAACCTTCATAAATATCTAAAAATTCAATCCATGCAGAACTACAACGTGATGACACTTGTCAAACATAATGGTACACTAGAAAACATAGTCCAATAAGTATACAATGAATTTTACAAATCAGGACTTTGTGGTGCTATCAGGTGGTTTACAAAATGCTTGTCGTGGCGGACAAATAGATGCCAAAGTCATTGAAATGTTGTCATTGGTGGGTCAACGTACAAACTTAATTATGGTGTCAGCGCCGCTCTGGGGAAACCGAAGAATATTAAACAAATTTATTGATAAATTTAATGTAACAATCTTTGAAAAATTACGTAATTCCTTTACAAAATATTTAAATATTAATTCTTTTTTAAATTCTATGTACTTCATCTCTAATAAACACTTAGTATTAAAAAATATAGGTAAGGTTAAGTTAGCTGAACAATTAGATAACCTTATGGTTAATTTAAGTAGGAATAATGAGAGTATCAGCAAACGACGTTACGTTTCTACTTAATATACAGTCGTTACGTAATAAGACAGACGAAAATTTTATTTTACTTGAAAATAATGACTTTCCATCGTTTATTCTTTTAACTGAGCACTGGCTGTTTGAGGACGAATTGTGCTATATTCCAGACTATGAGGTCATATCAAAATACTCTGGAAAAAATGGATATGGGGGGACACTTATATTGGGGCATAAAAATGTTCTTCCTAACTACGAAATTGTTAATATCGATTTTTATAATAGTTTTATCTTAGAACAGCAGTTTGAATTCTCTATCATACATATTAAAAACTTAAATATTTACGTAGTGTGTATATATATATAGGTCCCCATCAGGAATAACTAATGTATTTCTAGATTGTCTTGAAGGTATTTTAAACAAGTTTCCAAATAACGCCAAAATTGTCATCGCGGGAGATTTAAATATTGATTATAAAGACCAAAATTCATCAGATACGAAACTACTGGTCAATTTATTAAATTCCTTTAATTTAACTGTCTTTGTGAATGAACCAACCAGAATCACGCAACACTCTTCAAAAATAATAGATTATGTTTGTAGCAATTTTAATTGTGATAACCTTAGCTGTAGCGTTATACCTTCAGGACTCTCAGATCACGAAGCTTTGGTTGCTAAACTAAATATTTCTTTTAATAGACCCAAAAAAGAGCAAGTAAAAAAGTATAGTAGTAAAAATTACAATAGTTTTAAAATTTTAGCCAACCAACAAAACTGGTATGAATGTCTAACATCAGTAGATCCAATTCAGTCTTTTCAAGCAAAAATAAAAACGATATTTAATAAAACTTTCCCTCTTCGTAAAATCAAAGTTAAAAATAACAAAAAACTATGGATAACCAAAGGTATAAAAACCTCAGCGCGCAATCTAAGATCTCTTCACACAATACGTAAGTTTACTACTTGTCAAAATATTATTGCATATTATAATAAGTACCGTTCAATTTACAGAAGCGTATTAAAAAAGGCAAAAGAAATTTATTACAAAAAAAGAATTGATAATGCGGATAACAAAGGCAAAGAGTATTGGAACATTATAAATGAGTTCAGAAACGTTAAACAAAAACATAAAGATAAACCTAATATTAATCCAAATGATCTCAACACATTTTACACATCCACTGCAACATTAACAAGAAATCTAAACTCCCATATTGATCCCTTATCATATTTAGAACCTGCACAACACACGGAAATATTTAAATTTCAAAATACCGATGGAAATGAAATTAAACACTTACTAAAGACCATAAAAAAACAAAACTCATCTGGTACAGATAATATATCATCAAAACTTCTAAATAATTTGCCAGACAATGCCATTGACGTTCTAGCCTTAAGCATTAATGGGTCATTTAGCACTGGAATATTTCCGCCATGCCTTAAAACGGCCATGGTAATACCCATTTTTAAGGGAGGCGATAACACCGGCCCGTCAAACTACAGGCCTATTTCGCTGTTGAGTACGCTGTCTAAGTTAATGGAAAAAATAGTAAAAAAACAACTTTTGGAATATTTAAAAAATCACAATATAATTAATAAGAATCAATTTGGATTTCAAAATACTAAAACACTAACGATGCTGTCTTTTCCTTTTTAGAGAGGCTATACCTTAGCCTTAATGATCAGGAGGTTGCTGCAGCGGTGTTCTGCGATTTTTCAAAAGCTTTTGATTATGTTGATCAAGGAATACTGATGCAGAAGCTAGATCATTATGGTATTCGCGATACGCCATTATTTTGGTTTTCATCTTTACTTTCAGGAAGAGATCAGTTCGTTAGTGTTAATGAGAGTGCATCAGGGGTTCAGACGATTAGTCGGGGGGTTCCTCAGGGCTCTGTCCTAGGACCGGTTCTGTTCCTATTGTACATCAACGACCTCTTATCCTTGCCAATCTCAGCGGTGGTTGCTGCTTTTGCTGACGATGCAAATGTTTTATGGACTGCAAAGTCTTTAATTAATTTCTGTGCAACTATAGAAAAAGATCTCTCTTTAATAAGTCAATGGTGTGAAGCAAACAAACTCTGCTTTAATATAAAAAAAAAACAAACATCCTTACCTTTAAATGTGCTTTGACTGACATAAAACTAAAAGACGAGACTATCGAAAACAAAACAACAATAAAATTCTTAGGCATTCCCATCGATACACATCTAAAATTTGATATTCATATAGACCAACTCACAAAAAAACTAGCCAAAGGATGTTACGTCATAAGAGTAGTTGCACAGGAGCTTGGCAAACAAGCAGCTAGGGCGGCTTACTTCGCTTTAACTGATGCACAAATACGTTATGGTATAGCTTTCTGGGGTAGCACAACAGACAGTCTGTTACATTCAGTGTTCGTTCTACAGAAAAGGGCTGTTCGTTGTATGTGCAAAAAAGGATACAGAGAATCATGCAGGCCTCTGTTTAAGCAGGAGGAAATACTAACGGTGTCATGCATTTTTATATTAGAGTCAGTCTGCTTAGTATACAAAAAATTCCTTGGTTATTCATATGAAAGAAATTATAATTTTAGACACAATAACTTGCCATTGCCAATTCCAAAAACTACACTCACAAAAAAATCATTAATTTATGAAAACATCAAAATATTTAATCACTTGCCCCAAGATATTAAAATCATTAACAATTACAAATTATTTCGCACTACAGTTAAAAAATTTCTAGCAACCAAAGCATTCTATAACTTAACTGAATATTATCTATAACTTGACTGAATATTATCTATCTGAATATTATCTTAACTGAATAACTTAGTAAATAATATAATTTCGTTTTAAACTTTTAAACTTTAACTAATAACACTATTTGTGGTGTGTTTATTTAATTGTCTTTTACAGCGCATATCATTATTTTAAAATGTTGTATTTTTTGTTTTATACTTTTCTTTAAATTTTTAGCCACAATGTAAATTCTTAATAAGAGTATTGCATGATTTAGAGTTTAATTACTTACCTATTTATAATAACAATTGCTTTGTCAATGAAATATGTTTATTTTGAGACAATAAAGCTTATTGAGATTGAGAACTGTGTAGCACTAAATCGGTCGTAGTGATTCATGTGACTTTTGCAGTTAAATTACGTTTCGTTTTTTTACAATCGCGTGCACTGCTAGCTTCCGCAGAAGCTAGCATCGCAAACGCTCCTTGTTTCAAAAAAACGAGCTCTACATTTTTTTTATGGAATTTAAATTTAGTACTTTGGTCGGTTTTAATAGTTATGTTAGTGAAAAGAGAAATGTTTAAACAATGTTTTGCTTCTTGTGGGATGCTCATCCAAGTTTGAATTTTCCTTATTTCCACCCAAGATCTTGTGATCTTTGGTTTCTTTTCGGTTGAAGTAACTGATTTGGAGGTTTTTTTTAACTTCTTTTTTTGTTTTAATTGCCTTAGGAGCCTAATCCTAATGGAAAAATTAACACGCCAGGACGAATCCGTATCAGGTAACTTGGATAAGTACCAGTGCGGAACGATGCGATCATTTCTCTTTTCGCTTTGGTCTTTTGTGTGTTCCTTGTGGGATGCTCATCCAAGTTTGAATTTTCGTTATTTCCGCCCAAGATCTTTTGATCTTTTGTTTTTTGGTTTCTTTCCGGTTGAAGTAACTGATTTAGAAGTTTTTTAACTTCTTTTTTTTTAGTTAAGTGTTAAGTAATCTTGTCGATTCACTCTAAAATAAAAACGATTTATTTTTTTATAAGAAAATTACATCAGAATATAATATTTGTAGTATAATTTTTATATTATTTATTTTAAAAAAATATATGAAACTATGGAGCACTAAATTATCTCTAATTATGTAGGTATCTTTTTTTCTGAATTCTCTTAATTAGCAGATAATTAGCTCTAATTAGTTATATAGGTTCTAATTTAAAAAAATCGCAAGTTGCGCTGCTAGCTTTTTGTAAATAAGAAAAAGGGTAGGAAACCCACTTAAAAAAAATACTTAACTATATTAACATGATTCCCTTATGACTATGTCAGGTTTTTAAAAGATAAGAAATAAAATTCAGTAGAGAAAGATCACAGTGGTTTGATTAAATTATCCTCCTCCACCATCATGGACTACTTCAACAATTTGAAAAAATTGGTGCTAGAAAGCATGGATAGTCCACCATACAATCAATTATTTTATGTTGAAAGGCAATGAAAATATCTCAAAAACTGTAGCTTTGAAAGATTTGAACCTTATATCAAAATTTTTTGGTAATATTTACGAAAACCCATTCTGAAAACCGCATATCAATAGCTACTTTACTTCTAAAGTTATGATTTTTTAAATATATTTTAACGTTAAAGATAAAATTTATAAAAAGTCAAAATTTCACGATTGTAATAGTACCCCATACCATATTGGTATGGTGGACTAAAAAGGGGAATAAAATGCAATAAAACACAGGGTGTTGTATTTAAAATAAGAAAGTTGTTGTTAAAATGTGACATTTGTAATGACATATGAAAACTTTGGCATGCATATACTGAAAGGTCGCAAAAAGTTACGCAACTTTTGTTTTTAAAACATTTTTTTAGCATGCATAATAACGTAGAAAAATAGGAATGACATTTCTGCTATGTACAAAAATCGCACGTTCCCTTGAATACACACACACGGTCTATTAATTTTGTGTTCCGCCCATCTGATGACGATACAAAGATATCAGCCTGCTTTCTTTATTTTTCTTCTAATATTGGACATTTGGGGTTTGGTTATTTTTGTAGAAAATTTTGTTATAAAAGTTGTATTTGTTCATCAATTCCTTTCTTTTGGCCCAAATTAAGTACCCAGCAATATTACTTACATTATTTTTGTCGTAGGTAGCTGCATTTATGCGTTTTTTTAGTGAAAAGGCTCATCATCAATGAAAAAATCAAAAAACAAGGCACCTTTAGTTTTAAATTTGCAATAAGATTTTTTGCCTATAGTATTCACGACTCTGTCCTTCTCAATAATAAAAAATAAAATAATCACTCTCCCAAAAATCACTGACAAAAACTAGCTCCCAAAACAGGAAAAATAACAACTATGTAACCCATAATATATATAACTTCTGAACCAAGAGTTCGAACTAACCCCAACTTATCCGATGGGTTTCTTGACGGAATCGATGACCAACTAATGATCTTAATTTCTATTTAGCGCAAGATCAACTCATGCAAGCCAAAAAATTAATTTTATTTACTTGGACACAAAGTTATAATACAAGACAAGCCCTGGTGTCAATCATTTAAACAAAAAAAAAAGAAAAATCCAAAAATTTAATTTAATTTGTCAAGCCTTCTTAGTTAAATGGCGGACAGAAATCAGCTTTTACCTTAATGACTACATTAAGTCGAAGAGTGGGGCAAAATTACTAGACCGTATCTACTCTACGGACGGTGCAAAAATCGTCTATCTAGAGATTTATTAAATGTATACCCGTTGGCCAGTTTCCACCCCCCCCCCCGCCATTAAGTAACAGACCCTATTATCTTACCTCATTAAGTTTGTCAACAGTCAACGTCACGAAAGCAGATAACAGTTCGAAGGCAAACGAGTAAAAAACGGCCAAACTGAGGCACATGTACAGTTTCATCGGTATAAGTGTGTAGATTAATATCAGGAGTTGAACGCCGATCGAAAAATGACCAATCGGTATCGGTTGCGCCGACACCATAAGGATGAAACTCAATAATATCTGAAACAAAAAACAATCAAGGTAGATCCGGTATGTTGAAACGAAAATTCCCCAAGATCGTAGAAGCTAGCAACGCAATTTTACATTTATTTATTTGAAATTACAACATTTTTTGACTAGTTAGGTTGAAATTTACTTATAATTAAACTGGTAGCTTCTGGGATGAACCGACTAACATAAACAAAGATAAAGGGGCTGGGTCCTTATGAGGGCTAGCTCTGCAGCGGAACCATTGTGGCTCTGGTACCGATGTGAAATGTGCTCGGTTCGTAGCTTACTAGATAATATCTTAAATTATATGAGTTGAACACACAAGACACGTGGATGCAATTTTACACACCTTCAAACAAATGAATTTTACATATTTTATTTACATTTTTTTTTCATGTTTTGCGACTTAGTACTTTTGCTTACACTGTTAGAGTTAACATATTGCTGGAATTTGGTTTTTGAATGTATAGTAAAATAACGTCCCTGAAGCTAGCAGAGCAAGGAGAGTAGAACCTTTTTTTTATAGTGCATAATTAAGTGCGAAGTAAGTGCTCGATTTAAAAATTTAGTGCTCCTTTTTTAAAAAAATAGAGCATGTTCTGCTAGCTTCAGATGAACTCAGCAGAACAATACACTAAATATCATATGAATCAAAATTATCATAGTGCATAATAAAGTGCTAATTATGTGTCCAATTTAAAAACTTAAAACTATTTTTTTTTAAATACAGCATGTTCTGCTAGCTTTAGATGGACTCTGCAGAGCAATACATTAAAAATTATCGAAATCAAAAATATCATAGTGCATAATAAAGTGCTAATGCCCATTTAAAAATTTAAAGCACTTTTTTTTTAAATACAGCAGTTTCTGCTAGCTTCAGATGAACTCAGCAGAGCAATGCATTAAAAATTATCGAAATCAAAAATATCATAGTGCGTAATAAAGTGCTAATTAAAAACCCCCATTTAAAAATTTAGTGCGTCTTTTTTTTAAATACGAAACATCGCATATTTTGGCTTTTTTTAACGTGTAAGATATATCGACACCGATGCGTTAACTTTATGTGTCTAATAACAACGATTTTGGCTCTAATAATTCTTATTTCAACGGGTTTTAATGCATTGCTCTGCTAAGTTGGTCTGAAGCTAGCAGAACATGCTCTATTTTTAACAAAAAGGAGCACTAAATTTTTAAAAGGGGCATTTAATTATCACTCAATACGCACTTTATTATCCACTATAATAGTTTTTTTTTCAACGATTTTTATTGCATTGCTCTGCTGAGTTGATCTGAAAATAGCACATGCTATTTTACAAAGAAAAGTTTTAAATTTTTAAACGGGGCACTTATTATGCACTATGATAATTTTGATTACGATGACTTTTAATGTATTGCTCTACTAAGTTCATCTGAAGCTAGCAGCATATGCTGTATTTAAAAAAGGAGCACTAAATTTTTAAATGGGTCACTTAATTAGCACTTTATTATGCACTATGATATTTTTGATTTCGATGATTTTTAATGTATTGCTCTGCTGAGTTCATCTGAAGCTAGCAGAACATGCTGTATTAAAAAAAAGGAGCACTAAATTTTTAAATGTAGCACACACACACACAGCATTTAATTAGCACTTAATTAGGCACTATAAACAAAATTGTTCTGCTCACGTTGCCCTGCTAGCCTTAGGGACGTAGTAAAATAATATACTGTATTTTGTCTTTAGTTATAAGATATAACTGTTACATGACTTCCTTTAACGAAAATTACAAATGTAATGAAAAAAGGAAGATACAATTAAATTCAATTGGGACTTTTATAACGTTAAAACGAACAAACTTTTAAGCCATTAACAATGTTTTCTCCTTATTTTTGCTATTAATTTCATTAAACTATTAAAAAAGGGTAATTATTAAAATAATTTGGACACTACATGTACTCCATGAGATATAGGGATAAAAAAGGTTTAGACTGCTAAAAAATGCATTAAATCAACTTTAAATTACGAAACATTCATAGTTTTTTTCTTAGATAAAAGACATTGGGGACATTTCTTTAATGAAAATAGTGACTTTTGGGTACTTTAGAAAAAAGCAGCAAAATTTAAGGCACTGTTTTAAAGGCAAGAAAAAACACTTACCAAAAACACAGCAAAACTAAATGATATCGATACCATATGACCTTGATAGAACGTGGTGTAGGTGAGAAGGAGGGCTAAAAGGGCTCCGAAAACTCGCAAACCCAAAAGACCGCACACCAGGGGCCAATGCCGAATGTCCCCCATAGAGGCGCCGGCAACCAAAATATAAATCAGCCATACGGACGAGATGAGAATCAGGTACCATAAGCAATATCTGGAAAGGAAAATGAGAAAATGTCAAAAATACTAAGTAATAGCGCAAGTCCTGTTTGAAAAAACAAATCGAGTGAAACACGAGATTTTTACAGCGCGAATGCTACTATTATGATGATGATTTTTACTTTTTGGCGGCAATGTTTCTCTTAAAACAACTTTTTTTTTAATAAAATCGTTTATCTATATACCAACAGTTACGCAATGAAAATTAATAAAAAATTAAAAGTTTACAGATTTTTTTTTCAAGGGTATCAAGGGGAAATCTAAAACCGCCCGATTGTGGCTCCGACCAGCCTGATGGCTGGCCAGAGTCACTGCACTGCAGCCATTACTGGCTTATTGTGCACCCTTTGATCCTAGTTTAACCACTCCACTCCCCTGTACGAGTTTGTACAGGTCCTTAATGGAGCAGTTCATAGTGTCGATTCTAGTTTAACCACACCATTAAATTTTCCCCTGTACGAGTTTGTACAGGTCCTTAATGGAACAGTCCCTAGTGTTGATTCTAGTTTAACCACACGAGTACGAGTTTGTACAGGTCCTTAATGGAGCAGTTCCTAGTCGTTATTGGGTCTAGTTCAACTTCCCTATAAACTATAAGTTTACAGTTAAAAAGGAGAAAAATGTTTTGAAAAAAATTCTTACACATTCAATGTTTATCGTTTTTTTCAAATAATATCTTTGAAACTTAAGGTTCTCTCAAATCTTTAAAAAGGTAACTAAAGACAGATATATTTTGTTCTTATTTTTTACATTATATTTCAACACAATTGTTAAATCTATACATAAAATAAATCTCTAGAAAGACCATTTCTGTAAATTTAATATTTTTTTTTAATTTTTGATTTTGTTTTTTTTTCTGTTTGCTCCAGCATCATGAGCATCATCCAGGGTCATGAGCAGGACATAGGCTTTATATCATCAAAATAGGTTCACGGGAACAAAAGTTATGATCATATAAAGCAAGAAAAACGGGAAAAAACTGGTAAAACGCAGGCGAAGCAGCGAATTTTGTCGTATCATGCCCTACCAACTATAAGGTGGGCCAAAAAAACCCGTAATTTTTTTTCGGCTGTAGTTTTGCTAAAGTAAGTTTGATTTTTGTGATTTTAGTTTTTGCGAAAAGCTAAAGCTTCAGACTATATGAACCTTTTGTCAAAATTGACATTTCGTTAAAATCCATGATTTTTAAATTTCCTCATTTTTAACACCCCCCCCGCCAAAATTTTATGGGAGTCACTGTACTCGATTTTAGACGTTTGCCATAAAGACACGTCTTTGTCGTGTACACAGACGTATCACGCTCAACGCCAACGAATTAAGTGGTGTTTTAACCCTTTGTAATAGGTAATAGAACAAAAACCTCTAGTTTTTGTTCTATTAGGGATTTGTTAAAGATTCTTTAGATTTTGAGCTCTGCGGAAAGCTAAGACTCTGGCCTATATACGCTATCTGTCAAATTTGACATTTTATATGCTTTTGAAACTTAAGATATTTTTTCCTCCTTCCTGCCTAACTTTTTTGTCAGCCAATGTATGTACCTGATTTTAATCATTCGGAAAGCCTCATCTTTTCAGTAAAAAAATAGGTATCATTGGTAAAAATCGGACAAGAACTAAAAAACAGTGACGTAGACAGGGGGGGGGGTTTGGGGGTTAACCCCCCCCCCCCGCCATGAGGTCTACTTCAATCTACTAAAAAGTAGTAAGTAGTAGTAACTAGGGGGAGGCCCAAGACCTAGCAAGTAGCCCCAATCGGTCCCTTTTTACCTTACCCCAGCCCAGCCCCCTAATCCACCACCTGTACCGCTTGTACGGTAGTGGGCTCTCCGGGCCTTCCTGGTCTCTTCACGAAGTCCAGTACTTTGGCCCACTTGAAAGCTCGTAGGTCCTCTGCATCCAGGTTCGGTTGTCCGAGTACCTGATGCCTCATCCTTAGGTATGCATCGCACTCCGCAACGAGGTGCCGGGATGTCTCCTCCGCCCTCCCGCAGGCACGGCAGATGGAGTCATTCACGATCCCGATGCGAGTCAGATGCTTACTGAGTCGGTTGTGGCCGGTCATTAGTCCAATATCTTTTCGTGTCCTTCCCAGGAGCCATTTGAGTCTGGCCGCGTCTGATCCGTCGATGAATTCTTTGGACTGTCTGCATCCTATTTCGTTCTCCCAGGAGTCTGCCAGTGCATCGTTAGCCCATTTAATGAGTCGACTTTGCAGCTGTCTCCTTGTTATAGCTAAGAGTGGTTCCGGCGCCACGTATTGAGTGCTGGCCCCGATTCGAGCGAGTTCATCCGCCTTTTCGTTGCCCGACACTCCCGTGTATCCCGGTACCCACATCACTGCAACACCGTTCTCAAGTAAAAAACCAGTTAACTCTTATCTCTTCAGTGCCCTTTAGCCATAGATTGCCGCCATTTTTATAACCAAATTGACAGGTAAAACATGGATTTTCTCTCAGTTGGGTGTCAATATGGCCGCTATGATAGGCTAAAGGATGAAATTATAAACTCTGTGTTTCGGACTTCCATTGTCTATATTTTATTTATACACGACGTTTCGATCAGTACAATCTCTGATCGTCTTCAGGTGCAAACTACAATCAATTACTTATATACTGTGAGAAATCACTCAACCTTGAAGTTTAAGAAGTTGGCTCCACCCAAGGAGGGGCTTCCAAATATTTGAGATTTCAACACTTGATTTATTGAAAATAACCTGATTCTGCCCAATAAAGGCAGCTTCAAGGAATTTTCGTTTCTTCCAGTGTGACTCCTTGTGCAAAACCTTTGCTCCTGTCCACTTCATTCGGTGTTGTTTTGACCATGCATGTTCGGCGATTCCTGATTTGGTGGTTTCACCTTTTCGGGTATTCGTCTGATGTTCCTTAAGCCTAACGGATAGTGGTCTTTTAGTTTCGCCTATGTATGATTCACCACACTCACAAGGAACTTGGTAAATGCATTCCTTATTTTGTTTGTTCTTCGGTTTTGTTTTACTAAGAAGGCTTCGAATTGTATTACTAGATTTAAAAGCTGTTTTAATATTAAAGTTTTTCGCTACTCTTCGAATTTTCTCTGATACTCCTTTAACGTATGGGATTGTAAGGAATGCATTTGCCTGGTTTTGGTCTTGTAATCTCTGTCCTGTTTGTTGAAATTTAGAAATAGTATCTGTTATAAGTTTCAGGCTGTAACCATTCTGCTGCAGATCCTTATCCGTTAGGCTTAAGGAACATCAGACGAATAACCAAAAAGGTGAAACCACCAAATCAGGAATCGCCGAACATGCATAGTCAAAACAACACCGAATGAAGTGGGCAGAAGCAAAGGTTTTGCACAAGGAGTCACACTGGAAGAAACGAAAATTCCTTGAAGCTACCTTTATTGGGCAGAATCAGGGTATTTTCAGTAAACCAAGTGTTGAAATCTCAAATATTTGGAAGCCTCTCCTTGGGCGGACCCAACTTCTTAAACTTTAAGGTTGAGTGATTTCTCACAGTATATAAGTGCGTAGCCTTAGGAATTGATTGTAGTTTGCACCTGAAGACGATCAGAGATTGTACTGATCGAAACGTCGTGTATAAATAAAATATAGACAATGAAATTCCGAAACACAGACTTTATAATTTTAAACACATCATTGTCTCAAACTTCCAAACAAAAGCTAAAGGATACTAAATCGAAAAAGAGTTTTTAGTTAAGCAGGTGTTGATCACTGTAACTCTTTTGTCTTGACTCAAGGCTTCCAGTGTTTCTATGCAATGCACCAGAGCATTGACAATTTTTGGCGCACTGAGTGCCTTTAGGGCCGCTTGGCTGTCGGAGCATATGTACACATCCTCCGCTTGGAAGACCGTAGCTTGCTCTCCGAGCGGGTAGCTCATCCGAACTTCTTCTCGGTCTTGCACGTAGACCACCGACCCTGTTGTCTGCCTCTCTGATAGCTTGGAGCCACCGGTGTAGCATATCACAGCGTTTCTCTCGAACTGTTGGTGGAGATTCTCCCTCTGCCAGAATTCCCTATCCGGAATTTCGACTTTGTACCTCTTATTGAATCTCCAGGGAATTCGGGTTGCCTTGATCTCAAAGAACGCAAGTGGCATCTCCCTGGTGGCCATTTGGGCGACACTTAGGTGTCCAACGGCTTTCCCTCTTCCTCTCCACCTGAGTCTTTCAGACGCAAATGGGTCGCCATCGCTTCCTTCTTGATCCAAGTCGGTAGCGGAGGCAGTCCCAGAATGGTCTCGAGGGTTTGGATTGGTGTCGTCCTCATGGCGCCGGTTATTCCCCTCTATAAAGTATTAATAATGATCAAAGGCCCAAGGGAGAGTTATAGCTCCTCCACTTTTTTGACCCTTCACTCCGGTTTGTGTGTAAAAATTTTTGCTACGGTGCTATGACGTCATTAATTGTTAAAATTTTAGTTTTTTTTTTAATAAATGGTATTCCCAGTATTTTTCTTAAAATTTTCATCTGCAGCGCATTTATAATTTGGCAACAAATCTATATGTACCACCCCAACCCTACCCCTCTATCGTCATCTAACCTAATCTACTTTTTCTAAAATATTTTGCAAAAAATCTAAGAGATCAAAATTTTTTAAGATTTTTTTGTCAAAGTTTTCGCCAATATTAAATATTGTTACAATTTTGATTAATTTTAAGCAATTTTTTTGTCAACAACATTTGAAACGTGTAAAAAATAGCATTTTAGTGTAATTTTTTCAAAATTTTTGCCTGCGGCGCATTTAAGGGTTAATTTTGGAAAAATCTACAAATGAGACTAGATGAAACTTGCTATTAAAAACAAGTATTTTGGTTTCGCATGCACTAACTCAGCACCTATTCAACCGCCCCTCTCCCCTACCTTCAGTTGAAGAGCTCAAACAATAGGCACCTACCTAATTTTTACAAATTTGACATGGGTAGGTAATTAATTTTTATTATATGATGAAACCCCCCCCCCAGAGTCAATTTCTGCCTACGCCACTGTAAAAAAGCTTTGCTTAACGAAAGAGGTGCTGTTTTTAACCCTGTAAACGGTGCACCTAAAAACACTATTCTATTAAATCCAATCTAGTACGCCATTGCTGTTTTGTCAAGACTACGTTGCCATGTCATTTTAGTTTTCTGGACACTCTCTATAAAATAACAAATTCGAGTAAGTTAAAAGAAAATCAGCAAATTAAAAATGTTCTCAAGCAAAGATTTTTTAGTTCTTGTCCGATTTTTACGAATGATACCTCTTTGTACACGTGGCTTTTCGGATAATTAAAATCAGGTACACTTGATTTCAAAAAAACTCATACATGCATTTTTTTCTATGCCCCAAAATTTAGCTTTCCATTAGTGTATTCTATTATAAGGCACCACCAGCAGAGTATGCCTGACAGCTTAAAATCCATTGTGACATCCTTAAAAATGCCACAGATATCAATATTTACAAAAGTTCAAATTATCACTCGAGTTATAGAAGACGGCTGGTCTATAAGAAGAGCGGCCACCCATTTTCGAGTTGATAAAATGAAGATAATGCGATGGAAAAAGCGCTGGATTGAAAATAATTCTACGGATAGGAAAGATGGATCAGGACGACCAAAAGTAAGTTCTGAAGTGCAAGATGCGAGACTTATTGACCATCTCAGACAAAATCCTTTTTCAACGTCGGTTGAATTATTTCCGGGTTCTTTAGCAACAGTAAATAGAAGAGTAATGAAATCATAAGTCTCTTGTCGAGTTACTGCAAAGAAGCCTTTTCTAACAGAAGAACAAAAACAGGCCAGAGTGATTTTTGCACTGAACAACGTTCTTCGTGGGAGAGGGTGGTTTTCACTGACAAAAAAATTTTTCAATCATCTTCAAGCAGCAGTTTATGGTCCACCAAATTCTAGATTTGAACCCGAATATACAAACCAAATTAAAAAAGCTGGACATTTTTCTGTAAACATGTGGGGCTGTTTTAGTGCTAGAGGTTTGGGTTTTTTTTGGAGAATCGAAAGAAGATTCAATAGTGAACGATATATTGAAATCCTTGAAAACGTTATGCTGCCACCTGTACAGACTTTACATTAAAATAATGACTTCGTTTATCAGCAGGACAACTGTTCAGTGCACACGGCTAATGTTGTTCGCCAATGGTTTCAGAATAATAATACAGAAACACTTCGTTGGCCAGCCAACAGCCCTGACCTTAACCCAATGGAAAATATATGGGGAAGAATCGTTAAAATAATATACCAAAGGAATTGGAGACCACGAAATGCTGAAGAGTTAAGCGATGCTATTTATCGCGCATTGGATCAGCTCTCAGAAGACCATCAGTATTTTCAAAATTTAACCTTTTCAATGCCCAGACGTTTGCAGCTTGTAATAGAGAAAAATGGTGATCCTATTAAATACTAAATTTTTTTTTTAGTTCTTTTTTAAGTTAAAATAATTAGTATTAAGTTTTCCATCGTTTTTGTCCCAAACCAAGTTTCCTATTCGTCGAATTGTTTTCAATCCAGCGCTGTTTCCATCGTATTATTGTTTTTTTATCAACTCCAAAATGGGTTACCGCCCTCTTTATAGAACAGCCTTCGTCCGTTACTCGAGTGATAATTTGATATTGTTCAATAAAGACTTTACCAAAACATTATTTTTGCTGATTTTTTAATATTATGCAAAATTTAATATAAAAATAAGGTTGCCTTTAATTTAAGTAAAATTTTCAGGTTTAGAGACCTTTTTTAAACAATATGTAAAATTGTCGTACTTTTGGAGTTTTTAGGCATTTTAGCTGGTAGTCCGTATATATTATACACTTTTAGAAAGGTCAATTTTGTGACTGCATATATGCGTTTTTTTTTTTAAATCAAGTGTACATTGCTTTACAAGAAAGTTTGGCAGGAAGTTGTGAAAAATATCTAAGTTTTAAAAGCATGCGCCATTACAAATTTTCTTAAAGTGTCAAATTTGACAGATAGGCAGAGCTCAAAATCTAAAGAATCGGACGAGATTTAACAAATCCCTGGTAGAACAAAAACAAAAGGTTTTTAGACCTATGTTTTACGAAGGGTTAAAACATCAGTAACTTCGTTGGCGTTGAGCTTCAGTACTTCTCGTCTGATTTTTAGAAGTGATAGCTCTCTGCGCACGACAAAGACGTGTCTTTATGAAAAATGTCTAAAATCAAGTACAGTGGAGCACATGAAGTTTTGGCGGTAGGTGTTAAAAATGAGGAAATTTTTAAAAATCATGCGCCATCTTGGATTTTAACGAAATGTCAAATTTGACAAAAGTTCCATATAGTTTGAATATTTAGCTTTTTGCAGAAGCTAAAATCACAAAAAACAAGCTTACGGTAGCAAAACCACAGGCGAAAAAAAATGCACAGTTTTTTTTTGGCCCACCTTATATAACAATTAAATTTTTTAAAAAGGGATTTAGTGGGGGTGAATAAATAACAAAATCAATGAATAGCGAGCTTTCCCTCAAAAAAGGTAATGGTAACCGTAGATCCGGATTTCGCACTTGTGGTGCTCATCAGTACGGTGCTAGGAATTAGGAGATGAAATGATGAAATGATGATGGAAAAATATGACACAGGATTCATGTAAAAGACAACCATCTGTCAAATTGCAGAATCGGCAGATGTACCTTCATTTTGAAGGAAAATTAAGCGTCTCTACGGAGACAGATATAATTATCTTTACAGATATCCTAAGCTCTGGAGTTAATAAATTTAAAAAGGGATTTAGTGAGGGTGAATAAATAACAAAATCAATGAATAGCGAGCTTTCCCTCAAAAAAGGTAATGGTAACCGTAGGTTCGGATTTCGCACTTGTGGTGCTCATCAGTACGGTGCTAGGAATTAGGAGATGAAATGATGATGGAAAAATATGACACAGGATTCATGTAAAAGATAACCATCTGTCAAATTGCAGAATCGGCAGATGTACCTTCATTTTGAAAGAAAATTAAACGTCTCTACGGAGACAGATATAATTATCTTTACAGCTATTCATTGATTTTGTTATTTATTCACCCTCACTAAATCCCTTTTTAAATTTATTAACTCCAGAGCTTAGGATATCTGTAAAGATAATTATATCTGTCTCCGTAGAGACGCTTAATTTTCCTTCAAAATGAAGGTACATCTGCCGATTCTGCAATTTGACAGATGGTTGTCTTTTACATGAATCCTGTGTCATATTTTTCCATCATCATTTCATCTCCTAATTCCTAGCACCGTACTGATGAGCACCACAAGTGCGAAATCCGGATCTACGGTTACCATTACCTTTTTTGAGGGAAAGCTCGCTATTCATTGATTTTATTAAATTTTTTGTTCAATCAGCTGACACCTCGTGTATCGTATAAACTAAAGTTTTGTTTTCAGAATTCAATGCCAAGATAATTTGGAACTGACCACCCTAATAAATTTTATAAAATCCAATTAAATGTCAGGACTATTTTACATATTATTGGCTGTAAGTACAAGGTGATTCAGAGCTTAATAAACATAAAATAAATGTATAGGTTTTAAAAGTAATTCTGCACTAAAACGTTAAAAAAATTATCTGATGTATTCTTCGAGCTTATTTAAGAGTTAATCTTCGAAGCGGATGTAAAGGGAATCTGCCTAACCAAAGTACATATTTCGGTCATCTCTCCTCTCCTTTTCTAAGCACAAGTGGAAAGGGTACTTCTCTTTTTGCTGGTTTTAATTCTATCAAGTAAAATTGCGCTTGCAACCTAGGGTTACTTTTTGCCCTAAATTTAAGACACTTTTTTAAAAATATTTTTTTATTTGATAGACGAAGTTTAGAACTAGGGTTCACTAGTGGTACTTTTTCATTCACGGTCAGAATAATTACCGTATATTGGCGGTCATTGTATAAATTTTGGTAATTTGACACAGGTTTAAAAAAAGCACTTCTTTCATTGAGCAAAGCTTTTTTAGTTCTTGTCCGATTTTAATGAATGATACCTCCTTATACACACAAAAGACGTGTCTTTCCGGATAAATGAAATCAGGTACATTGGCTTACAAAAAAGTTTGGCAGGAAGGAGTGAAAAATATCTGAGCTTCAAAAGCATGCGCCATTACGGATACAGATAGCGTATATAGGCCAGGGCAGCTTCCCGCAGAGCTCAAAATCTAAAGAATCGAACGAGATTTAACAAATCCTCCGTAGAACAGAACCTGGAGGTTTTTAGACCTATGTTTTACAAAGGGTTAAAACACCACTTACTTCGTTGGCGTTGAGCTCTATTACTTCTTGTCCGATTTTTAGAAGTGACACCTCTCTGTGCACGACAAAGACGTGTCTTTATGGCAAATGTCTAAAATCGAGTAGAGTGGCGCACATAAAATTTTGGCGGGGAATTTTAATAATCATGTGCCATCTTGAATTTTAACGAATATCAATTTTGACAAAAGTTTCATATAGTCTGAAGGTTTAGTTTTTCGCAGAAGCTAAAATCACAAAAATCAAACTTACAGTAGCAAAACTACATCAGGTTTTTTTGACCCACCTTAAACATTTTAATTTATAGTAATTATTTAATTTTATAGTTCAGTATAAAGTTTTGTAGATATCTATTTTAATTATAATAACCAAAAGCAAATGGCCTCATAGACAGCTACTACAGAAGCAATGTCCTAGCTTAAGCTTACGCTTTGTCCTACTAGGACATAGGAACTAAACTGTGGCGTCTGCCTCCACGTAGCAAACCTGGATGTGGTGGCACTATTGCTTGTATACTTGTTACGCCTCACAAGTGGTATTGGAGTTTCGCAGTGACCTTCGCGATGCCGATGGAGCAGTGAGATCTACAGTGGTACTTGGATGACAAACAATGGTGCATCACGTGAACCATAGTTTGAAGCCTGTATCATATTTTAGGATCTATATGTATTTCAATTACACTAGGCAACCAATTTTAAGTCAAAACCTTTTTTGAAAAATTTTCTTAGATCGTAAATAACAACTAGGACCGCAATATTTTAGTGCCATTTATTGCATAGACGCGGCATTTGATAATTTTAGTACGACATTGTTTTTAACTGATAATTCGGGTTTTCATAAACTACCATATCTCTACATAATATAAGAACTACTTACGAATGATTAGTCTAATATTGAATCTACTTAACTTATAGGTAATTAAAATAATGACAAATTAAACGAATCACTTTCCTTATGTCTCTTTTTCTCTTATACACAGCCTCTGGTTCCTCTCGATAAAGTGCCCACCAGTAATCTGCTAACATTGAAACATTCTACTTTCTTTGGTAGCTTTTTTCCATTTCCATATTTGCAATTTCTTGATGGAATCGTTCTCCATGTTCGTCACTCACATCTCCATAGTTTTCGGAGAAGTAGTCTACGTGAGAGTGTAGAAAGTTTATTTTTAAGTGCATATTACATTCCATTTTTTCATATGATGATAGAAGTTTGTTTACAATCTCGGGATAATTTTCGTCTCTTTTATTTTCTAACAATTTGGTCACCACCATTGAAAAAGGCTTTCCATGCCTCTTTTTCTTTTCCCTCAAGCAAAGCGAGAAGCTTTCTTATATGGGGTCCCACAAAAATTCCCCCTTTAATCTTGGCTTCACTTATTCTGGAAAATTTTTGTTTTATGTAATTCAAGGCAGGAAGATTGAATAGCTTTAACGAAGATTTTAAATAAGCCAAGTTGGATTTGTAACGGCGGAAGTAATATTTTATTTGAAGAAACTAAAGGATTGTTCGTAATAATTTTCACCCCCGGTACAAAATATTGTCTTTGTGGCCAATTTCTTCTTTTATAGTGATCCTTTTCAGCTCGGCTATCCCATCCGCATAGAAAACAACAGTATTTTGTCATGCCAAGTAAAACAGCTACTACCTTCAATTTTAAAACTCCTTATCTCAGAAAATAATCGTACTCCCTATCTCGTTTTTTTTTATTTTGTGCTTTGTTAATCGAGTACTACAACATATAAAAACGTTATGACATTTAGCCGAAAGCCATTTCCAATATAATTTGTGCAGGGTTCTTTGCCAACCATATTTGTTATACTGCGCAGTTTCCAACAATAGCTTTACATTGGGACGTTTCTTTTATATACCTAGTAACTAAACATAAAAGAACAATACCTCTCGTTACCTAAATACAAATACACACACAAAAATTACTCTCGCAGTCTAATCCGTGAAAATACGTTAACAGCATGCGCCAGCGTAACAGATTTAGGGTTCGTAGACAGTATACTGCCTATATCATGTAAACCAGACCTCGTAATTTGCGTCGAGCAGGTCAAAATCTATAAGACTGAGCTATTTTTATTGCCGAGCTATTTTTATTGCGGACCTTTTTTTTGAATTGGCCAGTGTTACCATTCTAAATATCTTGGAAATGATATGTGGTAACAATATTTCTAGCTAAAGCAGTGCAAGGCACACTTCCAAAAGGGTGGGGGCCACCAACTATGCAATATAAAATCCTACATCTAACTTGATAGAGTAAATTGATAAATATTTACTGTGAGGTTTTAATAAAAACATCTCAATTTATTGTTATACTGTCCACTCCCCTAAATGCACCGTAGGCACTTAATCGCGATTGGCTATCTATCTAAAAGGAAGCATGAATTAGCTAAACTAATCCGAATATTTTTACGGTGCATCTAGGGGTAAATATTTCACTTTTGAAGCACCCTGTTTAACTTAATATTACTAAAAACGTGTGTTAAGACTCAATAATAAATGTAGGATATTTTTATATTGTTTTATTAGACTAGATTTTGGATAATAACAAAAACATTCTAAAACAAATCTTTGAGTACTATATAAAAACTTATTTTTTGTTGGCCAATTTAATAAAGGTTTTTCCAACATGTAAAATTATGTATGATCTCTAAATTCCAAGATTGCACAGATATGAAAACTATCTATCATCAGGAAGACATTTAGGGGTTCCCTGATACTGCAGCTCTTGAACTTTTGTATCTCTTCCTCTATTAGTTCTTCTTAAATATGTTTGACAAGTTTGTCAGATGCAGCAAGCGTTTATCAGTGTTTTCAGAAAACAACCCTTCTGAGTGTTAGTGTGCTCTTTCAGAAGATAAGTGAGTGTCCGGAACTCCAATAAAATGTGACAGGGGCGGATACAGCCGATTTCAAAAGGAGTGGAGGACGGTTTATTAGGTGTTGCGCTGGATCAGTGTGTACCTGAAAAAGCTTATTTTTGGGCGGATTCAGACTTAATTCTAGATTTTTTTCATAAAATTATGATAAGGCGAAAATTTTGAGAAAATTATTCTAATTGCTTTTGGTAAAAATTTCTCAAAATCAAACCAAAGTTGTAACAATCACTGATGTCATTGATTTTTGTCGCATTTTTTAGCATATCGGTATATCAACCCCTTTTTTGAGCTACGGCTAAAAATATGCGTTTTGGAATTTGGGGGGTGGACAGGGCAAAAAAGTTATCCATTACTAGCAAAACTTGCTGTGACCTCTATATTACTAAAAATACTACTATATTTCCATACAGTTGTTTGTTTTAAACCATAAGAATGTATGCTGTAAAATGCTATAAACAATAAGTTTTAACTATAGCTAATAGGGCAATACTTCAAACTTTAAATTTTTTTTAAATTTTAATTTTTTGAAACATGCTTTATCCGTACTTTATCAAAGTAAATTAACGAGAAGGCATTTTGATAATATTTATGTTGAAAATTATTCTAAATCAATTTTTCTTTTGGGATGAACGGGACAAAACACAAAACGTGGAAACGATTATTTGGTTTTGCTCCGACACTGTTTGTACATTTCAACTTTTTTACAATAAAAAAATTGGTCAAATAAAAAATGGTGCTAGAAAGCACGGATAGTCCACCATACAATCAATTATTTTATGTTGAAAAGAAATGAAAATATCTCGAAAACTGTAGCTTTGAAAGATTTGAACCTCAGAACAAAATTTTTGGGTATTATTTACGAAAATCAAATTCCGAAACCGCATATCAATAGCTGCTTTACTTCTAAAGTTATGATTTTTTTAATATATTTAAACGTTTTTTCAAATAACTCGGAAACTAAAGCTCCCGCGAATTTGGACTTTATAACAAAATTTATAGTCCATATTCATGGAAACGTTACTTGCTTTTGTTCCAAAGTTACAATTCTTTTAAATATTTTATCCTCCCTTTCCCCCCTTCAACCCCCCACCTCCCTACTCAAAAGTTAATCAGTTCATGGTCAGCCGATAGAGGATTTTTGTACCAAATTTCGTTAAAATCGATTAAGGCGATCTTGAGTTATCGTGTATACAGACAGACAACAGACAACTTTTTTTTCGTCAAGTGTTTTGGAACCTTAGTAACTCATTTTTGATAAAATTAAGAAAAATAAAAAATTTCACGATTTTAATAGTCCCCCCATACCATATTTGGGGTCATATTAACAGTTTTAACAAAAACCTGCTAATTGTTAAACATTTTTTTTTTTTTTAATGAAGTGAAACGAGCCTGAAACTTTTTTATCAATGGTATATTACTTTTTGGATGGTATTTTCCTTATGGAAATCAAAATTATATTTATGCAAGTATTTTTTTTATTTACCTACTTTACTTTTAGTTTTTCGTAAAAAATAAACTATAAAAATAAATAATATAATAATAAAAAAAACGAAAAATTAAAATAGGTATTTAAAAAAAAACAAAAAATAAAATATGATGTGCGATACATCATTTTAAAGGAAATTTTATGTTTATTTTAAAAATCGAGTAAAACTTAGGTCATTTCATAAGAAAAATACCAACTAAGTGTTATATCTTCAAAACTAAACGTTACACATAAAATACAATTTGTCAAAAGAATTCTACTTTAAATTATCTATAGGCTGACGTACTGATATGCGGTTTTTAATTAATTAATTTCTCAAAAATCACGACCATAACATGTATATTAGCTTTTCGCTATCTCCCTTAGAAATACCCAAAACCCCACAATCCTCTCGAATTTGGACCACCCTGTACATGGGATTTTTCTTGGTGTGCAAAAATCCGTTTAAATCCAACCCACCCGTTACAGGGTTCTAGCACAAAAAATTTTTAAGTTCACGAAATATCGAGAGGGTAATCGCCTTTTTCTACTGTAAGTACTGTGAATATGGTAAAAAGATATGGGACTATCATGTACTGTGAAGTACTGCGAAAGATTGCGAAAATATTCCGTGTTCAAAATACACTGAGAGTAAAATACACGTATTCCCAAAGGTGGTAATCCCCTCGCGAAATATTGTCAAAATTTTATGAAAAAAAAAACTAAATAGTTAATTATTCTAAAAATAGCCGGTTTTGCCACAAATTGCCTTATCTTGTTTACCCATATGATTAGGTTTAGGCAGGCAGTATATTATTTTAATCATTTAAAATCCATTGTGTCAAATCCCAGATAAACTACCTTATTGTATGCCATAATTAAACGTCATTTATTTAATTTAGCACCCATACACAGGAACACTCCACAATAACTATTTTTTGATAAATAAATATATTACGGTGGCACTCGATATAAATAGACGTTTGACGAGGGAACGTTAATAAATTTGTATATAATATTAATAATAACAGGTCTTGGAGTTTGGGCTATAACGAGGGCTTTAAAATAACTATACCTATCTACTGGGTGTTATTCTATCTTAACCAACATTTTTTTAAACTTTTACGGGTTGTGTTGTTTCATAAATTCTGACAAATCTTTCGATCGAATTCAACACGAAAAGCTCATATAATCTCTGAAAGTTGGTCTGGATGATCGACATCAAAGGATAATTGTCAACCTATACTAGAACCAAGGAAGGTTGATGACGAATCGTTTGGAGAGGTCCAAATACATATTCAATATTGATAAACTATATTGTTATAACATCTGTAAACTTATAAAGTTACATTAAATCAGTAACGTACCGTAGGGGGAGAGGGGTTTCGTATGAATAACTAAAAAAAAATTGAGAGAATATTTTTTAACAAGTTTCTTACAGGCGAATACAAAGGGGGGGGGTGAGGGTTTGTTGTAGGTGTTGGGTTCGATTAAAATGCACCGGAGGAAAAAAATTTGAGAAAATTATGACAAAATTGCCTCTTTTACAAATAGTTTTAAAATATTGTTGACAAAAAATTATCTAAATTAAACTAAATTGTTGCTAAAATTAGCGAAAACTTTTAATAAAAGTGTAATTTTTTTCACGTTTAAAATACCCTTGACAAAACTGTTTTAACATTAAACTAAAATTGTAACAAATTCTTTATAGTGTATGCAGAACATTCCTAAAAAATTTTATTCCTATTTGATTTTTATATAAATATTTTTAAAAAACTGGGTTGTGTTGGAGAAATGCGCCGCAGGCGAAGTTTTGTAAAAAATATACTAAAAATGTCGTTTTTAGCACGTAAATGCCGCTGACAAAAATTGTGTTAAAGCGATGCGGGCAAAATTATTTGCTGTTTAACCAAAAATTAAAAAAAAACTAAAATTGTAACAATTAACGACGTTATAGCGCCGCAGGCGAAATTTTGATATTTTTGTTTTTGTAAATTATTTGATGTAATATGAGTCGGGTCAGCTGCAAAGGGAGGGCGATCGCCCGTATTTAATGCCATTTTTTTTACTCATGGGGGTGTTTTAACTCCTAAACCCCACCTCCCAGCGTTACGCGCCTGCATCAAATAAATAACATAAACAAAACTTTTTCAAATGAAAACGCTACAAAATGCTTCATCCCTAAACTTTTTAAACTTTTCCTACACTCAAAAGAATGTTTAATTTTCTTGGACCAAAGATTTCCAATGAGCTTCTAGAAACAATAAGACTAGTACCACTAAAACAATTCATCAAAAAGTCAAAGGAATTTATTTATTTATATTATACTTGCGTATTAACTATCAATTTCGATATTGTACACCTTAAAATATTTATATGTTGTATATGTACTTTAAATTAAATATCGATTTTTATATTGTACACCTACCACTTTGTATTATTAAAAAATACGTAAATTATAAGTGATCAAGTGACTACCAACTAACAAAAATATTAATCTTAATTTTAGATGTAAATTAATTGATAATTTTTTTTTGTTGCATATGTATGTATTGTATATGTAAAATAACACATTCATAAGTTAAATTTTGCAATTACTGTTTTTATAATCTTGTACATAGATAATTTTAAGAATTTCTCTTTATTTCTTTATTTCTTTCCTCTCGTACAACACTACAAAAGAAAGGAAAATTTTTATATATATTTGCATCAATTTATTGTTTGTAAATAGTTTTTTAGATAATAGTAGATAACTAAAGCATGGCTTTTTTGGTTACCCATGCAAAAAAACCTTTTTTTTTTATAACGGGTGCAAAAAAAGATTTCTCTCCGTTTTTTACCCAAAATTAAAGAGAAATAGCGAAAAATAGTAATATTGAAAAAATCTAATTATTCTTGCCTAAAAATTAAACAATTTTCGCCGGTTTTCACTAAGCATTTACGAAAAAATCATTTAAAAACATCGTCAAAATATCAAACTGTCAAAGAGTAAAATGTCGCAGCACTGAAATCATTATTTCATTTACCAGCCGCCTTGATTTATAGTATAAAGATGGTGTGTTGCGAGAAGTGCTCTCCGTTCGACATTTTTAAAAGTATTTTCCTGTTTTTCTTGGATTTGTTGATAAAGGTATTAAAAAAAAAATAGTTGCCCCTAGTTGTGAAAACTACTATTTCACAACTAGTGACTAAAATAGTGTCTTTTTTACAAGCGTTGGTTTAAATAACGAGCGCAGCGAGGTATTACAAACGCGAGTAAAAAAAAGCACAGTTTAGCCACGAGTTCTTAACACTATTTTTTTTTATACCTCAAACATCCAAGAAAAACAGGAAAATACTTTTAAAAATCTCGAACCAAGAGCACTTTTCGCAACAGACCATCTTTACACTATAAATCAAGGCGGCTAGTAAATGAGTTAATAGTGATGTTCATTGTTGCAAAATTTTAATCTTTGACACTTATATTTATATTTTGTCCATATTTTTAAATGATTTTTTTCGTAAATACTTGGTGAAAACTGGCGGAAATGGCTTAATTTTTAGGCAAGAATAATTAGATTTTTTCAATATTACCATTTTCCGCTATTTCTCTTTAATTTTGGATAAAAAACGGACAGAAATCTTTTTTTGCACCCGTGATCAAAAAAAAAAAAGATTTTTTGCATCGGTAACCAAAAAAGCCAGCTTTAGTTATCTGTTAAAATCATGTTTTGGTGTACGCAAAGGTTGTATATTTGCTGTTGTTAGTATCTACACTCAATAAATCCCCTTTTTGACTTTTTAATGATGTTACTGACTGATGGATGCAGTGGCGGTCCCAATGGGGGGACGTAGCGATAGGGGCAATCGCCCCCCCCCTTTTTCGAGAATTTATTTTAAAAAACTCCGGTTTTTCATAAAAACAGCAACATTTTTAATAGTTTTCAAAAATTTTCGCCAGAGGCGCCTTTTTGGGTCGAAAGTTAATTATTTTAGAACTTTTGCATAAAATCTTTTCTTTGCTTTTACAAAATCTTGACCTCACGCCCCCCCCGTTTTGGGAAAGCTGCGACCGCCACTGTGGATGCCATGCCATGTGTAAAATACTGGAGGCATTCGAAATGTGGTGCTATCGTAGAATGCTCAGAATATCTTGGGAGGTACAGAGTATGTAAGGTGGAGCGATAAAAAGACTTGAATATTTTGAAAATTTACACATGTGAACTGTTAACATTGATAATAGAAAGAAAAGTTGAAGGCAAAAGGAGTCCGGTTCGTAGACGAATATCATGGCTTAAAAATCTTAGACAATTATTACATTTAGACGCGCCTAAAACCGGTTTTAAATAAAATCGCTTTTTCCGAGGGTTATACGTCCTTCATCAAATGTCATTAAATGTCAGTTTAAAAATAAAACAAATAAAACAACTAAATTAACAACAGATGCAATGCGCTACAGCGATTTTAGAGTTTTTACACCGACCCTAGAATCGGTTTTAAAGCGATAAACGGCTTTCTTAAATCGCTTTAAAAGTAAATCTATTTAGTGCCTAAAGCGGTTTTAGTGGGCAATTTTCAAACCGTCCTTATATAAAAGCGCTTTAAGAGGTCCGTACAAACAAAGTAACTGTTAAGGTGCTAGTAGTACGAGAAAAGGAAGCATGGCGCATAAAGAAGTTTGCATCCCAGATTAACAATAACGATAGTCTTCCGACTAATTATATTTATAAACGAAAAAAGAAGGAGTTGTATAGGAACGTCCAAAAGGTTTTAAAAAGGGCGTGTATAATTTTGCATTTTTTGCACACTCAGTTATAGCTTTGTGGAAATGTGTGGAATGGAAGAGTAGTTGTCAAAAAAAAAAATGCAAGAACAACAAAAATCACTGAAAAAAAAATGTAAATCATAAGAACGTAATGTGTTTGCCACCGATAGTGTCTACATGTATCAACAAAAAAGCATATTTTCAGGTAATTTAGTATGAAAATATATTATTGCAGCAGAAAACAAAAAAGCTATTGTTTTTAAGGCAAAGATTTTGCAATGAAAAACAACATAAATAATATACTAGCTTAGAGTACACAGGAGCATTTTTGTAAAGTTTTCTGAACATAAACATTTTCTAGAAGACATAGAGTTACACTCTAACTAGGGAATTCTAGTAATCCATCTTTGATTCTATGTAACCTTATTCTACTACTCCCAGTAGGTATAGTAAAACACAGACCGTAAGTCGGAACCCACATTAAGCAGGAGGTCCCGTCCAGATAGAGACCGAGTAAAGTTATGAAAAATCCACTGAAATTCCCATAAAACCTAAAAAGCAAATTTTTAACTTTGGGTATATTTAACAATAATTAAAATTCATCCTAAGAAAGAATATATAAAAGAAATTCTTTTGAAAGTTGTGGTGTATCGTTATGCAGGTACTTTATATAGCACTCATTGTTCTAAAAGAATAATGGCAGTCATTATAATAAGTGTTCGGTGTAATTAAAAACTGTTTTTTTGTTGCTACTTTGAAGTCCGGAATAATTAATAAAGTGTCCTTTAAAAATAGATTTCGGCGAATTCTGCCAAATACCGCTGCCATTTATCAAGATCTGCCACTCGAAAATATACAGAGTGTTATGTTACTTATGCCATCCTTAAAAATAGAGTAAATGCATTTTCTCCGAATTTTAGTGCGACCTTCATCCTCCCCCGCACTTTCTTCCCATTCTCCTACCTTCCCTTCAGTTGGCCTCAATTTTTTTTCTCTGCGTTGCACCTACCCCCTCTCTCGCACCCTACATTGCCTCATATCAACTCAACTCTACACTTTGCCAACCTCTTCTCGTCGTTTATTTCTATTATTTAGGGGGCATACGTAGAAAATTTGGCTTCCGTGGGCCTTTTGACGAAGATTTTACGAAACTTATTTTAATCAATTACTAATGGACCCACTAACACAGGTCCATGCAGCTACACCCCGCATTCGAAGAATCAAAAACTTTTTAATTCACGAATACCGGGCTCATTACGGGCTAATTATCTACCGCAAACAAATTTTTTGGGCTCATCTCCTTATCTGATTTTTTTAAAGTTTAAAATGCGGGGTGCAGCTGCATGTGCAGTCCCACCCCGCATCCATTAATAATAGCGGTACCCTAAAAAAGTATGTCCTAATTACGGGCTATTACGGGGTAATCATCTTCGGCAAAAAAATTTAGGCTCATGTCCTTATCTAATTTGCAGTCCCACCCCGCATCCATTAATAATAGCGGTACCCAAAAAAAAAGTAAGTCAGAATTACGGGCTAATTATCTGCTGCAACAAAAAATTTGGGTTTATGCCCCCAGGAGTTTTGATTTTTAAAAATCCCCTCCTTACCCCCTCGGTCGCCTTTCACCAATGTAGTTTTTTTTTAGAAAACCAGATTTCAAGTTGATCGGAGTTAGTCAAAATTGACAAACAAGATTTAACTTATCAACAACCTATAAAAAACATGGTGAAATTCAATAACAGCTTGTAAAAATGGGATAAGGGCATGAGGCCAAATTTTTTTTTGCCGCAGGTGATTAGCCCGTAATTCTGACATACTTTTTGTTTCGGTACTGCTATTATTAATGCGTGCGCACGGTGGTCCCATACGGAAAATAAGACGCATAAAAATGACGCCAAAAAGTAACTTCATGGCATAAATCCATACCATTGTATAAAAATCAATTAAAACACAGTTCACGATAGTCTCTTTTTCCGACCATAGTTTAATTATAATTATAAAAGATTGAAAAATTAACAACTTCTGAATCATATATTTTTTGTTGAGAATTCAACTACAGCTTTTTTAAAATTAATAGCATATCGAGAATTCTCCATAGCATTTATTTTATACTTGATCCAATACTTCAAAAATTCATGGTGAATGGCTTCACCAGCCTGTTCCGCCAAGTACCAAGTCCGTCTCCATCCAAAAACTTAAGGGAATCCTCGATGTGGTTTAGAATGATATGTAATTTCAAAGTTTGTGAGACGCCTGTGGATAAAAGAACCTTTTTTAACATCAATGCATCATGGCGAAGCTGGGTTGTGTTTGGTCTTCTTACTGAGAAACAGTTTGTCACAATTTTGTCCATCAAGTTAAACGCTGAAACGAATGGAACCATAAGTAATGGGCTTGTTGTATCAAGAACTGCCTTGGATAATAACACGTCAGGATTTCTAAGAAGTGTTCTGTACGAATTTCATTCAAATACCTAAAAGTACCAAGTAATTTAAGTGTTATTTTGTGTTTAATTTTGCCTACTCCATAACTAATTGTTTATAGTTTAATATTTTTTCAAATAATTTAGAACAAAGATTAAAAAAATTACTTGCCTACCTACTCAATACCTAATTGTTTAAACTTACTTCTCCATGATAGCTGCATGTAATGAGGTTCAGTTTTCGAGGCCACAGTAAAGCTTTTTCTCTGTCAAGTATAGGTACAATTCTTATCCAAAATAAGTGATTCACAAACCCTTGCATCAAATGCAGCTCTGGAACAACACACTTCTCCGTGATGTATTTTTTTTCTTTTTCATAAAATAGGGGTCTATTGACTACATTTCCACATTCTTTGGCGTATTTTTTCTCTTGGTCAAATATCACTGTAAATTTTTCATACAAGCTGTTTATATTTCCATAAGTTCTTAACTCATAATTTGGTTCACTTTGCATGGAGAGCTCAGACTTTAATTCACTTTGTGACACATAACAGTAAGGGCAAGGAAACGTTGCTGTAGCAGTTTGAAGTCCATTAATGAGTAATACCAATTTGAGGTCAGCAACAAATTTAAAGGAGACATTGTTGATATATTGGTGATATTAAAAAGAATTTGAATATTGTCATATATATGTTTCCTTTATCTTTGGCACAAGGCACAACATAATTAATTTATAGATCCCAGTGACTTTTCCAACTTTAGTGCTAAGACCATTGTTTCCTTCCAACTTGACATTATCGGGAATAATCGATAAACCGATTTTAAAAAAGCCTTGTCCTCCGTCAGCTAGTAGTTTCACTTGATAGCTTCCAATTATTTGCCGTTTTTCTATTACTTCGTCTATCAGTTATTCTGCATCAGCATAGATTAGTGGTCGCCTTTCTTTCGTTTTACTTCCTTCAACTTCAAATTCGAAATATTTGATCTAACAGATATCGTTTAATCTTTGCCTGTTTCACTAACATGTTCTCTGTAATGCGGTGGTACAGCCTTTTTGCCTCCTGTTGTTTTTAAAAAGCAACTCATTTTTTTCAAGTCTCTGTTAGAAGCACCTAAGCTCACCTGTAACTTATCTAATTCTTTATGTGGAAAATTTTTCTGTATTTTATCAGGTTGAGGATTTAGGGTAAGTCTTATGGTACGTCCGGATGTTGACTAGTTGAAGTAGTGTTTTTAGTTTCTACTTTATGCACATTTATTTTATTTTTTATAACGGAACTAACGACTCTTTCTTTCGTTTTATTTGGAATGTTTTGGATTAAATTTAAAACATTTGTGTGAGTCTGCCTTTTCTTGCATAAATGAATTTTACCTTTTCCAATATTTGTAAAACAAAGGGAACAGATGAGCAATTTATCAGCATTAAGCTGAGTTTTTTGTTTCTCTTTACTATTCCTGGATCTACCTCTACCTTTGAAATTTTTTTTCTTACCTTGAGACCTTGCTGTTTTACAAATCTTGCATTCACAATTTTACAATATTCTGTTTCTAGTTTCCCTGAGTTATTGCGATGGTTTTCTTTATCTACCAAAGCAAGACGACAGGTTGAACATATTGACGTCGGGAACTTATCATCTCTCATGTTGTAGTGTTTTTAGCGTAAATTTGTAACAACTTTTCTAATCGCACAGTTACCTTAAATTGTGATGGGTTGGATTTTCCAAAATATATTTTATTGCCACAAGCTACGCAAACTTTATTTCTATTCTCTTCATGGCTTAACTTATATCTTTGTTTGGACTTCATTTTTAACAAGAAAAAACGCATATAAGACTGCTCTTGACATTCAAAAATATTAACAGAAACAATTGAATGAGGAGGAATCATGGGAAACGCGTTCATAGCCTACCATGCTTTTGCAAAATACAGCGATTGCATTTAAATACGCAATATTTCTTGATCAAACGATCCTACCAATTGAAAAATACGTATATTTTGTCAAAAATATCAAAAATGTGCAAAATTTCACAAACAAGAAGTGATAGGATTTTAAGATACACGATTTTTACTTCTGTATACTAACCATATTAAGACAGTGTAAGTACTTTTTGGCGTCATTTTTGTTCTTCTTCTTTTTCATTGGGGGCCACCGTGTGCGAGGTGGGACTGCACATGCAGCTGCACCCCGCATTTTAAACTTTAAAAAAATCAGATAAGGAGAAGAGCCAATTTTTTTGCGGTAGATAATTAGCCCGTAATTCCTACATTAAAAAAAATTGGATTTTTCGAATGCGGGGTGTAGCTGCATGGACCTCACCAACACTGCCTAACCTGTGAGCCCCAAAAATGTTGCAGTCAAAAAGTAGGATTAGGAAGTTTTTTTTTTAATTCAGACGGTTTGAGCTAGAGCTACGAAATTTGGCACGTATGTTGGCCCTCCGGAAACGTAACCTTGTGTGTAATAAAAAATTACATATGTGGCCCCTAGGGTGCAACAAGGGCCAAAATGTGTTTTTAAACTATTTCTCATACCTTCTATATTAATGCACCTGCACAGCTAAGGGCTGCTTAACCACGAAATTTTTTTACGGAATAGTAGACTTGTAGGTATGAACTAGCAACTGACTGAGATTCAGATGTGCAGGTGCATTAGTATGGAAGGTATGAGGTATAGATTAAAAACACATTTTGGCCCCTATTACCCACTCGGGGCCACATATGTCATTTTTTATGACACACAATGGAACTTGTCCGGAAGGTCAAGTTTTATTGCTTTAGCTTAAACCGTCTGAATTTAAGAAAAAAAATTGACACCCTAGCCCTACTTTTTGACTGCAGCATTTTTTGGGTTGCTAACAGGTTAGACAGTGTTGTTGAGTTCATTAGTAATTGATTAAAAAAGGTTTCGTAAAATTTTCATCAAAAGTCCCACGGAATACGCTATGCCCCCTAAGTAAAATTTTATGGGTTAAAATGTTACTTAGGGGAAAATACTTTCTTCTCTAGAGACGAAAATGGTTTCGGTCTATTTCCGACGCTTCTACAAATCATAGCCTTCTAGATACCTACATTGTTTGGATGGTTTGCTGTCATTCTTTTGATATGCGTGTCAAATATAAAACTTTCTGTGGCGTTATAAGTGCACATTTGGTTACTTTCGTTCGATAATCGAAAAATGAATGAATGAATGAAAAATATATAATTTTATGTAACGATTTTTGGAAAAGTGAGCATTTTATGCAAGTTTGGGTATAGTTTTTAAAACAAGGGGGGCGACAAGAGAAAAAATAAGAAATTTAATGTTTAATTTAAATATTTAACAAAAAAATGGCTCATTTCTTTCCTGAAATTTTCACATAAAGTAGCGCTGCAAGTAAAAATTTTAGAAAATTTAACGTTTAATATTAGAAGCTTTTATGAAAATTAAACAAAAAAATTAAATATTATAGTTTGAGTATTTTGACAGCATCTAAACCAGTGATAACTTCTTAATTCTAATTTTTTTTATAAAAACAAAAAAAGAAGTTGCTACACTCACCGAAAACATTTTCATCGACGACATTCTCATAGAAAACATTATTATCAAATTACATTTTCATCGAAAACACTTTCGAATGAAGGTAGGTTTGGTTTGGTTGGTTGGTTTGATTGGTTGGTTTTCAAACCAAACCTACCAACCAAACCTATCAAACCAACCAATCAAACTAACCAACCAGACCAATTAACCAAACGTACCAAACAATGTCATTGGATGAAAGTGTTTTCGATGAAAATGTCATTCGATAATAATGTTTTCGATGAAAATATCATTTGATGAAAATGTTTTCGTTGAAAATGTCATTCGATGAAAATGTTTTCGATGAGAACATCGTCGATGAAAATGTTTTCGATGAGTGTGTTCGATGAACGGACAGTGACCCGTACCTAATTGTTTGTGTTATCTCCATTTTCATGTTAATTACTAAAGGCTGACGTAATTTTTTCAGCCTTAATGTGGCAAACTATAAGGAGTCCAGATACAGCGTCCTCAAAACGATGGAAAAATGCGCCGCGGGCGAAAATTTTGGGAAAAATTTCGTCAAAATCAATCGAAACCATGTCACATTTGGAAAGAAACATTCCTTTTGTTAAAAATATGTAGGAAAAACTAAAAAGTGGATGAATATGTAAGGGAGTTTCGAGTGCGCTGATCTAGGTATATTATAACTGCTACGTGAGTTTTTTAAGGAATTAAACTATTACCAGGCTTATTACCCTCATATCGCATGCGTCCCACAATACATATATGCTTGAAGGGCATACCAAAAAAAATGTAGTTCTCCAAAAAATTGAGTTTAACAAAAAAGAGGTTTTAGGGCATATTGTTGGACAAAGTCAACGAAGGTTCACTTCCTACGATACCCAGAATCGGCACTCAGATGAACAAAAAAAACAAAGTTTTCTTTATAGTCCAAGGTACCTCCTAGTTTCGGTTTACGACAAAATCTCCATAACACCCTGTACAGATACGTAATTGTAGATAATTATGAAATTTGCGATTATAAAATTGAATTTGGTGGCACTCATACTGTTTGCTATACTTGACCTTGTAAACAATATAGAACGTCTATTAAATTCAGTTTTGCGATAACATTTTCTATAAAAGAAGAGAAAATATTTGAGACAGTCATGAGGCAACAAGGCATTAAAATATGCCAGCTACTGACAGTGGCGATTTGGTTGCCCCAATTAATTATTGTAATATTGACAATGGCTGGCTTTATTATTGCTCATTGAGCATAGTTTTGATAAATAACAGTACATTATAAACCTAGGGACTAAAGTGCTACTTTTAATCCCGCGGCGAAAGGTTTGTAGCCCGAGCGTAGGGAGGGCGCTACAATTCGCTAAGGGATTAAAAGACGCTTTAGTCTCGAGGTTTATATACTATTTTATGCACTTTAGGAAAAGATTATTGTTCAAATCACGTTATTTCTACGCCAAATGGTTCGTCGACTACAAGAAAGGGCGCTAAGAATGAAATCTTGGCCAAGAGCAAGTACTGATTGGCTTGACTTGCGATAAATTTAATTATAATTTTCTAGGGATTAATTTTTTTTAATCCCTCAGGAATTAAATTTCCTTCTCATCCCTAGGCTGAGAGACTAAATTTACTTTTAATCCCTTAGCGATTAATTTTTTTCGCATACTGTAACGTAAATCACTTTTAAAGTAAATATTTCAACGCATCGGTATCGGTATACCTGAAGCGTTCGAAATAAAGCCAAAATACACTACATTTTTTACTTGTTTATGCGATGTTTCGAACGATGCCCGCTTTTTTGAAGGGTGCGATAAAAGAACTGCTGACTGAAATCGTTGCGTACGTTTGTGTGGATCCGTAACGTTACGTATATCCCTCCGTACGCAACGAGTGGAATCAGCTGTTGTGTCATCGCACCCGTCAAAAAAGCGGGCATCGTTCGAAAACATGGCATGAGCTAGTAAAAAATGTAGTGTATTTTGGATTGTTTCGAACCCGTTAGGTATACCGATACCGATGCGTTGATTTACTTTAACTGTGTCTTCAGTCTAATATTTCCACTCATCGGTATTGGTATACCTAACGCGTTCGAAAGAAAGCCAAAATACACTACATTTTTTACTTGTTCAATGTTCATGCCATGTCTCGAACGATGACTGCTTTTTTGACGGGTGCGATGACAGAATAGCTGACTGATGTAACGGATCCACGAACGTACGCAACGATTTCTGAAATATTAGTATTTTGTTTTAAATAGTATAATAGCATGCTCGAGTCCATTTAAGAGGTAAGGAGGAGACCTACTTGTACTTGTTATACCTCAAATTAAAGATAATTTTATCGCCTACAAAAAATGTTTCCGCGATTTCTTTATAAATTTTATATTTTTTGAGATATTGCCAAAAAACTCAAAAATTGTATTGTAAATATTCGGGGGGGGGTTGTCCCAATTTATAATCATATACAGTGTGTTGCTTTTTTCATAAAACGCCCAATGTGACTAAAATTCCCGATATAGCGCATCGACTATTAATAAAACAATTGGTGGGGTTGGTTAGGAAAGTAAGACACCGAGAGCTGGAAGGCCCAGCTCCAATGGTGAAAAAACTGACTTTTCTCAATTTTACAAATCCAGATATTCTTATCGATTTGGCCTCATGTATTGTTAAAACGAATTCAACAGTTGTCTCCATTCATCAATTAACAATTTTTTTACTTATACATTATTCGTTTATAAACGACGCAAAATTGAAATTCATACTAAAATGCAAATAATATACTTCCTGTACTAAAAAACAAAATTATTGTTTAGTACATGTGTATCGACAAACGAACATTATTCGTCTCTATATTAGGTATTCCATAAAAAATATGTAAGACATAGGTAGCTGGTGAATATAAATTGTCTGCTCATGAACGGAACTGATCAAATTCGCCATTATTTTTTTTAAGATTTAGAAAATAATATTTTTTATTGACAAAAAAAATATTTTTTTAATTTCGTTCAAACATAATAAAGCTATTTTTAGACCTCCATACCAGTATTAGTACAAGCGTTCGCAGTCAAAATTATGATGGATAGGTAACCCCGCCATTTTTTGATAAGATGTGCATTTTCTCGTCCTGAATACGAAATTGACAATCCTGTACCTCAAAATTGTGGATAAGGGCTCGGCATACCAATCCCACGGTGGGCAATTTTAGAGGGGGTAGGGTAACCCCCACCATTTTCACATATATGATGTAGTAGTACCACCAGACCAAAAATGCCCACTTTTAGAGTGATGTGCCGAACCCTTATCCATGAATGAGGTCCGGCACACCAGTTGATTTTTGGTCTGGGGGGTACTACTACATCATATATGTGAAAATGGTGGGGGTTACCCTACCCCCTCTAAAATTGCCCACCGTGGGATTGGTATGCCGAGCCCTTATCCACAATTTTGAGGTACAGGATTGTCCATTTCGTATTCAGGACGAGAAAATGCACATATTATCAAAAAATGGCGAGGGTTACCTATATATATATATATATATATATATATATATATATATATATATATACCATATTTTATACCTTGAACTCTTGCTCTATATGGAGGCTATTGGGATAGGCCAATAAATACTTCTTTTATTTTCACTAAAAAAGAGTTATTTGGGTCAAAAAAAATCTAAATATAAAATTTTGTGATGTTATTGTCTGTGTTTCTTTGATACAATAACTCAAAAGTCGATTAAATTTGGCACAAAAATTCTTTGGAACCAGGCAATCAGGTTTTTAATGGCAGCGCCGGCGCCGGCGCCAGGGCGGGGCAACCAGCGGAACTGCCCAGATGGCGCAACGATCTAGGAGCGCCAAAATCACTGAAAACAAACCAATTAGACACGACAAAATTGGTTTTGGTGCCGCACCTGGTGTCTGAACTAAGAACTGCTTTTAAAATAAATGCAAGTTCAACACAGACAGATTAGTTTGAAATTGATTGCAATCAGTTTTAATTTTTTTGGTTAATTGAAAAAAAATACAACAGTTTTTTAGGCTCAGTAAGTTTATGCACAAAATTTACAAATAACAAAATAAAATAAAAAACTGTAAAAGAACTTCTTGCTTAAATTGCAAAAAATTTTCGCCTCCGGCACTATACTACCGTTTTTTTTGTCAGCAACTTTCAAAATCTTTCCAATTTTTTTTTCCCAAACCTTAAAGATTATTAAAGGAAAGTCACAAAAAAGATGAAAAATAAAGGAAAACCTAGTGGTTAATTTAATTCTATCAATACTACAAAAAATAAATAAATTGAATAAAACTCGACATAAAAGAATTTTGTTTTAATTTCTTTTTTAATAAGTCGAAATAAAGTTTAATTTAGAAAATATGTTTTTGAATGCTTCTTAAATAGATGTAAATGGTATATATCTTAATGATATGAGTAGCTTGTTATATGTGTATTTCATCATATAATAAAGATTTTTTTCCCAGTTTTACTATTAAATTGTATTGGTTGAAGTATTTTGTTTTTTTTTGAAGTGTGATATATGAATATTTTTGATCAGAGAATATTGCGTGAATAAAGATACTTATTTTACAGAAAAGATATGTGGTGTAGAGGGCGAAGGGTGAGGGAAAAAATCGGAAAAAGTTTTTCCTCGACCGGGATTTGTACCCGGGATCTCTAGAATACGAGTCCACCCTTTGCCCGCTACGCCACAAATATTTTCTGTAAATTTATAAGGACGCTAAAATTTTCTTTTAATTTTATACTTATTTTAAGTTTGTATAAGTAAGTAAGTATAAGAGAAGAAAATATGTACACCTCCTGTCGGTTCTTAGGGTACTGCCTAATACTGCCTAAGTACTGCCTAGTCCCGCTTAAGTACTGCCTAAGTACTGCCTAGTACTGCCTAGTCCTGCTTAAGTACTGCCTAGTCCTGCCTAAGTACTGCCTAGTTCTGCACAAGTACTGCCTAGTCCTGCCTAAGGACTGCCTAAAGACTGCCTAATCCTGTCCAAGTACTGCTTACTCCTGCCTAAGTACAGCATAGTCCTGCCTAAGTATTGCCTAGTCCTGCCTAAAGACTGCCTAGTTCTGCCCAAAGTACTGCTCAATTACTGCCTAGTCCTGCCCAAAATTTTGTACACCTCCTGCCTACAGTTGTTCACCCCTCGTAAATTTTATAATTTCATCAATGGATTTAAAATGGTTTTATTAGATTTTTTTTGTTCACGTTTCTACGGTTGGATGGTCATCAGTCAGAGAGGTAAATCACAAAAACTGACAACTTTCCTCTGTTACTTTAATTTTAGTGGAGCAATTGCGCCCCACCCCCCAAGAAAAATCGTGGCTACGCCCATTTCTCCTATTAATAAAAAAATCTAGCTGTATTGAATATGACATAGCCCTTTAAACGCTGCCATACAAGAATCACAGGAAAATTGCATAAATTTTCGACCACTCGAAACAAGAAATAAAATTGTTCTTTTTCATTATATTTTTGTTATTAACTTAGATTTCTGTTATGATTCAGAAAAATGGGTGGGGGGAAGAGGCGCCAAATGTATGTTTTGCCTAGGGCGTCAAAAACTCTATGGCCGGCCCTATTAATGGGAGTGGGGATTAAAAAAAGGAATGGAAGGAGTTTAAACTAAACAAAAACGGACTCACACAGCGTAGTAGACAGTAAAAAAATACGAGTGTTTCCAGATCTATCGTTTTTGAGATACTCAAGAAAAATAAACATATGGGAGGTTATGTGTTTTAGTCCGGAGGGCAATTACAGGGTGGTAGACGTATAAGTACTTTTAAAGCAGGGCGAGAAGTTTGTCGTCTGAACGAAGAAAGGTCTACAATTCGCTAAGAGATTAAGAGTATAGCGTTCGCTGGCCGCTTTCCTTGTCTTGCAAGGGTATTTTTGGACCTCCATTATTCTAGCGACCCCACCTCCAGAAAATCAAAATTTAGTCACACCCTTAGAACATTGAACTACTAGAAGGAGCTTTTTTTCAGACCTAGGGCAGGGTGTTTGAGTTCAACATCTTCATCCCATTGTTGTCATGTTAACCTAATACGTTTTCCCCTGTTTTTAATATTATTTAAAATACCTTCAATAATTTTTAGTTACGTTTAATTAAATGGTCTAGATATAGTAATAAAAATCTATGTTTCTATAAGAAAAAAAACTAAAAATGTATTCAAGTAGGATGTACAACTATAAAAATAAGAAAAAGGTGCTATGGAAATCCCTATTTACACTGAAATTAATGACAAGCCGGCAACACAGATTTCCTGCCTTTGTTTACCAAGAATGGCCAAATATGACGAATTCTAACCTAATATTTAGTTAATATTTTAATTTAACGTACCTGTGAAACGAAATACTGCGGTCCCCCGGCTTCTGTTTCAACTTGCATATAATAATACACTTCGGAACCATTTTTCGCCACAAACTTTTCACAAAAATATCAAAAAAACACTATTGACAAGTTCTGAAACTTTCACTTTTAACAATAATGACATTCCAGGAAAAATCGAGAAACCGCAACAAACAATCAATGTCGCACAAAAAATGTTTAAGGAAAACACATGTAAAATTTTCAAAAAACGTCGAAAGTTTTAAATAGGTTGTGAGTATTATATATTGTGTATATTAGCTTTTTCAACATATATCTTAAACCTCATTAATTAATTAATAAATGAGCGTCAAAACTTAATCCAAATTTAATAAGTTTTTTGTTGCATAATTTTGTTATTAAAATTGGCAACACAGATTTCTTTCTACCTTTTCCCCACTGTAGATGTTGCACTCAAACAATCAGTGTAACCAGACAGACCAGACTCCTTCTAGTAGTTCAGTCTTCTAAGGTCACACCATAATTATGTGCTAATTTCGTTCCTAATCAAAAAATGTTGTGCTCCTCTGGTTTCTGAGAAAATCGAAAAAGAAAATGGGGTAGCTAGGTTATTATTAACTTAGCAACCCCACCAGGAAATATGGCGCCAAAAAAAAAACTAATTCTTCATTTTAATTTGTTTTTTTTTAAAGGGTGGGGTAGCTAGGTTAATATTAACTTAGCGACCCCACATGTTCAGGTATCACGGAATTTAAAAATTTCAACAACCAGTATTATTTGCATATTATGTTAAGAAAATTTTGTACTCGTCTGGTTTCCGAGAAAATTGAAAAAGAAAGTGGATTAGCTAGGTTAATATTAACTTAGCAACCCCACCCTTTGAAAAAAAAACATCATTTAAAATGAAGAATTCTATTTTTTCTTATATATTCGTGAAGCACATAATTAGCACATAATTCTGTTGTATAGGTACTTTTTAAAATTTTAGAACCGCATTTTAGACTGGGGTCGCTAGGTTAATTTAAAAAAAAAACGCTGCACTAAAAACGAATAATTCGGATTTTTCTTACACAAATTCATGGAGCCCATAATTTTGTAATAATATATTTTTACTTTGTAATATCCTTTTTATGATTTTCTCGGAATCCAGACAAGTACAAAATTTTAGTACATAATTTGCAGATAATACTGGTTTTTAAAATTTTTAAATTCCGTAATACCTAAACATGTAGGGTCGCTAAGTTAGTATTAACGTAGCTACCCCACCCTTTTTTTTTTAAAAAAACATAATTTAAAATGAAAAATTCGATTTTTTTCTTATATATTCGTGGTGCACATAATTAACACATAACTTTAAAACCAAAAATTTTTAGTTTGGCGCCACATTTCCGGGTGGGGTTACCAAGTTAACATTAATCCAGCTTGCCCATTTTCTTTTTCGATTTTCTCAGAAACCAGAGGGGCACAAAGTTTTTTGATTGGGAACAAAATTAGCACATAATTATGGCATAACTAAATTTTAATTTTCTTGGGGTGGGGTCGCTAGGTTAATGGAGGTTATTTTTGGCCCCATATTTTTCTATTCAAATACAGAAATTTCTTAGAAATTTTAGTATTTTTTTATTATAAAGTTTAAATCTAGGGTTCTCTAGTAAGGCACAATTTTACAACTCATAGTTAAACGTCAAACCCTAGTTTAAACCACGGATGTCCACTTTTTTACGTTTTATAGGTGCAGTTTACCAACAAACTTCGGTTTAACCGTTACCGGCGGTCTGGGTGTTTGTTAAACTTCAGTTTAATAGTTACCGAAAGATTCTAACCTCAAAATAGTTATTAAAAATTTATTTAAATTTAATTTTGGTAAAAAAAACTGTACGTATTTAGTGAAATCGCTATGATCGATGACTTAGAATTTATTTTTGATCAACTGGATGAAATGATGATCACCAAGAAGACATAAAATTATTCGTCCTAGAACAAATCCTTTGAAGGAGTACGACAATGTAGATTTTAAAAAGAGGTTTTATTCTCACACCGAGCTCACACGTATATACCGGATGTCCCAAGGTGAGTAACCTATTAGAATATTTTGGAAAGTATACAATGGAAACTTTTCAAACTTTCTATTCTAATATAAGTCCATGTAAACTATCTTTATGAAATACTTTCATATTTGCAGTGTTGCCATTTGCAGGAAAACTTGACAACAACTTTCTTACCAAAAGATCAAAAGATCTTGGGTGGAAACAACGAAAATTCAAACCTGGATGAGCATCCCATAAGGAACACACAAAAGATCAAAGCGAAAAGAGAAGTGTAGTTTCACTGGTCACCCTCCACTATACATCATTAAACACCATCATACACTTTGATTTCCAACCTTGAACCACTCACAAATAGGCATCGTTCCGCACTGGTACTTACTTATCCAAGTTACCTGATACGAATTCGTCCTGGCGTGTTAATATTTCCAGTAGGATTATGCTCCTAAGGCAATTAAAACAAAGAAGAAGTTAAAAAACCTCCAAATCAGTTACTTCAACCGAAAAGAAACTAAAAAACCAAAAGATCAAAAGATCTTGGGTGGAAACAACGAAAATTCAAACCTGGATGAGCATCCCACAAGGAACACACAAAAGATCAAAGCGAAAAGAGAAATGATTAAACGATATTTCGCCCTGGGTAACCAGCGTGGGCTCATCAGTAGTTTCACTGGTCACCCTCCACTATACATCATTAAACACCATCATACACTTTGATTTCCAACCTTGAACCACTCACAAATAGGCATCGTTCCGCACTGGTAATTACTTATCCAAGTTACCTGATACGAATTCATCCTGGCGTCAGTAGGATTATGCTCCTAAGGCAATTAAAACAAAGAAGAAGTTAAAAAACATCCAAATCAGTTACTTCAACCGAAAAGAAACTAAAAAACCAAAAGATCAAAAGATCTTGGGTGGAAACAACGAAAATTCAAACCTGGATGAGCATCCCACAAGGAACACACAAAAGATCAATTTCGGTTGAAGTAACTGATTTGGAAGTTTTTTAACTTCTTCTTTGTTTTAATTGCCTTAGGAGCATAATCCTACTGGAAATATTAACACGCCAGGACGAATTCGTATCAGGTAACTTGGATAAGTAAGTACCAGTGCGGAACGATGCCTATTTGTGAGTGGTTCAAGGTTGGAAATCAAAGTGTATGATGGTGTTTAATGATGTATAGTGGAGGGTGACCAGTGAAACTACTGATGAGCCCACGCTGGTTACCCAGGGCGAAACATCGTTTAATCATTTCTCTTTTCGCTTTGATCTTTTGTGTGTTCCTTGTGGGATGCTCATCCAGGTTTGAATTTTCGTTGTTTCCACCCAAGATCTTTTGATCTTTTGGTTTTTTAGTTTCTTTTCGGTTGAAGTAACTGATTTGGAGGTTTTTTAACTTCTTCTTTGTTTTAATTGCCTTAGGAGCATAATCCTACTGGAAATATTAACACGCCAGGACGAATTCGTATCAGGTAACTTGGATAAGTAAGTACCAGTGCGGAACGATGCCTATTTGTGAGTGGTTCAAGGTTGGAAATCAAAGTGTATGATGGTGTTTAATGATGTATAGTGGAGGGTGACCAGTGAAACTACTGATGAGCCCACGCTGGTTACCCAGGGCGAAACATCGTTTAATCATTTCTCTTTTCGATTTGATCTTTTGTGTGTTCCTTGTGGGATGCTCATCCAGGTTTGAATTTTCGTTGTTTCCACCCAAGATCTTTTGATCTTTTGGTTTTTTAGTTTCTTTTCGGTTGAAGTAACTGATTTGGAGGTTTTTTAACTTCTTCTTTGTTTTAATTGCCTTAGGAGCATAATCCTACTGGAAATATTAACACGCCAGGACGAATTCGTATCAGGTAACTTGGATAAGTAAGTACCAGTGCGGAACGATGCCTATTTGTGAGTGGTTCAAGGTTGGAAATCAAAGTGTATGATGGTGTTTAATGATGTATAGTGGAGGGTGACCAGTGAAACTACTGATGAGCCCACGCTGGTTACCCAGGGCGAAACATCGTTTAATCATTTCTCTTTTCGATTTGATCTTTTGTGTGTTCCTTGTGGGATGCTCATCCAGGTTTGAATTTTCGTTGTTTCCACCCAAGATCTTTTGATCTTTTGGTTTTTTAGTTTCTTTTCGGTTGAAGTAACTGATTTGGAGGTTTTTTAACTTCTTCTTTGTTTTAATTGCCTTAGGAGCATAATCCTACTGGAAATATTAACACGCCAGGACGAATTCGTATCAGGTAACTTGGATAAGTAAGTACCAGTGCGGAACGATGCCTATTTGTGAGTGGTTCAAGGTTGGAAATCAAAGTGTATGATGGTGTTTAATGATGTATAGTGGAGGGTGACCAGTGAAACTACTGATGAGCCCACGCTGGTTACCCAGGGCGAAACATGGTTTAATCATTTCTCTTTTCGCTTTGATCTTTTGTGTGTTCCTTGTGGGATGCTCATCCAGGTCTGAATTTTCGTTGTTTCCACCCAAGATCTTTTGATCTTTTGGTTTTTTAGTTTCTTTTCGGTTGAAGTAACTGATTTGGAGGTTTTTTAACTTCTTCTTTGTTTTAATTGCCTTAGGAGCATAATCTTACTGGAAATATTAACACGCCAGGACGAATTCGTATCAGGTAACTTTGATAAGTAAGTACCAGTGTGGAACGATGCCTATTTGTGAGTGGTTCAAGGTTGGAAATTAAAGTGTATGATGGTGTTTAATGATGTATAGTGGAGGGTGACCAGTGAAACTACTGATGAGCCCACGCTGGTTACCCAGGGCGAAACATGGTTTAATCATTTCTCTTTTCGCTTTGATCTTTTGTGTGTTCCTTGTGGGATGCTCATCCAGGTCTGAATTTTCGTTGTTTCCACCCAAGATCTTTTGATCTTTTGGTTTTTTAGTTTCTTTTCAGTTGAAGTAACTGATTTGGAGGTTTTTTAACTTCTTCTTTGTTTTAATTGCCTTAGGAGCATAATCTTACTGGAAATATTAACACGCCAGGACGAATTCGTATCAGGTAACTTTGATAAGTAAGTACCAGTGCGGAACGATGCCTATTTGTGAGTGGTTCAAGGTTGGAAATCAAAGTGTATGATGGTGTTTAATGATGTATAGTGGAGGGTGACCAGTGAAACTACTGATGAGCCCACGCTGGTTACCCAGAGCGAAACATCGTTTAACCATTTCTCTTTTCGCTGTGATCTTTTGTGTGTTCCTTGTGGGATGCTCATCCAGGTTTGAATTTTCGTTGTTTCCACCCAAGATCTTTTGATCTTTTGGTTTTTTAGTTTCTTTTCTGTTGAAGTAACTGATTTGGAGGTTTTTTTTTAACTTCTTCTTTGTAACAACTTTCTTATTTTAAACTGAACACCCTGTATATTTTTGCATTTTTGGATTCTACAAAATATTTTAGGTAAATTTTATGTATAATGTCAACTGTTTTCAAAATATTGACAGGTGAAAATTGACATTTTTTAACTTTGACAGCCTGTAACATCGAAACGGTTAAGGATACATAAGGATACTATCGTTTTATATCTAAACTCAGGGTTAAAATATCCCAAGGTTAGTTTAACCCTGGGTTAAAAATAGTATAAAACGATAGCTTGTGAAAAATCAAGACAGGAATGTAAAAACCGTTTTGCTCTATCCTTAACCGTTTCGATGTTATGGGCTGTCAAAGTTAAAAAATGTCAATTTTCACCTGTCAATATTTTAAAAACAGTTGAACATAGGTATAGGACATTATACATAAAATGTACCTAAAATATTTTGTAGAATCCAAAAATGCAAAAATATACAGGGTGTTCAATTTAAAATAAGAAAGTTGTTGCGAAGTTTTCCTGCAAATGCATGGACTTACGTTAGAATAGAAAGTTTAAAAAGTTTCCATTGTATAGTTTCCAAAATATTCTAATAGGTTACACACCTTGGGACACCCGGTATACTGTATATCTTTGTAACAATTCTGAACATTTTTTGTTGTGGCGCATCTGGCTGTAACCAAGACTGATATCTCAAATACTACTTGACTGATTTTATTAAATTTGGTGACTTTGCTAAGTTTGGCTCTTGATGGTGCCATTTGCCAACAGCTCTTATTTTCGTCCTGGCCGTGGTTTAACTGCGAATGGGGCTTTCCCATAAAAAAAAAGTTACCATTTTTTTGGAATATACATAAACATAAAGGTCCAAGAAATCCATCTAAAAACTTTTTTCCCCAAAAAATTTTGGTTTTCTATGTGAAAAATAATGTTTTTAATCGTCGATTCAGTGGCCTTACGATTTTTCAAAACGAATATAGGTGACGTCATAATCAATACAGGTGACGTCATTTTTGGCTGGTCCATTGTAATTTGTCAAGTGCAGTTTTTATTTGGACCACTGGGTTGCGAACTGCGGCCTGCGGCTAACTTTAAGTCATACTGTCAATTCGTTTTTTTAAGTGTTTTGCTTTTTTGGTTGTGATTCTTTTGAAGTTAATTTATAAAATTATAAACATTTAGTAGTGCGAAAGTTTATATTTGTTTCTCGTTTAGAAAGCCTACAAGTAATATACCACTATATATGTAGTGAATGTTATTACAAACAGTACGGTTCCTGTCCACCATAGCCCTAGCTGCTAAGAAAATTTAAGCTGGGTTTATAAGCTTAATTCGGAGACAAGAAGAATAAGAACTTTTGATTGCGATTTTTAACAGAGTGTGCGCATACAAATTTTGATATTTGGTAAGTTTTTTTAAGTAATTTTATATAAGGGAGTGTCTATAAAGAGCCGACAATTCGGCTAAATAGTCGTGAGGGTAAAGAGCCGACAATAATTATTTATTGTGTTTCATATTTTCATATTTTTTTAATCTAAATTAACCCAACCTAACCTAAACAGACTCAAACCAACTTATTAAAAGCCAAAACAACCCAAACATTTTTTTATGCCAAAAAAAGATGTAGGAGTTGTAGTGTGTTTTTTTGGGCTGTTTTGGCTTTGAATAAGTTGGTTTGTTTAGGTTAGGTTGGGTGAATTTAGTTGCTTTGAGTCTGTTTAGGTTGGGTTAATTTAGTTTAAAGTGTGTTTTTTTGGCTTTTCATAAGTTGAATTGAGTCTAGGTGTTTAGGTTAAAAAAAACGAAAATATGAAAAATACATAATAAATTGTCGGCTCTTTAGACACTCTCTTTACATAAAGCCACTTTCTGAAGCATCGTCAAAAACCACCATAAAAACTCAACCCCAGATCCAACAATTTTCATGCTTGCTACATGTCTATTAGAAGACAGAATTTTCTCCTAAAATCTATATCTTTTGATAGCTTTTCTTATTTGCTTGCAAAAGTGTAGATTCATACTAGTAACATTATAAAAACTTCGTTCTGCTATTGTTTAAAATCTGTATATTGGTACAGCCAACGGGTGAAATGATCCCATATTTTGTATGTCTCCTGGAAAAAGTGTTCATATTCCAGTTCCTCCTGGGTTTAGGATAAAATGAAACTCATAATATAGGAGGCCTGCAAGTGCTAAAATATAGTTCCTGCCAAATATTTTGTGCACTTGCTGGATTGGTTCACCCCTTGGGTACAGCCATGATGGTATTTTCAGACTTCAGATATAGCTATCTATTCTAAAGCGATAATATTCTGTTCTTTTAATTTTTTTGCACTTATTTTAAAGGTTTCAATATTTATATTAAAAAAAGTATTGATAAAAATATTTTTAAAGAGAGCTGTAGGTAAGTAGTTTTTTAACTTTTTGAATTTTGTTAAGATTTTTTCTTGATTTTTTTTTTAGAGAATATGGCTCAGAATATGGAGAATGGATTTGTGAAGGGTGATTCTAACAACTTACCCAAAGTGGATCATGAGATGATTAATTTATATTATTTGGATAATATGGATTTCTTTAGCGCTGAGATGAAGAATGTTAAGACTGGAAAGTGAGTATGGTTTAACTGCGCACATTAAAAATCCAAATTGTGTCAAAATATATGAGTAAGACTGTTAAGCATTTGTTATAAAAACCTTGTCAAGTGACTTGAAATATGATTTTTGGACACCCTGTACATATTTTTTTAAATTTAACTTTTTTTTCCCGATTAAAAAAACACAAACCTTGTTACTTTTTAATGCCAAGTAAGAAGAAGCAAGGTAACTTTTTGAGAAAGGACGTCAGCACAAGTAATTTAATTTATTTATTTATATTTATAGGGAACAGAAACCCCATTAAAATCAATACCTTGTCAAAAGAAAAAAATTTTACATAGTCAACACTGAATACTAATTAATAAATAAAGACATAAAATATAGTATAGTAGGAGTTATAGTATGAACAACGCAAAGTATTTGAAAACAGACACAAAACAGTATAAAATTTAACTAAAAAAAATATTTAGTCTCGTAAGAATCTTTTTGTTAGTCTTTTTAAGGAGTTAACAGATACATTAAAAACATTAATAACTGGTTACTGAGTTAAGCAATAAAGTTCTTTCAATAAATTATTTTTTTGTCTATAGTCAGTTGTATGAAAAGTAATGTGAAAAGTATGATGATGTCTAACAGTCAGTTAGACCGTTAATTAATTTATGCATCAAACAAATGTCAGTCAGAGCTAAATTCTGACATGATGATAATTTAGTGCTACATTACCATCAAATTTCTTTACTAACACATTAGGCTTATGACGGTAAAGTTTTTTCAGAAAAATGCAATGTTAATTTCGAGGTTAATTTATATACTTAGCAAAAGCTAGTTTAAAAAAAATACAAAAGAATGTCAATAAAGTAAAAAACTAAACTAAAAATAAATATACCTGATGACTAGCTTATTAAACCATTCAAGTATCTTTCAAAGAAAATCCCAAACATTTAGTTAAAATGACTTTTAAAACAAAACATTATATAATAGTCAATTAATTTGTTGTGAAGAGGGTGGAATTGTAGCAGCTAGCAATTACATTTACGTTGAAGTCAGATCTGTAGATCTTGAAATATTCAAGGAAAATAAAATATACTTTTAGCAGCTAGCAACACATGGTTTTAATATTTAGATGGATAATTACAGTTCCAACAAAAACTATATCAGATTTGTAGTTTTTCAGATATTCAAGGAAATATTGGACTCAACAGGATTTCTTACTAGTTTTGACCAAGGTTTTCACCAACTTATTAAAAGCAAAATATAAATGACAGTAAATAAGTAATTTATTACAGTTACTATATTTTAAACATCCTGGATTTTTTTGTAACAGTAAAAAGCTGCAAAATGTGAAGATAATAAAAAAGTCATTTGAGGTACACCTAAAATTTTGCTATAAAATTTAAAACAAAATGTTAGAAAAGCTTTATCAGAAATAATTAACCACAGCTGTAAAATCTAAAAAAAAAATATAAAAAACTTGTATTTTTTTAATCTTATATTTTTAATCTCAAAGACGTTCCAAATTTAATTCATGTTATGAAAAATATCATAGCATGAAAAATTAACAGCTAATGAAGTGTCACCACATGCCATTCAGTGCATTACAAAAAAAATATGATTTCTAAACTTTTGCCATACCTAGAGGACTCATGGTATGTAAACTGGACATATGAAGTTTTGTCTATCTATCAGTTATTCTCGTGTCATATGAGAGTTGCAATTCTACGTGTATATGAAATTATTTTTACTTTGTTTGTACCTTAAAAATGTACATGGTCTGGTTGATTTGGTGTTAAAAGTGAGATGATTGAAGGCTTAAGTGTTATTGTTTATTTTAGAGTTACGAAGGAGGTCTATGGTGACAAGTTAAGAGAGAAGGAGATGTTTGCACAGTCAAGGCGAAAATAACTCCGGAGCACAGAGTAAGAAATACTCCTTATACTGTGGAAATTTCTGTTAATGAGAAGGAGGAAAAAGTGCTGCATTCTGAGTGCAAAGATTGTTCTGCTTCTGCAGGTAGTTTTAAAAACTTTTGAAACTATACACATTTTACATTATATTTAAAAAAAAATATTTGGTTAATCTCTTTTTAAAGTCTTCTTAAAATTACTTAATAATTGTTATTATTTACATTTTTTGAGAAAAAGAGGTAAAATTATAACTTACAGAATAGCAGCTGCCACTGTTTTGCAATTACACCTGGTAGGAAAATTATATCTTTACGGTATCCAAACTTACAGAATATTAGGCGCTGCTCTTTTTTTTGTACATATCTGGGGTGGAAAATCCAAGTAAAACTGCTTTAAATTTTTTAAAAGTTGACCTTTATGCGTAGAGTTTTTAGAGCATACCAACACAAAAAGTTACGTTTGTTAGGACAAAATGAGGAGCTATGAACATTGGAATAATTTTTTTAGACATTAAAAGGTTGTATCCCCAAACCATCTCCGAGACTTGTTTAATTATCAAATTTCGGCGTCATTTCACATTTCTCTGGTGGGGAGCATTCCTAACTTCAAAAACAAGAATATGAGCGAAAAAAAAAACACTTTATTTATACCAAAATAACTCAAATAAACATGAAAGACCTAAATACAAAATTCCTTAATTGGTGCCTGCCTGTCTGTCTGGACAACGATGACTGAAAAGCCACTAAAGTTAACCGATTTTGATGAAATTTGGCACAAAAATCCTTCGGAACCAAAGAATGAGCTGATTAGTTTTTGATGGGGGTGAGGGTTGTAAAGAGGGTAAGAAAGGGGGTTGAAAATCATAACTCACAAAACGTATCAGCTAGCAACACACATACAGTTTTCACATTAAAAGAAATAATTATATTTTCAACAAAAATTAGCAGATCAGTAATTTTTGAGATATTGAAGAAAAATAAAATTTATACATGACTGCTGGTGCCATGTTTTAAAAAATATTTTTCTGGTATTTTCTAACTATGATGTATTTTTTGTACCAGTTTCTGTTAAGCTAGGAACACACAATGCAAATTTAGTTTTCACAAGATAAAAAAAGACGCAAGCAGAATGTGTCTCCTTTTAACCTGTTATTAGAAAATTGTTAACTGTTTTTAACTTTTCTTTTGATACTTACAGGGGGCTGCAAGCATGCCATTGCTGTCCTTTTTTGGCTTCACAGAAGAAGTGAAGAACCAGCCTGCACCTCTACAATGATGTTGGAAATGCCAAAATGGATTTGCAGTCACTTAAACGAAGACGTGCCAGCCCTCGGACCAAAAAGTCATAATTATGTGTCTCAATTGATGTAAATCTGCGCAGATAACAAAGGGGTAATATATACCCTTTTGCGATCTGAAGACAAGTACACCTATATCGATGTATACCAGCTCTGGTTCAAGTTTAAAACTGCAGAGAAAATGGACCAAATGGAATGTTGACAGGTTCATTAATTACATGCGGTCAAATATGAGTGATTCCTTGTGTGTCGAAGCTGAAACGGATACTCGACTTCAAGCCAATTCTCCATTATGGCACAGCTTGCGATTTGGCAGAATAACGTTAACTGAGGCTATTTTTGGCGCTTCTAAACACCTGGGCACTGAGGCAGTGGAGAGGGGGAAAAAGTTAAAGATGAAGTCTTGAAGGAAATTCAAAAAATTAAAATTTCAAAATCAGGCTTGTACCTGAGAAGCCAATACCCATGTTTTGGTGTGGTGTCTTTTTGTTACATTAGTGGAGAGCTGCTAAACCGATTTTTATAAAAAATTTTACAAAATATCTTTGGCATCAAGCAATGAGTTTTTAATGGTCGTGGGAGGTTAGAAAGAGGGTTGAACTTTTAAAAACATCCTTACTTACTTTAGCTGCTATCTAGAGATATTCAAGAAAAGGTTCTTTGGGCGATATATGTGTCTGCTAAAGCACTTTAAAAAATCCGTGTTTGTTTAATTAATATATGCAGTTTTTTTTTGGTTTTTTAATGTTTATATTTTTTTAAAGTCTCATTCGTTACTTAAATATCTGGTCATAAAACAAAAATTTCATCTCAAAGTGCCATAAAAAATGTAGATATCTCAAAACGCGCATACTTACAGTAATACCAAAAATATAGTTACTACCTAAACTAATGCAAAACATTAAGTTGTTTAATAAAACGCGGAAATTATTTATAAAACATGGATTTTTTTTTGTGAAAATCACAAAAATATATGATAAACTCCAAAAAATGTTGTCAGCCTGAATTTTTTTATCTCTGTAGAAACTTCAAAGTGATAGATCACAAATGACCCCCAAAGTGAAGTACCGTTTTTTATCAAATCTTGCAGTGTTCTATGTGAAACATTGTTTTTCGCCAATTTGAATAAAATTTTTTGTTTCATGTAAACCATTTATAATGTACAGGGTAAATCAGATATCGTGATTAAAATTAAAAACCTGCTATTAATATATTTATAGTTTGATGACCCAAGTACTCAGATTGCTAAAAAATCAATGAGCATAACTACTAAAGACTTAAAATAAGTCTTATAAAACACTTTTATGAAATTTTCGTTATGATTTCTGTATTGTGTATTTTGACTACGACAATAACATACTAAAATTTTATCCAAATTGGTCGAGCACAATTTTTTACAGAGGAGTCTTATGACAGGACCATCACAAACTTAAAAAAAACTGTTAAGAGATAAAACCTCAATGTAAGGTACCGCCAAATAAATTATAGGTTTTTGGTATTGCTAAAAAGGTCTTTTGACAAAGATTTTGAAAGAAAAAAAATCTTCACTGATTGATGTTAATACATTGTTTTGATTCCCTGTACAAATCTTGGCATAATAAAAACCGAAGACAGGCTGTTAGGATAAAAAATTGTCTCTCTGAAGAGATATTAGTGAAGTCTGGAGTACCACAAGGGGACCTATGTCTACAATTCTTTTCATTTGTTTTATTAATGATATTTCAGACTGTTTCTGTTGCTGTCTAATCCTTCTATATGCAGACGATTAAAAGATTTTTAGAATTGTTAAAGATTTTAGGGATTGTGAAAGAGTGCAGAATGATCTCAACACTTTTTCACAAAATTTAAAGACTTAAGGGTATTATTTGACCCAAGCTTAAGCTTTAAAAATCACTATAACTTTATCTGTAACAAAGCTTTTAAACTACTGGGTTTCTTAAAAAGGAGCCTATCTGAATTTAAAAATATAATCTGTTTTAAAAATGTTTATTGTTCCCTTGTTAAATCAATATTAGAATATTGTAGTTCCATATGGTCCCCATTCTATAAATGTCATGTAGAAAATCTGGAAAGGGTATTGAAGAAATTCTTAAGTTTTGTAGCTTTTAAACTTAAAATTCTATCTGGGGAAATAGTTTATTGTGATGTTTTAAAATTTCTAAAGGTCACAACTCTTGAAAACCGTCGAGTAATGTCTTGATCTAGCTTTTCTTTTCAAGATTTGAAATGCAATGTTTGATTCTCCTCAATTAATACATAGAATTGGCTTAAGGGTCCCACAGCGGAGTACAAGAAATAGGAATATTTTTAACTTAGAATATTATAATACAAATTACAACCTTAATAGACCTATACGAAGAATGTGTAGCTCTGCTAATAATGTGGATATTTTTTTCCACCTCTCTGGATTCCTTCAGATATAAAATTAAAGTTTTGTATATTTAGAATAATAAAAAATTGTATAATTAAAATAGTACATTTATTTATTTTGTTTTATTAATAATTTACTATTTTCTTGTGTGTATCTAACACTCCTTTTGTTTAAATAGTACGTATTTTTGATCATATTATTCAATAAAACTATTTAACTTTAGTCTTGATATTTTTTTGTCCGCCTTTAAAAGCTTGAGTTTTAGGATACATAAAACATGGTAAACGCTCTACAGTAGGTATATTTATTTCTTACAAAACAAAAGAACAGGCAATGATTTTATTTCACTTCACTTATTAAAAATAAAAATTATATAAAACTATTGTAATATTAAAAATGACAATTTTTTCCATTGAAGGTCCCAAAATGAATCTTATTTACAGAATATGCTTCTAAAAAAAGATTGAAACAATTTCAGACAGTATAAAACCACTAGGCGCCCACCCCAAACATCATTTTGAATCAATCACAAATAGGCATCATTCCGCACTTGTACTTTATTATAAGTCATCTGATATGGGTTCGTCCTGGCCATGGCGTGTTAATATTTCCAATAGGAATATGCTCCTAAGGCAATTAAAACAAAAGAGAAATAAAAAAAAGAAGTTAAAAAAAACGCATCCAATTTTGAATTTCGTTTTTCCACCCAAGATTTTTTTCGGTTGAAAGTTATGAGAAAAAAGTCTTCTTGGGTGTTTGCCAGACATCTGTTATTTGACGGCTCATATGTCCTATCATATAAGATCCTCATAGAATTTCACTATTTTGACCTTTGGTACAATACATTAAAATACGGTTACGTTTTACAAGTTTTTGTGCAGGGGTTCTTTCAAAAATTTTGCTTGTGGCTCTATAATGGCATTAACAATTGTGAAAATAATGTCATTTTTAATATCATTTTTCACAAATTTTCGTCTGCAATGCATTAGTAACTTGATTTTCCCAACATCTAAAATTAAGACGAGATTCGACCCCAACCCAGTCCTTGGCAGGTAAACTAACCCAGAAGTTTTTGGTTTAAGAAAAATTTGGGAAGAAACATTGACTCTTGCTAATCAATGCATCTCTCTAAATTACTTGCTATGAACTTCTTAAACTTCAAAAAAATTAACCCTGAAGCAATAAATTTAAATATAAGTTTAAAAAAATTCCACTAAACTTGAAGAAAAAATATTAGAAAAAAATAACTTGAAGTGATTTACCATATTTTTTCACTCCCATCACTGGAACTAAAAAAAAGTTTTACAGAAGTTTTATACGTCCCTAGATTCCCATAAAGGTGGGGAGGACTGACCTTATCAGACTTTTCTATGTCATAAGTGGAAAATTTGGCTCGGTCAATTTTAAATAAATCTTTTCTTTCCAGTTTTTAAGCAAATCAACAAAAGTCTTATTACAGAATGAGATATAAATTCCCAATGTCTATAGTGGAGTTAAATATAAATAAAAAAAAGAGTTTTACCAACACAAAACTATTGGATTTTTGGCCTCCTCCACTAGTTCTACCACTGACTGGTTTCAAACAAATTCCCACTATCCATAGTAGCCATCATTTCTCATCCTGTTATCTATAATGTTTTGCCGAGCATTTGTTCATGACTTGTTGATTTGATCGTTCGTATTATTTGTCTATAAAATGACGTACCGATGATCCCCAACAAGGGTGAAACACATGTTTGCATTTATTCTCCAAGTTGCACCCGGTATGTATTCTTGTGGTACTCCGGTGTATTTTGTAAAGTTCATTGTTTTTGTTATCGATTCGTTATAGTTGAAGGGCCGACTGGTGGATGGACTGTGTCTGAAACCAGTGGTGGTTGGTAAAACTCTTTTTTATTTAAAAACTTTATTGCTATAAGAATAATGGGTTAAACAAGAAGTGAACTAAATTTTACTTGTCTTAACAGATTGTACGGGGGTTATTTTACGCGAGAACCATCAAAGGTAAACCTATATTTTTTTACATGATCATGAAATATTTTTTTGTAAAGAAAAATTTTTCCTTTGGGTGGCGAGGTTGTATTTGAATTTCAGCTGTGATCTTCACACACTATTGCGCCCAGCCGTGGATAATTTTTTCAGCTTTAGTGCCTCTAGAGCCACAATTTTCTTCTTGGTCCCAAAGGGAAGGGCAAAAATATCTTAAATTTCCAGGGGAATTCTGACATTTATTTATTTTCACATCCGCGGAAAACGCACTTTTTCATTTTGATGCAGAAAAAGCTCGAGAAAAAATAAATACAACTTTTAACAGATTGTTTACTAAACAGAAATGACATTTAGTGACAGCTAAGCATTAAACTGAAGTTAGGAAGAGGCTGAGAAAAAGGTCACCACTCGCTACTTTTCTCGTAAAGTTAGTTGGCTAAAAAATTTTTTTGAGCGTGTTTGTAGAACTCCAACTTTAAAAATTTTTTTCTACAAAACCAAGAGTTTTTCAGAAGAAACAATAAATGCGTTTTGGATAACTCACTCTAAGGTACCAAATTCCGTTGCTTCCCAAAAATGTGGGAAAACCCCATTATAAAATTGGGCAACTTGTTTACCAATAGTTTAATCCAAAGATTAAACTGAAGTTTAAACTATGGTTTAAACTGGAGTTTTACCTTTGGTTGTAAAATTAGCCCTAAGTTTTTGACTTTTGACTTTGATGACATGATGGTTGTGAAATATGGATCAAAATAAGGCGTATTTTGCCTGCTCATATCTGCGAGACTACAACAAAAATTGCAAAAACTACCCCTAGAGTACCATAGATTCAAGCTTTATCTTTAAAATGAGACAAAAATGTTTGAAAAATTTCTGTATTTGGATAGACAAGTGTGGGGCCAAAAATACCCTTGCAAGCAAAATGATGCCAATGAAGAGTATACTGAAACGTTGATTTGGTTGGGAAGGGGTCAATTAAAAAACAAGAAACGCTTTTTTTAAATTTGCGAATGAAGAGTATACTGAAACGTTGATTTGATTGGGAAAGGGTCAATTAAAAAACAAAAAACGCTTTTTTTTAAATTTGTGAACGTTTAGTTTCAAGAGTTAAAAAACAAAAAAAAAATTCTTTCTTAATCAATCAACTATTTTTGTGGCTTCTATGTGTACCTATTTTACGTTTTAATATTGTATTTAGTTAAGTACAAGTTTTTTTTATCCATATTTTATATTTTAACCCATACAAATAATATTTAAAGTTACACATAATAATTATTGAGCAAGGCTCTTAGCCATGATATTTTATCATTTTATATAAAAACTTCCTTTTTTTAATGTTTTTTAACCCTTGAAACTAAAGTTGGATTGTTTTGTATCTTTCAGATGTGCTGATGATGATTTTAAATAAATCGAAACGTTCGCAAATTTAACAAAAGCTTTTCTTGTTTTTTAATTGACCCCTTCCCAACCAAATCAACGTTTTATGAACATTAGGGTCACGAACTAACCACAAGATTATACTCTTAAATAGCACTTTAAATATGATTAATATGATAAGATTGAGTCTTACCTAAATTTAAACCTACTATGTGCGTAGGAGCTCTTTTTATACTGGTCTTCGAGTATCTCGGAGTCGAATGTGGGGTCCCACCAGGATTTTCGAGAGGCCCTCTCGAAGGGAATGGGAAAAAACTTGCCCCAACAGCCTGATTCTTGGGACATTTGAGCCTAAAAAAGTAAGACAGAATAAAAATTGACTACAACGAGCATTTCCGTCTGTTAAAACTCCCATAAGAGGCCTGAAATTTTCGCAAACTTACAAAGGTAATTGCATTGCAGAATTTGCACCTCATGTTCCTATTGTTTTCATAACGTCAAAGTAATTGAGCTTCTGGCAGAGAGCATATAAATCTAAGTAGAGAGGACGCGTAATAGTAATATCCGACCAGCAAGTCAACAGCGAATTTTTTATTGTTAGCTGAATGCGCCAGGATGAACAGGGGTAATATTTATTTAAAATTAAAACGGCAATAATCCCGCGCGTTGAATGAATATCGATTTATCACTGGCGTACATACGTGTATTTAATGCAATTTTAAATGAACTTCTTGCTAAGGGAGCTGACAGAAAGTTTTTATTGTATATCTTTTTCAAGCCCTTACTATGTGTAATAATTAAGGAAAAAGCAGAGAGCATATAATTTAGGTTTTCTCCGGTAAAAAATAAGTGTTTTTTATTTTTTTTTTAAATATTATGCTATCTAAGGTTACCTCAAATTTTAATAACCCCGTCAATTCCGAATGTTTGAAAAATACAAGATTAGGAGATCAGAATGGGTGAGAAGGTATGTGAAAACTGATGGTCTCATATGATAAATTTCCTTGGATATTCCTTCAATGGTTCTGTTCTCCTAATCCAAAAGAAGCGGGTGTGACGTAACCGTGTCAATACCCATCATAGGGAGTCTTCTCCAAAATTGTTTTTATGATTTTTTTTAGTTTGACCGCCGAAGACGAAACCTTGTAAAAAAGTAAAAGGAAGTTGGTATGTAATTTTGTCAGAGAGGGGGTCGATCGCCACCTGTAACTGTACCGGCACGGGTCTGTTGTCTGCAGGGCAACGCGGGCGATCGGTATTATGAATAGTTCCCAACGCGGAACTCGTCCAAAAAATACGATTTTCCTGTGCGCCGCTACTGCTTTGGATCGATAAAAATAAGCAAGAGCAAAAGCGAAAGTGGCGCACCAAGTTTCGAAGCCAAGAACCAAAAAAAAAAACGATAGCTGCGCCACTTGGTTTTCGAGTCAGTTGAAAGGGTTCGCAAATTTACCATTAGGTGTCCTCTCTATTTAGATTTATATGCTCTCTGCTTCTGGCAATAAACGTGAAAATTACATTGTTATCGTTTTGATTTGTTATTTTTAATAAGGTGGCAGTAGATAAAAAATTCTATTTCACTCACATTTTTTTAAAAATTTGGAGACGCTAGTTAGTACGTGTATTTCTTTAAAATTTTAAAAAAATGGTTAAGCATTGCTTAAATTTTTTATGAATTTCTCAAAAACTAAGACATTCACTTAAGAACGGTTTTCATTTCCAGAAAGCCCAATCATTGATTTGTTTAAAGAGGTATCAGTTTTTGTTTAAAAGTCAGTGGTACGAAAACAGTAGCGGAACGTTTTGGAATAATGTTAAAATTTCCGCTTTTTCAACTTCTTTACAAGTTACTTTCCTTTGTTCTGGTTTTTTTTTTAGTTTAAATTCCGAAATTATATATATTAAAATATTTCCTGGTACAGATTACGCTACTCGTGGCCTTTTTAGCACAAAGGGTACCGAAATAATTGCTTTTTTTTTAAATCTGCAGCATCAGGGTTTTTATTTTTTTTGCTTATAGATATGTTGCAATTTGCTATGTATATTTTTCGAATAGCGTTTAAATATGCCTTTTAATCTTGTCACACTTTCTTCAATTTTAGTGCCAGTAGCGCCCCCAGCAACGTTTAAATTTGTAAAATGAACTAATAGAAAATTGTAAAAATTTTCCTCAAAAATAACAAATAAATAAATAAATCTGAACTGGAGGGATCACTGCCGGAGTCTTGTTTCAAAAATTAGTTAATTTATGCCAATATACTTTGGAAATAGCGAGTTCAGTTTAAGATATGAAGTGTGCCTCTGGGGGTGGTCTTCGACGTCCAATGAGGGGTTTCTCGCTCAAAAGCATGTCTTGAGGAGTATGAAAGGGTTAGGCTATACATATTCGTGTAGAGAACATTTTAAAAGGCTAGGTATATTAACCTTACCAAGAAATGTAAGTTTTTCAAAAATTGTGATGTGCATAGTTTTAATACGAGTCAAAAAAATATGTTTCGTGAAGCGCCGTCTCGTCTCGAAAAAAACAAGAAAAAGCCCAGATCACCTGGGTGTAAAGTTTTTTAATAGTTTACCAAAATCTATTTAGGAATGTGATAATGTGAATGTTTACCAAGTTTTATATGATGTTAGTGACTTTATCCTAAGGTTGGTATATTCTTCTAATTTTAAACTTAGTTTTTAGGTAGTATTGACGTATCCTATACAATTTTTGTAATTGTCTTTTTATGGAAATAAAATATTTTGATTGATTGATTGATTGATAATTACTTATTTATTTTTATAGTATAATTTTTACGAAAAACGAAGATAAACTTAAATTAAAAAAATTAAACACAAAAAAAATTAGTAAGAAAATGAAAAAAGTAATAAACATATAAAAATATAAAAAATAACATTATAAGTGCTTATTAATTTTACTCTAAATTTAAATATCGAGTAAAAAGTACGTCATTCCATAAGAAAAATAAAAACTTATTATTATATCTTAAAAAGTAAACGTTACAGATAAAATCCAGTTTGACAAATAAATTTTACTTTAAAATTTCTAAAGAAAAGTAATTTACAGCTAAAAGAAATTTTCATTCATAAAAAAGTTATAGGTCAAATTCTAAAACGTATATTTTTCAAAAAGCCCGCGTTGACATATACTGACATACTGCAAAAATCGAACCCACAATATGTATAATAGTTTTTCTCCCCTAGAAATACCTTCTTTACAGAATTTTCTGTTTGTTTATCTCAGTATAATACAAAAACTACTACGCCGATTTTGATGGGAGTGCCTTCCTTGGATTCCTGGGAAGGACATGATGTTATCAAAATCGGTTTACGGAACCAAAGTTATTACCATTTAAAGCTAAAAACCGGGAAAAAACCATAGTCAAAGCGGGTATTCGAGTGAATAGAAGAGTTTTAGGGGCGGCAGGGGAACAAACAGGCGGAAATAGGGGAGGGGTCGATAGGTAAGGGGTGAGAGGTGGAGGGTAAGCTACAATTTCATACATGCGAACGAAGTCAAACATGTAAACTTACCAAATACGTCTGCAGTTTGGGATCCAACGAGAGTTGAACCTGCTCCTCGTCCACAATGTCCGAGGGGTGATCCTCGAGAACCACCGGCTCCGGATGTCCGTCCGCATGGTTGGCAGAATCATTTGTCATGTTTGACAGGTCTCCGCCTCGCGTGGGCTTCGATTCAGGAGACCATTATTCTAGAGGGTCGAAGAGGTATCCTGTTAACAAAAGCAAAATTTTATCTTTGCATAGAAAAAAATATACAAGAAACAAAAATAGACACATAAATAAAAAGAAAGGTTCGGACATCGGACTCATATTTTGCTTTATTACGACCGTGACTCCAAGATCTAATGGATACTCCAGAAACCTACAGGCCTGTTTCATCCTAGTAACATAGAACTGTACCTGGCGCATGAAGCATAACATAAGCAACCACACCCAGCGAATTTAAACAACTTTCGTCGTCAAACAGCGCAAGTTTCCTAAACATTCTTGTTGACTTGCACTTTGAACTAGCAAAAATAGGCACATAAGTGTCCTAAGCATTCTTGTTGAATTGCACTTTGAACTAACAGGTAAACCACCTCGTAAAAATTTGGGCAGTTGGTTTGCACTAGAAATTCCCTTAGAACTAATCATAAATGACCAACTTGTCAAAAAAGAACACGAGTTAACCGAAAAAACTGTTTTGCTTAGTAATAATAGTTATAAATAACCTTAACCACTATAAAATACAAAAAAATATCATGAATTTAAAAAAAAATATTATACTCCGATTAGATCTCATAAAGCTCGTAGCTGAAATAAACGTGTTGTTTAAAGGTGCTAGACAATGTTAAATTTGAGAGTAAATTAGAGTTCTACCTGCAGACAAAGGAAATGTAACTGCAGTAATGGAGGTCAACACCTACGACCAAAAAAATTGAAGACAGAAGAAAAAACCATAGAAAGAAAAATCTACCAAACTCTACCTGCACATAAGAAGCTTCAACGACATTGAAACTCACACCACACTATAGCAAAATAACGCATATGTATGGACTACCGAAAATTGCCATGACAACATGTCTCTTCCACCGATAACCAGTTCTTTCAATTTTCCTACACATAATCTCGCAAACATCGTTTACCAATTATCCAGCCGCTTCAGATAGTTTGTTAGTTTTAATGTCAAAAGTTTGTACCCGAACCTACTACTACAAGAATCCCTCCAAATCGTCGAACAAAAGCTACTCAATGACAGCCATCTCTCTGAGAGAACCAATCTATCAATCAGTGCCATTATCGATTTCTTGAAATGCTGTCTTCAGAATTCTTACTTCCAAAAAAAAGACAGGTATTTTCGACAGGACGAAAGTCTAGTCAACATTTTTAAAGAAATATTTGAAGAAGAAGCCCTACGAACAGCATGGAGATCTACATGGGAGACATATTCATCATCTGGAAGAATTAATTACGTCAACAGTCAAAATAATTTTACCGTAATCATATCTGTACTTCGCAAACATATCTAAATTTGAAATCAAACCACTCCACATCTGCAATGCAGAAGATGCCTTAAACAAATAAAAAGCAAAAATTCGATCAATAAAACGCTTTAGACCACAGCAAGACATAGGACAATACAGATTCAAGTACTGAAAAAAAGTCGATACTTACAATTCCATACATCAAAGGTATCTAGCCTTGTATGAAGTGTCTTCAAAACGACCAGAAATTAAGACAACAGAATGAGAAATAAATTCCCAATGTCCATAGTGGAGTTAAATACAAATCAAGACGCCAATTAACTTAAACTAGATCACAACGAAATGACACCAAGATCTGCATCTATCAGGTACTGTACGAGTGTATACAACTGGACCCAAAATAGCACAACATTGCTAGGGCAAAGAGAGGCAAAGATCGTCGACAAGGAGGAAAATCTATTCAAACGAAAGTTCAAAGAAGCAGTGTTCATACAAAGGAACCAGAATGTATTTTCTCAACAGTGTCATTATCAGTAGTAATATACATAGACATTTTGTTAATAGAACAAGTTGAAGAATATATAGAAATGGGAGAAAGAATTGAACCTTGTGGCACCCCCAGACCTATCTGCTACATATCCGACTTCAGCCCTTCCACCGCCACTGTTTGTGTGCTTTTCTTTAAGAATGATTTTACCCATTCATATTTATACCCCTCTCTATGGTTTCTTGTGTCAAATGCTTTACTTAGGTCATAAAACAATCTAAAATTTTTTTTTTTATTATTGAAAGCTTTATAAATAAATTCTACACAGTCTAAGATTGCAGCGGTGGTGGATTTTCCCCTCCGAAATCCATTTTGAAATGTTTTTATTATCTCATTCGATTCCAGTATAGAGCGCCTCTAACATACTGAATGTAAAAGACTAGGTCAGGAAAAAGTACAGCAAGATGCGCAGCAAGAGTAGAAGGGTAAGGGTGAGATACAAGATATGACCGAGAGACGCAGACACAGGAATCCGCAGTTAATATAAATATTCTAAATAGTACAGATCCAAATTTAGATCTACTTCCCTACAGATCCACAAAATAATAGAAAACTATGAAAAAACTTGCGCATTTATTTTTTTTACAATTTTAGCATCTATTGAGCGTTTAATCAATCATTTTTTGGAAAAATAATGAGGATTAGACATTTTTAGGTCGGGTCCTGGAGAGAGAGAGAGAGAGAGTTTTTTTAAACCTCTGAGTCGTAAAAATATGTACTTTGGTGCGAGTTTTTCCTAAAAATATGTACTTTTTAAGTATTGACTTCAAAATATGTGCAATTTTAACAACCGATCCGAACACTGCATATTATTATTTTTTGTTGTTGTAATTTTTTATGATTTGTGTACCTAAATGGATTGTGTATATTTAGCACCCATTAAAGAATTTGAATTTAGAACCACACCACTTTCGACCGAATTTCTATATTTTATACCAAAATTTTATGGATATTATTGGCGAGTTAAGCGGCCACTTAGTTAAGGGGGGGCGGTTAAAATGTTAAATCCATTCATTCTAATCGCTGAGTGGCCCCTTAACTCGTTGGTGCAAACACAGATCTTTATAACTATTTTTCCAAGGTCAGTTGGCATCACCAATAGTTAATTTCAAGTATCCCAGACCAATTTCATACTAGATTGAACTGTCATTGTCAAAGGTCCGATTCGATTGGAAAACAACTGTACAACATCACACAGTTTTCATGACAGAATAAACTCGGAATAGACTAAAAATTTTCTATAAAAACGAAAAACATATACGTACTTGAAAAATGTTTGTACAGACAGATTTGTGGTTGCGTAAAAATAACAAATACACACACTCTACATTTTCCTGGGCTCCATAGGTACTTTGCAATATTATGTTTACATAAAAATATAATTTTTTTTGCGTGTCTTGCCTTTGTTCGAGGAGTAAAAATAAAAAAGAAAAAAAGTGTTGTTGGAATATTGGCTGTTAAAAAACATAAAAAAGTAAATAGCCGGGGAAGCTATAGGTAATGGCCTGGGTTGGATTAAAAAAGGGTATTTATTGGAATTTTTATGGACAATTTGATCCTTACTTTCCCGTCCATTTTCTGCGTTATTTCCTTAATTTTATGTTAAAACCTTCGGCAAAATAACCCCTCAGAATTTTCCTATCGAAAAGTTTATAGGGCAAAGGATGAATACCGACTTTTTATTTAATATTTAATGAGAAAAAGTTAAGTTTCTTGTTCACCCTAACTGAATTTGTGTACTTCTTCAGCTCACAGAAAGCAGTTTTAATAAGGAAGACATCAAAATTGTCCGAAATATTTTCCAGAAGAATTACACCCGAGATATTTAATTTAGGAGAAAAATTACACTCATACATTTAGCTAGGAGTGTTCTTTTCGATTAATTACATCGAATATTTCCTAATCAATTTTTTTACAGAGGTGGGTGCTCTTGGGTTTAGGACAGGGTGCTTGAATAAGGCACTTGAATTAAGCTTACGTTTCGAGAATATTTTTACTCTTCTGCACAAAGAACGACTAAAATATTATGAACTTTATAAACTATTTTTTCAAAAAAATGAATTTTTTATGAAATTTTTCTAAAGTTATGAACTAAATATGAACGCTTAATATCTATTATATTTCACAAAAATATTTATTAAATAAAACTTTTACAACATTAGATACTCTTAAAAACTTTGCACATAAATAAAAATTAATAATTTCTTTCTCTCAAGTATAATCAGATAACTGTTAAACAACTACTCCTCTGGCAAATTCCTTAATAGGTATTAAATTACAAACAGCACAACTGTCGCGTTATGGTCAAAATTTCATCTATGTGCGCACAGAACTCTGATACCGATACGATCCAAGAATCTTTTCTTGCCTCCTATCTTCCAGTTTTTTACTAGTTTCTACCTTGTTGTGTCTCCTCAGGACAACGCAGGTTTCCAGAAATGTTTGATTTCTTGAAGAAGTTGGACATTTCTAGAAACCCACGTTGTTCTGAGAAGACCCAACAAGGTCAAAAATTGGAAGACAGAAAGAAAGAAAAGATTCTTGGATCGTTCTGAACATTTTTTGGATTTGTTTTAAAGTGAGGGTTCTCTGCACACAGAGATTAAATTGTGACCAGAACGCTGTTTGTAATTCAATACCTGTCGAGATATTAGCAAGACAGCATTAGCAGATCTTTAGGCTGCCTTAATCATAGCCTGTGCAGCAGTCGCTTTCACCAAGTCTTTGTTTTTAAGGGCCTGTTTCAGCCGCTCTTCTGCTACATTTAACATTTCAATAGCACCCATTTCTTCATGTTTTCTCTTTTCCTCTTTTGCTCGTATTTCCTCTTCAATCTTTTCTTGTTCAATTTTCATTTCTTCCTCATAGTGATCTCTTGTTCTTTTTACCCAAGTGTTTTTCACCTAGAAGATACATGCTTTAAAAATTGTTCTTTTGGCATGTTCACTGTATTCAGTCATTTTTCAAAATCAGTTCTTCGCTCAGGTCTATTATCGAAAATATTTTTAAACTCGCAAAGACCTTTAAGGAATGAATTGTCTACAGTATGTAAATTGCATGTCCCAATGTCTATCAGTAAAGCATTTAATTTTGCTTTTACCTTTATACAGACATTTGGTCCATCTGAACCCAGTGCCACTAATTTCTGGATATCCATTTGGCTTTCAATAAGAATATCCAGAAGAGCCTTAACAATATTTTCTGCAGTGCCATATTCTAAGTATACATTTGAAATGCCGAGAAATTACTCTATTCCACTTTTTAGACCAATAGCAAACTTTTGCTTCAAATTCTTTTTTAGAAGAAGCGTCGGTAGTCTCGTCAAATTTAGTATTAACATGCATGGAAGAGAAAATAGACGTAATGATTTTGATATTAGTCTCATGAAAACATATTGGGAACATTATTTTGTTTTTAAGTAACTGACTAATCTGGAGAAATTTAATTTATGAAAAACATTGTCAAAGGATCCAAAATCAATGGGCGGTATTTAAGTGTTTACAGCAGGGCATGTTATACAAGTCATTCGTGGAAAGTTTGAAAAAATAAAGTTTTTATGAACTTTTGCGCTTTTTTAAAAAAGTTATGAACTTTTTATGAACCTGGATGAAATTATGAATAAGTAGACAATATAGGTAACATAATTGCATTTTTTACTTTGATCATAAGACAAAAATTGTTTGAAAAACAAAGTTGCCTGCCGTACCTGACAAGAGAACAATATTCTATTGTTTTTTAAACCATTTTTAATTTGTCTTATGATCTAAAGTAAAAAATATAATTATGTTACCTAGTGTCTACTTTGTGTTCTTTGTGCAGAAGACTAGGAATTAGCTCTGAAGAAGAGTAAAAATATACTCGAAACATAAGCTTAATTCAAGTGTCTTATTGAAGCACCCCCTGTCCTAAACCCAAGAACACCCACATCTGTAAGAATCGCAAGGACAAGTTTGATTTTTTTTTTAAATTTAGTCTTTACCCATTTTTTTAAAAAGAAAAGCATTCGTGAGTAGCACCAAATAAAAAATCCCTCTCCATGTGGGATCGGGATTATTTCAGGTACTACGCACTCATGCTTTAAAAAAAATTGACTTCAGACAAATTTTTTAAGAAATTTCCGGTAATATTTTATGCACTAGTTATATTTCTACTGGTAATTGCATTGTATGAAACGAAAATGGCACTATTACTATTAATACTAAAATTACTGTTAAAATTTTGATTTATTATTTTTAATGCGACAGTAGATAAATAAAATTCAATGTCAATCACATTTTTTTAAAACTTTGAGGACATTAGTGCAACCAATCATTTCTTTACTCTTGCAATTATAAAAAAACACCTTTCATGCAAAAATTATCGGTAATTTTGATGCATTTGTGCAATTACCCCCGAAAATTTCCCTCATATGCAAAACTGTCCGTAATAGGTGATAATTCCACTGCTCTGACGCGAACAATAAATAGTCTAATTTCTATATTCTTGAAATTTTCTACCGAATACCATTCGTGCTTTGAGAGTTAATTTTGAAAAAACTTGTTTTTGTTGAAAAGCGCACACGGTTATTTTTTTCCATTGTATCAAAAAAATTGCACTCCTGCGGAGTCGGGCAATTTTTGCTTTCACACAACGGAAAAAATGAACTCGTGAAGTTTTCAAAAAACACGTTTTTTCAGAATTATCGATAATTCTCAAAGCACTTATGGTAGTATCCCCGAATATTTCCCTCATTTGTTAAAACTCCCACAAGAGATGTGCAAATTTCGCAAATTTGCAGCGGTAATTTCATTGTAGAAAACGAAAAATTCCATTGTTATAATGTCGATTTTATACTTTTCCCAGGAAAATATGAAAAACAAATTAAACTATATAAAAACGAATGCAATTGGTGAATAGAAAAATTATCTAGTTCATTTTGAAGCACAAATGTAATTTATTTTTGAATTTATTTCAATATTTCTCGAATCAGAGAAACAGGATCTAAAATGTAAAGAAATGAGAATATAGGTTGAGTCCCTATAGTTTGTAGAAAAAATAAATTAGAGAAACGTATTTCATAGAAATGAACAATGGAGAAACTGTACTTTGTAGTAATCGAACTTTGGAGAAATGTACATCGAAGAAACCATAAAACAGAGAGACCGTACAACGTAGAAATTGGTAAGGCGAAAATATGTTCTGTGCCTGACAGCTGTTTGTATGTGCCCTTAGAATAAGAAAGGGCGTAGATCAAGTTATTTTTTTACTAAACCAAACCAACTTTTTCCAACAAAACTTAAACCAACCCAAACCAACCCAGATAAATCCAAAACACTTAAAAAACCAACCCACCACTCCTTTAAATTTAGCATAAAAAAATAAATATAAAAAATATCTTTTCTACTGACAGGCAAAGAACAGATTTTCGCCTTACCAATTTCTACGTTTTACGGTTTCCCTGTTTTACTATTTCTTTGATGTATATTTCTCCAAAGTTCGATTTCTACAAAATTCGATTTTGCCCAAGTTTGTTTCTATAGATAACGATTCCTGCATTTTACTTTACTTTATTTTATGGGAACCCTATAGGTTGTAAAGTGTTCTCTTCTTGTCTACTGTCACCTAATTAAAAATAACAAATCAACTCATCCGTCACAAATCTGGAAAGTGGCGATTTTTACTTATTGCCTTAATTTCAAACAAAAACACTAAAGCCGTTTTCTCGCGTTGAAATTATTTTGAAATATTATTTGAAACTATTTAGATGTGACGTCATCATTTAGAACCGAGAAAAAATGAGTAGTTCAAAACGCTGACGTAGTTTAGTGTAACCTCACTTTTTTGATTTTCTGTTTATTGTTTTGGTGTTTAAAATTAAAATGGATCAACTACTGGTTTATTTAACAAAACCTTCGAGTGTACTGCCAGTTTTAGTAGCATGGATGGCGAGCAATGGAAGCTACATGGATAGTGAAGTTTTTTTAATTACTGTTCTTTTAAGCCTCGAAAATCATATAATCCATTCATCCATTTTCACGCAAAAACAAAAAAAAATCTTAGGTTAGAACCAAAATATAGAATATTGACGTACTTTCTACGCACGCGTCAGTTTTGAAACTAGAGTGGATTCCGTTTCAAAATATTTTTAACCCGTTTAGATGTGACGTCACCGTTGCAACGCGAGAAAACAAATTTTTCAAACTTTTTAAAAACATTTTAAACAATTTCAACGCGAGAAAACGCCTTAAGAGTACCAATAAACGTCAAAAATGTCAAAAAAACTGTTCTGAACATTGAACATATTCCATAGTTATCTATGGTTTTGTGTGTTTCAAACACAAAAAAAAGCTCAGTAACATACATTTTTAAATAAAAAAAAGAGTTTTTCAGAAAAACTGTCTACAAAAATTAAAATTGAACCTATATAAACTAGGCGGTCCCACCTCAATAAAATAAAAAAACGATAGTGCCAGAATTAGTTGCTTTTTTGGTGCTAATTTGGTCCACAAACTTAAAATTAAGTGCTCCTCTAGTTTTAGCAGAAAATTAAAAAAAAAGTAGGACCGCTAGGTTACCGTTAGGCAGCGGTCCCATCTATAATTCTTGGAGAAAAATTTAAAGTTACTATTTCCAAATTAGTGTGCATTTAAGTGCTCCCCGAATATTAAATCAAAACTTTGAAAAATATTTTTTTTTATATTTTCGCAAAAAAATAAGTATGGACCACTAGCTTAACATAAACCTAGCGGTCTCACAGGTACTCCTTCAGATAAACCAAATTTCAATTATTTTAAAATAAAGAGCAATTTGTGCAAAAGTGCTACTTTGGTCCATCTTTCGAAAATTAAGTGCTCTTTTCGTTGTGGCGAAAAATGGAAAAAATGAAATTTCATTGGTAATTTGACACAAATTCGAGATAATAGCATAAAATGATTAATATCCTCATCTTAGGAGTTCAATAAAATGCGAGAACCCTGGTTCTCGCGCGTATTTTTTTTTTAACTAGGCCCCAATCATGACCCAATACTGACCCTTATACCAACTCAACATAACCAATACACCCCAACCCGACATAACCCACCCAGGGATTTCGGATTTTTATTGAACTCCTAAATTGAAGATATTAATCATTTTATGTTTATTATCTCGAATTTGTGTGAAATTACCAATTTTTTCCATTTTTCGCCACAACGAAAAAAGCACTTCATTTTCAAAAATTGCTTTTTATTTTAAAATAATTAAGATTTGAAATGTACAAATTTTCGAGGGTTATGGGAAAGGCACTGAAAAGACCACAATGAAATCTTTAGGACGTTTCGAATTCTTTATTGATCCTTTTTCAATCTTCAGACTCATTGAAGGGGTACCTCTGGGACCGCTAGGTTTATGTTAAGCTAGCGGTCCCTACTTATTTTTTGCAAAAATACCAAAGAAAAAATTTGTTTTCAAAGTTTTGATTTATTTAAAAGCGTGAATAAATGACAAAATCAATGAATAGCGAGCTTTCCCTCAAAAAAAGTAATGGTAACCGTAGATACGGATTTCGCAATTATGGTGCTCATCAGTAAGGTGCTAGGAATTAGGAAATGAACTAATGATAAAAAAATCTGACACAGGATTCATGTAAAAGACGACCATCTGTCAAATTGAAGGAAAATTAAGCGTCTCTACAGAGGCAGATATAATTATCTTTACAGATATGCTAAACTCTAGAGTTGATAAATTTAAAAAAGGGATTTATCGAGGGTGAATAAATGACAAAATCAATGAATACCGAGCTTTCTCTCGCTCAAAAAAGGTAATAGTAACCGTAGATCCGGATTTCGCACTTATGGTGCTCATCAGTACGGTGCTAGGAATTAGGAGATGAAATTGTGATAAAAAATCTGACACAGGATTCATGTAGAAGACAACCATCTGTCAAATTGCAGAATCGGCAGATGTACCTTCAGTTTGAAGAAAAATTAAGCGTCTCGATGGAGACAGATATAATTATCTTTACAGATATCCTAAGCTCTGGAGTTGATAAATTCAAAAAAGGGATTTAGCGAGGCTGAATAAACGACAAAATCAATGAATAGCGAGCTTTGCCTCGCTCAAAAAAAGGAAATGGTAACCATAGATCCGGATTTCGCACTTATGGTGCTCATCAGTACGGTGCTAGGAATTAGGAGATGAAATGGTGATAAAAAATCTGACACAGGATTCATGTAGAAGACAACCATCTGTCAAATTGCAGAATCGGCAGATGTACCTTCAGTTTGAAGAAAAATTAAGCGTCTCGATGGAGACAGATATAATTATCTTTACAGATATCCTAAGCTCTGGAGTTGATAAATTTAAAAAAGGGATTTAGCGAGGGGTGAATAAATGACAAAATCAATGAATAGCGAGCTGTCTCGCTCAAAAAAAGGAAATGGTAACCATAGATCCGGATTTCGCACTTATGGTGCTCATCAGTACGCTGCTAGGAATTAGGGGATAAAATGGTGATAAAAAAATCTGACACAGGATTCATGTAGAAAACATCCATCTGTCAAATCAAATTGCAGAATCGGCAGATGTACCTTCAGTTTGAAGAAAAATTAAGCGTCTCTACGGAGACAGATATAATTATCTTTACAGATATCCTAAGCTCTGGAGTTGATAAATTCAAAAAAGGGATTTAGCGAGGGTGAATAAACGACAAAATCAATGAATAGAAAGCTTTCCCTCAAAAAAAGTAATGTTAACTGTAGATCCCGATTTCGCACTTATGGTGCTGATCAGTACACTGCTAGGAATTAGGAGATGAAATGATGATAAAAAAAATCTGACACAGGATTCATGTAAAAGACAACCATCTGTCAAATTGCAGAATCGATTGAGCAGTTAAATAGCACCTAATTTAGAAATAGTAACATTACATTTTTCTCCAAGAATTATGGATGGGACCGCTAGCTTAACGTTAACTTAGCGGTCCTAATGTTTTTTTTTTAATTTTCTGCTAACACTAGAGGAGCACTTAATTTTTAGTTTGGGGACCAAACTAGCACCTAAAGAGCACCTAATTCTAGCACTGTCGTTTTTTTATTTTATTGAGGTGAGACCGCCTATATAGTTTATATAGTTAAAATTGACATATTTTTTATATACGGTAACAGTATTAAGAAACTAAATTTTTAAGAATTATTATCAAATTACTTCTGAAAAAAAGTGTAAACTTGTATTTAAAAATCGAGATTTTTTGTAAAGGCGAGATTTTCTGATGGTTTTTAAAGAATCGTGTCCTTACTGCCAATGTTTGAATACTTAGAATTGGTGGCCTTAGAAACACATTTTGTCTTATTCGGCAAAATCAAAAAAGTGCTCCGAGCATTGTCTTAAAATTTACAAAATGTGCCTTCCATTCAAAGTTTAGCCTATTCGAGGGTGGATTCAGATTGGCACGTCCGGGTGAAGTCCGGCGCAGAGCGTTACCCAATAGAGTGCACTCCGAGTGTGCCGGGCGATTCGTCTAATCTGAACGGACAAGACGCATTATCATAACCTCACTCTTAAGATTTAAAAAAATTTTGTAATCGTGGAAGGAGTAATAGTATGCATTTATTAATGAAGAACTACTCGCTGAGAATGATTCATCTTCTTAGAGGTTGCTACCAGTTTAGCGGTACAAATCAAACAAAAAAAGGAAAGAAACCACCATTTTCTTAACAGAATAGATGATGATGAAGAACATGATCTAGAACAAAATTGCCTTCCTCGTCCAAAACAAAATTATGCGAATGTGTACTGATTCTTTCCATTGCCAAAAACTAGACTTCAAATTTAAAAAACACAAATGTAAAATATATTGTCGCTAAGGTTAGAAATTTTTCTGCATTTGATCTGCGCATGCGGGACAAATTTTATCAAGCTATTTCGTGGAGTGCTAAAGTGCGCGTTCGGGTAGCGTCCGGTAAAAATCTACCGACACACTGAACAGCCGGGTAAATTTTAACCAGGGCAATCTGAACGGCCAGGTCGCGCTGGAGCGTTACCCCACGACCAATCTGACGCACCCCTTATGTTTATGTGACTCCAAAAAGTAGGGATATGACACAGTTATATGTGATGAGATACTATAATGGCCGAAGGATCACAAAATGTGTAACAATCTTTGAAAAACAAAGAAAATAATTGAAAAATCATGGTTGGCCCTGGGCAAGGCCAAAGGCGAAGAATCTGTTATTATCGGTACAGCTTTTTTTCAAAGAATGCAAGGCAGGGGGCAGGGTTGGTACAGGATATCACATGACCCCCATAACTTTGATATTTCCTGAGCTAAGGTCACTGACCGAAAAAAAGAATCTACTTTTAAGGGTGAATTTGAATAAAAAATGCGCTTCCTCCAATTAGTTAATCTAAAAAACTGTTAATCAAATTTGTATCAAATTTTGTACGATGCCAGTTTAAAGCATTATCCCGGAAACATTTCACGTATTTTGCATAATTTTAAGTTTTTTATCATAATTTTACGTATTCTAAAAATGTTTAATTCACGGTTAAAATTATCGATTATTTTAAAAAACTAAATAAAAACAAGATCCTTATATATATTTTTTTGAAAAACGACGCGAATGGTCTGTGTGGGATACCAGAAGCATCCGCTGTGCAAAATTTTGTTAATTTTTGATGTGCGGTTTATCTGTTTAAGTAAACGAACTGTTTTGTAGGATTCAAATTGACCCTTAAGATGGATAATTACATTTTCAACAAAAAATTAATTTTTTTTGTCTAGAAATCGAAACAATTCAAGTCAAAATATTGAGAAAAACGGTCAATTTCTCTTCCCCCTTTTTCTTATGTAGACTTATATAGATAATTGTTTTATAGAGGTTTAAAATTTTAACAAAAATGGAAATAAAATTTAACCTTTAGGCGAAAGTTTGGAGGGATAAATTTGTATCGGTCAAAACAGGATTTTCTCTCCCTACACGCTTGTGTAACATATCTTGATAAAACGCTAAAAGTCCATTATTTTTATTTTAGTTTTCCAGATTATTTTGATGAAGGCTAGAATTTTCATAACTCAAAAATTCAAGGAAAAGTAACAGGAAATTTTGTTTATTAATCTTTCCGATTTTATATCGCTCAATCAACCATTAGTAAAAATATTTTTTATTGGAACTTGGGTGAGATGTTTTTAATTTCAATCAAAATCGTTTAACACCCAATTCATACCAGTTTAATGGTAACACAGACTTGAAGTTATACTAATTTTTTGTGTAAACAATCAAGATCGTTAAAGTACATTTTTCTTAAAGTGCCGAAAAGTGAAATGTGGTTTTGCAGAAAAATAAAAGTCAGTCCTCTGCATTTTGATCCAAAAATAAATCTATTTTTAAAACATAAAATTTAGATCCACCTAAAAGTAAAAAACAACATAAAAACATTTTGATCTCTCTCAAATTATCAAAACAGTTTCAGTAATCTGGTGTGCATTAACTCGATTTAAAAATAGTTTTTCCGAGGTTTTCCTTTAAATTCTAATTTTTGTGGTCTGCACTCGTATTCTTAAAAAAAAATTAAGAGGACAACTCTTTCTTTAAGGCAACTGTTTCAAATGATTGAATATTTCTAATTGGTGGCCTTGGAAATAAATTTTAGCTTATTAGGCAAAAACTCAAAAAAGTGCTCCAAGCCGTGTCTTAGTTTTTACAAAATGTGCCTTCTATTCAAAGTTCAATCAATTCTGATGTTTATTTGACGTCCCTAATGTTAGCACTCAGCAGTGCAAAAATTTTATGATTGGAAAAATTAGTGCTAATTAAGTGCTAATTAAATGCCAAGTCACAAAATTTTGTGCTCTTATAGTTTCCAAGATATGACCTGCACTGCTAGCTACCCGTTAAAGCTAGCAGTGCACCATGCCAGAATGGTCGCGAAAAGTGGTAGAGTGGTCTAAATAGTTCAGAAAATTAAATGCTAATTAAATTCTGCCATATCAATGAGAAAATTCTATATTTTTTTCTTTTTTCTGCATATTTTTTAAAATTAACTTGGTGCACTGCTAACTTTAGGTCATACACATATTCGAGTTCTCATGAAAGGAGACGTTAGTGGTGTTTTTGATATTGGAATAAATTAGTGCTATTTAGGTGCTGATTAAATGCCAAGTCACAAAATTTTGTGCTCTTGTAGTTTCCAAGATATGACCTGCACTGCTAGCTACCCGTTAAAGATAGCAGTGCACCATGCTAGAATGGTCGCGAAAAGTGGTAGAGTGCTCTAATTAAATGCTGCTAAATCAATAAGAAAGTTCTATATTTTTTTCTTTTTTCTGCATATTTTTTAAAATTAACTTGGTGCACTGCTAACTTTAGTTCATACACATATTTGAGTTCTCATAAAAGGAGACGTTAGTGAAGTTTTTGATATTGGAATAAATTAGTGCTATTTAGGTGCTAATTAAATGCCAAGTCACAAAATTTTGTGCTCTTATAGTTTCCAAGATATGACCTGCACTGCTAGCTACCCGTTAAAGCTAGCAGTGCACCATGCTAGGATGGTCGCGAGAAGTGGTAGAGTGGTCTAAATAGTTCAAAAAATTAAATGCTGCCATATCAATGAGAAAGTTCTATTTTTTTTCTTTTTCCTGCATATTTTTTAAAATTAACTTGGTGCACTGCTAACTTTGGTCATATACATATTTGAGTTCTCATGAAAGGAGACGTTAGTGGAGTTTTTGATATTGAAATAAATTAGTGCTATTTAGGTGCTGATTAAATGCCAAGTCACAAAATTTTAAAGATAGCAGTGCACCATGTTTTAATGGTCACGAAAAGAGGTAGAGTGGTCTAAATAGTTTAGAAAATTAAATGCTAATTAAATGCTGCCATATCAATGAGAAAATTCTACATTTTTTTTTCTTTTTTTCTGCATATTTTTTAAAATTAACTTGGTGCACTGCTAACTTTAGGTCATACACATATTTGAGTTCTCATGAAAGGAGACGTTAGTGTGTTTTTGATATTGGAATAAATTAGTGCTATTTAGGTGCTGATTAAATGCCAAGTCACAAAATTTTGTGCTCTTGTAGTTTCGAAGATATTACCCTTCACTGTTAGCTACCCGTTAAAGATAGCAGTGTACCATGCTAGAATGGTCGCGAAAAGTGGTAGAGTGGTCTAAATAGTCCAGAAAATTAAATGCTAATTAAATGCTGCCATATCAATAAGAAAATCTATATTTTTTTTTCTGCATATTTTTTAAAATTAACTAGGTGTACTGCTAACTTTAGGTCATACACATATTTGAGTTCTCATGAAAGCAGACGTTAGTGGTGTTTTTGATATTGAAATAAATTAGAGATGCTATTTAGATGCTAATTAAATGTCAAGTAACCAAATTTTGTGCTCTTGCTAGCTACCAGTTAAAGATAGCAGTGCACCATGCTAGAATGGTCCAGAAAAGTGGTAGGGTGGTCTGAATGGTCCAGAAAATTAAATGCTAATTAAATGCTGCCATTTCATATTTTCATTTTTTTCTGCATATTTTTTAAAATTAACTCGGCGCACTGCATATCTCGGAAACTATAAGAGCACAAAATTTGGTTACTTGGTATTTAATTAGCACCTAAATAGTACTAATTTATTCCAATATCAAAAACACCACCAACATCTTCTTTCACGAGAACTCAAATATGTGTATGACATTAAATTAGCAGTGCACCACGTAAATTTTCAAAACATATGAAGAAAAAGTAAGAAAATACAATTTTTTTTTGAAACGCCAGAATTTAATTAGCATTTAATTTTCTGGATCATTTAGACCACTCTCATTTTTCTGGACCATTCTAGTATGAGAGCACAAAATTTTGTGACTTGGCATTTAAATAGCACTTTATAGGCACTAATTTTTCCAATCATAAAATCTTTGCACTGCTGACTTTGTACTGCTAACTTAAGGGACATGTTTATTTGACTCCAAAAAGTATGGATATGACATAACCCGTTTTGAACATCACTTCGACATTACCTGACCTAAGGTCACTGAAGAATCTCCTACTACTACTACTTTTTTCTAGCTTTGAACGGTTTATTTAATTCAATCTTATCCTATGCCTATGATTTGACCTCCATTAACCTAGCGACCTCACCCCAAGAAAATCAAAATTTAGTTATGCCATAATTATGTGTTAATTTCGTCCCGAATCAAAAAATTTTGGGCTTCTGAGATAATCGAAAAAGAAAATGGGGTAGCTAGGTTAATATTAACTTAGCAACCCCACATGTCTAAGTATCATGGAATTTAAAAATTTCAAAAACCAGTATTATCTGCAAATTATGTGCTAATTTCCTCCATGATCAGAAAATTTTGTACTTGTCTGGTTTCCGAGAAAATCAATATAAAGGATATTACGTTACATCATAATAACCTAGCATTCGCAATCTGAAGTACATTTCCAAAGTAAAAATATATTATTACAAAATTATCATATAATTTTAAAACCAATAATTTTTAGTTTGGCGCCATATTTCCTGGTGGGATTGCTAAATTAATATTAAACTAGCCTACCTACTTTCTTTTTCGATTTTCTCGGAAACCAGACGAGTACAAAATTTTCTGATTATGGACGAAATTAGAACATAATATGCAGATAATGCTTGTTTTCGAAATTTTTAAATTCCGTGATACATAAACATGTGGGGTCGCTAAGTTAATATTAACCTAGCTATCCCACCCTTTTTTTTTTAAAAAAAAAACATAATTTAAAAAGTATTAGTTTGGCGCCATTTGTCCTGTTGGGGTTGTTAAGTTAATATTAACCTAGCTACCGCATTTTCTTTTTCTATTATCTCAGAAATCAAAGGAACACAAAATTTCTTGATTAGGGACGAAATTAGCACATAATTATGGTGTAACTAAATTTAGATTTTCTTAAGGTGAGGTCGCTAGGTTAATGGAGGTTATGAGTTGCCTTTCAGAATAGAAAGAAGAGCTATTAGAGTTTTGGTTGCGCTTTCGTATCGGGAGAATTGTGTGCTTTTTGTACTTTAAATAAAACATTTCACAATTTCAATTTCACAGAGACATCCATACAATTAATACCCGAGGCGGAAACAATATTGTGCTACCTTTGCGGTGCATGGCACTAGTTATTATTGCGTTAAATTAAATTCTTTAATGCACTTCCTAGTAGATTAGGAAACTTAACATATAAAACATACAAAAAGGCTGGAGTGCTGTCTACATAACTTATTTTCAGGTGAAAGATAGGTTTTATGCTCAGGATAATGATCTGCCAATGGGTTTATCGCTTTCGCCCGTGGTGGCCAATATTTACATGGAGTGGTTCGAATCACACGCGGGTGATACCGCAATATATAAACCTAAGCTCTGGCTAAGATATGTTGATGATACTTTTGTTGCCTGGACCGGGAATGACCAACAACTTTCAGAATTGCTTCACCACCTAAATAACATAAGACCCACCATTAAGTTCACGATGGAGTTGGAGAAAAATTGTCAAATTCCTTTTCTTGATGTACTTGTCAAACGATTAAAAAGCGACATCAGAACAACAGTATCGTAAACCCACTCACACAGGACAATATTTAAATCAAGGTTCAAATCATTCTGCTACAACCAAACGAGGCATAATAAGAACTTTGTATAACAGATCCGTTCAAATTTGTAACAATTCTCATGACTTGGAAATCGAAATACGAAACATTAAGAAAGATCTGCAGCATAATGGTTACAGCCTTAAACTTATAACAGATACTAAGACCAAAACCAGGCAAATGCATTCTTTACAATTCCATACATTAAAGGAGTATCAGAGAAAATTCGAAGAGTAGCGAACAACTTTAATATTAAAATAGCTTTTAAATCTAAGAATACAATTCGAAACCTTCTTAGTAAAACAAAACCGGAGAACAAACAAAATAAGGAATGTATTTACCAAGTTCCTTGTGAGTATGGTGAATCATACATAGGTAAAACAAAAAGACCACTATCTGTTAGACAAAGACAACGAAACGAAATTAGGAATCGCCGTTCACGCATGGTCAAAACAACACCGAATGAAGTGGACAGAAGCAAAGGTTTTGCACAAAGAGTCACACTGGAAGAAACGAAAATTCCTTGAAGCTGCCTTTATTGGACAGAATCAGAATATTTTCAGTAAACCAAGTGTTGAAATTCCAAATATTTGGAAGCCCCTCCTTGAGTGGAGCCAACTTCTTAAACTTCACGGTTGAGGGATTTCCCATAGTATACAAGTACGTAGCTTAGTAGTTTTTACATGAAGACAATCAGAGATTGTTCTGATCGAAACGTCGTGTATAAATAAAATATAGACAACGTCCGAAACACAGAGTTAATTTCAAATACATCCGAGAATACATCATTGTCTCAAACTTTTAAACATACAAAAAGGCTGATTTTTCTGCCCTTTAGTATGTATACATACTATATGACATTTTTTATTAAGAGAACCTAATATTTATTTATAACCTTTTTTGTTCTCAAGTAAGTTAGGTTAGTTTCATGGCCAAAGCGCACACCTGCCTTGATTATCTAAATAACATCATTTTTGTGTCTCCTTTTATTTACACTTTGTACATTTTGTTCTTTTTATTTATTTTAAATGTTTATTTGACATTATAATGTCTGATTTTCTTTGCTTATGTTTGTACTCTTTTTTTTGTGAATTATTTTGTATTCTATTGGAAATATCGTAAACCCTTTATTTAATTTAATTTTTAATTTGCATATTTTTAATTTGTTTGTTGCGAGGGGGTAACCACTCCGCGAAATCGCGTCACATTTTGGCTGCGAAATCCTTGCAAAATTACGCGAAATCCTTGCGAAATCGCGCGAAATCCTTGCGAAATCACGCGAAATCCCGCAAAAGTCTTTGCGAAATCGCGCGAAATCATAGGAAAAATATGTTAAACGCGAAATCGCGTCACAAATTTCACACTAGTGAATACCCCCTCGGTTGGTTGGCCTTTTTTACGCTGTATTACGTTTTTTATAACATTTTATTTACTTAGGTTTTTATTTGATTTCTAGCTTTTTTATTTGTAACATGTAAATTATTTTAAACCCTACCTTTTGCTTACTGTGTTTATCCTATTTTTTGTAAAACAACTTTTGACGTGTATAAGCAATATTAGCATCAATAAAGAATCTGATCTAATCTAATCTAATGGAAGGCACATTTTGTAAAAACTAAGAGACGGCTAGGAGAACTTTATTTATTTTTTGCCGAATAAGCTAAAATTTCTTTCTAAGCCCACTGATTCAAATTTTTGAATATGTCGAATTGGCGGCTTTGGAAATAAATTTTAGCCTATTCGGCACAAAAAGGGGTCCAAGCCGTGTCTTAGTTTTTACAAAATGTGCCTTCCATTCAAAAGTTCAGCCAATTCTGATGTTTATTTGACTCCAAAAAGTATGGATATCACATGACCCGATTTGAACGTCACTTGGACGTTTCCTGAACTATGGTCATTGGCAGAAAAAAAGTAATATCTAATCTTAAACTCGGATTTAAAGAATTGCAAGTCTTCGCCTTTCTTTTTGTTTTTCATGATTTACTTTATTTTTCGTTTCTCATTTTTTGGTGTAAAAAAGTTTTAGCGTAGATAGAGAATACCCAAGCCTAACAGACAAAAATGTACGTCCCTAAAGTTAGCAGTACAAAGCTCGCAGTGCAAAGATTTTATGATTGGAAAAATTGGCGCTAATTAGGCGCTAATTAAGTGGCCAATTCCCAAATTTGGCGCTCTATCCTTTTCCGAGTTATAGCGTCTACTGCTAACTACCTGTTAAAGTTAGCAGTGCACTATGCATAGAATGGTCCAGTACAGTGGTAGAGGGGTCCAAACGGTTTAAAAAATTAAGCGCTAATTAAGTGCAGCAAAATCCACCGAAATTTTTCAGAATTTTTGCATTTATCCCCTTTTTTTTAAAACTATGTAATGCACTGCTAACTTTAGACATTGCAAACTCGCGAATAGTTATTAACGGAGGGGTTGGCGATGACTTTGTGTATGCAGTAATTAGGCGCTAATTGGACGCTAATTAAGTGCCCAATTCCCAAAGGAGGGGGCACACTTAACATGGGACTTTGGTTGATACAGGAATTGACCCAAATTTTGGTATGTTGTAGATGTTGAGGTACCAATCACACTTAAAATTGACCAAAAAAAATCGTGCGACTAGTTTTCAAGATAGAGGGGTTTATTTAATAGTGCTACTAAACGAAATGTGAATATTAGCAGAAAAAATTGGTTTTTGCTGCAATACTGCTTTCCACTAGTTTATACGGTTAAATAAAAATTAAGAGGGCACTTAATTAGCGCCCAATTAGCACCTAATTACTGCATACACAAAGTCATCGCCAACCCCTCCGTTAATGACTATTGGCGAGTTTGCAATGTCTAAAGTTAGCAGTGCCTTACATTGTTTAAAAAAAGGGGATAAATGCAAAAATTCTGAAAATTTTCGGTAGATTTTGCAGCTCTTAATTTTTTAAACTGTTTGGACCCCTCTACCACTGTACTGGACACTTCTATGCATAGTGCGCTGCTAACTTTAACGGTTAGTTAGTAGTACACGCTATAACTCGGAAACGGCTAGAGCGCCAAATGTGTTAGATTGTTTAAACTTTTATGACATGACACCATGACTATATTACAATCAATCAAAAGTCAAACAAAAGTCAAATAATTACGGCCTACGTCCCTTGGGGGGCGGTAAACGAATTTTTAATAAAAAAAGGAAAAATCTAGATTTGCGGCCACCTCGCGACCAATTTCGCCGCAAAAAATTTTAGCGCAAGACAATAATAGCGCAGATATTTTCGTCGCAATTCAAATTCAGCGAAGACGAAATCGGCGAAAGGCTTTTTTATCGCAACATTTTTGCGTGCATCTTCATTTACTCGAAAACTTTTTCAGCGTGACAAATTTAACGCAAATCCCGCCGCCGTAAGTTGCGCGAAAAGTGCCTTCCGCTAAAAAAAACCGCGCGAAAAACATTTACGCCAAAAATGTTCGCGCTGAAAGTGTTTTGCGAGAAAATTGTCTTTCGCTAAGAAAAACCGCCCGAAAACTTTCGCGTCGAAAATATTCGCGCTGTTTGTGTTTTGCGCTAAAAGTTTTTGCGGCGAAATTGATCACGCGAAACTTGATCGCGCTAAAAATTTTGCGACGTGTTGGCCGCAAATCAAAAATCTAAGCATTGCTTAAGTTTTTCATGAATATCTGAAAACCTAAGACAACCAATTAAGAACGGTTTTCATTTCCAGAAAGTCAAATCATTGATTTATTTAAAAAGGTATTCGTTTTTGTTTAAAAGTCAGTGGTACAAAAACAGTAGCGGCTCGTTTTGAAATTTTTTTAAAATTTCCGCTTTTTCAACTTCTTTAAAAGTTACTCTCCTTTGTTCTGGTTTTTAAGTTTGAATTCCGAAATTATATTTATTAACTTTGATTGACCCATTCTCTTAACTTTCGTTGTCTGCTTTTTAAAATATTTCCTGGTACAGATTACGCTACCCGTGGCGTTTTTACCATAAAGGGTATTTTTTTTTTTTGCTTATAGATATGTTCCCATTTTTATTGTTCGTATATTTTTCGAATAAAGTTTGAATATGCCTTTTAATCTTCTCACATTTTGTTATTTTTTTTCCAGTAGCGTCCTCAGCAACTTTTAAATTTGAAAAATCCACTAATTCAAAATTGTGAAAATTTTCGTCAAAAAAGAACAACGCAATATCTCTCGCTGGCATTTCTACAAACTTTGTGGGATTTTGATAAGGCTATACTTTTTTGTAGCCTTATTTATTATCTTTTAGGGCTGCTATTACATATGCAAAAAAATTGGGGGTGGGGCTAAGCTAAGGTTCTTCTATACCTATGCGAGTCAACAGTTTGTAAGAAAATCGCATATTAGTCTGGATGATGAGGAGTTTAATTTTAAAAAAATAATAATTAAGCAATGAAACTTGTCATGCATAATAAGTAGACCCTTAGATAATTTTTGATAAATGTTGCTACCATAAAGTCTTCTGAAAAGGACCTCTACTTCCGAAAATAACACAAAAATTGTTAAAGGTGTAGAATTTATGGAGGAGCGATCAAATTTGGCACAAATTGTCATTAACGCCGCAATTCGCCTAGGACCCATAAAGGTAAGATAATGAGTCAATTTTTAAAGTTAATAAATATAATTTTGGAATTAAAACCTAAAAACCAGAACAAAGGAAAATAACTTGTAAAGAAGTTCAAAAAGCTGAAATTTTAACATTTTTCCAAAACGAGCTGCTACTGTTTTTGTACCACTGACTTTTAAACAAAAACGAATATCTTTTTTAAAAAATCAATGATTTAGCTTTCTGGAAATGAAAACCGTTCTTAAGTAGGTGTCTTAGTTTTTGAGATATTCATGAAAAACTTGAGCAAGGCTTAGATTTTCGCTTTTTTATTAAGAATTCGGTTACCGCCCCCCTAAGGCAGAAGTAAATTATTTTTTCTTTTATACATGTAGTGCTGTTTTTAATTGTTATTTAAATAGTGTGTTTTATTATGTTTTAATTTGTCGAAGTCTTGGTCGAAGTGTTTAAATCTTACAAGTGAGAGCTGGTAGCTAACTTTATAGCCATAACTATTGTTCTTTTTAGTTTAAAATTCTTAATAAGAAAGAGTTTTTTTTTTATTAGTGATAGCATGCTTTATCTTTGTAATTTATCTTACTTTGAATTTAAAAAAAAATTGAATTGAATTTTGAATGGAATTAAATTGAATTGAATAAAATTCTGCTTGTCTTCCTACACATTGCACCAGTTTTATGTCAAACTAAGACATTTTCAGTTTTGAAGTAATATTATTTCTGTTTTGCGTAAACAAAATATAAAAGTTTCTTCTAAATCTAAGTTATTTTTTTTACACTCATAGAAAAAATATTGTTCCTACCATGCGCGCAAAGTACATGTAAAGCTTATTTGAACTTCTCTCCGCGTCGTTCCTCTAATTTTTTCATGCGGAAAATGCAACAAAGTAATTTTGTTGTTTATGTTTTATTTGACTATGAAGCATGGGAAGAGGGTTGCAGAGGCGACACTTTATCTCTACCGAAACTGTTAGCGCTGGACCTGGTGTTTTGAATAATACCTTTTTTTTTGATAGGTACTTTTTTAATATTTTATTAAAACAAGTGTGTGGAAAAAAAAATTGCGTACATTTGCAGTCACTCATAGAAAAACTACTATAACCTGCCCGCTCATTGCATGCTGAAAGTAGTACTTTTCTACTTTACCAAATAACAAAGTTTAAATCATTTATTAAGTATGACCTCCATTAACCTAGCAACCCTACGTCAAGAAAATAAAAATTTAGTTAGCTAGTAATTTTGTCCCAATCAAAAAATTTTGTGCTCCTTTGGTTTATCAGAAAATCGAAGAAAGAAATGGGGTAGCTAAGTTAATATTAACTTGTAGCAACTCCACATGTACAGCACATAATTTTGCTATATACTTTTTAAAATTTTAGAACCACATTTTAGATTGGGGTCGCAAGGTTAATATTACTGCACTGAAAACAAAAAATTCGGATTTTTCTTTTGCATATTCATGGAGCACATAATTTTGGAATCATAAATTGTCACTTTGGAATCGCACTTCAGATTGGGAATGCTAGGTTATTAATAACAATATAGTGTGATATCCTTTTTATTGATTTTCTCGGAAACCAGACGAGTATCAAATTTTCTGATCATAGACGAAATTAGCACATAATAATATGCAGATAATACTGGTTTTTGAAATTTTTAAATTCTGTGATACCATCGGTGATACCTAAACCTCGACCTAAACATGTCGGATCGCTAATTTAATATTAACCTAGCTACCCCACCCTTTTTTTTTAAATATATATTTCGTTATATATATATATTTTCGTGGAGCACATAATTAGCGCATAATTTTAAAACCAAAAATTTTTATTTTGACGCCATATTTCCTGGAGGGGTTGCTAAGTTAATATTAATCTAGCTACTCCATTTTCTTTTTCGATTTTCTTAGAACCCAGAGGAGCACAAAATTTTTTGATTGGGGATGAAATTAGCACATAATTATGGCATAACTAAATTTTTATTTTCTTGGGGTAGGTTAATGGAGGTTTAAGTAAGACTTATTTGGAATATTTATTTTAATTTTCTTTACAATTTTTAAAACAAAATTAAAAATTCACACAATATGAGTGAGGTATTAAAAGTTATAGGTGACATTTAGTTTTTGTATAATATTTCCACTTTTCTTTTTTTTTAAAGCGGTTGGAGCCACTGAAATCCAAACCTGGAAACTCTCAGTTATGAGCCCTGTAATCAACCACTTCAAAGTAAATCCAACATCCTGCAAATTTTTTGTGGGCTTTCGAATTTACCGAGTTCTACTTTGTTTTCATGCTCTTTGGTGGGCCCTCTTACAATTACTTGACAAAACTAAATTTTTGGTGGGGCATTTATAATGTGTGGAAGTGCAACAGACTATTCTCCCTTCCACACTGGTTTTTCTCATAACTAAGTTTGTATTTTGTATTTGTTGTTCTATATATTTAATTGGTTTATTTATTTTTTTTATTATTTAGTTTTTACTTACTGTTTTTGTCTGTGTTATCTTTATAGTTATTTATTTATACTTTAGGAATCCAATTTAATTTTTTTAGTATTAGGATAAGTTTATTCTCTAAAGACATTGTAAACTGACTGTATAAATTAGCAGTGCTAAATAAATATATACAGACCGCTTCAAGCTACTGCGAACATAGGGGGAATCAAGTCCAATTTACTCTCCGTGCCGTACGACCGAGGTGGATTCGAAGCACGCTGCAGTGTTATCTTTTGGAAATTCATTTTGTTTTTATTATTTTGTTTTATTTCTGCCTTGCTCGAGAAACAGATGGGTAAGCTCTTAATTGAAATAATACATTTTTAAAACCAAAAATGGATGCCTACGAAGTTGCCGAAAAAGTGGAGATGGTCAAATGGTCAAATCGTCATAACCCAACACACGTTCGATATTGGTCGAGGGAAAATTTGCATTTGTATTTTGACGTAAGAACACAGTATCCCCAAAAACTAAATGTTTGGGGGGGGGGGGTATTATAGGGGAACACGTAATTGGGCCATTTTTTATTAACGGCAATTGCAATTTGAATGGTCCTAGATACTTGGATCTACTGCAGCAGCACATTATTCCAACTGCTAGGCAGTAGTTAGGTGTAAGATTTGGTGAAACATGGTTTCAACAAGATTGTTGTTCCGCTCACAATGTTGGCCTTGTTAGGGAATATCTTGATAATGTATTTCCTAATCGGGTTATAAGTACACGGGGAACTATTTTATGGTCAGCTCGATCTCCCGATCTTGCTCCTAATGACTTCTATCTGTTTTTGAAGAAGCTTTTCAAATTATCACCCCTAACATGCTTGGAAACGTTAGAAGGGGTTTTTATAGTAGGCTCGGATATTGTCTAGCCGAGCAAGGAGGACTTTTCGAACATTTGCTTTAATTTTTTTTTGACTGGGAGAATCTTTTTGGTTTTTAGAATGTATTATTTTATTTTGAGAACTTGCTTTTATTTTGTTTCTCCTTATTATTTTCATTGTAAAACGCTCTTATTTATCAGTGACAAAAAATAAGAAAATTACGTTATAAAAATTTGCGTATTTATTGACCAAATTCCGGTTTCATTGACTACGCTCCACACAGCACCGTGGTTAGAGGCGTACTAAATACCAAAGGAAAATCATGCAAGTGGTGATCCCAAGCCTGAGTATTGGTTGCTTCACTGATAGGCGTGCGGTGTCTCTGCATGTACGTACACTGGCAAATTAGACTTCTTCCGCCCTATGTTCGCAGTAGCTTGAAGCGGTCTGTATATGTTCAAAAGTATAATGAAGTAATCAATCTACAAGTTATGACCATGATTTTCTTTTTTCTCTAAGGAAAGTCATCAACTGGCCATAATCCACAGACTCCAGAGGGGTCAAACCATATCAAATCAACCAAAAAAAAGGCACTTTTCGTTTTGACCATCTCCGATTTTGATGATTTTTAGTACACCTATTCTTCTGATCCAAAAACTTAAAAATCCAAAAAATTAAATTTTTTGGATAAGCGGTTGTTTTATTGATTTTTGAAAATAAAGAAATTGACCAATATGCCCTTGACAGGCACTTACAAAAATAGCAATATCTCAAAAACTATTGGTCCTATAGAAGCGAGTTATAGCTTATTTTGAAGGTTTTTTAAAGACCTTTTTAACGATGTGTATCACCATGTAATTTTTTTTTTATTATTTTTTTTTTAATATTTTTTTTTTGAAAAATCTTGAAAACACCATTTTGAATTTTTTTCAAAAAAATACTATTTTTTTTTTCAGTATTTTTTTAATATTTTTGGAAAATTTCAGGATGGAGAAGTTATTGGTTCTATTTTTTTTAAAATAATATAAAAAAACCTTGCAGGAAAAAACCATACATTTTTTGATAAATACCTATATATTTACTCTTTATATCTGAAAACTTGTCAATTGCTCCCAGTCTTGTAAATAAGATACATAAATGGTTTTTCCAAACTTGTTTATTCCTGCAAAATTTTGAGTATTTCTTCAATTGTCCTCCCCTTCACCCAAGATCTTTTCACCCACCTATTAGGTATACATTTAAACATGTTAATTCCTGCAAAATGTTTAGCTCCTCCCATTACTTTTTATTGGCCCTTACCCCTATTTGTATCATTTCTGGTTCAGACAGGAAAAGTTTTGACAATAAATAATTGCAAACCTGTGGTTTATGTGATAAATTGCTATTTTTTAATTTAAAACATTTATCGGAGTCGTGTGTTGTAAAATGGCACAAAATAAGCCAAAAGAATGGACAAAATTTTTTGTGAGGTGTTGTGATCCATTAAGTCAGGAGAAACATTCCAGAAAGTTAGGGAATGTCACAAATTGGATGACTTCCTTTAAAGGGGTGGAGACTGGCATGAAAATTTGTGACAATTGTCGAATGAAGGAACACAAGGAACAGGATGAACAACCATCTCCTGTAGCAGGGTAAGTAATAGTAACGAATACCTACCTACATTTTTACTTGTTTTTTTTTTTTGTGGGTTGTGGCTCTGCTAATAATTTTAGGGTAATTATTTAGTATCCGGTTTTCTGCCATTTTTGGTTTTAAGTGAAAAATCCTTTGCAAAAATTTATGAGTTATTAATACATAAGAGGCTGTTAGATTTTTTTCTGACAAATTCACTTTTAAACGATTTTCAACATGGCTTTCTCCCGAAAAGGTCTACAGAATCGGCTCTTTTAGAGTTGAACAAGTCAATAATTTCGACTCTTGAATCTAGGGGAGCGGCCTGTGGACTTTTTTTGGATTTATCAAAAGCATTTGATACAATAAATCATGAAATTCTTTTGGAGAAATTAGAAGCGTATGGGGTTAGAGGAAGTGCTTTGGATTTATTTTGCTCGTATCTGACTGAAAGACCACAAAAAGTTACAATAAATTTGAACAACAATAAAATAACGTCAGAATCAAACGTCATAATGACAGGAATTCCGCAGGGAAGTATTCTTGGTCCTCTGCTCTTTGTTATTTATCTTAATGATCTAAACCATGTCATCAAAAATCCAAACCTTCTGGCCAATTATGCAGATGATGCCAACGTAGTGATGCCAGTTTATCGGGAGAGGAACATTTTGTTAAATTTTTTTGATGCAAAAAGGGGTGTCGCCGGTGCCCGGGGGGGGGGGGTTGTGAGGGTTTTTTTTGGTTGTTTTGGGTTGGGTTGGATTGGTTTGAGTGTTTTGGGTTGGGTTGGTTTTAAAAAATTAAAAAAAATAAAATTCGGCGGTTGCGGATTTGGGGTCCTAGGGACCCTAGTAGGTGCCTCCATAAAGAATTTTTCAAAAAAAATAAAAATTGGCAGAAAACCGGATACTAAATAATGACCAATTTTAGTAAATGTTTTCATATTAAAAATTGTTTTTTTTATTGTTACAGACCTTTTAAAGAATGTCATGAATCTATGGACCTTCTAAACCAGTTGTTGCAAATTATTGGGAAATCGCCTATCAAAAAAAGAAGAGTGTCCAAAGAAAAGGCTGAAAAAGTGAAAGCAGTGATCGAAAAAAGATTAGATCAGGAACAATACTCAGAAAAGACCAAAGAAAAAAACATGGACGAGTGCGAAATAATACAACAATTAAAAGAAAAATTTCAGCTAGTTCAAAAAAGAAGCAAAAGAATGTTAATTCTATCTTGTCTTCCTATGAGTTGGAGTCGGGCAAAAATTCAGCAAGAATTTGGAGTTTCCCAATACATGACCAGTATGGTAAAAAAAAATGGTCAAAGAAAAAGGAATTTTATCCACACCTAATCCAAAGCCTGGGAAAACTCTTGACCAAAACGTTGTAGAAATGGTAACATCATTTTACCTTAGAGATGATGTGAGTAGACCCATGCCTGGAAAAAAAGATTTTGTTGTTGTAAGAAAAGAAGGAACTAAAGAGTATCATCAGAAAAGGTTAGTTTTGGCTAATATCAAAGAAATATATTTGCATTTTAAGAAAGAGCATCCAGACCTAAAAATTGGTTTGTCTAAATTTAGTGAATTGAGACCAAAAAGTTGCATTTTAGCAGGAAAGAGCGGTACACATACAGTGTGTGTGTGCACAATACATCAAAATATGAAGTTAATGATAGAGTGTTCTAAAATAAACAAGTTTATCTTAAATGATAAGGGTAATCCTGCTTTACCAGACTACCATGCTTGCCTCTCAAAAATGATGTGTAACCCACCAGGATTTCACTGCTTTTTGGACAAATGTGAGATATGCCCAGGAACTGAGAATTTAAAAAACTTTTTGAATGAAAAGTTTGAAGAAGTAATGATTGACAATGTGACTTTTAAGAAGTGGATATCTGTAGATAGATGCAATATGGAGACATTAATTAAACCAACAGAGAACTTCATTGAAGAATTTTCAAATGACATGATTAAATTAAAATCTCATTCTTTTTACACTCACATGCAAAAAGAATACTACAATGAGGTAAAAGACAATTTAAAAAAGGGGGAAGCACTAATCGCATGCGACTTTGCTGAAAATTATTCATTTATTTTGCAGGATGAAGTGCAGTCCTATCACTGGAGAAATAGCCAGGCAACCCTACATCCTTTTGTAATATATTACATAACTCATGAGGGAAAACTGGGTCATTTAAATTATATATTTATTTCAGACTGTTTGGTACACAACACTGTGGCATTTCATCTTTTTTTAAGCCACCTTATGCCTGAACTAAAGAGGCAAATTGATAATTTAGACAAAATTATCTATTTTTCAGACGGCTGTGCCGCACAGTATAAAAATAAAAAAAAATTTGATAACATTGCGTACCATCTCGAGGAATTTAAAATTAAAGCAGAATGGAATTTTTTGCCACCTCCCACGGGAAGAGTGCATGCGATGGACTAGGAAGCACCGTAAAAAGGTTGGCTGCTAAAGCAAGTCTGCAGAGACCATATAATGAACAGATTATGACCCCCAAAGATCTTTTTAAATTTGCAACAGAAAACATTCCTGGTATAAAATTTAAATATTGTTCATTAAATGACTACCAGCAATTAAAAGTATTAAAAATTTTTGGAAAAAAGATACCTGGAAGCACAATTGATACCTGGGACTCAAAAATTGCACTCAATTATCCCCCTCAGTAATGAAAAAATTATTACAAAACCATTTTCACTAAGTAAAGAGGAAAATATTCAATGTCTTTTTGCAACCTGTGGTTTGTCAAACACAGAAATTGAAAACATCGACTCTGGTTTTGTAACCATAAACTATGACTGTCTTTGGTGGATGGGATGTATCATTGGCAAAAATATAGAAAGCGGGGAATTAAAAGTTTTTTACATCCTCATGGTCCCTCTCTGTCTTTTTACTTTCCAAAGCCAAAAGCTGATATATTGGTCATAGATCAAAATTCTCTTTTAAGACGGATCAACCCAAATACTGCCACTGGTAGGACATATACGCTAACTGCAGAAGAAATGACAGATTCCTCAAATATTTTACAAAAAAAATTAGCAACCTAAATATTTTTTATTGTAAATTTTCTATTATTCTTACTTTTCATTTTTTTGTTATACCCATATTAGGTAAATTAGCCCTGTATTAAATATCTTATTATTTTTTTAAAGTATGACTCCATTATTTTCCAAATTTTCCAAAAATGTTAAAAAAACATTGAAAAAAAAAAAGAAATATTTTTTTGAAAAAAATTAAAAAATGCGTTTTTGAGATTTTTCAAATTTTTTTTTTTTTAATTAAGAAAAAAAAAATTAAACAAACTATATTGTGTCACACATCTTTAAAAAGGTCTTTAAAAACCCTTCAAAATGATCTATCACTCGCTTCTATAGGATTAATAGTTTTTGAGATATTACTATTTTTGTAAGTGTCTGTCAAGGACATATTGGTCAATTTCTTGATTTTCAAAAATCAATAAAACAAAAACTGCTTATCCAAAAAATTTGATTTTTTGGATTTTTGAGTTTTTTGATAAGACGAATAAATGTACCAAAAATCATCAAAATCGGAGATGGTCAAAACTATTGCCTGGTTGACTTGATATGGTTTGACCCAGAGGAACACCCAATTTATATGCTATGAAACACAAGAATCCTTTTTGTACTCTCTGTAACCAGTTTTTGTGTATCTCATAATATGAAGACCATATAATACAGCCATACTCCAGGACAGACCTAGGTTAGGTTAGGTTTGTTATGAGTGGTGCAATTTACAGCTCCCTTCACTGAGACCTGAGAGATCTATTGTGGCTCATTTTCCCCCTACCCCACTCACCAGACTGGTCTGATGAGCACCCCCTAGGAAGGCAGTTTTCTTTTCCTAGAGGGTAGAGATGGGTAAATCAATAATTTTGTACTGAACAAATTGATCAGTGATTCTTTTCTAGAATGATTGAATCTTTTGAATCGATCATTTGAAATTAAATTAAAGAAAATGGTGACCAAAAAAAAAAAAGGTCTATGCAGGATGCAGCTAAATACGACATACTCTGCTGACCAAAAAGTCTATATTTTCATACAGATTACCCCGCACACAGGAATTCGAATCAAAGGAACGAATGAACGAAACGATCGAGCTATTTCCAACTGATTCAGTGAATTGCCACAGTGGGTCAGTCAGTCGTTGATCCGTTCCGATTTGATTCACTCGTTTGATTCATTCTGTCTTCATCTGTCATTTGACTGATTGAATCATATCGAGCAAACATGATTCGATCACTCGATACTCGCAAGTGATTCGATCATAGTGAACGAATCGTTCACGAATCACACATCTCTACGAGAGGGATTTAGACCTAAACCCCTTTGTCGGGGCTAGGGATCTTTAACTTGCTCAACTATCAATATATGGATCACTGCGCTATATACTGCATTTTACATTAATCTTACAAAATTCTGCAATTTTATAAGAAAAAGTCCAAGTAGACTACCTGCAAGACCCAGAGCTTGAACCCAGCACCTCTGCTTGAAAATTGCGGCGTTAACCCTGACACCAAGCAGGCAGCTTAGGACAGACCTAACTATTGCTACATAAGCATTTCTTAAAGCAAAAATATTGTTAAAATCTTTTAGAGACCGAAAAATGAATCCCAGCAGCTTGTTTGCAGTAATGTCTATGTGATCAACAAAAGTCAAGTTACTATCAAAATGAACTCCCAAATCTTGCATTAGGTTTGGTTTTTCTAATTCTATACTTAATCTAAAAAACTTTTAATCAAATTTTTATATATATATATTGATGTGTTATATTGATTGATAGATAGATAAATAAATAAATAGGTGATAAATTATGTGATAAAAAGTGATACTTATATTGTATAAAATTGTAAAAGCATTATTCTTGTATAATTGCTGTTTTCGAAAATTTATTTATTTAAGTTATACTGGACTATTATATATTCTTTTAACTGTAATTGCTATATGCGTTAATAAAGATTTGATTTGATTTATCAATTTTTGTATGGTGAAAGTTTAAAGCATTAAGTATCCCAGAACCATAATTTTAAGTTTTTTACATAATTTTATTTATCCTAAAAATGTTTAATTCACGGTAAAAATTATCTATCTATTTTAAAAAACTAAATAAAAACAAGATATGTATATTATTTTTAAAAAACCACGCGAATGGTCTGTGGGGGATACCAGAAGCCTCCTCTGTGCAAAATTTTGTTAGTTTTTTATGTGCGGTTTATCTGTTTAGGTAAATGAACTGTTTTTAGGATTCAAATTCACTCTTAAACACTTAGTTGTAAGCTATTTATGTTTTCTTTTGTAAATTTGTTGTGATTGGTTTTTATCCAAATAAATAAACACTACTACTACTATACTACTTCTTTAGAAAAAAGATAAAAATATAACATTTTTCTACACTCTGTGAATTTTTATTCACAGACGATAAGTTCATGGCCATTACAATTTGATAGGTTTCTGTTGACATTTCTTTGCAAATTTAAAATAAGCAACTTCTTATTCTTACCTAATTTTCAGGCAAACAATACTTATACTTATTTTTTTTTGGGTTTGAAACCCTAAATGTTGTGTGAATTGCAAGTGAACTTTCAAAAATACCAAGTTTTTGAAATAAAGAAATACTACCTTGAAGAGCTGATTAAAACCACTAAATTTTTTCTTTTCCTCCTTTTTGCTTCATACTTATACAATCTTAAGTTTAAGGTGGGATTATCCAACACATTATTATGCTTAACCATAATAATGAGTTGGCTCAAGCTTCCATTATTGTTAAACATAAAACTACCCTTAATTAAGTTTTAAAATTTTCCTGACACTGCAGCTATTTTGCTTATTGTGTTCGTTGTTGAATACTTTTTCTACTTAAATAGAGGTTTGACGCCCTTCCCCAGGTGCAGCAGGCTCTTTATTAGTGTTATCATGTAAACACCCTTCTGAAAAGTTTTCTTCTCTGAAAGATGTTAAGTTATCCAGTAGAAAAGTCCTGGGCACTTGAAGAATAAGATCGAGAATAAGATGTGAGATGGTAATTTGTTGTCCTCATCACACAGTATACAGATGGGTTTCTCTTGGTACTACATAACTACCCTTAAATATTACCGAGAATATTACCTACCACCTACATTGTAATTAATGGCTTCGCTGAGTGCAATCAGCATGTACTTAAAATACCTAGTCACTGCTTAATGCTTGGTTTACCCATCAAATAAGCACAAATTTAAGTGTAATTCTATAGGTCTATGGGCTATCCTTTTTTTTCTTCAGAAAAGAAAGACACCATCATATAGAATTGCCCTTAAATTTGTGCTTGATGATTAAAGATTTATTATCAGTAGTGGCATACACCCATGGACAGTACAACCCTGAATAATAATAATGCCATATACTCAGGCATTGTGGACTTTATTGAATTGTTTTCTATAGTGCTTACCTTTTTATCAGTAACTCCAACTAACCGAGCAATCTTTGCCCTAGCCCCTTGGAAAAATCCCTGCATACGACTCAGATAACAATTTCCTGGACGCACTGGAAAATTTTCCAAAAACATGATTTTTTTTCAGCACAGTTTTTGGCTGCTCTCACTGATTTAGGCAAACGTTTTCATAATAAACAAAACTTCCAGATCGCTGGATGGTACCGGTAACTTTTTTTAACAATTTTTAGCCCGTTCCGTATTTGCAAATTAAAAAATTACATATGGATCATAAGAATGCGGAATTTTTAAACATCCTCTCTGACTGATCAGACTGACTGACATTTTTTGACAGATTCCATCACACGATCCACTTTGGAAATAAGGGTACGTTCCAGAACCGACTACAGAAATCCTCAGTAATAAATTTATCCTTGTTGCTTGCTAAAAATAAAATAGAGAGCATAAAATATTGATTTAGTTTTCGAACGCTGAGTAATGTAAAGTAAATGAAAGGAAACAATGCTGAGTTGCCACACTTGGCATTTTTTCTCAAACACAGATTACCAACCACATAACTGTGTTCTCAAACCACCGCCCATTTGGAGTATACAAACTTAAAAATGTGATACAGAATGACATGTGACTGACAATTTCTCAAGAAATTTTCTCTGATCTGCAGGTTTTTAAACCACAACGAAATAAAACCATAAAAAGTAAAACAATTCAATGACCCCTACGAAGGAAACCTTTCAACTCTTTGAAAAAAAAAACATGAAAAAAAAAACAATAAACCATTAGACAAAAATAGAAAATAAAATCCATAAAGATCTGTCAGTCCTCTGAAATACGTCAAAGTCACATGGATAACATAACCGACGTAACCTTTCTTGTACCACTTTTTTCGAGTGTACAAGCGTTGTATTAACAGCTTAGCATTTTTTTTATATTAATAGTATTTAATCTTTGCTTAGCGACCAAGGTTGTACAGGTATCACATGCCTACAAATTTTAATGTACATCACGGTCTCTCCAAAAGGGACCGTGTGTATACACAAATTTTGTGTACATTTTTCTCAAAATATTGTCACACCTTGTTTTTAAAAGCTGAATTTTAATAGCACTTAACACGAAATTCTGTGACTTGGTCGAACAAGGGCCCATCTGCAAAAAATCGTTTTAAAGACCTATGACGAACACTATAACTTACAGTACATTTCGGGAACGACCTGTTTGGTCGCCGTACGTTCCGGGCACGTTTCCAAAAAAAAAAAACAAAAAATAAACAATTAAAAGAATCGGTCCAAAACGGAATAACAGTCTACAACAGATGACTAGGAGAAGACGAGATACCTACCAATTGTCGTGTGTTACGAACGAAACGAATAACCAATAAACTCAAAGACGAAAAAAACAAGGGAATTTTTGGCTGGTAAGGCGTATTATAGGTTGGATGAGTACATGCAATAAGCAGTTGTCTTTTTTTACTTTTTTTACTTTTTTACTCTTTTACTTTTTAATTCTTTAATTTTGCTTATTTTCTTTTAGTTTTTTATTACTGTTATATTTATGTAGTTTGTGTATAATATATTTTTATCTCTGTGACATTTTAAAAATTATCTTTACAAATTGTTTCGTTTTATTATATTTGTAATTTGATTATTGTAACATTGTATTTTAGGTAGTAGTAGGTAGTAGTAATAGTAGTAGGTACCAAATAATATTTATAAAATTTTTGTAGTCTAAGATATTTGACAATTATTTTAGATAAGCAGGGCTTTGTCAATGTTCACTCGTTGTATCTATGACAATAAAGCTACTTTTGAATCTGAATTTGAAAATTTATTGTTTAGAGGGATTATGCCATGACGTCATCTTGCTCTGAAACCAGAATTCAAAATTTCAAGGCCGATAAGAGGCGGTCCATAAATTAGGTACGCAAAAAATAAGTTGGTAGACTTTTTCTATCATATTCTTCAAAAATATATCTTGCATGACCTTTTGTAAAAAAATGGCGCGCGAGATTTAGTCCAAAACAGACGTTCCCTCAACGTTCTATTTGAAATGTTCCGTGGACCGCTGGCGTACATTTTAAAACTCAGATTTTTCCGCCAAATTGTGTACCAATATGGGACCTTCCACTCAAAACGTTCCTGGGAACGTTCTCAGCACGTAATTCACGTTCATGTGGTTTCTTAACTAGCTAGCTATCAATTTTTGTTATTATATGTTGTTAAAAGTTTTGTTGATGGGTGAGCAATTAAATTCTTTCTATATAGACTTTCTTGTATATTTGTTGCATGCATATATGTATATATATCTTATTTGCTGGGGCATGCGCATTGTTGATTTCACAGAAAATTTAAAAGAGGTTACGCGCCTAGCTGTAAGAACGTGAAGGGTTTTTTGGTAAAAATGTTTATCAGTTACGTATACGTTATTTTTTAAAGGTGTCGGTTTGCTAATTTTTCATTATTATTCTTCCAATCTTTTGCCTCTTGTTGTGCTACTTGGAAATTTTAAAGAAATATTTGGGTTACCACTTTACCATAGACACCCTCTATATATCTACGGTTTTACATATAATTGTGAGAAGGAAGTGGTTGCGTGCACTTGTATAAAATAGATCTATCTTTGTATTAGTGCAATAAACTTATTGCACTAATACAAAGATAAATCTATTTACATATAAGGCCAGCAATGTCCAAAAATGAAGTGCTTTTTACTCATTTTTGCAATAAGTAAAGAAAAAAAAAGGGTAAAACAGATTTTTTTATTGAAAAAAAAACACTGAATTATATTATATTAATTATAGCTTCTGCTTCTCTGCTCCAATGTTGCTAGCCTTATGTAAAGCTATAGTTACCCAAACATAAGTGAAGTAAATTAGCATCTATAATGAAAGCGCACATAATCCTAATATATATATTTTTTTAACTACTTACATACCTAACCCAAACCAACCCCTATTTTTTTTTCTTTGGAAATCAGAAAAGCCCAAAACTTTTGAAGATTGGACGAAATATTTATAGAGATGGGCTTACGAGGTTTATGGGTGCGTCCAATATTGTGGTTCGTCGGTAACAAATAAGAATCACCATAAGCTGGTTGGTGCAAATGGTCGTTAGGGCTTTTATAATTTAAGAAGGTAGTGTTCTCGCTCAAAGATTACCACTGCACCAGCTCGAAATGGCTTGAAAGCATCTTTGAGCTACTATCCAACCAAACTTTGCCTGTAATTTCCAAACCAAGTCGTTTTTTTCACTTTTTCAATGGTACAATGATGGTTGTCAAACGTGGTGGAGGATTTTTTTTAGCCTTTTTGAGTTTTTACAGTTTAGAGGGCCAGTTTATGATTTTTTAACATAAATTTTAGCTTTTAGATATAAAGCCTTATCATTATATATAATTTGGCGGATGTAAAAGGTTTTTTTTCACATTTCTAGGCATTTTTGCGGCGCCTGCAAATTTTGTTATAAAATGGCCGTCGCGTCATTGAAAGCGAATTTAGTTTTCTGACTTTTATGAGACATATAAAAGGAAGCTACTATTCAAAACAAAATTTAAAAAAACAATTAATTTATATTTTACAGTAGTTTTATCGAAAGTGCAAACCGTTCATTATCCCTAAATTTTGGTGCAAAAATGTCTGAAGAAGCTACCAAGGTAGCTGAGACCAACAGTAGTGAAAAACAAACCAATGAAACGAAGTCTGCAACACCATATGAAAAAATTAAGCAACAAAATGAAGCTACAGAGCCAAAAAAATCAACTGATGAAACTTTCAAACTGGAAAACACTGGAGAAAACAAAGATAATAAGTTTGAGAAGGAAGAAGAGGATGATGTACCAGGAGACTTTTTTGATGATTTTCTCAAAGATGACTTCATGGCTGGCTTAGATATTGTGGATGAAGAATCTGAAGATGCAGCAACAAATAAATCCCAGGGAAAGGATGTTAAAATTAATCACAGATTTTCCTCAGAAGTTAGAAAACCTAAAAAAATTGACCATGTAAAGAAATTCCGTGAATCCCCCCCTGATAAACACCGTACTTGGAGTAAATATAAGCCTCGCAGTGAGGAAATTAAAGATGAACTTAGGGAATTAGATGCGCAACTGGAAAAAATTCGCCAGAAAAAGCCAACAACAACTGTCAAATCACGTCTTGGTGGTATTGAACCCGATACTTTTGACATAACACATCGTCGTGACCCTGAGAAAGTTAGGCGAGATATTCAAATAGACAAACAAAGATGTGAGAGAAAATTAATTACAGACATTGTTGAAACTGGATTAGTTCCTCCTGGGATGGAGCTTGAGGTTGAATTTAATGATGTGCGCAGACAGGTGCGCATTGATAAAAGTAACCCACCAGGTGAGATCTAAATTGTCCGTGTCCTAAAAATGTCTAAAACTCCTTAAAATTGTTTTCTATGTAAAGGATGTTTTAGGTGTTTGGTATTCCTTTAATTTAAAATAAATTAATTATTTATCCCTTAACCTTTTCTTAACTAAAATGTCTTTATTAACTGTTAAAAATAGGCGACTTGCGTGAAATCTTACGTTCCCGTCGAAGTCGAAGCCATGAAAAGAAGAAGGAAAAAAGAAGTCACACCCCTGAAGTTTCTAAGGAGAAACAAAGGCGCAGTGTTACTCCAAAAGAGCCAAAAATAACTTGTTCTCCAGAAAAACAAAAGGAAAGAAAAAAGCCAAGTCCTACCCAAGAAAACGAAAAAGAAAAAAATACCAATACCTCAGAAATGACAGACAAAAGAAAGAACTCTAAAGAGGAAGAATATAAAGATAAAAAAACTGATAAGAGCCCAAAAACATCTCCAAAATCCCCAAGAAGATCAGTTGCATCATCATCCAGAAAATTAGTCAAATCACCACCGCATAAACTTTCAAATTCACCTAGAAAATCACCACCTAAACGTCGTAGAACAAAAAGTCCATTAGTTAGCGAAGTAGAATTCATAAAATCTTCAGTGGATGACATTATTGATGCTCATTTGGAGTCAAGACGAGCAAGAAGGCAAACAGGAAAGTCTAAAGAAAAGGATATACGTAGAAGAAGCCCCTTACGAAGAAGCCCCTTAAGAAGAAGCCCTTTAAGAAGGAGTCCCCTTATCAAAAGGAGCCCTATATACAGGCGACTAAGCTCCCCTAGTCCAAGAAGGAGTCCCAGGAGAAGTCCTAGGAGACGAAGGACGCCTAGAAGGTAAAGTTTTTTATGTAAAGCTTAAAATCTATTGACTGACTTAATTACACCAAATTATTTTGTAAATATATTTTTTTTTCCAGATCCCGATCAAGATCCCGCTCCCCAAGCTACCGCCGCCATAGGAGTCGCAGTCCTCGCAGGTCCTCAAGACGTTCTCGTTCTAGATCTCCTGGCCGTCCCATTAAACGCGAGGAAAAGAAAAGTTTCCTGGAGGAGTTAGCTGAAAAACTTAACAAACCAACTCCAATTGTTGTTCAGCAACCTCAGCAGCAACCATATATGGGGCCACCTAGTGTTCCTATAAATCCGTATGATAGTCAAATGGGCCTTCCTTGCATTCCTATGAGCCCTCATGATGGCGCCATGCCACATGGCATTATGCCTATGATACAACCAATGTCTAGAGGTATAATCAATACAGGTCCAGGCCTTTTGGGTCCAGTTCCAGCACCAGCTGTTCAAGCACCACAGAGGCCATTCTTTCCACAGGGAGGGCCTCAAGTCATACCACAGCCTCAGCCTCAACCAAGTTATGACCCATATGACCAGAGCTTTTTTATTGGTAATGATCCTTTGCCATCAAAGAGTTTCAATCCTGTGCCACAACAGCAGTCTTTGGTGTCTCCAGTTGGGAAGAGTCAACAAATATCTTCAAATGTTGAGAAAAAACCTGCGGATCTTAGCAAAGTAATATTCCATTTTAATTTATTATATGGGGTGTCATAGACAAAGAAGTAATGCAGATCTGCGAACATTAGCAGATTTGTGAACATTAAAAAACTCTATGTCCATGTTCAGGAATCTGAGGGAAATTGTCCAGGGAAATCAAAATTAGCTGGGGAAAATTGTTACAAGCAAATTTGGATATACTTACTATTCAGTTGCCAAGACCAACTGCTTTGACTGCTGTCATTGAGTGAAATGTCAAATAAAAAGTAGCTTGATTAAAAGAAAGAAAATTCAGAAAAACTTACATACATACACACACACAAATTATTACATTTATAATATTAGTAGGATTGGTTGGGGAAATATTTAAAAAATTCTGTTAACCTACAGAAAGTCCAACAGCCAATTATATTTTAGTTTAAGCTTAATTAAATTGACGCCCATATACAAACATCCTACTTCCCTCTACCCGCACCACAGTTTCCTTAAGCTACATATTCAAGAAAAAAAATTAAGCTTTTAACTATATATTTTTGAGATAGAGGTACTCCTAGCTGTAATTAAATAGAAAAGTTAAAATCTTTTTTTACAAAATAGAAAATTTTAAATCCTTATAAAATTTGCTTTTTAAAGATATCATAGAGTTCAAATATTTAGTTTTTGAGATACCTGAAATCAAAGTCTTAAAAATTTCAATTTTTAAAAGTGATTATCTCACAAACTAAATATGGTATGTTGGAAGTCATTTGAAAGGATTTTTTAAGGAGAATTCAGGAATTGACATCATTTATTAAAAAGTGTTAATACCAATGCTTAATTTCAAAAATGTTTCTATTTGTAGATTCTCTCAAAAAAACTCCTTAAAATGACACTGAACAGCATAGGGTTATTTAGTTTGTGAGATAGGCACTTTCAAAAATTGAAATCTTTAGACTTTAATTGCAGATATCTAGTTCCCCACAATATTTGGTACCAAAAACAAGAGATCGCACAAAAAAAATAGGATTGCCCCCAAAAATGTCCCCCCAAAAAATAGCTACATCAAAGATTTTTATTTTTATATGTAATTAAATCTAAGGGTCCGTATGTCTATCTCAAAAATATATACTTTAAAGTTAATATATTTTTTTCTTGAATTTGCTGTGAACATTTTATTAGAACTGGATGAAAACTGAGACCCTAGGGGGTGGTTTTATACAGACAAAAAATGTTTCTCAATATCTAAAGAACATTTTTAAATTAATTTTTTTTGTCTGTTATTTTTTTTATAGTTATTAAATATTTGTGTGATTTACACTGCAATATACTGGTAAAAAATTGACAATACTTTGTAATTTTTAGCTGTTTGAAGATGAGAAGATTAGACTGAGTGATTTTTTGGCAATCACAGCTAAACCCCAAGGTGATATTTTTTATATTATTTTTTGAAATTTCACTGCACCTAAACTCATGATATTTGGAGGTTAACAACTTTTTAAATTTTTTTATTTGGACAGCCTCCAACTACAAAAAGACATCAACTATTATGGGTTTTTTGTTTTTGTTTGTTTAATTAATTTAAATCTGTGATTAACTTAATTTTTATTATTTATTTTGTTTATTTTTCTTATACTTAGTATTTTTATCTGATCTTTGCACTTTTACTTACTTAAACTAGACCTTTATAATTTAAAATGTTCCATCTGTGATAATTTATGTAATAATGTTAAATTCGACACTTAAAAGTAACCTGCAATAAAGGAAAAATGTCTCATTATTTTTTATATACACCACTAAAATTATTTGATTTCCTTATTTTACCAAATTTATTTAGTACTAAACTGCCAATTTTATGTTATAAAGGGAGTTCCTCGTCATCAGCCAAACTGCAGGAAAAAGTTAAGGGTAAGTTAATAATAAATGGGTCCTTTATTGGCTGTGTGCACAATTTATGTAAAATAGGGTTGTGAAGGAAGCTTGTATTTTTGTGCAAAAAGATTTTATCTTTTAATAATGACGAAGCGTTGGCCCATCCTCAGGTGCTAGTGCAAATAAATGGAGAAGAAATTGTTTTTTTTTTCAAGTTTTTAAAAAAATAATCAATTTCGTCTCATTTGCAGTTTAGCAGCCTGCACTTGCTAATTATTAAAAAATAAAATATTTTTGCACAAAAATACTAGCTTTCTTTACAACCCTAATTTATGAGGTAATATCGCAATTATATTGTCCATCCATGTCATTGTTTTAATACCTACCTTTTGATGCTTATATAAGGTATTTTAATTTGACTATAAATAATTTTATTTTTCCACAGATTTTAAGATTCCATTTATTTATTTTATTTTTTTATTTAACTAAAAGTGTTACTTAATATCCAAAGCCTATGAGTTAGTTTGAATGCTATAGCATTTTTTATTGTGATAGTTTAGATTTTGTAGCGTGTTTTTTTATTTTTATTAAAACTGTTTTTTATATTTTTTGTATTACTTATCTGAAAATAAATAAATGATAAAACAGAATATTAATTTTCCTACACAAAAAAAACCAAAAGAAAAATTAATTAAAATTCCTATTTTTTAAAAAATTACACATGACTTACTAATTATTTAAAAAATATTGACCATGTGCCTTCCTATGGATTATAGTGATTTCGCAATGTCAAGAAGCCATAAAAATACTGAACACCAACCGTCGTTTTGCCGGACCTCTGGTGGTGGAACGCACCAGCGACATGCCGCAACCCTCCAAACAGAAGTTTCTCTCCCCTCTCCTCAGAAACCCAATCATTCAGCTACCTTTCACCACGCCAGGGGCCAAGAAACCAGTGACTACAAGTGATTATGCTAAGTTTTGTCAAGGTTTAGTGTATAAAGTTGGTATATCTAAGAACCTACCTATTGTTCAGAAAATTGTGGAGGAACCCAAAAAGAAGCCTAGAGAAGTGTCCCCAGATGTAGTATTCATACCGAAAAATCCAAAAATCCCTGTTAGTCAATTCTCTCAGGTGCCCTCAAGGGTTCAAACTCATAATATGTTCATCCAAACTGATCCCCAGCTTAGTGCTTGCAAGGAATGCGAAAGGCGCAAAGAGATTGGTACCGAAAACACTGGTACCCAAGTAGGGGATCCAAAAATTACTTTCTCTGTATGCACGCAAGTGTATGAAAGTGATTTTTACTCTACCATCCCAAAAAGCCAATCTTTGGCCCAGTTAACTCCTGCTCAATTGATGGGAAAACAATTAAGAAATCTCGACGGGCGGGAAGATCTAAAATTAAAAGGTTCGGACCCTTATGCCAACAGGGGACTAGAAGATTATCCCCCAAGAGGAGGTTTATATGACGAATTCCCCCCCTCTAGAGCTAATTTCCCCCAACAACAAAGGGGTAATTTTAAACCCAATGAAGATATTTTTCCTTCTAATAATTCAACCCGATATAATCGGTCTCCTAGTCCCAATTCCCATTATGGAAACTCTGGGGCATCTAGAAGTCTCAGTGACACTCTTAGGGCTTCTTTGACTTCACGGTATCCTCCTCGTGGAAATAAATATTAAAATATTTTTATTATTTGCCATAAAAAATACGATTTAAAAAAAATAATTAGCCAAAAAATGTTAGCTCTAGTAAAATAAGAGAATTTAGATTATCTCTATAGACTACTAAGTTTTTTTGTAGTAGGTTAAGATTTTTCTGATTCTGAAATATTCATTGTAGGTATTGAGGTAATTTTTGTTGTTGGTCAAGTGAAATATAAGTAAAAGTTTACTTAACTGTGTGTTTTATTAAAAAATGATCCACATTTAAATTTTAACTTTAAGAATTCTGTTATAGATTTAAAAAATATAGAAAATCATATTTTTTTATATTTAAATACAAGACATTTTTTTTTATTCAGTTATTTTAAAAATTCAAATTAAAAAAAAAATGTCTTTTTTAGGATAAAGTTGTAATAATGGTATATCATTGGGTCCTTCAAAAATAAAAAATTAAAGGAACTATTTAAACCCTTGTTTTATTTTAGATTATTAGACGTTAAAAAGAAATAAATTATTTTACAACGATTTTTTTGGCAAATAGAAAGAAAACTATAAGGTCCTGTCAGAGAACATGCCTTGAGACTGTCCTGTATTCTGTGCCTGCTGGCGCCCTCTAAAGGATATGTTTTAAAATAAATTTAATACGCAGACGCTGCAATCTCGATTTCCATATTAATTCTTTTCATCACTGGGTGAGTTCAGATTGCCAACCTGACATTGCGCAAAATCAGAAGGCAGTGATATTTTTTGCTTTATGCGCTGATTTTAAACTGCCGAGATAGCTTTTTGAGGCGAAATGAATGGAAATTCTAGAATTCGTTTTACCTTGGTTTAGATGCGCAAAGGAAAAAACTGATGGATTTTTATTTTCTGCGACGTTTATTATATGACTTGGAGTATGTTTTTGGCTAAAACGAATACGGGTTTCTAATTACAGATTCGTTTTCTGCATGGGTTAGTTCCTATGAGTTAATCTGTCGCTGGACAGAAAAAAAATGCTGGTATTTTTTTATCAAGGGAAGATACTTAGAGTCAGTTGAGTGAGTTTTGTAGGGAAAACGAATATAAGTTTCGAATATCACGAAGGAAAGTTGTGTTCCGTTGCCTACTGTCTGCTTTTGCATAAGTGCATCGTCGTTTTCTTGCTGTCATTTTTCGTTGCCATGTTGCTCGGCTTTTAGGGTGGTGTGTCAAGTAAAATTTTCCATTTTCCGCACGCGAAATAATCGGACGACTGACGTGGAAAACCAGATGAAAAGTGACAAGTTGCCGCTTATTTGACGGTAGCGCGATGGTGCGAGGTCATCCATGATTTTATACTTTTTCTATAAATTACACGTGGATTAAAAATCGAGCTTTTCCCCTAAATTTGTGGTTTGTTTTGGGTGAAATAAAAATGTTAAGCAAGATCACGCGTGTTTTGAATGTGTTTTAGTAACGTTTAGTGGAAATTTGGATGAAAAACTAGTGCGTGGCGTCGCGATTTGTTATTGTTTTGGCTGGTGTTTTTGACCCTTGGGTTCGTCGTTTGCTAGACAGATCGCACGCGGGAATAACAAGTGAAACATTTTGTATTGTTTTTCACCAAAAAAACTGGTGCAAATCCTCTAGTAGTGCATATTCGCAAAACCTGCTGAAGACTGAATGGGAATTCTTGATGAAGTTAAAATGACAAAATGCCAGGGAGTGCATTGACTTATTTGCTGGACACCATAAGATATCATCTTGAAGGTACATATCTCAGACTAATAATACTTTAGTCTGAGGTACATATTTTTTTATATATGGGTGTCTTAATTGGTCAATTAAATCTAGGGTTATGTTATATGCCTCGGTTGTGATTACAACTAGACTAATTTTTAAAAAAAGACCGGACTAAAGTTACGATAGTCACGTGATAGCGCCTATCTTTTAAGTATCATTTATACAAGGCATAGTCATAGTTTTAGTTCTAATTTTAGTCATAACGCTATCTCTGTCACTGTCTCGTTAAAAAAAAAAATAGTGACAGAGATAGCGTTATGACTAAAATTAGAACTAAAACTATGACTATGCCTTGTATGAACGATTCTTAAAACATAGGCTGTCATGATTTTAGCAAAATGATAACATTATGACGGAGGCATTTCTTTTTTAAAATTTTCACACAAAATCCACCAAACCCAAAAATGCCAAAAATTTGGTAACAACAAAAATAGTTTATTTATTTAGCAATAGTGCAGAAGCGGGTATAGAAGCATATTAATAATAATAATACAAAGTACTGCAGATAAAATGCTTTATACAGATTTTTCCTACTTCTACTGCTAACAATTTTGACACACTATGGTATCTGAAATACCTTGTGAAATACTGTTTGTGTGTCAATAGGGACTTATCGGTACATAATAGGCGATTTTGGCAAGCTTTCCTTGGTATACTATTTGGTTAACCAATTGGTACCTGCAACATCATAGTAGTGACAAACATACCAGTTTCTTCCGAATTCCTTTGGTACTCCAAGAGAAATGAGCCTTAACCAAACTTTTTTGTTTGTTTTTTGTGGTCGCTATCACACAATCTTTAAATCTATTCTATTCAAGAATATTTGTCAGTTTGACAAGATCACCTGTTGATTCCTCCAACAAATGTAAACATCAGACAGAAATATTCACCTTTTAGTATGTATATACTTGTGCCGAAAAAAAGGGCCTTTTTTCACTTATTCAATTATGGATTATCTGCACCCTGAAACTAAGTTAAGATAGCTCTATACCAAACCACAAAACTGCTACATTCCACGGTATGCAATTTGTCATTCCAAAAAGGATACCAGAGTCCGAGCCAGAGTCACAGTGACGTCAGTTGGTAAGCATTTGACAGACCAACCAAGGTACCAAAGCTTGCCTAAATCGCCTAATGTCAGCACTATTTTTCACAGTCCTGCTCAAAGTTTAAAAGGTTTCTGCTGCTATTGTGCCACCCATAAAGTTGACATAATTAAGGTCAGCACAAACTTGAAAGTCAACATTATTTTGATAGCATCATGCAGAAGAAAGCTCTACCTGAACGTAGGTCTGGGATAGCCCTGTCAACCAAAAAGAGTGCTGTCTCATAACAGATGGCTTAAGTGTCTAAAATATGTAGTAGGCATGTGGAACTGTCAAAAATAATGCCGACTTTATTAAAGTTACCTTCTAATGTACCAATAGGGACTTATCAGTACATAAAGTCGGCATTGCCTGACTTGGCACTATTTTTGACAGTTCTGCATGAAGGTTGAAAGGTTTCTGACATTTTTGTCCTATAAACATGTCATCTAAACATGCTCATATTGTGCCATCCATAAAGTTGACAAATTAAAGTTAATGGGGTCCTTTTTTTCATTTTCTTTTTTTTCATTATGTTAAGGCAACATTCTCTGGTTGGATAGCCTAAATGTAGGATTTGGATAGACCCACCAATCAAGAAAACCGCCGCGCCGTCCCCTAACAGATGTGTAAATGCCTAAAAATATGTAGTAAGCGTGTTTACCTTTGTGTTTAAAAAGAGTGCTGACTTTATTCAAGTCAGCCTATAATTAATGTAATTTAAAAAATATTTTTACTTCATCTTTAAAATAGCTAAGACCTGTTTAGTCAACTTTTCATGCATAATTGTAAAACAATTTTTTTAAAATAAACAATAAATAAAGCTGGGTTTATACAGGCAAATAAAAATAATAATTAAAATAAGAGGGATTGATATGGGGAGAACCACTGCACCTGCACTACTCTAAAGCATTTGAAACTTAGTTTGTAGGAATAACAGGATTGTTGGTCCAAATGTAAAACTATTTTTTTTAAACTCTTTTATAAAACCAAGCTTTCGGAATGTTTTGTTCCTTCTTCAGGGCCAAAATGAAATAAAAACACATCAGAACAAGAAGGAACAAAACGTTCTGAAAGCTTGGTTTTATAAAAGGGTTTTAATATATTAGTTTTACATTTGGAAAATCCTGTTTTTCCTACAAACTAAATACCAACAGTTGTTATCCATTCAATAAAGCATTTGACACTGTTAGTCATCCACTTTTCCTTACCAATCAGAAGAGAATCAAATTAAAAGAGGCATTTCTCAGGACACAATTTTAGCTTCTCTAATTTTTTTCAATTTACATTGCAACCTCCCCTCATGCTTACATCACTGCAAAGACCACCAGTATGCAGACAACAACCAATTGACTTTGTTGTTTAATTCCAACAGTTGGCTAGCAGCTAAAGGCATGATTGAGGAAGATCTGCAACAACTAGTTTTGTTTTCAGAAAAACACAGCCCAAAGATCAATCTGAATAAATCTGTTATTCTTTTTTTTTGTTAAGGATATAAAGACCTAATAAAAATTCTATTAATTTATCAATCTCTGGTACCTAGTCAAGGTACTATGTCAAATTTTTCTAGAAATTTAGGACTAATGCTTGATGCTAATCTTAGATTTAAAGTACATGTTAACAGCAGTTAAAAAAAGCATATACTTATGTCTCCTAAAACTTTTATACCCTCACCTCCATCTTTTAAACATCACACAAAAAATAAAGTTAACCAACACTCTTGCATCACTTCAACTTTGCAGATGTAGTCTATGGACCGTGTTTGGATTAAAGCAGAATTCAAAAAGCACAAAAGTCCTGTTTAAGATATATTTATGGCAGCTGGAAATTCTTGCCTAAATTTTTCATAAATTACAGGAGACAAAATGCCTCATGGATTAGAGAAGAACACTCCATTTTCTTACATTTTTTCATAACATTATTATTACAAAAACAGCAGAATATCTCTTGAACAGATAAAAAAAAACATCAAACAACGATAGTTGAACCCTCGGTTGAACCAAAACTAAAGCTGCACTTATTTTTTCTCTTTCTTAAATTGTGTACGTACCTAAATTGTTTTTTAATGATAACATGTATTTCCACATACTTGGACTAGTTTTGTTATAACTAGAATTTTTCATAAAAAATCAAAAATGGCAGAAAGCTATTATACTATGGTGCCCAAAAAAACGCAAAAAAGGTCGAAAAAGTGACAAGTGACGCGCATGAGTATTTTATTATTTTGATTCAATTTAATGCTAGTCAAGTTAAAAGTTGCCCAACTTTATCAATTATCCATTACACATTAAAGGATGATGCATACCTTACATTGAATTCTATAAAATATTTTTTATGTTTGGGCTGCCACTGAAAACGCCCTACCAAAAATACCGCATCTCTTGGAGAAATTTGACAAGATTTTACCAGATTTAATATGTTTTTGATGTGGTTTTTGAAACATCCCTCATAAGATCTCTTAAAATCTTGTCAATTCTTGAGGGCCAAAAATTATTTCTCGTGAAAATATGGTAAAAGCTGATCAGTTTTCACAAGTTTTCATGAAGCAAAAATTGACCTCCATTAACCTAGCGACCCCACCTCAAGAAAATCAAAATTTAGTCACACCATAATTATGTGCTAATTTCGTCTCCAATCCAAGCTCCCTTGGAAAATCGAAAAAGAAAGTGGGTTAGCTAGTTTAATGTTAACTTAGGAACTCCACCAGGAAATCTGGCGCTAAGCTAAAAATTATTGGTTTTAAAATTATATGATAATTCTTACACATATTCATGGAGCACATAATTTTGTAATAATATATTTTTATATATTATATATAAAAATTAGCACATAATTTGCAGATAATCCTGGTTTTTGAAATTTTTAAATTCCGTGATACCTAGACATGTGGGGTTGCTAAGTTAATATTAACCCCACCCTTTATTTTTAAAAAACATAATTTAAAATGAAAAATTCGATTCTTGTCTTATATATTCGTCGAGCACTTAAAAAACTAAAAAAAAACTTTTGAAAAAAATTTTTTTTTAGTTTGGCTATATTAACCTAGCTACTCTATTTTCTTTTCTGATTATCTCAGAAACCAAAGGAGCACCCCACCCTTTATTTTTAAAATGAAAAATTTGATTCTTTTCTTATATATTCGTCGAGCACATAATTAGCATATAATTTTGAAAACAAAAATTTTTAGTTTGGCTATATTAACCTAGCTACTCCATTTTCTTTTCCGATTAGTTCAGAAACCAAAGGAGCACAAAATTTTTTGATTGGGACGAAATTAGCACAATTATGGCATAACTAAATTTTGATTTTCTTGGGGTAGGGTCGCTAGGTTAATGGAGGTAAAAATCTGACTGGTGAAATCTCATCAAGCTAATCAAATCTCTTATTATCTGTTGAACACTTGAACAGGTTTTAACCTATATAAACTAGGCGTTCAAACCTCAATAAAATCAAAAAACGATAGTGCCAGAATTAGGTGCTCTTTAGGTCCCCAAACTAAAAATTAAATTAAAAAAAAAGGTAGGACCACCAGGTTAACCTGAAGCTGGCGGTCTATTTCCAAATTAGGTGCTATTTAAGTGCTCCCTGAATATTAAATCAAAACTTAGAAAAACATTTTTTTTTGGTACTTTCGTAAAAAGATAAGTAGGGACCGCTAGCTTAACATAACCCTAGAGGTCCCACAGGTACCCCTTCAGAAAAACCAAATTTTAATTATTTTAAAATAAAAACAATTTAGGTACTAATTTGATCCATCTTTCGAAAATTAAGTGCTCATTTCCTTGTGGCGAAAAATGGAAAAAATACAATTTCATTGGTAATTTCACACAAATTTGAGATTTCAATGCGAAAACCCTGGTTTTCGTGCGTATTTTTTTTTAAACTAAGCCCCAATCATGACCCAATACTGACCCAACATAACCAACCAAACCCATCCCAGCATAACAAAGCCATTTTTTTCACATTTTTATTGAACTTCTTAATTGAAGATATTGAAGTCTTTTTATGTGAAATTACTAATGAAATTGCATTTTTTCCATGCTCTTTATTTTAAAATAATTAAAATTTGATTTATCTCAAGGGGTACCTGTGGGACCGCTAGGTTTATATTAAGCTAGCAGTCCCTACTTATTTTCAAACTTTTGAATTTATATTCGAGGAGCACTTAATAGCACTTAATTTGGAAATTAATTAATGTTAACCTAGCGGTCCTACCGTTTTTTTCAATTTTCTGCTAAAACTAGAAGAGCACTTAATTTTTAGTTTAGGGACCAAATTAGTACCTAAATCTGGGGCAACCTTTTTTTGATTTTATTGAGGTGAGACCGCCTAGTTTATGGTTGATTCTCTAAATCGTCAAATTTTACAACTATTTTTGTCCAAACCTAAAGTTACAAGCTACAAAGGCAGAAAATATTTCCTGAGATAGGTAACATCCCAAAATATGTTATAAGCCTCAATGATGTTAAATTACCTTATTAGTTTTCAAGATATTGTGATTTTTGTTAATTACGCCCACACAAAACTGATAATTTTGGCGCAAAACTGAGAATGAAATAAATAAAAAAAATTTGAGATAGAAAATTCACAAAATATTTTGTTAATTTTTTTATTTTATAAAAATATTTAATAACCATTTATAGAACTGTTAACAAAATATTAAATAAACTGATAATCTTGACACAAACTTGAGGATAAACAAGATAATATTTTTTTAACTAAAACCTGCAACATATTTTTGATTTGTAAAAATATATTTAACAAATTATAAAAACACATCAAGCTGAACATTTAGTGACAAAGTGTTAAATATTTAAACCAATAATTTTTACACAAAACTAAGAATAAACTATCTTTTGATATTTTGTAGAAACAAAATATTTAATTTTTTGTGTACTTTAAACATATTAACTATTTATAAAACTACATAAAGTGAAACAATCATACAAAAACAAAACGTAAATAAATAATCACATTTAGGAACAATTTTAATTGTAGGAACAATACAACTTTAAAACTTAAATCTACACTTAGACTCTTTCGAACAGTACTAGAAAATTTGTAAATAATTCGGTTCCCTTTCAAAATTATATTAGGATTTTCAAGAACGCCAATAATTTGTTCATGTTTAATATCATATATTTTTTCACTTTCATCCATTTTAAAAAGTTGGTCCAGATTTTCTGGGTCACATATTTTTTAAAACATGACTCTTATATCATCACTATCATCATCGACTTTTTGACAAACTACAACATACCTATATTTCTCAGGGGTAAAACCATATCAAATCAACCAAAAAAAAGGCACTTTTCGTTTTGACCATCTCCGATTTTGATGATTTTTGGTACACTTATTCTTCTGATCCAAAAACTTAAAAATCCAAAAAATTAAATTTTTTGGATAAGCAGTTTTTGTTTTATTGATTTTTGAAAATAAAGAAATTGACCAATATGCCCTTGACAGGCACTTACAAAAATAGCAATATCTCAAAAACTATTGGTCTTATAGAAGCGAGTTATAGCTTATTTTGAAGGTTTTTTAAAGACCTTTTTAACGATGTGTATCACCATGTAATTTTTTGTTTTTATTTTTTTTTTAAAAAATTTTAATATTTTTTTTTTGAAAAATCTTGAAAACACCATTTTGAATTTTTTTCAAAAAAATACTATTTTTTTTTCAGTATTTTTTTAATATTTTTGGAAAATTTTAGGATGAAGAAGTTATTGGTTCTATTTTAAAAAAAATAATATAAAAAACCTTGTAGGAAAAAACCATACATTTTGTGATTAATACTTATATATTTACTCTTTATATCTAAAAACTGGTAAATAAGATACATAAAAGGTTTTTCCAAACTTGTTTATTCCTGCAAAATTTTGAGTATTTCTTCAATTGTCCTCCCCTCCACCCAAGATCACTGCTTTTTGGACAAATGTGAGATATGCCCAGAAACTGAGAATTTAAAAAACTTTTTGAATGAAAAGTTCGAAGAAGCAATGATTGACAATGTGACTTTTAAGAAGTGGATATCTGTAGATAGATGCAATATGGAGACATTAATTAAACCAGCAGAGGACTTCATTGAAGAATTTTCAAAGGACTTGATTAAATTAAAATCTCATTCTTTTTACACTCACATGCAAAAAGAATACTACAATGAGGTAAAAGACAATTAAAAAAAGGGGGAAGCACTAATCACATGTGACTTCGCTAAAAATTATTCATTTATTTTGCAGGATGAAGTGCAGTCCTATCACTGGACAAATAGCCAGGCAACCCTACATCCTTTTGTAATATATTATAAAACTCATGAGGGAAAACTGGGTTATTTAAATTATATATTTATTTCAGACTGTCTGGTACACAACACTGTGGCATTTCATCTTTTTTTGAGCCACCTTATGCCTGAACTAAAGAGGCAAATTGATAATTTAGACAAAATTATCTATTTTTCAGACGGCTGTGCCGCACAGTATAAAAATAAAAAAAAATTTGTTAATATTGCGTACCATCTCGAGGAATTAAAGCAGAATGGAATTTTTTTGGGAAGAGTGCATGCGATGGACTGGGAGGCACTGTAAAAAGGTTGGCTGCTAAAGCAAGTCTGCAGAGACCATATAATGAACAGATTATGACCCCCGAAGATAGAAATGTGCTTTATTGTCTAAAAATGCAAACATTTCAATGACAAAGCCAAACCTAATAAATATAAAATAAACAATTTTACCTAATTCTAATTAATGGTATCCCGCAACTTTGGTTAAGACCTTAACAGATTTTACAAAATATTTTTTTTTTTTTATAATTAGAACTGTAAAAGTGTAAACATTATTATTATTATTTTTTAATATTAGAATTAAACAATCAAACAAGTTAAAAAAAAACTAAAACAAACTAAAGAATTAAAATGTAGCTTAGTATTAAAAAAAAACAAATTATGGCTAAATTATAAATATCAGTCAATATGGGTAAAGTTTACACATATACATAAATATATATAGACATATACACACAGACACATATAAAAAACTTAGATTAAAATCAATCATTAAAACCGCCTATTTCTAATATAGAATAAGAAATTTAAAAAAAAGCATAACAAAACAATACAAAAAAAAAATACAAGAAGAAAGTTATAGAAAAAATAAAATATTAAAAGTTATCATTAAAATACTCATTTAGATTATAATAAGCCTTATTTACAAGCAACTCCTTGACTTTTCTTCTAAAAGTTTTATAAATATCTACATTTTTTAATTCTGTTGGCAGCTTGTTAAAAATTTTAATGCTACGATAAATGATAGAGTTTTTTGTGTATGTGAATCTAGGGATAGGCAAAGGTATGTTATAGCCATTTCTTGTTCGATGTGGGTGGTTAATAGATTCTTTGTATTTTTGATGAATGAGACATACTGTCTCAAGAATGAAAAGAGACACTAAGGTTAAAATCTTTTCCCTTTGAAAAAGATGTTTACAATGATCTCTAAGTTTCGCCTTACAAATATATCTTAGGCATCGTTTCTGGATAGTGAAAACAGACCTAAACAAGAATTGACTGCAATTTCCCCAGAAAGCAATTCTGATCAGATCTTTTTAAATTTGCAACAGAAAACATTCCTCATATAACATTTAAATATTGTTCATTAAATGACTACCAGCAACATGAAAAGTTTTTGGAAAAAAGATATCTGGAAGCACAATCGATACCTGGGACTCAAAAATTGCACTCGATTATCCCCCTCAGTAATGAAAAAATTATTACAAAACCATTTTCACTAAGTAAAGAGGAAAATATTCAATGTCTTTTTGCAACCTGTGGTTTGTCAAACACAGAAATTGAAAACATCGACTCCGGTTTTGTAACCATAAACTATGACTGTCTTTGGTGGATGGGATGTATCATTGGCAAAAATATAGAAAGCGGGGAATTAAAAGTTAGTTTTTTACATCCTCATGGTCCCTCTCCGTCTTTTTACTTTCCAAAGCCAAAAGCTGATATATTGGTCATAGATCAAAATTCTCTTTTAAGACGGGTTAACCCAAATACTGCCACTGGTAGAACATATACGCTAACTGCAGAATAAATGACAGATTCCTCAAATATTTTACAAAAAAAAATAGCAACCTAAATATTTTTTATTCTAAATTTTCTATTATTCTTACTTTTCATTTTTTTGTTATACCCATATTAGGTAAATTAGCCCTGTATTAAATATCTTATTATATTTTTAAAGTATGACTCCATTATTTCTCCATCCTAAAATTTTCCAAAAATGTTAAAAAAACATTGAAAAAAAAAGAAAAATTTTTTTGAAAAAAATTAAAAAATGTGTTTTTGAGATTTCTCAAAAAAATTTTTTTTTTTAATTAAGAAAAAAAAATTACACAAACTATATTGCGTCATACATCTTTAAAAAGGTCTTTAAAAACCCTTCAAAATGAACTATCACTCGCTTCTATAGGATCAATAGTTTTTGAGATATTACTATTTTTGTAAGTGTCTGTCAAGGACATATTGGTCAATTTCTTGATTTTCAAAAATCAATAAAACAAAAACCGCTTAACCAAAAAATTTGATTTTTTGGATTTTTCAGTTTTTTGATAGACAAATAAGTGTACCAAAAATCATCAAAATCGGAGATGGTCAAAACTATTGCCTGGTTGACTTGATATGGTTTGACCCTCAGCTTTCTTGCCCTCCTGAAAAATACTTACTAAAATATATACTCCCGGTTTTAGATTTTGAGTATTGGATGAGCTAGCTTCTTCATCACTATAAATGTCCCTACATTTAAACCTTTTATGAATGTACTTACTTAGAGGCATTGCATCATCAGATGAGTCACTTAGTTCATCATAAGTATGACCTAGTTGCATTGAATCACAAAAATAATTTTCAGATTCATGTTCCTTAGAATAGTAAAGAGACCCTAAGTCAAACTGTGTGCAAAAACCTTTACATTTAAAACAAGTCAAAGATCTAAACCATACTTTTGAAAATGCAGGCTGATAGAAAACTTGATGAACTTTAAGTGTCCCCTTAAATACTTTAATGTTGTAATTTGTTCAGAGATCTTTTCTATCTCTTTAGTGTCAATTTGTAAAAGTTGTATGCCTGGACACCTTTTATGTAAAACGTCTATCAATTTCTTAAATGTCGATACATCATTATCTTCTGAAACTACTTTATCTGCAGTTCTCTTACAAGTACCACCAACTCCATCTGGTGCCCCCTTACCATGACCGCTTTCGTGAAAATTCCATGTAAGGGTATGAACCTTAAGAAAATAGTTTGAAAAGTAATTCGCTATAAATGAAAACATATACTTATTCCGGTACTGTGTAGCGGGACCGTCACTTAAGAAATGTACTGTATCTTTATTTATAAGAGAATTTTTTATAACTGGAATTAAGTCAGCCCATATTGCAGCTGCATTATGTTTTAAGGACTCAGAGAGGAAACAGTAGCATTCTGTTTTAAGTTTTCCTTTGACCATTGAATAAACTACAACTGTGTGTAGTGTTATTTGTTTTCGGGAGCCCCCAAAATGGAACGACTAAATTTCTTCACAGTACTTTAGATTGTAGTTTTCGCTAAAGTCGCAATGTATTAGGATTTCTTGCCCAGTCAAGTTTTTCTTAAGAAATTCCTTTGTAACTTTAGTTGAATTTTTTGTTGTGTTTGTCTCCAGATAAGTTACTTTTTTGTTAATCCATTGATAATATTGAATTAACAAATTCACCAAATAAAACTTTGGAATTTTGACACAAATTACATTTTTTCAAAAGACAGTCAGCATTTTTCCCATCACAGCAAATGTCTTTAATAATTTGTGATGGATTCTTGAAAGGAACCATTCCTTGGTAATAAAGACTTTGAGTTAGCATTTCCATGTTAGCATGTATAATACACTTACGAGTTTCTCGATCGCCAATGTCATTGGTTTGATCCAGAAGGGACGGTTTTTGCAAAAAAGGCATAGCTGATCTGAAACTTTGCTTTGAAATCAGCATAAAGGGTGCAAAGGGTATTTGTTAAAAATCTTTTTTGTTTGACAACTTTATTTTTTGTCACAAAGTCTCTTTTACCAGGACATACACGCGACTTGTTTTCAAGTTCCAAAAAATATATAATTTTTGTTTTCAATTTTAAAGTGTTATGGACTCTGACACCCTGTTTTTTTGTCATAGTAAGTAAATTATTTGATAATTGCTTGTTTACTGGCCTGCACTTCACTTTTCTGGCAGAAAGGCACTTAAAATTGTATTTTTTGATGATTCTGCCAGACAAAATTTTCTTAATAATTTGCTTGCCATGATCGGAATCCAAAGAGTTGTAAGTCTCGGTTATCTGTTCTTTTAGCACTTCTCCAAAATGAATATTCTTTTTTACAGCAGTAACTTTTTTTGGGTTTACAACAGGTGTCAGTTCTTCCAGCATAATGTTTGCTCTTTTAGTTGGTGTTAAAGGACTCCTTTTCTCTTTCTTTTGAGCAATTTTTAACCGACTTAGACGTTTTTTGTACATGTTTAATTGCTTGGTTAGTTGTTTAATTTGATAATTACATTTCTGTTTCTCGCTATGGCGAGCCAATATGTTTAGATGTGATCTTCGTTTACCTGCAGATTTTCTTTTACTTTGATTATTTGTTACGGAAATATTTTCTCGATCTTCTTGATCTGACAGCTGTGCTGTAACAGTCTTCTTTTGTTGCCTCTTGTTTTTATAATATTTATTGGAATATTCTTTCCAAGATTTCCTCTGCTTTCTCTGCTCTCTTACACTCATCTCAGAAATAGATTTTCGCACTTTTGTTTCAAATATCTGAGCCTGTTTTTCTCCCTGTAGTCTTCCAATTTTTGTGGATCTTCCCTAATTCTTTGAATTCGCACACGCACACGTAAGACAGTGGATGAAGACGTATCAACTGCTTCGGCAATTTGGTGGCTAGTTCACTTTCGATTTTCTTCAACTGCAGCGCAAATCCTTACATCTCGTACTTCCTGCTCTTCATTCAAAACAGTGGGTTTTTTTTATGGTTTCTTGGCGCTACCCAACCAAACTTTTCTCAAAATTCTGCACAAACGTATGAATCGTTGATAAACTAGGTTCTGGGCGATTTACAAAATTCTCCAAAAAACGTTCATGAATAAGTCTCAATGGTCTGCCTTGATAGTACCATTTGACTATCTGCACTTTTTCGGCAACTTCGTAGGCATCTATTTTTAGTTTTAAAAATGTATTATTTCACTTAAGAACTTCCCAATCTGTTTCCCGAGCAAGTCAGAACTAAAACAAAATAAATTTCCAAAAGATAACACTGCAGCGTGCTTCGAATCCACCTTGGTCGTACGGCACGGAGAGTAAATTGGACTTGATTCCTCCTATGTTCGCAGTAGCCTGAAGCTCATAGTATACTATATAATTCGGATATCAATTAAAAAAAAAAACAGTTAAGTACCTACCTAAATATACTTATAACGAACTCCATGTGGAAGAAAATTTAGCCCTTACCAGTCCAAAAACAACCAAAGTGGATAAGTACATTTTTAACAGAAGCAATTAGTTCCTGCTAGATTTGGCCTCATGCTGCATTTTTTTCTTAACGAAATTCGCTTTATTTAAAAAAAAAGTCCTCACTCTTGGCTCTGCAAAAGTTTTAGCTAATCTATCAATATCTAATTTAGAAGCTATGACATGTTTACCTGCAGATTTTCTTTTACTTTGATTATTTGTTACGGAAATATTTTCTCGATCTTCTTGATCTGACAGCTGTGCTGTAACAGTCTTCTTTTGTTGCCTCTTGTTTTTATAATATTTATTGGAATATTCTTTCCAAGATTTCCTCTGCTTTCTCTGCTCTCTTACACTCATCTCAGAAATAGATTTTCGCACTTTTGTTTCAAATATCTGAGCCTGTTTTTCTCCCTGTAGTCTTCCAATTTTTGTGGATCTTCCCTAATTCTTTGAATTCGCACACGCTCTCTATCCCGTTTTTTAATAACTCTTCCGCCCTTTCTTCCGCAAATTCTAAAAAAAAATAAGTTTTTCAGTTTTGTGTAATAACTCAGTTTTGTGTCATCGATCTTACACAAAACTGAGAACACAATACTGAGAAATTTAAACGTTTTATTAGAAAAAGTACAATGTGTAAGTTAATTTAGGTAAATTTTTTAGTAGACTTAAAAACTAAACCAATAAGTTAATATACTTAATCCTGCATTAATATAAAAAAAAATAATTTCTTACCAATAAGATTTTAACCATAAAACTGAAAACAATGAAGAATTCGCGCGTAAAGCTTGCTATAAACGCTTTCTGTGAGTTTTCAGGCAAGACTGAACTGGTCAAGTCAACATTAGAACCACACTACTATCCAAATCAAAAAGGTTCGCGCCCGTAATTGTAATACGGTGTTGTCAGATTTCAAAAAAAGGAGTGCACACACAACCTCGTGACCAAGTGTGTTATTTTTATAAAATGCTTATTTTGTTAACAAGTAATATAAATTAATTATCTAAGAATTTACTTTGGATAACATGTATCATATTTACAATATTTTTAAGTTTTGTGTTAAAAAACGCCCAAAACTTTTTCTTTTATAGGGTGTGACCGCCACAAAACTGAGAATTTAATGATAAAAATATTTTTATGGCAGGTTTAAGTAAAAATTTAAAAAAAATGTATTGGTTTAGGTAAAGTAAATAGTAAGTTAGCTGAATAATTTTTTTTATTGGTATCATAACACTACTTGTCCTTTATTTTTGTTCGTGACAGCGAACTTGACAGTTTCGGGAGAATCAGCCTTATATAGGTCAAGAACTAGAGACTGGTTCTCTACTTAAAAATTAGTCTAGAGCAAGTAGCCATTGATAGATGGAATAAGACAAAATAATTTAAAAACCAATTTTGGTGAAGAAACTTTGAAATCTAAAACTGCCAAATTTAAATTGATATCTTCGCAACCATAGATCAGATAAAAAGAGGTCATTTTAAACATTGATCAGAAAGGCAAGATCTACAACATATCAAAGGCTCAGCAAATTCCAACCAAAAGTCAATTGCAACATAAAGTGTGTCCTTTAAGAATAATGCATTCAGGACCGGCTCCAGAAATTTCTTTGCGCTGTGCAAAAAATATTTTGCCGCCCCTCACAACTATACTTGATTTTACATTGTAGTTTTTGCATTTAATAAAATAAAAACTCATCTATAAAAAAAAGATTTACAGAAAATTTATTGTCAAAAAATAATATTGGTAGCTATAACTATACTTTAATCAATGAACCTGTCTAAAAAAACACACATACTACCATATTTAAATATTTTCCAACATATGGTTTAAATGAGTACTTATTTTCCCTAAAATAATTAACAAAAAAAAACATACAGAGCGCTTCAGGCTACTGAAAACATAGGCCGGAATAAGTCCAATTTGCCAGTGTACGTACACGCAGGGACACCGCACACTTATCAGTGAAGTAACCAACACTCAGGGTTGCTATCACCGTTCGCGCTGCGTTCGCGCCGTTCGCGGCTTGCGTTTAGTACGCCTCTCACCACGGTGCCATGTGGAGTCAATGAAACCGGAATTTGGTGAATAAATACGCAAATTTTTATAACGTAATTTTCTTGTTTTTTGTCACTGATAAATTAGAGCGTTTTATTTTCAACTGCTCAGATTTATCACTAACAACGTGTTACAATGAAAATAATAAGGAGAAACAAAATAAAAGCAAGTTCTCAAAATAAAATAATACATTCCAAAAACCAAAAAGATTCTCCCAGTCAAAAAAAAAATTAGAGCAAATGTTCGAAAAGTCTCGAGTATTTAAAAACCCCTTCTAACGTTTCCAAGCATGTTAGGGGTGATAGTTTGAAAAGCTTCTTCAATTTTAATCCGAAGTTCTTCCAAATTATTAGTCCAGCCCTTTCATGCCCGTAAACTTTATTTTTGATGTCTCCACAGATAGAAGTCATTGGCCATTCCCCGTGTACTTATAACCCGATTAGGAAATACATTATTAAGATAACAACAACTAACAAGGCCAACGTGAGCGGGAAAACCATCTTGTTGAAACCATGTTTCACTAAATCTCACACCTAACAACTGCCTAGCAGTTGGAATAATATGCTGCTGCAGTAGATCCAATTATCTACGACCATTTAAATTGGCGTCAATAAAAAATGACCCAATTACGTGTTCCCCTACAATACCTCCCCAAAACATTAAGTTTTTGGTCATACTGTGTTCTTATCTCAAAATACAAATGCAAATTTTCCCTCGACCAATATCGAACGCGTGTTGGGTTATGACGATTCAATAATGGAAAAGTGCTTTCATCTGTGAAGAAAGTTTTCATCACGATTAGCCCTTTCCATCATTGTTTCGCAAAATTTCATGATAGTTGTCCTCCAGAGAAATTTGAGACGTTTTTGACGATTTGTAAGAATGATAACCATTCTTTTTAAGAACACGTAAAACAGTGGATGAAGACGTATCAACTGCTTCGGCAATTTGGTGGCTAGTTCACTTTCGATTTTCTTCAACTGCAGCGCAAATCCTTACATCTCGTACTTCCTGCTCTTCATTCAAAACAGTGGGTTTTTTTTATGGTTTCTTGGCGCTACCCAACCAAACTTTTCTCAAAATTCTGCACAAACGTATGAATCGTTGATAAACTAGGTTCTGGGCGATTTACAAAATTCTCCAAAAAAAGTTCATGAATAAGTCTCAATGGTCTGCCTTGATAGTACCATTTGACTATCGGCAACTTCGTAGGCATCTATTTTTAGTTTTAAAAATGTATTATTTCACTTAAGAACTTATTTCACTTAAGAACTTACCAATCTGTTTCCCGAGCAAGTCAGAACTAAAACAAAATAATAAAAACAAAATAAATTTCCAAAAGATAACACTGCAGCGTGCTTCGAATCCACCTTGGTCGTACGGCACGGAGAGTAAATTGGACTTGATTCCTCCTATGTTCGCAGTAGCCTGAAGCTCATAGTATACTATATAATTCGGATATCAATTAAAAAAAAAAACAGTTAAGTACCTACCTAAATATACTTATAACGAACTCCATGTGGAAGAAAATGTAGCCCTTACCAGTCCAAAAACAACCAAAGTGGATAAGTACATTTTTAACAGAAGCAATTAGTTCGGGCTAGATTTGGCCTCATGCTGCATTTTTTTCTTAACGAAATTCGCTTTATTTAAAAAAAAAGTCCTCACTCTTGGCTCTGCAAAAGTTTTAGCTAATTTATCAATATCTAATTTAGAAGCTATGACATGTTCTATAGAAATTGTTGCAAGTCCCTGTATCATTGTCAAACTTAAATAAGTTTTAATAAGTTTAAGTTTCGAAAAACTGCGTTTGCCACTTGCTACGATAACAGGTAATGTCAAAAGATTCCTCAGTGCAATAACCACATTTGGAGCAATAATCATTTTTAATACTAATTTAAGAACACTTAAAGCTGATTGTTTAGGTTCAGTCGAGGGTTCAGTCAATATTAATAGATATAATTTAAATACAAAATTAATACATAGAAGACAAAATATGTTTGACTTTTCACAGAGGTATCTAGTAGGCTTTGCGTGGCCAGACATGACACTTCTTATTTCTCCAACGTTCTTTTAAGTTCACGCGCTTTTTGCCGTACCTTCGTATTTGCCGCCCCGTGCGGGGGCACGCACTGCACTACTTTGTTTATATGGGCCTGTTAAAGCACTTTTATATATGGTTTCATAAATCGGCTTATCGCTCTAAATCTAATTTTTAAGGTTTTACCAAATTTTTGAAGGGGCTGTGACCGCCAATAAAACCGGTTTCCATCTATGTGTTTCTTATGTGTGCAGGCCACCCTGGCTGAAAAAACTCAGTGATGCATTTTTTGACTCAGGGTGACTCGTGAGAAATGCATATAGATGGGACCTCTAGGTCCTTTTAGCTACACCCCGCATTTTGACCCCTCGACCATTCTAAAAACCAAAAAGAGTCTCCCAGTCAAAAAAAAATTAAAGCAAATGTTCGAAAAGTCCTCCTTGCTCGGCTAGACAATATCCGAGCCTACTATAAAAACCCCTTCTAACGTTTCCAAGCATGTTAGGGGTGATAATTTGAAAAGCTTCTTCAAAAACAGATAGAAGTCATTAGGAGCAAGATCGGGAGATCGAGCTGGCCATAAAATAGTTCCCCGTGTACTTATAACCCGATTAGGAAATACATTATCAAGATATTCCCTAACAAGGCCAATATTGTGAGCGGAACAACCATCTTGTTGAAACCATGTTTCACCAAATCTTACACCTAACAACTGCCTAGCAGTTGGAATAATGTGCTGCTGCAGTAGATCCAAGTATCTAGGACCATTCAAATTGCAATTGCCGTTAATAAAAAATGGCCCAATTACGTGTTCCCCTACACTACCCCCCCCAAACATTTAGTTTTTTGACCATTTGACCATCTGCACTTTTTCGGCAACTTCGTAGACATCCATTTTTAGTTTTAAAAATGTATTATTTCAATTAAGAACTTACCCATCTGTTTCTCGAGCAAGGCAGAAATAAAACAAAATAATAAAAACAAAATGAATTTCCAAAAGATAACACAGCAGCGTGCTTCGAATCCACCTCGGTCGTACGGCACGGAGAGTAAATTGGACTTGATTCCCCCTATGTTCGTAGTAGCTTGAAGCGGTCTGTATACAACCACTAATGGTACTGAATCCAAATGTATACTAGAATTTTGGGCTCATGATCAGCATTAATTTTTTTAAACTTCAATATGCAGGATGCCCGGATATTGATGTTTTAAAAAAAACCGGAAGGGCGTTGGTTCCAAATGTTAAAAAACTGTAGATTGTGAGCCCAAAAATAGCCGGAAATTCTAAGATACATTTGGATTCGGTACCACTAGTGGTTCTATATGCGGGGTGTAGCGAAACGTTTAGCTGCACCCCGCATTTTCAAACCTAAAAAATGGGTTAAGGGCTTAAACACAAAATTTTTAAATGTGGTAGAAAATTTGCTCGTAATTCCTGCATGAAAAAATGTTAAAATTTAGAAATGCGGGATGTAGCTAAATGGACCTCATACCTCTCTATTTTTGCCTCTTTCTTATTTAATTTACAAAAACATAAGAAGTTGTTTAATAATTGAATGCTTTCTACCATGCCCAGATTTTTGAATAACGAGACGGATCAATCCAATCGTTTTTATGAAATTTCACACACCTACAGTTCAAAAATTCAGTCCTGGAGGAGCATTATCATCAAAATAATAAAAAAACATTATATTTATTAACAAAGTTATGATTGTTTTCCACAAACCAAAACTAAACTTTTTTGCACTCGACGCGCGTTTCGCTAACTAAACTAAATTAACCTACACTCTATCTTATATACAATCTTTTAGTGGGCGGAGATAAGACTAATAATTTGTGATTGGTCACGCTTTATAATCCTATCTCCCCTCAACTAAAGAATAAAGTGTACTAAAGGGAATGGGACCTCTATCTTTATTTAAACTATTTCTGGATTTAATGATCCCCATACTTTCATATGCATTCAAAAGTCTTTTGTTTGGTACACTTTTTAGAAGTTTTAGATGTCTGCTCTGCCCCCACAAAAAGATAATTTAAGCCATATTGCAAATATTGAAATTTCAATCTCTAATCTCTCAGAAGGCACAAAGGGCTATGTGCGAGATGCTTGCCGATATCAGATTTCTCAAAACATCATTCAGAATAACAAAAATAGTACATTAAATCACAATAAAACAATTAAAAGTTTGAGAGAGAAAGATGTTTTCTATCTAAAGGCTGACAAGGTTAATGAAGTTGTTATATTAGATAAAACAGATTATTTCGAAAGGGTCGATAACCTAATAAAAAATGGACCCTACAAAAAAGTCCAAAAGAACCCCTTACCAAAAATGATCAACGAAGTAAAAAACACAATTAAAAAATGTAACAATATTATTACTGACAGTATTAAATATAAGCTATAAGTAAGCAATCCTACTATGCCGAAACTGTATTGTCTTTTGAAAATCCACAAGCCTGGAAAATCGGTTAGACCTATAGTTTCTGCTGTAGGATCACCTACTTATATTTCGAAATGGCTAGCAAACGAGTTTGAAAATTTACCTATAAAGGAAAAAGGTTTTTCTGTTCAAAATTCCCTTGAATTTATCAACAAAGTTAAAGATATTTCACTCCAAGAAGGTGATGTTAGTTCGTTGTTTCCTAGTGTGCCTATCCCCAATACCTTACAATACCTGGAGGAACTACTAAGAAAAAACAATCTAGAAGACAAACAGACTTTAGAATACCTATCTTTAACAAAACTTTGCATGAATCAAAATTACTTCTAATATAAAAATAACTACTACCAACAATTAGAAGGAACCACAATGGGTAATAGTTATCGCCTTTTATTGCAAACCTCTTTATGAGCAAATTTGAATCAGATATAAGTAAAGAATTTGAGTATTCCCCCAGAGTATGGTTCAGGTATGTAGACGATGTGTTTGCAGTATTCAACACTAAAGTAACTAGTGTTGAAAATTTTATGGAAAAAATAAATAACAAATTTCCCACAATTAAATTTACTTATAAAACAGAGAACAACGGTACACTGCCATTTCTAGATACTTTAGTTATAAGAAATAAAAATAAATTAGAATTTGACCTATACAGAAAAGGAACGGCCACCAACAGGTATATTCCAAATGACTCTTTTCATTGCTTACAACATAAGCTTGCAAGTTTGCACTTTTTAACATATAGATTAGTAAATTTCCCCTTAGACAAAGAAAGATTTGAAGCAGAAAAGAATAGGATTAGGAATATAGCTGGCGAAAACGGTTACTACGAAGGCTTAATAAATAAGCTGATAAATAGACATTCTTTTCAGAAGACCTTTTGGAATTCCACTTTTTTCAGGAAAAAAGATACCTCCGACTCTAAATTTATATCAATTCCTTATAATCCTGATTATACGAAAAGCTTACAAAAAGTATTTAATAACACCGGTCTTAAATTAGTATATCAATCCGGAAACACAATAAGAAGTTTACTAGGAAATCCCAAGGATAAAACTACAAAAAAATAAAAGATCAAAAGATCTTGGGTGGAAATAAAGAAAATTCAAACTTGGATGAGTATTCCACAAGGAACACACAAAAGATCAAAGCAAAAAGTGAAATGAATAAACGATGTTTCGCCCTGGGTAACCAGCGTGGGCTCATCAGTAGTTTCACTGGTCACCCTCCACTATACATCATTAAACACCATCATACACTTAGATTTCCAACCTTGAACCACTCACAAATAGGCATCGTTCCGCACTGGTACTTACTTATCCAAGTTACCTAATACGAATTCGTCCTGGCGTGTTAATATTTCTAGTAGGATTATGCTCCTAAGGCAATTAAAATAAAGAAGAAGTTAAAAAACCTCCAAATCAGTTACTTCAACCGAAAAGAAACTAAAAAATAAAAGATCAAAAGATCTTGGGCGGAACGATGCCTATTTGTGAGTGGTTCAAGGTTGGAAATCTAAGTGTATGATGGTGTTTAATGATGTATAGTGGAGGGTGACCAGTGAAACTACTGATGAGCCCACGCTGGTTACCCAGGGCGAAACATCGTTTATTCATTTCACTTTTTGCTTTGATCTTTTGTGTGTTCCTTGTGGAATACTCATCCAAGTTTGAATTTTCTTTATTTCCACCCAAGATCTTTTGATCTTTTATTTTTTAGTTTCTTTTCGGTTGAAGTAACTGATTTGGAGGTTTTTTAACTTCTTCTTGATAAAACTACAGTTGTAGAAAAAAGTGGAATTTACGAAATTAGTTGGATGGATTGTGACAAAAAATATGTTGGCCAAACGAGACACTATTCAAACACGATTCAAAGAACACTTAGCACACTTAAAATACGGAAGAACAGAAACGTCGAAGGGGTATTCACTAGTGTGAACGGGATTTCGCGTTTAACATATTTTTCCTATGATTTTGCAAGGATTTCGCGCGATTTCGCAAGGATTTTGCGCAATTTTGCAAGGATTTCGCACCCAAAATGTGACGCGATTTCGCGGAGTGGTTACGCCCTCGAGAAAAGTCAAGTGTGGCCTAGCATGCTTTTGAAAACAATCATAGATTCAAATTAGATAACCTAAAACTTCTAAAAAGTGTGCCAAACAAAAGACTTTTGAATGCATATGAAAGTATGGAAATCATTAAATCCAGAAATAGTTTAAATAAAGACAGAGGTCCCATTCCGTTTAGTACACTTTATTCTTTAGTTGAGGGGAGATAGGATTATAAAGCGTGACCAATCACAAATTATTAGTCTTATCTCCGCCCACTAAAAGATTCTATATAAGATAGAGTGTAGGTTAATTTAGTTTATTGTTTATCGGCTCCTGATGATGCTAACGTTGTTAGCGAAACGCGCGTCGAGTGCAAAAAAGTGTAGTTTTGATTTGTGGAAAACATAGTTGATTATATTTAATGTTTACATTCATATGACTTGGATGTTTTTTAACTGAACTCAACTTGTATTCAACTGTATAGTTGCCAACCTTATTTTAATATTTCTTCACTTTCCAACCTTGTTTTCTGCACTTAGGGAAGAAAGTAATTAATAAAAGAATTGTAAATTTTGGTTTCATTAAAGGTCAGCAAACACCTGTGTTTTTACCCAGTAAAAAGATGCGCACATTTGACCTCAGTTCTGTAAAGTAAGCTGTAAGAACTAAAGCAGTAAAAAATAAAAATAATTTTCTTACTTTCAACTATGAACGTCTCTAAAGTTAGCAGTACAAAGTCAGCAGTGCAAAGATTTTATGATTGGAAAAATTAGTGCTAAAGAAATGCCAAGTTCGAGGCCCAGTCACAAAATTTTGTGCTCTTGTAGTTTCCGAGATATGACCTGCACTGCTAGCTACCCGTTAAATATATCAGTGCACCATGCTAGAATGGTCCGGAAAAGTGGTACTTTTTTCTGTATATTTTTTAAAATTAACTTGGTGCTAGCAGTGCAGGCCATATCTCGAAAAGTACAAGAGCACATAATTTGGTTACTTGCCAGTTAATTAGCACCTAAAAGCACTAATTTAGCAGCATTTAATTAGCATTTAATTTTCTGGACCATCCAGACCACTACCCGAGCACACTGTTATCTTTAACAGGTAGCTAGCAGTTCAGGCCATATCTCGGAAACTACAAGAGCACAAAATTTGGTTACCTGGCATTTAATTAGCACCTAAATAGCACTAATTCATTCCCATATCAAAAACACCACCAATGTCTTCTTTCATGTGCACTCAAATATGTGTATGAGCTAAAGTTAGAAAGGCAACAAGTTAATTTTAAAAAATATGCAGAAAAAAGTGAAAATATAGAATTTCCTTATTGAAATGGCAGCATTTAATTAGCATTTAATTTTCTGGACCACCAGACCACTTTTCTGGACCATTCTAGCATGATGCACTGCTATCTTTAACGGGTAGCTAGCAGTGCAGGCCATATCTCGGAAACTATAAGAGCACAAAATTTTGTGACTTGGCCTCGGACTTGGTATTTCATTAGCGCTAATTTTTCCAATCATAAAATCTTTGCACTGCTGACTTTGTACTGCTAACTGTAGGGGGACCTCAACTATGAACAACAGCATGTTTGTAGGATAGTTTTTTTTTCTTTTCATCTTACTTCTTACTGCTATGCACTTTTTGAAGAATCATAAGTATCATAATTTTTTTTAACCTGCAAATTATGGATACCGAGATGAGTATCTACTGTTTTGTTCTATGTCAAAATTTGGTTCCTGTCCCCTACATGTTTAACTTTCCTTAGTAGCTGCAGTTAATCTGGGGGGGAGCATCATAAGGGGCCTAAATATTTTCAATGCTACATTTTGTAGCCTTTTTGTTGCTATTTTTTGTTAAAGTGAAATTAATTTTGTTGCTGTAGCAGTTTTCGAGAAATCGCGACCCCCCTAGCTTAACCGTTAAGCTGAGGGGACACCCCATAACTTCAGTTCTGCTAAAGCTAGAAAGTTCAAATAAACACCACATTTTGTTGCTCGGCTTGTTTGAGGGGATCGCATATTAAAAGTTTTTAAAATAATCATAGATTTTTTCGAGGATTTTTTCTAATTTAAATTTTTTTGTTTTTACATGCTGTTTAACGTGTTGTGGGGCTTTATTTTGAATGGTATTGGTTTCAGCTCTTTTTTAGCTATTTTGTTACGGCTAGATTATTTTTGTAGCTGCAGCCGTTTTTAAGAAAACCAGACTCCCCGTAGCTTAACGGTTAAGCTAATGGGCCACCCTATAGTAGTAGTAGTAGAGAAGGGGCGGCGCGAAGCCTGGCAAGTATGCCCCCCTGGGCCCTTTCTGCCTTACCCCGAGCCTGCCCCTAATCCGCCGCCTGCACCACTGGTCTGGCAGTCTGCTCATCTGGTTTTACTGGTCTTTTTGCAAAGTCCATTATTTTATATCATTTGAGCGTGTGCAGGTCCTCCTCATCCAGGGTCGGGAAATACCTGGTATCTCGTCCTCTGGTATGCCTCGCAGTTCGCTATAACATGTCGAGATGTCTCTTCTGCCCGCCCGCAGGCCCGGCAGGTCGAGTCATTTTCCACCGCGATCCGGGTCATGTGCTTCCTTAGTCGGTTGTGACCTGTTATGATTCCTGTCTATATTCGGGCCCTTCACGAAGTTCTTGGTCTGTCTGCATCCTGTTCCTCCTCTCCAAGCGGTCGCCATGGCATCGTTGGCCCATTTATTGAGTCGACTTTGCAATTGCCTCTTGGTTGTTCCTAGGAGTGGTTCCGGCCCTACATACTGGGTGCTTGTCCCGATCCTGGCGAGCTCGTCGGCCTTCTCGTTCCTCGGCACCCCCATATGTCCCGGTACCCACATAAGTGTCACTTGTTTGCCCTCTCCCAAGGATTCTAGTGCATCCGCACATTCCTCCACCAGGGTGTTGTTGATCTTGGGTGCCCTTAGTGCCTTTAGGGTCGATTGGCTGTCGGAGCATATATATATAAACATACTCCTCCGTACCGTTCTTTATTTCCTCCATGGTTGCAGCCATTATGAAAGACCGTGGCTTGCTCTCCGAGCGGGTAGCTCTTTCGAACCTCTTGGTCTTCTACGTAAACCCTCGATCCTGTGGTTTGCTTCTCCGACAGTTTGGACCCGTCGGTGTAGCAAATCACGGCGTTCTCGAACTGTTCGCGGAGGTTTTCACTCTGCCATAGTTCCCTGTCTGGGATGACTACTTTGTACCTCTTGTTGAATCTCTAGGGGTTTTTTGGTCTTTGTGTTTTGATCGCTGCCATTGGAATTTCTCTCTCGGCGATTTCGGCAATCCTAAGATGCCCCGCAGCTTCGACCACCTTTTAGTTCTGTTAAAGCTATACAGTTCAATTAAAGACTACATTCTGTAGCTCGCCTTAGTCGAAGAAATCACATATTAAAAGTTTTGAAAATGTTCCTAGATTTTTTTTGAATTTAAAAAAACGTGTTTTTTTACTATTTTATTTACTAAGCGGCCCAAACACTTTGACAGTTGGTGTATACAGTAGAGTTTTAGCTATCTTTTGACGTAGTAAAACATTTTGTAGCTGCTGCCGTTTACGAGATTATTTTATTTTAATGGGCAAAATATGTACGACAAAGGTACTATGTGGTATATTTTTCGTATTTACCAGGGGGCCGACATACTATAATGCTTGGTGTATAGAACACAGCTTTACCTATCATCTGACGTATTTAGGCCAAATGCACTATGTAATATAATTTTCTTATTTACTACTACATAGAGCACAGTTTTAGCAATCATCTGATGTATTTAAACATTTTGTTGCTGTTTCCGTTTCCGAGATAGTTTTATTTCAATTTAATGCCAAATGTGATATAATTTTCTTATTTACTAAGGGGCCCAAACACTTTGATAGTTGGTGCATAGAGCACAGTTTTAGCTATCCTCTGACGTATTTAAACATTTCGTTGCTGTTGCCGTTTACGAGATATTTTCATTTCATAGGCCAAAGGTACTATGTGGTATATTTTTCTTATTTACTAAGGGGCCCACACACTTTAATGCTTGGGGTATAGAGCACAGCTTTAGCTATCATCCGACGTATTTAAACATTTTGTTGCTGTTGCCGTTTACGAGATAGTTTTATTTCATTTTAATGGGCAAAATATATAAGCCAAATTTACTATGTGATATAACTTTCTAAGGGTCCAAACACTTTGATATTTGGTGCATAGAGCACAGTTTTAGCTATCATCTGACGTATTTTAACATTTTGTTGCTGTTGCCGTTTACGAGATAGTTTTATTTCATTTTAATGGTCAAAATATATAGGCCAAATGTACTATGTGATATAATTTTCTTATTTACTAAGGGGCCCAAACACTTTAATAGTTGCTGCATAGAGCACAGTTTTAGTTATCCTCTGACGTATTTAAACATTTCGTTGCTGTTGCCGTTTACGAGATATTTGCATTTCATAGGCCAAAGTTACTATGTGGTATATTTTTCTTATCTTATTTACTAGGGGGCTCACACACTTTAATATTTGGTGTATAGAGCACAGCTTTAGCTGTCATCTGACTTATTTAAACATTTTGTTGCTGTTGTGGTTTAGGTACGAGATATTTTTATTTCATTTTAATGGGCAAACTATATAGGCGCATGTTTTTTATTTAAAGTCCATATCTCAATTCGTTCAAAAGTAAGGTGAGGTGCGTAAACTATAGTCGAAAAAACTTATAACTCTGTAATTCGTAAACCGATTTTAAAAAAAAATTGAAAATACCTTTTAAACAAGGTATCACTCGACCCCCCTTTCTATTTAAAATTTTAAAGTAGTTAGTGACCTTATAGACCTACGTCAATATGACACTTATAAAAAATACGTCAAAAAGTAGCAAAAGTGTTATCATTAAACATGGTTTTTATTTGAAGTTGATACCTCAATCTGTTTTAGAGTGAGCAGGAGGGGGGGACTTTTTACGTCCGCACTGTATATTTTGTCCATTAAGATGAAATAAAACTATATCGTAAACGGTAACAGCAGCAAAATATTAAAATACGTCAGATGATAGCTAAAGCTGTGTTCTATACACCAAGCATTATAGTATGTCGGCCCCCTGGTAAAGAAGAAAAATACACCACATAGTAGTTTTGGCGTATATATTTTGCTCATTAAAACAAAATAAAAATATCTCGTAAACGGCAGCAGCTACAAAATGTTTAAATATGTCAGATGATAGCTAAAACTGTGCTCTATGCACCAAGCGTTAAAGTGTGGGGGCCTCCTGGTAAATAAGAAAAAAATATACCACATAGTACCTTAGGCCTTGTATTTTGCCCATTAAAATGAACTGAAAATATCTCGTAAACGGCAACATCAACAAAATTTTTAAATACGTCAGGTGATAGCTAAAGCTGTGCTCTATACACCAAGTATTAAAGTGTGTGCGCCCCTTGGTAAATAAGAAAAATTACCACATAGTACCTTTGGCCTATATATTTTGCCCATTAAAATGAAATGAAAATATCTCGTAAACGGCAACCTCAACAAAATGTTTAAATACGTCAGATGATTGCTAAAACTGTGCTCTATGCACCACCTATCAAAGTGTTTGGGCCCCGTAGCAAATACGAAAATTATATCACATAGTACATTTGGCCTATATATTTTGCCCATTAAAATGAAATAAAACTATCTCGTGAACGGCAACAGAAGCAAAATGTTTAAATACGGCAGATGATAGCTAAAGCTGTGATACACCAAGCATTATAGTATTTCGGCCCCCTGGTAAGTAAGAAAAATATACCACATAGTAGCTTTGGCGTATATATTTTGCCCATTAAAATAAAATAAAAATATCTCGTAAACGGCAGCAGCTACAAAATAAGTCAAACGATAGCTAAAACTCCACTGTATACACCAACTGTCAAAGTGTTGGGGCCTCTTAGAAAATAAGAGAAATACGTCAGATGATAGCTAAAGCTGTGCTCTATTCACCAACCATTAAAGTGTGTGGGCTCCCTGGTAAATAAGAAAAATATATTACATTAAATTTGTAAGAAAAATTTTAAATTAAAAAAATCTAGGAATATTTTGAAAACTCTTAATATGTGATTTCCTCGACTAAGGCGAGCTACAAAATGTAGTGTTTAATTGAACTGTCTAGCTTTAACAGAACCAAAGTTATAGGGTGGCCCCTTAGCTTAACCGTTAAGCTAGGGGGAGTCTAGTTTTCTTGGAAACGGCTGCAGCAAAAAAAATAATTTAACCGTTACAAAATAGCTACAAAAAAGCTGAAACCAATATTCAAAATAAAGCCCCACAATAAGTTAAACAGTATGTAAGAACAAAAAAATCGATTTTTATTAAATTAGAAAAAATCGATGATTATTTTAAAAACTTTTAATATGCGATCTCCTCGAACAAGCCGAGCAACAAAATGTGTGTTTATTTGAACTTTCTAGCTTTAGCAGAACTGAAGTTATGGGGTGGCCCCTCAGCTTAACGGTTAAGCTAGGGGGATCGCGATTTCTCGAAAACGGCTACAGCAAAAAAATTAATTTCACTGTAACAAAATAGCAACAAAAAGGCTACAAAATATTGAAAAGTTACGAGTTAACAGTGCAATGTTTTGGTTCATATTTTAGGAACTTCCGCAAGATAGATTGTTTACCCTCTCATAAAAATGAAGCAGCCACAGGGCTATCCAGTTTAGGAAGAGGATAAGGGGTGCTACGCCCCGTATGGTAACAGCCCCTTCGATGGCGTGGCACCAGCACAGTGACCACATTTTGCTCATGGACAAGAATAAACCAAAAAGTAAGTATACAATTTTTCTATTTATATTTTAGAATCATGGTCACATTATGTAGCCTTACATAAATTCAAAATTGTTATTAATAATATTTGACTTTTGATTTTACTCACTGATTTTTTAGTCTTGCAATTTGATTTGTGTGTGACAAGAAGGTAACTATACCTAATTTTTTTTAGAAGGTTTTGTAACTATTTTGCTTTTCTACTGATTAAATGCAATAATTCTCGCACCATAGTTAAATAAGTAATAGCTGTCAGCAATCTTAAATCCAAGATGGCGGACAATTCAGGAATCCATCATGAAAAAACTTGTTTTTCGAAATTATCAGGAAGCTAAAGTTCTGGCAAAAGTTGCAGCATAAAATTACTTTTAAATTGCTTATTTCTTAACCCCATAGGGGTAATTTTTATATGAAAAATGCGTTTCCCAAGATAAATTTCGTAAATCTAGTGTCGGCCATCTTTAAACCGCCATATTTAGCGGACTTCCGACTTTTAGGGCCAATTTTGCGGTTTTTTAAGTATTAATCAGGAGTCACTAAACCTATCACAGAATTAATACCCATTCTATAAGCGTCGCCTTTTTTTAATTTAAAGTGTTTCTTTATAAGGTACACGGTTTCGTGGAAAACCTCGAAAAACCTGTAAAAAAGGTAATTATGAATTAGTAAGAAAATATTTTTTCTTGGTAGACAAACGTCAAGAATACAAGTTATTGATAATTAAAATAGTTTCAAAAGACTGCTATGTCGTAAATATATCAAAATGTGTTTGAAAAAAATCGGTTAATGAATAAGAAAGTTATGATTTTTTGAAGCAAGCGTTCCTCAGAGAGAAAATTTTACAAACTCCTATTTATAGGGGTAAACTAACATCTGTCGAAAATCCAGCTTCATTTGGAAAAATTCTATAGCCTGCTTTGAGAATTAAGGCTCTTGGGCCTAGTTGCATCAACAGTTATTATTAATACAAATACAAAGTCCAAGTGTGCGTCACTATTTTTTTTTATTGTTTTGGTTTAAATTGGCAAATAAACAATCAATTTATTCAGAAACTGCATCATTATTGGTGAGGTCTACCGTATTACCTACTGCAAAATTATCTGTTTGCCTCTAGCAGAAAGAAAAATCAAAGTATACAAAAAAATTTAAGAAAGTACATACCTAAGTACTGATATGAAATTAAAAAAGAAACTAATAAAGACGTTGAAGTTTTTTAAGTGACGTCTTAGTTTCTTATTAGCAAGTCTGATTTGGAATGGATTGCACCTTGGTTTAATTGATTTTAACCTCGCTTCTGACTAGAAATTATTCCTTATTATCCTATTCTGTTAAAAAGAATAGGTAATGAATAAAAATTAAATATCAGGGAAACCATGCATGTATGTACAGAGTGTCCTATCCTATTTATCTCTAATTGTTGCGGAAAACAAAAGTATAAAAACGCAAATGGCAACTGCTACACAAAGTTTTTAGAAAATAGTTATGTATCTATCTACGTCTTAAAGGAAGCGTTTAACGCCCAGGGTGTTTAACGCACTTTATGACCAAAATGCATACAATGATTATGAGATTAAAAAAAGGATTAATTTATAATTTTATAAAATGACATTATTCAACAACATTTCAAACATAAATGTATGTATTTTTGAAATTTTAGTACTTTAACGTCCGCGAGCGGAAAAATGGCCCTAGAGCGTTAAAGACCACGTTAAGCCCTAAAACGCGAGCGTTAATAGACACTTAAAGTTAATTTTCTGTTTTATCAGCATTCGTATCCGTATCTCTATCGAGTCGACCAATCAAGCAGGTGCACTTTTAAAATCATGGCGAATGCGTGACAGCTCCAGCTGATCAAATGCGTGAAAACATCGTAAAGTTCGAACTCCCTTATCGTATCTAACGAGGTTTCCGTGCATTTAATCAGCTGGAGATGTCACGCATTCGCCATTAGTTTAAAAGTACACCTGCTCGATAGAGATAAGGATACGAATGCTGATAAAACCGAAAATTAACTTTAAGTGTCTACTTGTATGGGCGTTAAAGTTACATTTTAACGCCTGGTGGTGCACAAAAATCTTTTCCTACGAGAGTGCCGAAAAGTTTTTCGTTTTGAAAGTTATACTTTTCCGCACGATTTTTTTTACTTTTTCGCGCGATTTTTTAAAGCACAATATTTTAATTCAAGATATACTAGATCCTTACTTCAAATCAAATTACTACAGTCTGTTCATAAAGAAGAGAGAGTAATAAAAATGCAAATGTGGATAAATTTTGTACTGAGTGATCAATCACTGTTTCTTTTCTTTTAAAAATTTTCTAATGTACCTCAGGTAAAAATCCTTTATTTTTATATACCTCACCCTGTTCGACCGGAGAATACAATAGAACCCAAAACCGAGAACAATAAAAGGCAAGCGATAAACTATTCTCATAGGCGCCGCAATTGGGGGAAACTTACATTTTAAGTACCGTGGTATATAGGTATTAGTGAAGAAAATAGTAAATATGTGAAAAGTTCTATGAAATTTAATAAAACAAATTACTTTACTAGAAAAAATTTATAAATTAAATAATAAAAATATATTTTAGGAATAAAAATAATATTATAATATATATACAAAAACGGATTGGCGTTTTAACTATAATTAATAAGCACACCTAAAAATTAAATTAAGGCTAAACAAATGGTTGGTACATAAAAAAAATGTTACAGTTGTCAATTATTAAACTACAAAAATAATTAAAATGAAATGGAGGTAGATATGTTTCTTTAAAACCAGTCAAAAATAAAATAGGAATAAATTACTCAGAAGAACAGTAAATGCTCTCATCATCAATCTCATTTTCTTCCAAAGAAATAATTAACGGTTCCACAGTTTCTTCGATTAAAAAATCAAGTTTCCACATTTTTTTTTCTAGTTTTAAAACATGTTGTACACATTTATGACAATTATCTGGAGTTATTTTTTTAACTGATTCTTTAAAAAGCACCTCCACATCCTTTAATTTATAGGGAGTATTATTCCTTGCTACATACCCTTTCATTTGAGCCCATATTAATTCTATTGGATTAAGTTCACAATGGTAAGGCGGCAGTCTTAATACTGTTATGTTTCGTTTTTCAGCCATATTATCGACAACTTTCTTATTGAATTTTTCTTTGTGGCTATTTAGCTATGATAGCAGTTCTTTTTTTACCATATCTGCTTCAAAATTTATGTTTTTTCTGTAAGCCACTTACAAATATCAGCTTTTTTCCACGCTTTGGTTGGGACTTTTTCAAGGTTTCTGGAATGGTAACTGGCGTTATCCATTACTATTACTGAACCAGGAGGTATTAGGTTTAACATTTGCTGAAAGTATTCTTCAAATGTATCGCCATTCATGTCCTCGTGATAATCGCCAGTATGGTTTGACGGAAAGAGCAAAAGACCTCCTTTTAAAAACCATTTTTCACTGCCAATATGGACAATTATCAAACGTTTTCCCTTTCCTGACGGCGGCTTTCTGTCGACCAACCTTCCATGAATGCCTGTCGGGCACGTTTCACATTTTTGTCTTGCCAGTGTTTGCCAATTACTCTTAACTACCTAATAAAAATACTATTTAGAACCAACTCATAAGTACCTATAATACCAGGAAGAAACAAAAATTGCTAATAATCTAAAATTCTTAAAATTATAAAATTATATTAGTACATTGCTATTTAACCCTCACTTAAACTTAATCCTCTAATTATGCACCTGAAACAATTATGGCATTATCTGCATACCTATGTATTATAGTGCAAAAACAGAACACGCATAATAAACAATTTATCTATCAGGTTAAAATATATTATACATTTTTAACTGCTCTCTTTTTTCTATTTTTTTTTTTAAATTTAAATGTTGGCAAAACACCTACGGCAATGGTACGCTCGAGAAAATGGGTTTTAAATCGTTTTATTACTCTCTTTTCTTTATGAATGGACTTTAGCTATATGTACTGTTTTTCTGAAAAAAAAAATCTTGTTCCATTATTTTTCCGTGCAAAAAAAAATCGTCCGGAAAAGTAAAATCGTAACTTTTCCGCACCAGTGCTGAAAACTTACTTTTTCGCACAATTTTTGTCTGTTTGTTTTTAAAAATGAAGATATTTAGGACTAATTAAATGATTTATGTAACTATTCTATCTTATGTGTCATTTTGTAATATTATTATAAAATCTTTGCGTATTTTAAATAAAATGGACAAAAACACTCGTAGGAAAAACATTGTACCCAACTCTTGCGGAAAATGCCTTTTCCACCCTTGACGGCTTGCCCCGTGCAACTGCCGTCGCGTGGGGAAAAGTACCACTTTCCGCACTTGTTAGGTAAATAACTATTTCGTGTTCTGGCAATATACTGCATAATTTCAGAACAACTTTAGTAATATAGTAAAGCCACAAAACCCAGAAAAAAATCTTTTTAATAAAAATTTTGTGGTTTGTTAAGACATTTCTTAAAACTTAAAATAAATAACTACTCTTTAAGGAAAAGGTTTTGTTGAAACCCAAGACCTTTATTAAATTTTTACAAATTTTTCCACAAAATATTGTACTGAAAAATTAAATAGGCCAAACAAAATAAACTCTCTAAAAGGTGATGATCCATGCACAAAGCAAAATAGCTTTTAAAATAAAAATAAAAAACTCCATAAGCGTCTTTTGGCTAGACTTCTCCTTTTTGCGTTTAACACCGATAAAGGGCGAAAAATAGCCATAAAAGGCCCTATATCCCTAAAAATCTCACCTAAAATGCCGGAAATCTTGGAAAAACCGCTAGCCTCGGAGTCAAGGAGGTATACTTTAAGGTGACTGAATCATTTTGATCATTCTTTAATAACACTAGGGAACAAATTTTCCTGATCTAAATTTAAATAAGTTTTATAGTGTAATACCGGCCTTATATACCATATTTTATAACACTGGCGCACCCAGGAATTGACTTCGGGGAAGGTTTTTAGGGATAAATAATTAAAAAAACTTAATTTGAAGTAAAAATGTGACCATAACCAGGCTTCTCGGGGAGGGGGGCTGGGTGTTTAACCCCAACGCCCCCCCCTCGGTGCGCCAGTTACTATAAAATATTTCTTTTAGTTTGTAAAATATGATATAATACACTGTAAAATGTTTCATCAAACATCTTTTACAAAAGATCTTTGACACATAAATTTTATAGTGTAAATACCGGCCTCAGTGGTCCCTGTTTCAAATATCTTGGTGGAACCTTTCACAGTGCTTACATCACCACGCACAATTTTCCAGAAAGTAATACAGATGAGAATTCAAAAAATTAATTTTTAACGACATATTACATCTTAGGTTTTGGTAACACAAAAGAAGTTGGGCAACCAGGTCTCTATAGTTTTCTGCTTTAGAGTTTTCCGAGGAGGTTCCCAAAAAATGTTTTGCAGCCATTTTAAATGCGTTCCAAGCGTCTTTTTCCTCGCCTTGAAATATGGAATCGAATTGCAAATTTTCGAAAAGTTTCCTAATCTGGGGACCCACAAATATTCCCTCTTTAATTTTAGCGTCTCTAATTCTAAGGAACTTTTCTTTTAATTAACTGAAATCATGGCCTTCTTTGTCCACGGCCTTTTCAAATTTTCCTAGTCTGATATGAAGTAGCAGTAGTAAAATCTTTCTGGGGGAACTATTAACTATTGGCGCCCTGGTTACAATTATTTTCCCTGACTCAAAAGACTCTTGGTATAGTGATCCGATCGTGCTCGAGTGTCCAATTCGCAGAGAAAGTAACAGTATTTGGTATAACATCGATGCATTCCAAGAGTCTTTATCCTCGCCTTGAAGTATGGAATCTAATTGCACATCTTCGAAAAGTTCCCTAATCTGGGGACCCACAAATTTTCCCTCTTTAATTTTAGGGTCACTGATTTTAGGGACAGATTGATAATAAAATAAGTAAGATTTTGTTTTTTGTTGGATCTCCTTTAGCTACTTTTTCTTAGAAACTCTTAATCTTCGTCGGACCGTGCGAGGTACAAACGTATACCCCATAGTCACATTGTTCAGGATATTTTCGTAAATTTTCAACTTTTTGCTTTGCCGATTTAATTTATTGTCAATTAGCACCTTCTTAATATATTTTTCAGTAATTAACTATAATTCATCTTATAATTTTTATATAAGAAAATTAATTAAACGCGGCATAACACCTTTTTTGCATGCTTTACTATGCTTAAGCATAATTATGAGTTGGGTAAACCTGCCTTACCAATTCAGGCAAATTTTCGATCCAAAACGTTTCTTCGTTGACTTTTCAAACCACCAAAGATCTAAATTCAACCCGGATGTAACCACTTGAGAGCATTACCCTCTCGTTAAAATAACTTACTTTTTTAATTTTCGTTAAAAATCCTTTGCAAACCAACAAAAAATCAGAAAAAAATTAAACAATAAAAAGTGGCATCGTCAATTTTAAATTGTCAAAACTTCGCGTCCCAGGACAACACCGTCCCAAGTAAAAAGCCAGTTAACTCATTATCGTTTTAGTATCCTTTGGCCTACTATCGCGGCCATGTTGACACGTTGCCCAGGGGCCTAATTCTTGAATCTCGAGAGAAGGAACGACCCCTCAAGAGAAGGGATTAATCCCGGGGAATGATCCCATCCCTGCAAAAAAAGATGCTTTTCCTTGAAACCTCTTTGAAATTTTAGATTTTACTCGCATGCTTTCGTGTGAAATGGGACCGATCCCTGGCTTTGGAGTCAGGGAGCGCGAACACCCAATTTTTGATAGAATTGAATGAGCGATCCCCGCTCAAGAATACAAAATTTGTTCGTCGTAGGATCATTCGATACAAATATATGTCGTTCTCTGCTCAGGGCCTGAATTCTTGAGCAGGGAACGACATAGATTTGTGTCGAATGATTCCACGTCAAACGCAGTTCGTATTCTTGAGCGGGGATCGCTCATTCAATTCTATCAAAAATTGGATGTTCGCGCTCCCCGAGTCCAAAGCCGGGGATCGATCCCATTTCTCAGACACGCATGCGCGTAAATTCTATCTTTTTAGATCTAGAATTAAGAACAGGTTCTAAGAAAAATCATGTTGTTTTTGGAGGGGATGGAATTCCCCGGGATTGATCTCTTCTCTTGAGGGATCGTTCCTTCTATTGAAATTCAAGAATTAGGACCCAGGACAACTTATTTTTCCGCAAGGTTGCCGTTACAATTTTGAGTTAGGGAAAAAGCGAGGGGCCATGACCTCGGCCATCACTTAACTTCAAAATGTACACGTATTGCGGGATGATTGCGTTCCAAAATCGTTAAAATTGTGGGATGTCTCATAGTGATTGCGGTGACTACTTCACAATCCCTATGATTTGCATGATTGTATTTTGTGATTGTGAAGGTAATTTGGCGATTGCGGTCCAAAATGTACATGTATTGCGGGTAGGTGATGACCCTTCGGGAAAAAGCAAAGGGAGTCCCGTATTTTTCTCCTAAGTACCTATACAGGGTGTTTCAAATTCGATGCTCACCATGGGGATTTCCTAAACGCTAGGAGGTACGAAATGGTTTAAATTAGGGCAAAGTTGCGCAATTTGATGCTTTGATCAAAACAAAAAGAAAAGTTTACAAATTCCGGAGATAGGCGGAAAAAACCAAAATCTTAATTTTTAGTTTTTATGTTTCTTAGGTTATTCGACGATTTTTAGAGGGGTAAAGTGGGGGGGAAGGACGTAAGAATCAAATTATTATTAGAAGATAGTATGTCTGCGATAGAAGATATGGGCAAACTGCAAAAAACTGACAGGTACCTTTAGAGCATTCAATTCAGTACCATATCTTCTATCACAGACATACGATCTCCTAATAATTTCACTATTTTAATCCAAGGACTGATAGCTTGAAAATATCTGACCCCGAGATGCACCGTAAAAATATTCGGATTAGTTTAACTAATCAATGCTTCCTCTTTGTTCATTTATGTGGGATCAAGCGAGAAAAATAATGGATTAGATAGCCAATCGCGATTAAGTGCCTACGGTGCATTTATGGGTAAGTATGGTAAACTTTTAAGGAAGTCCACTTTCCCATGTTATCCGTGCGGGATTCTTTTAAATGTGTACTACATCCATCGATGTACTTAGTTAGTACGTCGATGACTGCATCTAAAGTTAGCAGTGTATCATGTGGATTTTAAAAATATGCAGAAAAATAGGAAAATATAGAATTTATTAAGAAAATAGTAGCATTTAATTTTCGTGACAATTTATACCACCCTACCACTTTTCCGTCCCATTCTAGCACAGTGCACTGCTATCTTTAAGAGGGAGCTAGCAGTTCAGGTCATATCTTGGAAACTACAAGAGCACAAAATCTGACTGGGGAAGTTAAAAAACCTCCATTTTTTGTTTTAATTGCCTTAGGAGCATAATCCTAATGGAAATATTAACACGCCAGGACGAATTCGTATCAGGTAACTTGGATAAGTACCAGTGCGGAACGATGCCTATTTGTAAGTGGTTCAAGGTTGGAAATCAAAGTGTATGATGGTGTTTAATGATGTATAGTGGAGGGTGACCAGTGAAACTACTGATGAGCCCACGCTGGTTACTCAGGGCGAAACATCGTTTAATCATTTCTCTTTTCGCTTTGATCTTTTGTGTGTTCCTTGCGGGTTGCTCATCCAAGTTTGAATTTTCGTTATTTCCACCCAAGATCTTTTGATCTTTTGTTTTTTAGTTTCTTTTCAGTTGAAGTAACTGATTTGGAGTTTTTTTTAACTTCTTTTTTGTTTTAAAAAATATAAACAATATATTTTTTTATATGCCTTATGCGAGGCCTTATATTACATTTAATCAGTTTATAAACGACAACTTTTCGACAACTTTTAATTATTTAGACTTGTTTTTCCTCCATTTTCTCCTAATTTTTTTTAATAGTAACAAAAACTAAGATTTTACTCAAAAATATTGCAGAGTAGTTTGGTTTTATTTGTTTTCGTGAGTTTATTTGGTCACAGGAGCCAATGAGCGTAAGTTTAATATATTTTTCCTACGACATTGATAAATTTCACAATCTTGGTTGCCTAGAAACCATTAAATTTTACGTGTGTGCAGAAAAGTGTGTTGTTAAAGGTAGGTAAGTAGTTGTCAAATATCAAGTGTCAAGGGTACTTTTCCGCACATGTGTTGCAAAGTACTTTTCCACACATGTGCGGAAAAGTAGTCTTAACCCATTTCAAACAAAATAAAAGACCAATAAGATTCGTAGGAAAAATAACGTACATAACTCGTGAGAAAGTGACTTTCTAATACTGTCTTCAAGTGGCTTCACAAATTAAACGCGTAAAAAATCGGTCCAAACTGTCTTAGCATTGGACGTTTTAGTGGCCTTTGTATCCACATCCTCCCGAGCCCATCAGACGTTGAGATTTCTCCCCGCACTCCCCGCCACAATGGGGCCAGAAAGGGGGTCATGAGGGGCCGCTGGCTAGAACAAGGGGCGGTCAGGGAGGGGGGTAGGAACAGGGCTGGGCGGGCGCGCATAGCAAGTGCATATCTACTAGACTTTCGGATCGGTTTATTGTAAATATTTAGTACAAATTCACCCTCAGGTGAGTTCCTCTTCGCTTCGACCCAATTTGTTGAATAAAGACGAAAAATTATCCGGGTCGGTTTCAGGGGGAAGACGGCTCAAATAGGGCAGACACGTCCGTTCGGTTCAGCAATTAATTCACCTCATCTCGTTTAAATAGAGAAAACCCCTATGCGTTAAGACAAGGATAGACAGCAATCTTGAGTGATTAAAGGTGGAAAATGATTGGGGAATATTAGAAAAAAAATATTTATTTTGTGTAGACCCAAATAGAAAATTATCAAGCAATTTTTTAAAAGTATACAAGTATTCTAAATAAAAATTGTGGCTCCGTGACACAGATAGGCAGACAGGCATTCCAACATGACTACAACCGTACCATTCTTGATTAGTTCATAATAAGACTTCCGATAAATTTGTAGAGACTAAATGTCATTTCAAAGTTTGATCAAGAAATAAATTTTATACTTTCAAGAAAGAAAAGATAATAATCGCTAGATCATGTTCAAAGATAATACCATTATTTATTTACCAAATAAAAAACAGAAATAATTTAAAGAAGAATACTAAGAAAAGGAAATATTTTTTTAATTAGGAAAACGAAAAAACAATCGGTTGTCAACCTCAGTTTCCTAGACCATTCTCTGAGACGTAATAAGACAAGAATGTCCAAATCGGTTCCACAGTATATGCCCGCCTATTTCTCCAAACCTTTGCAGTCTATATCAAAAATTATATGTGTTAGAAGAAGAAAAAAATGCGACCCATATGACGCCGGAAAATGAAATGAATATGGCTTGGAAAAGAACGGCGTATAAAGGAGGCTCCATCGGAGAGGCATAGAGCACAAGGTCATATTGATCTCTGTGAGGTCAGAGTGTCTAAGAAAAATTAATTTAAAGGTTGGGTCACTCTGTTAATTTGGTCCTAAGATATACAACTTCAGAAGTGGGATAAACTGAAAGCAAAAAAAATTCTAAATACAAAGTCACCAGTTAGGAGGGGGTTTATATAAAATAGTTGCAATTAGGAATGAAACTCAAGATATTGATAAAAGAAGTTAATTTAACAGTACTTCAGATATTCTTAAGTCTGCGATGTAAAATAAATAAAATACATATCTATACTATAATGCTGGGTTTCTACAGGCAAATAAAAATAACAAATAAAAATAAGAAATATCTTTGGTTTATACAGCCAAATAAAAATAACTTTGAACCATTTAGCACACATCAAGTGTCAACTCCATCATAATGTTTTTAAATAATATCTGCCAAAAACAAACCAAAAAATGCAAAAAGTCTAAAAAACATCCATTTAAATGACAACAACAAATGAAAGTGTGGTTATGTGCATCAATGAGGCATGCGCAACTCCGTTTTCAGATAAAAATTAAAGTTTTTTATTTTAATTTTATATAAACGCTTATACACTGTTTCCCATAAGCTCAAGTTTTATTTTAATTTTAATTATTATTTTAATGTTTATTTTTATTTGCCTGCATAGACCCAGCCTAAAATGCGAGATAAAATGGTTGCAATTAGGAATGCAACTCAAGATAAAATAATAAGTTAATATTTCTAGCAAAAAATCAAATGTAAGTATTTCCTGTCTACCTGCGAAATATATCTCTACGTATGAATCATAAAACAATTCAGACTAGTGGTTTGCGCTCTGGTTCCGGATATTCGTCGTCATAAAAAAAATGACGTTAGATCGAATATGTGAATATAAGTGGGACGGTGTTTTCCAGAATTTGGAGCGCATTTACACTAGGTAACAGAGTTATGCGTAGGGTAAGAATTTATAGTAACTGATAACTATGCTAGTCTATACATACCGGGTGTAACAAGGGATAGGTGGTGCGCCGATTTAACGCCTTTATTTTTCAGGAGAGAATTCTGAAAATTTGGAATTTTACAGAACTGATAAAAGCTCAAAACTGTGTTCTATTGACACATGTCAAATTGTTAGTTTTCATGAAAACGAGGTTAACGAAGGCAGTACAAAAGCCTACCAAAACCTACCGTTTTAGATACTAATAGCTGAAACGACATTCTTACACATCAGATAAAGTTTTCTGATTTAAGTTACGGTAAAAATTGCTTAAGTTATAAATGATAAAACATATATGTCACCAAGATAGAGAGACGGTGAAAACCTAAAATCGTCAACCTAAAGTCATGTCATCTCGAATTCTGACAAGAGATAAGCTCATTCCAAATTCTGCGGACCAATTTCATGATCGGGATACCAAAATATTTAGATTCGACAAATAAAAATAAATGTTAGTAAAGTATTTAGACTACGTTTGTTTCAATTTTAGATTGAGTTTTAATTTGTTTCGTTAGAAGAAAACAAAATGCCAAATTTGGTCTCATTTAATCTGGAGAAAAAAAGACGATTTTAATATGTTTTTAAATAGGTAATTTCTTTTCAAATTATGCTTACAAATAAAAAAAGGAAATAGGTTTATTAAATTAAATCAATTTCTGGCATAATAAAATTTTAAATCTTGAGCCTTTTAAAAAGTTTAAACAAGTAGATTGTCCACCATACCAATATGGTATGGGGACTATTAAAATCGTGTCGGTCTGGTGTCTGTCTGTATACACGATAACTAAAAATCCTCTATCGGCTGACCACGAGGTGGTAACCACTAGCTCAACAAATGTGACATGATTGCCAATGTTGTTGAATGGTCAGTGATTGCCGGGGACTGCCGAGGGAGTTCCAAAGACTCCCAGGGTCTCTTAGGGTCTGCAAGCCAGGGTTTGGCGGCGTTTGGTGAGGTTTAGGCAGTCGCAGGGACTGCGAACTGGTAAGATTTTTGACATAATTGTCAACAGTGGTTACCCCCTCGGCTTACCATGAACTGATTAACTTTTGGGTAGGGTGGTAGGGAGTTTAAGGGGGGAAAAATCGGGATAAAATATTTAAATAAATTAATTTGGAACAAAAGTAAGTAGCCATATACGGTTTTCAGATTAAAGTTTCTATGAATATGGACTGCAAATTTTGTTATAAAGTCCAAATTCGTGGGAGCTTTAGTTTCCGAGTTATTTGAAAAAACGATAAAATATATTTTAAAAAATCATCACTTTAGAAGCAAAGCAGCTATTGATATGCGGTTCTCAGATTTTTCTTTTCGTAAATCCAAAAATTTTGTTATAAGGTTCAAATCTTTCAAAGCTACAGTTTTCGAGATATTTTTATTTCCTTTCTAGCACCAATTTATTTCTTAATAAGTTTGATTTTGCAGGTAAACTCTGTTCTATTTAAAAATTGCAAACTTTCTTATTTCGTGTCCGAAGTTACTTTCTATCGAGTTGTTTACGCCATTTTTCCTACGAACACTGCTGAATTGCAATAATTTTTGTAAAAATTGGTCTTTAATTTTGCACAAATCAAATGAAACTGCTTTTCCACACATGTGTGGAAAGTACTTTGCAACACGTGCGGAAAAGTATTTCTGAACACGGGTGAAATTTTACGTTTTATAAGGATGCAAATCGTGTGAAATCCATAATTTTCATATGTGGTCGTAAGAAAAAATATACCACTGCTTAAATTACCTCTGTGCTTTCTTATTTATCTTTAAAGATAGAATAAATATCAATTTTTATTACAAAAACAACTATGGTATGTTATTTTTCCTACGATCACATACGAAAGTTACCAAATCTGCACTATAACGCCTCAGAAAGTTTTATATTTACCGCATATCAATTTTATTTTCGTCTCTAGAGACGAAAATGTTTTCTCCTCTAGTGACGAAAATGAATGACATCAAACCATCCAAACAATGCAGGTATTTAGTAGGCTATGATTTGTGGAAGCGTCGGAAATAGACCGAAACTATTTCCGTCCCTAGAGAAGAAAATACTTTCTTCTCTTGACATAAAAATGAAAAAAAATTAATAATGATAAAAAATACGAATTAAATCCTAAAGTGGTCATAGGAAAAATAGCGTACACAACTCGATAGAAAGTAACTTTCGGTAATTATGCAGTATACGGTTTTCTGCCATTTTTTATTTTTTTTGAAAAATTCTTTATGGGGGCACCTTCTAGGGTCCCTAGGACCCCAAATCCGTCTGCGCCGTTTGGGTTTTTTTTTTTTTGTTTTTTTTTAATTTTTTTTCACTAAAACAAACCAAACCAACACAGTCCAACCCAACCTAATCCAAACCAACCCAAAAAAATTAAAAAAACCCTTTACAACCCCCCCCCTAGGCACCCGTTTTTCTCGTTAAAAAAAAAAAAAATCGGGCGCAGGCGGATTTGGGGTCCTAGGGACCCTAGAAGGTGCCCCCATAAAGAATTTTTCAAAAAAAATCAAAAATGGCAGAAAACCGTATACTGCATAATTACCTAACTTTCTTACACTCGCGTGTGGTTTCACTCGCCTAGTGCCTCGTGACATATGTCACTTTCTTCTCTCGTTATGTAATATACTGTTTTGGTCCAGAATTTCCAGAGACCTTGGTTTGCGAAGGACACGGTTGGATTCTAGAAATTCTAAAGCGATTATTATTAGATACCTACTACTTATAGTGGAAAAAGAATGAACAAGTATTGCATTAATGAATCCGCTTTTGGCGAAAAGATAAGAAGGAAATATGTTAAAATAGCTTGTAGGTAGTTGTGTATACAGTATGTCCCAACATTTCGAGTCCACCCTAATATCTCCAAAGCCAAAAGAGGCAGAGAAGTAAAATTTCACATAATTAGATGGTTTACAAAAAAGTATCTTTTTGGATGCTAATCATCGCACCCGTCATTAAGGAGGCAGAGCTAGGACGGCGTCGATATTTTTTTTAAATGATATACCCTGTATATTTTAGAAAATTTAAATAGAGCTATTTCTTCTGTTTCCAAAAACACTTAATATGTTACTTTCTTCTCCAACAACGGTTTTTAAATAAACTGGGAAAATAATCTCCATAAGACCAATGAGTTAAGGCTATAGTTTCTCCCCAGATTTTAAGTAAAAAAGTATAACTGGCAACGCCTTGTTCTTTAGTTTTTTAATCTTTTGCCAGAGTGCACAGGGAAAACTAAACATCAGAATTAGCTGTAATTTTGCAGGAGTGATCATTTTTAAATGCCTAACAAAAATATCTGAAGAATTCTTCAAAATTCTCAATTATTTTTTCTTCAAAATAAAAGCTCTGGTGCTGTCATCTATCCCAAAAGCCTCAAAATAATTGCGGTTTAGAACCATTCGAGGTTAAGTTTATCTTTCAAAAATGTGTTTTCAAAAACATTGTTCTAAAACAAATATGAAACCACTCTGCATGTGCGTTTTTATTTTGATTCAACCATTTTTTTTAAATTTAGTTTATTGCGGCATAGTTATGTGCAATTGTACTAGTGAAATCTTGGAGTGCAAAGGGTAGATTTTAGAAACACACGGATACTTGAGTACTAACAAAACAGGTCAGTAAAGCTCCATTTAGAGCTTGGAAAGACTCTTGCTAGTCGTTGACGCTCCTGTTTAAAATAGAATACGATTATTTCATCTAGCGCCAGTAGCCGATTTTTAAATCTGCATGCTTTTAAGTTCACCTGTTGTCGGTATCAGCTAGCGGGAGTGTTTCCAATTCAATTATAAATGCACCTGTAAATGCAACCTTAAATATTGCACCCAGTTACTTTAATACGTAATTGGGTAGCGGTAACCTAACCCCAAATTTTTGACCCGGTGCTAAAAAATCTCTGGTGTCCCACTGTAGATAAACATAAATAAAGTCTCCGCGTTGCCATGAAAAACAAATTCAATGACGTAAAATTTTGCAAAAAAATCAGGTGGACATAGTTAAATTGATTTCCCGTACAGTGTTGCTAAAACAATTCCCCAGATTGTAACTACGACCTTAAAGAAGAAAACAGATATTCGGTGACACTTTGTCCGCTAGGGAAAAAGGTAACATATTAGGTATTTTTGGAAACAGAATGAAAAGCTCTATTCAAATTAGTTCAAAAAGTATTGTATCCGCCCTAGCCCTTAATGAATGGCGGCACGATTGGTATCCAAAAAAGTCATTTTTTGTTATATAATTATGTGAAATTTTACTTCTCTGTCTCTTTTTGTTCTGGAGATATTAGGGTGGACTCGGATTTTTAGACCACCCTGTACAAATGTAAATAGTGTAGTAAAATAATTATTTGTTATCTATGTTATCTGTGCATCATAAAAAAAAATATTTAAAAAGATAGATAAAGGTCTTGGTCAAGTTAAGCCATTTTTTTTCTGAACCAAAAAAATGTAAAAAGTAATACTGCATGAAACAAAAAGGTCGATAAAAAGGCTTTGGAACGGTAGGAGTTGATTGGCCTTAGGCTCCCTCCTTCCTTAGCCATAAGAATTTACATTGGCCAAGGAAGAAGGAAGCCTTCGGAATGACTATAAATATTAAATCAAATCAAATATTTCTTTATTCAACCAATATACATTGTTGAATAGGGTTCAATACGACCCTTAATGGAGACCGTCTCTCTACTACTGTATTTTTTCATATTTAATTTTTGTTATCTTTATTTTATCCCTATTTATATTTTATTATTATATATTATAGTGTGGACCACAAAAAACCGGACTGTTTTGTTTTAACTGCCAATTTTTTACACACATAAAAAAGATGTAATGAAATTTTTTTTTCGTATAGCAACTTCTTGCATAAAATAAAAACTGCTAATAATAATTTAAGTTAACCGGATTTCGTTATCTTTTCGCCAATTTTGTTGACAAGGACAGATGCTAACAATAAGGGTTCTTTTTCTAAATGTCAATAAATGAGATTTTGTGACAATTACAATTTTATGCATTTTAAAAAACCTGTTGGCTTTTTTTTGCAATAACAGAAAAGTACCAACTATTATATGTAACCATGTATTCTTTGTTGGGATATTGGGATTCTAGTGTAACACCTTTTATGCATCAAAATAAAAAATTAAAGTCAATTTTGATATAATAACTGTAATAAACCAGAACATACATCAAAAAAACTAAAGTAGCACTAAAAATTTGGACGAATGTGGTCACCATTTGCAGCAGCAATCAATCCCAATATTTTTCTTATTTCTTAATAGATTTTAAGAAATGATACATGGGTTAACAGATGATAGTTGGTACTTTTCTGTTATATCAAAAAATATACAAAGTGGTTTAATAAAAAAGACAACGGGTTTTTTAAAATGCATAAAATTGTAAGGCATCCGCCATCTTGGATTGTCACAAAATGTTTTTTTGTTACATTTAGAAAACGAAGCCTTATTGTTAGCATTTGTAAAGTGTTATTGTCAACAAAATTGGCGAAAAGATAACGAAATCCGGTTTACTTACATTCAGTTTGAGTTTTATTTTATGCAAAAAGTTGGTATACGAAAAAAATCCATACTTTTTTTCTTTTTTAATAGAATTTATCAAGTGATACAAAAGTGTCTCAAAACAAACCCAACGGTTTTTTAAGACGCATAAAACTTTGCACATCCGCCATTTTGAATTTTTGATAAATGTCATTTTATGACATATTTGCAAAAAGTCTATTTCATTCTAGAGTTTCTAGCATTCAACCGTGTCTGTCGCAAACTAGGGTCTCTGGGAATTCTGAAAAAAAAACATTTAAAAAAAAAATTTGGTAGCTGATTTTTATAAGAAAAATTAATATTTCCTATTTTTAAAGATAAGCAGCTTTAAGCACTAAGAAGCTTTAAGAACTAAAAGCGAGCAAGCTGAAATTTTGCATGGATGTAGGGTACCATTGGGAAAGCTTAACTATATATTTGCACCATTCTCACCTCCTTAAGTTCGGCGCCATCTTGAATCAAAGGGTGAATTCGGTTTTTCGCCCATAACTTTATATTATTTTCGCAGTAGAAAAAAAAATCGAAAAAGCATTTTGTGGGGAAAAACAATACCTACAAAACGACTGCTTTTAAAATTACAGTAACTTTTTTGTTCATACTCAGAATTCCATTATTTAAAAAAAAATGAAACTTGTAAAATATAGAGAATTTGATTCTCTACAATGTTTTTTGAGAATTTTTTTCAATCAGAGTAACAGGAAATTACAAATAGCGAAAAAACTGATATCATTATTACGTTTTGTTTAAATAATGTAATTCTGAGTATGAACAAAAATTTTAATTTTGAAATTAGTCGTTTTGTAGTTATTGTTTTTCCCTACAAAATGCTTTTTCGATTTTTTTCTAGTGCGGAAATAACAGAAGTTATGGGCGAAAAACCGATTTAATCCTTTGAGTCAAGATGCCGCCGAAGTTAAGGGGGTGAGATTGGGCAAATCTATAGTTAAACTTTCCCAGTGGGACCTTACATCCATGCAAAATTTCAGCTTGCTCGATTTTAGTTCCTAGAAAAGCATTGTGAAACGTACAGTTTGCCTGGACTACCAATATATTTTTAGTAAAAAGACACAGTTATACGTCAACGTCGAGTTTATAATATATTGGGGATTAGGAAGACATTAGGGAGTTATCGGTATATTATAGGTTGACTTTAATAAAGTCGACACTACTTTTGACAGTTCCGTACGATTACTAGATATTTTAGACACTTTCCTTATCTATTACGGCTAAAACCTACGTTCGGACAGAGTTTTCTTGTGCGCAGTGCTATCAAAATAAGGTCGACTTTTATAATGTTTGTGCCGACCTTTAATAAAGGACGGCATTAATTTTAATTATATCAACTTTATGGGTGGCACAATTTGAGCATGTCTAGATGACATGTTTAGATGACAGCAATGTCAGAAACCTTTTAAACTTTGTGCGGAATTTTCAAAAATAGTGCCGACTTTATATATAAGTCTTAGTCAGGCTATGCCGATTTTATGTACCTATAAGAGGAAGAGCCAAAAGGAAGGGGAATGATTTTCTAATACCTATAATAACAAGAATAATTCTTACAAGAAACATAGAAAAAGTCTACCGCAAAAAGAACCGCAGTTCTCGTATTTTTTGCATGTTTAAATAAATGGGTCTACACCAAAAAAACCACTATAAAAATGTTACACATTAAAAAATCCAAACTGACATTAGGGTCGCGATTCTTCAGAAATGACAGAAAATCTCACCCGTCAGAATTCTGGAAAGTCGCGATTTTTACGTATTGCCTCATTTAAAATAAAAACTTAGCGTCCTAAATATTATTGTTGATTAATCATGAATAAATGAATATAATTTTAGTAACTGGGTCGTTCTTGAAAAAAGGTAACATTGCGTGTAATTGGTTTGTAAATTTAAAACCACTTATCCTTTTGAAAACAAAGTAGGAGGATAGTTAGTGTAATCAAAGACTAACATTATCCAACAGTAATGAACTCTCCAATAAATGACTCCATGGAAGAAAAGTTGTTCACACCATGTGACATGTCACGTGGTGTGATCTGTAATTTTCAAAGTTAATAGATTCAGATATAACAAAAAAACACTTTAGGATCATAAAATTTATTTAGATAATGATTTAGATAAAAACTCTAAAATTGAAATCCTAAAAAAATACCTTGATATACCTTCATCAAAAAACAAAACACGTGTATTGATTTTGGTGTCACTGGTGTGATCACATGCAGTCACAGATTTGTTTTTAAATCTGGCATCACTGCATACGACACCCAACTCATTACCTGATTTAGGAGTGTAATCTGAAATGTGTTACATAATTCAGTTTTTGTGAAAATTTTGGGGGTTTTAAAACAGTATTAACGTTTTGGCCGAGATAAATGTCACACGTGTTTCTATATATATAAGGAGTAAATGGTAACATATTTACTTTCAAAAATGTGATTTAAGTATGAAAAGTAGGCATTTTACTAACATTAAAATAGAAAAGCATAGAGAAAACAATAATAGAGAGAGGGTTCGATTCAATGGTGGGAATCTGCCAACAAGTTTGGCTCGATGCTGACGCCTCCATTGAGAGCGTACAGAAACAAAAGTCGTTTTTTATAGTGGGCTTTTCAAAATTTTGTTTTAGGGTCACTGTATCACGAAAACTGTAAAAGACGACGCAGTTTTCGTGATGCAGTGACCCTATTTACTAAAACTATAAAAATAAACAGCTTTCAATAAAGTTGTCCAAATATTACTTGATCCAAAAACTCCATAGAAACGTGGTAAATTTAACCATAGGTTTAATGCACGCAAGTTCTGTCGCACGTGGGTTTGTTTTATCGCTTGACGAATATTATTTTATTTATATTTTTTTTAAAAAATAAGCTGCAAACTAAACTTTTGCATATAATTTGCTGCTCAGAAACATAAAACTAAAAAGTACAGAGTGTCTACAGCTCTGGAAAACCGGGCAAAAGAGTTTAGCTTTCTTGGATATAAACAAAATCAATTAGTAGATTATTGTTTGGGCTGAAATATTTTGGTATATTAAAAATTGTTCAGGTGAGGTTGACGATAAGGTGATTCAATAGGTACGTTTAATCCCTCTTTTTAGGGACTAAAGTGACACTTTGAATCCCTAAGGGATAAAAATAATAATCCCTAAGGGATTAAAAGTAAATTTAATCCCTCAGCCTAGGGATTACAAGTAAATTTATGATTAAAAATTGTTCATGCATAGGTAGGGTTAAAATCCAATCTGTTGATAGTATTATTTATTTTATACGTAAAAAAGTTTTTTGTCGTAGCATTTTCTCCCCTTCTGGATAACCCGATCAAATGTTGCAAATTGGTAATTTTGGATTTAAAATTATATGGTGGCGGGATTTTAATTTCATTTTTTTTATACTCGGACTTTGAAGAGTTTGGTATACTCTGCACAAATAACAAGTCACCAAATTTTTATTTTTGGTCTGCCCGGAAATCGAACCCGGGACCTCCCACATACTGACTGACCAAGTGACTAGCTGACTGCGGATATTAAAAAACAACTGAAGTTTAAAACAATTTTAAATTTGTCCTTAAAATCTTTCCTGATCTAGTACTAGACACTTACAGTGGGATTTACTAAAACGGTTTAATTTTAAAACGGTCCAAAGTTTAAGTGAAATTTTTGGTTTTCAGCATTTTAAACGAACCCTCCTTGAGGTTTGGACGTAGTTTGATTTATAAGAAGAATTTTAATAAATTGGTTTATTGAATAATCATCTTAATACAATCTTTTGTTGGATTTAAGAGGAAATTTTCAATTTAGAAGAAAAGAAAATTAAAAAATTTAAACCCACGCAGGGTTTAAATAGTAAACACTCTGTAGAATAAATTAACATAAGGTTATATGTCACTCTAATTAAAACTTACCCTTGTTAATTAATTTTTCCAATTAATACTTGATGTCACACAACGATTTAGGTAAGTAATAATAAAATAAGGAGTAGATTAATTTTGTATTTATTTAAAAGATATTTTTATTTATGAAATGTATTAAAAATCTTAAATGCAAGTTTTTTTTACATTTCTGTCAGTGTCGAAATGTCAGTTTAAAAATATTAGTGCTGCGTTCAATCACAAAACAGCGAGTTCGGATCTTTTACCTCTGCTTGCACCAACCCCTACTGATGAAAGCTACAGCTTTAAAATGAGTGGGCTTTGACTAATTAAAGTTTTTTTGACTGAGCGTTTAGATAACCTTAATGTTTTACTTTCAAATAAATTAATATAGTTGTTTTGGGTTTTTTTGATGGTATATTTTTCGTGCATAATCAGTGACCTTCACTTATGTTTGTTTTGCCTCGTAGTGCCTCATAAATATATTTTGTGTGCTGAAAACGAGTTCAAAATATGGCGCCTGTCTGGACAAAATAGGAGTTGTTTTATTGGATAATGAACAACTTGGGATATTAAATAAGGTAAATTAATCCTTGTAAAAACGGTTACTTAGGGAAATTATAAACGAAACCAAATGCCACAAAACAATGCTTTCCGAGGGCTATAAATTTAAACCACCCCCCTGAGGTGGTCTAAAAAATCAACAACTTTATAACCTCAAACACAAATAATGAAGCTATTATGTGCCAAATTTTTAGCGTATTCGCCAATTACCATTTTGAAACCTGTCAAAAAAAATTAGTTTTTGGGGCACTTTCTTCTAAAATATGGAGTATTTTGAGAAAGAAAGCAGTTTTTCAGTGGTATTTTGCAATAACAATACAGAATAATCATTAACTTTGTGTCTTTTCTGTATGGGTAAGTGTTTTTTGAAAATTGGTTTTAAAATTTAGTACCCCCCACAGGTGTAAATTAAATATTTACCTGTGGGGGGTACTATTTTAGATCTTAGTAAATCCCACTGTTAAAGTAACGCCACTCTACTTGAACGTATCGTACGCTGACTTCCAGCAACCTCATTGGTCAGATCCGACAGAAGTTGTCAATCGCACGTCGAGCGAGACTGATTTTCATGAGATATAGGCGCTAGCGCGCGCTAGGTGATGTATCATTACGTGGCGTCGCCTGACCCGGTAGCTGAAATCTCGTTAGTCGAGGTGGAAACGCCCACCTCTGCCGGTTATCACCAATGCGAGCGCTAGATTTCAGACCTACGTTACGTTTACGCGGTGGTTTGGCTTTAAGTGTCTAATATTTAGTTAGTCTAATAAGTCGCATTTTTGATTTTCGAATTTAACTTCATTGATTCCATTTAAATAATGAGAAAAATTAAAAAAAAATACTTTCCAATTAATGTAAATGCGATTTGTTAGACTTTCCTCGACTATAAATGCTCCGTTATCACTTACAGAAGCTAAGCAAAGCAAAATATTTGTAGTTCTATATATAAATTGGGCACTAAAAGCGGATTTTTCCGAAAATTGGACAATGAAAACCTGGGATGAGAACTTCGTAAAATAGTAGTTTTTACAACTAGCGGCTAAAATAGTGTTTTTTTACAAGCGTTGGTTTATATAACGACCGCGACGGGTGATCTAAAAACGCGATCGCCCCCCCCCCTTTGCTGCAGAAAAAATAACACAACAAAGATGCTGGTGGTAATAACCCTGAAGTCTTTGGAGAAAAAACGAGAAATTGCAGAAAGTTCCTACAAAGACATTCTAGAATCCCTACACAATATTTTGTGACAGTTTGACCTTTAATTCGTCACACCAAGAAAGCCATTGGAAACACAGAACAGTATTGTAGAGTTTCTATGTCTAAACAAGTTTTAGACAAAATCAATTTGGACATAAAAAGTATTTTTGCCTTGAACATATTCCTACCAAGTTTTATACAACGTGAAGCCAAAATCAAGGCAAAATTAGCTAAAGTCGTTTCTAAATACTATAAACTGTTTGATTAATCCAAAACATAAATTCTTGAACTTTTATTGGGAGAAGCAGAAGTACCTATTGGAAACAATATTGGTCAGAAGTAGGCAAAAGCTTAAATCAAAACATACCTGATAACGTTTTCGAGGCAATGAACAAGTGTGGCAATATTTTTCCGTTGATAAAAACATTCTTGGATGTTTGCCAGTATGTAATACTTCGCCAGAAAGAAGCTTCTCATGCTTCAGAAGATTGAAAACATAAGTACTTAAAAACATACATATTGAAATTGACCGGTTTGCCTAAAAATATCGGAAACTAATTTTTTTTTGAGATAGGCATCTTATGTTTGAGATATGCGATATAAAAGGAAAAGTCATTTTTTTTCAACGGAGGGGTAGTTAACCCCCCCCCCCTTCCCTGGTTTTAAATTTTTTATGAAAACATTTAGAAAACCAAAATTAGGGCATAAATTGCGGCGCTATAACACTTTTGATATTTACTGTTAAAAATGGCATTTGTAGTATAATTTTCTTAAAAATGTTCGCCTGCTGCGCTGTGAAACCATTGATATATTTCCAATTTTAGTTTAATTTTAAATCAGAAAATACATTTTTAGTGCAATTTTCTTAAAAATTTTTGCCTGCGGCGCTATAATACCGTTAATATAATGTAATAAAAATAAACGACTTAAAATCTGAGTAACCCCCCTAGATTTGAGACCAAATTCGCGCTTGTAGTTACTAAGTTTTGGTTCCTCATGAAAGCTATGCTTTTATTCTATTTTTTTTCTTGTCGAAACCGCCCCACTCCTTTTCAAATGACTGGGACCGCCACTGTAATATTTATATGGAAAAAACTTACAAAAAAAAAGATCAAGGTGCCTGTGGATGACATAACAATGGTTTCTGTGGTAACCTTACATTGTCGGCCATTTTCTGTTTGTTATTTTGTCGTATTTTCAAAATGATTATTTTTTTTTGTATACTTGAAAAACATTTAATGAAATGAATTAATTTTTATTAAGAATCATTATAGATTTTACGCCATTTTCTTGAAATTTGGGTAAAAAATGAGATTTTTTTGCACTCTTCGTACCCGTGCCCCTGCATCGGTAACCAAAAAAGCCATGGTTTGTTTATAAATATAGCTTTAAAGTTAAAATCATTTTTTAGGTCAGTCAAGCCTCACCCTCCCCCAAAAGATACTCGAGTTTTGATATGCTTATAATTTCGAACCAATTTCGAACTAATTTTGAACCACTTTTAAACATTTTGAACCACACTCCTTCCTGTTTTTTTTATATTCAAAATAGGGAGTGCAGCCGGACGTCAAGCTACACCCCCCTCATTTAAAGTGTAGAGAAAAATGAAAAGCAACTATCCCAAAATTAAGAACTAATTTCTAACTTCTAATATCACCAAAAAGAATTTCGAGAAATCCACTAGTAACCCTGTACTTTTTTTTAAATATGGGGGCGCAGGTTAAGGTAAAGCCACAACCCCCTCAAAAAAATTTCGAACTTTGATATGCTTGTAATTTTGAACTAATTTCGAACTAATTTTGTACAAGTTTTAAAAAAATTTTAACCACCCTAATTTCTGTGAATTTTATGTTTATAATTTTTTATGTTTATAATGGAAATCCAGTCAGTATGGAGGGCATAGAAATATACTAGAAACGACTAGAAATCACGTAAGAAAAACTATATCCATCTTTTTTGGACTTTTGGTACCTAATATGTGTATGTGTAAAGTACCTGATTTTCAAATCAATAGTGGATTTTTCGAAATTCTTTTTGGTGATATTAGGAGTTCGAAATTAGTTCTTAATTTTGAGATAGTTGCTTTTCATTTTTCTCTAGCTTTAAATGAGGGGGGTGTAGCTTGACGTCGGTCTGCACCCCCCATTTTAAATATAAAAAAAACCCAGGAAGGAGTGTGGTTCAAAATTTTTAAAAGCGGTTTAAAATTAGTTAGAAATTGGTTCATAATCATAAGAATATCAAATATGTTTCGGGGGGGGGGGGGGTCTTGACTGACCTCATTTTTTGTGCTTCTGGGGGAACTATAGCTTCAAACTTTTCCTTAAATGCACCTACGTAACTTGCTACTTATCAGATAGCTAAGTAATTAAAATACATTTTTATAGCACCTCGGTAGCCTCTTGTATTAATTTTTATTTTTAATTCCTATTTAGTGGCTCGCGACTGACCCGCGGGCAGTTCGGACCCGCCACGGTATAAGAAGAGCACGGTGATGGCATACCGGTCGTTCCTTTTAGGTCTTTGACCTTCACAAAAGAGGATTCTGACCTACCGCTGCACGTTGACCACCTTGCGTACCCGCGTCTTCTGGCCCTGTATAGACAATTATTTTGTCAGATTTTAATAGACAATTGCAAGCAAGTCTCTATAACCGTTGAAGTACGGTAAAACTTCATTGTACCACGGTATTATCACAGGTTTTTGGTTTTACGAAGGAGTTTTGTTTGGTTCACACTTACTTATCTTATCTAAAGGTCTTTGACCTTCATCAAAAAGATTCTGACCCGCTACCCGTTAGGAATATAGGTCAATATTCGGTCTTCCTTTTATCTGTAAAAAAAACAGATACAGAGTACAATCTCTGCGGTCTAGCGTTGAACTTTTTCATCAAAGTCACGTTTTTAGCATGTCCACCTTTGTCGAAGAGAGTCAAAAAATCAATAGATTGGTAATGAACGGCCGAACCATAGAAAGCAAGATAGAAATACAAGATAATCCGATCCGGCAAATTCCACGTCTACGGATAGACACTTCGTAAGTGCAAAGATGTTGAAGATTTTAGAATGAGCATGGGACCACTGCGCATCCAAATTTCGTGGGACACACTAATCGCAGACATTTTGAGGCAGGCCATAGAATAAAATTGTCAAAACTCTTTGTCAACATCTCAAACTTACTTTTTAACCTTTTATGGGTTTATTTTTTGTGTGTGCTTAATTATCAAATTCTTAAATTATTTATTTTTACCCAAAAATCTTAAAAATGTTTGTTTACATTAATTTTTTTGTATTGAAAAATTCATTCAAGGTAATTGAAATCAGCTGTTTAGGTAAAGCATGCCATGGACAGACTGTTAATTCCCGTATTAACATAACTTGTTATTGCCTATTATTTTTGGACAATATTTGTAATAATTTCCCGTTGATCGATGTTCTCATTTAAAAAACTGGACAGAATTGCATAAAAATTAAATTTTAATCTTTTTAAATTCTTTTTGAAATTGATATCTGTAAATATTTTACTTCATGACTGATAAACCAACCAACATCTTTGCGTACTTGTTATGAGTTGAGATACGGTAAAATTTTATTCACTGGTACTATTTACTAAGGAGTTTTGTTCACACTTATCTGACGATTCTTGACAGGTATAATATGTTAAGCTCTCTAGATAAAATTTTGCGACCAAAAGACGATCGCAAAAACAACGGCAAGCACAACTTTTCATAGCAATATCGACAGGTCCGTAGCGAGAATTTGTATTTTTTGAATCTGCAAATTTTATTACCAAAAAAAAAACGCATTTTTAGGTAGGGCCCTTCCTTTTTTATTGTCAACAACGTTTGGTTAACAAACAAAACATTCTAGAATTTCACATTTCAAATCAATATCGGGCAAAAGTGAGAGAAACCGATTTAAGCCGAAGATTTGGACCAACGAGAAGCATAGTAGCAAGATAATTTGACTCCCTGGGAGCAGAATTTCTATCAGTTCAAGAATAAGGGCACAGGGAGTCAAATATTCTCGCTACTATGCCGTCACTTGAATCGGCCTCCTGTGCCCTTATTCTCAAACTAAAAGAAATTCTGTTCCCAAGTCAAATGATAGAAATTGTGCTCCCAGGGAGTCAAGTTCTCTCCCTACTATGCATGTCATTGGTCCAAATCTTCGGCTTAAATCGGTTTCTCTCACTTTTGCCCGATATTGATAGAAAGTAATTCTATTGGTCTTGACTAAGAGAATAACTTTCGATCAATATCGGGCAAAAGGGAGAGAAACCGATTTAAACCGAAGATTTGGACCAATGAGATGCATAGTAGCAAAAGAATTTGACTCCCTGGAAGCAGAATTTCTATCATTTGAAGAATAGGTGCCCTGGTTACTTGCGGATACCACTGATCATCAGCTAAATGTCCCTATGATCTCCTTTATCTTAAAAATCAAAAATGCGCTTACATATGTCGATCGTTGTTGGTTAAAAGATAAAAGGAAATTGCCTCGATAGCTCAATTGGTTAAAGCGTTGGATTGGTATTCTAGAGGTTTTGGGTTCAAAACCCAGTCCAGGAACAAAGCGTTTTTGTTTCTCACTTCATTACGACCAGGCCTCCGATGTCTAATGGAGAATCCAAACACCTACAGACCTGTTTCATCCTTATTAGGAAACATCAGGGAGTCATAGGGTTGTACCTGGCAGTTAAAGCTACACAGGCAACCATGCACACAAAAAGTTCGTAATCCGTGAAGACGTGGTGGAATATAATTTAACCGATTATAATTTTCCCGCAACTTAAAATATCAGAATTACAAAAGTATCAAAAATAATTGTCTAGAAACGAAAAACACCCAGAAAATAATATGTCCTATCCTTAAATTAGCAGAACCACAATCCAGCCGAATCGCTATTGGGCATGCGTCAAATTTAAATCTCTAGAGCGCTGTAGGGCCTGAATTGCGGCGTTGACAAGATTCTCTATTTGGAAGATGACACGGGGATTTTTTTTATTAAACGATTTTATTTATTTAACTTCACAGTTTCTGGCTGTCCAATTGTCTATCAAATCTTGCGATTTTGTAATGTAGGTCCGATGACAATATAATATTATGAAGAAATTTGGGCGTAGGGGGTGGTTGAATAATGTAAAGGGGGTAAATTAATATAATATTAATTCGACTCTTCCCTGCCGTAAACTTTGCAACGTAGCAATTGAATTCGTGGCTATCGGTTCAAATCATTTTCGGCCAGATATGGGTTCTTGAATTTTGTTGTTCGGCATTATTATGTTTCTATCAAATTATTTTCGTTAAAAATATTTTCTAACATTGTGTTTCTAAAAATATGTTTCGTTTAAATTTAATTGTATGCGTATATTTTCTAGCGATTTGATTTTCCCGTCATTTAATTTCTTAGACAAATTTTTTTCGGACCAATTTTTTACTTTTCTTTTAAATTCTGATAAATTATGTTTCTGTCAAATTTGGATTCGGGTTTTTTATGGGGACCCCAATTTTCAGCAGGTAATAGAGAGAAACCTGCAAAATATAAGGTCACTGTAACATGACTCTTAAAAACAAGTAACGTTCGCAGCAGCACCACCCCAATTGGAGCTAAATGACACGAGATTTATTTTTCGTTTTTAATTAATTTTTTTAATTTATTTTCCTATTGTTTTTGCTCTTTACGCCATTATATAATTTTTTTATAGGGTGCTTAAAATTTTCTTTATTTATATTGAACCACTGATACCATAGAACACAGAAGATTTTTTTAAGTTATGTAGGTAATAAAAAATTGGTCATTCATATTATTTGTAATGATCTTTAAAGAGATAAGTGGCTAGCCAAAGCGTTTAATAAGTGGTCAGTTAAAATGCAGTATAATTGTTTCTACGGAGAATATTGCTTTTATCCTCTATAAATAAAACAAGAGTACTTATCCGATGGAGGTATTTTTAGTCCACATACTAATATAACTTGACGCCCGCCTAGGTGTCACTCGAAAGTGTTCAGTACATTGTTTAATTTTGCTTGATTTTTTTCGGACTTTCGACTCGAATTTTTGCTTCGGAATACGGTTTTGTTTGGTCCCGGCCGGCATAGAGAAAACAAAAGTAAGAGAAGTCTGTGTTTCTGTTTGTTTCCGAATTTATTGTCCAAAAGTTTGATTTAAATAGATAAACGTTAAATAGATGATTCCACCGTTCCATCTATAAGAAACAGAAAGATTGCCAATACTTACCCCCAAATGTCTACATGTACTACGTTTCACTGGCACTGGATACGTTTTTAATACGATTCACTTTCAAACCTTCCATGAAAACGCGGTGAATTTAACTTTTTTTTTATTGGCCCTGTCCAAGTTCAATACCGCTTTTTTGAAATCGTATTGGGATCTAACTGCATGAAAAGGGGTATCGTATCGAACGGACTGCTGATACCAATAATGAGCTGTTAGCACTTCCAATATTCCTGCAAAAAGTAGGTATATACCTTTATTTTAATTATAGTATTGTGATGTAAACTTATTAGCTTTAAAAAAGCAAACAAAGAAGTAAAATTGGCAAAAACTAACTTCAAAATACATCAGAAAAAATGTCAAAAGCTCAAATCGTGTTCAGTCGTTTCATGAACACCGAAAAGTGACTCGTATTGAAAACGTATTCAGTTTCACGTGAAAAAATAGTAATAGAGAACGCCTATGGGTTTTCAAACCAAGAATTTATCAGACATTTAATAAAAATTTTCATCGAACCATTGTTCATCAAACTCGTTCAATATTTAACTCATAATTTGTAAAACCCATTTTTTAATAAAACCCGGAATTTGTCACCATTATTTTTTAAAACCGGAATTCGTAAAACCCGTTGTTTATCACAAATTTTTTGCTAAGTTGTTTGCGCATTCGCCAATAATACACGAATCGGAGGCGTACACCAGATAGCATATAAATCTAAATGGAGCGGACACATAACGGTAATATCCGACCAGCAAGCCAATGCGATTCACAGCAAGTTCTTGATTATTAGGTGAATGCGCCAGGATGAAACGGAGTAATATTTATGTAAAATTAAAAAGGCAATAATCCCGCGCGTTGAATAAATATCGATTTATCACTGGCGTACATACTTGTATTTAATGCAATTTTAAATGAACTTGTTGCTAAAGGAGCTGGCAGAAAGTTTTTATTGTATATATTTTTCAAGCCCTTATTACTTGTAATAATTTAGGAAAAAGCAGAGAGCACATAATTTAGGTTTTATCCGGTAAAAAATAGGTGTTTTTTTATTTATTTTTTAAATAATTTGATATTTAAGGTTACTTCAATTTTGCTATAAAAACAAACATTTGCAGCAAACCATCCAAACTATGCTTCTGTACCAAATTTTAATAAATGTTTGAAAAATATATGATTAGGAGATCTGAATGGGTGAGAAGGTATGTGAAAACGGATGGTCTCATAGAATAGAATATCGTATATTTCCTGATTTAAATCGATTGTACAAAATTACAATATGGAAATAGTCAGTCAACTTTATATAAAAAAGAGAGTTTTTCGAACACAAAAAAAAATAAACCTAAATAAATATTTTACAATTAGATATTCCAAGATATATGGTCTAATATTTGTTAAAAATTATGTACTTGTAACCTACCAGTGGTTGATACAAACACAAAATCACCAACAAAGCCAAACATAAATTAATTTAAAAATACTTAATAATATAATATCACATTTGTAAGTTTAGTCAATTTTTAGACACATAAAATAAAGTAAATAATAATAAAAACAAAACAATGTTAAATTTTGAGAAAATCAATTTTACAAATTTAAAATGTAACCAATAATTGGTTGATGCAAATACAAAATCAGCAGCAAAGCCAAACATAAATTAATTTAAAAATACTAAATAAAATAAAGTAAATAATAATAAAAGCAAAATAATGCTAAATTTTAAGACATTCAGTTTTACAAATTTAAAATAAAAATATATATATAAAAAAAATAGTATCACAATTTTAGGACTTGATCAAAATCTTTAAACAAATAGAAACAGGACACAACATCACATTCAAGGCTTCATCAGTTCTTTCAAGTTTGACAACATACTGTCAATGCTGACACAAGATCAAGCATTAGTTAAAGAAAACACCATAAAACAATACGACACCAAAGGCTTGCGTATCTTAAGAACTCTTTTATATTGTACGGACAGATGTTTATTAGCCTCGATTTAAGAGTTTTTTTAAGACATTTTTGTTGCTTATGTTTCGAATGTTATTTGGTAGACCATTAAACAGTTTTAAAGCAGCATAGCCTGGAGACTTTTCATACAGACTGCTACTATGTTTTTCAGTTCTTAATAGACTACAATGCTTGGTATTATAATGATTATTGCAAACCTGGTGAATTTGAGAAAAATTGTTAATATTGTTTTTTACAAACAAAATGGATTTTAATGTGTAAATGGCCAGAAATGTCAAAATATTATGTTTTGTAAAGATAGGATAATACCTTCTCCACATAGGCCAATCAACTCCTACCGTTTTAGTGTCCTTTTCTCGATCTTCGCCGCCATATTGACAGAAAACGAATGGATTTTCTGTCACTTTTGCGTCAAAATGTCGGCGAAGGTGGATTAAAGGACACTAGATCGGTAGGAGTTGATCGGCCTGTATGGAGAGGGTACTGGATAGGCCTACATGACTCCCGAGGTTTTAAGTTAAAAATAAAGAAAATACCCCAAAAAATAATGTTATATGATAAGACTGAATAGACAAGAGAATAATATACATTTAATAAATCCTTATTTTCTAGAGTGTCTTTCAATTGTAAAATAGCGAAATTTGCAGAATTTAGTTTTTTGCTTACATGGTTTAAATGATCCAGCCAATTTAGTCCACTATCAATTTTAATGCCCGAAAACCCTGTTTCATTGAATGATTTGAACATTTTAATAAAACTTTTTTCTTGTCCAAGTTTTTATATATAAAATTACGAAAATCAAAACAGGCAGTTTCTGTGTTTTTATTTTTTTAAAGCCATGGATATTCCTTCAAATGATTCTGTTCTCCTAATCCAAAAGAGACGGTTGTGAAGTAACCGTGTCAATTCCCATAATGAGAAGTCTTCTCCAAAAGGGAGAGACAAAGACATTTTTTTTCAGAAACTTAACACCTGATTATGATTTTTTTTTTAATTTGACCGCCGAAGACGAAACCTTGCAAAAGAGTAATCTTTAATTTAAAATAGAAGAAAAAAAACTGCTGCAGGGCAACATTTTTGGGGAAGTTGGTACGTAATTTCGTCGGAGAGGGGGTCGATCGCCTCACTCTGTATTCGCCATCTGTGACTGTACCGGCATGGTTCTATTGTCTGCAGCGCAACGCAGGCGATTGATATTATGGATAGTTTCCAACGCGGAACTCGTCCAAAAGAATACGATTTCCCTGTGTGCCGCCACTGTTTTGGATCGATAAAAATAAGCAAGATCTAAAGCGAAAGTGGCGCACCAAGTCTCCAAGCCAAGAACTAAAAAAAAACGATAGCTGCGCCACTTGGTTTTCAAGTCAGTTGAGCGGGGTCGCAAATCTACCATTAGATGTCCTCTCTATTTAGATTTATATGCTCTCTGCGTACACGCAGGTGGCACGGCGGCTCGGCGTTTCGATGCATTTGTCGTTCTATATGCGCACACTTGGCTAAAAGTATTCACAGGTAGTGTTCAATACTTTGTGTATAGATGTCACTCTATTGTTCTTAACTGGAATGCAAGTGACATCTATACACAAACTATTGAACGGTACCTGTACAAGTATGCGCGCGTAGCAGCGACAAATGCATCGACACGCCGCGCCACCTGTGTGTACGCCTCCGGAATGCGCAATCAATTTGCAAAAATTTTCTGATAAACAACGGGTTTTACGAATTCCGGTTTTGAAAAATAATGGTTTGACATATTCCGGGTTTTATTAAAAATGGGTTTTACAAATTACGAGTTTGATATTGACTGAGTTTGATGAACAATGGTTAAATTTGTTATTGAATGGGTTTGGAGAAATAAGGTTCGGATAAAAAATTGGTTTAATGATTGAACTTTCTTTTATTTAACGGGTTTGATTTTGCACATTGGGCGTCCGTAAAATCAGTTTTTCAGATATAGTGCAACGTAAGAAAAAAAATTGTCCACAAAATTTTTCTATTGATTGATAAGAGAAAACCTGTTGGTGTTAGCCAGTGAAATTTTGATGGTGTTTTTTAACGAGTGTTATTCGACAAGACTGTTTTACGAGAATTGTAGTAATAAGTAAGTTTATTGAAACGTATAAAAATTGCAATTGCGTGTCGCAGTGTGATACACTGTAGTGGATTAGTCGTCGTTAGAGGCCCTGTATACGATTTTTGACAGTTATTGTTTTACCAGAGGTGAGCAACTGGATTTCACAGTTGTTAGGGAAATGTTTGAAATTGTGTGTTGGCAATAATAGTTGGCAACCTCTGACAATAAATAACTTTGTCACTGTAAGATTTTTGATTAAGAAACGTCAGGTTTAAAAATGGAATTTTGCTGTATCAAAAACTGTAATACGTGCCTCGACGAATTTGTATTGTTCCTTTGTCCAAGGGAGAAAGAAACTAAGGAAAAGTGAAAAGAAAAAATGCATTTACCAAGCTGGAAAATTAATAAAAATAGCCGAATTTGCGAGGTAAGTGAGCTACAAGCAGTAGGTACAAACACGCACTTGGCATGTACACTTGATTTCAGAAAAAACTCATACATGCATTTTTTCCTATGCCACAAAATTTAGCTTTCCATTAGTGTATACTATTATAAGGCACCACCAGCCAACACCGTACTCAACTAAAAAGCCTGTTAACTCCTACCGCTTCAGTGCCCTTTAGCCTATTGTGGCTGCCATTTTTATAACCAAACTGACAAGTAAAACATGGATTTTCTGTCAGTTGTCAAAGGATACTAAAACGAAAATGAGTTAACTGGCTTTTTAGTTGAGAACGGTGTTGCACCAGCTTAGTATGCCTGACAGCTTAAAATTCAGTGTGACATCCTTAAAAATGCCACAGATATCAACATTTACAAAAGTTAAAATTATCACTCGAGTTATAGAAGACGGCTGGTCTATAAGAAGAGCGGCCACCCATTTTGGAGTTGATAAAATTACGATAATGCGATGGAAAAAGCGCTTGATTGAAAATAATTCTACGGATAGGAAAGATGGATCAGGACGACCAAAAGTAAGTTCTGAAGTGCAAGATGAGAGACTTGTGCCCGTGTGCACAGGTTCGGGTTGACAAGTAAGCCGAGCTTAGGCTTTAGTTTTGTTTTGCAAGGGTGTGGAATATGATGTAAGTGGCACTTAAGCTGTAGTTAAGATAAGCCGTAGAATTACTTCGGCTTAAGCGCGTTATGTGAGGTATTTTTTTGATTATGTTTTTAAACAAAAGCCATTAATTTAATCATATTATAAAACTGTTCCGTTGCCTTAAAATATTTCTGTGATTGTAATAGTGGTCTGTGCTTAAAATGGAACTTCTTTGGGATTACGAAGAAGATGAAGAATTAGAGTTTGTAATTAATGTAATACCTACAAAAGGTTTAGAATGTCCAAAAAAAATCATGTTTTTTCTCTAAGCGAATAATTCACCTTTTTTTGCAAATTCGTTGTAAAGAAACTGAAAAATGGGTTGGGTTGGTCTCGTATTCAATACGTATCGAAAATCAAGCATCTTGTTCTTCATATGTCACGCTCTTTGTCGGAACAGAGAACATGAACATCTATGAAAGAAAAAGAAGACAATCTTTTCAATACGTACCTCAAATTTTACGTGTTTTTTTTTACAACTGACAGGTAATAATCATGATCACCACACAAAAAATACAAAAAAATGCAGATAACTGCCACGTTGCCAATAATTTCCTTACTTTTTCCAAGTGGAACATATTCGTAACCTTTGCAAACTCAAGGGTCACCCTCAGTTCAAGCGGCACTTGAACAAGTGGAAGAAGTAAGGGGAAGTGGTGCACACGGGCATTATTGATCATCTCAAACAAAATCCTTTTTCAACGTCGGTTGAAGCAGCTAATGTATCATTATTTCCGGGTTCTTTAGCAACAGTAAATAGAAGAGTAACGAAATCAGAAGTCTCTTGTCGAGTTGCTGCAAAGAAGCCTTTTCTAACAGAAGAACAAAAACAGGCCAGAGTGATTTTTGCACTGAACAACGTTCTTCGTCATAATGACTTCTGAGAGAGGGTGGTTTTCACTGACGAAAAAATTTTTCAATCAGCTTCAAGCAGCAGGAGAATTTTAGTTTATAATCCTCCAAATTCTAGATTTGAACCCGAATATACAAACCAAATTAAAAAAGCTGGACATTTTTCTGTAAACATGTGGGGCTGGCTTAGTTTTAGAGGTTTGGGTTTTTTTTGGAGAATCGAAGGAAGATTCAATAGTGAACGATATATTGAAATCCTTGAAAACGTTATGAAGCCATCTGTACAGACTACATGAAAATAATAACTTCGTTTATCAGCAAGACAACTGTCCAGTACACACGGCTAATGTTGTTCGCCAATGGTTTCAGAATAATAATATAGAAACACTTCCTTGGCCAGCCAACAGCCCTGACCTTAACCCAATGGAAAATATATAGGGTCGAATCGTTAAAATAATATACCAAAGGAATTGGAGAGCACGAAATGCTGAAGAGTTAAGCGATGCTATTTTTCGCGCATTGGATCAGCCCTCAGAAGACCATCAGTATTTTCAAAATTTAACTAACCTTTTCAATGCCCAGACGTTTGCAGCTTGTAATAGAGAAAAATGGTGATGCTATTAAATAGTAAATTATTTATTTTAGTTCTTTTTTAAGTTAAAATAATTAGTATTAAGTTTACCATCATTTTGTCCTAATCCAAGTTTCCTATTCGTCGAATTGTTTAAAATCCAGCGCTGTTTCCATCGTATTATTGTTATTTTATCAACTTCAAAATGGGTTACCGCCCTCTTTATAGAAGAGCCTTCGTCCGTTACTCGAGTGATAATTTGATATTGTTCAATAAAGACTTTACTAAAATATTATTTTTGCTGATTTTTTAGTATTATGCAAAATTTAATATAAAAATAAGGTTGCCTTTAATTTAAGTAAAAAAATATTTTCAGTTTTAGAGACCTTTTTTAAACTATGACAAATTGTCGTACTTTTGAAGTTGTTAGGCATTTTAGCTGGTAGTCCGTATATATTATACACTTTTAGAAAGGTCAATTTTGTGACTGCGTGTATGCGTTTTTTTTTTAAAATCAAGTGTACTTCGTTAATAAATAACACATTATGTTTTCATGTTTTATTGTAAGAAAAAGAGTAACAAAAATATAGATAATAGGAGTCTTTATATTTTACCTATTATTTACATTTTTAATATCTACCGTGTGTATTCACTGTTACTTTTTGTTTTTTTTGTCAAAGCTTGACATATTTTACTAACCAAAAAAAAATCAATCTTTCAAAAACTGCCTGGGGAAATTATAAAAAGAGACAACAAAACATCAGTCCATTTCATAAAATCCGTTTTACATGCAAATATGAAAAAAAGTAGAAAAAGAGGGCAATATGATTTGCCCACCTCTGGTAAAACAACAACTGTCAAATGTATAGAGAGCCTCTAGTCGTCATATGCCGCCACAAACGTCCAAAGGCCACTGAAACGGGACGCTTTTTTTTATATCGGAGGCATCGTTCAGGTCGGATATACCGGGTGTTTCACGGGTGTGGCTCACCCTTTTTTTCTACATTTTTCAAGATAGAAAAATGAAACTTGTGGATATCATATAATGTCGTTTTTTGACAAGTCACGTGACTTCCGGTGACTTCTGGTTTTAGCGAAAACGGCCTCAACTTGTTCTGTATATTTTTACATTTTTGTTTTTTTGAGAATATTCTGCATTCAACGATACCCATATGTCAAACTTTGACAGCTTTTAAAATAAATAAAAAAAAATCAATCTAGGTGGCCTCAATGGGTGAAAAATTAATATTTCGGTATATATTTACGCTTAATTTGATCGCATTTTGAAATTTCAATAAGGAATAATTTTTAGTGAAATAATAGGAAATTAAACAAGCATTTCTCTTTTTATAAATTAAATTATTTGTTTTTATTTTTAACTCGTAGGCTTGTTGAGAGTTGAGAAGGTAGTGGAGCCTGTGAGGCAGTTTAAAAATAAATGAAGAATTTCGCATTCCCCTTTTTTCGAGAATGTATTTAAAAAATCGCCGATTTTTAATAAAACCAGTAAAATTTTTGATAGATTTTCAAAAAATTTTGCCTGCGGCGCCCTGTTGGGTCAAAGGTTACATTAATTTCAGAACTTTTGAATAAAACTTTTTCTTTGCTTTTACTAATTTTTGACCTCACGCACCCCCCTTTTTGGGAAAGCTGCGACCGCCAGTGAGTGTACTTTATATTTTTTTTATAGCTAATAACAAGCCTACTACCTATTAATTTATAAAAACCTTTTCTATTTTTTCACTGAAAATCTTTACGTATTTTTTTAAAAATTATATCGTGAACATATATCATCCTATTTAAAAAATTAAGCGTAAAACATTTACAGAGTGTTTTAAATTTTTGATGAATTCATTGATTTTTAATTTTTGTCTCATCATGGCCACCTAGTTAAATCAAAATTTGACATATGGGGTATCGATGGGCGCAGAATATTTCCAGGAATCCAAAAACGTAAAAATATACAGTGGGTCTTATTTGAAAATCGAAAGTTGAGGACGTTTCCGGTGAAACCGGAAGTCACGTGACTTGTCAAAAAAAAAAAAACGTTAAATATGACATTATAATATATGGTATTCCCAAGTTTAATTTTTTTATCTTGAAAAGACAGACATCCCCAGGAGGCCTCAAGGAGACCTATAGCCCGACCACTTTTTTGACCCTTTACTCCGGTTTGTAACGTAACCGCAATTCACCCCTTCTTGGCATCTAACCCAATCTACTTTTTTTAAAATATTTTACAAAGAACCTAAGATATCAAAATTTTTAAAGAATTTATTGTTTTTTTTTTTTTGTTAAAATTTTCCCCTGCGGAGCTATACCAATATTAAAAATTGTTAAAATTTTGTTTAATTTCAAGCAATTTTTTGTCAACAACATTTGAGACGCTTAAAAAATAGCATTTTAGTGTAATATTTTCAAAATTTCTGCCAGAGGCGCATTTAAGGATTAATTTTGAGAAAAATCTAAAAGAGACTTGCTTTTAAAAATAAGTATTTTTCTTTAGTATACACTAACCCAACACTTATTAAACCGCTCCTCTCCCCTCCCTTTAGTTCAAGAGCTCAAGCAATAGGCACCTACCTAGTTTTTAAAAATTTGCCATAGGTAGGTACTTGATTTTTATTAAATGATGAAATCCCCCCCCAAAGTCGATTTCTGGCTACGCCACTGTATGTTTTAATTTTGACACAATTTTTGCCTTTTACTTTATATATTGGTAACAAAGTGCTTCGAAATAGGGAGGTGTCCATAAATTACGTCGCGGTAGTTTTTTATTTATTTTTTTAATTAATACATTGTTAATTTTGTTTTAATTGTTTTTTTTTAGTCCAATGTCTAAATTTTTGATGTTGTTTTATTGTTCTTTAATGTAATTTTTGTATGTAACAATTTTTGCAACCAGTAATTTTACTTCTCTATCTCTGAAATATGATTTCTTCTGTCTTTAACTTTTTTGACTTCATTTTCTTTACTATAAAGTATTTTTTAATTAAATTCGCAATTGGCTTAAAATAATAGGTAAAACTTTTTTTTAGTTTCAAATTCATTCATTTCTCAGGTGCATTTGCCCGACAATAGAAAAAAAATGGGAGGTCTGAACCAACTAATTTTACGATTAATCACGTTGCCATTATTTTTGCGAATTATCTCTAGCCAAATAACCAACTGTTCGCAAAACACCACGACACCTACTTTATCAATACACCTTGTTTGTTTTGGATGAAATGCAATCTACGAAATCCATAATAGTGAAACTCAAAAAAGATAAGTTGTTAAAATCATTCTTTAGTATAAAAAAAGGTAAAAAAATGTAAACTAAAAAAAATAGCTACTGAAAATGCTGCAACTAGAACGTTTTCCTGCATAAGTGACTTTATAAAAAAATTATTGCATGGAAGTCCGCTCTTCCTATTTCGCTTTGTCGGACCCAGTAAAGCGAGATGAAATGAGATGTCTTGCATGTAGTTCACTTTAGTTGCTCCATGTCTGTGGGCTTTAAGCCTGGTTCTAATGGAGGAAGTGGCCGCTGCGAATGCCAAAAGTTACACAGAGTTGTGGAGTTGCATAAGAGTCGTGGCGATTTTTTTTAGCATTTTCCGCCTTGTTGGCAATCGAAAAAATGGATTTTGAAATGGTTGTTTTAATATATTGTATGTGCACACTAAGTTGCAGCGATTTCTCGCCGCGACAAATCGCGGCTATAAAGTTGAACCGTCACAATTAAGTTTTATTGAAGTTAATGTTCGGTCTTCTTTCTAATTTTCCCAACGGAAAACGTATAGTGTATGAATCCCGAGTTTGAACCTACTATAGTTTTCTGACTTCCAAAAAATTTTGAAACAAATAAGTAAGTAAGTAAGATGTTTATTATCTTTCTCAGCAAAATTCTACATAGAATACAGTAAAAAAAATCTAAACAACACTGAGAGATAATGCGCTGAGATTGCAGCATCTTAACCCACAGAGTGGTTCAAGCGCTGTTGGAGCGTCAATTTTACAGAATATTTAAAGGTAAATTACACTAGAAATAATTTAATATTACTTATATAAATAATATTGAAAAAAGAGAAAAAATAAATAAATAAAGGTACCTTACTCTAAGAATAATTACATCTTATATAATTACGACAAATATATTGAAATGGGGGGAGGGCAGGGCGTTAACAGAAGAAAAATGCTAAGCTAAGCCAGGTTTTTTTTATTTTAATTCAGATTTAATTTTAAAAAGGGTGAGATTCAAGAAGAGCTTTTTTAGCAAGTTTTTTAAATGTGCTGAAGGAGCTGTTTAAGTCAAACATATAAGTAAGAGTTAATGTTAGGTCTTCTTCCTAATTTTGCCAACGGAAAACGGATAAGTAAAGTTTGTGACTCCAGAGTTTGAACCAGGTACTATCGGGGGTAATACCATAAGTGCATAACTGCACGAGTTTATTTTTTCCGTTGTGTCAAAGCAGAAATTGCTCGACTCCGCAGGACACAAAGAACAGCTTCTTTTGCAACCCGTCTGGTGTATACTCACTAGTTTCCGCATTTCATCAAATTTCAAGGCAGTTGAGCTTAGTTTCCTCTTGGGACTGCAGATCCCGTCGTTTTGCGTTTTTTGATTCTCTTGCAGATTTGAAAATTATATCTTGGAATGGGTCAAGCTCTATGCCATATTTTTCATAATATCCATCATTAATTTTTCCTTTCTTCATATTTTGTGCCCAATTCTTCACAATTTTTGCAATCTCGCTCACCGGCGTTTCCTGCTTTAATTCATATTTTCAGAACTCCATAAATTGGTTCCAGACAAACTTCTTATTTTTTCTGGTGTTCTCAGGTATGGTTTTTTTGTATGTGCGAGTCGATTTCGACCTCGGATAAACACTCGAAACGGTTCATTTTTTTATCAAAACTCGGAAACGCGTCGGCGAATTTGTTTACTCCAGGTACGCGTTGCTAAGGCCGTAAGTCGTTCTGTTTATTCCATAGCAATCGCGATATACATATAATGCTTTGGGGGAGGGTGACCTGCAGCGCTTCATATATTATTGAGATCGCGTCAGAGTAGTGGAATTATCACCTACTGGGGAATTATCACTTATTAATTCAGCGATAATTCCACACTTTTTATGGACAGTTTTACATATTAGGGAAATTTTCGCTGTAATTCTCTAAAATCACACTTCTTATGGGACTTTTAACACATCATTATTTTAAAATTTCTTTTTTGCACTTTAGGGGCTAAAAATGCTTTTTAGTTCCCCAAATGAGGGACTAAAATGGTGCTTTTTGTCCGTAGAGTCTAAAAATGGCAAAAATATAATCCAGAAATATTGCATCTTGTTTTACGTGAGTGCCATTCCTCGATGAATGAGATGTAAAAATCAACAATTTTCTTAAAAGAAAAAGCAAACAAATTCCCAAAGTACAAAAAAATAGTATATATAAACCACGTGACAAAAGTGTCGTTTTATCCCTTGGCGAATTGTAGCCATCTCTTTGCGGGCTAAAAACTTTTCACCTCGGGATAAAAACTGCCACTTTAGTCCCTAGGTGCCTACGACAGGAGGGTAATGTTTTTTGAGTTGAATGGAATAAGTATGTATGTTTATAACGAACCAAACCACACAAGGGAACCGATTTTGATAATGTCAGTTCTAAATAGAGTTTACTATGGAATAGAGAAATGTTTCGCAGTCGCATGTTTAGATTTAGCGGTACTAACAAACTCAATTGGAGGCATGCGACGATAAAACATTTCTCTATTTTGGGTGCTTATTTTGGAAAGTGAGAGAAGGGAGCGCTCTCGGGGAGTGACAAAAAAAGTACTAAAATCAAAATTAGTAACGAGTTTTAAAGGTTTATTCTACTCCCTGGCTGAGTTCTCTTACATCGAACTAGGAGAACGCAGCATTCCCTCGATATATCACTTGATTTTAACTACTCCCTAATTCGCTCCTTGGGAGAATTTTGCTCCCTACACCTCCCCGACAGTCAAGAAAAATCACCCTGGGGTCTGACTATACAAAAATATTTGCATACGAGTACTTCCGTCTCTTCCTATACCGTGCAGAAGACGAGGCAAAAGACATATGTTGATACATGGGTAGTGTGTGAAAGAATAACCGCCACTCACACGAGTCAAATTGATCAAAACCAGTCGAATTTGAACACACACCGGCTTGTCTTTCGCCTGTACTTCCACGCGGTATAGAAGGAGACCGACATAAAATTGGGGACGCCCACGGTTGATCAGAATGTGCAAAATCAAACCCCTTAAATAAGAGAAAGTTCAGTTATAAAATCATTCACTTTAGGAACAGCAATTCGTTAAACCAATTTTTTATCCGAACCTTATTTCTTCAAACCCATTCAATAACAAATTCGAAATTTATAAGACCCATTTTTAATCAAACCATTGTTCATAAAACTCATTCAACATCAAACCCGGAATTCGTAAAACCCGTAATTTATCAGAAAATTTTGGCAAAATTAATTGCGCATTCGCCAATACCAAATGAGGCGTACACGCAAGTGGCGCAGCGGCTCCGCGTTTTGATGCATTTGACGCTGTTTCCCGCGCATACTTACAGGTTGCGTTCAATAGTTTGTGTATAGATGTCACTTGCATTCACCCGTCTTGCATTCATGTGTTATTGGCGAATGCGCAATCAATTTAGCTAAAAAATTTTGATAAATTACGGGTTCTACGAATTCCGTGGTTCGATTAAAAACGGGTCTATTAAATTTCGAATTTGTTATTGGGGTTCCATAAAGAAAAGTAAAATACAGGAATCGTTATTTATAGAAGCAAACTTTGGAAAAATCGTATTTTGTAGAAATCGAAATTTGGAGAAAAGTACATAAAAGAAATCGTAAAACAGAGAAACCGTAAAACGTAAAAATTGTTAAGGCGAAATCTGTTCTCTGCCTGACATTTGTTTGCATGCGAGCTTAGAATAAGAAAGGGCATAGAAAAGACATTTTTTATATTTTTTATGCTAAATTTCAAGAAGTGGTGGGTTGGTTTGGGTTGCTTTTTTAAGTGTTTTGGATTGATCTGGTTTGGGTTGGGTGGGTTTAAGTTTTTTTTTAAGTTTGGAGAAGTCGGGTTGGTTTAGAAAAAAAAACTTGATCTACACCCTTTCTTATTCTAACGGCACATACAAACAGCTGTCAGGCACAGAACAGATTTTCGCCTTACCAATTTTTACGTTTTACGGTTTCTCTGTTTTACGATTTCTACGATTTATAATTTCTCCGAAGTTCGATTTCTACAAAGTACGATTTTGCCATTGTTCATTTCTATGAAATACGTTTCCTCTATTGTATTTTTTCTACAAACTATAGGGACTCTTGTTATTGAATGGGTTTGATGAAATAAGGTTCGGATAAAAAATTGGTTTGACGAATTGCAGTTTCTATGGTGAATCGTTTTTACGATGAATTTTTTAATTAAATACGGTCTGATAAATTCCTGGTTTGATAAACCATAGGTGTTCAAAATTGGCTAGTTTTTTTTTGTTTTTACAGCTGTGCCTTGAGCAGCGTGTTCTCTAGTTTCCAAAGAATCTTGCGTTATGAAGGTGGTTTATTTTGCAGTGTTCTGGTGCTTGATTATGTTATTGTTCCAGGAAGTTAAGAATTTACCGTTAATTATTTCGAAGCAAGCAATAGTAATTTTTTCTGAACTCTTGCAATTGGTTCTTGAATTATTAAACAGTTCCTGGAATATCCGGAATTTTATAAAACCAAATTCCAGGCCTGGAATTTCAGAACAAACTTAATTTTTCTGGAATTTTGTGAAGTGTCCTGGAATTTTTTACTTTGCTGGTTTTCATAAGGTTAAGATGATTGAAAAAATCGTGTTTAAAGTTCTTGTTTAAAGAAGAAAACATTTAAAATTATTAAAATGTCAAAAAATGTAACTAAAATAAAACTGTCAGAAAACTGAAATGTATTTGAACAGATAACTATCACTATATTCATTTATTTACAAACTGAAATTAAAACATTGAGGTTATCTAAAAGCTCAGTCAAGAAAACTTTCCTTACTCATTGGTAAAGATGTAGCTTTCAACACTAGAGGTTGGTGCAAGCCAAGGTGTAAGCAGAGGTAAGAGACCCGAACTCGCTGTTTTGGATTTGAACGCAAATAATATTTTGAAAGTGACATTTCGACAGTGTTGTGTAAGTTTTTTAATACATTTCATACATAAAACACCTTCTAAATAAATACAAAATTAATCTATTCCTGATTTTATTATCACCCATCTAAATCGTTGTGTGACATAAGGTATTAATTGGAAAAATTAATTAACAATGGTAAGTTTTAATTAGAGTGACATATAACCCCAATTTTAATTTGTTCTACATAGTGTTTACTATTCAAAACCCCGCGTGGGTTTAAATTTTTTAATTTTCTTTTTTTCTAAATTAAAACTTTCTTCTTAAATCCAACAAAATATTGTGTTAAGATGGTTATTCAATAAACAAATTTTAAAATTCTTCTTATAAATCAATCTATGTCCAAAACTCAAGGAGGGTTGGTTTAAAATGCTTAAAACCAAAAATTTCACTTAAACTTAGGACCATTCTAATATAGACTAAAACCTTTTAGCAAATCCCACCATTACTGTTTTTTTCAATCTTCTTGAACCTTATGTTAAACTTTACCCCACATGGATAGCTTACAAGAAATTTGCTGGTTATGATTGATCTTTAGCATAAATGAGAATATAAATATTATTTATGTGAAGATTAATTTTGATGGGTGATGATTATCAGGAGGTGGAAGATTTTATCAGTATATTTTAATTTTATAATTTTATTTTGTTCAGGCGAATCAATCAATGTAAAACAAAACTTAACCTAATTTATGTAAAAGTATATTTAACTGAGGTAGGTTGTATGGAAGTAGAGAATTTATAGTTTATATCTATAAGTGGCTAACTCAACAAACTTCTTATGTGTTTCGAGAGAAGAAAATATAAAAATTTTGAAAGAATTTTTAACTTAAGTTTGAAAAAATGTGCTAAATCTAAAATTAAGACAAAATCCCACCTCAACACTACCCACATTTTTTTAAATGCTTTACAGAAAACGTAAAATAAAATTTTTACAGAGTTTTCTGATTAGATTGCAAAAAATCTTGCCTGCGGCGTTATAATATCATTATTTTTTTTTGTCAACAACAACATTTAAAATATGTAAAAAATGGGATTTTTAGTATAACTTTCCGAATTTTTTTTTCCATTGAAAAAAGACAATGTTATTTTGCTAACAAATTTATTATATAAGTTTTTTTTTTTGCTGAAAAGCTGTGACCGCCCCTGTATTTTTTAATATTTTTCAAGCAGTTTTTTGTAGTATTAAATTCTGGAAACAAGAAAAATGCCCTGAAATTTGTGTAAAATGTCCTGGAAAACACCTGGAAAAAATTATTGGGATTTCTGCGGGAACCCTAAATTGTCTAAGAGAGAAATTTATAGTTAAGATATACTAATTATACCTATATTTCTCGAGGTTGTGACTACAGAAATACAGAAGAGTGTTAAAAAATTACTTCTTTGGCTAATGCTTCGAAAAAATGTTCAAATGTTCGATCCTACAATTATACTCTATAGTCTTATTGAGAAGTACTAGGACCTTCCTTAAGTCCTCCGAGGATCCCAACCCAGTTTTTTTTTATATTTGATAAAAAATATCAAAATATTTCAATATTTCCTGCTTAAACGGCAACAAAATTTTGCGCTTTTATATAAGGAAGGTTTTAAGTAAAATCGCTTTCTCCGAAGGTTTATACGTCTTTCATTAAATGTCAGTTAAAAAAAAAAAATAAAACAACTTAGTTAAGAACAAATTTTTCAGAAAACCAGGGTTGACTATTTCTTTCGGTTGCAAGAAATGCACTAAAGCGTTTTTAAAGTGTTTCTAACGACCCTAAAATGAGGTTTAAAGCGATAAACCGGTTACTGAAATCGCTTTCAAATAAAGTGGATTTAGTGCTTACAGCGCTTTAAGAGGCCCGTATAAACATGGTAACTGATTGCTATAATTTAAGTTTAATCTTAGGAAATTTTTATGAACGGCATTTACGTGTTAAAAAATGCGTTATTACTATATTTTTACAAAATTTTCGCCGACGAATTTAGGATCAAAATCAGGTCCCAAACCAGTCTTTTTTATATAAGTTGAGTTGAATTTTTTTTTACTGTCCCCCCCTTGTTGGAGCTGATTGGTTGAAGTTTTATGCTATGGGATGTGTGGCTTAAGCCCGTTTCTCATGCATTTTGAGAAGTCACATGCATTTTGGGTGTTCACACCATGCATTTTCCGCAAAAAAGAGCATGGACTCGAGATGCATGGAATAGAACTTTTTCTATTTTTTGTCAAAAGATGCATGCATTTTGTGGAATTTTCTAGTGAATTTTGATGCAACAACATAAATATTATGTTGGCAAGCATATCAGGTTCTAGTTTTCAAAATTTTGGTTATTTGTTGCGTGATTTTTTCTTTCCCTTGGCTAAAAATGACATTTCTTGATGCACAGTGTGAACACTTTTGGATTTCATGCATCTAGCAAAAGATGCATCTGCAAGATGCACGGGGATAATGCACAGTGAGCAACGGGCTTTCTGCAATTTTGTGTTCGAAGGCCTTGAATCGTGTTGTGGTTCCTAAAATTGTTGCAAAATGGATCAATCAGATATTTTCCATCTATCCTAAATAATAAAGTGAGTCGAAAACCATCAGCTCGGCGGTAGACGTCAGACAGGAAATTTACCTATTGCGCCAAAATTTCAAACACCAAGTTAATTTTAACAATCTGGTCTACTTAGTATACAGTGTGTCCCAAAAGGCTGGCATAATGGATTTTTTGGGAGAACTATGTTTTTTTTCGAAAAAAAACCTATATAGGATCATTTTAGATAAAAAAGGTGGTTTCAAAAAATATACACCTTTTTATACGGGGTGTCCCAAAAATGAAATATGGCACAAACTTATCTTTTTTTTTTAATTGGACACCCTGTATGTTATCTCATTTTCTGAATCCCTAAAAATAAAGCTTTTCGAAAATGCCAAACTCTGTGGGTATATATTCAAAATTTTGTAGTTAATTTCGATTTCCCTATCTCTCATAGGAAAATAAGTATCATACGTATTAATATTGGGTAGTTCAATTCGATTTCCCTATTTCTTCCATATAAATTTAAACTTGAATATCTTGGAGAAGATAAAAGATAGACCCAAACCCCAGTAACATTTTTTTAAACAAAAAGAAAGTTAAAAAACCTCTGAATCAATTACTTTAACTGAAAAGAATCTTAAAAACAAAAGATCCACGCAAGATCTTTTGATCTTTTGTTTTTAACAGTTTTTATTTGTAATAGTGGTCAACCTGTCGCCACCACCTGCCAATAAAACATAGGTTTTAAAGCTTGACTACTAGAACCTTTCTGCAACACTTTTATACCTCCTAAACCTCTTAAATGAAGAAGTATATAGGAGTTGTATCCCTCTCCTATACGTAACATAGTGCACTAGGTCTATTTCTAAGAAAGCTGCAGAAATGTTCTGGGACTTGTTATATAACCAATCTTTCAAATCTGGTCTCCATGAATTCTTGTGGTGCAAATGTGCACTGATTTAAAACGGTCATATGAAAGAGTAACAACCACAAGAGCGGATTTTAAAAAGTCCACTTACATGAAATATAATATTATAATTAAATATGACTTAGAAAAACACAATAAACAAATCATGTGCAATCCGCAGTTTACTGATAATATACCATAAAAAGAAGTTTCCTGAAAACACGCGCTTCGCCAAATACGTTTCTTTTTTCTTTTTTTTGGAAAAAATATTGATGCATTATTTCAATATTTTGTTCAAAAACTTGAAATCCACATCAACGAGATACATTAACTAATTATATTCTTTTTAGCAGAACAAGCACTAAAAAAACTCCAATTATTTTTTGTTTACGCATTTTTTAGTTAAACGGCCATTTTTGTTATATAAAGGTAGTATGGTTTTTTCATTTACCATATGACCCAAAGAAGTTCAAACGACCCCTGTAAAACGTGTGCAACTAACCAAATTTAAAAAAAGAAGATGCCTAAAGTTTTGATCACAGGTAGTGCCCAAAAATGTTGACGTCACGAAATTACCATAAAGTTTAATAATTTATTTTAAAAAAATTATGGACATATTTCTCAAAGTTTCTCAAACTATTTTTGAGAACTATATTTCAGTGACTTCCCAGATGAGCGATACATCTTGCAGCACCGAGCTCCTTGTTAAATTGTTGACGGTTGTCAAAAAAGTTTCTTTTGATGTTTTTTTCGTGCAGAAATTGCAAACCGTAGCTTGTAGATATGTTTTTTATTGTGCAAACAATTGAAAAGGGCAAGCCCCATTTGACGATTGTGTTCTCTGCAATGGGTGTCCCAGGAAGTAAAAAGGTGTCTAGGTTCTAAATCACACACTTTATAAATAAAACCCTTTTGGAGTCCTTATATACTTCCCCATTTATAAATTAACTTTTTGTTCTATAAAATTCCCTTAAGCGCTCTGGGGGGTCATACTTGAATCGAGAGAAAATTTGCTCCCAGAGAGTTAAATTTTCTCGCTCTCATTGGTCCAAATCTTCGGTTTAAATCGGTTTCTCTCACTTTTGCCGAAATTGATCGAAAGTAATTCTATTGTTCTTGACTAAGAGAATTACTTTCCATCAATATCGGGCAAAAGTGAGAGAAACCGATTTTAACCGAAGATTTGGACCACTGAGATCCATAGTAGTGAGAGAATTTGACTCCCTGGGATGAAATTTTCTCTCGATTCAAGAATAACCCCCCCTGGTAGCCACAGTTTTCTTTATATAAGAGAACAAGGTATAACCATAAGGTCAATAATACAACCATTATGAAAACCGGGAACCTAATTAATAAAACTTAAAATGTTACTTGGGAAGTGTTTGATCTTTCTTTTTAGAAAATGAGATAGTATACAGGATGTCCGATTTAAAAAAAGATAAGTTTGTGCCATATTTTTTTTTGGACACCTTGTATATAAGGGCATACTTTTTTTTAAACCGCTTTTTTTACCTAAAAGTTTTTGAAAAAAAACATAGTTCTCCCAAAAAGTCCATTACTCCAGACTTTTGGGACACACTGTATATACACTACGGGCGAGTTTTTTTAAATTAAGAGTTAGTGAAGATGACGTTTTTCTTTTGTTTTCACTTGTAGGTCGCATACCACAAATCTTGTAATCTAAAAATATAGAGCTTTTTTAAAACTAAACCGAACTGTTTAAAATTTAAAAAATGAATCGCATCGACTGCGCAAATTTCATTTATAAATTATTGGATTTTGTTTTGAAACCGTCATCTAAATAATTATTGATGGACAATTGGATTTATATGATTTTGTTTTGGCTTTAAGTAAAAAGTTTTTTGAAGTGACCTTAAACACGCAAAGTTTTAAGTTTGAGAAAAATCGGTTTATAAATAAGAGAGTTTGAGTCAAAAATTATATTGAGTTACCTCAAACATCACAAATTTTCAAGTTTCAGATAAATCGAATTATAATTATGAAAGTCCACAACAACATTATACACGAATTGCGTATAATTGGTTGCAATTTTGTAAGATATAGATGATTTTGATTTAACTTTTTTTTGAGTACTTAATAGTTTAAGTATTTTTTTAATGTTTTAAAGATGTTCTATTTTTTCGGTAAAAACCCTGTTGTGGTGAATTGTATGATAAATTATTATCATGATTATGTATTATTATTGTGGAAGAAACAACTTATTGTTACCTTCTTTGCGTGTTGGCGGACTTAAAACGAAAGTAGGCAATGTGTTGCTTCGAGGTTAATTTTTTTGTGCAAAGTCCACGACAATTAATAAGCCGCTCGCCAGACAAAAGTCTTGTTTTCATGGAGAAAGTTGCTTCATTTGTCGAAACAAAGATTAACAACATTGAAAAAAGTAACCCGCCGCAAACCACAGATATGGAAGGGACCATAATTGGTAGAATGCAACTTGTGCAATGCCTCCATTTTGATTTAGCCCTGATAAGCCGAAAGAGCGTTAGCTCTCAAAACAGGCTATAGGCAGATATTTAGTTTACCCCTATAATAGTTTGTAAAAAAAAAATTCTGAGGAACGCTTGCTTCTTCCGCCATATTGGATTAAAGATGACCGACAGGGGTATTATTCAAAAAATCATAACTTTCTTATTTATTAACCGATTTTTCTCAAACAAATTTTGATATACTTATAACATAACCGTCTTTTGAAATTGTAATTATCAATACCGTTTATAAAATGAAGGGAAAATTTTAGCGGCCCAATAAATTTACAGGAAAGGTTTGTGGCGTAGAGGAAAAAGTGTTTCTTCGACCAGGATTTGAACCCGAGACCTCTAGAATACCAGTCTAATGAACTGAGCTATCGAGGACATGGGCCATCTGACATCGTTGGTCGATAGATAAATAGAAATTTCGTACAACTAGTAATCGTGAATGTGTACCTCCTTGTCCTTATAACATCTCTAGGTTTTTAAAGCCGCAGTAGGCTTCAAAGATCTCCCCACTACTAACAAATGAATCGGACGAAAGGATTTGTGAATAGCCAATTAAAACCCCATGTCCTCGATAGCTCAGTTGGTAGAGCATTAGACTGGTATTCCAGAGGTCCCGGGTTCAAATCCTTGTCGAGGAAACACTTTTTTCCGATTGATTCCCTCATCCTTTGCCTTCTACGCCACAAATCTTTTCTGTCTACAGAGTTGGTCCAAATTTACGGTGATTTTGAGTGATTTAAGGTGCGCATGTCATTGCTTGTTTATAGATAATTTAAGGCAGAATTTATTTGTCAAAATGGATTTTTTCTGTAACGTTTTTGAGATATAAAGCTAAATTAGAACAAACACTGTGACTATGTCAAATATAGTATATATACTACTTACGTTACAGTTTTGTTTTTTTTTTTTAAAGTAACTGATTTCTATTTCTTTTTGTATAAATTTAAGCTCTGTGCAATAATTTGAATATATTTTAATATTTAATTTAAAATCTTTAGTTACATTTGCCTTAAAACGAAACTTACCTCTATTAGGTATCTCTCTCTAGTGAAATTTGAGTTTGAAAAATTATTTTGTTCAATAAGGTTATTTGTTTCTTTTTGAGTTTTTGTGTTCGTTTCTAAGTAAAAAAATATTCTAGTTACACCCCTACCTGCACTTTAATGTAAATGTGCTAAAAAAGTTTTTTATCTATTTTTTTTCTGAAATAGAACCTGAATTTTTTTAATAATAACCTGGAGAACTGGAAAAGCAACCCTGTTTATTCATGTCATCTCGAGGGGTGGAATACTCCTGAAATAGGTGTACAAATTTTGTTTAAAATACTTTGAAATACTTTGAAATATTTTGAAATACTTTGAAATACATTAAAATATTTCGAAATTCGACTAAAACTTGTTGTCATTTTCATGTCAGTTGAGTTCGAGGGGTGGGACAATCCTGAAATAGGTGTACAAATTTTGTTTAAAATACTTTAAAACACATTGAAATACATTAAAATATTTTGAAATAACAAATGTGAAATACATGTATTTCAGAAATATGTGGACAAATTTTGGAGAGTGTCCTACCCCCCGTGTCATCTTAAATAAATAAAATAAATAATTTTTTTTGTTTAGAAAAAAAACGTAAACCTTAATTTTTTAAAGATGTATTGTCTGTTGGCTTGTCTTTATACAATAACTCGATAAAGGCTTATTGGATTGCTACCCAGGTCATTGGACCATTAAATTTTCATTGGGGCGATATGTGGGTTGTTACGGAGTTTATTTAATGAGTGAAAAATCGGATCGCTGTTCTTAGTTTTTTTTTGTATTTTTGTGCACAAAGATAATTTCCAAAAATTTCTCACCAAGTCTCAAATTAGCTACTTAGAGCTACATACTAAAAATTAACAGCCTCTTTAAATTGTGTTTTTCTCTACTTCTTTCTGAAAACTTTTATTTTGTATAAAGTTCAGGCATTCTAAATATTTTTGTCTGGATGTTCGGTTCCAATTCCGGTCACAGATGCCAAGATATTTCCGAAAAATCTCAACCTTAACGTTACATAATAATCTCCTCAGCCAACAATCGAGTTAAATGGGGTCTTTGCAAAAAAAATAGTCCATTTTTTCTTCTTATTCGTTGTCGGCGTTTAGCCATCCATACTAATATGGAAGCTATTGGGATCCTCAAAAAAAAAAAAGTTTTTTATATCCAGTAAAAATAAGATTAAAAAAAGACCTAAATACAAAATTTTGTCATGGTATTACTCAAAAACCGTTTAACCGATTTTTATCAAATTTGGCCCAAAAATTCTTTGTCACCAGACGCAGAGTTTTAATTTTTTTTTAAAGATTTTACAGATGGCTATATACGTGCCTGCTGGTGCCATTTTTTCGGTTGAAATCGCCAAATCGAAAGGTTAGTTTCAAAAACCCAAATTAAAGATGGTGACAACTTAAGACCACTTAAAATCCTTACAGCGGCCAAAAAACTCCTAAAATCAATACATTATAAATCTCCAAAAAGACCATTTCTGCACATAGAATATTTTTAAAAAATTCTTGGTGGGTGCTTCTAACCTAACGATATAGATTACAAAAATCCAGTTTGTAGAATTTTTGTCTGTCTATCCCTCTGTTTGTTCGGGCACAACACAAAACCTACTGGAGCGATTTTGATGGGACTCACCGCTGCATTCCTTTGATCCCTGAGGAGCACATAGGCTTTATTTTATTAAAATCGGTTGCCGGAAACGAAAGATCTGAGGCGTTTTCTCGCGTTGAAATTGTTTGAAATGTTGTTAAAAAGTTTGAAACATTTGTTTTCTCGCGTTGCAACGGTGACGTCACATCTAAACGGGTTAAAAATATTTTGAAACGGAATCCACTCTAGTTTTAAAACTGACGCGTGCGTAGAAGATACATCAAAATTCTACATTTTTGTTTTTCCCTAATATTTTTTTTGTTTTTGCGTAAAAATGGACGAACAAAACGTTATATTTAAAAAGTCCGTGGAACGTGAAGGTGAAGTAATCAAAAATCATAAAAATTAAGTCCTGTGTGAGGTCCATGTAGCTTCCATTGCTTGCCATCCATGCTATATACTAAAACTGGCCGTACACTCGAAGGTTTTGTTAAATAAACCAGTAGTTGATCCATTTTAATTTTTTTAAACACCAAAAAAATAAAACAGAAAAACAAAAAAGTGAGGTTACCCTAAACTACGTCAGCGTTTTGAACTACTCATTTTTTCTCGGTTCTAATTGATGACGTCACATCTAAATAGTTTCAAATAATATTTCAAAATAATTTCAACGCGAGAAAACGCCTCTGATCATTTAAAGCAAAAAAACGGGAAAAAACCGCATGCGAAGCGGGAATTCGAGTGGATGGAAGGGTTAAAGGGGCTGAAGGTTTAGTAAGGTGGAGGTGGAGAGGAAATCTACAATTTTAAACAGTCGAACGAAGTTGCGGACGGGCAGCTAGTTAGTAGACAATTAAAAAAATATTTCAACACATCGGTATCGGTATACAAACAACAAACAAAGCCAACAGCTGATTCTACTCGTTGCGTACGAAGGGGTGTACGTAACGTTACGTACGGCAGCAGTTATTTTATCGCACCCTTTTTTTCATATGTGGTCGTAGGAAGTAGTTATTTACCTTACAAGTGCAGAAAGTGATACTTTTCCGCACGCGACGGCAGTTGCACGATCGACGCGGAGCGGAGTTCGGGCAAGCCGTTAAGAGCGGAAAAGACACTTTTCGCACGTGTCAGGTACAAAATTTTTCTTACTTGGGTAAAAACCGTCCAGATAGCAATATATTTTTAGACATTAAAATAGCAAAAAAATGTTTTTTTTTGCATTATTTTTACATTTGAGTTGAAAAATATATCTAAAAAGTCGAATTGGACCTAAAAAATCTGTAAAAAAAGCGTGCGTTAAAGTAGTTTTTACGCACGCCGTGGGCGAAAAATTATTTTGCGCACATCGTGCGGGAAAGAAACAGGGTAAATCGATTCCCGCACGGCGTGCTGGAAATGCAACGCAAAAGCACCACACATGTACGGAAAAGTAGTTTCAACCCGAGTTTCAACCCATTTTGAAGAAAATAAAAAAAAAATAATAAAATGACATAAATTTGTGTAATCTTGACTGTTCGTAGAAAAAATAGCGTACATAACGTGAGAAAGTGACTTTAATGTAATATATACAAATTTCTACGTTAATATTAAGCTTTACGCAAAAAGAAAAAGCAAGTGTAATTTTTTTTGTATACATTCTAAAAATCACATTTTCGAAAAATGTGCAAGAACCTCATTTTGAGTAATTTTAATAAAAATGCGAATCATAGAAAATCAAAATTTTCTAGTTCATTCCATATATAAATTATGACGAAATCATTTCACAACACTCCAGATTGGTTAACAAATTGTAAGGAACATTTAAGAATGCGACAAATCTCTAACAAAATATTTTTTTAAATGTAGGCCACCAATTTATTTCTTTGGTATTTTTAAAACTAATAAGATCCAAGTCCTTTTGTCAACACATAGAATTTTTGTTTTACTACAGTGGAAAATTGATACTGAAAATGAGATACTATAATGGCGCGATGGTCGCAAAAAAAAAAGTTTTTTTGCATAGATAACCAAAAAAGCCATGCTTTAGTTATCTGCAGACAGTTACTAAAATCATGTTTTTGATGAAGGTATAAAAAAAATATTTGTGGAACAAGGACGCCTGTATCACAACCCAAATTTGAAAAATATTCCACCAAGGGGAGTTAGAAGATAAAATAGTTACTATTGTTCCCTTTTTTTAAATGCATTCCTCTGAGAGAGATCCAGCATACCCGGGAAATACCGGCCTGTACACCTTTCGACCCCGTATATATAACTATCTTTAAATATGGGGGGTCGAAGGGTGTGCAGGCGGGTATTTTTTTCTGGTATGACGAATGCACTTAGAAAAAGGGAACAATAGTAACTATGTTAAGCTCGCAGAAACAAACCTAAAGTTACTATTTACTTTAGAATTTTTCTAATACATAATCTGTACACTAACGTACACACATACAGGGTGCGCCATTTAAAAGGGATTCTGTAAAGAATTGGAGAAAATGCTGAAACACGTCGATTTTGTTTGTAAAGGGGAGACTTTTTGGCTTGAAATTTTTGTAGCGTGCATCCCCATTGAGGGGTAAACTTTACCCCTATATTTTGAATAGGGAAAGTGGGTCGAGTGATACCTTGTTTTGAAGGTCTCCTGAATGTCTTGACAATCGTGTAAAAATTTCAAAGTAAGCTCAAATTGTACAGGTAAATTTCACCTCTCGTAGGAATGTATCCTAGAAGAAAAAACACAATGATAAAATGTACTATTAATAAAAGCAAAGTCGACGTGTCCGAAGATTTCTCAAAAAAAAAGATATATTTAAAAAAATATTTTTGCATTTGTCCATGCAACTGTGAAAGTGAATAACTCAAAAACTAATCAATAGATTTGCGAAATTTTTACACGATTGTCAAGACATTCAGGAGACCTTCAAAACAAGGTATCACTCGACCTACTTTCCATATTAAAAATATAGGGGTAAAGTTTACTCCTCAAAGGGGATGCGCGCTACAAAAATTTCAAGAATGATAATAGCCTATACTGACAAAATTTCATTAACTCTGAGGCTAATAATAAAAATGGTTATCGCACAGCACTTATGAAAAGCAAAAAACTAGTCATTCCGGTTGTATAACAGCACTGAACAAATCAAAACACTATATTTCTAGCAAAAACACGCAAGAAAGACGAAAACACTTTATTTTGATTACAAAAACAACGCAGTCCTAGTAACTTTTGGTTTGGTTTGGCTAAGTGTGTGGCTAATAAAAAAACCATGCATCATGTTTACAGGGGGACTTGAAACCCATCTAAAAGTGATATAACTTTACTTTTTTTATAAACAGTAATTATTTTTTTTTAATTTATATTACGAAAAATGATGGTAAAGAAATACCCTTTTACTGTTTGTGGAAAAGACACATCAGAAAAAAAAATGTCAAGTTGATTCGATTGATGTGACCACGTTCTTTTAGGCTCATAACTTTCACCTACATAAAGCGTACATTTTTGTGAAATTTCTCAGAGGGTATTATCATTCCACCTATTTTTACTTCCGTGCAGTGCCTGTGAATACTTTTAGTCAAGTGTGCGCACATAGAACGACAAATGCATCGAAACGCCGCGCCACCTGCATGTACTTCTCCGGTTCATGTATTATTGGCGAATGCGTAATCAATTTAGCAAAAATTTTCTGGTAAACAACGGGTTTTACGAATTCCGGTTTTAAAAAATAATGGTTTGACAAATTCCGGGTTTTATTAAAAATGGGGTTTACAAATTACGAGTTTGATATTGAATGAGTTTGGTTAAAAACGGGTCTTATAAATTTCGAATTTGTTATTAAATGGGTTTGAAGAAATAAGGTTCAGAAAAGTTGGTTTAACAAATTGCAGTTTTTATGGTGCATCGTTCTTACAATGCAAATTTTTGTTAAATACGGTGTAATAAATTCCTAGTTTGATAAACCTAGGCGTTCTACACAACCACCCGTTCGGGTACATATAGGTCCAGGGGTCTACACGTTATTGGAGCAACGCCAACCACTTAGCTTTTTCGGATTACTTTTTTTATAAAAAAAACCGCCTGATCCTTGAGGCAAAATTGGAAATACAGACAAGCAAGGATATTTTTAAATAATGGACAAGTTTTCTGGAAAATACTAAAAAAAGAGGGTTATTGAACCGGTATTTAAAATACTTAGAATGCAGTTGTTTTATGTGTATACATACAGTGTGTTCCAACAAAAAAGTGGCTTTTTCACGTATTTATATCCTCGAACACGTCGATTTTGTATTTGGGGATAAATGATTCATTTTGGCTCTTCTTAAAATTGCAGCACGCACCCCCTTTGAGGGGTAAACTTTACCCCTATATTTTGAATGGAGAAAATGCGTCGATTGTTAATACCTTGTTTTGAAGGTCTTGGTCAATGTAAAAGTTATTTTTTTTACGAAATTAAAAATTGATTTTTGAGAAATTCCGTGACCGTCGCGTCGATGTTTTCGTTAATAGTAAATTTTATTATTTCATTTTTCCTTCTACAATTTGAGCTTATTTTGAAAGTAAATGTCTGAAAAACGAATCGATAAATTTTCGAAGTTTTTTGCACGGATTTAAAGACATTTACCTACGACCAACGAATAATACTAATTTTGCGACCCTCTCAACACGATTTTAATGACTTACTTACGGACCTAGGATAATAATAAGGCTTAGTCGTAAACCACAAGATGGCGTGACGAGCGATGAAATTTTATTTTGTAAGAGCACTAATTGACGCAAAGATGTAAATTAGTTTTCTATATTTTTAAGACAATAAATATTTATTAAACGTAAATAAATAAAATATAATTTTAGTATCTAACCAAAAATAAGTCAATATATGAAAAATCCCTTACGGTGGGATTTACTAAAAGGGTTTAGTCTATTTTAAAACGGTCCTAAGTTTAGGTGAAATTTTTGGTTTTAAGCATTTTAAACCAGCCCTTCTTGAGTTTTGGACATAGTTTGATTTATAAGAAGAATTTCAAGAAATTTGTTTATTGAATATCATCTTAACACAATCTTTTGTTGGATTTAAGAAGAAAGTTTCAATTTAGAAGAAAAGAAAATTAAAAAAATTAAACCCACGCGGGGTTTAAATAGTAAACACTCTGAGGAACAAATTAAAATTGGGGCTATATGTCACTCTAATTAAAACTTACCCTTATTCGTTAATTTTTCCAATTAATACTTGATGTCACAACGATTTAGATGAGTAATAATAAAATAAGGAGTAGATTAATTTTGTATTTATTTAAAAGGTCTTTTTATTTATGAAATGTATCAAAAACCTTAAATGCAAGTTTTTCTTACATTTCTGTCACTGTCGAAATGTCAGTTTAAAAATAACAGCGCTGCGTTCAATCTCAAACAGCAAGTTCCAACCAACCCCTACTGATGAAAGCTACAGCTTTAAAATGAGTGGGCTTTGAGTAAGGAAAGTTTTTTGACTGAGCTTTTAGATAACCTCAATGTTTTACTTTCAATTTGTAAATAAATTAATATAGTTGTTTTAGGTTTTTTGTTTGGTATAATTTTCGTGCATAATCAGTGATCTTCACTTATGTTTGTTTTGCCTCGTAGTGCCCTCATAAATATGTTTTTTGTACTGAAAACGGGTTCAAAATATGGCGTTTTTCTGGACAAAATAGGAGGTGTTTTATTGGTTAATGAACAACTTGGGGTATTAAATAACGTAAATTAATCCTTGTAAAAATGGTTAATTAAGGAAATTATAAACGAACTTATTACCAAATGCCACAAAACTATCCTTTCTGGGGGCTATAAATTTAAACCACCCCTCTAAGGTGGTCTAAAGAATCACCAACTTTATAACCTCAAACACAAATAATGAAGCTACTTTGTGCCAAATTGTGTAAAAAAAATTAGTTTTAGGGCATTTTCTTCTAAAATATGGTGTATTTTGAAAAAAAAAGCAGTTTTTCAGTGGTATTTTGCAATAACAGTACAAAATAGTCAATAACTTTGTGTCTTCTCTGTATGGGTAAGTGTTTTTTGAAAATCGGTTTTAAAATTTAGTACCCCCCACAGTTGTAAATATTTAGACCTGTGGGGGGTACTATTTTAGATCTTAGTAAATCTCACTGTAGTGGTTTGACGATTTAGATAGAATGTCATTAAAACTTTATGAAGGTTGTTGATTTAAGAGGGTTCGCGTTTGATATTTTTAATAATTTCTGATATTTATGATGACATTTTCATTGGTCGTAGGTAAAGTATAGTACACTAACTCGCATGTTATGGTCATTACACGCTTAGATAAATTAAGACACTCGCCTGCGGCTCGCGTCTCACCTTCAAAACAAGGTATGACTCGACCCACTTTCAATTCAAATTGTGTCCCCCTCGAATAAAAAATGGACCTGTCGTAGGTTTTTTGTCCAAAATCACACTCTAAAACGGCTTTGTTTCATTTTCGTTGGAACACTGTATATTTATTTCAGTGTTTCGGCGGACATATTTAATGCAAAATAGCGCCGATTTGCAATAAAGTAACCCAATACCAAGGTTGTTGCTAAGGCTTCTTACTTATGACTCGTATAAAGTATAGTTTTGTGCCAGTTTGCCTAGAATATAATTAAGTACAGTCTTCAAGGAAAGTCATTTTTAATAGGTGTATACGAGTACGTATTTAAATTTGGATTAGAATTAAACACCGCCTCGTGAAGGTATAATTACTCGGTACCTCGTTCAGTCCTTTGTCGCTGAATATATTTATCAGAAAACGGGCATGTTTTTAAAACCATCGTCGGAGCAACTGTCGCTAAAAAGCGGCTTTTTAAAATGTTTTATTGGGTTCAAATTGCTGCGTCGCATGGGTAAAAATGAGTTCATAGAGTTTGTTTTAATATAAGATCGTCAAACACAACCGCACACTTTTTTTATCCGCAGATTTTTTAAAACTTGTCCGATTTTTATGGATGACAGCTTTTTGAAAAGCCACGACTCTTGCCCTGTATGGAAAGTTCGCATTTTGTTAAAATAAAATATGGCGGACGCTTTTAAAAATACTGCGTTACAAAGCCACATGCATCCGATTCACACCGAGGTCTCATTTATTAAAATCGGACAAGAAGTTATAGTCTGGCAGGCTAGGAGTATTTTTATTATTCAAAAATGCATTGTTTTTCGGGTAAATTGGTATTGCGACATAAAGTACTCTTAGTTTGCTAGACTATTTGCCAATCACACCGTAGTGTTAAACCAAGTTTAAATTTAACTTACGTTTAGAATGTCACACCTTGGTATTCTAAGTTCAATCTGAAAGCATATTCCAAACACCGATTAGATTTAAACTAAGTTTAACATTGTGATGCAATTGCCAATATATATTTTACAGTTCTTCCTTAAGATCTTTGTTCACACATAACCTCACTTGTTGATTAGTTAAAATAGTCGATTAAATTTTTTGACCCTATTTCAAAAATCTGCGAACAAAGTGCTTTTATCGACTTTCCAAAAAGAACAAACTAAAATAAAAAAGCATTTTCACTAATAGGAAAATCACTTTAAATTATACCGTGGCTAAAATGACAAGGACAACACCAGTACCCTACACAACACATAAAAAGCAACCCAACCCCAAAAACGACTGCCGCATCTCTATATACGACTGTAGTAACTCTAGGTACGACTGTCGTAACTCGAGATACGACTGTCGTAACTCGAGATACGACTGTCGTAACTCTAGATACGACTGTCGTAACTCTAGATACGACCGTCGTAACTCTAGATACGACTGTCTTAACTCTAGATACGACTGTCTTAACTCTAGATACGACTGTCTTAACTCTAGATACGACTGTCTTAACTCTAGATACGACTGTCTTAACTCTAGATACAACTGTCTTAACTCTAGATACGACTGTCTTAACTCTAGATACGACTGTCATAACTCTAGATACGACTGTCGTAACTCTAGATACGACTGTCGTAACTCTAGATACGACTGTCGTAACTCTAAATACGACGGTCGTAACTCTAGATACGACTGTCGTAACTCTAGACACGACTGTCTTAACTCTAGATACGACTGTCTTAATTCTAGATACGACTGTCTTAACTCTAGATACGAGTGTCGTAACTCTAGATACGACTGTCGTAACTCTAGATACGACTGTCGTAACTCTAGATACCACTGTCGTAACTATAGATACGACTGTCGTAATTCTAGATACGACTGTCGTAACTCTTGATACGACTGTCGTAACTCTAGATACGACTGTCGTAACTCTAGATACGACTGTCGTAACTTTAGCCACTGCCTAGAAATTAACGTTGCGTCTTTTGGAAAACCGTTTGTTTGCCCTCCACAACACACGATGGTGACAAATCGTTGGACGCTTCTAATTTAAAATTCATTGTATTCACCAACGCACTTAAAAAATATGAAAACAAAACAGCAGCTGATTAAATTTGAGATTTTTCGTCAAAAATCTGACCAACAAAAAACAAGTTTTATTCTACATCTGGATTTAAGAATTTTTAGGCCTTGCCGAATGAGGTGTTAACCAAACCGGATTTAACGACCCTTAAATCCGGTTTTAAAATACGGTGCAAATGAAAAAAATCGGCGTCTTAAATTTAAATCTGGTTTTAACCCTGCGGTGCAAATGGACTTCACCCATATAACTATAAGATACTCTAATGGCCCAAGGATCGCTGAATGTGTAAAGCCTGTTTCTCACTGTGCATTTTCCCCGTGCATCTTGCAGATGCATCTTTTGCTAGATGCCACACTGTGCATCCAGCATTAGTCAATGGAAAGAAAAAAATTCAGGCAACAAATAGTTCAAATTTTGAAAAATAGAACCCAATCTAAGTTTAACAGCTGATAAATTGATGAGCTTGCCAACATAATATTAATGTTGTCGCAGCAAAATTCACTAGAAAATTCCCCAAAATGCATGCATCTTTGAACAAAAATTAGAACAAGTTCTAATCCATGGCTCTTTTTTGCGGAAAATGCATGCAACTTCTCAAGATTCATGTAGAAAATGCATAGTGAGAAACGGGCTTAACAATAATAACTTTAAAAAACAAAAAAAAAATGTAAAAATCCCTGGGCAAGGTCAAAGGCGAGAAATCTACTGCGCGTGCCTGACGCAGTGTGCTCGCGCCTAGAAGAGTTTTTGGCTCTGCATTTTTTCCTAGGCTAACTTGATTAGGAGAGTTATCGCTACGACTTTTTTTTGGAAAATCCAAGGGAGGGGCCGTTATAGTTACTACGTCTATTTCGACGGTCCGATCCAGATTGAAACGCAAGCCGCCTGAAATTGTAGTCCGTAATCTTGAGCGTTTATATCGCAGGATTAAAAGTTAAATCCCTAATATCGACTGTTTACCTGAAGATTGGATTGAGACATCGGGCATGCGCAATTTTGATGTTTTTCTAACCTTAAAATGCTGTTTGTTTTTGTTTGTTCTTAAAAATAAACAGACCCTAACCAACAAATTCTCGGGTGTAAAGTTAGCAATTTCCTCTTCTTCTTCTTGAAAAATTTCGGACCCCAAAGCCAGAATCTCGGCCAGCATCAAGGTCGATGGCAAGGTTAAACCGTCGAGCGCGTTTATTTCGGCGGATTGACTTGACTTGCCTCAATCCGATCCAAAAAATTTCAGGATTGGATCGAAGTTTTCGGTCGCTTAATCCCACGTGTTTATATCGGAGAGAGCTGTCGAAATAAACGTAGTAAGTATCTCATAGTTACACGGTTTTACCTAATGATTTTTATTTTAAATTTTAGTGGGTAGGGCTTGTGGATTTATTTTATGGTCTCTATATTTTAGCGAATCCTCTTGAACCAGGCGATATATATCCCGAGTAAAAATATCACTGAAAAGACCACTTAATTTATATTGAAGCGCGTCCTACTTTCTTAATTGCATTACAATCGAAGCGTTGTAAATCTACGACTTATCGAACACCTACGCATATAGGCCGTGCACTATCATACAAACAAAATTTTACATTAAACCAGGGACGGATATCTCGACGAATCTATAGGGTGTGTAAAAAAACGCACTTTTTCAAATGATTATAACTAACCGGGAAACTGGCGATTTTTATAATGTTAAGCTTTTTAGAAAATCAAGGCCTTAGAATTTATAGATCCGATGTCAAATTTGACATTTCCTAAAAATCCAAGTTGGCGGACTTATTTTTAAAAAATAGGTATTTTTGAACCCACGATATATTTTTTTCTGTGCGTTACAAAGTCACATTCTTTCCAAGCACACCGATGTAACACTTGAAAAATTTGGTCAAGGAACAAGGAAGTTTGTAATGTTTAAATAGAACGCCTATGGTTTATCAAACCAGGAATTTATCAGGCCGTAAAATAAAAAAATTCATCGTAAGAACGATTCACCATACAAACTGCAATTCGTCAAACCAATTTTTTATCCGAACCTTATTTCATCAAACCCATTCAATAACAAATTCAAAATTTAACAGACCCGTTTTTAATCGAACCATTGTTCATCAAACTCATTCAATATCAAACCCGGAATTCGTAAAACCCGTAATTTATCAGAAAATATTTTCGAAATTGATTGCGCATTCGCTAATAACACATGAATGAAAGACGGGTGAATGCAAGTGACATCTATACACAAACTATTGAACGCAACCTGTACAAGTATGCGCAAGTATGTAAGCCTCTGGTTCATGTGGTATTGATTGGCGAATGAGCAATTAATTTAGCAAAAATTTTCTGATAAATTACGGGGTTTACGAATTCCGGGTTTGATATTGAATGAGTTTGATGAACAATGGTTTGATTAAAAACGGGTCTTATAAATTTCGAATGTGTTATTGAATGGGTTTGAAGAAATAAGGTTCGAGTAAAAAATTGGTTTAACGAATTGCTGTTCCTGTAGTGAATGATTTTATAATTGGAGTCCTTTAAATAGACCAGAGTGTGCCTGTAAAATCACACTTATTGAGAAAATCTACTTATAATAGCAATAACTTTTTCAAAAATTGCTGAATTTTTATAAACTTAAAAATAGGCATTTTTGGCCCCCCCTAGAAAAAACTTTATGTGCAACTCTGTATTCAGAAGCGACTAAAACCCACTTTGCGTTCCACAATTTTATTGGTCGACTCAAGGTTACATTTTTGTGAGGTTAGGTCTTTTGTGTTTAAATCTTTCTCACCATTACCTTTTATTTTCAAACGCACGTTGGGTTAGGTTTTTTTTTTAATTTGTAGGGGGGAGAAAGTTAATAAAATCAAAATATATGTATAACCTCACATTCATGTAAACTTGAGCACCAATTCTTTTTAAATTATGCTATACTTCAGAAATTACGCAATTTAACAACAAAAATTGTTCAACTTGAAAAAACAAGTAAAATGAATCTAAATTCTTTCGCGAACTGAAACTATTAAAAACCTTAGATACCGTATCTCAATAACTATTGTATTGTATAGATTTGTTTGACTTTAAAAATTCAGTCAAATGAGCTTTAAATAATTAAATTTCACCATTGGGTACGAAGATATACTTAAACAAACATTTTTTTTATTCTTGTATATTTCAGAAATTACGTTATTTAGCAAAAAATGTGTAGGAAAAAATAATTGTTTGGTTTAAAAAAAGTAGTAACATGAGCTTTAAAAAAGGAGATATGCTTATACAAAAAATCAAGCAATTTGACGGCTATTTTTAAATATGGCGACCAAACGTCCATGATCTTGACCACGCGACCAACTTTTTTATCAACTACTATAGGTGTTTTACCAAGCCCCGCAACACTGGCTAATTTCCAAAAACAGGCAGCCAAATAGCGGTATATTAAAACAATATTTAATCTACTTTGTAAAAAAGGCAGAATATCACTAAGCTTGTCAGATTTTTCTGAGGTCCCCGTGCAAAATTTTTTAGGTTGCCCCCTTGTTCTACTCCATTTTTTTTTTTCGACAATGTGAAACCGTGATATTTGATAGTGAAAAAATCGAAAAACAACTATTTTTTTTAGCTTATATAATATTTATAATACATTGTAAAACTAACTATAAAGAAAACCAACTACAAGATTTTTATATTTATAAATTAGATATTGCGGTTTATACCTCGACGAAAGGAACTTGTCTACAACTTTATTCAAATCTACATCTTTTGCTTTTTTGTTCTCTACTGACATTATTGCCAAAGAGCTAAGGCGATTTTGTTTATACCTCAACGAAAGGAACTTGTCAGCTTTGAAAATGTTCTTTTTGGTTCTGCTGATGTAACAGGAAGCACCAAAAACAAGTGAAATATACATGAGTTTGGGGTCTTATGTACCCTCTGTATATTAGTATTTAAATTGCATGCAATTTTAAAGGAACCTAAAGATATTTGTGTGCATAATTTGTTTTTATATTTTATATTCTTTTTTTTTCCCCCAATATGCCGTGGGCCAAGAATTGCGAGTGATCACAGTTGCCGGCCTTCTTCTTCTAACAATCTGTACTGGTCAAACAAAATCCAGGGAGCCAAATAGTGATACCGGAAACGATATTCAATCTAAAGGCAGAATATATGAGTGGTTCTGTGCCAGTTTTAATAAACTGAGATAATGCATTGGTCAAAGTATCACGGTCATTTTAAAAATGCTAGTAAAATTTTAAAATACTACACAAACAGCAGATGGCTTCACTTAAAATACCTAACATTATGGGATATGCATGTTTCTCCGCAGACAGAGTATTACTTTTGCTTATTTTCTAGGTAATAATGAAGATTTTTAAAACGTGGCTTATAGGCAACTCTGGCACTGAGCCACTCATATGATCAGACACCAAGGACCCAGAATATATAGGCGTTGTTTGGTTGTTAACGGTTAGTTCCATGTTTTTTGGTCTCATTTGTTCGTTGTGTACTGCAAAAAAAACAAGTTAAAAAAACTAGTGGTTAGGTATACATTTTTCTGTACAAAAATTGACAAAAACTGTCACCTTCAGTAACTAAAGTAGAATTTCTTCCCCAAAATCCACTTGACAATGTACCTACTGGTATTTCCATAATTTTTTATTTTTTTTATTTTTATTACGTTTTCCCAAAGAACGAAAAAGATAAAATTAAAAATAAAAGTAGGTTATCTCAACAATATTTTTTATCAGAATGAATTTTGGCGCCGATTTGTTATGTACGTAGTTTAATATATGAGTTAAAAATTAAAAAGGGGGCCAAAAAAGGTTGTGAAAATTGGATCGTGTTGGTTATCATTATGTAGAAATAAGAATAATGTGCTATAAAAAATGTCACTGAATTTTTAAAAAAACGCATAAGTAAATCTGCCCTCTCTGAAACCAATAAAAAACTTGCATTAACAGTGTGTAAACAAATAAATAAAGGCTAACTAGAAAAAAATGTTTTTTAAATGATATTTTAATGAACTAGGGAAAAATTTTACCAGTCACTTTTTGTTCGAGTTTTATTACTTAAGCTAATAGGTCTTGCGTTAGGTCAGGTTTGATTAGTTGCTATACACATACAAAATAAGCAGGGTATTAACTCAGAAAACTAATTTTGTGTTTTTTTTTCTCTCGCCTTGTTTGCCGATTTAAATGGTAAATACAAATGATTTTAATAAAATATAGGGGGGGGGGGGGGGGTTGTGAAATTGTTACGAAGTTTTACAAGGGGGTAGGGGAGTTCAAAATTTGGTTACTACTTACTTAGCATGTCTCTAACTAATCCTAATACCCAGTTCTTCAGTGCTTGGTTTTAATTTAAAATTTGGCAACTTTAGGAGTCACGCAAATACAGGCATACGTATTTGAATAAACAAAAATTGCTACTTAAAACTTTTTCAATTTTTCGTATTTTAAAAACGAGTTTAAAAAGTTTACCTTTTATAAACTGAATTAATAAGCGAAATTTAGAGTCTAGAACACACATGCGACCCTGATAAAGTAAAGTAAAACATTGCATTAACAAGGGCACATACATGAGCAAAAAATTTAGCTCTATGGGTAAATAGAAGAATTAATAGATAAAATGGGCAACGAGTAAGAAATAAATTTTTGTAAAAGATTGTTCCTTTTTCTTTGTAAAATATCATTAAAAACGGATTAGTACTGTTCAAATTATAACAGTTTTAAAGTGTTTTTGACCAACCATAAAAAAGTTTCCCCTTTTTTTAAATATTTTTTGGTACGTTGTTCCGAGGTATTTCCAACTGATTTCATACTTTCTGCCTATAAAGAAGCGCGTTCGAAAGAGTAAGTAAGTAAGAGAGAGCCAGTGTAAAGACAGAAAAATTGACGGCCTACAGAGTGTCGCAAAAGTTCCAGTCCGCCAATAATATCTCAAAACTAGAGGCCCTGTATACGATTTTTGACAGTTATTGTTTTACTAGAGGTGGGCAACTCATATTTTCCTCTCTCTCTAGTTTTTTTGTCATATTTGCATGTAAAACGGATTTTATGAAATGGATTGATGTTTTGTTGTCTCTTTTTATAATTTCCCCAGACAGTTTTTTAAAGATTGATTTTTTTTTGGTTAGTAAAATATGTCAATTTTTGACAAAAAACACAAAAATAAACAGTGAATATTCACGTTAGCTATTAAAAATGTAAATAATAGGTAAAATATAGAGTCCTATTTATCTAAATTTATTTTACTCTTTTTCTTACAATAAAACACGGAAACTAAATGCGTATGTTTGTACCTACTACTTATTAGCTCATTTACCTCGCAAATTCGGCTATTTTTATTAATTTTCCAGCTTGGTTAATGCATGTTTTCTTTCCACTTTTCTTTCTCCGCTGGACAAAGGAACAATACTAATTCATCGATGCACGTGTTTTTACAGGTTTTGATACAGCTAAATTCCATTTTTAAACCGGACGTTTCTTAAGAGAAGGGAACCCCAGTATATAGCACAACCACAATATGGCAACGTTTGTTTGAAAAATTAACATTTGGGTTATTATATCCATCACTGACAAAGTCGCACTGAAAATGTTTGCCACATTCGTGACACCTTCAGAAATAAGGATACTTTATTCACAAAGTTTCCAGCTGCTATCATGTTAAGTAAACTTATAAACCAAGTAAATTTGAAATAAAAAATTCGCTTAAAAATTGAAGTTTTCAGATACCTTAAACAGTGGTTGCCATATTGTGCTAAATAGCAATTTTCGTTTTATGGAAATCATAGCCAAATGAAGAACACCAGAGAAATGAGATTTCGCATACAAGCCTAAAATTTCACTTTCAAATGCGCTACAGAGAGCTTTTTTAGATAAAAAACTTTATTAAAAAAAATTAATTCCAAAATTAAGATTTAGCACATTGGGCTTTGTAGCGCAGTTGGGAGTCACATAATTAGTATGTGTGCAAAATTTCAGCTCTGTAGCCCTGGGGGTCCTGGCTCTTAATCAAAAATGTTACAGTGGCAAAATATTTATTGTCAGGGGTGACCAACTATCATTTCCAACACACAATTTATTTTTAAACATTTCCCTAACAACTGTCAAATCCAATTGCTCAACTGGCAGAAAAGTTAAATCTCAGGTACTCAGATGATTTGAAAAAAGTATCTTTTGAGATGCTGATTCAAAATGAGATACCCAGTATATTTTGGAAAATTTGAATATACCTAGTATGTTACCTTTTTCTCTAACGGTTTTTAAATAAAATTACAAAACCGTTTCATAAAGTGCAAGGGGTTAGACAAAGAAACACCGAATATAATTCTTCTTGTTTAATTCATTGGTCTTATGGAGATGATTTTTCCGTTTTATTTAGAAGCCCTTAAAGAAAAAGGTAACATATTAGGTATTTTTAGAATTGGAGAAAATCTAAATGTACAGGGTGTCCCATTTAAAAAAAGTAAAATCGCCGCCCCAGCCCCTGCCCCACTGACTGGTGGCACAACCATTTTCCAAAAAGATGCTTTTTTGTAAACCATCCAAGTATGTGAAATTTGGGTTTTCTTCCTCTTTTGATTTTGGAAATATTGGAAGAGACTCGGACTTTTGGGACGCGCTGTTCACAAATTTGCTCTGCGCTTGTTTGTCGTTGCTGGGTTGTGTTGAAACTCAATAATTTGTTCTCTATTTATGTGTTTTCACAAGTTTGCCATGCCAAGAAATCGGGGTTGCATTTCAAAGCCGAACGTCCAATTTTGCCTCCGAAATGCCGATATTTTCGTCTACTGTCGTAAAATCGGCGGAATAATAGGACTTTGTAGAAGTTTATAAAATAAAGGGAAAGCACGATTTATACAGGGTGTCGTCTTCCGTCCGCGTTCAAGTCATAACCGAAGTCCTGTATACCGGCCAAATGTCATTCATTTGTCGTTTCAGCCTTAACTGCTAAAAAAATAAAAACCCAGACAGCTTCCGCCCCTGAAGTGTTTTGTTTTACCGGACGGAACTGAAATAAACTAGTACATCTACATGTACATGTCTAATTTAGTTCAATAATCATTTAATCATTTAATTGGCTCGAAAGAAAAAAAGAACAAATACATTTTGTAAAATATAAACCATGTCAAAAGACCTCTTTCAAAACAATATACCCATAAATAATGTGTAGTTTTGAGTATTCACATACAAATTTGTCAAGATTTCCAAACACCTTTTGTAACTTATTAATAAATGAAATGAAAATGAAATGAAAAATGAAAAAAGAAAGCATATTAGGGACTTATTGGTAGGTACATAAAGTCGGTACTATTTTTGACAGTTCCGCACAAAGGCTAAAAACTACTACATATTTTTAGCCCATCTGTTATGAAATGAATGCAAATACTGGCATTTTTCAAGAAAGTTCCAATTAAATTTTCACGTTAAGTACTCTTATCCAACTATAAGGAAGGAAACACAGTTATTTTTATCGGGACTGATTATTATGACAAAATTGAGGTTAGACCGTGCTCTTCTTGGTTACCGGGGCTATCCGAAACCTACGTTTGGCTATCCGGCCAGGATCGCTATTCTCGTAATACATAACGTTTTTAAGACGCTAAGCAAAACGAGCGAGCAGCTCGCTCAGCGGCACGCTGACCGACAGAATCAAATTCGCTTAGCACATCTTGGCATCACCGCATTTTGAATTTTTATTTCTTGTTAGCCTTGTTCTTCCTTTTATTTTTCTATGTGTAAGGAAGAGCCCTTACGTGATCGATTTCAATGCGAAGTTCAGAAAGAGTAAAACAAATGGTAAGTAGCACGTTCTCGTTCAACCAGAACCAGGACCAATTGTAAATCGATTTTTTTTTTTATGTAATGTCGACTTTTATAATGTTTGTGCCAAGGTTTCAATTAAAAAATTATATTTCACTTATCTTTTACCCTATGTCAACAAAAATGCACCACTAGGGGCGCAGTGGACCATTTCTCAATTTTAAATACCCCCAACTTTATCCCAGCCCCTAGAAAAACACTGTATATGCATATTGAGTGGTTATCTGTTATATAGAAATGGTAAAAATCTTGCCCCCGTACAGCCCCTAGGGGCTGGGGCAAAGTTGGATGTGAAAAATTTAGGCTCTTAAAAAGTGTTAATTTTGCACTTTTTCAATTTGGTATAGTCAATTTTGAACAAGTTGTTCGAGATTCAACATTTTTAGCCCCTATTTAGGGGTCGCCTCTAGGGTTTGAGATTTTTATATTTCATAATATTTCTTACACCAAATTCATGCGTTTTAAAAATGCATATGGAGTGTTTTCTGGAATATGAAAATGGTGAAAATTAGATCTCGCCCCCTTACAGCCCTTAGGGGCTGGGTCAAAGGGGTATTTAAAATTGAGGAACTTTTAGCCCCTAACCTTGTTAACGGGCACGAAATTTGTTTCCCTATAGTAGACTTGCAGGTAGATGTATGAACTACCAACTGACTGAGATTCAAATGTGCAGGTACATTAGTAAGGAAGGTATGAAGGATAGTTTAAAAATACATTTTGGCCCCTGTTGCCCCCTAGGGGCCATATATGTAATTTTTTATGACACACGAGAGTACTTTTCCGGAATTTCATTGCTCTAGCTTAAACCGTTTGAATTTAAGAAAAAAAAATTGACACATTAGCCCTACTTTTTGACAGCACCTGTTAACAGATTAGACAGTGTCGGTTGGTCCATTATTAATCCACGAAAACAGGTTTCGTAAAATCTTCATCAAAAGTCCCACAGAAAGGGCTATGCCCCCGAAGTATATACACTTCTCTTCACATAAAACTGATACAGCAGAAGTTAGCAGCCTGTTTAATTTTTAAAATTTTTATAGTACGGCATTGTCTTCCTATAAGTGACAGTGTCACAGACTCCTGACAACATCATGTTTTGCATGTTAGTGTCATCCAAATTTAAAAAAATGCCGACGCGTCTTTCCGAAACCAAGTCTATGATAGTAACCATTTAAAAAAAAAACGATTTCAAGAGGAGGGAACACCGAAAGGAAGGCACTGGTTTGACGAAAGTTACTGGCCCGTAGGAAGAAGCAATCAATTTTTTGGAAAATCATCCGTTTGCCAAAGCGAAAGAAGTAAAAATTGAATCAAATTTTTTAGGATCCATAACAACATTGGACAGGAAGATTAAACGTTCGAAGCTAATGCGGCAAAAAAAATTAAACTAAGTGAGGAAAAGGAGTCTCGATTAATTTTTTCACAGATGAGAAGATCTTTAAGTCCAACAGCGATAAAAAATAAATTCTGGTTTATCGACAGCCAAAAACCCGATACGAAGAACGATATATTGCTGGAAACGAAGACAGGACGGGAAGATTTTCGGTAAGTGTTTTGAGCTGGATATTGGCTAGAGGACATGGTGCTCTATTTAGAATTAATGGGCGATTTTATTTAGTTTACGTTAATATGCTGGAAAATGTAATAGTTCCAGAGGTGAGAGTCCCTTATCCAGATCATTTTGTATACCAACAAGATAACTGTCCAGTTCATACGGCCAGAATTGAGCAGCGATGGTTCCAGGATAATAATATCGAAGACTTATCCCAAAGAAATTAGCAAGTTTTAATATAATTCCCAGGAATTCAAACATCTAATGGAACTTATCGTAAGGGCATACAGGGAAGTTATTGCTGAAAATCCAATCTTATTTGAAAATTTAGCCAATTCAATGCCCAGAAAACTTCAAAACATCATTACAGCCAACAAACAACAAGCTATTAGAAATAATTATTTTCTTCATATATTTTTAATTTTGTTATTTTTTTAATTTTATTTATTTCGTTAATTTGCTTTGGCCTTTTAATTGTTTTGGGCTAATAACTTTCGTCAAACCTTCTTCTTGAAATCGATTTATTATGGTTACTATCATAGACTTGCTTCTTCTTTTAGTGGCCTTATATTTTAAATAGTAAAAAATAAACAAGCCGTCTCCTTATAAAAATTTATATATGCTAAAATATAACCTAAAATAACAAAGTCAAAAAGTCAGTGTTGCACAGAGGAAAATATAAAAAACCGTATTTGCAGTTATCAGTTTTATGTGGAGAGAAGTGTACATATTAGTTTAAATATACGCCTTACCCAGGCCAAACTTGTAACCAACATCTATAATCTAGCCAGCCATACCAAAACAAAAGTCATTGGCTAAGCTCCGGCCTTTTGCACATGCGCGAAAATTTATCGATCGAAGGGGTTTCGGTCAATTTCGGCCGACTTCGCGGCCTACGTGATGTCTGCAATCGAGGCGACGCGACGCCATTTTTGTTATTTATTTCTTTTCATCCCGCTCATTTTTGCTGTGCGTATTTTTCACTGTTAAAATGAGAAAAAAGTAAGTTAAAAGATGCCGCTGTGTAAAAAAGACATGCTCTGTTGATGGAGAACATCACACAACGAAAGAGGAGCGACACCATAGGAGGTATTGAGTGGAGAAGGTCCAGAGGTTGGTAGCTTTTTTGTTTTGGAATAGGATTATGTTTCTTCCTCAATGATGATAGAAAAAAAGTTTATATAGAAAAGTTTGATAATTTTTTAAAAGCCGTCATAGGTCATTTCATATGTCAAAATTTGACATCAACTTTCTTATATTAAATAGAATACCTTGTATATTTTTTAAAACTTCGGTAGGTCTTTTTTTCCTGATTTTAAAAATATACCATATGTTACTTTTGTCTTGAACGGTTATTGAACAAATTTAGGAAAACGTTGCAATAAGAGCAATGTGTTGAACAAAGAACCACCTAAAGTATTTTTCCATGGCTAACACATTGCTCTTATGGCAAAGTTTTTCTAAGTTTGTTCAATAACCGTTATTTTTGGAATTAGGAAGAAAAGATCTATCGAAGTTTCAAAAAATATACGATGTTCAATTTAATATAAGAAAGTTGATTTCAAATTTTTAAAAAACTATAAAACTTTTCTATTTAAACTTTTCTATAATCAATAATAAAGGCGCTAACCAGGGGTTCAAAATATAGTGAATTACTCCCCAACTAGCATTTGGACGTCGGACCGCCTTCGCCTCAAACGACCGACGTCGGAAGCCGACGTCGTAACGAACACCTGACGACCGGCTTTTTTACCAAAATGGAGCGAACGGATTTGAGTCGTCACAGCAAGTGACTTATTGAAGGAAATTAATTTGTCCCAATTTTAACGTCGACTTTTCGTAACCAAAAATATACTGTACAAGTTTTATTTGGTCATATGGCCATACCAACAGATATGCGAGGTAAAAAAATATAACTTAATTCATCTTTTTATGTACCTACTGTACAAGGAATTGGTTCAACACTGTTATAGCAATAACAAAAACAATAAATAACAGATTTTTAAAATTTTATATGATAAAAATTTATTAACGGAGGTTATTTTACCGATAAATATGATTAAAATACTTCGAAAAAAATGGCGCGTCTTCAAAAACTTGAAAAATAAGGAAAAAAATAACAATTGGAAAAAAAATGGAAATTCATATTTTATTCGCAAATTGTCTGTATTTGGATGCATGGTTTGGTTTTTTGAAATTGGGGAACCACGGTTAGACGTCGCATCTTGTAATCTCCAAATTTAGTACAAATATATTTACCTTTTTTTGAAAAAAATTCTCGACTTGCAAACATAACCTCAATTGCAAGTAAACAAACATTTGCTTGACATCTTTTGAAAGAATGCCTTCAAACAAAACAAGTTATTGGCAGAAGAAACTCAGGCAAGGCAGGTTTTCTCCCGGGTTTTTTATGCTTGGCTATCAGATTATAACCCAAATTTAATGTTTAATGGAAGGCTTATGCAAAATGTGCATAGAACCTTTGCATTATGCATTAAAAATGGGCAATAATTACACTGTGTTCATTTTACCCAGTTTTTTTTTTATCGGGTTCGCTGTTTACCTGTCTTCGAAGGGTTCTTATATCTCTGGCATTTTTGGGGAACCAAACCGTCCCGTCTTCTTCCCACTTATAAGGTTCAGGTTCTACTTCATGAATACGACTTTATAATATTTCCGAGTTTCGTAAAAGTGATTTTTTTTTGCATCACCCACAAATTTTTGACGTTTCCCTCGTTGTGTTTTTTGAACTAAGCCAAGTAGGCCGATCGACGCATGGCCGTGGGCGCGAAAAAACTTTTGGTAAGGTATTACAAGATGTTAAGACTAATAGTAATATTTCATGAACAGCATGAGACGAAAACTGGAGAACCGGTCCAACTTGGTATAGTATTGGTGCAGGGATAGTCGGCTTCAAAAATCCGCCATGTTTGGCGTCTTGCTATACATCCGCGTGATCCGCCATTGAAAAAAACGAGTTTTGTTTTTTAAATTTATGCTATTTTAACAGGGGTCTGATATATGTTTTTAAAGAATTATGGTCAATGCGACGTTAATTGTTTTACAATAAAAAAGACTGTGCAGACTCCAAGGTCTCTAGGACGTCCAACTAATGAACGCCAAATAACTACGTGGACTAACGTCTGGTCGACGGCAAACCACTTGACGTTAATAACTAGACGGTAGCCGACGTCCGTCCAGCGGACCTTAAGTGGTTAACGTGTACTTGACGTCAAATTTCCGTCAAAAGGAAATTAGTTATAAAGATACCTAAGTAATAACCAAATGCGACCTCCAGATAGGTAACGATTTGGTCGTAAGTCAGAGAAATGCTACTTGGGCCTGTACACATTTATATTTTTTCCTTCGAAAAAAATACAAAAATCCAGGATTTTTAAGAAATGTAAACAAATACATGACAAACGCTGATTTTTTTCTGTCATCCCGAGGCATCGGGTCTTAGCTGGTGACGCTGGCGCGTCTCATGTGAAGGACAACATTACTAAGCTAAACGAGATAATAGAGATAGAAAGAGAGATAAATGAGAGAGAAAGTCGAGGGACATCTTGCTTACAACTTCGTGCATGCTGAAAGCATTGGAAGGGCGTATATTTAAGGCAATAGGTAAACAGGGTGATCCATGACGAATGGGACATAGTCAAACCATAGGCACTATAGACTAAGCCCATTCAATATCTGGTAATAAATTTTACCTGGTGGCGTTTTTACCGGATATACAGGGTGATTTATCAAAATGTGCGAAAACTGTTAACTTTAATATTTCAAAAACTAAGCAACCACAAATTATGAAATGTGGCACGCTAATTACGCTCCTGAAGATCAATAATCATGTTTTTAAAAATTTGGAGTTTTCAGGTCCGCGCTTAGTTTTTTCTTATTTTTAAATCTCACTTAAAAACAACACCCTGTAACTTATAATAAATAAATTGTCTTATTTTCTCCGAAAAGCCTAGGACTAGTACTAATTACTAAAGAAAAAAAATTCACGCGCAACTTTTTGTTTTTGCTAATAAAAAAATTGTTTTTTTAAAAATGTGTAAATTTGCCCGGTGCCTTTCTGTAACATAGATTTACCAGAATCATTTCAAATACAAATTATCAAATTGACACCAAAATTAAAAAAGGGGTTATTTTAATAAAGTTTAAGTACTTTTTTTACAAAAAGCAAAAACAATCCAGGTCTGGATTTATTATTTTATTTATTGTCTTTCGATACCTACATAACTTTACAGCTTCATTTAAACACTTCTCCATAGTGTACCGCAAATTATGAAAAAGGATTATTCTTTGTAAAGTTTAAGTATCTTTTTGCACAGAGAAAAAAAAAGGAACCGATTCCAAAAGAATTCTCTGGAGATTATCTGCTGATTGCACCCCAGATTGATGAATACATGGATCTGATGATTCATTAGGATGCCTGAAGAAGTGTAAGGGCAATTTAAAACGTAACGGATTTTTCAAAAAAACAAAAATTTTTTTTGTTTTTTTTTAAGTAAAAAAAAAATTATTAATTTTGTTTTTAAATTTTAAAAAATTTTAATTTTTTTTTAAAGTAAAAAAAATAAAAAATGATTTTTCGTCTCTTTACTTTACTAAAATATGTGATGTGTGTATGTCTGAAGTGATGCTTTAATATTATGTACAGAAAGATAATAATAAAATAAAATCATAAATCCGGACCTGCATCTTATTTGCTTTTTGTAAAAAAAATACTTAAACTTTATTAAAATAACCCCTTTTATAATTTTGGTGTCAATTTGATGATTTGCATTTAAAATGATGCTGTTAAATCTATGTTATGTAAAGGCACCGGGCAAATTTACACATTTTTAAAAAACAATTTTTGTAAAGCAAAAGCAAAAAGTTGCGCGTTAATTTTTTTTCATTAGTAATAAGTACTAATCCTAGGCTTTTTGGAGAAAATTAAAAAAATTGTTTATTGTAAGTTACAGGGTGTTGTTTTGAAGTGAGATTTAAAAATGAGAAAAAACTAAGTTCGGACCTGAAAATAACAAATTTTTAAAAACATGTTTATTGAACTTCGGGAGTGTAATTAGCATGTAAAATTTCATAATTTTTGGTTGCATAGTTTTTGAGATATTAAATTGAACCCTTCGCATATTTTGATAAATCACCCTGTATATCCGTTAAAAACGCCACCAGGTAAATTTTATTACCAGATATGGAATAGGCTTAGTTCACAGTGCCTATGGTTTGACTATGTATATAAAGAGGCGCCATTTTTCCGGCTGAATGGGCCAAAACCTAAAAAAAACCCTGGTGCGACCCTGTATAACTATTTACTGTATAGACCTATATTTTCTGGCAATACGTTGAACGTTCGGGTATACGTCCATTATCCATTAGATTAGTAATAATGCGTGGAAAATCCAGATTATTCATGGGCAGTGCATTTTATACCGGAAGCAGTTTAATAGTCTGGCGGCAGAACTCCGCTCTATCACAGTATCGGCGGGGTTCTTGTACAACATTGATAATAACTGTATATAAATAGGGAAACTTGGGAGCGAATTCCAGAAGGGGGCGAGGAGGAGGTTGCGATTGCACCTTCAGAAAATGTCAGAATTTTCCTAAAAATTTTAATGGTATTTTTAAGTTTTTTTCAATGGATTTCTATGGATGTATCTGCAGTGTTTCTTTTGACAATATCATTTGTACCTTCCTTAAGGCAGATAATCTTGCCGCGCAGCCGCAGGAGACATCGCATTCACTATGCAAATAAAACCAAATTATGATGGCGGCCGACCGAAATTTTGCTAAAGCTTACACTAATTAAATATGCAAAAATACCAATAGACGTTCATAACTAAAGAACTTGGTACGTAAACTGGGTTTAGGCTGTAGTTTTCAAGGTGTCTATATATTAATGCTTATTTTTTACACGATTTTCAACCTTAAACAATTATTTATTTTACCTACGCCAACGATTAATACTAATTTGACGACCATCTCAACACGATTTAAATGTTTCATTTACTGTCCTAGGATAATAATAAAGCTTAGACGTAAACCACAAGATGGCGTGACAAGCGATGAAACTTTATTTTATAAGAGCACTAATTGACGTAAAAATGTGAATTATTTTTCTATATTTTTAAGACAATAGGGAGATTTTGGTCAGGCAGTTTAACGGCAAATTTCGTTACACTTATGGTTACCGTAAATAAAGGTAACTTCAAGAGGTTAAAACCTGTAAACATAACCTTCCTTTTTTATTGACTTTTGTTTTTTTCTCAAGTCTTTTTTATTTGCTTTTCTAACTATATCATGGAGGGAAATATTAATTTAATGATAGGACTGGGAGACGGACACCCCAACATAAATTTAATCGGTCAAATGATTTTGCAAGATATTTTTGGTGGAGTAATAGAAGAAATCGAGCCTCTGCAAACTTATTTGTACTTACTCAGCACGGTCCCTTGAATAAACACGGTTTAGTAATTTTTTTGCTCCGCCCACCTGATGACGACACAAAGATATCAGTCTGCTTTCTTTATTGATTTTTGTTGTTGACATTTGGGTTATGTTATTTTTGCAGAAATTTTTTTAATAAAAATTGTATTTGTTCAACATTTCTTTTCTTTATTTGTTCCAAATTAAGTACCAACGATAACTATTGATTTCTATTTACTGCAAGGCCAAAAATTAATTTTGTTTTCGTGTTCACAAAAAGTTACATACAATAATACAAGATCGCCCTGGCATCAAGTATTAAAAAAAAATTATCGAGCCTTCTTACAGTTTTTAAATGGCCGACAAAAATCGGCTGCTATCTTTGTGTCGTCATCAGGTCGAAGAGTGGGGAAAAATTACTAGACAGTATCTATTCTACGAACCGTGCTTACTCATCTGTTTATAAAAAAAAAAACGGTAAAAAAGGCACCCCACTACTATACTATAAACACGGTTAACAAAAAATAAAATCCAAATACACAAAATTTTTGTAAAACAAAACAAAATTTTATAACCTAAAAAATCTTCCACCACAGAATCACATCAAGTTTGGTTGGTTGTCTTTTTAACGGTAAGGGTAGTCGCTATTCGACGCTAATTGACGCCAGTGGTTACCTTTAATAAAGGCTAACAGCCTGACAGAGCGCTACTGCGCCTGACCAGAATGAAGTTAAGGGTAACAGACTGACAAAAAACCTGACCAAAATTTCCCTAATAATTATTTATTAAACGTAAATAACTCCAATATAATTTTAGTACCTAACCAAAAATAAGTCCAGTTAGATTGACATATTACGAATTTTTAAGAAAAAAAACCTTGTTTTTAAAAAGATATATTAATATTATAAACTTCAGGTCGTTTATTACGAGAGACCCCCCACTTTGCGTTCCGCGTTTTCATTGGTCGACTCAAGGTTACATGTTTGTGAAGCTTAGGGCCTTTGTGTTTTCGTCTTTTAGAAGTTCTTTTTTTTCTGGCGCGAGTCCACTGAAGAGAAGAAGTCGTTTTTTCTCGTTAATTTTGTAACTCTAAATTTCTTCGGGGTCCTTTTTTCAAATGCCTGTAATGTGTGTGCTAAAAGCTATTTTCGTATCAATCAAATGTAAATAAACATTATAAAAAAGGGAAAAATTGGGAAAAACCGCAGGCAAAGCTGCTAGTAAAAAATATGTTGTTACTTCGAAACATTGTTGATTTCTTAAATAAAACGAGTTGTCCTATTTTGTCGTATTTTTAAAGAGCATTTGAGCTCCTCTGATTTTAAAAGTTACCAAACATAAGTCCTTTGTAAATATCTTTAACATTTTTTGAGTAGAATTACAATAAAGTTTCTACCTATAAGTACAATGAGTACAACAAAGAACCACCTCAAAGTAGTCATCAGAACGTGCTATTTAAAAATACAATTAAATGTATGACAAAGAGTGGTCGTTTCCCTATGATAATTCGTGTCTAAATGATTCAAAATTAAAATTAGATTTTTTAACGTGACATTTTCCGAAAAAACAAAATCAAAACATATCTATAACCTCATATTAATTTAAACTTGAGTTGAATGAAAACGTGGAACTCAGAGTGGGTTTTAGTCTCTCGTAGGTTGCTGACTTACGGGTGTCCGCGTTGGATATTTTTAATAATTTCTAATATTTATGATGGAATTTTCATTGGTCGTAAGTAAAGTATAGTACTATGTTGGGAATTTGGAACCTTTGCTTGCACTATAACAAAGTTATGATTGTTTTCCACAAAGTATAGTACACTAACTCGCATCTTATGGTCATTACATGCTCAGATAAATTAAGATACTCGCGTGCGGCTCGCGTCTCAAACTTCATCTTCGCGTTTAATAACCATCATAACATGCTTGTTATGTAAAGTACTATTACATACCTACGACTATTTATGCGATTTTTTTTTTAAACATGTCAATTTTTAAATATTTGATTTTTCTGTGAGTGTGAATGAGTCACACATCAAAATTTTCTAAAAAATATTTTGCAGAGCCGACTCCCACCCTTTTTAGTAAAAGTAATTTTGTTTTTTTGTTTTTTAACTACGTTATTTTTGTACATACAGTGTAAAAAAAAGTGACCGCCTTACCCTCTTGAGGAGGTCGCCAGCCCCCAAAATGTGTTTAAAACGTGTATTTTTATATATTTTTATATTTCTTACAAGAGTAGGCTTAAAAAATACGTTTTTTTTATTAAAAAAAAAAACGACAATATTGGTCTAATAGCTAGCGGATCTAAGCTTTTTTACGATGTATCACATGTCTGTTTTTTTTTTCGGAAAACGCCCCTAAACGTTGGCGAATTAAGGGTAGTTTTCCAAATTTGACGGGTGATAAAATAAAAGATGTAGATAATTAGATTTTTTTTAATTAAATGTGTAGCTTAGCTTCCTAGCTTTTACTTGTAGCTAACTTTTATTTGGAATTGCAAAAATCGATGTTTGTTGCAAAATGCAAAAAAATTAATTGAGCCAACATTTATAGGCAATAGAAATTTCAGTCGGTTATTGTACATCTTAGCTACGCATCTACAGTAGTTTAACTTTTAAACATAAGGAAAACATCATTTTTAGGGCAGTTTTTTGATATGACCAAAACGCCTCAGGTCGAAATAAATAGGTACATCTTAGAGGAAAAATAATTATCTTTTAAACTAGGTACCACACACCTACGTAGCTCGAGGTATTTTTCTAGAACTTTTTCGATGTTTGGTGTCACCAATTCCGTATTATGTGCTAAAGACAATATTTTTTGGAACCAAATAACTATGCACTTCCAGAAACGAAAAGAATATCTAATCAATGGTTATGTTGACATAAAAAATGTCATTTGGTCGCCATCTTGAGAAATGCATGTCAAAATCTAAATGTTAAATATAGGCATGCGATATTTTGTCTTAGTTCTGCATTAGATTTAAAATCAAATGTACTGTTTTTGAAATATAAGCTTTTTATTTACCTTGCAAAAAATAATGTTTTGCTTTTGAATAATAATTTGTGTAGCTAGGAATATTTAATATGTGTGTGACTCAATATTCAATAGACACGAGGATAGGGCTGGATGGGTGCTGGTTCTGTTGAGAAACTAATTTTCTAAGTCTTAATTACCTAAAGAAAAAATTTATATTTAATTTCTCGACCAAACCCTCTGGGTACCGATTCTGGAAGTCATAGAAAGTGATCGTTCGCCTGAGAGAAGGGAAGCAGGTTCAACCAATAAACGCGCTTACAAGCAGTGACGAGACGATCGAAGAATCACCAATCTATTATGGGCATGCGCAGAGCTGCCTCGAACAACAATTTTTGAGCGAAGCCGTTCTCTCGATTAGACCCAGTAGTATGAACTTGTAGAAAAGCTCGTGTGAAAAACGTCTCTCGTATGATTTCAGAGCACGCTATTGGATGAAACCATCACGTGACAGATCTCGCTAATGCGCATGCTACGGCCAACTTGACCGTCTCGTAAAGTACGACGTTGCACAGTGGTCGATTTTTGTAAAAACGCGGACATTATAAAAAAACTTCCACATTGTAATTTAATCGTACAAAATATTTAGTTTTAATAAAAAAATAAATAGTTTACAATATTTAAATAAGCAAGCATTTATTTTTTTTAGCTTATACACAAGATGATCGTGTGAATTTTCACATTTACCTTAAGACATTTTTAAGAAGGTAAGTTAGTTTAAAACAATCAAATTTACTTTAAAGTAATTGACACAATATATAAGTGTTACAGTATACTAGTATATTTTTATGTATATAGGGTATATTAAAAAGAATTCCAACCGAAACTTTCAAATGAAACACCTAGTATATTATTGCATTTTTGCATTCTATTTTGAAATTCTAAGCATTTTTATATAACATACCCTATGTCGATCTTCACCTGTTTTCGAGATATCAACAGTTGAATACTGTCATACTTTGGGTCTTCTATTTGAAATTTGATGTTGAATACTGATGCGTAATATCAAACTCGTAAAAAGCATCGTTTATTCTTTGGCCAACTATTCGCCTAGTATCTTGACAACCATATAAGGACATTTAGACACATTTTGAATTTTTGAATTTTTCAAGTTATGTCCGCGTTTTTCTGAAAATCGACCACCGTGCGTTGTTCGCATGACTTTTGTGCGATGGATCACTTCTTAGGGTATGATCGTTCTATTACGCCCAGAATCGAACCCCTGAAGGCTTGCAGTAGTACCTATATTATACATAACAACTGAAGAAAGTGACAACTTTCACACACGAGTGTTAAAAAGTACATTATTTTTTCTACGAACACTCGAGATTTACAACACATTTTTTCCTTGACTTTTCCACACTTATGCCGAAAATATTTCTGCACGTGTGTTCTAAGAAACCAAAGTGTGAAATTCATCATTTTTATATGTGGTTGTAGGAAAAATTTTTTTTTCTTGTTTGAACTTCATTTTGTATGATGTTATAACGAGTCTGCTTACTCTCTTAAAACCCTGCATACTGGGTCACAACTCGAAATATAAATTGTGTTCATTAAATAATTATTTTACCGTCGTCGCCCGAAACCTATTTCAAATTTGATCGATATTTTGGTAATAGATTTTGGACGAGGTCCACGACGATTTTATAGTAATGATAGTAACAATAACTGGGGTATGTGTGGAATTGAAACGACCCCGAGACCTTATAGTCCGGAGGATAAGAGCTCGAACCTTGCAAAAATTGATTAAGCAATGAAACTTGGCATGCATACTAAGTGGACCCTTAAGTAATTTGGAGATATGTAGCCTCGTAAACACGCGTAAAACACAAAATTCGTGTAGTAGTAGAGTCTACATATTAATATTCAGACCTCTGTTGCTTTCCGTTTTTGAGATACAAAAAAAACCTGTTAAAATTCAACCCCTATTTTTACCACCCTAGGGGTAAATTTTTAAAAAATCCTTTATTTTTGAGCGCCTACATTACAAACACAAATTATCCTCCAATTTTTGTGTTTGTAGGTCAACTGGTGGGTAGTGGATAGTTCACGATCGTTCTTTTATATATATATATAGATTCAAGTAAATTCTTGACGTTGGTACTAAGAGGCCCAATGAACATTTGTACCAGATTTCATTATTTTATCATTTCGCGTTTATGAGATATTCACTGTTGATTTTTTCATCATAACTTGGAGAATTGGGGGACTCTATCGCTTTTTGGAGGGTTGAGATGGAGATTTTGGGTTTGTTTTTTAGTTGAGATTCTCAGCGAGGGAACTTAACCGCTTCACCATAATTTATTAAAATTTTACAAATTTTGTGCTTTACTTTCGAGAAAAGGGGTCCTCTGCCGGAGACTTCAGAGTGGTTATACATATCTCAAAAATTAATTACCTTAGAATCCACTGGGTATGCGTGCCCAGTTTTATTGCACAATCATTTTTGCAAGGTTGGCTTGATTTTTGCCCTTTATTCTCCGTACTATTATTGACATTCGATACGGATTCACTTCTGTTGCATATTAGGGCAATTTTCACTCAATATAATTTTCCTAATGAACCATATGCCAAAGATATTTCTAAAGATTATCCATAAAAGAATTTATGGAAAATTCGAATTCTTTATTGTAGACACAAAGTTTCGATTTCGTGGAGGGTTCGGGACGAGAGAGGCCTTATTTGGCATTCAAGTTTTAGTTCAACGGTCTAGGGAGATGCGTGAGTGCGCAGTAGATGCCTCTTTCAAATATTATTAGAAGGCGCAATAAGAAGTTTTAAAGATGAAATTAACTGTGTGTTTCGGACTGTCATTGTCTATATTTTATTTATACACGATGTTTTCTCTGATCGTCTTCAGCTGCAAACTACAATCAATTCCTAAGGCTACGTACTTATATATATATGTGAGAAATCACTCAACCTTGAAGTTTAAGAAGTTGGCTCCGCCCAAGGAGGGGCTTCCAAATATTGGGAATTTCAACACTTGGTTTACTGAAAATACCCTGATTCTGCCCAATAAAGGCAGCTTCAAGGAATTTTCGTTTCTTCCAGTGTGACTCCTTGTGCAAAACCTTTGCTTCTGTCCACTTCATTCGGTGTTGTTTTGACCAAGCATGTTCGGCGATTCCCGATTTCGTTGTTTCACCTCTTTGGGTATTCGTCTGATGTTCCTTAAGCCTAACAGATAGCGGTCTTTTTGTTTCGCCTATGTATGATTCACCACACTCACAAGGAACTCGGGAATTATTAGTGCTGAAAGCTGTTTTAATATTAAAGTTGTTCGATACTCTTCGAATTTTCTCTGATACTCCTTTAATGTAAGGAATGCATTTACCTGGTTTTGGTCTTGTAATTTCTGTCCTGTTTGCCGAAATTCAGAAGTAGTATCTGTTATAAGCTTAAGGCTGTAATCATTCTGCTGCAGGTCCTTCTTAATGTTTCTTATTTCGATTTCCAAGTCATGAGAATTTTTACAAATTTGAACGGCTCTGTTATACAAAGTTCATATTATGCCTCGTTTGGTCGTAGCAGAATGGTTTGAACCTTGATTTAAATATCGTCCTGTGTAAGTGGGTATACGATAGACCTCTGATATCGCTTTCTACTCGTTTGACAAGCGGCAAAAGACCCGACGCAATCAATCGAAAATAAGGTTTATAAAATTAAAAAAAAAACTATTCCAGATATGTTCCGGACAACACAAGGTGCAGTGGCATCGAGAGTGGCATCAATGGAAGTTCCCATCCATATTCCTCAATGACAAGTAGGATTGTCGTAAAAATAATCCCTTTATATTAATAACACGCGCCAAGTTTTTTAATTGATGACTTGTTGTTATTGATTTAAAGGGATTGTCATTACAATAAATCCTAATGTTGTAACATAGTAGACAATTACACGTATCTTTGATGCGTTTGTGAAAGCGTCCTCCGGCAAAAAAGAGTTAAAATTGTGCTTACACAGTGGCGTAGCCCGAAATTGGCTCTGGGGGGGGGGTTCATCATTTAGTAAAAATCAATTACCTATATACCTATGGCAAATTTTTAAAAATTAGGTAGGTGCCTATTGCTTAAGCTTTTTGAACTGAGTTAGCGTATACGAAACAAAAATTTTTATTTTTAAAACCAACTCTCGTCTGGTCTCATTTGCAGATTTTTTCCAAAACTACTTTAAATGCGCCGCAGACAAAAATTTTGAAGAAAATTACACTAAAATGTTATTTTTTACGCGTTTCAAATGTTGTTGACAAAAAAATTTCTTAAAATTAAACAAAATTGTGACAATATTCAATATTGGTATAGCGCCGTAGGCAAAAACTTTTGAACAAAACAAAAATTTTGATCTCTTAGGTTTTTTCTCAAATATTTTTGAAAAAGTAGATTGGGTGGGTTGCGGTGGTATTTGTTGCCAAATCATAAATGCGCCGCAGATGAAAATTTTTACAAAAAATTATACTAAGAATGCCATTTATTACACGTTTTGATTGGTGGTAAAAAATTTCCTTAGATTTAAACTAAAATTGTAACAATTAATGACGTCATGGCACCACAGACAATATTTTTAAAATTTAAGACATTACACCAAACACACGTCAAAAGTAAAAGGTCAAAAAAGTGGGGGAGCTATAGCTCTCCCTGGGGCCCTTGATCATGATTAATTTATTATAGATTGGGTTGGACCTCCTAGGGGGGTTTTAACCCCCAACCCCCCCTGGCTACGCCACTGGCTTACAACGTACGACGTAACCAAACCAATTCTTGATGCACAGTTTTACTTTATGCCGCTCACTTCTATTTCCTTCCTTGTCGAAAAAAAGTTAGAGGGCGATAGAATGGAAAATAGAAGGAGTGAAACTGTGAATCAGGCATTTACGAAAACCCACAGATAACAAAATGGTTAGAGTACGCTAGCTGCAAACGAATACCGCAACCAAAAATCAGCGAACAGACTGCTTTTATCCACTTTCCAAAACGAACAAACTACAATAAAAAAGCATTTTCACCAATAGGAAAATCACTTTAAATTGTACACAGTCGCGAAGAACCCGTTTTTTACATTTTCACAAGAAAACCAACCCCACCCAACACAACACAATCCCAGTAAACCCTACACAACACTGAAAAAGCAACCCAATCTTACAAACGACTATCGTAACTCCAGATACGACTGTCGTAACTTTAGCCACTGCCTTGAAATTAACGTTGCGTCTTTTGGAAAATCGTTTGTTTGCCCTCCACAACACATGTTCGTGACAAGTCGTTGGGCCCTTCTATTTTAAAATTCATTGTCAAAACAAACAACAGCTGATTGAATTTGACATTTTCCGTCAAAAATCTGACCAATAGGAAACAAGTTTTAAGCTAAATCTGGATTTAAGAATTTTTAAGCCTTGCCGAATGAGGTGTTAACGAAACCGGATTTAACGACCCTTAAATCCGATTTTAAAATACGGTGCAAATGAAAATCGGCGTCTTAATTTAATAAATCTGGTTTTAACTCTGCGGTGCAGTGTCTAATCTTACTTGTCATTCAATTGTAATTGTAATTTTTCAGTTTTTTATTGTTAATCATTTTGCTGAGGTGGTTATATGGAAGAGCGTAGTTGTACGAATATCTCCACCTTTCAATTTTTGATATTTATCTTTTGTAATATTTTTTTTGTACATAAAATAAAGGCACTTATTTATTTATTTATTCAGTGATTCTACTGCAATGTTTTTTCAGTGTCCTAAACTGTTTTGGTTTGGTTTTCTACAATTAGCTTTTTACATACTCTAATTCCGAGTCTCATCTTTCTGCTGTTTAGCCATCCATTAAAAAAAATGCTCTTAAAATTAGGCGACATCATAATTTGCGCTGTCTGATTAGCGATTATTTTTTTCCAATATTTTTTTTAATAACAAAACATATTGTCAGAACTTTTTATTTTTCTCTATAATCGTCAAAAATTCTTTTGTTTTATTTTAATGATCATTTCGTATGGCATTTTTCGACTATTTATAGTCGTTTCCCAAAGGAACACGTCCCTTAAATCAAATGGCATCGGCTATAAATAGGCATCTAAATATGCTTGTTGGTGATGCAGTGGCGTGACCCACATTTTACATTTGGGGTGGTGCTCGGGGTGTTTGGGCTTAACTAGTAGTAGTAGTAGTAGTAGAATAAGGGGGGGGGGCTCCCGGTCCGGCGACTAGGCTCTACGCGAGCCCTTTTCGCCATCCCCCAGAGCTTCCCCCTCACGCTCCCACACCACCATGGTCGATCCTTCCCGTCCTTTGGATAAAGGTCAGGATATCCGACCATTTCAGCGTCGAACACTTCCTCTCCGAATGGGCTTAACCAAGATCAGTAGTAGGTAGTAGAAATGGGGTGGCCGTTGCCTGGCAAGTAGGCCTCCATGGGCCCTTTTTACCATACCCCGTGCACGACGGGTGAACCAATTCGGCAGGAGGTGTACAAAATTGTTGTCAGGACCTATGTTTTAGGATCTATATAAACTAGGCGGTCCCACCTCAATAAAATAAAAAAAAGATAGTACCAAAATTAGATGCTCTTTAAAAATTAAGTGCTCCTCTAGTTTTAGCAGACAATTAAAAAAATTGTTGCTATAAAGCACGGATAGTCCACCATACTCAATTATTTTGTGTCGAAAAGAAATGAAAATATCTCGAAGTAGCTTTGGAAGATTTGAACCTTGTAACAAAATTTTTGGGTAATATTTACGAAAACCAAAATCTGATGATTTATGATTTTTTTAAATATATTTTAACGTTTATTCAAATAACTCGGAAACTAAAGTTTCCACGAATTTGGACTTCCAGTTACAATTTTTTTAAATATTTTATCCCTTTTTCTCCTTTCAACCTCCCCACCACCCTACTCAAAAGTTAATCAGTTCATGGTCAGCCGATGGAGGATTTTTGTACCAAATTTCGTTAAAATCGATTAAGGCGTTCTTGAGTTATCGTATATACAGACAGACAACAGAGCGACAGAAAACTTTTTTTCGTCGATTAAGGTGTTTTGAAACCTTAGTAATTCATTTTTGATAAAATTAAGAAAAGTCAAAATTTCACGATTTTAATAGGATGGTGGACTAAAAACGTTAGGATCGGTCCACTTTGGTACCTTTGATCAAAAATTAATTTGGCATACGTGAGAATTAGGAGCTATTTAGGTACTAATTTGGTCCATTTTTTTTAAAAGAAAAATCGAAAAATGTAATAATTGGTTAAAAAAAATATGGGCGAAAACCACGGCTTTCACATTTTTATTGATTACCTAAAAGATATGTATCGTATCTGAAGATTTTAATCATTTTATGCGTATGATCTTGAATTGATCTGAAATACCGAAATTCAATTTTTTCCATTTTTCTCCAAAACAAAAAGAGCATCTAATATTCTAAAAATGGATCAAATTAGCACTTAATTTGCTCTTTATTTTAAAATGATTAAAACTTGGTTTATCTGAAGGGGTATGGTTCCTACTTACTTTTTTGCGAAAATACCAAAAAAAAAAGTTTTTTTTAAAGTTTTGATTTAATATTCGGGGAACACTTAAATAGCACGATTTGGAAATAGTAACATTAAATTCTTGTCCAAGAATTATAGATGAGACCGCTAGCTTAACGTTAACCTAGCAGTCCTACCGTTTTTTTAATTTTCTGCTAAAACTAGAGTTGCACTTAATTTTTAGTTTGAGGACCAAATTAGCACCTAAAGAGCATCTAATTCTGGCACCATCATCTTATCATCACCATCTTATAGGTTGTTTTAGTATTGTAGGCGGGACCTATATTATAGGTACTGTCGCACAGTGGAGCAAGGTATAGGGAAACCCGGACATTTCAAAATAAAATTCACTAATGAAAATTTTTCATTCGATTTTAATGTTTTATACTTTGGAAAGCTTAAGCAACGGCCTTTACTGTGTTTTATTCAAATATTTAATATTTTGGACTATAAGATGGCGAGTCCTTGCTAAATAACATGTTTTACCGCCCAGAATTAATGTAAATACAGATATATTTACAATTTTTTGATTCGGTATTTTTATTGGAATGTATACCATAAAAACCGTACAAAATAAACCAATTTTAGTAAAATAAACTGTGTTATGTATTTTTTGACCCGCCATTATGAAATCCAAGATGGCGGACAAAATCAAAAACTACCCAGCTTTCATGCTTTTTGCTTTTATTTCACAAAATTTCACAACCAAATAATTACTGGAAAAAAGCCTTGTTCTTTTTTGGTAAAAAAGAAGTAGTTTTTAAGATATACCGATTTTAATAAACGACGATTTTTTAAAATTTATTAATTGTTACATACAATAAAATACTCCTCAAAAGGTGGCTGCATAAAATATAACAAATAATAAGTCTGTTTGATTTTAAATCTAACAAAGTTTGTTTTTTTAGAAAAATTCATTGAAAAATAAACTGTAGTATTTTTTTAAAATACTGTATTTATTTGTATTTTTGCTTGATCAAGATCGAAAAAGTTCTAAAAACGTTGGTTACCCACATAACATATGCTATTCAAGGACAAAACTTAATACGTTTCTAAATTGCGTTACAAGATATAAGTTATATAGTTATATAGTTTTATTGCTCTACTACGTCGCATAATCTGCACATCTATCCGTTGGTTGCACCCTACAAAAAAGGGGTGCGTATGTACATGTATGACGTTTTATCTCTCGAGGCGGGGGGGGGGGAGGGTAGGTCTTTACATTAGACATGATCACTATGAACTAAGCAATATGTTAATACATAACTTTTTTCCCTTCGAATACCCCTATTTTATGCTTATTATAAAATGACTATTAGAAAGAATAAGGTCACTAAATGTATGCTATTTGTAGGGACTGTAATAGAAAAAATAGACCAAAATTCAAAGAAGCTTATTTAACAAGAATTAGTCTAGATATTGGGAGAAAAAAAAATAACACTGGTAACACTCACAGAAATATATATTTTTAAAATAAGTATTTTTTTTCGGTAAAAAAATTGCAATGTACATAATCACATTTGTTAGCCATTTTAACTATAAAAAAATTAAAATAAAATAAAAGTTATATGCTAATAAATAGAATGAAATTTACTGAATACTATTAAAGGGTTTTTTTTTTTATTATTCCGAAATGTCTGGGCTTTACATGGGGTCGTTTATTAAATCTCTTTAAAAAAAGATCTATATTCCAGGTCCTGCTGGGTCCTGACAGGACCTGGCACCCACGAAAAAGTAAATGCTTCGTTTCATTTAAATAATTTCAATTTAAGCATATGTTAGTTTTGTATATACTCACGTAGATATCTTTTTCAATTGAGATTTTTCAATACCATAGTATTACGTGATAAATGAATATTGAATATTAGGATACGTTTGTACACGCACAGTTTGATTATACAAATATCCTTATTTTGGGGTGCTATCTACTTGGAATAAAACTGTCTACTTGGAATAAAAATTTATGTTGAGATAATGAAAATCGATATTTAAAAGTAGAGATTCTTTTTTTCCTCTCAGTGACCTTAGCTCAGGCAATGTCGAAGTGATGTGCAAAACGGGTCATTACTTAGGGGGCATACGTAGAAAATTTGGCTTCCGTGGGCCTTTTGATGAAGATTTTACGAAATTTACTTTAATCGATTACTCATGGACCCACCAACATTGCCTAACCTGTCATCAGCCCCAAAAATGCTGCTGTAAAAAAGGTAGGGTTAGGGTGTCAATTTTTTTTGTTCAATTCAGACGGTTTGAGCTAGAGCAATTAAATTTGGCACATATGTTGGCCTTCCGGCAACGTACCCTCGTGTGTCATAAACAATTATATATGTGGCCCCTAGGGAGCAACAGGGGCCAAAATGTGTTTTTAAACTATCTCTCATATCTTCTATACTAATGCACCTGCACATCTGAATCTCAGTCAGTTCACACTATTACTTACAAGTCTACTGTACCGAAAAAAATTTCATAGCTTAAAAATTTTGTCGATTTTATTTAAAAAATTATATTTCACTTATCTTTCACCCTATGTCAACAAAAATGCACCACTAGGAGCGCAGTGGACCATTGCTTAATCTTGAATTACCCCAACTATCCCAGACCCTAGGGGCTGTAAGGGGGCGGGATCTACTTTCACCATTCAGCATTTTGGATGAGGTTTAGATGTGCATATTAAGCGGATTTCTGGAATTTAGAAATGGTACAAATCTTGCCCCCGTACAGCCCCTAGGGTCTGGAGAAAAGTTGGATGTAAAAAATATAGGCTCTTAAAATGTAATTGCTTCGACTAGAACTTGTAATTGCTAAAATTTTTTTTTGAATTTGGTATAGTAAATTTTGAACAAGTTCTTCGAGATTTAAAATTTTTTGCCCCTATTTAAGGGTCGCCCTTGAGGTTTGCGATTTTTATATTTCATAATATTTGTTACACCAAATTCATGAGTTTTAAATGTGAATATAAAGGAGAAAATGGTGAAAATTAGATCTCGCCCCCATATAGGCTGGGGCACAGTTGGGGGTATTTAAAATTGAAAAATGATCCACTGCGCCCCCGGTCGTGCATTTTTGTTGACATTGGCTGAAAAATAAGTGAAAAGTAATTTTTTAATTTAAATCAACACAAATTTTAGCCCCTAACCTAACGAAATTTTTTTCGGTCTTATAGTAGACTTATAGGAAATAGTATGTACTACCAACTGACTGAGATATTTATGTGCAGGTGCATTAGTATGGAAGGTATGAGGGATAGTTTAAGAACACATTTTGGCTCCTGTTGCCCCCTACGGACCACATATGTAATTTTTTATGACACACGAGGGTGCGTTGCCGGAAGGCCATCATACGTGCCAAATTTCATTGCTCTAACTTAAACTGTCTGAATTTAAGAAAAAAATTGAGACCCTAACCCTACTTTTTGACTGTGGCATTTTTATGTTAACAGGTTAGACAGTAATGGTAAAATCTTCATCAAAAGTCCCACGAAATACGCTGTGCCGCCTAAATACATGGTAATAACTGAAAATTTTACAAAATTATGTAACAAAAAGGAACTTTTGTGGGTCAGAAAGGTAAGGAGCGGACGAAGTCTCCTTCCTACGTACGCCTATGTATCTTGTTGATGAGGAAATGCTGTTAGTTTGTGGCTTTGTGAGCTATTTTAAGATTTTTTTTTCACACTCAGGAGAAACATCTACAAAGGATTATTTTTTGCTTCTGGATAGTCGCTTTTTATAAAACAGAGTTCGTACGGAACTGGGAAAAGTCACTTGACAAAAAAAAGCAGTTAAAATCTGGAACACTACCTGAAAAAAAATTGGCTGTGTGCGATAAAAACGATCAAAACATATTTACATATTTGACCAACGTATTTCACTCCCATACATATTCATCCACTTTTTCAGTTTTTCCTATATATTTTTAACGAAATTAATATTTCTTACAAGATGTAACCATCATATTTTGATTTTGTTTGCCAGGACGAGCGTGCGGGACACCGCTTTTCTCGCACTCATTTCCGTGCGTAAAAAAAAATGTCCGCAGGCCGTGCGCGAAAAAAATTTTTCACGCACGCTGTTGAGCAAAAAAAAATTTCACGTACGCTGTTGAGCACGCTTGTTGTTGAGCACGCTTTTGCTCAGTGATGAATCAGGAAGACTTGAAGTCGACGATGGCATTAAGCAACATGAGCAGTGTACTTTCAATGTTACCGTGATTAATAATTAAGTTTAGTTCTGAATAAAACATAAAATTCGTAGTTTTGACTATTTTTTCATTTTTAGTCTGCTAGGTTTAACTAAAATAGTGACAAAATATTTTGATATTCCGCACGCTCGTAAAATGTTGTACCTAACGCGTGCGGAAAGTATTTTCCGCACTTACGCTGGCGCGTCGTTTGTGCAAATTCCGGTGCGTGCGGAAAAGTATAACTTTCCGCACTTGTTAGGTAAATAACTATGTTCTTGAAGCCCCTTCGTTTTGGGAGAAGTATATTCGAATTCTTATAGTGTCCTACATTGAGACTAACAAAATGTGGTCAAAAACAACTACATTAATTAAAATATTATGTTAAAAACATTAAAACGTACCGTAAAGTGAAGTTACAAATGCTGGATTGAAACCCAAGTTCTGCGTACGGAATAATTTTTTGTTAAGTCTCGCATTCGTGTAGCCATTTGTACACGAAAATGTACGAGCACTAAAAATGTTGTTCAGCACTGAAAATAGTAGTTTTCACAACTAGTGGCTAAAAAAGCACAGTTTAGCCGCGAGTTGTTAACACTATTTTCTTAATACTGTTACAAAAAATCCAAGAAAAACAGGAAAATACTTTTAAAAATCTCGAACAAAGAGCACTCCTCGCAACACACCATCTTTACACTATAAATCAAGGCGGCTTTTAAATTTAATAACAATGGTCTCCATAGCGATGTGCCTTTTTACTCGGTTACGTTAATTGTTGCGACATTTTAATATTTGACAGTTTGATATTTTGACGATGTTTTTGAATTATTTTTTCGTAAATACTTGGTGAAAACTGGCGGAAAGGGCTTAATTTTTAGGCAAGAATAATTAGATTTCTTCAATATTACTATTTTCTGCTATTTCTCTTTAATTTTGGGTAAAAAACAGATAGAAATCTTTTTTTGCACCCGTGATCAAATATAGTAGTTTTAACAACTAGTGGCTAAAATAGTGCTTTTTTTTTAGAAGCGTTAGTTTAAATAACGAGCGCAGCGAGGTATTTAAAAACGCGAGTAAAAAAAAGCACAGTTTAGCCGCGAGTTTTTAACACTATTTTTTTAAATTCCTTTATCAAAAAGTCTAAAGAAAACAGAAAAATACTTTTAAAAATCTCGAACGAAGAGCACTGCTCGCAACCCACCATCTTTACACTATAAATCAAGGCGGCTGGTAAATTAAATAACAATGCGGTTTCCATACCGATGTGCCTTTTTACTCGGTGCCGTTCATTGTTGGGACATTTTAATCTTTGATAGTTTGATATTGTGACGATATTTTTAAATGAATTTGTTGTAAATACTTAGTGAAAACTGGCGAAAATGACTTAATTTTTAGGGAAGAATAATTGGATTTTTTCAATATTACTCCGCTATTTGTCTTTAATTTTCGGTAGAAAAAGGACAGAAATCTTTTTGCACCAGTGATCAAAAAAAAAGTTTTTTTCGGTAACCAAAAAGCCATGCTTTAGTTATCTGCAGGCAGTTACTAAAATCATGTTTTTGATGAAGGTATAAAAAAAAGTTTTTTTGCATCGGTAACCAAAAAAGCCATGCTGACAGTAAAATCATGTTTTTGATGAAGGTATAAAAAAATTAAAACGTTGTAATTTTACCTAGAAGGTTCAAAATATGCCCATACACAAGACACGGGGTGGGGGGCGAAAGCTCTGCCCTTTTGCGTTGGACTTTTCAAAAAATGTCTGAATTTTCATAAAAAATTGCTTATTAGTTGATTTAAGTCATATTATTTTAAAAATTTGGACTTGCTGCATTTTTTTTCCGGTTAAATATTTAATTAGATTCCTCATATTTATTTAATATAAAAAAACTTTTTTTATACCTTCATCAAAAATATGATTTTAGTAACTGTCTGAAGATAACTAAAGCATGGCTTTTTTGGTTGCCGATTCAAAAAAACCTTTTTTTTATCACGGGTGCAAAAAAAAATTTCTGTCCGTTTTTTACCCAAAATTAAAGAGAAATAGCGGAAAATAGTAATATTGAAAAAAATCTAATTATTCTAGTATTTACGAAAAAATCATTTAAAAACATCGTCAAAATATCAAACTGTCAAAAATTAAAACGTCGCAACAATGAACGTTACCGAGTAACCAGCCGCCTTGATTTATAGTGTAAAGATAGTGTGAAAATTAACTATTTTAAACAAAAACATTGAACCGACCTCAAAAAATTATACTGTTCTTGTTCCTCTTTGTTTACCGTCACTTTTTTGAGTCCCGTAGGCACTATTAACTTAATCGGACGGGTCATCAACTACCTTCGCACCCCCAGACCAGGTATTTTTAGCCATCCATACATATTATGGAGGCTATTGGCATTGTCAAAAAAAGTTTTTTTATTCCCACTAAATACAAAATTTTATCATGGTGTATGTCTGTTTGTAACACCATTACTCAAAAACCGCTTAACCGATTTTGATCATATTTGACAAAAAAATTATCTGGCTCCAGGCGATGAGCTGATTGGTTTTTTGTGGGGGCGGGGGGTTGCGAAGGGGGTAGAAATGGGGGTTAAACTTTTTAAAACATCGCGAACCGTAGCAGTTAGCAACACGCGGTTTTCACGCTAAGGTGGATAATTATATTTTTGATGAAGTCTGTCAGATCCGTAGTTTTTGAGATACTTGTAAAAATCGTAACCCACGAACTGAGTAGCTAGGGACACACGGTTTTAATATTTAGATAGATAATTACATTTTTAACAAAAACTATATCAATTTTAAAGTTAAAGTAAAAAATAAAAATATATTTATAAAAACCTCGGGAACCGTAGCAGCTAGCAACACATTTTTGAAAAGAACATTTTTTTTAAATTTTTTTTAAATACGTGCCTACTGGCGTCATTTTTTTTAGTGCTTTGTATATCTAACTCCTAGGCTTCTTCAGTATAGCTACCACTTTTTTATTATAGATTATTTTAGTTTTGTCTAAAAGTGATGAGAAAAGTATATTTTTTAATAAAACGGATGAATCGAATAAAATAATACTTATAAAAATTAATTATGCAGGAAATTAAATTCTTTACGAAGTATAATGGGAACGGGAAAGCTCCCCATGTATCCAAATTGAAAGAAGCACGCAACTTCTACTCCGCCTTGCGTTTTCATATTACGCGTATAAGCTAAAAGTGACGACTTTTAGGCCTTTCCAATGATTATTTAGTATTGGCGTGAAAGTGGAGGGGGAGGTATGTTTTTGAATAAAACGTTACCAAATCGGATCTGTCCTTGCGCAATTTGATATCTTACTTAAAGCTAAAAAAAATATTACAAAATCCGTGTGGTTCCGCAGATAGGCGAAAAAACCGAATTTTTCATTTTAAGTTCTTATTTTTTTGCGCCTTTATTTTTAAAGCTGTCAAAAAACGCTTAAAAGTTTCTACAAGCATTTTTTTAAGATCTACCTAATGACAGGTTTGTTCTTTAGATTTGACATTTCAGCGTGACAGGAGCACTGTCAAATTCATTTTTCCTTATGGACACGTGATTTTTTTCTCCTTAACTTTATTTTGAACTCACGTGACGTTTTGGGTTAATTGACCGTCATCAGTTCAATTTTTGTTTTTGACTTAACCCGCTGAACAGTGTTTTGAAGTTTGTTTTTACAAAAATATTTTGTATAATATTTTAAACAAACGTTTTTTCTTTCCTTTTAACTCTTGCATTTATAACTTATCTGACTAAAATGTTGATAATTTAAACATTCATTTTTGATTAGAAAAAAAATCTGTCATTTTTAAGATGTCAAAAAAGGTACTGCAAGCGTGTTTCCAAAATATCTTGAGTAAGTCAAAAACAAAACTGAATTTGACCTGATTATTGTTTATTTATTACGTAGATCTTAAAAAAATGCCTGTAGAAACTTTTAACCTTCTTTTGACAGCTTTAATATTAAAAGCGCAAACAAATAAAAACCAAAGATAAAGATTTCGGTTTTTTTCTCCTATCTCCGGAACTACTCGGATTTTGTAAACTTTTTTTTTAAAGTTTTGAGTAAAGCATTAAATTGCGCAACTTTGCCCTAATTCAAACCTTTTCGTACCTCCTACCGTTTGGAACACCCTGTATACCTTTTGGACATTCTAACGATTTTTTGATAATCGCAGTAAAAGTGGAGGGGGAAGTATATTTTTTACTGAAACGGGATCAAATTGAAGCTCTCCTAAATCGATTAAAATTTTTTTTTGAAAATCGCTTAAGCTGTTTAGAAGCTATGCTGGAACAAACATCTAAAGAAATAAATACGCGTCGAACTTATATATAACTTAGTCTTTTTTGGATTTCGATTAAAAAATTTTCAAACTGAGTATGGACTCTGAAATAGGCTCAGTGCTCGGCTAAGTGGTTCGAAAAATACGCTTTCTACACCAATGTGAGACTAGTTTATCACAGTTCCGTCACTTTAAAAAAAATCACTTCAGCAAATGGGGGAAGTTTTTTAAAAAATCGCAACTCTCATGTTGTAAACATTCTTTAAAAAAATATTTGACATTTTTTTCGCACGTTTTGTCGAAGAAATTGATTAAAAACCATCTTCTTAAACGACACAAAAAGAATGTCCAATAACTTCCTTTCCAATTCGCGAGTGTTTTTCCCGTTAATTAAAAGCCGTTCCGATGGTTTTTAACGGGCTTACCGGCAAACGAGTGTAAAAAGGATGTCAAAGCTTTAAGCTAGGTTTACACAATTCAACGTTACAAGGGGTCCCAGTGTAATGCGTCTGCCAGTTTTATATATGTACACTATCGGCATCATAAAAGTGGTACGTGATAAACATAGGTATTTTTTTAAATTGTATGGTTAACTACCGGATTATATTTTGTGACAGACTGGTACTAAAATGTGGAAATATTGACATCAAAGATTGCTTTCAAAAATAATTTTTATATTACAATAATACGCTAACGCATAAAACAACTGTAACAAAAATTAAAAAACACAACTGTATCGAAAATTATAAAACAATAGAAACAAATTATTAGGTATATAAATTTTAATATCTAGTCATCGCGCCATTCACATCACTTATACACACCGTTTAACCTTCTTGGTAGAGAATCAGCCAAAATTTCAAAAAGGTTTTCATTTTTACCAATCACTTCTTCATAAGAAATGACTACTAATTCATAAGAATTGACCAAGTGATGTTGATTTCCCGGCACAATATTAAAGCTTTCCAGCATTTTTGAAATTAAACCCCAGATTTTTTCCATAGGATTGGCGTCTGGGGTTTTCGCAGGCCAAGGAAGAACTTCAATATTTTGCTCCCGAAACCAAGTTGTCTTGTTGAAAAATAAACTGGTCTTGATAAAGTTCTGTGACGGCTGGAAGCATGGTGTTCTCTAAAATGTCCACTGTGTGTGAGCCTTCCATTGATTCGAAATAGATCACCATGACCTCTAGCAGAAATCCAACCCCACATATTTACCGAAAATCTTCCAGCGCGATCTCATAGCGTGTTCTTGGTGGACGATACACTCGAATTTGTTTTCTGTCACTACAGGACTGGAAAACTTTTTCATCGAAAAATATTACCTTTCGCCAAAACTTTGGTTCCTTTAGAGAGTAATTAAGGGCAAAAAGTAACCTGGCCTATTTTTTTTCATTCGTCCGTTTAATTTTTTTAGCACCTACACAAATTAGAGCCTTTCCTTACGCGATTTCGTGCCACTCTTACACATCCTGGAAATTGGGTTAATCTCTTTGCCTGGGCAACAAATGCAAAAGGGTTTTCTTCCATAAAAGCGATAAGGTCATAATCTTGTTCATCAGTTGAAACTTTCAATAAACCAGTCCCTTGTTTTCTCTCTATTGTCTGATCTTCTTTCCATCGTTTTTTAATCGTGGTTTTACTGCGTCCATAAGTTGTAGTTTTGCCAGGAGTTGGGCTTTATCAAATAAAGAAATTTGTGGAGGCATTTTTTATTTATTTGTCAGACTGAAATACAGAATGACATACTTTGACAGTTTAAGAAAAATACAATATTGGGTGACTTTGTTTGTAAAAATAGACCAAGGTATTACAACAAAAAGTATTGTGTACCACTTTTATGATGCCGATAGTGTACACTTCTCTTCACATAAAACTGGTACAGCAGAAGGTAGCTGCAAATAAGATTTTTCATATTTTCCTCTGTGCAACACTGACTTTTTGACGTTGTCATTGTAGGTTATATTTTTGGCATATATAAACTTTTTATAAGGAGACGGCTTATTTATTTTTTACTAATTCAAAATATAAGGCCACTAAAAATAAAAACCACATTTCAAAAAAGCAAAAATGTTTTATTAGCTAAACAAAAGCTACACATTAATTGGTCTATTTGACTATCTGATTATGAAAGAAGCAAGTCTACGATAGTTACCATAATAAATCGATTTCAAGAAGAAGGAACTGTCCCTCGAAAGGAAGACACCGGTTGGACGAAAGTTACGAAATAAATAAAATTTAAAAAACAATAACAAAATTAAAAACATAAAAAAATAGTTATTTTTAATAGCGCGTCATAGCACCGTTGGCTGCAATGATGTTTTGAAGTCTTCTGGGCACTGAATTAGCTAAATTTTAAAATAAGTTTGGATTTTCAGCAATAACTTTCCTATATGCCCTGAAAATGATCTGGATAAGGGACTCTCACCTCTTCTTCGGCTGTAAATCGTCCATTAATTCTAAATAGAGCCTCTAGCCGATATCCAGCTCCAAAAATTTACCGAAAATTTTTCCGCCCGGTCTTCGTTTCCAGCAATATATCGTTCTAGTAGATATTTCAGGCTTCATAGAATTTTTTTTAAAATGTATACTTATATATGTATTTAATGTATGTTATATTCTTGTTTTTGTTTATATTCAAATTTTTGTTTCGTTTTTTATTGGTGTAGAAATGTGTGTTTTTATATGTTAAATTATTCCTCATTCTTTGTTTTTTACACATCGGTATTTTTTTTATGACTTGCTACAATTACAATGTAAAACGTAGTCAATAAAAAACTTGAACTTGAACTTCGTATCGGGTTCTTGGCGGTTAATAAACCAGAAATTGTTTTTTATCGCTGTTTGACTTAAAGATCTTCTCATCTTCTCATAATTCAACGCAAAAATTAATCGACACTGCTTCTTTTCCTCACTTAGTTTAATTTTTTTTGCCGCAATGCGACACCTTAGCCTCGAACGTTTAATCCTTCTGCCTAATGTTGTTATGGATCCAGGAAAATTTGATTCAATATTTACTTCTTTCGCTTTGGCAAACGGATGATTTTCCAGAAAATTGATTGCTTCTTGGCTAGTAACTTTCGTCAAACCGGTGCCTTCCTTTCGGTGGGTAGTTCCCTTCTCTTGAAATAGGTTTTTTATGTTTACTATCGAAGACTTGCTTCTCCCATAATGCACAGCTACTTGCCGAATAGACCGACCACCGTCTAGTTTTGCTAAGATTTGAGCTTTATCAAATTCGGAAAGGTGCGCGGCGGCATTTTTTTAAATTTGGATGACACTGACATGCAAAATATGATGTTGTCAGGAGTCACCTATAGGAAGAAAATGCCGTACTATAAAAATTTTAAAAATTAAACAGGCTGCAACTTCTGCTGTACCAGTTTTATGTGGAGAGAAGTGTACTTACTTTCGGCCACATAAAATGCGTATAGCAGAAGTTACATGCAGGTTTGTTGAATTTAAGTTTTGCTAATTGCGTTGCTTATTGTAACTGACTTTGACGTTTTCGAATTACAGGTTAGATCTTTGACAGTGTAAACACAAACATAAGGAGACTGGCCACACTTTACTAAAAAACTAATATACTAATGAATAAAACAATTTTTTTAAATTATTCAACATTTTATTATAAAAAATTATTCTTAAAGCTCATTATGGACAAAACAAGACCACAATTGTGCGAATAAGAAAAAAGTATCGAGAAGAAGGAACTGTTTAGCGAAAGGAAAGCAATGACTTAATCATAGTTAGCGCACCTATGCAGGATCGGTAAATTTGAGTAATCTAAGTCTTTGCAGACAACCAAAAATGTTCAAAATTTAAAAGAAATTATTAAAACACTACGTAAATTTAAAAAAAACAAGAAAACGATTCTTCAGTTGCGTGTTATTGCCCCGTCAGCCTCGATAATGTTTGCCGGTCTTCGTGGCATGAAATTTGCTAAATTTTGAAATAAATTTGGATTTGAAACAATGACTTCGTCGTACCCTCTGACTATGAGCTCCGTTAAGTGCTTGGAATTTGTGGGAACAATATTCATTCCTGTTAACTTTTTTGCTAGAAGCCCCACACATTTTCCATGGGATTGGCGTCAGGAGTTTTTGCCGGCCATGGCAAAACCTCGATGTTATTTTGCTAGAAACACTATTTAGAAATGCGTGCGGTATTGATAGGACAGTTATACTGTTGATACACAAAACCTTCGGGACGAAGAATGGTTGCTTCTAAATCTTCCATGGATTCTAAAAATAGCCCCATGTCCTTCGACGATATCCAACTCCACACAATCACGGAAAATCTTCTTTCCCAGCAATATATTTTTCGAGATAGCGTCTTCGTGGCGGGCGATATACCAAAATTTGTTTGCTCTCATTGTGGGACTGAAAGATTTTTTTTATCCGTGAAGGCGACTTGTTGCCAAAATTCTTCTTCTTGTAGTGAATAGTGCAAAAATTAACCTGGCTTGCTTCGTTTCCTCACTAAGTAAGATTTTCTTGGCAGAAACGCGACATCTAAGTCTAGGACGGCTTATCCGCCTGCACGTCGTTCTTATGGATCCAGGAAAATGTGCCTCAATTTTCGCCTCTGGTGCCATCGCAAATGGGTGGTCTTCAAGAAAGTCGATCAGTTGCTGATCCTGCTGAGAGTACCAGAGCCAGTGCCTCGACTTCGTCGAACAGTTCCTTCTTCTTGATACTTTCTTCTTATTCTTACAATTGTAGCCTTGTTTCGTCCATAATGGGCCGCTACTCTTCGAACCGACCAACCACCGTCTAATTTTGCCAAATTTTGGGCTTTTACGAATTTGTTTAGTTGGGGCATTTTTAAATATAAACGTATGATAAAAACAAAATCTGACAGTGACATTTTTTGTCAATTTGAAATACCTAAAAGGTTACTGAGTTGCGAGGCCCATAATAGACTATATAAAATTGGCGCAACACCGTTCTCAACTAAAGAATGGTGTTGATCGGCGTACGCATTTTATGTGGCCGGAAGTGTACGTTTTGATTTCTTCAAGGTCACTATAGAATGACACCCTGCAGTCAATTTTGAAGGGTTTGATATTTTTCCCGCCCACGCCGTCATTTTGCGAAGTTTAAAATGCAAAAATAAATAAATAAATAAAATAAATAAAATAAATAAAATAAATAAAATAAATAAAATAAATAAAATAAATAAAATAAATAAAATAAATTAAATAAATTAAATAAATTAAATAAATTAAATAAATTAAATAAATTAAATAAATTAAATAAATAAAATAAATAAATAAAGAAAATAAATAAAATGTAAAAGTCTAGATTATTTTGTTTAGTAATGAAACGATGCTTGCAATTAAAAAGGCCTTGTGTTTTTCTTCTTATTAAAATACTAGCGGTCAACCCGCGGCGCGGAGAAGGCTATGTTACAATCCAGGAAACATCCTACTCTTATTTTTAGTATGTCTTCACATCGTATTCAATACGTATCGAAAATCAAGCATCTTGTTCTTTCATATATCACCCTCTTTGTCGGAAAAGAGAACATGCTCTATGAAAGAAAAAGAAGACAATCTTTTCAATACGTATCGAGTACATACTAATTGTTACTCCCTCCTCCCTCCTTTAAAGTGTTGGCAAAATTTTGAGCGCGGACCAAAATCGCCGCGAGCTTTTGCACGAGCGTTCAGGTAGTGCGAGAAGTTTTGTTCGATTTTCAAGAATTACTGCCAACTTAAGGCTATAGTTTCTCCCCAGATTTTAAGTAAAAAAAAAGTACAACTGGCAACGCCTTTTTCTTTAATTTTTTAATCTTGGCAGCGTGCACAGGGAAAACTAAACATGAGAATTAGCTGAAATTTTGCAGGGATGATCATTTTTAAATGCTTAACAAAAATATCTGAAGGATTTTTCAAAATTCTCAATTATTTTTTCTTCAAAATAAAAGCTCTGGTGCTGTCAACAAACCCGATTTACAAAAAATTTCCTCTGGATTACATTTTTCCTTTTTATATTTCCTTGCTTTAGCGAAAATAAAATCAATCAATCATACTTCATTGAATTTGGGAGACACACGCATTTCAAGTGTCGGCCAATAGACCGCAGAATTTATACGATTCCATGGTAACTGTAGGTATTTTGTCAACAAACTTTAAATCGGGCCGCAGTGGGACAAGAGTATTTTTACGTTTTCTGACAGAAAACCATTCGAGTTTATGTTTATCTTTCAAAAATGTATTTTCAAAAACATTGTTCTAAAACAAATATAAAACCACTCCGCGTGTGCGGTGCCCGCCGAAAAAGGCCTAGCACTGCACGGGCATTACCCCGAGTCTATCAAAGAACCAAGAGAACTTTACTGGCTCGCTGGGATTACTAGGAATTTGCATAGAAACATTCGGCGCCCATAACCCCACATAATTTTGTTTTTATTTTGATTCAACCATTTTTTTTCAATTTAAATTATTGCTGCATAGTTATGTGCAATTGTACTAGTGAAATCTTGCAGTGCAAAGAATAGATTTTAGAACCTCAGTTTCAAAAACAAACGGATACTTGAGTACTAACAAAACAGGTCAGTAAAGCTCCATTTAGAGGTTGTAAAGTTTAAAATAGAATACGATTATTTCGTCCAGCGCCAGTAGCCGATTTTTAAATCTGCATGCTTTTAAGTTAATCTGTTGTCGGTATCAGCTAGCGGGAGTGTTTCCAATTCAATTATAAATTCACCTGTAAATACAACCTTAAACATTACACCCAGTTACTTTAATATGTAGTTGGGGTAGCGTTTTTTTAGCAGGTAATTCTGCAATAAATGGTTCCCTTTTATTTTAGTATTTTACTTGGTTTTTTTAGCGGCGCAGAACGCCAAAAGTCAAAATAAGTAACCTAACCCTAAATCTTTGACCCGTTGCTAAAAAATCTCTGGTGTCCCAATGTGGATAAACATAAAGTCTCCGCGTGGCCATGGAAAACAAATTCAATGGGGCAAAATTTTGCAAAAAAATTAGGTCGACATAGTTAAATTGATTTCCCGTACAGTGTTGCTAAAAAAAATCCCCAGATTGTAACTACGACCTTAAAAAAATCATTATTTATTTCTTCTACTGAATATGAAAGATCATAATATCCCGAGTCGCAGCACATAGTCCTGGCCCCATCGTATACCCCCCACAAAAAAATATAGGTCCGGAGATTTTGACTTTTGATTCATGTTTTTTGATCATTGTAGCAGTAATTTATCTTGGGTAGACATTGAACACCCGGGCCAAACTATTTTAGTGACCTACAGGGTGGTTTTTGTATTAAAAAGCTTAAAATTTGCACTTTTTTGTGTGTTACCCTTGTGGAAAAAGGCTAAATATCAAAAAGTACTTGGCCAATCGAAAAAAGAAAACGTCGGATCGAATCGATCGATCTGCGTTTTATGTATTATGATTTATGTCTATTAAAGATAAAGGTTGGCATGCAAACTAAGATAATAAACAGAATGGTTACACCAAATTATGTACGTTTTCCAAAAAAATTGACAGATTCAAAATAGCTTTTCTGATTTTATTTATTTTGATGGATTTTATTCTTGACTATATTTAAATCAACCTAATTTTTAATATTTACAGGGTGTCCAAAAAAAGACTTTCAATGAAAGTTTTTAAAATATTGTTCAATTTTTGTCATTTTTTAATTCGTGATGGACTACATTTTTTGTCATTACCGTTTTCCTGTTATTGTACAGAGTGAGCCAGCAATGAAGGGTAAAGTTCAAAAAATGGCCGTTTTGAACCTTGGTTTATGAGAAAACTATAAGGTTTATAGAAAAATTCCCGTCGAAATATGATTTATTCATCATATTTCAAAAGGAATTTTATGTAGTTTTCTCGTAACCAAGGTCCAAAACGGCCATTTTTTGAACTTTTCCCTTCATTGCTGGCTCACCCTGTAAAATTACAGGAAAATGGTAATGACAAAAATATTTGTTAGGGTCTTCTCTATCACATATTAAAAAATTACAAAAATTGACCAATATTTTTAAAACTTGCATTTAAAGTCGTTTTTTGGACACCTTGTATAATATTAAAAATAACATTAATTTAAATATAGTTTATCTTGGCTTAACGAATAAAATCCCTAAAAATAAATAAAATTAGAAAAGCTATATTGAATCTGCGAATTTTTTTAGAAAACGTACATAATTTGGTGTAACCATCCTGCTTCAATGGCATAATACATAAAACGAAGAAAGAAATTATCTTTCGACCAGTGGTCGTCTTTTTTCGATTGGCCAAGTACTTTTTGATATTTAGCTTTTTTCCTCAAGGGAAACACACAAAAAAATGCAAATTTTAAGGTTTTTATTACCAAAATACAGGGTGGTCACTAAAATAGTTTGGCCCGGGTGATCAAGGTCTATCCAAGATAAATTACTTCTGCAATGATCCAAAAACATGAATCAAAAGTCAAAATCTCCGGACCAAAATTTTTTTGCGGGGTTATGATGGGGCCTGGACTAACATGTCTTATGTAGTTAAGGCCATCTGTCCTCTTGCCTCATAGATATTATTAATATATTAATTGCTTCTTTATCCCAATTATAACTGCCTTGTAACTGACTCATGATTATTAAAAACCTAATAAGCAAAAAAAAAAAGATTATTCAAATTTTGACCTTGAAACTCACAACAGCTGATAATTGTCAATGCCAAATTAAATGAAGTGCTACCAACACAAAAGGTTGCCAAATCAAAATATCAGTAGCAGCAGATTTTTTTATGTGTCAAATTGCACTGTGTGAAATGCCAAAAAGTTGTACGTAGGGAATCGCATAAAAAATCGTATCGTCAGAAACATTTATTGAACATCCAAATACCGCGCCGGATAAATATTGCATAATTTTCAAAATTTGACTTTAATTAATTTAATTTTTGATGTTTTATTTGCATTTTTTAATTTGAGCTATTTCTAATCTTGTGCATTTTTTAAATTTTGCACGATTTCGTACTTTCGATATTACATTCGTTGCGATAAATGTCTGCGCATTTTAGTCTTGCGCAATATTTATCCGGCAAGGTATTTGGATAGCGATATTGGGGTGCTGCGCGATTTTTGGACATTTTGGCCACCAATCATCTAGTAGGCAAGAAAGCTCCTATTTTTTGACATTGCAATATCCCATGGTGTAAAGTGGCCTTAATGAAAAGGGAAAGTCAAGATGATCTTCTCTAGACAGACAGACAGCGCAATTTTTAACCCTTCGATCGAGTTACAAGAGATTGGCAACAGTTGGCGAACGAAAAAAGCAGAAAAGGGGCGACGGCAATCAAATATGTTTTGTAAGAGTTTAAGAGGAAAGCAAAAGTTTTCTGTTTAAACTTTTTTATTGAGTTAGAGTACAGCAAAAATATTTAACTATGGGGCAGAGAGTAGGGTGTTCTTGGGACGCTTAAATCGAATTGGCATAAGCTAAATCGGCAATATTTTTGTTACCAATTACTTTGTTTATACGGGCTTCTTAAAGCGCTTTTATATAAGGACGGTTTGAAAATTTTGTCGTATAAACATCACTAAAACCGATTTTAGCGTCGGTATAAACACTTTAAAAACGCTTAAGCGCATTGAGCCATTGCTTTTAACATAAAGAAATACCGAAAAATCTGTTGTTAACTTAGTTGTTTTGTTTTTCTAAACCCTCAGAGAAAGCGATTTTATTTAAAATCTTCCTTATAAAAAACCGGTGTTAGGCGCGTATAAACGTAGCAAATGACAGATAACGCAAGCTGTGTATAAAAGTTTTATGAATTATTTTTGAAGTTAGGAACGCATCAGTCTGGCCTGCCAGCCAGGTGGCATTTCAGGTCAGGGCCCGTATTCTTCAATATCGGGGACGGGAGGGCTCCCGGTAATTAGAAGCACACCTGACTGGCCGAATTATCATTTTCTTGTCACATTTCTGTCAGTTTTGGCAGTAAATTGCATTAGTTGTGAGCGATTTTGCTCTCCTGCGTATACGAGGAGAACAAACTGACGCAAAACGCTCACGAAAAAAGTCATTAGTGCCAAAATAGACAGAATAGTGACAGAAAACTGAGATTTCGACCAATCAGGTGCGTTTCTGATTCCCGGGAGCATTCCCTTCCCCGAAATTGAAGAATAAGGGCCCAGTTCAGTCCGTCTTTTTGAGGGGGGACGTCATCCTGCACCCCCACCATGTCTAAAAAAAAACAGGGGGGTTACTAGTGGATTTTTCGAAATTCTTTTTGGTGATATTAGAAGTTCGAAATTAGTTCTTAATTTTGGGATAGTTGCTTGTCATTTTTCTCTATGCTTTAAATGAGCACCCCCCATTTTGGATATAAAAAAAAAACAGGAAGGCGTGTGGTTCAAAATTGGTTCGAAATTATAAGCATATCAAAACTGGAATATCTTTCGGGGGGGGGGGTGGTTTGACTGACCTGGCATTTCGACATTAATGAGATGAGTACACATACGCAGTGTATGCAAAAATAAAGTTGGAATTAATAAATGCCTTTCACAAAGGATGGCACAAACTTTATTTCTAACCTTATATTTTGGCATTTAGTTACTTCCTGTTACGAAAGTACGACCAAAGTTCGCGTTATTTGTTTTTATTTTACTTGCATCCTTTTTTTTGTTCATTCTGTTTCGGCTTCCATTATAACAAGATCAGACTTTTGGGGTAAAAATAAAAAATGGAAAAACATTTGAGCCATGTTAAGAATTTGCTTTCACCCCTTCACCAGTCAATCTCATGCTATCAATTAAGGCAGAGTTTTTCTGTTTTTTTTTTCCTTTTATGCACATAATCCACCAATATTGCTGTCCTGTTCACTATAAAATGATTATCGCGGCCAAATTATTCGTGTCTTATATTCTCTCAAAAAATAATTTTATAAAAGTTTTAACCTTTCATTAATTTTATGGTGGTTTATTATTTTTTTTTACATCTCATTCCAAATTCTCCGGACCAATTTCAATATGGCGGCTGACAACTTAAGACAGAAGCTAAATGGAACCGTCATTGCCAGTGTCAAAAAACTGGTCCGCATCTTCGGTATGCGATACAGTGTTGCAAATACTAACATCAAAATAGTAAAGGGGTGCGGGGGTAGAATTTGGAATCGATCACCAACAGGTTGTTTTTGTGATGATTATTTTTATTATATTCTCAATTGCGTCGTTCTTTTTATTCATTTTTCATCGTTCAGTCGTCCGTCTGCTGCATGGGGTCGCTTTCTGGGGTGGCAAGCCGAACGGGGTGACTTATGAATTCCCATTCCACACCACTGACGTTAAGATTTAAAAAAATATTTTTCTATGTATTTTTCGTATAGTAGATGATTAGAATAGAAAAATTTGGATTTTTTTAAAAATTTTATCTTAGAGCAGAGAATCTTGCCGCGCACAGCGGCAAGGAATATCGCAATCGGTATGAAAACGAAACAAAATAAAGCCAAACGAATGGCGACTAACAGAAACCTGGGAAAAGCTTCCACAACTTAAAACAATCAAAAAAAATAATATAGTTGAAGCTAATAACTAAAGATTGATTGATTGAAAAGATACTTATTGCCAAAGAATTACATAAAAACTTTAACTAGACAACCCCTTGGGTTATATAATCAAAGATAAATATGAAGTTTAAAAGAATTTAGCAAGGCTGAATAAATAACAAAAATATGAATAGCGAGCTTTTCCTCAAACAAGATAATGGTTTCGCATTTGTGGTGCTCATCAGTTCAGTGCTATACTACACTAAAATTGTCATCTGAGGTCGAAAAAAATCCGGGAGGCTGAGTTTTTGATATTTTATTTCGGGGGATCTGAAAGTAAACCTCCCAAGTTTGTGTTTCCCCCACTCCTCGGGAACCATCCGCCATTTTGAAAAATCTTTGTAACCTACTTTTCTCTATTGCTATGGGTCAGAAGCGAAAATGTCCAAGTGCTCAACTTTCTGTGGTTAGTTTCAAAAAAGATAGAGATCGCCAAAGTTACAAAGAATCAGTTTTAACGTATTTTGACCAACAAAAGTAGATCTCGAAAAAATCCTAAAAAAAATATGTATATTATTTATAATTAATTAAACAGTCTCTGAACTACAGCGATTGAAATTCGATGAAATGCTTTGAAAACCGCTTTCTGGGGGTGTTGTGGATTATTATCACTGGATTATTTATTATTATTAACAGTATGAGCAGTACAAATGAGGTATCAAATTAAAGTTTGTGATGTACGCTACACAAATGATCCAGTCTGTCGGCATTAAAATATCTGACAGACTGACATTTAGTCGGGTACCGATAGTCGAGTCCTTTCCATCGCTTACATAAACGCGACAAGAATGGCTGGAGGGGAAAAATGGTTTTACATAATTGCTGGTAGTACAGTAAAATTGTCATTTGAAGTAAAAAAAAAAACGGACAGGCTGAAAGTAAAATTCCCAAGTTTGTGTTTCCTCCACTCCTCGGGAACTATTCGCCATTTTAAAAAACTTTGGAACCGATTTTCTCCATTCCTGTTGGTCGGAGGCAAAAAAGTGTAGAAACAAAAATATTTGGCATAAAATTTTCAATATTTTTTGTTGCAGGTTCAACTCTCTGTAGTTAGTTTTTAAAAAGATAGAGGGCGTTGAAGTTACGAAAAATCAGCTTAACGACTAAATGTCAGTCTGTTAGATACTGTCGGCAATTTTCATGCCGACAGACAGTCATTTGTGTAGGGCACGTCACAAGCTTTAATTTGATACCTCATTTTTACTGGTCTTACTATAAATAATAACATATAATCCACAACACTTCAATGCATGCCCAGAAACCGGTTCTCAAAAAATGTTACCAACTTTCAGTCGCTGTAGTTCAGAGACTGTTTAATTAATTATAAACAATATACTTACACATTTTTGTAGGATTTTTCCGAGATCTACAACTTTTCATTTAAAAAATCACTTTTTATTGGTCAAAATACCCTCCCCGGATTTTTTGCGAATTATATTTATTATTTATGACAATTTTATTGTACTACAGCGGGTATGTCTACCAGCATCTCCTGTGGTACGCGCAACAAACTCGTGATTAAAACAGTGTCTTTTTATATTAAACGAATTTTAAAAAATTTTCGCCTTGGGATAAGTAACACTTTTATTCCTTGATGCATGTTTTATATATGCTATTACGTTTTTCGTAGCATTTTTGACGGTAAACTTTACAATTTTTTCTTAAACATTAAATTAAGGTAAATGATTTATTCCATATGTTCCCACAATAAAGTTCTCGACCCACTTAAGTTGTTAAGGGTGAACTTTTTGCTCCCTATAGATTTTACAATACAATACATTACAATCATTTTTAAAAGAGGATTTAGCGAGGGTGAATAAATAACAAAAGCAATAAATAGCGAGCTTTCCCTCAAAAAGGGTAATAGTAACAGTAGATCCGGATTTCGCACTTGTGGTGCTCATCAGTACGGTGCTAGGAATTAGGAGATGAAACGATGATGAAAAAATCTGACACAGGATTCACGTAAAAGTAGTGATGAGCACCACAAGTGCAAAACCCGTATCTACGGTTACCATTACCTTTTTTGAGGGAAAGCTCTTCATTGTTTTTGTTATTAATTCACCCTCGCTAAATCCTTTTTTAAATTTATCAACAGAGCTTAGGATATCTGTAAAGATAATATTATCTGTCTCCGTAGAGATGCTTAATTTTCCTTCAAATTGAAGTTATGGTCCAATTTTTTGATGAGCGTACTGACGTCATTTTTTTGGATCTCTATTTGATACATTGTTTTAGACATCATCTGTTACTTCAAATTGACAACAACAAATTATTTGATATGCGAACTGTTGACAACAAAGAAATACGTTTTCAGAGGCAAAAATGACGTCAGTCCGCTCATCAAAAAATTGGACTATACATCTGCCGATTCCGCAATTTGACAGATGGTTGTCTTTTGCAATAATTTTTATTTGTCAAATAATCTAAAGCGATTGACAAAAAGGATCAACTCTCGATTATAAAAACTTACAATAACTTTTTCCTACAAAAGAGTTATTGCGTGAAGACCCTAAAAAATATAATTTATGAAATAATCTTATAACGCACACTAGTACAATTTTCTTACATTTTATTCCTACCCAACAATAACTGTTATGTATTTTGAGTAAGTATCTGACTGGATTTTGAGATACAGACTGTCAAATCCAGTAAAATCTGCTAAAAAGTAATTTTTGCTTCCCTGTATCTCAAAAAGTGGGCTAAACTAAGAGTTGTCCAGTGGGTCAAGAACTTTATTGTGGGAAAATACGTAATCAGGCGAACTTAATTGTTGGCCAATATTAAATTTAACATTGGGCTTATGGGAGAAAATCCGAAAAATGCCCAAAACTCAAACAGCTCCACATAAAAGATTTTATTTGTTTGCTAGATTAAGAACTATAATCATGTGGATTTCAAAAATATGTGACCCAAAAAATACATAATGTTTTTTGCTTAGAAGGTATGAAAAGTAGACTGTGCACAAAATTGTGATTTTACATGTTTTTTTGCGATTTTTTTGATATTTATTTTGGATTTTTACAAAATTTTGACACTCGTAAAAAAATATTTTTCCCAACACTTCTTTCCGCACTAAAGCATTTATCCGAACTTTGCTTCGCGTCGTACGTCCAACTGCTTTTGCATGCGGGAAAGTATCACTTTGCGCACTTGTTCAACCTCGCTTTTTAACTACTTGATAATACTGTCGCCTCGTTTCCCGTCCAAAAGGGGAAAATTACTTGAGAAAAAATACTTTGTGTAATGGATTTATTGAGACAAGTTCGCCTTGGCCTATTCGCGCTTTGAATGTCAAATGTTTGTGTATAAATCAGTGTTCGTACCCCTTTTGCTTCCTAGAGAGTATCCTGCACACAGGACCGTTATTGCCCCGAGGAACAGTTTGCCGCCCAGACGTATATAAGAGGGCATAATGGGGTGACGGTCTGCTGCCTATATTTGATTATCGTTGAATGGCCTTTACTAGAAACAAAAATGTACACATGAAGGTCCGCTACATAAAAAATGTTACTACACAGGGTGAACACTAGCCAGTTTTTTTAACAGACGTTTCTTCTAAGAGAGCAGAATGAGGTGACTGCGGGTGACGGTCTCCTATTTGATTATCTTTGAATGGCCTTTGCTAGAAACAAAAATGTAAACAAGAAGGTCAAACTTTTTTACCTATTTGGTCCACAAAAAATTTTACTGCACGGGATGCTAGTCAGTTTTCTTTAGCAGACCTATTTATAAGAGAGTAGAATGGGATCATGGTTTGCTGCCTATATTTGATTATCGTCGAATAAACTTTAATGGAAACACAAATGTAAACATGAAGGTTCGACTTTTTTACCCATTTGTTACAGAAAAATTTTGACTACTCAGGTTGAATACTAGCCAGTTTTTTTAGCATAGTTTTTATAAGGGGGCAGAATAGGGTGACGGTCTGCTATTTGATGATTATCGTCCAATGGCCTTCGCTATAAACAAAAATGTAAACATAAAGGTCAAACTTTTTTACCTATTTGGTCCACAAAAAATTTTACTGCACGGGATGCTTGTCAGTTTTTTTCAGTAGACCTTTTTATAAGAGGGTAGATGGGGTGATGGCCTGCTGCCTATATTTGATTATCGTCGAGTGACCTTTACTAGAAACAAAAGGTCCGAGTTTTTATCCAATTGCTACACAAAAACAGACTACAAAAAGCAGACGTTTTGGTGCGTGCGAGTGATGTTCTGCTATTTGATTATCGTCGAATGGTGTTTGCTAGAAACAAAAGTGTAAACATGAAGATCAGATTTTTTGACCTATTTGGTCCCCAAAAAAATTTTGCTGCACGGGATGCTAGTCAGTTTTCTTTAGCATACGTTTTTATAAGAGGGCAGAATGGGGTGACGGTCTGCTGTTTGATGATTATCGTCCAATGGCCTTTTCTAGAAACCAAAATGTAAACATGAAGGTTAGACTTTTTTACCTATTTAGTCCACAAAAAATTTTACTGTACGGGATGCTTGTCAGTTTTTTTCATTAGACCTTTTTATAAGAGGGTAGATGGGGTGATGGTCTGCTGCCTATATTTGATTATCGTAGAATGACCTTTACTAGAAGGCCTTTGCTAGAAACACAAATGTAAACATGAAGGTTAGACTTTTTTTACCTATTTGGTCCACGAAAAATTTTAATGCACGGGATGCTTGTCAGTTTTTTCATTAGACCTTTTTATAAGAGGGTAGATGCGGTGATGGTCTGCTGCCTATATTTGATTATCGTCGAATGACCTTTACTAGAAACAAAAGGTCCGACTTTTTATCCAATTGCTACACAAAAGTTATTACTAAACAGGGCGAATACTAGCCAGTTTTTTTAGCAGACGTTTTGGTGCGTGCGAGTGACGGGCTGCTATTTGATTATCGTCGAATGGTGTTTGCTAGAAATAAAAGTGTAAACATGAAGGTCAGATTTTTTTACCTATTTGTTCCCCAAAAAAATTTTACTGCACCGGATGCTAGTCATTTTTTTCCAGCAGATCTTTTTATAAGAGAGTAGAATGGGGAGATGGTCTGCTGCCTATATTGAATTATCGTCGAATGACCTTTACTAGAAACAAAAATGTAAACATAAAGGTTCGAATTTTTTTCGGCCCGTTTGAAAGTTGTGCTGCAGAAGAATAAACCCTTCATGGAGATCCAAATTAAAGGCAGCAGGCATATTTACGCGTATAAGATCAAAGTGACGACTTTTAGACTTTTACAATGTTTTTTTTTAATTATCGGGAAAGTTTTGAGGAAAGTATGTTTTTTTTTAATCGAATATAAAAAGAATTATGAAAATCGGTTAGGCCGTTCAAAAGGTATGCTAGAAATCAAACACTTCTCGGGGTGCAATCGGTCCGGAAAAGAGGCACAGGTATCCGAATTGAAGTCAGCAAGTTTTTTACCTATGTTGTCTTCTTAAATCACCGGTATTAGTCAAAATTGAAAATTTCTTAAACAATTTCGACGTTCTAATGATTTTTTGAGTATTGCCGTGCTAGTGGAGAGAGCAGTATATTTTGTACTAAAATGGGGTCAAATTAATGCTCTCATGAATCGAATATAAAAAGAATTATGAAAATCGGTTGAGCCGTTCAAAAGTTATGCTAGTAATCAAAACGATCTCGGGTGCAATGGGCCTGGAAAAGCGGCCCAGGTATCCAAGTTGAAGTAAGCTTGCAACGTCGGATTTTTTTTAAATCATCCGTATTAGTCGAAATGAAGTAAGCTTGCAACGTCGGATTTTTTTTAAATCACCCGTATTAGTCGAAATTGGCAATTTCCTATATGCGTTTTGGACATTCTTATGATTTTTTGAGTATTGTCTTTATACAATGATTGGAGTGAAAGTGGAAAGGGAAGGGGAAGTATATTTACCGAATTGACTGAATCGAATCGCTTAAACCATTTGGTTATGGTCGAACAATCATCTAAAAAAAAAATACGGGTCGAACTTATAATCTCGTCTTTTTTGGAAGTCGGTTAAAAAAAAGAGTGACAAAAAATTCTTGGAAGATATCGTTTTCTCAGTAATGCTAGGGTCAGTAATATAATTTAAGAAAAAAACGACCCCATTCCCGCTTTTTTTTCGGTAAAATCGTTACCTTTTTAAAAGTGTCTCGGTTTTCCTTTGATATAAGCTGAGAAATTTTACACATAAATTTGTTTATTTACACATAATATAAGTTTGACGAATAGATGTTTGGTTAAAATAAAAAAATGTACTTATGATATGTATCTATTTAATTCCACTAGATTTAAAAAACATTTTTTGTTAGTATGAAACTAAGAGAAAGTATCTCAAAATTATGCCAAAGTTATTCTTGCTGTCCCTTGCCTTATTTAATAGTTATTTATGTGCCTAGGTCAAAAAATACAGCTTTAACACTCGCAGTGTGTAAATAACAACCTGAGGCGTTAACCGATGGCTGTTTCACGCTGAGGGCGTTAAAGCTGTTTTTGACCGAGGTACATATAGTTATAGTTTTATAGTTTGGAACGTAGTTTTTTAAACTTTTTTATCTCTTTTTCCTTTTGATGCACTGGTTCGCACTTAGTGTACCTCTATCCTTTTCTATTTTAGATCAAAATGAAGGATAGAGATCAAAAGGAAAACGTTATGTTCGTTTTCAGATTTTTACCTTAAATAAGCAAGCTATTTTAATGAGATCTCACATTTTATTTTTTTTTATATGGTGAAGAAAAATGTTTTTATCACTTTGCATTTGGTCGGGGCTCAGTTTTTTTTTATTGTGAGTTAAAACTGCAAAACACGAAGTATCAAAAGGTAAAAAAGCAAGTTGCGCTATTGGTTCTTCTGCTTTTTTAAAATAATTGATATTTAAAAAATAAGAATTTATAATTTTGTAATGACATTAGTCAAAAATACTTGAAAATATAAACATGACAAGTCACTTAAAATAACAACAACAACAAACGATTGCATGGGACAACTGGTAATTTTAGAACTTTAAGGCCCCCAACCATAAAAGGCACCCTATGCAACACCGTTCTTAACTAAAAAGCCTGTTAACTCCTACCGTCTCAGTGCCCTTTAGCCTACTGTGGCTGCCATTTTTATAACCAAATTGACAAGTAAAACATGGATTTTCTGTCAGTTTGGTGTCAATATGGCACCGATCATAGGCCAAAACGAAAATGAGTTAACTGGCTTTTTAGTTGAGAACGGTGTTGCCCTATGGCGTTAAATTACTACTTTAGGTGCAAAATTAATAACTATTAAAAAGCAAAATTTTCGTCTGTCATCTATGATCCCCAATTCCCTGGAATTGTTTAAAAAAAGCACCATTTTTAGTGCGTGATTTTTAACTTTTAACTCTGATTAGCATCCACCTACTAAAAAAGTTAAGACTTGTTACATAACGCTCATACGAGGCGAGGGGTTAGTGACTGCGTTAACGCCCGGTTCCTATATATGAGTTTCCCATGCGTAGCCATCCTAACTCAAAAATGATTACGTGATGCGTTTTTCGAGTGAGGGTGACCACACATGGAAAACGCATAGGTAGAAACCGTGTACGCTGGGGGAGGGGGAGTGCGTGGCTCCGCTACGTAATGGAATTTTTAAACTGTGCTTGTAAGCCATTTTAAAATTCGGCTAATAAAATAAAACCATTTTCTCCGATTTTTTTGGAGGGAAAAGGGAAAAAGAGTTTGACGGAAAAACGCCACATAACGAGAGCTAAAGTAGAGTACCTCGTAACTGGCCCCTGTAAAATTATTCTTTTTCAATATACGAGGTACTGTACTTTAGCCCTTCATAATTTTAGTGGAGAGGGTAGTGCCAAACATTACAAAGCGTACATAGGCGGAAAAATTTGGTCAAAATTGAGTAAAAAGGCGTCACACGTAATATGTGCATGGACCCTAATCTAAGCAATCGAGATCACTGTTTTATAATCCTAACGCAATAAATTTATTTTCAAGGAAGGCCTGTTTGAATGACACATTTGACTAATTTACCTTATTTTTTTTCAGTGCCCGTGTCAACAGCGGGAGGCGATGGGACGGGTCCTAGGGGGCGGCACGTGCCGCTCTACGGGCGGCTGGTCAGCGACGAACAGATGCCGCCCCTCTCCAACGCCCCCTCGTCGACAGACATACACGCAATGCAGGCCCGAATACCCCTGACGTTTCGAGATCCCTCAGCGGCCCCCCTTAGGAAACTTAGCGTTGATCTGATTAAGACTTATAAACATATTAACGAGGTAGGTTCTACAGGGTTCCTAAGCAAATCCTTAGGGGGCCAAGCAGCCGTGTATAAGACGCAGATAAACGGAAAAGCACATTAGGCAGAAAAGGATGGGCATGGGGCGATGTTGTCACTACATCTTACACGTAGTAAATCCATTCCAGGTTGTTGTTTTCTTATGTTTTCCATTTTCATACCTTTAGGACTGGAATAAAAATTGTTTTTGCTCGACTTTAATACCAAACTGATGAAAGATATCGTAAAAAAAATATTTTTCGGCTTTTCATTTTGTAACCATTGTCCTTACGCACTGTTTACAGGCTGGGGACTGAGATACATGCAAATGTCTAACTTAAAGCGTTCATACACGGCCGGAGAAATCGACTGAGATATTTCAGTAGAAACTTTATCAAGCAAATAGGACGGGTTGACGCCTTCGAACGTCCAAGCCCGGTTTTGCACTTTGATTCGAAATCAAAAAGGGGGAACAGTCAGATGTGGGGCCGTGCACAAATTACGTAACGGTGATTTTACCAATTTTTGACTCCCTCCCTATGTAATGTTTTGTAACGGTTTGGCACGCCACTCCCCTAATATTACGTAACGATTTCAAGACCACTACCCTCCCCCCAAAAAAAAAACTTCACTTATTTTCATTCCAAATTTTCTTAGTTTCACACAAATGCAAACGCTGTCGAAAACCCCCCTCCCCCCTACGTAACGTTTTGTAACCCCCCTCCCTCCTATGACCATTACGTAATTTGTGCACGGCCCCTGTAGTCCCAGTGGAGGAGGGCGAAAAAATTTATATTTTTTTCTTAAAAATTCTACTCTTTAGACCTATTTCTTTGCGTTCCCGAAATTACGTAATTTTTGAAAAAAAATTGTAAGCGACGCCATTTTTATTTCGTGCTTTGTTTTTCTAACATTTTTGAGTTCGGCTAATTTAATTGAAAAATTTTTGCCTGCGGCGCCCTTTATCTTCTCACTCGAAACCAAGATCCCCCGTTTTAGGAAAACTGATCCCGTCTCTGTTTCTAAATTTTTTCGAATAAAAGTAGAGTATGACCATGGGGGAAATAATTTTTTTCTACGGTATGACGAAAATTCCGAGAAAGTTGAAGAAAAAAATAAAAAAGTGGCAGAGCTCAAGTTTCTCGTAAAAAAAACGTTTTTTGTAAAAAAACAGAGCAAAATAAATCTTTTCACCCCTTTTTCGGTGTTACAAATATTGGCAGTCCCTTATTTTTCGCTTTTACCCTCCCGCTAGTTTTGAAGAATTGGTTCGCTACATGTTTCGAGATCATGTCATAAAACACCTCGAAAATATCAAATGTAGTGTAGGGTCAGCTTTATTTAAAATCAATAATATCGCAAGCAAAAAGCTCTGCAGGAAAAACAGCGCCGTTTATTGATTTCTTTGGGTGCTAGTGCTAGTAGCTGCATGGTTTGGCCGTTTCCGGATAGATGTCACTAGTAGAACAGAATGGAAAGAAATTTAATTAAAAGCGAAGATATTTCTTTCTAATGTTAACAACCTCACGAGTTTATAATAATAATGGACCCTGCCGCCTCCTTTAAGCAAGAAAAAGCTGTGGTTTGGACCTGAAAACATCTAATTTTTTCCTCGATCATCTCATGGTGTGGCCGCCATCTAGCGGAATTTGCAGACATCTTGTCAACGGTTATTATTGCAACTATGATTTATGCTCACAATGAAAGAGTGGCGACAAATTTTTCTCATGAAAGCAGTCCGAAGATAATAACAAACTGGCACCATTGCTCAGTATACCTGTTTCTTTTGTGCGCGCAGAACTTTCTATGCCATTTCTGTTTGATTTATTGAAATCCTATCCCTAAGGAAAATCTTAGGAACCCTGTATATGGCAGAGAAATGCAGAAAAAAACCCACCACATTCTGATGCACCGGCGATCCCTTGGGTGGGGGGTAGGGGAGAGCCTCCCTCCCCCAATGTCGCTTTCGGTTGCTTGCAGTTGGGAAATATGAAGGTTCAGTTGCGAAAGATGAAGGTTCAGTTGGGAAAGATGAAGGGTGAGTTGGGAAAGATAAAGGTCATTTTTCTTTTGTTGTGTGTGTTGAATGGTGTGCTGGCTCGGTTGAAACCACTTTGCAAACTGTCACACCCGCTACGATGTAATTACCTTCATATCAAATTTTTACTGGGTCACTGTTCAAAATTTGACGTTTTACAAGCTTTTATTTAACTTCACACGTGTTTGTTTGTATGTTTGGCAGAAGTTCAATTTTGACTTACTTCTACATAGCCGATCAACTTCAAATTTTTCGAATTATGTGCTTTTTATGTGCTGATTTCGTCCCCTTGTAAAAATTTTTGTGCTCTTTGAGTTTTTGAGAAAATTAAAAAAAAAGGTGGGCTCGCTAGCTTCATATAAACCTAGCAAACTCCACCTTAAATAAAGGGTAAAAATAGCCGTTAATATCTCAGAATTATGTGCTTTTAATTTGCTCCATGAAAATAGAAAAAAACTAAAGATTTTTGACTTGTCGCACCACGTAATATAGAAAAAAACTAAAGACTTTACTTTTTTAGTGATTTTTTTTTAATGCTGTGGGCTTGCTAGCTTTATATAAACCTAGCAAGCCCAACCTTAAATAAAGGTTAAAAATATTCGTTAAATATCTCGGAATTATGTGCTTTTTTTGTGCTCCATGAAAATAGAAAAAATGTTATGGGCTCGCTAGCTTTATAAATAAACCTAGCAAACCAATAACATTTTATATTAAATCACTGAAAAAGTAAAAAATCTTTAGGTTTTTTTATATTTGCCTGGAGCACATAAAAAGCACATAATTCTGAGATATTTAACGGATATTTTTAACCTTTATTTAAGGTTGGGCTTGCTAGGTTTATATAAAGCTAGCGAGCCCACCTTTTTTTTAATTTTCATAACAAATCAAAGAACACAAACATTTTTAAAAGGGGACGAAATTAGCACATAAAAAGCACATTATTTTGGAATTATTAAAATTTGGGTTTTGTGAACGTTTGAATGAAAGCTAAAAAATTATTTTTAACTTTTTGGCGCCTTTTATAAAGAACCCGGCCATTTTCTTATGAGGGATGTGTTTCGGTTACATTTATTTAATATTTTAATATGTTACAGAGGGGGTCCCAATGAGCAATTTTCGTCTTGGGCACTTTCCCCAATATGTGGGTGAGCTCGCCATTAGACTTAAATATTTAATTGTTTAGTGACCTTTAGAATTAGTTTCTATTCAGTTTTGTGGGTTTAAGGTCAGGAGAATGAAAAACAAATTCAAATTTACCGACGTGTCGATGTACTTTACATCATCTTCAGGGTTTCTAAAATAAAATACAAAAGAAAAATAAAAGAAGCTAGTTTAACCTGTTGATTTAAAAGTCATTGTTTGTTTGTATACACGGCTAATTAATTTTTAACTTTTTTTTCCGCTCCCGCAGGATTAAAAAATAATAAACAATATTATAATTGAGAAAAGAAGAAAAAAGAACGCACGTTACAGGGTATATATATATATGTCAAAAGAAATTTAAAATACTATTTTAAATTTGTAAGTTAAAGGGGTTAATGAAGTGGGTACTTACATTTGGGTTGTTTTCCAGTGGTCTCTTACAGATTTTAACAAACATTAAAAAAAATAAACGGTATGTTTTTTGGGCTTCACAGTTAAAAGACATTTAAACAAGAACAAAACAAGTTAAAAAACCAAAAATGTTTAAAATAAATTATTTTATATTCTTAACAAAAGGTACTCTCTTTCGTACTGTGTGTTTTAATGACTAGAAAAAAAGTGTTATTATTAATTTTTTTTCCTCGCCGCTTATTTAGATAACTAATAAAAAAAGGATGTTATTTGGTTTTGATTAAATGTTTTTTTTTTATATATAATTAATTTTTTTCCCCCAAAAAAGCTATTTACATGAAATCAATATTCCTATAAATAACGAACTTATAGACACCATCCCAAAATGCAGACTTTTCAAAATGCCTCCGTAGCTCGGAAATGGTAAGACATATCAAGATGCAGTTTTCGTATTTAAGCTTGTCTCAAAAATCGAGCCCAGGAAATGCATACAATTTTTTGGCTATCTTGCCTAGAAGTACCCAAAACCCCCAAATCCCATCGAGTTTAGCCCACTCTGTACAGAGTACGCCAATACATACGAAATACGTTTTTTTAACCTTTTCAAATTGTTGTTACACAGGGTTCCCACTGACCTGGAAAACCTGGAAAAATCAGGGAATTTTGATAGCTACCTGGAAAAGTCAGGGAATGACCAAAAAATCCTCAAAAGTCAGGGAATTGGCACACAAAACCTGGAATTTCTCTTTCTCAACCTATTTTCTTCTCTGCTCACCTCGTATATAAGCTCAACATCTGTTTCGCGCTCAATCAATTCCAGTCCGCCTAAAATCCAAGAGTAAAAGAGAGAGGAAATCTTTTTAAAACGTGTAGGACAAGAACCGCATCATTACCCAAGGTGGCAGATTGTGTTTATTGAACATATTTGGTTTTCGTTTCGAAATAATAAAGCACACATTGCTGTCTTCTCTTACAACTTTCAAGTGTAATCTAGCGCGTTTTTTTTAATCCGAAAATATTTGTCATATAATGTATTTATTCCTAACCTTTAAATGATGTGGGGAGCAACTGCAATGCGAGATTTCGAGAATTTTCAATTTTTTTAAGATCACGAATCCAAAATGTCGAAAAAAACAGTTTCTAATTTAGACTGGATAAGTCTTTCCATAAGTCCACCAGAGTGGTAGTGTCTACAGACTTTGAAAACCAATAAATATCAAGCATATTGCAAGCTTTGTTTAAAAAATATTGAATTGAGCAATATGGGGCGTCAGGCCAACTTGAACCATTTTAAGAGCATTGGTCATGTAAGTGGAGGCTGAAAAAAATTCAAGGAAATTGTCTTTTTTAATCAAGAAAACTGATACACTACAGTCTTGGCCCAAAATGACAATGGACCTACATCAACTACTGGAAGTGCAGGAACCTCCACACCAACTACTTCCACTGTCAAAAAGGGTTCTACTCCTTATTTGTAATCTTTTCTTATAATAATAATAATAATAATAATAATAATAATAATAATAATAATAATAATAATAAATAGTCTTTATTGAAAGGTGTCACAAATTAAAAATAATACAAATATTAAAAACTGTAAGCAATTTTCAAAAGGCGAAGTCTTGCTAAATAAATTCAGCTACTCAAGATTAACCCTTTTAAGCAATTAGTTATGGATGCAGAAATATTGTGGTGCAAGGAGTCTTTAAGATTAATCCTGCTGTTTCCAATTATGTCCACATCATCTGCGAAGGCCATTAGTAGGGTGGGTCCTTCCTGGTGGAATATAGCCGTTGGTGCCTCAATCTTGGCTTTCCTAATTGCATATCCTAATGCTACTTAAGCCCATTGTTGATACCAAAGAAATCAGAGTAGCTCTGTTCCACCCTTATCTTGCACCTTGTATCCTCTGTACACATTTTTACCAGGGATATCAGCTTTTAAAAGCCTTTGCTTTGCTCTACATAATCTGTTAAATGCCTATTTGAAATAAATAAACATCTGGTGAAGTTCTCTGTCAAATTCGCAGCATTTTTCCATTATTTGTCTAAGGGTGAAAATCTGTCTCTCCTTGATGCTTATCGGTATTTACCTCTTCATTGGGTAGTTCACAAAAGTAGTTCTTCCATGTGGTTAGGATCTCTCTTTCGTTGTTTATCAGTTGTCCGTTCTTTGTTGAGAGGAAGTTTTCGGTTCTGGGTTGGTATCATGTTTTGTGCTTTGTTATTCCCTGAAAGTATTCTTTTATTCTGTTGTTTTATCTGTTTTCCTCTATTTCTCTTATTATATTTAGATGATGGTCTCTCTATTTCCTTACGATTAAAAGAAATTAAAAATCTCAGTTGACGTGTTTTTGGATTTTTTTATTCAACCAAATTCTAACCAGCTATATTTATATCATACTGCGTGCTTCAAATCTTTGTTAGTCTTTTATATTAGATGCTGTTAGGTGTTGAAGCATTTTTTTCTCTGGTCATATTTCGTCTTTCCGTCGCTCTACTACAGTCGTCATCAAACTACTTCCTTGTTTATTTTCTCTTTTTGTCGCGCAGTTGACTAGCCACTCTAGTTACTGTTTATTGGATGTTCTTCCAGAGCTCGTTTACATTGTAGCCCCATTGCGGTCCTTTTATTTGTTCAGTAATTGGTTTCTGCTATATTTCCTGTGTTCGTTCTGTCTTGAATTTTTCCGTGTTCCAGCTTATGCTGGTCTTCTTTTTCGTGTGCATGTGCATATATATTAACACTTAGTGCAATTTAGTGCAAATTAGTATTTTATTTTTAATACTGTTAAGTACCTGATTTGTTTTTAGGATTTAACTAATTCGGTTCTTGTGTTATTTGTTTTCAAATAAAGTTTCAAACAAGTTTCTCGTCTTATTTATCTGCTTTTTACCTTTTTATCCCGATAATAATACCTGCTAAATTTGAGCTATCAAAAATTGTCGTGGTAAAAGTCTACATTTCCTTGATATCCACGTAGACAAGCAATTTATGTCGAAAAAATACCTGGAATTTTTTAAGAAATGGTCAGGGAAAACCTGGAAAAGTCAGGGAATTTGGAAATTAGAATTTGGTGGGAACCCTGTTACAAAGAAACTACCAATCAGGCAACACTTATTTTATTCATTACACCACAACAAGCACATTTTATCTTAATTCCGGATATCGTATATTTACGTGGTGAGTCAAGAATTTTTTTTGAAATTTCTCCAAATCCCTTAGCTTTAAAGTTGATTTAACGTTTAAATAAGCGGATAACTAAGGAACAGTTCATTTTGGTTGCCTATATAATTCTAAAACCACAGTAAATATTTTTCACTGTGATACCCCTCAGCGAATATGTACAGAGTAAGTCAAGAAATACGCCTGAAATGACTCAAAACCGCTTATTATAAAACTATTAAAAATACTTTTTATTTCTCAAACAGTCTTTTGCAAAAATTACGATTTTGTTAACTACAAAATTTTGAATTTGTACAGAGTACGATACCCGAAATTGAGGTAAAAAATGTTGGTTGTGCTCCGTAGAATAACATAGCAAATAAATAAGTGTTGCCTGATTGGTAGTTTCTTTGTAAGGACAATTTGAAAAGGAGCGTATTTCGTACATTTTGGAGAACTCTGTACATTTTTTAAAGTTTATCGCTCATTTTGTGTGCATCGTTTTTAGGGTATCAAAAACCTTTTTTGATGTGCTTTTAAAATAGGTGATTTTGAGCAATTTGAGGCGTATTTTTTGGCTTACCCTGTACACATACGGATATTAGTACTAATATCAAATGTAGGTGGTTATGTGTTGAATTAGATCTTGGTCCTAAACGAGTGTTAAGTTTAAGTCTAATTTCTAGTTCACTCTGTACCCGTTGGGGAAATTGCTCATTGGGACCCCCTCTATAACATATTAAAATATAAAAAACACATCTCCCATAAGAAAATGGCAGGGTTCTTTAACCCCCGACCAAAAAGAGGTGTGGTATAATTTGATCAAAATTGGGCAAAAATTCGATAAAAATAGTAGTCTAAGTAGTTCCCGATATAATACGCTAAACACAGATGCTAAGAAATTTGAGGTAAGGTAAAAAAAATCACTGTGGGTGGAGAAAATAGGGGTACTTTTTGAAAAAAATAATTTTACTTGCTATTTAATTGATCGTTTGTATTTAACTGATTGTTTTAATAAAATCCGTTCTGCGGTACTTTTTCATTCTACCTAAAAAAAGGTAAAAATCGCGAGGTGCTTCTTAATTTAATTCTACTTTTATTCTAGTTACATTTTCCATTTGCCTGTTTCAAAACTTTTTTAACTAGTCCGGAATTTACCGCCTAAAAAAGAGATTATTTTATTTTAAAAACAATATACTCCGGACATAATTAAAAAGTTTCGAAGTCCGACTTTACCGAGTAGATGGGAGCAGTAAAAGATTAAAAGAAACTAAAACCTGACCAATTAGAAAGGAAAATGTTTGATAGCATGCCTAGGATAAAAAGCAGCAAAAGAACGTATAAATCTGGCTTAGTTTATCATATTAGTCGAATGGTCGGTTCGGGTATACAGGGAGCATTTGCACATGAAGGACAGAACTTGATCGAAAATTGCAAGAGATAAAGTCTTAAGCTCGCTTGCCATGGAGCAATAAAAGAAGAATTGCATGCAAGCTGGCTCTTATTCTTATCTCGCTTTAGTATCACCAGTAAAGCGAGATCCGAAGAAAAGATTTGCATGCAATAAAATGAGAAATGCATGAAAATCGTCTCTTCTCATCTCGCTCTAGTAATACCAGTAAACGGAGATGGATGCTCTATGTCAAGCGGGCTTTAGTGTGTGGTATTGCTGGAAGGGTCTTTTGACAAAGATGTTAAAAATTACATATATAAATATATAATAAACCTACTTTTTTGTTATCTTTTTTGAATTTGTAAAAATTCAAAAACAATCCTATTAAAATAATTTTTCTATTTTTTTTGTTTTATTTAAAAAAAAAACGAAAAAATAAAAGTGACATTAACATCTTCACACTAAATGGTAAATAATCTTTAATCACCACAATAGGTACTTAATTAATATTTTTAATCATCTTGTCGTAATTTTTTTGATTTTTAGTCTAGTTAATAGTTAATAAATTATATCAGCGAGATTCTCAGTGGTTACAAAAACGTTCCTTGGACCGTTTTTACGGCTTAGACAGTACATAAAGTTTAAAGACTGGAACAAAGTTCATTTTTTATGCTTGTAAAAATGAACAATAATAAATTATATCCACATATTTCCCTGACGAGGTCAATGCTAACATAGGATTTGATTTGTGTGATTTTTTGAATAGAAGTACAAATTAATTTGGAAATTATTTTCATTCAGAATTTTTTTGAACAATATTACTTAGGAGTAGATCGGGTAAATGTCGACAAAAATCTACCCTTACCCGATCTCTGAATTTTCTCCTATATTTTAGGAAGGTACTGTTTTTTTTTTAAAACATTATCCACAAGATGAATTTTTGTTTACAGTGCATGGACATAAATAAAAAGATACTTTATTAAAAAAAACACTAGATTAAATAAATTAAAATGTTGGCAGTTTGGTCTAGCACCAAAAGGCGATTGGAAAAAACACCTAATTTTTTATTATAAAACATTGTTAATCAACACACAGGCAAAAAACAAATATTTATTTTTATACCCTCAGATTACATCACTACCTATACACTAAGAAAAATATCCATTAATCCTAAGTAAGAGTTCATTAGCCCCATGTAGGAATTTCATTTAAATATGAGACAAGTGAACTGTCTACTTCCCATAAGTTTTCTCACCTACTCAAGGATATAAAATAACATATTAACCTTAAGTAAACTTACCGTAAGTGAAGTATTTACTAACCGTTAGTAAATCTATAGTAGCGCAAAACCAGTATAACTCCTAAAATATGGCTTTAAGTAAAATAAAAAATATATTTTTGAGCTCTAAAAACCATGTCCTGTCACAATACACCCTAAGAAATAAATATAAAAACAAATAATAAAAAAGTGATAGACCAATGCTGTATCCACTATAATATGCGCTTATAAAGATATAGGTTGAAACCGCGGAATATAAGTGTTTTGGCAGATTCTTATTCTTCTCTCTTATTCTTATTGGTCGACTGAAAAGTGTTAATCATGATTAAAGCATAATCAGATTTTCGCGTTTGGTGGATATATGAACCAGCATCTCTAAACCAGGGTTACCGGGTTCGTTTCCGGTCATCGATTTTTTCAAGTTTTTTAATTTCCATCATGATCTCCCTATAAATAGATTATCGAATTCTTATGATGGCAATACGTTGACAAATTATAGGCATGCATTATTATAATTATCAATATATTTTTCCGCATGATTTTTCAGTATTTGATTCCTTCACTTGTCCTTACTAGAAAAATTCACTAACCGTAAGTAAAGGGAAAGTTAAGTAAGTTGTCACATATTAGTAAGTAGATAATTCACTAAGGGTTAATAAACTAGTGAAAAAATTCACTAACCCTAAGTGAAGGGAAAGTTAAGTGACTTGTCGCATATTGTTAAGTAGACAAATCGATTAACAAACTAGTAGAAAAATTCACTAACCCTAAGTGAAGGGAAAGTGAAGTGACTTGTCGCATATTGGTAAGTAGATAAATCACTAAGCGTTAACAAACTCGGGTCTAAGTAGGTCGTTTTACTTGCAACTATTGAATTCATCACTTGGGGCTAATAGAAACTTCACTTACCGCTAACAAAAAAAGCTAAGTAGACAGTTCACTTGGGATGGTTTTCTGAGTGTATCACTTTTTACATATTTAATACCTCCCTTACCACACTTACATTCTTCAAAATACAATGTCAATTTTTGTACGATTAAGTATTTGTACAAGATTCGACTTACTTCAGCCAGCACTTGAGCTGTCTTCACTCACCCCAATCCACATTTACCCCATCTACCCCTAATTGCCTCAATTTCGAGACCACCAGGTGCATATTTACCATAATAGTCCCTTTTTTAGATTGGTCCATAAAAGTCCATAATGTTTCCCCAAAAGATAAACAAAGTTTGGAAAATTATCCGGTAATTTTGACTGTTGTAGTCAGATTGTTTTTTTTTTATAGAAAAAGGTTGTAAAAATGACCAATCAACCAATCCGAAGCTGGGAAGTGGGAGCTAGTACTAATAAAAATACACAATTTCTTAAAAAGAAAGACTTGTTTTTAAGCTTCAAAATTTAAATTCCACCTCAGTTATCGCATTTGTTGTAGAGTTCCTCCATATATTTTACTCCCTCGTTATCGTACGTCATATCGCTATTTTTCTCAATATTTTCATGAAAATTTCGTCAACTTTTTCAACTTATTATGTGCAGCAACTGAAGCGCCGTTGCGAGAAAGACGTGAAGTGTTTTTAAAATTGGAAACTGCCGGTATTAGTCGAGCAGAAATTTTATAAAATCGTAAAATCTTGAACAACGTCTGGTTCCCATTTGTTCTTGACTGAATTTTTTTACTTGTGTTTTGAGGGCATGAAACTTATAAGGATTTTGGCAAATCTGGGTTATAGAGACGATTGTAAATCTGCTTTTAAACAGTTAAATATCCTTACTTTACCTTCTCAATATATTCTGCTGTGTTTATTGCATGTGAAACATCACATTAAAGAGTTTAAAACTCATAGTAGCATTTATAATATTCCAATCAGAAATAGTAACAAACTAATTATTCCATTTAGAAGGCTAGAAAAAACAAGAATTGGCTCCGACTACTATGGTATTAAATTTTACAATCTTCTTCCAAGCAACATTATAAATCTCGATGCCAAACATTTTAAAGTTATGTTAAAAAAGTTTTTGGTAAAACATGCATTTTATGATATCAATGACTTTCTTGATGCAGATCTCTCTAATATGTGTTAACAAGTAAATTTGTCATGTTTTTCTGTTATTTTGATTTTTTTGTTCATTTTTTTGTTTGTTAATTACTGATTTTGTGTGTTTTTTTATAAGTAATTAATGTGGAAAATTTTTATTATAAAGCGTGAGTCATGCCATATAATATGAAATTCAGTTGTGTTAAGTTAAGTCATATTATTTTTATAATACTTATGGGTCATTCCATATCAAATCAACCAAAAAATCAGAAAAATTTTACGCGACCAATTCCAATTTTGATGATTTTTGGTATATATTTTCTTCTTACCATAAAAGTTGAAAATGCAAATTTTTAGATTTTTTTGATTCGTAGTTTTTTTTTTTAATTTTTCAAAATAAAAAAGTCAGCATTTTGACCTTAACAAGAATGTACAAAACTAGCAATATCTCGAGAACCACTTACACTAGGAAAGTAATAAATGGCTCATTTTAAAGTCATTTTGAAGCTCTTTTTTATGAAATATCACAACATAATTTTAACAAAAAAAAAATTGAAAATAAAAAATTGAAAAAAAAAATATAAAAATTCAAAAAGGCCATTTTTAATTTTTTTGAAAAAAATATATAATTTTGGTCAAAGTGTTACTTAATTATCCACAAAATTTTATGATGGAGAAATGATGGGTTCAATGTCAAAAAAAATATCAAAAATATTAAGTACATTAAAAATCATGCATTTAAAAAAATAAACATATTTTAGGAGCACCAATAGTGCACTGGATATTAAAATAAATAAATTTGTTGGATGGATACAGGTTTTAAAAAATACCCAGAGGCTTTATCTACAAATTATTTTATTTTAAACTCGCAAAAGAAATAAACAAACTTTTCTACTTCGTTGATAAAAATTAGACAGAAAACACTAAGACTAACTATATACCTTAAATTTATTTTTTTAACTTTCTTTTAAGAATTTCTGATGAATCTGACATTTCTTTTTTGCTGACATTGTAAGTTCTGCCAGTAGCAGTGTTGGGTTCAACTTTTTTTATAAGACTTTCTGGTTTAATAATTAAAATATCTTGAGGTGTTGGGTAAAAAAATGATGAGGCAGGTCCTCGTGGATGAAGAAAGCTTACTTTCAGTTCTCCGCTCTCATTATTTTTCCCCAAGACACAAGCCAGCCACCAAGCACTGTCATATTCTACAGTGACAAACCCTGACTCGATATTTTGCAAAATAATGCTTCCACCTTTAAAAAGATTATGTGTTTCGACCTCTAAGCATGTAGAAAACTGTTTTGCCAAAAACGTGCTTTCTGTAAGAGGAATTACAGCATGAATTTTTTGTGTCCCCGGTATTGTTAAGACTTCCGCAAATCTTTTATTCAAAATTATTTCATGATTTGTATAATCTGCTTCTGTGCAATATTTAAAATCAATGCCAGATATGTTTTCTTCACACCAAGTAAACAATTGTAGAGGTGTCATTATTTGATTGTCATAGGGCCTCTGCAAACTGGCTTTGGCAGCAAGTCTTTTAACAGTTCCTCCCAAGCCATCGCAGGCACTTTTGCCATGCGAGGTGGCAAAATAATGCCACTCTGCTTCAACACCAAAATCTTTTTTATGCAGGCATATATTCAGAAAATTCTTTTTGTTTTTGTACTGCGCAGCACATCCATCCGAAAAATAAAAAATTTTGTTAAGTCCTGGTATTTTGATTTTTAAATCATTTTTAAATGAATTAATTTTTTTAAAAATAAATGAAATGCAATTGTATTATGTGTCAAGCTTTCCGAAATAAACACATAATTCAGGTTGTGCAGTTTACCATCACTTAGAAAATAAATGGCAAAAGGGTGGAGGGTTGCCTGGCTGTTATTCCAATGATAAGACTGGACTTCATCTTGCATAACAAAGGAATAATTTTCCGCAAAGTCGCAAGTGATCAAAGACTCTCCAGGTTTAAGGTTAATTTTTATTTCATTGTATCTATCTTTTTGCATTTTTGCAATAAAAGAATGTGATTTAAGTTTTACAAGATCATCAGTAAATTCCTGGACAAAATCATCACTTTTCTTAACAACGGTTTCCATAGTACACCTATCTACTGAGACCCACTTTTTAAATGAGACCTCATCAATTAATTCTTCCTCAAATTTTTCTATTAACGTATTTTTAAACTGTTCTACTCCAGGACATTGCTTGCATCTATTGCTTAAAAAACAGTCCACTGAAGGTGGATTACACATTAGTTTATAAAGGCAATCATGATAAGATATTGCAAGAGGCCTGTTATTTTCATCATATAGCTTATTTAATTTGGAGCCATTGAGCATTAGTTTTATATTTTGATGTATAGTACATACACATACAGTATGAGTCCCACTTTTTCCTGCCAGTATACAGTTTTTGGGTCGCAGTTCACAAAATTTTGAAAACCCAATTTTTTCATTGGGGTACTCAGTTTTAAACAATGCATAAATTTCTTTTAAATTAGCTAAGACTAATTTTTTTTGTACATATTCTTGTTCAGCTCCATATTTTCTGATAACAACATAATCTTTTTTACCTGGCATGGTCCTGCTAATGTCATCCCTTTGGTAAAAATCTACCACTATTTGGGCCACTCTATCACTAAGGGTCTTTTTCGGTTTGGGGTTAGGAGAACATAATATCCCATTGTCCTTAACTAACTGTTTTACAGCTCTGGCCAAATATTGAGAAACTCCAAATTCTTCTTCAATCTTCTTTCTACTCCAACTTTGAGGTAAACATGATAAAACTAGTATTTTCTTACTCCTCTTTTCGGTTTTTAAAAATTTGTCCTTTAACTGCTTAATCATTTCACTTTCGTCACTCTGGCATTCCTTTACTAGCGTTGAATCTGATTCCTTTGTAAATGCTTTCGCAATTGTATGCTGTACAATATCAATTTTTTCTTTGTATACATTTTTTCTTTTAATCGGCGACACACCAAGAAGCTCCAATGACTTGTTTAAAAGAGTAAATGATTCAGCAGGATCTTGAAAATCTGGATCATTTTCTGGAACTTGACTGGGTCTAAAAAAATTTAAAAAGTTAGTTTTTTATAAGAACTTAAAAAAGGGGTAACAGCTGACCCAAAATGTGTACATAATGCCAAGAAATTTGTACATAATGTCTGTATTCTCAAAATGCCATGCAAAATAATGCCATGCAAAATAATGCCATGAGATTTTTCCACTCCGTACTTGACGCAATTGGTTTAGTTTATTAATTTTATATTAAAAAATACTATTTGTTACTTACCCTGCCTCATCTTCTTCAGATGCCTTAAACTCCTTTGAAAGCTTTAGTCTACAACCATCACAGATTTTCATTCCCATTTTGACATTTTTGTAACTGCACATCCACTTGGTCATATTTCTTAATTTCCCAAAATGCTTGATTTTTAACTCTAGTGGATCACAGCACTTTACTTTATATTTAGTCCATCCACTTGCCTCACCCATAGTTGAAACTTTTAAAATTACACAGAGATGACTTCTGATAAACCTTCAGTCGAACTATTATGTATCGATTATTTGCCAAAAATTTAAAATCAATTTATGCAGGAATTTTCATGTCAGCAAATCCCCACAATGTACCTAAACAGACCAATAAAATGAAGGAGGTGTGTCCTTAATGTTAAACAGGAATAAACAGGCAGTATTTCACAAAAGTATTGGCAGGTTTATACAGGCATATTTTCCTAAGAATTGGAACATCCAATAGTACGTCTCCGGTCGAAAAGAGGTTTTGTAAGTAAATATTACAATGGGGGGCAATGTTAATCTGATTACTGATACAGAATGAAACGTAGGATATAATTTTTTATTAAATAAAATATTGTTAAATATTTTTATAATATCGCTTTAAACCCCATTATATTCTTCTAATTACCAAAATGCATTGTCTATTTACAGGCGATTTTTCATGCATGTGACATTTTTAATAAATTTTTTCACATTGAACCCATGATTTGTCCATCTCAAAATTTTGTGAATAGTTTAATAACACTTTAAAAAAATCAAAAATTTTTTTTTTTATTTTTTTTTTCAATATATGTTATGCAATATTCTCATATGAAAGGTCTTTATAAGAGCTTTATAATGAACCTTCACCTACTTTTCTATTATAAGTGGTTCTTTGGATATTCCTAATTTTGTGCGCACATGTTAAGGACAAATAAGTGACTTTTTCGATTTTCAAAAATTAATTCAAAATAAACAACTGGTCAAAAAAGTCTGAAATTTTGGATTTTCCAGTTTTTTGGTAGGAAAAACATGTATACTAAAAATCATCAACATCGGAGATGGTGTGGTAAAATACCCTGGTTGACTTGATATGGACTGACCCTTATTTTATGTGTGATAACCTTTTTATATTTATTTAAGTTTAATATTTACTTTATTGTATTTCTTGACTTGCGTAAGTGCTTTAAGTATGATAACGCCAATAAAGAATTGAATTGAATTGAATAAAAAAACATAGTGCCAATTTAGTATTGGTTAGTACGTTAAATGAAATACGTAAAGATAAAACCGATGTTTACAGACACTTTGGTTATAGACATAAAGCAACATCATCAAATTTTAATGCTTATTCCTATCCGTATACGATCGGAAAAAGATAAGCCTACTTATTCAATCGACGAAATATGTTGAATTAGACCATCATATCGATCGAGATACGATACATGTACTGGATCGCGATACGATACATGTACTGGATCGCGATACGATACATGTACCGTATCGGATCTTGGTACGATACATGCGTACGTTTATGCAAAACCCGTAAAATGGTTCCGGGATAATGCTTTAAACTTTCACCGTACAAAATTTGATACAAATTTGATTAACAGTTTTTTAGATTAAGTAATTGCAAGAAGCGCATTTTTTATTCAAATTCACTCTTAAAGATAAAACCGTTGCTTACAGACACTTTGGTTATAGACATAAAACAACATCATAAACTTTATTCGATCGAAGAAATATTTTGAATGAGACCATCACAAATTGGGACCTAAGAACATGTACCGGATCGAGATACGATACATGTGCTGGATCGCGATACGATACATGTACCGGATCGCGATACGATACATGTACCGGCTCGTGATAGGATACATGTAAGTTTCACGTAACGTATCGTGTTTGCACATGGCCATGCGCATTTCGATACGGATGCGGATAAGTAACCGTATCGTGATACGATACATGTACCGGTTCGTGATAGGATACGTGTAATTTTCACGTAACGTATCGAAGCAGACGTATCGTGTTTGCACATGCGCATTTCGATACGGATGCGAATAAGTGATGATTTTTAACACTGCTTTTTGTCTTTATTATTGGGATTTTTTTACTGGCGCCCAATTTTTAAAGCCGGGAGAGAGATCGAAAACTCGAAAGCCAACAGCGCGGCGCAGTCTCGTTCATTTAAGCACGGTAAGTCGGTACCAATAAGAGCCGCGTGGGTCACACCACGGATGTCTCTGTCCCTTTCGCCGTCTTATGCTTACGTTTTTTTCGTTGGATCGGGTTTCTTGACGACTGCATTTATAAAAAAGGGGTAATCTTAATGAACTGGCTACAAGACATTCTTTGACGGATTGTTGTAGGATAGAGTGAACTCAAAAACATATCAAAAGTTTACCAAGGTTTGACCACTGGGAATGTCAAAAACCGTTTTACCGGCAGAGAAAAACATGGAAAACATCAAAATAGGTTGAATTTTACGAGTTTTTTGAAAATATTTGAAAAATGGCTGGACTTACAATACAAAAATGTTGCCAAATTATGTTGCTTATGTAGGTCCTTAAAGTGGGTTTTGAGGAAATATTTGGAAATACCTCAAATACCGCTTAACTCACATACTAACTTATGTTGGCAACTTAATTCTTGAAAATATTTAGTCCTGTAGCTAAATAAAAAGTGTTGTCTAGTTTCATTAGAAAATTGGATTCCTTTAGATTTAAACATGGACAAAACCAGATTAGAAAATATTAACTAGGATCAATGAAGCTTAATTGGTGAATATAATTATAGAGTTTGGGACAATCTATAGCTTTCTCCAAAGAAAACCCACTTGCTAGGTAAAGTTGGGCATACAAGTGCTCTTGTAGGCATTCCATGCCCTGGACATTTTTCTACCAGTTTCTTCATCAAATCGGATAAATTTTACTTTTAAACTACTCCAATGCGTTTAAAATGTTCTAAAATGAAAAGTATGTCTGAAGTATAGTCTGACCATCGATCTAGAAGACTCATTATTATTCATGGCCGATAAGCATTTATTGCGACTCAGCGGGTGTTCGAATGGAAGCAGGGACGCACTTAGTGTTGTAATAGATCAGTGAATTTCTACTACGGATCACCTTAAACGTGAAAAAGATAATAGAGACATAAAGCTATTTGTAACTCATCGCGGCATACGTATCCGCATCTAGCGAGAACCAAGTAAATTAATTGGTCAGAAACTTGTACCACGTTCGAAAAGAGCAGATATATGCTAATCTAAGGTGTTCTTGAACGCGATAGGTGTTGAGATGCGTTAGCTATCACGTATCGTTACGGCACACGTATCGTATCTCAGCACCTATTGCGTTCAGAAACACCTTAAATTAACATATATCTGCTCTTTTCGAACGTGCTACAAGTTTCTGACCAATCAATGTGCTTGGTTCTCGCTAGATGCGGATACGTATAACGCGATGAGTTAATTTTTTTTTTAAATGAAAACATTATTTTAATCTAATAGACACATCCTACACCTACAAAATATATTTGCTCATAGAATAAAAAACTCAATTTTATAAAATTCGGGCAAAAATGTTACTGACTTTTTGGCATAATTTATCTATTTAATGTAAAAAAACACAAACATAAGTTAAATTGATAAAATTGAGTTTAACAGGTACACACATAGTAAAAAAATACGGTTACTAAAAAAATTAACAAATTTTAACCCAAGTCAGTTTTACTGTCACTGTCTTCATTAAAGGCTACGATAGAATAAAAAACTCAATTTTATAAAAATTCGGGAAAAACTGAATTTTTGGCATAATTATAATTAAATTGAATGTAAAAAAAAACACAAACATAAGTTAAATTTATAAAATTGAGTTTAACAGGTACATACATATATAGTACAAAAAAATATGGGATAGTAAAAAAGATAACAAATTTTAACTTTTACTGTCACTGTCGTCATTAAAATCTATAATAATTTATCTGGCCGATTCCATAATCACTTGCCGTTTATTAATTTTTTTTATTTTAAAACCGTTTTTTTAAATACATTTTCTCAGTGTCTCATTCCTATATCATCTTTTTTTAATCTTTGAATTAATATTTGTAAAGTAGGAATCATTTGTTCCCTATACATTTCATATATTTTTCTACGAATGATATCCACATCACCCATGTCCAATTTCTTAAAAGTAATCCTTCCTTTTTCTTCTCCCAACCATCGGTTTATTTACTAAATTTACCGATCTTCGTGTTGAGGCTGCCGCTTTCTTCACTGCACCAAATTTTGATAACCCACGTTTAAGAAGGAAGGTATAAACGTCAAATATCACTTTTTCTTATCAAGTGACAAAATATCGCGTTTAATTGTTTCTGGGAATAAATGCACCCATTTAATCCCGCTTTTGCGGGAATAAAGTAGGTCATTTATTCCCTAGGGAAATAAAGTAAAATTTATTGACATAGCGACGCATATGTTTCTGCGTTTCGGCATACTGGATGTTATCGTTTGACATAAAGACAGAGCTAAGGTACATGTGGCGGTTTGTCTACAGAGTGCGATTTTTTGAAAAATAAATAAAAAAATATAGTTATTTTTTTACTTTTCTGCTTATTCTAACGTGCATAAAATAGTATATCCCTCGACAAATTATAGCCCTCCCTTCGGTCGGGACTTTTTGCCTCGGGATTAAATGTACCACTTTACTCCCTAGGTTTATAATGTACTTTTTTATCACATATTTCTCTTGTAACGCCATTATTCCCCGTATCTCCACGTGACGTACTCGGTTGTTCCTCCCACGGACGAAACATTTTCCATACAATCACAATTAACAACAAATAACTTCTTTTGTAACCAAACACCAATTGCTAACTGATTTTCAAAACTACAAATCAGCTTGGTATCTTAAGCCTGTCCTAATTATTTTAAGAAAATTAATTTGTGACGTAATCAAACCCTAATGTTATAACGTTTCGTAATTAGTCATAAAGTTGATAAATTTTAATTCGGCCAAAAACGTGTATTTATTAAGAAATAATTATACATTTTTAAATCCGCATCTGTAATCCTCAGAAATGGTAGCATGTTTACAGCTTTTTTTTATTTACTTTCACACCACGAACAATAGGTGATTATTAGGGTAAGGGATTAGCATTTATAATGAGTCTCTTAGATCTATGATCGTACTAAACATTTAAAGTAACATAAGATGGACTTTCAATTTATTTTTCATCGCTTTGTTAGTGCATGCGCAATCGATTTTGAATTTTCTTCTTTGTTTTTCAAAGTTATTTTCGTTACACATTTTGCGGCGCTTGGGCCATTATAATTGCTATGTTTTCATGGGTATTGAGTTCGTTTTCAAAACTCATTCTATCTTTTTCTTTTATATAACGTGTTCTTGGTCTTGATAAAGAACACGCTATATAAAAGAAAAAGATACAATGAGTTTTGAAAACGAACTCAATACCCACGAAAACATAGCAAATATCTCATAGTTTTATGTGGGTTCAGATCATTTAGGCGCGCCTAAACGTAGTAATTTAGTATTTTCCTTTTTGGTCTTCTTACTACCTCACTACGACGCGACGGTCGGTGGTTAGAGGGTTGCCCTCTGGCCTCTATTTTACACGTAAAACTTTCAAAAAGTTCTGTAATAAAATGGGACACAATAAGTTTCTTTTTTGTCAAACCGTGACTTGCAGCACAAATGACCTCGCACCCTGCGTGGTTTCTTATTCAAGCGGTAACATATTCATATTCAAAAAAATACGGCGTTTTTAAAAAATTATAACTGACCATTTTTATATGGGATGGGGGGAGGCTAACTGAAATATCCTCACACCCCTTAAAAGCCCTCAGTAAGGTTATCGAGTAACCAGATTAGTTCTCCCCAGATGATATTGTTTTTTTTTTAATTTATGTCATACGAAAAGTGTAATATTGCGAATCCCAATTTCAATCTTCGCACACCCTCGAGGGTTCCCGACGATATTTTTTGAAAATTTTTTATGGTGTATGGTATGAAGAATGTAATTTTACACAATTTGGGTGAGACGTAGTCGCTGCTGTCGCTGTAGTCGCTGGTGTACGGCGTATCCGTTTTGAGCATGCGCACTGAGATACGCCAAGGAATAAGCACTCTTTTTATGTAACTTTAAGTGTCTATTATTTAAAAGGTCCGGTTTGGTACAATTTTGCACACTATTTTTTTAAAATTTTGTTAACTCCCCAGGAACACGGTTACTTGAAAACCCTCCCGACGGATACTGGAAGGGGTTGAAAAAAATTGAAATTGGGTATGCAAAATTACACGTGCAAAACAAAATGTGGGTTGACGTCCTAACAACAACAACAAGGCGTAGTTTTTAAAAAGTATGGCTTATTTAAATGTTTAAATTTTATAAATTTACTAAGTAACAGGAGAATTTGATTGAGATTCTTCGTTTATATCTACTATCACAGACCACAGAAAACTTAAATATAAAACAGTAAAAAGGTCACAGAAAACGAACCATAATATTATTTATACAATTTCATGCGAGGTACAAATTCATTTTTGCTCAACAACAATCGAAACTGTACTTATCTGTATTCCCATATAACAATTAAACATTCCTGTAATGTAATAGTCATATTCTTAGAGAACAAAGAATGTGATAGAAATGGTACATTTTACCATTGGGAATATTACTCTAACACATGCCGGCAATAAGTTACGTTCTAGCTCATACAAGTGATATAAATGTGATAGAAACGTGACGTGAAACATGACTATAATACGACCAGAACATTTTTTTAAAGAATACCTGGACACCGACTATATGATTTTGTGATTCAAAACATATCCAGATGGCCACGTGATGGATATCCTGGAGTGGATATATATCCACATGAATAACCACAACATATGCATTCGTCTTCCACTAAAGTGCAATTATGGAGTAGCCTATGGATATAGGTATATCAATGTATCACCATTATGTTGATGTACTACTTGAGATTAGATATCAAAAGAAATTTTTGTATATTAATAGTATTTAATCTTTGATCAAAAGATTACTTAAATAACTTTCTTATATGTATAATAATATTACCTGCTACATAGAAAACATATTGATTCCGGTGCCATCTACCTACAATAGTTGACATTAAACTAAATTATAATTATAAATCATGTAAATCGCGTTCTTTTTACAAGATAGTAATATTTTCAGCAAACATGCCAAAATTCTGACAAAAACATTCTTTTTGAGAACATTCATAAAAATAACTTGTTTATCAGATTACCATGGGCATATTATTATCTTATTACCAAAGAAATATAACTATCACAAACTCTTAAAGAATATTCAACAAAAAATAGGTCTGCAACATTCCTGTCATATTCGCAATAGAATATTCCAAAAATCATTTTGAGGGAATATTCCTATAACATGAATATTCCTCCAATGTTATGTGGATTTGTCGTTTCTTGGGCTTTTTCAGTTATATATCTCGTGTTTTACTCTTTTCATTCTACTTCTGTTGCACTTTCCACGAGCTAGGTAGGGTAAGTATGATCTTTCGCACGAAGATTTACACTATTATACCCATATTCCAAATCATCGTTAAACGTGACTAAGAATTATTTTTCGCTTGGACTTGTTTCTATGACAAATTTAGGCCATTTTCTACCTTAATCCGACGCTTCATGCGGCAGTGGCGCATCGAGAAGCCTGGTTACAATTGTCATAATCAAATAACAGCAGAAATAAAATACATAAGGAATAAAGTAACCTGCGCTTTCATTTTTAACAAAAATCTTTAGCCTGCGATTCCATGTCAAAATGGTTTTTTTAATGTAATTTTATTAAAATTTTTGATGTCAAAGCTGGCATTTTAAATTCTAGCAAAAATTTCGCCTGCGGCGAAGCATGATTTTGAGATCAAATTTTGGGTAAATAAACAATTTTAAATTGTTTTCTTGTACCAATTATGGTCACATTTTTACTTTAAATTAAGTTTTTTTTTGTTATTTATTTATTCATATATGCACTTACTTCCAGAATTTTCATGAAAAACCTGAAAAGTCATCATTTTTAGTTTCGGTGTTCCCTCTAGTTTTTTGATGGGTTCTCTAGAACACAGAAGGCGAAATGTGTTCTGTAATTTTTTCCAGCTATTTCATTACAATATGGCGAGGTCACGCGCCCCCGATGTGTCGACTGTCACCCGGGCCGTCACTTCTTTTCTCCAACGGGCCCCTCGATCGTAACTTTTCATGAAAAATCGCGAGCAGCATACGAAATCAGGGGCCGGGACCACTCTTCTAAAACATCTCGCCGACTTTATAAACCCACTTTTACAGAACTGTAAGATATACCAATACAACATTTTTATAGCCCTTTAAAATGCTGGTTTTGTAATTGTTACAGAGTGGTTACTTTATCTCGCAAGGCTTTATAAACCCTCCTTTACAGGACTGCAAGGACTGAGGATAAATTTATGTGGCTCTTTAAAATGCTGCTTTTGTAATTTTCACAGGGTGGTTTTATAAATCCATTACAATACATCATTTTTAAAGCTCTTCGAAATGCTGGTTTTGTAATTGTTACAGAGTGGATACTTTTTGTTGACTTTAAAAACCGCCCTTTCCAGGACTGTAAGATATACCAAGACAACATTTGTATAGCTCTTTGTTTATGCTAGTTTTGTAATTTTTACAGGGTGGATAATTTATCTTGACTTTATAAACCCCCTTTAAAGGACTAAAACTTTTATATAGCTATTTAAAATGCAGCTTTTCTAATTGTTACAGGATGGTTACTTTATCTTGACTTTTTAACACCCCTTTACAAGACTGGAACCAATACGGCATTTTTATACCTTTTTAAAATGCTGTTTTTTTTTAAAAAATAATTGTTACAGGGTGGTTCTTTATCTTAACTTTATAAACCACTTTTACATCATTCTAAAATATTCCAATACAACATAGCTTTTTAAAATGCTGGTTACTTTGTTGACTTTATAAACCCACGTTTAAAGAACCATAAGATTATACAATTTTTACAGTATTGTAATTGTATAAAGAGTATCTTGACTTTCTTCTTCATTTTTTATTCGAAAGTAATAAGGTCCAAAACTCTATATTTTGTACATTTTAAAACCTATCTAAATTAAAATGAAAATCGTCTAACGATTTGGCCAAAAAAGTGTCAACTGTTTTATTCATTCCTGTGCAGTGTGTTCCAACATAAACGAAACAGGCGCTTATTCACGTAAGTGGAGATTTTTTTATTCGGGAAGGACGTCCAGCAAGCAGGGAAACCGGGAGCACCGGGAATTAGCCCATGTTGTTAGTTATAACTACAACAACTTGACATTAAAGGTTATAAAAAGGGATAATACGGCGCATTTATGACATAATTTTGGCTAAAAATCTATAATTGAAACTAGATTCTACCCCAATCCAGCCCCCTTTGGCAGCTAACCACTTTTTTTTTAAAAATATTTAACAAAAAAACGTGAAAAAGATCAAACCTCTTAAAGAATTTTCTGCTTAAAAATTTTTTCCTGTGACTATAACATTATATATAACAGTCAGCAACAATTAAAAAGGGTAAAAAATCGTATTTTTACCATAATTTTTTTGAAATTTTTGACTGCGGCGCATGTAAGACATGATTTTTGCTATGTTGGGAATTTGGAACCTTTGGTTGCACTAAAACAAAATTATGATTGTTTTCCACAAACCAAAACTACACTTTTTTTTTGCACTCGACGCGCGTTTCGCTAACAACGTTAGAATCATCAGGAGACGATAAACAATGAACTAAATTAATCTACGCTCTATCTTATATACAATCCTTTAGTTGGCGGAGATAAGACTAATAATTTGTGATTGATCACGATTTTTAATCCTATCTCCCCTCAACCAAAGAATAAAGTGTACTAAACGGGATGGGTCCTCTATCTTTATTTAAACTATTTCTGGATTTAATGATTTCCATACTTTCATATGCATTCAAAAGTCTTTTGTTTGGTACACTTTTTAGAAGTTTTAGGTTATCTAATGTGAATCTATGATTGTTTTCAAAAGCATGCTCGGCCACACTTGACTTTTCTGTTCTTCCGTATTTTAAGTGTGCTAAGTGTTCTTTAAAACGTGTTTGAATAGAGCGTCTCGTTTGACCAACATATTTTTTGTCACAATCCATGCAACTAATTTCGTAAATTCCACTTTTTTGTAGAACTGTAGTTTTATCCTTGGGATTTCCTAGTAAGCTTCTTATTGTGTTACCGGATTGATATACTAATTTAAGACCGGTGTTATTAAATACTTTGTGTAATCCTTTCGTATAATTAGGATCATAAGGAATTGATACAAATTTTGAGTCGCAGGTATCTTTTTGCAACAAATCTAGAATTGATCATTATAAATATATAAATTTGGATAAACTTGGAAATGCTGTAGATCTGGCCGAGGATCCGCCCTTGTTTCTAAAGCATGGTATTGCCAAAAAATTTAAGGTAAATCAACAACAGCTCCCCCCTAGATTTGAGACTAGGTCCGCCCTTGCATAAAGTGCATATTAAATAAAATAAAATAATGCTGGGAAAAAGTCTAAAATGTCCTGGAAAAAAACGGGAATTTATTAATGAATTTTTGCAGGACACCCTGTTGTAGCACCCTTTGAGGGGTAAACTTTACCCCTATATTTTTAAAAGGGAAAGTGGGTCAACTGATACCTTGTTTTGAAGTTCTCTCAAATGCCTTCACAAAAGGGTTAAAATTTTTAAAATCTAGCGATTTGTTCCCGAGATTTAAAGTTGCATGGAAAAATCGTTTTATTTTTAAAAAATCAAAATTTAATTTTTTTGGCTAATAATACTGTACAAAAATAAACAAAAAATACCTTTCGATAAAGGCTGGTTCCACGAACCTTAATTTTGAAACCTAATTTGAATTAAAGAAAAACGAATGTTCGCCTACCTTGTTCACGTGCTCCTGCGTATTCCAAAATTGGTGGGTGATTTTCTGGCGAGTTTCACTGGATCCAATAATTTCTTATGATGTAATTGATGCACAATATCACTTAATTTAGTTTAAGGGTAATAGTTTTAGTAAATTGCGGTAATTGCGGGTTATATTAATTTTTTCTTTTATGTGATCGCGAATATGGCGCTTCTATCTAATAATTTTTCATTCTGTCTTTTTCGCGAAGCATGCGCGCGCATCTTGAAAATACCTCTTTTTGGGAGGGCGAACATATTTGCGCGGCAATAATTATTTGAATTTAAAAGAGCTAACGTATTTTTGTACATACAAATAAAATGGTCTAGGTAAACCATTTTAATTATTACTAAGAAAAATTAAATAAATGGTATTCTGAACATACTCCCCCCTTAATTTTGCAAAGGAGAATTTTGCGAAATTCAAAAAAAAAAATAAAAATAAAATAATTCTTAATAAAAAAGAATGCTTGACTTAAACTTAAATGTAAAACGTAGGTATGCAAAGTACAAATATTATACGTCGTTTTTTGGGTCCGGAAGTGGACATAATTTTACCAGCGGGCGTAAATAGGTTCCTTGATCGGTGCGTACCTCGGCTACACGTACTACACCATCTTTCCCAGGGATAATTCGTGTAACTCTTGCTAGTTTCCACTTCATTGGTGGAGCGTTATCTTGTTTAATAACCACAAGGGAATTTTCTTTTAAAGAGTTTTCAGGATTGAACCATTTAGACTTTTGTTGTAATGTGTGTAGGTATTCGGAGTGCCATTTTGACCAAAAATCTCTGTGCATTTTAAGTAAAAGTTGATACCGATCAAGTCTATTTAATTTTAAATGCGAAAGATCCGGGTCTGGTAAACAAGTGAGCGGTTCAAGGCTTAAAAAATGGCCTGGAGAAATATAATTATAATCAGTTGCATCAGAATACATTGCTTGAAGCGGACTGGAATTAAGAAGGGATTCTATTTGGATTAATACGGTGTTTAATTCCTCGTAGGTTAGTATTTGCGTTCCGATAACTCGAGCTAAATGTGTTTTTACAGATTTTATTCCTGCTTCATGTAAACCGCCCCAATGGGGGCTATTTGGGGGTAAAAATACCCATTCAATTTTTTCTTCAGCGGCGGCGTCTTGCATAATGTCTAATAGGTATCTATTAGCGCCGATAAAATTCGTCGCGTTATCAGATATTATTTTAGATAGTCGTCCACGGCGGGCGATAAAACGGCGTAACGCACACAAAAAATTTTGAGAAGAAAGCTCAGTGCACAATTCAATGTGAATTGCTTTGGTTGCAGTGCAAACCAAAACTAAAATGTAACATTTAACCTTTCTAACGCCTCTATGTTTTCCAAGGGTGATCCAAAAGGGACCTCCAAAATCTATTGAAACTACGGAGAAAGCTTAAGCTTGCGTAACGCGAAATGTTGGTAAACTAGACATGGGTGGGGTTAAAGAAGTTGGGTTTAGTCTCCAGCATTTTATGCAACTAGATAAGATCTTTTTTATAGCGCGACGTGATGATAAAATCCAATAGTTCTGAGCTAGAAGAAACTGTAAAGTAAGGAGACCAGGGTGAAAGTGTTTTTTATGCGTATCTTCGATAATTAAGTCTGTTAAGCGGCATGAACGGGGTAAAATTATGGGAAATTTTTTATCGTACTCTAATAAGGAGTTCCGTAGGCGACCTCCTACGCGTAAGATGCCGTTTTGATCTAAAAATGCACCCAATTTTCGAAATTGTTTTGACGGTAATTTTTTATCAATTAATTTTTGAATATCAGCATTAAAAAATAAACTTTGCGTGCGTTTAATAATTAAGAATAAGGCGTTTTGATAATGAGATTGCGTAAAAGATTTGGTTTTAATTGGTTCTTGATTGTTTAGGTTCAATATAAATCTTTGAACATAGCAAATTATTCTGGTAATTTTATCTAACGTAGAATATTTTTGTAAAATTAAATCAATGGAATCTAAAGTGCTAAATGTAGCCAAAATAATTTTACGTTCTTCATTTTTTATTGATTCAATAGGAACTTCTGGCGTTTTATTTGTAGGCCACTGAGAAACAGGTAATTTAAGAAATTCTGGACCAGTCCACCACACCAAATTTTGCACAAATTTTTCAGGAAACAAACCTCTGCTTGCGCAGTCACTTACGTTTAAATGAGTAGGGGCATGATTCCAAATAGCGGTGGGTACCTTTTCTTGAATTAAGGATATGCGGTTACCTACAAATGTCCTCCATTTATTAGGGGTTGAATTTAACCAATGTAAGACTGTGGTAGAATCAGAAAACAAGAAAATATTTTTGAATTCAATTCGATTGGCGTATGTATTTTTAATAAAATCAATTAATTTGGTAAGTAGGTAGGCGGAACATAATTCAATTCTTGGGACAGTAAGTCCTTTAAGAGGGACAAGTTTTGATTTAGCAGAAAGTAAATAGGTTTCGATTTTATCTTCAAAAATAATGCGGATATAAGCACAAGCTGCCATAGCTTTCAAGCTTCCGTCACTGAAACCACATAAATCAAAATATTTTGCGTTTTTTGTGTTTAAATATCTCGGAATCTGAACGTTGATAATTTGTGGTAATTGTGTTTTAAAATCTTCCCATTGAGACGCTAAATTATGCGGGACTGGTTCGTTCCAGTCAATTTTAAGTTTCCAGAGATGCTGGATTAATAATTTAGCTACAACAGTGACAGGCGTAAGATAGCCTAGCGGGTCAAAATTTTTTGCAAGATCACTTAACATATTTCTTTTAGTACAAATCGTATGTAAAGGAGTCACCGAATAGAAGAAAGTATCAGAATTAGGATTCCACTTTAAACCCAAAATTTTTATGGTGCTGGTGGAATCTAAATCAAAAACGTAGGCTTCATCTTGTAAATGTTCTTTGGGTAAATAAGATAGAAATTCTTTGCTATTGCTAGCCCATTTTCTTAATTCAAACTGTCCTTTACCTAATAAAGAGATTAATTGTTTTTGAAGGGCTATAGCAGTAGATATATCTTTACAAGAAGTGGCTAGGTCATCTATATACACGTCTGAGGATAAAACTTGCGCAGCAAGTTCGTGATTTTGTTGTTCATCAATAGCTAATTGCTGCAAAGTACGCAATGCTAAGAAAGGTGAAGAATTAACGCCAAAAATTACTGTTTTTAAAATATACTGTCTCAATGGTTCACTTGGAGAAAATCTCCATAAGATTCTTTGGTATTTTTGAGCTTGGGCGGGGTTTAGTAAAATTCTTAAATACATGCTTTTGATATCTGCGGTAATAGCTATAGGATTAATTCGAAAATTAAGTAATATGCTTGAAAGATCTTTTTGGAGTTTAGGCCCTACTAACAGATTGCTATTAAGCGAGGTAAAATTGCTGTCCATTGATCCAGCGTCAAAAACAATGCGTATTTTTGTAGTTACGACATTAGGGCGCAAAATGCAATAATGTGGGAGAAAAAAAGCAGAATCGTCTTCTGTAGATGCGAGTTCCATGTAATTATTGTCATAATAGTCGCGCATAAAATCGCAATATTGGTTTTGTACATCGGGATTATTTATCAGTCTTTTTTCAAGTGAATAAAATCGTTTTAAAGCGGGTAATTTTGAATTTACAAATTTTGGCGGATTGTTGATATCTTTGAACGGGAGCGAGACCACGTAGCGGCCAGAATCGGTGCGGTAAGTGGTGCTTGTGAATATTTCATTGCATTTTGTTTCGTCAGGAGATAATAGTGTTTTTATTGGCACTTCTTCAAGTGTCCAAAATTTAGATATTGTTTCGTTTAAAGTATCATAAAAACTGGTAGTGAAATAAGTATTTATTGTAGAAGGTTCCCTGTTATTTTGTTGATTTATACTGCCCATAACTAAGTAGCCAAACGTAGAATTAATAAAGGTAGGTAGGTTTTCATTTATAGTGATTTTTCCATCCAACAAAATTTTATGAAATAGGTTGGCTCCTAACAGTAAATCAATTGGGCTTGAAATATTAAAATCCTTATCGGCTAAGCTCAAATTTGACAAGATAGTCCAATCACTTGTGTCAATATTGCACCTTGGTAAATTAGAGGTCAGATTTTCCATGATTATGGCATCAAATTCATAAGTTGGATTTGATTTATTTATTGGTTTTATAGTGCAGCATACAAAGCCATTACTCGAGAGAGTTTGCATGCCCCCCACGCCTTGAATATTTACGGAGAATTTGTTTTTGTTCAAGCAAAGTTTTTTAGCTAATATTTTACTAATGTAGCAAGATTCACTTCCAGAATCAAGTACAGCGCGGGCTACTTGAAAATTTCCAAAACTATCTTGGATATGAACTTTTAATGTAGATAAAAGAACTCCTGAAGAACAAGCTACATTGCAAACAGTAGAAGTAATATTTGATGGAATATGTAAAGCACATAAATTATTGGTAGAAGATTGAGAGCTTTCATTTTGTGAAGTGGTTGCGTTTGGGTAACATATTGGCGGGCTATTGTGCGTTTGAGTGCGATTTTGATTATTTTGTGGCATATTGCGAGTGAGGTAAGAATTTTGTTAGGTTGAAAAACAAAATTATTATCATGCAATAAGGTATGGTGTTTTTTCGCGCATGTGCGACACGTAAATGTAGAATTGCACGACTGCGCATTATGATTTTGTAAACAATTTGTACATAAACGGTTTTGTTTTATTAAATTATATCTTTCTTTTGGATTTTTACTGAGAAAAACTGTGCATTTGTATATATTATGATTATCTATATTTTTGCATATGGGACAAGGGCGTTTATTATTATTACTATTTTCATTTTTTGCGGTAAAATATGTATTATAGCGGCTCTGTGAATTAGATTGCTGTTTTTTCGAAGAGTGTGAGCGGGTTTCCATAGTGGAATTTACGTTTTCTAATGCAATGCATTGTTTTTTGAGGAACTCTATGATATCTTCGTAAGTAGGAGGTTCTGTTGATGCGTAACTATTTTCAAAGCGGGTTAATAAATCAGTATTTAAGCGTTTTTGTAGCTCTTCTGCCAATACAAAAGACCATTGGTCCACGGGAAAACCTAGATTTTGTAGCGCGGCGAGATTTTCTACAAAGGTATCTACTAATTTTCGTAGCATTTGCGGGTTATCTTCTGTTAATCGCGGGGTTTTCATAATTTCTCTCCAGTGTTGGGAAGAAATTGCCCTTTTGTTGCAATATCTTTGTTTTAGCGCGTTGTATGCTATTACGTAATTAGAAGCAGATAGGGGATGACATTGTACCAAGTTTTTTGGCGGACCTTCCAGTGAATTAATTAAATGGGAAAATTTTGAAATATTTGATAGTTTGGAATTATTATGTACCAGAACATCGAAAAAATCAATATATGTATTAAACTCTTTAAAATCACCCCGAAAAATTCTCAATTTTAGCGAGGGTTCTAGCGGTACCGTGTGATCAGAGGTGTTTTGATTGGAATTCGCGGCAGAGTGTTTATTACCTGTTAACTGTAAATAGATTGATTTAATTTCATAATAATTGTTATCAAAAGATTTTCTGACTACATCTTGAGCGGTAAAATCAGCATCTTCAGATATCAGTTGCATAATTTTATTATGTAACTCATAAAACTCCTCGTAAATAGTGTTAATATGTTCGTATCTACCAAAAAAGTTATTCTGGAAAGACTGAGTTACCATAGCCTTTTTTCCGACATCTAACATTTCTTCAATCCTGTTTGTTTCTATGTTCCGAAGAGCTTGATACTTTTTAAGCTTTTCAGCAGACATTGTGTCTTATTATTTTTGTAAGAATTAGCAGGAGTTAGCGTGTACAGTAAAAAAAAATGATTGTTGACTCCCAACTAATACACTAGTATAATTTTATTTGATAAAAAAATTCAAACTCCGTCGCGAGTAATTGTAAATAAAAAAGGAGATAAGAATTTTCGCTCACTGGACCGCGGCTATTTTCGTACTAAATTTGGAAAATAAATTTGTTTTGTTTTGGTAAGTATACCACGTGTAGGCGCTCCCACCACCGATCAAGGAAGGAGGTTTGAAACAACGTCACGCGACTTTGCACACCTAGCGGTCAATTTTGTAAATTAAATTTTGAGGGACCTGGATAAAAATGGCGATAAAAAGGATTTTAACTTTAAATGAAGGACTTCAAAAAAGAATCCGGCTCGAAGGACCATTTTATTTTTATGTACAAAAATAAACAAAAAATACCTTTCGATAAAGGCTGGTTCCACGAACCTTAATTTTGAAACCTAATTTGAATTAAAGAAAAACGAATGTTCGCCTACCTTGTTCACGTGCTCCTGCGTATTCCAAAATTGGTGGGTGATTTTCTGGCGAGTTTCACTGGATCCAATAATTTCTTATGATGTAATTGATGCACAATATCACTTAATTTAGTTTAAGGGTAATAGTTTTAGTAAATTGCGGTAATTGCGGGTTATATTAATTTTTTCTTTTATGTGATCGCGAATATGGCGCTTCTATCTAATAATTTTTCATTCTGTCTTTTTCGCGAAGCATGCGCGCGCATCTTGAAAATACCTCTTTTTGGGAGGGCGAACATATTTGCGCGGCAATAATTATTTGAATTTAAAAGAGCTAACGTATTTTTGTACATACAAATAAAATGGTCTAGGTAAACCATTTTAATTATTACTAAGAAAAATTAAATAAATGGTATTCTGAACAAGTACATTTTAGTATTTTATGCACAACCGGGCGTTAAAATGCCTTTTACCGCCCGCGTTTTAGAGCGATAAGTGGCACTTTAACGCCCTAGAGCTCACTTAACGTCCGCGGGTATTAAAGTCATTTTTGCTGAAATTTGATAGTAATTTTGTTCGTTCAAAACAAAGAGATTTTTTTATCTAAATATTTTTTTTTCAGTTTTTTCATAGATGTAACAGCAATGAAAAGCAAGCAAATTGGCTTTTTGTTAAAAGTATTTTTTTTGCAGGTGTACTACGCAAAAAAGAAACGACGAGCTGCGCAAATACAGGGCGACGACAGTTCGCACAAAAAGGAGAGAAAGGTCTACAACGACGGCTATGACGACGATAATCATGATTACATCATCAAGAACGGTGAAAAGTTCCTCGACAGGTAAGGGACAGCGCCACCTAGAGGAGAAATTTTTCGTGAAAAATGTCTTTTCTAGGTGGCGCTATACTTCTTCTTCTTCTGGGTAGCACTACAACCCTTGGTGGGTCTTGGCTGCGTTAACGATTTGCCTCCATCGGTCCCGGTCCATCATGGCCTCCTCCCAGTCATATACCTGCATAGTCTGGAGATCTTTTAAAATGTTGTCTCTCCAACTGAGTCTCGGCCGCCCCAGTGGTCTCTTTCTTGCTGGGTTTCCTTCCCATACTATCTTGATCAGTCGGTCGTCAGGTGCTCTTTGGACATGTCCAGCCCATCTCAGACGCTGGGATTTTATTGATTTGACTATGTCCGGCTTTTGGTATAGGTCCTGGTCCTGCATTCGTCCTTATGCGATATTGCTCCGTGTTTGGATCCTTGACGGGGCCAAATATTCTTCTAAGGATCTTCCTTTCAGCCCGCTTTAGTAGAAGCTCATTGTGTTTCGTAAGGGTCCAGGTCTCACAGCCATAGCAGATGATCGGTTTGATTACAGCCTTGTATGCCTTGGCGCTATACCCTTATAGTAATTTTGAACAAGAAAGTGACCAGAAAATGTTTTTGACCATCAAAGACGACTTTTTTGACTTTTTTGAGAGTGTATTGTTAGAAAAATCGTGTTTGGGTAACACCTGGTTCCCACCTACGACTTTTTCATGCGTGCCCGCTCACACATCTCATATTGATTGAGAAAGTCTTAATTGGGAACTGGGTGTAAGGTTAATTTTACTTGAATTATATTTTCAGAAATTTTTTCGAAAGCACGCTTTGTCGCGGAATAGGGAAAATTTAGTGGTCAACCTGTCAACCTCACTAATTCGTTGAAAAATAGAAATGTTAAATTTTCAATATTGAGCGATGCCTCCGATTATGGAGTAGAGATTCTTTTTTTTCTGTCAGTGACCCTAGCTCAGGAAATGTCAAAGTGATGTTCAAAACGGGTTATGTGATATCCATACTTTTTGGAGTCAATTAAACATCAGAATTGGCTGAACTTTGAATGGAAGGCACATTTTGTAAAAACTAAGGCATGGCTCGGAGCACTTTTTTGATTTCGAATAAGCTTAAATTTCTTTCTAAGGCCACCGATTCAATGCAATTGAATATTTCGAATTGGTGGCCTTCGAAATAAATTTTAACTTATTCGGCAAAAAATCGAAAACTGACAAAAAAATAATCTCTACTCCTAAAACCCATTTTTGTCGGTGTGTTATAGTCGTAATAATACCCATTTGTGATGACGTCAATTTTGCGTTTCTATATACACATATACTGGACAACAAAAAAAAGGCAACACGTCAACTGAGATTTTTAATGTTCTTTAATCGTGCTATCTTGGATTTTTTTTTATGTCGTTTTGTTTACGAGGTATGGCAAAAAAATACTTTTTTTAAATAGGACACCCTGTATAGTTTAACATTTTTGAATTCTAGAAAAAATATCTTTTTGACAATATCACACACTAATACTCTATCTCTTATGGTTTCCAAGATAGAGGGATTTAAACTTGCATGGAATTGTTGTCTATGCCCTGTTTTACGGGGGATATTTGAATGAATATCGAAGTTTTCCATACAGATTCAGATAAAAATATCTTGATTATCGTAAAACATAGATCCTACTGTGTAGTATTGATGAAGAGAGAATTGTTTGTAGATTTCAAAAATTGCAAGATATACAGGGTGTCCTATTTTTAAAAAAAATAAAAAATTGCCATACCTCGTGAACTAAATGACATAGACAAAATCCAAGATAGCACGATTAAAGGTAATTAAAAATCTCAGTTGACGTGTTTTTGTATTTTTTTATTCAACCAAATTCTAACCCGCTAGAAGCACCGTGGATTACATTTCCAAGAAGATTCCTCCATGATAATCATCAAAAAATTAATAATGAGTGGCTCCTCCATGGTTATTTATGCACTCGTTTGTTCTACTGAGTTCATCTGAGTTTCCAAGGGAACGTGGTAATCGACTAATATTGCGCCCTATCATATCCCATACGTGTTCGATAGGCGACAAGTCAGGCGAACTTGCTGGCCATTCCGAAGTCTCTATGCCAAGTTCATGTAAGAAGTCCATTGTTTCACGAGCAATATGCGGTCTGGCATTATCTTGTTGAAAGATCGAATTTGGTATAGTTTATTGGTAGGGATGTAAAACTGGCTGCAGCACTTCATCGATATATCGCCGAGCAGGCAGATTGCCGTTGATGAGGTCTAGAGGTGATCTGCTTCCTAAACATATAGTACCCCATACCATGATACTTTGCTGTCTTGCTGTATTACGTTCAACAGCAAAGTCTACATTTCGTCTCTCACCTCGAAATCGCCTAACCCTCATGCGTCCATCATGGCCTCCTAAACAAAACTTAGATTCGTCGCTGAACCTTGTGGTATTCCATTCGTCATTCCAATTTTGCCGAGCTCTGCACCACTCCAAGCGGCGAGCCTTATGTTGTGGGGTCAAAGGTAGCACCAATAGCGGACGGTAAGCCCTCAGCCCCATACCAAGCAATCTTCGATTAACTGTCATCTTTGAAAACACTCGTCCTGTAGCTGCAACTAGAACATCTCTTACTTGGCGTATACTGTCCCGTCGATTTCTGAGAGCAAGAAGTCTGAGATGCCGTAAATCACGACCTTGTAATAATCTAGAGCGTCCAGAACCCGCACGACGTCTATAAGTCTCATCATTGGACCACCTTCTCCAAACTCTTAACACTGTTGATGGATTGGCATTAACCCTTCTTGCAATTTCCCGTAAACCAAAACCAGCCTCTTTCAATGCCACGATGCGTCCTTTCTAGAAGTCGTTTAAATGATGAAATTTTTGGCGACCGCGAACTGTTGGCATTTTTATTTTTTAAGTAAACTGTAAGCAATCCAAAAAGACTATAAACTGCGAGAAAAATTATTTAAAATTTTCAGAAAAGGTCTTTTATGTGTTGGTTGCTTTGGAAAATGAATAGAAAAAATCTGTGAAAAAAAGAAAGATTAGAAGACAAAAAACGTATCAAATATTTCTTTTGAGAACAAATAATTTTCAGTCAAATAATTATCCATATACATGGTATTGCAATTTTTTTTGTTCTCCAGTATATTGCTATGTTTTCATGGATATTGAATTCGTTTTCAATATTTTTAAAAACTTTTTTTTCATGACACGTTTTCAAATCGATTTTGAATCGATTTGAAAACGGTTTTCAAATTTTGATATTTGGCAGCTGACATATGTCATAGTTGTCACATATTCATTTTAGAGTTTTGGTACTTTTTTTAATTTTAATTACTACTCTGTTTGCAAGTGGAAGTGAAGAAAGAAATGCTGAACTGGCATATGTGCATAGCACATACACTTTCGAGCCAAATATTTCTTTTATTTTCCATAATTAATTTTTTTAAAGTCTTTAAAAAAGCAAATCTCTAGTTATTTAAGTAAGGTTATGTTATTAATCTTCTTTTTTCTATACACTCCACCAAATTTTAGAATGCCGGTTCCACAGTTTCACTTCTCTCTCTCTCTCTCTCTCTCTCTCTCTCTCTCTCTCTCTCTCTCTCTCTCTCTAAAAGAGTGAGAGCAATATAATATAATTTGGCGGCTGTCTGGTAATCCGACGCAATACGCATGTGTAAACTCAATCCCCGTTTGCATGAAAAATCGGTATTTCGATCTCAATTCGATCTTGATCCAACCCTAAAAATTTTTAGGGTCGGATCTAGATTGAAATCGATTTGAATACTGGAAAAACAGGCGTTTTCATGGACGGTATCGGATTGAAATCGTTTTCAGAACGAACTCAATTCCCATGAAAACGTACCATATATATAATAACGGTCGTGAACTAACAACTACCCACCCACAGCTTATTGGAAGATAGTTTGGTTTTGTAATGTAGGCGCTCATTAAGAAAGGATTTTTAAAAAGTTTACCCTAAAGGGGGTAAAAATAGGGGTTGAAATTTTAAAAGGATTTTCGAAAAGCAATAGTGAGACTCTACTAATAAATATTTCGAAATTTTTTTAAATTTTGTTGGGGGATTGATAAATAGGGTTGATTCTGTTTTGAAGGGGGTACAAATAACTCACATTTAGGATCATTTTTAAAAGTTAGTCGATTGGGAGAAGGGGGTACCATCACCGACTACATTTAAAAGTGGATTCTAGGGTTTTTTGGGGTCGATAATAACGAATTTTTGATCGACGTTTAAAAATCATGAAGTTGGCAAACTTGGCAGTGGCGTACGCAGAAATTGTTCCTGAGAGGCGGCTTGAGTAACAGAATAGTCTCAGATTATCATTTTATCGTGATTTTTGGGGATGTTCAGTGGTTCCAGTTTGGTAAATGGCTCTGTTTCTTGAATTGTGTGGACAATGGAACAATACAAAGTCGTCGGCGCAAGTATTTTTAGTCCACCATTCTTAATTTTATCAAAAATGAGTTACTAAGGTTCCAAAACACCTTAATCGACAAAAAAAAAGTTGTCTGTTGTCTGTCTTTATACACGATAACTCGAGAACGCTTTAATCGATTTTAACGAAATTTGGTACAAAAATCCTATATCGGCTGACCATGAACTGATTAACTTTTGGGTAGGGTGGTGGGGGGTTGAAGGGGGGAAAAGGGGGAATAAAATATTTAAAAAAATTGTAACTCTGGAACAAAAGCAAGTAGCGATATACGGTTTTCAGATTTAAGTTTCCATGAATATGGACTACAAATTTTGTTATAAAGTCATAAAGTTTTAAAACGTTAAAATATAAAAAAAATCATAACTTTAGAAGTAAAGCAGCATTGATATGCGATTTTCAGATTTTGGTTTTCGTAAATATTACCCAAAAATTTTGTTATAGGGTTCAAATCTTTGAAAGCTACAGTTTTCGAGATATTTTCATTTCCTTTCAACATAAAATAATTTATTATATATTTGGAGGTTTTTTTAACTTCTTTTTTGTTTTTAATTGCCTTAGGAGCACAATCCTATTGAAATGTTAACACGCCAGGACGAATCCGTATCAGGTAACTTGGATAAGTACCAGTGCGGAACGATGCCTTTTTGTGAGTGATTCAAAGTTGGAAATCAAAGTGTATGATGGTGTTTAATGATGTATGGGGAGGGTGATCAGTGGAACCACTGACGAGCCTACGCTGGTTGCCCAAGGCGAAACATCGTTTAATCGGATCGGATTTTTAGGACGCCCTGTATATTGTAACCACCGCAGCCCTTACCGCCGCTGCACAGCGTTAAATAGCGTTAGTCGTCGGGCATTTTGGGCACGACCAAAAACTATCTAATAATCTATTAGACACTCACTTTTTTCGACAAGGAAGGACACTGAACAAGAACAACTTTAACTCTGTTTTTTTAAGGATGCTGTTATAAACACATCAAAGATACGCTAACAACAAGGAATCAAAAATAGTTTGCCAACGGTGTCTATTATCAAGCACTTTTTAATGAAAATAACGCTGCACTTTCTTAAAAAATAAAACAATTTCACAACAAATTTACACAATTTCTATGACAGTGTAATACCACTTTCAGTTTTGTTAAAAGAAATATCATCAAAGAAATTGTTCAAAATGTTTTATAAAAGATCTTTGACAGAGAAATTTTGTAGTGTAGTACTATATGTTTTGCAAACTTTTTTTCATGAGTTTTCATGACAGGTTTTCAAATCGATTTTGAATCGATTTGAAAACGATTTTAAAATTTTGATATTTGGCAGCTGACATATGTCATAGTTGTCAAATATTCATTTTTGAGTTTTGGTACTTTTTTTTTAAATATATTTTATTCAAAAGATGATGTTGGCCCTTGCCACACATTTTTTTTAAATTTTAATTACTACTCTGTTTGCAAGTAGAACTGAAGAAAGAAATGCTGGACTGGCATATGTGCATAGCACATACACTTTCGAGACCAATATTTCTTTTATTTTCCATAATTAATTTTTTTTAAATCTTTAAAAAAACAAATCTTTAGTTATTTAAGTAAGGTTATGTTATTAATCTTCTTTTTTCTATACACTCCCCCAAATTTTAGAGTGCCGGTTCCACAGTTTCACTTCTATTTCTCTCTCTCTCTCTCTCTCTCTCTCTCTCTCTCTCTCTCTCTCTCAAAAAGAGTGAGAGCAATAAAATATAATTTGGCGGCTGTCTGGTAATCCGACGCAATACGCATGTATACTCAATCCCCGTTTTCATGGAAAATCGGTATTTCGATCTCAATAAGATCTTGATCCAACCCTAAAAATTTTCAGGGTCGGATCTAGATTGAAATCGATTTGAATACTGGAAAAACAGGCGTTTTCATGGACGGTATCGGATTGAAATCGTTTTCAGAACGAACTCAATTCCCATGAAAACGTAGCATATATATTAAATGGGGGCGACTAAAAGGAAAACTAATAAAAAATTAACATAAACTGTACGAAAATAAATTATAATTTCGGGGGTTGCATGTTTGCCGGTGGTCCATTTTTAGCAATTTAATATTTTATCAAGATAACTATGTCATTATTCAGCGGTATAAGTATGCGAGGTACAATTTATTGGGGCTTTAGTCCATTAATTTTTTATTTATTTTGATTTAACTTGTGCCCTTTATTGCAATCACCGATACCGTCAGAAATTTCGGCGGTGGTTTTTTTTTATAAAAATATTTTATTGTAAGAAAAGTACCAGAACAGTAAAGGCGACCAAAATGTCACGTCGCTATACTGCAAGCGCGTATTTGAGGGACTACAGGGGGTAACTACTACCCCCTTCTCCTTGGACTTAAAAACTTAAAAAAAAAATAACTTTTTAGTCAAATTGCTTGCAGCGGTTATTATTTTAATTTTAATCAATATTATGGTAAAGCCATTTAGTTCTGGTCAAGCCATGATGGTAATTTAAGTACTTTTTTTGAACGCCTGAAAAACAGTCGAAACTTAAGAAATTGTGTTTTATTCTAGAAATCGAAAGTTTGGAAAGAAAGCTTTAAAATCTGAGCAATATCATGGCATAAAAATGTGAAAAACATAGTAAAAATTGCTTAATCAAAAACATTACCCCTTAAATTATGCTAAAATATTTTAAGCCTTAAATTACCATCAAACGACTCGAAAACGTTTTCAGCTTGTTCGCTAGAATGGTAAATAATATAGGGTGACCCGAAGTCCTATTTTTCTCAGACCGTTCCTCTTCTTAAAAGGCTACTTTGCGTCCTATTATATAATGGCCTAAATGTTTACTTTTTTGTCTGAAGTTAAACAAAATTGCCTTTTCTACTTCATATTTTATTCTATGATTTTTAGCCAAAATTCAATTACAATTAGAAGAGTGAAATTTTAAGCAATTTTGAAAAATGGTATTTTTAGTATAATTTCTTCTTCGCAGCTTAGCTTACCCATTAAAAAAAAATATTTAACGGAAAACTTAAAAAAATAAATCGACTAAAGGTTGACTCTAAAACTTTCCTCGCTCAGTAGAACATATATAAAAATACACTACTCATTTTCCAGACTTTTCTTGGATTTATCCACACTGTTCAGGGATGTATTCAGACTTTCCCATGATGTACTCGGCTATTTTCACAGACGTTCCCCGAGTGTATCCAGACTTTTCCAGGGTCTTTCCAGACTTTTCTAGCGTGTTTCCAGACTTTTGCGGCGTGTTTTCAGACTTTTCCAGGGTCTTTCCAGACTTTTCCAGAGTGTATCCTGACTTTTTGAGGGTCTTTTAAGATTTTTCCAGAGTGTATCCAGACTTTTCCAGGGTTTTTGCAGAGTGTATCCAGACTTTTCCATTGTCCTTCTAGACTTCAAGGTGTATCAAGACTTTTCCAGGGTCTTTCCAGACTTTTTCAGGTTTCATCCTGACTTCCTGGTTGTTTCCAGACTTTTCCAGGGCGTATCCGGACTTTTCCTGGGTGTATCCAGACATTCCAGAGTGTATTCAGACCTTTACGGGGTTTATCCAGATTTTTCCAGGCTGTATCCAGAATTTCTTTCGAGTAGACGGATTTTTCCAATACATTTTATATGTGCTAGGTATATATATATATAGACTCAGACTTTATTGTTTCTAAAACCATTTCGTTTTACATGTGCTATATGTATATATATACTAGTATATATAAGATTTTTGCCCATTAATCACGCAAGAACGGCTGAACCGATTCATATGAAATTTGAAAAGACAATAGGGTGTGACCTGGATCTTAACTTAGGCTACTTTCTATTTAACATTTCGTTTAATACCTCGAGATATATGGAACAAAAAAATAATTTTTAAAGAGTTTTTTGCATTTTCAAAAATTTTGGTGCCATTCAACTACGATTTTTATAAGCTTCCCAAAGAGGTATCACACGGTAAGAAAAAAAATATTTTTTTTGTTAGGGATGAAGTTTTTTGGAGGTAGCTCCGAAGGGTCTAATAGGAGAAGGCTCAAAAACTATAGGGGTCATCGCGTCAAGACAAGTAATCACTATGTAAAATTTTGTTATGATTAGTGAAGGGGTTTTTGAGTTAGAGTGGCTACAAATTAGGCGACAGACAGACCGACCGACAGACAGAGCGACGGCGTCTGGATTCGTGCTTATCACTATTCGGAACCTCAAAATTTGTGGAGGAGCCAACCCAACACCTAGTAGACCGCCCCCCCCCTTTCAAAAATGCTGTGACTGCCCCTGGTAATATTTTTAGATTTGTAGTTTTTCTGCTCTTAGCAAAAGACTGTTTACCTTAAATTTATTGTTCGGTGCTTTGAGGTAAAATAGAACATATGGATATCCCAACTGACAAATCTAAAAAATTAGGGGTAACGATGCGGTTATTCTTTCGGTTGACAAATTTGACAGTAACTGCGTCAATAATCATAAATGAATTAAATGACTTGCTGAAATGCATTAAATGGCTTGCTGAAATGCATTGGTTAAAGAGTAAAGGAATGTAGAGTTATGTTTTTGTTTTTCGAGACTTGCAATAAATATTAAAACATGGAATAGTGTTTACTTTAAATTTTTTTTGCCATAAGACTGCCATAAGGGCCAGTTTGTGGGCTCGTATTACAAATACACACCATTAAGCAGAAGACTTGCTGTTCGAGGTCGTTGATCATGATCAACATTCCCTATCCTTCATACTTTACCATTTTTCTTCCATTTTCTAAACCCAAAAAAACTTCTCACAAAAAAAAACATACCCTTAGCTATAACCAAAAGATGAACCCAACTCCAGAGTGTGTTTATAAATGGTAAATACCAAAAGTAAATCAGCTGATTCGTTACGTCACAATATCCCCTACTTTGGTTAAAACCAAAATCGCGGAAATGCATTGGTAAATACCAATTAAGAATCATTCCGTGCTGAAAATCGCCTAGTTTCATTGCTAAAAAGGCATAACGGTTGGGGAAACGTCACTTTTTCTATACTTTGACACAAAGGGGTTGACAACAGCTTGACGCAGCTCAAAATTGAATATTAATTAATTTTGAATGATTTACGCTAGCCAATGAGTTTAGAATTAAAAATAAAGACAATATATTACAATTCGTTTATTTTTAGGGCGTTCTTTTATTCAATCTGTGCACACCGTGTGCTCAAAATCACAAAATCCCGTTAGTTTATTCAAAATAGATTTTTGACGTTAGTTTATTCATGGAGTGAGCGAACGAGCTACTCTTGTTGTTGAGCGAGCGCAGTACCTCCATTAACCTAGCGACCCCACCTCAAGAAAATCAAAATTTAACCACACCATAATTATGTGCTAATTATGACCTAATTTCGTTCGTTCGTTCGTTTCGTTAGCTAGGTTAATAGTAACTTAGCACCCCAACAGGAAATATGGCGCCAAACTAAAAGTTTAATTATGTGCTAATTATGTGCTCCACGAATATTTAAGAAAAAAGTCGAATTTTTATCTTAAATTAAGTTTTTTTTTTAAAGGGTGGGGTAGCTAGGTTTATATTAACTTAGCGCCCCACATGTTAAGGTATCACGGAATTTAAAAATTTCTAAAACCAGTATTATCTGCATATGTGCTAATTTCGTCCATCATCAAAAAATTTTGCACTCGTCTGGTTTCAGAGAAACTCGAAAAAGAAAGTGGGTTAGCTAGGTTAATATTAACTTAGCAACCCCACCAGGAAATATGGCGCCAAACTAAAAATTATTGGTATTAAAATTATGTCATAAGTCTCATACATATTCATAGAGCACATAATTTTGTAATAATATATTTTTTATTACAAATAATCTAATCTAATATCCTTTTTATTGATTCTCTTGAAAACCAGTCAAGTAGAAAATTTTCTGATCATGGACGAAATTAGCACATAATTTGCAGATAATAATGATTTTTGAAATATTTAAATTCTGTGATACCTAAACATGTGGGGTCGCTAAGTTAATATTAACCTAGCTACCCCACCTTTTTTTTTAAAAAAAAAAACCTAATTTAAAATGAAAAATTCGATTTTTTTCTTATGTATTTGGAGAGCACATAATTTTAAAACCAAAAATTTTTAGTTTGGCGCCATATTTCCTGGTGGGGTTGTTAATATTAATCTAGCTACCCCATTTTCTTTTTTGATTTTTTCAGAAACCAGAGGAGCACAAAATTTTTTGATTGGGGATGAAATTAGCACATAATTATGGCTAACTAAGTTTTGATTTTATTGGGGTGGGGTCGCTAGGTTAATGGAGGTGAGCGCAGTGAACTTTTAAAAATTCCAAACCCATTTTGTATGATCTCCATTTTAGTTTTTTTTTCTTCGTTATTTGCATCTAAAAACAGTCAAATTTTACAACTCAACGAATTTGCGGGAGATGGTCAAATGTCAGTTCATAATATCCACGTGAACCAACAAGAATTTGACCAAATAACATATAATGGTATATAATCTTTAAAACAGGCTCTACACAAAAAATTCTTCTTGGTTTGACTATGCTCATTTTGTGAGACTTCCGCCCAATAGACCAAAAATTAAGATAGTTAAAAGTAGGGTTATATCGTAAACTCTATATATTCGTTTGTTTATTATTTCAGAATCTGTTTACTCGATGATCAGCTGATCCCTGCTTAAGCTCCACACGCTCAACACCTTGAGCGAATAAACGAACGCCCTATCTGACACAAAGGCAGGAATTTAAGCTACAAATTAACCTTTAGATAACCTCATCTGTTCTTTGCAGAAAATGTTTACTTTTTGTGGAATTTGTATACAATCCGCAAAGCAGGACAGCTCTAGAAGTTGAAATGGAGCAACTTATTAGATATTTTAGAAAAAACACTCAAAAAATATTCAAGAAATTCCAACTTTAAAAAGTAAACAACACAAAAGAAAAAGTAAACTAAAAAGTAGGGTTGTCAGTCGGACCAGAGATCAAATTTACCCAGGGAATATAAATTTACCTAACCGTTATGCCTCTCATATTGCTCCATCCGCTCGTTCAAAATTTGCCACTTTTTCTTTGGTGATATATACATTCCCTATATGTTCTATTTTCCCTAATGGGAACACACACCTCACAGTTCAATTTTTGATTGATTTAAAAAAAAATATACTCTTTTCGAAAGTTATATTTTTGTGTAGGTGCCGTCCCTAATAGTTATTCTGATAAAAATTAAAATCTCCTATATACGTCCTACTGTCAAAAATGTGTAATTTTTTCTTAAAATCAATCAAAAAGTAAACTGAGACCTTTTAACGAAAAAAGAAATTAGTTTTTATTGTTTACTAACATTATTTGCGCGTATATATTGTATAAGTCGAACCAAAGCACGTGTAAACTGTGTGAAGTTGTAGTGTGACGTCATGCTAAATTGAAATCTAAATCTAAGGCCGCTATTACACTATAAAATTTATTTGTCAAAGATCTTTTGTAAAGGATGTTTGATGAAACATTTTACAGTGTAATATACCATATTTTATAAGATAAAAGAAATATTTTATAATGTATGCTTGAATGTATGGTATATTACACTGTAAAATGTTTCATCAAATATCTTTTATAAAAGATCTTTGACAAATAAATTTTATAGTGTAATACTCGCCTAAGGGCCGGTTTCTCAATAGCGGGTTACCAGAGGGTTACATTAACTCGGGCTATAAATCCCAGTTTTTTGCTATTTTAAGCCAATATTTTTTTAGGTTAACTTTGAGGTAAGGTAACTTACCCTTACCTTGAAGCCCTGGTTACCCTGAAGTTAATTTTAACCCGCTTTTTAAAGATTTTTACAAAGTTATGTTGCTCGAGTTTACGCTAACTCGCTATTGAGAAACCGGCCATAAGAGCGGTAAAATTGACCCCCTGTACCTAATAAACATGTTCAGTCAAATATTTTTATAAAAAACTTATATTTTTTTTAAATTTAGAAATAAATAGGAACATTTTTTCAGTTGGGTTAGGTTAGATTAGGGTGTGTCGTCTATTTTTGTTTAGAAAACCTGGTCGCCCTAAATAATAAAAAGGGATATTACTTTAAATAAAAGTGCGCGGGTTTACCGTCTAACTTGTGGTATATAAACTAATCCAAATATCGGGCTTTAAATATTAAAAATATCAAAGAGCTAAAGGGAGTATCTAAATAGTGGTTAATATTTTAAATGCAGCTGGTATATTTCTAAAGTTATTGTGAATGACCTAGCTTGTCAGCTTTAAGTAGTACAAAAATTCACGGGTCCAATAGGTAGAGAGACGTAATGCATTTATGTATTTTATATATTTTTTATTTTTTCTATGAATATGCGACCTTTACTACTACTACAAAGTAAATTACACTGGTTCTTTTAAAAAACATAAAAATAATGACATGCATTACTCGTAACAAAAAATATACAATTATAATATACAATTGTATATGTTTTGCTCGTATCAATAACAGAACAAACAGCTATCTCCAATTTTTGGGGGAAAACTACCTTTATCAAAACAGGAAAGTTTATCAAACTGCTTTGAATAAATTTTTTACTTTGGCCCTAAATTTAGGCGGCAAATTTTTTTTGAATATTGTTTTTTTTAAATTTTTGGTACCAGGTTGTAGGCAAAAGTGTGATGTTTACACCAATATTGCACAAAAATAACAGAAGAAAAAACAAAAACTACCACTGTAAAACCCTAAATTTAATCTTTAAAATGAGAACAAACTTATCAAAAAATTCCTTTGTTCAGATAGAAAAATCTTGGGCCAAAAGTACCTCGGAATCAGACAGTTCTTGTATTGAAGATTATGTATACTCTTAAAACGTTTGAATTTTTTTTAGGTACGAAATTGACTCGTTGATAGGCAAAGGGTCGTTCGGACAAGTCGTCAAGGCCTACGACCACGTGGAGCAGTGCAACGTGGCCGTCAAAATTATCAAAAACAAAAAACCGTTCCTCAATCAGGCCCAGATCGAGGTCAAACTTTTGGAAATGATGAATAAGGCTGATATTGAGAATAAATATTATATAGGTAATTGGATGTTATAAACTATGTAGATTTGTTTTTATGTATAGGGTGGCAAAAAAAACTGACCGTCCATTACTTAAGTTTTTGTCCGATTTTAAAAATTGTAACCATTTTGAAAAGACAAAAACTTTAAGATTTAACAATTTGAGGTCTAAAATAACAATTTTTAAAAATCCAAGGTGGCAGATATTTTCAAAAAAATAAGTATTCATGACACTAAAAAGCCAGTTAACTCATTTTCGTTTTAGTATCCTTTCGCTTATGATCGGTGCTATATTGACACCAAACTGACAGAAAATCCATGTTTTACTTGTCAATTTGGTTATAAAAATTGCAGCCACATTAGGCTAAAGGGTACTGAGACGTTAGGAGTTAACTGGCTTGAACGGTGTTGATCAGAGTTAGAAAAATAAAGTAAACCCATTTAACCGATCCTGGATGCCATCTCGACAATAGTTATTGACCATAAATGTTTTTGTTATTGACAGATTTTTGACATTCATGATTAAGGAGCCCTCAACTAACCCTATTCATTCAACTAGACACACCACTTTTTATATTTTGAAGAAGATTATTGGCGCACCCTGTAACACCTAATCATCTAAATAACATACCTTTAGAATTCTTTCTTTATGATTTTTTTTTAACGCGATTTATTCAAAATTTAATGACTATATTTTCGCTTCAATAAAAATTAACACCTGTGGAATAACTAGACGAAAATGTTGGCAAACAATCTTTGGAGATGATCGATTATTTTATCAAACAACAAAAATTAACAACAATCAAGGAGGATCCTTGACACACATAACAAAGTCTGCTTTTCCTCTTTAATAACTTGAAAGAAAAGCATGACAAAAATGTTATCTTGTAGGTATGTATTTGATAAAGCAACAAGTGGAAAATAAATCGAACACAACAGTTTGTTTACCTGGAAACAGGAAAAAATGTTAGGTGGCAGATAAAGTAAAATTTTGTTTGTCAAAGCAAAATTTTAATGATATGCGGAACCATTGCACTTTCAAGTAATTTACATAGGCATATGACGATGTAAACAAAATTTACGATCTTAATTTAAAAAATGAAAGTTGGAAATTACGCTGTACCTAGTGAAATTTATTATTAAATGCATAATTTTGTCAGTATAAATAAAGACATTATAGGATTTATTTTCGATTAAGGTTAAACTCACCTTAATCAATGAAATGTTTTTGTTTGGCTGGCCTAAGGTTTTGTCATTTTGACGATGATATGCAGTCCAACCAAGTCAGAGCAAAGGATACCTAAATTTTAGCACTTAGTTTGCACTTGTTAAACTAAACGAGGTTTTAATGGCCAGTTCATTCTCTGAGATTGGACAGTGGGCTTTGGAGATTTTTAAGTCAAATTGTATGGGCAATAATGGTGGTTTTTTTCCTGCTTTTCTCATGTTTTTGTCTAAGTTTGTATTGAGCGTAGCTTGTGCCAAAAATGCTCCTTTTTGCCACAATTTACCAAAAATTTTGCGTATTTTTCCCAACAAAACTATTTTTATCTGAATGACCATGCATGACGTCGCTGACACATTGCGCCTTTCGCGAGTAATTGAACAGCAATATGTCACTGTCATGTGACAAAAAGGAACTTTAAGCCACACATTTATGAAGGTACAAAAACAAAAACAACATGGCGGCTGACATTTAAACACAGAAAATAAATGGAACAAATGAGTGGTCCGATCGAAGTTCGAATGAACGGGTTGGATTTTTATTAGTCCACTGAAATTAGCGTTTTACCTTGAACGAATTGCAACACGAGCGGTTTTAACGTCATTCAGCTTAGATTTGCCTACTTTTTAACATACTCAAAATCGACCGCGGAACATTGTCATTTTTGAATTTTTTTCAAAATGGAGGACAAACAAATAACAAAAAACATCTTCATTAACTAAGACGTGTGATACTTGTTTTTAGACTAGTTTTCAATGGTGGTTTTGAATCTGAAAAAAAAATTGGAATAAGATAGAAATAAGCTCGCTAGTTCCGCTTTCTCTCTCTATCCTGAAGAAATATATTATGAACATGGCAAGCATAAAGTAGGAGATGTAGCACATGTTTTTGGATTTAATTTCAATGCTGACCTTGAACCTGAAAAAAAATCAAAAAAAGATAGAGATGCGGTCATTATTAATGCTTTCTCTCTCTATCACATAGAAAAAACTACACACATTGCAGCTCATTTAGGGGGTCGCGGCACATGTTTTTGGGCTAATTTTTATTGCTCATTTCAAAAATAGTAGTATTTAAAAAAAACAGAAATATAATAGTTAATCGTGGTTTTTCTTTCTGTCCTTTGCAGACACATGATGTATGAGCAAATAGATAAATAGGTACCTACTTATTTACCCTACATGAAATTTGCGTAAAAAAAGCTTATCTTGAACACATGATAGAATAGAAATAAAAATAATAGGGTTTACCAAGGTTTATTTTTCTATCGGGCCAAAAATTCGCATGTAATATATAGGGAGATGTGGCGCATGTTCATCATGGATCAGAGTAACGTTGATTTCAACATAGTAGTTTACCCATGATGTCTCCTTCTGTCCTATACCATAAAGTTATACACGCTTGGTGGTACACTTCGGAATGATACTCATTTAATACTAATACTGTCTTTTATTTGGGATCGATAGAAGGACAGAGTAAAGATTTAACGTTATTAACGCAAATTTCCTATAACTCACTTTAATATTTTAAACAATAATTGCGTAGGTACTTTCCTAGCTACTAGTACCAAAAGTATAGGAAGATAATGATTTTATTTTATATTTTTTTTTATAATTAATATTTTTTTCATAAAATATGTTTTTTATGAAATTTGTCCACTTCCAATATAAGAGTGAGAGAGATGACAACATTAGCAGTCTCTTTTCAACCTTTTTTATGAGTTTCAAGATCAACGTTAAAAGTTATTTTTACCAAAAAACTGATGTGTGCATAATATGTTGTGTTTGGGAACCTTTTTTTTAGAAGAGAGAAAAAATGGTTCAGAGCTATAGTTCTGTCTTTTTCTAAAAAATGATAAAATATTTGACATCAGCGGTAAAAATTAGTCCAAAAACATAAGTGATATTTGTAAAGTGGTTACGGTTTTTCTGCATCTTGAAAAACCGTAAAAAAAAAACGATGTTCTGCAAATCCGATTTTGTCCGCTTTTGGATTTGTTAAAAAGTAGATATTTTAAAGTTAAAAACCGTTAAAAAACAGATCGTGTTGCATTTTTTCAAAACACAGCATATGATTTGTTATGTGTTTTAAGAGCCTTTTTTTAGGGTAGAGAGAGAAAACAAGATTCACGGCTATATTTCTGTCTTTTTCTAAAAAATGATAAAAAATTGGTCCAAAAACATGTGCCACAAGTGCCATTGGCCAAATATATGCTTATGGGTTTATATGTTATTATATAAATGCAAGTTTTAATGAATTTTTTGGCGGGCATCTTGAAAAAAAGTCAAAAAAACGATGTTCCGCAAGTCCGATTTTGGGTATGTTAAAAGTAGGCTTTTTTACAATAAAAACCGTTAAAACCGCACCGCAGTGGACTATATATGTTGTTTTTCATTTAAAGGGTACACTTAATTCCAAATTCAGTCGGACCAGTTTTTTGACACTGACAATGACAGTTCCATTCAATTTCTGTGTAAAAGTGTCCTCCGCTATATTGAAATTGAACCGGAGAATTTGGAATTTGGAAGTAGAGTATTTTCCACCCGAAGCATTGATTACTCTAATGCCCGAAGTTTATACAGATTTAATTCACGTCAACTGTCAGCGAGAATTTTCGATTTGACTTCTGGTAATTTTCTTTTTCCCTAAAAAGACAGTTGGTCACAGTGGGGTCAGTGCCGCATAGTTTTATTTAAATCATGTGTGCCGATTTTATCGTTATAAAGATTTTATAAAACTTTTTTTTATACCTTCATCAAAAACATAATTTTAACAACTGTCTGTAGATAACTAAAGCATGACTTTTTTGGTTACCGATACAAAAAACTTTTTTTTTTTGATCACTGGTGCAAAAAAAGATTTATGTCCGTTTTTTACCCAAAGTTAAAGAGAAATAGCGGAAAATAGTAATATTGAAAAAATCTAATTATTCTTGCCTAAGAATTAAGCCATTTCCGCCAGTTTTCACCAAGTATTTACGAAAAAATAATTTAAAAATAACGTGAAAATATCAAAATGTCAAATATTAAAATGTTTCAGCAATGAACTTCACCGAGTAAAAAGACACATCGCTATGGAAACGATTGTTATTTCATTTACCAGCCGCCTTGATTTATAGTGTAGAGATGGTGTGTTGCGAGAAGTTCTCTTCGTTTGAGATTTTTAATAGTAGTTTTAACAACTAGTGGCTAAAATAGTGCTTTTTTTACAAGCGTTGGTTTAAATATCGAGCGCAGCGAGGTATTTAAAAACGCGAGTAAAAAAAGCACAGTTTAGCCGCGAGTTGTTAACACTATTTTTTTTAATACCTTTATCAAAAAATCCAAGAAAATCAGGAAAATACTTTTAAAAATCTCGAACTTCTCGCAACACACCATCTTTACACTATAAATCAAGGTGGCTGGTAAATGAAATAACAATCGTTTCCATAGCGATGTGTCTTTTTACTCGGTGACGTTCATTGTTGCGACATTTTAATCTTTGACAATTTGATATTTTGACAATATTTTTGAATGATTTTTTCGTAAATATTTGGTAAAAACTGGCGGAAATGGCTTAATTCTTAGGCAAGAATAATTAGATTTTTTCAATATTACTATTTTGCGCTATTTCTCTTTAACTTTGGGTAAAAAACGGACAGAAATCTTTTTTTGCACCCGTGATCAGAAAAAAACTTTTTTTGCATCGGTAACCAAAAAATACATGCTTTAGTTATCTGCAGACAGTTACTAAAATCATGTTTTTGATGAAGGTATGAAAAAAAGTGTTTTCTTGTTTTTCTTGGATTTTTTAAGGTATTTAAAAAAATAGTGTTAACAATTCGCGGCTAAACTGTGCTTTTTTTTACTCGCATCTTTAAATACCTCGCTTCGCTCGTTATTTAAACTAACGCTTGTAAAAAAAGCACTATTTTAGCCACTAGTTGTGAAAACTACTATTTATCTACTATATAGTCAAAGATTAAAATGTCGCAACAATAAACGTTACCCAGTAAAAAGTCACATCGCTATAGATTATTATTTACCAGTCGCCTTGATGTATAATGTAAAGATGATGTGTTGAGAGAAGTGTTTTGATAATGACGCCTATAAAAAAAGGCACTATTTTACCCACTAGTATCATCACTTTCATGAACGCATCAAAAAGTGAAACAATGAAAAATAAAATGAATGCGTGTCAAATAATTTTATTTTCACGAGTCTTCCATAGCCAAAATTTCAACAACAATCTAGTGCGTTTGTATTTCTGTCAACTTTCAAACCTGGTTTTGTTCAGTGGGTCGGTGAGGTTAGATTTTTTTCTAAATAAAAATGGAACTGACTATAGACATTGTCTTTTCTTCCATACTTGAGTCGGTTTTACTTTGATATTAGCACTGTCTATTTTTGCGTCAAAACGTTGGGTGAAGGGTGCAGAAAATATTCTCAATATTTGTCCTAAAAACCTCAAATTGTTATATTAATTGATTTTTTTTTTCAGTAAAATTGAAAAGACATTTCATGTGGAGGAATCACCTATGTTTGGTCTTCGAACTGTTGTCATACAACCTCTATGACCTCTTACGGAACACCAACTTTAGGTATGCACCTTATTTAAATTTATCATTTTTAAAACGACATACCATTCCTTTTACAACAAAACAATTTTGATGCATTAGTCCCCAGTATGCAATATTCAGTCTTGTAAGTCTTTTTCTCACAAAAATCGATAAGATTACGTAAAATAATTGAAAACCTTTTTGTTTTGCGAAAACATGATCCTGTTGACAAAGCAAGTATGTTTTTTTCATACTCAAACACGCCCATTCCCCTCTTGATCTGTTTTCTAATAAATATTTTGATCAGTTTTTTTGTGCTTAATTTATTCATGAGAAAATGTCCCAAATTGGGTATTCATTTGTCTATAATTTTTAATGAATTTATTAATTTTTTTTCTGGAATTTCTAATCTAGCAATATTATAATACCAAAAATTTAGGAAGGTCACACACATTCTGGAAAAACTGGAAAAGTCGGGGAAATTAAAACTGGTCAGGGGAAGTCAGAAAAAATCCCATTTTATCAGGGAATGACAAGGACATTCATTAATAATGTCAAGTATCGTATTTAAAAATTCTTATTTATTTTTTTCTCAATTTTTCTTCACTTTAAAAAAATAATTGCTCTCCATATATTCAGGATTAGTCAAGGACTCACTTGTGAAGCTTCTATACCACAAGGTAAATGCCTACGGAACAAATATGAAATGCTTATGAAGCCTGTAGAGCCCGAAATGTTTTGCAGGCTTTTGCTAAGATCACAAACAATTAATACAATTACAGAATGAGAAATAAATTCCCAATGTCCATAGTGGAGCTAAATATAAATAAAAAAGAGAGTTTTACCAACAGAAAAACTATTAGATTTTTGGCCTCCTCCACTAGTTTTACCACTGACTGGTTTTAGACACAGTCCATCCACCAGTCGGGATTTTTACTATGACGAATCGATAGCAAAAAAACAAACTGTACAAAATACATCGGAGTACCACAAGAATACATACCGGGTGCGACTTGGAGACTAGGCGCAAACACGTATTTCACCCTTGTTAGGGATCTTCAGTACGCCATAAGTTTTTATAGACGAATAATACGAACGATCAAATCAACAAGTCATGGACAAATGCTCGGCAAAACACTAGATAACAGAATGATAAATAAATTCCCAATGTCCATAGTGGAGCTAAATATAAATTAAAAAGAGAGTTTTACCAACAGAAAAACTATTGGACATTTGGCCTCCTCCACTAGTTCTACCACTGATTGGTTTCAGACACAGTCCATCCACCAAGCGGGCTTTTTACGGTGACGAATCGATAGCACAAAAACAAACTTTACAAAATACATCGGAGTACCACAAGAATACATACCGGGTGCGACTTGGAGACTAGACGCCAACACGTGTTTCACCCTTGTTAGGGATCGTATTATTCGTCTATAAAAAGTTATGGCGTACTGAAGATCCCAAGGATGAAACACGTGTTTGCGTCTAGTCTCCAAGTCGCACCCGGTATGTATTCTTGTGGTACTCCGATGTATTTTGTAAAGTTTGTTTTTTTTTTGCTATGGATTCGTCATAGTAAAAGCCCGACTAATGGATGGACTGTGTCTGAAACCAGTCAGTGGTAGAACTAGTGGAGGAGGCCAAAAATCTAATAGTTTTTCTGTTGTTAAAACTCCCTTTTTACAATGTTGGGAAATGAACAACACTTAGGCTATTTTTGTAGTTACGTTAATGTCTCCAGCTAAACCAGCAGTGGATCGCAGGTTCTCGGGCCAAGACAACAGCCTGCAAGCACCTACATTTACCTGCGATCAATTTCGGTCGTTAAACACTTTGTTCCATAGGTGTTTACTTTGTGCTTCAACTAAACTTTTGTGTAGCTATTCTTGAGATCAGGGAAAGAAATTCCCCACAATGCGCGGTTCCCATTGACCGAAATCGCTGATTACTCTCACAAATGACACACATTACAGTATTTTAAATAAAAATTGGTGTCTCTTATTTCTCTCCCTAAAGACCAGTAAAAACAAATTTCATCAAAAGTGATGTCATCGGAGGATTTGGCGGCGTCGACCAATATGAATCTGTACGTTTCAGGGAAATAATTGGTGCTTATTTTTAGGGGGGTTTCGCTCAACCTGACGCGAAAATTCGCCCAGCAACTGTGCACGGCGCTGCTCTTCCTGTCGACGCCCGAACTCAGCATCATTCACTGTGATCTAAAACCAGAAAACATCCTACTGTGCAATCCGAAACGGTCGGCCATTAAGATCGTCGATTTCGGCAGCTCGTGCCAGTTGGGACAACGGGTAAGTGGGTCCTTATTCGTCATTTGATAGAAAGGAGTGGGAACTATTCCAGGGTCATGTACAGGACATTTTTTAGAATTTTTTTTCTAGTTTTTATATTTTTTAAAATACTTGTTGTCTAGAAAAGTAGTATATAAAAATTTTTTCATGTAGTTTAATGTGTTGGAAAAATAATAAAATGGACCGAGACCCTGCAGGTTTAATGGTAATTTAGTAACAAAATCTTGAGTACCCGTCACGTACAGGAAACTTTTGGAAAATGAGAATGTCCTGCACGTGACGCGCCTTTTAGATTTTGTTACTAAAAGTATCCTACACATTAAACTACATGAAAAATATTTTATACACTACTTAGTAGAAAAAATGGCCCAGTAGTCTCTTGCAGATTTTAACCAATCGCAAAGCTAGACGCTGTCACGAGTTGCGCGAAAGCCCATACACACGACCTGATATCTCTACTAGTACAAAGCAGTAGAATGCACAAAGTGTGTTAGATCATGTTCGAGTAACCTTCAGAGAACACCTGACAGCAGCTGCGTGCGGTGAAATTTCAAGTAAGGGACGCAATTTTTTAAAATTTACCCCTGTAATTCGGTTCTTCGATCACTTTTTGCAAATTCGTCAATGACGTCATCATGAAAACGTGGTTGGAAGTTTATTTTCAACGGACAAAAGCGATATTTGTCTCTCCTGACCTGAATTTCTCACGAATGTGCTAATTTCGTCCCCAATCAAAAAGTTTTGTGCTCCTCTGGTTTCTGAGAAAATCGAAAAAGAAAATGAGGTAGCTAGGTTAATATTAACTTAGCCCCACCAGGAAATATGGCGCCAAACTAAAAATTTTTGGTTTTAAAATGATGTGCTAATTATGGGCTCCACGAATTCGAAATATAAGAAAAAAATGGAATTTTTAATTTTAAATTATATTAAAAAAAAGGGTGGTAACATTAACTTGTTTAGGTATCACGGAATTTAAACATTTTAAAAACCAGTATTATCTACATATTATGTGCTAATTTTGTCCATGATCAGAAAATTTTGTACTCGTCTGGTTTCCGAGAAAATCGAAAAAGAAAGTGAGTTAGCTAGGTTAATATTAACTAGCAACCCTACCCTTTTTTTTAAACATCATTTAAAATGAAGAATTCGATTTTTTCTTATATAATCGTAGAGCACATAATTTTGGTATATACTTTTTTAAATTTTAAGACTGCATTGTAGGGTGGGGTCGCTAGGTTAATATTAAGCTAACTACCCCATAAAAACTGCACTGAAAAAAAAATACGAATTTTTCTTGTACATATTCATGGAGCACCTAATTTGTGTTTTTTTAGAAAAGATAATATTCTTTTACGAGCTAAAGTCTCGACTAGTTTTGAGAGGGTGGAGACGAGATATATAGGTCTGTAATTTGATGGTAAAGATCTATCACCACCCTTATAGAGAGGAATAACCTTGGATTTTTTTAAGGATGAAGGGATAACGCCAGATTCAAACGATACGGTAATAGCGGTCAACAATATATTTAAAGCATTCCGGTGAGCGGGTAGGGGGGACATAAATAAACAGAAAAAAAATCTCGGAAAAAAGTATCACTGGTCGGTCGTCATAGTTGCGCAGGACCATAGCAAATCACAGAGAGAGACACGAGCCCTTTACTTTTTCTTTTATTTATCCCCCTTTCTCTCTCTATTTTCTGGTTTGGCTTAGTAACTCTGTTCTGCACATGCGCCGCTCCGCCCGAAGCCACGAAGGCAGCCGATCTATTCTTCTAATTCATCCGAGGAGGAAGAAATGTTCGTCCAACTTGTACTCAATAGGGGTAGCCTCCAAAAGCGGACCAAAATACGCGATTATTTGTGTGAGGTGGTCCCCGATTATACTGAGGAGCAAGTAATGGGAGACGGAGAGGAGGAACAGGATGCAGACAGACCAGGGACTTCGTGAAGGGCCCGGATGTAGCCAGACAAAAATGGCTTCTGGGAAGATCACGAAGGGACGTTGGTCTGCTGACAAGAATCATAACAGGTCACAACCGACTAAGGAAGCACATGACCCAGATCGCGGTGGAAAATGACTCGACCTGCCGGGCCTGCGGGCGGGCAGAAGAGACATCTCGACATGTTATAGCGAACTGCGAGGCATACCAGAGGACGAGATATCAGGTATTCGGTTACCCGACAGTGGATGAGGAGGACCTGCACACGTTCAAATGGGATAAAATACTGGTCTTTGCAAAAAGAACAGTAAAACCAGAAGAGCAGACTGCCAGACCAGTGGTGCAGGCGGCGGATTACGGGCAGGCTCGGGGTAAGGCAGAAAGGGCCAAGGGAGGCCTACTTGCCAGGCTACTAAAGCTCGATTCTACTACAAAATAAGCCCCACTTGTATTTTTGATGGATAACCCCTTTAAGCATAATTATGAAAATTATGGGTAAACCTGCCTTAAGCAAAATAAAAATAACTTTTACTCTTTTCATTAATATTCTTTTTGTTTTCTCTTTGTGTACTCGTCTTTTTCAACGGGCTGTCCCGTTTCAAAAATATTGAAACTGAAATAAATAAAAAAATTAGGTTAAAATGTAATTTTTGGAGCAAATGGCGTGTTCGATAATCACTCTCTGCGCGAGCACTCCGGTTGGGATTCAGAGCACCCGCGGATAAATTCGTGACGTCAATACTCTACTCCGGATCGATCTGAGACTATGTAAACCGAAAGCGCTATATGAGATACTATAATGTAAGTTGACCAAACGTACGGTATTTGACCGGACAGTCCGGTATTTTGATGAATTGTCCAGTTTAAAAAATACGTCCGGTATTGTCGGGTATTTTTTCGCGTTGTCCAGTAAAGTCCGGTATTTTACAGTGGCATTACTGCACATGGCAACGCAGCTCGTCTGTAGCTATTTTCACAGGGTAACGTCACGGGTGAGGGGCCATGAGACATCACTCATGCATTTGCGGATTGCGACTGGTTGAGTTTATGCAGTTCCGGAGGAGAGCGGCCTGTTAGTACTTAGGGGATCTTGTTTCCTATTTTCTTCTTCTTCAAGTGCCATGCTCTCTTCGAACGTTGGCTATCATCATCGCGATCTGCACCCTGTCCACTGCTTTTCGGAAAAGTGTCGTAGTACTAACACCATACCATTGTCTAAGATTTTTAAGCCATGATATTCGTCTACGACCTGGACCTCTTCTGCCTTCAATTTTGCCTTCTATTATCAATTTTAAAAGTTTATATTTGTAATTTCTCAAAATATGACCAAAATATTCAAGTTTTCGTTGTTTTTATGGTAAATAAAACTTCAAGGTCTTTATCATCCATCCACGTTAGTTACTCTATCTATCCAAGATATCCTTAGTATTCTACGATAACACCACATCTCGAATGCCTCCAAATTTTTGCACATGGCCTCAGTCAGTGTCCATGCTTCCATGCCATAATATAAGATGCTAAAAACATAACACCGAAGCACACGAATTCGGAGAGTGGTATTAAGATCGCGACTACTCAACACTGATTTCATATTGATAAAAGATGATCTGGCCTGTCCAATTCTTGCACGAACTTCTTGCATGTTGTCCAGGTTCTCGTTGAGGAGACAACCTAAGTATTTGTATGAATCCACGCGTTCGACTTGCTGCCCATTTACTTCTAACATGCCTCGGATGTTCTTTTCCTTGGATATGACCATCCATTTTGTTTCTCCAACATTTAAGTTAAGCCTGAATGGCGAACTTTTGGCAGCAATTTGATTCAACAACTCTTGCGGGCCTTTTGAGCGTGTCTGCTATTATGACAGTGTTTTCGGCATATTGTATGTTATTGATTTTTATGTCGTTTATGGTCAGACCCTCTTCGCAGTTATGAAGTGCATTCTCTATTACTTTGTTACTATAGATATTAAACAACAGCGGAGGCAATATACAACCTTGGCGTACTCCTCTTCTTATTTGGGCCTCTTCGGACAGTTAGCCGTCAACCTTTATTTGAGGAGTCTGATTCCAGTATAGATTATCGATTATCTTTAGATCTCGGTCATCTAGACCAACTTCTTTTAGCGATTCTATGAGCTTTTCGTGTTGGACTCGATCAAATGCTTTCTCATAATCTATGAAACAGGCATATACTGGCACCGATACATCCCTAGATCGCTGAACTAAGACTTGAATGCCAAACAAGGCCTCTCTTGTCCCGAACCCACCACGAAATCCAAACTGCATGTCGCCCATAAAGGATTCGCATTTCCCATAAATTCTTTTGTGGATAATCTTTAGAAATATTTTTAACATATGGCTGATTAGGCGGTAATCACTACACTTCTCTGCTGAATGTTTTTTAGGCAGCATAACAAAGGTTGATTTTAGCCAGTCAGCAGGGATTTTACCGCTACGATAAATCAAGTTAACAACCAGCGTATTTAGCGAATCTTCGTTTTTTATTAGCTTTAAAACCTCATTGTATACTTCGTCTTGCCCTACCGCTTTTCTGTTTTTAACTGAAGATATTGCGTGTTTTACTTCATCTGGTGTTATATCTATGCCTTGGTTCGAGAATTCTGGCTGTTCGGATCGGTTATCGGTAAAGAGATGTTCTATGTAGCTACACCATTCTTTTAGTTTTTATTTGGTATCCGGCATGAGTTTACCCTGATTGTCCACAATGCGTTTGTGTAAATTGAAAGTGTCATGTTTAGCATCTAGATCTTCTATTTCTTGACATTTCTGTGTTATCCAGTCTTGTTTTGCTGACCTTATCTGGTTTTTTATTGCTCTATTGATTTCATGATACTGATCGCTGCCTTTTTTACTGCGTCTTTTATCGATCAACTCCAAGATTTCATTGGTCATCCAAACTTTCTTTTTATTTCTTGTTTCATCCTTGCCTAAGAGTGTTGTGCTTTCGACTATGGCACTTTTCACCTTTGTCCAGAACATTTCTGCATCTTGTTCGGTAGACTCATTAATCTTTAAGCTTTTTGTTAAGTTCGACTTTAAGTTTAGTTGCTATCATGTTATCTTGAAGTTCGTCCAACCTGGGTCTGGGTTTGTTATTTCGGGGACGATTTTTCGTGAGGGTAAATTTAATTTTCGCCACAACGGGATTGTGATTCGAGCTTACGCCAGGATAAGTTTTTGCAGATTTAATAATGTTTCTAAATCGTTTATTAATTAACATATAGTCTATCGGGTTTCTAATGATACTTTTAAGAGTGTCGCATTTAGAAGTCCAAGTATTATTTTAGAATAAGTAATTGTGTCATTTCTGAGTATTTTATCTCGTTCGTAGTTGTGTGGTTTTTTAAACCCAATTGTTAATTGAAACACTTAAAGCCATGATCCTGACCAAATACACCTGCCTCGAATTTTATAAATATCTCTTGGAAAATGTTAATGCACTACGTGATATACATGGACAAACCAAGTACAAATTAAAAAAAAATAGTTAGGTAGTTTAGATTTAAAGGTTTATTAAGTAATGTTTTGTTTAAGTTTATTATTTTTATTCAGATCATACATAATTATTTTTACTGTGTAGTAATGACGCATAATTTTTAAGAAATATATTTTAATAAATAAAAAAACAATTATTTTTTTTGAAAGTTTTTAATTTGTTAAAACTAGACAATTTTTTACCGCGTCCGGTATTTTGTTGTTTGGAAGTTGGTCACCTTATGTAATGGCCCAAGGATCGCAAAGTGTGTAACAATAATAACTTTGAAAAACAAAGCAAATGATGCAAAAATTAGGGTTGGCCCTGGGCAACGCCAAAGTCTGCTCACGCCCAATGGGTCTATTCTTGAATCGAGAGAAAATTTGCTCCCAGGGAGTCAAATTCTCTCGCTACTATGCATCTCATTGGTCCAAATCTTCGGTTAAAATCAGTTTCTCTCACTTTTTCCCGATATTGATCGAAAGTAATTCTATTGGTCTTGACTAAGAGAGTTACTTTCCATGAATATCGGGCAAAAGTGAGAGAAACCGATTTTAACTGAAGATTTGGACCAATGAGATGCATAGAGCGAGCTGGGAGCAAATTTTCTCTCAATTCAAGAATCCTCACTGGGAGCAAATTTTCTCTTGATTCAAGAATAGAACCCCTGAAATTTTTGGCTTTGTATTTTTTCCAGACTAACTTGATAAGGAGAGTTAAGGTGGATTTTCACAGCACTTAGCGTAATTTAATTTAGCCTAACCTAATTTGACCTTAATGAGATTTAATGGTCGCGTTCATACAGTCGTAATTTAACGTAATTTAGCGCAACCTAAGAGATGACCAACTTTTATCTTTTCTTAAATTTCCTTAAGTGAAATGAAAAGTGGGCATGCTCAATAAAGATGAAGGGCTAATGGTTGGCCAGAAAAATATAAAAAGTTTTTTGTTTTATTGTAAAAAAGGAAAAACATGCATTCAAAATGTTTTCAGACCATTTGTTGTGTACCTACTGCATATTAAAATATTTTGCTGTATAATCAAGAAGAGCTGGTTATTTATTGGGATTCCCCACAGGCATAACATAAAAAAATTCAAAGAACAAGCACAAAATGACAGCGAAAACCGACACTATTGCGCATGGGTAAGAAAGCTGTATGAACACCCTAAATTTTCCTTAAGTTAAGTTAAATTAAGTTATGCTAGTTTTTTTGGAAAATACAAGGGTAAGTCCGTCCTTACGAGTTTGGCCTGGGAAAAGCGAATACTTAAGGTAATATTTATATGGCAAAACCGAAATTATCAGATTTTCAATGGACCACAAAAACTGAAAAACCCCAATGGAACAACAGCACCGACTCAGTTGAGCACTGGTGGCGCATCAGTTTTATCAATGGAAACCGCTATTCGTTTTTATTCGCATCTTTATTTATGCATTGTAGAGAGTAATAATGGTAAAGCTATGATGGCCATTAAAATAATTTAGTTTTTAGATGTGCTTAAATACACTTATAGTAGCACACGCTTTTTGGTAAAATTAAAGACTGTAAAGAACTTTGATTGAAAGATATTAATACCACCTTAATTATGTCTCACACACTTTATGCTTTGAAAAATTACAATTTCTGCTGTTTTTTGTATAAAAATCGCAAAATAAAATTCATATGTACCACACCACTCAAGATGGCAGACAGATGACATAATAGAAATTTTTATTAAACAATTGCCTTTAATTATTTTCATCTTTCTCTAAAATACTTTTTTATAACCCGCTGTCTCTTTTTAACAACATTAAATATTTCGCTCTTCAAAATTCTGCCCTCTCTCTCTAAATATTTTTCAATTTAACAGAGAAAAAATGTTTTTGGCAGTACTTTTTTTAAACGCTAAAAAAAAGTGAAAACTTAAAAAATTTGAGTGTTTTATTCTCGAAATCGAAAATTTGGAAAGAAAGCTTTAAGGTGTGAGCAAAATCATGGCATAAAAATCTGAAAAACATAGTTAAAATTGCTTAAACAAAAACGTTACCCCTTATATTATGCTAAAATATTTTAAGCCTTAAATTATACCATCATGTCGTTACCATTAATCTTAGAAGAATAACATACATTGTTTTTTCTAGATATACCAATACATCCAATCCCGTTTCTACCGTTCCCCGGAAGTTCTTTTGGGCATCTCCTATGACTTGGCCATTGACATGTGGTCGTTGGGCTGCATTTTGGTGGAGATGCACACGGGCGAGCCGTTGTTCAGCGGGGCGAACGAAGTGGACCAGATGAACAAGATTGTGGAGGTCCTGGGCATGCCGCCCAAGCATTTACTAGACCAGGCCAGCAAGTCCAGGAAGTTTTTCGAGAAGGTCCTGGATGAAAGGAAGTAAGGATACAAATCCATGTTTAGTTATTTTTTTATTGTTTTAGAATACGATTACTAATCCAGAACTGCTTAAAAAGGGAAGATGAAAAGATCTTGGGTATAATAACGAAAATTTAAAATTGGATGGGCAAGGAACAGCAAGATCAGCAGAAGCAAAGATCCAATGCTAAAAGAGATATAATTGAATGATGATTCGCCTCGGGCAACCAAAATGTTATCACTGATGACCCTTCCCATACACCATTCGAAATCATCATTCACTTTGATTACCAACTTTGACTCACTCACAAATGGCATCGTTCCGTACTTGTATAATTTTCAGATTTTATAGCATGATACCTCATTTTTTTGAAATGTGTTGCCTTGCTTTTTTCACCAAAATTCTTAGTTTTTGAAATTTGCAAAACGGCCATTTCAAGGGGTCGGAGGGACAAAAAAGTAACCCTTTACTAGAAAAACCAGCTGTGACTTCTATATGATTAAAATGGTGACTATATTTTCGAATAAATATTTTCATTAAACGATATGTTATGCAATAAAATAGTTTAAAAAATAAGTTGTCACCAGAGCTTACAGGGCGAACCTTGAAACTTTGCGTTGGACGGGACAAGGAAAATCAAAACCTAATTTTAGTAAATTCTTACGTTTATATATTTCAATTTTTTAGAAATATGCTTTATCAAGGCTTTTCCAAACTAAACAAAAGGCTGTGGGATTAAAGGAGAAAGCATGTTGTTAACATTTATGTTAAAAATTATTGTGAACCGTGAAACAGTAAAACTTTGGTTTTGGGTTGGACGAGACAAAAAGTAATAAAATAAAGTAAAGAAACTGTTTGTATATTTCGGCTTTTTTACATACCAAGAAAAAGTGTTATAGTGGTTTTATGATTTGCAGTTATTTCATGATTTTTAACAAAAACCAATAGATTGTTAAAGCGTTTTTCTTTTTTTTTTAATAAAATTACATTTTCGATGACAGCAGGTCCAAAAATCTTTCGAAACGGAAATTTTACAAAAATTACCTCCAACAAATTTAGAAACTTTTCGTTTCGCGGGAAATGATTGCATGATGTTTCGCCTTGGGCAACCAGCGCTTGCTTTGGTCTTTTGTGTGTTCCTTATGGGATACTCATCCAATTTTGAATTTTCGTTTATTTCACCCAAGATCTTTTCATCTTTTGTTTTTAGCTTCTTTTCGGTTAAAGTAACTGATTCGGAGGTTTTTTTAACTTCTTTTTGTTTTAATCGCCTTAGGAGCGTAACCCTATTGGAAAGATTAACACGGTAGGACGAGCCCGTTTCAGGTGACTTAGATAAATGCCAGTGCGGAACGATGCCTATTTGTGAGTGATTTAAATTTGGAAATCAAAGTTTATGATGGTTTTGAATGATGTTTGGGGAGGGTGACCAGTGGAACCACTGATGAGCCTACTCTTTTGGATGTGGAAGATTGTACTTTACCGCATACTGTGCGGTAAAGTTAACGTTATCGCACTTTACAGCACACTGTGCGGTAAAGTGACTACGTTTATTTCAGAAAATTAAAATACAGATATTTATATTTCTTTTTTTCGAATTTTTAAGGCTCATAGGCAAAAAAAAAGTGTCATTTTCCTCACTTGTTAGGTAAATAACTACTACAAAGTTATATCGATTGTAATATTAAAGTATTTCCAAATAACTGCTTCAAAATTCATAACTTTCCCAATTACCACCGCAAAAATATCTTAAAAATTAAGAAATACTATTGAAAATTCCCGGCTTAATGGTTTGGCGGCTCTTTACACCAGTTAAGACATTACCTTATTTGTTAAAGAAGTACTCGATGAGATGGCAAAATCGAAACTCTGAATTCTATTAGAATAGGTTCTGATTATTTGTATTAGTTGTAATAATTTTTGAAAACCTTTTTATTTATATGGTATAATATCTAAGTATAGCTCTAAATTTAGTCTTGAATTTTTATAGACTGAATATATATCAAAGACTATACGAATATGTCCTAACCAAGCCTAAGTACCTACTTATGTACCTATTTTTTTAATGGTTTTTGTATAATCTTAAAATTAATTCAAGCCCCCCCCCAAACATTTTTTTGGGTGCGCTACTGATATCTCGAATGCCTCCAACTTTTTGCTCTTGGCATCAGTCAGTGTCTACGCAATGTCACCACGTCAATGTTATCAACGTTCTGAACAAAAATAACGATTGTCTGTCATCTCTTAAAATAATTGTGTACATCCAATCTAACGAAGCATTTTTTTTGCAGCCCGACAGACTACAAGTACATCCTAAAAAAGACGAAAGAAGGCAAAAAGTATAAGGCGCCCAATACCAGACGGTTACACGACATTTTGGGCGTAGAAAATGGCGGGCCGGGCAGTAGGAGGGCCGGGGAGCCCGGTCATTCTATGTCTGATTACCTCAAGTTTAAGGTAAGGCTTCTAGATCAGTTAAAGCAGAGAGCATATAAATCTAAATAGAGAGGACACCTGATGGTAAATTTGCAACCCCGCTCAACTGACTTGAAAACCAAGTGGCGCAGCAATCTTTTTTTTTGGTTCTTGGCTTCGGAACTTGTTGCGCCACTTTCGCTTTCTCTCTTGCTTATTTTTATCGATCCAAAGCAGTGGCAGCGCACAGGAAAATCGTATTTTTTAAGGTTTCGTCTTCGGCAGTCAAATTTAAAAAAAAAAATCATAAAAACAATTTTGGATAAGACTCCCATCATGGGAATTAACACGGTTTGTCACAACCGCCTGTTTTGGATTAGGAGAACAGAACCATTGCAGGAATATCTAAGGAAATTTATCATATGAGACCATGAGTTTTCACATACCTTCTCACCCATTCTGATCTAATCATGTATTTTTCAAACATTCGGAAATGACGGGGTTACTAAAATTTGAAGTAACCTTAGATAGCAAAATATTTAAAAATAAAAATAAAAAAACACTTATTTTTTACCGGAGAAAACCTAAATTATATGCTTCTCTGCAAGTAATAAAGGCTTGAAAAATATATATAAGCAACAGGTTCATTCAAAATTGCATTAAATTAAGTATGTACGCCAGTGATAAATCGATATTCATTTAACGCGCGGGATTATTGCCGTTTTAATTTTAAATAAATATTACCCCGGTTCATCTTGCGCATTTAGCTAACAATAAAAAACTCGCTGTGAATCGCCTTGACTTGCTGGTCGGATATTACCATTATGTGTCCTCTCTATTTAGATTTATATGCTCTCTGGTTAAAGTAAAACAGTAGCTTTCCTAACAGTACAAAAAATGCGAAAACAGACGAATGACTTAAAGCGGAATTCGGAAAGCTTAAGTGCGGGAAAATGGATTTGCGTACGTGTTATTATATTTTTCTTCAAGTGCAAAAACTATCAGTGGGATTTATTAAGATAGTACCCCCCCACATGTCTAAATATTTATACCTGTGGGGGGTACTAAATCTTAAAACCAATTTTCAAAAAACCCTTACTCATATAGACAAGAGACAAAGTTATTTATTATTTTGTATTGTTATTGCAAAATACCACTGAAAAACTGCTTTATTTCTCAAAATATACCATATTTTAGGAGAAAATGCCCTAAGTACGCCAAAAATTTGGCACATAATAGCTTCATTATCTGCGTTTGAGGTTATAAAGTTGGTGATTTTTTCGACCAGCTCTGGAGGGTAGTTTAAATTTATAACCCCCAGAAAGGATTGTTTTGTGGCAATTGGTAATAAGTTCGTTTATAATTTCCCTAAGTAACCGTTTTTACAAGGATTATTTTGCCTTATTTAATATCGCAAGTTCTTCATTAACCAATAAAACACCTCCAATTTTGTCCAGAAAAACGTAATATTTTGAACCCGTTCAGCACAAAAAATAAATTTATGAGGGCACTACGAGGCAAAACAAACATAAGTGAATGTCACTGATTATGCACGAAAAATATACCAAACAAAAAAACCCAAAACAACTATATTAATTTATTTACAAACTGAAATTAAAACATTGAGGTTGTCTAAAAGCTCAGTCAAGAAAACTTTCCCTACTCAAATACAACTCATTTCAAAACTGTAACTTTCACCAGTAGATGCTGGTGCAAGCCAAGGTACAAGCAGAGGTAAGAGATCCGAACTCGCTGCTTGTGATTTGAACGCAGCTAATATCTTGAAACTGACATTGAAGTTTTTTTAACACATTTCATAAATAAAAACACCTTTTAAACAAATACAAAATTAATCTCCTACTTATTTTATTATTACACATCTAAATCGTTGTGTGACATGAATTATTAATTGGAAAAATTACTTAACAAGGATAAGTTTTAATTAGAGTGACATATAACCTCAATTTGAATTTGTTCTACAGAGTGTTTACTATTTAAACCCCAACAAAAGATTGTGTTAAGATGATTATTCAATAAACAAATTTATTAAAATTCTTGTTATAAATCAAACTATGTTCAAAACTCAAGGAGTGTTGGTTTTTCACTTAAACTTAAGACAGTTCTAAAATAGACTCGACCTTTTTAGTACATCCCACCATGTATGTTTTTTTTTTAATTTTTATTGAAAGCACAAATAAAATTTATATCTTTAAATTATTTATTATTATGCGTCTATATTATGGTAACTTTGCTGCGAAAAAAATTTGTGTGTGCTACATGGCGTAAGCCAAAGTGTGCACAAGGTAGCATTTTGCGGCCACTCGTAAAAAATAGCTAATTTCCTAACAAGTGCAGAAAAAATGATTTTCGTAAGCGTTAGGAATAATTGTTTTTCTAAGAGAGCGGGAAAAATAATATAAAATAGTCAATAAAACCTTAAATTATACCCCAATAGCAACAAAAAAATAAGTTATATTTTTTTCACTTTTAACAATGCCTATTTTTTTCTTTGACAAGACACCAGCAGTACATTAAGTTTTGATTGACTTGGTTATTCAGTTGCATAAAATCTTAACCTAAAAAGTATTTGAATTCCGAAGCTGTTAGTGTCAGCTTTATAGCAAAATTATTTATTATTATGCGTCTATATTATGGTAACTTTGCTGCGAAAAAAATTTGTGTGTGCTACATGGCGTAAGCCAAAGTGTGCACAAGGTAGCATTTTGCGGCCACTCGTAAAAAATAGCTAATTTCCTAACAAGTGCAGAAAAAATGATTTTCGTAAGCGTTAGGAATAATTGTTTTTCTAAGAGAGCGGGAAAAATAATATAAAATAGTCAATAAAACCTTAAATTATACCCCAATAGCAACAAAAAAATAAGTTATATTTTTTTCACTTTTAACAATGCCTATTTTTTTCTTTGACAAGACACCAGCAGTACATTAAGTTTTGATTGACTTGGTTATTCAGTTGCATAAAATCTTAACCTAAAAAGTATTTGAATTCCGAAGCTGTTAGTGTCAGCTTTATAGCAAAAAATGATTAGTTTCGATCAAGATTACTACTTTAAATAATTTGGTTAAACACCTCTTCAAATATTTTTAGATGTACTAAAATACCGTTTCTTAATAAATTTAAAGACTGTTAAGAACTTTCAATAAAATAAATTATTACTACCTTATGTCTTACACACTTTACATACACTTTTCTGGTACAGCAGAAGGTAGCTGCAAATACCATTTTTTATATTTTCCTATGTGCAACACTGACTTTTTGACTTTGTCATTTTAGGTTATATTTTTGACGGCTTGTTTATTTTTTACTAATTCAAAATATAAGGCCACTAAAAATAAAAACCACATTTCCAAAAAGCAAAAATGTTTTATTAACTAAACAAAAGCTACACAGTAATTGGTCTATTCGACTAGCTGATTATGAAAAAAGCAAGTCTATTATAGTAACCATAATAAATCGATTTCAAGAAGAAGGAACTGTCCATCGAAAGGAAGGCACCGGTTTGACGAAAGTTACTGGCCCAAAACAATTAAAAGGCCAGATCAAGTTAACGAAATAAATAAAATTAAAAACATATAACAAAACATACTTATTTTTAATAGCGAGTCATTGCACCGTCGTTGGCTGCAATGATGTTTTTAAGTCTTCTGTGCATTGACTTGGCTAAATCTTTAAATAAGTTTGGATTTTCAGCAATAACTCCCCTATATGCCCTTACGATGAGTTCCATTAGATGTTCTGAATTCCTGAGAATGATATTAAAACTTGCTAATTTCTTTGCGATAAGTCCCCAAACGTTCTCTATTGGATTCGCATCAGGGGTTTTTGCAGGTGAAGGCAAAACTTCGATATTATTATCCTGGATCCATCGTTGCGCAATTCTGGCCGTATGAACTGGTTATCTTGTTGGAATATGTTGGGAATTTGGAACCGTTGGTTGCACTAAAACAAAGTTATGATTGTTTTCCACAAACCAAAACTACACTAACAGGTATATTTCAAATGACTCTTTTCATTGCTTCCAACATAAGCTTGCAAGTTTGCACTTTTTAACATATAGATTAGTAAATTTCCCCTTAAAAAAAGAAATATTTGAAGCAGAAAAGAATAGGATTAGGAATATAGCTGGCGAAAACGGTTACGACGAAGGCTTAATAAATATGCTGATAAATAGACATTCTTTTCAAAAGACCTTTCGGAATTCAGACAAAAAGATACCTGCGACTCAAAATTTGCATCAATTCCTTATAATCCTAATTATACGAAAGGATTACAAAAAGTATTTAATAACACCGGTCTTAAATTAGTATATCAATCCGGTAACACAATAAGAAGCTTACTAGGAAATCCCAAGGATAAAACTACAGTTCTAGAAAAAAGTGGAATTTACGAAATTAGTTGCATGGATTGTGACAAAAAATATGTTGGCCAAACGAGACGCTCTATTCAAACACGTTTTAAAGAACACTTAGCACACTTAAAATACGGAAGAACAGAAAAGTCAAGTGTGGCCGAGCATGCTTTTGAAAACAATCATAGATTCACATTAGATAACCTAAAACTTCTAAAAAGTGTACCAAACAAAAGACTTTTGAATGCATATGAAAGTATGAAATAGTTTAAATAAAGATAGAGGACCCATCCCGTTTAGTACACTTTATTCTTTGGTTGAGGGTAGATAGGATTAAAAATCGTGATCAATCACAAATTATTAGTCTTATCTCCGCGCACTAAAGGATTGTATATAAGATAGAGCGTAGATTAATTTAGTTCATTGTTTATCGTCTCCTGATGATGCTAACCTTGTTAGCGAAACGCGCGTCGAGTGCAAAAAAGTGTAGTTTTGGTTTGTGGAAAACAATAAGGCACACTCACCTTCGACTGTAAATCACCCATCAATTCTAAATAAAGCGCCATGTCCTCTACCGAAAATCTTCCTGCCCGGTCTTTGTTTCCAGCAATATATCGTTCTTCGTATCGGGTTCTTGGAAAAAAGGTCTTCTCATCTGTGAAAATCATCTACGGCCAAAATTCTTCGTCCCTCAGAGAATAATTCAACGCAAAAATTAATCGAGACTGCTTCTTTTCCTCACTTAGTTTTTTTTTTTTTGCCGCAATGCAACACCTTAGCCTTAAAAGTTTAATCCTCCTGCCTAATGTTGTTATGGATCCTGGAAAATTTGATTCAATTTCTACTTCTTTCGCTTTGGCAAACGGATGATTTTCCAGGAAATTGATTGCTTTTTGGTCTTGCTCTGGGCCAGTAACTTTCGTCAAACCGGTGCTTTCATTTCGGTAAATAGTTCCTTCTTCTTGAAATCGGTTTTTGTTTACTATCGTAGACTTGCTTCTCACATAATGAACAGCTACTTGCCGAATAGACTAACCACCGTCTAGTTTTGCTGATATTTGAACTTTATCAAATTCGGAAAGATGCGGCGGCATTTTTTAAAATTTGGATGACACTGACATGCAAAACATGATGTTGTCAGGAGTCTGTGACATTGTCACTTATAGGAACACATACTATAAAAATTTAAAAAATTAAACAGGCTGTTAACTTCTGATGTACCATTTTTATGTGGACAGAAGTGTACATACATAAGTTTGTTTTACTGCGTTTTAGCAAACACGTTTAAATAACTAAATTGTGTGATTACGTCAAAAAATTTCCGATTTAATGCGCTGTTGGTTATCTATCCAAGCAAAAAAATTTCCTAAAAATACATGTGTTTTTTGGTACTGGTGTGGAATTTTATAAAAAAAATATTTGATAATTTGTCTCCAAAAATGGACAAATCACATCCTGCAGACAGGGTTGATCCCCAAGCATTGGGTTCGGGCTCGGGTCTCTCCTTTCCTAAGTTGTTTTTCTCCACAATTTTGACTTTTTCTATATTTTCATAGACACAGCAACCCATGAAGTTTTGATTCAAAACATTTCTGAATTCATTGCATGAATGAATGAATGTAGAAGTGCGGAGACAATTCCCATATACGTAGGCCATCTTGCTGGGCCCGTTGCACGTCCACTTTCCATGGTTTAGCCCTGGAAGCCTGCCTCTTTCGCGAAAGAACAGATTTTTCTGGGCTGCAACTTTCTTACATCACCTGGGACCAACAGGTAGTTCCCAACATGCGACTCTTGACCTGGCCAGAGCCGGAAACTCCAGCAGGACAGCAAGGATGATTCTTCGTCCTCCATGCACCACCGACTCTCTGAGTTTCCGGCGATTCCCAGCGTTTCTAGGTGCTACATCCTTCCTGCCTAGGTGAAGCAAGGGCTTCGAGCAGGTGCTCTTCAGTCAGCTCTGTTTCGGTTGGACTGTCCATGCTGACCACGATTTTGACCTGGAGCTTCCTGAGCTCCTTGGCCAATTTTTTTACATCAGCGGCGCCCGTAGAGTGTCCAATGGGTACTTGTGCAGTTCCCTGTCAAACTTCTTGTGTTGAAGTAGATTTACTGGGTCCTTGAACAGTTCCTTGTTGATCCTTATCTTCAGAGGTTCCACTGGGTACCTGTTCGGTTCCCTGTGTTACCTCCTGGTTGTCGGAGGGTCCTTCTGGATTTCCCTTACAGACGAGAATCACCTCCCCAGCACTTCTGGGAGGGGGCTATATACAACAGGGTGCGTCTGGTACCCTGAGGAAGGTTTTTATTGTGGTGCCTCATCCACGCAGCCCTGGCGTTTAAGTCAAGGCCCCCACACCCGTCCCCGATCCACCACTCAAAAAAGTCGAGAGCGAGCCAGAGTTGGGTTCACCTAAGCGCTCCCTATCTCCGGCACACCAACCTCAAAGAGCTGCGTTTGAGGGGAGTGCGGTATGACGTTTTCCAGCAGGATTTAGTCACCGACTTATTCAGTCGGGTCCACCCCTTCGACTTGGACGCACCTGTTGAGAATTACCCAAGTGGGATTCAAACAAGGGAGCTCTGGGTCCCCTTGGGCCGGGTTAATGTGTTTATCTTGTCAATCCAACCCAACACAAGCAAAGGCCTCTTCTGAATTCATTAGAATCTGGAAGAAGTGAAAATCTGACCCACCTAAAGGTTGTTTTTTGAAGGGTTGAATATATTTAGTTTGAATGAATGCATTTTTTCAGGATTTAATCAATCGAATGTTGGATTACGACCCGAAAACCCGGATCACCCCGTACTACGCGCTGCAACACAGTTTCTTTAAGCGCACGACCGACGAGAGCACGAGCACGGTAGGACAGGCGAATAGCAGTACGAGTAGTAGTCCGGCCGTGGTCGGTCTGGATTCCACCAACAGTTCGCATGGTAAGAAACATTTTTTAACCTCACAAAGTACAAGGCGTAAAATGTATGAAAGCAAATATTTTAATAGGACAAAAAAATTCCTTGTTTCTAAGATATTTGGTTGTTAAAGTTGGGGAATAAAAGACATTTCAAAAATTAAAAAAATTGGCAGTGCCAAATGGTTTTCCTCTTTATTACGATCCAAAAATGTTCCATTCAGTTTTTTTTAACCGACAGTCAAAAACCCTCTGCCCGGCTGTCAAAAAAACCTCTGCAATGGGTACAAAAAATATAAATTTAATTTTTAGAAAAAGATTCAAATTTTAACAGAATATCTTTATGATATGTAGACTTCTCTTTAATAGCAGAGAAACATTTATAGGCCCTTTTAATTTGAAATTTATTGACCAAAAAAAAATCGCGCCGTTTGTCACTTAAAAACGAAGGACTTCTGGCCCTCATTTTATATGCTTTTTTTCGATTTTGTTCTCCCCTATTGCTCATTGAGATATTTGCACTCATGCACACACGAAAAATGGGGAACGACTAAATTACAAAAATACAGGCCGTTAATAAAATTTTAAGTTTTATTTAAGATTATGTTCATTTGCCTATTTTGTTGCGTTTTTAAGTTATAGGCATTGGCCACCTCTTTGTACGAAATTATTTAATTTTTTAATCAATACTTTGTAAAAAAATCCTGTTTCACTTTGAGACACTCGGTATACATCCTATTTCAAAAACCTTGATCGCCCCTTTCAGGCAAAGTTTTCGGTTTTTGATTCCAACATTCTGCCATTTCTCAATCAAATGACGACTGGGTATTTAATTGAAAAAAGTACTCAAGAGTACCGTTATAAGTAACTCGCATATATTTCTTTAGACTTTCCAGGATCTCATCAATGACTAACATAGTGATACGGTTGCGACTAAACCGCTTTATATAATACAGGTACTAACCAGAAATATGCATGCTTAAAAATACTAGCACACATTGTGGGACTGGGCAACACCAATTAAGAAGCCGTTTAACTTTTCTCTTTAGTATCCTTTGGCCTATTATAGAAGACATAATTATAGCTAAATTGACAAAAAATCTATGTTTAACCTGTCAATTTGTAAGCCAAACAAAGGACATTAAAGCAATAAGAGTAAACTAGGTTTTTGTGTAGAAGCTATAGGACAAAAAGGAGCTTAGGGCCGTATTCATAGTCGGTCAAGGATCCCTGCTTTTTTCCCTATAAGAATTTGCATTACACAGATTTAGGAACGAATACAGCCCTTAAACAGCCATTCCATGCCAACGGAGGTTACGTTTTGAACAGTACTAAGTAAAGTTTACCATTTAACTGAATTTGGCAATGAATAATAAAATAGTTAACCAATCATTGTTAAATCATAGTTAGGACCATTATGAATTTGAACAACGGAGGTTACACAAAAAAAGCGCTTTTTGTATGTTTCCTATTTGTATTAAATCTCTGATAATTATATTATTGAAGCAAATAGTAATTTATTATCATTAAAAAAAAAATACCACTTGATATATAGAATATCGTGGTTGTTTTTACATGGAGCTTTTAAAAGTTTGTCCTTAATGTGGTATATTTAATTCAAATAAATTAAAACTTCTTTGTAAAACAAGGAAATTCCCATTTTAAACGTTACTTTTGGCTCACCCTTTCCATATATAAGGTTGTGCCTTCTGCAAAATTTTATTTCTGTTACCCCCTGAGTAAGATAAAAATATTTTACACAAATCGAAACAGCTTTTTTTGCTAAAGGTAAAACTAAAGGTGTACTATAAATACTTATAAAAACTCACAATCTGATAAAATTTCGACAAGAGGATTAGCTACGATTTTAATTAACACGGTTATTTAGTCGGGGAAGGGTCCTTATTCAAAAAGTACAATTAGTTTTTCTCTCCATTTTTATGTAACCTATTAAGGCTCAGCAAAAATCACTCCTTAGGAGGAGTCTTACGCCAATTATTTATTTATTTTTCACGGACAAGAAATTTTACTTGGCTTTGTTTTGCGCAAAACAAGCGATTGTTGCTGAGCCTTAATATAAGGCGACGTAGTATAAACTCCAATTGGGGGTGGAGTTGCTGCGACCGTTGTATTTTAAATGGTCTTCTTTCAGTAACCGGTATATTTTCGCAGGTTCCACTTTTTATTTCCTACTCGCAAATTTTATTCTTATTGATATTTGCATCCTTTAACATTTTGCTTTTTACTTAATTCCGTCAGGTGGCGCTGCATATAGCCATATCAACATCCCGCGTTATTTGACGACGAAAGTTGTTTAAATTCGCTGGGTGGTTGCACGTCAGGCACAGTACTATGTTACCCTGATGATACCTAAGACGGGTGAAACAGGCCTGTAGGTTTCTGGACTATCCATTAGATCTTCGAGGCCTGGTCGTAATGAATTAAAAAACAAAATGTGTGTCCGATGCCACGAACCTTTTATTTTTATTTTTTTATTTATTTTTCACAGACAAGAAATCTACTTTTCTTAAATTAATTTTTATTTCAGTCATCGAAGCTTGTGGTGTCCTGTTATATTTTTTTCTTGTAAAAAGAGGGTTTTAGTAAAATCATATGTAAAACATTTTCAAGAAATTTTATAACCTCCGTTGTATAGTCCAATTTTTTGTTGAGCAGACTGAGGTCATTTTTTCCTCTAAAAACGTATTTCTTTGAACAGTTCGCATGTCGGATAATTTGTTGTTGTCAATTTGAAGTAACAGTTGAAACAATCAACGATATGACTTTTTCTTACATATTTATTGTCGCTGTCTAAAACAATGTATCAAATAGAGATCCAAAAAAATGACGTCAGTCCTCTCATCAAAAAATTGGACTATACAAGGTAATTCACTATATTTTGAAACCCTGGTTAGCGCCTTTATTGTTGATGATAGAAAAAATGTTTAAATGGAAAAGTTTTATAGTTTTTTAAAAGCCTTCTAACCCATATGACAGATGTTGTCAAATGTCATTCTATTTGTCAAATTTAGACATCAACTTTATATTAAATTTAACACCGTATATATTTTTAAAACTTCGAAAGATCTTTTCTTCCTAATTCCAAAAATATACCATGTTGCCATAAGAGCAATGTGTTGAAAAAAGAACCACCTAAACTAATTTTCCTTGGCTAACACATTGCCCTTATGGCAAATTATTTTTTATTTCACTCAAGAACTGCTAGAGATAAACCCTGCATATGGTATATTTTTGGAATCAGGAAGAAATTAAAGGTCTATCGAAGTTTTAAAAAATATACAGGGTGTTGCATTTAATATAAGAAAGTTGATGTCTAAATTTGACGTATGGAATGACATTTGACAATATCTGTCATATTGGTTAGAAGGCTCTTAAAAAATTATAAAACTTTTCTTATTTAGACTTTTCCTATCATCAATAATAAAAGCGCTAACCAGGTGTTCAAAATATATTGAATCACCCTGTACACTATTTAGTTCAGATCACATCACAATAAATTACTATTTGCTTCAATAATATTATTATCAGAGATTTAGCACAAATAGGAAACATACAAAAAGCGCTTTATTTTTGTGTAACCTGCGTTGTGCAAATTCATAATGGTCCTAACTATGATTTAACAATGATTGGTTAACTATTTTATTATTCATTTCCAAATTCAGTTAAATGGTAAACTTAATTAAAAGCCTTAATATATACGTAAAATGGGGGTAAAGCTGCTGCGAATGTTGTATTTTGAACGGTCTTCTTTTAGTAACCGGTACATTTTCGCAGGTTCCGCTTTTTATGTCCTGCTCGCAAATTTTATTCTTATTGATATTTGCATCATTTAGCATTTTGCTTTTCACTTAACTCCGACAGGCGGCGCGCTGCATATAGCCATACCAACATCCCGCGTTATTTGACGACGAAAATTTTTTAAAGATGCTGGGTGTGGTTGCTTATGTTATGCATCAGGGACAGTATGTGTATATATATGTACTATGTTACCCTGATGATTCCTAACAAGGATGAAACAGATCTGTAGGTTTCTGGACTATTAAAAAAAATTGTTTTTATGGTTTTTCCACTGCCAATTTTCATTTTTTGCTTATGTTGGCCAAAGATGCAAACTAAAAGGAGTTGTAAGAATTAAATAATTAATAAGCGGGAAAATAAATGAAATAACCGATATTTAATCTGCGGTTAACATATTCATGGAATGGCTGCTAACCTATTGGCTGATTTAATTTGCTTTTTCCACGCTTCAATTTCCCAAATTTTAATACATATCTCATATTCGGTTAAAAAGAACATTTTTGAGATTACCACACTTTATTCAGCGATGTATAGTAACTATTACAAGGCGGAAATTGTTGTTAAGGTCACGGGGTGACTGATTATTCTTCTTAATTCAGACGCGTTGGGTTGTTACCACTACAATTATTTTCATAAACAATCACACAAGTGTTATGTTTTTAAGACATTCTCGTATGATGTGGCACACACCTTTGACAAACTGGCATTTAAAAACTAAAAAAAATACACATTAGCATAATATTATATCACCATATTTTAATGCATGCTTTTTATTTGTTTTTGACCTAGGATAAACTTATTTTAAGGAAAGCTAATCTAAAGAAAAAAAGATTGTGTATTTTTAGAACTTTAGGTCGCATGTTCACCGGTAGTTTTAAAAATTTGATGCATGGGAAATTTTCTATAACTGCATGCAATTTTATTGTTTCCGTTTTGACATATTGATAGTAATAAGCATAAAAAAATTACTTAAAGAGCTATAAAATTAATATTCAATCCAAATATTCAATTGTTAAATTAAATTCGCTATAAGATACAAAAATTGTGGAAGGCTTAAGTAGACGTTAATAGACCACTAATTTATCGTCACCTTATTTGCTTACCGTATTACCGTAATTGAGATGCTAAAAAGAGTTTTTAAACCACAAACACAAATTACCGTAACCATATTCTTTTGCCCACATACAAACTGCCAATGTAAATGAATAGAAAAGAAAACAACAATTCCTGGTTTTGCAAATTCACTTTCATAAAAAAGCTGCAGCTTTTGCACAGAAATTAATCTGGTTGGTTGCAAAAAATAACCGAGCGGGTCCCGTTAAGCCTCCGTAAGTAAAGTATTTCGGTTGGGTTATTTTTGGATACGGGAGAAAAATAACGATTTTGTCTACGGTATCACCAATTTTGATGGTCTATCAACGCCCTATTGGTGAAAGAAACCTCGGTAGGAGCAAATCTCGGCAGTAAAAACGAAAACAGTTAGTAGTCAAACAAAAGTATTAGATTCGAGATTCTCTATTTTTTTTTAGAATCAGCGCAACGTGCTTTAAAAAATATAAATTACAAAAGTTTTATATTAATATTAAGGAAAATATATACAATATGTTTTTCAGTTTATGTTCATGTGTTTTGTACCTTATGTATGTATGTATGTACTGGAAAAAGTATTTGATAAGACTAACCTAAAAGCTAACGCTTAATCTTACTAATATTATAAATGCGAAAGTTTGTGTGATGGTTCCTCATTATCATGCAAAAACGACTGAACCGATTTGAATGACATTTGGTAAGAAGATAGCGTGTGACAGCCCTGCCAAAAATACCGCATCTCTTGGAGAAATTTGACAAGATGTTACCAGATTTAATATGTTTTTGATGCGGTTTGTGAAACATTCCTCATAGGATCTCTTAAAATCTTGTCTTTTCTGGAGGGCCAAAAATGATTTCTTGTGAAAATCTCGTCAAGCTAATCAAATCTCTTAATATCTGTTGAAGACTTGAACAGGTTTTAAGAGTTTTGATGCGGTTTTTTTGGCATTGAAACATAGGCTACTTCACAGGTTTGCCGCTAGTGTAGAATAAAGTAAATTAGAAAGTGTTAAAATAAATTCTTCTTTCCTATCTAGCAAGATTTTTTTCGTTAAAAACGTCTATTTTCTTTAATTGGTTTTGCTTCCAAGAATTTCGCAAGTTTTTTTATATTAAAAAAAACTATATGATGTTTTCTTTGAAATGGGCCCTTTTTACCCGAACCTCTTTACATTCTCTCCTGGCCTGCCATTTGAAAAAATGGAGACATTCCACTTCGAGTGCTAGGGCTCTCAGCATCTCTTGCTTATGCCATACATTCTTTGATCAGGTCGATCAGGGGTCCCACATTCATGCGGGAAATTTGTTTCTTTAGCCGGTTAGTAGGTAAGCACAGTTCGCATAAGCTATCCCTAGCTGTAATTCTTCTTCTTCTTCAAGTGCCATGCTCTCTTCGAACGTTGGCTATTATCAGCGCGATCTGTACCCTGTCCACTGCTTTTCGGAAAAGTGTCGTATTACTAACATCATATCATTGTCTAAGATTTTTAAGACATGATATCCGTCTACGACCCGGAGCTCTTCTACCTTCAATTTTGGCTTCTATCATCATTGTTAAAAGTTTATATTTGTCATTTCTCAAAATATGGCCAAAATATTCAAGTTTTCGTTTTTTTGATGGTAAATAAAACTTCAAGATTTTTATTTATTCTAAGCAAAACATCCACATTAGTTATTCTCAATCTCAAGATCTTTATTTATTCTAAGATATCCTTAGTATTCTACGATAACACCACATCTCGAATGCCGCTAACTTTTTGCACATGGCCTCAGTCAGTGTCCATGCGAAAGCATACGAATTTGGAGAGTGGTATTAAGATCGCGACTACACAACAATAATTTCATTTAGGTAAAGGATGATCTGGCCGCTTCAATTCTTGCATGAACTTCTTGCATGTTGTCCCAGTTCTCATTCGACTTGCTGCCCATTTACTTCTAACATGCCTCTGATGTTCTTTATGAATATGACCATCCATTTTGTTTTTCCAACATTTAAGTTAAGCTTGAATTGCGAACTTTTGGCAGCAATTTGATTCAGCAACTTTTGCAGGAATTCCAGAGTGTCTGCTATTATGACAGTGTCGTCGGCATATCGTATGTTGTTGATTTTTATGCCGTTTATGGTCAGACCCTCTTCGCAGTTATGAATTACATTCTCTATTATTTTGTTACTATAGATATTAAACAACAGCGGAGACAATACACAACTTTGGCGCACTCCTCTTCTTATTTGGACCTCTTCGGACAGTATGGATAATCTTTAGATATATTTTTAACATATGACTCTTTAGGCGGATTAAGCGGTAACACTACACTGCTTTGCTGAATGTTTTTTAGGCATTTTAACAAAGTTTGAATTTAGCCAGTCATCAGGGATTTTACCGCTGCGATAAATCAAGTTAAAAAGTTTTATCAACATTTTTACCGAATCTTTGTTTTTTCGTCTTACCCTACCGCTTTTCTGTTTTTAGCTGAAGATATTGCGTGTTGTACTTCCTCTGGTGGTATATCTATGCCTTGGTTTGAAAATTCTTCTGGCTGTTCGGATCGGTTATCGGTAAAGGGATGTTCTATGTAGCTACAACTTTCTTTTAGTTTTTCCAGGATTCCAGCTTGTCTCCTATTAAATAATCCGGCTGCTTCCTTTATGCGTTTGTGTAACTTGAAAGTATCTAGATCTTCTATTTCTTGACATTGCTGTGTTATCCAGTCTTGTTTTGCTGACCTTATCTTGTTTTTTATTTCTCTATTGACTTCATGGTACTGATCGCTGACTTTTTTACTGCGTCTTTTATCCATCAACTCAAGGATTTCATCGGTCATCCAAACTATCTTTTTATTTCTTGTTTCGTCCTTTCCTAAGAGTGTTGTGCGTTCGACTATATATGACACTTTTAACCTTTATCCAAACCATTTCTGCATCTTGCTCGGTAGACTCATTAATATCTTTAAGCTTTTTATTAAGTTCGACTTTAAGTTTAGTTGCTACCATGTTATCTTGAAGTTCGTCCAACCTGGGTCTGGGTTTGTTATTTGGGAGACGATTTTTCTTAAGGGTAAATTTAATTTTCGCCACAACTGGATTGTGTTCCGAGCCTACGTCTGCGACAGGGTAAGTTTTTGCAGATTTAATACAGTTTCTAAATCGTTTATTGATTAGTATAAAGTCTATTTGGTTTCTAATGATACTCTCAGGGTTGTCAGATTTAGAAGTCCAAGTATAAAGGCGTCTAGCTGGACGTTTAAAGAAAGTATTTGACACGACAAAAATCCCTTTCCTGACAGAACTTGAAAAGGCGATCTCCACGTTCATTTGATGTACCAAGACTATACCTTTCAATGTTGATTTCTGTCTTTTTTGTAAAATTAAGAGCAGTTTGAACTTGGTCGTATACTTGAATAATATTGACATTGAAAGGCTTACAGTGTAGCTGAAGAAATATGACTCGATCCGACATAGGAACAAAAGAGATAACGGATTTTTGAATTTACTTTTTCAAAATGACTGCTACGCTGTTATAGTGGTTCTGGCCGTCATTGCCTGCGTAGTAGACATCTGGCATTTACCTGAGTTGGGCCTTCTCACCTCGCTAACTCCTAAGATCTCTATGTCTAATCGTTCCATTTCTTTGGTGACATTGTGAACTTTTCCAGCCTGAAACATATTTTGTACGTTCCATGTAGCAATCTTCTTCATGACTGGCCCGGAGATTCTTAATACCCTCTGGTCACTTAAAACCTGCCGGGTACTGAGTGCCTGGGCTTTTGGTTTTCCAGTCATGATCATGATATTTCCTGAAGACGGTAATGAGGTGGTTTCCCATTAACTTCCTCATCGCAGCATTGAAACCGTTAAAACAATCCTTGTCACACCTTTAACTATGTAATTTGTTGCCGTTTTTGTTTCTGTATCTAGAAGTACGCCAATACTACAATTACTTTTATTGTTACTGCTTCCCAACACTAATTTTCTAGCCAGCTGTAATTAAATAGAAAAATTAAAATCTTTGATGTAGCTTTTTTTTTGAGGAGGTATTTTTGGGGAAAATCTTAATTTTTTTGTTCGATCTCCTGTTTGTGATACAAAATTTGAAATCCTTATAAAATTTGTGGAATGATACCCCATATCATATATCGTTATATATAGTTCGAATATCTAGTTTTCGAAATACCTGCAATCAAAGTTTTAAAATTTCCATTTTGAAAAGCGCAAACCAAATAAGGTACCCTAGGCATGTTGGGTGTTGTAACTTTTGAGCGATAACACATTTACATATGCAATTTATCCATTTTTGGTCATTTTGAGGTTATTTGTTAAAAAGTGACGATACAAACGCTTAATTTCAAAAATTTTACTGATTGCAGATTCTCTCAAAAAACTCCTTTATGACACACAACAAAAAAAAATGGACTGCCGCCCAAAAATGTCCTCCCAAAAAATACCTACATCAAAGATTTTTATTTGCTTGTTAGGATTCCTATGTCGTTGCCAGTTGTTTTTAGAAGCCATCTACATTTTTGGTCAAATCTGACAGTGTTTCTTTCTTTCTTCTTCATATTATGTATACACTTTATTGTGTGCCATCAACCATTTATCTGTTCTAGTACGCCAAGGTATATGAAGCGGAATTAAACAGGTATTTCTTGCGATCACCCATCCAAAACATAATCTCGCCCACCGATGCTTAGGTATGGTTATCCAAACCAAATAGAATTACTCGCTACTGCCGTGCCAAGACCTTAAAATAAACTTTCTGCTGCTTATACGTAGAGCTAATCACGTGAACAAAAATCCGTTTCGTTCGCGAGGCAAATACCGATCGCAGCTATTATCAATCGCACAATGTCTCTTGACTTAAAACTTTCTGCTTTAGTTTAGCTAAATATGTTAAGGAAAATTTTTTTTATTAAAGTAATTTTTAGCGAACTAGACACAGACATACTTTGCTGATTTTGATTTTGTTTTTAATATGAAAGGCACGTTGTTCTTGTTAAAAAAGAAACTGCATGTGCTCCCTTAATTTCATATTCAATATTTCATTAACCCTCAATTTCTGTCTGGTCCTTTATTCTTGATTTGATAGAAAGTTCGATAGAAAAGGAGCCAAAGCGAATAAAGCACGACCTTCCATAGCCGTCTGCAGCTTCTTTCTATCGAGATTTCTCTACGATTGGTGAAAATCTGTATCATATCATATTTATATTATTTATTTAACAAAAAAATATACTATTTTTGAGACATATATTTTTTGAAAGCCATTTATTTTCATAAAGGAAAAATTAAAATCTTTTACGTAGGTCCTAGGTAGAGGACCTCTATCATATAACTATTAGATATATAAAGGACCAGGATGCGAGAAAATCGTCGCAGCAACGGTCAAAATCTAGATGACATGGCCACTGGGCTAAAGACGGCTCGATCTGAGCTTGCGCGAGTTTGTAACGTCGAATCACCTCATTTCTCGTTCAGCCCACTGCCGGGTGAGGCATGCGCATTGGAGCCAACTTGGTATTTCGCAGGGGTTTCAGCCACGCTTTTTATCTTACGGAAATACACAGGCAGGGCATTTATATTATCTCATAGTTATATGCCCTCTATACATTTGACAGTTGTTTTTTTAACAGAGGTGGGCAACTCATATTGTCCTCTCTTTCTATTTTTTTTTCATATTTGCATGTAAAACCGATTTTATGAAATGGACTGATGTTTTGTTTTTTCTTTTTATAATTTCCTCAGACAGTTTTTGAATGATGATGACTGTTTTGGTTAGTAAAATATGTCAAGCTTTGACAAAAAAAACAATAAGGTTCGCAGGAGATTTAAAAATGTTAGTAGGTAGAATAGAAAAAAATATTATTGATTATTCGTCTTTTTCTTAAAATAATAACAATATATAATATTATTTAAATTTAACTAATCTTACTTACCTCGCATATTCGACTATTTTTATTAATTTTCCAGTTTGCGTTTGTTTTTCCATTGAACAATGAAACAATACAATGCCGTAGGCGCGAGTATTTTACGCAATATTGTTAAACCGCATATAAATAATCAAATTTAAAATTTGAAGTACCTACGTTTATTAATCAAAAATGTGACTTTGACAAAATTATTTCTTTCCAATGGTTGCCAACCCACAAAAAAAATATGAACGTTTCCCTAAGAACTGTCAAATCGAGTTGCTCACCTCTGGTTAAACAATAACTGTCAAAAATTGTATACGGAGCCTCTAGTCCTAGGGAGAAACACTTTAGACTGTAGTTTTTATGATTATTAGTCTATTCGCTTAGACGCCTCCGTGCTTTTTGCGTGTTAATCCAAATTTGACTCAACTGGTTGAAAGCCCTTACCTTTGGAATCAGTATTTCACTCATTGGACATCTACCAAACTCATTCCAAACACAAGGTGGACTCTCAAACATGAAAAACAGGACAATTTTTGGAAAATTCACAGTTTTTTCATTTGTCAACCGACTTTTTTTAAATTAGTTTATTTTTTTTAAATCATACTGCACTTTTAACGAAACCATCTTTCTGTGTCAGGAAAAAATTTATACTGCAGCATTAGAGTCGAATAGAATAGACTATTATTATATGGCGTGTCAATAATTTAAAGTTTTTAACAGTTATAAAATTAAAATTATGTTTTTTACGTGATTTTTGCTTTTTATAGAGTAAGTGATGATTCTGAAAAAAAATCACAGGAAACTCCATCCAAATCCATAATAGGTATCATTTTCACCATAGGCTGAAAAGTTTCGAAGTTATGCTTAAAAAACTGCTAGACATCAAAATTTTAAATTTTAATCAAAGTTTCAATAGCTGGAAATAAAATAAAATTAAAAGCTACTACCATTTTTAATAACCCAAGCTGGTTCTTTATAAAAAGAAGGGTATTTTTTGTAACGATGGGTAGGAAATTTCACTTTCTACGAAAAACTACTTATCCATTTTTCTCATAAAGTGTACGGTTTTCGGAAAAAAATAAAATCTTTATTATACAATTTAGGGTGTGCCGAAAAAAAAAACATTTTTTTGATTATAATTAAGCGAGAAAATGCCCGACTGGAATAATATTATTAATCTTCGTAGATCGATATTCAATTTGATATTTCCTAAAAATCCAAGATGGCGGACTTATTTCAAAAATAGGCGTTTTTGACTTCCTATTAAAAAAATCTGTTCCGCCATATTTGACACAATATTTTTTTGTTTTTAATTAAAAACCAGCTTAGGTTATTAAAAATGGTAGTACCTTTCAATTTTCCTTTTTTCATCTTTTGAAACTTTTATTTAAATGTGAAATTTTGGTGTCATTTGTTTCTGACACAGAAATATCAAAAATGCAATTGAATAATGGTTTCACTAAAAGTGCACTATGATTTGAACAAAATTAAGTTAGTTTTAAAAAGAATGTTTGAGCCGCAATCTTGTAGTAGTGGAATACTGATCCCAAACGTAAGGACTTTTAACCAGTGGAGTCAAATTTGCATTAACATGCAAGAAACACGAAAGCTTCTGAGCAATAGACTAATAACGCTGGGAAACAGCAAAAATGTTTCCTGGACCAAAATAGCAAAATCTTATTTATTTTATTATACTAATTAACAATCTCTCTTACTTAGTTAGCTTCGGTTTTATAGATCCATGCTAATTATGATAATTATCTATCCAGTCCTTATGAAAGAATTTGAAATTCTTACTGGAGAGTATACAATATGAAAGATATAAATGGCAAATTTGTGCGGCTTTAAAAGTTGTACCAATTTTGCTTGGAATGCAGCGATGTTATACCAAATACTGTTGCTTTCTCTGCGAATGGGACAGTCTAGCACTATCGGATCACTATAAAAAGAAAATTTGGCCACCAAGAGTCTTTTAAGTTAGGGAAAAAAATGTAACCAGAAAATATTTTACTACCTAGTTTAGAAGCCTGTAGCCATAGATCAATATTTTCGATGGTGGAGTAATGATACATGGCGATAAGTAGGTCTATAACGTCATCAAAGATGGCGTTTTTGGTCCAGGAATTCGTCGGCCTCGGAAGTTTTTTTAAGTAACTCCTGACCTGCTTTACCTATAGACAACGAAATTTACATGATTTTGCACTTATCACTAAAATTAAAGTTCCCTAGAATCAGTGACGCTGAACTGATGATAAGTTTGGCAGAATATATGGCAGTTCCAACAATTTTCGTCAATCGTGTGAAACTTATAATTGGGCTTCAGTCTTACGAGATTCTGATCCCTTGTTCGTCGTATAAAACCTAAACGTAAAGACAAAAAAAGATGGCTTACTCTTGGTATACGCACCTCTGCCTCAAATTTTAGATTCTTAAATAACCTCCGAAAAGCTTACCAGGATACTACTATGATTCAGTCATACTTCTCATTATACAGAAAAACCTATAGAGCGGTTATCAGTAGTGCCAAAAAAATGTATTATTCTAAACGTCTTTAAAACTCTAACAACAAACAGCGCGAGTCATGGTCTATTGTAAATGAGGTCACTAACAGAACTAAGTGTAATAAATCTTCTAAAATAAACATTGAGACCAATAACAAAATCAATGAATAGCGAGCTTTCCCTCAAAAAAGGTAATGGTAACCGTAGATCCGGATTTCGCACTTGTGGTGCTCATCAGTACGGTGCTAGGAATTAGGAGATGAAATGATGATGGAAAAATATGACACAGGATTCATGTAAAAGACAACCATCTGTCAAATTGCAGAATCGGCAGATGTACCTTCATTTTGAAGGAAAATTAAGCGTCTCTACGGAGACAGATATAATTATCTTTACAGATATCCTAAGCTCTGGAGTTAATAAATTTAAAAAGGGATTTAGTGAGGGTGAATAAATAACAAAATCAATGAATAGCGAGCTTTCCTACTGGAAATATTAACACGCCAGGACGAATCCGTATCAGGTAACTTGGATAAGTACCAGTGCGGAACGATGCCTATTTGTGAGTGATTCAAAGTTAGAAATCATAATGTATGATGGTGTTTAATGATGTATGGTAGAGAGTGACCAGTGAAACCACTGATGAGCCCACGCTGATTACCCAGGTCGAAACACCGTTTAATCATTTCTCTTTTCGCTTTGGTCTTTTGTGTGTTCCTCGTAGGATGCTCATCCAAGTTTGAATTTTCGTTATTTCCACCCAAGATTCTTGATCTTTTGTTTTTTAAGAAATTATTACTTGTAATTTTTCTTGGCAATAAAGTACTTTATCTATCTATCTATATATCTAAAATTAAAGACGGAATATTTGTGGGTCCCCAGATTAGGAAACTTTTCGGATATGCGCAATTCGATTCCATGCTTCAAGGCAAGGAAAAAGTCGCCTGGAATGCATTTAAAATGGTTGCAACACATTTTTTGGGAAACACTAGATCAGAAAAAGACCTGGTTGCCCAAATTCTTGTTTGTTACCAAAACCTAGGATGTAAAATGTCGTTAAAAATTCATTTCTTGGATTCTCATCTGGATTAATTTCCGGAAAATTGTGGTGCTGTAAGTGACGAGCACGGTAAGAGACACCAAAATATTTTAAACATGGAAAGAAGATATCAGGGAAAATGGAACTGTGAGATGTAGCCGACTACTGCTGGAGTATTACGAGAGATATCCCAGAGGTAAAAGGCAGGCTAAGAAGCGCAAATAGAGCGTCTAAACTTTAGATTCAATAATAAAAGTGTGCTATTTAATTGTATTTGTTAAATTAAAAATATATGGTTATGTGTAATTTGTATATTCATTGTATGCCTATCAATTTTGTAACAAATAATATGGTTTTGTTTTGCGGAGCCAACTTAAATCCTTAATTGGTATTTTTACTAGTTTTGTCACTAGGGTGTAATTAAACCTTAAAAAATAGTTTTGATTCAGGAACAAAGAAAAAGTTGGAATTTGTGTGTTATAATGATAAAAATTACATTCTAAGGTGTTTCTCGCTAGGAATTACGTAAAAAAAATTGTTTTTCCTTTATTTAAAAGGGCTACTAACTAGCTTTCGAAAACTATATACATGTCTCATAAAATCATCCTGCTAAAACCAATTCTGAGTAGTCCTTTCTATGGAGCAAGAATAAAGGCACTGATTTAAAAAACAACTTCGTTCGTTTAAAATCAATCACAATGTCTCTTCTTTTACAGGGTTAAACTTATCAAATTCAAGCAGCGGCCGAACTCGTGAGCTGCAGCTCCCCGCCCATCCCTACTCCCAACCTCAGTCGTTCATCGCGATGGACTGTGACAGCTCACCGTCGATGGTGCGGTCGCGCAACTCAACCCACTCGAATCAATCCAGGAGCTACGGTCTGAGCCAGAGTCAGTCGGCGCACCAAGTCCCGCAACTGATGGGAATGCAAAGTATGTCGAATCATCATGCGGGCCTCCCGAGTCTACAATACGCTCCCTACGCGTTGATAGACAACATGAATCACCACCCTTTGATGCATTCGACAAGTGTCAAACATATACCCACGACGCAGGCGTCCCAAGTGGTTCCGCAGGCGCAGAATCGAAGTAGTAAGCAGCAGAACGAAGGCAGCAGCGCAAGTAGTCGAGACAGCGAAAACAGCCCCATGGTGGGGGTTTGTGTACAGCAGAGTCCCATGGCGATACACTGAAGATTTAAGAGAGAATTGAAGTGATCTTACCCAGGGTTTACATGAAAATATGTCATTCACCAAGAACAAATTACATTTTAACTTTAGTTTATTAAAAAAACATTATGTAAAAACACAAAAGTCAAAATCAATATGAGAGATATGAAGGTGAATTTGTTGATCACTAAAGCATAAAGTTGGGTGTCAACATGGTTATAACGAAAAAAAAAGCCATGGCAAAATGGTGGGTCTGACTGAACAAACGGCAAAAATTGAGAAGATAAATATTTAAACTATACAAGACTGGCATTACTACTTAAGAAAATAAAAAAAAAAATCCTTTTACAAGAAAAAAAAACTTTGATTTGTTTTTAACTTCATCAAAAAAAAAAGTTAAATGAGTGAAGGAAATCTCAAAAATAACGAAAATATAATAATGTGTACGGGACCTATGGGATTAAGTGCAAGTTTTTGTGCGGGAAATGTGATTAAATCTTTATAAATCTAAAAACACTGAACAATATTGTTCTTTGAGGAAAAATATGTGACAAGCGATTTGAATAGAGACTTTAGTAAAAAAAAGAAACAACAAACTTAAACTTGTGGATATAACTAGGTTGTTTTAAGAGATAATTTATCTACACACGAATTTTTTTCTTCCTATAAGTTCTTCAAATAGGGTTCGAGAAATAAATAAAAAACGATAAATTATTTTTGGAAGGGTACTCTAGTTCCGAAACCAAGTGTTCAATGCAAACTCAGGGGGTCAGTTTTGGTCCAACAAATTATTTTACATATGTTATTTGGGTAAATTTAAAAATTTGTTGAGATATGGGGGCACTTTAATGTGGGATTATTATTTTTCTGTTAACATGAACTAGTACTTAGGGGGCATAACGTATTCCGTGGGAATTTGATGAAGATTTTACGAAACCTGTTTTAATCGATTACTAATGGATCCACCAACACTGTCTAACCTGTTAACAACCCCAAAAATGCTGCAGTCAAAAAGTAGGGATAGGGCGTCAATTTTTTTTCTTACCCAAGCAGCAAAAATCCGACTCCAACCAAATGCGTCTTAATATGACATCAATTTCAGATAGAATTAAGGTTGTGATCAAGGACGTTTGTGCCCAACGTTGTTTTTGAGGTAGTGTTAGTTATCCGTCACAAAACCAAACGATATGCTGACGTCGGCCAAAGCGACGTACGCTTTTACTGCTAAGCCGACTTCTTCAGTACATAGGAAATTTAAACGTGCCGGATAGCAACGTCTGCCTGCCGTTGAAATTTAAAACCTGTAACTCGTTGGACGTCCCAAACGAACACGTACATTTTCGGGCGTCGGATCTAACTTAAACTACTATTTTTATTTCTCTGGTTCTAACTTGACTCTTTTGAAAATTTTAACCCAACAACTTTTCATTTTTTTTCTTTTTTGTAGTGCTCTTGAAAATGCCCAAATGACCATTCAAACATCCGATTGGATATCTTTCTTTGTTGTAGGAAACCAGCATATCCCATTTTCCTCCCACATGTGAATGGGTCCCATCTTTTTTAATAAAATTATTTTTTATTAATATTTTTATATAAATGATTTTGAAATCACCCAGCGAGATAACGAGGCACGACCACAAACAAGACCGCCAAAACTGTGAGGTTAGGGCGACACAGGGTGTGATTGACCTACTAAAAACGACATCAGATTCTAATAGGTAGATTAAATTAAATTGGTACATCATGCATGGCGAACGTACGGTTTTAATATGTCATAATACGTTTGCGAACCGACGGGTTTCGTAACTTAAGTCATGCTTGACGACTTAACTTGGAGACCCAATCCGACTTGGCATAATGTTACTTCAGATTAAGTAGGACACAAAAATTCGCCATTTTGAACAGGTTGGCGTCGGCCGGCCATTTTAAATTAATTTTTTGCTTTTTAGATTTAGTCTAAAATTAGAGAGTGCCATATAGTATAATTAATTAAAGGTTTTGGGGGAATGTTAGATCATTTTTACAACAAAACTAATAACATTATTTAAAAAATATATTTCACGTCCGGTTTTTTTTGAAGTATCTTAATAACATTTATGAATAAACGGTCTTTCGTTTACAATTTTTTATGTGTAAGGTGCTTTAAAAGTAAATAAAGGAATTATATATTATTCATGTATATCTATAGACATCAAGTTCAAGTTTAAAAGTAGCTTTATTGTAAAAAATTAATAAATTATAGACAAAGCCATGCTTAACTTAAATTAACATTAAAAATAAAACAGTAAAGTAAAACTACTTAACAACTATTTGTTGTTGTGAAAATAGTAATTTAAAAAAAAAATATTTCAGATAATAAGATAATTTTGTGGATAACCGTAATTTGGATCCATCCAAAGTCAAACAATAAAAGAAAAATAAAAAAAAAACGAAATAAATAGAGACTGTAAAAACAAGTTATCAATCACTAATCAGTTAGAATTAACCTAGACAGGTAGCTAGGTCAACTTGTGTCTAAAGGACATTAAAATTGTCTTACACAAATACATTAAAGAATAAATTTTTTAGGACACACATTATTACCTAAATAAAAAAATATATAGAAAAAATAAATAAATGTATTTTAAAATGCCATTCGAAAATATAATATCATTCAGAAAAAAACTCATCTAGTGAGTAGTAAGTTTTAGATATCAAAAATTTTTTTGCCATGCGTCGAAATTGCTTATAGCTATCAATTTCTCTTAGGTTTATAGGCAATTTATTGAACATCTTTTTTGCATTGTAAACAAAAGAATTCTTAAAAAGAGTTGAATGAGGAATAGCAAATGTAACATACGTGCGCGGCGATTGCTATATTCTCTTTGTCTATATAGCTCTTGTTTGTATTTTTAAAAAATAATACACACACTTTCCAAAATATATATACAACACAATGTTAAAATTTTTTGTTGATACAATAAAGGTCTACAAGAGGTTCGTCTGCTAATTCTACATACGCTTCTAAGTGCTCTTTTTTGCAATACAAACACAGATTTAAAAGGAGAGTTTGTACAAGACCCCCAGAAACAAATTCCATAAGACAAGTGAGATTCGATTAGGGAAAAGTATGCATTTCTGGCTACATCAAGGCCAAGATTTTCTAATATCACTCTTAGTGCATAACAGCCCGAAGAAATGTTATCCTTGACATTTTAACATGTTCCTGAAATTTAAGGTTTTTGTCAATAGTTAATCCAAGAAATTTATTTGTTTCGACATTACAAATATTTTCATTTTCCAGAAAAATGTTATTAATCTCACATTTAAAGTTTAATATGTTTGTTTTATATATATTAAAAGATAGCCTATTTGCATTATACCATTCCTTAATTAGTGACACATCATTCTGAACTGTTGCAGCCAATCTATCAATGTCCGAGTCATGCCATAGGACAGTCTGATCATCCGCAAATACTGTAAACTCTCCATTAATTGGAAGATGCAAGATATCATTAATAAAAATTAAAAACAAAAGCTGTTTATAGCTTCTAAAGAAGAATTTTGATCATTAAAAATAACTGATTGAGTCCTGCCAGATAAGTAAGACTGAGTCCACTCCAATTCCACACCTCTTACGCCATAGATATAAAACTTTTTCAACAGTATTCCGTGATTCACACAGTCGAATGCCTTGGAGAGATCACAGAACACTGCCGAAGTCTTCTCCCCTGAATTTAATTGAATGTAAAGGCGTTCAAAAAAATTAAAAATCGCATCACTTGTACTTTTTTGGGCTTGAAACCCAAACTGGGAGGTACTGAGAAGGTTTTGTTCACTTAAAAAGGCTGTTAGTCTGATTTGCACTAGTTTCTCTATAATTTTAGATAAGGTGGGAAGTAGAGCGATAGGTCGAAAGTTTGATGGGGCATTGTGATTTCCTCCCTTATATAAAGGTATAATAAGGGCTTTTTTAAAACATGAAGGAAATTTCCCTGCGCTAAAAGATTTGTTAATAGCAACAGCTAGCGCATCTAAAACCACATCAGGGAGTGCTTCAAGTACACGGAGTGAGATTTTGTCCCACCCAGAAGAATTTTTGTTTTTTAATTTCCCAAAAACACCTTTTATTTCAAAAGATGAGGTGTGAGCCAGAGTAAATGTTTCAGTTACCGAAATATGGTTTAAATACTCTAGTGGATCTTTAATTGATGTAATTTTATTTGATAAGGCTGCAGCTATATTGCAGTAAAAGGAATTTAGGTCGTTTGCTCTAAGATCTAATTTAACTAATGCAGAGTTTTTACCCCTTAGTTTGTTTACTATTTTCCATGTTTCCCTATTTTTATTATTGGATTGTTCTATTCTATTTTCAAAATATAATCTTTTATCAATCCTGATTGTTTTTTTGTAAATTTTCCTATAATTTTTAAAGTAAGTAAGAAAGTTATGATTATTATTAGGAAAATTTTTAATATAATGTAAAGATCTTAAATTTAAAGCCGACTTTTTTATACCCTTCGTATACCAGGGCTTTCCTTTTTTACATTTAATATTTACAATGGGAAAGGAAATGTTAAATTTATTACTAATAAGGTGAAAATGCTCTAAAGGGTCTTCGCTTAAAAAAATTCTATCCCAATCAGTTTGGTAGACAATAGCTTAAACTTTCTAAAGTTTTTTCTTGTAAAAATCAGGATCCGCCTTTAAAAAAAAACTCATCCATTTTTATCCTTTTACAAAAACTTTATATATTTTAGGTAGTCGAAACAAAACCGTAATTAGTATTATTGTTTAGTAACTAATTTTAGGTGAGGGATATTAAATGTAAAATAACGTTGGCAATTGGTAAAGCTGGTTTGGGATCAATGACATCGAGGCGACCCGAATCTGTATTACCCATTTAGTTGCGAATGATCAGGCACTCGAAACGACGTCGCGTTTCTCAAGAGCAACGTATGCGCAACGTAAGATAACGTCCAAATGCTGCTTGGGTAAATTCAGACGGTTTAAGCTAGATGAATGAAATTGGGGATATATGTTGGCCTTCCGGAATCGTACCCCCGTGTGTCATAAACTTTAACGTTTAAACTATCCCTCATACCTTCCATACTAATGCACCTGCACATCTGAATCTCAGTCAGTTGTTAGTTCATACTATTACCTGCAAGTCTACTGTACATAAAAAATTTCTTGGTTGTTAACAAGGCCCCTAGGTTATGGGCTAAACATTTTGTCGATTTCAATAAAAAAATTATATTTCACTTCTATTTCAGCCAATGTCAACAAAAATGCACCACCAGGGGCGCAGTGGGCCATTTCTCAATTTTAAATACCCCCAACATTGCCTTAGCCCCTAGGGGGTGTAAGGTGGCGAGATCTAACTTGCACCATTTTCATATTCCAGAAAAACACTCCATTGGTGTAACAAATATTATGAAATATAAAAATCTCAAACCCTAGGGACTAAAAATTTTATTCTCGAACAACTTGCTCAAAATTTACTATACCAAATTCAAAAAGTGTAAAATTTTTTGGCAATTGCAAGTTCAAGTCAAAACACTTACATTTTAAGGGCTATATTTTTTACATCCAACTTTGCCGCAGCCCCTAGGGGCTGTATTCCAGAAATTCACTCAATATGCACATCTAAAGCTCATCAAAAAGTGTGTATATGTGCATATGGAGGGTTTTTTTGAATATAAAAATGGTGAAAATTAGATCTCGCCCCTTACAGCCCCTAGGAGCTGGGACAAAGTTGGGGGTATTCAAAATTGAGAAATGGTCCACTGCGGCCCTAGTGGTGCATTTTCGTTAACATAGGGTGAAATGGAAGTGAAATCGACAACATTCTGTTAACAGCTATGAAAATATTTTCGGTATAGTAGACTTGTACGTAATAGTATGAACTACCAACTGACTGAGATTCAGATGTGCAGGTGCATTAGTATAGGAGGTATTAGGAATAGTTTAAAAACACATTTTTGGCCGCTGTTGCCCCCTAGGGGCAACATATGTAATTTTTTTATGACACACGAGCGTCCGTTCCCGGAACGCCGACATATTTTGGGTTTCATTTTAAGTTTTACTTGCTTATTACAATCAAAGAACCAGGAACGTCAAAATACGTTTTTTAAATTTTGATAACGTCTAACTCCTCCTATGCTACATATTAAAAGGTCTACCGCGTACAAAAAATAGTGTATTTTTGTCACGGCAATAACATATTTTTTCTCACAAAACTTCAAAAACAGCTGGGATTTAATAAATACTATTTTGTGGTTATGGAAGAGTCCTTATGCCATTAGTTTTCGGACTGTTTTATCTAACTATAACTATAACTCATTCAAGAACACTTACTACGTTTATACGCACCTAAAACCGCTTTTATATAAGGACGGTTTTAAATAAAATCTCTTTAACAATAAAACAACTAAGTTAACAACAGATTTTTCGGTAAACCACGGGTGCAGTATTTATTTAGGTCGAGAGAAATGCACTAAAGCGTTGTTAAGTGTTTATACCGATCCTAAAATGGGTTTTAAAGCTATAAACCGGTTTCTTAATTTTTTTAAAATTAATTTTTGAAAATAAAAACAAACTACCATTTTGCTTAAACATGTACCTAAAGAAATGAAAATATAACTACTTAAACTAGGATACTGGTTTATAGCTCGTTTGAATAGTTATTTACATACGTTTCGAATGATGTATCATCAAAAAATTTGAAAAAAAACTTTTTTTTTAAATTTTTGACAAACACCATTTTTTATTTTTTTCAAACAAAAAATATTTTGTTTCTGGATATTTCGTCAAACTATTTACAAAACTTCTTGAGGAGACTTGATGGTCTCATAAAAAAAAAATATTTTAAAAATTTTGAAAATAATTTTTCAAAAAAAATTAGGTTATGTGATACTTTATCAAAATGGTCTTTAAAATACCTATAAAACAAGGTATTTTTTTTATTTCAATTTTTTTTTTAACAAAACGTATGTCATGTGATACATCATTCGACGAGCTATAAACCACCGTCCAAGTTTAAGTAGTTATCCAGATATTTCAATTTCTTTAAGTACATGTTTGACCAAAATTGGTAGTTTTTGTGATGTTGAAGAATTAATTTAAAAAAAAACTAATGGTCAAAAAAAATTTTCATCCCCTTTATGGTTAGAATAAATGTACCAAAAATGATCGAAATCTGGGAGATGGTCTGCCAAACCTCCCTTTTTTTTTGGTTGATTTCATATGAAATGACCCATATATATATATATTTGTTAACTCGGGAAAAATTATAACTAACGAAATCAATATAAAATATCCATTCCTAAATGCAGTGTACATTTTGCAGTAAATTTTTTTTTACTAAGCAACTTTGTCATTCGAATCTTTTACAACGGAGGTAAGGCAGTTTGACCAATAGAAAGAGTTGCTTTAGTATTAAAATTAAAGTAACACTCGTGGCATAGCGGACAAAGCATTTTTGTTTCTCACTTCCTTACGACCGGTCCTCCAATGTCTAATGGAGAATCCAGACACCTACAGACCTGTTTGATCCTTATCAGGAATCATCAGGGAGTCTTAGGATTGTACCTGGCAGTTGAAGTTACACAGGCAACCATGCATACCTCTCGAATTTAAAACAAAAAGTTCGTAATCCGAGGAGACGTGGTACCTGTGAGCGCCACCTGTCGAATAAACTGAAACATTACGGACATGAAATTCACTTTTTTGTTTTTTATAATATTAAAATGTCGGATCCACTGAAAGATTTTGCTGACAAATTAAAACTTGTGACCCTGAACTGCCCCTGTTTTAATTGAATGATAACAAAAAAAGTAAGAGTTTTTGAAGAAAATATCGTTTTTTATTGTGTTATTTTTCTTTTTCCTAATTTTGTTTTAATTAACTTTTAAAACCTTTGTAAAAATAAACGCGAGAAAAAAGGTGTGTAAGATTAGTATATTATTATGAAATACTTAAAGTAAAATTTAGGAAAGGAAGCAATTTTGTTAAACTTGAATATTATAGGTTTTCAACAATGGATAAGAGTATTTACTAGTTATTAAGCCTTACTTTGGTATCCATTGGATCAAAATATCCAAACGGAGGTTCTATCATTCCCAGTTCAAGAGAGTATAATAATTGCCAAACCAATCAAAGAAAAATCGGTACTTTTGAAAATAATAAGTCATCTTTTTAAAATTAGCCCATATTATATTTATCAGATTGAATTTGAAAATAAACGCTTTTCTGCTTGATTTGAGATTTTACACACTCTATTATTTAACTATTTAAAATCTAAAATCAACTTCAATCGGAACAATTTTTTGACACTGACAACAACAGCAAAATTTAGTTTATGTGTGTATAAATGTCAGGCGCCATATTGAAATTGGTCCGTGTAAATTATTTTTTTACTAGTAATTTTTGTTAAATTGTGTAACTTACAATGGAAATTCATTCACCGCTATTAAAACACTTTTTATTAACTTTAATAAGTTTTTTTAAACTTACAATAGACATATTTTCTAAAATAAATGTAATATCAAAAAAAAAATAAAAAGCACCGTTCTTAGAAAACCAGAGGGGAATTTGTAGTTTGTATACCCACGAAGGGGTAAATTGACCCCCTAAAATTTAGATAGGGAACATGTTACCTTAGTAGTAGTAGTAGTAGTAGTAGTATATGGGCGGCCCGTGCGCCTGGCAGTTAGATTCATGGGCCCTTTCTGCCATACGCCGTTCCCTACCCCTATGCCCCTACTTCCGGTGCAACTCTCTCTCCGGGCCTCCCTGTCTTCTTTACGAAGTTCAGTATGTCGGCCCATTTGAGCGAGTGCAGCTTTTCTTCCTCTATCTTGGAAAATCCCCACTTCTGCTCCCTTGATCTGGCATATGCATCGCACTCTGCTATTAAATGCTGCGCCGATTTCTCTTCGAGCCCGCAAGCGGGACACACGGGATCTCCTGCTACTCTCATTTGAGTCAGATGTTTGTTCAGCCGATTGTGCCCAGTCAGCATCCCTGTCAGCAGTCCAATGTCCTTTCGGGTCTTGCCTAAGAGCCATTTACTTCTGGCTACATTCGGACCATCCACGAATAGCTTGGACTGTCTGCACTCTGACTCTTGCCTCCAGGACGTCTTCAATTCATTTTTCGCCCATTTGTTGAGCTCACTCTGTATTTGTTTCCTTGTTATTCCCAGAAGAGGTTCCGGTCCAATGTATTGGGCTTTGGCCCCTAGTCTGACAAGTTCGTCCGCTTTCTCATTCCCTGGTATTCCCTCATGACCTGGGATCCACATCAGTGTTATCCTCTTGTCTTGAGCCAATGTTTGCAGTGCTTCAGCGCACTCCTCCACCAGACTACTGACTATTTTGGGTGCACTTAGAGCCTTGAGGGCAGCCTGATGGCTGTCGGAGCATATGTATTGTATGTCCCCTCTACCATTCGTGACCTCCGATAGGGTTGCTGCCATGATAATGGCATATACCTCCGCTTGAAACACCGTAGCGTGTTCTCCAAGTGGATAACTTTTCCTAACTTCTAGGCTTTCCGCGTACACTCCTGCGCCTGTTGTCAGACTGGCTGACAGTTTAGAGCCATCCGTGTAGTAGACCGTCGCCTCTCTGCTTAATTCCGTTCGGAATTCTTCCCTTTGCCACGCATCCCATTCTGGTATTGTGAATCGAAAAGAAAAGCGATTTTGTTGATGTTTTGCGTAATTTTTTTAGGCTTTTCGAGGACACATCGATTTACTTTTTTATGGACTCTATTTTGCCACAAATTTTTTGTAAATTTTACGTGGGGTTGCATCACCCAAAAATTTAAAATGTGGCCAAACAGACTCCACAAAAAACTAAATCTACCTATTAGAAAACTTTATAAAACTATGGAAAACACTAACAAAATCGATAAATAAAAAAAGAAATTGACATCTGTAAAGGCCCATGTTCTCTATCTAATTTTTGGGGGTCAATTTTACCCCTCTGTGAGGGTGCAAAGTACGACAAATTGAAAATAACCTGTTTTTTTAAAAACGATATTTTTTATTTTTTTGATATTACCTACATTTATTTTAGAAAATATTTAAAAAACGCACGCTCTAAACATGGTGTTTCAAATTCAATGACAAAATGACAAGTTAGGCTTAATCGATAGCAAAACAAACTTTACGATGAATGTTGTTCTTCGTTTTTTTTTTCAGTGAAGCCCCGTCAACGAGATATAAGCACGTTTGTACCACGTGCAGTGCACCCCCTAAAACACTGACAATTACTTTTTTCCAATGTTCGTAATGTTTTGAAAGTGTGAAAATTCTCACATTTCTTCTTTGACAATCAGTTAACTGGTAAAGCCGAAGATATACAGTCTGTTCCATTTTTATTTAGGCAACCTAACCTTAATGACTCACTGAACTAAACCAGGTTTGAAAGTTGACAGTTCAGCTTACGTTTCTTCTGACAGAAATTTTGGCGGAAAGAGTATTTGTTTACATTTGGGCCATGAATTAGATTAGATTAGAATAGTTTGCTTTTGGCTATTGATTAGATTAGATTAGAATGGGGTGGTGTAGACACTTGTCCACCTCGGCATTCTCAGATATGTTTCCTTTCTTCTTCCCTGCTTTGCTAGAATTACAAAACAAGTTGCAGTCCCGTTTTTGTCATGAAACCCAGAAGCTTTGCCAGTGTGCCCTGTATATAGTTTTCTGGCTGCGGACATTCTCGGTCTCGCAGGAAGGCCCTGGTTCTAACTAGGCCTTCACATTGACATAGGACATGTAATGAGGTTTCTTCCTCTTTCTTGCAGAAGCGGCATCATCTTCCACCAATCCCATTGCATACAAGTTCTTAATGAGTTTGCGGTGACCTTTTAGGAGCACCAATATTTGTCTGGCAAGCTTCCTTACTAAGAAGTTCTGCAGTCAGCTTGTTGTTCTTTAATGAACTGTTTTGCCTGTCTTTATCCAGGCGTTTGCTTCCACAAACCGTTCGTCTCTTTGGTGAGCCACTGTTTAATAGATTGCTTGGCTCTGGCCTTAGCGATCTTTCTTACCGAGCCTTGTCTCGCCAATTCATCGGCTTTTGCGTTTCCAGAGGTTTCCCGATATTCTGGAACCCAGGCTTGTAGAAACCCTGATGATGACAGTTTATACTGCCGAAACATGTTGGTTTTCAATAAATTAAGTGGAGAATGACCCTGGTTGTTTGATTTAATAATCATCTTCACCCAAGATGGACTACTTCAACAATTTAAATCTTTATAACAATATTATCAGTACACATGATAAAAGTGAAATTAAAGAAAACTATGCGGCACTGGCCCGGTTATCTTTTTAGGGAGAAACAAAATTACCAAACGTCAAATCAGTTGACGTCAATTAAACGTGCTTCTATCTCATTAACAAGGCTTCATAGAAAACAAAAACAAAAATCCCCATTCATCGTAAAGTTTGTTTTGCCATCGATAAGGCCTAACTTGTCATTTTGGTGCCCCTTTAAAAGCAAATGAGGTTTTGTCTTTCATTTGGCAGTAGAGTTCAAATGTACTTGTCATTTTAACAAAGTTAAAATAAATGAAACCGTTGGCAAAAAATATTTAGGGAATGAACAATTTCATTTTAACTAAATGAATCTATGGACACCAAAATAAGGCATAATCTTGCCTACAACATTTTATAGTATACGGCATAATATTTTCTTTTGGCATCTTTAAATAAATTTTCCTCACCTAGTTGAAATGTTAATTTTTACAGTATTTTTTGTTCAAATGTGGTTGTCCAAATTTCTTTAAAAAAAATCTATTCATTATTTAGTTTTATTAAGAACTTAGCTTAGCTTTCACTTTTTTAAAAGTGTTGACTGTACTATTTGGGATTGCTAAATTTTAGATTTAGTCCCTATAAGAAAATAACAAACAAAACAAAATACGCAACTTTTTCGGGCATTTAAGCTAACAAAAATAGTTATAGTACAATCTCTGATCGAAACGTCGTGTATAAATAAAATATAGACAATGGAAGTCCGAAACACAGTTAATTTCAAACACATCATTGTCTCAAACTTTCAAACAAAAGAGACTGTCGTTATCTGCATTTATTTTATAAATGTTTTTGTAGCGCAGTCAGACGCTTTCATGAAAAATCCATAATTTTAATGAGTGCCCTTGTAAATTCAGCAACATGTTTTTATGATCATTCATTATTGATCAAAATTTGACGAAACTGACGAAGCAATTTTCTTTTTTGCAATCGAAAACCTATTATAAAATATTTAGCAGTCCCATACACAGTTGGCTCTGGTTTTTGTTAATAGCCCTTTGGTTTAAAGAATAAATCGAAACACATAGTCAATACTTATTCCAGAAAAAATATCATTCTTCCATAAAAAAGTATATTTTTTTCTAGAAAAATGATAACTTCACACAGTAAGCAGTATTAAAATTGTACCTTTAAACCATTTCTTCAATAGTAAACTGAAATACCTCAAAAATAATATATTTTGGAATGCAAGACAATTTCACCCAAAATCGCTGAGCTTATAGGTAAAGTATAGAAAAAGTATTTTTAAACTTGGTGAAAGAAAAACCCAAAGGTACAAAGTTTGACAGAAATTGTTGACAAGTGTGTTGGTAGAAGGTGTGTCCCCTCCCCTAGTAAGTTCACAGTATTCACCTGATGACGATTGCATATACATAAGTATTCGAAATGTTGTGAAAAAAATAAAAAATTAAGACAATGGAAATTCGAAATTCTAACTTACTCTCAAGTTCAGTATTCACCTGATGACGATTGCAGATATATAATCATTCGAAACGTTGTGACAAAATAAAAAAATAAAGACAATGGAAGTTCGAAACTCTAAATTACTCTCAAGTTAATATTAATGTCAAAAAAAGTTCTAAAATAGAAGTATGTACAGGGAGTCCCAAATTGTGCAGTTTTGGGGGGTTTAAGGTACTTCCAGGGGAGATAGAAAAAAACTGACCCCCACTTGCGAGGTTTAATTTTTAAGAGAAGTTTAAAAGTAAAAACCGTATTTTGACATGTCGAGCCATTTTCGAGCTGCGGGGGCTTTTCGAAAAGTCTGCATTTTGGGATGGGGTCTATAACTTCTTTATTTGTAAAAATTTCTGTTTGGTCTAAAAGGCTTGTTTGTAGATTTTGTAAACCACAATATAACTGTCAAACTGGATTTTCTCTATCACTTTTAGTTTTTGAGATAAAAGACAACGTTGGTATTTTTCTTATGGAAAGACCCATCTTTTATTGAATTTTTAAAATCAGCTTTAAATTCCCTTTAAAATGGTATGTCACACTTTGTGTTTTATTTTTTGTATTTCTTTATATTTTTTTATTTCTTTCTTAACTAATTTTAATATTTTTTATTTTGAATTTTTTATTTTTTAATATTGTAAAAATTGAGGAAAAAACGAGGGGTATTTCACTGACGATTATTTGGTACATATGTTCGCATTATTATTGTTTATTAAAAAATGTGAAAAAATTCATAATAATGTGAAAAAATATTAAATTAAAGAAAAATTAGATTTGAAAAAATGCATAATAATGTGAAAAAATGCGAAATAATATAAAGAAATGAGTAAAAATGTGGAAAAATGCATAAAATGATGGGAAAAAAGCAGAAAAATGCGAAATAATGCCGCATTATTTCCTCAAAATTTGTACACACAGGGTGTCCTAAAAATCCGAGTCCACCCTAATATCTCCAGAACCAAAAGAGACAGAGAAGTAAAATTTCACATAATTAGATGGTTTACAAAAGAGTATCTTTTTGGATGCTAATTGTGCCGCCATTCATTAAGGGGGCGGAGCTAGGGCGGATACAATACTTTTTTAAATGAGATACCCTGTATATTTTGTAAAATTCGAAAAGAGCTTTTCATTCTGTTTCCAAAAATACCTAATATGTTACCTTTTTCTCTAACGGTTTTTGTGTGTGTGACGCATCATTTTAAAAGGAATTTTGGGCTCATTTTAAAAATCAAATTAAAAAAGGGTCATTCCATAAGAAAAACGCCGACTTTGTGTTATATCTCAAAAACTAAAGCTGACAGAGAAAATCAACTTTGACAGTCGAATTCTACTTTAAAAAATCTACAAAAAAGCCGTTTGCACCAAAGAAAAATTTTCACAAATAAAAAACTTATAAACCCCATCCCAAAATGCAGACTTTTCCAAAAGCCCCCGTATCTCAGAAAAAGTTTAACATATCAAGATCCTTTAAGCTTCTCTTAAAAATTAGGCCTCGCAAGTGGGGGTCAGTTTTTTTCTATCTCGCCTTGAAGTAACTTAAACCCTCCAAAAGTGCCCAATTTAGGACACCCTGTACATTGATTTTTTTTTTAATTTTTCGCGTTGGCTCTGTTCATTAACAAAATAGTTTTAGGCAAAAATTCTAAAACGTATATTTTTGTGTATAATATATAGACAAGTCCTAAACATAGAGTTAATTTCAAGGATTGGGGTATTGCGTGGAAGTGGGTGAGGGATGGAAGGGAAAGGTGGCGAGGTGGAGCTCCTAAAATTAGCTATTCCGAAATACACATGAGACTTATTTTAATATAACTGGGATTAAATTTATAAATTTATATCCTAATATATTAGAAGATAAATATAAATTTACTCTCTGTCTTTTATTGAATCAAATATTACTTACGTGTGCCCACGAGCCTTCTTTCTCTCTACTACTACGTGTTTGCCAAACAATACAAACTTTATGCCTTTTTTTTGAAAACCCGGCAGTTTTATAAAATAAAAATGACTTTTTCTTACTTTTTCTGTAATCTTAGTAAGATACATACATAAAGTGCAATAGATATACTCAATCGTAAAATAACCAGGGCCAAAAATTTTTTTTTATAAATCATTCTACCAATATGGTAGAGATCATGTGTTCAATAGTGAATTTTTGTACAATACAAGAAAATTTGTTTTTGCTGATTTACGCACTCCAAAAAAGAGGAAATTGTGTTTTTGCAACTCATTTTTTCCATATCAATCTATTAGTTTTTTTTTTCAAACGAATTGGTAGATCGCCTAAAGTGAGCTGTAAAGGCATATCAAATTCCCATAAATATGTATTCTTATTTAGACAGCAATGTGTTCTGGTCGGGCCTATACACAAATAAAAAACATACTGCCATAGTGATAATCGATTAATTTTTTGTTCAGATTTTTTGCAAAAAAAAGTGCCAAAAATTAAACTGAAACAATTTTTCTTGTAATGTATATTTCCCCATTGCGCGAGTTAACAAAGATAACCTTAAAATAAAGAAACCTTGTTTTCAAAATGCTACTACCTTTGTTTGCCCGGGCCAGGGGGAATTACCTTTAGAATAAAAAAAAACCTCATTTTTACAACAAAATGTAAAATGAGGTCAACTTCGTTTGTCAAAGTATGCATCCAAGTGAGTATATATATACATACTGGATCTAGTTTTTCAGTTTGTTGTTAAAATGAACTTCTGGATGAAGCTTTTGAACTACTCGAAATAGCTTTTATTTTGTTAATTCAAGTGGAACTAATTTTGTTGTCCGCAATAAACAACCATTAGTCTATTTAGAGTAGTTCAGCATTTTGTAAATAATATTCTTTAATCTTAAGACTATAATTTGTAAGTTATAGTGGTACACATTTATTTATTGTTTTTTTTTCATCATTCAATTTTTTGAGTGCGTTCAGAAAAATTTTTAGTAAGAATTGCTTTGGTTCACAAAAGTATGTAAAAATATAAACCAAAATAAATTAAACAGTTTTTTGTACCTTTTTTTAATATCTAAATTTCTCTAAATGCACTTATCTAATAATTGTTGTCTCTGAAAAATTTTGCCTTTTTTGAAGGCTAAAATGTTTAATTTTCTCTCTTAACGAAAAAAAGATGTATGGATAATTATTATGGCAAAATATGAAAATAAGAATTAAGAATCTGCAACACGTAGTATGTTGTCTTAGTGTAAATTTTACATGCCGTCATTTAAATTCCTACTTGATGCTCTTAAATAAATTTACAAAGGAAAAATAATCAGGCTTCAACTTTTTTCTCAATCCTTAGTACAAGCATTGTATAAAGAAGTATACAAGCCATCGATTTAGGAAGCCGACGGTACAGGCTTATCCATTATCAATATTACCCCCCCCCCTTTCTTTGTTATTATGTATTATATAAAAAATAGTCAAACAAAAGTTGCATAATATTTTATTTTTAAATTCTATGTCAAAATTTGACATATGCGAGTGTGTTCCGTTCTTAATTTAATTTAATTAAATAATTAGTTCACATCACATATATAATAATGTTAACTCTTGTTTCCTACTCCTAAAAGTATCTACTCCCATTCTTTCCCTACTATAAGTTGTAAGCGGTAAGAAGGAGAAGCAGACTCTGGAGGGGAAACAAACGCCAGAAACTTCCGAAAAGGTACACTTCCCTCCACATAAAACTGGTACAGCAGAAGTTAGCAGCATGTTTAATGTTTAAAATTTTTCCTCCTCAAACTCCTGACAACATCATGTTTTGCATGTCAGTGTCATCCAAATTGAAAAAAATGCCGCCACATCTTTCCGAATTTGATAAAGCTCAAATCTTAGCAAAACTAGACGATGGTTGGTCTATTCGGCAAGTAGCTGTTCATTATGGGGAAGGCAAGTCTACGATAGTAAACATAAAAATCGATGTCAAGAGAAGGGAACCATCCGCCGAAAGGAAGACACCGGTTTGACGAAAGTTACTAGTCCAGAGGAAGACCAAGAGGCAATCAATTTTGTGGAAAATGATCCGTTTGACAAAGCGAAAGAAGTAAAAATTGAATCAAATTTTTCAAGATCCATAACAACATTAGGCAGGAGGATTACACGTTCGAGGCTAAGGTGTTGCATTGCCCTATTAAAAATAAGCTCTTTTATGTTTTTAATTTTGTATTTTTTTTTTAATTTTATTTATTTCGTTAATTGTTTTGGGCTTGTTACTTTTGTCAAACCGGTGCCTTCCTTTCGAGGGAAAGTTCCTTCTTCTTGAAATCGATTTATTATGGTTACTATCGTAGACTTGCTTCTTTCATAATCAGCTAGTCGAATAGACCAAAAGACCAAACGTTTCAAGGCTTTTGTTTAGCTAAAAAAACATTTTCGCTTTTTTACAATGTGGTTTTTATTTTTAGTGGCCTTTGAATTAGTAAAAAATAAACAAGCCGTCTCCTTATAAAGTCTATACATGCCAAAAACATAAGTCAAAAAGTCAGTGTTGCACAGAGGAAAATATTAAAAATCGTATTCGCAGCTACCTTCTGCTGTACCACTTTTATGTGGAGAGAAGTGTAGCATCAACCTCGTGTTCGGCAACCGTAATTATTTATTTGGTGTGATTAATAATTATTATTACATGTACAATTTATTGACCGTTATCTACAGACCTGTGCAATATTCGACTTCCATCTAATCGGTCGGTTACGGGACAGTCAAAGGAGGAATTCAACCAGCGCCATATCAAAGGTAACAACTTGTTAATCTTTTATTATATCCCTAATTAAACCTTAATACTCCTGCTCCGCTCAGAGTGTGACAATTGACCATTTTGGCTTGTATAATTTTATAGTTTACCAAAAGTTATGCAACTTTTGTAAAAGACGTGTTTTTTTTTTAATGCATAATAACAGAAAAAAGTGGTGCTAGAAAGCACGGATAGTTCACCATACAATCAATTATTTTATGTTGAAAGGAAATTAAAATATCTCGAAAACTGTATAGCTTTGAAAGATCTGAACCTTAACAAAGTTATGATTGTTTTCCACAAACCAAAACTACACTTTTTTGCACTCGACGCATGTTTCGCTAACAACATTAGCATCATCAGGAGACGATAAAGTGTACCAAACAAAAGACTTTTGAATGCATATGAAAGTATGGAAATCATTAAATCCAGAAATAGTTTAAATAAAGATAGAGGCCCCATTCCGTTTAGTACACTTTATTCTTTAGTTGAGGGGAGATAGGATTATAAAGCGTGACCAATCACAAATTATTAATCTTATCGCCGCCCACTAAAAGATAGTATATAAGATAGAGTGTAGGTTAATTTAGTTTATTGTTTATCGTCTCCTGATGATGCTAACGTTGTTAGCGAAACGTGCGTCGAGTGCAGAAAAGTGTAGTTTTGGTTTGTGGAAAACAATCATAACTTTGTTATAGTGCAACCAAAGGTTCCAAATTCCCAACATAGCTGAACCTTATAATAAAAATTTTTGGGTAATATTTACGAAAACCAAAATTTGAAAACCGCATATGAATAGCTGCTTTATTTCTAACGTTATGATTTTTTTTAATATACTTTAGCGTTTTTTCAAATAACTCGAAAACTAAAGCTCCCACGAATTTGGACTTTATAGGGACTTATCGGTATATAAAGTCGACATTGCCTGACTCGGCACTATTTCTGACAGTTCCGCACGAAGGTTGAGAGGTTTCTGACATTTTTGTCACATAAACATGTCATCTGAGCATGCTCATATTGTGCCATTCTTTAAGTTGACAAATTAAAGTTAATGCGGTCCTTTATTAAAGGCCGGCCCAAACATTATGAAAGTCGACATTATTTTGATAGCAAAGATGACATATTTAGACAACAACAATGTCAGAATCCTTTTAAACATCGTGCGGAATTGTCAAAAATAGTGCCGTCTTTATTAAAGTCAGGCTATGCCGACTTTATGTACCGATAAGTCCCTAATAACAAAATTTGTGGTCCATATTCATGGAAACCTAAATCTGAAAACCGTATATCGCTACTTGCTTTTGTTCCAGTTACAATTTTTTTAAATAGTTTATCCCCCTTTTAACCCCTCACCACCCTACCCAAAAGTTAATCAGTTCATGGGCAGCCGATTTTTGTTCTTGAGTTATCGTGTATACAGACAGGCAAAAGACCGACAGACAACTTTTTTTTTTCGTCGATTAAGGTGTTTTGGAACCTTAGTAAATCATTTTTGATAAAATAACATATAAAATAACATATTGACTGAAAAGAGGGAGGTATAATGGATACCCCTGTATGTACAATCGTTCGGCCTATAAAATATGATTTTTTGCTGAGATGTGCATTTTTCTGTCTTCAATTCGAAGTGGACTGCCTGGCACAAATGTGGACAATATAACTAAAATATCTTAGAGGAAATATTTTATAACATCGAAGGGTCAATACACCTCATTAAATCAGCTTTTATTGATTAGTAATATTATTTGCGCATATATTTTATATTTGGCTAGTCCATAAGCAAACACTATTGTTGGTTAAAAAAGTAAAACCATATAACTATGGAGACAGTAAAGCAAAACGTGTGAAAGTCGAACCAAATCACGTGTAAACTGTGTGAAGTTGCAGTGTGACGTCATGTTAAATCGAAATCTTAAATCTAAAACCGGTAAAATTGTCCCCGAGGTCTAATAATAACCTGACATAAGTGGTTCTCCACTTCACAGAGGCTAGAAAATCTAATTTTATTTATTATTAATATTTTTATTCTAAGAAAATGTTTTGTAGGTTAAGGGTCCTTTACTCCATAACTGATTTGTTAATATAAAACTACGTTTTTTAAGAAACTAAGAACTTATCTGTTCAGAATCATGAAGGTTTTAAATTTCTGTAAAAAACCAAAACAAATTGTCACATTTTTCAAAAAAGTTTAACATAAGACTTACCGAATTATAGGAAAATTATGACTGGAAAACGCTTATACATAGGGAGAGTGAGCGATATTACTTTGTAAATATTAAAAATGACAAATTAACATTTGCCATATGTTTTGTTTTTTTTTACAGAAATTTAAAACCCTCATGATAATGGACAGATAAGTCAAAAACGCGTCGGGGGGTAAAAATAAAATCTACCTTTTTATTAAAAAACGTAGTTTTATTTTTAAATAAATCCCTTGTGGAGTAATAAAGGATCCCGAACACAATACTACATGCTCCACCCAAGGGAGGACCCCAGTTTTATGCAAATGTTTTATAATGATAATAAAATAACTAAAAACTGTTTATAGAAAATCTAGTAATCTTAAAGCTAGAAAAAAAAATAAGAAATTGATTTAAAGTTACCTTTCTTTTTGTTTTTCATGATTGAATTTATTTTTCTTTTTTTTCCTTTTTTGGCGTATAAAGACTTGCCATGCACATACATAACACAACACTTCACGGTGGATGGGTTTCTAAATGGAAAATTAATGAACTTCAACTTTGGAATTATTAAACAGCAACACTCTTATCCGTATACAAATTTTAACTAGGCTATAGGAATCACATAAATCTCTACTGTCTGGAGCAGAGGTTTCTCCTGATTTAAAATGATTTAGACGACACCTGTTTTATAAAATCTAAAGCAAAACCGGCTTCGCGGAGAATAGGATCGATTTTTGTGACACATAAATGATTGTAAAAATAATATTTTATATTTGGCCCAATGTCTTTGGATGGATGGGATATTTTTAGTATGCTTGTGCTACCTCAAATATTTGAAAAAATATATGTCAACTTAGACAAAGTACTGGTCACTGAGGATGGGACATTGTGAAACAAAAATTGGCTGAGGTTAAAAATACTTGAGCTTTGATATCTTCTTAATTATAAAGAATCAAATCACAGCTCATTTCAAATTCTACAGACAAAATTCATGATGACCACCAAAGATCGGCCGATCGGGTTGGATGTAAAGTTCGAAAAATGGCGTAAATAAGTAAAAAATGTCGTGCCTCTTGGCTTTGTTCTAAACGTGTTATGTATAAGTATATGGATGCATTTAAAAAATAGCTAAAAGTACCTACTAACAGTTAAAAGTTGTTATGCTACTGTATCACTTTTTAATTTTTTCTTAAAGTTATTTAATTGGAAAGTGAAAAAGTCTAGGTCCAAGTTAATGGCAAATCTACATATTCTCTGGGTAGGACTGTTCTGGCCATAGTTTGTTCTGTGGAAATCAATATAGAACAAATCATGTTTTCTTGTGTCTCTTTGCGGTTCAGATATAGAAATTTGGTTTAACAATTCTGGACAGTTGATCAGTCCCAATTATTTTACATAGAAAAATAATGTCCAAATATGTCTTTTTTCTATTTGCAAATTTCTTCATAGTTTATGCTTTCAGATGGAATTGATAATTTGTAAGCAATGAAGCATAAGAATGTATTTTGAACATGTTCAATACTGTCTATGTGTGTCTGATAATATGGAGAACAGACATTTGACACGTATTCCAGACTAGACCTTGCCAGAGAACAATATAATTCCTTAAAACTAAATATGTTGCTAAAGTAAGATAAACGTCTTTTAATAAAACCTAACATTTTTAAAGCTTTGTTAGTTATGTATTCATAATGATCTTTAAAGCTTAATGATGTATCAAGTATGACTCTTTAACCTGCTGTAGGCTTTCTAAATTTAAATTATGGTCAAAGATTGTGGGGTTTTGTTTCCTATAAAATCTCATTACTTTAGATTTATCTATGTTTAATTTAAGGTCGTTTCCCTGACAATATTCATAAAAACTATTTAGGTCTTGTTGTAGTGAAAAGCAGTCCTTGATATTATTTATTTCTTTACGAATTCTAAGATCATCACAGTACAATAGGATTTGACTATTTTTGAAAATAAAAAAAAATCGAAGATTCACAAACACACTACACCATGGAGGCTGATCTCACTAACTCAATATTTTTGAAAAAAAAAATATACATGATACCTGGAGCTGAAAAGCCAATAAAAATATTTTCAATGAGATGCCCCCTCACCCAGGGGGATAGTTGGCCACCTTTAGGGTGCTGCACTTTGCCACAACAAATTTTAGATTGGCATAAATAGCACTTCATACACTAGTTTTTTTACATCTTGAAAACTAAAGTGATTTGCAGTTATTTTACAAATTTTCCTTCAAATCATGCAAGATATGTTTTAATCTAGTTATACCACATTCCAATCTAAAGCTTATTGGCTGTTTCTTAGCTTATAGGCAGACAAATCTAAAACTTTTAGTTAGAAGTTAAGAACTAGGGGATTTGACTGATGTATGGAAAGCGGTAAAAATGTGTTTGCAGAGTATTTTACTACATTAACTGACCTAAGTATTCGGCCCGTTTTAATTTTCTCTTAAGCTCAGGCCATTGGACCAAAAAATTATCTGCAAAGTATGTTAAAATCTTCCCACTTAAAGAAAAAGTTTTGGTTCTACAAAAGCTTTCAATAAAAACAATTTTTGTGTCTGAAATAAAAGCACATTTTAGCAGAAAACTAGTTAAACATATTGGAATGCAGGTCCCTGGACCATTGCATAAAATCAAGTCTGGTCTTACCCTCAAAACTACTGGAATGCTCCTTAAAAGTGAGTAAATAGTTGAAAAAACTGAAGTTAGGTAGGACTGTCCTACGACTCTGCTTCGAGGTATTTTGATAATGTAGTAAGAACTGGACCCCTTGCCACTTTGAATCCTTTTTTCATTTTCTAGGTTTTCTACTTTTTGAGGACTTCTGACATCATTTGAAGCCATTATGTAATACCTTTAAAAATAAAATGACTTAGATTTTGACATGGATCTCCAAAACTTGGGTACAATCCGAGGCAAAAAAAATTACACTTCTGGTCACATAAAATGCGTACAGCAGAAGTTAGCTGCAGTTCTGTTGAATTTAAGTTTTGCTAATTGCGTTGCTTATTGTAATTGACTTTGACTGACGACATTTTACTATAAGATTAATATATTGATGAATAAAACAATTTTTTCAAATTATTCAACATTTTATTATAAAAACTTATTCTTAAAGCTCATTATGGACGAAACGAAACCACAATTGTGAGAATAAGAAAAAAGTATCAAGAAGAGGGAACTGTTTGGAGAAAGAAAAGCAATAACTTAATCAGTCAGCGCACCTCTGCAGGATCGGTAAATTTAAGTAATCTGAGTCTTTGCAGACAACCAAAAATTTTCGAAATCTCTGGCACCCGTGCAAATGGGTGGTCTCCAAGAAAGTCGATCAGTTGCTGATCCTGCAGAGGCGCACTGACTTGGGTCAAGCCAGTGCCTCGCCTTCGTCGAACAGTCCAACAGAACAACTTCTTGATACTTTCTTCTTATTCTTACAATGGTACCTTTTTTTCGTCCATAATGGGCCGCTACTTTTTGAACCAACCAACCAAACTTTTAGTTGGGGCATAAGTGTCTGACAATAATAAAACCTGACATTGACATTTTTTGTCAATTTGAAATACCTAAAAGGTTACTAAATTGCGAGGCCCATAATACACTATATAAAATCGTCGTACGCATTTTATGTGGCCGTAAGTGTACAAGGTCCTCAACAGATGTTTTTTCATATTTTCTTGTTTTTGTTTCATATTTTTGAAAAAAAAAATATTTTTTTTTATATTTTTAGATTTTTACTCGCATTTTTATGTTGCTAATCAATTTTTTGGCTGTGTTGGCAACACTTTTTTGAAGTTGGTGATTGTGGTAAACTTTAATGTCTAATTAAAGATAACATTTTTTTAATTACATTTTGATACATGGGAAGACCAATTAGCCAAAAAAAAACAAGCAAAAATTTAAAAACTTTTAAAAAGTTGAATTGATAAGGCATCATTAAAAAAACCTACCTAATAATTGTGTATGTACTCAAATATATATTTTTTATGTTTCATATTTATATATTATTTTCCTCCTCATGTGTTGTGATCCCTGATTGTATCATTAAGGGTTGCTTTACCTGGGATTGTATTTCTCAAAATCCAGAGTGTCCACAAGTTCCACCATCTCAGTGGTATGCCCTCCTGACCCTATACATATTATGGTTTTCCGAGGATTTTTTCCCAGATTTGTTGATATTCTGGAAAAACCTGTGGTTATCTTGTGCACTAGGAAGAGGATGCGAGATAGAATTATTGTGAAGATCAGGAAAATAAATTCTAGTTTCATGTGAGCTAAAACAAAAGAAATTACTTTTTAAGGTAATTTTGTATGAAGGATTTAGCAAGATTTTTGATGATTTTGAAACCAATTTGCGACCGAAAGTGATTAAACCCCCTGGGAAAGTGATAATTGTGATAAACTTTTAATTTTGTAGGATTTACAATGCTCACCCCACAATTTATAGTTTGATACACATGGAACAAAATCACTTAATCATATAAACATCTCACTTATTAATATAGGGTTCCCACAGATATCTTAATAATTTTTTCCAAGACATTTTAAACAAAATCCAGGTTCTTTTTTTTAGAGTTTAATACTTTACTACTTATTAATGTTGGGGTACATATTACAAAAACTATAAACTGATTTGACTTTTCAGAAAATTGCACCAAAATCGTGTTGCCCCAAATTCAAGAGCTTCACCTCTATGATTTGAAGGAAGGATTGGGCACAGATTATTTATGTGGGATAAGGCAGATTCAGAGTTCCATAAGGTAAGCAGTATGAGGTATGTGGTAAGACGCAAGAAAAATAAACTACAGAAGACACATGCTGTTCATAGTGTTCCGTAAGTCGCAAGCGGTAGGCAGTATACATACACTAACCTCATACCTTGCCGAACTCTGAATCTGCCTATATGGGAAATGGAACTCTACTTTTGTTTGGTTTTTTACCAAAAAAAATTTGGTAGGCTTAAATAGACTTACTTTCCATATTATTTCTACAGTGCGATGAGAGCCTTCTTGAGCAGCGCTGCTCTTGAGATGTCCATCCAAAACTTCTTAGAATGTTTACTTGTTACTGTGGATTTGTGAGGTTAGAACCTAGAAAAACAACCACAGAATAAATCGAATCCTACCTAGGTGGTCGAATCCCAACTTGTTTTTACTTCCGTGATCCCAACAAAAAAATCGGTTAGCTGGTAGTCCAAAGCAAAAGTGACCTGAACGTATTAGGTCCGGTTGTTCAATAACGGTTTAACCTTAGTTTAACTTAAACTTTGTTTTTCCCCAAACCAAGGTTATTTTTAGTGAGCGGTTGTTCAATTCAAAGGTAAACAAAAATAAGGTCACCTCGCACGGTTCACATCCTTAGTTTCGACCAATAAGACGGCTCAGAAGCTGTCGAGCTTGCATGGTGCACGCGCAAAGCTGACCGGATTGTCGTTTTTCAAGATCGCTCGTTCACCTGATCCGGGGGCACTTGTATGAAAGTGTAGGAAGGTTCTCGGTACACGGCAATCGGGTGAGGTTCGGTCGTGGTCGGATAGGTTTCGGATAACTCGTGATCGCTTTAAAGCTTATTATTGGTCGGTATCATATCTACGAAATTCAAGAATCAGCCACCTGGTGTTTTCCGTCTCCAAGCTCGGGTGAAACAGGGCGCGCCCCGTAAGCGTACCGGGTGTCATCTCGAACGCAACAGAGCGTGCCCCGTGCCGTTTTCTTTTTGTCGCGGTTACGGTTAACCTTGGTCGTAAAATTTCCTAGAAGTATAAGCAAAAGAAGGAGACTTCGATTGTGTAATATCTTTGAATATTGTTTAAATTTAAAGATTATTGTTTATGTTTACATGTGTGTAATATAATAAAAAGTTTTTAATTTTTATGAATTTCCAGATTATACTTAAATTTTCATATCAAAAATGCTATGACGTCATCTATTAGCTGACATGAACAGAAAAAATCGATGTAGACAGCGCTTCCTGTCATGTTCGATGCTTGGAGAATCGGAACTAGCCTATTTTGCCGGTTCAGAATAATTGCGGTTCTCAAGGTATGGATCTTCATAGGATGTGCTATCTACGTCCATTTGTTATGTTCATGTCAGCTAATAGATGACGTCATAGCATTTTTGATGTGAAAATTTAAGTATAATCCGGAAATTCATAAAAATTAAAAACTTTGACTATATACACATGTAAACATAAACAATTATCTGTAAATTTAAACAATATTTAAAGATGTTACACAATCGAGGTCTCCTTCTTTTGCTTATACTTCTGGTAAATTTTAGAACCAAGGTTAACCGTAACCGCGACAAAAAGAAAACGGCAAAGGACGTAACACGTCAACAAAAGATTGACACGTGATCTTGGGGTGCGTTAGCGTAGGAACCCCCAGCTGCCGGACGCACACTTTTACGTTCGAGATGACGTTCGGTGCAGTTTTCTTTTTGTCGCGGTTACGGTTAACCTTGGTCCTAAAATTTCCCAGAAGTATAAGCAAAAGAAGGAGACCTCGATTCTGTAATATCTTCGAATATTGTTTAAATTTACAGATAATTGTTTATGTTTACATGTGTATATAATCAAAAGTTTTTAATTTTTATGAATTTCCGAATTATACTTAAATTTTGGCATAAAAAATGCTATAATGTCATCTATTAGCTGACATGAACAGAACAAATGGACGTAATAGCACATCCTGTGAAGATCCATACCTTGAGACGTCTTTTCGCGACCGATGCTTTCGAAACCGCTTTGAAAACATGCGTAAAATGTTATTTTGGCGACGAAACGGTGACGTGACGGTTCAAAACATTTCAAAGGATTTCGAAAGCGCCTCGGCCGCCGTTTCGATCATGGTTCAATATGGCGGCACTTGTCAATTTTTAGCAATAATGAAAATAAGCCAAGGTTATCTAGCAGCGACAAAAAAAGGCTCACTTGTGGATCCAGAACATCCATTACGAAAAACCACAAAAAAAACTTCCAAACACAAAAAACGAGAAGCCATACAAATACAGCTTATTAATGTCTTTCAATGATTGTCATTTTGGCGATCAGTGGCGATGTTTCGAAACGGTGACGTATGTTTTCAAAATGTGCTTTCGAAAACATCGGGCGCGAAAAGACGTCTTTGAGAACCGCAACTATTTTGAACCGGCAAAATGCAAAATACGCTGGTTCAGACATAGAAATCAGAGTTATTTCTATGGGTTCCGATTCTCAAAGCATCGAACATGACAGTATGCGCTGTCTACATCGATTTTATCTGTAAATTTAAAAAATATTCAAAGATATTACACAATCGAGATCTCCTTCTTTTGCTTATACTTTTGGGATATTTTAAGACCAAGGTTAACCAGGGCCGTTTTCTTTTTGTCACGGTTACGGTTAACCTTGGTCCTAAAATTTCCCAGAAGTATAAGCAAAAGAAGGAGACCTCGATTGTGTAATATCATTGAATATTGTTTAAATTTACAGATATTTGTTTATGTTTACATATGTATATAATCAAAAGTTTTTAATTTTTATGAATTTCAGGATTATACTTAAATTTTCACATCAAAAATGCTATGACGTCATCTACTAGCTGACATGAACAGAAGAAATGGACGTAGATAGCACATCCTGTGAAGATCCATACCTTGACAACCGCAACCATTCTGAACCGGCAAAATAGGCTGGTTCCGATTCTCAAGGCATCGAACATGACAGGATGCGCTGTCTACATCGATTTTTTCTGTTCATGTCAGCTGATACATGACGTCATAGCATTTTTAATATGAAAATTACATAGTGATCTAGAAGGAAGTTTTTAATATTTATGAATTTCCGGATTATACTTAATCCGGAAATTCATAAAAATTAAAAACTTTTGATTATATTTCCCACCTCTTCCTTCTAGATCACTATGTAGTTTACTCTTTGCCGCCAGGTGGAGACACGCACTTTAAAGCTAGACTAAAAAAGTTCGTCCGACATACCCATATAAGTGTCGATAATTCATTGTTCTTTTGCGTGCGGTTGGAACATTGAATTATAAACCAGACTTTTATAATTCAATGGGTTGGAACCACGTCAACCGTCGCTGCTTTCGTACAATGCCTAAACACGCGCGTAAATCGAGGAAACGGGTCGCCTCCGATGAGGTGGATTCGGACTCAAAATCTTCGGATGAGTTATCCGCGATAATGGGTCAATTGAAAAAATTATCGGATAAAGTTTCTCGACTACAAAAAAACAAAAAATGTTATTCGTGAGCCCTCACCAGTGAGTTCGGATAATAGTTCCGATAACGAGTGTGATAGTGCAAATGAGAAACCAGCTACCTTTGGGCTTGTGAATTATGAGTCATCTGACTCAGAACGTAAGTACATATTTTTTATTATGCATTTTAAACTTTTTGATAATTTTACACTAACGTCAACGAGTTTTGACTTTTATTGTTTACTACTTACTATATAAGTAGGTAAATAAAACAGCTTGCTGCCAACGAGTTTGGCCAAACTGTCTGTATGGTCCTATCTATCCTAGATAGTTTGCTATCAACGAGTTTTGGTAAGCAATGGGGTTTTTACCCTACCGTCAACGAGTTTTGACAGAGACAGTACCCGTCCAGTTGGACAAAAATTTTAGGGGCCGCGGGTGCTGTACCCTTAATACTACATAAACAAATACAGTTTCTACCAACGAAACTTTTGGTAAATACTGTTCACATGACCATATACTCACGTCAACGAGTTTTGATACGAGTAATCCGAGCACCGTTTTTTATTTAATTTTTTTACAAATATAGACAGGCCGCTGTGATGAGCCTTGTTTAATTTTTCCATCCTTTCTCTGTTTTATCAACTATCCTGTTCCTTTCAGAGGACAACAACGGTGCTGGGACTAGCAGGCCTATACCAGATGATCTTCTAGCTCTTATTGGTAAAAATAGCAGATCAAATTAATTCAGAGGATCTGAACAACGAGCTTGCTCAGATCTGGTCTAAAATATTACAGGATGGTCTTGGCCCCGAAATACTATCCGCCATACAAAAAAAATATGCCCCTCCCCGTAATTTGAGTCTCGCCACTGCTCCTAAGCTTAATTTAGAAGTTCTATCCGTTCTGACAGAACAACACAAACAACGAGATGAAAGGTTATCTACCCGTCAAAACCAAATGGGAGCTGCTTTGGTCGCAATTGGCAGATCAATGACATTGTTGTTGAAAGAAGAGGGGGGGGCACATACCAAATGTCTGATAGATTGGCTCAGAGCTGCCGGCCGCTTGCTCTCAAAGATTCATAATGATGAGTCGTCTTGCAGAAGGTCTCTAGTTTCAGTAGATGTCGACAAACAACTTAGATCGACACTCGTCAACGTCTCCATAGATGGCTAGTTATTCGGGAGCAATCTAGGGGAAAGAGTGAAAGCTGCACGCGATTTGGAGAAATTGTCTTCCGACCTCAAATCTAAAGCTCCTGTCGCCAAAAATAGCAGCAACCCTTTAAACTTGAAGAGTCTGCCTCGGGAGAACTTCAAGGGGTACCGAAGCAGACCCAAATATATCCGAAAACGTCAGGCATACGGCGCCAAGAGCCCTCGGAAGATTCCCCGCACGCCAAAGGAGAATCCTCCATTTTACCGGCGCAAACAAGTGAAGGACGATCGAACAACGACATATTAGAGGTATCTTATAAATGCGATACATTAAAAGATTTTATTCATTCCTGGAAAACACTGAACCCTGATAAACTTTTATTATCTTGGGTGCAAGGTTATATAATTCCATTTTCTCAAAAACCTTTCCAAAAACATATACCCAATGAAATTAAATGGTCCTTGACAGAAAATAATTTTTTATCAGCTCAAATCAAACGTCTTGAATTATTTGGGGCCATAAGGAAGTGCTTTGTTCAGTACGACCAATTTATTTCAAATATTTTCTTAACCCCAAAACGTGATGGGTCCTTTAGATTAATTTTAAATCTAAAAGAATTAAATAAATTTATTCATACTGAACACTTTAAAATCGAAGACCATAGAATGGTCACAAAATTATTAACTAAAAATATGTTTATGGCATCATTCGATCTCAAAGACACCTATTATTTGATCCCTATTCATAAAAAACACTGTAAATATCTGAGGTTTGTGTTTGCGGGGCAGATTTATGAGTACACTTGTTTACCATTCGGGCTTAATACTGCGCCATATGTTTTTACAAAACTTCTTAAACCCGTATTATATTACTTGCGACAACGAGGTCTATTATCGGTATTGTATATTGATGACTTTTTACTTTTAGGTAGAACTTATGAGGAGTGTCGCTTTAATATTATGGTGACTGAACAAGTTTTATTGAGCTTATGTTTTATAATTAATTGGGAAAAGAGCGTTATTATTCCATGCACGCAGATAAAATATCTGGGTTTTATTTACAATTCTATCCATATGTCAATAAATCTGACAATAGAAAAACAAAACAATATATTAAAAGACATCCTCAAAGCTGAAAGTAATGCTAAACTTACCATCCAAGAATTTTCAAAGTTGGTCGACAAGTTTACTGCTGCATGTCCAGCCATAAAATATGGCTGGCTTTACACAAAAAATTGTGAAAGAGCAAAGTTTTTGGCTCTAAAACAATCAGGGGGTTCTTACAGTCACGAGATGACAATTTCTGAAAAGGTTCTGATTGATCTTTCGTGGTGGAAAACCCACCTATCTAGCTCAAATTTCTTTCACAGTTTTAATTTCAAACTAGAGATTTTTACTGACAGTTCTTTAACAGGTTTTAATGGCAATGGTTTTAAGTCTCGGAGTTTTTGGTCTAAAGAAGATAAGAATAACCACATAAACTACTTAGAGTTGTTAGCTGCATTTTTTGGACTTAGTGCTTCGCGAGAGATATTGTCAACTGCGAGATTTTATTACGGATAGACAATACCACTGCCATTTCAAATGTAAATAGAATGGGGGGTATACAGTTCACACATCTTAATAATCTCGCTAGGGAAATGTGGCCGTGGTGCGAACAACGAAATTTATTTATTTTTGCATCCTACATAAAATCACAGGACAACTTTATCGCTGATCAAGAATCTCGTCGCCTAGATACCGAAACGGAATTCACTCTTGCAAATTACGCGTTCAAAAAAATCTGCCGTATATTGTGAACGCCTGAAGTTGATTTATTTGCTTCCAGAATTAACTCAAAATGTAAGAAATTTGCCTCATGGTTTCAAGACCCCGAGGCTGAAATTGTTGACGCATGTACAGTATCTTGGTCTCATTATAATTTCTACGCTTTCCCACCCTTTTCCCTTATTGCTAAAGTTTTACAAAAAATAATAGCGGATAAGTCAGAGGGTATTGTGGTTGTTCCTTGCTGGCCAAGTCAACCATGGTACCCCTTGTTTGAATCATTGCTTATTAAAGAGTCAATACTTTTCTCTCCTAATACAAATTTATTATTATCCATTGACAGGACGCCCCATGCCCTACACCGCCATCTTTCCCTGGAAGCAGGTCTCTTATCAGGCAAGCAAAGATTAGCGGGTTTCTGATGAAGCTATTGAGATATCCATTTCTTCTTTAGCAGAGTCATCTATAAAGCAATATGGAAACGGGATTAAATTATGGTGGGAATATTGCGCCCAACAAAAACTAAACTGTTTTGAACTAAATGTCAATAACATTTTACGTTTCTTATCCTCTTTGTTCAATCGCGGCATGTCATATAGTTCTTTAAATACGATACGTTCGTCTTTAGCACTACTTATATCACCAAAAGTAGGCGATAATTATCAGATTAAAAGATTTTTAAAAGGTGTTTTTAAATTACGTCCTTCCTTGCCGAAATATCATGTGACATGGGATCCGATTACAGTTTTAGATTATTTACAAACTTGTTATCCTAATCATATACTTAGTTTGGAAACGCTGACGCATAAGTTATCGATGTTAATGGCTCTTGTAACAGCCCACAGAGTGCAAACATTTTCATTAATAGCGAAAAAATTGAAATAAAAATTCCGGCTAGGATCAAAAATTCTGCCCCAAACAGATACCAGCCCCTTTTAGTATTGCCCTTCTTTCAAAATGAACCAAAACTTTGTGTTGCGAGCACGCTCACATGCTACTTAAATAGAACCGCTACTTTTAGACAGTCGGGCAAATTTTCAAAACTCTTTCTCACCTATAAGAAGCCTCACAAAGAGGCTACGTCTCAATCTCTTAGTCGTTGGATCCGTTTGGTTTTAGCAAAAAGTGGAATAGACACGTCAATTTTTACGGCACATAGTACCAGACACGCGTCTACATCTTTAAGTAGGGGTATTAACATCGATACAATACGCAACACAGCGGGATGGTTTAAATTAAAAATATATTAACAAAAATTAAAGACTAAAAGAAAAATTATTGATATAAAATAAATTAATTTGGTACCGGTCCATGTTGTAAAACGAGTTTTAACAATCGCCAATGTCAGTTTCTTTTATTCACGCCGGTAACCAGGCCGGAGGGAATCGGATATTCCCGTAAATGAAATTGGCATGGACAAAGTGTTAAACAATCGCCAGTGTCGGTTTCTTTTATTCACGCCGGTTAAAGGCCGGGGGCGACCGGATGTCGCCGTAAATTAAATTGGCCTGGATAGGAACCACGTGTGTGGTGAAAATTAAATACAGTATAATTACTATACTTCTTGGAGGGATAGGTTTAACCTAGACGTGGATGATAAGTTCACACCTTCAAGTGGAGACAACCCATGGATGCTGGAGCTTAACAGCCCGAAGTCCATTGTAAATTAAGAAGAAGAAGGCGGTCATATAATTAAGATTAAACTTCACTTAGGTAAGTTCGTTTAATCTTTTAATTATATACACATGGAAACATAAACAATTATCTGTAAATTTAAACAATATTCAAAGATATTACACAATCGAGGTCTCCTTCGTTTGCTTATACTTCTGGGAAATTTTAGGACCAAGGTTAACCGTAACCGCGACAAAAAGAAAACGGCACTTCACTTCCGTTTTGTTTGTTTTTTAATCTGACCATATTTTTAGCAAAAATATAAAGTGAAAAAACACTCCAGTAATTATGGTTAAAAATAGTTTGCTATGAACCAGGTATGTGTAAAAAAGCCCTTTTATTTTGGCAATTCCTTTTAAGGTCAATTCATGCTTGCAACGTAGATCAAAGTGAGCATTTTTTGGTAACCCGTTTTTTTAAAGGGTAAAAGGTAATTATACAGTATACGGTTTTCTGCCATTTTTGATTTTTTTTGAAAAATTCTTTATGGGGGCACCTTCTAGGGTCCCTAGGACCCCAAATCCGTCTGCGCCGTTTGGTTTTTTTTTTTTATTTTTTTTGTTTTTTTTAAATTTTTTTTCACTAAAACAAACCAAACCAACACAGTCCAACCCAACCTAATCCAAACCAACCCAAAACAATTAAAAAAACACTTTACAACCCCCCCTAGGCACCCTGTTTTCTCGTTAAAAAAAAAAAAAAAAAAATCGGGCGCAGGCGGATTTGGGGTCCTAGGGACCCTAGAAGGTGCCCCCATAAAGAATTTTTCAAAAAAAATCAAAAATGGCAGAAAACCGTATACTGCATAATTACCGGGTAAAATAGCTGCGCGAGCATTTGTTCCTGCATTGGCACACCTAGGGAGTCCTGCCACATGTGGCCTTTGAGGAGCTTGTATGACTATGAATACTGTCCAAGCACACCTTAAGGATGCCTTGTTCCTAGATAGAAGGAAGGACTATAAATATAGCCCCTAAATCAATAGACGCTGAATGCTTTGCTACAATAACAATGATAATTTAATAGATTTCAAAAACTATTTGTAGCCATCCTAACTTGAACTAAATAGAATTATTTGTTTCCAATGGTTCAATTAAAATAGCACGCCACAGCTTAAGGTAACAGGTGTCAATGTTTTATTTGTCAATTTTTGGGAGGTGGACTATGATTCTAAAGATACCTAATATGAAACACTTTACTTGAATTTTACTTTTAATTGCTAATATGTTGCATGGTAAAAATGCCCAAATCAAAAATTTTATATCTGTCATTTGCATTTTATTAGCTTAAGCAGCTATTCTGAATGACCCTTTTTCCTGATCATGACAAATAGCCAATTGGACAATAAAAAAATACCTTGTGAGAAATTATAACAGTTTTAAAAATAAAATCTTTTTGGCATTAACAAGCCACCACAATTGCTTCTGTGCCTAACTGTTTATATATCATTTATTATTAAGGATTTAAATTATAATTGTATGCAGAACTTTTATGATAAATTAACGAATTTATTATTATTATTAGTAGAAGTGTTAATGTTAATACAAAGTAATAGTACTATGTTTTATATTGCTTATGTTTATACTATTATTTCAAGAGGTAAAATTTGAAGCCATAAATTTTTAGACATTAACTTTAAACATTTGTTCTTTTCAAACAACTCTTGAAAACCCAAACAATTTAAAAAAAAAAACATTACTGTTATAACGTTTTTAGAATATTTTTATCCAAAAAAAATGCAAAATTTTGTAGCTTTATGTTTTGAAAAAATAATTGCTTAAAATTTTTAATTTAAAGATAAGACATGTACAATTATTTTTTTAAATGTACAGGGCCATGCACAAGAGAGGGGAGGTTGCAATAATAATAATAATAATAATAATAATATAATAATAATAATATAATAATAATAATATAATAATAATAATATAATAATAATAATAATAATATCCCTCACAAAAAAATACTACAAAAGCTTCTTTAAGTTTTTTAAATGTGGCAATTTTCCAATGAAAAAAATTGATTTGCTTTTTTGAGCTGTTACCCTTAGATACTAACCATGTAATGGGTTCATTGATACCATAAAATTAGTCTAATAAAATGGGACAAAAAAATGTCAGATTGTCTATTTCCTGAGGGCATCCTTAACTTCACCAAAGCCAACAAATGCAGCAGCATTGATAACCCTATGTAAAAAGCACATCAATTTTACTGGAGATTTTACTATTAGTTTTTAAGTTATAACTATTTAAAGTTTGTCAGTTTGTTAGTTAGTTAGTTATTCTTTATTGCCAAAAAATCATTTTACAAAATGCAAAAGCAATGCCAAAAAAGTTAGGTCTTAGATTCTTAATTACAACAATCTAATCTGATATTTAAAAAATTATTTATCAATAATAAGAATGTTAAAGATGTGATCATTAACGGAACTAAATTTAAATTATAATATAACATATCTACAAGGTATTTGTTAACTTCTTTTTCAAAAAGCAACAAATTTTTGATATCCCTGATCGTCTTTGTTAATTTCATGTGTGCCTTAATAGCTCGATAATATGGACCACATTAAAAAAAAGTAAGAGTTATGGGCTGGTACTGCAAGGTCAACCCTGCCTCTGGTTAGTACTGCAGTATCTAATGTGTTATCACTATTTATAGCGAATAACTCCTGGTGTTTTTTGACAAACATTGCAAGACTTTTAAAATAAAGAGATGGAGCAGTTAATATATGATGTTTATTAAAATATGGCTTGCATGATGTTCTGGGGCGTAAGTTTAGCATGCATCTAAGGACTCTTTTTTTTTGAGCTTCGAAAACCTTCTTTGCATCTGATGTTGATGCCCAGAATATAAATATATAATATAAACAAGAATTTAAATTAACATTGCTAATAAATTCAATGTCGGTTCAATCAAACGAAGTAAATTATTAGCCAATAATTTTGTCGAAAACATTGTAAATAGTTGGTTAAAGGAATTCTTAGAAATAAATATGATAACAAAAAAATGTGGATAGGCTTAAAGGAACTCTTAGGTAAATCGCAGGTAGCATATAAGGAACAGGTATGTTTTGATGGACATATTTTAAAAGATAATTTCGGATAACTTTAATTCATATTTTAGAGAAAGTATAGATAATATTGTAAATAAAATAACCCCATTCAACAGTTTTCAAAACATTGTTCAGTACATTACGACACCTACAAATAAGTTGCATACTTTTACAGAAATAGGCATGGCTGAGTTAAAAAGCATTGTATTTTCAATTAAAAAAAATACTATTGACAATGATGGTATAGATCTTAAGTTAATTAAAACATTTTATAATACAGTAGGTGAAAAACTGTTGAATGTTATAAATTTGATATTAAAAATGGGAAACTACCCTGAAAAATGGAAAACAGCCACCATTACACCTATAGAAAAAGTCAAAAACACCATGCTTTGTTCAGAGTTTCGCCCTATAAATACACTACCAGCTTACGAAAAAATATTAGAGCTTGTAATAAAAAAACAACTTTTACAATTTTTAGATTTCAATGAGATACTTGCCCTGCAGCAAAGAAACAAGAAAATTGTAGGAGCGGTATTTCTTGATATTTGGCAAGCATTTGAATGCGTTAACCTAGAATTATTAGTCTTAAAATTGGAAAGGTGTGGAATTGTGGAAAATCCATTAAAAGTAATAAATAATTTTGTAAGACCTAGAGACCAGCAGGTAAAATTTAATGGAGTTGTTTCCGAGAGACTCCAAACAAGGCATGGTGTACCACAGGGATCATTACTAGGCTGTGTGCTGTTCATATTATTTATAAATGATATATGGTTTATTATATTTTTGTGGTACTCCAGAAGAAATTGAAAAGTTTATAAATATTGACTTAAATAATATTTATAAGTGGTTGTGTGATAATGGTTTATCATTGAATATTGATAAAACTAAATTTATGATTATTGCATCTAAAAATCAGTTAAAAAAAATCAAATCTGAGAAAATAAAAATCAATATAAAGGTAAACACTACTCAGATTGAAGAAGTGAAAAATTATAAATATCTTGTTATTATTATTGACAAACAAATTAATCTTAAGCAACACTGTGCATATGTCAAGAAAAAAGTAGCAAAAAAAGTGTATTTTCTTTATTGTCTTGATAAAAAAGTTTCATCCTTCTCCAAATTAATTGTCTTTAAATCAATAATTTCACCTCACTTTGACTATTGCTGTACCTTACTATATTTTTTAAGTAACAAAGATATAAAATCAATACAAAAAATTTTAAACAGAGCTTTACGAGCCATCTTAGTGTGTAAAAACAAGAACCCCCAATAGAAGAAATGTTAAATAAGCTTTCTCTAATGAGTATCAATCAGAGATTAACATATAATATGCTTGTATTTGTATTTAAATTAAAAAATAAAATGTTACCAAGTTATTTGAGTGAAGAGCTAACGGAAAATATTCATTTATATAATATAAGGGCACATGCAAGAAATGAATTACATTAGTTTATCTGAAAATAGAGTAGAAACTTTATTTAGCAAAGGACTTATAGTGTTTAACAATCTTCCAAATGAACTTGCTAGGTACTTTTAAGCTTAAATGTCAAAAATATGTGTTCTAAAATACTAGTTTGTTAGTTTAATACTTATAGGTCTCTAGTTTTGTAGATACCTACTTGATTTTGTAAACTGAGAGCTTATCGTGTCTTAGCTAATAAAGTGTTATATATATAAATGCTTTCATGCTATTAAATGTAAGATTTTGTCTTAACCTACAGATTGCCCAGCAGTGATGATAGATGCTGAAGTTGATTAAATTTCAGAATTCCAGTTTAGATTTGGATGAACTGTAACATTGAGGTTGAGAAATTTAGTTTCATTGGAATCTTGAATGGTTTTGCCCATCAAAGGAACATATGGTGAAGTGTCAGAAGTACCTAATTTTCAAAATGTTATAAGTTTGGTTTTGTCAACAGTTAGATGTAGAAAATTTATTTCACACCATTGCAGTGTTTCATTCTTCCTGCTGCAGCCAAGCAGCCTTTCCAAAGCTCAGACAGTGTTTCCGCTGTTAAAATTGCACCTTTGGCATCAGCAAACTGACACACAAGGTTAGCAACCAGGAGCAACGACAAGCCGTCAACATATAGCAGGAAGAGGATAGGTCCCAGAACAGAACCCTGTGGGACTCCTGGGGTTATTTCTGATGTTTTGGAAAGACATTCTTTAAGATTTTGCCTTACTCCAACAGTCTGTTTCCTGCCACTTATGTATGACTTTAATAAATTAATATTGCACAAACCCCCTCAATTCTACATATTTGTTCCTATAAAGTAGATCAGGGTAAAAGCCTGCACTTAAGGTTATAACGCTTACCACCTGCTGAAAAACTTCATGTTTTTCTAAAAAAAAGAGCCTTTAAAATATGAAAACAGATTTTTTCAACTTAAAATTGTTAACTTATAGTAGGGTTGCCATCTCTAAAATTGTAAAACTAGGACAAAAACACTTAAAAAGCCAAACAAAATCCGGACATTGCTGCAAAAATTTAGTTAGCACTTTTTAAAATAACCAACTTAATGGTTCAATCAAATCACGTCTTAAATCCGCAATGCAATTTTTTTAAAAATGTTTTTGACAAAAAATTTGTAATAAGTAGTTCTAGAATTTTTTTTTGTAATATATTTATTAAAAAGTGAGTTGGGTTAAATATAGTTTCAATTATAGATTTGTCGCCAAAATCACGTCATAAATGCGCCGCGGGAACACTGTACCTATAAAAAATGTAATTTCTTCTTGAATGCATTAAAACTGCCATTGCTTTCTGAATACTGTTCCTGACAAAAGTTAAACTAAAATTACAACAATTAATGACATTTTATACAGGGTTTTCCAGGTTCCAGACTGCCAGGTTTTTTTCTGACCAAAATTAAAAAAATCCAGCTTATTTTACAAGCTCCTTCTACAAAAAAAAATATTTTTATTTAAATTTTTAGTCCTGAAAATGTTTTAAAGAAAAGGTAATCACAAGTTTGCGAACTTATAAATACTCTGCAATTTTTCTGCAATATAAGCAGAACACAAAAGTTTACATTTAAAAAAAAAGTGGGTTGGACTGTGCAATTTTTAAAGTATTTTGTGGTTGATTGAATTTTATTTAACAATTCAGACTGTTCCAGCTGCAAAAGAAAAAATCATATATTTTATGGTGATGATTTTTGAAGGCGCAAAAATTGCCGTGCTTCCGGTTAAAAAATTCCGCACAATGCCTGAACATGTCCAGGGAAATTCGGACGGATGGCAACCCTGGTTATAGGTAGTGTAGCAATAATCTCACAATACTTTCGCAATAGTTACAAATACTTCTGCAAAAATCGCGCATTAGTCTGCAATAGTTCCGAAATATTTGCAATAACCATGCGATTATGGCAATAATTGAGAAATATTTCACAATACTTGCAATAACCCAGCTTTTTACAACACATGATAATTCTGCAATAATGACGCAATAACCGCTTATAATTTGAATTTTTAAATGACCTGTCATACTTCGCAATAATCCCGCAATAGTCCACAATAATCTGCACTATGTGTACAAAAATCAGGTGTGTAAAATAGTTAAAAAGGCGTTTACCATTTTTTAAAATTACGCCGACACTGATACAAGAGGTAAAACAAATGGATGTGTCTAGGACTAGAAAAACATATTTATAAAGATTAGTACCAAAAAGTTTTTTATTGATTTTACCGGCATTTTTTTTAAAAATTCATTACCCTTATTATGATGTGCGACACCACAAAATTTAGTTTTTATTACTCTGTGTCTTTCCTTCTCACTATAATAGAAAGAGACAATGACTAATTTTTATTAATTAAAGTGCATTAACCATTCTGTTATTAGTGCCTTATTTGCAGAATACGGATGTACTCCTAAGCAAAGCCTTATCTTGGATCCTACGTCATAATGCAGCTAAAGAAGGTCTTGAAATCTCTAAAGAAGGTTATGTAAAGGTAGCTGACATTTTACATCATAAGTCTTTTAGGACACAGTATACAATTGATGATATAAAGAGGGTTGTACACTATAACGATAAAAAGAGATTTACTTTGAGAAAAAACCATGCAGGACTCTGGGAAATTTGTGCTAATCAAGGCCATTCTATAAAAGAAGTAGATGAGACTAATCTTATACCAGTTACTAAGTCAGAAAATTTACAACTAATACATGGTACCTACCTTAAAAATTGGCAAAGTATAAAAACTGAAGGCCTCAGTCCCATGAACAGAAATCACATACATTTTGCCACAGGATTGATAAGTGACGAGCAAGTTATAAGTGGTATGCGTAAAGATTGTCAGGTAAGGTTGGTGTCAAAAGATTTGGGAACAAATTCAAAGTTGTTTCTTAAGGCTCTCTCTTTCCTTTGCCTATACGCATATTTACATTACTTAAGCATGGGCGAAGTTAAGGGGGGGAGCTTGGGGGGGCTAAGCCCACCTCAAAAAATAATTTGAACACTATTGCCCTTTAATGTTTAAATTTTAAGCACGTCTAAACCCAAGCGGAATCGGCGAGTGAATAAGTAAGTATTGATCACTATACCGAGTTCGAGTTCGATAATATTCGGGAGCTACACCTCCGGACCAATTTCAATATGGCGGCTGACAACTAAATACACAAGCTAAATGGCACTATCATTGTCAGTCACAAGATACTGGTCCGCTACTGCATCTATAGAGGTCTGGGTGTATGTTCATCGAAACGTAAAAAAAAACTTAAAATGTACCTCTTAAGGAATATGCCGTAGAAGCATCTACCTCTGCAGTTGATAATTTTAAAGAAACAAATTAAAAGGTTTTTAATAATTAATAATAATAACATGAAAATAAGATTTTGGACTGAAAGTCAAAAGTAAGCTGTAGCTGTGCATAATTTTTTTCAAATAAATTTTCATGGAAGTTTGGAATTTATTGATCTGTACGCAAACACTTATTCAATTCATAAGGATGTTTTAAAGGCTAAAATGACCTTAATAAAGAACTGTGTCGGGAAACGTGGCGAAGATATGAGCATATCCGGTATTGGGTCTGAATTAATTTATTCAAACAGGAAATCGGAAGATTTTACATCAATAACAGTGGTGCACTGAGGGGGGCGGGTCGGGGTTAATCCCCCCCTCCGAGACGCCTAGTTATATACAATTGGCACAATGAAATAACAGCAGAAATAAAATACATAGGGAACATAATACAAGAGCCTGGATAATTTTTAACAAAAATCTTTAAAAAATCATAAATTGCTAAATTTTTCGAATGCGGCGCTATAACACCTTTCATTTTTACGATTCCGCTCGTTTAGGACCGCTATCAAATGTTTGATTTTTTTAATTTGTTTTCAATTTGGATCACCATTAAAATGGTCTTTTTAATGCAATTTTATCAAAACATTTTGCCTGCGATTTGGTTTCAAAAATGGAATTTTAAGTGTCATTTTTACAAACAAACTAAAAGTAAATAAACAACTCAAATTCCCAAAACCCCATCAATATTTACGAGTTAGTTTAATTTTAAGTAAAAAATTGCATTTTAAGTGTTATTTTCTTAAAAAATTTTGCCTGCGGCCATAGTTTTTACATCAAATTTTGGATAAATAAACAATTTTAAATTAACGCCTCCCCCACCCCTCTACATTTGAGCCCAGGTCCGCGCTTGTAATCACCTGTTTCTGTGTATCAATTATGGTCACGTTTTTACTTCAAATTAAGTTTTTTTTATTATTTATCCCTAAAATAATATAAATTCGTTTGATAGCAATGTTTGTACAAATTATTTTGAATAAATTATTTTTTCAATTTACATGTTTTTTAGTATTAGTATTTTTGGACGGGATGGGGCTTAAGCCCCCCCAGATCTGATGACCTAACTTCGCCCATGTAGTTAAGGAAGGAAAGACCCTTTGAACAACTATTGAAATGTTATTTAGCAGTATAGTAAATACTGCTAAATTACGTTTGGGTCTTAAGAAATTGGATTTCTTTTAGGTATTCATTTATATCAACTTGCCTCTGGCCTTGTCTCATGGTCTAAAATTTTATAAATCGGCAAACTCTGTCATTCTTAGTCCTGGAGATAACGAAGGACTTATCAAACCAAAATATTTTGAAAAAGTTGTGGATATAAATGGCCAAACTTTGAAGTTTTGATATGAGTTATTTAACAAAGAAAAGTAGGTATAAACCTTACCGTTTTTTTAATTTTTTGTGTTAAAGCAGGAACAGTTATCACGTTGACTATCCCCATAAGAACTTTTTTCCGTCCTCAGACATACAAGTGGTTTTTTAGATGCTTCATATTGCTTACTAAATATTTTTTGTTTGTCTGGTTGGACTGTTATTAATGTATATCAGTCCCTGATTAAAGGAAAATTGATAAAAAATGATTCTTTAAAAGTACTGGGGTCCTTTTTTTGAAGCCACACGAAAATATCCGGGCATATGAGTACTTTGGTGTGCTAAATAATGAACAATTTTTACGTCAGTCTCTTTCTATACCTTGCGAAAGACAAGCCGGTATGTGTGCCCCGCGTTTGAATTCGAGTTATTGCTTTGATCAATATGACTAGTGGGTGGATGGCATTCGAATTGTTTCGCTCGTAAAACCGGTTATTCTTATGTATACTACCCATGCATCAGCATATCGGCATGTCTTTTGCCTCTATTCCTACATGGTATAGGAAAAGCGGAACTACTTTTCGTAACGATTTCTCAAAAAGTAAAAAAAAAAAATAGTAGGTACAGGGTGTTTCAAATTGGGCACTTTTGAGGGTTTAATGTACTTCCAGGGGCTGTATTCTTGACACCCGTGCCCGTGAGTGTGAACAAATTTCTCAATTCTCACCTACTTTGAACCATGTGAAAAGTAAGAGAGACAAATACTCGCCGGTCGCTACTCAAGAATACGGGCCCCAGGGGAAATAGAAAAAAACTGACCCCCCACTTGCGAGACTTAAAAGATTAAAGGTGAAAAACTGCATCTTGAAAAGTCTGCATTTTGAGATGGGGTCTTTCTCTATCACTTTTAGTTTATGAGACGTAACACAAAGTTGGTATTTTTCTTATGGAATGATCATTTTTATTTGATTTTTAAAATCAGTTTTAAATTTCCTTTAAAATAATCTATTACACTTGGTATTTTATTTTTTGGATTTTTTAATTTTTATATTCAGAAATAAAAAAGTTATAGACCCGACTAAAAGTAGCGCGAAAATGGCTTGATAAATCAATTTTAAACTTCTCTTAGAAATTAAGCCTCTCAAGTGGGGGTCAGTTTTTGTCCATCTCCTCTGGAAGTACTCTTGTTTAAAAAAAAATGCATACATGCATTTTTCATTATGTCTCAAACTTTGACTTTATGAGTGTATACTCAAACACGTCACCAGCTTGTAATGTCTGACAGCATTAAATTCGGTATTACGATGAGTTTATGTCATATTGATCAAATATAAAAGTCCCCACAAACAATGAAAGGTGGTAAGGTGTATTTGCTTTATTGGCAATATTGGCAAGTGAATGCCATTGGTTATTTACTAAAGTAGTATTATTGGCAAAATTGCGCTATTTTGCCAATGATTATTTACTAGTGCTGATGTATTGGCAAATTTATGTTATTTTGCCAATAACTGAAAAACGTGTTTTACATACCAAGTGAAACGCAATCGTTCGCATTTCTAAACCACCTTTCCGGTCCGATCAAGCGCATTGCCGGATATCGTGTCTTTTGAACGCCGCATTTTTTAAATTTCCCGCGCGATTGACATCTGTCGTGCGGTTGACAACTTGACGTACTTGCCGATGCCATTTTAATAATATTCTGCGGATTCTTCCTATGTGGGTTCCTTTTGGTGGTTTATTTTTTGTGTTTTGCAAGTTTTCTTTTAAAATTGGCTTAAATTTAGTTTGAGTTTCAAGTCACCATGGATATGGAAGCCGATACTGCGTAAGTACTCATATTCTTTTGTTCTTAAATAAGGTCGGCCTAGAGTCATAGATTAAGGTTGTAGCTCCTTAACCTATGGCCTAGAGTGGACTTAAAAATGTTCAGAACTACCAGTAAAGCGACCAAAAATCGTCATTTTTGCTGGGTTTATACAGGCATATAAAAATAAAAATAAAAAATAATAACTTTGAACCGATCAGCACACAGCTTCTGCACATGTATACAAAAGTGAATGACACCAATAGTTGAAATAATTAAACTAAACTCCATCATGCTGTTTTCCTTAATATCTGTTAAAAACAAAACAAACAATGCAAAAAACTGTTGATTGGCAGAGTGTGGATGGGGTATACAGGATAAATCAAATCAAGTCCAACCGCTTCAGTTAGTTACTTTTAATATCGTAAAATACAATTTTTCTAATTCCAAAAACGTTTCCTTTTTAACGACATTACTAAAACCTAACCTTACATTTCTGCGTCATCACGATCATAGAATAATAAGAACATAGATGCGTAATACTTAACTTAGAATAAGAACACATAGTATAATGGTTAACTTCAACACTCCCCCGCAATTATAGCTTTGTTTAAACTCTTACTTCTAAAAACTTCTTGTTAACTATCAATTTTTTTTTTTGAAAAATACTTTGTGTTTAAATCTAACACTCAAACACTTGCAACTTATCTCTAAAATCACAAAACTTCTTTGTATCAAGAGCTTTGGTTAACATATCAGCTACTTGATCGTTTGTCTTAACATAGCTTAAAACTATTTCCTTTTTATCAATACATTCACGTATAAAATGGTGACACACATCGATATGCTTGGATCTTTTGGTTTCGAGTGTGTTCGCCATTTTGATCGTGGATTGATTATCTTCAAAAACATTTATAGGGTAAATACCATATCCTAATATTTCAGACAGTAACTGAGAAACAAACTTACATTCTGTTATACATGTTGATAGTGCTATACAGACCGCTTCAAGCTACTGCGAACATAGGGCGGAAGAAGTCTAATTTGCCAGTGTACGTACATGCAGAGACACCGCACGCCTATCAGTGAAGCAACGAACACTCAGGCTTCCGATCGCCATTCGCTCCCTTTCGCCGCCTTTCGCCTTGTATTTAGTACGCCTCTAACCACGGTGCTGTGTGGAGCGTAGGCAATGAAACCGGAATTTGGTCAATAAATACGCAAATTTTTATAACGTAATTTTCTTATTTTTTGTCACTGATAAATAAGAGCATTTTATTGTCAACTGCTCAGATTTATCAGTGACGACGTGTTACAATGAAAATAAAAAATAATAAGGAGAAACAAAATAAAAGCAAGTTCTCAAAATAAAATAATACATTCTAAAAACCAAAAAGATTCTCCCAGTCAAAAAAAAAATTAAAGCAAATGTTCGAAAAGTCCTCCTTGCTCGGCTAGACAATATCCGAGCCTACTATAAAAACCCCTTCTAACGTTTCCAAGCATGTTAGGGGTGATAATTTGAAAAGCTTCTTCAAAAACAGATAGAAGTCATTAGGAGCAAGATCGGGAGATCGAGCTGGCCATAAAATAGTTCCCCGTGTACTTATAACCCGATTAGGAAATACATTATCAAGATATTCCCTAACAAGGCCAACATTGTGAGCGGAACAACCATATTGTTGAAACCATGTTTCACCAAATCTTACACCTAACAACTGCCTAGCAGTTGGAATAATGTGCTGCTGCAGTAGATCCAAGTATCTAGGACCATTCAAATTGCAATTGCCGTTAATAAAAAATGGCCCAATTACGTGTTCCCCTACAATACCCCCCCCCCAAACATTTAGTTTTTGGGGATACTGTGTTCTTACGTCAAAATACAAATGCAAATTTTCCCTCGACCAATATCGAACGTGTGTTGGGTTATGACGATTTGACCATTTGACCATCTGCACTTTTTCGGCAACTTCGTAGACATCCATTTTTAGTTTTAAAAATGTATTATTTCAATTAAGAACTTACCCATCTGTTTCTCGAGCAAGGCAGAAATAAAACAAAATAATAAAAACAAAATGAATTTCCAAAAGATAACACTGCAGCGTGCTTCGAATCCACCTCGGTCGTACGGCACGGAGAGTAAATTGGACTTGATTCCCCCTATGTTCGTAGTAGCTTGAAGCGGTCTGTATATTCAGCCTCACAGCTTGAAAGAGAAACAATAGATTGTTTCTTAGTTTTCCAAAACACATTATTGTCAAAAATTCTTAAAATAAATCCAGTGATACTTTTCCTATCGTTTACGTCATTTGCAAAATCAGAATCTACATAAGCAGACAAAACTGGTTTTAAAATCTTAGATTTTTGATATTTTAAACCAAAATTTTGTGTTGACTTTAAATATCTTAAAATATTTTTCAGATTATTCCAGTGATTCACTGTAAAGCAGTTTTGAAATTGACTGTAATAAGTAATTGAAAAACTTAAATCTGGGCGACTTCCCAGCATAAGGTACATCAAATGACCAATAAGTTCACGATATGGTATTTTATCTAAAATTATTTGATCCTTGCTTAAATTTAAGTTAACTTTGGTTGCATAGGAATTTTACTTTCCTTGCAATCTGACATTTTAAATTTAGAAAGAATTTTTGGATCAAATCCTTTTGATGAATAATGAGCGTGTCATCTGTTTTTATTATGGTTAATCCAAGAAATTTAAATGTTAAATTTTGACTAGCCAGTTGTCTCATTTCAAATTTTGACCTCAATTTTTGTTTTAATTCAATTAATTTTGACTCAGATTTTGAAAAGATACAATTGTCATTTACATGTATCACTAAGAAAATATCCATATTTAAGTATAAACATGGATCAACTTGTGAACGCTTAAGACCAATGCTAAATAAAAAATCACTTAACTTTTGGTACCAACATTTTGGTGCCTGTCTCAGTCCATAGAGTGCTTTTGATAGCTTGCACACAAAAGAGTCCTTATTTTTAAAATTCAGTCCATCAGGGATTTCAATAAAAACTGGATCATTGAGCTCTCCATTCAAGAAAGCACACTTTACATCCAGTTGTATAATTGACATGTCAAACTCAACGCTAAGACAAAAAAGTAGTCTTATTGTCATCATCCTGGCAACTGGCGAATAAACTTCTTCAGTAAGATTTTCTTGTTTAAAGCCTCTTGCGACTAATCTAGACTTTTTTATCATCTTTCCATCTGCTTCTTTTTCCTTAAAAACCCACTTTGAATCGATGATTGTCTCATTCTCTGGTTTTCGTACTATTTCCCACGTCTTATTTCTTTCCATTGCTGTTAACTCACTTTCTATAGCCTCTTTCCAGCCATTTCCTTGAGCTACTGCTTCCTGGTATGTGTCCGGAACATTGGGTGAATAGTCACTAATCGATAAAGCTGCCATTAAGTTAGTATCATACTCGCTTAGATATTTGGGTTTTACAGTTTGTCGTCCTTGTTAAGGTCAATGGACTTGATTTTAGTTTTCTTTTGTCTTTTATGCTGTCTATATTTTCCTCAGTTGATTCATACTCTTCATTTTCTGAGTTTTCATTTGTTTTTTCTTCATTTTCATTGTCACTTTCTGGGATTTCTAGTCTATTTTGATTTTCTACACTTTTTGATCTTTCGTTAAAAATGACATTTCTGGCTACTACCACTTTTTTATTTTCTGGATCATACAAACGGTAGCCATTTGTAGTATAGCCAATCATTCTCATTTTCTTACTTTGCTCATCCATTTTTCCATTTCTCAGTTCCTTCGGTACATGAACATGAGCATCACACCCAAAGACCCTGATTTTGTTAAGGTTTGGTTTATTTTTGTACCACAATTCAGCTGGTGTTGTTCCTTTTGGTAGTGTAGATGTCTCAGTTCGGTTTGTCAGGTATATAGCTGTCCTGACGTCATCCGACCAAAATTTTTTGTCCATTTCAGCTTCAAAAATCAGACATCTTGATTTTTCTAGTACTGTGCGGTTGAACCGCTCTGCCACTCCATTTTGCTGTGGAGTTCTAGGCACTGTATACTCAATTTCGATGCCTTTTTCTTTGCATAATTTCCTTATTTCATGACTCACATATTCCCCTCCGTTATCACACCTCATTCTCTTTGGTTTTTTCTCAAATTTTGTTTCCACCATCTCCAAATATTCTTGAAATTTCTCAAAAACTTGATCTTTTTGTGAAATAGTGTAGCATACAATGAAGTGAGAATAGTGATCAATGAATGTCACAAAATATTTCATATTGTCATGGCTGACTGGTGTCATTGGCCCACAAACATCGGTTGAAATGACCAAAATTTCTTTAGGTTTCCTTTCTTCTTCGAGCAACTTATAAGGGTCCTGGTGCTGCTTACCCTTAATACACACATCACAAAGTTCAGTAGGGGGAAACTTTGACGAGTGACCCATCCTTCGGTGCCACAAATTGTGTTCATTTTCTGCTAAATTAGCACAAGCTTTTTGGTTCAACATCAATGAGAGCATGTACAAGTTTCCTTGTGTTTTTCCTTCTGCTACAATGTTGTCATTTTTCATGATCTTGACTGTTCCTCCTTGAAAAAGTATCCTCTTTCCTTTTTCTTCCAATTGTTTCACTGATAACAAGTTGTAGCTTAAATTTTCACATACTAATACATTTTCTATTCTTACATCTTTACCCTCCAGAGTTCTTGCATGCATTGTTCCTAGTTTCTTAGCTGTTACTGACTGTCCTGCTTTGGCAACACTGATTTTAAAGTTTACTGATTTAATATCTGTCAAGTACTTCTCAAACTTTTTGTTTACTAGGTGTTGGGTTGCCCCGCTGTCTACAACAAAGCTTATTTGACTACTTGCCTGACAGCTCATCACCATGACATCAGATGCAATAAATGCTATCTCGTCTTCTTTCTCTTCTGTCACATTGCATTTTCCTGAGCATTTTTTGCCATTTTTCTTTTTATAGTCAGGACAATCTACCCTTTTATGTCCTTTGCGACCACAAAAATGACATCTGTAGGGAAAATCTTGTGTGTTCTGACTCTCACTACTTGTAGATTCTTTGTTCTTTTTCCATTTTGGGTAATTATTACTTGAAAATGCATGAGTTGGTCCTGCCTTTTCTGCTTCTGTCTTTGTCTGTCTTGCTTCCTCCATAAGTAACTTATTTTTGACAAAGTCTAAGCCAACAACAGTACCAGCCTGACAGAATAGTATGTCAATTGCTGTTGTGACTGTTTGGTAACTGTCTGGCATTGCAGAAAGCAACTGTGTCACAATTTCTGATTCTTCGAGTTTTCCACCGCAACTTTTCAGCTCGGCTACTGTCTTTTCGTACTCCACAAGAAAATCGTTGAGTGGCCCGCCTGTATATCTTACGTTCCTCAACTTTTTCTGCAGTTGTACCTGCTTAGCTAGCCCTGTAGCCTGATATGTTCCTTTCAATTCATTCATCATACTTTTGGCTGTCTTTTTCCCTTTTACAATTTCCAAAACATCGTCAGACAAACATTGAACCAACAAGTTTCGTGCCTTAAGGTCATTTTTCAAAAAAACCTCCAATTCCTTGGTTTCTGTTGGGGGATCAACTTCCAAAACCTTGTCAACCCCATGGTGTTCTAAATTCAATTTCATGCGGAATTCCTAATTGGAAAAATTGGTTCCATCAAATGGCTTGACAACTAGTGGTGAGGTAGCCATTTTTCCTAACTTTCCTAGCTTTGATTTCCTTGATTTTACCGCCTCAAACTGTCTTATGTACTAGAACTTACCCCTTGACACTGGACGGGCCTGGGCCCATAACCTGTTCATTGTCAGAGTGTGGATGGGGTATACAGGATAAATCAAATCAAGTGCAACCGCTTCAGTTAGTTACTTTTAATATCGTAAAATACAATTTTTCTAATTCCAAAAACGTTTCCTTTTTAACGACATTACTAAAACCTAACCTTACATTTCTGCGTCATCACGATCATAGAATAATAAGAACATAGATGCGTAAAACTTAACTTAGAATAAGAACACAAAGTATAATGGTTAACTTCAACAAAAACCCCCATTTAAATTACAAAAACAAATGAAAGTGAGGTTATGTGCGTCAAAGGGGCATGCTCAAATCCGTTTTAAGATAAAAATAAATGTTAAAAGTTACTCATCTTTTTATTTATGCTGTTAAATGCCTACACTGTTCCCCATAAGTTCATTCAACTTTTATTTAAATTTTAATTATTATTTTTTTTTAAATTTTTATTTTGATTTGCCTGTATGAACCCAGCATTAAATCGTGATCTAGACGCCACTTTACAAGAAAATCAAAGGTCACATCATGATCTACAATGCTTAAGCGATACTGACACTGATAATTTACAAATTTCTTTTGTAATCGAGCAAAACCTTTCTCAACTATAAAGCCAGTTAACTCCTGCCTGTGTTCAGACTTCAGTGCCATTTAGCCTACTGTTGCCGCCATTTTTATAACCAAATTGACAGGTAAAACATGAATTTTCTCTCAGTTTGGTGTCACTATGGCCTCTATAGTAGGCTAAAGGATACTATATCAAAAAAGAGTTAACTGGCTTTTTTTAGTTGAAGTGTTGGATCGAGCCATCTAAAGATTCATCAATTTAGTCTACGTCCAAGTCATTTTCTAACACCGAGAGACCCAGAGAATGATGACCCTTAAATTTCTTGTGAAACCGAGCTGTCTTTAGTTAATATCTTAAAATCTTTTTTAAAATTAATTTGAAAAAACTCGTCTGTGGTACTACTTTTTTTATTTTAACGTAAATTTGCCAATAAAACAACTAGATTAAAGTTTTTAATTTTTTTTTTGAGAAACCTACTTTTTCCTAAAACAAAATACTGGTTTATCCAAAAAAAATAATTTACAGCTATACTTATCACAATTTAAACTTTTTTTATATTCTGTAAAAAATCCTTTAAGAAGTCAACCAACTTTTCCTCATTCTGTCGTTGAAGATGCTACTAAGGCTTGGTTACGGGGCGCCTGTGACTGGAAAGGGGGCAAAACATCCAGGAAAAAAGATGCTGAATAAATCTTCATCTTATCTTATAAAAAGAAGAAGGAAGTACTAAGTTTTTAAATTTTTGGTCAAGGAATTTTTATATAAAGCAACTGAAGCAAACGTTATTGTTTTGATTCACAATCAAAGAGATTCTAAATAAAATTTTCCCTGTTGCAATTTACTGTGGTATGGAAAACCTCCTCTTAATAAATATTTAAAACAATTTATGAAAGAATTTTCCTCTATTTTTGGCATGACCAAGACGACAAATATTATTCGTATGGTTTCCATTCCTGTCTTCATGTTAGGATATAAATATAAGTGTATAAGTTTTTGTTTATATTAACATTTATTTATTTATTACATATTGGTTTTTCTAGGAATTTTTGTTGGTTTAAGGATAAAATAAAATAAATGTGCATTCGTAAATTATGTGCATTATTTTATTTTTAATTATCAGTGGTATCGGAATTTGCATCTGTATCCCTATTGAGCCGACCAATCAAGGAGGTGCACTTTTAAAATTTTAATTTTTGCGTGGGTTTGGCACTTAGTGATAGAGGGTGATTCACCATATTTTCCCAACTACATAACTCATTTATTCTTAAAGATAGAAAAAAAAAATAATACAAAAGTTGCTTAGTTTTTCACAAATTTTATGAAAATTTAACCAAAATTTTCAAAATGTCAAATTTCGACATCAACTTTCTTATTTCAAATGGAACACCATGTATATTTTTCAAGAAAAACGTTGACTTAAGAGTAATGTGTTGAACATAGAACCACCTAGACTCTTTTTTCCTTGGCTTACACATCGCCCTTATGGCAAATTATTTTTTATTTCACTCGAGAACTGCTAAAGATAAACCCTACAAAATCTACCGAAATTTAAAAAATATACAGGGTGTTCTAAGTCTAAATTTGACATTTTGAAAATTTTTATTGATTTTTCTTAAAATTTGTGAAGAACTAATCAACTTGTATTTAAACTATTTTTCTATCTCTAATAATAAATGAGCTATGTAGTGGGAAAAATATGGTAAATCACCCCATACATTTTTTGCCAATCTGCCTGCAATGCCGATATTTAGTATGCAGTGCTCCTCTACATTTAAACCATGCTAAGTGTGTATTTGCCATCATTTTAAACGTATTCGTTGCCGTCGCTCGGCCGGTGGCTCACACAGGAGTGTTTAAGGTATTTATAACGCACAGATTGCCGTGCGTCAAATTCTCATTGCCAATAGATGCCAATATTTGTAAGGCACTTTGCCATGCCGGCATTGTTTGTGGGGATGCCTCTAAAACGAAAAAATGCCTTAATTTAAAACAAATAACCTTATTACCCGAATACGCAACGCAAATGAGGGTTTTGAGTCTAGTTTATCGTTTCTAGAATTAATGTTTTAATCTCGGATATAATTATTTAATGATACCAAAAATCGCCAATAATAGTTATTTATGGTACTAGTGTCTTATGTTGAAAATAAGTCAGGCGAGAAAGATTTATAAAGGTATAAATTCTCAAGTTACTTAGGAAACATAACACACGAGTGGCATACAATGTTTTATCCAACAAGTTGAAGAAATCTTTTTTTATGAGATAATAATTAACAAGCTTTGTGAACAAATCAAAGCTACTTGCGTCTCAGTACCCTATAGAATGACTTGACGGTGACTTTTGGTAGGTTGTTTGGTTGGCTGCCACGGGCATGATACATTAGGCGCGTTTCTGTGAACTTAACATAGTTACTATGTTTGAAAGGAGCTTCTCATATAACATCTTTAGCCTGTACAATGGACTATCCACTAACCTTAAAAGTTTGAATGTAAATAAGTTTAAATCACAACTTAAAAGATCACTTTTAAACAAGTAAAGCTCATTGTGTTAAAAAAAATTCAATATTTCATTTGGTTTTTCTATTTTCATATTTTTGTTTTTTTTTGTGTTCTGTTGTAATATTACAATATATAATCAGGCAGGTATTCAAAACTGGTGGTTAGCACCATTACGAAAGTTAGACTAACCTAAGATTTTAAAGATCATAATTATGTCCCAGAACACCTATTAGGAAGACCAAAATATAAAGTGGGTTAGATATATATTATAGTCACATCTAACTTTAACTTATTCCAGTTAAAGCTTGAATATATATTAGTTTAAGTATTTTTTGTAAGATTAAAACCTATTATTATAAGATAGACCAGTGGAAAAAAAAATGGGGGCTGGACTCGAACTTTTTTAAATTGTCTTCCAGTTCCTGTTTGCATTTTTCTTTAGAACATAACTGTAGATTTTATGATTGTGTAAATTAATTTTCTTTTTGTTTTATAAAATGCAAATAAACGTTACTACTACTACTACTACTACTACTACTACTACTACTACTACTACTACTACTACTACTACTACTACTAATATTCTCTTTTTCTAAATGCATTCGTCTGAGAGAGACTCAGCATACCAGGAACATACCGCCTGTACACCCTTCTACCCCATTGTCTAACTACCTTTTTGAGATAGTTATCCCCTGACAGATATGCGGGGTCGAAGGGTGTAAAGGCGGGTATTTTTTGTGATGGTGTAGTATGCTGGATCTCTCTTAGACGAATGCATTTAGAAAGAGAACATAATAGTAACTGTTAAGCTCGCAGAAACGCGCCTATTGTTAGCAACAGAGACAACATAATAACTTACGGAGACTAACAGAAAGATGCAGACTACGTTCCTGTAGCGCATAGCGCATTGCGGCGGAGAGTGAAAGTAATGCTTGTATTAAGTAAACACCGACCTTGCCCCGTCCATCTCTTTCTATATGATTATGAAAGAAAGACAGAACTTTTTTCAATGTCGATATATATTTCACACAATTTTAATTTAGTACCTGCCGGTTTTTGCCACCGCTTGTCAAAGTCTGTCAAGCCTGGCAAGGGGTTTTTTTAGATTTTCAAAAGTGAGTTATTTTAATCAGTTTTGGTTGGAAATCTCGCGAGTTTATGGGATTAGCTATATAGTGGATTAACAACTTATTGTAATGTCTAAAATGCCTTTCAAATCAGGCTGGATCACTACCATTAAAGCTAGAGAGCATGGGACTATTTGAAGGGTGCCGAAAATTGGGGTTCAGATTTTTGCGAAACAAATCCCGGAAGAAAATATTTATTTAGTTTATACAGAGTTAAGCTAGAAGATAATCGGTTAGAATACAAGAAACAAAAGAGATATAGTTTAAAACATTGATAAAATCTGTAAGACTTTTATACTGGGATTTTTTTCCAATAAAAAAAAATAACATAATAAAATGTTGTTATTTTTAATATTTGATAATATTCCTCAACATAGTTATAACCCCCTCCTACTATTTTAGATTTTTAAAGGGTCCAAAAAACTTTTTGTTAAGGTTTGTATGGATCTAAAACCTTTCGCGAATGCATTGCTTTTTTAATGCTAAAAAGTATGGAAAAACTGCGCCTGTTAAGTTTTTTCATATCTTTTTATTATTAAATAAGTAAGTGCCTGTAAAAAATTAACCAAAAGAATATATGTATTTTATCGGATATAATTATCGGTCACTCTCGCGTAGCAAATGTTTAAATAAATGTTGACACTTGTCAGTTTTCCCTGCAGAAAAGGGATGCTTTTTTTAAAGAAAAAAACATATAGAAAATGGAGAAAATCGATGAAAATTACATTCCTGAGGATATCCTTACGGAAGCGGAAGAAGCAGCGATGCAGATTTTGCCAGAAAAGTCCCGAAATGCTTACGACAAGAAGTTCAAAATGTTTGAGCCTTGAATGAATTCACGGAAGATAAAAGGTATCGTTGAAAATGTTCTATTGGCTTATTTTTGACATTTGCAAAAAAAATTAGCCCCATCGTCGCTATGGACCAAATACTTGATACTTCGCTCGACTATTCACCTTTATAAAAAAAAATCGACATTTCAAATTATGGAAAACTAACGAACTTTTTGAAAAGCAAATCACAGGGATACAAACCAAAGAAGTCCAAGACATTAGAACGACCTGAAATAGAGAAGTTTTTGAACGAAGCTGCCGAAGACGAGTACCTGTTGATGAAAGTGGCTTTGGGGATTAGCGGTGCTTGTAGATGCGATGAATTGGTCAATTTGAAAATAGAAAATATTCGTCTACGTCTTATGGAAAATCGCTTTGTTTACCTTACACCTACCATTTTTAAAGGGCCATCACGTGATTAATGACTGACTTTGACAATTTGTTAGACAACCCTATGGAATACAAACACTATTAGAAAAGTAAATTTTGCGGGATAAGAAAAACGTGTGTATGCGCTTTTTTTAAAAACAAGAGTACCTTAGACCCCCCAAAAGTGCCCAAAATGGAACACCCTTTACCTACAAATAAAATAATCAAAATTGATCAAAAGGTCGAAGGGACATCTGTTTGGTTGCTGATCGAGCCGCCAGTCATTAAGAGAGCCGAGCTATCGCGGCAACGCAACCTTTTTTAAATGGGATAACCTGGATATTTTGGCAAATTTGAGTAGAATTTTTCCTTCTGTTTCTATAAATACCTAATATGTTATCTTCTTCTCTAACTGTAACCAACAAAACCAAAACGTCTTAAACACTTCCATGCCTAAGGCGCTATCCAAAAATATTCTTATGATTAGAAACTCACAAAATAGAAAATATAGCAGTAACTTTAATGTACAAATAAAAACGTGGTTATTTTGTCAATCACAAAAATCGATATTTTCATTGGAAGGGACACCTGCTTTGTAATTTAGAGGGTATCTACAGGCAAAGAAGGCGATAAGTCAATTTTTTTCAACTTTATCGTTATTATCATTATCGCTTTCTGATAGATTATTTTTTTAGATTTTGTTGAAATAATCATAAATAATTTTGTCACAGGAAAACATCCGACAATGGCAAGCAATTCAGCATCCAATATAAAATGTGAAATTTGTGACATAACTTTTCTCCACAAAAATGATCTTCAACAACATTTGAGCTCAAAGAAACACAAAATGAAAAATGACATCCACAATCAGAAATGTGGAATTTATGTAAGAGGTAATGATATTGTTTTGAATTGAAATTTAATTTTTTACACTGTTATTTTTTTAGGATTTCACCCTGACACAAAAGAAAGTGACTTGATAAAATATTTTTCACAGTTTGGAAATGTCATATGGGCTCACTTTGGGCACGACTTTATTCTACTTGACTTCACAGATCCATCAAGTGTCCAAACGGTTTTGTCAAAGGGCCACTATTTTAACAGAAGAAAGCTTTATATCGCGCCTAAACAGCCAAAAGTGCAACCTAGTAAGTTTGTACTATTTAGGAATTTTAAAATATTCTAAAATAACCGATTTTTTTACAAGAATAATAAACGGGAAAAGGATTATGTTGGGAATTTGGAACCTTTGGTTGCACTAAAACAAAATTATGATTGTTTTCCACAAACCAAAACTACACTTTTTTGCACTCGACGCGCGTTTCGCTAACAACGTTAGCATCATCAGGAGACGATAAACAATGTCATTGTTTGTCGTCTCCTGATGATGCTAACGTTGTTAGCGAAACGCGCGTCGAGTGCAAAAAAGTGTAGTTTTGGTTTGTGGAAAACAATCATAATTTTGGGAAAAGGATTGATCTTAATATATGCATTTTCATTCATCATTTTCATTTAATCTGTGGAAAGACGATTCCGTCGCGCGTAATAAAAACTTTTTTTGATTGCCATAGACCTAAATCAATTTTCAAAGGTAAAAGGGTAAAACAGTGGTAGTTTTATAGCCATTTATTTCCATTTTTTAGGTTCAGCATGTTCCCAGATGATTGCGGGATAAAAGACAATCCTTTTCCCGTTTTCCATTCTTGGTTTATTTATAAGTGTGCTTACGAAGTTTATTTTTCTTTTAGTGAATTTAAACAACATCTCTGACGTGACTCAGTTTCAAACAAAACTTTTGTCATCCCTACCAAACATGTGCAATTTTGACAAGGAAGTAGAATTTTTACAACATACTTTACAGCCAAGTTGGAACTCGTCTTTTCCAAAGTACAACTCGATATGCCAAGATTTGTACACTATCCTTTCTCGACATTTTCCGCTTGTGGAAATCCATCCTTTTGGATCGACTCTAACAGGTTTATCATTTAACAACAGTGATATCGACATTTTTATTTCTAACGTTAAGCAACAACTGGACGATGATGAAGTCAAAATACTGAACCAAATAAAAAAACTGTTGATAAAATCGAAACTTTTCACCTACGGTGTGGTGATACCCGGTGCTAAAATACCGATAGTGAAGTGTATGCATTTCAAAACCAGGATTAAGTGTGATTTAAACATTAAAAATATGCTCGGGGTGTGTAACAGCAAACTCATACATTACTATTTGAGTGTACATTCTAAAGTAAAACTTGTTATGATCATTTTAAAATACTGGGCGAAGGTTCATAAAATAACAGGCCAAAATCACTTGTTGACAAACTATTCGTTGGTTATGCTATTTATATTTTTCTTGCAAGTTAAGTATGATTTTCCCACAGTGGAGTCTTTACAAGTGAACTCAAACAATGTAACTTTTGCACCTCACTGTCAGGAAGCTTGGAACGGAAACTTTACGCCAAATTCTAATTTTCAAGGCGAGAGATTGTCCGCAACCCCAATTTTGGAGATTATCAAACAATTTTTTCAATATTATGGAGAGTTCCCTTATGAGAGTGAAGTTATTTGCCCCTATTTAGGCGAAATGATCAACAAATGCAATTTTAAATTACCTAGCGATATACCATATCAATTTTCTCAATATAAATATCATATTTCAGATGAAAATAATGCTCCTTTAAAAGTAGACTCTTCCATGTGTATTCAAGATCCTTTCGAGCATTCTAGAAATATTTCTGGAGTGATTACAGACTGTATCTTACAAAGATTTGTGTCGTTTTGCAGGTTGGGAGAAAATATATGTTCAGAAAAGAAAAACATTTTACTTCGATTGCTTACAGAGGAGCCAGCAAGTTTAAAAACCCCTGAATTTACTATTAAAGAGGATAACTTGGAAATTATCTTACATAAAGCACTAAATTTAAAGTACATAAAAAAGTTGCAAGAAACAAATTCCACAAAAAGTGAAAACGATCTTTGGTTCGAAAGTGTTACAAAGTTTGTGACTATGGCTTTCAGAGACTTCCTGGATATCACAGTAGTAGATTTTTACCCTGAAGAAGCAGGCATTTCTAAAAGCAAAAACAGTAAAGACGAGGGGCAACGTGATGTGCATGACAGGAACAATTTAAAAATCTTCCATTGTGAAGCTAAGCTCAACATGTGGCAGGCAAGGAAAAAGACCGCAAAACAAATTAAAATTAACAAGGATGCCACTACCCTAGTTGAGAAAGAACTTCTCATAGCGAATTATCTAAAAGAAATGTATCGAAATTTTCAAGACGCAGCTAACATTGTAACATTCAAGCTGACTTTAGAAGATAAACAAGGGTCTGTTATTTTAATGTTGGAAAAGACATTTTCATACAAGAAGACTTTTAGTTCGTTTGCAATGTTTGTCGGTTCACATTTGCCTATTTGGTTTGATCTGTATGAGCAAGATTTAAATAAGTCTGTTTTGGATACAAGAAATACTTTATAAAATGTATAAATTAATATTTTTAAAACTATAGTTAACTGTTAGCAAGACTGCTAGCACCCTTCTAGTTAATTCTTTTGGTTTTTATGTTAACCAATTCATATCCTGTCTGTAAAACTTTTTATTTAATTCGAGAAATAAATGATTATTTGTCAAGAAAGTGCCAATAACTTGTTATCACAAAAAAAAAAGTTTGTGACATAAGATAGCTTGTTGTATTAGGAATCCCTAGATGTTAGATGGTAGCTTGTATGTATAAGTGGCGGTAAGCACCCTTTCCGAAGCCGGCCTTGCACTGCTTCCTTTGCCTAAACTAGAGGCTCTATACGATTTTTGACAGTTATTGTTTTACCAGAGGTGGGCAACTCATATTGCCCTCTCTTTTTATTTTTTTTTTCATATTTGAATGTAAAACGGATCTCTTTTTATAATTTCCCCAGACAGTTTTAAAAATATTGATTTTTTTGGTTAGTCAAATATGTCGAGCTTTGAAAAAAAAAACAAACGGTGAATACACACGGTAGATATTAAAAATGTAAATAATATTTAAAATAAAAAGACTCCTATGATCTATATTTTTGTTACGCTATTTCTTACAATTACCTACTGCTTGTAGCTCACTCAGGGTTCCCAGTGACCTGGAAAACCTGGAAAAGTCAGGGAATGACCAAAAAATCCTTAAAAGTCAGAGAATTGGCACACAAAACCTAGAATTTCTCTTTCTCAACCTATTTTTTAAACCAACTTTGTAAAAAAATATTATGTGAGTTCTTCTCTGCTCAACATCTATTTCGCGCTTAATCAGTTCCAGTCTACCTAAAATCCAAGAGCAAAAGAAAAGAGAGAGGAAAGCTTTTTAAAACGTGACAAGAACCGCATCATTACCCACGGTGGAAGATTGTGTTTATTGAACATATTTGGTTTGCGTTTCGAAATAATAAATATAACCTGGTATTATTTCTCCTTGTTCTAAGCACACATCGTGCTATCTTCTGTTATAACTTTCAAGTGTAGTCTAGTTTATCCCTAACCTTTAAATTATGTGCGACTGCGATGCAATTTTTTTTAAGAGCAAGTATCCAAAATGTCGAAAAAAACACTTTCTAATTTAGACTGGATAAGTCCTTCCATAAGTCCACCAGGTAGCATTGTCTACAGGCTGTGAAAGTCAATAAATATCAAGCATATTGTAAGCTTTGTTTAAAAAATATTGAATTGAGGTATATGCGAGATTGAAAAAAATTGTTAATCAAGAAAACTGATGCACTTTCAGTTTTGGCCCAAAATGACAATTAATGGACCTACATCTACACCAACTACTGGAAGTGAAGGAACCTCCACAGCAACTGCTTCCACTGCCAAAAAGGGTTCTACTCCTTTTTTGTAATCTTTTCTTATTAAGCAATTCGTCATGGATGCAGAAATATTGTGGTTCGAAGAGTCTTTAAGATTAATTCTGCTGTTGCCAATTATGTCCACATCATCTGCGAAGTAGGTTGGGTCCTTCCTGGGTGCCTATTCTTGAATTTCGGGGAAATTTTACTTCCCAGGGAGATTCTGAGATTTCTATTCCCACAAAATTTTCCTCCTTTTCGAAAAGCGGTATTTTTCAATAAAGGGAAAACGGAAACAATGTTGCCAAATCAATCAGAATAATTTCCACCAATCAAAATTAAGATAATTTTGACAGACAAATAACCAAATGTGTATTTACGGTGCCCTAACCTCATTTTTCAAAATAAATATAAAATTTTTGTTTAGCGATGGCGAAGGGTTTTGGAAAATGGGTAATTTTGAACCAACCCCTGGAAATTTTTGTGTGTACTGAAATGTGCACTAAATAGCCTTATTATTTCTATGTGTTTTCATATAACGTTTGTTTAAATCTGTTAAGAAATAATAAAATTTGCAGTTTTACATTTGATGTATCTTTTTGACGCCGGAATACAGTTTTATCAAAAATTTAAAACTCTGACAAGCTAAAATGACATCTCTTTAAAATTCAAGATGCGGACTCCTCCATGGAAAGTCTTATCACACAAAGAGCATCAAATGTAAAACTGCAGAAATTTCTTATTTCTTAACCGATTTAGGCAAAGTGCTCGTGTATATGTACGTTAAAAGAATAAGGCTATTTACCGCACATCTCAGTTTTATTACAGTGGAGCACATACAAATTTTCCAGAGGGGGGACCCTGTAAATTGCCTATTTTTCAAAACCGTCCGCCATCTTGGAGTTTCAAGAAATGTCAATTTTGACAATAAATGCATAAAATTGTTTTCTTCTTCAAAAAAACGTTAAATTTCGAATTTCGGATAATTAATGCGGAAGTTATAAAAAATCCAAAGTCCGGTTTTTTTGGAACACCCTATATTTATTAAAAATAAGCCATAAGGATCTTGTGATTTTGATTATAAAGATTTGTGATCTTTTCTGTGCATAATAGATTTACTTATTATAAGTAGATTTACAGTGTTAGGTATCTGTATACCTGTATGTTGCCTTGTTTTTAGTAAAAAAACTGTTCTAGTTTCAAGTATTTGGACTGATTTTAGTAAGTAAGATTTTTTTTATTAGATAAAATAATGCCAGTAAACAAGTCGATTATAATCATCCATGTTTTTTGAATTTTAAGTCCAAAAAATTAAAAAACCTAACAAAACATTGAAGAAAGACTAAACAAAACACTAGTTTTTGCCTTAAAAAACTTCTAATAAAGTCCAACTAACAGAAAACAAGTTTTTAGAGTCCAAAAATTTTAAAGAAACTTAAAAAACACAAAAATCAACAGACAACAGTTAATGTTTACTCAAAATATCACAATTCCGCCTATTTTTTTCCATTTCTCTCACTAATGAGCAATAGAATAAAAATTTCTCTAGGTAGTAGAAATTTCCCTTATTTTTTGAGAGAGATTTTTCAAGAATAGTGCATTTTCATTTTGGGGGAACCACGCCCATTTTGGAACGGTTAGTTAACGGATTTCTATTCCCTGGAACTCAAGAATAGGCACCCTGGTGGAATATAACCGTTGGTGTCTCAATCTTGGCTGTCCTAATTACATATTCTAATGCTATGTTGAAGAGTTGGGATGAAAGAGAGTCACGACCCTGCTTAAGTCTATTGTTGATACCAAAGAAATCAGAGTAGCTCTTTTCAACTCTTATCTTGCACCTTGTATCCTCCGTACATATTTTTATCAGGGATATCAGCTTTTAAAAGCCCAGTTCCTGCATTGCTTCCCAAAATAAACATCTGGTGAAGTTCTCTGTCAAATTCCCAGCATTTTTCCTTTATTTGTCTAACTGTGAAAATCTGGTCTATATGCTTATAGATGTAGTATCGGTATTTACCTGTTCGTTGAGTAGTTCGCAAAAGTAGTTCTTCCATATGGTTAGGATCTCTCTTTCGTTGGTTATCAGTTGTCCGTTGTTTGTTGAGAGGACATTTTTGGTTCTGGGTTGGTATCATCGATGTACGTCGATGGTTGGTATTATGTTTTGTGCTTTATTATTCCCTGACAGTATTCTTTTATTCTGTTGTTTTGTCTGTTTTCTTCCATTTCTCTTATTATATTTACATGGTGGTCTCTATTTTTCCTCTACATCATTCTGCGTGCTTCAGAACTTTGTTGTTTATACTCTTCTATATTAGATGCTTTGGGTGTTGAAGAATTTTTTTCCCGGTCATATATCGTCTTTCCGTTGCTCTACTACAGTCGTCATCAAACTACTTCCTTCTTTGTTTTCTGTTTTTGTCTAGCACTTGACCAGCCACCCTAGTTACTGTTTCTTGGGTGTTCTTCCAGAGCTCGTTTACATTGTAGCCCCTTTGCGGTTCTTTTATATCTTCAGTAATTTGTTTCTGGTATATTTCTTGTGTTTGTCTTGTCTTGAGTTTTTCCGTATTCCAGCTTATACTGGTTTTCTTTTTTGTGTGCATGTGCACATGCGTGCATATATATTGCTAAATGAACCAAACAAACGTTGGTAGAACGAGGCAAATTAGTCTTTTATTCTTAAAACTGTTAAGTACCTGATTTGTTTTTAGGATTTAACGAATTCGGTTGCTGTGATTTTTGTGTTCAAATAAAGTTTCGAACAAAGTTTCTCGTCTTATTTATCTGCTTATTACCTTTTTATCTTGATAATATAAATACCTGCTAAATTTGAGCTTTCAAAAATTGTCATGGTAAAAGTCTACATTTACTTGGTATCCACAAGCAATTTATATCCAAAAAATACCTGGAATTTTTTAAAAAATGATGAGGAAAAACCTGGAAAAGTCAGGGAATTTGGAAATCAGAATTTGTTTGGAACCCTGTCACTTTTCACAAATTCGGCTATTTTTATTAATTTTCCAGCTTGGTAAATGCATGTTTTCTTTTCACTTTTCCTGAGTTTCTTTCTCCGTTGGACAAAGGAACAATACAAATTCATCGAGGCACGTATTTTTACAATTTTTAAACCTTACGTTTATTAATCAAAAATCTGACACTGACAAAGTCATTTATTGTCAGGGGTTACCAACCATCACTGCCAACACACAATTTCAAACAATAAAATGGTAAAACAATAACTGTCAAAATGTATAGAGGGCCTCTATCCTGAGCCAACACCGTTCTCAACTAAAAAGCCAGTTAACTCATTTTCGTTTTAGTATCCTTTGGCCTATGATCGGTGCCATATTGACACCAAACTGACAGAAAATCCATGTTTTACTTGTCAATTTGGTTATAAAAATGACAGCCACAATAGGCTAAAGGGCACTGAGGCGGTAGGAGTTAACAGGCTTTTTAGTTGAGAATGGTGTTGCCTGAGCTATACAGGGTTTGACAGTTCTCGTCTAGAGTGCCGAAATGCATGTGTCTGAGTAAGAACGCTATTCAATTCAGATGCACTGAAGAGAGATGCTGGCTAGGCAACGTTGTCAAGCAAACAGTTTAGAAAAACTTTAGTCTGTTTTATTCGAAGACGAGGGGGTAAAGGAGATCGTGACGTACTTTTTCTAAATTAATCATTATTATTTTTATTTTTGATACTGAAATGATGCAACTAAAATACCACAAAACATTTTTTCGTAAGACCTGCGGATGAGGCGTCCCTTCACGATTGTACATCTGAGGAGGGGAGGGGAGCCTTGGCAATTTTTGTAAAATAAAATAGTCTACAAGAATCCAAATTAAAAAAAAAACACCCCTCTGTTATTAAATTTAATAACCGCTTTAAATTTGTTTTAAAGTTAAACAAGACACGGTTACAAAAAGTGTTCTAAGAAGAAAGAGTAGATTGATAGATATGTTGTTTTAATTTTTTTTATTATTTTATTCAACGCATCGGTATCGGTATACCTAACGCGTTCGAAACAAAATACGCTACATTTTTGACGGGTGTGATGACAGAATCTCGTTGCGTACGGAAGGATGTACGTATCGTAACGGACCCACGAACGTACGCAACGATTTCAATCAGCAGTTCTGTCATCGCACCTTTCAAAAAGCCTGCATCGTTCGAAACATCGTATAAACAAATCAAAAATATGTGTATTTTCGCTTTATTTCGAACGCGTTAGGTATACGGATACTGATGCGTTGAAATATTTACTTTAAGTGTCTATTATCTTGTAGAGTCGGGACTTTAGCGTTACTGGTTATGGGAGGTCAGGCTCAGACTTTTCGCAGCTTAATTGAAAGAGCAACGTCAATCGGTAGTAAAAGTTTGTGGCTAAATGAGCATTTTAATTAATTTATCGGATTCTAATTTCAAACTTAAATAAGAAAATACTCATAATCACTGTTTTACGCCCTTTGAAGGCAAAATTTATCGTTGAATTTGACGTGATCTGACTTTGGAATATTTTAGTTAATTGTGGGTGACATCACATTTCTCAAGTTTATTATCCCTTTCGCTCTCATTCACTAGCCATTGCGCTTCTTTTTCAATAGACAATAACTGTCGAACCTTGTAAAAATTTTGTGCCCACGTTATCTACTAAGTTATTTAGAATGGTAATTGGAGCACATACCATCCTAGAGGTCAAAACTCCTGCAGATCATAAAAATATGATATACAGGGTGTTTCAAATTCGGTGCTCACCATGGGGATCTCCTAAATGGTAGGAGATACGAAAAGGTTTAAATTAGAGCAAAGTTGCGCAATTTGACGCTTTGATCAAAACTAAAAAAAAACTTAGGCGGGAAAAACCGAAATCTTCATTTTTAGTTTTTATTTTTCTGCGCCCTTATTCTTAAAGCTGTCAAAAAACGCTTAAAACTTTCTGCAGGCACTTTTTTAAGATCTACTTAGTGAGAGGTCCGTTTTTGAGGCTTGACATTTCAGTGTGACAGGAGCACTGTCAAGTTCATTTTTTCTTATGGACACATCCTTCTTTTCTCCCGCCGTTTGGTTCATAAAAGATGACAAGATATTTTACAACCTCATTTTGACAAGTACCTGATGTTTTGAGTTAATTGACCATCATCAGCCCAAATTCAAAGATTAAAAAACAAAGAAAAAAACGTATTTTTAAAATATTAGGTAAAGTTATTTGATTCTAACAAAATATCTTATCACACTAAAATGTCAAGTCTCGAAAATGGACATCTTATTAGGTAGATCTTAAAAAGGTGCCTTTAGAAAGTTTTAAGCGTTTTTTGACAGCTTTAAGAATAAGGGCGCAGAAAAATAAAAACTAAAAATAAAGATTTCGGTTTTTTCCGCCTATCTCCGGAACTACCCGGAATTTGTAAACTTTTTTTTTGGTTTTGAGCAAAGCATCAAATTGCGCAACTTTGCTCTAATTTAAACCTTTTCGTATCTCCTACCGTTTAGGAGATCCCCATGGTGAGCATCGAATTTGAAACACCCTGTATATATAGGCTTCTGACGCCTCATTTGTTAGCCATCCAAGTACCACTGGAGGTCTCACAATAACCTCCAAACCAACGTGAAGGTCACTGCGAAACCCCCAATAACACTTGTGTGGTGTCTTTGGTTAGGTGTTGCCACATATGCCACAAGAAGGCAAACTATGGCACCGCCACATCCAGGTGTGCCACGTGGAGGCAGACGCCACAGTTATTGTATTCCCATCTTCCAGCAGGGCCACACCACAATCCCTTTCTAGGAGATAGCAATATCCACTGCATCCCGAACAATAACTGCCACCCTAGGAATCCCTATAAAGCAACAATAAAGATTTAATATTATATGTATTGATATGCAAAATACTGTTTGTAAAATGTATTTTCTATACCTTCATCAAAAACACGATTTTAGTAACTGTCCGCAAAGAACCAAATAATACCTTTTTTGGTTCCCAAGGCAAAAACTTTTTTATCATGGGTGCAAAAAAAAATACTGCAAAATGGTAATATTAAGAAAATCCAACTATTCTTACCTAAACATTAAGCTATTTCCTCAAGTTTTCTTTTAGTAATCATAAAAAACTCGCTTCGAAACTCAAAGATACTTAATTTCATTTACAATGTCAATTTTATCTCCATTAATGTTAATACATTTCTTAAAGTGTTGTTCTTTTTTGTTCCCATTTTCATTCCCTTTGTTTTAGTTACAAGTTTTAATTTGTTATTATCTAGCCAAATATTTAAGTTTACTCCAAGTGACGCAGCTTCGCAGGCTGCGTGAGGCGCCACTTGCAAGGTTAGGTTTTCTTTGTTTGAAACTATGAGACAATAATGTATTTGAAATTAACTCTGTGTTTCGGACTTCCATTGTCTATATTTTATTTATACACGACGTTTCGATCACTACAATCTCTGATCGTCTTCAGGTGCAAAATATAATCTATTCCTAAGGCTATGTACTTATATACTATGGGAAATCACTCAACCGTAAAGTTTAAGAAGTTGGCTCGGCCCAAGGAGGGGCTTCCAAATATTTGGTTTACTAATAATACCCTTCTTCCAGTGTGACTCCTTGTGCAAAACCTTTGCTTCTGTCTACTTCATTCGGTGTTGTTTTGACCATGCGTGTTCGGCGATTCCTGATTTCGTTGTTTCACCTCTTTGGGTATTCGTCTAATGTTCCTTAAGTCTAACAGATAGTGGTCTTTTTGTTTCACGATCCCTTGAATAAACACGGTCTAGTAATTTTTTTGGTCCGCCCACCTGATGACGACACAAAGACATCAGCCTGCTTTATTTATTGATTTTGTTGTTGACATTTGGCGTTGTTATTTTTGCAGAAGTTTTTGTAATTAAAATGTATTTGTTCATAATTTATTTTCTTTATTTGATCCAAATTAAGTACCCAAAGATATCATTTACATTATTTTTGTCGTAGGTAGGTGCATTTATGCATTTTTTTAGTGAAAAGGCTGTCAGATTTTTGCCTATAGTATTCACAACAAGTGTGGCCTCTGGAATAATAAAATAATCACTCTCCCAAAAATCCCTGGAAAAACACAAATACGAAAAAATAGCTTCCAAAACAGAAAAATAACAACTACATAACCTAACTTCTGAACGAAGAATTCGAACTAACCCCAACTCATTCGATGGGTTCTTGACGGAATCGATTACCAACTACTGATCTTAATTTCTATTTACTGCAAGATCAACTCATGCAGGCCAAAAATAAATTTTGTTTACTTATTCACAAAAAGTTATAATACAAGATAAAAGCAAAAAAACAGCCCTGGCATCAATCATTTAAACAAAAAAAAAAACAAAAAATCCGAAAATTTCATTTAATTTGTTACGCCTTCTTACAGTTTTAAAATGGCCGACAAAAATCAGCTATCTTTGTGTCGTCATCAGGTCGAAGAGTGGGGCAAAATTACTAGACCCTATCTATTCTATGGACCGCGTTTTTGTTTCACCCATGTATGATTCACCACACTCACAAAAAACTTGGTAAATGCATTCCTTATTTTGTTTGTTCTCCGGTTTTATTTTACTAAGAAGGCTTCGAATTGTATTGATTTAGAAGCTGTTTTTATATTAAAGTTGTTCGCTACTCTTCCAATTTTCTCTGATACTCCTTTAATGTATGCATGGAATTGTAAGGAATGCATTTGCCTGGTTTTGGTCTTGTAATCTCTTTCCTGTTCGCTGAAATTTAGAAATAGTATCTGTTATAAGTTTAAGGCTGTAACCATTCTGCTGCACATCCTTCTTAATGTTTCTTATTTCGATTTCCAAGTCATGAGAATTGTTACAAATTTGAACGGCTCTGTTATACAAAGTTCTTATTATGCCTCGTTTGGTTGTAGCAGAATGATTTGAACCTTGATTTAAATATTGTCCTGTGTGAGTGGGTTTAAGATAGACTGTTGTTCTGATGTCGCTTTCTACACGTTTGACAAGTAGATCAAGAAAAGGACTTTGACAATTTTGCTCCAACTCCATTGTGAATTTAATGGTGGGTCTTATGTTATTTAGGTGGTGAAGAAATTCTGAAAGTTGTTGGTCATTCCCGGTCCAGACAATAAAAGTATCATCAACATTTAGTCAGAGCTTAGGTTTATATATTGCGGTATCAACCGGGTGTGATTCGAACCACTCGATGTAAATATTGACCACCACTGGCGAAAGCAATGAACCCATTGGCAGACCGTCATCCTGAGCTTAAAACATATCTTTCACCTGAAAATAAGAGTTATGTAGACAGCACTCCAACAACTCCATCACTCCCTCCAGCGGCAGGCTGGTACGTTCATAAAGGGATTCGTCATCAACCAGTCTCTGTCTAATAATATCTAGCGATTCCGTTATCCGGATGGACATTGGTGTATATAGACTTTCGACATCAAAACTGACAAATCTATTCTCGGGTCCTAAAACAAAATATTTAAGAATATTAACAAAATGGTTGGAATTTTCTACAAATGAAGCGGTCTTGCCTACAAGGTAGAAGAGAATAATTTTCAAAACAAATTTAGACAGATTGCTTGTTGGGGAATTTCTGGAACTTGTGATTGGGCGTAAGGGCATTGCATCTTTGTGAATTTTGGGAAGTTAATGTAGTGTAAGTTGAGACCTTTTGTTATCTGGAATATATTTGGAATACTTTTTTAAAGTTCTATAAACCTTACTTTCGATTGATTGCGAAAATTGAAGAGGTACTTGCCAAAGGAAACTTATAAACTTCTCTCAAAAGACCCGACGCAAGACTCCTAAATTTCTTCAGCGGTTAGATCAACCTGAAGTGACCTGCCATCGTGCTTTAGGAGTACTAAAAATCTTTAAGAGCTCATTTGTTCTAAAGATGGATTCAGTGTTTCGTAAGGTAAGCGGTAAGGAAAATAAACCATCGCAAATGCCTGTTGCCTGTTCATAGTGTTCCGTAAGCCGCAAGCGGTAAGAGCATGGCAGTAAGCGTTATTGTTTATTTTCTTTGCGTCTTACCTCATACCGCTTATCTTACGGAACTCTAAATCGGTCTTAAGTCGTTTAAGAAAACACTGCGAAAGCCGAAAATTATTAAGGTTATGTCAGAGAGCATATAAATCTAAATGGAGAGGACACGTAATGGTAATATCCGACCAGCAATTGAAGGCGATTAACAGCAAGGTTTTTATTGTTAGCTGAATGCGCCAGGATGAACCGGGGTAATATTTATTTAAAATTAAAACAGCAATAATCCCGCGCGTTAAATGAATATCGATTTATCACTGGCGTACATACTTATATTTAATGCAATTTTAAATGAACTTGTTGCTATGTGAGCTGGCAGAAAGTTTTTATTGTATATATTTTTCAAGCCTTTATTGTAATAATTAAGGAAAAAGCAGAGAGCATACAATTTAGGTTTTCTTCGGTAAAAAATAAGTGCTTTTTTTTTATTTTTTAAATATTTTGCTATCTAAGGTTACTTCAAATTTTAATAACCCGTCATTTCCGAATGTTTGAAAAATACATGATTAGGAATGGTCGAGAAGGTATGTGAAAACTGATGGTCTCATATGATAAATTTCCTTGGATATTCCTTCAATGGTTCTGCTCTCCCAATCCAAAAGAGGCGGTTGTGACGTAACCGTGTCAATTCCAATCATAGGGAGTCTTCTCCAAAATTGTTTTTATGATTTTTTTATTAATTTGACCGCCGAAGACGAAACCTTGTAAAAGAGTAATGTTTAATTTAAAATAAAAGAAAAAAACTGGCGCCGCAGGACAACATTTTTGGTAAAATTGGTACGTAATTAGGTCGGAGAGGGGGGTCGATCGCCTCCCTCTGTATTCACCACCTGTGCGCCGCCACTGCTTTGGATCGATAAAAATAAGCGAAAGTGGCGCACCAAGTTTCGAAGCCAAGAACCAAAAAGAAAAACGATAGCTGCGCCACTTGGTTTTCAAGTCAGTTGAGATTTATATGCTCCCTGGGGACTTTTTCTTATAAAATTACAGAATTTTGTAAGATTGGTTGAACCTACCTTTCGATTTAAAACAATGACGTCACAGTTGCAAACCGGCTATGAAATTTTAGAACCAGCCTGGGAGGTTGGTTTGCAGCGGAGTAGAGTAGTGTTAGCTAGAAGGCAGACCAGTACCCTCTCCAGATAGGCCGATCAACTCATACCGATTTAGTGTCCTTTTATCCACCTTCGCCGCCATTTTCACTCAAAAGTGACAGATAATCCATTAGTTTTCTGTCAAAATGGCGGCGAAGGTGGATAAAAGGACACTAAAACGATAAGAGCTGATCGGCCTATGTGGAGAGGGTAATGGGCAGACTGATTCGATTCCATACCGTCCCTCGGAGAGGACGTTAAGAGGACGGTCCCGTGTGATCCATATATTGATAGTTGTTCTGGTTGAAGCTACCTTTCGATTTAAAACAATGACGTCACAGTTGCAAACCGGCTATGAAATTTTAGAACCAGCCTGGGAGGTTGGTTTGGTACTTTGGTTGTAAGCATAACCTTTAAAATATTGCAAAAGTATAGGTATTCTTTCTTTTGATTAAAAACAAAGATTTCTTTACAAGATTATATATGCAGCGGCAATAAAGTGCACATGCACTCCCAAATTTAAATTTAATGTGTCTCTTCTGAAACACAGACTGAAATTTTATAATTCTTAAAATAATTATAATTCCAAAAAAAATGCTTAAACAAGCTGTTCATACAACGCTTAAACCTATCCTATCAATAAATTACTAACTAACTAGTTAACAAAACTTAATCGTAAAATATGCATGCAAACGTCCCTAATCTATTACCAATATCGTTGTATGAACAGCTTACCAATATACAAACGGGCTCCAGCGCGTCGCCTGACGGGAACGCCTATGGTTTGTCAAAACAGGAATTTATCAGACCGTATTTAATAAAAAAATTCATCGTAAGAACGAGTTACTATAGAAACTGCAATTCGTCAAATAAGCTGTTCATACAACCTGTCAACAACTGCCCATTCAATAACAAATTCGAAATTTAACAGACCCGTTTTTAATCGAACCATTGTTCATCAAACTCGTTCAATATCAAATCCGGAATTCGTAAATCCCGTAATTTATCAGAAAATTTTTGCTAAATTTATTACTCATTCGCCAATAACACATGAATGCAAGACGGGTGAATTCAAGTGACATCTATACACAAACTATTGAACGCTGCGTGTACGCCTCCGGTTCATGTGGTATTGTCGAATGCGCAATTAATTTAGCTAAAATTTTCTGATAAATTACGGGTTTTACGAATTCCGGGTTTGATGTTGAATGAGTTTGATGAACAATGGTTTGATTAAAAACGGGTCTTATAAATTTTTGAAGACATAAGGTTCGGATAAAAAATTGGTTAACGAATTGCTGTTCCTATAGTGAACCATATAATAAAAATCCAATTTTTGTTTGTTTGATCCATCATCACAACTACTGGACCGATTTTGATTTGATTACTACGGCTTCTGTGCAGGGCGTGGCGCCAAAAAAAAAATGTTTCGCCTTCGGCACTTTGCAAACGTCACTCGCCCCTCCGATTATTTTTACGGTGTATCTGGGTGTAAATCAAAAATCCCTTTAGCCGCATTTCTGCGAGCTTAACATAGTTACTATTATTTTCTCTTTCTAAATGCATTCGTCTGAGATCCAGCATACTACACCATCACAAAAAATACCCGCCTTTAAACCCTTCGACCCCGCATATCTGTCAGGGGATAACTATCTCAAAAAGGTATTAGATAGCGGGGTCGAAGGGTGTACAGGCGGTATGTTCCTGGTATGCTGGGTCTCTCTCAGACGAATGCATTTAGAAAAATAGAATATTAGTAACTATGTTAAGCTCCCAGAAACGCGCCTTTTAGCAGCAGTGCCGTTTTCTTTTTAAGGATTTTCGTTTTACAATTGGTTCTGGTTGAACCAGAACCGCAACCGGTTCTTTCGTTTTAAAACAATGACGTCACAGTTGCAACCCGGTTATGAAATTTTACAACCAGCCTGGGAGGTTGGTTCGGACCTTTGGTTGTAAACATAACTCCTAAAATTTTGCAAAATTATAGATAAGTCTTTTTTTGAGTAAAATCAAAGATATCTTAATATTTTAACTGACGTCATTATTTTAGAACCGCTGTCAAAATTTACGTCAAAATAATGTCAACCAGAACCAGGACCAATTCTTAAATCGAAAATCCTTTTTGTCGCGGTTACGGTTAACCTTGGTCCTAAAATTTCCCAGAAGTATAAGCAAACGAAGGAGACCTCGATTGTGTAATATCTTTGAATATTGTTTAAATTTACAGATAATTGTTTATGTTTACATGTGTATATAATCAAACGTTTTTAATTTTTATGAATTTCCGGATTATACTTAAATTTTCATATCAAAAATGCTATGACGCCATGTATTGGCTGACATGAACAGAAAAAATGGATGTAGACAGCGCATCCTGTCATGCTCGATGCCTTGAGAATCGGAACCAGCCTTTTTTTTCCGGTTCAGAATGGTTGCGATTCTCAAAGTATGGATCTTTACAGGATGTGCTATCTACGTCCATTTGTTCTGTTCATGTCAACTAGTAGATGACGTCATAGCATTTGATGTGAAAATTTAGGTATAATCCGGAAATTCATAAAAATTAAAAAGTTTTGATTATGAATTATCTATAAATTTAAACAATACTCGAAAATATTACACAATCGAGGTCTCCTTCTTTTGCTTATCCTTCTGGGAAATTTTAGGACCAAGGTTAACCGTAACCGTTACAAAAAGAAAACAGCTCATCTTCGTACCTCGTCTTATTTGAACTAATAACCTAAAAAAAAAAACCCAAACATTTTTTAAATAAATTTTAATATGAACCAACCCTAAATCTACACCATAGCAAAATGTCATTGCGCAGTGAAGTCCTAAAATGCTTTAAATCGTTACACAACGCTCGCAAGACGGTCTTTAAAGCGGACGCTTTTGCCTTGGGAGAGGCCCGGAAAAAAATTAATGAGGAATTTAAGAAAAACAAAGATGTCCTTAACTTTGAAGCCATCCAGGAACTTATTAATAAGAGCAGGTAAAGACTGATCTATGTAGGGTTATCAACTTTTAATTTAGGTATAGACACCAATGAAGTTAAGGTAGATACCCAGCAGATACATTGAAATGTAGGGTTGTTAACTTTTAATTTAGGTATAGACACAAATGAAGTTAAGGTAGATACCTCGGCACATACATTGAAGTGAAAAGCTATTTTTCCTATAGGATTATTTAAGTAGTACTTACTTACTAATAATTATCCTAACCTATTAAGTAGGTAGGATCTAAAAGCAAAATAAAACTTCGGAAATAAGAAATGTATAGGTACATGAAAAAAATCAATGTGCATTTTTTTTGTTTAAACTCATATTTCATTGAAGACTTTGTGCCGATTTGAGAAGCATTTTACTTTTCCTTGAATATTCATAAAATTATTTACAGGAATGCAAAAAATTTATTTTATTTGCATTTCTGCTTTCACATGTGAAAGTGGGATTCTTATCTCTCCAATTTTAATTTGTCTTTTTGATGGAATGCTCTTAAAGTCCAGACTTGCTGTCCTGACAAGAGTGTCGTTAAGATGCACGACATTTCGCTTAAAATTAGGACAGTCCTGACAAATCAGGACAGGTTGGCAACCCTAGATCTATGGAGTTTCCTATAAAAAAGACAAAACACTTCTGTCAAGTCCCAAAGTCACTCACAAAATGTTGGTGCCCAAAATGTTACCTTATTTAAAGAAATAAAGAAGTTAAACTTATTTAGCTTAAAATACTTGGTAAGACATTAAATAAGATTACATCACACTCAACATAACACCACTTGTCCAATTTTATTTTCCCAAATTTTTGTTGGAGTTTTAAGTAGCAACGAAATTTCTCAAAATTTTAACAAACATATTTAATTATTAACTATGACCTTTTTTATCAATTTTTTTTCCATTATGATTTGGTGTAAACATGCATTATTATGAAATTTTACATATTTTTTGGCTTTTTTAACCATGAACATAATGTATTAAAATAAAAAGAATGGTTTAGTGGTACGGGGTGTCCAGCAATTGGGAGAACCGGGATATAGCCAGTAAAAAACCGGGAATTTTGCCAATATTGTTGATCAAAATTTGTTAAGGGTGAATTTGAATAAAAAATGCGCTTCTTCCAATTTGTTAATCTAAAAAACTGTTAATCAAATTTTGTACGGTGAAAGTTTAAAGCATTATCCTGGAACCTTTCACATGATTTTGCATAATTTAAGATTTTTACATAATTTTATCTATCCTAAAAATGTTTAATTCACTGTAAAAATTATTGATTATTTTAAAAAACTAAATAAAAACAAGATATATATATTTTTTTTAGAAACCACCCAAATGGTCTGTCACAGTATGCCTGAACAAAGTATAGGTCACATGAAAATGGAGAGAAAAAGTAATTGTACTTTTTGAATAATAACTGTGTTCATTAAAATCATAGCTGATCCTCTTCTCGAAATTTTAATTTATTTGACCTAATTATACTACGTTTATATATTCTATTTATAAAGTAGTATTTTTTTTGATGATAAAGTTTAAAAGCTGCATCTTATAAGAAAGTGACATCTTATAATACTTAAAACTTTAACAGTAAATTTTACAAGTTTAAAATGCTATTAACTACCTATTTAACTTTTAATATTTTCACAATCCTGTGCAAAAAAAGATTACAAATTTTTTGAAGAAAAATCCACAATGGGGCAATTCCACGCGTGATGAAGGTTTTTTGGGGCATTTTTTTGATTTTTATATCTAAGAAACTATCACAACCAAAGTAGTGTGTGGGGTATCTTTACAGATGTAAACTTATTAAAGAAAGAACTTATTTTCTAAATCATAAAATAATCACAATCAAAGCAAGTAAAGAATTATTATATCTAGGGAAAAGAAACATATTTTGCAACAACTAATTTTAAACTACTTTTAGTTTAACAGAAAAAGTACTTTCTAAATCCATGATTTTTCTCTGCCTTTTCTGATGTGCCATGAGTTACCAACAATTTTTGGTTATATCCTGGACTTTGAATAAAAAATTATTATTTTCTTATTTTTAAATTGTTCAGATAAACACATAATCCATTAAGATATTGTCATTCTGGTATATCCTAAGAGAGAGAAAAATGAGATAAAAAAATTAATTATATAAGATTTGTCCCATGAGTTATCATGGAATTGCCCAATAGCCTTTTTTAAATTTTTACTTAATTGAGATTTTTAATAGAATTTATCTTATATCTATTCCAATATTTGGTAAACTCATGGTGAACGGCCTCACCTGCCTGCTTGGACCAAAGTCCTAGACCATCTCCATATAAAAATTTAACGCTTTGCTCTAGGTGATCTAAAATTACATGTATCTTTAAAGTCTGTTTCATTTCACTTGCCTTGAAAGCGGCTTTTAAATTAGCAATCAGTTTTTTTAATAAAATAACATTTACGTTTTTAGTGAAAAAACAGATTGGTGAGTTAAAAGCCGCTTTCAAGGCAACTGAAAAGATAAATTCTATTGAAAATCTCAATTACGGTAAAAATTTTAAAAAGGCTTAAAATTGTTTTTTTTTTCACGGGATTGCAGTTGTTTTGAAAATATTAAAAGTTAAATAGGTAGTTAATAGCATTTTAAACTTATAAAATTTACTGTTAAAGTTTTAAATATAATAAGACGTCACATGCCGAATAGTCCATTTATTACTTTCTTATTAGATGTAGCTTTTAAACTTTATCATTAAAAAAATAATACTTTATACATAGAATATCAATCTTGCTTTTACATGGAGCTTTTAAAAGTTTGTCTTAAATGTAGTATATTTAATGTAGTATATTTTAAACATTATTTTTGGCTCACCCTTTCCATATACAGGGTGTCCCAAAAGTCTTAGTCCCCTCCTATATCTCCAAAAGCTTTTGAGATATTGTAACAATACTTTGGGAACTTCAATAAAAGACGAAATGGAAAAAATCTAGAGGAGCGGTATTGCCGCCTCTTTTTCTGGGGCGGCCTGGGGGCGGCATGTTAAAAAAAGTTAAATGGAAACACATATCAAGTTGCACCACATTTTAATGGTCTACTAAAATGCTGCGTCGTAACGTCAATATTATTGACATCTGCCAGTCCTGTCACTTCCGTCGAAAATTATTCAGGATAAACTAATTATTAAAGCCATTAACATTAATAATGGGTTATTGTAAAGGCAACACCAATACATTTGACTTAATTACAAAAACTGCTGAAAATGACCTCCTTGAACTAGCAAAACTAAAGTCTATTTTCGAATTCACCTCGGACGTTTCTTAGTATCTCAGGAGTAATAGATCAACAAACCTGCATTATTCGTTTTCTTAACTGCTGCAAGTGCCCCGGCGACCTATCCAACGATGAAATTGGGTGGCAAGTAATTGTCTAACAAGTAGATAAAAATGTGGAGGTGCCCCATGTTGTTGAAAAATGCAACTGCCAATGTCAGCAATTTCATTTCCAATAGCAGAAATAATCTGCTCCTCCAGATGCCTAAGGTACCTATCACCATTGAGGTAACCCTCAATAAAAAAGTGTGGGTTTTCATTAGCCCAATAGCGACAATTGTGCCTATTTACGGTCCCATTTAAAAAAAAGCGGCCTCATCGCTAAAGCATATCTTTGTCAAAATATCTGGCTCGTCTGTAATTAAGCTCGTCATTCTTCCGTAAACTGAACTCTTCGATCGAAATCATCTTCATTAAGTTCTTGAACTAACCTAACTTTGTAGGGGTGAAATTTATGAGATTTTAAAATCCTGTCTACTAAGGATTTGGGGATATCAATGTCATAAGCAAATGTTCTTACCGATTGTTTTGGTTCCACGAACATTGTCTCAAGGACTTGTTCTTGAATTTCTTCTGTTGCCGTTTTCGGGCGGCCATAATTTTTTGAAACAGGTGAAAAACTTTTTTGAATTGAACGTAATATTTGTTTAACAGGATTTTCTTTTGTTTTATTATGATGGCATGGAATCAACCTTAAATTGTTTCCAATAACTTTTTACAGGAGTGACATACGTCAATACTATTGATGTTGTTATGCAGCATTTTCAGAGACTTTTAAAATGAGGTGCGACTCAATATGTGTTTCTATTTTTAAAACAAATTTCTGTATGCCGCCCCTCAGGTCGCCTCAGAAATAGGGGTGGCGATGCCGCCCCTCTAAATTTTTTCCATTTTGCCTCTCATTAAAGTTCTTAAAGTAGTTTTAGAATATCCCAAGAGCTTTTGGAGACATAGGGGGCGACTAAGGCTTTTTGATATATCAAATTGGTCCCAATAACTTTTGACAGGAGTGACAGGCGTCAATAATATTGACGTTAGGATAAAGCATTTTAGGAGACCTTTAAAATGTGGTGCAACTCGATAGGTGTTTCCATTTAACTTTTTTTAGTATGTCGCCCCCCAGGCCGCCTCAGAAAAAGGGACGGCAATACCGCTCCTCTAGACTTTTTCCATTTCGTCTCTTATTGAAGTTCCCAAAGTATTGTTACAATGTCTCAAAAGCTTTTGGAGATATAGGGGGGGACTAAGACTTTTGGGACACCCTGTATAATTTTGTGCCTACTGCAAAATTTAATTCCTGTTACCCCCTCAGTAAGATAAAAATATTTTATAAAAATCGAAAGGTAAAACTAAAGGTAAGTAACTAAATTTCCAGAAGAGGATCAGCTATGATTTTAATGAACACAGTTATTTAGTCAGGCAAGGGTCCAAAGGCAAAGGGCCAAGGCCAAAAAGTACAATTAGTTTTTCTCTCCATTTTTTATGTAACCTGTACTCCATTCAGACATACTGTGCTGTGGGGGATACCAGAAGCCTCCACTGTCCAAAATTTGGTTAATTTTTGATATGCGGTTTATCTGTTTATCTAAACGAACTTTTTAGGATTAAAATTCACTCTTAAACTCCCTGCAAAAAGGCAAAAACTGAAAATTTCTTTCAAAAAGCTAGAGGAAAAAAAATGCATCAAAAAGGATCTCAAAAGCAAACAATTGGCGCGGCATTAAACAAGAAATTTTCTTTAGATATGGATTTAATTTTGTTATAGTTTTGTAAGGTGCTAAGATTCAAATAAAAAAATGAACAAAGTGTATTCTGCTTAAATTTTTAAAAAAATGGCATTATTACTACTATTTTCGCCAAACAGACGTAAAAGATATCCCCAAAACTGCGACCGCCCTGATTTTAATTCGTCAAGCATGGATTTTAGGGGGGGGGGGATGGATAGAAAATAATTGCCCCCCCCTTGATTTAAATTTTTTACAAATAAAGAAATTAAAATTTTTAAAGAACTGCTGTGGTGTTGGCCCTTGTCGCTATAACACCATAACACAGTAACATTCAAAACATGTCAAAAATTGCATTTTTAACATAGTTTTCTCAAAATTTTTGCGAGCAGCGCTTTACAGGATTTTTTGTCAACTTTAAGGTAAACCAACAACAAAAATCTAATTTTCCCCTAACTTAATTAACAAAATGATCAGGAAAAAACCTGTAATTTGTTAATGAATTTTGGCTGGACACTCTGATGTGGTATTGGACCAACATTTTCCAAGATCTCTGTTTACATAAGCAAGACACTAAATAAAAGTGAATAAATAATTAACTATTTTGGATCTCTCATGCAGGGCAGTGGAAACAGAACTCAAAACCTGTGTGATTCAAGCCAAAGAGACAAAACCTGGCGTGTATGAAGCTCATATGAGACCAGAAACTTTAAAATTAGAGAACACCCCATATAATGAGGAGCTAGTTGACCAAAAATGTAGTAAAAAAGCAGAGAAAAACTCTCAGAAAAATTGTTGTGGAAAATAAGTCCGTAGTAAAAAAATATTAGATTAATTTATGCGAGAATTTATGTTTATATTTTAATTTTTCTTGATTGTAGTAGGTTAATTTTAATTAGTATAAAAATATTGTTTAACATTTGTTACTTATCACTTACCTACCTATTAACTAAAATACTTTCTTAACTTCATAGATTCTATGATTTGTTCCTCAAGAGTCCTTAAAGGATTTTGATTTTCTTGTTTATCATGGTTAGCCAAGCAAGTGTATATGTCATCATTTTTGTCAAAATCTCCTTGTTTTCTTGGAAGAATGTGAACATGGACATGCTAAAAAGCAAGAAAGTTCATTTCACGATAACAATTAAGTATTTATTTTTTATTTATAAATAAGCTAGATTTGATGATGGTGAAAACTTTCAAAAGAACTATAATATAAACTTACTAACCGGCACAGTCTGGCCTGCCATAGGTCCATCTTGGACACAAATTGTGGAAGAATCAGTTCCGTGGATTTTTTCCATGACTCTTTGAAGTTTGACTGTAGTTTGCATCAAATCTGCGAGTTCTTCCTGACTTAACTCTGGCAGACGTTTTACTAACCTTATAGTTGAAATTAAAACATCTAAAACATTACAGGAAACTTAAACAAAAATTGTCCTACAGTTTTCTTACCAAAAATGCAATTTTTTAGTTGATCCCAGTATTGTGTAAAGATACTTACGGCCTGGTACTACACATCTAATATTAGTAAAACCAAAGCAATACTTTGATCTGTAAAACACTGTATCTGCCGGTATCACTTTATCAGCAAAATAATAGTTTTCACAGCCAATCTCTTTGGTATTTTCATTTAAATTCAAACTATAAATGTCGTTTCTTCTGTGTGAAAACACAGGCATTTCACTACGTATTTTATGCAAGTTGTCTAATTCAATATCCGCTACTGCTATACTTTCATCCGTGTCGCGTTCTTCGTCATAAATGGGGCATTGGGCTAGGATCTTACCCCAAGGGTCTATTATCTAAAATATGGTAATACAATTTTGGTAATGATAATTAATAACAGTACCAGATAAATTTTACCATAGAATGTCCATAAGAAGTTCTTTTCTCATTATGCTTGCCATACTGGGCTGCGGCAATAAGATAACACTGGTTTTCTATTGCTCTGGCTCGTAACAAAACTTCCCAATGAGATTTTCCAGTGGCGTTTGTAAAGGCTGATGGATAGGTCAAAACTTCAGCTCCTAGTTTTGTCTGTAGAGTGCTTAACTCGGGAAATCTTAAATCATAGCACTTTTGTTTAAAATGAAGGAAAATAATTGCAATGTACCAGTATATGTCTGTTATGTTTATAAGAAATAAATTGAAAAAAAGGATACTATAGCAAGAGCTAATTTTCCTATAGGTGATTCCACAGGACTCAGAATTTGACACCCGCCAATGACCATTTCTGATTCCCTCAGGTCAACATTTTTTTCAGGTATTGAGACATCAAATAGATGTGTTTTTCTGTAAATTTGCTGAATAGATCCTTTAGAGTCTATCAAAATATGAGAGTTGTAAACTGTTAACTAAAAACAAATTTTTCAGACATTTAGTTTAAAATTGGATTCTTCCAGTTTTGGGAATTACACTTATAAGGGCAATTGCTAAACTGATTAAGTCAATTATGTCCTTCAACTCAAAACATAAACTTGATCAGGGCCTGCAACAATAATACAAATTCTTAGAAGGATCGATGAAAATTTGAAATTGTTGATAATTTTTGGTCAGATTAAACATTGCGTATGGGAAATAATAAAAAAATTAAATTACGTCAAAAGGCAAAGTTATTTTAAGGTATTTGCAAATAAAATAAAAAGCAATCAAGAGAGTTAAAAAACGTTACAAAAATATGACGACGTAAACCACGTAAAATGGTAAAAAGAAAAAATATATAAAAACATACCTCAATTAGTAATTAAAACATTTTTGAGCGTATATCATAAGTATACTTAGTATAAATAATAAAAAACGTAAAGGTTATAAGTAGTTAAGGACATGGTCTCCAAAAAGCACACTTAAAACAACAAAAATATTGAACACTTTATAATAAAACTGAACGAGAAGCTATGTGCACAGCGAAGGTATACAGATTAAACAATATTAAAAAACCAAAACAAATGGGTACCGTTGCGTTTGGTACTAGCGCATGTGGTGGGTACTTCAATAGGCTGTTCTGTTTAAAAATGAAAAATAAAAAATAATTTTAAAAAGCTAAAAAAAAAATATTCTTTTTTATTTTAAATATGAAGTGTTGATTTATTTATGGTAGGTATTTCTTGAATAAGATTTGCATATATTGTGCTTAAGTTGTTAGTATCTGATTAAGTTATTTTTTAATTTGTTTACATAGAGCATTTCTGCGATCGGTAGTTTTTTACGGTGATTTGTGGCGAGTTGAAAAATGATGGGAACAAAGATCAGTTTTTTCCGGTTTATCCATATTTATGACATTACAGTCACTCTTGTGTTGACTTACACGTTTTCCTAGTTTTTCGGTGGTCTGGCCTACATAACTTTTTTCTTCACAGTTACTAACTTACGGGTTGGGTCTTTTAAGTTGGAAAAAAGGTTTCCTACAGTTTTTTTGCTATAAAGTGCAATTTTTAAATTATTGTGCTGTAATGTATACTTGTGAGGGACCAATATTTTTTGTGTTTCTGGAGATTATGTTCTTAACTATTTATAACCTTCACGTTTTTTATTATGTAAAAGTATACCTATGATATATGCTCAAAAATGTTTTAATTACTAATTGAGGTATGTACCTATATTTTTTTATATATTTTTTCTTTTTACTGGAGTGGTTTTTAACTCTAAATTGCTTTTTATTTTATTTGCAAATAGCTCAAAATAACTTTGCCTTTTGACGTAATATTACAAAGTTAATTTTTTCAAAATAAATTTCTTCAAAAAAAATTTGTTAAGACAAAAAAAAATATCAACAGTTTCAAATTTTCCTTCTAAGAATTTTGTATTATTGTTGCAGGCTCTAATGAAGTTTAAAATTTTCATCGATCCTTCTAAGAATTTCGTATTATTGTTGCAAGCCCTGATGAAGTTTATGCCTAATAAACGAAACGTTGGATAAAAATTAGACCTTTGATTTATTGTCCTAGAACCGACAACCCCTATGCTCAACAAACATTACTTAGTAGAAAATAAATTCGAGCTTCAGGCGAGGCTTCAGGTCGATACAAAAAAATTCCCGCCATCTTAAAATTCAAGATTCCCAGATGGCATTGGAGTTCAAAAGAAAGTTATAAGATAACTCTGGTTATTTTTTATGGTCCATAGGTAAAAAATTAAAATTGGCCAATAACCGATAACTTAGTATATCCGTTGTATGAACAGCTGTTCATACAACGCTATATCTATTTAATTAACTTAATTAAATACTTTTTGAGAAATCGCGAATAATACAGATAATATGATGCGCCTAAAATTTTAATTCATTTTGAACCCATATCCCACATATCTAGCAAAAATATGGCCATATTGTAAATATATAATATTCAGATTACATCCATTCTGAATACTTATTAAGTCAATCATTGGACTGTTGGACACTCGCAGGTCGTGTTTTGGACATTCCGAATGTTCCAAGAATATTCTATGGGAAAAAAATCAAATCTTGGGAGTAGGAACTACTTCCTAACCAGAGGAGATGGCGCGTTGACATTAACAAGCTACACACCCTACATAATTAAAGAAAAAAAAATTATAATGGGAATAGGAAGTTTTTTAAAAGGGATAAAATTAGTACATAATTAGTAGCATATCATATGTAATTTTTAATAAAGAGTAAGCAACACACACCTCATATACAAACAAAGAAAAATGGTTAATTACCTTAGGAAGTAAGTAAAAGTACATAATAATTAAGTTGCAAATTTTGGCTGACATAGTTACTTTTTGTCAAATCTCTTTCCTAAGCAGAGGGGGGAAAAATGACACATCTAGGCTGAAATTCCAGAAATTTAGACCGCGGTTGCCGAGTTTCCATAATTATCCCTTATTTTATATCCTATAATTACTTAATATTAATATTATAACTAAATATAAATACAATACATTATTCTGATAGTTCTAGACATAGTGCCGAAAAAGTTCAATTTAAAATGCATAAGAAAGTTTATTTAACATAATGTTTTGTTTTATCTTCTAGAAGCAATTATTGAAATCAGGATTAGGACATTTAGTCCCTACAATCTAACAACCCAGGGCAAAAAGGTTATTGATTTGTCGAGGCATGTTTTGCCATCTTAGGTCCAACCGATCTGTTGGGTTTTTGTTACTTTTTTGTGTTTTTTGCAATTGTTATTGTTATATTTTTGTTTTAAGACTTACAAAAATGCATAAGAAGTGTGCGTTAGGTGAAAAAAGTGCCGAAAAGTCGCCGGAAGTATCTTTTCACGGGTAAACAACACCTGTATGAAACCGCCACATTTTAAATATTGCTTCAAAACCAATCAGAACGCTACTCTACAATGTTGCCATAACTGTTCCTCAGCAATTTCCTTAGATTTGGTTACTGATTTGGAAAATTTGCCTTCAATATATGGCGTGCGCCTTCTAGTTTATTTTAATTTCTTACCATCATTACAAACCATCAAAAATGGTTAATTGGAAATTGATACTTTTTTTTAATAAAAGACATAGTTATTATAAAATGATGACATAACAACTAACAAAAAATGTAATGTAATCAGGGTGGCCACTTGTCATAAAATTTTATGAATTCATGAAATTTCAATATTGTCATAAAATATGCCCAAAATGTCATAAAATTTGCACAAAAAACTCAATAATTTAAGTTTCGTGTAAACAAACTTTTGATACTTCACCTGTACATTTTCTGATGGAATAGTTCAGGTAACTCCTTATACAAACACCATGTCAAATTTTTAATGACACCAGGCATCATTTTTGAATCTCAAGAGAAGGGATCAACCCCGGGGAATGATCCGATTACCCAAGAAAAATAAGTTTTTTCTTAAAACCTCTGCGAAATTTTAGAATGAAAAATATACATTTTACGCGAATGTGTGCCAAAAGAAATAGGACCGATCCCTGGCTTTGAACTCGGGGGGCGCGAACACCCAATTTTTGATAGAATGAAATGAGCGATCACCGCTCAAGAACACGAATTGCGTTCGACGTGGGATCGTTCCCCACAAATCTGTGTCGTTCCCTGCTCAAGAATTAAGGCCCTGGTAAATTATAGGCAATTCATGATACAAAGGACACGTTAAGAGTTTTTCCGCGCCTTTTAATATTAACCAATATAAATGCTCGATTTTGGTGGGCTTTACACCAACACCAATCAGTTGTGTGCCTAGTCGTGTTGTGAGAATTATTTTCCCCTTATTACATCCTTGCAAAAGGTTTTGTTTTGTTTAATAAACCAAAGTTAATGCAGCTTGGAAGCTGTAGTATTCTTGGCTACTTGAGGAACTAAAAAAATGTTTTTCTGCTTACTGCATACTAAGTAAGAAAATTTTCAAAATTGAGAGATGTGGAATTGGGCTAGTTAAATTCCATGCAGATTCAGAAAAACACAAAACTAAAAAAACCCTCTTATTATTTATATTTTAATAATAGATTTCTTTTTATTTATTTGTATTAATAAACATTTTAATCATAAATGAACTAATTAAAAAATAAGGTGGATCTATTATTTCACACAGTTACAGGTAAACTTATTTGGAATTCAATTTTTAAAATATATTTACCATTTTAATTTCAATTGACATCCACCTCCTGGAAAACTAAGCAAATGGGTGGGCAATAGCTATTTACCTAACAAGTGCGGTAAGTGATACTTTTCCGCATGCACCGGCAGTTGCCCGAATGACGCGCTAACGGAGTTCCGGCAAGCCGTAAATTTGGAAAATACGCTTTGTGCACATGTTAGGCACAACATTTTTCCTACGATCGTGAGGAAAATTATAAAAAAAACTGCGTGCCTGAAAAAGCTTTTTCTGCTGGTTGTTTCCCAAAAATCACTTTTTCTGCAAATTCACTTTTTGCATTTTTATAATTAGTAACCCAAAAAGTTGATATCTAATCTCTTTACCTCATCAATTTTTTCATGAAAACCACCGATTGAAAGCCAAACCTGGTTGCATATGGCCAAATTTTTATACTCAGATATTAGTTTGCCACTCAAGGGCTCACAGAGTTCCAAAAAGTTTTTTTTGTCGGTGGAGATGTAATCACAAGCCTCTGGAAGGAACACCACCTTAAAAAAATTGTTTTGCTAATATATTCTAAACAAGCCTTGATAATAAGTTGTAGTTTTTATCAAGGATTATATTTGTACATTTGTAGCAAAAGCAGATAGCTGCCTCAATATACAATGTATAATAGGACTTATACTAACCAGCCCACATTATCCATTCTGATACACTGCCCAGGACAATCTGGCAGGAGGTGTATACAATTTTTGGCAAGACCTATGTTTTAGGACTTGCATGGATTATTGCAGGAGGTGAAAAAAATGTGAAGATTGGTGCACCCCTCAAAATAAGGTTTAGAGTAGAGGAGAAATATGTTAACAAAAAAGTAACATACCTACTCAACAAAAAACTTCAAACCTGTATGTTCTGTCTGTATCATATTCGCTAAACTTGGACACCCCCTTCTTCCCTTGTAACATTTTTGCAACTGCCCCACCCCCTTAACTTACATGCCCCATTTCAAAATTAGTTTTAAATATTAGGTATTTTAATATTTTCTTCAGCATTTTTGGGCAAAATATTACTTAACACAGTTGCAAACCTCCCCTTCCTACAAAATTTATCGACATTTTCCTACCTGGGTCACAGAGTACTTTATGTAGACACTTCTCACTGGGAAATTATAACTGGTAGGTACACTTGTGGCTGGAAATGCATGGGGAATACTTGGATAATAATGCATAAAATACTTGGGAACACCTAGACATATATACTTGAAAGTCATATGATCCAGTCTGCAATTGGGAACATATGAATTTCATGAGATCCATAAGATCAGATCATCCCTTAAGAATATAAAGTTTTCAAATGAAATCAATCAAATCAATCTTTATTCATTCTTTCGATCATATTTACATGATATGTGGACAATTCAATAAATATACTTAATAAACAGACAAATAATACACACTGAACTAACATTAATAAAAGAAAAAAGGTGTATTAAACAAAATTTTCATCATTTCATCATTTCTATAATAACTTATAGTCTAGAAATTCTTTAACATTATAATAAGCCTTATTGTCGGATATCTGTGTTGTTCACCAATGGTCATATGATTACTTAATTTTTTTTTACAAACATGATACAGGAAAAAATATATAGGGAAGCCAAATTCAATAAAATGTTTTCTACATGAATGTGTTGGTTTTAAATTATATATAAGTCTTATGATTCGTTTTTGATTAATGAAGATGTTAATATTTATGGCAGTTCCCCAGAGAATACCATTAATTAATTAAAGCCAAATAGACATTCAACATGTGGTGGCCATCAAGCACTTGTTTTAATTGCAAAAGGGCGAAGTAGCCCGAATTCAACCTTTTTGAAACATGATCCAAGTGAGTCTCCCAAGACATATCTCCATCCAAGAATGTACCTAGGAATTTTGTTCCCATGAGATCATTTTCCATAGATCTATGCCACTCCCTATTCAAAAATACAGGTCTGGGATGCTTGTACAAATCTTGGCCAGAGGAAACTCACTCAACCTTATTATACTCACTTTAGCTCTTTTATTGACTGCAGCTTCTTGAACCAATTTTTTGACAATATTTAAATTACGTTCTTTATCCTCTGTAGCTGTAAATTGACATACAGCTACCCTTATGCTTGAAAAACACGCCATTCTGCTGAATATAAACTTTTTTGTTACTAATACTTTAGTTGGTGTTTTTTTCAAAATTTGAGCAATAAACATTTAACAAAAAATTGCACGCTTTACGTGTAGCACAGATTATTGTATACTATACAAAAAAAACTCAAAACAAAAAAATTATCAACAACTGTGCAAAAAGTGTGGTTAAAATACGTAAATATAACAACAAAAAATTTGGTTAGGTGGTCGTTCATTAGTTCAAATATTAATAGCGGTTCCATTGGTAAAACTGGTGCGCCATCAGTGCACAACTCAAAAGAAGTTTCGATTTAAGAATTGGTCCTAGTTCTGGACATTATTTTGACATAAATTTTGACAGCGGTTTTAAAATAATGACGTCATTTAAAATATTAGTAAGATATCTTTGATTTTACTCAAAAAAAGACTATCTATTATTTTGCAAAATTTTAGGGGTTATGTTTACAACCAAAGGGCCGAACCAACCTCCGAGGCTGGTTCTAAAATTTCATAACCGGGTTGCAACTGTGACGTCATTGTTTTAAAACGAAAGGACCGGTTGCGGTTCTGGTTCAACCAGAACCAGGACCAATTGTAAAACGAAAATCCTTTTAGTAGTCTGTGCTGCTGTTCCATTGGGTGCACTTTGTCAGTTTTCATGTTCCATTGGAAAACTGATAATAGGGAATTATTGAAATACGACCGCACTGGATAGTGCCTACTTAGCGCCGACCTTAACACGGGCTGTGCCTGGCTCTAAAAGATGCAAATTATAGAATTATTGAACGCGCCTCTAGGAAAACGGTGACGATACGAATTTATTTCTAACCTACAAATATATGCTACCTGTTTTCGAAATTCTGTGTTTTTTTTTATATTTTGAGTGATCAAAAGCATGGGTGATGTGTTGGAAGCAGAGGTCTTTGTGGAGGGTGGAGAGAAGGACCATTTAGAATTATGAAGGGATTTTGTTGAACTACTTCTCGTAGCAAACAAATATTGTCTTCATCGGTAAAACGAAGTATTTGAGCCTTGCTTTTTTAAATTTTCTTGTGCTATGTCATCTGATTTCATAAAAATATAACTATTTTGTCCCAATTTTTTCTTTTTTGGCCGTCACAACACAAAAAATTCTTGAAAGTAGGGTTAAGGTAAAAAAATGGCGAATAGTTGTCAAAAACGTCAAATACGGCTAGACACAGCCAAGATGCGGCCCAGTATAATTCCTCCACAAATAAGGACAGGTCCTAACCTTATTAGTGTTGGCACTAAATATGGTCGTTCTTGCGCATGCGTATCTGTCAAAATAGTGCCTGGACTTATTAGTGCAGGGCCCTAACTGCGTTTCAATAATTCCCTAATTTCGGTTTTGTAAGTGCCACTTTTTCCGCACCGACTCTGAGGGCTCGTGGCGCACCGAAAACTTTTTCCCGCCTTTATATTTTAAGTTGAAAACTCACTAATCAACCTCAAAGAGTTTTTCAATGGTCCTAAGCTACTTTTATATGCATTGAGTTAAGTGGTTGAATGAAACGAGTGTTCAGCCTTGGATGCAGTTGTTTTCATGTTCCATTCAATCTGCACTCAGACTGTAGTGACTCAATTTTTGGACAGCACAAACCAGTGTTTGCACTACGAGTGGCGCACCAAACCAAGTTTAACCCCTATAAATAGCTAAATTTTTAGATCCGTTTTTGCGAGCTTAACATAGTTACTATTGTTTTCTCTTTCTAGATGTATTCGACTAAGGGCCGGTTTCTCAATAGCGGGTTACCAGATTCGAGAGTTAAAATACCTCGGACTATAAATCCTGTTATAAGCCAATATTTTTTTTAGGTTAACCCTGAGGTAAGGTAACTTACCCTCAGCTTGAAGCCCTGGTTACTCTGGAGTTAATTTTAACCCGCTTTTTTAAGAACTATGTTATGTTGGTCGAGTTAACGCTAACTCGCTATTAAAAAACCGGCCCTAAGTAAGATCCAACATAATAATGTTCGTTCTTCGTTCCAAAATCTCCCGTCCAATTTCAATATGGCAGATGACATTTTTACACACAAACTAAATGAAACTGTCATTGCCACTGTGAAAAAACTGGCCCGATTGAATTTGAAATGAAGTTACACCGCCTCGTTCGAAAAATGGCGTAAATAAGTTACAAATAAGTATACAGATACGTTTAAAAAATAGCCAAAAGCGCCTTACATTTAATTTTAAGCAATTTTTGTCAACAGAATTTATAACATATAAAAAATGGCACTTTTAGCATAATTTTCTTAAAATTTTCGAATGCAGCGCATACATGACGCGATTTTGGAAACAAATTTAAAATTGCGTCTACATTCCACCTTAAATTGTCCCTCGGTAGCTAACTCAACCCTCTTTTTTTTAATCATTGACTGATCACAATTTTAGTTTAATTTCAATGACGGATAAAGTGGAGGGCGAGGGCGGTTGCCTCCTATTTGTAGCTGACTCAACCTACATTTTCAACATAATTTACAAAAAACACGAGAAAGATTAATAACTTAGCTTAGGTTTTAAAAACTTTTGCCTGCGGCACTATTATATCAATGATTGTCATAACTTTACTTTAATTTTAACAACTTTTTGTCAACAACATTTAGAATGTCTAAAAAACAGCAATTTTAGAATAATTTTGTTTGATACTTTTTTTCGTACACATCCTAAATTCTTAACCATTTTTTTAACAACATTTATAGTGGGTAAAAAAACACATTTTTACTATAATGTTATCAATATTCTTACCTACGGCGCATTAAATACAAGGTTTTGTCAACAATTCTAGAACTCAGACTGGATCCGTCTATGGATTCGCGCCCTTGCTTTTCTATATTAATTAAAAAAGCTGCGAACGTCCCTGCTATATGAGGGCGGCAATTAGGCAATTTGCCCGGGGCAGCCAAAAGTCTGAAGCCGCCCCGGATTAAGGAGTCGGTAACTAGCTAATTACCGATTACCTGATCGGAGACCATGAAAAATTATGGTAGACTCCGGTAATTACCGACCGTGTGGCAACACATTAGACACTTTAAGTAACAAATATTTCAACGCATCGGTATACCTAACGCATTCGAAACAAAGCCAAAATACATTAAATTTTTGACTTGTTCATGCCATGTTTCGAACGATGGCCACTTTTTTGACGGGTGCGATAACCTGCCTGCTTGGTGTCGGGGTTAACGCCGCGACTTTCAAGCAGGAGATGCCGGGTTCAAGCCCCGGGTCTTTTTCTTATAAAATTACAGAATTTTGTAAGATTAAGGTAAAACGCAGTATGAAGCGGAGTAGGCCGAGTTAGCTAGAAGGCAGGCTAATTCGTTTTCATACCGTCCCTCAGAGAGGACGTTAAGAGGACGTTCCCGTGTGATCCATATATTGATAGTGGAGCACGTTAAAGATCCCTACCACCGACAAAGGGGTTTAGGCTAAATTAAATCCTCCTAGGAAAAGAAAACTGCCTTCCTAGTGGGTGCCGGTCTGGTGAGTGGGGAGGAGAAGGGGTATATAGATAATAGAGGGAAAAAAGAAGTACTGGTCGGTCGTCATAGTTGCGCAAGTCCATGGTAAAGCAAGAGAGAGAGAGAGAGAGAGACGGGTGCGATGAGAGAACAGCTGATTCCACTCGTTGAGTACGGAGGAATGTACGTATAACGTTACGGATCCACGAACGTATGCAACAATTTCAATCAGCAGTTCTGTACAAAACATCACATAAACAAGTAAAAAATGTAGTGTATTTTGGCTTTATTTCGAACGCGTTAGGTATACCGATACCGATGCGTTAAGTGTCTATTGAAGAGTAAGAGTTGTTGATACGTGATAGTCTTTCTCTGTGGAAGTCATTCATAAGACTGGATCCACATGAATACGCGATACGCATGTTGTAGAATTTAAAACGAGCATGGGCCCACTGCGCATCAAAATTTCGTTTGGCGCACTAATCTCAGCCATTTTGAGACAGTCATGAAATAAAATTGCCAAAACTTTTTTTTTTATCAACTAATCCTAAACTTACTTTTTGATTTAAGTATTATATTTTTTTTTTTGGGTTTCAATCTTTAAAATGTTTGTTTAATCACAACGTGGTTTAGATAGCGAAAATTACGCCTAATACAAACACAGATCGTCGGCATAAAATCAGGTCAACGTCGGCAGTACGTCGGGAATGCGTTGGCCCGATTTTATGGTGACGATTGTGTTTGTCGGGATACCTATCTTTTTAACGTTTTTTTTTTAATTATTAAAAGTTATTAAAATCAGCTGTTTAGGCGGAGCATGACAGGAGTTGACTGCAAAATTTGTAGACAAACCTCATATTGGTGACGCCATATAGCTTTTAAAATAGTTGTTGTTCTAATTTAAAAAACTATTTTTAAATTATTATTTTAAAATATGTTACTCCATGACCGGTGTTTTCCGTGCAAAGCATTAAAATGTCTTCTGCATCGGGTCTGGACCATAGAAATAAAAGTTTTCTATTTGATTTGCGACCGCACATCAGCCGGCGCGGGTGTCAAAATTGATGAAGGTTCGACGTCGATTACTGGCACCTCTACGTCCGACTTCGATCCGCGTCCACTGAGTTTGTTGGGTAAGCAAAATAATTTTCAAAATGTTTTGATCTCTTACGTCTTTTGCAAAATATTTTCAAAAAATAGGGCTGGGTTGGGATCTATTCCTAAATCGAGAGACGCAGGTAAAAATTTCGAAAAAACTATTTAAATTGCCATGGTTGACAAAAGTTAAAATATGAGTTTAAATTTGTAAATAATTTTTTGTATTAGAAAATACGATCGAAAAGCAATAGAGGTTTAAAAATTAGTATGTAAGCTCCACCATATAAGCTACAAAGCTTTTGGGAAAAAGTTTTTTGGATTAAAAAAATTGCACTTTTAAGCCCATATGAGCATCACTGCCCCAGCGAAGGCATCTTCACAGAAAATACGGTAAGGTAAAGTAAGCAGCCCAACCAAAATCGCTTCTAGGCTGGACTTCCATAGCCTTTTTTCCGCGCGGCTTTTCAAATTTGACCTTGTCTGTCGGTGAGAAAAACAGTGACAGAACGATTTTCACCTTCACCATAACTTAAAATCCGCGCGAAAAATCTGCTAATGGAAGACTAGCCTATGTTCAAGGAAGTCACCTGTCACGGTTTTTTTTTGTGTTTGGAGGAAGTTCCAAGATTTTGATATATTTATAGAAAGTTCATTGATAAAATTTGTAAAATCTATCGCCACTCGATATTAAAGTCAGTGAATTTTACGTTTCGTAAGTGATCCATTAGCTACCTACTGCTAAAAAAAAGATTTTCTATCTTTCATGGCCATTTTTTAGCATTTCTTTCTGAGTGGGATTATTCAGCAACAAATGCAGAATTCTTAAATTTAGTGCTTTTTTTTTCCAACATGGTAGAAAAAGGGTAATTATGCAGTATACGGTTTTCTGCCATTTTTGATTTTTTTTGAAAAATTCTTTATGGGGGCACCTTCTAGGGTCCCTAGGACCCCAAATCCGCCTGCGCCCGATTTTTTTTTTTTTTTTAACGAGAAAAAAGGGTGCTCAGGGGGGGGTTGTAAAGTGTTTTTTGAATTGTTTTGGGTTGGTTTGGATTAGGTTGGGTTGGACTGTGTTGGTTTGGTTGGTTTTAGTGAAAAAAAATTAAAAAAAAACAAAAAAAATCAAAAAAAAAACCAACGGGCGCAGACGGATTTGGGGTCCTAGGGACCCTAGAAGGTGCCCCCATAAAGAATTTTTCAAAAAAAATCAAAAATGGCAGAAAACCGTATACTGCATAATTACCAGAAAAAGACACGGTAATTATGCATTGTACGGTTTTCTGCCATTTTTTATGAAAAATTCTTTATGGGTGCACCTACTAGGGTCACTAGGACCCCAAATGGTAATTATGCAGTATACGGTTTTCTGCCATTTTTTTTATTTTTTTTTCACTCAAACAAACCAAACCAGCACAGTCCAACCCAACCTAATCCAAACCAACCCAAAACAATTAAAAAAACACTTTACAACCCCCCCCTGGGCACCCTTTTTTCTCGTTAAAAAAAAAAAAAAATCGGGCGCAGGCGGATTTGGGGTCCTAGGAACCCTAGAATTTTGAAAATTAAGAATTTTTCAAAAAAAATCAAAAATGGCAGAAAACCGTATACTGCATAATTACCCCCCAAATCCGCCTGTGCGGGTTGTTTTTTTTTAAATTTTGGGTTTTTTAAATTTTTTTTCACTATAACAAACCAATTCAACACAGCCCAACCCAACCCAAAACAATCAAAAAAGCACATTACAACCCCACCCCCTCTCCGGCACCTTTTTTTCTCTTAAAAAAAACAGGCCCTGGCAGATTTGGGGTCCTAGGGATCCTAGTATGTGCCTGCCTGTATAAAGAATTTTTCATAAAAAATCAAAAATGGTAGAAAACCATTAATTCATAATTACCCACCTTGTTGCTACCAAAAGATAATTTTTTTTTTTAACTTTAAGTATCATTCATAATTGTAATAGTTATTGCAATAGCCATAATTTTTGTTATAATGCACGCTCTTTCACTGTCTTTCTTGTTGAGACACTGACAGCATTCATTATAACATAAATTACAACTATTCCACTTGTGAACGATACTTTTTACATTTTTTTTATTTGATTGAAATTTGAAATGAAATTTAAAATGAATTTAAAAACTACCAATCTTGTGCCTATTGATACTATTTTATCTCTATAGATTTAAAGCAATTTTAGAGTTTCAGGAGATATTTTTTTTATTTAATAAGCTTTATAGCACATAATAACTTTTTTCAAAATCTTAAGATGATAACTACCAGTGAAAATATAGGCAAACAAAATCAAAGCATTTTAGAAGTAATGTTCTGGGAGTAATCACAAAATTCAGTTAGGAAATCCTAATACAAAGAAACTAACTTTAAATCTTAAAAGTAATGCTTGTTTTAAATATACAAAAAAATAAAAATTTACACACTAAAGTAACTAAAAAATAAATAGTAACAATCGGGTAACAATAGATAAAAAACACATTTATTTAAATGTTAATATCGCACATTTAAAACTTTAAAATATTAAAATGTCAGCTACAGTTAAGTCATATCAAATCGCAGGAATGCTATATAAAAAAAAATTATAAAAATTTAAAAAAATTAAATAGTTAGGTATTAAGTAAGTAATTCTATCATAGGCAATTTAATCTGGAACCAAGTATATGTTTTTAAAGTAATTTTTTAATTATATCATAGAAAATTAATTTCATTTCATTTTCACACCATCCAAGAAACAAAAATGTATTGGGTATCGCATAAGGTAAAACTATTATTTTATTATGAGAAAAAGCCCTTTGAAATACTTTTTTCTCTGCCTGTTTTTGGTGTCTTGTGAGTAATCACCAATATTTTATTAGATCTTGGTGCCTAATATAGTAGTTTACATAACAAGCATGTTATGATGGTCATTACATGCAAAGATGAAGTTTGAGTCGTGAGCTGAAGGTGAGTGTCTTAATTCATCTGAGCATGTAATGACATACTTTACCTACAAACAATAAAAATTTCACTATAAATATCAAAACTGATTAAAAATACCACATATAAACACTTTTAAGTACATACCTACATACTTTCTAAGAGAATTAAGACAAAATTGTGACAAGTGACAAGTTTTTGAAAATTTCATAAAATTTTGATATTTCAAAATATTTGCCTCAATATTTGCATTTTGAAAATTTTTGAAATTTTGTTAGAATTTTGGAAGTTTTTGAAAATTTTGGGTTTTTTTTAGAGTTTTGAGAATTTTTAGAATTAAATTTTTGAAAAAACAAGCAGGGTTGGAAAAAACCCAGGTTTTTTTTTATATAAAACCCATGTCGCTGGGCTTTTTTGGCTTTTATAAATGGGTGATATTGGGTTTTTTGTTTTTTTTTTAAAGGTAATAGTGTTCATAAGAAAAATTCAAGGATATTTATCACCTTCTTTACAATTAGGACTTATTCTCGCGATTGTTTATCAACTATAAAATATGACATACAAATAGGTGGAATATAGAAATCGAAAGGAGAACGCCTGAACTTTAAAATTACGTTTTCTTTGTTTGTTAATAAATCAAAGCAGTTTTGGTTTAGTTTGACCAGAGCTTTATGTGGATGCCATGTTCATATCATCTTATCTTAATGTAAACAAACCTAAAGAAAATTATTTTTGGGGTTTGTGTATTTACTACACTGTAAGTACCTGCTTACTTAGTATGATATGATAGTATATGATTCAATTTTTTGTTTTTTTTGAGGTTATTAACTCTAAACCATTTTTTTAAAAGGAAAATGCCTTGAGTAGCAGTAGAAAGAGTGAGGTTTTAGAATCCAGTAATAAAAGTAGAGTTTGCAAATACTGAACCAGAATCATTTTTTTTAAAAATAATTTGCATTGTTACCCACCTAGTTGCAGCGTCCATTGAAAGACATTTTTCAACTTATGGTCGTATTTGAAATAATAAAATAAGAAATTGTTTGGGATTAGAAAAAGCTTTGCAACTGGTCAAAGTTTATCGAATCTTACAATCAGACTCAAACAACTGGTAATAATATACCTTTTATATTTTATTAATAATCAAAAAACCCACTTAAAAAACCCTACGTGTTTTTTTTTTGGTGGGTTTTACCAACCCTGCCCACAAGTCATCATGGAAGTGCCCTGATATAATTTTTGGGAAGTCTGGTAAACAATACAGACACAAACAGAGACATAATAAATTTTTTTTTTATAGTCATTATTTACAGATAAATCTCTCTAAACTACACTATTTTGTAGACCCTTAAATGTTAATTAAAATTGAAATTTAAATTCAATTTGTAAATATAAGGTAGGTTAAAAGCTTTATAGTAAAATTCTATAGCATTAATTTACATTGCGTAAACATAATACATACATAATTATAGTATGAGGTAAGACAAAAATAAACTATAGCAAATGTATGCTGGTGTTCAGTGTTCTATAAGCTGTAAGACTAGCATCTATTTGCTATAGTTTATGTTGCTTGCATCTTACTTAATACTGCTTACTTAAAGTATGGAACTCTGAATCCACCTGTCTGGAACATTTTTCAAAAAGACTCCTTGAGCAATAAAAAACATTTTAAATGGGCCAAAAGATAGCAGACAGATAAAACCATTGGCAAGCACCGAACATTTTATATCAAGCTAAACTCCTACTTCTATCTCTTTCCTAACTAAGAAAAAAAATTTCTTACCCTGCTCCCAAGTATAATCAGTATTTTTTATAATTTTTTATCATCTAAATTACATCTACCAAAAACATTTGTGAAAGCCTCCCTTTGTCTATATTGGAGTAACTCATAAAGGTTTAGTTGGATGTCTTTGAGTAACTTTTTTGTGATGTCAGAAATAAAAAAAAGCTGGCAGAAAAACTGAGATAAATTTTTGGGACGCTTCACAAATTAAGACAGTCTTTTAAATTTGGGACAGTCCTGCCAACCTTACTAATGGGTCATTCCATCTCAAATCAACCAGGGTATTTTACAACACCATCTCCGATTTTGATAAATTTTGACATACAGGTTCTCCCTACCACAAAAAATGACAAAATTCAAAATTTTAGATATTTTTACTCTGAGGTTTTTTTAAAATTAATATTTGAAAATCAAACAAATCACCAGTTTGTCCTTAACATAGACACACAAAATTAGCAATATCTTAAGAACCATTTGAACTAGAAAAGTAAGTAAAGGCTCTTTTTAAAGCTGTTTTAGTGACCTTTTGTATTTACATTTTGTTAAAAAAAATTAAAATTTTGAAAAAAATTGGCTTTTGAAAAATCTCAAAAAGGCCAATTTTAATAACTCGAAGTTCTAAACCGATTTTAGAGAAACAAACTACGTCTTATAGATAATCGATGGGGCTTTTATCTGCATGTATTTTCTTGGTCGCCATCTTGAAATACAAAATGCTCATTGCTTTTATGTTTATTTCTAAGATTACGAGTGATATATTCTGAGTGATATAATCTTCAAAACCTACTGACTACCAACACAGTTTGTTTTATTAAAATTGGGCAAGTGGTATTCAGGTTATTATAGAATTATTTAAGTATGGTTTTTTAATATTTCTCTTAGTCAAAATTGGTGTAACTAAAAACTACTTTACCAGTTTTGTTAGTTGGGGGCAATATGGATTACAAATGAATATAGCGGATTTAAATTTTTGCGCCATTTTGAATTTCAAAATAAGTTCATAAAACATCTCAGACCCACTTATTTTTAAACTACCAAAATTTGTTTCCGCATATCTTAAAAACTACTACATCGATTTTAGTTATTATAACTTTTTTACTAAAAAAAACACCTAGATTAAAAAAAAATATATTTTACTTTCAAAGCTGTCAAAAACTGACGTAGAATGCCCTCAGAAATAAAAAAATTAAAAATATACAGGGTGTTTCATTTAAAAATTCAAAGTAAGTGCTATTTCCGGTGAAACCAGAAATAGCACTTATGTGGTTCAAAACTTTCAACTTTCTATTCTAATATTTATTGAAAAAAGGTATTGAATCTATCATTTGTCCATCACAAAATTTTGGGAGTAAATAAACAACACTTTGAAAAAAAAAATTATATTTTTTTTTATTCAAATGGCCTTTTTGAAATTTTTCAAAAATTATTTTTTTTTTCAAAATTAAAGAAAAAGCTTTAAAAGGTAAACTTTTAGTGTGAGTGGTTATCGAGATATTGATAGTTTTGTACATCCTTGCAGAGGGCAAAATGCTGATTTTTTATTTTTAAAATTAATTTAAAAAAAAACTACTGCTCAAGAAAATTTAAAATTTTGGATTTTTTAGTTCTTTGGGAAAACTAGTAAACTAAAAATCATCAAAATCGGAAATGGTATCATAAAATTTTTGTCATTTTTTGGTTGATTTGATATGGAATGATCCTAATGTGCTTTGTTGTTTAGCACAGGGGTCATTTCATATGAAATCAACCAAAAAAAAGGGAGGTTTGGCAGACCATCTCCCCGATTTCGATAATTTTTGGTACTTTTATTCTAACCCTAAAGGGGATGAAAAATCTCAAATTTGAAATTTTTTTGACCATTGGTTTCTTTCTTTTCTTGAACATCACCAAAACTACCAATTTTGCTCAAACATGTTAAACTTGGACGGTGGTTTATAGGTATTTTAAATACCTCGAATGATGTATCCATTGAATGTCTTTGGATGTATCACATGATATACTTTTTGTTTTGAACATTTGAAATGTTTCTGAGTATTTCGCCAAACTATTTACAAAATTTCAAGGAGACTTGATAAGTTCATGAAAAAAAATATATTTCAAAAATTTGATTTTTTTTTCTCAAAAAAAATGAGGTCATGTGATACTTCAATGGCCTTTAAAATACCCTTAAAACAAGCTATCACTTGCTTTTGTAGTATGTATAGTTCTCAAGATATTCATATTTTGATAAATGCCTGTAAAGACAGTCAATTTTAACCAAATGTGCAGGTACACAAAAATAGTAAAATCTTGAGAACTGTATACCGTACAAAAGCGAGTAGGTAATACCTTGTTTTATAGCTATTTTAAAGTCCATTTTGATACAGTATCACATAACCTAATTTTTTTGAAAAATTGTTTTCAAAATTTTTAAAATAATTTTTTTTTGATGAACCCATCAAGTTTCCATCTTGAAATTTGGCGAAATATCCAGAAACAAAATATATATTTTTTTTAAATTAAAAATGGTGTTTGTCAAAAATTAAAAAAGTTTTTTGTTTATTTCAATTTTTTTTTTTTAAACAAAAAGTACATCATGTGAAAGGCATTTAAAATACCTTTAAAACGAGCTATAAACCCCTGTACGTAGTTATCGATATATTTTCATTTCTTTATTTACATGTTTAAGCAAAATGGTAGTTTGTTTTGATTTAAAAAAATTAATTTAAAAAAACTAATGTTCAAAGAAAAATAAATTTACGATTTTTCATTCCCTTTATGGGTAGAATAAATATACCAAGAAATTATCGAAATCGGGAAGATGGTACGCCAAACCTCTCAAATGGTACCATAAAAAGTGCGTTAACATGAACAAAGAAAGATTTAACTACTATCTGGACCAGCAGAAGCAGCCGAACGGCGAAAAATATAAATGTCCCACATGTTCCGAAAAAAGTTAGGTTAAAATCTCAAAAAAACCGAAAAAAAGTGGAAAATTTGGACAATTTAGAAGAAGAGGACTGGACCATTAACGATGTTATGAAGAGGGTTATAGACATGGATAGAAAGCTTATGGATATGGACAAAAAATACACACATTTAATGGAAAAATATGATGACCAAATAGAGGTAAACAACTACCTAAAAACCGAAATTTTGAATCTGCAAAAACAATTGAATGGTGAAATTAATAGGAAAGAGCAAGGGGAGCTTAAGAGTAACATAATCCTGAAAGGGATTCCACAGACAGAGGCGAGAGAAAATGTCGAGGAAGTGGTGAAAAAACGCGCGGTACTGAATGTTGATGTCAAAAAAATAAAAGCTTTCCATATGGGGAGAGGTCAAACAAGACCTGGACCCATAAAAGTCTGCTTTGAGGATGAGATTTCCAAGACTCAGATTATGCAAGTGAAAAAATAAGAAAAAGTAACAACAACAGATCTTGGATTTGCTGGTGGCAGGGAAAATGAGTTTATCTATGTAGACCATGACCTAAGAAAAACAAACCAAGACCTACACAAGGAAGCAAGAATATTTAAAAAAGAAAACAAATACAAGTTTGTATGGATAAAACATGGCAAAATTTTTCTATGGAAAGACGAAAATAGTAAAATTGTCTTGGTTGACGACAAAGATATTCTGAAAAACTTGCACTAGTTGAGACAAAGGGGCCACTGCTCCGCATTAACTACATCAACATGCAAAGCTTAAGAAATAAGTTTGACATATAACACATGATAGTGATATACTGGTATTGACGGAGACATGGTTGTTGGAAAATGAGACACAGTACTTTAACTTGACTGGGTATTAGAGGAAGAATTAGAGGATAAAAAACTAAAAAATAGGATTAACTCTGAAATATGAAAACAAAAAACTGAATACTTTGCAAGTAAATGGAATAGAGCAGGTAGGGATCAAAAAAAACAATGGAAAGTCATTAATTCACTAATAAATAGCAACACTATAAATGTAAATGATATTATAATAACAAATCCCCTACAAATAGTCAACGAATTTAACAAATATTTTGCAAGTATTGGTCAAACCATTGTTAGCTCAATCAAAGGGCAAAATACACAAAAAATAAACAACAAATTTAAGGAAATAGAAAACGCACATTCATTACAACTTAAACTAACTAATGAAAGAGAAATAAATGAAACAATCTTATTAAAGCAAACACTAGTTCGAATCCTGACAAACCTCATAAATAATGTATTTTCAACAGGGATATTTCCCGAAATACTCAAAATAGGAAAAATCACACCTATACATAAATCTGGGGATTTACAAAAAATTATTAATTATAGACCAATAACTGTTGTCTGTGTTCTGTCTAAAATAATAGAAATCTGAATAAAAAATCAAATAACAAGTTTTATAGAAGAAAGTGTGGGTTTTGACAAATACCAATACGGAATTTTTGGCGTTCGAAGTTATGAAGACTGTTGATGGTAATGAACCTTATCATTTAGTTTTAGTTTCGATTTTAAATGTAAATTTTAACTTATGTGCATTTTATAGACCACCTAGTTATCATTTTAACAATTTCATTGAAGTTTTTCAAGATTTTTTATCTTCTAACACACCAAAAACTTTAATTGTAGGTGATTTAAATGTAGATGTTTTAGAAGAAACCAAATACCCCATAGAAAAAGATGAATACTTAAACTCTTTAAAAATGTTTGGCTACAAAATACAAAACAAAATTAATCTATCAAGTGCAACTAGAGTCACAGAAAATACCATATCACTAATTGATCATGCCATTTCAAACAAAAACATTAACTGTGATGTTACAATCTTGAACTATAAAATATCGGATCACAAGCCACTAATAACTAATGTAGATATAAAATATAAAAAATTTTCTCAAAAAATCAAGAGAGAATTTTCCATAACAAACCACGAAATGTTTAAAAATAACTTTCAAAATCTATGTAATACAATTACTATAAATTCATTTGAAACGCTAACAAAATGCATAACCGAAAGTAAATCACAAGCCACAAAAAAAATACAATTACACCATAGGATTGGAAATAATTGGATAACTCTTGATATATTAGATCTAATAAATCAACGTAACAAAATATATAGAGACTTACTAAACAAAAAACGACTAAAAATAACAGACAATAAACTAGAATTAGAGGATAAAAAACTAAAAAATAGGATTAACTCTGAAATATGAAAACAAAAAACTGAATACTTTGCAAGTAAATGGAATAGAGCAGGTAGGGATCAAAAAAAACAATGGAAAGTCATTAATTCACTAATAAATAGCAACACTATAAATGTAAATGATATTATAATAACAAATCCCCTACAAATAGTCAACGAATTTAACAAATATTTTGCAAGTATTGGTCAAACCATTGTTAGCTCAATCAAAGGGCAAAATACACAAAAAATAAACAACAAATTTAAGGAAATAGAAAACGCACATTCATTACAACTTAAACTAACTAATGAAAGAGAAATAAATGAAACAATCTTATTAAAGCAAACACTAGTTCGAATCCTGACAAACCTCATAAATAATGTATTTTCAACAGGGATATTTCCCGAAATACTCAAAATAGGAAAAATCACACCTATACATAAATCTGGGGATTTACAAAAAATTATTAATTATAGACCAATAACTGTTGTCTGTGTTCTGTCTAAAATAATAGAAATCTGAATAAAAAATCAAATAACAAGTTTTATAGAAGAAAGTGTGGGTTTTGACAAATACCAATACGGATTTATCAAAAATAGCAATACTCTCAGTGCCATTACAGACTTTTTAAATTATGTTGGATCTAAACTAGATAAAAAATATGTTATCGCCATATTTATCGACTTGCAAAAGGCGTTTGATGTAGTGGACCACCAGGTCTTGCTAAGAAAATTTTGTAAAATGGGTATTCGTGGAAAAACACACTCACTTATTCAATCGTACCTAAAGACAGCCGACAGTGAACAAATTTTAAACAACTGTGGAGTCCCACAGGGCTCCGTTCTTGGCCCACAGTTGTACTCACTGTTGGTACTATCACTGCTTCTTGCTGGGCTGAAAGGTATATATTTTACATTTGCTGATGACAAAGTTATTGTCTATAGCGGTACAGATCTTACAACTTGAAACAACAATACATCAGGACTTGTATAAATACTCACAATGGCTGACTCAAAACAGACTAAAAATTAATACCGAAAAAACTGTTTATATGGTTTTTAAACAAAAAAATACAAAAGAATTTAATCTTTCACTAAATATTAATAACTCTGTAATTAATAATACACAGTCTACTAAATACCTAGGATTAATGGTTGATGACAAATTAAATTAGGAAAAGCATGTAGATAGGATCACTAAGAAAGTTATACCAATGTTAGGTGCATTATATCGTTGTTCAAGTTACTTGAATGACATCCATCGCAAGCTTATTTATAATGCCTACATTGTTTCTAACTTGACTTATCTGATTAACATCTGGGGTTCATGTGGAAGTACTAACTTCAAAAAAGTACAAACATTACAAAACAAGCATAAAAATCCTATACCGAAAAAAGCTATAGAACTCCCACCAACACTCTACACAACAACTCAAACCAAACCATTAAAATACTTATTAGAATTATCCCAATGCAAACAAGTTTATAAAATTTTAAATCATACTATCAAATGCAATGTTCCTTTAATACCAAACTCTCAATATTATGAATATGATACTAGAGGCAGAAACAACATACATATTAATTTAATTAGAACTAACAAAATATTAAACAATCCTCTAACACAAGAAATAATGATGTATACCTCGTTACCAGAGCATATTCGTACAAAACCAAACTTTATGAAATTTGTCAGAGAACTGAAACAATTTTTAAATACAAAATCATATTTTACCTAAAATAAAACAACACTTTTTCCTAAAAATACAAATCTATATTTATAAATAAAAATACAAAAATAAAATTTATCATCAAACAAGAAACAATATTCAAACTTTATTTAATGTTAATGTGCTATGTAGAAAGAGGCGTTATTAATGGTCAGTCCCAAGACCAGCGACTTCGCTGCATAGGGACATAACTACAATTACTTTTCTAATTTTATTTGTTTTATGTAATAGTATCTGTTGTGTATCTAGTGATTTATATAATATCATATTGTTCAGTTTAGTGTAACGTATGATGATATATGACTTTATGTATGTATGATACAAAAAATGTAATTGTAAGTTATATTTTTTAAATAAAAAAATAAAAATTTTCTGATGGTTTAAACACGGCAGTAGTGATCCCATTGCACAAAAAAGGATCTTACTCAGACCTCAGACCCATCAAATTTTATATCAATTTCATTGTTACCAACCTTATCTAAAATTGTTGAGAAATTTATCAAGAAGCGAATGTTAAACTTTCTTAATTTTCATAAAATCAAAATGTAAAGATACCATTTTTGCTTTTTTAGGGAATCTTTACTTCAAACTAAATACACTGCTTCAATCATGATTGCTTTTGAAAAAACTTAGTGTTTAATGGATTTAGTGTAATTTTTATTCTTCCAATCATATCCAAGTGATAGGTAAATGGTAAAATGTGGAGATTTGTCATCCACCTTAATGCCTGTAGATACTGGAGTGCCTCAAGGATCTGTACTTGGTCCTATTATTTTTTTGTTGTACTTGGAAGACCTATTAAAGTTGCTACTTGCAGGGTTCTTCACAACTTTTGTGGATGACAATACTATCACTTGAAGTCATAAAGAAATTAATGTTTTTAAAACACATGGTTGCTAACAATTTGGAGAAAATTAAAATCTGATGTGACTAAAATTTTATGGGTTTCAACATACATAAAACCATAGCTTTATATTTGATTTTGATGACCTTCACCTACAGCAGCCAATAATGCAAAGCATTATTGGCAACAAATTAAAGTATGTTGGGAATTTGGAACCTTTGGTTGCACTATAACCAAGTTATGATTGTTTTCCACAAACCAAAACTACACTTTTTTGCTCTCGACGCGCGTTTCGCTAACAACGTTAGCATCATCAGGAGACATCAGGAGATTATTATTATATTATTAAAATTTATTATAATTATTGTTTAGCGTTAACAAATTAAAGGTTTCTACACATATTATGAATCTAAACAAAAGGGTTGCAATGGTTGGTTACATGGTCAGACAGAATTTTTGAAAATTAGGTACGCCTATAGATAATTATTAAAGTAAAAGACTGGTTGGTAGAAAAAGGTTATTACTCCTTAGTTAGTTAATTTTATTTTATTTACTGCTTTTTTATGGTTTGTTTAGATTTGATTTTTTTTTTAAAGACAATAAAGCATATTTGAGTTTGATTTGATCACTTTAGTTTATGCATTAAAACTTGGATAAGTGAACTAAAATTTGTGTTTCTGTAGTAACATGTTTCAATAATTTCTTAACTTTATAATTTTTTCTTTACTTTAGCTGTAAACCACTAAAAAATGCCCAACATTAAGCTGCAGTCGTCGGATGGCGAGACTTTCGAAGTCGATATTGAGATTGCCAAGTGCTCAGTAACCATCAAAACCATGTTGGAGGACTTGGGTATGGATGATGATGAAGAAGAGATTGTCCCATTACCAAATGTTAATTCAGCTATTTTAAGAAAGGTAGGTATAATTTTGTTGATATAAACATATTTTGTAGTACTTAAAAACCAGTTAAAGTTGGATATGTATAGTATATTATTTTTTACCAATACTAATTTGTCTACAGGTAATTCAATGGGCCACCTACCACAAAGATGACCCTCCACCACCTGAAGATGATGAGAACAAAGAAAAACGCACTGATGACATCTCATCATGGGATGCTGATTTCTTGAAAGTTGATCAAGGTAAGGCTGTGTTAAAGAAAAGAGAACAGGATAAGTTTTTAATTCAGAAAAAAGGCATGTTTGATATACTTTTTATCAAACATTTATAAGATTTTTGACTATTGTTAGCCGTGTTTATTTTATTTCGAAAATGAGAGAGTCCAGCAAAAAACTGTCTGGATATGGTTGTGAGGAATTCAAAAATAAACATTCCTGCCAAATTTCAACAGATTCCGTTTTCTCCTTTCCAATATTCTGCCCGTAAAGATTGGCCCAAAAACAGCAAAGCAATGTTGTCAAATCTATGCCGTTTTTGTGGACTTAAATCAAATTACTAATAGATGCCTAGCTACGCGATGTTGTCAAGTGGACAATTTAGGAAAAATGATTCAATCTTTACAAATTGTTGATGCTACTCTTATATACGTAGCTTGCAAACCGTTACCTTGAACCGCGCAGATGCGAACAAGTAAGAAACTAGGTTTTAATTTAAATACTTATTGTTTATTAGCTTTCTGCGTGCTTCTTGGTGCGTAAGTCAAGATGATTTTCAAAATGAATACCACATATACTCGTGAACAGGGTGTCTAGGAGCCTTGAAAACCGGGAAATGGACGGGAATTTCACAGAGCCTTGAAAAACCGGGAATTGGACCAGAATTTTCAAATTAAACCGGGAATTTTTAGTTAGCAAATAATGTATAGCTTAAACTTTTTACTGCACTCGAAAACCGAATCACACAATCGAAACCACATTTTTAGCATCCCTCATAACCTGAGCGTCACGCTGTACCCTGTATTTGTGATTGCTTTCAACTATAATTTATTTTGTTTTAGGAATCCCCTACATTTAGTTTTTTTAGGTTATTAACGATATTTTTCTTGTGGTATTTTCTAGCGCTTTCGGTTTACATACTCTCAGATCGATCCGGAGTAGAGTAGTGACGTCTCTGAATCCTAACCGGAGTGCTTGCGCAGAGAGTGATTATCGAACACGCCATTTGCTCGAAAAATAACATTTCAACGTCACTTTTTTATTTATTTATCTCAGTTTCAATATTTTTGATATTGGAGAGCCGATTGAAAAAGACGCGAGGCCATATAGAGAAAACAGAACATATTAACTAAAAAAGTAAAAGTAATCTAGTCCTTTCTACCTAGCCTTCAAAATTATTTTGCTTACTTGCCCCTCAGTATTATCAGGGATCACCTAGTACAGATAATTGCGTATTTTTTGGCCCGCCTTTGAGGGCTACCCCTATCGAGTACAAGTTGGACAAACATTTCTTCCTTCTCAAAGGAAGTAGAAGAAAGGAAAAATTCTGCAATTTCAATAAACTTTCTTTTTTGATCCATTTTTTTTGGTTTTGACCCACAAAAAGTTTCTAAATAGCAAAAAAAAAAGATAAAAATGTTGCCAAAAAAGTAGGATTATGACATTGTTTGGCTCTAAATCCTCTACTCTCGCGATTTTGCGGGAGCAGAAAGATCGATCTGTTTTAAATTCGGAGTAACAGATTCGGCAAACCGAACACGCTGCTGAAAGACCTGTCTGATGCGCACCTCCTAGGAAGGCAGTTTTCTTTTCCTAGAGGGATTTAGACCTAAACTAAAACTCAGTATTATCAGGGATCACCTAGTACAGATAATTGCGTATTTTTTGGCCCGCCTTTGAGGGCTACCCCTATCGAGTACAAGTTGGACAAACATTTCTTCCTTCTCAAAGGAAGTAGAAGAATTGAGGAAAAATTCTGCAATTTCAATAAACTTTCTTTTTTGATCCATTTTTTTTGGTTTTGACCCACAAAAAGTTTCTAAATAGCAAAAAAAAAGATAAAAATGTTGCCAAAAAAGTAGGATTATGACATTGTTTGGCTCTAAATCCTCTACTCTCGCGATTTTGCGGGAGCAGAAAGATCGATCTGTTTTAAATTCGGAGTAACAGATTCGGCAAACCGAACACGCTGCTGAAAGACCTGTCTGATGCGCACCTCCTAGGAAGGCAGTTTTCTTTTCCTAGAGGGATTTAGACCTAAACCCCTTTGTCTGGGCTAGGGATCTGTAACGTGCACCACTATCAATATATGGATCACAAGTCAGCCACTCAATATAATATATAATATAATACAGCACAAAAAGAAAAACTAAAGAAAAGCAGAAAAGAAATCGAAGAATCACAAAATCAGCTGGCAGCTGTTGAGCAAGAACTAATTACATTCAAAAATTAGTTTTTCTTTATTTGAATTGGTTTTTTTTGTGTAATAAATGTTTTTAATTCAATGACGAATTGTACGAAACTACTAATTCACGAAAACCCAACCGGGAAAATGTAAAAATGGACCGGGAATTTGGTTTTCGATTTTCGCTAGACACCCTGGTGCAGAAAGTATTTTTATGGTTAAGTAATACTTAAAGGGTGAAGGTTTCATGACTTAATTGGGCGATTCGTGCATACATTTCCAAATCGACCGGTTCCTGTCGTTCAAATGATCCTCAACCGGTACGGTAATCGCCTACGTTGAGGGTCATGAACCGTGTTCGACAAGGACGATTTCTGAGGAGGTGGATGTTGAAAATCACACCTGCCAAAGGATTTTAAAAAATTGGATATACATTCTATAATCTGCTTCTTAGGGTTTATGTGCGGTTCATTTTTGAAACACTAGATTTTCGTGACTGGAAAAGGATCGGAAAGTCTTTTAAGCATTCAAAAAAATTATAAACAAAAAGGAATATCCTACGCTCTTAATTTTTGGTAACCACTAACGCCATCTTTTCGATATTATCGCAAACAAATGCAGTCGATATTTTACGGACGAAGTTTTGTAGGAAGCACGTTGCACGTGCAAATCTTTAATCTATGTGTAACATTTTTTTTCTCTAAAAATTCCAAGAAAAATCAATGAGAAAATCCGACACGGTCATAAGTTGATGAAATCATTCAAAGGGGGTAATTATACCTTTCTTAGGACTCCTCAAAACTGAAGATTTTCTCTGCATGAGCAACAAATTATGCAAAAACAGTTTTTGGTAGCGGCGCAGTCATTTTCTTTTTTTAAATTCTAACTGTTAAAGTGCGATTTTTGATTAAAAAATTAATAAGAATTTTAGTTTGTTACTTTAATAATGCCGAGAGGGGACAGTTGGCCTTATTGCCCCTTTGGATCCGCGCCTAGTTAATTTCGTTACAGCCATCGAGTTACAGCCTTTGCAAATGCCTCGAGAGAAGTCAAGCGGCAAGTCGATCCTCTACCTCAAACTTCTCTTGACCTTGAACTCTTGGTAAAATTTAGTTTTGTTTTAACTGATTAACCAACTTGAACAGTTTTTGGTTGAGTTCGAGTTATAGTAGTTTGACATGTATTATTTAAATAGATCTTCCATCAAATTTCTTTCCTACCATTATATTGTGAGTTCTTTATATTTTTTTCTGACATTGTTTGCCATACTTTCTACATTATCTAATTTTTTGGTAGGGATTTCCATGAAAATAAGTATATTATCATTTAGTCATGAACCAGTTCTTTATCAATTTGTGGAACGTTTAAAAATAAATTAAAAATAATGATTTGTGTCATTGTTTCACTTCCTGGCCAAATTTTGTGGTAATTATTTCGAAAACTAAATATTGGTGGCAATGGTGTAGAAGATCGGTTTTGGTTGAAGTTTTGCGATTAATATAAGATATAATAAAAACCCATATGCTTAATTTGCTACTCATATAAAAATTAAGTGTAAGACACAAAAATGTTAAACAATTGCAATTTTATCACCAAACTTCATTTTTTTTTTATCATTCAGACCGACTTTTCAATATCATTCCCATGGTGTGCAGGTCGAATCTCAGAAACCAAGAAAAGCACAGAAGCTTGCATTTAAATAATTTTATTAGCAATAATTTTCGTACTGTTAACTTAAGGAAATGATTCCTCTGCAGTATCAAGTAGTTAACATTCAAACAAAACAAAAGGAGTTTCTAAACTTCTAAATTGTCTTGAATTGGGGCCTCATCATTTGTCTTATTAATTATTTTCTCCTTATAATTATTATAATCAACTCTGAGGAACGAAAGTAAAATTACTTTCGTGCTCCTCAGCAAAAAGACCTCTCATTGTTTGGAAATGTTGATATACAGCCTGTAAAAGGCTAATACATCTTGGGGCTCTTCTGTTGAGGTACAAGAGAAAGCTAACAAACTTGACAAGAGATAAGCCCTAGATGCAGTCTTGTACATGTTGTAGAGTACAGTCCCTGTTTCTAGGGTCGCACAAGTAGAAATAAACAGGAATTTTTTTCTTCACGCATGCGTGATTAGCCCCTCTGTCACATGCACTTTAGTCTATCAAGTTCAATTTTTCCCACACCACACCATCTATGAGCATTTTTTAATTTTGCCTGAAAATTGGTTAGTGACAAGACATAAAAGTCTGAGTTACAGTTATTTATTTAAAATTATCCATTATTGTGCATTATTTTAAAGTTATTAAAAAAAATTGTGACAAAAAAAATGTGATTAAAATTGAAGGCGAAAATTTTACATTATTTTTGCTTTCCTTTGATTGACTTTCTTGTTCTACCAATTACGAAAAGAAAATTTCTTCTCAACCAAAAACAATTAATTAATTTGTACATATTTATTTTTCAGGCACTCTTTTCGAGCTGATTCTAGCAGCCAACTATCTAGACATTAAGGGCTTGCTTGATGTCACATGTAAAACTGTAGCCAACATGATTAAAGGCAAAGCACCTGAAGAGATTCGCAAGACATTCAATATCAAAAACGACTTTACCGCTGCCGAAGAGGAGCAGGTGCGCAAAGAGAATGAATGGTGTGAGGAAAAGTGAATATAAGGCGATGTTTGTTGAATGTATTTATTCCCCTATTAGGTAGGTAAAAAAAAGTCAAAATTTGTAATGCTGAATTTAATGTCAATCTATACAATTCCTTTGTCAGTTTTTTTTCTAAATGTTTTCAAGATTCTGGTGGATTAATAAGTGCTTTTTAATAATTTTTTCAAAAAATTATATCAGTGTTAATAAATAAAATATGGTATAGAACTCGGATTTTTAGTTTACAATTCACAATAATCCTAAAAATTATATAAAAAAGTTTAAAAGTAACATCAAACAAAAAACGTAGATATTATGGTAACTTAAAAACAAATCTGTACACAGCAGAGACTTTAAGAGGGTGGTGTTTTTGGAAATACTATATTCAGGGTTGCCAGTACATTCAGGACTATCCTGAAAAATCAGGACACCAGGCCACCCTGGGAAAATTCCTCACAGGAGGAATATTTTCATAAAAGATATATCCTGCGCCTGACACGACGAACAAGTTAAGAATCTTGCTTACTTGTAAATGCGAGTGGATTAAAGTCCCGCTTATTCCAATACTTTCCAGGTTGTATTTTGGCCAATTTACTGGGTTCAAAATTCCAGGGACTTAGTCTAAAATGTAATCTTGTCCTACCCTCTCCATTCACGCCCCAAACCAGGGCTTTTATTGTTCATTTGATAGAAAATTCAACAGAAAGGAGCATCTTACATACCCTGTGCAATACTTGCAATACTGTTGAAAGAAGGGTGCTTCTTTCAACAACAGCGCGTTGAGTGCTTATGTTTACATGGAAACACGCACCTTATTAAATCTTGCTTCAATAAAAAAAGAAATTAGTACTATTATTTGCCCGTATATTTTACATTTGTTTAGTCTACAAATAAATGGTTGATTAAAAAAGTAAAAAAAAAGACGTGTGAAATTTTTCTTACGATTTCTTTTATTGGTTGAAGATGTTAAAGTCGAACCAACGTACGTGTAAACTGTGTGAAGATGTAGTGATGTCATGCTGAATCGAAATCTAAAAGCGGTAAAATTGAACGCCTATGATTTGTTAAAACAGGAATTTATTGAAATGTCGAGTGATTAAGACAATATTACTTACAGTTTTAGCGGGATATCCACGAAATGGAGAAGCTTCTACCATTAGAAAACGTGCCGGGAACAAAGAGGTCGTCCCTGACATATTTCGGGCGCACTTCCGCGGGAAATTCAAATATATTACATCCCTCCACACTTAAGATGATTTTCTCACTTGAACTTCTCTGTAGCCCCTTTTCCACTAAATTTACATTTTTTTCACTTATTTACGTTTTTTTTTTCACTTTACACAACATATTATACACATATTTGTATATGACACACAATTACAATTTTGTATATGATACACAATTACAATTTACACTAACATTAAATGTGACAAAACTATAACTGTATATTTCTTTTTAGTAAAATTCTATTGTGTATTTTGGATTTTGATTCCTTGATATTCTCTTGGGGAAACGGGTAGAGAGTCTCTTTATTTGAGTTCCCCTTGTGAGCCTCAGTCCTGTCACTAGCCACACCTGAGCCTGAGCTTGACATGATTGCAACAACATATTTTTTTGCCTTTAAATCTATGCTTGGTGGCGTTGATTGTTTTGTGATATTTTTTATGGTCTGTTGACTTTGGCTAGAACTTGGATTCTCATCAACTGGTGCGGTGTGGATTTCCACCAGTGTTCTGACGGTTCTGAGGTGAGTTTTCACTGTCTTGTGAAACATCAATATTTCGCTCCTGCATGACATATTTTTCTTGGGCGGTTGCTTCTTTTTCTTCAATGAAACGTCCAATTCTTTGAACTTTCCTTTCAGAGATTTTGTATTCTGCGGTATCTTGTTTTTGCAGAGGGATTTCTGTAAATCTCCTGTTAATCTGGTTCAAATGTCTTTTCCACATTTGTCCTGTCGGTAACTCGCACAGATACACACCACAGCCAATTCTTTTTTTTTTATCGAAGCTTCTGTCCAATTCTGTTTATTTCTTAGCCTGTAGTCTCTTCCCATTACACTCTCTCCCTCCTTAAAAATCTCACTCCTTTTTGTATTTGTTTGCTTTACTTGGTTTTCTTTTAATTTCACCATTGCATTTTTTTGAGTTTTATTTGGCTCTTGGCATTCTTGTGCAGCTTGACGTTCTTGGGAAGCTTGATGTTCTTGGGGGGCTTGACATTCTTGGGAGGCACGAATAAGGTCTAACCTAGTTTTTAGTCTTCTGCCAAACATTAGTTGTGCTGGCGTTGCTTTGGTTGTACAGTGCTCTGTATTTCTATAATTTAATAAAAATCTGTACATTAGTGTCTCCACCGGAATACTTTTATTTAAACTATCTTCCATAGCACATTTCATCTTTTGTTTAAATGTACGCACTGAATTTTCAGCTTGCCCGTTACTGTGGCTATTATATGGGGGGATGGTGATGTGTTTGTTGCCATTTCTGGACAGAAATAGCTCCAATTCCGCTGAGACTAAACTTGAACCGTTATCCGAGCATAAAAAATCAGGTAAACCAAAAGTAGCAAATGTCTCACGCAGTTTTCTTTCTGTTTCTTTGCTTGTTAATGTTTTTACCATGTGAACTTCTGGCCATTTGCTATAAGCATCCGTAATAATGAAGAAATTTTGCCCTCTGGACAGCTCCAGAAAATCTACGTGAATGCGTTCATATGGTCTGCTTGCTGGCATCCAGGAAAAACATGTCTTTGGGGGATTGTCTTTGTTTTTTAGACATGCCAAACATCCTTTTATCTTAGACTCAATGTCCTCATTTTTGTTTGGCCACCATAAGTAAGATCTTGCTAACGATTTGGTCTTCACTATACCAAGATGACTAGGGTTATGCAATTCTATTAACATTTCCTCCTCCATACTTCTGGGATTGTTACTCTATATCCGTACATCAAGCAACCATTTTCTTCAAAAATTTCTTCTTTTTTATTGAAATAACTACGTTCTTCATCTTCTTTATTTTTCTTTGGCCATCCATTTCTCACATAGTCCATTATTTTGGTCAAAACTCTGTCTTTTTTCGTTTCTTCCGCAATTTTTTTGCTGTCAATAGGCCATTGCCTTGTTGTTGAAGCAAAGTTGAGATAGTTTTCTTCTACTATGCCTATATTTTTGTCCGTACTGTCATCTGGTAGTCTTGATAAGCAGTCGACAAAATGGTTGTCTGTTCCTTTTATATACTCCATTTGATAGTCAAACCCACTCATATATAATGCCCATCTTTGCAATCTGTCCCGCCTTCTTTGGGGAATTACTTTATTTTCACTCAATAAACTTAGCAAGGGTCGATGATCACTTCTGACTATAAAACGTCTTCCTAGTAAATACTGCTCAAAGTAACGGAATCCAAAAATTATTCCTGCTCCTTCTTTATCCAAGGTTGCCATATTTTTCTCTGATGGAGAGTATGTCCTAGATGCACATGCCATGGGTCTCTCACTCCCACTTTTGTCTCTAGCATATAACACTGCTGAAATGCCATCTTGGCTTGCATCCGTGACTAGCACTAACTGTTTTTTTGGATCATAGTGTGACAGTGTTATATCTTCTACTATTAACTTCTTTATAATCTCAAATGCTTCTTGACACTCCGTACTCCAATCTACTACTAGTAATTTATATATTGGGCTTAATATATTTGCAAGATTTGGTATAAATTTGGCATAATATTGTACAAGACCACAGAATGATCTAACCTGGGTCTGGGTGGTTGGTTTAGGTACATTCATAATTGATTTAATCTTTTTTTCACTCTTCTCTTTTTCAAGCCATCCAAGGTATTCTAGTTCTTCAATCCTGCCTCTTTCAACTTTTCTAGCACTGCCTCCAAATTTTTTATGTGATCTGGCACCTTTCATTCCCTTAATTAATTGCTCTATTGTTTGTTGAAAAATAGAACTGGCGGGGGCTATACCAAATGGTAATCGCAAGTTTTTGAACAATCCTACATGAGTTGTTATCGTAGTCATTTCTTGCGATTTTTCATCAAGCTCAAACTGAGTATATGCACGTGATAAGTCCAATTTTGTGTACAGCTCACCTCCGTTCAATTGAGCAAAAATTTCTGTGACTCTCGGAGTTGGGTAATAATGACACTTGTCAATATGTTTATTTAACGTTGACTTAAAATCACAGCAAATACATAATGTACCATCTGCCTTTATGATGGGTACAATTGGGGTCGCATATTTTGAAAAATTGACTGGCTCTAAAACACCTTCGTGCACCATAGCTTCCAACTGCTGTTCGATTTTCTCTTTATACGCTAGTGGAACTGGTCTGTGTTTTAAAAAATAGGTTTGTTTCATTTTTTAAGACTAAAGAGACCTTCTCGAACTTAAATTCCCCTAACTTATGGGTAAATACCTCTGGAAATTTTTTAAAAAATATTATTTTTAATATTTTCAATACTATTTATGTTGGTTAGATTTAAAGTGATATTAAATAAAGAGAGAAATGCTAATAAGCTTAATCCACCGTTATTTACTACATAGAATTTTTGTCACATTTCCTATCTTACAATCTGCTTTAAAATACCCTATAGGTTTTATAAGGTTGCCAGTATAACTGCGTAAAATTATATTGTCACCAGTCAAATGGTGTTTGTCAAAATTTTGATTGTAAAAATTTAAATTTATTGCAGTTATGCTCGCACCTGTGTCTACACACATGTCATAATTTCTACCGTAAATTTTGACATTCAATTTAAAAAATTTTTCGTTTTTATTGCTACTGCCTAAACTATACATATCAAAAATATCGTTATAATTACTGTTTCAATCGCATTATGTCCACTAACTTTTTTTTAGGACACATGATTTCAAGATGTTCCTGGACAGAACAGCGTCTGCATATTGCATTATCAAACCTACATTTTAACTTGCCATGGTTACGGCCACAAATTTGACATTTGATATTAACAGATTTACTACTATTGTTATTATATGAAGGTTTTTGTCCATTATTACACATTTTTTTAGGGGCTACATACTTTTTTTTTATGCGACGAGTTTCTCAGCCAGTTCACATCACAAGTGCTAGTGGTTTCCTTATTATAAGATTCCTTCTGCATTGCTTTTTGAACCACTGAGTGAAGTGTAGATGACAATTCTTCTTCACACATTTTATCTTTAATTGGGCCGCTTTTAAAACCAGTAATAAACTTATCTTTGAGGCAGTCAAGCAATCTATCCGCAAATTTGCAATTTACTGCTAAGCTTTTCAAACGAGCATACCATTCAGCAATGCCCTCAGTGTCTGTCTGGTTGGCCACATAAAATTTATTTCTTTCCCGCCATACATTTACGATCGGACTAAACTGATTTCTAAATATGTTATTTAATTCCTCAAATTACTTATCTTTGGGTAATTTTGAAAAACATAAGTCTCGTACAAGTTTATATGTGTTTGTCCCTATCAAACTTAAAAGTGTTGCAACTTGTTTTTCTTTGTCTGTGATCGAATTAGCAGCTAAATATTGCTCTAATTTTTCCGAATACAACTCCCAGTCCTCATTTTCGGGGTCAAATGGGGGAATACACTCATTTTTGTTGTATTTTTACGAAGTCTACAAATCAAAATCCACGTGACGTTCGCGTCGATCACACAGACACAAGTCTTTTATGCCTATTTAAACTGCCCGATCGGCTCTTGTTCTCAAGTTTTGTCTATTTTAGGGCCCCCTGAATCTCGTTTTTTAATTTACGCGGAGGCGAACTTACTCTCACTTTCCAAAAAATTTACTTTTTTTAAGGTTATCTTTCTGGCTCCGTCCTTGTTGATCCTCGTCGCCAGTGAAATGTCGAGTGATTAAGACAATATTACTTACAGTTTTAGCGGGATATCCACGAAATGGAGAAGCTTCTACCATTAGGAAACGTGCCAATCAGTAAACCGGGAACAAAGAGGTCGTCCTTGACCTTGACATATTTCGGGCGCACTTCCGCGCAATTGCGCGGGAAATTCAAATATATTACATTTCTCAGACCGTATTTAATAAAAATTTTCAACGTAAGAACGATTCTCCATAAAACCTGCAATTTGTTAAACCAATTTTTTATCCGAACCGTATTTCTTCAAACCCATTCAATAACAAATTCGAAATTTATAAGACCCGTTTTTAATCGAATTGTTCATCAAACTCATTCAATATCAAACTCGTAATTTGTAAAACCCATTTTTAATAAAACCCGGAATAATTTTTGCTAAATTGATTGCGCATTTGCCAATAATACATGAACTGGAGGGGTACACACAGGTGGCGCGGCCGCGCGGCGTAGAGTGACATCTATATACAAAGTATTGAACACTACCTGTGAATACTTTTAGCCAAGTTTGCGCATATAGAACGACAAATGCATCGAAACGCCGCGCCACCTGCGTGTACTATACGCCTCCGGTTCATATATTATTGGCGAATGCGCAATCAATTTAGCAAACATTTTCTGATAAACAACGGGTTTTACGAATTCCGGTTTTGAAAAATAATGTTTTGACAAATTCGGGGTTTTATTAAAAAGGGGTTTTACAAATTACGAGTTTGATATTGAATGAGTTTGATGAAAAACGGTTCGATTAAAAACGGGTTTTATAAATTTCGAATTTGTTATTGAATGGGTTTGAGGAAATAAGGTTCGGATAAAAAAATTGCTTTAACGAATTGCAGTTTCTATAGTGAATGATTTTATGATTGAAGTTTCTTTTATTTAACGGGTTTGATTTTGCACATTCTGATAAACTGTGGGCGTCCGTAAAATAGACTCCTAGGCTGGAAATCGCCTTAAGCTTACTTATTATTCCTTGTTTTATTCATGCAAAGTTGTTTTTGGCACCAAATTTTTCTATCCAAATAGAGAACCTTTTTAGAAATTTTAGTCTCATTTTAAAGATAAAGCTTATATCTAGAGTTCTCTAGTAATATTTTTTGAATTTTGACTTTCATTTTTGGCAAATATGGATCCGCATATGGCATATTTTGTCCGCTATATCGGCAAGACTAGACAGAAATTCCCATTAGAAAACGTTAGATTCGAGCTTTATCTTTAAGATAACGAGAGACTAAAACCCACTTTGCCTTCCACGTTTTCAATGGTCGACTCAAGGTTACATTAATGTGAGGTTATAGATATGTTTTTATTTAATTTTTTTGGAAAATGTCACGTTTAAAATATAATTTTTATTTTGAATCATTTGGACATTGTTTAAAATTAGAGATACTAAATATTTTGTAAAATGTACTTAAATTTCCCAACTGAACCTTCATATTTCCCAACTGCAAGCAACATTGGGGGGGGCTTCCCCCCTAAGGGATCGCCGGTGCATTTAGAAACGAATAATGATATAGAAACGACAACTTTTTTGCCATACATCTAATTGTATTTTTAAATAGCACTTTCTGATGACTACTTTGAGGTGGTTCTTTGTTGTACTCATTGAGCTTATAGGTAAAAACTTTATTGTAATGCTACTCAAAAATCATCACTATCATCACTCTAGTGCTTTGTACTAGTAGATTTTATAATCAAAATGTGATGAGACAGGGAGTGGACAGACGTGCTTATTGGCTTCTCCAAAAAAATACTTCTATCGAATTTTTGACGTACAGGGTTAGTACAGCAAATTGACTTAAAAATTCGCTGACATTTTCCAAAAAATAGTTGCAAAAGTAACAGTCAAAAAGTATCTCCGTCATCATATTCAATTGATGGTGTACCTATTTTTTTTGAGGGGGGTGGTTTTGTAGGTTCTTTTAGTGTGTATGATAAAAAATACTATTTTGGATTAAAAGTAAGGGCGAATCAATCAATCAATCAAAGCAAAAGATATAACAATCTTCTCAGACAGCCAAGCAGCTATTAAAGCTCTGGCATGCCAACAAATTCACTCAAAATTAGTGTGGAACTGCCTTTAAACCCTCCTAACCCTAGCGAAACACAATAGAGTCACTCTTGCGTGGGTGACGGGGCACACAGGGGTAGCAGGCAATGAACACGCGGATTCTCTAGCAAGAAGAGGATCAGAAAGACCATTTATAGGACCTGAACCTCTATTTGGAATTCCAAAAACCTCGATACGTGGCTATATCAAGCCATGGGTGCACGAAGAACATCGAAACCACTGGCATTCAATATCGGGGCAAAACCACAACAAAACAATGGTGGCATCTCCTTCAACACCACTCACCTGTGAAATCCTTAAACTGAATAGGAAAGAAATCACACAAGTGACGGGGCTATTAACCGGTCACTGCGCACTGAGAGAACACCTGCATAGGATGGGAATCTAGAGAGACAATGTGATAAGGATGACGCATCAGCCGCTCACATCATATTTGAATGCCCAGCACTAACCTTCTGCATAACACAAAACCTCCCCCCCAGAGAAACCTAATAAAGGGGCTGTTGCTCCTCGCGAGGTCGTCAAACCTCTTAAATTAGGAAGGCACACAGCAAGAGATACAATAATCTAAGAAGCTGAGGTGTCAAGGATTTCAAGACCTAAACTTGAATCTAGTTTCCATTGTAGATTTTTTCTAAAATTATTTTTTAAATGCGGATTTCAAGACCTAAACTTGCTGTTGAGACAAATCAAATAAAGGGCGAATATAGTTTCAATTGTACATTTTCTTCTAAAATTATTTTTTAAATGCGCCGCTGGCGAAAACTTTGAAAAAATTATAGTAAAAAAGGCATTTTTACGCTTTTTAAATGTTGATTTAAATTTAAATAATTAACGATATTATTGCGCCGCGGCGAAAATTTTAGCAATTTAAATAAAAAATTCTTTAAAAATTATGATTTCTTACGTTTTTTGTGCAATATTAAAAAAAAAGGTGCGTTGAGTTAGCCGCAATGGCGGGAGGGTTTAATTTAATGTGACCAAACCAATTTTTTTCCCGATATGATGGGATGACTAGTGTGGCAAAGTAAAATTAAACACCGTAAAAAATGTGCAAAATCGTATTTTCTGCACTCTTGTAGAAAAAAGATTTTGAAATCATGCAAGAAATGTCATTTTGGCGTTGAACTGGTGACGTCACGGTTCAACAGATTTGGCAGGAGTTGTCATTTGTCAAAATACGCGAATAGTGTCTGATTATCGAGCACCGGCTATTTTTTTTTTGTTTTTTCAGTAATAAAATTAATTAAATAATGAAATGACCGCTGATTTAAAACCCAAGCACGCGGTCCACCATTACCAGCGATTGAGTTGGATCCGAACTAAAAAAAAAAACAAAACGCTAACAAATATTTTATAGCAATAAGTTAGGTTAGGTCTCGGGTTAGGTTTTGTAAAACTGTCACTGGGAACCGATGACGTTGTGGTTAAACGGGTGACGTCACATTTCGAAATCTCGCAAGCACCGTGTTCTACGCCAAAAAACGACTATAGAAGTCAGTGGCAAGAAGTGCGTTAGATTAATTTAAAATGGCAATACCTATGCACAAAAACTAAATGCGCAATAGTGAAAACAACTCACCCTCTACGTCTCTGGTATAGAATAAGTAGGTAACAAAATTTTTCAATTTTTAAACCTTAGAAATTTGTTCAACCTTATCACTAGTAGTGTTGTCACTTTCGGTTTCCGAGCCACTGTCACTATCGTCAGATGTATCATCACTGTCACTTGTCACTGTACTTATATTAAGATTTGCCATATTGTCACTTACAGTGTAAGTTTCAATTTCTGTCAAATTAAGACCTAAATCTTCCTTTTTAAATTGCAATTCAAATACTTTTTGTACAGTGTTGCTCCATGCATTTTTTTCAACATTTATCATGTAAATAATATAGTCCTTAATAAACAAATTGTTTAAAATATATCTGCAACAATCACCTTTCAAAAAGGTGTGGTAAATATCAATCAAACACTTGATAATACTTATTTCTTTGCTTTTTAAAAGATCTTTTAGATCTTGGAAAACTTTTGTGGTTAACTTAAAGTTTCTATAAAGAGGGTAAATGACACTTCGTCTAAAAGCTGAAGTTAATGCCTCCTTTGGGGTTTCAAAGGCATCTAACCAACTCAATGTTGATGCAAGCTTTACAATTGTCCATCCTGATTCAATGTTTTCTTCATAAAAATTAATCCGTCTGTCATAACAGTAAGCAAAAAGTATGTCAATTAGACCATTATGTGCAAAGTTCACTTGCTTTTCTGAAAGATTAAATTTTTTGTTTGGTAGATCTTTTAAAAAATCAAGTTGTTTCTCAGTGAATTCTACATTAGTTTCATCAATCCATATTGATTTTAGGGCAATGATTTCTTGTATTTCTTGTTCCTCCAAAAAATCGGCAATATAATGATCAATATTAAATTTTCCTTGCTCATATTGTCTTTTTAACTTCCCCCTCTCGGTTAATGGGACTTCAAAGGGATCTACATCGAAAACATCGCTGAATTCTGAGCTGACTCGGACAAAGTCTTTGTGAGTCCGTAGAGCAAAACCAAAGCTATATTGAAAATCTTCTGAGGTAAACTGTGTGTCAGACTGATCTTCGTTGGTTAGGATTTCGATTTTTGATGTGCCATCACTATAACTTGCATCCACCTAGTAAAATAAGTTTAAAATGATATGGAGCTTGGAACTTTCTAATTTTTTAGTTGCTAGAATGAAAAAATACTTATTATTTTTTTAGTTAAATTTCTCAATTAATCAACAGGAAATACAAGAGCGCTTTGTGCTATTTTTTTATTGTATTTTTATTGTTTGCATAAAATGCGGAGACTTTAAATGGAATAATGCCACCAGATGGTTATAATTTTGTTATTTAACAGGGAATCGTGAAGACTTGCTTACCCCCCAATTTAATTACGTCATGCTAGCATTACAATTTTCCCCCCTCAATAAAAATTAAAGTTTATATACTTGTCCCAACGTTGCCACGGGTTTGCATTTTTAGGCGATTTCGGATACAAAAATGATGACGTCACCGTGACTCTGGTATCCTTTTTGGTATGTCAAATTGCATAGCGTGGAATGTAGCAGGATTCTGTGGTTTGGTATAATATGTAGTATATATCCCTATATTTTCGTTTTGTCATGCTTTAGAAATGTAAACAAATAAGTTGGATTTGAAATTTTTGTTGTTGTCAGTTGAAATGACCGATGCGGGGTGACTTGAAATATCCTTTACTTTTACCGAAAACGCTAAGATAGCCCATACGTTACTCAAAGGTGAATATTTCTGTCAGTACCGATTCTGGAAGTCATAGGAAGTGATCGTTCGCCTGAGAGAAGGGAAGCAGTGTCAACCAATAAACGCGCTTAAAAGCAGTGACGAGACGATCGAAGAATCACCAATCTATTATGGGCACGCGCAGAGCTGCCTCGAACAACAATTTTTGAGCGAAGGCGTTCTCTTAACTAGACCCAGTAGTATGGCCTTGTAGGAAAGCTCGTCTGAAAAACATCACTCGTATTATTTCAGAGCACGCTATTGGATGAACCCATCACGTGATAGATCTCGCTAATGCGCATGCTACGGCCAACTTGACCGTCTCGTAAAGTACGACGTCGCACAGTGGTCGATTTTTGTAAAAACGCGGATATTAAAAAAAACTTCCACATTGTAATTTAATCGTACAAAATATTTAGTTTTAATAAAAAATAAATAGTTTACAACATTTAAATAAGTACGCATTTATTCTTTTTTAGCTGATACACAGGATGATCGTGTGAACTTTCACATTTACCTTAAGTCATTTTTAAGAAGGTAAAATATACATATTTATTAATTGGCTAAATTAAACTAAAAATGTTAGTTTGGAACAATCAAATTTAGTTTAAAGTAATTGACACAATATATAAGTGTTACACTATACTAGTATAGTTTTTATGTATATAGTGTTTTGAAATTCTAAGCATTTTTATATAATATACCCTATGTCCTTTAAAATATTTAAATAAGTAAGACATTTTTAAGAAGGTAAAAGATATATATTTATTAATTGGCTAAATTAAACTAAAAATGTTAGTTTAGAACAATCAAATTTACTTTAAATTAATTGACACAATATATAAGTGTTACAGTATACTAGTATATTTTTTATGTATATAGTGTTTTGAAATTCTAAGCATTTTTATATAACATACTATATACTATGTCGATCTTCACCTATTTTCGTTGACAGTTGAATACTGTCATACTCTGGGTCTTCTATTTGCAATTTGATGTTGAATACTGATGCGTAATATCAAACTCGTAAAAAGCATAGTTTATTCTTTGGCCAACTATTCGCCTAGTATCTTGACAACCATATAAGGGCAAATTTAGACACATTTTGAATATTTAAATTTTTCAAGTTATTTCCGCGTTTTTCTGAAAATCGACCACCGTGCGTTGTTCGCATGACTTGTGCGATGGATCACTTCTCAGAGTATGATCGTTCTATTACGCCCAGAATCGAGCCCCTGATGTTTAAGTTTGTTGGTGGGGTCAACAGGTGATGAAAAATTTGTACACCAACTGACAAATATTCTTGAATAGAATAGATTTAGAGGTTGTGAAAGATTGTGTGATAGCGATAGCTACAGCAGCTTTTCTTTTAGCAATTTGTTAAATCTTCTTCAGCAAAATAAACCACTTAAATAGGAAAATAACCACAAAAAACAAACAAAAAAGTTTGGTTAAGGCTCTCTTGGCCTACCGAACTAATTCGGAAGTGTGACTTTTCTGAACAGTGACAGTTTTTTTCACAAAAACTGCTTACAAAAATTGAAATTAACATATTTTTTATTTACTGGAACAGTATTAAAAAGCTAAATTTTAGTTTTGTTTAAACTTGTGTTTAAAAATCGTCAGATTTTAGTAAGGGTGAGATTTTCTGACGGTTTTTGAAGAATCGCGACCAGTACTATAACAGCCCAAGTGTCGCAAAATGTGTAACAAAATAACTTTGAAAAACGCATGCACTAACAAAGCCATGCCAGTGTCGTAGTGATCTTACGATAATTTAATGACAAGGTATTTATTTGAGTGATCATCTGTTTGAAAACTTTGATTTTATTTAATTGCATTTATTTGTTATATTAGGGATAAAACATCTCAAACCGCAAGTTTAACCTTACTCGAGTGTTTCAACCATATAACTATGAGATAATATAACGCCCTCCCCTTGCTTTTCCCGAGAAAAATTCGTACCGATAATAACTCTCCCAATCAAGTTGATCTGGAAAAAAACCATAGACGAGGATTTTAATGAGCAGGCGCGTCGATTGCGTCAGTGAAAGCAACTGACAACCATCTGGCAGCAAAAATGTAGGTTTATGTTTAATATTTTTGTTTATTTTTGGAAAATCTATTAAAAGAATGGACACTACCGTAAAAAAATAGAAAAAGTGTTATCTAGTGTTTCCCGTAATAATAATGCACGCAATCATAGAAAATATCGCCACAAAATTTTAAAACGCAAAAATTCCACAATAACCTAAACAAAATGGCAAAACCATACCTCGTCAAAAATGTAAACTTTTCGGCAATGCCCAGTTTTCTCAGGAAGTGGGTTCGGCACTTGGGGCCATGTCCCCGTGTAACGGGTTTACCTTGTGGATTGAAACCCTCGCGTAAGGTTAAACTTGCGGTTGAAGATGTTTTATCCATAATATAATAAATTCAATTAAATAAAATCAAAGTTTTCGTACAGATGATGTCGTTGTCACTGTCACTCAAATTATCGTAAGGTCACTACGACACTAGGAATGGATTTATTAGTGCATTCGCAGTAGATTTTTGGTTTATGGCCTGATGGCCCAAACAGTTCCAAAGCCAACCGCGATTTTGAATTTTCTTCTTTGTGTTTCAAAGTTATTTTCGTTACACATTTTGCGGCACTTGGGCCCTTATAGTATCTCATAGTTATATGGTTTCAACTCACAAGATGAACCCGTTACACGAGGCACCCAAGTGCCGAACCCACTTCCTGAGAAAACTCAGCATCGTCGAACGAGGTGTAGTATTTTCTGTGATTGCGTGCATTATTTAAATAAATATCCGAAGCACATGACCTCTTTTTCCGTCTTAGACCTCCCCTCCTAAAATAAACTACGCATTAATTGACCCTTAACCCACAAAATGTGTCACTTACAAAGTCCAGGGCACAAAATGCCTACAAGAGCACTTGTATGTCCAACTTTTATGCAAAAATTAAATAATGCTCACCAATTAAGCCACAAAGATCCTGCTATAATGTTGTTTTGTCCATGTTTAAATCCAGAGGAATCCAATTTTCTATTAATATGAAATGACGGGAAACACTAAACAACTCTTTTTAAATTTTTTTCAGTGGCGTAGCCAGAAATCGACTCTGGGGGGGAGGGGGTTTCACCATTTAATAAATATCAACTACCTACGTATGGAAAATTTTTAAAAATTAGGTATGTGCCTATTGCTTGAGCTCCTGAACTGAAGGGAGGGGAGAGGGGCGAGGGGCGGTTAAATAGGTGTTGAGTTAATATATACGAAAAAAAATACTTCATTTTCAAAAGCAAGTCTCATCTACTTTCATTTACAGATTTTTCAAAATTACCCCTTAAATGGCAAAATATTTGAAAAAATTACACTAAAATGCTATTTTTTACGCGTTTCAAATGTTGTTGAAAAAAAATTGCATAAAATTAAACCAAAATTGTAACAATATCTCTTTCAAAATTAATAAAATTAGGCTTGATGACGAACCACTTTTGATTGAATTGAAAAACCTTTTTGAAAGTATAGTAAATACGTTTAATAAAGTGGCGCCAAAAAGACATATAAGATCATATCTAGGTTTAAGCCATGGTGGAATCAAAGAGTTAAGGATATTGTATACCATAGGGATAAGTGTCACAGGGAATATAAATTAAACAGAACGCAGGCTAATAGAGAATTATATAAGGGAGAAAGAAATAAGGTTGTTAAAGTTATAAGAGAAGAAAAAATTAAATATTATGAACAGGAAATCGTTTCTCATAAAGGTAATAGTGTTCAAATGTGGGCAACGTTAAAGCAGTTGCTTCCACAGAAAAACAAGCAGTGTATCATAAATGAAATAGAATTAGATAATAATATGATTGTTTCTGATAAAAGTGAGATTCCAAATATTCTTAATAATTACTTTATTGAGAGCTTAGGTGATATAGTACATAGTATTAAAAATATTCATAATAGTAATACAGAAGAACCTCAATCTGTCAACACATTTTCTGAATTTAGGTTGCTTGATAAAGAATCTTTTAAAGAACTGGTGTTTTCATTACCAAATAAAAGCAGTCCGGATGAAATAAGTATGGAAGTTATTAAAGGCATATATGATGCAATTGAAGATCCATTAATAAACCTAGTAAACTCCTCATTGGAACAAGGGTTACTTCCTACAGCACTTAAAATTTCATTCATTATACCAATTCTAAAAAAAACTGCATCAATAAGAGCAAGTGACCTACGCCCGGTGAATATGTTGGCAGCACCTGAAAAAATAATTGAAAGATGTGTGTACAACCAGATTCTAGAGTTTGTTCGGGAGCATGGTGTACTGGTTGGGCAGCAGTCTGGATTTTGAAAGGCACACAGCTGTGAGACTGCAGTTCAGTTCATCCTAGATAAGTGGAAATGTAATAAAGATTCAGGATTGATTGATTAGCAATTTTTTTAGATCTAAAAAGGGCTTTTGAGACCATCAAACGTGGGAAGCTTTTGGCCAAGTTGAAGAGGATAGGTTTTCGGGGTACTGTTTTTAAGTGGTTTAAAGACTATTTTGAGTATCGTCAACAAAATGTTAAAGTTAATGGCGCTCAGTCAGATAATCGACAGATTAACTGTGGCGTACAATAGGGCAGTATTCTGGGGCCTCTTCTCTTCATACTTTATATAAATGACATTGTTGAAGAATTGGAAGACCCTGATATTATTTGCAGACGATGGGCTGTGTACGATAACAGGTGAAAATATGGACGCTGTTGTGGCCAGTGCAAACCGTGTTTTGGAACAAATATATATTTATTCATGTAAAAATCAACTGAAGATTAATCAGAGCAAAAGTAAATTTATGTTAATTTGTAAAAATAAACAGCTCAATGAGTTTTCAACAAGGAAATTAGAAATTAAAATAGGAAATGAGCCTATTGAGCAAGTTGTTAAAATAAAATATTTAGGGATTATAGTAGATAGAAAGCTTGAATTTAAAGAACACGCAAATTATGTAATGTCTAAATTGGGTTTTAGTGTAAGTTATTTCTATAAGTGTGCCCCATTTTTAAGTACGTGGGCGAGAATAATAGTTTATAACAGTATTATTCTCCCGCACATAACATACTGCGCTACAATTTTGTTCATGTTACAGCAGAATGATAGAGAAAGAATTCAAAAACAGCAAAATAGAGCAATGCGCATTATACTAGGCTGTTCAAAATACACTCCTGTAAAATCAATGCTTGAATGTTTGCAGTGGCTCCCTGTAGGAATGTTTTTTGAGTATTCTGTCTTAGTTTTTATTTTTAAAATAAAATTGGGGAAAGCACCAGAATACCTCACTGATAAAATTGTTTATAGCGCCCAGGTGCATAATTATAATACAAGACACCAAAGAAATTTTTACATAGAAAGAAGAAATACTGTTGGTGCTCAAAATTCTGTATTTTATAAAGGATTTAACTTATTTAATCAATTACCTGATGAAATAAAGTTATCAGTTTCTGTTAAGACTTTTAAACAAAAACTGAAAGAGTACCTGCCAAAATTGTATTTATTTTTTTATTTTAACCCTTTTTATATTTATAGTTTTGTTTCGTTTTATCTTAAAAGTTTGTATTTTGTATTTGTTGTTCTATATATTTAATTGGTTTATTTTTTTTTTATTATTTAATTTTTACTTGATTTTTGTCTTTTTAATAATTAGAATTTGCGATTGACTTGCTGTTTTTGTATGTGTTATCTTTATAGTTATTTATATATATTTTTTTTATACTTTGTTATTTATTATACATTTTACTTTTTTTATTGAATTTATGTATTTTTCTTTTTTGGTGTTTTTTTTTTAAATTTATAAGCTTTTGGAATTGTTCTTGTTGACTAATTTGTCATTGACCAGCTGAGCACTACTAACATCTGGATATTTTTCCCTAGGAATCCAATTTATTTTTTTTTAGTATTAGGATTAGTTTATTCTCTAAACACATTGTAAACTAACTGTATACATTAGCAATGCTAAATAAAGAATCTATATATATATTTAATATTGGTATAGCGCCGCAGGCGAAAACTGACAAAAAAATCAAATATTCTTTAAAAATTTTGATCTCTTAGATTTTTTGTAAAATATTTTTGAAAAAGTAGATTGGGTTAGATGCCAAGAGGGGTGAGTTGCTGTGGTATATATAGATTTGTTGCCAAATCACAAATGCGCCGCAGATCAAAATTTTAAGAAAAATTAGAAAAAGAATGCCATTTATTACACTTTCTGAATGCTGGTGAGAAAAATTTCTTAAAGTTAAACCAAAATTGTAACAGTTAATGACGTCACATCACCGCAGGTAAAATTTTTAAAATTTAAAACATCACAACAAACACACGTCACAAACCGGAGTAAAGGGTCATAAAAGTGGGGGATTTAACCCCCAAAACGCCCCCCTGGCTACGTCACTGTTTTTTTTACGGTAGTATCGACCAGAGAAATTTAAATAAAATAGAAACCGCATAAAAATCTTGAGGCAAATTCCGGAAAGTAGACCGCGGTTGCCAAGTTTACATAATTATCCCTTATTTTATTTCCTATAATTATGTAATACAGCAATAAGTAGCATAAATACAAGATATTATTCTGATAAAGAGTTCTCGAAGAAGTTCAGTTTAAAATGCATGAGAACGTTTACATAACCAGGGCAAAAAAGTTATTGAATTATTGTTGCACGGTTTGCCATCTTAGGTCCGACAGATCCGACGGGTTTTTGTTTGTTTTAAGATTTATGAAAAGTCGCCGGAATTGTCTTTTCCCGGTAAACAACACATCTCTAACATTTTAAATATAACTTTAGAATCAATCAGAACACGGTTCCACAATATTGCCATGAACAGTCCTCCGCAATTTCCTTAGATTTGGTTACTGATTGGGAAAATTTGGTTTTAATATATGGAGTGCGCCTTCTAGTTTATTTTAATTTCTTTGGTATTGACTTTTTTTTATAAATTTTCCAAAAGCAAAAAATAATAATAATTTTAAATTTTCGCTATCAGATAGTTGTCAGTTGCTTTCACTACTGACACATTCGACGCGCTTGCCCGTTAGACTCCTCGTCTCTGGATTATTTCCAGGCTAACTTGATTGGGAGCGTTATTATCGGTACGCATTTTTCTCAGGACGTGTATTCTTGAAAGTCATACGATCCGGTCTTTCACTTTTGCGATGGGATCTATCGCATGGGATCTATCACCTCCCATGATCGAAAAAACAGTTTAGGAAGCAATACATTACAAAAAAAAACTCTTTATTGCTCAAGCGTCACTAGATTCAACGCTGTTCCCCGGTTTCGGACCATGCGATCGGTAACGTATGATTTTCGTGAGATCCGTAAGATCGGATCATCGCTCAAGACGTTTTCATCCCATGTGATCATTCGCCATAGATCTATGTTGCTCGTTGTTCAACAATACACGTCCAGAAATGCAAGAGCGGGGCCGTTATATCATCTCATAGTTATATGGGTATTTGCCATATGTATTTGTTTACATTTCTCAAAAATCCTGGATTTTTGTTGATGTTTGATGAAAAGAGCTAACCAACTTCATGACCTTCTCCACTCCAAAGGTTATAAATTTATTTTATCTCTGATTATAAACTATAATATATAAAGAATTTTAAGATGGGAAACTCAATTTTGCCTTTCTATTTCAACTCGGGACCGTGGTCTCTAGATGGCGCTAGATAAAAACCCGCGACTGGGTTTATATTAATTTTTTACAAATATGCAGGTTAAATTAAACTCAAAGAATATAAACATTTTTTTAAAAATATTATATGTTTACAAAAATTATAAATAACCTAAACATTATATTATAACAACTGATTTTGCAATTTCCGTCCTTTGGAGCATCAATTTTGATAAATTTTGACATCAAAACATTTCTAAATTTTGTAATTTAAGTTTACTTCTTTCTGTCTGGAATTCTTCTTATCTGAACGCAAGAGCAGTAAAGACTTGATGTGCCAGCTGGATTTTTATAATTTTGAGTGTAGAATTAATGTAAAAATGATATAAAAAGATTGTCAAACTTTTGTAAAGCTGTTGACTTTTACTGACAACTTCAAACTTCCCAAACTTATTTTTGGTTAGTTAAAGAGGGACATCACCGATTCACAGAAAAATGTAATCTTGTCTCTTAGCGTCATCTAGGGACCGCGGTCCCATACTAAGAGTACACAGGCCGTGCTCCACTCGATACCTCCGATGATATCGCTCTTCTGTCGTTGCCCATGTTCTCCATAAACACCATGTCTTTAACAGTGAAAAATACGCGCAGCAAATATGATAAGGCGATCCGACGACTTCGGGCCCTGTTATAAGTTTTTTGCTACCGTTGCGCCTCTAGTGACTCGGTCTCGAAGCTTGAATTAGGGTAGCGGCGCCGGCGTCGCGAAATTTGAATTCGGGTATTTTTTAAAGTATTTCAGTTCATTAGAAATAACATTATTTTGGAAAACCTAATTCATCAATAATTAATTTTATTTTCCAAAATATTCTAATGACTATAAATTTAAGAAATATATTCTTTTAAGAAGGTGTATACATATCGAAACGATTGTATTTATTATTAAACTATCCATGTCGGCCTCAATAGCAGCAGTTTCTTTTAAGACTTGCGAGTTTTCTTAATTTTTAAAAAATTCGGCGTAACTGGTAACCAGTCAGCATTTTTTAACGGAATGGACTAAAAAAAAAATAATTAACAAATAGGCTAAATAAATGCCCTATTAGAGCGTTAATAGACCATCAAAATTGGCGATACCGTAGGCAAAATCTGTTATTTTTCTGCCGTATCCAAAAATAACCGAACCGAAATACGTTACTTACGGAGGCTTAACGGGGCCCGCTCGGTTATTTGTTGCAACCAACCAGATTTCTTTCTGAGCAAAAGCTGCAGCTAATAGGTAATAATTCTTTTTTTTTGGTTTAGTTAGTTGGTTTTTATTTTTTTTGTGAAAGTGAATTTTCAAAACAGGAATTGTCGTTTTCTTTTCTATTCTACTTACATTGGCAGTTTGTATGTGGGCAAAAGAATACGGTAATTTGTGTTTTAAAAACTCTTTTTAGGATCTCAATTATTAATTATAGTAATACGGTAAGCAAATAAGGTGACAATAAATTAGTGGCCTATTAACTCTCTATTGACTAGGCTGTTTTTCCTCTGGTATGTAGAAACCTTAGAAGGCTTCGTCCACAGTTTTTTGAATAGGTAGTTGTCTGGTTTAAAATGTTGGGTGCATACTCTAAACCTATAAAGCTTTTCAGATGGGAAACTGTTGTCTTTGGCGAGCTTGATGATGAGTGTGGAAAGCGATGAAGCAGAATATCACTGGAACACTCTGGGACACAACACTTGGGCATAGTTTTCCAATTGTACTTATTACAAAAATCCAAGAAATTACTGTAACAGTTCAAAAAAGGTCAAAAACACACAAAACTAAAAAACTTCAATAAAAAGACCTCATTAAAAGAACGGAAATACGATGACATTGATTAAGATAGATGTCATCGTCGCAATTTGCCGCGTGAGCTTCGAGACCGAGTCCCCAGAGGCGCTGTAACTTGTTTTTTGCGATGTCCTTGGTAAGAAACACAGCTGTTAATCTTGGGCCCGTTTTTACATGGAGTCTTATGGAAGAAGTGAGGTTTTTTCGGGATTATTTCTAAACGACTCAATTCATGAAATAGTCTTCGATACTATCCTAATATTTTAAAAAAGTTTTCTGGAGATCACACGGTTTCAAATAATAAAAATTCTAGAAAAAGTATTTTGTGATGTTAGGTTGATGTAAACAACATAAAGACACTTATTTTTCTTAAAAGAAGGAAGTTTTCTCATATTGTTAGCAATAAAATGCACATAAAAGGTTTCAAAATGTGCGCATCCATATTTACACCAGAATAAAAATTGATTTATTGAAAAAATGCAGAAGACAAGTAGTGTTTTTTTTTTGTGATGAGATCAGTGATTCCCTTCATTTCACGGAGTTGGGAATGGTGGATAGATAGACCTAAATTAAGGATTCCTGTCTTGTTGAGTCGCTAAATACTATTTTAGTCACCATATACGACATCTGATTATATTTTGTCGTATAGCGAGAAGGGTATGGTTTAAATGTTGGTTTAGGTTCTTTCATGACAACCAGGTCAGAGGAAAGCTATTCTTAGGGTCTCTTGAATGGTCCCATCAGAGTGACTACCTTATAGAAGATTGGAGTAATGGTAAAAAGTAAGACAATGGCACAGAACACGATACAGAGAAGCATCTAATTAATACGTCATTTTGAGTGCAGTTTTTAAGTATATCTGGGACTTCTGCTGTTTGTATGATTTTCATCATAAGAGATCTAAACTGAACATTGCTGAGATAGATAGATAATTCTTTATTAGCAATTAAATATTATTGATAGGTAGGTGCACTGAGAAAGTTTACATTTTTAATACAAATCTCAGTTTAAATTAACTTTATGATGATGAACTTAACAAAAATTACTAGAGATGGAAACAGTGATTTCAGTGACATCACAAAGTTTTTCTTGCTCTTTTTTGCATTATTTGAGGTGTTATGGAGGTGTATTTATGGAAGGAGGAAGACCGACAATCCCTCTGCATAATGTGACCCTTAACTTGTTGTGTTGTTTGTTTGAATGTGGTTATCCAATCGCATTTTTCGATCCTTTGTCTCACGCGATACGATAACCACCCCCGAAACAAGCAACATTGACAAGTTAAGGGTCAAATACTACGAAGGGATTGTCGCTCTCCCTCTACCCACAAAAACACCTTCACATCACCTCAAGTGATACAGAAAAAAGGAGACAAACTTCGCAATGTCATAATTTACTGTTTTCATCACCATCTCTAAAAACTACTGTTAATTGAAATAATTAGAATATCCCCCATCTCTAAAAACTACTGTTAATTGAAATAATTAGAATATCTGAGTTACATACTTCAACGAGACGACTTAGTTACACAGGATTGTCACTGTGTATACCTATTTGTTTTACTTGATATTGACATAAAGTGGACCTTCTACTGAATTATTCCAATAAAATTCTGTATTCATCTGCAAACGACTTTATTTTATTTAATTAGATTCACAAATAGGTAGGTACCTACTTTACAAATGCAAAAAATAATCACTTTTAGAGATTTCCTCAGAGATTTTCTAGGATTTCCTCGACTTCAAGCTTGTTTGACTATTTCATAAAATAATAATAATATATATCTATTAATTTGCAATCTCAAATTAGATTATTATTTTTGATTATTTTGAAAAATAGAAATAAATAGGGAAACTCACTGAAGCCTCTATGAGGCTTGTGCGTGGCAGTTTTTAAATTTATTTCCATTTTTTTATCCTTTCATGACTGCACTGACTACTACTAAGAAATAAATTATTAATTTCGAAAGAATAAACATAAAATCTGTAAATATAAATTAAAATGTGGAAAAAATATAATAAATAATAAAATATAAAGGCAACTTTTGTAAAGAAATATTACACAAGGATACTAGAAGTTATTAAAAAAAATTATGGGTCATTCAACCAGGGTATTTTACCAGACCTTCTCCGATTTTGGTGATTTTTGGTACACATTTTCTACCCACCAAAAAACTCCAATTCCTAAAATTTTATATTTTTTTAACCAGTACTTAATTTCTTAAATCTTAATTTGGTCTTGATATGTATATACAAAAAATTTTATATCTTAGGAACCACTTAAGCTGGCAAAATGAGTGATGTCTCATTTTAAAGGTATTTAAAATATCTTTCGAATGATTTAGCACAATGCACCTCAAAAGGCCATTTTTAATTTTTTTTAAAAAAATATATTTTTTTGTTCAGAGTTTTAGCTAGCTATCCTAAAAATTTCATGGTGGAGAAATTATGGGTTAATGACCAAAAAAAATAATAAAAAACTCATTACACAAAAATTCTTAACTAATAAGGTGACCAACTCCTAAAGGGGCAAAATGCACCCCTATGCATCCCTAATAATATTAAGATGTATTTTCCAAAATACTTATTAAAGAAAAATAATTTAAGTAAGGTTTCAATTCAAATTTATAGATGGCAGAGAACATCCGCTTTTTTAATTGCAGTGATTTTAAAGTTACAAAATACAGTGGTATCAAAACCGGGGCGAACCGGAACTTTTGCTGAAAAGTCGGTACTATCCGGGACGGATTTTTTCCCCGGGACAAATGGTTAAAAATCGGGACTGTCCCGGCCAAACCGGGACGGTTGGTCACCTTACCTATGTAAATTAATGCTTTTTTACCACAGTTTGATAATTTGCCCTTAATGTGTAAACTGAGAGGAATTTGCCATTCCTGCTCAAATAATCCACTTACAGTACCTGTTTATTCTTGTTAATATTTGCACCACCCCTGAGGCCATACCCCTTTGATTTTATTGGTTTCTTGAATTTTTTAAATCAATTTTTAACAGGAAATTTCCTGCAGAACCTGACTGCTTTTATGCAAGTTTATTCCAAAATTTTATAATCATTTGCTTAGAAGTTTTTCTACAGTGTATTGTGTGGGTGGATTGGAGATCGGAGCAAGTTTAAAACCAAATGTTGTAATCAGTTTGATATTGAGTCTAAAACTAAACATTCTGGAAAATTAAGGAATGTTATGCAGTAAATGTCCAATTATAAAAATATTGAAATAGGCATGAAAATTTGTGATGCGTGTAGACTTAGGCTTGCTAAGGAGTTTAAGGCTTCAGAAAACGAGGATGTGGCTGGGTAAGAATTGTCTTTTTGTATGTATATGTATTAATATGTTTGCAAAATAAAAGTCGGCTGTATAATTTCCGGCACTTAGCTTACTTTTTATATTAGTTTTTAAAAATTAAATAAATTGTAATTTCTTTAAATTTTACTTTTTAGACCCAGTCAAGTTCAAATAAATGATCCTGATTTTGAAGACCACAATGAGTCACTCTCTATGTTAAATAAGTCCCTGGAACTGCTAGGAGAGTCGCCAATTAAGAAAAAAAATGTATATAAACAAAAAATAGAAAAGGTGCAATCGTTAATGACCAGATTTGCCAAGGAATCAACGTCTACTTTAACGCAGCAAGAAGAGTACAACCAGGATGAACGAGAAATGATCATTCAATTGAAGGCAAAATTTTTAAACACAAAAATAGAAGTAAAAAATTTCTTGTTTTGACTTGTTTACTGCAAAGTTGGAATAAGGCAAAAATTCAAGAAGAATTTGGACTCTGAAATTGGTGAAAGAGAATGGTGTATTAAGCTCTCCAAATCTAAAGCCTTGAAAAAATCTGAATGAAAGAGTTGTCCAAAATTTAAAGGACTTTTATCAACGGGATGATATAAGCAAACCAATGCCCGGTAAAAAAGATTTTGTTGTGATAAGGAAAGATGAGGGCGAAAAGGAACATGTACAAAAAAGATTAGTCTTGGCTAATCTTAAGGAAATATATTGTTTATTTAAAGCTGATTTTCCAGACGAAAAAATTGGCTTCTCTAAATTTTGCCAACTTAGACCTAAAAACTGTATTTTGGCAGGAAAAAGTGGAACACATTCTTTCTGTGTTTGTACTATTCACCAAAATGTGAAATTAATGATAAATGTCTCAAAATTAAATAAAATGCTTGATGAGAATAATAGGTCTTTGGCAGCAAATTACTATGAGTGTTTGTATAAAATGATGTGTGATCCACCTTCAATAGATTGCTATCTAGGAAATAGATGTCGGGAATGTCCAGGAGTAGACCATTATAAAAACATTCTTCTGAAAAAATTTGATGATGATCACTGATGAGGTAACATATAACAAATGGGTATCTGTAGATCGAAGCACAATGGAAACCATTGTGAAAAAATCCGATGATTTTGTGCAGGAATTCACAGATAGTCTAATAAAACTGAAATCGCATTTATTTATCGCTAATATGCAAAAAGAAAAATATAATGACATTAAAAATAATCTAAAACCTGAAGAAGCCCTCATTACATGTGATGCGAACCCTCCAACTGTTTGCAATTTATTTTGAAACTGACTGAAATGAATGCCAGATTTGAAAAAAAATATTTTAGGACTTAAAACAATATTTTATTTTTCTGATGGTAGTGCAGCTCAATATAAAAATAATTGTCTCCATAAAAAAGATTTTGGAATCGAAGCAGAATGGCATTATTTTGCCACTTCTCATGACAAGAGTGCGGATTGGGAGGCACAGTTAAAAGGCTTGCAGCAAAGGCTAGTCTTCAGGGGTCATACAGTGACCAAATAATGACAGCCCTTCAGTTGTTTACTTGGCAACAAGAAAACATTACTGGCATTAATTTTATGTCAACCATGAAAAAGCTAAATTTTTTTCGGAAAGTTTAGAAACCTTCCTTATGCCAAGTTGGGGGGGGGGGGGGGTAATATTTCCGAAATACAAAATGTTGAGTTAGGTTTTGTTACTATGGAATATGATAAAGAATGGTGGTTAGCATGTATTTTGGGAAAAAATATTGAGATTGGAGAGCTAAAAGTAAGCTTCCTTCATCCAAAAGGCCCTGCACTCCCTGCAGCCTCGTTTTTCTACCCAAGTATCCGGATATTTTAGTAGTAAAACTCGAAAGTCTGGTAAAAAAAGTCGAACCTATTACTGCTACTGGTAAAACATAAACTTAACAAAAAAGAAATGATGGAGTCCTCACAAGTTCTTAAAAGACAATTAGACAAAAAAGATGTAGTTGTATAATATAATATTTTGTATTTCTTATTTGATTATTTGATTGAGTATATATTGTATATATATTTATTGTGTATATTTTTATTTTACTTGTTTAATGCGTTTAATATACGAAAAATCTTAAGGTTATGTTTTAATTATTAAATAAGCAAATACATACATACATACATTAAATTCATAGCCATATAAACCCAAATTTTAGTAATTTTGAGGTCAGAACATTTTCAAATTTTTTTTTGCCAATGAACCCCTTATTTTTCCATCATGAAATTTTTAGGGTAACTAGGTAAGGGTCTGAATAAAATAATATAATTTTTTGAAAAAAATAGAAAAATGACTTTTTGAGATTTTTCATACAAAATTAATTTTTTTAAAAATTTATGCATTGTGCTAGATCATTCGAAAGGTATTTTAAATACTTTTAAAACGAGCCATCACTAATTTTGGTAGCTTAAGTGGTTCCTAAGATATTAAATTTTTTGTATATACATATCAAGACCAAATTAATTACAAAAAAAGTACTGTTCAAAAAGATATAAAATTTTGGTAATTTGAGTTTTTTGATAGGTAGAAAATGTGTACCAAAAATCATCAAAATCGGAGAGGGTCGAGTAAAATTTGTATTATTTTTTGGTTGATTTGATATGGAATGACCCAAAGATTTACTGGCACTGATTTTTTTTTTCAAAATGAAACTAACTCATCCCAATCCAGCACCACTCTTGGCAAAAAAAATGTGGTGCCAGAAAAAATTAAACATGTTAAAGGACAGATGCAAACAATATAATGAGAATTGAGAACTGGTTAATACCTAAATATATAATTACCAAAATTAAGGTTGGTGAATTTTTTGAAAAAAGAAAGTTTTAATCTGGTGGCAGCAATATTCCATAAAAAGTCTCAACCCTTCTAAAGTTACTATCCTCAAAAAAACTATACTTTTGCAACTTTAGGCAACATTACCTTAGTGTCCAAAAACTTGGTAATCAACTCCAAATCTTTAAATTCCTCACCAGAATTCTCCTTCTCAACCACAAATGTAAATTCTCCAGCTTCACTATCAAATGAGCTCTTCAATCTGTCATTTTCTACCAAGTTTCCAGGCAAAGTAAGCCTAAAAATCGAAAGAAATATAGGTAAAAAACAGTCAATTCATGCTTGGAAATCTAGAAAGGTAGCTTTTTTTAATTGTTTGTTTTAATTTGTTTATTTATAATATTCCTATCAGAGACAAAGTACCTTTTGGCTCTTTGGAACAAACCATCCCAGAGTGCATTGAATCGGGCCAATGTCGACAACGTCGGCATCAGGGACTACACTCTGGCCCGATGTTGGTCAGATTGCGATTTTCAGTTTTTGTTCAATAATCCGCAACTGACGGAGGTCCACATTACTATAGTGGACTTTATGCCGACACCACTTTAGGACCGACGATGGTCCGATTGTTTAATCGGTCGAAAATCGGCAACTGACGATGGCCCGATTTACTATAGTCGACTTTATGCCAAAGCCCACTTTATTTGATTTAGGGCCGACGACGGTTCGATTGGAACTTTGTTTAATTGGACGAGAATCGGCAACTGACGATGGCCCAATTAACTATAGTCGACATTATGCCAATGCAAACCTTAGCTGCTTTAGGGCCGATGATGGTCCAATTGGAACTTTGTTTAATTGGTCTAGAATCGGCAACTGATTTACTATAGTCGAGTTTATGCCGACGACCACTTTATCTGCTTTAGGGCTGACGATGGTCTGATTGGAACTTTGTTTGATTATGTCACCTTAAAATTTTTAAACTGCTTGATAGTTTCTGCCTAGTATATAGAGATAGCGCTAATGTCACTATATTCCCGGTACAGTGGAATATAATATTATATATATAATGAGCAAAGATTTTTCAAAACTAGAATGCGGACTTGACAAGATGGTGGTACTTCCCTACAAGAATCACCTGTTCTGCCACTTAAACCAGCCCGACTGGTTAACCACCCAAAACTTTGTAGTTTGCTTTAAGCTACCACTGATGGATCTGTCAATTGCTGACGTTGGACCACTTTAGGAAAACAATGACGGACTTGAATGGTTTACCAATGTCGGGCCGAGACCAGCTTGCGCCTACATTAGACTGACCAAATTAAGCAGTTATGGGCGGATGGTCAGTACCATGTGGTTAAACCATATCAGACCTTAATCGTACGGCGACGGTATGCCGATGTCAGCAAAAAGTAACATTTACCATTGGTCCCAAGGCGGGCTACAGTTTAATGCTGCGTCGGCAAACATACATTGGCCTACATCGCAAAGCGGACAAAAAATGCTGCTGGTCCAATGTCGTAAATTGACGTCGTGCCGATAACGACAAATTCGGCAATCGACATCAGACTGATAAGGCCCGAGGGAACCGTGTTTGCTGGGATACCATAATCTGCCTGTTTAAACTGGTCTACTTGATGCTTTTCTTATTGTGTTTTAAGCAGTTATAAAACCATTGAATACTGATTATGGTCAAGGTATGTTATGTATACATATACAGGACAGTGTTCTTAACAATACATTAAACATAATGTAAGGACTGGCCAGTATCCAGTCTGCACATGCGCAGTTCAATACGTATATGGATAAGTGAAAAATTTGGAACATTCTAAAAGTACCTATGATTTTTTAACCTATAACAATCCTACCCAGGTTGATCTAAACTGCCTTATATTTTAGAAAAATTTTCTTACCGTAAATAATAAGGCCTACACACAAACAAGAAAGTATTTGCATCAATAGCAAGGTCCAAATCACTGAGACTGCAATATGGCGCTCGTACAGTTACTGTAACATGATTATCGGTTTGTCCGAGCTTAAAACGTGGTGTTATCATCGTAGATTAATTTTCAGCTACAAATTGAGATTATGTCTGTTTTAAAATTTGAGAAAACTGGATTTTTAAAAAGCCTTCCCACACAACTCACAGACAGATGTTGGTTTCCTGTCTGTTTCTCTTTCTGGTATAGATTGCTCAAATATCCAGAGAAAGAGAGAACCGATACCATTTTTAATCACAAACATAACCTATTATTGAAGATGTCAGATATCAGCTGTTAGGAGAAATCGAATAAGGAATCGCTGCGACTATAAGGATTTTCGATTTAAGAATTGGTCCTGGTTCTGGTTGACATTATTTTGACATAAATGTTGACAGCGGTTCTAAAATAATGACGTCATTTAAAATATTATTAAGATATCTTTGATTTTACTCAAAAAAAGACCATCTATAATTTTGCAAAATTTTAGGGGTTATGTTTACAACCAAAGGGCCGAACCAACCTCCCAGACTGGTTCTAAAATTTCATAACCGAGTTGCAACTGTGACGTCATTGTTTTAAAACGAAAGGATCGGTTGCGGTTCTGGTTCAACCAGAACCAGGACCAATTGTGAAACGAAAATCCTTTATGCGACACCCTACAAGGTGCTTTCGAGCTGATGCCATGCTGGTGCAGAGCGGGCATAGAACACTGCCTTATTAAGGGCTAATTTTACAACCAAAGGTAAAACTCCAGTTTAGGGCTAATTTTACAACCAAAGGTAAAACTCCATATTAAACCATGGTTTAAACTTCAGTTTAATCTTTGGATTAAACCATTGGTAACAATTCAAGTTGCTCAATTTTTATATGTCGCAGTTAAATCACGGTCAGGAAGAAAATAAGGACGCTTATTCTTGAACGACCGTGAGGTGAGGTGAGCTTTTTTCACCACCTTTTTCCACGGGGAATTTCGCTCACCTCACCTCACGGTCGGTCAAGAATAAGCGTCCTGAGCTGTTAAAAACCTTACTTTTTTTTGTAAACGTCATAAAATTAAAAATATTGAAAATTTTAAAAATTAAACATAGAGAAACAAAAGAAAAATCAGGATTTTGTCGAGTCAAAAAAGAGTGACGCATTTCCTCGTGCACAATTTTCTATGTCTCTTTAGATATTCTAAACCTCTTTAGAACCTACACCGTCGTACTCCTCAAAAGGATTTGTTCTAGGACGAATAATTTTTGGTCTTCTTGGTGCTTCGACAATATCAATAATTTCGTCATCATCTTCATCCAGTTGATCAACAATAAATTCTAAGTCACCGATCATAGCGATTTCACTAAATACTTACAGTTTTTTTTTTTATCAAAAACAAGTTTAAATAATTTTTTAATAACTATTTTGAGGTTAAAATCTTTCGGTAACCACTAAACTAAAGTTCAACCCACACCCAGACCACCGATAACGGTTAAACCGAAGTTTGTTGGTAAACTGCACCTATAAAACGTAAAAAAGTCGACATCCGTGGTTTAAACTGAGGTTTGACGTTTAACTAAGAGTTGTAAAATTGCGCCTTAAACCATAGTTTAAGCTTTAGTTTAATCTTTGGATTCAAGCATTGGTAAACAAGTTGGTCAATTTTATTAGTAACAGTTAAACCACGGCCAGGAAGAAAAGAAAAGCTGTTGGATTAGCTATAGGATTAGGAGCACAACAAGTTTTTTTAGTTTTAAAAGACTTCATTTTCTTGCCATATAGGGTTGATTATTTTAACCATATCTTTAAAATGGCGCCAATTAGAGCCAAACCCAGCATAGTCATCAAATTTGATAAAAATCAGTCAAGTACTTTTTGAGATATGAGCGTTGGTTACAGATAGACATGCCAGACGCCACGACAAAAAATGTTCAGAATTGTCAGAAATGCAAGATATACAGTATATATTGTATAAACGTGTGAGTTCGGTGTGAGAATAAAACTTACTGGTCTGACGTTGCTTTTGCATTTATGTAATGACCTGTTGGCAATAAAATGTTTGTATTGTATTGTATTGTGGGATGCTCCAACTCTTGTCAAATTTCCTCGTGCACAATTTCGCATATCTCTTTAGATAATCTAAACCTCTTTTTAAAATCTACATTGTCGTACTCCTCCAAAGGATTTGTTCTAGGACGAATAATTTTTGGTCTTCTTGGTGCTTCGACAATGTCAATAATTTTGTCATCATCTTCATCCAGTTGATCAAAAATTAATTGTAAGTCATCGATCATAGCGAATTTACTAAATACTTACAGTTCTTTTACCAAAAACAAATTTTCGCCTTCCTCTCGACTACTTAGGCGACGTATCCTCACTGCGTAACGCACGTTGCGTTTACGCCATGCCGTGGCTTAATTATATAACCCCTAATTTTGCAATGACCGCAACGAACAACGGATCAACGACGCCAAAACGTTGATAACTAACTAAAGTCAAATAATTTACGAGACAATATTAACTGTATCTGACAACTATCGAGGGCACCTTTTTAGTCGCAATACAGTTAGGTTTTCACTAAACCAAAAAATGATTATTCCGCCATACTGTTTTCTTTTGCTAATTTGCGCCGCTACGCCATATGTGTAAATCGTTAGAAAAATGTTGTTTTTTAGTTTTAGTAATTTTTAGGTATTTTTAAAATTTTCAGTATGTAAATAAAAAAAAATATCAAAAAAATTAGAAGGATTGAAGGGCCGCTTATATTTCTTAAAGCTAAAATATCCATTTTTGACGGAAAACTCTAAGGTTTAATTGTTGGTAAATTTAGTGGATAGGAAACTTTAAAAAGCCACTTTATTAATTAATTATTAATAAATGGTGTTTGGAAATTGGTCCATTTGTGGTTGCAGACGTGGAAGTCTTGATTTCAAATCAATTATATTAATAAAAATATTATCCAGAGAGCACTCCAGTCGTAGTCGCTTCAGCGACGTTGTGGAAACGTTGTCGCAGGCAAGCTCAACACAACTCAAAAAATCTCCGCCAAATTTGTGCAAAAGCGAGTTGCTAGAACGTTTACCCAGACAGCACAACTCTGTCCCAAGGATGTCCAGTGGAGAGAGTTTTCTGGACAATGCAGCAGTCCATTGGACAGCCAAATCTGTAGGAAATTTTATAATACAATTGTCAAAACGTTGGACGGCTCTTGGACATCCCAAAAAAGTCCAAAAGTTTCAATATTTTGACTATTGTACCACTATACTAAATCCATTGGTTATCCAGTGGAACGAAATTCTGTCCAAAAGTTATCCATTGGCTATCTTTATGGTTCACTGTTGGAAAAAATTAATAATTACAATGTATATCCGTTGGTCTAATTTTCTTAGTACACTGGATATACTTATGGATATCCAGTGGAATGTTTTGTCAAAAGTGGCGATATTTTCAATATATAAGTATATAGGTACGTACCTATATATTTGAACAACTCCAACATCAAGTCTGATTGTCGATCCTTGCGGATGGAGTTCCTAGCAAAGAATGCCCAGCAAACACGGTTCACTCGGGCCTTCGTCGGCCCGATGTCGATTGCCGAATTTGCCGTCATCGGCATGACGTCGATTTACGACATCGGACCAGCATTATTTTTGCCGACGCAACGTTAGACTGTAGCCCGCCGTCGGACCAATGGTAAAATTTACTTTTTATTGACATCGGCATACCGTCGCCGTACGATTAAGGTCTAACGTCGGCGATTGACGAAGGTCCGTCGGTGGTAGCTTAAAGTGGCCCGACAATGGCAAACCACAAAGGTCCGATAATAGGTGGATAATAAGGGCCCACATCGCCCTCTTAAAGCGGGCCGGCGTCGGTGATTGACGAAGCTCCGTCGGTGGTTGCTTGACACGATCCGACATTGGCAAACTACAAAGTTTCGATAATGCGGGTGCTTAACCAGTCAGGGTGGTTTAAGTGGCGGAAGAGGTGATTCTTGTAGAGAAGTACCACCATCTTATCAATTCCGCATTCCGCATTTGCTCATTATATATATAATATTATCTACACTGTACAGGGAACATAGTAACATTAGTGCCATCTCTACATACTAGGAAGAAACTATTAAGCAGTTTAAAAATTTTAATGTGACGTACCATCGTCTGTTGCCGGTTATCGACCAATCGAACAAAAATCTCAGATACAGTGCGTTTCGGCATAAAGTCTACTATAGTAAATCGGGCCATCGTCAGTTGCGGATTCCCGACCAATCAAAGTTCCAATCGGACCATCGTCGACCCTAAAGCAGATAAAGTGGTCGTCGGCATAAAGCCGACTATAGTAAATCGGGCCATCAACAGTTGCCGATTTTCGACCGATTAAACAAAGTTTCAATCGGAACATCGTCACTCCTAAAGTGGTGTCGGTATAAAGTCGACTGTAGTAATATGGACCTCCGTCAGTTGCCGATTATTGACCTAAAACTGAAAATCGCAATCTATCCAACATCGGGCCAGCGTGTAGTGCCGATACCGACACACTGCCGACATTGGCCCTTTCACTGCCGACGATTTGTGTTTGCTGGGTGGGTATTAAAATACCAATTGATCCAAAATAATGAAAAATACTTGCTTAAGTGATTCTGCTAGATATGAGAGAAATGTTATTGTTGGTAATCAATAAGAAAAACATGATGACTATATTTATTAATGTGCCAACTAGGCCAAGCCCAATTGACATAGATTTTTTGATAAATATTCATTGTTGAGTCAATATAAAGTACATCACTTTTGCTGGACACAAAATCAACGTCCGCCGGACAGAGTTTATTTTTGGTTATCCATTGGATATCCAAAAACTTACTGAAAAAAGCAGTTATTTATGGCTCAAAATTGGAAGTCCTTTGGACTCAGTTTTTTTGTCATCCACTGTATCAGGAAAAACCTTTGTCCAATATATGGATGTCCATAAATGGTCCACGGATAATGCGGGCGGTTTTGGACAAAAAATGCTTGTCCGATGGACAATTTGTGCTGTCTGGGTATACGCCGTTTTCACGCAACGGTAAGTCGTCTTTGGCAATGTTAAAACGTCGACAAATTGTTCCTTGGGTATAAATTGATAACATGTCGAAGTTTTATTCATTTCTAAACATTTTACTTTAATTTTATTAAAAACGGCATCTAACGTCAGAGAGAGTATAAAATGTAGTCGGTTGACGACTTTATTGGTTTAAGTCAAGCATTAAACTTTATCTGTCGTTGTTACGACGTCTTAGCTTGTATAGACGGATGTAAGTCATCGAGATCACGTTTGGAGCCGTTGTTGAACGTTGGCATGTAATACCGAGTAAGACGTTAGCCCGACGTCTGAACTTGTAGTACTTGTGTTAGTAAAGTTTTCTGTCGACAGTCCAACGTGTCTGTGCTGACAACGTTGCAATCAGTAAAAACTACGACATCCGTCCCACGTCCTGGATATACCCAATGGATGTGGTGATGACATTTGACCTACACCTGATGGTTTCTCAACGTTAGGGTTGGGAATCCAACCCAAAGTAGTGATTTATTTTATGGACGCATCTGGTATAAGGGTCCCTGGAACCCCAAATCTATGTCTTTCCAAATTTTTTTAATGCGAAAAAGGGTGCTAGGGTGTTTTTTAGTTGATATGGGTTGGTTTGAGCTTGTTTAAGATAGGTTTTAATGATTTAGTTTTAGGGATGCACCTAGTAGGGTCCCTAGAACCCCAAATCCGTGTCTTATCAACTTTTTTTAATGCAATTGTTAGGGTGTTTTTTAGTTGACATAGGTTGGTTGGAGTTTGTTTAAGATGGTTGGGTTGAGTTAGTTAAAAAATAACAAAAAATATTAAAATAGTAGTTTTCACAACTAGTGGTTAAATTTGTGCATTTTTTACAAGCGTTGGCTTAAATAACGAGCGCAGCGAGGTATTTAAAAATGCGAGTAAAAAAAGCACGGTTTAGCCGCGAGTTGTTAACACTATTTTTTTTAATACCTTTATCAAAAAATTCAAGAAAAACAGGAAAATACTTTTAAAAATCTCGAACGAAGAGCACTTCTCGCAACACACCATCTTTACAATATAAGTCAAGGCGACCGGTAAGTGAAATAACAATTGTTTCCATAGCGATGTGCCCTTTTACTCGGTGACGTTCATTGTTGCGACATTTCAATCTTTGACAGATTGATATTTTTGACGATGTTTTTAAATGATTTTTTTCGTAAATACTGGTGGAAATGGCCTAATTTTTAGGCAAGAATAATTAGATTTTTTCAATATTACTATTTTCCGCTATTTCTCTTTAATGATTTTGGGTAAAAAACGGACAGAAATCCTTTTTTGCATCCGTGATCAAAAAAGAAAAGTTTTTTTGCATCGGTAACCAAAAAAGCCATGCTTTAGTTATCTGCAGACAGTTAGTAAAATCATGTTTTTGCTGAAACTCAGAGCCGTTTATATTACAGGCTGTGAAAACCGCGGTGCATATATCGAACGCGCATGGCGCGATGTGGGCACACATCAAAACTTATAGCAAACACGCGACTTATAGCAAACACACCTAGCACGTTCTGGGCAGCCAAAAATCACTTTTACCCTGCCAAAAAAACCTCATAAAAGATTATAAAAAATACCATATAAAACAGTTGGCTTATAAAAGTTTACAATATTTTATGATTTTTAATATGATAATTCCTCATAAAGGTTTAAAACATTTTACAAGATAAACCTGTAACATTTTAAAATAAAAAAATGACGGTACAACCTTAGCATTTCTAGTAGTAGTAATAGTAGTAGAAGTAATCTAACAGAGATTAATATACAGTCAAACTAAACTATAAGCTAACCTAAACTATAAACTAGGACAACCTAACCCACTATAATACAATAACACTCCTTGTGCTTGCACAATATATACATATCTAACAGAAAATTGTTCTCGTATAAATACTTATTTTTCGCCAGGCGATGGGAGAGATGTTACTTTGATAAAAACTATTTTTTATTGTAAAAGTATTTACGACAGATGATGTAATTATAGTTTTTTATAGGATTTTATAAGTTTAGATTAGAAGATTTGATAAGATTCTATGAGATTTTGTGAGTCTTTGTTTTGATTTGGCTATTTCAAAGGCCTTAGCCATGTAGTAAGTAAGATTATAAAGGAATGGTAGATTTATTATAGAAACCTATAAAATATTATGACTAGATGTTCATAGAAACCTTTAAAATTTTATTAGTCTGTCTGATCATAAAATCTCCCAAAAGTCTCATAAAATATGTGCTTATATACAAATCTATAGTGCATTATCAAAACAAGGGTGTAATCATAAAAGCCTATTAAGTTTAATGAGTCTGTTTGATTATAAAATCTCTTAGAAAACTGTCCTTTCATAAACCTATGAAATATTTGAAAATAAAACGTTTGTGCTATAAAATTTTATATATATTTGTCGGTTGTATCGGTTTATAAGTCTCTTGGATTATATTTAGGATCAGGTAAAAAAACAGATATATGAAACCGCAGAAAATCTCACCAAAATCAAAGACATAACTTATATTAAATTATTACAAACTCTAATAAACCTGAAATTTTACCTTACAAAACCGTATAAAATGTTGTAAGTTTGTCTGATTATAAAATCTATTTGAAGACTCAAAGTTTCTACCAACCCATAGAAAATTATTAATGTTCATAGAAATCTATCGAATTTTATGAGTTGGTCTGATCATAAAATATTCCAAAATATCATGAAAAAACGTTTTTTTCCGAACTCTTAAAACATTATAAAAGAACAAGGGTATAATGATAGAAACCTATAAAATTTTATGAGTTATTTTGACTATAAAATCTCTCAGAAAACTTCGTTTTATATAATCCCATAATACATTATAAAAGAAAGAGAATTTAATTATAGGAACCTAGAAAAGTTGATGATTCGCGTATCGGTTTGATTAGAAAATCTCTTAGAAAATGGTGCCTTTATGAAACCATAAAATATGTAAAAAAATGTATGCACTTATTAAATGTTACAAAAATTCATAAGTCTGTCTGATTATAGGATCAGATAAAAAACACACATATGAAACCACATAAATTCTTACCAAATGAAAGACGTAACTCATAAATTATTGCAAACTTTTATAATCCTAAAATTTTGCCTTACAAAAGCTTATACTTAATAAAACTTATAAAAACTGATAAAAATCAGCTGTGTTTTTTATAAGGTTTGATGCGGTTTTTTTGACAGGGTACGCACGTAAAAGTGGAAAAATACAGCCCATCCACAGAACGCAATCGACCAAATTATTCTGTATGCTTATAGCACTTTAGTGTTATTCAGAATATGGATTTGGGATGGCAATAAAGTTAATGGGTTGAAAGAACTTAACTGAATTTCATTGTATAATATATACGCAAGGGTATGTAATAGAAGAGTTTACTATAAAAGAGTTCAGACCAGAGATGACTTTCAAAGAGTAAACATCGTTAGAAAAAAAAAACATTCAAAAATAACATTATACTTATACAATTTAAGAATGGTGATAATATCAAAAAGTCCTAAAATTTTCTTATATTGGAGCCTCATTTTTTTGACATTCTGGATCGAAACTGCTAAAGCGAGAAAACCCAATTGCTGCAAGTAAGACGTTTTTATTTTTATAGAGGTAGGTGGTGTTGATTTTTTCTTAATTTTAGAATCGTTTTGGAAGAACTAAAAGCTAGGGGAATCGTGGGAAACGAAAAAAGAAGTCAGAAAAATTTACAAGAGTTAGATGATCACTACAGGTAAGTACCTATCTTACCCAATAGGCTGAGCTGATCGATTTTGTTTTGCAAGATATACACTTTTTGACTACTTTGGGTTATATGTAGGGTTCACTCCTTTCGATGGGTCACCTTGTTGGAAAGACCTTTCAGTTACCGTTAGAATTAATACCTAGTGTAATTTTCTACGAGATTTTAGTGGCCGAAATCGCCATTAGTTGGCAGACATTAGAAAACCGAATTTCATGTACTAAAAAGTTTTTTTTTAATTTTCCTGAAACACGTAGATTTAGTAGTAGGTAGTAGAAGATGGGCGATCCATCCAGGTCTCATCATGGGTCTTTCCTGCCATACCTTCGTGCACCCTTGACTGATACGCGTTCCCTTTTAAGCTGTTGATACAACGTCTTTAGGATATGATGCAAGTTTTTCTTTCTCTCTAAGAGGAATTAATTTTGCCTGACATGCTCCATCCTGCCATTAATTACTTTTTTTATAAGGAGGCGTCCATTAGTTACGTGAGCTTAAAATAGGGTCCGGCAACATAAAGGTAGAGTTGACCCCCCCAACAATGGTGTAGCCAGGGGGGGATTTTGGGGGTTAAACCCCCCCCCCAGGAGGTCTAACCCAATCTACAATAAATTAATCATAATCAAGGGCCTCAGGGAGAGCCATAGCACCCCCACTTTTTTAACCCTTTACTCCGGTTTGTGAAGTGTGTTTAGCAAGATGTCTTAAATTTTAAAAATTTTGCCTCCGACGCTATGACGTCATTAATTGTTACAATTTTACTCTGATTCTAAGGAATTTTTATCACCAGCATTCAAAACGTGTAATAAATGGCATTCTTACACAGGAAAAAAGAAAATGGCAAAAGAAAATCCCTGGAGAAAAGTACTTTTCTTGAAAATATTGTCTTGACTCAAAAGCGAAAGTCTCCGCCCAAAATGATTTTTTTCATGTAAGAAAGCCCTTTGTTTTGTGAAAAAAATATTGTCTTGGAAAATTATTTTGGTTTAACACAAACTGCCTTTAGAGAAGAAAAAGTGATTTTGAAACACAAAAAAAAGCTTTACGTCCATCAAGAACCTTACTTTTTTAACTCAAAATAGTTGAACTTCTCGCAACAAAAATGACAATTTAGTTTTAAAACAAGACAAGTACATCAATATTTTCTTAAATGCAAATAACAAATTTTTTTTTTCTCAAACGAGAAGACAAGTTCAGACCTTTCGGCATTTCAAATTTCGCCCTTCGCGCGTGCGGCTGGCGTGTCGATGTCGCGAAAGTTTTTAGATTTTTAAGAGAGATAAAATTATTTAAAGCAAAACAAACTTTAATTCGATCAACAAAACTTATTTTTTTAAGTTTTCTTCAGATAATATTTCAGAAAAAAATAATTTAATCAATTTCTGATTTTTTTCAGATGAAAAAGCTATTTCAAAACAAGAAAATAATGTTTTTAGCGCAAGATGTTATCGCTAGCCTATTATTTTAAACCATTTTTAAACCAAGATATTTTTTTAAAACTAACTGTCTATGTATAACAAGAAGGTTGCCGCTTTCATTCAAGACAAATGGACTTTATTTTCAACGCAAATCACTAGTTCAAAACAATTTTTTTTTTGTTAAGAAAATATTGTCTACGTGCATAGGAAAGCAGATTTTTTCTTGAATCCAAACAGTCTGCTTTTCATTTTCATCTGCGGCGCATTTATGATTTAGCAACAAATCTATATATATCACCGCAACCCACCCCTTCTTGGCATCCAACCCAATCTACTTTTTCAAAATTTGTTTACAAAAAAACCTAAGAAATCAAAATTTAGTTTTCGTCTGCGGTGCTATAACAATAATTAATTTTAGGCAATTTTTTATTAACAACATTTGACACCCGTAAAAAATAGCATTTTAGTGCAATTTTTTCAAAACTTTTGCCTACGGCGCAGGTCAATTTTGAAAAAATCTGCAAATGTGACTAGATGAGACTTTCATTTAAAAATAAGTATTTTTGTTTCCTATATAATAACTCAACACCTATTAAACCGCCCCCCTCCCCTCCCTTCAGTTCAACTTACCTAATTTTTAAAAATTTGCCATAGGTAGGTAGATTATTTTTATTAAATGCTGAAACCCCCCGCCCCAGAGTCGATTTCTGGCTACGCCACTGAATAAAAATCTCCCAGCAAATCTTTATTTTTTTATATTTTTCCACTTACTATGCAGAAAATTCTTTAAAAATGATTGGGTAAATCTTACGTTAGAAATTTTACCACATATTTTACCAAATCTCGCTACATAGGGGGTAGCGGTGTGGGGGTTCCAAACAAAAAAAATACGTCACGTTTCTGGCAAAGTGTAAAATGTAAATAAATAGGTGCAAATATTGTTGCACTCAGCTCCATTTTTGCTCGTCAAAAAAATTCGTAGTTCTGAATAAAATACCGTGTGTTTTATAAGTATATTTTATTTGTTCCAGATATTTTTTACAAATGGAAAATGACATCGACTCCGGTCAACCTCAAAACTCACAAATAAAATTTGGCAACGGAGACAACGAGCAAAAGATTTCCGAAGATTTTAAGACCATATGGACCCTTCTAGTGGCAAAAAAAGACGTCCCAAAAAATGTTAAAACATTGGCAGGATTTTAAATTAATGCTATGTTTTTTAAACAAACAGAAATATATTATTTTCATTATTTGTTAATACAAATTAAACAGCATTTTTCGAATTGTCTGTATGTCAAAATCGTGATGTTCTTGGCTTAGAAAGGTTTTATTTCATTGAATTAAAACTTTATTAGTATACACTAAGAAGAATCTTACATATTGCGTCAAATTAAAACGCTCGCAGTAATCTTAATAACTATTTTGAATATCATTTTTTATACGACTGCTTTAGAAAATGAGGTTTTGCACACGGGAAACAAAGCATTTTGCAGATGTGTCAACTTTGCACACCGATTGTGTCATCCTTGCGCACGGTTTTTTAATGATCTTAAAAACAAGAAAAAATCTGGTTTTCATTTGCAGTCGTACAAAAACTATCGTAAAAACTTCGTTTGAAAACCTCTTTGTACACTCGTCTAATTTGTGGGCCTCGCCTTCGTCTTAGTACACCAGTATGTCTCGTTCATGTGTAAAGAGTCGTTTTCAGACCCTGTTTTTTAATATAGTATTATAATCCACTCATGATATATCTTAATAAAAAAAATTGTTAATTCCTAAACATCTGGAAAACTATTGAATAAAAAGTAAATAAGTGGATCCCTAAATAATTCTTGTTAGTGTTATTTCATCTATAATTCACTCCAGACATATTTTAATAGAAGAATGAATTAACAATTAGTGGCAAATAGTGCTTTGTTTAAAAGCGTAGTTTGAAAGAACGAGTGAGTGATTTAAGATTGCGATTAAAAAAAAACAGTTTAGCCACGAGTCTTTTTTTTTAAACAACTTTAAAACACAAAAACCATTGACTGCAGGCACCCTTTGTTGCACACGGTGTTTTCTTGACCATGCGTGTTCGGCGATTCCTGATTTCGTTGTTTCACCTCTTTGGGTATTCGTCTGATGTTCATTAAGTCTAACAGATAGTGGTCTTTTTGTTTCCCCTATGTATGATTCACCACAAGGAACTTGGTAAATACATACGCGTGCGGAAAGTACTCAATTGCAGCTTTCGGAAATGAATTTACCCTCATACTTTTCTGCACTAGGATTTTTAATTATTGGCTTTTTTTTCTTTATGTCCACCTGACTCTATGCACGTCTGTTTGACGGCACGTTCAAGTGGTCGTAGAAAAAAAAATGTACCTAACACGTGCGTAAAGTGACTGATCCGCCCTTGATTTCTGACCAAACTCCGCTGACGCGTCTTTTGTCCATCTGAAATCGCGTGCGGAAAAGTTGCATTTTCCGCAGTAGTTAGATAAACTACTATTTCTTATGAATAACTACCTAATTAGATATTTTTTTTTTTTAATTTTATGTAACACTACGATTATGAGAAAAGTACACATTTTGCCTGTCTTGGATCATCTTATAGAGGGTGAAAATATGATTCTAATTAAAAGTGGTCCTATTTGTTGAACAGTTTATCTTTGCATATTATTCCTTGAAATTATTTTCAAATTGTTTTTATACTTTTTATTTTTGTCAGTTTTTCAAAAATAAGTTTTTTTCAGTGTAAACTTTAAATCATATTTTTTAACTAGCCGACTAACGATCAAGTTTAGGTTTCTAGGTTGCTGGTGTGTCGTGGGTTCAAATCCCGCGCAGTCCTAAAACACTTTTTCTAAAAAAGTGTTCGGCCTTGGATAAAACTTAATAGGCTAAAAAAAACAGGGAAGAGTGTAAAAGGTAACTTAGTTCTACCCCTCCATTCACGCCGGTAACCAGGCCGGATGGAGTCGGTATCCCGTGGAGGCAGCCCTAGGAAAGACCCGATAAAAAAGTACCTGGTCTGGTGTTCGAAGCCCATACAGCAAACTTCGTCCCAGGGACGTACATTTTATGTCCATTTTACGTCAGTACGTCCCGGGACCAATTAGGGACGTACTATGTATGTAAAAAAGAGTACGTACATAGTACATACACTATGTTCGTACATTTTACGTACATTTTAGGGCTACCTCTCAAACATGCAACTACAGACGTACACTGGACGTACATAAGCGTACGTACCACGGACGTACACAAGCGTACGTACTATGTATGTACCTATTATAAACAATTAAAGGTGCTACAAATAGTTAAATATTCAAACAACTAAACATGGCTTGTGGGGTGACATCTGATATCTCTGGTCTAACATATACACCTCAATATTGCTTGTCTAAAGAACCGTCACGACTAGGCCGCGTCCACTATCTCTTACGCACTTAATATTACTACTGTAGATAGCGCCTTCTCCCTCTAGAATTTTAATACGTGATCTGACTGCTTCTTTTTTAGAACTGCATCGCTTGTCGTTTTTGAGAAATTTACGTTTTTTGTTAACATTACGGCTTATGGAAAAATGATTTGTTTGTCCTATGGCAACACTTCGTCCCAGGGACGTAGATTTTACGTCCATTTTACGTCGGTACGTCGCGGGACCAATTACGGTACGTACAAACGTGTACGTACACTTCCGGCATCATAAAAGTGGTACACACTACTTTTTGTTGTAATAACTTGGTCTATTTTTACAAACAAAGTCACTCATCATTGTATTTGTCTAAAACTGTCAAAGCATGTCATTCTGGATTCCATTCTGACAAGTAAATAAAAAAAAAGCCTTTTCAAATTTCTTTATTTGGTAAAGCCCAACTTCTGGAAAAACTGCAACTAAGTTGGTCAATTAGCGGCGTGGATAGACATTCTGGACGCAATAAAACCACGATTATGAAAATTAAAAAACGATGAGAAAAATATTACACAATAGAAAGAAAGCAAGGAACTGGTTTATTGAAAGTTTCAACTGAGGAACAAGACCAAGACCATACAGTTGTGTTTTTAAATTTTAGTTACAGTTATTTTATGCATTAATTAGTATATTATTGTAATATAAACATTATTTTTAAATACAATCTTTTGATCTCAATATTTTAAAATTTTAGTCCAGCATAGTATAAAAGTCAGTGTCAAATTATAAGTCGGTAGTTAACCATGCAATTTAAGAAATACCTATGTTTTTCACGTACCACTTTTATGATGCCGATAGTGTACATAGTACGTACACTATACATAAGCGTACACGTTATAAGAGCGGACGACAGACAAGTAAAAACCGTTATAAAGTATATCACAATTTTAGCAGAGTTTTCTATGTATAGGTGGTGGTCTAGTGGTAGAGCTTTTGTGTCTCACCCGGGAGGCTCGGGTTCAATTCCCGGTGTGTCCAACACTTTTTTTTAAATTACCGGTGAAATATTCTTGCCTGACCCAAGCCCACTTGCGGTCAATTTACGTCCAGTTTTGGTCCCGCCCAGGACCTAAATTGTACGTACACAGGACGTACATAGGACGTACATAGTACGTACTGTGTCACATCCTAAGGACGTACCGGGGACATACAAACCTTTGAAAACTGTACGTCCCCGTTACGTACATAGTACATACCAGTACGTCCCAGCGGCACGTCCCAGGTACGTACATAGTACGTACCGTGGCTGTATGGGAGGTATATAGTTGATGACCCGTCCGATTAAGTTAAAGTGCCTACGGGACTCAAAAAAGTGACGGTATATAAACAAAAGGATCCCTCTGGATTACATTATTCCTCTCTATATTTCCCTGCGAAAGCAATAAAAAAAAGTAGGTTTCTATTTCATTGAACATGAGAGAGAAATGCATAGTTCAAGGGTTGTAATCATAAAGGTATAACTAAAAAATGTTTGCCACAGTTGCGATCAGACATAAGGTAAACAATTATTTGGCGACGATCCCAGATTAGTTTGAAATTTGTATCCCTTCAGGAAATGTTTTTACAAACATAATATTTTTATAACTTTTTTATCATTTACCTGCAATTATGCAAATTCTCTGATTTGCCTTTTAAAACGTGGAGAAATACCTTATTTGTATTCAAGGTGCCTATACTCACAGGTTTGTTTTGTTAAGATTTGTGTATAAAAATTGCAAAAACTTATTAAGCAGTGTATGCCGGAGAGAACGTCAAGTGCTTTTTTAGACAAAGTGAGGATTTAATTAAATATGATATTAAAAAAACTTTATTGTGAAAAATATGCAAAAAAGTAATAAAAGCAAAGAAAAAAACACCAAACTATTAAAAAAACTGGATATAGTATCATACGATAAAATTTCCATCGGTACCCACATGACGTCATAACACCATATTGTAAATGTTGGGCTCACCTGTGAGTATAGGCGCCTTGATCTTTATTCATATTATTCAAAATTTTCAATTCAATAAATAATTCATAATGTGTTCGTAAAAAAAGGGGACACGTATTTGACATTTGGGAACGTATCGCTCCCGTTTTTTTTTTAACACATACACATGTTATGGTACATATATATCCCTCAGTTTTTTGGTCGAAATATCAAATAAATGTCAGATATTTTGACCAAAAAAAAAGAATTATTTTAATTTTCCAATATATATTGGGAATAAATCCTGCAGAATGTGACAACCTCGCACTTGTAGTGGGTCGCCCATCGACGTACTAACTAGGGTCACCTATATAACCTTGTACTACGCTGCCTCATTCATTAATATTTGTCGTCGGAGTTGCCGCTTTAGTAGAATTGTGCTGGTAAACTTAAGGGTGCCGATTCTTTAATTTCGACAGAATGGTCACGTGGGAACGTTCACATCCTTGGTTTGGTAAGAAGGCTCAGAAGCTGCCAAGTTTGTACAGTGCACGCGCAAAGCTGACTTGATTATCGTTTTTCAAGAGCGCCCGTTCTCCTACTCAGCCGTGGTCGGATAAGTTTCGGATAACTCGTGATAGCTTTAAAGCGTGTTATTGGCCGATATCAGGGTGGAGATCTTTCCCGTGCGACCTATCCTACGAAATGGATGGAGCATGTGTGAGGTGGAGTATGCCTGATGCTGCGTTGCCAGTTGTTGAAATTGAGAGTAAACTAGAGTTTCGAACTTCCATTGTCTTCATTGCAGATATATAAGCATCATTCAAAACGTTGTAAAAGAGTAAAAAATAAAGACAATGGAAATTCGAAAAACTATGGTTTACTCCCAGTATTCATCTGATAACGATTGCAGATACATAAGCATTCGAAACGTTGTGAAAAGGTAAAAAATAAAGATAATGGAAGTTCGAAACTCCAGTTTACTCTCAGGTTGTAACATAGGTCGCAGTTCGGGTGTTCGGTCGAGGTCCTTTAGCGGCTTAATGGCCACTTGCACCAACGTTTTTAGGATACACCTACCCCTAGGTATCCCCTAAATTTTGGTAGGTGTCAGTTTTTACTTGCTTAAGCATTTAGGGGAGTCCTAAGCCTGTTAGGTTAGCTCTAAATCTAGATAGTCGATTTTGGGTCCCTAGCCTCCACCTTACCCTTACCTATTGATAATATAACCTCAAATTCAACTAACCACAATCTTTTGTTTTTTGGCTATGTTGTAAAAATGTATTTTTTGGATATGGAGGCGTGGGACGATGATCTGGAGCTGTTCAAAATAATTGAAAATGGCTTTCCACGTCAAGTTTATAACAGGTCTAATCATTTTGAGGATATGGACAACCTAACTTTTTTCAAAAGGTTTAGGTTAACGAAACTAATTGTGATGTTAACTTTGGAGCAAATTGAAAATCAGCTGGAGTATCTTCATGACCGGTAAGCTCTGCGGATTTATAAACTCAATAGTCAAGGTTATATACTTATACTATAAATATGTCCCTTTTTGCCTTAGCAAAAGGAAAAGGGTTGTGGTCGCATCACCGTCGAACAGTAAAGGCCCATTAACTCAATTTTTAATGCTTAATGTGTATTAATTTTATATCTCTATCTGTTTCTAGCATACTAAAAGACAGAGGTCAAAAATTAAGCACTATGCATTAAAATTTAGGTAAATAAGCCTTAACAATACCATCAAGTTTATAAATCCAGGGTTAATAGGATATTGCTTTGTTACCATACCGCACCACCTCGCTGAAAGAATATCATTATCACACAAAACATATTGTAACTACATAGCAAAAATGTACACACTCTCAGGCAGGCAAAAAAATTAATGTCAGCCATATATCTTTTGGAAAACAATTTTTCACCTGTTTAAGTACTTGCTAAATTTGGGCGACGACGGAGGCAGAGAGAAATGGCCGAATGTTTTGCTCACCTAGCCAGGGGTATGTTTAAAATTTGCCAAGCAAGCCATTTCAGTTTAGGTGACGGGTTAGGGTTTTCCTAGAACTAGGGGGCACCTATTCAGGTGTGCTCTAGGTTTGGGTTGGTGCAAGTGGACATTAGTGGCATTTCATGGTAATTACCGACATGCGTGCAGTGTTTCTAAAAACCATTTCCTCAGATCGTAACTATATGATCTTAAATGGCAGTTTTTGAAGTTTCGACAATTTGCAAGATTTGTGTAATACATAAAGAACGCCCGTACTAATTTTGCAACTGAAATTTTTTGCATTTTATTGCAATTTCGTCCTATATGGTAGACATTAGATTATTATTTATTGATCTCAATTATTTAAATAGAAGTCATAAATAATGTTAATATGATAATTGCATTTGAAAAGGTTAATCTTAAAAGCATGACCATTTTGCAATTATTTAATTTTAACTACAAAAAATGTTTTTAAAAAGCTATAAGTAACAAAAGTATACCATTAAATTCAAGAGATATAGCAAAAATTATTTAAGTATAATTGTAGGAATATTCCAAGAACATTCTTGGAACATTCCAAATTTCCAAAACACATTTTGTAAATGTTCAAGAGACCACTTGAATGAATGAATGAATGTAGAAGTGCGGGAGGGACAATTCCCATGTACGTAGACTATCTTGCTGGGCCCGTTGTACGCCCACTATCCATGATTTAGCCTAGGAAGCCTGCCTCTTTCGCAAAAGAACAGATTTTTTTGCGCTGGAACCTTATTTGTTATGATTCACTAATATAAAACCGTTATGTAATAAAAAAATCACTTATATAGAATCATTTTAGGGAAAAAACGGTTTAAAAAAATGGATATATCTATCTTTTACCTTTTTCAATAAAAAAATCAATAATTAGCCACTATTCCCTAATAGCACACGATATCACAAGGACGTCCCCAGGACGTTAGGAACGCCCCAAGGATGTCCTAAATGTCCCACAGAAGTACCCATTTAGAGTCGAGGAAGGTCCCGTATCCGCACAACAAATCTCCTATGGACGTCCTACACGGTTGTCGCAGGGCCGTTCTAGCGGACATCCCAGGGACGCCCGATCCGGACATCCACAGGATATCTTTGAAGGAGACTTTTTGGATGTGTTTTATATGGCGTACACACATCCTTGGGACGCCTTTTACCTTCGAAACACCCTAAGGATATCCTTTATACAGACACATAAAACGATCCATTGCAATTTGGTGTAGATTCATTATGTTTACATCAGATGTTACCTTTGCAGGAAAAAAAGAAACCTAAATGGGGGACCTCCACAGGATTGTGGGCTATATATATATAATGTTTTGTATTAGATGTATATGGTACCGAAGTTTCGGGACATCTGCAGGACTTAAAAAAGACATCATGGGAAACACATATGTCCAATGGGGGATGGGGTTGTCCAATCAATGTACCAAAAATGTCAGTCATGTTTAGGACTTAGATGGGATGTCCTTGGAATTTCCAAGGATGTTCTGCTCGGTACATCCTTGGGATGCTCCATTAGTGTCTGGGACGTTCAGACACTTAGGGGATCAAAATGGGATATCCCTGAGATGTCTTGTGCTATTATAGGGTAATACTTATGATACGTATTTTCCTATCTCTTCCACACAATTGGAAAATACAAAAGATAGACTCTATGTATGGTATTTTTAAAAAGCTTATTTTTTGAGGATTCAGAAAATGCCATTTTCTTAATTTTTTTTTAAATTGGGTATCCATAATTTTAAAAAAGGTAAGCTTGCGTCATATCTTATTTTTGGGATATCCGGCATAAAAGGTGATCTTAAAATTGCTTTTTTTAAATAAAATAATCCTACATATATTTTTTCCTATAAACCATAGGTCTCTCAAAAAAAAACATTATTCCAGACTGTTGCAACGCAGTGTATCCCAGCAAACACGGTTTTCTCGGGCCATCGTCGGCCCGATGTCGATTGCCGAATTGCCGTCATCGGCACGACGTCGATTTACGCCATCGGACCAGCAGTATTTTTTGTAGGCCCAATGTATGTTTGCCGACGCAGCGTTAGACTGTAGCCCGCCGTCGGACCAATGGTAAATTTTACTTTTTGCTGACATCGGCATACCGGCGCCGTACGATTAAGGTCCGATATGGCTTAACTACATGGTACCGATCATCCGCCCATAAAGCGGCTTAATTTGGTCGGTCTAACGTAGGCAAGCTGGTCTCGGCACGATATAGGTTCGATAATGGGTGGATAATAAGGTCCCACATCAGCCTCTTAAAGCGGCCCGACGTCGGTGATTGACGAAGGTCCGTCGCTGGTTGCTTGACACGATCCAACATTGATAAACTAACCAGTCGGGCTGGTTTAAGTAGCAGAAGAGGTGAATCTTGTAGAGAAGTACCACCATCTTGTCAAGTCCGCATTCTAGTTTTGAAATATCTTTGCTCATTATATATATAATATTATCTTCCACTGTACAGGGAACATAGTGACAGTATCGACATCTCTACATGCTAGGAAGAAACTAATAAGTAGTTTAAAAATTTTAAGGTGTCGTAATCGGCCCATCGTCAGTTGCCGAATCTCGACCAATCAAACAAAGTTTCAATCAAACCATCGTCGGCCCTAAAGCAGATAAAGTGGTCGTCGGCATAAAGTAGAGTATAGTAAATCGGGCCAGCGTCAGTTGCCGATTCTCATCCGATTAAGCAAAGTTCCAATCGGACCGTCTTCGGCTCTAAAGCAGATAAAGTGGGCGTCGGCATAAAGTCGACTATAGTAAATCGGGCCAGCGTCAGTTGCCGATTCCCGACCGATTAAAAAATGTTCCAATCGAACCATCATCGGCCCTAAAGCAGATAAGGTTTGCGTTGACATAATGTCGACTATAGTAAATCGGGCCATCGTCAGTTGGCGATTCTCGTCCGATTAAACCAAGTTCCAATCGGACCGTCATCGGCTCTAAAGCAGATAAAGTGGGCGTCGGCATAAAGTCGACTATAGTAAATTGGGCCATCGTCAGTTGCCGATTTTCGACCGATTAAACAAAGTTCCAGTCGGACCATCGTCGGTCTTAAAGTGGTGTCTGCATAAAGTCGACTGTAGTAATGTGGTCCTCTGTCTGTTGCCGATTATTGACCGAAAACTGAAAATCGCAATCTGTCGACGTTTCGACATTGGCCCGATTCAATGTCGACGATTTGTGTTTGCTGGGATATTGCATATGTATAACATTGGATAATGAGTCCAAAGCAAATGGAATGGATTGTTAGAGGATTAGAAAAACTTTTATGTGCATGTCCAGTCGAAACGACGTGGGTACTCTCTTGGACGAAAATTGTATTTTACATAACAAGCATGTTATGATGGTCATTAAACGCGAAGATGAAGTTTGAGACGCGAGCCACAGGCGAGTGTCTTAATTTATCTGAGCGTGTAATGACTGTAATATGCGACTTAGTGTACTATACTTTACCCTACGGCCAATAAAAATGTCATCATAAATATCAGAAATTATTAAAAATATCAAACGCGAACACTCTTAAATCAACAACCTTTATAACTTGAAGTTTCAATGAAGTTCTATCTAAAACGTCAAAACAAATAAGGTTACTAAGAGACTTTTCATACATGTTTTTAAAAACAAGCCTTTTTTTCTTAAAATATGTAATATAACAATTTAATGGGACTTATTTTTGGTTAGGTACTAAAATTATATTGGATTTATTTACGTTTAATAGATATTTATTGTCTTAAAAATATAGAAAAATAATTCACATTTTTGAGTCAATAAGTGCTTTCATAAAATAAAGTTTCATAGCTTGTCACGCCATCTTGTGGTTTACGTCTAAGCTTGATTATTATCCTAGGACCGTAAATGAGCCAATAAAATCGTGTTGAGATGGTCGTAAAATTAGTATTATTCGTTGGTAGTAGGTAAAATATTTGAATATCTCTCTTTTACTGCTTGATTTGTATGTAAAATTTGCCTGATTTTCTTCAACTTTTATTACGTAATTCTGTGTTTTCAAAATTTGTCCATATTGAGCCTAGCAAAGTTGTTGCTTTATTTGACATAAGCTCAGCCACAATTCTAAAAAGAGGCGATTTTCCCAACTAATATCAAAAGCGATTTCCAAGTTACCTGAAACTTTGACATTTTTTTAGTTGTTGTTTGAAGAAATTAGAAATACAAAATGTTTTGTAAAATGTACTTAAATTTCTCAACTGAAACTTCATATTTCCCAACTGAACCTTCATACTTCCAAACTGCAAGCAACATTGGGCGGGGGAAGGCTACCCCTCCATCCCCCCAAGTGATCAACGGTGGGTCCAATAAGAATTACCATCTGATTTATCTGGGAGGGGGGGGGTTAAAAGCCAAAGGGGAAGGCTGAGCCACACAAAAATATTTTTAGTGAAAAGGCAGCCTCCAATTTATGTAAGAAAAATTTTTCCCCAAGTTTGTAGGACTGATAGTTTTTCGGTGGTCAGTCTTATTCGACCACCCTGTATAATATTGGCAAACTAGAGTTCTCATCTTTACTCTTAAAAATTTGTCATTGTCATCGCTCATTTCCTTCGCTAGTGACCACATGCCAATATACCCACCGACTGGTTGCCTAGGATACCAAACCATACCGCGGACAATCAAACAAGCGACCATCGACCAACCTACCTCTTCGCTCGCCTACCATTTGGTATAGTGTGGTTTCACGGCACGCTGAGATTTTAAGCCTTTTCTTCTTGCGTGACGGTCGCAGCGAAATCTAGTAGTGATTTTTTGCGATCGTGTAGTGCATTGACAGATCGCAAGGACTTCGTTTTGGACTTCCGCGCATCGGTGACTTGATTTCGCTCTATAACGTAAAAGAAATAGAGCTGTTTTTTTTTCGTGCATAGATAGATGTTCGTTTGTTAAAAGTCGCTAGATACTTTGCGGTTATTACCTTAAAACTCTTTTTTTTTGTTAGTTTTGTAGAGTTAAAAGACATATATTTTCCAACAGATAGTAACGAAAAGGACATTTCAATACGCACGCCGGAAAATAATTTTACAAACACTGGCAGTGCGATTTTTTGTGGTCCCTGTGTTTTATTTCGCTGCCCGGAGTCAGTAGACTTCAGTTCCGGTGTGGTTGATATTGATAAAGCATGCTTTTACACTAAAACGGTATTGAACTAACAAAAAGTGTAAATGTAAATGATAAACGTGTTTTTTTTTCACAAGGATTTTTTGAACTAAATCCGGTTGTAAAAAAACCTGTGCGTAACAACCTGAAAAGTGAAAAGTTTTCAATTTCGAGATTGTGCAATGAATAGACATTTGTGGGAAGAACCATTTTCATCAATCAAAACAAAATAATCCGAACTTCGAAATCGTAAGTATAATTTTACTCACTGTTCGTAAATAGCATGGTTAACGATACACAAAACATTTTTTTTATAACTTCATCAAAAACATGATTTTAGTAACTGTCGGCAGATAAATAAAACATGGCTTTTTTGGTTACCGATGCAAAAAAAACTTTTTTTTTTGGATCACGGATACAAAAAAAGATTTCTGTCCGTTTTTTACACAAAATTAAAGAGAAATAGCGGAAAATAGTAATATTGAAAAAATTGAATTATTCTTGCCTAAAAATTAAGCCATTTCTGCCAGTTTTCACCAAGTATTTACAAAAAAATCATTTAAAAACATCGTCAAAATATTAAACTGTCAAAGATTAAAATGTCCCAACAATGAACGTCACCGAGTAAAAAGGCACATCGCTATGGAAACTATTGTTAATTCATTTACAAGCCGCCTTGATTTATAGTGTAAAGATGGTGTGTTGCGAGAAGTGCTCTTCGTTCGAGATTTTTAATAGTATTCTTCTGTTTTTCTGGGATTTTTAATAAAGGTATTAAAAAAATAGTTTTAACAACTCGCGGCTAAACTGTGAGGCTAAGACCAACGCTTGTAAAAAAAGCACTATTTTAGCCACTAGTTGTGAAAACTACTATTTATTTTTCAGGGGTGCACAAAAATTGTTATTATTTTTTGCACACAAATAATGCCTCATTTGGAGTATTGCTGGTGGCAGTATTCTATTTTTTTTATATGTTCTTTTTTTAAATTTTTTGTTGAAGTTATTTAAAAAATAGTGTTTACGACTCGCGGCTAAACTGCGCTTTTTTACTCGCATTTTTAAATCACTTGCTGCACTCGTTCTTTAAAACGACGCTTGTAAAAAACCACTATTTTAGATACTAGTTGTAAATACTTCTATAGTATTATTATAGCGTTATATAATCATCTTCATACAATGATTATAGTATTTTTCTTGAATTTCGATTGTTTGGTTTTAATTTTTAAGATGTGTCACAAACTAGGGAGGGAGGAACTAACGGACTAAGCCCCTCCTTCTCGCCAGATCCTGATGGAAAAATTTATTTTAATAATTCAACTGAATCATGTTGGCAAACCAGATATATTGCTCATTATAACCAACAGCAGATTTCATAAATTGAAAAAAAGTTCCTGCACTGAGAGGAAGGATATTAGCCTTTAAACGCGATAGTTTCTCCCCAGATATTTAGGGAAAAAAAACTACAACAACTGGTAACTTCAAAAAAGAAGTTAAAAAACCTCCGAATCAGTTACATCAACCGAAAATAATCTAAAAACAAAAGATCAAAAGATCTTTGGTGGAAATAACGAAAATTCAAACCTGGATGAGCATCCCACAAGGAACACACAAAGAACCAAAGCAAAAAGAGAAATGATTAAACGATGTTTCGCTGTGGGTAAGCGTGAGCTCGTCAGTGGTTCCACTGGTCACCCTCCCCATACAACATTAAACACCATCATACACTTTGATTTCCAACTTTGAATCACTCACAAATAGGCATCGTTTCGCACTGGCACTTATCCAAGTTACCTGATATGGATTCGTCCTGGCGTCTTAATATTTCCAATAGGATTATGCTCCTAAGGAAATTAAAAATCAAAAAAGAAGTTAAAAAACCTCCAAATCATTTACATCAACCGAAAAGAATCTAAAATCAAAAGATCTTTGGTGGAAATAAATAAGATTCAAACCTGAATGAGCATCCCACAAGGATCTAAAAACAAAAGATCAAAAGATCTTGGGATCATTTGTTTTTAGATCTTTGTAGGATGCTCATCCAGGTTTGAATTTTTGTTATTTCCACCAAAGATCTTTTGATCTTTTTTTTCTAAACTGGTAACTTCTTCCATAAATTGGCCAGGGTGCCCAGGGAAAACTAAACGTCAGAATTAGCTGAAATTTTGCACGATTGTTAATTTTTAAATCCTTAACAAAAATAGCTCAAGGATTTTAAAAAATTTTCAATATTTTTTTTTCAATAAAAAAGACGATTTTTAAGAAAATTGGAGAATTATCAATAATTTCTTCTGCCTAAGCGAAACAAAAATAGGTTTTTTTTTTTCTAAAAGCCTGGGCATTCCGGCCAAGAAAATTAATGATCGATTAATCTTGCTTTCTAAGCGTTTCTTTTCATTGAATTTGAAAGAGAAATACGTAGTTCAAGGGTTGTAATATGGATCGCGGTAGTGTTCCGGTCGAGGTCATTTGGCGGATTAACGACATGCGTACAGTGTTGTATGGCCTTAATAGTGGGTATACAAAAATTCTATAGCCTTTATAGAAAATTAAATAAAAAAATTGTATTATTCCAAATACAATACAAATGATAGTATAGTATAGGTATAGTAATAAAATTGCAAAAACTTCCCCCCCTCTCCTAATCACAGCTTTTTTATTCATATATTTATTTTATATATTTAAAAGCGAGAGCACGAAATGCCATTTTTTCCAAGTTTTAAATATCGTTGACCCAAATTAAAGTAATATAATATAAGACAAACTATTTATTATATATTAAAATAAAAAAAGTGTAGCGAAAAAGTGTTATAGTTCTAGTTTTGTAGCCAAAATCATGTTTTGAATGCACCGCAGGCGAAAACTTTAAGAAAATTGGGATCAAAATGCCATTTTTGACACGTTTTAAATGTTAAACACAAAAAGATTTCTGTCCGGTTTTTGCCCAAAATTAAAGAGAAATAGCGGGAAATAGTAACATTGAAAAAAGATAATTATTCTTGCCTAAAAATTAAGCCATTTCTGCCAGTTTTCACCAAGTATTTACAAAAGAATCATTTAAAAACATCGTCAAAATATTAAACTGTTAAAGATTAAAATGTCCCAACAATGAACGTCACCGAGTAAAAATGCACATCGCTATAGAAACCATTGTTACTTCATTTACCAGCCGCAGGCGAAAACTTTAAGAAAATTGGGATCAAAATGCCATTTTTGACACGTTTTAAATGTTAAACAAAAATTTTCTTAAAATTAAACTAAAATTGTAACAACCCAGTTGCAGAATCATGGACAGTCATAGTAATGGCCTATTAACAATATTTTTTTAAAAAAAGTACGGAAATGTCCCCTCGGGCCAATAAAGTTGCCGGTCCGGGACCCCGGTATTTTCTGCCGGCATGCCTGACATAGACCATCAATATCCTAATCCATGAAACTATAATAGGCCATCGTGATAAAAAAAGCGACAGCCTAATGCAAGCCCAGCATTAGGCTAGAACTCGCCTTTTGACAATATGTATATGGGACCTTGGTCCAAAAAACCTACGCCGGTCCAGGACATCGGCATTTTCTGCCAGCATGCTTGACATAGACCATATCCCAATCCGTGAGACCGTCCATTCATGCCAAACAATTGATGGTACACAGTACTAAGACGGGCGATTTGATGCATACTCCATCTTGCATGGTGACTTAACACTGTACCGGTAAATCGTACGACAAGCATGCCTATGTATGTCCGGCTCAAGTGTGGGAGTTCTTCAATGGAATAGGAAAACTAAAAAAGTGGAAAGGGTAAAGAAGCAAAATGGTACCTAGTCCAGTAGTCCTTTTAAAAACAGATTATAAAAAAACTTCGATTTTACCTCTTTTAAAAGCTCAACAGTTGTTACCTATAATTTTGAGTTGTGTTATATAGTTTTTTGTCCAGTAGCTATTTTAAATAAAAAGTAATAATAGCTGGGAAACTAACGTTGGGCCAGCATATGCTCTTGGTCTTTAAGTTGCTATTTAAATATCTGTCAGAAAATGGTTACAGGCCTTTTGTCTACTGTCCGGTCAAAAAAATATCCAAATCTTACTCAGTGGGCCAACAATAGGCTGTCTACAAACTTCGGGGGAGTGACTGTGGGTTATTACACGGCCTTTGCTTAAAAAATGTGCCGGGGTATCACCGGGTATCAACCGAAAGGCCTTTACTAGCAAAGTGTGGCCCAACCATCCCTCGGAGTGTCCTTCACTGGGCCGGACTTTTACCGTAGCAAGCATGTTTACCCCCCCCCCTTAAAAAAATCTTCGACCGTCACTGAATTAAAAATCGTTATCAATAAAGTGAAAATCATTAAACATAAATTTTCGCTTTTCTCGACTTGAAATGGCAATAATAAACAGAGATTTTGCTGCCTAAGCGAATTATCAAGATTATTTTCAGATTATTAAATTTCTGTTAAAAGATCTGCATTCCAACGAAATGGTTATGTGTTTCATGCCATTTAGTCTACGCTTTATCGCATTACATTTTAGTATTTGATACTATACTTTGTTCGTTCCAAATTTTTCCGGACCAATTACAATGTGGCAGCTTATGTAGTATATGTACCTCAATGAGCATTAATTACAATATGGCTTATTTCTTGGTAATTACTAATTTTTTGCTAAGTAATCCGAGTGTTTTGCTAAAAAAGATGCAATTTATGAGGAGGAGGGGATAATAGGTAACAGTTCTTAGATTGTTTTTGTCTTTTCTTAAACTTTTGGATATTGTATTGATAAAAAATAATTAACCCTTAAAACATATTTAACTGGAAAGAAGGGGGGGGGGGGAGGAAATGGAAGTTATTTAATCCTCACGTATTGAAATTGAAAGGTTATTGACAAGAGTCTGACAAGAAGGAGTAGTACCTAATTAAGGCGATTTTAACGATTGTTATATACATATGAGATCGCATAGAAAACTTACAAAACCTGATAAAACATTATAAAATCTCGTAAAACTTTTCTTAAAGATCTGACGCGTTTAACACTTTAAAGGACCAAAGCGAAAAGAGAAACAATTGAACGTCACTCTCCCCAAACATCATTCATTCAACATTGTGTTCAATGGTGTTTGAGGAGGGTGATCGGTGAAACCACTGATAAGCCAAAGTTACCCAGAGCGAAACAACGTTCATTTTTTTCTTTTTTCGCTTTGGTGCTTTCGGTATTCCTTGTGGGATATCTATTCAATTTAGAGTCTTTTTGGAAATCAAAAGAAACATAAATTTTTTCGAAAAGTATAGAAAATATCAAAATTATCTTTTTATCGGAATTACCCATACTAGTAAAATTTCCTAAAATAAAATCGCAAGAAATCAATCAAAAATTTAAATATAATTAAATATATTACTATACAAGTTTTAGGAATCAGTGTAATTTCGTGTGTAGTTTTCATTATAAATATTGCCAAAAAAAAATATTAAAAATATTTTCTCTCCTTATATATGTATAATGTCCCCATCCTGTGTATAGAAAACTAAATACTAAAAAAACTAATCCAAGATTTATCTTGTGCAAAGTGCCCTGGTTACATTTAGTTTTGTTCCTTTCTTTTCTTCTGCCGTAAAAATATCTCGCAAAAACTTTTTATTTTTACTTTTCCATTAATTACTTTTTCGCAATCTGTAATTATGCTTTATATTATTTATTTTTGGTCACACATATTTTTAACAATAGACGAAATATTTTTTATTGTTATTAAACATTAAAAATGTCGTGAAATATTCACTCAAGTAAAATAATTATTATTTTTATGAAGTAACCAAAAATATGATCGAGTTGCATAATATAAAGGTAGGCAAAACAATATTGAAGAATCGCACAATATAAAGGCGCATTTACACAGACAAACTTTCCTTTGATGTTGAAATGCCGACAAACATTTACACGAGCCTCTTGAGCAAAATGTTCAAAGAAACGTTCGAGCAAAATCTCGTACAAAAAAACACACGTAAATTTTGGAGAGAATGTTGAGCAAAATTTATTTGAAGAATTGGGGGTATAAAAATTTCTTTACAAATTTAAATTTTATAGTTTTATGGGAATTCATTGAACTTAACTGAAAATAGAAAGACTAAGTTTTAAAACAAGGTATTTTAATTAAGTGCTTTCCGACGGAAAAACGATATGATGTCGAAATTCACGTTTTACCTCGTAAGCAACTTCGATTGATTTGATTTTTATAAGGGATATGCCAGTATACCATAATTGGCACTTATTTGTTGCTGATGCTGGGTTAGGAGAAGGTAAAAACCGTAGACTAGTGAGAGGGGGTTTTGGTCAAATGAACATTGACACACAAAATTACATGACAACAAACAAGGGTCAACGCAGTTTTTTTATGAAAGTTTTAGAACAAATCTTTCCATAAAGAAAGGGCTCTCCGACACAAAACAAAGAAATTCGTTTTATTTTATTGACGCGTAGAACTTGCGTTTCCGATTTTTTAAATATTGAAATTTTTGGCGATTTTTACAAGCTTTTATTTATGTATGTTTGTATGTTCGGCTCAAATCTTGCAACTCAAATTTGGTATTCAATTTCAGTTTTCGGTGTGTATTTATAGTTGCGGCGACAATACAATAATATGGTATTATTAGGCACCCCCTCCCGCTAATGAGGGAAGGGGAGGAAGAAAAAGATTTATTTTGTTCGATTTCAATCAAAATTGGCATACAGGGGTTTTTAGGGAAGAGAATTATCGAAAGGATGGATTTATGATAGTCTAAAAATTAAAAAATTATTTTAAATAAAAAGAAGCTTTTATAAAATATAAAGTGCACTAAAAAGTAGAAAATAAATTTTAGCATTCTCATATCATAATAATAAAAGCGACGGGCACAAACTAAAACTAAAAATGTCCATCCATATATCAGAGAAACGTAGATTAGTTTGGGTCGAGTTGGGTTGGATTTACTTCACAAAAAATTGAACTTACAATACCAGATAAAAAATTCTTTATATTTACACGTCGTAGTTGTGGTGAGAGTAATTTTGTACTTATGGTATTTATTGTCTTTTTGATACGTTAGTTATAAACGCCTTACCACTCATATCTATTTATATTACTTCCTAGTTTAGTCTTTTACAATAATAATTAAGTCAAATGAAAAAACCTATTTACATTTTATTAAATCTCAAATATATGAACAAAAGCACGTACGATTTAAATAATACCCGTTTATTACCCACTTTTACAACCGTACGATCCCGACCCTTGTCTAAAAAATATAATTTAGCAGTAATAGACTAGACTTTTGAATCGGAATGTTGCCCTTTGCATATTGTTTGTTCAGTGTCAGTAATCGACCTTGATTATTACATTAAATTAACAGTAAATATCTATCTTCAGCATTTGCATAAACCTTTTGCTTTTTTAAGCAACCCTTGGGGCCTTAAACTAAGTAGGTAAATCTGGTGTGCGGAATTAAAAAAAAACAATCAAAGCTAAGGTTAAAGTAAAGTTACAAAAATATGTTTTAAAAAAAATCCCCTCCCCACCAGTCCTTATAGTCGTGATTACCGCTTAAAAGTGCAATTTTTGAGTTTTTTGCCGATATTTGAAAAATTCAAAAATTTTTTGGAAAAGAAAAATTTTTCTGGGTTGTTTTTCGAATTTAGGAAAAAAACCCTTGGAAATAAAAAAACTCGCAAGAAAGTCCCAAAGAAAACCTCGGGCAAAAAAATCCGGGAAAAACCCTAAGAAAAAAATATTATAAGTAACCCTAATCCATGTGACAAAACTGATAGCCAAGAATAATGTTTCGCTTGCCGTCGGCTTTTTTTCACAAAAATTTAAAATAAAAGTTGGTGTTCCATTTTTTTAAAGAATTGAAATCACTGATCACTGATGTAAAATTTTATTTATTCTCATCTTTAAAAATATGTTTCCAAAACAGATAGCAATAATTTGCTCAAAAATTTACCCGAACAAAATGTTCAAAGAAAAGCTCACAAAAATGTTCGCGCAAAAAATTTTAAATCTTTTGCACGAGCTTTTGTTTGAGCATGTTCGTCTGTGTAATTGCGCCTTAAGGATCTGAGATTTAGATGACTTTCAACAACTAAGGTCCGAAATTAAATATTTGAAATAAGGAGAGAATACAAAAATGGGATTTGTCCTTGAGCTGTATCCGCAAGGACGTAGGCGAAAAAGAAACAAGAACGTAACGCCTTCCCCAAACCAGTAATTTGTCGACTACCCAACGTTGCGCAGGGTGTCCCATTTTCGATGGTATTCAATGGGAAACTCCGTTGTTATTGAAGATAGAGACATGCGGTTTTCGCCTTACTTACTTGTTTGAGCTTTAAAAAAGATTTATTCTTGCTCTTGTAGTTTTTGAGCTACAGGGGAAAGTTGAAAAATGGTCGAAATTACCAATTGCTGAATATCTCCCTTAATTTAAGAGATAATTGAGTTCTGTAAAAACAGTCTGTGATAATATTTTTAAATACAATGGTCCTTTCGAAATTTTAATCCGACGTTTCGTTTCGTAGATACTATCATCAGGATCAAAAAGTTAAATACGAACCAAAATGTTTTACTTCATATTTTTGTTTCTTTTTAGGTTTTTTTGATAATAAAATATCAGTTTTTTTTATTTTGAAGTTTCGATCCCGAAAAAAATCATCTTTAGTGCATTTTTTTTCTGGGTCTCTGTCGTCCCATTTTTATGAATTTTTTTTTGAGACCATTTATATTTAACTACTATATAGTAGACCCGGACAACCAAGATATATTATATGAACATACCGGGTCAACCGAAAAAATTACCAGTTTCAATAAAACAAAACTATTGATAAGACAAATAAGCCTTTTGAAAAGAAAAAACTTTTTTAAACGCTTTTTTGTTATATTGTATCATTTTTTTTTTCTAAATGCTTTGTTTTGTATATTATTATACCTAAATAAAAAAACAAGTTTGCAAAAAGGTGTGCATTTAATTTTATGCGTCATTTTGGATTTAACTATGGCAGGAAAGCGAATTTTCAACAGGTTTATTTATCTTATCAATATAGTTTTTTTTTTATTGAAATTGGTGAAGTTATAGCAAATAACAATTTGTCTGGTGATTTCCGGTTCACCCGGTATGTTCATGTAATATATCTTGTTTGTCCAGGTCCACTATATAGAAGGTAAAAATAAATGGCCTCAAAAAAAAAATTAAATGGGACAGGGCCGTACCAGAAAGAAAATGCACTGAAGATGATTTCAGGATCGAAAATTCACAATAAAAATATTATCAAACAAACTTAAAAAGAAACTAAAATATGAAGTAAAATATTTTGGCCCGTATTTAACTTTTTTATCCTGGTGATGGTATCTACGAAACGAAACGTCGGATTAAAATTTCAGAAAGACCATCGTGTTTTTCTATAAAGGTTGGAAATTAAGGGAGATATCATGAATTGGTAACACGGAGTTTCCCATTGAATGCCATCGAAAATGGGTCACCCTGTACACCGCGTGCCAACGTTGCGTCACAACGTTTACTTTTCACGACCCTCTTACACTAATTTGGTGAATGATTTTTTTGGTTGAATCAACGATGCGATTGCGACTAGCCGGGAATCTGTCAAAGGGGTCTTTCTCAAAGATGTGTAACATTTGGTGTGGGTATTTTAAAAAAATTATAAAGTTGCAAAATACTGCTTTAATATTTTTATTATCGCTTAGTGCAAAGTCGAGATCAATATCAATTTTTTCACACCAGTGATGCAAGTGTTTCACACTTGGGATTTATAAAAAAATATATATTTTTACGCATGGAAAATGGGTTTATTATTCAAAAAAAATTGAAACGTAAAATTTAAACTTAAAACTGGTAACTTTGTAACTAATAAAAAAAAAACAAAATAAAAACTGCTTTTGTCCATACGGTGCTCTTCGAGAACTTAGTTTTTAAAACAAAAGCCTAACCAAAGACCAAAGACAAATTTAAAAAGTAAAAAGAGGTAAAAAGTTAAGTTTTTGAAACTAATTTTAGCTATGGTAGCTGTTTATAAATCTTATAGTATAGTACGTAAACCTCGATCGTTATAATTTTTTTTAATATTTTTTTTTTCTAAAATTACTTTAAAAGTGCAAAAAATTACAAAAATTTTAACAATTTTACTGTTTTTAGCTATAATAAATTAAAATAAAAAAGTTGGTGCTGGAAAGCACGGATAGTTCACCATACAATTATTTTATGTTGAAAGGAAATGAAAATATCTCGAAAACTGTAGTTTTGAAAGATATGAACCTTATGACAAAATTTTTGGGTAATATTTACGAAAACCAAAATCTGAAAACCGCATATCGATAGCTGCTTTACTTCTAAAGTTATAATTTTTTTAATATATTTTAACTTTTTTTCAAATAACTCGGAAACTAAAGCTCTCACGAATCTGGACTTTAGAACAAAATCTGTAGTTCATATTCATGGCATGCTAAATCTTAAAACCGTATATCGCTACTTGCTTTTGTTCCAAAGTTCCAATTTTTTTAAATATTTTATCCCCCTTTTCACAGACAAGAGACCGACAGAGCGACAGACAACTTTTTTTTTCGTCGATTAAGGTGTTTTGGAACCTTAGTAACGCATTTTTGATAAAACTAAGAAAAGTCAAAATTTCACGATTTCAATAGTTCCCCATACCACATAATACAAGCGTTCGCAGTAAAAATTATGATGGATAGGTAACCCTGAATACGAAATGGACCATTCTGTACCTCAAAATTGTGGATAAGGGCTCGGCACACTAATTCAAAGGTGGGCTATTTTAGAGGGGGTAGGGTAACCCCCACCATTTTCACATATATGATGTAGTAGTACCACCAGACCAAAAAGCACCTGGTGTGCCGGACCTCATTCATGGATAAGAGTTCGGCACACCAGTTGATTTTTCATATTTAAAATTTTTGATTAAGAGTCCTTAATAGATCGTAAAGGTATATGAAATTGAGTTAACATAAAATTGAATTTAGATCTGAAAGTTTTTAAGATAAAGAGCGATTACATCAAACATTTTTGAGAATGGCCCTAAAGTGTTATTTAAGCGTGTTTTGGTTATTTGTTCAAAAATTATGAATAAATTATTTAACTGAAAAATTTACTATTTCTATAATATATTTTACACCACCAATACACGCAAAGCGATGCCGAAATTTATAAACAACCCGCAGTTCACTGTGAAATATGCAGATTTTAGCCCTAAAACACATGCGGGTTTTCAATTTAAGATTATTTTATGAAATACACTAAGAAAAATAATTAGCCTTTACACACAGCTGTACCTATCAAATTTTCTATAATGACTATACACGGTGTTTCAAATTTGATGCTCACCATGAGAATCTCCTAAACGGTAGGAGATACGAAAAGGTTTAAATTAGGGCAAAGTTGCGCAATTTGATGCTTTACCCAAAACTAAAAATAAAGTTTACAAAATCCGAGTAGTTCCGAAATTTTCAATTTTAGTTTTTATTTTTTTTCGCCTTTATTATTAGAGTTGTCAAAAAATGCTTAAAACTTTCTACAGTCACTTTTTTAAGATCTACCAGACGAGCCATTCATTTTTAAGATTTGACATTTCAGTTTGACAGGAGCGCTGTCAAGTTCATTTTTTCTTATGGACACATCCTTTTTTTTCTGGTCGGTTTGTTTCGAAAGCAAGGCAAATATCATTTTGAAACATTATTTTAACAGGCAGCTTGTTATTTCGGGCTTAATGACCATCATCAGTTAAAAAAATTCCGTTATACAAGACAACTTAAAAAGCGCTTGTAGTAGTATCTACAAAATTTTGGGATGGTGTCTGTCTGTCTGTCTGTCTGTCTGGGATACAATTACTCAAAAACTGCTAAACCGATTTTTATAAAATTTGGCACAAAAATTCTTTGTCACCAAACGCAGAGCTGATTAGTTTTTGATAAAAAAATTATAGCTCACGAACCGTACCAGCTAGCGAGCGACACGCGGTTTTCACATTTAGGTAGATAATTACATGTTAAACAAAAAAAAAATGAAAATTTTTTTTAAAAAAATTGTATTTTTTTTAAATCCTTTTATACGGGAAATTTTTAAATGATATTTAAAACAAAAAAAAATTAAAAATTTTTTTTAAAGGTTTTATGGACGGCTTTACGTGCCTGCTGGCGTCATTTTTGAAACTACTACAAGCGCTTTTTAAGTTGTCTTGTATAACGGGATTTTTTTAACTGATGATGGTTATTAAGACCGAAAAAACAAGCTCCATGTTAAATTAATGTTTCAAAATGATATTTGCCTTGCTTTCGAAACAAAACGACCAGAAAAAAAAGGATGTGTCCATAAGAAAAAATGAACTTGACAGCGCTCCTGTCAAACTGAAATGTCAAATCTTAAAAATGAATAGCTCGTCTGGTAGATCTTAAAAAAGTGCCTGTAGAAAGTTGGAAGCATTTTTTGACAACTCTAATAATAAAGGCGTAAAAAAACAAAAACTAAAATTGAAAATTTCGGTTTTTTTCCGGAACTACTCGCATTTTGTAAACTTTTTTTTTAGTTTTGGGTAAAGCCTCAAATTGCGCAACTTTTCACTAAGTTAAATCTTATCGTATCTACTACCGTTTAGGAGATCCCCATGGTGAGCATCGAATTTGAAACACCCTGTATATATACAATTTTTGTGTACCCACTATTGAACCCAGCTGTATTATCCCAAATCGTATACAACTGGTGTATAAAGGCTAATATATCCTTTATTTCAGTGTAGAAAAAAATGTCCTAATTGCTTCAAAAAACCTTTGGAGATGTTGTTTAAGCTTTCTAAGGACAAAATACCAGGTTTTACATGCATAAAGTTCCGCAATTTGTGTAAATGTAAATATTATAATCATTTTTAGTCCACCATACCAATATGGTATGAGGGACTATTAAAATCGTGAAATTTTGACTTTTCTTAATTTTGTCAAAAATGAGTTACTAAGGTTCCAAAACACCTTAATCGACGAAAACAAAAAAGTTGTCTGTTCTGTCGGTCTGTTGTCTGATTGTCTGATTTTAACGAAATTTGGTACAAAAATCCTCTATTGGCTGACCATGAACTGATTAACTTTTAAGTAGGATGTTGGGGGGTTGAAGGGGTGAAAAGGGGGATAAAATATTTAAAAAAATTGTAACTTTGGAACAAAAGATATACGGTTTTCAGATTTAAGTTTCCGAGTTATTTCAAAAAACGTTAAAATAAATATAAAAAATGGTAACTTTAGAAGTAAAGCAGCTATTGATATGCGGTTTTCAGATTTTGGTTTTCGTAAATATTACACAAAAATTTTGTTATAAGGTTCAAATCTTTCAAACCTACAGTTTTCGAGATATTTTCATTTCCATTCAACATAAATTAATTGATTTTATGGTGGACTATCCGTGCTTTCTAGCACCAATTTTTAAATTTTGTTTTCAAATTAACGTGTAATGGCGTCTCACCTTGTAAGTCAATTTTAACGAATCAATCATGGCGGCACGTGTTAGTTTTTATAGCAACCAAAACATTCCTGTGTCTTGACTGATGGAAATACTATAATGTATTTTAAACGGATCCCCGGTTAACACCCCCTCCCCGCCCCAGATAAATCCGCTCTTGATACTTGATACCTCCATCCGAATGCCACGAACATTAGAAAATTTTGACTCTGCTTAATTAATCACCACATTTAACCCAACCCCACGTAGCTAAAGAATTTCTGAAAACCCGCTCTCAGTACAAGTCCTTTCGACAAAACCCTTTCTACACCCAAAGTATGCGTGAATTTTGGGGGGGAGGGTGATTACTGCCGCCCTGGACTTAAACTTATTACAAAACACGTTTGGAAAACCTAAACTTTTAAGTACTTTTCTGCATAAATTGCGAAAACTTTTGCATGCGGCGCTTCAACATCTTTGATATTTATGATTTTAGTCAACAATGGCGACAGAGACGTTTTCTTACATTGAACCCGTATTGAAAAACTTTTTCAATAAATACGTTATTGAATAGTGACTTCACAACTCTGAAACCAATAGAAACCATTTACAACCTAGAATATTCTGTACAACACCGTTCTCAAGTAAAAAGCCACTTAACTCATTTTCGTCTTAGTATCCTTTGTCCATTACCCTCTCCACATAGGCCGATCAGCTCTTATCGTTTTAGTGTCCTTTTATCCACCTTCGCCGCCATTTTGACAGGAAACTAATGGATTATCTGTCACTTTTGAGTGAAAATGGCGGCGAAGGTGGATAAAAGGACACTAAATCGGTATGAGTTGATCGGCCTATCTGGAGAGAGTACTGCTTTGTCCTATGATCGGCGCCATATTAACACCAAACTGACAGAGTCAATTTGGTTATAAAAATGGCAGCCGCATTAGGCTAAAGGGCACTGAGACCATAGGAGTTAACTGGCTTTTTAGTTGAGAGCGATGTTGATTCTGTATTTCTTCCCAACAATTTAGTAAAATCCGCATAAAATTGAAAAGGTTTTGTTTTTTTTTTAATTATTTATAGAATCAATTTAAATGTCAATTTTTCCCGCTCGTTGTCAATGACGTCACTTTTCCACCAATTTGAATGGTTTCGAAACGAGCTTTGCCTAGACTCCACATTGAAATTTTGTTCCGCTGCCATCTATTGCTTCTCACCCTTTTCGACAAAGAGAGAAATAGAAATCAGTGGCAAGACGTTAGACTGTAGACTAGGCATTAGTTAACTGTCAAATACTGTGGCTAACTTCTATATTTTTGGTTTTTTAAGATGGTACCGATGAAACATTAGTTTATTCGGGCGACAAGCGCCTTGTCAAACTATGACGTAGTATGTGACGTCATTGTTATGAAACTTTTTGGAAAATTTGCATATTAGAAAACGTCTCGGTCCGTGCTTGACCGCAAGAGCACATAGGCCCGGTTGTTCAATCGCCGTTTAAAGCCAGTTCAGTGTTTGAACCTGGTTTAAGGAAAATGACGAGTTGTTCAATGTTAGTTCAGAACTTAAACGGAATTTTTCCGTGCTCTTGAACCTGGTTCACTTGATCGCTCGTTTTTGAGGGTTCAAGCGGAAGTCCAGTATAAAAAACAGTTTTTTTTTTGTTTAAAAAGGAGAAATATAAATAAGAAAAATCTTTTTATAGTTTATATTATGTGTTGTTTGACTTTTGTGCCAACTGCTGGTTGAGGTGAATTTTTAACTTTTATAAAATGGACCAACTAACAGATGATGAAGACTTTGTAAATATTTTAATATGGTGATTCAGGGAGACATTAGAAGGCAAGGCCAGATTATTTTTTATGGAAGATAGTGATAGTGACGCTTTACGAAAGAGAGGGTGATGTTTCTCATTGGCCAAATTGAAGAAAGTATGAATGAATTTATGTTTCGTTTCTTGTTTAATGACCGCTGGAGTTTTTTGGACCAGTGGAAATTTACAGGGTGTTGGTCAAATGATTTTTATTGTAAAACTCTTTTACAAAAAGGCTCAGCTAATGCTACAAAAGCCTTATTCAATACTTTTTTTTCTTAAATGAAATTGTGCTTTTGACACTAACAGCTTTGCTTTTAAAACTCAGGTATTGTGCTACAGGAAGTTTTTTAATCACAATTGGTAATTTTGTAGGCGTATATCAAAGTACGGCCAGCAAAGAGTTTACTATATTCAAGTTTCATCCATCCCGGTAGAACAGAAGAATAAAAACTACAAACTTAAAAAAATCAACTGCTCTTTTAAACAATACCAAATAAAACAAAATATTAAGGATTATGTTGTATTCCCCACAAAATATTACAGTTGACCAGTTCATTATTGCTTTCAGTAAAGTAGGTCGACAGTTAAACTTCAGTCAACTGAACTCAGTTCAAATTTTTTTGATTGAACAACCGGAGGCTCAGTTGAACCTTGATTGAACAACCAGGCCTTAGAAGAGTAATTTTATCAAAGTGTTTATGTTGAAAGAAATGGAAAATGAATTATCGAAAGACCAGTTTCGGTCAATGTCGAGCGCCTAAAGGCTGATTTATAATTTTTCGAGAGAAGATGCGTTACTCACAAGAGTGGAACACTTTTTATCACACTTACTACTTTCTCCCCAATACGGGTATAATATTATGTGCATTTTGACCATCAGTCGTCCCTCCAAGATTCACATGAGAGCGTTTTTACGGCCTACTAAGAGGATATCAAACAACTTTCGTTCTCTTTTTTTGTTTGTTTAAATTCGGTCAATGCATTAAAAAAAGACACGTTTTTTTACCTTCCCAGCACAGTATAGTTTTTTTTACATGTGTGGCTTTAAAGAACGAGCGTAGCGTATGATTTAATAACGCGAGTAAAAAAGTACAGTTTAGCCGCTAGTTGTAAATTCTATTTTTTTACTTTCATAAAAAAATTCAACAAATGGAAAAATAGACAAAACCATTTTTATTCTATAAATCAAGGACGACGTTTTCAAATTTCGCACCATATCCTTACTGTTATTTTGAAAATGGATTGATCCTAAAAAGTACAGAAAATTAAAATACAACAAAGTAACCGATATATAGAAAATTTTCGCTCTCTGCAAAATTTTCTTCTTTTTATTAACTCGGCTAATTTCAATGTTTTCGGCATAAAAATTCCCTTTTGTTACAAATCTTATAGTGGTCGCGGTGCTATCAATAGAGAACGGGATAATTTAAAACCGACCTTATTGTACACACACTCCGCCTATGGGTTCGTTAAGGTAAGTGATATAATAAGGACAGTCAAGCCACACCCCACCCTCCCGAAAGATATTCGAGTTTTGATATGCTTATAATTTCGAACAAATTTTGAACCACTTTTAAAAATTTTCTGTTTTTTTTTTATTCAAAATGGGGGGTGTAGCGTAGAGAAAAATGAAAAGCAACTATCCCAAAATTATAAACTAATTTCGAAATTTCACCAAAAAGAATTTCGAAAAATCCACTAGTAACCTGTTTTTCTTTTTTAAATATGGTGGAGGGGTGCAGGTTGACGTCAAGCCACACCCCCTTCCCTCAAAAGAATTTCGAACTTTGATTATAATTTTGAACTAATTTCGAACTAACTTTGTACAACTTTAAAAAATTTTTAACCACCCTAATTTCTGTAATTTTTTATATTTATTAAAATGGGGGGGGGGGAGAGGTTCAGCCAATTGAAATCCAATCAGTTTGAAAGGCATAGAAATATACTAGAAACGACTATAAATAACGTAAGGAAAACTATTTCCATCTTTGTTGGAATTTTGGTACCTAATATGTGCATGTCTAAAATACCTCATTTTTCCCTCTACGCTTTAAATGAGCACCCCCATTTTGAGTATAAAAAAAACCAGGAAGGAGTGTGGTTCAAAATTTTTAAAAGTGGTTCAAAATTAGTTTGAAATTGGTTCGAAATTATAAGCATATCAAAACTCGAATATCTTTCGGTGGGAGGGCGGGTGCGGTTTGACTGACCTATATAATCACCTGTCTTCTAGGCTTCACTCTGACTTTGACAAATGTTGCTCGCAATGACTTCCAAAAACTTACTTTGTTTATACCCCTTTAAAGCGCTTTTATATGAGGACGGTTTGAAAATTTTGTGATGTCAACACCACTAAAACCGTTTTAACAGTGGCCGTCCCAGCCATTTAAAAAGGGGGGAGGGGCGGTTTCGATACGAAAAAAAAATAGAATAAAAGCATAGCTTTTTTGAGGAACATATCAAACTTAGTAACTACAAGCGCGGATTTGTCCTCAAATCTAGGGGGGGGGGACTCAGATTTTAAATTGTTTATTTCATACATTTTTATTTAAAAAAATGTTTAAATGAGCAAATTAGTTTAAAAATGCGAGTCAAATTAAACTAAAATCGTAAATTTCAACGGTATCATAGCGCCGCAGGCGAAAATTTTAAAGAAAATTGCACTCAAAAATGCATTTTTTTATTTAAAATTAAACTAAAATTGTAAATATAAAAATGGTTTCAAAGCGCAGCAGGCGAAAATTTTTAAGAAAATGACAACTACAAATACCATTTTTAACAAAAAATTAAACTAATACCGTAAATATCAAAGGAGTTACAGCGCCGCAATTTATACCCTACTTTTGATTTTCTAAATGTTTTCTTCAAAAATTTAAGTCCAGGTTGGGGAGCGGTAATTAACACCCTCCAGAAATCCGCGCTTGGGTAATAGCTAAATACTTTTTTTTTGAGATCTAAAAAGCATTAAGTTGAAACATTACCTTTTTATTGCATATCTCAAATAAAAGATGCCTATCTCAAAAAAAAGTTTGTTTCCGGTTTTTTTGGGCAAACCGGTCAATGACTCGCTCAATTTCAATTTCAATATGTTTGCTGATATGCAGCAACGCCCGTCAGACGAATTTCCGTCATAGTGTTTTTAAGTACTTACCTATATTTCAATCTTTTGAGGCAGAAGAAGCTTCTTTCTGATGAAGCATTACTTAAGCCGATCACACACAAACGCTGCACTGCGTGCACTGCGGTGGCATAGAGGTTTTAAACAATCGGCGTTCGAGAATTTTCAACATGGCATGGAGCGCTAATTGGTTGAAACCTCTATGCCACCGCAGTGCACGCAGTGCGGCGTTTGTGTGTGATTGGCTTTACTGCCAAACATCCACAAATGTTTTTATCAACGGAAAAATATCGCCACATTTGTTCATTGCGTCGAAAATCTTATCATATATAAAAAGAAAGATTCGTGGCATATCGGACATATATTTTGCTTTTTTATTACGACCAGGCCTCCAAGATCTAATGGATAGTCCAGAAAGCTATAGGCCTGTTTCATCCTTTTTAGGAATCATCAGGGTAATACAGGACTGTACTTGGCGTATGAAGCATAACATAAGCAACTATACCCAACGAATTTCAACAACTTTCGTCGTCAAACAACGCGGGATGTTTGACGGCTATATGCAGTGCCTGTCGGAATAAAGCGAAAAGCAAAACTTTAAAGGAGAGGGACTTCTGACCAATATTGTTCCCAAGTACTGACTTCTCCCAATAAAAGTTCTAGAATTTGTGTTTTGGCTTAATCAAACAGTTTATAGTATTTGGAAACGACATTAGTTAATTTTGCTTTGATTTTGGCTTCACGTTCTATAAAACTTAATCTCGTTACTGAACTTTGATATAAATAGAAACTCTATGATACTGTTCTGTATTTCTGTTCGTGGTTTTCGCGGTAGTACGTCATGCGTTTGTTTTTTGTTCTGCAATTTTTCGTTTTTTCTCTAAATACTTCAGGGTTACTACCAGCATCTCTGTCTACTTTTTTCTGAAGCAAAGGGGGGGGGGGCGATCGCCTGGGACCGCCACTGGTTTTAAGCACTAAATCGCATACAGTATTCGCAAGCAGTTAGCGCATTGAGAGATACGACAACGACTAAGTGTTTATGTGCAACTTTAAATATTTATGATTGAGACGTAACGCCGTATGGCGTTTTGAGCATGTGCACTGAGATACGACAAGGAATAAGCACTATTTTTATATGTAACTTTAAGTGTCTACTCTTTCCTCTAAAATTTCTTTTAGAAAAATCGTAACCTGAAAACTTGAAATGTGACAACACCAACAATCTAGGGCGTTTGGATTTCTGTCACCTTTTAAACCTGGTTTTGATCAGTGGGTCATTGAGGTTAGGTTTTGCCTAAATAAAAATGGAATGGACTGTACACTTGATTTAAAAAAAAACTCATACATGCATTTTTTCCTATGTTACAAAATTTAGCTTTCCATTAGTGTATACTATTATAAGGCACCACCAGCTTAGTATGCCTCACAGCTTAAAATTTAATGTGACATCCTTAAAAATGCCACAGATATCAACATTTACAAAAGTTCAAATTATCACTCGAGTTATAGAAGATGGCTGGTCTATAAGAAGAACGGCCACCCATTTTGGAGTTGATAAAATGACGAGAATGCGATGGAAAAAGCGCTGGATTAAAAAAATGTAAGTTCTGAAGTGCAAGATGAGAGACTTATTGACCACCTCAGACAAAATCCTTTTTCAACGTCGGTTGAAGCAGCTAATGTAACATTATTTCCGGATTCTTTAGCAACAGTAAATAGAAGAGTAACGAAATCAGAAGTCTCTTGTCAAGTTGCTGCAAAGAAGTCTTTTCTAACAGAAGAACAAAAACAGGCCAGAGTGATTTTTGTACTGAACAATGTTCTTCGTGATAATGACTTCTGGGAGAGGGTGGTTTTCACTAACGAAAAAAATTTTCAATCATCTTCAAGCAGGAGAATTTTAGTTTATCGTCCACCAAATTCTAGATTTGAACCCGAATATACAAACCAAATTAAAAAAGCTGGACATTTTTCTGTAAACATGTGGGGCTGGTTTAGTGCTAGAGGTTTAGATTTTTTTTGGAGAATCGAAGGAAGATTCAATAGTGAACGATATATTGAAATCCTTAAAAACATTATGCTGCCATCTGTACAGGCTTTACATGAAAATAATGACTTCGTTTATCAGCAGGACAACTGTCCAGTACACACGGCTAATGTTGTTCGCCAATGGTTTCAGAATAATAATATAAAAACACTTCATTGGCCAGCTAACAGCCCTGACCTTAACCCAATGGAAAATATATGGAGTCGAATCGTTAAAATAATATACCAAAGGAATTGGAGACCACAAAATGCTGAAGAGTTAAGCGATGATATTTATCGCGCATTGGATCAGCTCTCAGAAGACCATCAGTATTTTCAAAATTTAACCTTTTCAATGCCCAGACGTTTGCAGCTTGTAATAGAGAAAAATGGTGACCCTATTAAATACTAAATTATTTATTTTAGTTCTTTTTTAAGTTAAAATAATTAGTATTAAGTTTACCATCGTTTTTGTCCTAATCCAAGTTTCCTATTCGTCGAATTGTTTTCCATCCAGCGCTGTTTCCATCGTGTTATTGTTATTTTATCAACTCCAAAATGGTTTACCGCCCTCTTTATAGAACAGTCTTCGTCCGTTACTCGACTGATAATTTGATATTGGTTAATAAAGACTTTACTAACACATTATTTTTGCTGACGTTTAAGTATCATGCAAAATTTAATATAAAAATAAGGTTGCCTTTAATTTAAGTAAAAAAATACTTTCAGTTTTAGAGACCTTTTTTAAACAATATGACAAATTGTCGTACTTTTGAAGTTTTTAGGCATTTTAGCTGGTAGTCTGTATATATTATACACTTTTAGAAAGGTCAATTTTGTGACTGCATGTATGCGTTTTTTTTTTTAAATCAAGTGTACCTATAAGCATCTATAAAACTTAGCAATTCGCATCAATTTCCTACACAAATTCAAGTCAAAACCATTACCTATCTCCAGTGGCGCACCGAGGGGGGAGGGGTTTGGTGTTAACACACACTTAAAGTAAATATTTCAACGCATCGGTATCGGTATACCTAACGCGTTTGAAACAACGCCAAAATACACTATATTTTTAACTTGTTCATGCCATGTTTCGAACAATGCCCCCTTTTTTGACGGGTTCGATGACAGAACAGCTGATTCATTCGTTGCGTACGGAGAGATGTACGTTACGTTACGGACGTACGCAAAACATCGCATAGAGAAGTCAAAAATTTAGTGTATTTTGGCTTTATTTCGAACGAGTGAGGTATACCGATACCGATACGTTGAAATATTTACTTTAAGTGTTTAGTGTCTATTTTGTAACATTATTATTCCCAAAAATGAACTCTAGGTTTAACTTTTGGTTAAAATTTTAAAGCTACGGTTCTTTTTGGAAAATATTCCAAAACCAAAGGTGCAAACATCCCAACATTCTGCAAAACATGTAAAAAAATAATAACAATATTTATTACAGCGCCGGTATAAAGGAACCTTCAATGTTACATACAAAAAATCTAAAATTATAGCCGGGTTGAAGAAGTAAAAAAAGGGTTCGAGGAAAATTCGTGATCATCTCCGATGGAGTACCTATCAATAAAAACGGTTTTTATAGCTGCTTGAAAACGACCTTCAACTACGTAATGAGTTGATCCAATACTGGTACTACCTGTAGATAAACAACATGATGAAGTGTTTTAAAAGCAAAATCGTTTTTATCGAATAACCGTTGAACCTAGTTTGCGTGCTTTTTATTAAGGCTATTGGCTACTAGCAATTTTCAGAAATATATTGCATTCTATAGAGGCTTGAAACTTTGCACATGAGTTGGGTTGGGTATTACCATATAAGTATAACGGCCCTGCCCTTGCATTTTCCGAAAAAAAAAACCGTAGCGTTAGCTCTGCAAAATTGCAGAGCAAAAACTCTTTTGGGTGCCAGCACACTACGTCAGGCATGCGCAGTAGATTTGTCACCTTTGGCCTTGCTCTTGTGCAGCAGAGCGAACCCTGATTTTTACATTATTTTCTTTGTTTTTCAAAGTTATTATTGTTACACATTTTGCGACACTTGTGTCATCATAGTATTGGTTATATATATAAATAAATTAATCATGATCAAGAGCCTCAGGGAGAGTTATAGCTCCCCCACTTTTTTACACTTTACTCCGGTTTGTGACGTGTGTTTGGTGTGATATCTTATTTTCAAAATTTTATCGGCGGTGCTATGAAGTCATTAATTTTAACAACTTAGTATAATTTTTCTTAAAATTTTCATCTGCGGCGCGTTTATGATTTGTCTATATCAGGGTTTTTCAAATTCCTTGCTCACCATGGGGATCTCCTAAACGGTAGGAGATACGAAAAGGTTTAAATTAGAGCAAAGTTGCGCAATTTGACGCTTTGCTCAAAACTAAAAAAAAAGTTTACAAATTCCGTATAGTTCCGGAGATAGGCGGAAAAAATCGAAATCTTCATTTTTACTTTTTATTTTTCTGCGCCCTTATTCTTTAAGCTGTCAAAAAACGCTTAAAACTTTCTACAGGCACTTTTTTAAGATCTACCTAGTAAGAGGTCCGTTTTTGAGACTTGGCATTTTAGTGTGACACGAGCACTGTCAAGTTCATTTTTTCTTATGAACACATCCTTTTTTTTTCTGCAGTTTGGTTCATAAAGGATGACAGATAACATTTTGCAACCTTATTTTGAAAAGTCACCTGACGTTTTGGGTTTATTGACCATCATCAGCATAAATTTAATTTTTGCTTTTTATTTGGGCTGAAGACAGTCAATTAACTCAAAACGTCAGGTACTTGTCAAAATGAGGTTGTAAAATACCGTTCATCTTTATGAACAAAACGGCAAGAGAAAAAAAACATGTATCCATAAAAAAAAATGAACTTGATTTTAAATTGCGCAACTTTGCCCTAATTTAAACCTTTTCGTATCTCCTACCGTTTAGGAGATCCCCATGGTGAGCATCGAATTTGGAACACCCTGTATACCACCTCAACCCACCCCTTTTCCAAAATTTTTTTGTTTTTTTTGTCAAAGTTTTCGCCTGCGGCGCTATACCAATATTGAATATTTTTACAATTTTGTTTAATTTTAAGCAATTTTTTTGCCAACAACATTTTAAATGCGTAAAAATTAGCAGTTCAGTGTAATTTTTGAGACTTCAGAATGAGAAATAAATTCCCAATGTCCATAATGGAGTTAAATATAGTTTTCTGCTGGTAAAACTGTCTTTTTTATTTAGATGAGACTTGCTTTTAAAAATAAGTATTTTTGTTTCATATACACTAACTCAACACCTATTAAACTGGTCCTCTCCCCTCCCTTCAGTTCAAGAGCTCAAACAATAAGGCACCTAAGTTTTAAAAATTTGCCATAGTTGATTTTTATTAAATGATGAACCCCCCTCCCAGAGTCGAATTCTGGCTACGCCACTGTTGGTGTGTTCATTTATATTAAACATTAACTGTCCTCCGAGAGTATTTTGGTGGGCGCGATATTTTGGACGGCCTATATGATAGTATGTATACCATAATATAGATTTTATCATTGTTTAATATGATTTTATATTATATTAAAACACAGTTACGAGAAAGTATGAGTATATTCAATAATATGTTAATTGGCTTCAATATTGCAAATTGCCAAGATAAAAGTGGTACTAGTAAAATAAAGCAGACACAAAAATAACAAAAAGCAAGTACTAATAAAATGACATTTATAGTTCTGTTTACGAAATGTTAAGAGAAGAAAGTTTTAGTTATTCGACAGTATCTTTTCTCATTTCGCTGATTGTACCACAAAATAGGAAAAGATTTTGTTCAGTGTAAATACTTACAAAAAAAACCCAAATATATTTCAACTCATTCTTTTTTAATTACATATCTTGTTGGTACCTTTTCAAAGCCAAAACGTTACCATTTATTTTTATATTAAGTCTCCCTGCTGAAATTTTCCCATCGAATCTCATAAAAAAAATGATAGAATTCTTGTATGATTTTTTATTGGGTTTTGGGTCGGTTTTGGAATAGATTTCAATGAGATCTTAGGATATTTTATTAGGTCTATGGGTCTACCATTTTGGAGGAGATTATATTAGTTGTTTTGGGATTGGTTTCTAGAAGATTTGAGGAGGTTTTATCGTTATGGTGATTTTAGAAGATCCTATGAGCGAGGAGATTTTATCGGATTTTGGGTTGGTTTTGTATCAGATTTCGATGAGATCCTAGGATATTTTATCAGGTCTATGGGTTTATGATTTTGGAGGAGATTATATGAGTTCTTATGGGATTGGTTTTTAGAAGATTTGAGCAGCTTTTATCGTTATGATAATTTTAGAAGATCCTATGAGCGAGTAGATTTTGTCGGGTTTTGGGTTGTTTTTGGAACAGATTTCAATGAGATCCTGGGATATTTTATCAGGTCTATGGGTCTATGATTTTGGAGAATTTTGAAGAGATGAGATTAAATGAGACGATATTGATAGAATCTCATCAAATATTCTAGAAACTGATCCTGCATGAACCCATAAAATCTTCTCCAAAATAATTCTTTATAGAATCTTCTAAAATCACGATACTATAGACTCTTATCTAATATCCTAGAAACCAATCCCACAAGAACCTATACAAACTTCTTCAAAATCATTCGTCATAGGATCTTCTAGAAACACGATACTGATATAATATTATCAAATATCTTAAAAATCGATTCCACAAGAACCCATAAAAACTTCTCCAAAATAATTTCTTAAAGGAACTCCTAGAAACCGATCCCACAAAACCCATAAAAACTTCCCCAAAGTCATTCCTCATAGGATCTTCTAAAATCCGATGCTGATAGAATCTGATTAAATATCCTAGAAACCGATCCCACAAGAACCCATAAAAACTTCTCCAAAATCATTCCTCATAAGATCTTCTATAATCACGATATTGATAGAATCTCCTCAAACATCCTCAATACCCCATTCCTATGAAATCTCCTTCATGTGCGTTCATAAAATCTTCTCCAAGCCCACACCCTTATACAAACTGATAAAATGTCCTAGACTTCTGTCTTATAAAACATCCATGATTCTCATAAAAGTAACTAGTCTTATCCAATCTTATAAATTATTCTAAAACTACAAGCCGATAAAATATTATATATTTCCTATATAATCTTCTCTGCTTGTAGAAGATTATAAAATATTATAGAAAAAAATATTGGCCTTCTCATTGAATCTTATAAAACATGATAAAAATTTCTCCGGTCTGGATGAGATTTGAGGGGAAAATTTCAGCAGGGTAGTTGCTGTTTCCTTCATATTGCTTGATCTTTATTTAAGAATTGGATACTTATATACTAAATATGAACTTGGTTTGAAGAGGCAATATTTCTCTGCGGTGTTGGTCACCCCTTTACTACTACTATCTACTTCATTAAATATAGTGGTTGAAATTAACTCTGTGTTTCGGACTTCCATTGTCTATATTTTATTTATACACGACGTTTCGATCAGAGATTGTACTGATCGAAACGTCGTGTATAAATAAAATATAGACAATGGAAGTCCGAAACACAGAGTTAATTTCAAACACATCATTGTCTCAAACTTTCAAACAAATATAGTGGTCATGTATAGTTTTTCCAAATTCACCGAACCAATTTCAATATGGCGGCGGTGATTTAAACACAGAAACGAAATGAAAGTGTCCTTTTAATCACCGAACAGACAAGCCTGGTCGGTGTTTCAATTGTAAAAAAAATTGATCCGATTGAATTTGCTGGAATGAAGTGATGTGTCGCAACTGTTGATTTAATATGATAATCGAACACAAGTTTTTTGTTGACCTTCACAAACGATGTTTTTTGAGGAATGTATATTTTTATTAAAACTTCTCTGATTCCTTCGCCTTTGGGGGTGTTTTAACTTTTACAGACAAAAACGGAACTATTTTTAAGCAGTATTTTGACACAGACCCTGATTCTTTCCTCTTTACTGTACTATAAATTATTTTTCCACATCACGAAAACCTTTAAAAATGTACTTTCACCTTAATTGACTAATTATTTGACATTTTATATAAAAATTTGCGCCAATTAACTGATTTTTCAACATTTACCAGAAACTGCTTCAGAAAGGTCTCCACTTAAAGCAGAAAAAGAAAATATTATAAAAAATTCTGACGAAAACATTGTTGTTAAGGTTACGCCTCGCAACCATTATAATAATTGTAACATGCTTTAAAATGTTACTTAAGTTTTGTATGTACCGAAAAAAAGTACCGTTATACACAGGCAGCACCCAAAACATTACGAACTAAGTAACTACTTTATGAATGCGAATGCTGTTTAAATCTCGGGAACGCAAACTAAATTGTACGAGAAATTTTGCACGATTTCACGCAAAATGGCGTTTGCTTCTTATAAATATAGTTCTAATAATCTTCAAATTTTTATACTTGACTTATAAAAATAGGGTCACTAAATCCATCGTGATGCATGCAGTAACCCCTATGATTGTTTGACAAAATAACAAAAAAAAAATTTGAAAAACTTTTAAAAGAAATTGGTCTACTCACCAATTTATCTATTACCAAAGAAATCATAGAATCATTGTCCATCGAGGTCTTTTTCACAATTCATAGGAGTTCAAGACGATTTAACTATTTCTTAAATGTTTGTCAAGATTCGGAAATTTAATTCATTGGGTCAAAAAATATATACATTCATATTATTGTATATTTTTTGATTGGGTTAAGTATTTTCCATGAAAATAGCAATTCCTTTTATATATTTTTATTTTGTATTTAAAAAATTATTTTAAAAGGATGGAAAAAATAATGACCTAATAAGAACATCAACAAAGTTATGACGTTTTTATGACAAAATAGAGTAAGTTATGCCTTTTTCCTGCCTGATAATTAAGAAGTAGTAGGTTGTCATAAATTCTAAGTATGAGGCAATATTTCCATTTTCGGAAATGCCCTTATTTAATTCATTAGAATGGAAAACCTTAATTAATTTATTACTTATTTTGTCCATGCTGATCTTTGTTAGTTAAGTCTCTGTTTGGTATTTTATCTTGTAATATCGTTTTAATTAATCCTTATTGTATTATTGATATATATTTTGAAAGAATGATGTTCCAAGATTGGGGAAACATCAGGGCATGCACAATCATATGCAGCATTATATGAATTATACATGGTCCAGATTCTTCAAAAACCGACAGAAACATTTACTTTGTTTATACGGGTCTCTTAAAACGCTTTTATATAAGGACGGTTTGTTGTATAAACACTACTAAAACCGTTTTAAAAACTAAATCGATTTTATTTTAAAGAGATTTAAGAAAACGGTTTAACGCTTTGAAACCTATTTTAACCTAAAGAAATACTGAACCCTTGTTTTAGCGACAAAAACTGTTGTTTTTTGAGTTGTTTTATATGTTTTCTTTTTAAACTGACACGGCGTGCGTAAAAATACTTTTACGCACACTTTTTGAAGCCGATTTTTTAGGTCCAATTCGACTTTTTAGATGTATTTTTCCACTCAAATATAAAGAAAATGGAAAAAAGACAGTTTTTTTGCTATTTTAATACCTAAAAATTAAAATATAATTTTTTCTAGACGGTTTTTACGCAAGTAGCAAAACTGTTGTATCTGACACGTGCGAAAAGTCTTTTCCGCCCTTGAAGACTTGCCCGAACTGCGCTGCGCGTCGTCCGTGCAACTGCCGTTGCGTGCGAAAAAGTATCATTTTCCGCAGTTGTTAGGTAAATATTTTTCTATCGGTCACCAAAAAAGACATGGTTTTGTTATTTACGGACCGTTACCTACTAAAGTTGTGTTTTTGATGAAGGTATAAAAAAAACATATTATTATTCCCGGCGAACTCGATTGTTCTTTTTTTCGCATATTTTATGCAAAGACGAAAAAAGTTTCGAGATCGCCGCCACCCCTCAGGGCGAATCGATAAGTAGGGCGATGATGATGGGAGAAAGTTTATACTGCTCGCAATTTGTAAGATAATAAACAATTAGAAATTATTATGTTCAATAATAAGCCCAGACTTATGGCGGAATAATATGAAGAGATGGGTGTGCGCATCTTCTATCTATAGAAAAAAGCAAAATAACCATCAAGGGAATCGTTACAAACCCGATCAACAGGGTCCACAACAAATTTATAATTTTCATATTTTTATAAATAAAAGTTCATATTTTTCAAAAACCTTCCTTTTTTGTACTGTACATGAAACTTTTTTCCAGCTTAAATAAAAGGAAGGTAAAGGGGGATGGAAAATATGGTGAATTACCCTGTACTTATAGGTATAATAAATAATTGCTATACAGATTGGTAATATATCTTTTATACACAAATATGTACGTTTAATCCGTCTTTGTAGGGACTAAAGTGACATTTGTAATCCTTAAAGGAATTAAAAAAAATAATCCCTAGAGGATTAAAAGTAAATTTAATCCCTCAGCCTAGGGACTAGAAGTAAATTTTATCCCTCAGGGATTAAAAAAAAATAATCCCTGAAAAATTATAACTAAATTTATCCAAAGTCAAGCCAAACAGCACTTACTCTTGGCCAAGATTTGATTCTTAGCACCCTTTCTTGTAGTCGACGAACCATTTGGCGTAGAAATAACGTGATTTTAAAAATAATCTTTTCCTAAAGTGCATAAAATAGTATATAAACCTCGGGACTAAAGCGTCTTTTAATCCTGACGGTCAGGCTACAAACCTTTCGCCGCGGGATTAAAAGTAACACTTTAGTCCCTAGGTTTATAATGTACTATTAAATCCATTTCTTAATTGGCAGGTTAATTGCTTTTTTCATGACGTGGTCCCCGTGTAATAATTAAGCATTAGTGAAAATCAGCCCACTTTCAGTTTAAAAACCCGACGTTCGAATGACCAATATTTTGGAAGAAGAAGGCGAGACAGCCTGGCGGTTCTTTCGGTAGTACCCAAAGAATTTTACTTTCACGTGCTTACGAGAGAACCATCTTTCATTATTTTCATTCATAAATTTTGTAGGTAACACATTATAGTTTAATAGACAGTTTAAGTTGGTCATAACACGTACCTACGAGGTGCCTATCGGTACACGTGGAATTTAACGAATCGGACGTTTCTATCTCTTACATTTTATTACCATGTATTTCTATCTTGCTCTCTTTTCGGTTTTTAATTTTATTTACAGTACACTCAATATAGTGTAGGTACTGTGATTTTACTTTATCTTCTATGTTTATGGCAGGCATTTATATAAAATAAAGTATTTATGCAGAGAAAAACAAATACCTGTAGAATTTTTGGTAACATCCAGAGAAAACATCTGCCTTGGCACTGTCACATCTTTAATTAATTTAATTTTTAATAAGATTACCTTTTTATTTTGGGCGGCACATATTTTTACGTAAAAAAAAAACGAAAACTGCTTGGTTTTTGAAAATTACACACTCCTGTCAACGTGAAACGTGGCATTCATATGCCATCGGCCATCGCAGTGAAGGGCTTCGCGCATTCGTAAAACGGCTTTTTTGGTTACCGATGCAAAAAAACTTTTTTTTTATCACGGGTGCAAAAAAAGATTTCTGTCCGTTTTTTCCCTAAAATTAAACAGAAATAGTGGAAAATAGTAATACTGAAAAAAACTAAATATTCTTGCCTAAACATTAAGCAATTTCCGCCAGTTTTCACCAAGTATTTACGAAAAAATCATTTAAAAACATCGTCAAAATGTCAAACTGTCAAAGATTAAAATGTCGCAACAATGAACGTCACCGAGTAAAAAGGCACCTCGCTATGGAAATTATTGTTATTTCATTTACCAGCCGCCTTGATGATGGTGATGATGAAAGATGGTGCGTTGTGAGAAGTGCTCTTCGTCCGAGATTTCTAAAAGTATTTTCCTGTTTTTCTTAAATTTTTTGATAAAGGTATTGCAAAAGTAGTGTTAACAACTCGCGGCTAAACTGTGTTTTATTTACTCGCGTTTTTAAATACCCCGCTGCACTTGTAATTTAAACCCACATTTGTAAAAAAATTTGAAAAAAAAAATTGAAAATGATTAGATAATAAAATGACGAAAGCGTAGTCCACTGATTTGGCCAAATTCTATTCATTATAAGATTAAAATAAGTAGATACAATATTAATTAATTGTTTAAGAATACTGCCATAGTTGACAGTGTAAATCAATGTTTTACCTATCTTACGAAATTCTAATAAAACAAAATGATTAAACAAAAATTGGCACTTATCTTTACAATTAAAAAGAATAAAAAACATATTTGCATTACAAAATCAATTTAATATTTTTTCTATTTAACGTTTTACTATCGGCAACCATGTCAATTATAAGGAATACGGTATTCTCCCGCAAGTAACGTCAAACTTTATCGGTTAATAAGGGATTTCGTTATTACCTCGTAACTGCGCATGCCGGAAATAAGCGATAATGTAAAAATTCATCAAAATTATAGGTGCAAAAGGTCTATTATAACAGTCTGCAAACGCCTGAGTATTGAAAAATTTAAATTTTGAAAATATTCACGATCTTCTGAGAGCACCTCCAATGCGCCATGGATTGCATCGATTAAATAAATTAAATTTTCATCTGTGAAGATCACCCTCTCCCAGAAGTAATCATCATAAAGAACATTATTTAATGCTAAAATATCCCTGGCCTGTTTTTGTTCTTCCGTTAAAAAAGGTTTTTTGCAGCAACTCGACAGAAAATTTCAGATTTTTTAATCTTTCTGTTAATAGTTTATAAGGAACCTGGGAACATCATTACATTAGATGCTTCAACGGACGTGGCAAAAGGATTTTGTCTGAGGTGGTCAATAATCCTTTCGTCTTGTATCTCAGAACTTACAGTCTTTCGTCCTGATCCATGTTTTTCATTCATCGAATTATTCTGTATCCAGCGCTTTTTCCATCGTTCTATCATCATTTTATCAATCCCAAAATGAGTGGCCGCTCTCTTTACAGACTAGCCGTCTTCTATAACTCGAGTGCTTTCGTAAATTTTGTAATTTGCAGCATTTTTGTCTTTGAAAGTTATGTGAAAATCAGTTTGACGCACACCGTCTATTTTAAACTGGTGAATGGAATACAATATTGATTTATAAGCCATTGAACAGTGAGGAGCGGTTTTGACCACGGTTATTCTTTTGGTCATTGATTTTGAGGTTAGGCTATGACATAGTTCACAATAACCGTAATCCAACGGACCCTTCGCTTGGATGGAACGGTCAAACTGACTGGTTAGAAAATTTTACTAATAGCGTCGAAGGCAAGAATTTTCGGCTTAAGATCCACCCAACCTCTTAAGTTCAACGGTAATACAGTGTAGTCTATAAACACTGAACCAAAAAAGTTACCGTTTCCTAAAAAAAAAATACATTGAGCCAATGTATTTTGTATATGATTTTTGCTCCGATGTAAAGTTTTATTAATATCATAATCAAGTTTACATAAATTTTATAGCCAAAACGAGTTATGGATTTTACTGCTGCAAGGTACTGTTTAAAAAAAAGTAGTTACAATATAGAGTCTTTAAGAACGATTTTTATGAAGGCTGTTATGAAATCAAGAATTAAAGACAAAAGGTATGAACTTTTGGTTACAGTTAAGAATGAATTTAGTGTTAGAATTTAGTAAAAGACTGTCACGTACATAAATTTCATAACCTTGTTTATGTATTTTGTATGCCCGGTTCATAATTTTCATAAACTTGTCCATACGTTTCATAACAACTTTTAAACGACAGTCAATGATCCCCATTTATTAAATTCATTTAGGACATTAATTAAAATCGTTAACATGTTTTATTTATGTCATATGCTCTTTTATTATCTCCATAACCTGTACATACTATTAATAACAACTCTCTATAAAATGTCAAGAAACATTTTTCATTGATTTCGTAACTTTCGTTTATTAATTTCATTACTGTATATGACAGTTTTTATAACATTGCTACGATTTTTGTAACAGTTACGTGTTATTGATGTACAAATATCTCTAAAAAATTAATAAACGCCTGTTATAAATACTATGTACGATATTTTTTTCAGTGAATGTGGCGCTGCTCTGTAATCCCATAGTTGTTCACCCCAGATAATTTTCCACACAAATCCTTAAATCACCTTTAAATCTGATATCCAAAGACATAACTCTCTTCTCACCTTCAGATCAAGATCCTCATCGAAGTTCGTGCATGGGGCAATGCACTAAAATAACTTTAAAAATCGCTTTATGAAAATATACCTAACCTCTCCAAAACTAATGACCGGAACTATAACTCACCTCCCGAGCATGGTCATCTTTGGTGACGTCACAATTTCCCCTATTTTGGTTACGGGCGCCGCTTAGATGCATTGGTCTTGACCAAATATGACCGGTTATTATTGGTCAATGGCTTATAAATCACTAATGGCATACACTATTAGAAAAGTAAATTTTGCGAGAAAAGAAAAATGCATGTATGCGTTTTTTTCATACAAACGAATATCTTTAAAAAAAAATTGTTGGTCGTCTAAATTTAGCAGATTCTCCGCACCTCGGATTCGAAGAATTTGCAAAGACTCTTTCAACAATTTTTAATGTTGTAGATAAAATTTGTCTTGTTTCAACAGTGAAAACCGCCAACAACCAAAGAGCTATAAGTGAAATAATCAACATTTGCGTGTCTAGTCAGCAAGCGAAGATAAACGTTTAACATTTGCTCAATGTTTATGTGAAGATTTCTATTATAGGTATGTTAGTTCCTGGCAAACCAACGCAATTCGTGTACAATATGTTGCAAGGTAATAAATAAATAATAGAAATTGTTTATTTATCTTTAAATCTATGTAGGTTGTATCATGAGATGTTTTTCTCTAATTAATTGTCATTTTATCATAATAAATCTACATAATTAATGATAAAGCAGGTGCTTTTTTTTGCCCTAAAACAATGTCAACGTTAGTTTCAAAATTTTAAAAAATTTCAAGATTTCCTTTTTTCCCCAGTCTCGATTTCGTAAAAATAGTTAAGAGTTAGCTAGCCCCTTTGCAATGAAATTTAAAACAGATAACCATAACTCTTCCCACGCTTCGTAGACAAATATAACGTAAATAACAAAATGAACAGTGCAAAACGTTAAAGTTTTGAGATTTGATCTGTCAAAAATACGAATTTTTGCCATTTATGATTTTGGCACTAAATCCAAATTGTTGTGGCAGAAAAGAAGAGAAACCATCAAATCTGGTACAAAGCAAATTTTATTGACTTGACCTTTTCTTCATAAAATAACTAATTTACCCCCGAATTTTCGCCCCGCACAGATTTAATGCTCCGTCGGGCTTCCATACTCTAAGGAGTGTACAACAGTGGACCCAACGAGAAAGAACAAAAGTGTAGACAGACCGAGGAATTTGTGAACGCACCAGATAAGGACTGCTCACAAGCACACTTGAGGGCCTGGTGGAACCCTGTTAAGGATACTTTTGATTTTCAAACAAGATTAACAAGAAGACTTTAAGAGGTGATGTACTGAAGGTTCTAATGTCTATTTTCGATCCTTTGGGGCTACTGGCCCATATTTTAGTATAAGGCAAGGTATTGCTACAAAACATCTATCAAAGAAAAATAGAGAGATGGTATGAAGAGATAACAGAAAGCTTAACAGAAAAATGGAATTTATGGCTGACATGTCTTCAAAACATTTTTAATTTCAAAGTCCCCAGGCAGTATTTTACACTAGACCGTAATTGTAGCAAAATTCAACTTCATATTTTCTCAAACGCTTCTGATAAGCGAGTTACGCGACTGTAGCTTACCTGAGGATCCAGATGGATGGTAAAATTCAAGTATCCTTTATAACTGCTAAAACAAGAGTAGCGCCTTTGGGTCTAATGTCCATTCCAAGATTAGAGCTACAAGGAGCAGTTATGGGGGCACGTATTGGAAAGTATTTGAAAGACAGCTTAAGACTTAATTTAGAAAAAACCATTTATTGGTCAGATTCAAAAAAAGTTCCTTTTTGGATACGCAAGGAGGCTAGACGCTTTAAAGTTTTTGTAGTACAACGGATTGACGAGATACAGGACTTGACTAACTCTACTGACTCGCATGATGTACCTTCTCCTGAAAATGTTGTTGACGAAGACACCAAGAGTGCGAAACCCTTGGATGTATCACACATAAGTAGATTGATAAATGGTCCGAAATTTTTGAAGAAAACTGCCGAAAATTGGTCAAATGAGATAAAAGAAAAGACAAAAGAAGGTAACTCAGAAGTTTTGGAAGAATGTAATTTTGTATTCATTAGTTATTTTTTATTGCCAAAATCATATCGTAAATGCGCCGTAGACGAAAATTTAATTAAAATCATACTAAAATTGCCGCCATTTCTTAGATGTTCTGAATGTTGTTAATAAAAACTGCTTAAAATTAAACTACACTTACAGCGCTGCCGCCGCAAGCAACATTTTTGAAATTTAAGACATCACACGTCACAAACCGGAGAAAAGAAGAAAAAAGTGGGGGGGGGGCTATAATCCTATATAATAACAAACTATGCATCTAACAGCACTTTTATCTCTTTTGTGCTATTTTTGTTCGTTTTACTCTAACAAGATCAATTATAATAATTTTCTAGTAAAAGTGAAACAATTTAGCCGCACTTTGAATGGATTACCTCGAACACCTACCGCAACTATTCTTGTAGAATGCAAATTATTTAAACTTTGTAAGATAATCGTTTTAAACAATCCTGCTAACAAAAATAAACCTTAATAACATCATAACGGAATCAAGATCAGTTTCACTTTTCATAGTAAAAAAAAAACAAAGAACCTTCATCTTTAATAGAATTTACTTTAACTCAAATTGGTCCAATTATAAAAACATAATAGGCTGAAATTACTGCATTCACCATTTTGTAAACAAACGACAGTTTAAACATAAATTTTGCGTTGTCTATGTGCATTTTATTTGTTAGTGCATTAATTACTTAATAATTCTATCAGAGTGTGATGCTACCCCAGAATAGTGACATCAATTCCTTTTTCATCCAATTTTCTTATTTTTGTCGGGCAGTCAATTTTAATTTTTGAGTGATTTTGGTATTACTTGGCACGGTGTTTGAAGACACAATATTATGTTAGAAATATATATTGTTTTGACCGGCGTCGCTTTATAAGTGGCGTCACGGCGCCTCAAAGTTAAAGACTGACAATAATCTACTTTTGGTCAAATATCTGAAAAAAAAAAATAAGTAGACAAATTTCGTTTTCACTTTTAGGCAGCTAGAAATTCTTAGAAATTCATCACAACCTTAATCAAAATGTTGAGGTTTTTTTTTACGAATTGGAGAAACTATAATTTTGCTCAAATATAAAAGAGAGAAAATTATTAAAATTTGTATTTTTTTGCTCCCCATAAAACACTTTAGGGGTGATTTTGCGTTCTTATAAAAATTATTGTTTTTTTTTGAGTTGGGCTACCATAGTATATTAATATTACTATTATATTTTTACATGGAAACAAATCGTAAAGTTGGTAATATCGCATTTTTAACAAAATACAACAAAAATGTAAGTTACAATAAAATATTTTTTTTAACCCAACTACTACCTTTTCATTGCCATTTTTTGCCAAGTTATGATTAAGAACTAAACAGGTATATCAAATATATATATATATATATATATATATATTATATACATAACATTTCTTGCGTTTAAATTAATTAATTAGATACCCCCGACTATTTTGATTGACTGCAATATATATATATACAATAATAATTAAGTCAAATTAAAAAACCTATATACATTTTATTAAATCTCAAATATATGAACAAAAGCACGTTCGGTCTAAATAATACCCGTTTATTACCCACTTTTACAACCCTACGATCCTGACCCTTGTCTAAAAAAATATAATTTAACAGTAATAGACTAGACTTCCGAATCGGAATTTTGCTCCTTTGCATATTGTTTGTTCAGTGTCAGTAATCGACCTTGATTATAACATTAAATTGACAGTAAATATCTATCTTCAGCATTTTCATAAACCTTTTGCTTTTTTAAGCAACCGTTGGGGCCTTAAACTAACTAGGTAAATCTGGTGTGAGGAATTAAAAAATAAACAATCAAAGCTAAGGGTAAAGTAAAGTTACAAAAATATGTTAAAAAAAAATCCCCTCCCCACCACTCCTCATAAACGTGAGGCACAGATTACCGCTTAAAAGTGCAATTTTTGAGTTTTTTGCCGATATTTGAAAAACTCAAAATTTTTGTGGAAAAGAAAAATTTTCCTGGGTTGTTTTTTGAACTGAGGAAAAAACCCTTGGAAATAAAAAAAACTCGCAAGAAAATCCCAAAAAAACCCCCAGGCAAAAAAATCCGGGAAAAATCCTAAGACAAAATATATTATAAGTAACCCTAATCCATGTGACAAAACTGATAGCCAAGAATAATGTTTCGCTTGTCGTCGGCTTTTTTTCACAAAAATTTAAAATAAAAGTTGGTGTTCCATTTTTTTAAAGAATTGAGATCACTGCTCACTGATTTAAAATTTAATTTATTCTCATCTTTAAAAATATGTTTCCAAAACAGATAGCACTAATTTGGTCAAAAATTTACCCGAACAAAATGTTCAAAGAAAAGCTCACAAAAAATTTTAGATCTTTTGCACGAGCTTTTGTTTGAGCATGTTCGTCTGTGTAATTGCGCCTAAAGACTATTTCCCTCAGAGAATATTGACTAATAAAAACGATGCAGCTGGCAGATTTGGACCAATAAACGAATTACAGAGATAATTTTTCTCTAACGGTTTTTAAATAAAATGATAAAAACTTTTAAACGAGAGCAATGATTTAGACAAAGAATCACGGAATATCTGTTTTCTCGTTTAACTCATTGGGCTTATCATCAAAAGGTAACATATTAGGTATTTTTGGAAACAGAATGAAAAGCTCTTTTCAAATTTTAAAAAATATACAGGGGTATTTCATTTAAAAAAAGTATTGTTCTGCCCGAGCTCCACCCTCTTAATGAATGGCGGCACAATTAGCATCCAAGAAGATACTTTTTTGTAAACCATCTAGATATGTGAAAAGAAGAGGATCAGAAAGACCACTTATATTTGGAATTCCAAAAACCTCGATAGGTGGCTATATCAACCGATGGGTGCACGAAGAACATCGAAACCAATGGTATTCAATATCGGGGCAAAACCACTGGCATTCAATATCGGGGCAAAACTACAGCAAAACCACTGGCAGTCAATATCGGGGCAAAACCACAGCAAAAGAATGAACCCCTTCAGCACCACTCACCTGTGAAATCCTTAAACTGAATAGGAAAGAAATCAGACAAGTGACGGGGCTATTAACCGGTCACTGCGCACTGAGAGAACACCTGAATAGGATGGGAATCTATAGAGACGAACCCACCTGCAGACTATGTGATGAGGATGACGGATCAGCCGCTCACATTATATTTGAGTGCCCAGCACTTACCTTCTGCAGAACACAAAACCTTCTGGAGGACGACCCGTCCAGAGAAGGTAACTGCCAGAGAAACCCAATAAAGGGGCTGCTGCTCCTCGCGAGGTCGTCAAATCTCTTAGATTAGGAAGACACATAGCAAGAGATACAATAAGCTAAGAAGCTGCAGTGTCAGGGATTTCAAGACCTAAACTTGCTGTTGAGACAAATCAAATCAAATCAATTATGTGAAATATTACTTCTCTGTCTTCTTTCGGTCCTAGAGATGCTAGGATGGACTCGAACTTCTGGGACATAAGTATAATACTTTTTTTATTTAAATTCTTTTTTCATTCTAAATTAGTAAACTTGCCGTTCTAATTAGCTCTATTGTTTTTACATTTTGCGACTTTATGAATGAAAGATGAACATATAAGTGCCTGGGAAACACTCCCACAAAACTGTGTGTAAATGGTTTTTGTTTAACCACACAGAGTTGCGTCTCGAACGAAAACGAAATCAAAGTACCTAATTAATTGTTTACCTTTTAAGAAATAGATTAATTAACTGGGGCAATTATTTTTTTAAAAACATTAAAACTGCTAACTGCTATAGTGGACAAAGAAACCTTACGTAATGTATAACCATGTTTAATATTAACTATATATGCAAAATGCCTATAAATTTCATATGGGCAACTGAGAACACGTAACAAAGATCAAACAAGGAATAGGAAATTAAATGGGTCTACATACATAACTTGTAAATTACCGGTGATCCATTAATAATAATATACAAATTAAATTATTTAAATTAATTTACTTACATATTTATGATTTATCGTATCGCGTACTACACATGTAGTTATTTTAATTAATATCATTGATTAAGAATAAGTCTTCAGTGAATTAATTTTCTTTGTTTCAAGAAAAAATTATTTTTTTCCTTGCCAATGCTGTGAACTAAATAATTTTATGAATTGTTTGACAAAAAATTAAATTTATTTTTAGAAAAATTTTATACGGAAAAGTCCCTGAATGACGTCGCAGTTTAAAGGCGAAGGGCATTAAAATAATCTAGAGCTAAATTGATATGTATAAAGTTAATTTAATTTTGTTTTTTTTTGTGGCAACTAATTTTAATTAAGTAACACTTTTTATTGCAACAGTGTTTTGTTATGTGCAATAACTTGAAACAACATTAAATCTTAGTGACCAACTAATTATTTTTTTAATTACTAAAAACCTTTGTTATATAAATAGTTTATGGTGTCATCAACCATTTGAAATATCCGTTTTTTATATTTTATGATGACGATGATTTTTTATATTTTCTGTCCCGTATGTGAAAAACCGGAGGGGGTAACTACTACGGTAAAATTTGTGACGCAATTTATTTACAAGATTTCGCACTCTTGGCGATTTTGCACGATTTCGCAACCAATTTTTGACGCAAAAATGCCTTTTAAAAACCACCAAGAACTCATTTCGGAACTTTTGATATTGAAACAAAGTTTTTTTTTATAACTTTATCAAAAACATGATTTTAGTAACTGTCTGCAGATAACTAAAGCATTTTCGCCAGTTTTCATTAAGTAGTCACAAAAAAATCAGTAAAAATATCAAACTGTCAAAGATTTAAATGTCGCAGCAATGAACATCACCGAGTAAAAAAGCACATCGCTATGGCAACCATTGTTATTTCATTTATCAGCCGCCTTGATTTATAGACATCGCTATGGCAACCATTGTTATTTCATTTACCAGCCGCCTTGATTTATAGTGAAAAGGTGGTGTGTTTTGGGAGAAGTGCTCTTCGTTTGAGATTTTTAAAAGCATTTTTCTGTTTTTCTTGGATTTTTTGAAGGTATTAAAAAACTAGTGTTCGCAACTCGTGGCTAAACTGACTTTTTTTTACTCACGTTTTTAAATACCTCGCTGCGCTCGTTATTTAAACCAATGCTTGTAAAAAAAAGCACTATTTTTGCCAATAGTTGTGAAAACTACTATTTCCTACTAGCGTGCGTAAAAGTGCACTTTTCCGCCCTTGACAGCTTATCCACTCAATGGCAACTGCCATCGCGCACGGAAAAGTATCACTTTCCGCACTTGTTGGGTAAATAGCTATTTATACATGTAAATAACAAACAATTATTAATAAATTGGGGAGTGCGGTGGAATTTAACGCGCTTAAGGGATTTCATGGGACTACGATTTTTATATTTTCTGTCCCATTATGTGAATAACCCGAGGGAGTATATGTTAGATTGCACAAGTGGTGGTCAGCACCCTTTCGGGAGCCAGTTTTGCACTGCTTTGTGTGCCGTACCTAAACTATAGAAATTTTGTGCCCACGTTATTTACCAAGTTATTTAGAATGGTAATTGGAACACATACCACCCTAGAGGTTAAAAATCCCGCATATCATAAAATATAATATATAGGCTTCAAATTATGGCATCAAGTTAAGCCACGTAATGCCTCATTTGTTTGCCATTCAAGTACCACAGTCATTGCATTCGTATCTCCCAGTAGGCCATAGCTCTTTCTGATGAGACATAGCAATATCCACTGCATTCTAGAAAACAGCACTGTTATGCCTGAGAGGGCACTTTTTTTTTGCTGCCCATCCCAGGAGATAAGAGTCGGCGACCAACAATGCAGTGGGAACCATAAGTGCCACCCACTCGAGGGGTTAACTGCTAGGGTAAAATTTGTGACGCAATTTCGTAATAACGAATTTTTCTAATGATTTTGGAATATTTCGCAAAATATTCTTTAGAAGATTTTCAGTGGCGGTCCCAGGGGGGGGGGGGCGGGGGAGGGCGATCGCCCTCCCCTTTGCTCCAGAAAAAAGTAGACAACAAAGATGCTGTTGGTAACCCTAAAGTATTTCGAGAAAAAAACGATAAATTGCAAGAACGTTCCTTTAAAGACATTCTAGTATCCCTCCACAATATTTTGGGACAGACACAACAAACACATGACGTACTTACCGCAAAAACGATATTGGAAATACAGATGTGAAGAGTGTTATAGAGCTTCTATTTATAAATAAGTTTTAGAGAAAATCATTTCGGGCATAAAATCAAGGTTCAATAACGACGACGTATTTTTGACCTGAACATATTCATACCACGTTTTATACAACGTGAAGCCAAAATCAAGGCAAAATTAACTAATGTCGTTTCCAAATACTATAAACTGTTTGATTAATCCAAAACACAAATTCTTAAACTTTTAATGGGAGAAATCAGTATTTGGAAACAATATTGGTCAGAAGTAGGCGAAAGCTTAAATCGAAACATATATTTTCAAACACATCATTGTCTCAACTTTCACTTTTCCGTTGATAAAAACATTCTTGGAAGCTTGTCAGTAAGTAATGCTTCGTCAGAAAGAAGCTTCTCCTGCCTCAGAAGATTGAAAACATAAATACTTAAAAACACTATGACGGAAATTCGTCTGTGGAGCTTAGCGTTGCTGCATATCAACAGACATATTGAAATTGACATTGAGCGAGTTATTGACCGATTTGCCCAAAAAAAAACCGGAAACGAACTTTTTTTTTGAGATAGGCGTCCTATATTTGAGATAAAAACGGTAGTATTTCAACTAGTAGTAGTGGGTAATTACCCCCTCACCCTGGATTTAAATTTTTTACGAAAACATTTACAAAATCAAAAGTAGGGCCTAAATTATTTAAAATTTTCACCTGCGGCGCTGTGAACCATTGATATTTACGATTTTAGTTTAATTTAACTCAAAAATTGCATTTTCTCAAAAATTTTCGGCGAATTTAAACATTTTTTAAAATAAAAATGTATTAAATAAATGTCTGAAAATCTGAATACCCCCCCCCTACATTTGAAGCCAAATCCGCGAAGTTACTAAGTTTTGTTTGCATATATTAAATCAAAACCGCCCCCACCTTCTCAAATGGCTGGGACCGCCACTGAGATTATACCAGCGAAAAAGCCTTTAAAAACTACTATGAACCCATTTCGGAACTTTTGGCATGTTGATACATATAAATAACTAACAATCATTGATTAAAGTAGGGGGGAGCTTAGTATTTGCCTCGGAAGTCTTATTTTTAGCTTAGTTGATAGTGTTCTCTATTCTGTAACCATAGGAAATAGTTTAATATTTTGTTTCTGAAAGAAAAAAGTGAGAAAGTAATAAAAAAATACACTTGCGAGAAATTACCCGCCTTGAGTAATTCCAAGCAAACCATTATGAGCATTACAAATCAGTTCAAATATAAAAAAATAGTTTTATTAATGCACATTTTAGATACCTAGTTATAATATACCATTATATACAGACCGCTTCAACCTACTGCGAACATAGGGGGAATCAAGTCCAATTTACTCTCCGTGCCGTACGACCGAGGTGGATTCGAAGCACGCTGCAGTGTTATCTTTTGGAAATTCATTTTGTTTTTATTATTTTGTTTTATTTCTGCCTTGCTCGAGAAACAGATGGGTAAGTTCTTAATTGAAATAATACATTTTTAAAACCAAAAATGGATGTCTACGAAGTTGCCGAAAAAGTGCAGATGCTCAAATGGTCAAATCGTCATAACCCAACACACGTTCGATATTGGTCGAGGGAAAATTTGCATTTGTAATTTGGCGTAAGAACACAGTATCCCCAAAAACTAAATGTTTGGGGGGGGGTATTATAGGGGAACACGTAATTGGGCCATTTTTTATTAACGGCAATTGCAATTTGAATGGTCCTAGATACTTGGATCTACTGCAGCAACACATTATTCCAACTGCTAGGCAGTTGTTAGGTGTAAGATTTGGTGAAACATGGTTTCAACAAGATGGTTGTTCCGCTCACAATGTTGGCCTTGTTAGGGAATATCTTGATAATGTATTTCCTAATCGGGTTATAAGTACACGGGCCAGTTCGATCTCCCGATCTTGCTCCTAATGACTTCTATCTGTTTTTGAAGAAGCTTTTCAAATTATCACCCCTAACATGCTTGTAAACGTTAGAAGGGGTTTTTATAGTAGGCTCGGATATTGTCTAGCCGAGCAAGGAGGACTTTTCGAACATTTGCTTTAATTTTTTTTTGACTGAGAGAATCTTTTTGGTTTTTAAAATGTATTATTTTATTTTGAGAACTTGCTTTTATTTTGTATCTCCTTATTATTTTCATTGTAACACGTCGTCACTGATAAATCTGAGCAGTTGACAATAAAACGCTCTTATTTATCAGTGACAAAAAATAAGAAAATTATGTTATAAAAATTTGCGTATTTATTGACCAAATTCCGGTTTCATTGACTACGCTCCACACAGCACCGTGGTTAGAGGCGTACTAAATACCAAAGGAAAGTCATGCAAGTGGTGATCGCAAGCCTGAGTATTGGTTGCTTCACTGATAGGCGTGCGGTGTCTCTGCATGTACGTACACTGGCAAATTAGACTTCTTCCGCCCTATGTTCGCAGTAGCTTGAAGCGGTCTGTATATTGTCACAAACATGTAAAAATTGTGTAAAAATTATTTAAAAAACTAAAAAAAAAACAAAAACTTAAAATTAATGGTCACAACCATAGTTTCCTAAATTTTAGAACAAGTGGGTAAAACCATTTTAAAAGTGAAACAGAAGCAAAGATTTTGCACAAGGAGTCTCACTGGAAGAATTGGGCAGAATCAGGGTATTTTCAGTAAACGAAGCGTTGAAATTCCAAATATTTGGAAGCCCCTCCTTGGGCGGAGCCAACTTCTTAAACTTCACGGTTGAATGATGTCCTATAATATATAAGTACGTAGCCTTAGTAATAGATTATGGAAGTCCGAAACACAGAGTTAATTTCAAATACATCATTGTCTCAACCTTTCACACTAACAAATATTTATCTAACACACAAAAAAGAGAAGAAAAAGTTAGGTATGGTTACTTGCACCGACTTTTTTTTTAATTGCCCTTTAGGCTAAAGAACCTTTAAAGTACCTTTAGCGTATTTTGTGTCTTGCACCGACTTTAAAGGTCTTTTAAACGTTCTTTAAAGGAGCATTAACTAACTGGTCAAATTTGGTCAATTAAACGATCTTTAAAGATCAGTTAGCTCTTTTGAGGTTAGTTTTGTGACCCATCTTTCATGGTATACTTTATTTTTGTTCAAAACGCAAAAAAAAAAGAAAATTCATAAAATGTTATTATGGAATATGTAAACATTACTGAAGATGAGCTGGTAGAGGATGATCTTGAAGATGATCTTGAAATATTGCATTTTGTTAATTTTGGCTTCACTCGAAAGTGACTCGAAAATTCAGGTTAACACACGTTGAGGATCTATTGGAATATCCAGATGTCAGGTAGGTACTTAGTCAATGTTTTACACAGGTTGAAAGGGGGTTAAAAGTTGGTTCCCAAAATGTTTATAATTGCAATTGTTTTTGTTTATATACATTGGATGTATATTTTTGTCCAACACTCTGTGTGTTTATAAACAAGCTTCTCCAACAGCTCCCTGAATGAATGAATGATATATCATATAAACTGTGACTGTTTTAGATGTCAGTAAATTATAGCCCTCTCCTTACCTACTTTTTTTCTTATTTTCAGGAGTGGATATGTTCTTTCAAATTACGTCCTGACACCTTTAGCAAATCCAATTATACCAGGTGAACAACTGTATAATGAAGCCTTAATTCGAACAAGAACTTCAATAGAACCTACATTTGGGATCTGGAAACGTCGGTTTCCAGTTAGGGCTTATGGGCTTTGCCTTATACTGGAGTTACTGGACACAGTTTTGACAATAATAGTAGCTGCTTCTGTGCTTCATAATATTGCCAAAGAAATCAACGAGCCAGAGCCCCCAATAATAAAGATATAAACAAGGAAGAATATTAAATTATCTTATGCAAACTCAACAAATTGAAATGTATGGTCGAAACCACCAACGTCATAATGTTGTGCAGAATGGAAATTATTTATTATGTGCTAAAGAAAAATAAAAAATAATTTCATTTCTTTGGCAAAATTATAACATACAAAAAAGCAGCTGTGCATTTTAGGGTTTTACAATTGCTGTTTTTTTTTAAATTGTTGAATATGATAATTTTTTTGGTGGTTTTTTAATATATTGGTATGTCAGTAAAATAAACAACATGTTTTAAATTTTATTTATTTTAATAAACTGTATTGTTTTTTCTGTACACAAGGCGATTTTTTTCAGCCTGTACCTGTAACTAAAAAATGAAAAAAAAAATAAGTGCCAGCCCACGCACTTCCTACTCAAAATAAATAAATTATAATACCGCTCGATTGCAAAAGTCCAAAGAGGCCAGAGACAAAATAACTTGTAACAAAATGTACATAAGTACAACTCTTAAACTTATACTACTACTAACAGTAAAACCCTGTGAAAAACAGTCAAATTTTTCTTATCTAGCAAAATAACCACTTTAACAACAAATCTCCTTTAAGGCGCAAAAAAAAACAATCATAAGTTACTTATTTTAAAAAACTAATAAAATGCAAAAACGGCAGGTGCCTTTCATGTAATATGTGATACATTCAAGAGAGATTGGTTTCTCCTAAAGCGTCATATAGTCACAATTGTTAAATGTGACCAAATCCACTCTCGCAGTCAATTGAATGTATTGCATAGGGTTAAAAAAAAACAACGAGTACTTCTATTTTTATCTGCAGGTTTTTTTTCCGGAGCTGATGCTCTTTGTCAGTATGTAATACTTCTCTTTCCAACTTGTCTAGGGTGATGTCAGCAATCATATTCTTTTTGTCCGCTAGGAAGTCATATTTCTCTGCTAAGGTACTTGATCCCATGATTCTAACCACGGTGGCAGATGGCCTCCTTTGATCGGTACCCTACAATAAATTAAAAACGTAACTAGGTATTTGCCAAATAAAGGATTTAATAATAATAATAATAATAATAATAATAATAATAATAATAATAATAATAATAATAATAATAATAATAATAATAATAATAATAATAATAATAATAATAATAATAATAATAAAAGATTCTCAAATATTTTAATTGGAATGGCAAGGATTGAAGCGATTAATTAAGTGCATCAAAAATTTGTCATAGATGGATCTTTCAATATATATATCTTCTGGTAAACTGGAGAGTATAATTAAGTAGGCCGAGAACTACTTTTAAAGAAAATGTTGTTTAGCATTATACGTAGATTGCTATATTTCGTTATCAAAATACTTACCCTTTTGACTTGCCTCTTTGTCCTATTCCTTGACCTCTAGCTGTTTCACTGCTAGCATGTGCAGCATCCATGGATGTTTTGGAGTAATATTCAATAGATGGGCGACAGCTCCCTGGGACTAAGATTCAGCCCCCTTTTTCTCTTTTGAGCCTCCATTGAAATTGAAGCACTGCACAATAGCCTACATTATGTTCATACCTAGTCCATGTAATAACTATAGCTACCTCGACTAGATGAACAATTCATCATCCAAAAATATCAAATGAAAACAACAGAACCATAAAAAATAAAATAAAGAAATATGTGAAAGTTTTAGGTTATTGAAGACAGAGATACCAACAAAAAAACCCCAGAAATCCTTAAATTCGTGCGACGTTGCCGTACTGTGAATAAAATAAAGAGCCTTAAGTAAAAGTTCAAAAAAATTGAGCCTGTGCAAGTCATTTAAAATTAAATGTCCTTTAAAATTTAAAGGTTCTTTTGTTAAAGAACCATTAGAAAAACGTCGGTGCAAGTGGCTGTTAACCTTTCTATTTAGATTAGATTTAATGTCTCCTAAGATATCCTCAGGCGAAAGTTGACGGTTAACTTCTAATAGCGCAAGACAACTCATCTAAGCGTGATTTTTTTCATTTAAGTGTTTTCGCCTGCAGATTTCGCTCGAAGGGTATTTTTGGTCTCACATTTATCTATCCAAATACAGAAATTTTTCAAACATTTTAATCTAATTTTAAAGATAAGACTTGAATCTAGGGTTCTCTAGTGGTACTTTTTACAATTTTTGTCTATTGTTGCAGATATGAGCAGATAAAATGTGCTATATGTGGATCCATATTTCCCAAAAATAAAAGTCAACATTCAGAAACCATTGCTAAAGAACCCTATAGGGTTATCTTTAAGCTTAATCTTTAAAATCAGACTAAGATTTCTAAAAAAATTCCGTATTTGGATAAAAAATATAAGGCCTTGCAAGGGAAATTTTGCATTAGTAAGACATCTTTAAAAAAATGAAATAAAAAACCACACACATTACACAAGAGATTCAGCAAAATCTCAAAGCAAATATGTTTTTTTTTATGGGCCTTCGAACACATCTTTAAAACAAGGTACCACTCGATTTGAAGGCGGAGGTTTCGAAAATAAAAAAGTATATTTTAGCGGAAATTTTAGCTTTCCAAAAAAATTTGTTATTTCATGTGTTGTTTGACATTTGTACCAGTCCAAACTGCTGCTGCAAACAACAATAAAATTCTTACTTTGGACTTATTAAATGGGATGAAACAACTTGCATGCAATTTATAATTTATTGCTCCTTAATTCATTTATCACATATATATGTCTCAGGACTTGTGAAAAGTTAATGCTATAAAAGGCTGTGCCTTATTCACTACTTTTCTTTTTCTTTCTAAAATCGTGCTTTTACGCCAAAAGAGATAGTGCTTTTAAAACTCAGGTATTGTGCTATACAGGAATAATAAAAATAAATAAATAAATAAGCGCATACCAAAGCACAGCCCGCAGCTAGTGTGAAGTGTGGCAGTAGTGTGGAGAGTCTTTTCAGCAATCTGCTTACTATATCCAAGTTTCAGCCATCCAGCTAGAACCGAAAAAAAAAGACTGCAAACTTAAAAAAATTAACCGCTCTTTTAAACAATACAAAATAAGACAAAATATTAAGGATTATGTTGTATTATACCTAATATATTTTAGGTGACCAGTTTATTATTGCTTTCAATAAAGTATAGGTCGACAGTAGAACTTCAGTCAACAAAACTCAGTTTAAATTTTGATTGAACAATCGGAGACTAAAGCTTAACCAGGTTCATCCTTGAACCAAGTTCACTTGAACCCGTAGTTGACCCTTGATAGAACAACCAGGCCTTAGAGAAATAAATCGCGTCAGCAGGCACGAATAGCTCTCTCTACAATAGATACTGGTATAATATTATAATACCAGAGAGCATATAACAATTATCTGTTCTTCGATATTACCAAAGTGTTCTTGTTTGCAAGTGACATATTAACATTATTTTTTAATTTCTCCAAAACTAAGGCCTTGACGAACTTTATGTGAAAACCGTGTGCTGCTAGCTGATATGGTTCGTGAATTAGTATTTTTATAAAAATATACTTTTATTTCTCTTGGATATCTTAAAAACGAGGGATTTGACACAGTTTTTGTTAAAAATATCTATACAAATGTAAAAACCGTGTATCGCTAGCTGCTATAGTTCGTAAGGAAAGATTTTTTTTTTAAAGTTTAAACTCCTCCTTCCTACCCTCCTTCCAACCCCCCACCAGTATCAAAAATTAATCAGCTCATTGGCTGGGGCCAAATAATTTTTGTGCCAGTTTGATAAAATCGATTTAACAGCATTTGAGTTATCATGTTCCATACAGACATACACCATCACAAAATTTTAGTTAAGTAGAAATAAAAAAGTTTTTTTTTGTCGATCCCAATAGCCTCCATATACTGGTATAGATCGCTAATGTAGAAAAATGTTTTTTTTTTACCTTCATCAAAACATGAATAAGTAACTGTCTGCAGATAACTAAAGCATGGCTTTTTTGGTTACCGATGCAAAAACCTTTTTTTTATGCCTTTATCAAAAACATGACTTTAGTAACTGTCTGCAGATAACTAAAGCATGGCTTTTTTGGTTACCGATGCATAAAAACTTTTTTTTTTTGATCACGGATGCAAAAAAAGATTTCTGTCCGTTTTTTACCTAAAATTAAAGAGAAATAGCCGAAAATATTGAAAAAATCTAATTATTCTTGCCTAAAAATTAAGCCATTTCCACCAGTTTTCACCAAGTATTTCAAAATATCAAACTGTCAAAGATTAAAATGTCGCAATGGAAACCATTGTTATTTCATTTACCAGCCGCCTTATTTTTAGTGTAAAGATGGTGTGTTGCGAGAAGTGATTTTCGTTCGAGATTTTTATTAGTAGTTTCAACAACTAGTGGCTAAAATAGTGCCTTTTTTTACAAGCGTTGGTTTAAATAACAAGCGCAGCAAATTAAGCCAGATGGTAAATGAAATAACAATGCGGTTTCCATAGCGATGTGCCTTTTTACTCGGTGACGTTCCTTGTTGCGACGTTTTAATCTTTGACAGTTTGATATTTTCACGATGTTTTTAAATGAATTTTTCGTAAATACTTAGTGAAAACTGGCGGAAATGACTTAATTTTTAGGCAAGAATAATTAGATTTTTTCAATATTACTATATTCCGCTATTTCTCTTTAATTTTGAGTAAAAAACGGACAGAAATCTTTTTTTTGCACCCTTGATCAAAAAAAAAGTTTTTTTGCATCAGTAACCAAAAAAGCCATGCTTTAGTTATCTGCAGACAGTTACTAAAATCATGTTTTTGATGAAGGTGTAAAAAACAGTATTTTCCTGTTTTTCTTGGATTTTTTGATAAAGGTATTAAAAAAAAATAGTGTTAACAACTCGCGGCTAAATTGTGCTTTTTTTTACTCGCGTTTTTAAATACCTCGCTGCGCTCATTATTGAAACCAACGCTTGTAAAAAAAAGCACTATTTTAGCCACTAGTTGTGAACGAAGTTTCGCTCATTTGTCCTATTTAAACTTTGGAGCTCACCTCTTGACTAAGAATTTTTTCTCAACTGCATGTTAACTCATAAAGATCAATACAAATCTGCCAATTTTGCAAATCGCTTAGATACAAATTATTTTTAGGGTCTGGTTTATAAATAATTTTCGATTTATTTTTGCTTCACTTAGACAAGCGTTAAATAACGTATACAATTTAAAAAATAACGGTGAGCCAAAAAAAATTTCTAATTCATAGTAATGTCTTGAGGCCACAGCCTTAGACGTTTACATTTATTCGGCTTTAGGAACACAAAAATTAATCAAGCATAGTAGGTTGTGAAAAAAGCATTGACAGGTCTGTTGCTTAATATACGGGTCAGGTCCCATTCTAAGAAAATATAGATCGAGAGAAAAACGGTCTATTTTTGTCTAGCAATGGCGTAAGCAGACATTCTCTCTGGGGGGAGGGGTTTGAGTAAGCATATTAAAAGGCTCTGAGGAGGGGCTTGAGCCCTTAAGCCCCCCCTGGGTACGCTACTGGTTATAAACAAAAAAAAGTGCGGTTTAGACTCGCCAATTGTCTCGGATGGATGACCGCAAGGAACCTCTGCTAAATACGGTTACTAGGACTGGTAAATGGTAAGTTTTTGGACTTTTCCTATCATCTAATTTTTGCTTTACGTTACTTTAGTACCACAAAAATATCATGCCATAATTTGTTGCCAATTTGTTACCAAAGAATAATATTTGTAAGCTAGGGGGACCACCTCATAACTGCCGTTTGGGTAACAGTAGGACAATTAGTCATACGCCATAATTTGTAGCTCGAATCGTATATTTGCACTGAAAAATAAAAATGGAAAAAAACTCATTTACGTATCTTAATCCCGTTTTATAGGTTTAACTGATACATTAAAAACATCAGCATGTTGCAAATACTTTACTTGAATTTGTTGAATCCAATTTAAAAGTATACAAATCATTATTTTCATAAGAAGAAAAAATATTTTTTTTTACAGAAAGTTAAATTGAGGGGACCAACATATAAATCAAGACTGTTCAACAGAGACGTAAAATAATGTATAATTTGTGGATGAGCACTAATCTTCCAAAATAAAAGAAATACTATGAAAAAAAATGTATATTGCTAACCTTTTTGAAATAAGCTTTGTTAGTGTTTACTTTGTTGGGCAACAAAATAATTTGTAGCAACTGTCGTTACCAGGATATGGCTGTTTAATAAAGTCACGTGACTTTAAAATCAAAATAGCTCATGAACTAACTGGAAAGTTACAACTCTTTATACTCCTTTAAAAGCAGCTAATTTGTCGTAAGAAAATAATTTGTAGTTGCTTCCATTACTTATATACTCGAGAACAAAAAAAATGCAACACCATGTATATGGATAATGATTTGAATAAAAATTATTTGTGTTTATAACTTATCTCAAAAGAAATATTTAAAAAAAATTTTGTCCTCTAATCTTTCCTTTGTTCACAGATTTTTTCTATTCATTTTCAAAAACAACCAACACATAAAAGACCTTTTCTGAAAATTTAAATCATTTTCCTCGTAGTTTTTGGTCTTTTTGGATTACTTACAGTTTACTTTTTAAAAAAATGACAAGAGTTCGCGGTCGCCAACAATTTCATTAGTTAAGGACGCGAGAAAGGACGCATCGTGGGCATGAAAGAGGCTGGTTTTGGTTTACGGGAATTTGGAACAAGGGTTAATGCCAATCCATCAACAGTGTTAAAAGTTTGGAGAAGGTGGTCCAATGATGAGACTTATAGCCATCGTGCGGGTTCTGTACGCCATAGATTATTACAAGGTCGTGATTTACGGCATCTCAGACTTCTTGCTCTCAGAAATCGACGGGACAATATACGCCAAGTAAGAGATATTCTATTTGCAGCTACAGGACGAGTGTTGTGTGTTGCTTGGTATGGGGCTGAGGACTTATCGTCCGCTTTTGGTGCTATCTTTGACCCCACAACATAAAGCTCGCCGCTTGGAGTGGTGCAGAGCTCGGCAAAACTGGAATGACGAATGGAATACCATAAGCTTCAGAGACGAATCCAGGTTTTGTTTAGGCAGCCATGGTGGACGCATGAGGGTTAGGCGATTTCGAGGTGAGAGACGAAATGTAGACTTTGCTGTTGAACGTGATACAGCAAGACAGCAAAGTATCATGGTATGGGGTGCTATATGTTTAGGAAGCAGATCACCTCTAGTCCTTATCAACGGCAATTTGACTGCTCGGCGATATTTCGATGAAGTACTACAGCCAGTTTTACGTCCGTACCTACAAACTATCCCAAATGAACTTGGCATAGACACTTTGGAATGGCCAGCAGGATCGCCTGACTTGTCGCCTATCGAACACGTATGGGATATGATAGGGCGCAATCTTAGTCGATTACCACGTCTCCCTGGATGAACTCTGGCATGCCGTAAGGAGGATTTGGATGAGTGTTCCTCAATATGATATAGACCATCTTATTTTGTCAATGCCCAATAGAACAAACGAGTGCCTAAATAATCCTGGAGGAGCCACTTATTCTTAATTTTTTGATGATTAGCATGGAGGCATCTTCTTGGAAATGTAATCAATTACTAAGAGCATCCTAGTGTCTTAATATATAAATAAATTAGTTTAAAAATATTTGTCCTTTTTGGTGTTGCATTTTTTTTGATGCCCAGTAGGTATATATATATCTCTTTAAGTCACTTGACCTAAAAATTGAAATATTGACATATAGCTTGGTTGGTACTAATTTGTTACGTAAGAAAATAATTTTTAGCTGCTGCCGTTATTGAGATATTCCTATCTGGGCACTCGCCCCAAAAATTAATATATCTCAGAAACTAACTAAGGGGTCACAACCTTTTATACCTCATGCTGGGTTGGTACTAATTTGTTACGGAAGAAAATAATTTGTATCTGCTGCCGTTACCGATATATTGCTGTCTGGGTACTCGACGTAAAAAGTAACACATCTCGGAAACTAACTAGGGGGTCACAACTTTTTATACCTCATTAGAAAAAGCTAGGATGGTGCTAATTTGTTACGTAAGGAAATAATTTGTAGCTGCTGCCAAAGTAAGTCACGTGACCTAAAAATTGAAATATTTAATGAAATAACTAAACTAAAAAAGGGTCACAACCTTTTATATTTCATCGGAATAAGCTTGGTTGGTACTAATTTATTACGCAAGAAAATAATTTGTAGCTGCTGCCGTTATCGAGATATTTCTATCTGGACACTCGACACAAAAAATAACAAATCTGAGAAACTAACAAGAAGGTCACAACTTTTTATACCTTATTAGAATAAGCTCGGATGGTGCTAATTTGTTACGTAAGAAAATAATTTTTAGCTGCTGTCGTTATCGAAATATTTCATTAAAGATATATATATTAGTAATGGCATCAGCTATAAATTATTTTTTTACATAAAAAATTAGAACCAACCAAGCTTATTTCAATGAGGTATAAAAAGTTGTAACTCTCTAAAAAATTAGCACCATATAATCAGTCCTGATAAAAATAACTGCTTTCTTTCCCATAGTCGGACAAAAATGCCTAAAATATGTACTAGTTCATTAACCTTCATGCGCAGTGGCGGTCCCAGAAGGGGGGCAGGGTGGGCGATCGCCCCCCCTTTGCTCCAGAAAAAAGTAGACAACAAAGATGCTGGTGGTAACCCTGAAGTCTTTGGAGAAAAAACTAGAAATTGCAGAACGTTCCTTTAAAGACATTGTAGAATCCCTCCATAATATTTTGGGACAGACACAACAAACGCATGACGTACTTACCACAAAAACCACGATATTGGAAATACAGAAGTGAAGAACAGTATTATAGAGTTTCTATTTATAAACAAGTTTCAGTAACGAGACTCTAAGTATTTTTGACCTGCACATATTCATACCAAGTTTCATACAAGGTGAAGCAGAAGAAGTGGAAACAATATTGGTCAGAAGTAGGCAAAAGCTAAAATCAAAACATGTTTATATGATAACGTTTTGGATGTTTCTTGGATATTTGCCAGTAAGTCATGCTTCGTCGGAACGAACCTGCATCAGAAGATTGAAAACATGTGTGGGGCTTAGCGTTGCTGCATATCAACAGACATATTGAAATTTACATTGAACGAGTTGACCGGTTTGCCCAAAAAAATCGGAAACGAACGGTTTTTTAAGATAGGCATCTTATATTGTCTATATTTTATTTATACAATGGAAGTCCGAAACACAGAGTTAATTTCAAATACATCATTGTCTCAAACTTTCAAACAGGCATCTTATATTTGAGATATTGCAATATAAAAGGTAAATTTCAACTTAAAAAGCTTTTCAGACCTCAAACAAAAAGTATTTAGCTATTAGGTTTTGTTTGTTATCTATGTTTTTTATAACTGAAAAAAATTATACGTAGTTACTCGAGCGCGGAATTCAGTGGGGTATTGAGGTAATTACCCCCCCCCCCAAACCTTGGATTTAAATTTTTTCCCCAACATTTACAAAATCAAAAGTAGGGTCTAAATTGCGGCGCAATAACACCTTTGATATAAAAATTAATATAATATAAAAATGGCATTCGTAGTTTCATTTTCTTAAAAATTTTCGCCCTCTGCGCTTTGAAACCATTGATATATTGACAGTTTTAGTTTAATTTTAAATTAAAAAATGCATTTTTCAGTGCAATTTTCTTCAAAATTTTCGCCTGCGGCGCTATGATACCGTTGATATTTACAATTTTAGTTTAATTTAACTCAAATTTTCTCAAAAGTTTTCGGCGCATTTAAACATTTTATAAAATAAAAATGTATGAAATAAACAACTTAACATCTGAGTACCCCCCCCCTAAATTTGAGGCCAAATCCGCGTAGTTACTAAGTTTTGTTTGCATATATTGATATCTTCCTCACAAAAACTATGCTTTTATTCTAGTTTTTTTCCTATCGAAAACGCCCCCCCCTTTTCAAATGGCTGGGACCGCCACTGATACGGAACTGTCAAAAAGTGCGGACTTTATTAAATTCATGCTATATGCTATATCATGTACCGATAAATCCCTGCTTGTATTAAAAAAAAAAAAAATTAAAAATCCCTGCTTCATAGCAAAGGTCGCCAACTTGAGACTAGATTTATGAAAATTCCCCGGGACTTCGGTGTGATATTTTGCGTGCTCTTATCTTTCGCATTTTAATACTGTTTAAAATACTTTTAAAAAGCAAAATATCTTGTATGGCGGAGCTAAAAATATCAAGAATGCTAACCCCAACGTCTTGACAAAGAAAATTGTGACCTCCTAGGAAGTCTCGGCGTCTCCATAGGTGGGCAAAAATGTTCAGAAATAAGTATTTTCCCGAGTAAAGGCCGTATTTCACCAGCTATGCAGCAATTTGCTATTTAGCCAGTTAGTTATGTTCTTTGAGTAGGCAATTTAATGGATTTATGTGAGTCTGACCTATGTATAGTTAGCAACAGTTTTTTTTTAATTAAATAGAAAATGGCCGGTTTGTGGGTATTTAAAAAAAATACACTGTGAAATTGTTACGACCGATTCTTCAGCAATAACAAATAATTTTTGATTTTTTGTATTATTTCAAAATAATCTTTAACATACATACTACCATGTGGCTATTCTAACGAAAACCTTCAAAGTGAACCTGGAATCGTAGTATAAACAGCTTACTGGAATGTATAAATAGGGAAATATCTGGTTACACACCAAATTTCATCATAATCGGATGAACGGTTCAGAAGTTATACATACTACCATGTGGCTATTCTAACAAAAACCTTCAAAGTGAACCTGGAATCGTTGTATGAACAGCTTACTGGAATGTATAAATAGGAAATATCTGGTTACACACCAAATTTCATCATAATCGGATGAACGGCTCAGAAGTTAAATTCCTTGTGTAGAATAGTTATTAACCTAATAAGTGCGGAAAGTTATACTTTTCCGCACGCGTCGGCCGTAAGTGAGGAAAATACTTTCCGCATGCGTTTTTCCGCACGCTCGTAGGAAAAGTGTATTTTTGCACCCCCTGAAGGATAGGCTCCAGATAGAAAACGCATCGAAATCGGTTTACTGGTTCAAAGCAACATTTTCAGAAAGGTTTTTTTTTTAAATCAATTAAAAATAGCATCGATGTTCATTGTGTTCTCTAATTTATTTTTTCTTAAAGTCAATCAAAATACAACTTTATACTTGATATATTTTAAAACGAAAAACAAAATACAAAACTTTATTTTTTGATTTCACTTTAAATTTTCAATTTCTATAAGGTAATCTAATAAAACCAATATCTTTTCTAATTTTAAATTTTATTATACTCACCCAATACCTTCTGGGCTACTATCGACGCACCAAACTGTCAGTCACTCGACAACAGACAGATATTTTTAAAAAACCTCAAGTTTTTGAAGAGTTTCCGCCGAAACGTCAGATAAGTATATTTTAGTTAGGATTTGCGAGTGTGTAGGCATTATTTACCAAGCTCTTAACCCATTTTTGAAAAAAAATCTTTAACTTAGTGTTAGTAGTTAGTCAGCCATTTTAATTTACGTTTGATATTTTGTCGTATTTTCATTTTTATTTTCATTTTATTTAATTTTTTTGTGAATACGTGAAAAACACTTAATAAAATTAATTTTCAGTTAAGAACAATTTATTACTATTTTACGCTATTACGCTAAATTTGGGTAAAAAAAGGGATTGGATTTTTTTGCACCCGTGACACAAAAAACATTTTTTTTTATACCTTCATCAAAAACATGATTTTAGTAACTGTCTGCAGATAACTAAAGCATGGCTTTTTTGGTTAAAGATTTTTTGATCACGGGTTCAAAAAAAGATTTTTTTCCGTTTTTTACCCAAAATTAAAGAGAAATAGCGGAAAATAGTAATATTGGAAAAATCTAATTATTCTTGCCTAAAAATTAAGCCATTTCCGACAGTTTTCACCAAGTATTTACGAAAAAATCATTTAAAAATATCGTCAAAATATCAAACTGTCAAATATTAAAATGTCGCAACAATGAACGTCACCGAGTAAAAAGGCACGTCGCTATGGAAACAATTGTTATTTCATTTACCAGTGTGTTGCGAGAAGTGCTCTTCGTTCGAGATTTTTAAAAGTATTTTCCTGTTTTTCTTGGATTTTTTGATAAAGGTATTAAAAAAATAATTTTAACAACTCACGGCTAAACTCTGCTTTTTTTACTCGCGTTTTTATATGCCTCGCTGCGCTCGTTATTTAAACGCCAACGCCAAAAAGCACTATTTTAACCACTAGCTGTGAAAACTACTATTTTTTCTTCGATATACAAAAAAAACCACTATTCGCTATTTGGATGAATCGAAAATTTTAAATTTATCTAAAAGGGAATCCATAAAAAAATTAAAAAATTGTCGCATATAACATACGAACTACGGAAAAGGTTTAGGCACCAAAAGACAAAAACCGTTATAGACTTCTGTATGGCCAAAAATCATCTCATTTAAAAAAGAAAAAAATGTTATAATTACGCCTAGGTTGGGTCGTTAAACTTCTACAGAACTAAACGAACAATAAAACTTGTTGTATACTTGAAAATTGTTGTCTATTCTTTTACATGTTTAAGTTCAAGTGTTTCCTTTTTCAACCGCTTGGTTACCCATAGAAACAGAGAGAAAATAATAGGTTTTTTTTGATAGGCACTTTTTGGCAATATAATATTTTTCTTTGATTTTCTAGAAAATATGCAAACAGCAGTTTTCATTTTTAGTCTTAAGGAGTTTTTCTCTAAGACCAGTCTTTAAGGCCAGTCTAGGGTTGCCAACTTTTAATTTTGATTTATCTGGACATTTGATCTAAATTATCAGGACATTTAATGCAAAATCGGGACATTTTCAAAAACGCTTAGAAAAGAAATAGAACAATAAATATTGATGGTTTTTTAATTTTAATTTACAAGCTAGCTTAAAAATTTCAATAGAAACAAAACAAAGTAATAGTATATTACATAACCGGAAAAGAAAGTGACAAATTTCACACGAGTGTGAATACTGTGAACGAGGCGTTAGCCGAGGTTACTTTCTATCGAGTTGTGTACGCTACTTTTCCTACGAACACTGTTAAATTGCACTAATTTTTGAAAAATTGGTCTTTAATTTCGCACAAATCAAATGAAACTGCTTTTCTGAACATGTGCGCAAAAAAATTTTGCACACGGGTGAAATTTAACGTTTTCTAAGGATGCAAATCGTGTGAAATCCATTATTTTCATATGTGGTCGTAGGAAAAAATAGTAAAACTACCTGTGGTCCAGATGGTTTACCAGTAATTTTCATAAAAAACAGTAAATTTTTCTTGTCCAGTATTTTTGCTAAAATTTTTAATAGATCATTTTCTACAGGAGATTTTCCAACAGCGTGGAAGCTAAGGTAAGCGGAGATAAGTTAAACATTAAAAACTTCAAAAATTTCTTGACTTCCTAAATTGTTTGAATCAATGTCACAAATAAAATTGCACCATATTTTCAAAACATAATAATAAACCAACGACATGGGTTTTCAAAATGTAAACATCAATTACTAATCTCTTAATATATGAAGAAACTTTGTTGGAAGCCTTGGAGAGTGGGTATCAGGTAGATGTCATCTATACCGATTTCTCCAAGGCTTTCGACAGGGTCGATCATAACCGAATACTTTATAAACTTAAAGTCATGGGTATTCATGGCTCAGCTTTCAACTGGTTTCGGATTAATCTAACTGAAAGACGCCAGGCATAAAAATAGAGAATACTGTCGCCGCCGAGTTTACCATTTTCCCTCAGGTGTCCTCCAGGGCGGACATTTGTCTCCATTGTTATTTAAAGCATTTATAAATGATATATCTTCCGCTTTAGAAAACTAACTTTGTACTTCTTGCTGATGATCTAAATTCTTTAGAATTATAAGAAGTTTGGAGGATTGCCATATTTTGCAACAAGATTGAATGGATTTTCAGCATGGTGTTAATATCCCTGAATGTTGACTTATTTTTATAGAAAATTAAACCATACAGATTGTACTTATCAGTTGGATAACTCCAATTTGAAAAAAACCTTGCAATTATCACGCGACTTGGGTGTTTTTTTGATAGAAAACTCAGTTTTGTGGAACACATAGATATTATTGCAATTAAAGCTATGAAATTGCTAGGATTTTTGTTTAGAACATTGAAACGCGGCTAAGAAAAAAGAAAGGATTTAATCACTGGGCACTAGATATGGGATTCTAATTTTATTTGGAAACTTTTAGTACCGATTTCGCTGAAAACTTCATCGGGACATTTGGCGTACTGATAAGGGTCTTGTCAGTACGCAGGACATTTTGCTCCAAATCGGGACAGTCCCGAGAAATCGGGACGGGTTGGCATCCCTAAAGGCCACAAAAACGGCATAGTTTTGACAACACTGCTTTGCTGTTTTTGGGCCGATCTTTACCGGACAGAATATCGGAAACGAGAAAACGGAATCTGTTAAAATTTGGCAGGAATGTTCCAGACAGTTTTTTGCTGGATTTTCTCATTCCCAAAATAAAATAAACACGGCTAATAATAGTCAAAAATCCTACCTGGCTTTTTATTTAGCCTCGTCGATAATACAGAAATCTGTAACAACAATTTTTGGATTTTTTTATTTTTTGAAAAAAATACACCAAATTTTGAAAAATCCTTTGGATACGGTTGTAGTAGATTTTTATAAATCCAATTATCTGATAACAAAAAACTTATGGTTTTTTTCTTTATAAGCGAGATTCTGCCGGAATTCTAAAACCGCCAAGGTCACGTAATTTGGTATGCCCCAAGGAAACTGAGTGAGTTCGATTGGAGTATTGGAATTCAGGTTCTGCATAGCCACCGGACACTTGTCTAATTGAACATCCGGTCAATAAATTGACGCATGTCAAGTGACAAAAATAAGAATACGGAAATTTGTTACTTTCCTAATGAGTCCTAATAAGTTATACTTTCGATTAGAAACCATTCAAATTGATTATATAAATTAAAAAAACAAAACCTTTGAAACTTCATGCGGATTTTACAAAATTGTTGGGAACAAATACAGAATGAGTTGTAAATGGTTTTTGAGCATTAATAACACGAGATTTTAGGGCTGTGACGTCACTAATCAATTACTTAATTATTGGAAAAGGCTTTCAAAACGGGTTTAATGTGACAAATGCTCTTGAAAAATACTGCTAATGCTCTGCATGGTGATGAGTCGGGTATCGACCGGTCGTATTTACTTATCTTTTGCTCAACTCGTAACAGCGTTTGACTTGCAATTTACAAAGAGAATTCTGAAATCGGTTTCATTCATAATATCAAATTAAATGTTATTTTTTCAAAATGTTTAAAATTTAAGACGAATTTGCATACTAAGCCATCGAAGAGGACACAAAAAAAAACATAGAAATCAACATAAAACGGTGTCAACTGTACCAGCGAAGTTCTACAATAATTCCAGTGGTTCCGTGGAACCAGCCAATAACAAAACAATTCGAAATTTTTATTTTACACCTAAAAACAATCGCACGAGTTGTCATTACACTTGTAAATTATATTTGTCAGCTATAGATAGACTTTCCTATCAACTATTAGCATTTCGACAATGTTTTTTCTAATAAACTTACAAAGCATTAAGTTACAAAAAAATTTGCTAAAAATTATTTTACTTACGACCAACCTATAATACTAATTTAACGAGCGTACCAACACGACTGTAATGGACCATTTACGCTCCTAGGATAATAATGAAGCTTAGACGTCAACCACAAGATGGCGCGAGAAGCGTTGAAACTTTATTTTATAAGGGCACTAATTGACGCAAAAATGTGAACTATTTATTTATTATCATTTATTAAAAATTAGTCCCGTTAAATTGACATAATAAGCATTTTTAGGCAAAAACCTTGTTTTCAAAAAGATATATGAAAAGTCCCTTAGTAACCTAATTTGTTTTGACGTTTTAGATAGAACGTTTGAAACTTCAGGTTATGAAGGTTGTTGACTGAAGAGTGTTCGCGTTTGATATTTTTAATACTTTTTTTTTGGTCGTAGGTAAAGTATAGTACACTAACACGCATGTTATGATCATTACACACTCAGATAAATTAAGACACTCGCCTGCGGCTCGCATCTCAAACTTTATCTTCGCGTTTGATGACCATCATAACATGTAAACTACTAATTAATCGACAGTTACTCATCCTGTTTTACCTTTCCTGAACTATCGCATCGGCATCGGCAGAATGATTCTTTTCAAAGCTTAAATTAATAAAAACATATGTGTCAAAATCGGTTATCGTCTTTGGCAGTGCTTTCTACTGATAATACAGTTGCCCGCTCGGAAATTATTACAACATTTGCCTTCGCTAAATCTATTAATGTAGCTTTTTAGTGGACGTATATTTTTGTACCTTTTAACTTTTTTTTTCAACATGTTTGTTCATAAAATATTTTCATATTTTATCTAGTTTTGTTAATTTTAAATAGGTAGTTTATGGTTTTGCTGTGTCAATATGTAGGTAAGAAAAATAAAAATACGATACTTGTTAAAATTCCGTCCGATTTTGAACAGTTTTCCAAATAAATCTTAAACCAATAATAAATTGTTTAAAAAGGAATAAGTGCAGGATGAAGGGGGCCTGCCGACATTGCTTCAAATCAGGGCTCGCTGCCTGTTGTTACTCCTCTGAACTGTAGTATAGCATTTAAGGCCACAAAAACGGCATAGATTTGACAACACTGCTTTGGTATTTTTTGGAAAGATCAACAATAGGTGGCATCAGTAATGCCATTTCGAATGAGATCGTGCAGTGTTTAGAACACGTTGCGAACACCATATGTGAGGAAAAGTATAACTTATTAGGACTCATTAGGAAAGTAACAAATTTCCTAATTTAAATTTGATATTATGAATGAAACCGATTTCAGAATTCTCTTTGTAAATTGCAAGTCAAACGCTGTTACAAGTTGGGCAAAAGATAAGTAAATACGACTGGTCGATACCCGACTCATCACCATGCTGAGCACTAGCAGTATTTTTCAAGAGCATTTGTCACATTGAACCCGTTTTGAAAACCTTTTTCAATAATTAAGTAATTGATTAGTGACGTCACAGCCCTGAAATCTCGTGTTATTAATGCTCAAAAACCATTTACAACTCATTCTGTAATTGTTCCCAACAATTTTGTAAAATCCGCATAAAGTTTCAAAGGTTTTGTTTTTTTAATTTATATAATCAGTTTAAATATCAATTTTGCCCTCTCGTTAAATGATGTCTCTTTTCCACCAATTTGAATGGTTTCGAATCGAGCTTTTTGTTTGTTTCGAAGTAGCGCATGCGTGTTTCGTATAGACTGCTCATTGAAACTTTTTGCCGCTACCTTCTATTGCTTCTTACTCTTTTCGACAAAGAAAGAAAACTAAATCAGTGGCAAGACGTTGGACTGTGGACGCATTAGTTACATCAAATAGGGCGAGTTTGTAAATTCACCGATGAGCTCACCGATGAAAACAATCGGGTTTGTAAATTCATCTATGATTCTTGGTGAAATCTATCGGGTTCTTAAATTACCCGAGTGATTCCATCAATTCACCAATTGATGGCATCGATGCTCACCGACTCTGGGGGGCGGTGAGCCTCAGCTGTTTTTTATTGTTATTATTTTTATTTCAAATTTTTTGATGTTTTTTTAATAAAGATTTCCGACTTGATAAGAAGTCGCGTTAAAACTATTCGAAAGACAGTTTTCGAGGACCAATGCTGGGTTTATACAGCAAAATAAAGTAATATAAAGAACACCCAATAAAAAACCATATTTGTGATCACATGATCACGTTTGAATAATCGCAGGGCTAATTCTTATTTCTTGATTTATTGCATTTGCCGTATAAACCCAGCATAAGGGGATAAATAAATCTTTAATTTGGGCTGGTATGGACATAAGTTTTATCCTCGCCACATCCTCCTGAAGCCCTACGAGGATTTTTCGTTCGTCTTTATTGTAATACATGGGATTTTTTTCGAAAAAGCACAAACTTCTCAATTGAAAAAAAATCTAGGCTACAGAGCTAAATTCTGACTGATTTTTATCGAGTTTTTTTAATTTTCGATGGCTCATCGAACTCAACGACATGGAATGCTAGATTAACGTCATATTTCATTTGTCAAAAAACCGATGACATCGGTGAAAAAAAATCTTATTAATTTACAAACTCGCCCATACTCTGGCTAATTTCTCCTCAACTCTTAGCGTCTTGTTATTTTTCTGCTTTTCCACCTTATCCATAAAGAGTTTTTATGTAAATATATTTGTGAAAAATTCCTTCTATATTTTTTGTTTGTGGAGATGGAGCCGAAGAAACGTTAGTTCAGTTTCAGTTTTCACTTTTCAATGGACTTCAAGCCCAGAAGCGCCTGCATCCAGTCCGATGAAACGTTAGTTTATTCACGCGAAGCTAGTCATAAGCGCCTTGTCAATCTTATGACGTAGTATGTGACGTCATTGTTTTGAAATTTTTTTGAATTAGTTGCATATGAGAATATCGAACGGTCATGTTTATTAGGGTCAAATTCATAGTTCTCCCTCAAGGGGGTCTGAGGAAGAATTTCATTTTTGCATTCATATTCATAGTCGCGGAAGGAAGCCTTGAGGCATCCTTAAGGTCAAGTTAAGAAAATCTTCAGTCCTCCTTGGGAAATTTTGTGAGGTTATAAAGCCTTGTTTTTGTATACTGTTACTTACATTTATTGTGATGACCTATACCTATATTATTAAATATTAACTTTTTTGTACACATGGTAACTTACGTATATTAAATGCTTTATACTTCGCTTGATACCTATCACAAGCTAAATTACACTGCCTCCAACAATTCATCTAAACTTCAGCCTTCACATACTCACCCCCTTGGCTAAATATTATATATATATAATACTGGCGCACCGAGGTGTGGGGGTTTGGGGTTATGGTTATGGACACATTTTTACTTCAAATTAATTTTTTTTTTTATTATTTATCCTTAAAAAACCCCCCCGAAGTCAACGCATATCAATTTTATTTTCTAGTGACGCAAATGAATGACAGCAAACCATCCAAACAATGTAGGTATCTAGTAGTCTATGATTTTTAGAAGCGTCGGAAATAGGCTCAAACCATTTTCGTCCCTAGAGAAGAAAATACTTTGCTCTCTTGAGATGAAAATTAAAAAAATGTAATAATAATAAAAAATACGAGTAAAATCTAAAGTGGTCGTAGGAAAAATAGCGTAAGTAAAGTAACTTTCTTATACTCGAGTGTTGTTTCACTCGGCTGGCGCCTTGTTCACAACATTCACGCTCGTGTTAAATATGTCACTTTCTTCTCTCGTTATGTAATATACTATTTTTTAATTTCAGAAGAAAACGTCATCTGTTGTAGGGACTTCTACGTCTTCAGAGATCTTTTCTACACAAAAATGACCACAATAAGTTTTTTTTATCTTACAAGAATAATAATAAAGTTGCTGTTACAATGTACAGCAAAAATTTATCGGTTCCCAACATAGATGCTGATAATTCCAAGGGGCATACCATTAAGACTATATACATAGCCGTGGAATACCAGTTTTGGTTTTGATATAAAAAATGAACGTTACGGATCACCTGGCTCGAGTCTACTTATAATATAGTTACAGTCGGCAGAAAAATAAATATCATCGTCTATGTTTTTTTGACTGTATACAAAGTGTTTATTTAAAAACAAAAAATAAATCAATTGAGGGCCGGTTTCTTATTAGCGGGTTACCAGAGAGCTAAATTAAGTTTTTTGCTGTTTTAAGTCAATATTTTTTTTAGGTTAACCCTGAGATAAGGTAACTTACCCTCACCTTAAAGCCATGGTTACCCTAGAGTTAATTTTAACCCGCTTTTTAAAGATTTTTACAAGGTTATGTTGCTCGAGTTAATTTAGGTTTAATTGGAAATATTTTAACAGAAGTTTTTAAATATTATAATAATAGTAATAATAATAAATAATAATAAATATCTTTATTTAGCAAAAATTTGGCTAATACAAATGTGAAATTGTATAACTTATTATTATTAAGCTAATAAAAATATTATTTTATACGATAAATTATTATTCTACTCATATTATCTCATATTTAGGTATCTAAAGTCTTAAAATAAAGAAAAAACTCTATAAGAAGAACAAAAAATTACAAAAATATAAAAGATAAACAAAAAGCTAATTCACACACAAAAAAAAAATTTAGGAATTCTTGATAATGAAAAGAAAATAAATAAAAATACATGATCAAGAACAAGAAAAAATTAACAAGTTAAAACGTCAAAATATTAAAAAGTTAAAAAGCTAGAAAGTTAAAAAGTAGGTAAACAAAGTCAAAAGTACACAACAAATTTATAATACAATATATAATAAATATGACTTTTAAAAAGTAAAAGCTAAAATGTTAAAATGTGACATTTATTTTTTAAACGGCAGTACCTATTTTTCTCTACAGACTTCTTCTGTTTAAACTTTACATTCAATTTGTGTAGCGTAACACATTGTTTAAAATAAATATTTATATTGGACGAATCAAAATTTATGGTAATTTTTTAACGAATTTTCTGAGCAAAATTAATCACAAGAAAATCACAAGAAATCAATTTTTAGCAATTAAATTAGGCTATCTCTCAGACCATAACTATAGATATATAATTTGATAGTTTACATATTAGCTTTTCTATTTTCAAATTAGTAGCGCAGAAAGTTGGTAATTTTTAGGTCACCTATATGATATTTAGTTATGCAGCTAGAATGCTTTAGAGAATGCTACCTTAATTATCATAGATGTTCTTTTTGCTCTAAATAACATGAAAATATAGCATTGCATTTAGAACTGTTTTTGTACAAATTTAGCAAAATGGGAAATAATAATTAACAAATTTACAATAGAGAGAAGTTTATTTTTTAATTAAAATTTAAATACTTCTACAGATATGTAGCCTAGTATAAAATTAATACAAAATAATATTATTAAGAATTTCTTATATATGAAAGAAATTCGTCCGTCTTTGGCATATGCTGGCTATATACTATTTAAGGATGACCTTATAAACATGCATAGGACATGCCAAGAATAAACCATATTTTTAGTAAAGCTTTTGAACATGCAAAGTATATAATATACATTTGCATGTGCACATGCAATAAAATTCCGCCAAAAGACATCAGAGACATTTGAGCACATGCTAAGTATAGACATTATTCCTTATATTTCGTGATTTTTATTCTAAAAAAGTAGTACAAAAGAACTTCAATATCCCTAATAGAACATTACATCCCAAGAATTAGTATGTTTTCAAATCGTATTCTCAGACAGCAAAGTTACGTACCAGATACGTACCTCATACCTAAGCCTCGGACGAAGAGTACGTCCATAGTACTACTGTAGTAGTAATATTTTAATGTGTTTGTTTACGAGTTTTTAAAAGTTTTAATCAAAATTGTACGATTCTTGTAAAAATAATGCCTTTTTATACCGAAGGATGACGTCTATTGGCATTAAAATCGACATATGGAACGGCCGTCTTGAATAGCCCTGAAGAAGCAAATAAATTTTGCGAAACGTTAGCATTTAAAAAAAAAGGACGTTTCATTAGTAAGATCCCTCAACCCATAAACCTACACCTTCAAAAATATTTTTAGATCCTCATTAATTTGAATATTTTAAGAATGTCCTTATTAGACATCCCAGGCATGTGCTTTCTAGACACTCTTGGAATGTTCTTTTTGGAAATTTTAGGGATGTCTATTTTGCAGACACAGGACATCCCTGGAGTCTTCCCGACAGTATAACTTAACGTTTACGAATGTGCCAAATACACGATAAGCATATCCAATTTTTTTAAGGAAATTCTATATGCATGCTAAAGATAAGAAAGAGTAATGCATAAACCTAAAGATGGTACATGCTAACCATCTACCTCGCATTTAATTTTAAATATGTGGTAGGGCACATGTTAAGCATCGGACAAGAATGTCTGCATCAGACCATTATATAAACGAATATATTAATGATAATTTAGAACCTCCTTAGCACATCCTTTTCCTTCTTAGGGATATTCTATGACAAATTGTTATGTATGAAAAAACTGCATACTTTTTGCATGGTTCCAAAACATTATTATGGAGGGGGAGAGTAATGCACGTCGAGATATTTTTTGTCAGGAATTAGATTATACAATTTACCTAGGGACGATGGGGTAAAAAGGAAAAAAATAACGACGCCGGCAAATTTTTTTGGAAAACTTGAGCGTAATTTTAAAAATGTTTGTTTGTTTTGCTGTTCTGATAGCTCCGAGGAACAATTGCAAAAAGGCTTTATTTGTAGTTTTTGATCTTTATTTTAATCTTTTTTTCGTAGACTTATTTTTTGTAACTTTTCCGTATAGAACCGCACCTGCTTAACACAAAAATTGCTTTTGTTGTTTAACCCAGACACAAAATGGAGAATATGTGAGATGAAACATGCTGTGTTCCCAATTAATTTGATTGACTGATTTATGCCCAATTTGCAAATAATTAATAAATGATATAAAATAAGATCGAGGTTACAGAGAAAGTGAATATCTCAGAAATAGAAAAGTCACAGTGTAGTAAAATGTACACTCATAAAAAACGGTATCAGTATCGCCATTGAGAGAAAATCTACATTTACACCATTCAAGTTAAGAGCAAAGATGGTAAAAAGCATTCAATGTCATTTAAAAGCCATAAAAACAACGATAAAAAAAATGAAGAAAATGCCTTGGAATGAGTTCTTTACGCTGCATTAGAGAATCGTTGCTAAATATTACGTTACCTATTTATTTTAGATTATTTTTGTGGATAGCATATGTTTTTTACCACCCTGTCAGAAATTGACATTTTTGAGCCGCTAACAAGGGAGGCAAATGGCACTTTACGTTCGCAGGGAATTTTGCTAATCTTATGGTAAAGCCATGATGGTAATTTAAGGCTTAAAATATTTTAGTATAATTTAAGGTGTAAATGATTTTTTTCGATTTCAATTTCTGGAATAAAACACTCATTTTTTTCAAGTTTTCACTGTTTTTTAGCGTCCAAAGTACTGCCAAAAAAAACATTTTTTTTGCGTTAAAATGAAAAATATTTAGAGAGAGAGGGCAGAATTTTAGAGATAGATGGAGAGATAATTTAGTGAAGTGCTTAAATATTTAAGCTTTTTGAAGAGAGACAGCAGGCTATAAAAAAGTATTTTAGATAAAGATGAAAATAATTTAAGGAAATTTTTTAATAAAAATCTCTATTATGTCATCTGTCTGTTATCTTGAGTGGTGTCGTAAATATGATTTTTTTTTGCCATTTTTATACAAAAAACAGCAAAAATTTTAGTTTTTTAAAGTATAAAGTGTGTGAGACATAAGGTGGCATTAATTTCGTTCATTCAAAATTCTTTCCAGTCTTTAAATTTACCAAAAAACGTGTCCTACTATAAGTGTATTTAACCACATCTAAAAATCATTTAACAGGTATTTAACTAAATTATTTTTGGATATGCTAAAATACACTTATAGTAGGACACGCTTTTGGTAAATTTGAGGACTGTAAAGAAGTTTGATTGAAATAAATTAATACCACCTTACGTCTTACACACTTTGAGCTTTGAACAATTACAAGTTTTTCTGTTTTTGGGATAAAAATGGCAAAATAAAAATCATATGCACAACACCACTAAAGATGACAGAGATATGACAAAAACAGAAAATTTTATTAAACAATTACTTTAAATTATTTCCATCTTTCTCTAAAATACTTTTTTATAGCCTGCTGTCTCTTTTCAACAACCTTAAATATTTTTCATTTGAACAGAGACAATACTTTTTTTGAATGCTTAAAAAACAGTGAAAACTTAAAAAATGTTAGTGTTTTATTCTAGAAATCGAAAGTTTGGAAAGAAAACTTTAAAATATGAGCAAAATCACGGCATAAAAATGTGAAAAACATAGTAAAAATTGCTTAAACAAAAACGTTACCACTTAAATTATGCTAAAATATTTTACGCCTTAAATAACCCTCATGGCTTTACCATAATGATGTGTTGTTTTATTGAAAAAAGTAATGTTTTGGTAGTAGAATCCACCTACCTTCGATTTTTAATGCTCTTATTCCGCGGGGAGAAAACGGCACTTTCCTCCGTTGCGTTGCAAATAACTATATTAACTTTGCAGAAACACTTGGCTACACTAGGCTAATTGATCCTAGAAGTCCCAGTATTTAAAAAGAAAACTATATTAACTTATAACCAAAATAATGTGCAACTTTTTGTTGCAAAGATTTCTTACAATATCTAGAACAAAAGCTCTGATGAACTATTTCAATAAAATTAAATTGATTTAGAACACTTTCAACTATTTTTCCCCCACACAAACCAATTGGTAATTTGCATGGTTTCGTAGAAAGTTTAAAAAAGTACTTTTTAAAATTATAGTTTTCGTCAGGATCTCAAAAACTTTATAGCAACAACACCGTTAAATGATAAATGGTGAAAAACTCACCAATTTCTTAATGTCAAGAGAAAATAAAATAGCAGTAAAATGTGTTTTCCAAGATAATGCTATACTTCCATTTTTAGGATAATTAGATTTTTTCTAATTACCTATCTGATTTGTTTAAATTACAGTTTCACCACTTTTACAATTTGCAACTATGAAAATGTGTATTGGACCAGCGGCGTCGCGTCGGGGGCTGACCCCTCCACTTTTAAACTGACAGTAACTTTTTTTGGTTGTGTTGCAAAATTCTCCACATAATAATAATATAATATGTTTATTAAGTAGATAGCAATATACATTTTTCACTTAACTAACAAAACTTAAAAATATTTATATTTATATTATTACTTCTTATATAATATAAATAAAGTGCATGGACAATAATAAAAACTTTGCAGCTAATCCAACTCACCTGTTTTTAAACATTTTATAAAAATATATTCTATTCTCTAGAAATTTTGGAAATTTTCAATTTGTTACAATTCTAGTTATCATTTAAAGCAATTTTTGTCAACCCAATTTAAAACGTCTTAAAAATAGCTTTTTTAGAAAAATTATCTCAAAATGTATAGCATGATTTTGTCAACAAATCTAGAATTGAGACCACAGAATATAGCCCTCCAACCCAGATGGCATCCAACCAAAATAATTAAAAAAAAAAAACGTGAGAGATCAAAATTTTTAAAAAATTCCCTGCTTAAACCTATAGAGCTTTAACATAATTTACTACGTTTATACACACCTAAGAGTGCTTTTTTATGAGCGGTTTTAAATAAAATCGCTTTCCCCAAGGGTTTAAACGTTCTTCATTAAATGTCCTTAAATATGTCACTTTAAAGAAAAAACAAATAAAACAATTTAGTTAACAACAGATTTTTTGGAAAACCTGGTTTGAGTATTTCTTTATATTTATGGGTTTTAAAACGATAAAACTCTTTCTTAAATCGCTTTAAAATGTAAAATCGATTTAGAGCTTAAAACGGTTTTTTAGTGGTGTTTAAATAACAACATTTTCAAAGCGTCCTTACGTAAAAGCGCTTTAAGGGGTCCGTATAAACAATTGATTGTTAAATTTTAGTTTAATTTTAAGAAATTGTTGTCAACATCATTTCAAACGTGTAAATATGGCATTTCTAACCTAATTTTCTCAATATTTTTGCTTGCAGCACATTTAAAACATGATTTTGGCTGGAAATCTAGAATTGAAAGAAGATCAACCCAGTCCTTCTTGGCAGCCAACTTGACCCACTTTTTATTTTAGTATAAAAAAAAACGTGGCAGTGATCAAAATTTCTGCTTAAACTGAAAACATTTTTGCATGCGGCTTAATCCTTACAATTTTAGTTAAATTTGTGTAACGTCTAAAAAGTGGTATTTTGAGTTTTACTTTTGGAGAAAAAAAAAACTAGAATTGAGACTGGGATCCTTCCAAGGGTTCATAATAAATAAGTATTTTTTTTACACACTAGTTCAACATACAACACCTACTTTACCGCCCTCCCCCACCTTTAAAAAACTGTGGCCGCCCCTGCTACTTATTTTTTCTAATGGCCATTAAAAGCTTATTTCTTAATTAAGTTTTTGAAAAGATTCACTTATAATTATGAATCTTACCTAAATCTGTATACATACAATAAATTGTTGTTTGTTCAAGCATCACGCACAAACTACTGAACGGATTTCAATGGAAGTTTAACTAAGGATTCTTTAAATTCCTGGGCAGGGCATAAGCTTCATCATCAAAATCGGTTTACGGAAATAAAATTTATGACTAGTTAAAGTAAAAAACAGGAAAAAGCAGCGAACAAAGAGGTTATTCGACTGGATGAAAAGGTTTTGAGGAGAACAAGGTGAGGATGAAGGGGGGCGTGATGCGGAAGAAATTTTAAAACATGCGAACGAAGGTGCGGGAAATAGCTAGTCAATTAATAAGTTTATAATCAAACAAAGCACTTATTTGTTATTTTACTAGAGAAAATAAAATACCGACTATATAAACACTAGATTCCCAATTCGAGTTGCGCAAAATTTAAATCACTTTTCTTGGACATAACGCCCATCAAAGTTTTGCATAATTTACATCTAACCTTACAGCTAACGGTACACTTCCCAAACAATGAATGCTTGCCTTTGCCTACCAACCCAATATCTACAGCTTTTTTTGCCTGTATCCTCATCAATACAACATTGTATTCATTTGCCAGCATTCTCATGCCCATACTGAACTAATTTATCTTTATCTCTCTCTGTTTTACACTAAATCCAATCTAGCCGTTTTACGTACTGACGTTTTTATTATAATTTTGTACTCATAGGAAAACTTTGGGACACGCAACACAGCAATATTACACATGCAACACTCGACTTTTAGCAAATCCCAAGAAATTACAAATTACGGTAACACAAGAAGATCCTGTGAGAAACCTGTTAATAAGAAATACATATTTTATTAATTGCATTGTAAACACGCATTTATAAATAAAAATAAAGTTTGCGAAATTCACCACCACCATTGTATACATTTTCAATGACCTATCATAAAAAAATCTGCAAATAACATCGGCAGCAAAACTACATTTATCTATACTAATAAAAGAACGGTAGTCAACATAAATCAACATCGTTAACTATAGACGCACAGGTCAAACCACTTGACCTACAGTCATGACATTTAGAGGACAGATTGGGTATGTGACATAAGCACTCGCTAAGGAAGGATTTTTGAAAATGTCATCCCCAAGGGGGTAAAAATTGAAGTTGAAATTTTAAAACGGTTTTCTGTATCTCGGAAATCAAAAGCCACAGAGGTCTGAAAATTGGTGTGTAGATTGTACTCATAAAATAAGTGAAATTTTGACTGGGCATGGAGAAATAGGGGTAATTTGATTTTGCAGGGGTTGTAGGGATTTTCTGTATTTCGGAGACGAAAAGTCACAGAGGTTTGAAAGTTGGTACGCACATTCTATTAATAAAGTAAGTGAACACGTGTTTCGGCGAATGTATATTACCTCCCCAATTACCCCACCATCTGTACTAATAAAAGAGCGGTAGTGAACGTCAACTATAAACCACTTGACCTACAGTTATGAAAATTTAAGGACATATTGGGTTTGTGAGCCACAGAGGTCTGAAAATTGGTGTGTAGATTGTACAAATAAAATAAGTGAAATTTTGACTGGGCATGGAGAAATAGGGGTAATTTGATTTTGAAGGGGGTGTAGGGATTTTCTGTATCTCGGAGACGAAAAGTCACAGAAGTTTGAAAATTGGTATGTATATTCTACTAATAAAGTAAGTGAACACGTATTTCGGCGAATGTATATTACCTCCCCCCCCCCTATTACTCCACCATCTATACTAATAAAAGAGCGGTAGTCAACGTCAACTATAAACGCACAGGTCAAACCACTTGACCTACAGTTATGAAAATTTAAGGACATATTGGTTTTCTGACGTAGGCGCTCGCTTAGAAAGGATTTTTGAAAATATTACCCCTAAGGGGGTAAACATAGGGGTTGAAATTTGAAGGAGGTTTTCTATATCTCCAAAACGAAAAGCCCCAAAGGTCTGAAAAGTGATACGTAGATTCTAATAATAAAATAAGTAAACACATGGAGTTTTTCGAAATTTTAACTAGGGGTGGAGAAATAGGGTAATTCGATTTGGAAGGGGGTAAAGGGATCTTCTCTATCTCAGAAGAAAAAAGTCACAGAGGTTTAGGAATTGGTATTCTAGACTCTATTGATGGACACGAGTTTTAGTGTTTTTTTACCAACCCCCTATTATTAGGGGGGGGGGATCATCCTCCATATTGATAAAAATTTTGATCCGTTAAAATATGGGTTGTTAGGTATCAAACTGAAGGAAATAAAGCCCGGAATCGAAAAAAGTATTATTCTATTAATTCTTGCAATTTTTTATTATTCGTCCCCCCCTCTCATCCATATATTTAATGAAAATATTGACCGACTAAATTGTGTGGTATCAAACTAAAGGGATTAAAGTCCGGAATCGAGAAAAGTGCTTATTCTATTATTTTTGCGATTTTTTGTTACCCTCCTCCTCCTCCCCCGCTATGTTCGATAAAAACAATGAACTGTTAAAAAATAAGTTACCTCTAAAACCGGAATCAAAGAAAGTGTTTTTTTTGCGAAACAAACTGCTGGAAACATTTCGCTGCATTATTTGGATTTCTGGGGAGTGCACAGGCTTTATTTCATCAAAATTGGTTCACGGGAACAAAAGTTATGACCCTTGAAAGCAAAAAAACGGAAAAAAAAGATGGAAGGGTTTAAGAAGCTAAAGGTTTGAGGGCATGAAAGTGGGTTGAGGTGCAGAAGGAGGGGGAATCTACAATTTTAAACACGCGAACAAAGTCGCGGGCGGCCAGCTTGTCATTCCATATTCTGAATACAGTCTTGTACATATTAGAGAATTTGTTTAATTGTTTTTTTGCCACTGGTTTTTTTGCCACTGTGTTATTGTGGTCAATATTCTGCGTTCGCGCAGTAGCGATCTGTCAAAGTGTCAGGCTTAATAAGAGGATAATGACGCGCTGTATTCACGAAATATAAAAGTTGCTTATGCACAGTGTGCGGGCAAAAATTTACCCCGAAAATTTTCCCACACACTTGTTTTAAAATTAAAAAAAGTAGTCTTTGCACCAACAATAGAGATAGAAAGAAAAAACGGGAAGAAAACTTGCATCCTATAAGGGCATGCATCAATCGCGGGAGCATGCGCGCGCGGAATAAAGTAACTTTGAGCATTGTTAGGAAAACTACTATATTTGGTGGTACATAAAATAAAAATAATAGAATAGCGAACATTCCCTCCAAAAAGGTAAACCATTACCATTTTTGAGGGAGGAATGCTTATAGCATTGTATGAACAGCTTAGTTCATACAACGCAACACCGTCTCAACTAAAAAGCCAGTTAACTCCTACCGCCTCATTGCCCTTTAGCCTACTGTGTCTGCCATTTTTATAATCAAATTTGACAGGTAAAATATGGACTTTCTGTCAGATAAATGTCAATATGGCACCGGCCAAAGGATACTAAAACGAAAATGAGTTAACTGGCTTTTTACTTGAGAACAGTGTTGTACAACGCTTATAGTTATTTTTTTGGGGTATATTTTACTACATATTTATAACAAATCAAAATGAACTTATTGCTTTCCGTTATTTGGAGCTCTTCAAAAACTTTATTTTTAACACCACAATATTATCGTTATTTACGACAAAGTTAACTCTAACAGCTGCCAGTGACCGTTTAAAAATGTTGTATGTTCTCAGCTATTTTGGTTTCTATTTATATATTTGTTTATTCTTAATTTCAGCAAATACCCTGACTGCCAACCATGTTAACGATGGACTATGCCACGGTAAATGCGCCGCAACACAAGTACGCATGCTCAACGATGTCTTCGGAGACCCTCAGTGGTAGCTGCGGTAGCCGAAATAATAGAATAAGAACCGTAAGGTAAGAAACCCTGTTAATAGGGACATTTTTTAACGCTTAAAATTTCCACAACTCTGACAGCCAATATCTATTTCATCCGTTATCGTTATCGTAATACAGTGTCGTACGTAGGGGGGCTTAGGGGCCCCAATACTTTATTGAAGGATGGGCTTTTAATGGACATTAAAAAAAGAGATATGGCTTGCTTTATACCTCTGTTAAGGTTAAGTTGGATTAGTGTGTACAAACAAATAATTATTTAAATTTAAAAGCATAAGGGGATGAACCCTCTTAGAAGAACCTAGTCTGAATCGAGGTCTCAATTTTAGACCTTTTTAACAACTAATGTAATGATGTTATAGCGCCGAAGTCAACATTTTTACTAGATTTGTAGCAAAAATCATGGTTAAATTCGCCGCAGGCGCAAAAATTATGAGAAAACAAGAAAAACGCCTTTTTTTATAGGTTTTAATGTTGTTGACAAAAGTAACTTAAAATTAAACTAAAATTGTAAATGTTTAAAAAATGTGGATTGCATTGGCTCAAAATGGAGAGTTTCATCACAAACCAACCAAAAAAAATCGATTTAAAAGAGAGTGGCCACGGCCTCACTAGACCCCTGATACGACGCCGCTGAGGAAAACAATAACAATAAATAAGGGACTCCTTATATAATTAACGGACTTCGTTATATTTATTAGGGTATTTTTGGTCAATACATTTAACGTCAAAGTTATCGCTATCGTTGTGGTTATCTTTATTTTTAATAACGATAACGGTTCTGGTTCTCTTTATTTTTATAGTTGACGGTCTGTTTTGTTAAGTTCTATTTTTATTGTTTTTATTAAACTAAAGACGAAGATAAGCTACTTTTCAGTAAATTTTATAAATAGATTTTTCAGAAATATTGCGAAACACTCCTCTTTAAATAACGGTATGACATTTAGCGACTGCGCAGTAGCAGAAGTAACCATGAGCAAAGCTGAGCTGTCGTTTCAGAGCTGACAACTTGTTGCCTATTATACAGGATTAGCAAGCTAAACCTTTTTGCCTTGATTTTTGTGTAATTAGTGTTCGAAAATATCTTTATGGTGGGGGTGATCCTTCACCCATATCGAACCTCCCCTCCCTACACTTTATCCCTACCTCCACCGTTTTAAGGCAGGGAAAAACTTTAATTGGCTTTAGGACTCCCGATTTAAATAGGTGGTGGTTTTTGAATCTTATGAAAAATTTGTTTATATAAATAGGCTCCAGGATTTTTTTTCACTCTATATATACAATAAAACTATAGAAAGACCGTGTCAGTACATTCAATTTTTTTTTAATTCTTGGTGGGGGCTTCTAACCAAACGATTTAGATTTTCTGTCTGTCTGTCTTGTCTTTCTGTTTGTCTGTCTGTTTATTCCAATACTACTGGACCGATTTTGATGGGACGTTCAGTGCTGCATCCCTTAGACTTCCGTCGGTTTACACGAACAAAAGCTATGACCATTTAAAGGAAGAAAAACCGGGAAAAACGGTAAAAAAAACTTGTAAAACCGCAGGCGATGCTTGAGATCTTTAGTTATTGTGCTTCGGCAGGTAGTTTTTTTGTCTTCTAAATTTTAAAGCATCTTATGGCAAAGTGTAAAAACTCTAAATGATTACGGCATATTGATGAGTTAAAATATAAAAAAACCATTTTAACATAACCTTCTCCATTGTTTAGGCTAGTCAGACCCAGCCACGGTCCTTTACCTCTACCAACGTTAAATTGCAAGCATGGTCCCTCACTGGGATTTAGCGTCAGAGGTGGCAGAGAACACGGCACTGGATTCTTCGTTTCCAGCGTAGAAATGGGATCCGAGGCGCAAGCGCAGGGATTAAGGGTAAGTTTTAAGGTGTATGTCTCTAACAGTGGCGGCCTTAGGAGTCGGTCTTGGGGGGGGGCGCATCGGTTCCAATTAACTTCCCCTCCCCTGAAAGTGAAATAGGTATATAAAAAAATCATTATTCATTCATTCATGAATTTAAGCTGCCGCATGTTAGCACTAATAGTCCAAGAGCTGATACACATAGTAAGCTAGGTGTTTTGGTGACCGTAGAAATTTGTTCAAAAGTCATCAGATTTTCGTTTTCATATCTAGGCGATACAAAGAAACACTGAAAAAAATGGGCCAACTAGATACTTTAGTCAAAGGTTTTCTGGTTAGAAATAACCATTTTGTAGTTAATCTAACAAAAAAATCCAGTAGTAATAACTAGAGAAAAGTAGTTGATAAAAAATGATAACCACTACGTTTTTTTATAGTCAGAACAAATAGAATTTTTAGTAGAAATTATTTTTACAACAAATTTGGTAGCAACTATCTACTTGCCATGGCTAAAACTAACCAATAAAAAAAATACACAAATAAAAGCTTGTTTTAACTATATAGAACTACATACGAAGGTAGGTAGGCTGAAATAACCCATGTAAATTAGTAACTATTACTAGGAGTCTTTAGCGAATCTGATTATACAAAGAAGTAGCCAGAACTTAAGTTTGTCATCTTCTTTTATTATTATTTCCCGTGAAAATGGTGGGGGAAGTAGGTTTTTTTAATAAAATAGGACCAAAAGTAGGGCGTTCCCAAATCCAATAAAAAAGAATTATTAAAATCCGTCGAGCCGTTCGGTATAGTTATCCGGGCACAAACGATATAATCACTTTCGTCACCGTTGAGGGGGGGGTTATTAAAATGGGAGTAAATTGCGGTCCCCTAAATCCAATAAAAAAAGAATTAATTATATATTATAGAACATTGTCCAAAAGGTCATATAGGTATAGTACACATCCAGAAAAATGTCTAGTAGCCATGACTAAGCACTTCAGTTACTTTTACCAGAAACTTTAGTCAAATTTATATGCAGCAAATACCTAACTTTCATCACCAGCGCCGCGACGATAGTCCAGTGGTTAAGGATTTGGTTTGGTGGTATACATGCTTGATAGGTCAAGGGTTCGAATCCCGTCACTATTTTTTGTTTAATTTTTTAGGGTGTTTTATGATAAAGCATAGGTTTTCAAGCACAAAAATATATTTTTTTTATTTTTTTTGAGCCTATATTATACGAGTTACACAGGCATAAAAAATATTTTGACAGTGAATTGTGATAGAACATAGGGTATAAAGCACAAAAATATGTTTTTTATTTTATTTGAACCCATATTTTACGAGTTAGAGGCATTTAAAAAAAATAAAATTTAACATTATCTACTATAGAAAGTTTAGTCATTCCTATACTAGAATTTTAGGTAGCACTTCCCATGCAAGATTAACTAGACGGGATTGGTTAAAGTAACCAGAAGTTTAGTTGTCCCTTATTTGACTAAAGTTTTTAGTCATGACTACCAGAAGAATATTTCGATTCTAAACCTTCATGGGGGGGTGTGTCTCCCGCGCCTTCCCTCTAAAGCCGCCACTGGTTCCTAAGGAACCCATTCCATTTTTTTCTGACCGAGTATTTTAAAATTTAAATTTTGGTGACCACTATAGACAGTATTCTTAAGGCTTGCTTAAAATAAAGCAAGAAAATGTTTATAAGATATGAACAAAGCCCAGCTGATTTCGTCGGTCCTGTGCAAACATTTATGTTATCAACTCACTTAATTAATGTCAATCAGTACAGCTGATAATTTGACATCCATCTTTTGTTATAAGTGCATTTATCAGATGTGTTCTGGGATTTTTGTATTGCCTTTTTTTACTTGTGTGGATTTTTTGTGTAAACATCTTAGCTGATGTTTACCAAGCAAAGCAAGCAATGTTACTTGCTTGTTATTATAGTAGGTAACTTAATTTTTGTGCTCAATGTAAAATTGTAAATTAAAAAAATTATTGCAGAGAAGTTAAGTTTAAACCAACAAAACTTGTACAGGGTGTCCAAAGTTGGGGGGTTTCGGGTACTTCTAGATGAGATAGAAAAAATTCGACCACCATTTGCGAGGCTCAAATTTCAAGACAAGGTTTTTGGTGAAAACCGCATTTCAATCGAAGACGGGGTCTTCGAGCTGCGGGGACTTTTTGAAAAGTCTGCATTTCGGGATAGGCACTATAACTTTTTTATTTATGAAAATATCTTCGTGATGTTACTTGCATTCTTGTAGAGTTTTTAAACTAAAATTTAATTACCAAATCAGAAGAAGCAAAATAGTTTTTTATTTCTTCGTAACAAATATACTAATGTGGCGTGCCTCTTTTATCACATCCTACCATATGATTTATGGAAAATATTTAATAACTCGATAACTATTTATCCGATTTTCGTAAAAGGCACATCGTTTTAAAGGCAATTAAAAAAGTCTTCAAAATATGTAAAATTGGGGTGTTCCATAAGAAAAATACCAACTTTGTATTATATTTCAAAAACTAAAAGTGACTCATGAAATCTGATTAAGTAATTAAATTCTGGTTTAAAAACTCTACAAAAATGCAATTAACACGACAAAGATATTTTCATAAATAAAAAAGTTATAGGGACTCTCAAAGTGGCCATCAGCAAAATATCACCTGAGAAATTCCAGGCAGGAAAAATTGAGTCAGCAAAATACTTCAGTTTTGCCTTTAATTTCTGAAAATATCTAATTTTCGTTTACCCTAATGATTTTTTTGCCTATCAAGGCCAGTTTGTGGCATAAAATTAATTCAAATTTATGCATTCTTAGGTGTTTTGTTTGTGTACGATTTTAATTTTCCTAGAATTCTTGTAACATTAATCCATGATACAAAATGGTACAATTATTATATATTTCTATAAAAACAGGAAAATTCCCATTAATTTACATGTTTAATGTGTATTTTGTTATATAAAATCAAACAATTTATTTAATAGCAAACGATAATTTGGACTTTTTCCTTGACACAAGTTTTATATTTATTGTTTATAAGATTTCTTTGAAAAATGATTGAATCAGACCATAAAATCAAGAAAACCACAAATAGGAACGTGCTAAAAAATTGCGTTAAGATTTACAGGCATATTTCACAGAAGATCGTCATTACCTAAACCTCAGAGAAATGAAAATCACCAATGAGTAAAAACAAAAGAAAAAGCTAAAGCCAATTACGGCCAATAACATAATAACCAATTTTGTGTTACCCACAATTACAAAAAACTTATTTAACATCATATAAGTGTTTTTTTAAAACCCCATTGTTGTGTGGCTGTTAAAAATAATTGTGGGTAAAATAATTCTCATATTACTTTTTGTTACTTACAAATAATCGCTAAACAAAATAAAATGTGTTATTAAATTACAAAGAAAGTGAATTTTACTTTCGATTTTGCTTCAGATATCAAATTATAAAAAAGGGATATATTAGATGATAATTTGCTTCTAATAATAGTAGAGATTTATTTTTGTAATCCATTACATGTACAGGAGATGCAGGAAAAGTATTTAGAGATATAATAATTATGTATATTTAAAGCAACTTTCGCGAGAAAATAATAGCTATTTATTAAGCAGTTGTAGGTATAAATTAGAAAAAATGATCAGGGATGGCATGGTTTTCAGGTTTAGTTGTACAGGGTAACCAATAACCGAACCTTTATTTCTTATAAAAGAAAAAACTTAAGTTTAAATAAATACGTCAATAAATTTGGACGATGCACTTTCTTTATGGAAACTGGCTTTTGTTGGGATTTCGCTCAAAATTGCATATGTTGTAGATCTCGTTGTCCTGATGAAAATCTATTATTGTCCCACAGCGATACTGCTTATGGTTTTCGAGATACTGCGGTTCAAAGTTAAACATTTTGTTATTCGGCTGTTTTTTCCTAAAATTTATGTGCGACAGTGAACAAACTGTAAAGCTTTCACTACAAACGCTCATTGTTTCTGTGTATATTTAAGTATCATTTAATTAAATCAGTTGAGAAATAAAAAAGTTAAGTTTTGTGAATACGAGTGTTTTGGCGTCCTATTGAAAAAAATTACAAAATTACATATAATTTGCATTGGCTATATCTTTTGACCTAATTATTTAATTAAGAAAAACAATAAGAGTTTAAAATAATAATTTATACTTTCTCCAGTGACATACTTAAAAAAAATAAGGCATGCAAAACCTAACTCCTTTTAAAACTATCCGCCATCCTGAATTTTTTTTAATGTGAAATTTTGAACAAACGGACACAACTCTCATGTTTTGTCTCTTTAAACAATATTTTTTTAAATTAGGTAATCAGACCAAGAGTTATAGCAAATAGAAAAAATATGTAATTTTGTGATTTTTTCCAATGTTAAGCCCAAACACTCATAATCTAAAAGCTTATCACTTTTTCATTTCTCGACCGATTTAATTAAATAATACCTCAATATACACATAAACAATGAGCGTTTGTAGTAAAAGCTTTAGAGTTTGTTAATTGTCGCACTTAAATGTTTTTCAGTCCGTTTTACTATCCGCCATCTTGGATTTTTGATAAATTTTCAATTTTCAGCTGAATCGAAAATGTATCACGTTTTATCTTTCTAAAAACGAATATCTTTAAAAATCGAGCACTTATGGCAAAAGTTAGGTTTTAAAAAAAAAATTATTAAAACTATTTCTTGAATATTAAAAAACAAAAATGTGTCATACAAATAAAAAGAAAATAACATACGGCAGGTGCGCCAAAGTTGAAGCCAAAAAATTCAAGACACCGTAGCTACCCCACCCTCCTCTACATGGAGGGTCTTGATGAAAGTTTGAAAAACGGGACCTATTTTGCGTTGATTGTAGTAATTTTTAAGTTTATTGTTTTAGTATTAACCTTGCAGGGGCGTCTTCAGACTTTTGGCCACCTCGGGCAAATTGCTTAATCGGCGCCCCCATATACCGCAGTGGCGGTGGCACTTTTTTTTAAAGGGAGGGGGCGGTTTATTGTTAAATGTTGCGCCGCAAGAAAAATTTGGTGCAATTTAAAAAGAAAATTCTTTAAAACTCTTCATTTTCCTTTTTTTACCGTTTTTTGTAAAATATTTATAAAAAAAAATGGTGGGGTAACCTGTCAAGGTAGTGTAATCTAGACTCAATGGTAGATTAGCTGCAAATTTTTGCAGTTTAAGCAGAAAATTCTTGAAAAATTTTTATTTCTTTCAGGTTTTTTGTAAAATAATAAAAAAAGTTGGTTGGGCTGGCTAGAGCTGCCAAGGGAGACTAGGATATTAACTTAATTTAAGATTTGTTGCCAAAATTTTGTTATGAATGCTCGTACGTACGTAGGGATGACCGTAACGTTGCGGCCACAGCCACGTACGAAACTATTATAGCTGTTCCTGATCACATCCACCATAAAAGTGGACCTCGTTCGAAACATGTCATAAACAAGTCAAAAATTTTGAACGCGTTAAATAATAGGTATTTTTGTACCTAGGTTGTAAAGTAGTACTTCTGCGCCCGCGACAGCGGGTGCAAACTTGATTTTTTTATATGAATGGTACAAAGCAAAAAAAAACAGACAAACTTGTTGATTTTATCTTACGGAAGATTAATGATGAGATATACATATATGTTTTGTAAAACTACACCTATGTTTTTCAATCTAAATAACATTTCAATTTCAATCCATTTCAGTAACCTTATACTAGGCGTTTCATTTCGCTCACACTAAGCATTGCTAGGGAGTTTAATTTCAGTATCCATATAATATACGTTAGGTATAGCGATACCGATGCTTTGAAATATTTACTTTAAGTGTCTAATAGACACTCAACTAACGCGTTCAAAACAAAGCCGAAAGACACTACATTTTTCATGTATCGAACGAGGCCTACTGTTATGGTGGATGCGATGGGAGAACAGCTGACTCCACCCGTTGCGTACGGAGGGATGTACGTATTTGTACGTACCGTTACGGACCTACCAACGTGCGCAACGATTGCAATCAGCTGTTCAGGCGTCGCGTCCACCATAAAAACGGGTCTCGTTCAAAACATGGCATAGACACGTGAGAAATGTAGTGTTTTGGCTTTGTTTTGAATGCGTTAGGTATACCGATACCGATGCTCTGAAATATTTACTTTGTGCTTTGCTATAAGGAGTTTATTTACGTAACGTATCTCTCACACTTAACACAATCATCTGTATAATTAGTTTTTATTTTTTTGAAATAATTAGTATTTTGTATATCCAGCCTCAGCCAGGAACATGTTCTCAGGGGGTCGACCAGGAGTCGTGATTTCAGAGACTCTGTCTGGCTCGAAGAGGATCATACTGGCGTAAAAGTACTTTTATGCTCTAGGGCGTAAAAATATAATTTTACGCCCGGATTTAAAGTAATTAGTATATAGAAAATCGTCCGTTCAAACAAAAAAAATGCTTTTTCTTCCTAATGATAAACTATTAAAACTTTTCAGGACTTCCCAGCAAAGGTCTGAGGTTCCCGTATGTTTTAAAAAATCTTGCAACACATCGAAGTAAGTACATCGATGCGTGCACACAAAAAAATGTCATTAAAATGGCCAACAAATAAGCGTCCTTATGATCCTTTAAACTTTTGGGTCGCCCCTTGTAAATCAAAATTTATACACCCAAACGGATGTCAGGATAATATCCAATATCTCGAGAACAACTAGACCGTGTCTTTAACCGAGTTGAATCAACTTTTAGACATCTTATTATTAAAAGAAAAAAGTGCGAAACCGGTCTAATTCAGTTAAAATTGTTTAGAGTTTATGCTAATGTTATGTTTAAAATAATATCAAATTCCTTTTAATATCGGATCATTTACCTATGAAAGTAAATTGGCTAAAATTGAAAGAAATATTGAAAAAAATAAACGACACAGAAGTAGGGAAAGTTATAAAAACGATAGAAAAAATGTATTCGATATTTCGAACTTGGGAAGTTAGGAAAATAAAACATACACAGAAACACGACGGGCCGGGTCCCTATAAAAAACCCGAAACCAAATTTGGCAGAAACATAATTTGTCAGAATTTAAAAGAAAATAAAATAATTGGTCCGAAAAAATTTCCTCAAAAATAAAACGACAGGAAAATAAAATCGCTAGAAAATATATGCATAAAATTAAATATAAACGAAACATATTTTTATCGAAACACAAAATGTTAGAAAATGTTCTTAACGAAAATAATTTGATAGAAACATAATAATGCTGAACCACAAAATTCAAGAACCCCAATCTGGCCGAAAATGATTGGAACTGATAGCCTCGAATTCAATTGCTACGTTGCCATGCTTACGGCAGGGAAGATTCGAAGTAAGTTGGGATATTGTATTAATTTACCCTCCTTATATTCTTCAACCACCTTCTACCTCCAAATTTCTTTATAATATTGTATTGTCATCGAACCTACATTACAAAAATGAATCGCAATAAGATTTAATAGACAGTTAGGCAGCCAGAAACTGTGAAGTTAAATAAAATCGTTTAATAAAAAAAATCTCCGTGTCATCTTCCAAATAGAGAAACGCTGCAATCCAGGGCCTACGACGGCGATCTAGAGATTTAAATTTCACGCATGCCCAATAGCAATTTGGCTGGATTGTGGTAAAATTATATACGTATCCATTATTTTCTGGGTAAAACTTTCGTTCATATTTCGTTTCGGACGTTTTATTTTCTGTTGAAATGTGTTTCAATTTTTGTAAATTCGGCTTTTTTGTGGGTTCCCGACGGGCCAATGGGAAATTATGGTAGCTGGCTAAAATAGTAAGCAGATATTTTAAGATAGGCATCCTAATGCTAATAAACGACGCACAATTTTTTCTTGTCCTCAGCTGTAAGCATAGTAGAGCATAATCAATAAACATGCTTTATTGTTCAAGTTAATTAAAGCAGATTTTTTCTTTTATAGGATAAATTAATTTCCTATATTATAATGTTAAGTATATTCTATCATGAACGATCTTCATCCAGTGATCTATCTCATTACGAACCAAATCTTCGGTTTAAATCGGTCTTAGTCAAGACCAATAGAATTACTTTCGATCAATATCGGGCAAACATGAGAGAAACCGATTTAAACCGAAGATCTGGATCAATGAGATGCATAGTAGCGAGATAATTTGACTCCCTGGGGGCAAATTTTCTCTTGATTCAAGAATAGACCCCCTGGAGATTTCACCCATTTAGATTAAAATCTATAAAGATGTACCCCCTGCAGACACTATTTTAGAACTCAAAACTCTAGGACTTAAATAGTCAAGTAGCCATTTATTGTAGTGTCGAAATAGTTGTCTTATTAAGTTAGTATTTTCCATGTGAAGAAAAAAAACTGCATTAACTTGCATGGCTAAGAATAAAGGCTGCGGATATGGTTGTCAAACACCATTCAAAAATGGCTAAAAACTTGACATGATTAATAAATCTATTTTCCTAGAAAAAAAACCGGAGAAACCATTACAAGGAAGTAAAAACAACAAAATGGAGGGTTAGTGAAAACAAAATAAAGACCAGATAAGCTATAAAATAATAAAGTTTCTCTATAGACACCATTTGTACGAAGATTTATTAGAAACTTATTAAAATTGCAATATATCTATTAATAACTAAATACGTAATTACCTAAGAAATTATTATATAGGCGGGCACTTTGAAACTTCCGCGTTGTGGTGACAATTTTTTATAATGAATTGCCTTTCTTGAATATCAGAATTATTAAGTGCGTTTTATCTGATGGTGCAATGGCTTTATATTATGTTTCAATCACTCAATAACTAGATACCTAATTGATTTATTACACCTATTAGCTAAAGTGTTTTTTTTTGTTTGCATCACTTAGAATTTCGTAATAGAAGAAATACTTCTATATATAGAGTATCCGAAAAGTATCGATACCCCTAAATAACTCAAAAAAGAAAGTCAAGGACACGTCAAATTTTACATACTTAGTTGATTTAAATAAAGTATTTTTTTATGCTGGTCCTCCTACCAGTTATTAGGAGGGCGGAGCTGGGCCGCAATGTTATTTTTTCTAAATTAGACATCCTGTATATTTTGAAAAATATTAATAGGACTTTTCTTCCTGATTCTGGGTGACTCTCTAACACGTAGCAAAAATGCACCATACACGACGTCATATAATGGTGCAAAATTCAGTCGTACCGTAACTACTCTGACTGCGTCAATATTTTTCCTAAAACCACGTCACGTCCAACTACAGTCATCTTATCGACCTCAAAACATCGCCTCCTCGACCACGTGTGTTTAGGTGCAGATTTTGAAATTTACACGACGATATAATGACGTCATTCAAATCGCCCTAGATTAGATTAGAATGGGGTGGTGTAGACACCTGTCCTCCTCGACCTTCTCAAATCTATTGTGGTTCCTTTTTCTTCTTTCCTGCTTTGCCAGTGTGCCCTGTATATAGCTTTCTGGCCGCGGACATTCTAGGTCCCCCAGTAAGACCCTGGTTCTAACTAGGCCTTCATGTTTCTTCCTCTTTCTTGCAGAAGCGGCATGTAGCATCTTCTACCAATCCATTACATAAAAGTGCTTATTGGGTTTGCAGTCACCTGCTAGGAGCCCCACTATTTGTCTGAAAAGCTTCCTTTCCTTACTAAAAAGTTCTGCAGTCAGATTTGGTGAACGTTCTTTAATGAACTGTTTGTCCTGTCTTTGTCCAGGCGTTTGCTTCCACAGACCGTTCGTCTCTTTGGTGAGCCACTGTTTAATATATTGCTTGGCTCTGGCTTTAGCAATCCCACTAAATGGTTCAGGCTCTGTGAACTTTATTGCTGAGCCTTGTCTGGCCAATTCATCCGCTTTTTCGTTTTTAGAGTGTCCCCGATGTCCTGGAACCCAGGATAGTGTCACCCTTTTGGTACTTGCCAGCCTATTTAGAGCTGTTCTGCAGTACCAAACCAGTTTGGACTTCACTTGCACTACTTCTAGAGTTTTATGTGCAGCTTGACTATCTGAATATATAACTACCTCTACTCTTTGTATTTCTTCGGAACACAGTGATGTATTGCCGCTACTTCAGCTTGGAACACTGTGCAATCATTTGTCAGGGTTATAGAGACTAAATTCTCGTATTTTTTCCCGTATATGCCAGGTACTTCACCCTCATCGGTCTTGGAGCCGTCTGTGTACCAGATGGATTCCGCTCCGAAAGAAGGACCTCCCTCCCAGTCGGCTCTATCTGGAATTTTGACTTTGTATTTCTTTTCGAAATTGTACTTGCAGACCATTCCGTCGCTCGGCAAGCCCAGATAGGATCTTTTTTAGCTCGTTTTCAAGTCTTTCATGCTCAGTTCCATGTGAACTGATAATGGGTGCTTGACCCCGCATTAGCCTGTAGGATACCTCTCGTTCTTCTGCCTGAATAAAGACATGTAGAGGTGGCATCGCCCCAACAACACAAACAACAACAAAGTTCCCGGAACGTTTCATTGAGGTTTCCATGGGTTGGGAACGCGTTTCTAAAGGACCTCCACGGAAGTTTCAGATAAACGTTCCAGGAATGTTTTTAAATACCCACCGTGGAACGTTCCAGAGAAACTTTTCTCAAACGTATCACATTTAGATCGGATAGGGTTTTTAATTGTGTCATTGGTAGTATTTAATTTTATTTTATATAAAGAAAAAAATTGTCTTACGGTAAGAATTAATAACAGAATGAATACATATAATCCAAGGATCTTCCGCCAAAACGTTTTTTTTTTCAAGGGTTCAAGGGGAAATCTTGCATAAGACGCCCGAACTACTTTCCTGACAGAGTCATTTCCTCTACGAGGAGAGCCTGGGTAGTGTCGGATTCCTACCGACTAAAACCCCCCGATTGTGGCTCCGACCAGCCTGATGGCTGGCCAGAGTCACTGCACTGCAGCCATTACTGGCTTATTGTGCACCCTTCGATCCTAGTTTAACCACTCCACTCCCCTGTAAGAGTTTGTACAGGTCCCTAATGGAGCAGTTCCTACTGTTGATTCTAGTTTAACCACACCATTAAATTTTCCCCTGTAAGAGTTTGTACAGGTCCTTAATGGAGCAGTTCCTAGTCGTTAGTGGGTCTAGTTCAACTTCCCCATAGGGCTATACCGGCCATATTCGGTCGCCAGAGCCTCGTCTGTTTTAGACAGGGAGCACCACGAGAAGGTGAGGTTGGCATTTGGATATGAGAGGCTAGATGCATTCGCATCATACCGATCGAAAATCTCTGGTCCCATGCCCAGTGGGGGTAAGCATGGTCTCCAACTGTTCCAAGCAAATATGAAGGTTACATTATATTCGCATCACTACCCCTTACTCCCCCGCCAAAACGTTACTAGATACGTAAATATTTCTATAGCCGCAATGACCCAGCATATTTTTTTTCTTAGGCTGTATTTTTGTAGCTCCGGGGTTTTACAGTCCAAATATAATTTTTTGCTATTGTTTCACCGGGTTTGGCTGGGTTTAATAGCAATGAGTTAGGGTAAAGGGATTTTCGATTTAGAATTGCTCCTGGTTTTGGTTGACATTATTTTGACAGAAATCTAGACAGCGGTTCAAAAATAATGACGTAATTTATAATATTGATATCTTTGATTTTACTCAAAAAAAAGAATACCTCTAATTTTGCAAAATTTTACAGGTCATGTTTATAACCAAAGTGCCGAACCAACCTGACAAGCTCGTTCTAAAATTTCAGAACCGTTGCAACTGTGACGTCATTAGCTCCTCCCCCTTAATAACTGGCGGCAAGACCAGTATCCGAAAATATGCTATTCTGAAAACCGAACCATCTTATTATGTGATATTTGACTTTTCTGTCCCTTTTGGTTTTTGCGATATTTAGGGATATCGTTGCTTTTCGGACACGGTGTATATTTAACGCAAGGAAAAATAGTTCATTTTTGTAGAGTTGCAAGGGTTTATTCGGAATAAGAATACCTATATTTATATATCAAACATAGTACATTTAATTTTGATTTAATTCACTTACATAAAACAGGGAGAAGTTGAACAGTTTTTACAATCAAAACTAATTTCGTGTTTACTTTCAGAGTCATCTTTTTGACTCCAGAGTTGTTAGTTCAAAAGGTAGCTTTTATAGTTTTTTTTATAGTCAATCTGAGGAAGTACACTCGAAAAATATAAAAGTGGTACAAGAAGGTTATGTTATCCACGTGACTTTGACAATTTTCAAAGGAGATTTACTGACAAATTTTCAAAAGTGAAAGTCACACAAGTAACTTGTAATTTTCTACCACTTTCTTGTTTTCTCAAGTACCTACCAATATTACTTTGTAAATAGGTTGAGGTTTCCTTGCCGAAGGCGGCCTTCAAGCCTAAGCGTCCTTCCATTTCGTTTTGCTTTTCAGAAGGAGGCCTTAAGGCGATCTTGCGCGACTTTTTGACTCAAGCCTTGTTCCTTGAAGGAACCGCCGTTGAATTAGGATATTATTCCAGTGGCGTAGCTAGAAATCGACTTTGGAACTTTGACTTTTAAATAAAAGTTGAAAAAATTACACTAAACTGCTATTTTTTACACGTTTAAAATGTTGTTGGCAAAAAAATTGCTTAAAATGAAACAAAATTGTAATAATATTTAATATTGGTATAGCGGTGCAGACCAAAACCAATAAAATTCTTTAAAAATTTTGATTTCTTAGGTATTTGTATAGCTCTCCCTGGGGCCCTTGATCATGATTAATTTATTATAGATTGGGTTGGACCTTCAGGAGGAGGGTGCTTTAACCCCCAAAACCCCCCTGACTACGTCACTGATTATTCAAAAAATCTTAACGTTCTTAATTATAAATCGATTCTCAACTAAAATTTAATGCATTTATACCATAACGGCCTTTTAAAACATTATGTGTAGTTTTAACGTTTCGGTATAAAAAAAAGTATTCATAAGACAAGTAGGATTTTGGAAAATTACAGCGATAATTTTTTCACTGACGTCAAGTAATACACTCATGATTTTTTCCTTAGGTACTATACTATTTTTTTTTATTATTACAAAAATTGAATTGCTATTGGCAACCGACTTTTTCATTGAATTGTTTGTGTCAACATTCCGACGGTTTCTGATTTTTTCTTAAAATTCTGTTTTAAAGCTGTTACAGAGTAAGAAATCAACGAAATGTTATAAAGTAAACCGGTTAGTAAATTTATTATTTGTTTTATGTTTGCGTTCGTGAAACAATCCCCTAAATACCTCTCGAGCTTTAAAATTAACCAAATAATTTTTCACTCGTTTCCAATATCACTGCGCCTCCCAATTAACAATTTTTAGTTGCTAGTCATTGGTGCAACGGCTGCTATAATGGACGAGAAAACGACGCGGACGCCACACCGTTGTTATTAACTAGGGTAAATTTGGCAACCATCTAACAACGTTTATTTTTACTGAAATATTGAGGGGTTTTCAACGACTGCAACGAACCACGGATCAGCGACGCCAAAACGTTGATAATTAACTAGGGCTGGAATTTATAGGCGATTCTTAAGGCCTTCCTTCGGTGAGGATTCCTTGAGGGCTCCTCATTTAGTCCGTTTTATAAAGCTTCCTCGAGAAAGGCTTGCTGAAGGACACTCTTAGGTCGCGTAATATGTGGCAACGTCGCATTTTCGCGTTTTTTTTTGTTGGCCGCTGTCAAAACAGGATTTTGTATGGTGGTTGTCAAGAATGTTGGGTTATTTTTTGGTTTGTGTGATTTTACTGATTTTGTTAAATTGCATGTTGTAGTTTTGAAAGCTATAAGACATGGAAAAATTAAAGGAGAACAGAACTTCTTTTTGCAATGAGGAAAAGGAGTACTTGTGTTCACTGGAATAAAAAAAAACAGAAGCCACAACACTTCAAAGGAAACTAAGGGCATGGGAAGAAATAACCGAATATTACAACAGCATTTTTTCTGCAAGAACCATAAAACATTCTAAAAAACTCTGTGACAATATGAAACTCGCTGATATAGTGGGAGGGGTCCTTCTACTTCTACCATATCCTGATACCCCAAGTAGTCCAAGAAATCTTGAAGTTCGTCCATTATTCACCAAAAAAGAACACAAAAAAATCTACTCTCCAGAAATCACACCAACAACAACACATAAAACCTGAACCTAACCTGAAAAGCACGACCCAAGGCCTCCTTAAAGTAGCTCCCGAGCTACCTTGGCCTTTACTCAAACTTAAGGCTTCCTTCAGCGACTATAAAATGCATTTCCGACCTTAAGGGATCCTCAAGGACCTTGAGGAGGCTTTGAGGGTCGTCTATAAAATCCAGCCTAGAGTTAATTAATTTACGTCTTTCAACGTTTCTCTTTACGAGACAATTCCAAATTATAACTGTATCTGAGAACTATAGAGGGCACCTCCTTAGTCCCATAACGTTTAGGTTTTCAGTAACTTTATATAACAATAAATGATTGTTGCCACAACACTGTTTTCTTTTCCTGATTTGCGCCGCTACGCCATTTGTGTAAATCGTTAAAAAAATCTTGTTTTTTTTGCTGAATTTTTGTGTTTTTTTAGTTAGTTTAAGTAATTTTGAAGTATTCTTTTAGACTGGCTACAGTTTAAAATAGGTTTAAAGCATTTTTTAAAATAAAAAAATAATTTAGAAAAAAATAAGAAGGATTGAAGGCCGGCTTATTTTTTAAAGCTAAAATATCCATTTTTGACGGAAAACTAAGGTTCGTTGGTACTTTAATTTTATAGATTAGATAGATACCTAGCTAAGTATTTTAAAATAATTAATAAATGGTTGCAGACGTGGATGTCTTGATTTTAAATCAATTATATTAATAAAAATATTATCCAGAGGGCACTTCAGTCGTAGAGTACCTTCGCGACGGTGTGGAAACGTTGCACGCGACTCTAGAGTTGTAAGAACGTTTGTACGCCGTTTTCACGCAACGTTAAGTCGCCTTTGGCAACGTTAAAACGTCGACAAATTGTTTCTTGGGCTACGGAGTCGTAAAATTATAAAAAAACACGCAATCGTAAAAAATTATCGGTAATTTTAAAGCTCTAGTAGTATTACCCCCGACAATAACACGAGGAAGAATTCGCGGGTGGTAATCACTGTACATTTTTCCCGGGAATCACATGAGAGTTGCTTGGAAATCAGTTGGGAATACCCTCGGGAATACCTTTAACAATGGAACTCCCTGTAATTTTTTTAGGGCCGCGAGTTTCCCCTCGCATAACATTACTAAATAAATACCGACTTGTTTCTGCACAGCTCGATAATTTGTCGTACTTTTTTTTAAACCGTACTCATGCAAAATATCTTAAATACCGTCTAGAGAGGAAGACGCAATCATGAGCAACCTTTCGACAAGCATCTCATAAAACTAAACCAAGGTTGTTGTTGGCTAGAATATCTTTACTCGGGGGGCATTCCACTCTTTGGTCAACGGCAGAGTATGTAGGTAGGTAGGTAGGTATGCCCGGTTTACCTTTGCTACTCTTTATTGCACGAATAAGTAAGTCACTTTTTAAATGTTTTACCACGTATCTATATTTATTTAAAAATATGAAGCAAAAACTAAGCAGGCAGCAATTTCTTAAAAAGCTCTTTGAAAATATCAAAAAACAAAGAATAGCGAGCTTTCCCTCGAAAAAGGTAATGTTAACCGTAGACCCGGGTTTCGCCCTTCTGGTGTTCATCAGTACCTCAGGAATTAGGACATGAAATGATGATGAAAAAATCTGAAACAGGATTCATGTAAAAAACACCCATCTGTCAAATTGCAGAAAATTAGGCGTCTCTACGGAGACAGATATAATTATCTTTACAGATATCCTAAGCTCTGGAGTTGATAAACGTAAAAAGGATTTATCGAGGGTGAACAAATATCAAAAAACAAAGAATAGCGAGCTTTAAATGTAATGTAAAAAACATTTATCAACTCCAGAGCTTAGAATATCTGCCTCCGTAGAGACGCTTAATTTTCCTTCAAATTGAAGATACATCTGCCGATTCTGCAATTTGACAAATGGCTGTTTTTTACATGAATTCTGTTTCAGATTTTTTCATCATCATTTCATCTCCTTATAATTTCTAGCACCGTACTGATGAGCACCACAAGTGTGAAACCCGGGTCTACGGTTACCATTAGCTTTTTTGAGGGAAAGATCGCTATTCTTTGTTTTCTGATAATCCTTTTAACATTTATCAACTCCAGAGCTTAGGATATCCTTAAATATAAGTTAAAAATACCTTTTGTAAATCAGCGCTTCGTATTAAAACTTCTAGAAATACGTTACATCTTGTAACTAATTTGGGTATGTATCAAGGTGTAACGTTAAGAACCCTCACATAAAATGGGTTAACTTCGTCTCTGTTTTTATTTCCGTCGCTTTTCAACTCAATCAATTACTTGTGTGTATATATATCCCCACACACACAATAGGCGCGTTTCTGCGAGCTTATTATATTATATTCTCTTTCTATAAATACATTCGTCTGAGAGAGACCCAGCATACCAGGAACATACCGCCTGTACACCCTTCGACCCCAGTGTCTAACTACCTTTTTGAGATAGTTATCTCCTGACAGATATGCGTGGTCGAAGGGTGTAAAGGCGGGTATTTTTTGTGATGGTGTAGTTTATATATATATATCCCCACACACACAATAGGCGCGTTTCTGCGAGCTTAACATAGTTACTAATATTCTCTTTCTCTAAATTCGTCTGAGAGAGACCCAGCATACCAGGAACATACCGCCTGTACACCCTTCGACCCCACTGTCTAACTACCTTTTTGAGATAGTTATCTCCTGACATATATGCGGGGTCGAAGGGTGTAAAGGCGGGTATTTTTTGTGATGGTGTAGTATGCTGGATCTTTCTTAGACGAATGCATTTAGAAAGAGAAAATGATAATAACTATGTTAAGCTCGCAGAAACGCGCCTAATATCTTCCATACTAAAAAAATATCAAAAGACACACGCAATCACTCTTGTCAAAACTGATAATTGACCTTTTCAAAGCTCAAAATCACACGCCTGTACCAAAAGATGATATATAAATAAGGAACATTGACATTTTGGTTTGTTGTTCGTTTTTTGGTAAATAATCCTCAAAATTTATTTCGGGAACTTTTGCCATCAGAAAACCTCTCTCGGGCAAGCCCCCGAACGGTTTCCACGACAAAAAATCTTCGACATGATTTTCGATAATTTCCCCATCTCTTAATAAATTACTACAGAAAATCTTTATTCGATTTATTTTAAAATCTATTAGTACAACCAACAGGGATTTCAAAATGACCAATCTTTGCTTTTTTGGGCTGCAATTTTTATTGCATTCATTGTTTTTTTATAAAACACAAGAGTTTTTTTTTTAATTGGACCAATAGAATCCGAAACACAAAAAGTGACAATATTTTCAAGATGTCGCATGTATGCATGACTTTTTAGTCCCGCAAATCAAGTTTTAACTTCGTCACAAATTTTTTCCTATTAACTGTACTGTTTGGCGATCTACTAAGGGGTTGAATTTGGGCGTTGATTTTTTAAACTAACGTAACCTGTTACGTTTAAATTAATTTTGTAGCTGTAGCCGTTTTCGAGAAAACGTGACCCCCCTAGGTTAACCGTTAAGGGGCCACCCCATAACTTCAGTTCTGCTAAAGCTAGAAAGTACCGATAAACACCACATTTTGTCGCTCGGCTTGTTCGAGGGAATCACATATTAAAAGTTTTCAATATATTACTAGATTTTTTTTTATTTAAAAAAAAACATGTTTTTTTTTCTTTAAATATATTTACCAGAGGGGCCCCACACTTTAATGGTTGTTGCATAGAGCACAGTTCTGGCTCTCATCTGACGTATTAAAATATTTTGTAGCTGTTGCCGTTTACGAGATATTTTTATTTTATTTTAATGGGAAAATATATAGGCCAAATGTACTATGTGATATATTTTTCCCAACCTAACCCTAGGAATATTTTAAAATCTTTTAATATGTGATCCCCTTGAAAAAGATGAGCTACATAATGTGGTGTTTATTTGAACTTTCTAGCTTTAGCAGAATTGAAAACGCGACCCCCCAGCTTAACGGTTAAGCTAGGGGGTCGCGTTTTCTCGAAAACGGCTACAGCTACAAAATTAATTTAATCGTGACAAAATAGCTACAAAAAGGCTACAAAATGTAGCATTGAAAATATTTGGGCCCCTTATGATGGCCCACTCAGGTTAACCGACGCACAGTGGATCGAGTTTGTATAAAAAGTGGACATGGGCCAATTTTAAAAAGTATAATACAATTCACAATTTTTATTAATTATTTGGTTTTAAGATACATTGATCCATTCGAAAAAATAGATACTTAACATTTTGTTATTAGTATTATGAATGTAAGGCAGACGTTTCTAGGTTTTTACAAAAACTGCATAATAATTCCATAACTTTAAAAAGTATGTTATTATTTAAGAATTTATAGTTACAGGCATTTCTTAATAGTAAAAAACAAAATCCTCACATAACAAAGAAAAAAATATTTTAGTTTATGACTACAAAAAAAAAAGTATTTTTAAAAGTTTTTTTGACGCTAAAAGGGTTTTTTGTACAAAGTGCAACTATGTCTTTACGTAAATATGCAAAAAATAATTGCGACTTCTTCGAACATAGCGATTTAAATTAAACTGATGTAGACCATAATATTCAAAAGGAAAAAAAAGTGGAAATTATTGGTACAAAATATTTTTCTAATGATTTTGTTAGCCAAGATGCTTTGTTTTAAGAATCTGATTCATGCCACTATGACATTTTTGGGCATTTTGAGAAATCAAGGATGGCGGCCATTTTACAGTGAAAATACTGAGGAAAAAATTTTTTTAACCAATTATAGGTGTGTCACACATCATGTTTGTCGATTTTTGGTCGCCGCAATCAAAATGCAGCATAATTTTTTTTGTGGAAAATACCATAGCAGAGGAGGGGTTGATTTTATGGAAAAAAAATTTACTTACTGATATAGGCAAGTGGTTTTGACTGGCTATTCGGAAATCCTTTTGTCCGATTCATTTGTTAGTAGTGGGGAGATCTTTGAAGCCTACTTTAAAAACCTAGAGATGTTATCAAGACAAGGAGATTCACGAATATTAGTTGTACGGAATTTTCGTTATCTGTTTAGTCAGATCTGCAGAAACCATTTTTATCCTATCTGTAGTTTTCTCGTAAACGATTGTTAAGTTTAGTAAAAAAATGGCCATGTTTGTAACTTTCTAGTCAATTTCTAGCTCACCCTGTGCATATTAGGGAAAGTGTCCATGATAAAAATTGCTTAACACCCTTTACAACATATTAAAATATATTTTTTTTTAAATCGAGAAACACCCCCATAAGAAAATATGGCAGGGTTCTTTCAACTATCATTTATTTATTTATTGCGTATAAGACATAAGATTTGATTTTAAAAAATGTTGATCTGAGAAAGTTGCAAGAACATGATATTAAAAGAAATAAATCAAAATGTCGCTATTTCCCTCTTTACCTCGATCCACTGTGCGACGTACTAAAACTTCTGTGACTGTACCTATCACATTTTGTCGGTATGTTTGACCCAACCCTTTAAAACGTAAATTAGCTAAATGATCACCGTGTAAGCCATCACAAGATGAATGATGAATATTTACTACATAAGCTACTTACAAATTACTTAGTTAGTGTGTCCTACTTAAGTAACGAAGAAGTAGAGTAAAAAAACTTCCATTACAAGAGTCATAATTCGACGAGTTTTGTGGTGACAAAGTCAAAAAAGTTACCACAACACACGTCAATATTTTTTATCACATACATATAACTATGAGATACGATAATGGTACAAGAATTGCAAAATGTGTAACAATGATAACTTTGAAAAACAAAAAAATTATGTAAAAATCAGGGTTGGCCCTGGACAAGGTCAATGGCGAAAAATTTAGGGCCTGTATTCTTCAATCTCGGGGAAGGGATGCTCCCGAGAATTAGAAACGCACCTGATTGGCCGAATTCTCATTTTTTTGTCACATTTCTGTCAGTTTTGGCACTAATGGCATTAGTTGTGAGCGATTTTGGAGAACAAACTGACGGCAAAACCGCTCACGAACAATGTCATTAGTGCCAAAACAAAACAGAGAATTCGACCAATCAGGGTGCTTATTCTTGAATGTCGGGGAGGTGTAGCGAGCAAAATTCTCCCGGGGAGCGAATTAGGGAGTAGTCAAAATTAACTGATATATCGAGGGAATGCTGCTCTCCTATAGTTCAATGTAAGAGAACTCAGCCAGGGAGTAGAATAAACCTTTAAAACTTGTTATTAATTTTAATTTTAGTACTTTTTTTGTCACTCCATAGTATGGTCCACATTACTTGAAAATTATTTGACATATCTTTCTGTTCCCCTTCTCCAAGAAATCCGTTTGCTTTTTATCACCGTATACCTTAATTAATTATTAATACATCAAAAAATTAAACCGGTTTTTCGGCTCCGGCTCATGGACTAAATCTGACGAGCCAGTCGGAGCGGGTCTAACACTCATTTACAGCGATGAATACGAAATCAAGGTCACGAAAAACGGGATCCCCAACTTCAAAGGTGCCGACGCCGACTGTCGCATCTCGTTGGATAAGAGATCTCTGCCGGAAGCGCTCGCTTCTCTCACTTTCAAGAATAAGCACCCTGGTGAGTTTCTGATTACCCAAAATTAAAGAATATGGGCCCAGAAGAGTTTTTGGCTATGAATTTTTCCCAGACTAACTTGGTTGGGAGAGTTATTATCGCTACGGCTTTTTTTAGGACAATGCAAGGACAGGGTCGTTATAGTACCTCATAGTTATATGCATACACTCTACCTACGATACGAGATGAGATTTTAAATAAATGGTTTTAAATTATAAGAATATCAACTGAGATTTTTTAATTCCTTTAGTAGTGCTATCCCAATATATAAAATTTGACGAATATGTATGAGAACGCTGCTTTTGCAGTGAAAGGTAAGTTAAATTAATAACGACGTTTCCCTTACAAAAAGATAATTGTCTGCAGTACATTTAAAAAATGCTTTCATAACACAGGAGCAGAACATTTCAAAACCTTGCCGGCTATATCTTTTTTGTTTTTAATGGATTCTGCCACGTACTCCTCAGCAACTTTGGTTGAAAGCCAAGCCCCATGACGTTTGAGATTTGTGAGGTCTACACCAGCATCTGCAAGCGTAATCGCAGAAGCTGCGACGTCGGAGGGCGTTTTTCCAAATTTATTAGCTCCCACACACTGGGTAGTGCATCATTGATTTGATAATTAACAAAAAATCTTTGATTCGGAGTATCTTCTGGTCTTAAAGCAATTTACTTTCGGTTGATGTTTAAGTTTTTCTCGCCAGTGATTGCAAAACTTCTGCTGCTGTCCATTTTATTGTCTGAAAATCAAACTTTGTTCCATTTTTACGTTTTCGACTGATAAATTTGGCAATTCTTCCCTTCTACGTGAGCTGGCTATACCAATAATTATCGTGGTCACTTTCACTAGAAGATAAGTGAGATCGGGTGCTGTAGTTAAAAAGACTTCAACTTGATCTGTGCTAAGAATTTTTAATTTTTTTGGTCTATAACCGACCATTTTTATCTTAAGAAATGCAATTAGTTTGAACATTTTTCCCATATCAACATTTGAGCTTAAGCATGGTTTTTAGCATAAAGTGGGTGGTGCGCATTTTATCGAGAGCTTTGCAAAGTATGCCAAAAAAACTTCTTCTTTTTCAAAAATTTTATTACCTTTTTCGATGCTCCAATTCTAGTGCTCGAACTCTTTCTCATTTAAGGTGTCTTGTCGAAAGTTTTCCATATTTTCTAAATCGTTTACTTCCAGATTCAAGCTCATTTTTATTTTTTTGACGTCACGCTTGTAGAAAATAGCGGTTTACCTAACTAGTGCGGAAAGTGCCACTTTTCCGCACGCGGTTGCCGATACTCCGCTAACGCGTCGTTCGGCCAGCAATTAAGTGCGGAAAAATCACTTTACGCGCGAGTTAGGTACAATATTTTTCTACTCGCTTAACTTAAGTATCCATTTCACCTAATTATTTATCGTGACTAAAAAGTTTACTTAACAAAAATTTTTTTTTTTAAATATAGCAATATATTTATTTTTTATTTTAGGTTGAGTGCGGAAAAGTACCACAAAGTTGCACTTTTCCGCACGAAAAACTATGCCAAAAAGTGAATTTTCCGCACGCTAGTAGAAAAAGTATATTTCGATTTTTCTGAAATATCTCAAACACTACGGATCAGTGTATTCTTGAGATCAGGGAAAAGAAAATAATTCTCTTCAAACGCGCGGTGCTCATTGGTCCATGTCGCTGATTTCTCCCACAAATGACACTAATGACAGTATTCTCTCACTAAAGATCAGTAGAAATAAATTTCATCAAGTCATGTTTGACATGACCAGTGTAGCTATTCTGGAAATCAGGGAGAAAACCAATATCTCTACTCTAATAACACGACTTTTGATGAAATTTGTTCCAACTGCTCTTTAGTGAGAGAAATAAAGGACACCAATTTCTAATCAAGATACTGTCACTACTGTCATTTGTGGGATAAATCAGGGACATCGACCAATTGGAACGGCGCATTTGTGGGGAATTATTTTCTTTTTCCTGATTCTCTTTAAAAGTTCAAACACCCTTCCTTCCCATTTTTGACCCAAATAACTACGTCCCTAAAGTTAGCGGTGCAGAGATTTTATGATAGAAAAAATTAGTGCTAATTAAGGGCTAATTAAATGCCAACTTACCAAATTTTGTGCTCTTGTAGAGTGATCTAAATGATTCAGAAAATTTAATTAAATCTTTTCTGCATATTTTTTAAATTGGACGTGGTACTTCAGCACACATATTTGAGTTTTTATGAAAGAAGACGTTGGTGGTGTTTTTTTTATTGGAATAAGTTCGTGCTAATTACGTGCTTATTAAATACCAAATTAAAGATAGCAATGCACCATGCTAGAATAGTCCAGAAAAGTGGTAGGGTGGTATAAATGACCCAGAAAATTAAATGCTGTCATTTCAATAACAAAATTATATATTTTTAACTTTTTTTGCCTAGTTTTTAAAATTAACATGGTGCACTGCTAACTTTAGAAAGCACACATATTTTAGTTCTTACGAATGAAGATGTTGATGGTGTTTTTGACATTGGAATAAATTAGTGCTATTTAGATAGCTATATACACAGCAGTGCACCATGGTAGAATTTTCTAGAAAAGTGGTAGGATGGTCAAAATGATCCAGAAAATTAAATGCATAAAAAAATTCTATATTTTTTCCTGTTTCTGCATATTTTTTAAAATCAACATGGTGCATGGCTGATTTTATACAATACACATGTTTGAGTTCTCGTAAAAGATGGTGTTTGGATCATTTACACCACTCTACCATGCACTTTTTTGGACCATTCTAGCACCCTGCATTGTTATCTTTAACGAGTAGCTAGCAATGCAGGCCACATCCTGGAAATAGCACTAAATTATTCCAATATCAAAAAACCATCAACGTCTTCTTTTATGAAAACTCACATATGTGTACTGCCGAGTGTACTGCCTAAAGTTAGCAGTGTACCACGTACTTGGCATTTAATAACCACCACCTAAATAGCACTAATTTATCCCAATATCAAAATCACCACCACCAACGTGTTCTCAGAAAAAAATAACTTTTGTGGACCATTCTAGCACTACTATCATTAACGGGTAGCTAGCAGTGCAGGCCATATCTCGAAAACTACAAGAGCGCAAAATTTGGTGACTTGGCATATAATTGGCACTTAATTAGCACTAATTTTTCCAATCATAAAATCTCTGCACTGCTGACTTTGTACTGCTAACTTAAGGGACGTCAAATAACTCATTATTAGTGGAAATAATTTTTACCGATTCCAATAGCGTCCATACTGGTTATGGATGAATAAAAATTTGCTATGGCGTGATTACGGGTAATAAAAAATCTTAGTTTGTCGTGTGCAACAATTCAAAAAAAATTTACCTGCTAGCTGCATTATTTCAGTCTCCACCTTGTATGTAGTCCACATATGGCCTTCATGTCATTCGGTTACAGTTAATCAAGGAAATCTGCCGTAAAAATGTTAGATCTATCCTTTATATAATAGTACCTTAATCACAAAAACGGCCAATAAGTCAAAAAAAAAAAAGTTTTAATTATATACGGATAATAATAAGGAAGTAACAACTTATAAGGCTACCAACTTAAAAGTTTAAACCATCCCAAATAAGTAGTTAGAAATAAGTAAAATGCTGATTTCCTATAACCACTTGCTTATTAGCTCATCATATTAGCGGATAGAAAACAACAGCTAAACGGTTCGTCGAATGTTTTTTTATGAATTCGCCAACAAGGCCGCTTGCAAAATAAGAACAAACAGAGGGGTCGAGTTGAAAAATTTAAAAAATTTGAAAATCAAATTGTTAAAAAATAATAATTTTTTTAAACTCTTGGATAAAATAGCTTTTTTTAAAAACATTAGAGTTTCTTAATATTAACTTTTTGCACTATTTTACTTCACATTTGGATCAAAAATGGATGGGAATTTTTTTTGCACCCCTGGTAAAAAAATAGTAGTTTTTCTAACAGTGCGCCAAATTGCGTTTTCCCGGCACACAAAAGCTGTTAGACGAACGACGCGAATCGGAGTTAAGATAAGGTTTAAGTACGGGAAAACGGCTTTTCGCACGTATTAGAAACTAGTTATTTACCTAACAAGTGCGGAAAGTGATACTTTTCCGCACGCGACGGATGTTGCACGAACTACGCGGAGCGGAGTTCAGGCACGCGTCAAGGGCGGAAAAGACGCTTTTCGTACGTGTCAGATACAAAATTTTTCCTACTTGCGTAAAATAGTTATTTAAATTTTATTTTAAATAATTTAAAAAAAACTGCATGCAGAAAAAATATTTGTTTTATACCTTCATCAAAAACATGATTTTTGTAACTGTCTGCAGAAAACTAAAGCATGGCTTTTTTGGTTACCGATGCAAAAACTTTTTTTTTGATAACGGTTGCAAAAAAAGATTTCTGTCCGTTTTTCATCCATAATTAAAGAGAAAGAGCGGAAAATAGTAATGCTGAAAAAATCTAATGATTCTTGCCTAAAAATTAAGCTATTTCCGCCAGTTTTCATCAAGTATTTACGAAAAAATCATTGAAAAACATATCAATATATCAAACTGTGTGTATAAAGGCATATCGCCATGGAAACCACTGTTATTTCATTTACCAGCCGCCTTGATTTATAGTGTAAAGATGGCGTGATGCGAGAAATGGTCTTCGTTCAAAATTTTTAAAAGTATTTCCCTGTTTTTCTTGGATTTTTTGATAAAGGTATTAAAAAAATAGTGTTCACAACTCGCGGCTAAACTGACCTTTTTTTACTTGCGTTTTTAAACACCTCGCTGCGCTCGTTATTTAAACCAACGCTTGTAAAAAATGCATTATTTTAGCCACTAGTTGTGACTATTGACACAATTTTTTTATATCTTCATCAAAATTATGATTTTAGTAACTGTCTGCAGATAACTAACGCATGGCTTTTTGATCACGGGTGCAAAAAAAGATTTCTGTCCGTTTTTTACTCAAAATTGAAGAGAAATAGCGGAAAATAGTAATATTGAAAAAATATAATTATTCTTGTCTAAAAATTAAGCCATTTCCGCCAGTTTTCGCCAAGTATATACAGAAAAATAATTTAAAAATATCGCAAAAATATCAAAATGTCAAAGATTAAAATGTCGCAACAATGAATGTCACCGAGTAAAAAGGCTCATCGCTATGGAAACCACTGTTATTTCATTTACCAGCCGCCTTGATTTATAGTGTAAAGATGGTGTGTTGCGAGAAGTGCTCTTCGTTCGAGATTTTTAATAGTTATTTAAACAACAAGGTTTGAAAACGACTCTTTGCGCACGATCCAGACACAAGTCGAGGGAGTGTGCAAAGAGGTTTTCAAACGAGTTTTTTACGATATTTTTTATACGACGGCAAACAAACAGAGACCAGAAAAATCAAATTTCAATTTATTTCGTTTTTATTAATAAAATATTCTATTTCAAAGGAGCCGTGACGGTTGCTATGGAACTCAGCCAACTTATATTGTTGGGTGACAACAACAAAAATCCCGCGTGCAAAAATGACGTAAGCGTGCGCAAAAATTACGTAAGCGTGTGCAAAACGTTTTGCACACGACGTGCGCAAAATACCGTTTTTAGATCATGGTCTCCGTGCGCAAAACCCCCTTTTTCAAGACAGTCGTATCAAAAGAACTTTCCTGTTTTTCTTGGATTTTTTGATAAAGGTATTAAAAAAAATAGTGTTAACAACTCGCGGCTCAACGCTTGTAAAAAAGAACTATTTTAGCTACTAGTTGTTAAAACTACTATTTCCGCACGTCGTGCGGGAAATGCAACTTCCCGCACGCAAATGCGTGCGTAAAAGTACACTTTTACGCACGCTAGGAGGAAAAGTTATATTTTTCATGCAAAAAATATATATTTTTTTTAATTTTTATCGAAACCACAATCAAAGCTTATATCTCTAAATAATGTATTTATTATTATTGGTCTATATTATGACAATTTTGCTTTCAAACAAGTGTGAGGGAAAGTCTTGGGCAAAGTAGCTTGCGCTCACTCGTAAAAAAAAGTTTTTTGGATCGGTAACCAGACAGTTCCTAAAATCGTGTTTTTGATAAAGGTTTAAAAACTACCACATCCAAAGCAAAGCGGTTGTTTTCTTAAAATCAAATATTATTTCTCTAGGAGTTTACCTTTAATTTATTGAAATATTAAAACCACCAATTAGTGTTTGAAATTTGTAGAATTTATGTTAAAACCTGCCTAATGAGACATAACCGTAATTAGAAGTTATTCAAGATTTTCACCTGCTAATACGTAAGTGGCAACATTTTTGTAACTTGGGCAACTTTTCACATGCCAAAGTCCCATTAAAGTAATTATCATTTTTTTCTAAACTTTAGTAAAATTTATTCTTACCTATCAAAATTTAGGTCATTCACACCCAAAAAAATTTCTCCTGTTAAATGAAGAAACTTTATTATTATTTTATTTTAAATCGTAAAAACGGTAAGATCTTAAATGACGCCCATCTTGAGTAGGTAAGGTAAAAAATTAAAAACTTGTTTAATTAAACACACCGCGTTTATGTATTATTACGTTATTTTAACCGAAAGAACAGTACTAAGTACTACAATAAAATAATACAAAGTGTCGTGCATTTTACATGAAAAACCCCGTTATTATTACATAGCATAGCTTAGAAACACCAGAAGGGCAATAGTTGGTCTTAGGATCGATAAAAGGATCCAGTATTAAAAAATTAATTTTATTTTTACGCTTTTGATATCTACCATGCCAAAAGCCTAAAACTTTGAGTTAAGACCATCACGGTTTTCAGAAAAAGACAAGTCTTTTGAAAGAAGACCTCTGTATTTCTCTGAATGAGTTAAGATGGTCAAAGATCCTTTTTATCAGTGTGAGTATACCGGGTTATTCCTGTGTATAGAGAAAAGTTTTAAACATAGAAGTTTAACTTTGCCAGGCTTTTGTTTAATTAACTTATGATATTATGTTTGTTTTTTTTTTACTCATACTTATATTTTTACATTTTTAAAAATACCATCAATCGGACGGATTAAAAGTGTGTGTTGAAATATAGTGGGCTGCCTATTCAGACAGTACAAGGTATGGTATGGTATGCCTGTTCAGAAACAGAACACAAAACAAACTTATTTTGTAATCCCCATAAATGTTGCTTTAATAAACACTTTCCTTACAAAATGTTTTTAAATAGTACTAATCATCAGATATTGTTTGCTTTTAAAAGTTTAAATTCGGACATTTTTTAGCAGAAAATATTTAAAAAACTAGTGCAGGGAACTCCATGATATTTTTTAAAGCAAAACTTATAGGAATTAGGAAACTAGCTGGACGCCCGCGACTTCGTTCGCGTGTCTAAAATTGTAGATTCCCTCTCCTTCTACACCTTACCCTACTTTAGCCCCATAAACCTTTCCATCTACTCGAGTATCCGCTTTGCCGTGAACCGATTTTGATGAAATAAAGCCTATGTACTCCCCAGAAATCGAAATAATGCAGCAAAATTCTTCCAGCAGTTTTTTTTTCAAAAAAAAAAACACTTCTTTGATTCCGGTTTTGTAGGTAACTTATTTTGAAACAGTTCATTGTTTTTATCGAATATGGCGGTGGGGGGGAAGAGAGAGGTAACAAAAAATCGCAAAAATAATAGAACAAGTACTTTTCTCGATTCCGGACTTTATTTCCTTTAGTTTTATACCACACAACCCATATTTTAGTCGATCAATATGTTCATTAAATATGGGGTTGGAAGGAGGGGGAGAGGGATGGGTAATAAAAAATTGCAAAAGTTAATAAAAAAAATATTTTTTTTCGATTCCGGGCTTTATTTCCTTCAGTTTGATACCCAATAACCCATATATTAACACATCAAAATTTTTATCAAATATGGGGGGTAATCCTCCCTATTAACAGAAAGTTGGTAGAAAAACGCTGAAACACGTCTCCATCTATTTTATTAGTAGAGTTACATTTAATACTAATTTCTAAATCTCTGTGACTTTTTCTTCTGAGATACCGAAGATCCCTTTTGAAATATCTAAAAACGCCAAATTTTATTAAACGCCTTATTTTATTAGTAGAATCTACATACTAATATAGAAAACCTTTTTAAAATTTCAACCCCTATTTTTACCCCTTTAGGGGTAATATTTTCAAAAATCCTGTCTTAGCGAGCGCCTACGTCATAAACCCAATATGTCCTTAAAATTGTCATAACTGTAGGACAAGTGGTTTGACCTGTGCGTCTATAGTTAATGATGTTGATTATGTTGACTACCGTTCTTTTATTAGTATAGATTACATATTTGGGGACGTTTATTATTACGTTAGGTATTTACATATAACTACGAGAGGCTATAACGGCCCTGCTCTTGAATTTGGAAAAAAAAGTCGTAGCGATAATAACTCTCCCATTTAAGTTAGCCTGGAAAAAATGCAGAGCCGGTAACTCTATTATTTGGGATGTCGAGGGATGTACGTTCGGATATAAGTCACGCTCAAAAGTTGTTATTTACTGACATAGTTTAGGTTGTCCATGTTAGTGATAAAATGTAGAAATAAAAGTCAAAAATCAAATTAAATTTTCATATAATCAAAAATGTTTTAGTTAGGAAATAATTGGAATTGATAGAATATCATTAGATATTAGTGCAAATATTGTTTCCAAAACTAGGCAATACAAATTCAAAAAAAGCTTAATAATGTCCACGTTAGTAACACTTTTAATTCAAACACTACATTTTAGCTTATTTATGTATTACTAATTTATGGAGTAATTATATATACAAAATTATCTTACGGAAATAACATTACTTATGGTAATTTCTACTTTTAAAAAAAATTACTAGAAAAAATGTCCATGTTAGGGACAAAATAACAGAAACCAAAACAAGATTATCATTCTCTTCCCAGGATTGCTGGATACTGCAAGTTCCAGAATTGGCTGACAACCTCAAAGCTTGCCCTGAGCATGCGACGGTCCCATAAAATAAAGAAAAGTAAAATGCAGGAATCGTTATTTATAGAAATAAACTTTGGCAAAATCGTTTTTTGTAGAAATCGAAGTTTGGAGAAATATACAACAAAGAAATCGTAAAACGGAGAAATCGTAAAACGTAGAAATTGGTAAGCCAAAAATCTGTTCTCTGACTGACAGGTGTTTGTATGCGAGCTTAGAATAAGAAAGGGCGTAGAAAAGACATTTTTTTATTTTTACTTTTTTATGCTAAATCTAAAGGAGTGTTGAGTTGGTTTTTTAAGTGTTTTGGATTGATCTGGGTTGGCTTGGGTTGGTTTAAGTTTAGTTGGGACAAGTCGAGTTGGTTTAGAAAAAAATATGTTGATCTACGCCCTTTCTTCTTCTAGGGGCACATAAAACCAGCTGTCAGGCACAGAACAGGTTTTCCCCTTACCAATTTCTACGTTTTACGATTTCTCTGTTTTATGATTTCTTCGATGTACCTTAATTTAAAAAAAAACGCATACATGCAGTGACAAAATTGACCTTTCTAAAAGTGTTTAATGTATACGGACTACCAGCTAAAATGCCTAAAAACTTCAAAAGTACGACAATTTGTCATATTGTTTAAAAAAGGTCTCTAAAACTGAAAATATTTTTTTACTGAAATTAAAGGCAACCTTATTTTTATATTAAATTTTGCATAATACTAAAAAATCAGCAAAAATAATGTTTTAGTAAAGTCTTTATTGAACAATATCAAATTATCACTCGAGTAACGGACGAAGAGTGTTCTATAAAGAAAGCGGTAACCCATTTTGGAGTTGATAAAATAACAATAAAACGATGGAAACAGCGCTGGATTGAAAACAATTCGACGAATAGAAAACTTGGTTTAGGACAAAAACGATGGTAAACTTAATACTAATTATTTTAACTTAAAAAAGAACTAAAATAAATAATTTAGTATTTAATAGGATCACCATTTTTCTCTATTACAAGCTGCAAACGTCTGGGCATTGAAAAGGTTAAATTTTGAAAATACTAATGATCTTCTGAGAGCCAATTCCTTTGGTATATTATTTTAACGATTCGACCCCATATATTTTCCATCGGGTTAAGGTCAGGGCTGTTAGCTGGCCAATGAAGTGTTTCTATATTATTATTCTGAAACCATTGGCGAACAAGTGTACTGGACAGTTGTCCTGCTGATAAACGAAGTCATTATTTTCATGTAAAGCCTGTACAGATGGCAGCATAACGTTTTCAAGGATTTCAATATATCGTTCACTATTGAATCTTCCTTCGATTCTCCAAAAAAAACCCAAACCTCTAGCACTAAACCAGCCCCACATGTTTACAGAAATATGTCCAGCGTCCAGCTTTTTTAATTTGGTTTGTATATTCGGGTTTAAATCTAGAATTTGGTGGACAATAAACTAAAATTATCCTGCTGCTTGAAGATGATTGAAAAATTTTTTCGTCAGTGAAAACCACCCTCTCCCAGAAGTCATTATCACGAAGAACGTTGTTCAGTGCAAAAATCACTCTGACCAGTTTTTGTTCTTCTGTTAGAAAAGGCTTCTTTGCAGCAACTCGACAATAGACTTCTGATTTCGTTACTCTTCTATTTACTGTTGCTAAAGAACCCGGAAATAATGTTACATTAGCTGCTTCAACCGACGTTGAAAAAGGATTTTGTCTGAGATATTCAATAAGTCTCTCATCTTGCACTTCAGAACTTACTTGTGGTCTTCCTGATCCATCTTTCCTATCCGTAGAATTATTTTCAATCCAGCGCTTTTTCCATCGCATTATCGTCATTTTATCAACTCCAAAATGGGTGGCCGCTCTTCTTATAGACCAGCCGTCTTCTATAACTCGAGTGATAATTTGAACTTTTGTAAATGTTGATATCTGTGGCATTTTTAAGGATGTCACACTGAATTTTAAGCTGTCAGGCATACTAAGCTGGTGACGCCTTATAATAGTATACACTGATGGAAAGCTAAATTTTGTGGCATAGGAAAAAATGCATGTATGAGTTTTTTTTAAATCAAGTGTATATTTGTCCAAAGTTCGATTTCTACAAAACACGTTTCTCTAATGTATTTTTTCTACAAACTATGACTCCATGTGACTTAAACAGGGTAACCAAATATTTTTTGTTTTTCCTTAGAACGTGGAGAGGTGGTTTCAGGTCATCCATGGTAGTGATAGTAAAACCTAGGGATAAACAAAATCGTTTGCGTAAATATCTTACCGCATCATTGCTGGATTTTTTTTGTGTTATTATTAAAAAAAGTAATAAATGCCATTTTCCTGTATAAAAAATTTTTTGAATTCCAAATTCTGAGATGGCGACAGTCCATGGTAGGGTTAAAAAAATGATTAAAAAAAAGTATGCTCAAAATAACATAAATAAAAAATCTTCCAAAATTTCAAAAGCTTTTGAGAAAAATACCGGGGACAACAAGTTGCCCGTTTGAATGAGAATGGCCCATATTAAGCGGAAAGGTACTGAGAGCGCCGTTGGCTTAAATTTGTTCGGATAGTCAAGATATTACTAACTTTTAGACACTGTGTGACATATGCTCCCACTTGACTAACCTAGGGTTAAGGGCTTTAATCGGCTACATAAAAGATTTTAATGTTCATGTTAATGTAAATCTAAGAGCACTTGTAGTTTAAAAGATGTAGTTTAAGGTGTAAGTATGTATTGTTGTCTTCAGTGGTGACGACCCCTTCCCCCTTGGCAGCTAACCGAAACCATCACTATTTTCACCATCAAGTCCCTCCCAAGAAAATAAGACCACAACCCCCAGAGGATCCGCCCCAGATAAATATACGAAAAATTAACCTGACCCCTACTAAACCGAACTACCCTCCTTCCAAAAAAGCTGCGACCGCCACTGTTTTCTTGTTAATAAGTGTACCGCGAGACTATCTAAAAGTAAAGAAAATATAAACAAACTAGATCAAAACAATATTTAATATTAAAACAAAACGGTTTTTGGTTCCAGGTGGGCGACCAGATTATTCGGATTAACGGGTTCACGCTAGATGACGCCGTGCACAAAGAGGTACTACAGCTGATCTCGAACCACACCCATGTCACGCTCAAAGTCAGGAGTAAGTACCACATATTTTTTACTACTTACTATACATAGTCTTTAAAAAACATTGAAGACGCAAAATCGAGTTAGAGTCTCTATATTTTATCTATTGTTGCTGGTTTTAGGTTTTCTCATATTAAGGCTGAATTCCTTAACATGGAATAATTTCCCAACCCAACTCACTTTTTTAAAATATATAACATTATTAACTGTTAAAATTTTTGCTAAATTGGTGTCAAAAATATTTAAAACATCTAAGAGCTGCCCTTTTTAGTTAAATTTTCTCAAAATTTGTTATCGTGGACGTTTTTCTTTAGTAAAAAATGATACGCACTCCCCACCCCCTTCCCCAATTTTTTAAGGCACGTGTCGCCGCTGCGATCGGTTAAAAATGTGTGCCACGCCCGTTACAATGAAATTATCTTTTCTATATATCTGCTATCTCAAAAATCAACTATTTAAACTTATCAGTGCCCTTATTCTCGAATTGTGCCGTTATTCTGGAACTGATAGAAATTCTGCTCCCAGATATTCTATCATTTGAAGAATAGGGGCGCAGGAATCCCTGATGCTGTCCAGTAAGGATAAAAATGGTATGTAGCTGTCTAGACCCTTCATTAGATTTTGAAGGCCGGATGCCAATCCGTTATTTTTATTATATATAATATTAATTAATATTAATGTTTTTAGATTGTAACAAATTTTATATGTCAAAAAAAAAGAATAGCTTAATAGTAGTTTACATAACAAGTATGTTATGATGATCATTAAACGAGAATATGAAGTTTAAAACGCGAGCCGCAGGCGAGTGTCTTAATTTATCTGAGCGTGTAATGATCAAAACATGCGAGTTGGTGTACTATACTTTACCTATGACCAATGAAAATGTCATCATAAATATCAGAAATTATTAAAAATATCAAACGCGAACACTTTTAAGTCAACAATCTTCATAAACTGAAGTTCCAATGACGTTCTATCTAAAACGTCAAAACAAATAAGGTCACTAAGGGACTTTTCATATATCTTTTTTTTCTTAAAAATGAGTAAAATGTCAATTTAACGGGACTTATTTTTGGTTAGGTACTAAAATTTTATTGGATTTATTTACGTTTAATAAATATTTACTGTCCTAAAAATATAAAAAAATAATTCACATTTTTGCGTTAATTAGTGCCCTTACAAATTAAATTTTCATCGCTTGTTACGCCATTTTGCGGTTTACGTTTAAGCTTTATTATTATCCTAGGACCGTAAATGAGCCATTAAAATCGTGTTGAGATGGTCGTAAAATTAGTATTGTTTGTTAGTCGTAGGTAAACATTTTTAAAGTATATTCATTTGGAAAATTAAAACTTTCTGAAACCCACTTAATTAATTTATTAAGGCTCTTTAGAGGACACTGAGGAACCTTGTTATGCAGTTTTCTCTTTTTTTTTTTGTTGTACCAAGTAGAATTGGACGTGGCTACCAAACTTTGAAAAAAAAATATATACCTGTAATAAATCTCTAGAGAGACCATTTCTCTACAGGGTGATCTAAATTCGAGGGAATTGTGGGATTTTAGGTATTTCTAAGGAGATTGAGAAATTATTAATGGTGAAAACCGCAAGCCAGTATGTCAACGCCTTTTTGAGCCACGGTCCCTTGAATAAACACGGTCTAGTAATTTTTTTGCTCCGCCCACATGATGACGACAAAAAGATATCAGCCGGTTTTCTTTATTGGTTTTTTTGATGGTTGACATTTGGAGTTATGTTATTTTTGCAGAAGTTTTTGTAATAACAATTATATTTGAAATTATCCGTGGGTTTCGGACTTCCATTGTCTATATTTATTTATACACGACGTTTCGATCAGAGATCGTTTTCGATCAGAGATTGTACTGATAGAAACGTCGTGTATAAATAAATGTAGACAATGGAAGTTCGAAACACAGAGTTAATTTTAAATACATCATTGTCTCAAACTTCCAAATTAAATATTCAACGATATCATTTACATTATTTTTGTCGTAGGTAGCTGCATTTACGCATTTCTTTAGTGAAAAGTCTTCAACATCATCAATGAAAAAATCAAAACAACATCATAAAAAAACTTATAGTTTTAAATTTGCAATCAGATTTTTTTGTCTGTAGTATTTACGACAAGTCTGGCCTTCTGAATAATAAAATAATCACCCTTTCAAAAATTCCTGCCAAAACACAAATACAAAAAAATTGCTTCCAACACACGAAAAATAACAACTACATAACCTAACTTCTAAACCACGAGTTCGAAATAACCCCAACTCATCCGATGAGTTTCTTGCCCGAATCGATTACAAACTTACTGATCTTAAGTTCTATTTAGTGCAAGATCAACAACATGCAGCAAAGTTATAATACAAGATAAAAGGAAAAAGTAGCCCTGGCATCAATCATTTAAACCAAAAAAAAGAAATATCCGAAAATTTAATTTAATTTGTCAAGCCTTCTTGAGTTTTTGAGCTACGTGAGCTTTTTGAAAAGCCATTTTAGAATTTCGCCTATATAACTTTTTTATTAATGGAAATTTCTTTCTGGTGCAAATTACATTTTTATAGATAATTTAAAGTGGATTTGATTTCTAACATTTAGTTTTTAAGATATTACATCAAGTTGGTATTTTTCTTATAGAATGACCAACTTTTTACTCGACTTTTGAAATCAGCGTAAAATTTCCTTTAAAACGATGTATGTTTATTATTTTTTTATTATCATAATATTTATTTTTGTTTTTTATGTTTTTATTTTAATTTTATCGTCGTTTTCCGTGAAAAATCTATTAAAAAAATAAATCAATAAATAAAAAAATAATAAAAAACATTTAAATAGATAGGTATTAAACAAAACAGAAAATAAAGTATACGCTGATTTCAAGAATATAGTAAAAAATAGGTTACTTTGGTGTTATATCTAAAAAATTAGATTTTTTGTCTCTTTGTCAGTCTGTTTGTTCCAGCATCACGCAAAAACTACTAAACGGATTTTGATGGGAGTTTCACTTCTGGATTACTTGCACTCCTGGGCAGGACATAGGCTATATGTCATTAAAATCGGTTCAAGGGGACAAAAGTTATGGTCATTAAAAACAAGAAAAACGGGAAAAAAACGAGTAAAATCGCAGATGCGGGGTTTTCAGCCAGTCTTTATTTTTAAAATTTTTTCAAAAAACTAAAAATTATAAATAGTGCACCGCTCTTGGTGTAACAAACGGATTTTGATGGGAGTTTCACTACTCGAAATGGTCAATTACTGTAAATTGTCCCCATATCTACGCATATAATAAATATCTGGAAAAATCTTGGTTGGGGGTTTCTAACCAAACGATATAGATCATAAAAATCAAATTTTTAGAATATTTGTCTGTCTGTCTGTCTGTTTGTTCTGCATTCCTTGGATTCCTGATGGGGAGTTTTGACCATTTAAATCAAAAAAGGGAAAACACCGCCGGCAAAGCGAGTATTTGAGTGGATGGTAGGGTTTAAGGGGCTGAAGGGTTGAGGGCATGAAAGTGGTGTGAGACACACGGGGGCGACCAGCTAATAATATACATAACAACATGAGGTCATTGCCCCTTATATCATCCTTATAAGCAGAGCGATAGGTATATATGATTTTAATTTGCCTATTATATTTATTGATAGCGATTTGCTTCAAAATTTTCATTGGCGCCAATCAAAGTCCAAACTCATGTAGCGAGACCAAAAAAAAAACCGCTAACGGTATCGGTCAGGTGCCCGATCTATCTGAATCTGTTACATTTCCGGTACTTAATCGAAGGTCTGAGGTCATGTCTTCGGCCAAACTTGAGGACTGGAGAGGTCAACATTCGTAATAATAGACAGGTCACGAAATTGCTTATTTTGTTATTTATTTAATCTTGGCCACGCGAGTCTTGGATCGGGTTGGTGACTTGATACTACTACGCAATATTGTAATAAATAAAACAAAATGAATAAACATTAGCTTTTTAATTATTTTTATTATTATTATTTTTTTGTCAAAATATTAAAATAAAATGTAGCTAATGTTTGCCTCCGCCACTATTCCCACCTCCCCTTTCTGCCTTTTTGATCTCTGTATACGATCTGTATGTGTTGCTTTTCTCTACACAAATAGGCAAAAAAAGAAATATATAATTTTTGGCAAAGACCTTTTTTTTTGAAGTAATGGTTTAAAACATATTTTATTTCATTTTTTATGTTCTAAATGTATTCATCCATACAGTGGCGGATAAAAATGAGGACGAGAGGGGCTGACCTAACCCACACTTTCTTAAATAATTTACAAAAAATACGAAAAAGATTCAAATTTTAGCTTAAGTTTTTAAAAAATTTGCCAGCGCTATAAAGTCGTTGATTGTTCGAATTTTAATTTAATTTTATGAAATTTTGTGGTTATACCTACAGCAAAAAATTTTGCTATAATTGATTGTTACAATTTTGGTTTAATTTTAAGCAATTTATTTCAGCGGAATTTACATGTAAACACGACAATTTTTACAAAATTTTCGGCTGTGATGCATTTACTGCGAAAAATTTATAACAATTTTTAGACATTCCACATCGTCATACCATAAAGTACCTAAGTAATTACTTACTTTATGATCATACACTTTGATTTCCAACTTTAAATCACTCAGAAATAGGCATCGGTCCGCACTTGTACTTAAGTCAACTGATACGGATACCTCTTGACCTGTTAATATTTCCAATAGGCTTGTGCTCCTAAGGCAATTAAAAAAGAGAGAAAATAGAAAAAAGAATTTAAAAACCCCCTGAATTAGTTACTTACGTCAAAGAAAAAGAATCTAAAAAGAAAAGATCAAAAGATCTTGAGTGAAATAACCAAAATTCAAGTGATTGAAAATCAAAGTGTATGATGGTGTTGAATGATGTTTGCGGAGTATGACTATATGGGTGTTCCTTGTGGGATACCCATTAATTTTGAATTTTCGTTATTCCACCCAGGATCTTTTGATCTTTTCTTTTTACTTTCTAGCATTAAAAATTACGACAGCGAGAAGGAAGTCTATTTCAACCCACAGGGTGTTTGCATAGGAAACTGAATTATTAACAATATGTATGAAGAATCAGACGCATATTACAATTTCCTTTCTGATTAAAATCAAATAAATAAATGTGCTCAATGAAATGTATTTACCTCTGTAAAGCGGTTAAACATCGGAAATTAGATTTTTTTTCTGCAAAGTTTACAACTATTATAAGTACATACCATAGTAGCAACCATTATATTAAAGAAACATTAAATAATTCACCTAAATGAAAAGATGTTAGATATTTTGCTGATTTTTATTGACCAGAGAGCTAGTAGTTTATGAGTATAAAATAATTGCATTACATGGTCATTAAGTAAAGTAATTTTCTGGTTTAGTTGCTTTTTTAAATCGATTGTAAGATTTACTTTGAAAATAAATAATAAAAACCTAATGGATTGGACACTCTTCCAAACCTTATTTGAAAATACTGTGCACGTATTTTAATGATTAAATGGGTATTCCAGTTACAACTTTTTTGCCAAACAAATAATATAAGGCTGATTTTTGGTAAACGAAGGGCTTTTAGCGAGTTTTAGAAGCAAGAAAAGAAAAAAGAAACCACTTAAAAAAGGGATTCTAAGGGACTTTTTTTGCAATTGTAAAAGCCTCCGTCCTTTATCGGCATCTTTACTCCCTGTAGCATATTTTGAACCTCTAGGTAAAAAAAACTTCTCTGCTGTTTTCTGTTTTCCCTCTTCAGTTTTCTGTCTTTTCGCCAATTTTTCACAGGCAATCATTACTAAATTTCCTTAATGAATTGCCTTTTGCCACTTATCTGCAGTTCTTCTAGTTACTTTCGTCGGTGGTTTCTTCTAGATTTTTGACAGTTATTGTTTTACTTTCGATGAAGTTTTTACGCAGTGGCGCACTGAGGGGGAGGGGGGTTGGGGTTAACCTCCCCCCCCCCTTCCTCGAGAAGTCTAGTTATGGTCACATGTTTACCTCAAATTAAGTTTTTTTTATTATTTATTATTTATTAAACCCGTGACGTGACAAGAGGTATTTAAAAAATTTTTTTTATATATTAAGGTATCTAAATCATTAGATTATTAATTAAAACTCGGCAAGAATTAGCTAGCTAAAAAGAGAATGGACAAAATGTAAACCTTAAATACCATAAAAAAAAATTAGGTAAGAAATTAAGCGCCTCACAATCGTGAAGCCATGGTGACCCTTAAAATAATTTTCTTAAATACCTGTTAAATTATTTTTAGATGTGCTAAAATACACTTTAGTAGGACACGTTTTTTGGTAAATTTAAAGACTGCAAACAACTTTGATTGAAATAAATTAATACCACCTTATGTTTTACACATTATGCTTTAAAAAATGACAATTTTTGCTGTTTTTTGCATAAAAATGGCAAAATAAAAATAATATGCACGACATTACTCAAGATGACAGACAGATGACATTACATAAATTTTTAGTAAACAATTGCCTTAAACTATCTCCATCTTCCTCTAAAATACTTTTTTATAGCCTGGTGTCTCTCTTCAACAACTTTAAATATTTTTGCACCTCACTAAATAATCTCTCCATCTACTTCTAAAATTCTGCCCTCTCTCTAAATATTTTTCATTTTAACAGAGAAAATGTTTTCTGGCAGTACTTTTTTTGAAGGCCTAAAAAAACAGTCGAAACAGTGTTTTATTCTAGAAATCGAAAGTTTTGAAAGAAAACTTTAAAATGTGAGCAATATCATGGCATAAAAATGTGAAAAACATAGTAAAAATTGCTTAATTAAAAACGTTACCCCTTTAAATTATGCTAAAATATTTTAAGCCTTAAATTATTATTATTCAAATTACCATCATGGCTTTTCCATAACCTCTATAAAATCAACTTACCTCGCAGATTTTCGTATTATTTCCAACTTTTGCTGATGGACGTAGCAAACTTTTTTCCCATTTTTCTTGCAGTATTTTCTCTTTTGGAAAACTGAAAAACCAATAGCCATTTGTGGAATTGTTATCACAACTTTTTATAAAACATTTTCGTTATATCCATCTCTATTACTTTAATAACTTTGTCACGACTCTTTTTTTTACTTATATCTGATACAGGCACTCTAGTTTCATCAGGGTTTTCCTCAAATGTTTACCTTACACGTCAAAAGCTTCCATTCATTTGACAGGATATAGGGAAGACGCATCAAGTACCCCGGAAGAAAAGATAACTTATTAGTATAGGATTTTTCAACTAATTATATTAATAACGAGCATTTTAGCACACTTTCTTTGGAAATCTGTCATTCCCCAATCAAAAATAAGCTCGTTATATAGGGCGAGTTTTTAAAGTCCACTGAAATTCATCGACTTGGTGACTTCGATTGCATCAGTTTGGTGAAATTGTTGGAGTGAGGACAGCATCGGTCGATTTCAAATAAATAACATAACCGCAGTTATTTTTAGAAACTGATTTTTTTTTATTTAAAAAGAAACGACATGGATTAGGGAATTTGAAGTCCATTAAAGCATATTTGGCTACGGTGTGGACTACATAGCCTTCAACATTAGCATGTCTTTTTCGCCGTTTTAAAAAGTTAAAATTAAATCCAGTCCCTCATCATTAGAGAAACTAGTTTCTTAAGAGAGTTATTGTTCCATCCCTGATCACAAAAAAAAATAAACCCTCTTGATCAAAAAACCACAAAACTTAGCTGGTACTTGCGCCTTTCCACCAACCTTTGGGGTCGGTGGATAATAGTGGGCATTGGTGCCAATAATCGGTGAATTCATCAGAGATTTAAAAACTCTATCGGTGGACAACATAAATTTTGCCAACTCTATTGTTGGCACTGGTGGATCCACCGGTGAATTTAAAAACTCGCCCATACAATATTATTCAATTTAGATGCTAAGAACGTCCTCCTGGCTTTTACTTGAGTGGGAAATATTTTAAAAATAATCTTCTTTTACAAAAAAGGGAATTAGATTGCTTAAGTGGCGGTCAGCATACTCAGCATCAAAAAAGGGACTTAGGGGACCAAATCCTGAAAAAAGTACTTAAGGGGACCTTCAGGAAAAAAAGGACTTTACTAAAAGCCTTCCTGATGGGTTTGTGATATATATAAATACTATACAATCGTTTTTAATATTGTTCTCTACCTATTTATTTTCACCATTTCTTACTGCGCTTCTGAATAAATCTTAATTAGATATTGTTACGCGGCGAAATGCGTTAGAATAATTCCGCTCTTATGTATTATCCTATACGCCAATAAATTTTACTCTAGAGCATTCTTGGCGTGCATTTTATTTTTTTTTTGCGTTTCATATTGCTTTTTTTGCTCGATTTCCTTTACACAACTGAAGATAGTCCGATTAAGATCTTCAATTACCGTAGTATTCGCAGATGTAGAGGCGAAGATAAGACTACTTATGGAGACGTCTGTAAAAATGTTATAGAAAATCGTGCGCGCCGCTTCTTTCGGTCAAAATAGCTCACAAGGGCAGATAACTTTGTTTCCGTTTAAAATGTAAAATTATCTTTTTTAAACTCCCGACAATATCCAGCATGAGCGACCTGGATAGATTTAGCATTGATTGGATTAAATAAAGACAATGGAAGTTCAAAACTCTAACTTACTTTAGAATAAACTAATACTTAATCTACATATATCTACACACCATATTTCATTATAATCGGATGAACGGTTCAGAAATTACAACCGATTTTGTCATCATATCTCAAATTATAATTTGTCTGTAGGAAGCCTACTTATTATCTTTAAAACTCCTTTGCCTATTTTTATCGAAAATAGCTAAGAACACGCCCTGCAGGATAGGCTCCAAACAGAAAACCACATCAGAATCGGTTCACTGGTCCGAGAGCTACATAGGCTTCAATCTTATAACCCTCTTTTTTAGCATTCCCTAGCTGAATATCCGCAGCTTGGCCTACGGTTTTCTTTATTACTTTTAATATACATAATTTTGTTAAAACTTTTTTCCTTTAAATGGTCATAACTTTTGTTTGCATTAACCTTTTGATCTTATAAAGCCGATGTCTTGCCCAAGGCTCTTAATTACACTTTGCAAAAACGCAGTTGAACAAAATTAGGTCTTAATTTTTTTGAAACTTAAAATTATATTTTGATAGATTTTACTTTTTTTCGTATTCTTCTGCCACCTTCTTTCTTCTTAAAAGCGAATTTTTTTACACCTTCATCAGAAACATGAAGTTAGTAACTCTCTGCAGATTACTAAATCATTGCTTTTTTGGTTATCGATGCAAAATAGTAGTTTTCACAACTAGTGACTAAAATGGTGCTTTTTTACAAGCGTTGCGTTGGTTTAAATAACGAGCGCAGCGAGGTATTTAAAAAAGCGAGTAAAAGAAGCACAGTTTAGCCGCGAGTTGTGAACACTATTTTTTTAATACCTTTATCAAAAAATCCAAGAAAAACAGGAAAATACTTCTACTTAAAAATCTCGAACGAGGAGCACTTCTCGCAACACAACATCTTTGCACTATAAATCAAGGCGGCTGGTAAATGAAATAACAATGGTTTCCATAGCGTTGTGCCTTTTTACTCGGTGACGTTCATTGTTGCGACATTTTAATCTTTTACAGTTTTATATTTTGACGATGTTTTTTTAATGATTTTTTCGTAAATAATTGGTAAAAACTGGCGAAAATGGCTTAATTTTTAGGCAAGAATAATTAGATTGTTACTATTTTCCGCTATTTCTCTTTAATTTTGAGTAAAAAATGGGCAGAAATCTTTTTTTGCACCGTGACACTTAGCTATGGAAACCAATGTTATTTCATTTACCAGCCGCTGTGATTTATAGTGTAAAGATGGTGTGTTGCGAGAATCGCTCTTTGTTCAAGATTTTTAAAAGTGTTTTTTTGTTTTTCTTGGATTTTTTGATAAAGGTATTAAAAAAAAATAGTGTTAACAACTCGCAGCTAAACTGTGCTTTTTTTACGCGCGGTAATTTAAACCAACAATTGTAAAATAAAGGACCATTTTAGCCACTAGCTGTAAAAACTACTATTTCTACCCCTTGTAGTAGCTCAAAGTTTATGTAAAAATAAAAAATATAGTAAGTGTTATTTCCATATAAATTAAGTAAGTAGAAATCAGTTTAATCGAAACGAATAATTTTGCTCACGTCGCGCCACAGAACTTTTGTTACAAAACTGACACTGACAGCTTTAAAACTGTGTAGGTTAAAATTTAACTTAGTTACTAGTGGCGTAGTAAGAAAAATTTCGGGGGGTGGGGTATATTTCCGAAAGTTGTTCGGACGTCATTACGCCACTGTGAGTTACCATAGCCGCTGAATAACCCAGTCAATCAAAACTTTAGGTTTTGCTGGTGCCTTGTCAAAAAAAAAAAATAAGCGTTGTTAAAAGTCAAAAAATTATTTTAAAATTATTTTATTTTAAACACAATTTTTATAGCTCATGAATATTTATAGAAAATTATCACTCATCTTCGACTCGGGATAATTTTCAAAATATCCATTCATAAGCTCGTAAAAATTTCCGGATATAATTTAACCTCTTGTGGTATTACTAGGGAAAATTCGATAGAAAGGAGTGCGCTCCCGCATATTACCAATTGCCAAACTAGTTGCGGTGGAAATTTTGGCGTCATTCCACCAAACGTTGCAAATATGGTGAATGTTCAAAAATACGTACGTTTATACGAGCAGTTTCAGCAAGTTGAGAATAAATTTAATGTGCCGTCAGAATAAAAAATCTTATAAAGAACAAGACGATGACGAGTCTTGAACCATTTTGATCACAAAAAGCACTACCTTCGAAAATTAAAAACAAAAAATTCTAACTAAAAGTTTTTTGGTCGAGAAATGCTTCTTTCTTTTAGAAATTATTTTATGTTGAGAGGCAATAAAAATATTTGAAAGATTTGAACCTTATAACAAAATTTTTGGTTAACAATATCTGCCCTATTTAACATATGAAACCGATTAAAATAAATAAAAGTAATAGTTCATTTCTATCGCAGTCTTACAAATGATTTTAAGAATAAACTTGAAAACTGTTCAAAAATACGATTTTTAGGCGCGTGTGAACACGTCTTAATTCCACCAAACAAAAATACATTCGCGGTGTCCAACGCCAACGCAACGTTGCGGAAAAAACACAACTTTCGTCACGAGTCTCGAGAATTCTTGAACAGGGAACGACATAGATTTGTGTCGAATGATCCCACGTCGAACGCAGTTCTTATTCTTGAGCGGGGATCGCTCATTCCATTCAATCAAAACTTGGGTGTTTGTGCTCCCTGACTCCAAAGCCAGGATCGATTCCATTTCTCAGACACGCATGCGCGTAAATTCTATCTTTTTAGATCTAAAATTAAGAAGAGGTTCCAAGAAAAATCATGTTTTTTTGGAGGATGGGATGGGGATTGATCCCTTCTCTTGAGGGATCGTTCCTTTTATTGAAATTCAAGAATTAGGCCCCTGGGGGCTCATTCTTGAATATCGTAGGAAAGATCGCACGGGAACGGTCCTCTCCCTGATATCGACCAGGGTGCCGATGAGAGAAGAGAAGTAGTTTCAACCAATAAACGCGCTTAAAAGCAGTGACGAGACGATCACAGAATCACCAAACTATTATGGGCACGCGCAGAGTGCCTCGAACAAGGAGTTTTGAGCGAAGCCGTTCTCTCGATTAGATCATAGACAAGTCTGCCAGCTAGACCGAACCCAATTTTTTTATGGAATAGACCCAGTAGTTGGGACTTGTAGGAAAGCTCGTGTGAAAAACGTCACTCGGGTGATTTCAGAGCACGCTATTGGACGAAAACATCACGTGACCGTTCGATATTTTACTCGCTAATGCGCATGCTACGGCAAACTTGAACGTCTTTCAGAGTAGGACGTCGCACAGTGGATCGAGGTATAGGGAATTTTGGACATTTACCTTAACTTTCAAACTTTTCAACTTGTAGTTATAAAATTGAGTTTAATTAATAGGAAAAACATTATTTAGTCAATTTTGAGAAAAAAATGACACTATGTCAAAATTTGGCATGACGGATCATGTCAAAACTAAATTATACAAGTATACGGGGTGTTTTAAAATTCAGTGCAAAGGTTTTAGGCACGAAATTTTCAGATCTAAATAAGAACATTTTTTTCCATGAACACGTCCACACATACTAATCTACAGAGCGTTGACTTTTCACAATTTTTTTTGTTTTTCTTTATAGCCTTGCAGTTTTTGAGATATTTGCACCAAAACTGAAATATAGGCTACTGTTTAGGGCTTATATAATCCAAACGTGAAGGTGAAGTTCATCTTTTCTCCCTAAACTTTTATGTGGTGCGCCGCTGATGGATTCGGAATTAATACATAAATTACCTGTTTAGTATAGAAACTATTTTTTGCATTTGTGACTGTTATCGAGAAATTAAATTAATAAAATCATTATTTGTAAGATGTAGATTCGATGAGAATTTTTATTTTATTTTTTTGGTTTTATTGGTTTATGGTTTTTAAAGAATGCAAAAATAGTAAAACAAAATCGATCGATCGATTGATTTCAAAAAATATTAAAAAAAAACAAAATAAGTAGGATTTTAAGAAACGCTGTAAAATATAGAAAATAAATTAGAAAATTTGAAAAAAATGGTAAGTCAAATGGCTATTAAGTGTTTAAAGGGTCCGCTCTTATAAAACAACGTTCAAAAATATATAAAATGATATGTAAAAACACGTCACAGCAAAAAGGAGAAAGATGAAATAATTCATCGCTTATGATTTATTGAAACCGTGGTATATCAGTTTGTGTGTCGTTCGAATAACTTGTGCGAGGGGGGTGCAGAATACGGAATTTTAAATTTTAATAGAAGTGGTCACTTCTCAGGGTATGATCGTTCTATTACGCCCAGAATAGAGCTCCAGTAATAGGCTTTGAAGCGATCACGAGTTATCCAAAACCTATATCCGACCACGACCGAACCTAACCCGATTGCCGTGTATCGAAGGAACTTTCCTACACTTTCATACACCTGCCCCCGGACCAGGGCCCGTATTCTTGACGTCCTGGGAGGTGAGTAGAAACCGGCGAGTATTTGCCTCTCTCACTTTTCACATGGTTTAAAGCAGGTGAGAAATGAGAAGTTTGTGTACACTCACGGGCACGGATATCAAGAATACAGCCCCAGGTGAATGAGCGTTCTTGAAAAACGACAATCCGGTCAGCTTTGCGCGTGCACTATGCAAGCTCGGCAGCTTCTGAGCTTTCCTATTGGTCGAAACGAAGGATGTGAACGTATCCGTGCGACCTTTCGTACGAACTTTTAGAATCAGCCCTCTGAAAATCAATTAAACATAGAGATGTTTGTGGTTATTGGATTTCGCGTAACTCGTGTCAAATACTAGCTTTGCGATTAGTGGAAATCTGCAATAGAGTACCCCTTTCTGTCGATTTTTTTTATCAAATCAAAAATAAAGGCCCAGGAATCCAAGGAATGCAGTAATGAAACTTTCATCAAAATTGGTTCAGTGAAAAAAATCTAAAAATTAGATTTTTGGCATCTCTGCATCGTTTGGTTACACGCCAAACACCAACAATTTCAAGAATTTATTCAATGTATTTACAGAAATGGTGTATTTAGAGATTTAGTACATACATGTATAAATTAAACAACGTTTTTTTCTTGTTTCAGGTGTGGGAATGATCCCGGTGAAGGAGTAAGTATAACATAGATTCTATAAGCAACGTACATGTTTTAAGTCCCTAAAAAAGCCAATTTTGGTATTTTTGGAAGTGAAAAAAGAAACCTAACCCAACCCCTAATTTCGTCTGCAAAAAAGTGGCGAAAATTTTCAGAGAGAGGAGAAGTCCAAATCTGCCCGGTTTTGCAAGTTCTAAATTTTTTTTTGGAAATTTTAAAAGGGGTTGTGTGGGGTGAAGCCAGGTTAGATTTTATAGATTTACAATTGGCCGTCTTTAATATCCAGTTTCAAATAATTAATCACAGTTTTGGATCAGGTCAATGAAATGGTATAAGGATTTTTTTAATGGATGTAAATCGTTTAAACTTTTCTGTTGTTTTATAAATTAATAGGGGGTAGTTAATTTTGATTTGACTATTTTTTCCAACACAAATTTAAACTTGAATATCTTGGAAAAGGTAAAAGATAGACCCGTTTGGTATTTTCGAAATGATTATTTTTCAAGGATTCAGAAAATTACATAATATCCCTGTTTGTGTCATATCTTGCTTTTGGGACACCCTGTATAGTAGGGGATAACCGCCTTTTTTACCTAAAATGATCTTATGTAAGTCTTTTTAAAACCAGAAACCTACAGTTCTCTCAAAAAATCCATTATTCCAGACGATAATATTGCGACACACTATATATTAACAATTTTAATTTTGGGGGAAAACTTCAGACCTCAGAGCTACATCATTCAAATATTTAAAAAAAGTTGCAAGATAGGCCAGAGAAAAAATGTATAAAAGCTGTGTAGGAAACACCAACAAAATCGTTCTTTTTCGTCCATGATAAAGTAAATACGTAAATGGTTTTCCCTCAGATTAATCTGAGGTTTTTCCTGAATCCATAACGGTAAAAAGACAAATTTTACGATCGGTATCTTAAAAATATGATTTTATATTTTATTCTAAAAACAGTATTTTTATAAAAGTTACGTCCCTGAAGAAGCTGACTAGTCTAAAGATACAGTTTTCCTCGAACAACACCAGCTGCATTTTAAATAAGAAGAAGCGTACATTTTCATTATTTTATTTGTTCTTAAATTCATTCTGAGCTTTGGCTTCACGCTGTAAACTGCTTTCGAAAAATAAAGATTTTTTAAAAACTAAAATCGTTCAACAAAAATCTTAACTGGCGCCGTCGGTAGGATTGTTGCCAATTCGCGATCGGTATCAGTTTATCAAAAACCAATATCCGTGTGGTGTTGACCATCGTGAATTGTGGGTATTAACCCTTAAGTGACAATCGAACAGAAAGACAGTGGTCAGTGCACAGAGGTCATAGGGCGATTGAATTCGAGAAAAACCATCAAGCACTGAGGTACCAACCACTAGAAGCAAAGTTCATGATCAACTCGATAGAAAGAGAAGACTTACGACCAAAACGGTGAGTGTCCAATCTTTCCTATCACCCATTTCTCCTCTCCGATTGAGCGGTAGAAAGTAATTTTAAGGTAAATTTAAGAAACCAAAACAGCAAAGAAAATTTTGAAAAATTTTTGAAAATTAGAATAAAAAAAATTAGTAAAGGAAATTAATTTTAATTTTGGAGAGAACAATAGACTGACTAAATGTTCAGTTCTTGTTCTTAAAACGGATGAGCACATCTAGTCAAAATAATAGTTTATAAGCTGAATGAGTAAAACAGATAAAGAAATACCATCCACTTCAAGTGAAGATCCGATTGACGATTTAATAGATCGATTTTTCAATAATTTAAATTTAAAATCGAAAAAGGACAAACAAAATCGAAAATCCTTTGAATCATATCCAAAAATGGCAAATACCAATCAAAATGCTAATGCACAGCAGTTGCAACAGCAACAGCAACAACCGCAGGTACCGCAACCTGCTCAGCAACCAAATTATAGTTTACTAAAAATGTTTACCGATACAATCAATAAATATAACGGTGATCCAAACACCCTAAATTGCTTTTTATCTGCTGGTGATTTCTTATTTTCGACCTATTGTCAAAATGCTGATCCAATTTTCTATCAATATTTAATTCGCACCATTCGAATGAAACTTATTGATAGAGCGCAAATTTTAGTAGGTAGTAGAATGGAACTAGTAAATTGGGACGTCATTAAAAATGCTTTATATACTTTCTTTGGCGATAAAAGAAACTTAGAGTGTTTAGAATAGGATTTGTTTATGGCAACCCCTAATAAAAACGAACATCCCTTAGATTTTGCAAAAAGATTACAAGTTTTACGTAGCCACCTTGCTCAAAAAATAACATCAATTCCTTTGACAAATATGGACGCGAATACAAAAGGTATTCACTTAAGACAATACAAGCAAATTTATAAGAGGGTTACCAAATCCCTTGCAAAGTATAATTAGGCTTAAAAATTCGGATAGCATAGAAACCGCAATGACGTACGTAAATGAAGAAGAAAATTTTCAATACTCACAAAACGCGTTAAAAACACAACAACCGCGTTCAAATTATGATATCCCAAAGAAAAATCAAAATTTTAGGCCTATGCAAAGATCAAACTTTCCACCGACTAATTTTCAAAATTTCTACAGTCAAAATTCACAAAATTATCAAAATTCTCAAAATTTACAAAATTATCGAAATCCACAAAATTATCAAAATTATACCAATTTTCAAAATATCAACAAAACTTTAGACCTATGCATAACCCATTTGCATCCAATCAATTCCCAATAAATCAAAATCCATCATTCCCAAGAGCCCCAATCAATATTCAGCCAAGACAATTACCACCGCAAAGATACTTTAGTAACCGGCAAGTTTTCGGGCCACCAAGAGACGTTTTTCAACCAACAGGAAAACCCCCAACGGATAAACCAATACCTATGTCAGTATGCACGAAAAATACGACTCAAATGAGACCAAATCAATCGAACCTGTTTCAAATCGATCAAGGTGAACAAATAACACCGGTTCCCACCTTAAATCAAAATGTCGATAATATCCAGAATTTTGACCAATTTTCAATAAATCAATACGATGATTATTTTTCATACAATAATCAAACTCAAAATCAAAATTTTGACGAATATTGTAACCAGAACTTAATAAATTACAACAGCCAAGACTACACTGATGTTTTGCGTACAAAAAAATTTTCAAACACCTGGCCTACAGAACAAGAATCCCTAACTATAGAAATGACAACAGTTTGCCTTACATTAAAATTCAAAATCCGCCTTTAAAATTACTAATCGATACGGGATGCGGTCATTCATTGATCAAACCGTCTGTAGTAGAAAAATATTATCCAAAAAAAATTTATAATTCACCAACCACCATAAAAACCGGAACTGGCGAAACGGAAGTGTTATACAAAGCTAATTTACCAGCTTTTTCGGAATTTAACTTAAATACAGAAATTTCATTCATACTTTTTGATTTTCATAAGTTTTATGACGGGATTATAAGCCTTAACGATTTAAAAAGATTCAATATATTAATTGATTTACCAAATAAACAATGAATCAGTTATCAAAATCGTATTCCTATATATTACCGAGAACCGCAAAGCGAAATGTATAGCATTACAGTACATGCATATCAGGTGTCAAACGTAAAGATTCCTTTTTCCGCGAATAATGTTGATATAATGATACCACAGTGTAATATCAAAAACCTCTACTTTTCGGAGACCTTGACACATGCGACACGTGGATTCGCACAAACAGAAGTTTTTAACTATACAGACCAGGACATAACGGTGCATTTTCCAGAACCAATGCAAGTCCAAATTTTTACCGATTTTCAGAAAGAAAATTTTGACTTTTTACATATGGAAAATATTTTTAAAGATAAATTAAAGAAGGACTCAGAAAAGGGCAAATTAAATTCGAACGCTGACACATTATGAAGATTAGAAGTCAATATGATGCAGAATCAATCAACCGCAGGTAATCCAGGGGAAATAAATCAAGAAATAGAGGAATACATAGCGCAAATAAATCAAAACTTAAGTGAAGAAGAGAGAAAACAAGTAAGTGCGTTAATAAGTACGGAAACCAATATTAACGATAATCGACCAATAATTCACTCTAATATCCAAATAAAACCACCAGCTATTCCTCCAGACATACCACCAGACGAGAATCCTACTCCTGAGGCCCCAGATTCCGATGATAACGAGACGGTACACACATCCGCTGAAAACCCAATTTTAAATGTACCAATAACCGAAAATTGCGTAAATACGTACACCCATCAGATTATCTTTTACCAGAGAGACCGAGGTAATTATCATGTGACTAGGGATATTCCTTTTGCCACCAAAGAACGACGAATAGTACATCTTACAGCAAACTTTGAGCAGGAAATAATAAAAATTTTTAAAGAATACGTTAACCCATCGAAATACTATTGTCTTTATGTCAAAAACTCGAATATTAACCTTAACCAGAGATTAAGTGTTATTTTGCCGCAAACTTTTAGGAACCACACCTATAAATTAGTACTATCTAATATATATTTAATGGATGTGTCCGAAGAACAAAAACAAAAAGAATTGATGACCTATCATCATAATAAAAATCACAGAGAAATCCATGAAAACCTATTAACACTGAAAAACCTAACACAATATATAAACAACTGCGATATCTGTCAGAAAGCAAAGTACGACCGACATCCACCTCAGATTAAATTCGCTTTAACACCTACACCCACAAAACCTTTCGAGTGCATTTCACGTTCCAGATTTCAAACTCAGTGTATATGACAGCCATTGATGTCTTCTCGAAATACGGTCAAGCGTACCCGATAGACGCGTGTACGAGCGTACACATATTTGACAGCTTGTCAAACTTTGTTAGTCACCATGGCCTACCTCAATACATCACAGCAGATAGCGGAACAGAATTTAAAAATCAAGTTGTTTTAGATTTTTGTAAGTTACACAAAATAGGCATTCATTATACGACACCGGGAAATTCAAACAGTAATAGTCCAGTCGAACGATTACATTCCACTCTTATCGAACATTTCAGGACCTTAAAATTAAAGGAACCAAATTCTTCAAATAATAAATTGATGCAATACGCGATTATTGGTTATAATTCATCAGTACATAGTGTGACAAAACAGAGACCATGTGACATCATAAATGATTCCTTAGACCCCTTTGATTTGACGGATGAAATTATTGTCAGTAAATACGTGAATGACAGACGCGATCGCATGAAGACTATCTATCAAAAAATCTATGAGACGTCGCATAACACGAAAACTAAACAAAATCAAAAACAAAACGAAAAACGAGAAAATCCTCAAGAAATGCCGCCTTATACAAAAATCTATATAACAGACAAACAGGCAAAACGACAGAAAAACAAACCTCGCAAATTAAAAGCTATGGTAGCACAAGATATTGGAACCAAAGTAATTACAAAGGACAAAAAAGTTATTCATAAATCGCAAATCCAAAAGCCTAAACGATTTTCTTCTTCGCAGGAAATCGCACCTAATGATGACACCTCTTCGACTAGCAACCCTGTTCATGATCGTGTCAGCAGTGACGACTCTAACTAAAGAAGATATAAAAGTCATCTCTATTAATACTCCCTTACTCCCTTTCCGATTAGGTAACGCAAGAGTAAATTGAGGGAAAACATACATTTTTACACTATAAAGAATTAGCCCCGCTTTATATTCAATTGAAAACAATTGAACGCTTTTATAGTATTATCGAAAAATCGCTTAATTTTACACCCGCTTTTAATTCGCAAGCTTGCGCTTATTATTTTAGTTCAAATATAGTTGGAAAAGCATCAAAATGGCTTTTCGGTGCTTTAGACTCCGAAGATGGCCAAAAATACGATGAAACTATCAATAAGTTATTGACAAATCAAAATTCATTAAGCACAGAAATAAAAATGCAAATATCTTTGACAAGACAGTTAATTAATAATTATAATAGCACAATATCCTTATTGTCAAAAAATCAGGAACTTCTCGAAGAACATATAAATGTCATTGAGAGCAATCTGAATAAATCAATAAATGATATCACGAATTTTCTAAAAGCACAAAATACAATTTTTCAAATTATTTTGAACTGTCAAAGTTTTATAACGTTATACCTTAGAGGACGCTATTATGTTTGTTCAACTAAATACGTTGCACAGCTCTATAATTTCAGCTTATCAACTTGAACCAATAATTTTTAATTTAACCACAGTTTATGGTGAAGACAAAATTCTAATGTTTAAAGATTTGATTTAGTACTATCAACTGGCAAGCTTACAAGTTAGCTTTTCAAACAATAAAATTATTTTCGCCGTTCATTTTCCAATATTCCAAAAACAAAACTTTGAATTATATCACCTTTTTCCTATCCCGATCAATAAATCAATAATTATTCCCAAATCGTCCCACTTATTGATTGACACTGAAGAATTGCAATACGAAGAAGACGCCTGTCCAAAACTAGAAAACATCTACATCTGCCAAAATCGCCTTATGCCTCACATCCGAGATTGTGCAATTGACCTCATCTCACGAGCCGAAAAAACTAATTGTCAACCCACACGCACCGAAATATTAAAACCAATCATCTACCAGATAACTGATCAATACATATTATCGATCCGATCGAAGATGAACTTAAACTTCAGAAATTCTGCCAAAATAAAGAATTTGTCCTCATCAAGCAGCCAAACTTAATTCAAAACAACTGTGGAATCAAGATAGAAGAGACAAAATTTTGGAATAAAGAAGAACTTATTAGAGGCAGCCCGTTCATTTTAGCTCCTATAACAATCAATAATTACAGTTACCACTAAGCCAATCCAATTAAACATTATTGATTTACAAGAAATCAAAGATCTTCAAAAAAAAGCCAAATCTATGAGGATCCCCGAAATTTTACAAATCCATCCAGCTACATGGAGCGTCTTAACGACCCTTACAATCCTGTTTATGGTTATGGGACTTCTATACGTCACACTGTACGTTTATAGAAAACGACGCCTAGCCATGAAGAAAGAAGAAGATGTCCAAAAAACGAGCACCCTCGAAAACAATCCCTGTTGTTTTCAATCTAATGGGGGAGGAGTTACGTCCCTGAAGAAGCTGACTAGTCTAAAGATACAGTTTTCCTCAATCAACACCAGCAGCATTTTAGATAAGAAGAAGCGTACATTTTCATTATTTTATTTGTTCTTAAATTCATTCTGAGCTTTGGCTTCACGCAGTAAACTGCTTTCGAAAAATAAAGATTTTTTAAAAACTAAAATCGTTCAACAAAAGTCTTAACTTAAAACTGATATGGTCACTTTTCCCGTACAAACATGTTTATTTCCTTGACAACTTGGTTTTGTCCTGTTCCTACTCAACTCTTCTTGTTTGTCCGGGGAAGGGTCGGTAAAAATAATAAAAACCAGCAAAATTTAGTTTTAACGGTAAATTTATATTGAAAAAATTCGAATATGTAAATCTTAAAATTAGAAAGAAACTGAATACCGAAAACTCTAATATATTTGAGAAGATGTTTGGCGTAACGAGGGTTATCGGTGTGATTCTACGGATTGTTCGGACCATAGACCCAGTCCATCAATATTGTCAAGAAACATTAAGGATCCTAGAATATGATATTGTCAAGAAACATTAAGGATCCTAGAATATGATTCATGTTTCATCAAAAACTTTTACTTATCAATTTTCACTTTTGATGAAAACCAATTGGTAACCATTTCATCCATAGTTAGGATTCAACCATATAACTATTCAGCTCATTTTCAGCTGATGCATGTGCATTGGAGTCCGTCATTAATACATTGGCCCCGGCCAACTTGATATTTCGCAAGAATTTCCGCTACATTTTTTTATAAGGAAATACACGGGCAGGGCCTTTATAGTATCTCATAGTTATATGAATTCGACCAATGGTCACGATTCTTTAAAAACCGTCAGAAAATCTGGCTCTTACAAAAGAATCCTATTTTTTGACACAAGTTTACACTAACTGGATTTTTGTCAGGACTTATTCGCTAATGAAATTAATTCTGTGTTTCGGACTTCCATTGTCTATATTTTATTTATACACGACGTTTCGATCAGTACAATCTCTGATCGTCTTCAGGAAAAATCACTCAACCGTGAAGTTTAAGAAGTTGGCTCCGCCCAAGGAGGGGCTTCCAAATATTTGGAATTTCAACACTTGGCTTACTGAAAACACCCTGATTTTGCCCAATAAAGGCAGCTTCAAGGAATTTTCGTTTCTTCCAGTGTGACTCCTTGTGCAAAACTTTTGCTTCTGTCCACTTCATTCGGTGTTGTTTTGACCATGCGTGCTCGGCGATTCCTGATTTCGTTGTTTCACATCTTTGGGTATTCGTCTGATGTTCTTTAAGCCTAACAGATAGTTTTTGTTTTTTGTTTCACCTATATATGATTCACCACACTCACAAGGAACTTGGTAAATGCATTCCTTATTTTGTTTGTTCTCCGGTTTTGTTTTACTAAGAAGGCTTCGAAGTGTATTATTAGATTTAAAAGCTGTTTTAATATTAAAGTTGTTCGCTACTCTTCGAATTTTCTCTGACACTCCTTTAATGTATGGAATTATAAGGAATGCATTTGCCTGGTTTTGGTCTTGTGATATCTGTCCTGTTTGCTGAAATTTAGAAATAGTATCTGTTATAAGTTTAAGCTATAAACTTATAACAGATACTATTTCTAAATTTCACGGTTGAGTGATTTTTCATAGTATATAAGTACGTAGCCTTAGGAATAGATTGTAGTTTACACCTGAAGACGATCAGAGATTGTACTGATCGAAACGTCGTGTATAAATAAAATATAGACAATGGAAGTCCGAAACACAGAATTATTTGCTAATATTCCTTAAAATTTAGTTTCTTAATACTGTTTCAGTAAATAAAAAATATGTCAATTTTAATTTTTGTAGGCAGTTTTAGTGAAAAACCCTTTTTTTATTTAAAAATGTATTTTATTAAGCTTATTTTTGTGTAAACAAACCTTTTAAACTTTTAACATCAAAATCATAGATTAATACCTTCTCTACATAGACCAATTAACTCCTACCATTTTATTGTTCTAATGGATTTTCCGTCACTTTTGAGTGAAAATGGCGGCGAAGGTAGATTAAAGGACACTAAATCGACATCAGAAAACTCACACAAATTCTGTCTTTCCTTTTACATGGTGAAAATTTTCGACACTTTTTAACGTTTATTGATACTCGTAGTAGCAATTTAGCTCCCCGTAAAAACTAGGTCTGCAGAATATATTTAAAATATTAAATATACAAAATGTTATTTAAAAAATGACGCAGTTTCCCTTACAACATTAGGATAAAAATTAAGGATGCTGCGTTTTTATTTTAAATGAGGCAATAAGTAAAAATCCCCACGCCGAAGGTTCAAGTGGCCATATTATTAGAATTTGTCTTTTTATCACTTTGGATTCAGAAAGCCGTTCTTACCAAAACTCTTTGTTCAGAAACTTTTTTTAATAATTTTATTAATATTAATCCCATTTTCTTAGTAGAAAATCCGATTCTCTAAGCTGGCAAATAGTGACGGACCGCACCACCCCCTCTCGAAATTCACCCCCGCTCAACGAAAAATTAAACGACGTCAGAATCAACATTATGGTTGCACCAAAGAGCAAACTCGGATGTGGGTAAGCTATCCTTTTTTTCAGACGTTGTACACGTTTTGAGGGGTCAGGATCTTTTAACCCCACTCCCCACACATTCACACACAACTAGGTAACTCTCCGTCTGGTTCCAAGGACATAACAATTTTTCTACAAATTGAGGCTGATTTGAGTGGCTAATGGAAATATTAATACAGTTTTTTGCTGGACTCTTTCATTTCCGAAATAAAATAAACACGGCTAACAATAGTCAAAAATGGTACCTTGCTTTTTCTTTAGCCTCGTCGATAATACAGAAATCTGTAACAACAATTTTTGGGTTTTTTTATTTTTTGAAAAAATACACCACATTTTGAAAAATTCTTTGGATACTGTTGTACATTTTTATGAATCCTATTATCTGATAGCAAAAAAGTTATGTTTTTTTTCTTTATAAGCGAGATTCTGCCGGAATTCTGAAAACGCCAAGGTCACGTAATTTGGTAGGTCGAAGGAAACTGAGTAAGTTCGATTGAAGTATTGGAATTCAGGTTCCGCGTAGCCACCGGCCACTTGTCTATTAGAACATTCGGCCAATAAATTGACACATGTCAAGTGATAAAAATCAGAATACTGAAATTTATTACTTTCCTAATAAGTCCTAATAAGTTATACTTTTCCTCACATGGTGCTCGCACCGTGTTCTGGACACTGCACGATCTCACTCGAAATGGCATTAGTAATGCCACCTATTGTTGATCTTTCAAAAAAATAGTAAAGTAGTCTTGTCAAATCTATGCCCTTTTTGCGTCCAAGGATATGACAATTTTCCTGCAAATGAAGGGGATGATTCGCGTGGCTAAAGGAAGGTCACGAATATCAATTGATCTAGTAATTCCAAAGGACAAACTAAACTGTTGAGCAAATAAACTCCAACACATGAAAATTTTGGAAAATTTAAAGTTAAGTATTTTTGTACACAATATGCTTCTTGAACTGCGGTTTTTATTGGCGTATAAATCGACCCTTTGAGTTTTTACTTGGGGATACGCAAAAGCTAATTTGACATTTGAATGATACAGGTTGTCCATCTTAACTCTTCATGTTTGACCAAGTTTGGTAAGTGCGAAAATTAATAGAAACGAAGGTGGAGCTGATTCTTTCTTTTGATTATAAAGGGTTATCTAATATCTAAAAACTTTATTCTTGAATTTTTGATAACTTCTTCATTTTGGAAACTACAGAGGATTTTTGAAAAATTACCACTTTTTCGTTATTTTTACACACTTTGAGATTATCACTCATGGTCGATAATTTTTTTTTAGTTTAAAGTAGATTCTGGTAAAAAAGACACCAGAAATATTTGTAATTTCGCGAACATAGGCGTAGCAGATGAGCACCCAAGTAGCACAGGACGTCTTCACATTTAGATCCGAATATCCTGGGGGTTTTTAAGGTTAGAAAATTTTCAGTTAGATTAGGCCGACTTCCGCAGTTCTTTAAAAAAAAAATTGAAATACTCAAAACAGCCAGACTATATATATATATTCTTTTTTACACACACACATGCCGGATGTCGTCGGGTGATATTTCTGTCTCTCTCTCTGTGAATTGCGGAAAAACGTTATTTTCATTTAATTTAAATGCCATTATGCTTAGTAGGGAGCTAGTTTTAATATTTTGTATGATTTGACTTTTGGAAAGTTTCCTTTATAAATATGTTTATATGAATGCGTACTCATAAAGTTTTACTATTATAATAATTAGTTTTAATATCCCAAATATGTCCTGGTAACGTCCGATTACAAATTTACTAAATACGTCTTAAATCGTTTAAAATGTCCCCAAAACTATACCAAAAATGTCCTGGAAATGTCCCAGAAATGTCTCAGATTTGTGCCTAGGGACATCTTAAACCGACGGCGACGTACAGGAAAGTACGTCTTATGGACATCTGGTTTTGTAACAAAAGATATCCTAAAGACGTCCTTAAGACGTCGAAAGTCCTAAAATGGACGTCTCAGGGACGTCCGAATGTCCTAAGCGGACATACTATGGACGTGCTTGTGCTACTTGGGCAATAAACATTTCTATACATGCTAAGACGAGTTTCTTAAAGTTATATTGTTCTGTGAAAAGTTGTTTTAGCACTCGAAACGGTTTTTTTAATTTTTTTATTATCATCGTTATATTACTAATTTTAAATTACAGTGACGCTATTTGTCACTCATAGACAGAGTACCTAGTTAAAATAATTTTATACACTTTGGGGATTAAAGGGGCACTTTTAATCCCTCAGGGATTAAAAATAATTTTATTTTAATACGTGGGGGATTTAAAGTAAATTTTTCCAAATTAAACAATAATTTTATTAAAAATGTATGAACGAAAAAAAATAATTAGCATATGCATTAATTAAATCAAGTCTCTTTAGAAATGCCGTGAGTTTACTATATTTGCTGATGTCGACGTTTGCTTCAGATATTAACGTCGCTTTGATCATGGAATATTGGCTCCATACAGAAGATGTCTTGAGATTCTTAGACTTCTGTAGGAAGTATGCTGTACGATTTTTTTGAAGTCACCGTTTGGTGACGCCGTTTGATAACAACAACTGACTGACATTTATTTTGTGCCATAGCAACACTTCCATGGCACAATAAATTTTGAGTGAATCCACCATGCCAACAACAATCAATGACAACTATCAGTAATACGAGCTGTCAATCTTGAAACTAGAGTACCGTTAAGTGGTCTACTGTTAGTTTTGTGATTTTTTGTTTTTAGTTTCTCGCATTCTAAAGTGAATAAAATAGTATATAAACCTCGTGACCAAAGTGTATTTTAATCCCTTGGCGAATTGTAGCCCTCCCTACGGTCGGGCTACAAACCTTTCGCCGCGGGATAAAAAGAAGCACCTTAGTCCCTAGGTTTATAATGTACTATTAATATTTTAATGAGATGTTTTCGTGGTTTATGTTTTTCTTTTTGTTTTAGTATTCCAGTGTTAATTGTAATTTATCATTGGCGTAGGTAAAATTTCAAACCCCTCACAAGTTTTTTTTTTATTTTGGGTTCTATGCATTTTTAGGTGTCTTAATTTTAACCATTGCATTGGCGTAAAAAATATTAGAATATAAAAGATCTTATTAAATCGAAAATTACAAAGTCAATATTAAAATATTTGCTTAATTATTATTAGGAACAACATAACGCTCAGCACAAATAAACATACAATAAAATTAATAACGAGCTGGTTAAACTTAAGAGATAACTAAAAAATGCATACAACTCAAAACAGAAAAAAAATAAAGGCTTGTGAGGAGTTTTTAATTTTTAAAATTTTACTTTTGCCAATGATAAATTATAATTAGCACAGGAATATTAAAACAAAATGAAAAACATAAACCACGCCAACATAAAATCACCGAACATTGCCTGTTCGGTGATAAAATGTCTAAAACAATAGATGTCAACCATCTTATTAAAATAAATTATTTTAACAACTCCGCCTATGAGTGACACACAGCGTCACTGTAACTTCATCAAAAACATGATCTTAGTAACTGTCTGAAGATAAGCATGGCTTTTTTGGTTACTGATGCAAAAAACTTTTTTTTTTGATCACAGGCGAAGAAAGATTTCTGTCCGTTTTTTACCTAAAATTAAAGAGAAATAGCGGAATATATTAATATTGAAAAAAATCTAATTATTCTTGCGTAAAAATTAAGCTATTTCCGTTAGTTTTCACCAAGTATTTACCAAAAAAATCATTTAAAAACATCGTGAACATATCAAACTGTCAAATATTAAAATGTCGCAATGAACGTCACCGAGTAAAAAGGCACATCCCTATGGAAACCATTGTTATTTCATTTACCAGCCGCCTTAATTTATAGTGTAAAGATGGTGTGTTGCGAGAAGTGGTCTTCGTTCGATATTTTTAAAAGTATTTTCGTGTTTTTCTTGGACTTTTTGATAAAGGTATGTAAAAAAAATGGTGTTAACAACTCGAGGCTAAACTGTGCTTTTTTTTTACTCGCTGCGCTCGTTATTTAAACCAACGCTTGTAAAAAAAAGCACTATTTTAGCCACTAGTTGTTAAAACTACATTAACTCCGCCAATGGTTGACAAAATATGTCTATAAACATTTAAACAAAATCACTCTACACTAAATTATTTTCAAAAATTATTTAATTTTTTTTTCTCCTCTTATGGTTGACGTTTTTAAAAATAAAAAAAATCGTTTTGAGTTAATGGGTCAAACTAGTTCCAGGATTAGTAAGTGCTAAAACAACTTTTCACAGAACAATATAACTTTAAGAAACTCGTCTTAACACGTAGAAAAATGTTTATATATTGCTCTTCTGCTACGACTATGATCGCGAAAAAAAAAATTTCTGGTGTCTTTTTTTTGACAAGAATCTACTCTAACCAAAACTAGAACCTTAAAAAGTGTAAAAATAACGAAGAAAATCGTAATTTTTGAAAAATCCCCTGTAATTTCCAAAATGGAGAAGTTATTAAAAATACAAGAATTAAGTTTTTAGATATTAGGTAACCCTTTATAATCAAAAGAAAAAATCAGCTCCACCTTCATTTCTATCAATTCTCACACTTACCAAACTTGGTCAAAAATGAAGAGTCTCAAGGTGAACAACCTGTATAATCCAAATGTCAAATTACACAAGCTTTTGCGTACTCCGAGTAAAAATTCAAAGGGTCGATTTATACGCCAGTGAAAACCGCAGTTCAAAATGTATATTCTGTAAAAAAAAATTATTAAAATTTTCCGAAATTTTCATGTATTGCAGTTCATTTGCGCACCAGTTTAGTAATCGCAGACTGCCAAGTTACGATGGTGGTAACTTATAGGGGTCAGAATTTTTCTCTTTTTGCATAACTTTTCACACATACCAAGGGTCCAAGAACATGACAATTTTCCTGCAAATGGAGGCCGATTTGATTGAATAAAGGAAGCTCATTAATTGATCTAGTAACTAATAGCCCTTTTGGTAACTTAGAGGGGTTAGGATTTTTCTCTTTTTTGCTTAAAAACTTCGATATACAATATAACTCTTTATTTGGGTCCATGGATATAACAATTTTTCTGCAAATGGAGGCTGATTTGAATGCCTAAAGGAAGCTCATCAATTAATCAGAGTAACAATAGCCCTGTGAGTCTATTCTTGAATGGAGAGAAAATTTGCTCCTAGGGAATCAAATTCTCTCACTACTATGCATCTCATTGGTTCAAATCTTCGGTTTAAATCGGTTTCTCTCAGTTCGAGAATAAGGGAACTGGTGGCAATTTAGAGGGGCCAGAATTTTCCCAGTGAGCTTAAAAGTTTTCATAATTTGGCAACACTTTAAACAAGATTTCCAGTTAAACTTCCAAGAAAAAACTTGTTCATTATTTTCTTTTATTTAGGATTTGCAAGGGTCCAGATTGGAAACCAGGAATTTTTGTCCAGTTCACTAAGGAGGGGGGCATTGCCAGGGAGGCTGGTCTGAGGCCAGGGGACCAAGTTTTAATTTGCAACGGTGTAGATTTTTCTGACATCCCATTTAACGAAGTAAGTAAAGCTCGTGCTACATCATATTGAATTTAGAATAGCGCCCCCGATATTGTGGAGGAGGGAGTTTATTCAAAAGCATATATAGGGTTGTGGGGGTTGAACTAAATTACTTTTATAGGAAACAGGGTGTTGAAAACGAGGAAAAATTTTATTTTCCAAAATAAAAGTATAATCTAATTAAAGGTTATCATGTGCACATAGAAATTATATATTTTTTAAAGTTTTTGTGTGATTTTAGGCCGTAAGTGTGATGAAATCAGCCCGTCAGCTCAATCTAGTCGTACGCAAGGGTGCAGGCTCGGAGCTATTTCCTGGCGAGTCGAGCGGTTACAACAGCTCAGCCAGTTCAGTGACCGGGGACCAAAGTCCTTCTTGGAGCGACTCGAAACGGCTGTCAATTGTCAAAGAGGAAAATCTTGACCTTGAAGGACGGTTGAATCATTTGGACAAGTACAAAAGTTGTAAGTTTATATTTTTGGAAACCTCAAGTCGGGAAACAACCGTGTTTGTACCAAGCTTGGTACTCAAAATTCGGGATATTTTTGGGTTGAGAAAAAATTTCTTGAAAAAAGCCAAAAATATTAACGTACGGATTTGGTCATTTTTAAAACTGAAATTTCCAACCATGCAACATAACAAACGATTAAGCAATAACTTGATATGCATGTTTAGTGGATGCGTAGGTAACTTTTGAGATATGGAGGCAACATAAAATCCTTTGCAGAGGATCCCTATTTCTGAAAGTAAAAAACACCAAGTTTGTAAAATTATGAAAGAAATTATGGTGGAGCGATAAAATTTGCCACAGATGTTTATTAAAGTTCTAGTAACATTTTAACATCTGTAACTTACTCAAGGTCCCAACTTTTGACTGTAAACAATAGCAACCCTTCAAAAAGCATAAATATTTGCCGCCTCATGAACTTATGTTTAAGATTTGTAGTCACCAATACGTTTATGCAGAGTGTCCCAATTCCCGAAGCCTGGTTATGGTCACATTTTTACTGAAAATTAAGTTTTTTTTTATTATTTATCCTTAACCCCTCTCAATTCCTGGATGCGCCACTGAGTAAGTGCCAAATATTAAAAGTCGCTGAGACTTTAATGAATATTTGTACCAAATTTTATCGGTCCACTAGTTTCGTAAAATTTTAAGAATTTTTTGCTTTACTTTCGGAAATAGGGGACCTCTGCAGGGGACTTGTTGTGCTTTATCCTCTGTACTATAATACTACCTGTATTTGTACCTAACTGCTTATACTTTTAGTGCTCAAAAATAAAACCTGGGACTCGTGGGAAGAAGAACAAGAGGAGAAGCCTCTTTTCAAACCGACCATTATTAACGTCTCAGCCACTGGTAGCAGTACCATCCACAACAACGGTACCCCAGACAACATTTCCAACTCTAGCGATAGTACCAATAACTATTCTATGCTTAAATGTCACTCGGACACGTCTAGCAGTCACTACAGTACCATAAACGGTAGTACTGGCAACTATGGGAGCGTTAACAGCACCTACAGTACCATTGCCAATGGGAACAATGGCAATACATATGGTAGTTCCAATGGGTACTCTTACAATACATTAAACTTCGCTAAAAGTATGAATAGTAACGGTGCTAAAAATGAAAACGAATATTGCCCGATTGATTTTAAAGGAGGTACTGGGAGTGCAATGGAAACCAAAACAGTGGTAGTCGATGTTCATAGAAGTAATCAAGAAGACATCAATAAGAGACAAAAAGATGGAAATTCTGTAAGTACAGGACAAAAAATTCATGGAGACAATATCTGTTTTTAACTCCCGACCAAAAAGACGGGTGTTGTAAATTTGACCCCTATGTTTGTGCAGGTGGCTGTGAGCATGCAGCTCTCGAACCAATGAACCGATTTCAATGCTATTTTTTTCTGTTTGGACCTATTCTTTTAAGAGTGTTCTTAGCTGTGTTCGATAAAAATAGGCTAATAGTGGAGTAAATTAAAAAAAAAACTGCAAAAGGGGTATATTTCTTTAAATTTGGCATAGTTACACCTAATACCAAAAGATAAATTTCTAGTTGAGGATACTCTATTTTCCGGCCCCAGAAACTACCTTTAAACAAAAAATGTGTTTTCTATGTTTTTGAAAAATGCAAGTCAAAATTAGCCGATTTATAGTAAGAATTAATCCAAAAATGTAAAACACACAAATTGCTGCGGACCAGTTTTTTGACACTGACAATGATAGTTCCATTTAACTTCTGTATTTAATTGTCAGCGGCCATATTGAAATTGGTCCGGAGAATTTAGAATGAAGTTTATCACTTGAAAACAAAATGGCAGCCAGATTTAAAAAATATAGTTTCTATTTATTTTTTTTTCTTTTTAAGTAATGATCTTTTTTAATATCTCATATTAAAGCTACGTAAGTTCATAAGCGGTTATAAAGATGGCGCTTGATATGTCAAAAATATAAGAGACGTTATTACCCTATAGACAAAATTTAAAAAAAATTAGTAGATGCCATTAGCATTGAGTTAGTCTCTGCTCTATTTTTCAAAAAAAAATTTATATGACATTTGGTATGCAAAGTTTGGCCGCAAACTCTCAATAAAAAAGTTATTTTTCCCCGCGGAAACGGATGTACTTGTCAACTGCCAGTATGTTTTGGCTGTGTTGTGTGTATATATAAATTTATACTAAATTGAAGACGCTTATTTTAAAAATTGCAAAAAAATGAATATGCCATTCTCAATCCAAGATGACTCCAATTAAAATAAAAGAACATTATTTTTCTGCGCGTTAGCATTTTTGCATTCAGTTTTAGAATAAGCTAAATTTTTCTGTCACAAGAAATTACATTTTAATAGCTCAGTTATAATGGCAAACGCTTAAGTAAAAAATATGTTTTTTCCGTAAATTAAACAAAAAATACTTGACAAAATATTAGGTTTTGTTGAGTTTGACATGGAAATTCCAATTTAACCTTACATAAAAAGTTTTCTTTTGTTTTTTAAATTAAGTTAAACAAAAAACATGGCAAAATATTGTATTTCGTTAAATTGGATATGGCAATTCCAAAAATTTAAGAAAAAATTACATATGTCATTCGAAAATCAATGTAACATTATTCTTTTGTGCGTTAATATTTTTTTCATGAACAAAAGCAGTTTTAAGATGAGCTAAATTAATTTTTACTTGTTTTTTTTTTCTTTTTCCAAACTTTGACAGCCGCCATATTGGTTTCTAGGGTCGGTAAATGGGAGATTCTCGACTGGAAATTTTGCCTTTGGTGTTAGCTATAACTCAAATTCAATTCAATTCAAATTATATTTATTCAAATAGTAAATTATAAAATCATCAAATTACATCGACATAGCAAACAGAATAAATATACAGAAACCAACTAAAGCCAGAGGCTTGTGTGGTTAAAAAATTACTTAAAAACTAGCTCTAATTAAAATTTTGACTTAGACACTACAACAATAACTTTTGGTTTTTTCTTAATAATAACCTAGTTTGTCAGTTATTTTTTAAGCCTATGATAGAGTGGATATACAGCCTACTTTTACTTTCAATCCACTGTTTTACCTTGTTTTTAAAAATAAACTTATTATTTAATATTATTTTTAACTCATTAGGTAACATATTGTAGATTTTTGGAGCTAAATATCTATAACTTCTTTGTAAGATTATTTTGGAGGTTTAGGAATTACAAGTTGGTTTTTATTATGTCTAATATTTTTTGTTGCTCTGTTTATGATTTTTTTAAAAAAATGTTGTTTTTTTATTATTGTTAGGCAAAAAAGCTGCCTTACATCAAACATTTTGGTTTGCTCAAAAAGAGTCTCAGTAGGGAATATATAGTCTTTTTTGAAGATTATTTCTAGTAACCATTTCTGCACTTTTTCCACTCGATTTAAATAATTATTTGTAGCATCCCCCCATCCAACCAAACCGTATGTTATGTGGCTCTGCACTAGAGTATAATACAAAGTATTTAATTGCTTTAAATCAAAGATTTCCGGAAACTTTCTGAACGTTCCCAAAAGTCATCTCAATTTTTTTGTCACATACGTTATATGAGCATCCTATCGCATATGACAATCCAAAAAAGACCCAAATATTTGATTTTTTTAACCCCCTCAATTTGAGCACCATTACATTCACATTCCGTGTTTAACGTAAGGCACTCAAACCCAGGAAGGCTTGAAGACAAAGAAGAAAAGGGGACATAGTTAGTGTTTGAGTAATTGGCAGTTAAAATTTTAGCTTGGAAGTAATGAAAAAGTTTTCCCAGATTAATTTTAGCTTTTTGCTTTAGATCGCTCTAATTTTTAGCTATGAAAAAGATTGCCGTGTCATCGGCAAAGCTTATAATTCCACCGTCGAGGTCAAGGTTGAACATATCATTGATGTAGAGATTAAATAACATTGGAGCCCACCCAAGAATGTTCCTTGAGGAACGCCGCAGGTGACTGTTTCCTTGTTGCTAAATGTGTTTCTTATTTGTACAGTTTGATGCCTATCTGCTAGATAATCTCCCATTAGTTTTAGGGCATTTCCTCTGAATAACTATGCCAAATATAACAAATATACCCTTTTTGCAGCTTTCTTTTGAAAACGCCTACGAACTTACTCCACTATAAGTAATTCCAGAGATAATACATATATAAATATGGTCGGGTGTACCTTTTGAACTGTTGATCCGATTATGATGAAATTTGGTGTGTAAATGTAGATTAGACTAGTTTGTATCAGTTTGATCAGGTAAAAAAATTACTTCAAAGCGCAGCGGAGCAAATTAGGGTAGTGTTTAGAAAAATTCGAATGTTTGCAAGAACATATGCCTTGTGAGGTATCAAATCAATGGTAAATCTATTTAGATATTTAATATCATACTCGCTGATGCTGGAGGTTGTCGAGAGTTATAAAAATGTTTAATTTTACTTGTTTAGGACTATACAGTACCAATCCCTCATCCTCCTGTAGTTAAAAGTCCATCGGTAAGCAGCTTCAGCAGTTTAGCTAGCAAGAGCAGTGGTACCAGCGGTACCGGAAGCGTGCAGAGCAGTGACACGAGTAGTTTAAGTTCGGCGATCACTCAGGAAATACTAAAACGAAATCAGGTAATAACAATGATACATACAAGGTCAAAATATCCATTAAAACCCCTTGAATTCCCCGAATATAAAACCTTCATCCATAAACTTACCGCTTTTGGGTAATTTAAATGCATTATGATAATTATAATTTTTTTAAATACGCATAGATAACACATATATCGATAAACAACCTAGATCGAGTTATTTAAAAGAATGCATTCCAAAGACAAATTTATTTACTAATTTCTCAGCAAAAACAGTTTAAAACTACATAAGGTAAGTTTTTCTTTAAATTTTTATGAAAAATACATCCATACATATATACATACATCCATCTTTCTCAAGTCACCAACAAGATTCATATAGCACTAAAAAGAGTACTTTCAAACTATGGTATTTTGTACAAACTTTAACTTATTTTTTTGAAACTTTTTGGGATTATGAGAACTACAAAATAAGAACTCGGGGCCAAAATGTGCTTTTTTTAGTCGTGAGCTCATTGATGGGTAATTAGATATTTAGAATGTTCTTCCAAAATGATCTAAAAATACACATGTTCCCTAAAAGCACTTCCTGCCCGTTCCAAAAAACATACAAAAAATAGATACAATTCTTGTTACAGCAAAAAACACAAGATTCTTCAACGAAACCATCAATAGATGACCAGATTCAAATGAAAAAAATCCTAAAGAACATTAGCAATGATCAGCAAAGTCAGCACACCAAGCTTATGGACGAATTCAAAAAAGCACATCAGAAAATGTTCAAATCGCCATCGGAAATCAAGGAAAATAGGAAAAACGATGTGGTTCAAAAGGATAATATGGTAAGTGACCTGTTTTTTTAACTTCACGGAGTCCATCTTGCGATTCATTTTTGACACACTTCCCGTGAACAGATTGTAATGGAATTTGACACAATTACGTAGGTTCGATTAGAGGCCCTGTATACGATTTTTGACAGTTCTTGTTTTACCAGAGGTGAGCAACACCTCCTTAACGAAAAAGCCAGTTAACTTTTTTTCGATTTAGTATCCTTTAGCCTACTATAGCGGTCATATTGACACCCAACTGACAGAAAATACAAGTTGAACCGGTCAATTTGGTTATAAAAATGGCGGCAATCTTTGGCTAAAGGGCACTGAAGAGATAAGAGTTAACTGGCTTTTTAGTTGAGAACGGTGTTGAGGTGAGCAACTGGATTTGACAGTTGCTAGGAAAATGTTTAAAAACAAATGTGAGAGTGTTGGCAATGATAGTTGCCAACCTCTGACAATAAAAAATGTTGTCACTGTCACATTTTTGATTAAGAAACGTCTGGTTTAAAAATGGAATTTTGCTGTATCAAAAACTGTAAAAACATGTGCCTCGACGAATTTGTATTGTTCTGTTGTCCAACGGAGAAAGAAACTTAAGAAAAGTGGATAGAAAACATGCATTTACCAAGCTGGAAAATTAATAAAAATAGCTGAATTTCCGAGGTAATTGAGCCATAAGCAGTAAGTACAGCGTGATTCATTATATTTGAACACCCCGGTTATAGCCGTTAATATTATAGATAGAAAAAATGTTTTAATGTAAGATTTTAATAATTTTGTCCAAATGTTTTTAAAACTTTGACAAAAGCTGTCAAATGTCATTCCATTTGTTAAATTTTGACATTAACTTTCTTATTTTAAATTGAACACCCTGTATTTTTTTATTTTGTCAAGTTTCATTTTCTTTTCGTATTTCAAAAATATATCAATTGTCTAGGTCCGGTAAACAGTTTTCGAGAGTGCATATTTTTGGTCGATTTTTGCACTCCCGTTAGTGCTGTTAATATTAAAGATAGAAAAAAATTAAAAACGAAAGTTGTTGAATTTTTTTGCGGAATTGATATATATTTTATTATTATTAATAATATTATTATTAATAATACTATTATTATTATGTGAAATGTATAAATAACCAAACTAGTAGTAGTAGTAGTAGTAGTAGTAGAGAAGGGGCGGCGCGAAGCCCGGCAAGTAGGCCTCCCTGGGCCCTTTCTGCCCTACCCCGAGCCTGCCTCTAATCCACCGCCTGCACCACTGGTCTGGCAGTTTGCTCATTTGGTCTAACAGTTCTTTTTGCAAAGTCCAGTATTTTGTCCCATTTGAGCGTGTGCAGGTCCTCCTCATCCAGGGTCGGGAAACCGAATACCTGATATCTCGTCCTCTGGTATGCCTCGCAGTTCTCTATAACCTGTCGAGATATCTCCTCTGCCCGCCCGCAGGCCCGGCAGGTCGAGTCATTCTCCACCGCGATCCGGGTCATGTGCTTCCTTAGTCGGTTGTGACCTGTTATGATACCTGTCAGCAGACCAGCATCCCTTCGCGATCTCCCCAGGAGCCATTTTTGTTTGGCTACATCCGGGCCCTTCACGAAGTCTTTGGTCTGTCTGCATCCTGTTCCTGCTCTCCAAGCGGTCGTCATGGCATCGTTGGCCCATTTGTTGAGTCGACTTTGCAATTGCCTCTTGGTTGTTCCTAGGAGTGGTTGCGGCCCTATATACTGGGTGCTTGCCCCGATCCTGGCGAGCTCGTCGGCCATCTCTTTACCCGGCACCCTCATATGTCCCGATACCCACATAAGTGTCACTTGTTTGCCCTCTCCCAGGATTCCAGTGCATCCGCACATTCCTCCACCAGGGTGTTGGTGATCTTGGGCGCCCTTAGTGCCTTTAGGGCTGATTGGCTGTCGGAGCATATATAAACATGCTCCTCCCTACCGTTCTTTATTTCTTCCATGCCTGCAGCCATTATTATGGCATACACCTCTGCCTGAAAGACCGTGGCTTTCTCTCCGAGCGGGTAGCTCTTTCGAAACTTCTGGTCTTCCACATAAACCCCCGATCCTGTAGTTTGCCTCTCCGTCAGTTTCGACCCGTCGGTGTAGCAAGTCACAGCGTTCTCCTCGAACTGTTCGCGGAGGTTTTCACTCTGCCATAGTTCCCTATCTGGGATGACTACTTTGTACCTCTTGTTGAATCTCCAGGGGTTTTTTGGTCTTTGTGTTTTAATCGCTGCCATAGGGATTTCTCTCTCGACGATTTGGGCAATCCTAAGATGCCCCGCAGCTTCCCCTCTTCCTCTCCATTGACCTGTATCTCTCAGCCGGAGGTGGGATCCAGATCGGAAGCGGCGGCAGTCCCAGAATGGTCTCGAGTGCCTAATATATAACAAAACTAAATTAGGACTACTCTATTTTTAAATACGAACGACAACAACAACGACCACAAGAAATTTACTAATGTAACAAATGCTCAAACACATAACCATTTATTTCAACACAAAGTTCATAACGCCTTCTTAAGCTAGAAATTGTGTTGATTATTTTATGTCTCAGGTTTCTATTAATATTAATTTCTTCATTATTTCCTCGATTTTCAATTTCTTCTAAGGTGTTCGGACGATTTGAGTAAATAGTCTCCTTTAAATGGTCCCACAACCAAATATCCAGTGGGGAGTTTGGTGGCCATTTGAACCAAGCCATATGGGATAATTTTGATTCAGAAAATTTGATACTGCTGAAGCTTATTGATGGAATTTTCAATATCACCTTTCAAATTGCTAAATGTCTTATTCCGTTAAAATTTCCTCGGTAAAAAATTCCACCAATAACCTTCTATTGGATATCCATGAGCACCCAGTAATATGGCAGCAGGATGGGGCATCAATTCACAATACTCGAGCAATAACATATTTTGTAAATCAAAATTATCCCATATGGCTTGGTTCAAATGGGACCATATCATGACCACCAAACTCGCCAGATTTATCATTTGGTTGTGGGACGATTTAAAGGAGACTCAAATCGCCCGAACACCTTAGAAGAAATTAAAAAATCGAGGAAATAATGAAGCAATTAATATTAATAGAAATTTGAGACATAAAATAATCAACACGATTTCTGGCCTAAGAAGGCGTTATGAACTTTTTGTTGAAGTAAATGGTGATGTATTTGGGCATTTGTTAGATTAGTAAATTTTTTGTTGTCGTTGTTGTTGACGTTCGTATTTGAAAATAAAGTAGCCTTAATTTAGTATAGTTATTTATACATTTGACATAAAAATGACATTTGACATTTTCTGACAAAATATATATAAAGTCCATAAAAAACTGAACAACTTTTGCCTTTAAACTTTTTTTCTATCTTTAATATTAAGAGCATTGATGGAAGTGCAAAAATCCACCAAAAACATGCAATATCTCGAAAACTGTTTACCGCACTTAGACAATTGATATATTTTTAAAATAAGAAAGGAAAACAAAACAAAATACAGGGTGTTCAATTTAAAATAAGAAAGTTGATGTCAAAATTTTCAAAGTTTTCAAAAAATTTGGACAAAATTATGAAAATCATACCTTAAAACATTTTTTCTATCATTAATATTTACCGCGATAACCGGGGTGTCCAAATATAATAAATCACCCTGTACAAACATACGCATTTAGGATGTATTTTGTTAATAAATAACACATTATGTTTCCGTGTTTTATTGTAAGAAAAAGAGTAATAAAAATATGGATCAATAGGAGTCTTTATATTTTACCTATTAATTTACATATTTAATATCTCCGCGTGTATATTCACTGTTTGTTTTTGTTTTTTTGTCAAAACTTGGCATATTTTACTAACTAACCAAAAAAAATCAATCTTTTAAAGACTGTCTGGGGAAATTATAAAAAGAGACAACAAAACATCAGTCCTTTTCATAAAATCGCTTTTACATGCAAATATGAAAAAAACTAGATAGGGCAATATGAGTTGCCTGGTAAAACAATTAACTGTCAAATGTATACAGTGCCTCTAGGTCCGATGACAATACAATATTATGACAAAATTTTGTTGGTAGGGGTGGTTGAGGGGTGTAAAGGTATTTATGATCTCCAATAACAATCCACTAAAAAAAATTGAAAGTCGCGAGTGTTATCCACCCAAGTCAAGGTCTGTAACACGCCGATGGCTGTGTGGCACTAGGGTGCACTCGTGACGCAGGCACACCCTGTTGTAAAAGAGTCTTTCCTTTCTACACGGACCTCAGGAAGGAATGAACGAATATTTGTCTGTTACTCGTGGGAATAACAACGAAAAGTCAGAATGTAGAAACGTCAACACAGAAAAAAAGAAGACTTGAAAAAAACAGGGCAAAAGGAGAGCGAAACATCCTCCATTTTGTTTCCTGTTGATTAAGACTAAAAAGTTAAAAATAAAATAAATAATTACGCGTATAAATCTCTATTTGATGGGTATCTTTTATAATCGCGCCACGATTTTATATCGAGCTTAAACATATATAATGTGCCAATAACGCTGTTGTTAAATCTGGACAGTACAATGGCGCGCCGAGGGGGGGGGGGGATCTCCCGAGAAGCCTGGTTATTGTCACATTTTTACGTCAAATTACTTTTTTTTATTATTTATTCTTAACCCCCCCCCCCTCCTCCCGAAGTCAATTCCTGGGTGCGCTAGTGCTGTAGTAAACAGAGGTCTGCCAAATTATTTTTTACTTTTTAGTGCAATTTTTTAACAAAATCGTTTAACTTATTACCAGTTGCACCAACTTTAAGTCTGTGTTTTAAGTCTGACTTAAATTAAGTTCTCTCTCTTATTGCGTGCTTCTAAGAGATATCAAAACTTTTAAGTCAGACTTAAAACAAAGACTTAACGTTGGTAAATAAATATTTATTTTATTTAACGCCAGGAAAATAAATTGTTTTAATTGGTAATAACAAAAAATGTTTGTTAGGACCTTCTCTATCACATATTAACAAACTGCGAAAATTGACCAATATTTTTTATTGAAAATTACGTTAATTTAAATAAAGTTTATCTTCGCTTAACGAATAAAATCTCTAAAAAGAAATAAAATCAGAAAAGCTATGTTGAATCTGCGAATTTTTTTGAAAAACGTACATAATTTGGGGTAACCGTCCTGTTTATCTCGGTTTCCATGGCAACCCTTATCTTTAATAGACATATAACATAATAATATAAAAGGCAACAAGAAATGATCTTTCGATCAGTGGTTTTCTTTTTTCGATTGGCCAAGTACTTTTTGATATTTAGGCTTTTTCCACAAGGGAAAAACACAAAAAATGCAAATTTTAAGCTTTTTAATACAAAAATGCAGGGTGGTCACTAAAATAGTTTAACCCAGGTGATAAATCACCCAAGATAAATTACTTCTACAATGATCCAAAAACATGAATCAAAAGTCAAAATCTCTGGACTTTTGAGATTTTTTTGCGGGGGTATACGATGAGGCCTGAACTATATAGATTTTATTTGTGATTGTCTTTGCTTAAAATCTATAAATACTTTGAACATTTGGAGAAAAGATCTGGCTCGTAGACGGATATCATGGCTAAAAAATGTTAGACAATGGATTAGTAGGTACTACGACTGTTTTTTTTTATAAAGACTGTAAGGTACAAATCCCTATCGATATGGACGACTGTATTTATGAAAAAAGGGTCGAACCTTAAAGAAATTATAACAAGACATTTTTTACCGGCATATTGTAAAATAAAGTGTACTTAACAACATATCAAAAGTTTGCCAAAGTTTGTAAAAATTAAAAACGGTTTACACGGGGAGAGAAAAACACAGAAAAAACATCAAAATAGGTTGTATTTGACAAGTTCATAATCAAATATTGCAAAAACGTAAGTTCAGCTTACAAGATCAAAAATTTACAACATTATGTTGATTATTCTACAGTTACATGAATTAATTTCCGTATATTGAATGTGGCGTTGCTGAGTGCAGCTAGTCCAACTATAAGCTCTTCAGAGACCATACAAAGTATATGTGTACACTATGAAGCACTGCTTTAAAATTTGTAAAAAACAGTAAAGCCGCCCTCGGTTGAACTCGATATATCAGAGTATAAAAAAACTGTTATACACGGGTTGAACCTTGTTTTAAAGAAAGTTTTGTCTACGACCCCACCTCCTTATATTTTAAAACGGACGCAGCGCACTGCGTACAGTTAGACGCTGATTGGTTTATCAAAATTAAAGGTTTCCTGAACATACTGGCACAAAAATGTCTATTCACTAAAATAATTCTCTTTATCTATAGTGGAAAAAATTACTAATACATTTTCTTGAAAAATTAGATAACACAATATTTTTGTCGTTATCTTTTAGTTGTTTTTCTCAATCATCCTTCCTGCATTCAACAGAATTTGAAAATCTGATAACCGAGAAAAAATCACTGTATTTCTAATCTCAAAAGATATTATTTTAAACGTAAATTATGTGGAAAAATTTACCATGGTGGCGCCTATGTTTGTTCGCAAAGAGCATGTTGAAAAGCCAAACAAAACACAATCTTTTATTGTCATTGTGATAATCTCGTTTATATTGTGTTTATCTCACCTGTTCAGTAATTCGTTATACAGTGCGGTAACTAAATATCATTCTATCAATCTTCTCTGAAATAGCAAATTTTTGGGAGTTTATATACTATAGTTACTATTATTCTCTCTTTCTAAACGCATTCGGCTGAGAGAGATCCCTAATACTACAACTTACTAGGAAAATGGCGTCTCAGACACGCCTGTACACTCTTCGACCCAGTGGCGTACTGACGGGGGGGGGGCGCTACGCCCCGGGTCCCGGGTTACGGGGGGGCCTCCTTGGGATCCCACATGTATACAATTATCCAAAAATCTACTCTAAGTTATACCAGGGGGTAGGGGTAGGGCAGAAAGGGCCCAGTGAGGCCTACTTGCCAGGCTTCGCGCCGCCCCTTCTCTACTACTACTACTACTATACCAGGTACGAAAACCGCATAGATTCTTATGAAAGTTGGTGAGTTTTCTTTAAAGGGTTTTATAAGATTCTACGAGCCAAGCTGTCTTTCTCGTCAAAATTGATAGAAAAAATTCCTAACTCATGAGATTTTTAAGTTTATTTCACATAACGCAGAGAAAACATATAAAACCAGGTAAAATATTATAAAAAATCTCGTAAACCTTTTCTAAGAGATTGAACGCGGTTTTTTGGCAGGGATAAGATAAAAGCACCAAGTATACATGCAGGGGTGGCCAGTTTTTTGGAAAACCGGTAAAAGTCAGAACTCATTATCATTCATGCATAAATAGGTATAAAATACCTAAAATGATAGAAAAAGATATCCGGTATTCCGGTACGCACAGTCTCTCTCTCAGTTATAGTTTAATTTATGTTTAATAATTTGAAGCAGTATGTGTAGTAAAAAAACTGACAAAATTGTCAAAGACATAAAAATCTTACACTTGCTTATTTCATTACTCGAAGAAAGTTATTGTTCTCAAAATATATTTTATTAGTTTCACCATCCTTTTGTTTAAATCAACCATATTTCTGAATAAGTATATTAAATTGATTCTTTGGTAATAAAAATTATTGTCTTGGAGTTGTCTAGATTTTCTTAAATTTATTCTTAATATGAATTTTGCGATTCAGTTTCAATTATTTTTTTCAATCTGAAATTATTTATTACATTATGCGTTTCAGAAGCTACATGTGAGCGCAGTTTTTCGAAATTAAAATTGATTAAAAATTATTTGCGTTCCATAATGAGCTTATGAGGCAAGAACGGATAACAAGTTTTGCGATTTTATCCTTTGAGATCAAAGTAGCTAAAAACATGATTTTATGCAAGCGTTTGTAAAGGTAAATATATAAATAGTATTTTCCACAACTAGTGACTAAAATAGTGCATTTTTTACAAGCGTTGGTTTAAATAAAAAAAGCACAGTTGAGCTGCGAGTTGTTAACACTATTTTTTTTAAATAACTTTTTCAAAAAATCCAAGAAAAACGGGAAAATACTTTCAAAAATCTCAAACGAAGAGCACTTTTCGCAAGACACTATCTTTACACTATAAATCAAGGCGCCTGGTAATTGAAATAATAATGGTTTCCATAGCGATGTGCCTTTTTCCTCGGTTACTTTCATTGTTCTGATACTTTAATCTTTGACAGTTTGATATTTTGGCGATGTCTTTAAATAATTTTTTCGTAAATGACTTAATTTTTAGGTAAGAATAATTATATTGTTTCTTCTCTCTTTGATTTTGGGTAAAGAACGGACAGACATCTTTTTTTGCATCGGTAACCAAAAAAGCCATGCTGTGGTTATCTGCAGACGGTTAACTAAAGTCTAAAATCATGTTTTTGATGAAGGTATTTAGCATTTTTACGACGCTTTCTTTTCCCCATTGATACCCAGTAATACCATTATAGACAAGGAAAGGTGTCAGTGAACACTATACTCTTAAATAAGAAAAAATAGATACTTTTTTATCCCACTATATAGGAGAACAACAAAAATTAAACTACACAATAGCGCGGTGTTATAATAATCCAAAAATAAAAGTAACTTCACCAAATACCCACATAACAACATTTCGTGCTAGCGGTTCTAAACAGTGGTACCGTGGTCGTCCGAGTGGTTCTCCCACTTAGGTGTAGATCGGGTTACATCGTTAAAATTTTTTTAAAATAATTGTTTACTAACAATTTCTCGAACTTTTTCTGCAATAATTCTAGTGTAAGGTGATCCTATACGCTTACGATACGAGGGTTAAAATTCCGTTATTTTGTGCACCAAAAAAATAATGATTTGTTTATTCGTTCGATATTAAATTGAAATAAATTAATTATGACACTCTATTGATGCAGTTTGGGCAAAAAAAATTGTGAAACGATTTTAATTATTTTTTGCGGTTTTTGCAATCGTCGTGCATTTTTCGTTTTATTGTTTTCGCAATTCCTAGAACATAGCCTATCTTTATTTGTTAAACAAAATTAAAAAGGACAAATAGGTACACTAATTTTGTCAAAATCAACACGGAATCTTTTAGAACGTTTATTTTATGAATTATTTTGGTTTAAAACTTTGAATATTAACATTAATGAAATCACCTGTAATAGTTGTTAACACGAAAAAGTTTAAAAAATATTGTTTAAAATAAATCTGCTCTACATTTTCCGTTACAAAAAAAAAATTGTGTCCCAAGTAAAGTGTGATAAAAACATTATTATTAAACTAATATTTTTTAAATCAAATAAAAAATATAAAAAAATCATGAAGGCTAAAGGAGATGGCCCTGCGTTTATTTTGCAGACTTACGCGGTGAGTACTAATTACTGAACCGATTTTGAGAAACTTCCCACATAGCAAGCTTTGGATATTCTATATCACAAAGATACTTAAAATTAGGATATACGTTTTTTATGTTACATGTATATTTTATATATATTAGAAAAAAAAACATGATTAGTCTCAAAAAAAGGAAACATGAACGGATATTTAATGTATATTCAGTGTATATGCGCTATCGTACATCCTAAAAATATGTTTTTTTATACAAGCCTTATATTTTTTTAACCGAGGATAAGTTAATATTTTAAAATAAAACATTTTGGCTACGAAAAGAATATACTTTTATGGATATACCATTGTTATATATCAACTAAAATTTTAACAAATATACATTTTTTATATCGTGATGGATATCGACAGGATATACTATATAAATATATACCATAATGGTTAATACCATACAACATCAAATTTGGCGTAATAGAAAAATAACTCGAATATTTTTGTGGAGTAATTAATATATGTTCAGAATATACTTATAACGTATATTCAGTGGATGTTACCTAATGGGTACCTCTGGATCTAAATTGGATCTTTTTTGGAGGTCCTATGCACGTCAGGTGAATATCTGGGTGATATCCAGGGCAATATCCTTCTTCGTTTTCGTATATACACTGGATATACGAGCAATATTTTTTTGCTATGTTGGTTATAAGCTATGCTTTTGAGGGGACCCAATAAGGTGTATATTATAAGGGAGAAGAATTAGTTTTACTATATATTATTATTTTTAAAAACACAGCGTTGGGTTTATTGCAATTTAAGATCAGTTGACGTTAATTATATTTCTTAGAAAAAAGTTGCTTAATGCATTTTTTATGCAAAACTAAACCTTTTCTTTAAAAATTGTTATTAATAGGTATTTTACCTTTGCTGAATGGATATACAATTTCTATGATAGATACCATTTTAAAAAAATAACGAAATTGTATTTTTCCGGAAATAATAAGGGACCTTGACAAAAATTAACTGTGCACAGTAAACTTTTTGCGATAAACAATTCTATACGACAATTAAAGTATAAGTACGTACAGAAAAAAATCCTCGTAGGAGTCAGTCATGCCCATATAACTATAAGATACTATAAGGGCCCTGCCCTGCGACAAATAACTCTCCTAAAGCCTGGACAAAATGCAGATCCGAATAACCAAACCAAAAACTTTTATGTTTGTTTTGTAATTTTCGAAATTAAAAAAAAAGTATATGATCATGCTTTAGTTATCTGCAGACGGTTAAAATAATATTACTACGGCGTGTACTACTACTACTACTACTACTACTACTACTACTACTACTACTACTACTACTACTACTACTACTACTACTACTACTACTACTACTACTACTACTACTACTACTACTACTACTACTACTACTACTACTACTACTACTACTACTACTACTACTACTACTACTACTACTACTACTACTACTACTACTACTACTACTACTACTACTACTACTACTACTACTACTACTACTACTACTACTACTACTACTACTACTACTACTACTACTACTACTACTACTACTACTACTACTACTACTACTACTACTACTACTACTACTACTACTACTACTACTACTACTACTACTACTACTACTACTACTACTACTACTACTACTACTACTACTACTACTACTACTACTACTACTACGGTACTTCTGTAAAAATAATGCCTCTGAAGAAGCAAATAAAATTTTGCGAAACGTTGGCATTTCAAAAAAAGGACGTTTCATTAACAAGATCCCTCAACCCATAAACCTACACCTTCAAAAAAAAAACTGTATTTTATTACGGTTCCCTTAATAAAAACGCAGGTCACGCGCATTCTCAGATGTCAAATGTCAATTTTCCTTAATAAGTGAACGCGAAAATGTACGCCCAATAAGTCCCTTTTGATGGCCTAGAGGTTGTTTAAAATAACCCATCAAAAAATATTTCAGTTCTCTTTTAAGCAGTAATTAAAAAAAAATTATAGTATAACTTTCCTCCGCTCACAGGGTACGGCAAGTGTTAAAACCTTATTAGTCAATGGACACTTAAAATAAATTTTCAGTTTTATCAGCTTTCGTATCCTTATCTCTATCGAGTCGAACAATCAAGCAGGTGCACTTTTAAAATCGTGGCGAATGCGTGACAGCTCCAGCTGATCAAATGCACGAAAACCTCGTCAGGTACGATAAGGGAGTCGTAACGTAACGACCATCCCTGGGTACGAAACGATGTTTTCACGCATTTGATCAGCTGGAGCTGTCACGCATTCGCCATTAGTTTAAAAGTAGTATAGAAATAATGTCCAACCGATGCGTTAAAATATTTACTTTAAATGTCTAATAAGCGGTCCAACAAAAAGTTGTATGCATAGATCATAAATAATAATTAAACTTAAGTCGTTTTTTGGCGTAGAATACGGTGCTTGCGTGATTTCGAAATGTGACGTCACCGGTTCAACCACAACGTCATCGGTTCTTGCTATCGCCAAAATGCACTTCTCAGTGACAGTTTTACAAAACCTAACCTAACTTATTGCTGTAAAATATTTGTTAGCGTTTTGTTTTTTTTTTTATCCCCAGTTTATAAATCCGAGGTTATTTTGTTATTTGAATGTATAAACCCACCATTAAATCACTTATCTGACGAAAGCTGCCTGGCAATAACCGAATCTACCTCTATAGGAGGAATACCAAATCAGACTCCATCATTTTATTATTTAAAAAAAAAACAAAGAAAAACAGTCAGTGCTCCTTAACTCGACACCACTCGCGTATTTTGACAAATGACAACTCCCGCCATATTGAAATCGTGATTGAAACGCTTTCGAAATAGTCCGAGTAGTGGTTTTAAAATCCTTTGAAATGTGTTGAACCGTGTCGAAATGGTTTCGAAATCTTCTCACGCCAAAAAACGACTTTACTTTTTAAAATTTGTTTACACCCTCAAATTGACAGGCATTTTAGTAATATGGGTCTTGTTGGACAATAGTATTTACTGCGGTATCTTGGACTTCTGTATAAAATAGGTATTTACCTAACAAGTGCGGAAAGTTATACTTTTCCGCACGCACCGGCGTTTGCACGAACGACACGCCAGCGGAGTTCGGGCTAGCCGTAAGTGCGGAAAATACTTTCCGCATGCGTTAGGTACAACATTTTTCCTACGAGCGTACGGAATATCAAAATATTTTGTCATTATTTTAGTTAAACCTGGCACACTAAAAATTAAAAAATAGTGAAAATTACGAATTTTATGTTTTATTCAGAACTAAACTTTGACAAGCTTAAAAAATTAATTTTTTTTTTATACCTTCATCAAAAACATGATTTTAGTAACTGGCTGCAGGTAACTAACGCATGGCTTTTTTGGTTACCGATGAAAAAAAAACTTTTTTTTTGATCACGGGTGCAAATAAACATTTCTGTCCGTTTTTTACCCAAAATTAAACAGAAATAGCGGAACATAGTAATATTGAAAAAATCTAATTATTCTTGCCTAAAAATTAAGTGATTGCCGCCGGTTTTCACCAAGTATTTACGAAAAAATCATTTAAAAAAATCGTCAAAATTTCAAACTGTCAAAGATTAAGATGTCACAACAACGAACGTCACCGAGTAAAAAGGCACATCGCTATGGAAACCGCATTGTTATTTCATTTAGCAGCCGCCTTGATTTATATAGTATAGTAATAGTAATATGGTGTGTTACGAGAAGTGCTCTTCGTTCGAGATTTTTAAAAGTATTTTTCTGTTTCTCTTGGATTTTTTGATACAGGTATTCAAAAAAAAATGTTACCAACTCGCGGCTAAACTGTGCTTTTTTTTACTCGCGTTGTTAAATACCTCGCTGCGCTCGTTATTTAAACCAACGTTTGTAAAAAAAGCACTATTTTAGCCACTAGTTGTTAAAACTATTATTTTATGGTAATTATTAATCACGGCAACATTGAAAGTACCACTGCTCATGTTGCTTAATGTCATCGTCGACTTCAAGTCTTCCTGATTCATCACTGAGCAACAACGTGCTCAACAGCGTGCGTGAAAAATTTTTTTTGCTCAACAGCGTGCGTGAAATTTTTTTTTTTATACCTTCATCAAAAACATGATTTTAGTAACTGTCTGCATATAACTAAAGTGTGGTTACCGATGAAAAAAAAACTTTTTTTTATCAAGGGTGCAAAAAAATATTTCTGTCCGTTTTTTACCCAAAATTAAAGAGAAATAGCGGAAAATAGTAATTTTGAAAAAATCTTATTATTCTTGCCTAAAAATTAAGCCATTTCCGTAAGTATTTACGAAAAAATCATTTAAAAATATAGTCAAAAAATCAAACTGTCAAAATTAAAATGTCGCAACCATGAACGTCACCGAGTAAAATAGCACGTCGCTATGGGAACGATTGTTATTTCATTTACCAGCCGCCTTGATTTATAGTGTGCCGAACTTGTTAATAGCGTCGAAAACGTTATCATATATGTTTTGATTTAAGCTTTTGCCTACTTCTGACCAATATTGTTTTCAAATACTGATTTCTCCCAATAAAAGTGCACATTTTTTTGTTGAAATAGCTTTTTTATAAAATACACGGTTTCGTGGAAAACCTCTAAAACACGTAAAAAAGCACAAAGAACATAACTACGTAGTTATGTTCGTTGTGCAAAAAGTAATTATTTAAGAAAAACTTTTTTTTTCGGTATATAAAAGTCAAAAATTGCAAGTATTGATTGATAATGACTCCAAAAGACTGCTATATCAGCAAGCTATTCGGTAATCTTTAATCCAAGATTGCGGAGGAACCAAGCTTCCCTCAGAGGGAAATTTTTTTTACAAACTACAGTAGTAAACTGAAAATCCAGCTTCATCCAGAAAAATACCCTTATACACTGTTTTCCGAGCTAACACTCTTGGTCTAGTAATATTTTTTTGTTTTGAATACGATGTCGCACCACCAGTTTCAAATACATACATACAAGACGATACTGACCACACACAATTTGTTTTATAATCTTTGAACATAAAAGAAATATTATAAAAATAAATACAATATTTTTTAATTAAATTAGAAAAAACGAAGGGAAAAATAGTTTTAGTAGATGGTATTTTGGATGGTTATTTAATTTTTGTGTCCGTTATAATGTTACACATAATACAATTACATTAACAAAATTAAGGAGGAAAATATGTGTAGCAATAGTAGATTCTTCTGCTTTAAAAATTCAGACAATCCTAAAATAAATAAGAAACCATTATTATTTCCCACACACAAATTCGTAAACGAAAAAATTAAAGAGAACTCTATTGTTTTCAACAAATTACATAAACATCAAAAATAAAGAAACAAGACTGTGAAAAAAATGCTTTCATAACAGAGAAAAATAGAAGAAATTCATTTAACCATAGAAAATTATAGATATAATAAATTAAATCAGCCTTCTTTTAAAATAATTACTTTCCATAGTATTTAATAAAGTTGGGAAGTCAATTCTCTAAAATATTGTAAGGCCTTATAGCCATTAATTTCGTATCGTGAATTTTAATCATATAATTATGATATATAGATAAAGCGGTCGTGGCAATTGAGGTTTATGATTTCATCTACATTATAACTAGTATAAAACTATAGTTTACATCCATACGAATTAAGTAATATGTAGTAGTAATGTTGCTCATGTGGTGGAGCTTTTTTTTATAGGGAGGTCCTAAAACTTGCAAAAAATAATAGTTCTATGAAGTAATTTTATCTCTTTTCTGATTAGTGCTATTTTGTTAACGGCCACATCAATATACCAAAAAAATATATTGCGCACCCCTAGGTGGGGACTTTTCTTAAAGAGGGGCTTAAAACTTGTAAAAAATAATAGCTACATGAAGTCATTTCATCTCTTTTCTGATTAGTGCTATTATGTTACGGGTCACACTAACATAACAAAACAAAATACTGGACACCTCTGGGTGGTAGCGTTTTTACAGAGAGGCCCAAAACTATTATTTTATACAAGTTTTGACGCCTCCCTGTCAAAAACGCCCCCTCCCAGAGGTGTGTTAATTTTTTTTTGTTATCTTGGTTTGGTCGTTAACATAATAGCACTAATCAGAAAAGAGATGAAATGAGTTCATATAACAATTATTTTTTGCTTGTTTTGGGGCCTCCCTATGAAAAATGTCCGCCCCCCCCCCTACAGGTGTGCAATAATTATTTTTATTATATTAGTGGACCCTTAACATAATAGCACTAATCAGAAAAGAGATGAAATGACTTCATAGAGCTATTATTTTTTGCAAGTTTTGGGAACTCCCTGTAAAAAAAGTCTCCACCTCGAGGCGTGCTATATTTTTTTTTGTTATCTCGGTGAGGACCTTAACATAATAGCACTAATTATAAAAGGGATGAAATTACTAACTTTTTGATGTATCATAAATATTTGGAAAAATATTAACTACTCGTAAACGCCCCGTCATAGGCGGGTACCGTTTGATTTTTTTTATGTCCTGAGGTAAGTAGATTGTTTTAATATAAATTTCAGATGGGATGAAATGAAATCCTGTTGAAAAAGCCCTCAGCTAGACGTCTGAAAATATTTTTTTTGTTATCTTTATCAAAACTATCCTCAACTAGGATGACATTAAGTTTTTACTGCCACCAGCTCTTTATCTAATACTATAACAGCCCTGCCCTTGCATTTTCCGACAAAAAGCCGTACCGATAATAACTCTCCCAATCAAGGAAAAAATGCTGAGGTAAAAACTTTTCTGGACGCGAGTCGACTGCGTCAGGCATGCGCAGCAGATTTTTCGCGTTTGGCTTTGCCCAAGGCCCACTCTGATTTTTAAATTATTTTCTTTGTTTTTCAAAGTTATTATTCTTACACATTTTGCAATCCTTAGTCCATTATAGTATACAGGGTTCCACAGTTCTCGTCTAGGGTGCCAAAATGCATGTGTCTGAGCAAGAACGCTATTCAATTCAGATGCACTGAAGAGAGATGTCGGCTAGGCGACGTTGTCAAAGCAAGTTTAGAAAATCTTTCAGCGCCTTAGTCTGTTTTATTCGCGGGCGTGAAGGAGATCGTAGACGTAATTTTTCTCAATTAATCACTTAGAAGATCTTAAGATTATTTTTGTTTATTGATACTGAAATTATGCAACTAAAATACCACAAAATATTTTTCATGTGCGACTCTGTACATCTGAGGAGGGGAGAGGTGCTTCGTTTCCTCTGCAATTTTTGTAAAATACAGGAGTCTACAAGAATCAGAATTAAAAAAAAAACACCCCTCTGTTATTAAATTTTAATAACAGGTTTAAATTCGGTTTGAAGTTAAAAAAGACGTGAACACGGTTACAAAAAGTGTAGAGGGTTGCACATTCAAAGACTGCGCTAAGTTGTTTTAATTTTTTTATCCTTTTCAAAAGTATAATTTTGTTTTAAATTTATTTCAACAAAAGATTTCGTGGGAACGCGAGACCGCTACGATAAATTGCTTGGTAGAGTTGGGACTTTAGCGTAACTGGTTATGGGAGGTCAGGCTCAGACTTTTCGCAGCTTTATTGAAAGAGCAACTTCAATCGGTAGTAAAAGTTTGCGGATAAATGGGCATTTTAATTAATTTAGCGAATTCTAATTTCAACCTTAAATAAGAAAATACTCATAATCAGTGTTTTACGCCCTTTGATGGTCAAGCCATGATGAACCTTAAGATAATTTTCTTAAATACCTGTTAAATTATTTTTAGATATGCTAAAATACGCTTATAATAGGACATGTTTTTTGGTAAATTTAAAAACTGTATGGAACTTTGATTGAAAAAAATTTATACCACTTTATGTCTTACACACTTTACGCTTTTAACAATTACAATTTTTGTTGTTTTTTGGATAAAAATCACGACATTACTAAAGATAACAGACAGATGACCCAAAAGAAATTTTTATTAAACAATTTTAAGGCAATTGGCAATTTCCATCTTTCTCTAAAATACTTTATAGTCTGCTGTCTCTCTTCAACAACCTTAAATATTTTTGCACCTGTCTAAATTATCTCTCCATCTAGCTCTAAAATTCTGCCCTCTCTCTCTAAATATTTTTCATTTTAAGGCCATAAAAACGGCATAGATTTAACAACACTGCTTTGCTGTTTTTGGGCCAATCTTTACAGGGCAGAATACCGGAAACGAGAGAACAGAATCTGTGTAATTTGGCAGGAATATTTATGTTTAAATTCGTCACCAGTATCCAGACAGTTTTTTGCTGGACTCTCTCATTCCCGAAATAAAATAAACACGGCTAACAATAGTCAAAAATCTTACCTGGCTTTTTCTTTAGCGACGTCGATAATACAGAAATCTGTAACAACAATTTTTATATTTTTTAGTTTTTTGAAAAATGCTTTGGATACGGTTGTAGATTTTTATAAATCCTATTATCTGATAACAAAAAAGTTATGGTTTCTGCCGGAACTCTGAAACGCCAAGGTCACGTAATTTGGTAGACCCAGGGAAACTGAGTAAGTTCGATTAGAGTATTGGAATTCAGGTTCCGCATAGCCACCGGCCACTTTTCTAGGGCTGGACCAAGGCCGACAAAAAAAAACAACAGGCCGTAACCATCAGAAAAACAGCTGTTAATCTTGGGCCGGTTTTTACATGGAGTCTTATGGGAGAAGCGGGTTTTTTTCGGGATTATTTCTAAACGACTCGATGAATTTTCTTCAAATTCCCATGAAATATTCTTCGATACTATCCTAATATTTTAAAAAAGTTTTCTGGAGATCACAGGGTCTCAAATAATAACCGCTCCCCAAAAAATTATTTTTTCTTATTTTCATTCCAACTCTGTCGCAAACCCCCTAAGTAACGTTTTGTAACACTTTGGCTACCCCCCTCCCTCCCCTCTATGAACGTTACATAATTTGTGCACAGCTCCTAGCATATAATTGTAAAATTTTATTCATTAGCTCAGTTCAATACCTATATATGTTTAAATTATCACTAAGTATGAAGAATGATCAGTGTTTTATACGAAAACAGTTTTTACAAGTAAATTTAACAAAAAGATAGGAAAGTCAAGTTTCCTACCTCTGATATGAAGGGCCTCCAAGCAATAGGCAGGTAATATGTGACATTTTACTAGCTTAGTAGAAAAGGGGGCCATTATGCAGTATACAGTTTTCTGCCATTTTTGATTTTTTATGAAAAATTCTTTAGGACCCCAAATCCGCCGGTTGGTTTTTTTTTTAATTTTTTTGTTTTTTTTTAAATTTTTTTTTCACTAAAACAACCCAATCCAATACAGCCTTACTCAACCTAACCCAAAACAATAAAAAAAACACATTACAACCCCCCCGGCACCCTTTTTCTCTTAAAAAAAAAAACGGCGCCGGCGGATTTGAGGTCCTAGGGACCCTAGTAGGTGCCCCCATAAAGAATTTTTCATAAAAAATCAAAAATGGCAGAAAACTGTATACTGCATATAAAATTACCGAAAAGGAAGGGATCAGTTGGATAGGAAAAGTTTGTTACATATGACTCACCCTTTTTCTGGGCACTTTCTGGTATGCAGCATTTTCGACGCATTTTCCTGATTTCTATATCAATCACGATACCCATTATTGAATTGTTCCCGATTCAAACATACAACATCTAGAAAAAATTCAATAAAAGATGATTTAAACATTTTCAAATCACAAAATTCACACTGTAAGCAATTGTCCTTTTTTTGGTTTGAAATTCACTTTTTTCACATCAAACGACCAGTCATTCTTTTTAAAACAATACCGGTTTATTTTAAAGTTTGTTTGATTCCAAAATTGGAAAAAAGACTGAAAATTAAATACACAAATCAAGAATTAGTGAGGTTATGTTTGCGGCCTTGCGCGTCTGGCTGGACGCAACCAACGAAAAAAAAAACCGGCCCAAGATTGAGACGTCACAATTTTGGTTGTGTGAGGCCCGTGTGGAACACATTCCTGTCGGCCCTGGCTGGACTTCCATAAGCTTTTTTTCCGCGCGGATTTTGAAATTTGACCTTGCCTGTCAGTGAGTGAAACAGTGACAGAACTATTGCCACTTTCACTAATGGAAAGCTAGCCTCACATATAGTGTTCGCACCATATATGTTTTTGTGGCCTTAACAGACAAAAATTGTTTGTTGGCAGTACTCTTTTTGAACGCTAAAAAAAAAACAGTGAAAACTTAAAAAAAGTGAGTGTTTTATGCTAGAAATTTAAAACAAAGTTATAACAAATTTCCCACAATTAAATTTACTTATGAAACAGAGAACAACGGTGCACTGCCATTTCTAGATATTTAGTTATAAGAAATAAAAATAAATTAGAATTTGACCTATACAGAAAAGGAACGGCCACCAACAGGTATATTCCAAATGACTCTTTTCATTGCTTACAACATAAGCTTGCAAGTTTGCACTTTTTAACATACAGATTAGTAAATTTCCCCTTAAACAAAGAAAGATTTGAAGCAGGAATATAGCTGACAAAAGCGGTTACGACGAAGGCTTAATAAATAAGCTGATAAATAAAAATTCTTTTCAAAAGACCTTTCGGAATTCCACTTTTTTCAGACAAAAAGATACTTCCGACTCTAAATTTGTATCAATTCCTTATAATCCTAATTATACGAAAGGATTACAAAAAGTATTTAATTAGCATATCAATCCGGAAACACAATAAGAAGTTTACTAGGAAATCCCAAGGATAAAACTACAGTTTTAGAAAAAAGTGGAATTTACGAAATTAGTTGCATGGATTGTGACAAAAAATATGTTGGCCAAACGAGACGCTCTATTCAAACACGATTCAAAGAACACTTAGCACACTTAAAATACGGAAGAACAGAAAAGTCAAGTGTGGCCGAGCATGCTTTTGAAAACAATCATAAATTCACATTAGATTATCTAAAACTTCTAAAAAGTGTACCAAACAAAAGACTTTTGAATGCATATGAAAGTATGGAAATCATTAAATCCAGACACTTTATTCTTTATTTGAGGGGAGATAGGATTATAAACCGTGACCAATCACAAACTATTGGTCTTATCTCCGCTCACTAAAAGATAGTATATAAGATAGAGTGTAGGTTAATTTAGTCTCCTGATGATGCTAACGTTGTTAGCGAAACGCGCGTCGAGTGCAAAAAAGTGTAGTTTTGGTTTGTGGAAAACAATCATAACTTTGTTTTAGTGCAACTAAAGGTTCCAAATTCCCAACATAGTAGAAATTTAAAGTTTGGAAAGAAGGCTTTAAAATGTGAGCAAAATTATGGCATAAAAATGTGAAAAACATAGTAGTGCTTAAACAAAAACGTTACCCCTTAAATTATGCTAAAATATTTTAAGCCTTAAATTAACATCATGGCTTTACCATAAAAGCAACATTTATCGTTAAATTTGACGTGATCTTACTTGAGAATCATTTAGTTAATTGTGGGTGACATCGGCAACAGCGTATCGGTTTCTCAAGTTTATTATCTCTTTCGCTCTAATTTACTAGCCATTGCGCCTCTTTTTCAATACACGCTATTTCGGCACCCTAGACAAGAAGTGTCGGACCCTGTATAATAGTTAAATGGTTTTAATATAAAGAATAGGCTTCTGTAAGTAAGAAACCGACCAAGTGAGCCAATAATACTGTAAAAAAATAATATTTTCACTTTTTTCATGCATTTTTACTTTAATTATGATTTTTAAATTCAATTATCTTGATATAATATCGAAAGTTATGCGGCGTAAAAAGGTTGCTTTCATTTAAAAATACTCTCGGAAATTGTAGGAGCATAGCTTTATCATAAAATGTTTTATGAAGGGGGAGGATGCTTTTTATTCGACCAAATAAAATGGTAGGGAACCACCAAATTTTGATAAGATCGGATTAGGACTTTTTAAGATATCGACCATGGTTGACAGACCGCGAGAAACATAAACCGATAGATATCCAAATTGACTTTATACGGGGCATCCGAAAAGTAACGCGTCTTTTTAGTTGATGGTCGTCCGTGAATCACTAAGGGGCGGAGCTAGGACGGCAATGTTATTTTTTGTATCCAGGACATCCTGTATATTTTAGCAAATTTAAATAGGTCACCTTTCTTTTTGAATTCAAAAATACCCAACATGTTACCGTTGTCTCTAACGCGGTTTTTAAATAAAATTTCAAAAACTTAACTCAATAAGAGCGTGAGTTAGACAACGAATCACCGAATAGACATAATTTTGTTATTTTATTTCAAAAAAGTTGCAGAAAAAGGTAACATGTTGGGTATTTTTGAAATCTGAAAGAAAAGTTCTATTTAAATTTTCTTAAATATACAGTGTATCCTACATACAAAAATAATATTGCCGTCCTAGCTCCGCCCCCTGGTGATTGACTATTTAAATTTGCTAAAATATACAGTAGAAAAAGATGCTTTTTCGTAAATTATTCGTTATCGGCTTACGCAAACAATTTTGAAAAGTATTATTTTATTTTAATTTTAGGATCGACTAAATAACGCAAGAGCTAGTCAAGAATTATCTCAAAAACTATCCGAACGACTGTCAAATCTAAACCTAGAAAATACTCAGAAAACCGAGAAACCCAGCCAACCAAGTACCACCAAACCACAAAATGACATAGGATTGAGAGTACCACCCCCTCCACCACCGGTAGGTAAAACCACAACAAAAAATAACACTTATTAGGTAACATTACTTAACATTAGCCCCTTTATTCATCCAAATATTTGATAAAAAAAGCTTATATATTTTTCGATTGTTTCGCTATTATTTTGGGAGATTAACACAGGTTCTTAAATATTGTTAAGATCATATTGTGATTAAAACAATTGATTAAATCAATCAGAATTAAAAAATCATTGGCGTGCTTTCAAAAATATCATCACAAACCTTTTTTCAGCCTCCTCAACAAAACGACATAGCCACCTCGCCTTCGACCTCAACAACCGTCTCAACTCTAAGCTCTCCGGCGTCCTCGAGCTCTTCAACCCGCTCAAATACTCTCAAAACCCCCGCAAAATCGCTCAACAACAATACGTTCACTCAAAGCCTAAATCAGGCTTTCGAAAGCAACAATAATACCCTAAGAAGTGGGAAAAAAGGACCGCCTGTTCCTGTCAAGTACTCGGTACTTTCCTATAGACAGGACGGGACACAAAAAAGTACCCAGCTGAATGGCGCAACCAATGGAGCTCGCAAACAAATGATTTTAGAAAAAAATGTTACCGAAAATAACCACTACCAATTCGTACCCCCGCCTTGCCCTACTCCTGATTATGACACATTAAGTTTGGCGAGTACCACTTCGAGCAGCCTAACTACGAGCACTATCAATCAGGTGAGTAAATACCTCAGTACCGATTTGAGCATTGTCTTATCTGATTTGGTTAACCTATGCATGATCATGCATGATATATGAATCGGGCATTGGCGAGATCATGATTGTAAACCGTTTGTTTACAAAAACAATTATGAAAACCTACTTTTAGGCGGGACAACGTTCAAATCACGTCCTAACCGCAGACCAGATAGAAATGGGGTCAATGGAGTCCTTTAGACTGGATCAGCCTACAGATGTGCATCCTAAACCGCCAAATATTTACTTTAAAAAACGTCCACTTAGCGCCTCTGTCTCCAATCAGTCTAGTCAATCTGTCGATTCATCGAGGTCAAAAGGTAAGGGGCCGTCCATAAATTACGTAACACCTTTTTTTGCAAACCCCCTCCCTCCTAAAATTACGTAACACTTTGCGAACCCCCTTTCTGGAGAAGCACAAAAAATAGTTTGCAACCAAAAAAAAACGTTGACAACCAAGTTGAAAACAAAAAAAAAGGTTATAAATTTCAAAATTTAACAAAAGTGTGACAAAACCATCACTTATGGACAAACACGAAGTGTTACATAACACTTCCATGAACCACCCCTCCCTCCCTCGTAACACTTTGTCTCACTTTCAAAAACCCCTCCTCCCCCCTCGAGTGTTACGTAATTTATGGACGGCCCCATAGTTGAATTTTGTTTTAAAAAAAAACGTAGCCGATTGGCTGGATCCCGAGTAGCATGCTTTATACACTCTAGGATGGCAGAAACGCCCCTTGACCTCTTCGCTTGCTGTTTCAGGTAACACTTTCGTAACTAGAAACCGAAGACCAGTGAGTGTGACTATCGGAGAATACCCCACCCTAAGAAGGCAGCCCAGCAAGTTGGAGTTTCTTCAAAACGAGGACCAAGTGGATCACAGAAGACCTGAAGAGTCGCTAAGCAGTCGGTTGAATTCAGAGCTGACCCAGACCCTGAATAGGTCCAATCTAAAGAAAAGGACGGAATCGATGGTAATATTATGAAACTTTTACTACAATATAATAATATATAGGGCTGTCACCACAAACCGGATGTTTTTACCCTGCCAAAAAAACACTTCACACTGTTAAAAACTGATCAAGTCTTGATGACATTTTAAGAGATTTTATTAGTTTGAAGAGAATTGACCTGGCAAAAATGTATGCCACATGAAAACTGACAAATTCTTATGATGTTTCAAGGGAATCATTTTCAAATAATTTCTGACTATTCAAAACCCATAAGATTTCAAAAGATCTTAAAGACAATAAAATTTCATGTTTAGATGTTTTACAAGATTTCATTATGTTACAACAGACACATGAGATTTCATGAGGTTTAGCAAGCAATATTTTTATGAGATTTTACAAGATTCCAGCAAGTCTAAGAGAAGGGACGTTTTTACAAGATTTCATGAGAAGTAGGGTAAAGGGTTGTGAATATTTCACAAGATTATAAAAGTATTAAAATGTAGAAAATAGACAAGCACCAACCAGATTTGACAAGCAAGCTGAGAATTTAAAAGATTTTGTGAGTACCTATAAACATAAATTAAAGAGAATATATAACAAAGATTTAACTATCAAGATATTTAAGAGATTTCGTAAGTTTATATCAGACACAGAAGATTTCATGAGATTCAGCAGGCAGTATTTTGGTGAGATTATAAAAGTACAAATGAAGGGATGTTTTTAAAAGATTTTACAAGATTTTATTTTGTATATCTTTTAAAATAAAATATGTATGAAATAAAAAGTGTTCGACTCACTTTGTCCAAAATATTTTATAGATTGGTCCACGATTTCGCCTAAAAAGTGTCAACTGTTTGGTTTATAAGGTTGTCCAACTTTTCTATATATTAAACACTGATAAGATATAATGTCTGTTCCACAAGTTATCAAGCAATTTTAATATGGACGGTTTAAAATTTGAAAATTGGTGAATGTGAATATTGTTTCTCTTAAAATCTGCTAAAAATATATGAATTTTTCCATGTAAACTTAAGACATCTGATAGAGGCTTAACTTTATTATTTCCATTAAAATCTGCTCAAAACTGCTGAAAATATTTAAACTTGTCAAAACCATTGAAACCTTATCAACTCGTTTATCTTAAAATCTGCTTAAAACAGCTGGAGGGTGGGTCTTCTAAAAACTGCTGAAAACTTTAAATTAAATATTTGTTAAAATCTGTTCAAAACAGCAGAGCTTTTAAAATACTGGTGAAATCTTATCAACTCTTACAATAAATTCTTTTAAAAACTTTTCAAAACTCCTAAAAACGGATTACAGTGCTCATGCAAAATCCATGATGTTGACGAGTTTTGAATCTCTTTCCAACATTGAAAGTTCATGATATTACACCCGAAAGTGGTGTTTCATAAACCGCATGAAATACAGACTAGAATTTTTGCCAGGGTAACGTTCGAAAAACTGTTTTCAATAGTCAATAAAATTCTAAAACATCATATCAGGGACCACCTTATATAAAGTAGAAATTATATTCACCGACGTTATTCTGGTATCAGAAATTCTTGTTACGCTTTGGTAAACAATTTAATGAACTTAAATTTGTCTACAATTTTTAATGCTGATTAAAAACCGTTCATATGAAAAATTTTATTCTAGGAAAACCTGTTAGGTTCCTCCTCCACACAGATTCAAAAACAAAAAAACGGCACTGTACGAATCTCTCTCAACATGTCGAAAGCCTTCGCGAAGTCAACAAACGATTTAACATGCCTAGACCAATACGATTCCTACGAAACACTGACGTCACCGACAAACAATCGCATCACGATCAATGTGAACCAATCAGAACAGACGAAAAATGAAACGGGCCATTCAAAAAACGGCGAGAGCACGACGCCCAATGGGATTTTAAAGAATGGGATCGGGGGGAGTCCAATTCAGGCGACAAAATCTGCACATAAAGCAGTTTCCGCGCAGAAAAGTATTACTTTTGGAGAGCTGTAAGCCTTTTTTTGAGTCTCGCATGACACTTTTGGGTTATATCTAATTCTGCGCATGAAACTTTTTCTTCTTGGGATATTTCTCAATAGTTTCTTTGTATATAGACTACTTTTCCGAACCAAAGTGACTGATATTTTACTACGCTTTTTGAGTTTTTCATAAATCTTTTTGTATTATTATCTAATGTACCTACTCGTCTTCTACTATGCTCTATCTAGGGTAGCCTTCCATTAGCAGATTTTCCGCGCGGATTTCAAGTTTTGGTGAAGGTGCCAATCGTTCTGTCACTGTTTTACTCACCGATAGACAAGGTTAAATTTCAAAATCCACGCGGAAAAAATGCTTATGGAAGTCCAGCCTTACTCTGATTTTTTATTTTTGTAAACAATTTACCAATTTTTATTTGTGGCTACCACTGCGAAAATTCAAACCGTACAGGTACAAAAGTAAGGATTTACCATTTTTTTTTGGTACAGCTAAATAAAATAAATATATAAAAAGAAAGGTTCGTGACATCGAACGAACATTTTGCTTTTTAATTCATTACGGCTAGGCCTGCCTCCAAGATCTAATGAATAGTCCAGAAACCTACAGGCCTGTTTCATCCTTGTTAGGAATCATCAGGGTAACATAGGACTGTACCTGGCGTATGAAACATAACATAAGTCACCACACCCAGCGAATTTAAACAACTTTCGTCGTCAAACAACGCGGGAGGTTGGCTTGGCTATATGCGCCAATCTAACATCCCGCGTTGTTTGAACTCGCTGGGTGCGGTTGCTTATGTTATGCTTCATACGCCAGGTACAGTCCTATATTTGTTACCCTGATGATTTTTAACAAGGATGAAACATGTCTGTACGTTTCTGGAATATCCATTAGATCTTGGAGGCCTGGTCGTAATGAATTGAAAAGCAAAATGTACGTCTGATGTCACGAACCTTTCTTTATATTTATTTTTCACGGACAAGAAATCTACTTTTCTTTAGATAAATATAATTTTTACTTTACGCGATTTTGACACTCGTCGATATTAATATAGGGGCGCAGTTTTGAGTTTCGCGGGGGTAGCCTCAAACTCAAATTTATAGATTTTATTTGATAATAATTATTTTATATTTTTTTAGGCCAATAGTGATCAAGGATAAAACGTCCGTGACAACTTAGAATTTAAATTAAGCTTGTTTAAAATAAATGGGCGTTCAAAAGTGCAATGATAATTTAGTTTAAATGTACTTAAATTGTATTTATTTTAAAATGTATATTTATTACGTTTATTTTTATCCTAAAAATATATTTTGTGCCGAATGTCATGTGACTATATTTAGTTTCTTATGTTGTAATAATATTACTCTTATGTTAATACCATTTTACCTATATTTCATATGTTAGTTATATGTATTTGTTATATCTTATTATCTTTATTCAATTATTGTAAAACCCACCTGAATGTTTCTTATTCAATGTATTTCATGAAAAATGGCATACAAAAGATTTTAGGTAGTATTTTTTCAATTTGCTTGTATGCCTTTCATTATGAAACAGATGATTTTTAATTTTCTTTTGCTCAATTTTAATTAATAATTTTTATTCTAACTTTGTATGTATAAACATGTCATTATGCTGACAAAATTACCGTCATTCAGTCAATGTCAAATTAAAATTTTGTCAGATGATCGTTGTTTACCAGAAAAAATCCAAAATAAAAGTTTCTTCGTAAAAAAATGTGCTTTTTGTTTCCCACAAACTCCAGCCCGTTAAAACAATCGAACCTTTCAAAAAAATATGTCGATGAACAGAGTGCAAAAATTGCTGTTTTCAGAATATTGTGATTTCGAGGACATGGTTTTAATAGAATCACCTTTTGCTCAGACCACTAAAGAGGGGAGGGGAGTGAGACAAGTTCATATAGGTAAGTTAGCAGAAAAAAGATACCTAATTAACTGTTTTAAACGTCCACAACGATTAGTTTAAAACCGAAATTGTCAAAGGGTCTAAAAAGGTTATAAGTTATAACAGTCGCACAAAAAGGAAGTATTTTGGAATTTAGTCTTTCCAAAACAATTTTATTACATCGTTCTACATTATAAAACTTTTCGTCGCCCTCCGAAATTTTTTCGGATTTTTTGTGTCTACTGTGATGTACTGAATTCTAATATGCACTCGGTTTCTCCCTATTACACTCAGGTGAAGTTTTTAGAGAGGGGCGAATATAAAATATAAAAATTCCAATTTATAAGCAATCTATATAGTGGTGAATTTTTAAAGATTTAAAAACAAAACCACTTTTTTTACAAAATATACTTCATATTGTATTGTCGTTTTTCGTTAATATCAGCGGCGTATTCAGCCCAGGCGTCTGGGAGGGGGTATTTTATTGTCCGGGGTATAAGTTCACATTTTGTTGGCCGGTTCAACTAAAAAACAACAAACACTTTTGCTGCCATTGTTGGCATCCCGCTTTCCGTAAAAGTCAAAATAAAAAATTATAACAAAGTGTATTGCTTTTATATTTGGGCCATATAACAGATTTTAAATTACTTACAACAATTATCGACACACTGAACAGGAAACAGACAGCCGCAGAGCTATGCCTAGACTTAACCAAAGCTTTCGACATGTGGCATTATAGACATGGCCGCGTCTGATTGAATCCTTTCAAGAAGGCAGATGGCAGTGTGTGGAAGAGTTAAGCAGAGACGGACAAAAAATAAGATCAGAATTTAACCTAGTAGACAGGGGTGTCCCTCAGGGGGCGGTCTTCTCTCCTCTTCTCTATATTTTATACACGAACAAATTAGTACTATTTTCTGATGACAAAACTATTTTGTATGCTAAACATAACATACACGAAATAGAAAGAGGCATTCTACACGATTTAAATAGATTAACAGACTGGTTCGAATCAAATAATTTAACACTAATAAATTATAAATCACAACTTATTCATTTCAAACCCAAAACCACAGACAAATTGTGTATAGAATATGGAGGGGCAGAGCTGGATGTTTTTGGGTGTTCTCTTGGACAAAAAATTATGCTGGGTATGCCACATAGAAAAACTCGCGTCAAAATTAAGTCAATTTTGCTACGCACTTAGAATTATTAGAGAAACGGTGTGTCTGTCTGCTTCCCTTTGTGCAGTCACGTGTCAGGTACGGTGTTATTTTTTGGGGTAACTCTATGTACGCTGAAAGAATACTCATTTTGCAAAAGAGATGTCTTAGAACAATCTTAAAACTAAACCGCAAACAAAGCTGCAAAGCAAACTTTATCGAGTATAAAATTTACACAGTGTACAATATCTTCATTCAAGAGTGTATTAAATTTATTATAAAAAATCCAAATCTATTTGAAAACAAAAAAAAAATCGATCACAAATATGACACACGGACAGAGAATAATCTAAGAATAGATATACTAAACTTTAGTTATTTACAAAAAAAAACACTTTTAATATTTTAAAAATATGGAAGTCATTTCCTATAGGACTGAGACTGCCTAGCAAAAAAATTGAGGTGAAAATTAAATTACTTCTAGAAAATCGAAACTACTATAGTTTTGGCGAATTTTTAAACGATAGCAGTAAAGCACTTTTTTTATAATTCGATAAAATTAAAAAAAGTATTCTGATCTGACAAAGCTTTAATTATGTTATGTATTGTTCTATTTTATTATTTTTATTTTTGGCTCCGAAATAAAAATCGTAAAACTCTTTTAGATGTGTATTGTAACAAAATATATGTTTACTCAATTCAATTCAAAAGTAGCTTTATTTATCCAAAATACATTTTGTATTCAATGAAAAAAGCCTTGCTTAGATTTATATTAAAATGTAAATGTTTAAGTATTAAAGCTAAAGTTAAAACTATATTATATTAAATTAACACACACTGTACAAAAGCAGTAACACCTACAATACTAAAAACGTCTTAATGAGTCACAATAAAACCATACAGAATAAAAACAATTTACAAGATTACATTAAAATTTGCAAATTATATCACTTATTACATAAGATAAAAAAAAAGTCACAGTAAAACTCACAAATTAAATTACATAGAGTGGTTCCCAGACAAACTGCGAACATGCGTTACTAACAGGTCTTGCAACTTGTCAGTTTGGCATGAAAAATATGTTTAATGTTATGTGACACATGTAACCCCCTTGTACGCATTTTATCTGCATTCCACTGCACATAAGCAAAAGAAAACAAACAAAAAATAAACAGTCAAAGTAAAATGTTTAAATTCTGTCATTAAAATATTCATCGATCGAATAGTATATTTTGTCCAAAAGGAACTTTTTTGTATGTTTTCTGAACTTTTTGTCAGATTCTAGTCTTCTTATAGAAACTGGCAATTTGTTGAAGATTTTTTTTCCCCCATATATAATTGATCTTTTTATTAGACGTGGCTCTCTTGAACTGTAGCGCGAAACATCACTTAATTCGTGTTTGTATTTTTTTAAAATTATACATGCAGTCTCCAGTATATAAATAGAACACAGTGTCAAAATTTTATGTTCTTGAAAAAGAGGTCGACAAGAGTATCTTCTTCTAACATTATAAATATTGCAAAGTGCTCTTTTCTGAACTTTAAAAACTTTTTTGAAAAAATTTTGAGTGCACGAACCCCAAAAACATACACCATAGCGTAGATGTGATTCAATTAATGAAAAATAACAGTTCCCAGTAATGGAAACGCCCAAGTTGTCTGAAATAACCCGCAATGCATAGCAACTGGATGATATTTTGCTACATAAACCTTCAATATGTTTTTTAAAATTTAAGGATTTATCTAGTTACTCCCAAAAACTTACTCTCATCTGAATTTGACAGAAGTTGCTTCTCTAGAAAGTTGATCATATCCGGAGGGTGTTTTGTTTTTAAGCTGACTAAGAACATATTTTACATCTAAGATATTCACAGGCACAAACAAAAATTAATTGGACACTGATAGCTTATTTAAAAACACTTTTGGATGGAGTTATGTGAACAATTACTTGACAAATTTTTTGCTATTGAGCAATAGAAAATATTTAAGTCATCAGCTTTAAGGTTACTGGTGCTAACAGTTTGGCATTCTTTGCCTCGTAGCTTATTCACAATGTTCCAAGTTTCTTTATTTACATTACTGGAGTTTTCAAGTCTGTTTTTAAAATAAAATCTCTTTGCTAACTTAAGTGTTTTTCTAAAAATTTTCCGATATTTTTTAAAGTAAGTCAAAAAAGTTGAAGAAGTGGCGTGTTAATATTTCCAGTAGGATTATGTTCCTAAGGCAATTAAAACAAAGAAGAAGTTAAAAAACCTCCAAATCAGTTACCTCAACCAAAAAGAAAGTAAAAAACAAAAGATCAAGTACCAGTGCGGAACGATGCCTATTTGTGAGTGGTTCAAGGTTGGAAATCAAAGTGTATGATGGTGTTTAATGATGTATAGTGAAGGGTGGCCAGTGAAACTACTGATGAGCCCACGCTGGTTACCCAGGGCGAAACATCGTTTAATCATTTCTTCGCTTTGATCTTTTGCGTGTTCCTTGTGGGATGCTCATCCAAGTTTGAATTTTCGTTATTTCCACCCAAGATCTTTTGATCTTTTGTTTTTTAGTTTTTTTTTGGTTGAGGTAACTGACTTAGAGGTTTTTTAACTTCTTCTTTGTTTTAATTGCCTTAGGAGCATAATCCTACTGGAAATATTAACACGCCAGGACGAATTCGTATCAGGTAACTTGGATAAGTAAGTACCAGTGCGGAACGATGCCTATTTGTGACTGGTTCAAGGTTGGAAATCAAAGTGTATGATGGTGTTTAATGATGTATAGTGGAGGGTGACCAGTGAAACTACTGATGAGCCCACGCTGGTTACCCAGGGCGAAACATCGTTTAATCATTTCTTCGCTTTGATCTTTTGTGAGTTCCTTGTGGGATGCTCATCCAAGTTTGAATTTTCGTTATTTCGGCCCAAGATCTTTTGATCTTTTGTTTTTTAGTTTCTTTTTGGTTGAGGTAACTGATTTGGAGGTTTTTTAACTTCTTCTTTGTTTTAATTACCTTAGGAGCATAATCCTACTGGAAATATTAACACGCCAGGACGAATTCGTATCAGGTAACTTCGATAAGTAAGTACCAGTGCGGAACGATGCCTATTTGTGAATGGTTCAAGGGATGAAATCAAAGTGTATGATGGTGTTTAATGATGTATAGTAGAGGGTGACTAGTGAAACTACTGATGAGCCCACGCTGGTTACCCAGGGCGAAACATCGTTTAATCATTTCTTCGCTTTGATTTTTTGTGTGTTCCTTGTGGAATGCTCATCCAAGATTGAATTTTCGTTATTTCCACCCAAGATCTTCTTTTGTTAATTTTTTGCCGTATTTACTACGTTTATACCGGAGACAGGCATTTGTGCTGTGGATTAACTTAATTTTTATTTAAAACACAAATTTAAAAAAAAACAAATTATAACCTTAAAAAATATCAGCTGGGAGAGGCTAGCTGTCACTACTAGCCTCAGAAAGCCGTTAAATCCGATTTAACCGTTTATGCCGTGTATTTAAAGTCGAAAGATAAGTCAGTCCTAAAAAATTGTTGGATTGGATTATATTAAATCTCAAGCGTTTATACCGTAGATTAAGGCAAAATTAATGTTAATCTGGGCAATTAATTCCTGGTATAAAGTAGTAATTTTAAACTTTCGGGGCAACTTTCTCTCAATTCCTATATTTTTACTTTAATACTCATTCCCAGCTTTAATTCAGAACTTGAACGAATAGTGCCTTTAGGGTCGTATTCATAGTCTTCTCTTGAAGAGAAGCGTCCTTTGATTTCATTTTCCTTTTTTAAAGGAGGCCTGAAAGCTAGCCTGAAAGGTCCTTCAAGGCGATCTTGCACGACCATGAATACTGAAGGACTGTATATGAATACGACCCCCTTAAAGCATTTTGATTATGATTGTTCATCTGGACTCTCTCCATCTAGACCGATCAACCCCTACCGATTTAGTGTCCTTGAATCCACTTTCGCCGCCATTTTCACTCACAAGTGAAAAATTCATTAGTTTTTTGTCAATATGGCGGCAAAGGTCGATTGATCCGAGAGGATATTGGTTCGTTGATGATTGAATATTATACCTATTAGCTTAAATATATACGGCCTCTCTTATTCACCTCTCCTTCTCTTTCTATTATCTCGTTTGGCTTAGTAAAGTTGTTCTGCACGTGCGCCGCGTCAGCATCATTGACTAAGACCCTAAGCCACGAAGCAGAAGATCGCTGTTGTTGAAAGAAAGAATTTGGTATTTGTCTAGGAAAAATTATAAATGCATGTGTGACACTGGGGAAGAAACATAATCCCATTGATGTTTAACTGCAGCTTTACAAAAAAAGCCAACTTCTGAATGTTCTCTACTCGATATCTCCGATGGTATCGCTCCTTCTTTCGTTGTCTGATGTTCTCCATAATCAAAGCATTACTTTTTTCTAAGTACAAATGACAACATGGAATCAATAAACTTTCGTGCATGTGCAAAAGGCTGGAGCTAAGTCAATGCTTTTGTTTTGGTATTTCCATGGCTGGCTAGATTATAGAGGTTGCTTACAATAAGCTTGGCCTGGGTAAGGCACATATAATTATGAGATACTATAGTGACCTAAGTGTCGCAAAATGTGTAACGAAAATAACTTTGAAAAACGAAGAAGAAAATTCAACATCGCGGTTGACTTTGGCACTGTTTGGGCCAGGCCAAAGCGATGCCAGATGATACAAAAAAAATCAACGTTCAACATAATTTCCATTTTAGAGCTTTTTAAACGCATTGGGACCGTTTAAAAATCAAATTTTTCCGATATGATGAACAAATTAGTAGAAAAATGCACAAAAACCATATCAAAATTTTCGTCGAGAAGTTTACATTTTCGACGAGGTGTGGTTTCGCCATTTTGTTTATGTTATTGTGGTGTTTTCGTGTTTTAGAATTTTGTGGCGTTATTTTCTGTGATTAGCACATTGTTTCTTTTTGCATCTTAGACCTCCAACAGCAAACACGGTTTCCTCGGCCCTTCGTCGGTCCGATGTCTATTGCCGAATTTGCCGTCATCGGCACGACGTCGATTTACGAATTTGCCGTCATCGGCACGACGTCGATTTACGACATCGGAGCAGCAGTATTTTTTGCCCGCTTTGCCTGTAGACTTTAGACTGTAGCCCGCCGTCGGACCAATGGTAAATTTTACTTTTTGCTGACATCGGCAAACCGTCGCCGTACGATTAAGGTCCGATATAGTTTCAGGTCCGTCGGTGGTAGCTTAAAGCGGCTCGACAATGGCAAACCACAAAGGTCCGATAATGGGTGGATAATAAGGCCCCACATCAGCCTCTTAAAGCGGCCCGACGTCGGTGATTGATGAAGGTCCGCTCGACACGTTCCACCATCCTGTCAAGTCCGCATTCTAGTTTTGAAATATCTTTGCTCATTATATATATAATATTATCTTTCACTGTACAAGGAACATTAGCGCCATCTCTACATACTAGAAAGAAACTATTAAGCAGTTTAAAAATTTTAAAGTGACGTAATCGGATCATAGTCAGTTGCCGATTCTCGACCAATCAAACAAAGTTCCAATCGGACCATCGTCGGCCCTAGAGCAGATAAAGTGGTCGTCGGCATAAAGTCGACTAAAGTAAATCGGGCCATCGTCAGTTGCCGATTCTCGACCGATTAAACAAAGTTCCAATCGGACCATAATCGGCCCTAAAGCACATAAGGTTTGCGTTGGCTTAATGTCGACTATAGTAAATTGGGCCATCGTCAGTTGCCGATTGTCGTCCGATTAAACAAAGTTCCAATCGGACCGTCGGCGGCCTTAAAAAACCTAAAGTGGGCGTCGGCCTAAACTCGACTATAATAAATCGGGCCATCGTCAGTTACCGATTCTCGACTGATTAAAGAAGTTCCAATCGGACCATCATCGGTCCTAAAGCAAATAAGGTTTGCGTTGGTATAATGTCAACTATAGTAAATCGGGCCATCGTCAGTTCCCGATTCTCGACTGATTAAAGAAAGTTCCAATCAGAACATCATCGGCCCTAAAGCAGATAAAGTTTGCGTTGGCATAATGTCGACTATAGTAAATCGGGCCATCGTCAGTTGCCGATTCTCGTCCGATTAAACAAAGTTCCCATCGGACCGTCGTCGGTCCTAAAGCAGATAAAGTAGGCGTCGGCATAAAGTCGACTACAGTAAATCGGGCCATCATCAGTGGCCGATTCTCGACCGATTAAAGAAAGTTCCTATCAACCCTAAAGTAGATAAGGTTTGCGTTGACATAATGTCGACTATAGTAAATCGGGCCATCGACAGTTGCCGATTCTGGTCCGATTGAACAAAGTTCCAATCGGACCGTCGTCGGTTTTAAAGCAAATAAAGTGGGTGTCGGCATAAAGTCGACTATAGTAAATCGGGCCATCGTCAGTTGCCGATTTTCGACCGATTAAACAAAGTTCCAATCGGACCATCCTAAAGTGGTGTCGAGTCGACTGTAGTAATGTGGTCCTCCGTCAGTTGCCGATTATTGACCGAAAACTAAAAATCGCAATCTGTCCAACATCGGGCCAGAGTGTAGTCGCCGATGCCGACGTACTGCGGACGTTGTCGACATTGGCCCGATTCAATGCCGACGATTTATGTTTGCTGGGCCTCTCCTAAAATAACTCACAAAATGTCTCACTTATAAAGTCCAGGGCACGGAATGCCTACGAGAGCACTTGTATGCAAAGCTTTTATGCAAAAACTTGAAAAATAAAGTCCAATAATACCAAGCAAGTGGGGTTTCTTTGGAGAAAGCCATAGATTGACCTAAACTCTTAGTTATACTCAAATACCGCATCAAATCTCTTGGAAAAATTTGACAAGATTTTACCAGATTTAATAGGTTTTTAATGCGGTTTATGAAACATCTCTCATAGGATCTCTTAAAATCTTGTCAATTCTGGAGTGCCAAAAATTATTTCTGGTGAAAATATGGTAAAAGCTGATCAGTTTTCACACGTTTTCACGATGCAAAAAATCTGGCTGGTGAAATCTAGTCAAGCTATTCAAATCTCTTAATATCTGTTGAAGACTTGAACAGCTTTTAAGAGTTTTGATGCGATTTTTTTGGCAGGGCAATTAAGCCTCAAAGATCCTAGTTTTTCTTTTCTACTCTTGTTTTGTTCATGATTAAATCTAGAGAAATCTAATTTTCCAATGATACGACACTACGGAAAACACTAGGCAACAACTTTTAAATCTTATTTTACGGTAGTGTCCACTCTATTAATAAATTTTCCAAAAGCAAACAAAAATATTAAAGATAACCTAAATTTTAGCTGTCAGATGGTTGTCAGTTGCTTTCACTACTGACGCAATCGACGCGCCTACCTGGTAGACTCTTCGCCGCTGAATTATTTCCAGGCTAACTTGATTGGGAGAGTTATAATTATTATCGGCATGCATTTTTCTTGGTAAACACAATAGTGTAGGGGCATATTTCGATAATTTCTGTCCCGTGGGATTTTTTATGAAGGAGTTTTGTGACTATGTGGGATTGATAGCTCTTTAGTCACATAATCAAATGTTACCGGGTGTTTTGTTCGCATTCGTGTAGAAGGGGTTGATATGACGACATGTTTCAAGATGGCGGCCAAAAATCATAAAAAATACAACTTTCGCAACCGAGGCATGATTATACTCGATCTCATATAACTCGAGGCCGAAGATTCCAAAAAATTGATTTTCCAAAAAAGTGATTTTTTTTGGAATCGTCGTCTGTTGTATTTTTTATAATTTTTGGCCGCCATCTTGAAAGATGTCGTCATATCAACCCCTTCTACACGAATGCGAACAAAACACCAGGTAACACTTGATTGTGTGACTAAAGAGCTATCAATCCCATATAATCACAAAACTCCTTCATAAAAAATCCCACGGACTTCCCACGGCCCCTTCACTAAAGGGCAGGGTCGTTATTCTATCTCATAGTTATATGGTAAGGCGTATAGGTATATATATAGGGTGGGCCACTTTTTGGATTGACTATAACTTTTGACATAAGTCCTCGATTTTTAAAGATGTTAGTTTTTTAGAAAGATAAAACGTGATACTTTTTCGATTCAGTTGAAAATTTAAAATTTCTCAAAAATCCAAGATGGCGGACAGTTTTAAAAAATGTGTAATTTTCACACCCCCTGAAAAAAATTTATGTGCGACAATGAACTAACTCTAAAGCTTTTACTACAAATTCTCATTGTTTATGTGTATATTGTCTTATCATTTAATCAAATCGGTTAAGAAATGAAAAAGTTATAAGCTTTTAGAGTGTTTGGGCTTAACATTGGAAAAAATCACAAAATTATTTATTTTTCCAATTTGCTATAACTTTTGGCCTGATTACTTAAAAAAAAATATTGTTTAAGGAGACAAAACATGAGAGTTACGTCCGTTTGTTCAAAAGTCGACATTAATTTATAATTTTTATATAAATATTCAGGAAAGCGGATAGTTTTAAAAGAGTTAGGTTTTACACGCCTTATTTTTTTTTAGGTAACACACTGGACAAAATATAAATTAGTATTTCCAAATCTCCATTTTTTCTTCGTATAATTAAATCGGATAAGAAATAAAAAAGTAATGAGTATTTAGATGTGTTTTGTTAATTAAATAATTAGGTTAAAAGATATGCAAATGGAAAATGTATGTAATTTTGTGATTTTTTTTCAATGTGAAGCCAAATCACACATAGTAAAAAAAGTTATAACTTTTTTATTTCCGAACTGATTTAATTAAGTGATACTTCAATATACACAGAAACAATGAGCGTTTGTAGTGAAGGCTTCAGAGTTTGTTCAGTGTCGCACATAAATTTTTTTCAGGGGGGGGGTGAAAATTACACTTTTTTTAAAACTGTCAGCCATCTTGAATTTTTTATCTTTCCAAAAAGTCAATATATTTCCAAATCGAGTACTCAAGTCAAAAGTTACAGCCAATCCAAAAAGTGCGGAATTTTGTGGCCCACCCTATATAATTACCAATGAAGCGGTAAGAGTTAACTGCATGGCTTTCTAGTTAAGACGGTATTGGCCAAAGTTAATGACACGACAGATCTTTCGACAACTCAACGAATGTCAAAATAAAATTGTTAAAAATTTGGGAAATAATTCCACACAGGTGTGACACCGTCCAAACTCATTTTGGCCACGGACGTTTTGCCATCGCTCGAGAACGATGGAATCTATATTAATCAGCCCACAATAGACCCGGAGATAGAAACATTCGAACTTATCGCCATTTATCCAGTGGACTGCGTAACACTAAGCGTATACAGGAGAAAGAGGCGACAAGCGTTAAAAGCTCGGTTTTGCAATAACCAAGTGTTGTATTTTGAACTTGGAGGACTCGAAAAAAGAGGGGTAAGTGAAATGATTCTTTAAGGTTATGGTAGAAGCATGATGAACCTTAAAATAATTTATTTAAATATCTGTTATTGGTAGAGATGGGTAGAGCCATGATTATAAATGTGCTTAAAACACTTATAGTAGGACACGTTTTTTTGGTAAATTTAAAGACTGTAAAGAACTTTAATTGAAAGAAATTAATATCACCTTATGCCTTACACACTTTGCGCTTTGAACAATTACATTTTTTGCTATTTTTTGGATAAAAATGGCAAAATAAAAATCATATGCACGAAACCAGTAAAGATGACAGACAGATGACAAAACAGAAATTTTGATTAAATAATTGCCTTAAATTATTTTCATCTTTCTCTAAAATACTTTTTTATAGCCTGCTGTCTCCGAGGCTGTCTCTCATCAACAACATTAAATATTTTTCCTTTTAACAAAGAAAAAATATTCTTTGGTAGTACTTTTTTTGAACGCTTAAAAAATAGTGAAAACTTGAAAAATGTTAATGTTTCTTAAGAAAGTTTTAAAATGTGAGCAAAATCGTGGCATAAAAAAGTGAAAAACATAGTAAGAATGGCTTAAACAAAAACGTTACCTCTTAAATTATATATGCTAAAATATTTTAAGCCTTAAATTAATATTATTTTCTTAACTTTGCTGCAACTTTTGCTGCAACTTTTTCCTTTAGCAATTATTTTTTTCTTAAGCCTTAGGGACTGACCTTGAAAGTTAACCAATATTTAAGGCTACAAAAACGGCATAGATTTGACAACACTGCTTTGCTATTTTTTTTTTGAAAGATCAACAATAGGTGGCATCACTAATACCATTTCGAGTGAGATCGTGCAGTGTTCAGAACACGGTACGAACAACATATGTGAGGAAAAGTATAACTTTAGGAACTTAACCATTTATTAATGCTTCTTTAAAAGATTTTGATTTTGATGCTGAATTCCAATACTCCAATCGAACTCTCTTCAGTTTCCTTGGGCCTACTAAATTACGTGACCTTGGCGTTTCAGAATTCCGGCAGAATATTGCTTAAAAAGACAAAAACCATAACTTTTTTGTTATCAGATAATAGAATTTATAACAATCTACAACCGTATCCAAAGGATTTTTCAAAATTTGGTGTATTTTTACAAAAAATTAAAAAATCCAAATATTGCTGTTACAGATTTCTGTATTATCGACGAGGCTAAAGAAAAAGCCAGGTAAGATTTTTGACTAAATTTCAACAGATTCCGTTTTCTCGTTTCCGATATTTTGCCCGGTAAAGATTGGCCCAAAAACAGCAAAGCAGTGTTGTCAAATCTATGCCGCAAGTAAAGGAAACGGAATGTTACCATGAACCAGCTTTTTACTTGAGGAAAAATAAAAGGGTAAATTTACAGTAAAAGTTACGGAAAAGGAATTTAACCATGAACCAGCCTTTAGAAGTATTACAAATATCTACAATACTATGGGTCTAACAGACGTCAACTTTAAAAAAAATTGTTGAAAATTTTATCATGGAATTATCCATCTTAATGTGAAACCCGTGTGTTGTTAGCTACTACGGTTCGTGAAGATTTTTTTACAAAGTTCAACCCTTCTTCCTCCCTCTTTTCAACTCCCACCTTCATTAAAAACAAATCAGCGCCAGTAATTTTTGTGTCAAATTTGATAAAAATCGGTTAAGCGGCTTTTGAGTGACGTGCACCATACAGAGTGGTACAGTTTCTTTTTCGGTTCTAGACGTGTTTAAATCTCCAAATTTTTCGCAGATGTTCTGGAACTTGTGGTGCGAAAAGGTGAAATTTCTCACTCCGCATTCCGACAGTGACAGTTCGCGTTCGGAAACGTCAGTGGCGACATCTACCACGGGCAGTAGCCTCTATCTTTTGGAGAAAAAGGTGGTGGCAATAAACGGGATGAAACAACTTTGGTGCAAGTTCGGTCCGAATTTCGGCATCGACACGCATTTTATTAACGAGGTTTTGGCCACTAATAGTCAGGTATGTATAAAGTTTCTTGTAACAGAGTAATGATTGTTTTCCACAAACCAAAACTACACTTTTTTGCACTCGACGCGCATTTCGCTAACAACGTTAGCATCATCAGAAGATGATAAACAATAAACTAAATTAACCTACACTCTATCTTATAAACTATCTTTTAGTGGCCGGAGATAAGACTAATAATTTGTGATTGGTCACGCTTTACAATCCTATCTCCCCTCAACTAAAGAATAAAGTGTACTAAAAGGAATGAGGCCTCTATCTTTATTTAAACTATTTCTGGATTTAATGATTTCCATACTTTCATATGCATTCAAAAGTCTTTTGTTTGGTATACTTTTTAGAAGTTTTAGGTTATGCATCTATTCCCACGACCACGACCACAAATGCTCTTACAGTTGAAATTAGTTGGATTTTTAGGTAGTCATTACATTAAAGGCCCTCAGGGGGCCAATTTTTGAGCTATATAGGAGCTTGTGGAATTTTCTCTGTATCGTTTTTCCAAAAAAAACTGAAAGAACCAGATGATCGATCAATTGAGAGAGATGAAGTGGTTTCAACAAATAAACCCACTGAAAAGCAATGTCGACGACAAGATCGAAATGGGATCGAAGAGTCGCCATGCTTTTATGGGGCACGCGCAGAGCTTTGCAACAGTTCTGCCTTTTAAGAAACCGTTCTCTTACCTATAACTATAGTCTCTCGGAAGATATTCAATCGTGCTTAGCCGAGTATTGGAATCTCCATACACTTTCAGATTATGTTATCGGACGAAACCACTTCACTTTTCTGAATAGGGGAATCCAACAAAATTAATATGGCCGATCCAATATGGCTGCTGTATGGTAAACCAACTGTTTTCTCATAAAACCTAATGCTAACTTAAATCAGTAATTTTGGCTCAATTAAAAAGGATCCAGTCAAAAAAAAATATGATCTTATAAAGTAATCCTTTCTGAGAGCTAAATGTACAGAACATTGCCTCTTTAAACTGCGAATTTTGAGTGTATTGGTAACATCTTGGAAAATTAGTTACTCTATAAAATAGCCACTTTGTTAAATTTGCATCTCCCCAGTGCGCCAAAATTTTTCATTTTATAAGCATTACGTGTTGTGGAAAATTGTTTTGTTTACCATAAAGCCACTATTTTTAAATGCCCATCACGTGATTAATGGCTGACTTTGACAATTTGTTAGGCAGCCCTATTGGTTACAAAAACCGGGATCATATCACTACTTTCTTGGTGTAAAGTAGATTGACTACCTTCTCTCCACATAAAACTGGTACAGCAGAAGGTAGCTGCAAATACGATTTTTTATATTTCCTATGTGCAACACTGACTTTTTGACTTTGTCATTTTAGGTTATATTTTTGGCATATATAAACTTTTTATAAGGGGAAGGCTTGTCTATTTTTTACTAATTCAAAATATAAGGCCACTAAAAATAAAAACCACATTTCAAAAGATCAAAAATGTTTTATTAACCAAACAAAAGCTACACAGTAATTGGTCTATTCGACTAGCTGATTATGAAAGAATCAAGTCTACGATAGTGAAACCGTAATAAATCGATTACAAAAAGAAGGAACTTTCCCTCGAAAGGCAGGCACCGGTCTGACGAAAGTAACTAGCCCAAAACAATTGAAATACCAGATAAAGTTAACGAAATAAACAAAATTAAAAAAAAGTAACACAATTAAAAACATATAAAAAAAAATACTTATTTTTTAGCTGCAAATAAGTTTGGATTTTCAGCAATACCTTCCCTATATATGCCATTACGATGAGTTCCATTAGATGTTCTGAATTCCTGGGAATAATATTAAAACTTTTTCTAATTTCTTTGCGATAAGTCCCCAAGGCAAAACTTTTTATTTTTTTTAAATTTATTTATTAGCTTTATTGCTCAACAAAAAGATTCATTTACAGAGCAATTACAATAATCAAAAATACTCAATAATAGACAAAAGTAATCTTAATAACTAAATCTATATCTAAACAAGTTATTTAAAAAATTCCTGCCTATTTTTTTAAATTGATTTAAAGAACAGTTAAAAATGTCACAATGGCTGGACATCTTATTAAAGTTAGAACAAACAGTATAAATAGGAGAGTTCATTAGTAGATTAGAGTTTGGTCTTTCTGTGTAAAATGGTGTACTTAGGCGACTACCTAACCGGGGAACACGAAAATTGATATAACTGAGCAGGTCAGGGCAGTCTATAATATAATGAATCAGTTTATAAAGATATATTCTCGTCTGCTTTCTAAACTTTTAAAACTAAACCTGTCCAGATAAGTATTATAACTAATACCTCTTGAATGATGAAACCCATCAAGCTTAAAAGACAAGTATTTTAAAAATCTCTTTTGAATTTTTTCTGTTTCAGTTTTGTTGTTATTATAAAATGGGCTCCATACAACAGATGCGTACTCTAGTTTTGAACGTACATAAGCAAAAAAGAGTGTTTTGAGTGTATCAATGTTTATAAATTTTTTGCAGTTGCGAACGATAAAACCATACAATTTACTTGCCTCGCAAGTTATATTTCTTATATGAAGGTCAAATGATAACTTATTAACAAAAATAATCCCGAGATCCCTCACCGAGATCCCTCATGCTATCAGATCGAGACAATATAGCACCATTAATAGTGTATTGGAATTATATAGGTGTATTTTTCCTTGTATATGAAACCACTTTACATTTTCCAATATTCAACTGTAGCTTGCTTTCATTACACCAGTTGTTAAATTTTTGAAGTTCACTCTGAAGAGTAAGACAATCTCGGATATTATTTATCACAAAGTAAGTTTAAAATCATTAGCAAATGCAAGATTAGGCCCATCTAATATTTCTAGTTAGTCGTTAATAAAAATAGAAAAGAACAGAGGTCCAAGATTGGAGCCTTGGGGCACACCTGACGTGGCAGTGAAATAATCTTTTTTTTTTATTTATTTTAACTACATAGGTTTTTTTTACATTTTACAATTATTAATTTAATACTATACTATAGCTATTTCAGTAAGTTAATAGGGCAAGGAAATAAATCCTGAATGCCTCATTAATTTATTATTACATAAATTGATCTATAATATGTATAAAAAACTACAAAATAGAAACTGTAAAGTAATATAAGTATATATAATAAGTATTATCTCTAGCAGTTAAATATGGTAACATTTTTGGTATTATATTACAAATAAATTACATTTTATTATAATTTTATGAGACAGAATTGACTGAAATAATTAATCTATCTTAAAAATATGTAAACGTTTTAAATTCAATTGGGTATAAGTAGATAAAAAACATTAATTCTTAATTCATTTGATAGGTAAATTGGCAGCCCGAAGTAGTTTTATATGTTAAAAAAAATATAGTTTAGAAGACATAAAATTATTGATGCATATGAATAAGTAATATCTCTAACAGTTAAATATTGTAAAATTTTTGGTATTATATTATAAATAAATAATATCTAATTATAATTTTATGAGAAGGAATGGACTTAAATAATTAGTCTATCTTAAAAATATGTAAAAGTTTTAAATTCAATTAAAAGATACATAAATAGGTATACAGAAAATATATTATTGATTAATTAATACCATTTTCGACAACACAAAATATAATCTAAAATATTTTTTAGTAAATGGAGAATTTCCAAATAAAATTAAAAAACAGGAACATCAAATGATCTAGCGAGAATAGTATTTACTAAGTGGTTTTGTAAGAAAATTTTTTTAATTTTTTTGTTACCTATTTTAATAGGGAACTTCTTTATTTCTTCTGGTATGCAATTAAAATCTTTGCTCCTAAATAAAAGAACATCCTCTGACTGAGGGACCTCTCAACTCTGGGAATGAATATTTTAGTTCTACTAGTATTTAGTTGAATGTCCAGAAAATTGAAATGTTTAATTATTAATTTTGACATGTTAACACAATAAAGCTCATTAAATGTTAGTATGTTTAGAGTTTTAAAAATTAGTTCAGTATGCTCTCTATATCCACAACCTTCTATACATCTAATGAATACTTTTGGTTTCGTTACAATACTGGACAGAGTTGTTCTGTATAAGCTACTCCATATAGTTATGCCATAACTTAGGATGCATTGAACCATTGCAAAGTAAAGTGTTCTTTTTAGAAATTTTGGAAGTATCTTCTTTACAAAAGAAAACCTGCCAAGTATGTATTTTAACTTTTTATTTATTGATTCTATGTGCAGTTTAAAGTTCAAATTTTCATCAATTATTATTCCAAGATATTTTATTGAGTTTGACTGTTCAACGATTTGGCAAGTGCAGTTATTATCCATATTATTGCAGTTAATGTGATATTTTAAGTCAGACGGCAGCTTACCCTGACCTATGTAGGTAAAATTTAAAAATTTAGTTTTTGCTGCATTTATTAACATATCATTCATGCAAAACCATGTTTTTAGTAAGATGATATAATGTTTAATTTGCTCATAGTTTTCTTCCCAGGTTTTATTAAAATAAATCAGAACTGTATCGTCAGCAAATGCAATCAACTGGCCTTTAAACTTTCCCTGAAAAATACTATTAATACAAAAAGAAGAGGCCCCAGCACACTTCCCTGAGGAACTCCTGTTTTTATTTCTTGACTATTACTTAAACAATTTTCAACCTTTATTATTTGACTTCTCCCACCTAAAAAGCTCTTGCACCAACTTTGTTCTTTCCCCCGTACTCCTGCATTTTCCACTACTTTTAATAATTTGGCATGAGATATTGTGTCAAAATCCTTTTGAATGTCTATAAAAAGGGCTGACACTTTGTTTTTTTGATCAAGTTTTTTTGCAATAAATGTATTAGAGTTAACTAAGGCTAGTTCAGTACTTTTTTGAGGTAAAAATCCATATTGATTTTCAGCAAAAAAATTGTGGTGATTAAAAATTTGTGTATTCTATGTTAAGCAACTTTCTCAAATACTTTAGAAAATATTGACAGGAGAGCCACAGGTCTGTAGTTGCTGCAGTTATCCTTCTGACCACCCTTGTGTAAAGGTATAATAAGTGAAGTTTTAAGAGTGTCCGGATAAATACCTTGATTAAAGGACAAATTTATTATAAATGTTAATACAGGTGAAATATATTGATTAAGTTCTTTCAGGATTTTTGACTTTATGCCATCAATACCCGGGGCTTTGTTTGTTTTTAAAGTATTTATTATGTTTCTTATCTCGGTTTCATCAACATTAGAAAAGCTTAGTGAGTCATGTATAACTTTTTTGGTAAATGACATTTTTACATTGGGGGACCTATTTTAGAAAAGTAAGAATTTATGTGGTTCGCTATGTCTTGCTTTTCATTTAAGACCAGGTTATTTTCAGTTTTAATAGAGTTTATTGTGTTATTTGTTTTAGTGAGATTGCCCGTAAGCTCATTCATTCATTGTTTTTTTATATTTGCCTCATTATCTAAGAGCGATTTGTAATATTGGGCTTTAGAATCATATAGTTGTTTTCGTAAACGATTTCTATATGCAAGATATTTATTTTTTAAATTTAAATTGTTTGCATTTGACTTACATTTTGTAAAAAGATCGTCTCTTTTTCTTATGCTATTTAAAAGACCTATTGTTACCCAAAGCTTAATCTTGGTTTTTTTAGAACTTAAAATTTTAGTTTCGGAAGATTTATCAGTACTATTTAAAATTTTATCTAGAAATATATTATAACATTCATTTACATTATTTGACATATATATTGAATTCCATGATTAATTTTTTATTATATCTTTAAGCAAATTGTAATTAATTATTTTTATAAACTTATCAGATTTTGGGTTTATTTTTTCAGTTTTTAAAGTAAAGGAAATGCTCGTTAGGTAGTGATCTGTTATGTTTGTTCTAAATATAGCAGAATTGATCACAGTTTCTTGTTGAGACCTTACCATAAAATGATCGTAACATGTTCCTCCTGTAAAATCTCGATTTGGATTGGTGACATCATTAATAATTTAAAACATCTAAATACAAATTTTTTTCTTGGTAGTTCCCAAGCAAATCTATATTAATATCACCAGTTATAACACAGTTTTTTACTTTTAGTTTTGAAAATAATTCTCCCAGTTCAGTTAAGAAAATGTTAGTACAGCCAAACTGTAGTCGGTATATTCCCAGAATTGACAACTCCACAGAGTCTAAAGACAGTTCTAAATATATGTTATCTGAGTTTTGCATTGGAAAAATATCTACTTTATTTACATTTATACTTAAATCCACAAAAGCCACAACGCCACCAGATCTATAGTTATTATTACAGAAATAGTAGCTGTTATATCCTTTGATATTATATAATGATTGTTCATGATCATAAATCCATATTTCAGATAAAACAATTATTTTTGGTTTTTTTTGCATTAACTCTAAAGATAATAAAAAGCTATTAAATTTTTTGCTTATACTGCAAATATTTAAATGCAGCAGTATAGAATTTTTATTATTATTTGAATTTTGATGTAAAAAATGTAAATTAAGTTCATCAATGGTATTAACATTTTCTGTATGCCTTATAATTGATGTGTAATTTATTAAATCAGTTACATATTCAGTCATGGTCTAAAGAATAGTCTATGACAAAAAAGTATAAAACAAAAAAGTAAGAGAATCGATTTATTCAAATTTAGAATAAATATAAGCAAGAGAAAAATAAGAAATAAAATAAAAAATATTTAAGAGAATATCTTAAATAAGATTATTAATCCTTATTTTTATTGTTTTCTATAAGTGTCATTGAGCTATAGTCGATTCTCTTTCTTAATATTCCAATTTTTTTCTGTCGAATTGGACATGCTATCAACAAAGGGGTCAAACTTATCTCTAACATATTTACAATTGACCCAACTTGGATTTGTATTTCGTTTACATAGGTGTCCCTTATGTGGACCACCACAGTATGTGCACACCTGGATCCGATTGGAACAGTTTTTAACTGAGTGCCCATAGATACAGCAAATTCCACACCTAATAGGGTTGAGGTCTTCTCTAACATGGCATTCTCCCCAGCTTACTTTAAGTTTTTGGTCAACAATTTTCTTGAAGGTTTCCCCTGACACTTCTGCCTTAGCGATATATTTGTTTCCATTTAGAGTTGGTCTTGCAAAAGTCAGTTTAAGGCTATCATTTGCATTCAGTAGTTCGGGGTTCAGTGTCACCAGCTCATCTAGAAGTTCATCTCCTTCTTGGTATTAATCTGAGTCGTATCCATTGAAAGAAACAGTTAGTGGCCTCTCTGTCAAATAAGATCTGAAAAGTTCGATATTATTATCCTGGAACCATTATCGCTGCGCAATTCTGGCTGTGTGAACTGGCGGTTATCTTGTTGGAGTACAAAATGATCTGGATGAGGGACTCTCACCTCTGGAAGCATGACATTTTCGAGCATATTAACGTAAACTAGCCGATATCCAGCTCCAAACATTTGCCGAAAATCCTTGCGAAAATCTTCCCGCCCGGTCTTCGTTTCCAGCAATATATCGTTCTTTGTATATCGGGTTCTTGGACTTAAAGATATTCTCATCTGCGACAACCACCTGCTGCCAAAATTCTTCGTCCCTCAAGGAATAATTCAACGCAAAAATTAATCGAGACCGCTTCTTTTCCTAACTTAGTTTAATTTTTCTGCCGTAAGCGACACCTTAGCCTCGAACGTTTAATCCTCCTGCCTAATGTTATTATGGATCCTGGAAAATTTAATTTAATTTTTACTTTTTCGCTTTGGCAAACGGATGATTTTCCAGAAAATTGATTGCTTCTTGGTATTCCTCTGGGCTACTAACTTTCGTCAAACTGGTGCCCTCCTTTCGGTGGATAGTACCCTCCTCTTGAAATCGGTTTTTTTATGTTTACTATCGTGGAGTTGCTTCTCCCATAATAAACAGCCACTTGCCGAATAGGCCAACCACCGTCTAGTTTTGCTAAGATTTGAGCTTTATCATTTTTTAAAATTTGGATGACACTGACCAACACGGTTCTTAACTAAAAAGCCTGTTAACTCCTTCCGCCTCAGTGCCCTTTAGCCTATTGTGGCTGCCATTTTTATAATCAAATTGACAAGTAAAACATAGATTTTCTGTCAGTTTGGTGTCAATATGGCACAGACCATAGGCCAAAGGATACTACAACGAAAATGAGTTAACTGGCTTTTTAGTTAAGAACGGTGTTGCACTGACATACAAAAATGTTGTTGTCAGGAGGCTGTGAGATTGTCACATAGGAAAACAATGCCGTACTATAAATATTTTAAAAATTATACAGGCTTCTAACTTCTGCTGTACCAGTTTTATGTGGAGAGAAGTGTACGTTTAGTGATCTCTACGATTACCTCGTTCTAGAGAATCACTCTCTTAAAATTAAAAAATAAGCCACCAGGCTTCGTTTACCCGTCAAATCTGCGCATTTGTAATATAAATGTGACCTTTTATTCTTTATGTTTGCTGTACTAACTAACATTTGTAACTAAACTATACTTTTAATCAAATATTAGTAGAGCCTTGCGAGGAAGTGGACAGACAGACATCTGTACATTGGCAGTGAGTTTCAGCAAAACCCGTTGGAATTTGAGCCTCTCGTCAATTTTCCTACTGTTAACCAGTTCGTCAGACCGCAAAAACGGTAAGAATTGACTAAAATTTGCATGCGAATAGTTCTGTCAAACTTTCGAACATTTTTTACTTTTAAATAACAAAAAGTGTTAATTTTGAAACAAATAAATCAGTACTAATTGATTTTTAGTTTTTACAGGACGATATATTATTTGGAATTAACTGTCATTGAAAAGAGCGTTGACATTTAGCTAATTTTTGTTTGCAATTATTTATTTAAAAAGCAAACGGAAGATGGCTGTGTACACTGTGAGTCTAACGAAAAAGCAAGAATTTTTTGTACTTCAGTGTACAATACCTGAATTTGGATTGATCACACAGAGGCCGTCTCTCTGTGTGAGCAATCGAAATACAAGTATCTAGTTCATTCTGCACAGTACAAAAACTCCTATTTAAGGGTGAATTTGAATAAAGAAAGGCGCTTCTTCCAATTTGTTAATCTCAAAAACACTGTTTTGTATCAAATTTTGTACGGTAAAAGTTTAAAGCATTATTCCGGAACCATTCACGTGATTTTCCATAATTTTAAGTTTTTACCTTATTTTTACGAATCCTAAAAATTTTTAATTCGGTAAAAATTATCGATTATTTTAAAAAAGTAAATAAAAACATGATATATAAGTATATCTTTTTGAAAAACCACGCGAATGGTCTGTGAGGGAGACCAGAAGCCTCCGCTGTACGAAATTTTGTTAATTTTTGATGTGTAGTTTATCTGTTTAACCCATATAACTATGAGATACTATAACGACCCTACCATTGCTTTTTCCGAGAAAAATTTTTACCGATAATAACTCTTCCAATCAAGTTGGCCTGGAAAAAACCCATAAACGCAGAGTGTAAACGGGCAGACGCGTCGATTGCGTCAGCAGTGAAAGTGTCATTAAATTATCGTAAGGTCACTACGACGCCAGGCATGGATTTGTTGCTCCAAAATGTGTAACGAAAATAACTTTGAAAAGGAGAAAATTCAAGATCGCGGTTGGCTTTGAAACAACTGTTTGGTTCACCAGGCCATAAACCAAAAATCTACTGCGCATGCACTTACAAATCCATGCCTGGTGTCATAGTGACCTTACGATAATTTAATGACACTTTCACTGCTGACGCCATATAACTATGAGATACTATAATGGCCCAATTGCTCCAAAATGTGTAACGAAAATAACTTTGAAAAACAAAGGAGAAAATTCAAGATCGCGGTTAGCTTTGAAACTGTTTAGGTCACCAGGCCATAAACCAAAAATCTACTGCGCATGCACTTACAAATCCATGCCTGGCGTCGTAGTGTCCTTACGATAATTTAATGACACTTTCACTGCTGACGCAATCGACGCGCCTGCCCGTTTACACTCTGCCTTTATCGGTTTTTTTCCAGGCCAACTTGATTGGGAGAATTATTATCGGTACGCATTTTTCTCTGGAAAAGCAAGAGTAGGACCGTTATAGTATCTCATAGTTATATAGCTGACGCAATCGACGCGCCTGCCCGTTTACACTCTGCGTTTATCGGTTTTTTCCAGGGCAACTTGATTGGGAGAGTTATTATCGGTACGCATTTTTCTCGGGAAAAGCAAGGGTAGGGCCGTTATAGTATCTCATAGTTAAATGGTTTAAACGAACGGTTTTTACGCTTCAAATTCACTCTTTTAACCTATATTTAGGTCTACTTCGAAAAAAAGATCCCATGCCACCCTAATGAAAGAGCGTAATCTTAGCATAGGAGATTCCGTCCTGGTAAACAGGTTCGCCTCAGGCGTGGACGAAAAATGCAGGGCCGGCCTCTATTTGCCCATTGACGATTATATACCGCCCAATGTGTAAGTTTTTCGGGTGCCCACCAGATTTTCACAGCAACAAATCATAAACATTGTGCCACCGTTCCATATGAGCATGTAACCAATACGTTAGCTTCTCTAAAGGTTTAAACTTTCACAAAATTTGAAATCAGGGCATTTTTTCGGAAAAATGTCTACAGGGCGGCTTCAGACAGCTGCAGTGTAGTGTATTTGTTTTTTTGAATTTATGATTAATAAACGTCCAAAACTTTAGCTTGTTAAAAAAACGGTGGGTATTTATGTACTTCTTCAAAAAAATTAGTTCAAAATTAGGTAGGTACCGTAAAACGGGGCTATTTGAGAAACGCGGAGTTATTTTGGATATCGTGTTTTTTCAGATAAAGCTGACAATACTGCAAAAACCTGCTGGTTGAGACCGGCAATTTTGTTAAGTGTTATCGTACCCAATGTATTTTGTTTTGCAAAATTTAAATAGTTTAGATTTGTGTCTGTACGGTTTTCAAATAGAAGCTTTCAATTATGTTCATATATTTATAGTCTATTTTTTCTTAAAAATATAATTTTGTGCCTAAAAATAAGAATTTTTTTCGAACAAACCCCAAAAAAAACATTTTTCTAATCTACAATAACTCCAAAACGGTTATAAAATGTAATTCGTTGTATTTCCACAGTTTCCTAAATATCCTTAGGGGGTAATTTTGGACAGTCCTTTTTTGTTTTTGCTTAAAATCAGCGATTTTAGCAGTGTTGCACCGTTAGACACACCCCAATTCGAATTGGAACCCCCGTAAGCTAATTTTGTAAAAAATAGATTAAGTAAGGCCTGATACTATAATTTGTCCCTTTCCAATCAAGTTCAAACCGTGAAAGCACAGTAAATATTTTTTTTTTATTAGCTCGACAGCTTTGCAATCGCTACCGTCAATTGACAGTCAAGATGTTTTATATTTCAATTATGACGAAATGGCTGAGGCAGCTGTTTTAATGTGGGAAGTTTTCGCTTACAGAAGGACCGATAGACCCAGGTGAGAAGAAGTGTGGTAATAATAACATCATACCGTTCTCTTTTTACGCTGATAACACGTACTTTTTAGATCCCCATAGTCACTGGGACGTTCCAAGAGAAAGGTCTAAAAACAGTTCCAATTGAACGTTCATGGAACGTCCTAAACAGAGACGGGACAAATTAATTATGTATATTGTACATTTTATCAAAACAACGACCGCCAAGCGTCCCAGAAAATACACTTCTCTCTACATAAAACTGGTACAGCAGAAGTTTGCAGCCTGTTTAATTTTTAAAATTTTTATATTACGGCATTGTCTTCCTTTAAGTAACAATGTCACAGACTCCTGACAACATCATGTTTTGCATGTCATTCAAATTTAAAAAAATACCGCCGCATCTTTCCGAATTTGATAAAGCTCTAATCTTAGCAAATCTAGACGGTGGTTGGTCTATTCGGCAAGTACTACTACTTGCTACTTAACTTAATATGATAAAATAGGTCATTTTTACCGGGGTATAGCATAAGGACCAAAAAAAATGTTAGGGAGGTTTAAAATGAAGTATTTGTTTATGGCTAAGATGTTAATATCATCTCCGGCGGTGAAAGTTTTTGCTTTGTTGTTGTTGCATCAACTAAACTTTTTGGTCATCTTGTCGTTTTTGCTTTTTTACAAAATTGGATAAAATAAAAGTTGGTTTTAGGTCGCCATTTTGATATATCAGCCGCCATACTGAAACGCGTCATAGCTGAACCCATTTTTTTAAAACAATATTGTTGGACTTGCCCTTCTTTTGTGTCTTACCAAATTTGGTCTTCTTCGCTTTAATAGTTCATGAAAAGCGCACTTTAGTATGTTATTTTTGCAATGTTTTAATTTTACTGGGGTATTTTTCAAGGTCACGAAGCTTCAAACTGCATCAAACTCTAAGGATCGAATTTGGCATATATGCCCAATAGTTTGAGGTACATTTAAAGTCGAACTGACAAAACCTCGAATTAATAAGATTTTTGGAAGAGAATATAGCAAAAATCTTGTTTTTTGCGATTTTCAAGGTCATTTAAGATCGAATGACCTTGAAAGTGATTTTTTTGGAATCCTCGTTCTCGAATTTTATGGAATCGAGTATATTCATGCCCCGGTTGCGAAAGTTTAAGATTTTTGACCGCCATCCTGAAAGATGTCGTCATACCAACTTCTTCTACACGGATGCGAACAAAACACCCGGTAACACTTGATTGTGTGCCGACGTATGCCCCTACACTATTAAGTCCAACAGCGATAAAAAATAAATTCTGGTTTATTGACCGCCAAGAACCCGATACGAAGAACGATATATTGCTGGAAATAAAGACCGTGCAGGAAGATTTTCTGCTGGATATCGGCTAGAGAACATGGCGCTCTATTTAGAATTAGCGCTATTAAAAATAAGTATTTTTATAAGTTTTTAATTTTGTTATTTTTTTTTATTTGTTTTGTTAACTTTATCTGGCCTTTTAATTGTTTTGGGCTAGTTACTTTCGTCAGACCGGTGCCTTCCTTTCGAGGGAAAGTTCCTTCTTCTTGAAATCGATTTATTACGGTTACTATCGTAGACTCGCTTCTTTCATAATCAGCTAGTCGAATAGACCAATTGCTGTGTAGCTTTTGTTTAGTTAATAAGACATTTTTGCTTTTTTGAAATGTGGTTTTTATTTTTAGTGGCCTGATATTTTGAGTTAGTAAAAAATCAACAATCCGTCTGCTTATAAAAAGTTTATGAATGCCAATAATATAACCTAAAATGACAAAGTCAAAAAGTCAGTGTTGCACATAAGAAAATATACTACTACCTTCTGCTGTACCAGTTTTATGTGGGGAGAAGTGTATAGTTTAGGGACATAATGATTTCGAAACATTCTGATCGCCACAGTGATTATGCAATTTTTTTTGGAGAAAATTTCAAAATACGTTCCGCCAAAACACCCAACCTAAATCATACGTCCTGGGACGTTCCATGAAGGCGTCCTAATATAAATTAAGACACACAACTATTTCGAATAGAAAAAAATTACTTTTTTGTCATTTTTACCGATGATATTTGCGACTACAGCGAACGTCCCTTAGGTCGCGTATTTCACGGACATATATATATACTGGCATCAAGCATAGGGCAGTCTAACAAAACAGCTGATAAGATGGCCGCCGTGGGGTAAACAAAAACAGTGAACTGTTTGTGAGAAAGTTGGTGGATTTTTTGAAAAGTTTATTGTGTTGTGTTATTAATAGGTATTTGTGAATAGTTCTGAATGAATTTCAGTATGAAACAGTCACCCCACCCATCAGCCTTGGATCTATATTTACACTAAATGTGGTGATACGTAATCACAAAAATGTCCTTTACTTAGAACAGAAAAAAAAACTGTTGAAAAACTCACCAACTTTCTCAAAAAACCACTCCCACGGCGGCCATATTGAATTGGCGACTTTGACATGACTTTGACAATTTCTTAGATTGCCCTATTTGATGTCCTGTAGTGTTAATTACCACTCCACAATGAGTCTATATTTTCATATAATAAGAGTAAGGACTCCAAAATGGTTATATCTCATAGTGGATATACACTGAAAAAGGTACAATCTGTAGTAAACACGTTGCGACTATAACGTCCAATGTTCATAAAAGGACGGTCCGGAAACGTCATGGAACCGTCCCGAGAACGTCCGGTTGGAACGTTCCAGGCACTTAAAAATTGGCGACAAACAAAGTTTCATGGACATCCCTGGAACATTTGCCCGAGACGTTGCGACTACAACGAGCAAAAAGGTTTAAAAAAAATCGTCTTTAAGGCAGTGGCGGTCCCAGCCATTTGAAAAAAGGGGGCTTTCTCGATACGAAAAAAAAAACTAGAATAAGTAGCTTTATATCAATGGTTTCAAAGCGCAGCAGGTGAAAATTTTTAGGAAATTGACACTACAAGTGTCATTGTTAACACAAAATTAAACCAATAGGGAGTTTTTGGACAGCATACAAAAATAACAACCTCTGTGGTTATCGTTATTTGACAAGCCGTCAAGAATTAAGTTATTTTGGTTTATTTTCCTAACTATTTCTACGCTTACCCATAAAGTAATGTATTCTGCATCTGTAAAAATGCTAAAATGCGCCGCATGCAAAAATTTTTCCAAAAATGACACTTAAAATACCATGACATCAAATCACAGGCAAAATGTTTTGATAAAATTACATTAAAAAGACTATTTTGAAACGAAATCGTAAAAATGAAATGTGTTACAGTGCCGCAGGTGAAAATTTTTGCAATTTATGATTTTTTAAATATTTTTGTTAAAACTTTAAGTCCAGGATCTTCTATTATATTACCTATATATTTTATTTCTGGTTTTATATGATTGTGCCGATTGGTAACCAGGCTTCTCAACCCCCCCCCCCAGGTGCACTACTGTAGTTTGGCAATTATCTTTAGATCTCGATAAACTAGTCCAACTTTTTAAAGATATTCTATTAGCAAATATCAAAAATTCAAAACAAAAAGGGCAAAAAGAAAATCTACCAGCTTTATTAGAGAATATTTATTGCGTCATTTTTTAGAACAAAACACCGTAGACGATACGGCTATTGCCCAAAACCCTTGTTCCTTTATGGCATGGGACCTTGGTCCTTATCGAAAGGTGAAAGGTATTCCGTTCAAACGAAGCGAGCCTGTTCCCAAGTGAATTTGCGATCGCCGGATCTGGATTCCGAACTGAAATTGACAGTTTCCAGGAGACAACTCACAGCTACAGTTTCGTGTCCCAATTTGAGAGAGTTTCTGAGAAGTAGCGGAAATAATATCATGTAAGAGCAGTCAGGCGAAATTTCTAAGTTTAATTGAACGCGTAGGGCACTGCGCATTTTTTTCTCAAATTTTCTCAGTTTCAGCGGCCGTATACCCGTTTCACATGTTCTACTTCGCAGTTTAATCGGTCGCGTGGGGCATGTTTGAAACTCAGGAACAAAAACCATTATACGTCTTGGTTAACCAAGACAAAACGTATATAAACTTTATAAACAAAAGTGAGATAAAAGAACTAGTTATTTTGCCACTTGATTCTTTGCTCAATTTGATTTAAATATTCGAGGCTTCACCTATTTTAAGTCATTTTGGCGTGAGAAGATTCAACACATTTCAAAGGATTTCAAAACCGCTCCTCGGACTGTCAAAAGCATTTCAATCATGATTTCAATATGGCGGGAGTTGTCATTTGTCAAGATACGCGAGTAGTGTCGGGTTATGGAGCACCGGCTATTTTTTTTGTTTTTTCAATAATAAAATGATGGAATAATAAAATAACCCTAGATTTATAAACTCGGGATTGGAAAAAAAAAACAAAACACTGGGCCACTTTCTCATCTTTCACTTAAGTCCTAAGTTACACTTATCTTAATTTAATCGGTTGCAGGTGCTGTCAAAGTTCCACTTAAGTACCAAATTTTCTCCCTTGGCTTAAGTGGTAAAATTTAAATACTTAAGTTTCACTTAAACTATTTTTTTCCGTTTTTGGTGTTTTTTGAAGTTTATTCGGCCGAGAATCGTCTTTTTTACTATAAAAGAAGTATGCGAAGACTCATGCCAAACAATTCGGGAAAAAATTTGGAAAATAGACATATAACCTATATAAAGGTTTTTGTTTACATATGTAGTGAAAATTTTGTATCTGAATTTTAGGCTGGGTTTATGCTATAGGAAATTGTTTTGCATTGCTACTGAAGGCAGTTTTTAGAAAATGGAGTTAGTACGGGACGACGAAGAGAACGACGAACTTTTGTTTGTCATGATGATAATTTTAGGACAAGATTTCGTCTTACGTTATTTGTGCTCCACTTGATCGAGGCTCAAATTGAACACCCCAATGACTAGTGAGTATGAAAAACAATCACTCGAGGAGTTGGGCAGGGATCTTTATAAGGACCATTTTTCTTGATAGTCTATTTGCTTGACCTTCCTGACATTCTTAAAAACGACAACAGCATAGCAGTACAACATGCATATGATAATGGTTTCATAACAAGATTGGGAAAAGAACAAAATATTGTCACAGCAAGCGATAAGGTATTGCGGGCAACTGGCCAGTGGTTTTCGGCTAATCGATTGGCATTGAATATGACTAAGACTGTGATTGTCTGTCGACTTTCAAATTAGGGCAAGCCAACTCGTCAATCAAGAAAATAATCCAAAGTTCTTAGGTGTACTGTTGGATCCAAGTCTTTCTTGCGATGTCCTCACATAAAAAGTATGTGTAACAGATTGTTAAAATCAGTGTATGCCCTACGAAAGATAGTATCAATTATAAACAGGGGAGCTGCAAGAACTGCCTACTTTGCAATTTTCCACTCAATAATGACATATGCCATTGTAGGGTGGGGAAATCCTGCCCACCATCTCCTTCAAAAGATATTTTCAGCAATAAGAATAATTGCTAGGGTGCAGCAGAGAGGGGGAGACTTGCAGAGCTTTGTTTGTAGAACGCAGAATCCTGACTTTGTTGGGGGAGATAATTCTTAACAAACTGTGCAGGGTTAAAACTCAGAATCATATACAGCAGTCTAGTCAGCATGAATACAACACCAGAAATAAAGAAAACCTTGTCATACCCAAATTTAGGAATGAAAAGAATAATTAGCTGGGAATACATTTATTTTATTCTTTACCTATTAAAGTCAGGAACATGAATCTTAGGAAGTTTAAAATATTTTTAAAGGACATTTTAATAGATGCCTGTCTCTATAGTGTAAAGGAAATTTTAGATTTTGATGAAAAACATTTTAATCAAACGTAAATAATTTAGGCTTGTCTGTTTTTTTTTTGGTATTTCTGTAGCCTATATTAAGTGTGAATTTTATTCAAAATTTTAAGAATGAGTTGTTAGCAATCTAAATTTAAAAAAATATTTATGTAGCATTTACCTATTTCTGTTTATTATTTTTGTTATATCCTTTGATACTGTTTCTTTTCCTGTAAAAAATCTCAAATAATTTATTAAGTATAATTTGAGCTTATGACATGTCGGGCGATTTTTTAATTAAAAACTTTATTCTCAATTGTAACATTATTAAGCTAAGAAAAAATGGCTGTGGCCATTTATTGTAGGATGTTTATTATTGTTATAGGAAAATTTAGTCAGCCTAACTTCTATAGACATATTTAAATAATTTATGATGTAATGTTAATCAAAATGACGTGTCGATAAAAATGTATATTTTTTTATGACTAATAAATTGAATTGAATTGAATATTCATAAGGCAGATTCAGAGTTTCGTAAGGTAAGCGGTATGAGGTATGTGGTAAGATGCAAGGAAAATATAGATATAGCAAACACATGATAGTCTTACCGCCTAAAGAATACTATGAACAGCAGCATGCATTTGTTATATCTTATTTTCCTTGCGCCTTACCACATACGGCTTACATTATGGAACTCTGAATCCGCCTTTACCCTCCATAAAAAGAAAGAGAGCTAGATTGCTGTCAAACAACACACAGACCCCAGCTACATGCCACAATAGCAGGCATTCTACTCTCTCCATCTACTGCGGTTCCAGTCAGATGAAAATTTAGATCCCCTAGTTGGAATTATCCCTGCAAACAACACACAGACTCCCAGCGGCCCCAGCCTCAGCCCTAACATAAACAAATTCATTCACTTATCAACAACAAAAACTGAAAAAAACCTGCTGTCAAATTTCAATTATTTCATGTTGGTTTGGTAAAATTCCAAAATCTCTAACAATCTGTCATCAGTCTGCAGCGTTGCCAGAGCTTGTTTGGAACTTAAGTTAAGTATAAGATAAGTAAAAATTTGGCAAGCTGATTTTGAAACATAAGAGATGTTACTACTTAAGTTAAAACTTAGATAATCTTAGGAAGTTTAAAATATTTTTAAAGGACATTTTAATAGATGCCTGTCTCTATAGTGTAAAGGAAATTTTAGATTTTGATGAAAAACATTGTAATCAAACGTAAATAATTTAGGCTTGTCTGTTTTTTTTTTGTTTTTCTGTAGCCTATATTAAGTGTGAATTTTATTCAAAATTTTAAGAATGAGTTGTTAGCAATCTAAATTTAAAAAAATATTTATGTAGCATTTACCTATTTCTGATTATTATTGTTGTTATATCTTTTAATACTGTTTCTTTTCCTGTAAAAAATCTCAAATAATTTATTAAGTATAATTTGAGCTTATGACATGTCGGGCGATTTTTTAATTAAAACCTTTATTCTCAATTGTAAAATTATTAAGCTAAGAAAAAATGGCTGTGGCCATTTATTGTAGGATGTTTATTATTGTTATAGGAAAATTTAGTCAGCCTAACTTCTATAGACATATTTAAATAATTTATGATGTAATGTTAATCAAAATGACGTGTCGATAAAAATGTATATTTTTTTATGACTAATAAATTGAATTGAATATTCATAAGGCAGATTCAGAGTTCCGTAAGGTAAGCGGTATGAGGTATGTGGTAAGATGCAAGGAAAATATAGATATAGCAAACACATGATAGTCTTACGGCCTAAAGAATACTATGAACAGAGCAGAACAAAGAAAGAGAGCTAGATTTCTGTCAAACAACACACAGACCCCAGCTACATGCCACAATAGCAGGCATTCTACTCTCTCCATCTACTGCGGTTCCAGTCAGATGAAAATTTAGATCCCCTAGTTGGAATTATCCCTGCAAACAACACACAGACTCCCAGCGGCCCCAGCCCCAGCCCTAACATAAACAAATTCATTCACTTATCAACAACAAAAACTGAAAAAAACCTGCTGTCAAATTTCAATTATTTCATGTTGGTTTGGTAAAATTCCAAAATCCCTAACAATCTGTCATCAGTCTGCAGCGTTGCCAGAGCTTGTTTGGAACTTAAGTTAAGTATAAGATAAGTAAAAATTTGGCAAGCTGATTTTGAAACGTAAGAGATGTTACTACTTAAGTTAAAACTTAAGATAATCGAAAGTCAGAAAGTGGCCCACTAACAAAAATTTTACAGCAATTAGTTAGGTTAGATTTTGTAAAACTGTTACTGGGGTAGGTTCATAGACCGTTTACAATTTACCCGATAAAAATTTTCGCTGACGCCCGGCGTTCGTGTGTGAAAAGTGACAGATGACATAAGATCCCTAACCTGCTTTTTTGCGGTTTTACCTTTCCATCCACATAATTTTTTAAATAACCCATCAAACAGTTTAACACTTTAAGGTCCAAAACAATATTTGTTGTTATTAAACCTAATCAGTTTTGTCTGAGGGTCATTTTTTCAGAAATTTCCTGAACTATCATTTTTGAGCCACCCCCCCCCTCCCGGATAACAATTTAGCGAGCGACACTTTAGAAAACTGGAACAGTATGAGTGCGTTTGCCTAGAAACTCGATCGAGCAAAGGGAGCGTCGCGGCCTGAACGCTCCGGTTTTTGCGATTCTGATCGAACGGAAACGGCATTCGCCAGTTGATGTCATTTTTTTCCCAATTTTCTTTTCTGTTTTCCGTCAGTTTTTCGCTGAAAAGAGTGTCTACTTGCAAAGTGCAGAGGACAGTTATACTTCAACAAAGTTCCAAATTTTTTACTCCAGTAGACGTAATTCGTCGCCTTCGTCTGTATCTAATTATAATCGTATATGTATTTTCTGATGAAAGAACAACCAAAATAATCGTCGCACAAAATATCCCAACCCAAATTTGAAAAAAATATTAACAAAAAAGTAGGGTTATTTGTAAGATGCCCGCTGTTCTCCGTCTCCTAGCTCGGGTGAAACAGGGCGCGCCCCGAGAGCGCACTGGGGCCGCGTTCGACCTTAGGTGCAATCTGCCCTAAAAGGGTAAGCTGCATGCTTCTAAAATTTTGATAAGGCTTTAGTGATTTGCCATATAAAAAAAAGATAGCAACATGAGCGGCACGACATCGAGTCTTACGTGGGTCTGAGATATTTATTTATAGAAAAGGCCGAACGGAAGGTACCGAATATTGGCGATCTTTAAACCATAATAATAACTGCTTGAAAACCGGTGTTATAAAGCTCTCAAAAATTAGGTAGTGGTAGTTGCGGGGTTGCAGGCGGAAGTAACTGTGGCACGTGTTTTCGCGCGCGCAATCAAAGGTTGATTAAAGACGGGTGTCTACTGCATGTCTCAGAAATACGGTGTTTATGACCGCGATTAAAAATAATGTTTTTTTTTCTTATTATTTGTCGTAAATTTTGCTTTATAAAACAGTTAAAAAAGGTTATTGGTGAAATTCAGATTACGAAAAAGCAAGAAATCCTTTATTTTTTATTTAAATTAAGTTAATTTATATGTAGAACGCCTACTTCATTTAAGGGGGTTGTTTCCTTTCCCAAAAAGAGCGTGAGTGCCCTAGCTCAAACGCGGCTCGGGTGTCATCTCGAACACAACAGAGCGTGCCCCGAACGACAACTCGAACGGAAAAGTGGGCCTCCGGGCGCTTGGGGTTTCTATGCGAACGCATCCTTTGTTGAAGAACTTTTTTGAGCGTACTATAGTTAATATTGTTCTCTTTTTCTAAATGCATTCGGCTGAGAAAGATCCAGCACACTACTACTTACTAGGAAAATGGTCTGTCAGACCCGATCTACGGTCTAGTAATTTTGCCCCACTCTTCGACCCGATGACGACACAAAGATAGCAGCTGATTTTTATCCGCCATTTAAAAATTGTATGAAGGCTTGAAAAATTAAATTAATTTTTCCGATTTTTCTTTTTTTTTTTTTTTTTGTTTAAATGATTGATGCAAGACCTATTTTTTGCTTTTATCTTTTATTATAACTTTTTGTGTATAAGTAAATATAATTTATATAAATATAATTTATATTTTTGCTTCAAGGAACTCATCGGATGAGTTGGAGTGTGTTCGTAGTTCCGAAGTTAGGTTGGAGGCTATTTTATTTTGTGCTTGATTTTTATCTTGCCTGGCATTTTTGGAAGAGTGATTATTACAAGGAAAGACTTGCTGTGCATACTATATGCACTTAATCTGATTGCAAATTTAAAAGTATAAGGTACAGATCTGGCGAAAAAAAAGTAGGACATGTAAAATATATATTTGCATAAAACCAGTTAACTCGTATCTCTTCAGTGCCCTTTAGACAAAGATTGCCGCCATTTTTATAACCAAATTGACAGGTAAAACATGCATTTTTTATCAGTTGGGTGTCAACATGACCTCTATAGTAGGCTTAAGGATACTGAATCGAAAAAGAGTTAACTGGCTTTTTAGTTAAGCAGGTGTTGGTCACACATTATTGGTTTGGCCACCATTCGTCAACATTTGAAATATCTGACAATTATCTGACGCTTTCTTGCAGTATACTTCAAACTAAATAAAAAATGCCTCAAGTTTCAGAATTTACCAAAATTCAAATTATAAGTCGACTTACGGAAGATAACTGGTCTATAAGAAGAGCGGGGAACCATTTTGGAACTAATAAAAATACAGTAAATAATAATAATAATAATAATAATAATAATAATAATAATAATAATAATAATAATAATAATAATAATAATAATAATAATAATAATAATAATAATAATAATAATAATAATAATAATAATAATAATAATAATAATAATAATAATAATAATAATAATAATAATAATAATAATAATAATAATAATAATAATAATAATAATAATAATAATAATAATAATAATAATAATAATAATAATAATAATAATAATAATAATAATAATAATAATAATAATAATAATAATAATAATAATAATAATAATAATAATAATAATAATAATAATAATAATAATAATAATAATAATAATAATAATAATAATAATAATAATAATAATAATAATAATAATAATAATAATAATAATAATAATAATAATAATAATAATAATAATAATAATAATAATAATAATAATAATAATAATAATAATAATAATAATAATAATAATAATAATAATAACAACAATGTAAATTTTCATTAATATAGGGTGTTATATTTACCCATATTTTTATTACAAAAATTTATGCAAAAATAATATAACCTCAGCAGGCTGATATCTTTGTGTCGTCATCAGGTGGGCGGAGCAAAAAAATTACTAGACCGTGTTTATTCTAGAGACCGTGACACCCTTTGAATCCGTGGATCTGTCAACGAAAGTACCAATTTTTTGTGAGCTTACTACAGTTGCTATTGTGCTCTTCTTTTAATTGCATCGGTCTGAGATAGATCAAGATCACTAGGAAATACTGCATCCCTCTGCCCATAAAATATAATTACCTCCTTGATATAGTTATCGTTGACAGATATACGGGGTCGAAGGATGTACAGTGGTATGTTGTATTATGCTGGATCTCTCTCAGCCGAATGCATTTAGAAAAAGAGAACATTAGTAACTATAGTAAGCTGAGAAAAATTTGCTAAAAGAGACATATATTTTCATGGGCACAGGTGTGCAGGGGAGAATTTTCTGGTAAGCTTGATCTTTCTCAGACAGATGAAATGAATTGATTCGTTTGTGAGTGTGCCAGTGTCACTGTCCACTGCGACCACTATTGGGTCTATTGTGGCTCACTTTTAACATTTTCTGTTGCTACAGAATATTCAGCCCCTTAAAGAGGCTCGCAACTTGCTTTGGTGAAGCATCATTCAGATCCAGTCGTCGATCCGTGGTTTACCGAAGATACGTTGACGCTGACGTGGAATGGCCGGACATTCACACAGCACATGTCTGGCCGTGTCATCATACTCCATACAGAGCCTACATTCGGTGTCCTCACTTAGACCCATTCTGTGTAATGGTACTTTCAGCCTGCAGTGTCGGGTGTATAGATCAACCATTGTCCGGATGTCCTGCCTGGTGAGCTGAGAATCCCGGCCCTCTTCCTGCAGGGTTCGGTAGTGAACTCTTTGGAATGTGCCAGTCCCGGCAATTCTCTCCAGTATTGGTGGAACTTGCTCTCATTTCCCCGATGTCCAGAATGTCCCGGAATCCATACCAGCGACACAGTGTTTATTTGCCCTAGGGTGTTCAGTGTGTCCTGGCAGCTCCTAACGGTTCTCGATGAGTACCTATAGGATTCAAGAGCCTTAAGGACCGCTTATTTGATGGTGCTTCAAACGATTTTCTGGCAATGCTAGTATAGTCTGTTTGAGTAAAGATAGTCCAATCAGGAGTGCCCTGCCAATCTAGGAAAAAAATCCACCAAGAAAACTCCGGAAAAAAAAACCGGAAAAAGTCTACCGAATTTAATAAAAATCAAAAAATATTTTTCCTAGAGTTTTGCGAAGTGTTCTGGATTTTTTTAGCTTTGCTGGTTACTTTAAAAAAATGGGCAAATGGAAAATTATCGCCTGCGGATATTAATTGCATGATTATGGCAATAAGTTTTAAGACTTGATCCTGCCCCAATCCAATCATTCTTAACAGATAAGCCAGCCAACTCTTTTTAAATATTTTTCAAAAAACGTAAAACAAGTTATTTTTTTTTAATATTGGAAGGATTACTTTATAAAATAGTCACTCTGTTTAATCTGCATCTTTTTCCACTTTTACAAAATTTTAATTTCTATTAGCATTACGTCTTTTGGAAAATCGCTTTGTTTAGCCTACACCCATTATTTTTAAAGGGTCATCACGTGATTAATGGCTGACTTTGACAATTTGTTAGACAGCCCTATAGCCTGCGGGCGACTCAGTTCAACACCGTTCTCAACTAAACGCCAGTTAACTCCTACCTTTTTAGTGCTCTTTAGCCCCCGGTCGCCGCCATTTTAATAACCAAATTGACAGGTAAAACATGGATCAAGATGAGGGTTATAGTAGGCTAAGGGATACTAAATCGAAATAGTAGTTTACCTAACTAGTGCGGAAAGTGAAACTTTTCCGCACGCGATTTCAGATGGACAAACAACGCGTCAGCGGAGTTTATCCAAAAATCACGGGCGGAACAGTCACTTTACGCACGTGTTAGGTAGAATTTTTTTTTCTACGACCACTTGAATGTGCCGTCAAACAGACGTAAAGTAAGTAAAGTAAAGTAAAAAAAGCCAATAATTAAAAATTCTAGTGCGGAAAAGTATGGGGGTAAATTCATTTCCGCACTCAGTGCGGAAAAGTGCCAGTTTCCACACCCAAATTAGTGCTGAAAGTGTGTACTTTCCACATGCGAGTAGAAAGAAGAGTTAAATGCTTTTTTAGTTGAGAAGGTGCTGCTCACCTTCATGGATGGGGTGATGAACCAGAATATGCTCTTTTCCAAAATTATTTTCTTTTAGAAATACGCCCAAAAAACCTGTGATACTATTTTGGACTCCAAACTATTGGTACAGGCCTATATCAGCCCGCGATGCATACAATGATTTACAGAATCATCTAAAAAAACTGAGGGATTTCCAAGAAAGCAAAAAAAAATGCAAAAGTAAGTAAAATTAATTATTAAAAGAAACTGATATAATGATAACTAAGTCTCAGTATTGTACTGTTTAGGACGAAAGAAAAATTGCAAAAAAAGGACAAGTCGATTTAAAAATTTAGAATCGGATGGGGACGAATCAGATTGTAATATCAAGCAAAAAAAGAGAAAGCACAGTTTTATTTCTCACATGTTTAGAAGCAAACTTGATGAAATTTCCAAAATAGGTAAGATCATGCATCAAAATAGGTAAGAACTTTAAACGTTCGCAACGCAAGAATGTTTAAAAAATAAATTTTTATTAAAAAAAACTTTTAAAGAACAAGCTTTTATTAACTGCAATCAAAAGTAGAAAATAATTTTTTACCTCTCTTATACCATAATAAAAGCGATGGGCGCAAATTAAAAATTTTAACTTTAGGTGTCGTATATCGTTCACATCTGCGATTCACCTAAGAAACAGTTATATTACTCTATAACCTCAGGACATTTTCAAAGGCTTGGAAAGCATTATGTTTATCATTCGAATAGAAGAGGAATTTAGTTCTTCTTTATTAGTTATCTCTTTGTCACCGTAAAGTTAAAATTTTTAATTTGCTCCCATCGCTTTTATTATGGTATAAGACAGGTAAAAAATTATTTTCTACTTTTAAGTGCATTTAATAAAAGCTTGTTCTTTAAAAGTTGTTTTTAATAAAAATGTATTATTTTGCAAGTTGTTTTTTTTTTGATGCGCATAACGAATCAGCAAATATTATCACGGAATTAGCTTAACATCGCTCATTGTCCTTGTCACAACATACAAAAGCGGTGCCATCTATTTCTTAACCGCTAAACTCTTGTTACGTATGGTTCTTCACAATGACAGCATACGTGTATTTTTTGGAAACTTTATAAGAAAGCAAATTCATTTGGTTTTTTTTTTTTGAAAAGTGAGTATGAAACTTATCAACTTTATTCAAAGAATTTTTTATACAAATCGCTTTTATTATGGTATAAGAGAGAGAGAGAGAGAGAGAGTATAAGAGATAAAAAATTATTTTCTACTTTTGAGTGCATTTAATAAAAGCTTATTCCTTAAAAGTTTTTTTTTACCCTAAATCGTCCATTTTGAATTCGCCATATTGAAATTTTCAAATCTGATCAAAAATTCATACTCCCCCTCCTTGATTTTGATTGAAATCGAACAAACTATATATTTTTCCCCTCCACTTCCCTCGTTAGCAGGTGGGTATCTGAGAATACCATATTATTATATTTTCACCGGAACTATAAATGCATACCAAATTTGAGCACAATGAGATGCGGATAAGTGAGTTAAAATTGGTTAGCAAAACATGACCGAAAATCGTCCATCTTCAATCCGCCATATTAAATTTTAAAAAATCTGATCAAAAATTCCTATTCCTTATCCCCAAAAGACCCTGTATACCAATTTTGGTTGAAATAGGACAAACTTAGGTGTTTTCCCCCTCCACTCCCCTCGTAGGGGGGAGGGGTGCCTAATAATGACATATTATTTTATTGTCACCGGAATAAATGCATGTATTGAACAAAATTCGTCCATCTTGAATCCTGATTAGAAATTCACCGAAATCGGGCGTACTTCAACTGTACCCCCCTCCACTCCCTTCGAGTAGGGAGGAGCTGTCAAAGCATGCCAAATTTGAAGCCGATGGGATCGGATGTCGGGAAGTTTTACAGAGATGCATTGCAAGTAAATAAAAGCTTGTAAAAAATGAGTGTATGCTTTTTTATCCTGCCGGCTTACACAGAAAAAAACACTGCGGAGCAACAATAGGAGTTCCCATCAACATTCCTGAATGACACTAATATCAATAACAGGCGTCATTGAATTAAGAATGATCATTTATTCATTTTTTATTTATGACTTATTCTTATTGATTTAAAGGATTTTGAATTGATGCATGTTACTGCAGTACTTTTTCTGTGGAACAGTGCGACTGCGTTGGCGCAAACAAAAGTAAAACTCGGCTTTCAATTTTTTTTAAATAGAAATGAAAGCGAGGATTTGTTGTAGATTTAAATGAGCATAGACATCCAGACGAAACTGGACTTCAATATTTAAAAAGAATGTTAAAATTTGAGATCAAAATGACCGGTTGGGACCTTGACTCCACCACGATGGCTCAGCAGCTTACTATGATTGACAAAGATCTGTTTTTAAAGGTAAAGTGTAAAAATCTGCAACAAAGAACACAATAAAACTAGGCATCAAAATAATCTCGCCCAAAAAGTGCGTTAGTTGCGGCTGAATAATATGAATTTATTTTTAGGTGCCTCCATGTGAATTAAAAATCCTCCTTTATCAAAAAAATTCCAGAAACGCCCCTAACATAGCCGCCATGATTGCCTTTTCTTATAGAATAAGTTGTTTGATCGCTACCGAGATACTTAAGGATGATTCCGATAGGGTGCGTATAATACTCTGGGCCCTTATTCTTGATTTGTTATTTATCATAAAGGTATAACTTAAATAGAGACATTATGTTTACCACAGTTGCGATCAGACATAAGGTAAACAATTTGGCGATAATGTGATTTCGCTGAAAGTTGTATCTCTGCACGTAATGTTTTTAAAAACATATTATTTTTATAACTTTATCATTTAGATGCAATTATGCAAATTCTCCGGTTTGTTAACACCTTATTATTATTCAAATATATAAAGAAATTTAGGTATATTATATAATTGCATTTAAATTTCCTTAAATCTTCACAATTTTAAATCAATAAAGAATTTATAATGTGGAAGTACATGTTATGGTACTTGAAATATATCTCATTTTTTCGATCGAAATATCATATAAAATACCTGATATTTTGGCCGAAAGAATAATTCTTCTTATTTCCTAATATATATCGAGAATAAAACCTACAACAATGTGACAACCTCGCATTTGTGGCGGGTCAGCCCAATACCCTCTCCACATAGGCCGATCAGCTCTTATCGTTTTAGTGTCCTTTTCTCCACCTTCGCCGCCATTTGGACAGAAAACTAATGGATTATCTGTCACTTTTGAGTGAAAATGGCGGCGAAGGTGGAGAAAAGGACACTACATCGGTATGAGTTGATCGGCCTATCTGGAGAGGGTACTGGTCAGCCATATAAACGTGTGTACGCTGCTCCATTCATAATTTCTCTACGGCGTTGTAGCTTTAGCATAATCGAGGTTTTGGTATATTTTACAGATTAATCGAGAGTTTTTTAATATATTTTCAATAGATTTTTAAGTGCTTGTGGCAAAAGTGATGTGACAAAGTGCGTAGTGTGACGAAAACTGGAGATTGCAGGTGAAAACCAAACATTCAACAGGTTTTTGTTTTTTCGAAGCCATCTTGTGATAGGCCGCCATAGGTGTTTGCAATAAATACAAAATGTAATTAATAAATATAGGAAAGAAATAAGTTTCTTTGGGATATTTTTGCGAATTTGTGATATAAACAATATGGTAAGCACTTATAATTAATTACACTATATTTGTTATAATGAACCAACCCCAGCTGCGACATTTTTAAATATCCTATATGAATATTTTTGATACTATCTGTAGTCAGCTTATTTTTTCTGCTGAGATTTGTTTATAAATAGTACAAGCGTTCCCGGTATAAATATAAATTTTTAAAACATTATTATGTCAAACACAGGATAAAGAATGTATATTTGTTACAACTTTTTATTTATAATATTTACATAGGTAGATACTCCACATAAGATTTTTTTGTATTTATTAAAAATGTAAAGATACTTTTGTACGTATTAAATAAAAATTATAGTAGAGTGTATAAATTCCATTTTTTTTACACAACGAAAAACCATCATATAGTACCTATAATATAGGTATCATCCTTTTTCGAAATACCAGTATTTAGTCGAATTTGCTTATTTTTTCCACATTGGTTTTTTGGTAATTTGCCTAAACAGTGCGGAAAGTGATACTTTTCTGCACACGATGGTCGTTAAGGGCAAAAAAGGTGCTTTTGACACGTTTTTAGTACAACAATTTCCTACTTGCATAAAAAGCTTCTGCCTAAGGTTATATATATTTGGTATTTTTAAAATTAAAACCAAAAATCTATTTTGTTTCCATTTTTAATTTAATCTAGTTTATAAATTCATCTAAAAACTCCAATTAGACTTAAAATTCACGCCATGCTAAAAAAATACTTTTACCTATGATAATTTTTTAATAAAGTTTTGCAGGTCACTTGACATTAAATAGGTAAAGAAACTACTTCGCAAATGCCTGTGAAAAAGTCTACTGTTACATATCAATTTTAATGTTGAAAGTTCAACTTCCCACACGCCGTGCGTAAAAAAATAAGCACGGCGTGCATAAAAAACTGTCATAGCGTGCGTGAAAAAACGTTTAACGCACGCAATTTTTTTTTAATGGTACTTTATGGACCAAATTTTTAAATTTTGAATTTGAAATGTGCGTTCTAAAAACTACTTTTTGATTAAGAAAGTCATCATAAACACTCGTAGAAAAAAAAATTATACCTAACCGTTGCAGAAGTGTCTTTCCCGCCCGAACTCCTCCCGTGCGTAAAAGTATCACTTTCCGCACTAATTAGGCAGATAACTATCTGGAGAACATTTAAAAAATTATATTTTCTATGTTATATCTTCACATAAATATTTTCACAATGACCTATATAATACCAATTCAATTCAATCAATTATTAAGTATAAAAAAATTAAAGATTGTATTTCCAAAAAAATTTGACAAGTCTGAAAATAACGACCAAACCTTTTTACATTTATAAATAACGAGCCGCTTCTGGCCGCTGCTGAACGTAAGGTGGTTGGAGCATGTGTGAGGAGGAGCATGTCTGGTGCAGCGTTGCCAGTAAAACTGAAAATGGTTTTCCCTAAATCTAACGACTGATCGCGTTTAAAAGCAATTTCTGAATGACTTGATGGGTCTATTTTAGTTAAACGTCTTTGTTATATATATATAAAATTCGATAGAAAGGAGTGCCCCTCCCAATCTCGAAGTTAGACACTGTCACGAGTTAGTATTCTTGAAATGTCACCTAGAGAGTACTCCCCGAAACTTCTGTGAAAACAAGAGTGCGCACCCGAAATACTGGCCGGATTCTTGACATGTGAATGCGCCCACGGATTATAATTGTAATATTCTTGAACTAACGTTCATCGTGCGAACTTGATCGCTTGGCCCGCGACAGGCGAACAGATACATTTCGAGAGACGTATGCGTACAAATAACTATTTTATATTCATTTATTTAATTTATTTTTTATAATTTTGTATTTCTTCACCAGGGAGCATTCACTTCACAAAAGTGAACGTTCGTGCGTTTAAGATTCAAGAATTCAGCCCCAGGGCGCTGATTCATGAATTTCGTAGGAAAGGACGCACGGGAACCTCCTTGATATCCACCAATAACAGGCTTTGGAGCTATCACGAGTTATCCGAAACTTATCCGACCACGGCCGAACCCCGCCCGATTGCCGTGTATCGAAGGAACCTTCCTACACTTTCATACACCTGCCTCTGAGCAGGTGTATGAAAGTATAGGTGCACCATAGCTTGACAGCTTCTGAGTCTTATATTGGTCGAAATGAAGGATGTGAACGTTCCCGTGCAACCTTTCCTACGAGAATCAAGAATCAGCCTGATGAGTTGTGTGTAACTCCATTCTCACACTTTCAAGAATACTGGCCCTGAAAGTCAATCGAACACACTTGTTTCCAGCGCCGTTCTATCGGTATTACTCTACTGCTTTGTACTAGTAGCGATGTTTCAATCGAAAGATAAGTTGGATCGGGAGGTGTTTATTGGCTTTTGCGCAACCCGTAACACCTTCTAGCTTTGCGATTGGTGCATGGAAATCATATCATATATACGTAAAATTCTTAAAAACGTTTGTTAAGAGTATAATCTTCGCTGGCAGCTTTCCTTGTCTTACTTATGCAAAATTTTACATTCAATGGTATTTTTGGCCCCACATTTTTCTATCCAGATAAAAAAAAATCAGAAATTTAAGTCTCATTTTAAATATTACATTTTCACGTAGAACTAAACACGTTTTCAATACGATTCACTTTCAAACCGTCTATGGAAACGCGGCCAATCAAACTTTTTTTCGTTGGCTTTGCCTAAGCTCAAGACTGCTTTTTTTGGGATCGCATCGGGATCCATCTGCATGAAAACGGGTATTGTAGCGAACTGACTGATGACACGAATAATAAGCTGTTAGCACTTCCAATATTCCCGCAAAACTAGGTATACCTTTATTTTAATTATATTATTATGCTGTAAACTTATTGACTTTAAAAAAGCAAACAAAAAAGCCAAATTGGAAAACACTACCTCAAAATACATCACGCGTTCAAATCGCTTCATAAAAAAGTGAATCGCATTGAAAACGTATTCAGTTTCACCTGAAAACATAAAAGATAAAGTTTAAATATAAAAAAGTACCACTAGAGAGCTTTATCTTTCAAATAAAACTAAAGTGTTTGAAAAAATTTTGTATTTAGAAACAAAATTTTGGGCCAAAAATACTCTTAATACCAGCGTAGATAGGGTATATTATCTATCTACGATCCCAGGAATAAAAACTGAAGACCAACACAAACGGTCTCCCGTACATCACAAGTTACTCAATTTTTAGTATAGAGCTCGACTAGTGGCAAGGTTTATCAATGTTGCGAACAAATGTCACAGGATATCGAATTTTCAATCGTGCCGAACGGTCCTTTGTGGCTTACAAAATCCAGCGATCTTTAGATTGCGAAACACATGGGCCTATGTGAGAAAAAAACACGCCTCGAAATATCAGTAAGTTGTTATAACATTCCTCCAGTTATCTATGTTTATGTGCTAAAAATTCTAATTTTTTGTTTAATCTACTTTTTGTTATATTTTTTTCCCTCTGCCAACAGCAATGTATTGTTTCAGCCACAGACCTACACCATTAGACCCTGAATGCTATGCTAATGCCCTGGCTCCTACAATAACAATGTATCTCGCAAAACGTATCGCCGGAAATAGGTGTTCTCTTTCTCTTTATATAAATTCAAAAAAATATTTGTAGTTATCCTAACTCGCACCTTATATAATATCTTTTCCTCAAAGTGCAGGAGAAAAAAAGATACAATGTATCTGAGCCAGTATGCGATGTAAAAATGATTACATTATGTAGTGTATAAGCTCGTGTTCCCCAAATTATGAGAGAATCGTAGGATGAAGCCTTTTTGCCAACTTGAGGTCTTGTTGGTTCTGAAATTTCATGAAAATATTGGTGCTTTTTTACCACTATAAGCAGCTATATTCAAAAATTTCATGTAAACAATGTTTATTTATTTAAAAACTATAATTGCAAAACAAAAGATACAAAATAAACTCATAAAAAATAAAAAGCCCATATTTTTTCCAATACTCCCAACAATCCCTATACAAGAACTGGCAAGTCGCAATACCTTGCCGTCTTCTGCGCACTACCTGGGTGTCGATTCTTGAATCGAGGGATGGTCACATATGTGATTGTTCTTACGAAAAAATTTCTAGTCTGTATTCTTCAACGCGCGAGGAGTGTTCCCGTCCGTCCAAAATTCGCAGGTGAACGTTCTACTGGTATGAGGCAGGAGAATGGCGCTGTAATCGCACGGAACTTGCGCAGAATGCAATGTTTGGTTGGTTAATTTGTAACCTAAACTTTGTTTCATTATAGTGATTCGGTTTTTATTTCGTTTGTCTTTTTTTATATAAATATTGTCGGTAAAAATGATGGAGCCGAGATTCCAATATAAGACGATTTGATCCTTGAAAAATTACAGTTTCGAAAAACTTGGCAAGAGAAATAATGGCCATTTATGGTTGAGGGCTAAAGGGCATCAGACTTGTCCATCGACAAAAAAGTAAACAAATAATTAATATACCTAGTGCAATATATAGTATGTTTTCACATCATACTCACTACATATTGAAAAGATTGTCTTCTTTTTCTTTCATAGAGCATGTTCTCTTTTCTGACTAAGAGCCTGATATATGAAAGAACAACATGCTTGATTTTTTATACATATTGATTGAGTATAATGTGAAAACATACAAAGTAAACCACATATAACAACCCATGGATATGTATATCCAATGGATATTCGTCGGCATATATACATCCATACCATACATCCATTGGATGTGCAAATGATATTCTTTGAATGGACATACATGAACGCCTCTATTGGATATTTAACTTTTATTCCATTTATGATCATACATGAAACATATATTCCAGTGATGTATATGTGTTCCATCAATGTATATCCATTTTATATGTTACCGATAAAAAAATAGATATACATTGATGGAGCTGCAACAGACATCCAAGTGTGATAAATAATCACTTCTGATGGATGTCCACTGGATATATACAGGACATTCATGGATATACTTTATGTGGGAATAGAAGATTTGGGGTTTCATCATAACTCAAAAACTAATTAAATATCCAATTTTCACAGCTAACAGGTATCCTTAGTTATAGGTTAACCTAGTTCAATCCTCTAAAGCACGGTTTATGCAGCTACTTAATCTTATTTGAATAGGATGGATAGGAAGTTCATTATGTTTGTCAATTGTACATGATGCAGCTGCACAAACCTGCTGCAAGTTAATAATAAGCTCTTCTTTAATTTTTTTATTTATATGTTATGGTAACTTCAAACATGATAAAAAAAAGGGTTCGTGGCATATCAGAGACACATTTTGCTTTTCAATTCATTACGACCAGGCCTCCAAGATCTAAGGGATAGTCCAGAAACCTACAGGCCTGTTTCATCCTTGTTAGGAATCATCAGGGTAACATAGGACTGTACCTGGCATATGAAGCATGACATAAACAACCACACCCAGAGAACTTAAACAACTTTCATTGTCAAACAACGCGGGATGTTGGATGGCTATATGCAGCGTGCCGCCTATTGGAATAAAGCGAAAAGCAAAACGTTAAAGGATGCAAATATCAATAAGAATGAAATTTGCAAGCAGAAAAAAAAGAAACCTGTGAAATGGTACCGGTTACTGAAAGAAGACCGTTGAAAATACAACACATGGTTCCTATCAAGAAATTGTTGGAAAACACGTATGCCACACATTGAGTGCTCCGAGATGTGTTTTAGTTTTTACAAAAAGTGCCTTCCATTCAAAGTTCAGCTAATTCTGATGTTTATTTGGCAACAAATAAATAACTTTACTGTTAAGTTTTTTTTGGTTTTTTTAGTGTTACATTTAGAATTTTTTCTGTAGAAAGTACTTTAAACTTTAAACCAATTAAACAAAAAGTAGATTTCACATGACCCATTTTGAATGTCGCTTCAATATTTCCTGAGCTAAGGTCACTCACAGGAAAAAAAAGAATCTCCATATAACTACCATTTTTTTTAAAAAAATCTACAGTTGGCTGTATCTATAGCCAAGTTTTATATGAAATATTGTAAATTAAAGAATTTAATAACTTAAAAATGAGACCTTTCATTTACAGTCAGTTATGTACAAGGTGACCGCTTATAAAGTCCCACTTAGAAAACATTTTTTATTATTTGTCACAAAAAGCTCAATCAAAAAGGGAATTACTCATAAAATTAGGTAGATTTCTGTCACAATTTCAGTTTTTTCCCACACTGGACGCAGGGTAGCCATGAGGGTCTCTTTTTTTTTAATGGAATCCTATTTTTTTAAGTTTTGATTCAAAAAATATATCATGTAGGGTTTATCTGTGGCAGTTTGCGAGTAAAATTAAAAATAATTTGCCATGAGGGAGTGTCTAAAGAGCCGACAATTCGGCTGACTAGTCATGAGGCTAACGAGCCAACAGTAATTATATTTTCATATTTTCGTTTTTTTTTAAACTAAATTAACCCAACCTAACCTAAACAGGCTCAAACCAACTTATTAATAGCCAAAACAACCCAAAAAACAAACTTTAAACTAAATTAACCCAACCTAACCTAAACAGACTCAAACCAACTTATTCAAAGCCAAAACAATCCAAAAAAACACTACAACCTCCAAATCTTTTTTTAGCATAAAAAAATGGAGGCACCTTCTAGGGCCCCTAAAGGTCCCTGAATCCTTGTCTGGCGTTTTTTTTAATTAATGCAAAAAAAAAGGTTCAGTGGGGGTTAAAATGTTTTTTTTAGGGTTGGTTTAAATCTCTTTCAGTTGGGTTGGGTTCATTTAGTAAAAAATTACTAAATAATTACTGTCGCCTCTTTAACCTCACGACTATTCAGCCGAATTGTCGGCTCTTTAGACACTCCCTTTTTGGAAACAGGAAGAAAAAATTTGTTTTACAAAATATAAAAAAGGACTTTATGGCCTGCGTGTAAGGTGGAATTAAAAAAAAATAAACTGTAATAGAAATTTATAATCTACATAATTTCATGTAATTCCCATTTACAACAAAAAGTAATTTTTTTAATAGTTTGTCATACGTTTATTTTTCACCTTCAATATTTTTTGGTTAAATGTCAAAAAAAAGGAAAAAATCACAGAAAATGTTTTGATTAGTTTGAAATTAGTTCAATCGCTCAAAAAGCAAACTGGCAGCATTGGACGTGTTTCGGCTGCATTCAAGAATACGAACAGCCAACGACGGGGATGGGATCGTTCCCTGGGAGTGTTCACATCCTTTAAGTGATCATCCACCACACGAACGTCCGTCTAAAATTCAAGAATCGACACCCTGGTCGTTTGCATTCATTATATATGTTTTGCAGCGTTGCATACCGACCCTGTCCAAATATTTCTGATTTCGAAACGTTTTGTGTGGTTTTTGTGTTTTTTTATAAACTTGTGAAGTTAAAAACTCTAGGATGGTGCGGGAGTGCATCGTGTTTAAACGATTGGAACACCCAAATCAAAGGATTTCGTTTCAAAGGTAAATGTCAAAATCAGCTGTAGTTTTGTTGTGATAATTACCGATCAGTGTCGTCCTTTACCTATTTTCAATTATTGGTATTACTGTTTTTGGTAATTATGAAGTATACGGTCCCTAGGACCCCAAATCCGCCGGCGCCGGTTTTTTTATTAGAGAAAAAAGAGTGCCGGGGGGTGTTGTAATTAACCTTAGTTGTAATGTATTTTTTTGATTGTTTTGGGTTGGGTTGGGTTAGGTTGAGTTGGGCTGTGTTGGATTGGGTTATTTTAGTGAAAAAAAATAAAAAAAAACAAAAAACCAAGGGGTTGTCCACCTTGGCAGTAGGTGTACAAATTTTTGGCAGTACTGGCAGTATTTGGCAGCACTCGCACTATTGCAGTACCTGGCAGTACTGGCAGTATTGGAAAATACTGACAATAAATCCCTATAATTTTGGCAGTAGGTGTACATATTTTGAAGGGGTAGATAACCCCTTGCAAAAAACATAAAAAAAACAACCGGCGCCGGCGGATTTGGGGTCCTAGGGATCCTCTAGTAGGTGCCCCCATAAAGAATTTTTCATAAAAAAACAAAAATGGCAGAAACCGTATACAGCATATTTACGCTGTTTTTTTTTAATATGCAGCACCATCTTTACCCTCTGTGCAGGTGTGATCAAGGCTATAATTTCTTAACAAAGGCAAAAATAATATATACCATCAAAATATTATTATTATCTGTTTATTCTGGTATTTTGGTCGTAAATTTAGAAAAGCAGATACCTGACCACAGACCTAAGGGTTTCAAGTTCTGTGTACCTCACCTATGTAAAATAACAATGGTTAAACGAAATTGTTAAGTATAGCAAAATATTTTAATTCTCAAAGCTTTAATTGAATATTAGTTTTAAAAAAGAGTAGGTATTTTATTATATTTTTACTTTTATCTTAACATATTTTATATGACATATTAAAACTTATAATTATGCTAACTAAATAAGTAAGTGATTTAGTAGATTTCATCAGGGGTTTAATTTAAACATCACGTTTTGCCTTTTTCCTTCAGTTGATAGAAAAGACTATATTAAACAACTGTTGCCCTCAACCTTGTATTAAAGTTGTCTTCTAATTTTTATTTTTTTGTTGGTATTGCACCAGCAAGTTTTACAATAATTATTAAAATTATCACCTACCTTAATCGCTTGTACTCACCATTAGCACTTAAAAAAATATTTAACAACCTAACTTGGTGGCGGGTTTCTCAAAGGGTGACAAGAAAGGGGGTGGGTTTTTATAACTTCATCCAAAAGACGATTTTTGTAAGTGCCGCTAAATTACAAAAGCATGGTTACTGATGCAAAAAAACTCGTTTTTTTTAAATCACTCGCTGCGCTCGTTAATTTAAATCAACGCTCGTAAAAAAAAAACGCCCTTTTAACCGCTAATTGTGAAAACTACAAATTACTGCTTTTGTGAAATTAACCCATTTTTTTACATATTTATTCATTTTTCGCCGCTACTGGTAGAGTATACAAAACAAATGGATGTATCTAGGGCACACGTCTACAAACATATACATGTTTTACCGCAGTGTTGCCGAGCAACGTTCTGTAAATCATTCTGTCCTTTTTTGGCACACAGGCTAGCTTGGGGGCAAAACAAATAAGAATTTATGAATGGGATTCAGGGTCTATGGTTTTTAAGTCTGTGGTTTCAGCTATTAAGAGTGAATTTGAATCCCAAAAACGAAAAAAGCGGAGGCTTTTGGTATCCCCCACAAACCATTCGCGTGGTTTTTCAAAATATATGCATAGGTATCTTATTTTTATTTAGTTTTTTAAAATTATCGATGATTTTTACCGGGAATGAAATATTTTTTTTACGACTGTCTTGAAAAAGGGGGTTTTGCATACGGAGAACACGATCGGAAAACGGCATTTTGCGCACGCGTTGTGCAAAACGTTTTGCACCCGCTTACGTCATTTTTGCACCCGCTTACGTCATTTTTGTGCACGCTTACGTCATTTTGGCACACGGGTCTCCCGCCATTGTAATTTTTCTTGTTGTCACCCAACAATATAAGTTGGCTGAGTTCCATAGCAACCGTCACGGCTCCTTTGTTTTGTTGATTAGATACTTCAAATAGAATATTATACATTTTATTAATAAAAACGAGTTAAATTGATATTTGATTTTTCTGGTCTCTGTTTATTTGCAGTCGTATAAAAAGTATTGTAAAAAACTCGATTGAAAACCTCTTTGCACACTCCCTCGACTTCTGGACCTCGTCCACCAAACTGTCGCGATCGTATGCAAAAAGTCGTTTTCAAACCTTGTTGTTTAAATAACTATTAGAATTCGCAAAATTATGTAACAAACTTAAAATTATGCAAAATCCGCGTGAAATGGTGCCGGGATAATGCTTTAAACTTTCACCGTACAAAATTTGATACAAATTTGATTAACAGTTTTTTAGATGAAGTAATTGGAAGAAGCGCTTTTTTTATATAAAAATTCACCCTTAATGTCTAATATTCTAATCTTTTTATTTCTTTAAAACGGAGTTCTACGTTCCACTGTCTCAAGATAGACTGATGTTTTAAAATTATAATAAATTTTAGGATTTTCGAGTTTTTGTGCCGCCTATACAGGGACCCAAGAATGCCATCCTACCAGAAGACGTTTTTTATTTTTTCTCAAAGTCCACCTTTTTTGCCATACATGGGCGATATTATTTCAAAACTGTTAGATAAGATTCCGGAATACAAAATTTTTCCGAAAAGTAGGGCTTCGTCTAGGCAAATAAGTTTTTGTAAGTAGGTATAATGCTTTGGTATGTTACAGCTACTAAGGACACTAATCCTAGAGCTTGCTCTAGGATTAGTGTCCTTAACAGTTACCACCAAGAGCATTACGTTAAAACGTCAGCACCGCCATCATCAACCATAAACTCATTAAAAAAAATTTTTCTAAAAAAAAAAATTGGTAAACTTGGCATTATAGTCCAACCAAATTAAAATAAAAGACAAAAAAATTTTTAACAGCAGTTTGATGACTGGAAATAATAAAGGAGCTTCTGATAAACGTTTTTTAAAAAAATGCGTGAATGGGGCTTTTACGGGGTGGATTTGGTGGGGGGAAAGGGGGAGAAAATTGATATTATTGTAGTTTCCGGAAAAACTGAACGTCATAGAGTAAAAACTTCAAAACAAAAATTGTAGATGGTGCAACGATCTACAACTTTTGTAAATGTCACTTTTTCACATAACCTCAAAACCTTCGACAAATATGCGAAAAATCGAAATATTTTTATGTTTTCGTTTCTTATTTTTCATTTCCGCAAAAACAACTGTATTTTCACGAAACTTTGCCAAAATATACCCCTCTGTGTCTTTAATGCCTACAATTTTTTTTAGGTAAAATATATTAACAATTTTTAAGATATCAATTTTTTTCTGTCCAAATCACTTTTTTTTCAATCAAAATTTCTACTCAGGAAAGTTCTCGTAGTGTTTTTTCACGTTGCTCATTTTTTTTTTGTTTTGATGCTTTTTGGTAGGATAATAAAAAATTATAGTTACAATTAAAAAAACATGCTCCGAAATGCAAAAAAAACAAATAATGGCTTTTGCAACAATGAATTTTTCAGCAATTGTTGATAATTTCCTTTAACTAAAAAAAAATCAACAACCGATTACAACACCTATTTATACGGAAAACATAAAAAGGAGACGGTATTTAATTTACTACGTTTATACGCACCTAAAACCGGTTTTATATAAGAACGGTTTTAAATAAAGTCGCGTTCTCCTTCATTAAAATCGTTTTCTAACAGCTAATCGATGTACTGTTAAGCTTCGTACCTCTCACAAATTAAAACATATATTATTGTATTAAAATCCTTATATAAATTTTTTTTTTAAACGCAAATAAAACAACAATTTTTTTTCCGATTTCAAATAAAAATGATTTAGTATTTAAAATTGTTCTAATGGTATCTTTAGGACAAGCATTTTTAAAGTGTCCTTTGTTTAAAAGCGCTTTAAGAGTACCGTATAAACAAAGTAATTGTTTGCCCTAAAACTTTATTTTTGTGCAGTATTGCTATTAATATTTTATTTCGATTAGTAAAGTAGTATCAGTAGTAGTAGAATCTATTGGTGCATTTTTTATCTTATATTTAAGTTTGAATCTAAATTGTAATTTTTATGTTTTAAAAAATAGTATATTTTTCTAAATTTTTACAAGGGATATTTATATTACTGGCTCACGTAATCTATTAGAGCTTATTAAGCTGGAATTGCAAAAGCAATTGCCGTTTTCAATATTAATTTATTTTTAATTTCCAACAAGAAGCTAAAATTTTGAGCTATTTCCGTCCAAGAATTATTTCGATAGAAATAGAAAAAATACGCCTCTCATATTATCCTGATTTAAACAGAGTTTACAAAAAAAGATAATAAAAAAGTTTTTTTTTTAAAGGAAAGCAGTTTAGATAAAAAAAATACATATTTACTAAAATGATCAAAAAAATTACCTTTTTGCATTTTTTTCGTTCAACTGAATGGTGTAATCGATTCTTATTTTTTTTTAAATTGAAATAAATTTTAAACAATTACTGAAAAATGAAATGTTCGTAAGGCATGTTTTTTAATTGTAATTATAAATTTTTATTAGACACTTAAAATTCATATCTCAAATTTTTTTTTAGCTTTTTGTCTAGAAAAAATTGTAGGCATTAAGGACACAGACAGGTATATTTTCACCAAGTTTCGTGAAAATGCAATTATTTTTGGGGAAATAAAAAATAAAAAACTAAAACATAAAAATACACTTAAAGTAAGACTTAAAGTAAAATAGACACTTAAAGTAAATATTTCAACGCATCCGTATCGGTATACGTAACGCATTCGAAACAAAGTCAAAATACGCTACATTTTTGACTTGTTTATGCGATGTTTCGAACGATGCCCGCTTTTTTGAAGGGTTCGATGACCATACTGCTGATTGAAATCGTTGCGTATGTTCGTGGGTCCCTAACGATACGTACATCCTTCCGTACGCAACGAGATTCTGTCATCAAACCCGTCAAAGAAGCAGGCATCGTTCGAAACATGGCATGAGCAAGTCAAAAATGTAGCGTATTATGACTTTGTTTCGAACGCGTTACGTATACCGATACGGATGTGTTGAAATACTTACTTTAAGTGTCTATTATATCACCAAAACGTATATGTCAAAACAACAAAAAATGAGTAATGTCAAAAAATTCTACTCAGGAAAATTTTCGTTAAAATTAAAAAATAAATAAATATTGAAAACGACAATTGCTTTTGTAATTCCGGCTTAATAAACTCTAATAGATAACCTAACGATTTTTCGTGAACCAGTAATATAAATATCCATTTTAAAAATTTAGAAAAATATACTTTTGAAAGCAAAAATCGGGATTTGAAATAATTTATTAAAAAAATGGCCTATTCATTTCATTTCTTAATTTTTTTTTACATGAAAATTACATTCATATAAATACGGATTTTAGATTCAAATTTATTTTTATTAGAAGGTAAAAAAAATAATTTTAAATAATATATTAAAAAAATATATTTTAATTTTTAAAATAAAAAAAAAATAAGTGCACCAATCGATTCTACGACAAACAATTTTTGTTTATGTATAACACTTAATCGAAATAAGATGTTTGTAGCAGTACTGCACAAAAATAAAGTTTTAAACAAATGACGGTTTGAAAATGTTTTTCCGAGGCATATCATTAGAACAATTTTAAATACTAAGTCAATTTTATTTTAAAACGGGAAAAAATTGTTAACTCAGTTGTTTTATTTGCATTTAAAACAAATGCAATATAAGGTTTTTTAATATAACAATATATATGTTTTAATTTGTGGTAAACTGTAAGGTAAGAGGATTGACAGTACATCGATCAGCTGTTAGAAAACGATTTTAATGAAGAAGAAAGCGACTTTAAATCCGGTTTTAGGCGCGTATAAACGTAGTAAATTAAATACCGTCTACTTTGTATTTTTTCGGTAGAAGTAGATGTCGTAATCGGTTGCTGATTTTTTTTTTAATTGCAAGAAATTATCAACAATTGCTGAAAAATTCATTGTTGCTAAAGTCATTATTTGTATTTTTGCATTTCTGAGCATGTTTTTTAATTGTAACTATAATTTTTTATTATCCCACCAAAAAGTATATGTCAAGGCGAAAAAAATGAAAAACGTCGAAAAATACTATGAGAATTCCGACCGAAAAAAATTCATATCTCAAAATTTTTTTAACCTTTTTGTCTAGAAAAAATTGTAGGCATTAAGGACATAGACAGGTATATTTTCACCAAGTTTCGTGAAAATGCAATTATTTTTGGGGAAATGAAAAATAAAAAACTAAAAAATAAAAATATTACGATTTTTTGCATTTTTCTGGAAAATTTTGAGATTATGTTAAAAAGTGACATTTACAAAATTTGTAGAACATTTGCACCGTCTACAACTTTTGTATTGAAGTTTTTATTCCATGACGGTCAGTTTTCCCCCCTTTCCCCTTTCCCCCCATCAAATCCACCCTGCAAGAGCCTCACGCACGTATTGAAGTTTTTATTCCATGGCGGTCAGTTTTCCCCCCTTTCCCCCCATCAAATCCACCCTGCAAGAGCCTCACTCACGCATTTTTTATTAAAACGTTTATTAGAAACCCCATTTTTCTCGCTAAATGATTTAATCCGATCGGTCTATTATGGGAACAACTAAAGTTTACTTAAGTATCATTCATACAAGGCATAGTCTTAGTTTTTGGTTTAATTTTTGTTACAGTCTTAAACACAAAAAAGTTTAAACCCCTGTTTCTTATGAAAGTGTTGATTCATGCAATGCTTTTGATTATGCTTTGTCATAGGCTTAGTCACAGTCTTAAGGAAAAGTTGGCAACTTTCAACTTTTATAACTAAAATTACGACTATTACTATAACAAATATAAGTGCGCATGCGCGAGTTCAATAAGTATGGCGACCATCTATGTTGACACGAATGAAATCAATATTTTCAAAAATTTTATACAGGTAAATTAAAAGCAAAAAAACAAGTTGCTAAATGTTTTGTAGGTTCCAAAAAAGTGTTTCTCTTAAATCTTATTTTCTTTGAAAACAAACAACAAAAAATAAAAGTAAACAACAACCAAACATCAAAAAAGTGAGGTTAGATGCACTTGCTTAAGTGATTGTTATGACTATTACAAAGACAAGTATGAACAGTGACCAATTTTTAAGACTAAAACTATAACTAACACTATAACACAAGCATATACTAATCAAGTGGCGAAGCCTATGCCTTGTATGAACGATACTTTTTACTTAGCAGTTATAACGAGTAGGACATGGCGCGGGCGATAATCTGATTACGCATCAAGTGGGAAATGGTATCAAGAAATGTTTTTGCTAATTTTGTTAGCCAAGACGATGCTCTATATTAAGAATCCAATTGATGCGCCTCTGGCACCCTTGGGCATTTTAAAAATCCAAGATGGCGGCCATTTGTAAGTGAAAACACTGGAGAAAAAAATATCTGAAGCACATCATTTTAGTCGGTTTTTAGTCGCCGAAATCCAAATAGGGCATTTTTTTTTGGGGGGTACCCCAGCGAAGGGGGGGGGGCAATAAATTCTGGGGTTTTTGGGTTCACTGGATTCAAATCTGTAGTAAAAAAAAAAATTGGGCGTAATTTAAAGGATTGGGGGGTATTTATGGGATACAGAGTAAAACTGTTTATGTGGAGACTTAACGAACAAATTTTATTCAAGTTTTTTACAGATTTCGATAGCTCTGCTCAACCTCGTTATAAAATGAATTAATGACTTTTGGGCATCATCCACCATTTTAAAATATTCAAGATGACTGCATTGAGAGAAAAATTAAAGGAGAAGCATATGCATATGAGATACATCAATAAAATTGTAGGGTTCTTGGGTCCGCTGAATCCAAATCTGTTGTTAAAAAAAAAGTCCAAACGTCATTAGTTAGTTTTATAACGGAGTTGAGCAGAGCTGTCGAAATCTGTAAAAAACTTGAATAAAGTGTGTTCGTTACGTCTCAACATAAAAAATTTTACTGTTTACCCCGAGGCGGGAAAAACCCGAGGGAAAACCACTCATGGCATCGCATTAGTTGGTATTACCCATAAATTAACATTATTAACTCCTTGGCAGTACTACCAGATTTATATGGCATTACTGGCAATACATGTATAAATCTTGGATAAGTTGTTACCCCCTCGGTTTACCCTCTAAAATCTCCCTCCCCCAGTCCTCCAGATTACACCCAAATTTTTTTTTAACTACTGTAGATTTGAATTCGGCGGATCCAAAAACCTCAGATATAAGGTCGACTTTTCCCGACAGAAGAAAAATAATGCCGGATTTGAATTTCGGCAAACAAAAGCCAACTAAAATGATGTGCCCATATAACTATCAGATACTATAATGGCCGAAGGATTCCAAAATGTGTAACAATAATAACTTTGAAAAACAAAGAAAGGAATGTAAAAATCATGGATGGCTCCGGGCAAGGCCAAAGGCGAAAAATCTACTACGCATGCCTAACGCAGTCTGCTCGCGTTCAGAAAATTTTTAGACTTTGCATATTTTCCAGGCTAACTTGATTAGGAGTTATTATCGCTACAGCTTTTTGTTGGAAAATGCAAGGGCACGGCCTTTATGGTATCTCATGGTAATATGGATGTGCCACTGCCACACACCTATATTTTGTTCAGATATTTTCTTCACCAGTCTTTTTACTTAAAAATGGCCTCCATCTTGGATTTTTCAAAATGCCCAAGGGTACCAGAGTGGCATCAATCGGACCTCTATAATATACGAGCAGGATTTAATAAAAACTCTGGATTTTTAGGTACTACACAAACCCCAACACCTTGCAGTGATTGCCAATCATTATTGCCCAATAGAACGGATCAAAATCTCTTTTCAAAAATTTTTAAGGTAAAAATCTGTCAATCAAGTTTTTTTTTATTTTTTTAACTTTATTAACTATTTTTTAAAACAATTTTTAGGTATTTTCAAACCCAACTAGTGAATTAGCCACAGGAGATATCACAGTTAAACCCAAAAAAGTTAGAAAAAGGCAAAAATCTTTTACCAAGTTGGTTAGTTTTAAAGGTAATAGTGGACTAAATTGGTAAAAAGAAATTGCAAAATGGGAATTGTAACAAGGGTAATAAAACCTAATAGCAAAAGCTCCTCGAGGATCTTCCATTTTCCGACCCCAGAAACCAAGATGGCGGCTGTCAAAGCTATATAGGAAAAAATGGGTTTTCTACTGAAAAAAATAATCTTAATCCAAAAATTTAAAAAGTTGACGTATAAGTCACTTCTAGCCTATCGCCGTAGAGCAGTGGGCAGCGTATCTGCCTGCCGCACGGAAGGTCCCGGGTTCAAATCCTGGCTAGGTGCATGGATATTTTGTGTTTGTCCCAGTATATAAAAAAAAACAAAAAAAAAACATATCTGACAAATTCTTGTGATGTTTCATGAGAATCATTTTCAAATAATTTCCGACTATTGAAAACTAACAAGATTTGAAAACATCCTAAAGACAATAAAATTTTATGTTTAGATGTTTTACAAGATTTCATTATGTTATACCAGAGACATGAGATTTCATGAGATTTAGCAAGCAAGGTTTTTATGAGATTTTACAAGATTTGACAAGTCTAAATGAAGGGACGTTTTTAAAAGATTTTACAAGATTAAAGGGTTGTGAAGATTTGATAAGATTATATAAGTATTAAAGCGTAGAATATAGACATGCAAGCACAACCAGATTTGACAAGCAAGATGATAATTTAAAAGATTTTATGAGTACCTATAAAAATAAATTTAAAAGAATATATTATAAAGATTTCTAATTCACAAAATTTTACTATATAACAGGAGTTTTTTTGAGATTTCGTAAGTTTATATCAGACACAGATTTCATGAGGTTTAGTAAGCAAGATTTGTATGAGATTTTACTAGATTTCACAAGTCTAAAAGAAGGGACGTTTTTACAAGATTATATAAGTATTAAAGTGTAGAAAATAGACAAGCACCAACCAGATTTGACAAGCAAGATGACAATTTAAAAGATTTTATAAGTACCTATAAACATAAATTAAAAAGAATATGTAATAAAGATTTACCTATCAAGATATTTTACAAGATTTCATGAGAACTAAAGTGAAGAGTTTTGTCAAGTGAAGAAAATAGACACGCACATAACTTTTTTGACAAGCAAGTTTTTCAATGAGAATAGAAAAGATTTTATGAGTACATATTATTATTTAAAAGTAAATTAAACAAAACATATTATAGATTTAAGCAGATTTGAATAGCAAGAAATTTTAAGAGATTTGACAAGTTATAAAAGAAAGGAATAGAAAGAGACAATTTTACCAAAACTTGTCAAAACCAGTGAAATCTTATCAACTTGTTTCTCCTAAAATCTGCTCAAAACTATTAAAAACATGTGAATTTTCTCATGTAATTGAAATATTTAACGAGCTACATTAATTTTAAATATTGATATTTTAAGAACCCATTTATAATGGCGGACGCTTAAGTAAAAAAACTGTTTGTTTTTTGTTTTGTTCGTAAGTTAAACAAAAAGTACTTGGCAAAATATTAGATTCCATTATGTTGGACATAGCGATTACAAAAATTAAAACAAAAATTGGCATATGCCATTCGCAAATCAAGATGGCGGCGATTAAAATAAAAAATAACATTATTTTTCTGTGCCTAAGCATTTTTGCACAAACAGAAGGCAGTTTTAGGATGAGCTAAAATTATTTTAGATTTTGCCATTTTAATAGCTCAGTTATAATGGCGGACGCTTAAGTAAAAAAACTGTTTGTTTTTGCTTTTTCGTAAGTTAAACAAAAAGTACTTGGAAAAATATTAGGTTTTATTAAGTTGGACATAGCGATTCGCAAAAATTAAAACAAAAATTGACATATGTCATGCGCAAATCAAGATGGCGGCGATTAAAATAAAAAAAACATTATTTTTCTGCGCGTTAACATATTTTCACAAACAAAAGCAGTTTTAGGATGAGCTAAATCAATTTTAAATTTTTGGGTAAAAAAAAATTACATTTTAATAGTTCAGTCATAATGGCGCTTAAGTAAAAAAAAGTGTTTTTTTTTCGTAAGTGATAAAAAACTACTTGAAAAAATATTAGATTTCGTTAAATTAGATATAGCGATTCCAAAAATTTTATAAAAAAATTACATATGTCATATTATCATTTAACAAAATATGATATTATGTACCGGTATTTTTGTGTAACTTACGAAAAAAAACACACTTTTTTTTATTTAAGCTTTCGCCACTATAACTGAACCATTAAAATGACAATTTTTTAGAAAAAAAATAATTTAGCATAAATCCTAACGCGAAGAAAAATAAAGTTGTTTTTTTTTTTTAAATTTTAATCGTCGTCATCTTGATTTGCGAATGACATCCCAGACAACCAAAACACGTCTATTTCACGTTGACGTTTCTTCGACGTCTATATCACTTTGGTTTGACCCGTTTCTTGACGTGACTTTTGTCACGTGAATTTATTGACGCGAATTTGACGTAACATTAATGACATTTTTGTCTAAATAGACGATTTCCCGGCAAACACAAATCATCGGCACTGAATCGGGCCAATGTCGAGAACGTCGACAGTGTGTCGGCATCGGCGACTACACTCTGGCCCGATGTTGGTCAGATTGCTATTTTCTGTCACTAATCGGCAACTGAAGGAGGTCCACATTGCTACAGTCGACTTTATGCGGACACCACTTTAGGACCGACGATGGTCCGATTGGAACTTTGTTTAATCGGTCGAAAATCGGCAACTAATGATGGCCCGATTTACTATAATCGACATTATGCCAACGCAAACCTTATATGCTTTAGGGCCGATGATGGTCCGATTGGAACTTTCTTTAATCGGTCGAGAATCGGCCACTGACGATGGCCCGGTTTACTATAGTCGACTTTATGTCGACGCCCACTTTATCTGCTTTAGGGCCGACGATGGTCTAATTGGAACTTTGTTTGATTGGTCGAGAATCGGCAACCGACGATGGTCCGATTACGTCACCTTAAAATTTTAAAACTGCTTAATAGTTTCTTCCTAGTATGTAGAGATGACACTAATGACACTATGTTCCCTGTACAGTGGAAGATAATATTATATATATATATATATATATATATATATATATATTGAACAAAGATATTTCAAAACTAGAATGCGGACTTGAAAAGATGGTGGTACTTCTCTACAAGAATCACCTCTTCTGCCACTTAAACCAGCCCGACTGGTTAAGCACCCGCATTATCGAAACTTTGTAGTTTGCCAATGTCGGACCGCTTTAAGCTACCACCGACGGACCTCCGTCAATCGCCGACGTTGGACCGCTTTAGGAAACCAATGTCGGACTTGAATAGTTTACCAATATCCGGCCGAGACCAGCTTGCCTACGTTAGACCGACCAAATTAAGCAGTTATGGGCGGATGGTCGGTACCATGTGGTTAAACCATATCGGACCTTAATCGTACGGCGACGGTATGCCGATGTCAGGAAAAAGTAAAATTTACCATTGGTCCGACGGCGGGCTACAGTCTAACGCTGCGTCGGCAAACATATATTGGGCCTACATCGCAAAGCGGACAATTAATACTGCTGGTACGATGTCGTAAATCGACGTCGTGCCGATGACAACAAATTCGGCAATCGACGTCGGACCGGCGCACAGTGGGCAAAATCCCGAAACTATGTTGCAATAATGTTCTTTTCGTCCGATTTAATTTAAATTTGACTCAAATATTTTATATCAGCAACCTGTTAACCCATATAGTTGTAAAATGGTTTAGGTATAGCTTAGGATATTCAAAATTAATACCGTTGCGTAGGTGCAGAATACAAAAAATCGTAATATTTTCAACTTATTTAAGCCTACTGCTTACAAAGCATATTTTTCTAATTTGTCACTCTTTATTCTTTTAAGCTACACTGCAAGTTATTATTTTATTATATCTTTAAAACTAGAATAGTTTAACAAAATTTTTATAAATTTTTTACATTAAAATAAAGAACTTTCTATTAATTATATTTTATTATATTTATAATAAATGATTTATACCGGTTTACAATTATATAACAACTTACCAAACTATGAGTGTAAGGATTTTCTCATCATTAAAGCCTTTTATTCAATTAACTTAAATTTCTTGATCAAAAAATTATTATCGTAGAGTCAAAAGTACTTATTTTGTTTGAATAATATTAAAAAAATAATAATAGATTATTATTAACTTACTAAACTAAATAATTTCTACTCTGTTTTCTTTTAGAGCACTACACCATAATTCCAGGAATGTCTTCCTCGACAGCTCAAACATGCTGAAAAAATAAAAATTATGTAAAAAATCATACTTTGCAAAAATATTAGGAAAAATTTGCAGCGCCTCCTATCGACAAAACATATGTTCGTCTTTGTTATCAATATTATACATATATATATATTATACAAAAACAAAAAAATACTGAATCATCTTTATGTTATTCATATAAATGCTTGTGCAAATACATTTATTTAGGAGGAGCAATACCCTAAACTTAGGTCTCTAACAAATTTTGCAATTTTTTGCGCTTTTTTTGATATACGTTTCCTAATAAAGCATACTTGTCGCTATCAAAAAAACTATAAATAACGTTGGCATCCGTTGGCGTTCAGCTAGTTTTTATCTAACAAAATTGGAACAAAAACTGTTTTTTTACTTACTTTGTCAATATATTTTTGGCACAAAATATTTCACTCAAAACATATTTGCAAACTGTCACAAAATTGTTGATTATCGACGGAAAACATCTGTTTCAAATTTGTTTATAATATGTCACTCGAAGTCAACGCCTACTATTCGAAAAAAATATTCAAAAATAGGCATATTCTTGAAAAGATTATACTGGCATCTTATGAGTTACACAAATGTTAATTTCAGGACCTCAGGAAAACCTATCTAGTTGGTTTTTTTGTAAACTTTATATAACTTTTTCTTAACTCACCTTTTCTCAAGCCAATGTTGTTTTCAGAAATGCCCAACGTAAACCTTACTTTTTGCTACTTAGTTTTGGAATTTTGCCTACAGTGCGGGGAAGGCCCTAGGGAACCGTGTTTGCTGGGTTACTTTTACGCCGGTGTGGTCAACTTCGAGTCAGACAGTTTTACTTCGAATACTTCCCATACTCCCCTGGCGGACGTCCATCAGGGAGCGAGTTATTGACGGGGGACATGGAGTTTCATAAAATACCAATTATTTCAAAAGAATGAAAAATAATTTACAAAACATTATATATGTATATATATCTCTGATGAGTGCCTGAGAGCCTAAAATTCGACGTCATTTTTGTCACGTCAAATGTATAAAGTGCCAAATAACACGTCAAAGTCGCGTGACTTGTGTCTCTGGTTTCTAGAAGCCCAAATTTCGACGTAAATTCGACGTCATTTACGTCACGTCGAATGATAGTCCAAAATAACACTTCAAGTGTTTTAATTTTTGGAATCGCTATATACAACTTAAAGAAATCTATAATATTTTTCCAAATATTTTTTGTTTAACTTACGGACGAAAACAAAAAAAAACTTCTTTTACTTAAGCGTCTGCCATTATAACTGATGAGCTAGAACTGAGCTACTAAAATGTCGTTTTTTTTTGACACAAAAACTTAAAATTAGTTTAGCTCATCCTAAAACTGCTTTTCTTTGTGCAGAAATGTTAACACGCAGAAAAAGGATGTTGTTTTTTATTTAATTTTTTTACAACTTTTGAAATAAGCATTCTCGATTTAGTATAAATTGATATATTGCATGTCATTTGTGTAAATATTAGACCAGAAGGAAAAAATAACTTTTTATCAAGAGTTTGTCGTGTAAGTCGGCTAATTTTGACTTCATTTTCTCAAAAACATAGAAATACATTTTTTCCTTACTTTGACAGCCGTCATAATGGTTTATATGGTCAGAAAATGTCGATCCTCGACTGAAAATTTAGCTTTTGGTATTAGTCAAATTTAATCTAATGTGAAGTCATTGATCTCTAGATGACTTTTATTATTTCTTTTTCTTTTTGGTTGGTGTTGATGGTATATTTTTTTATTTCATCTATGAATAAAAAAACTGACTCCTTTCTAAAAATTTTAGGGCTTCATGAATATTTCAGACCCCTTAACTTTTACCAAGACAACTCGGAACAACTTCTTTATGAGGTCATTGAATTATTGAAAAAATGTCAGTTAGGAGCCATGAATTATAGCTTTGAAACGCACCAACCCACTCGAGATTTTTTGCTTAAGGCCAAGTACCAAGAGGATCAAGATAACTTTTTTAATTCTTTGTGTATTGAAATCTCAAAATGTAGTAATTATAATAACATTACTAATAAACAGTGTAACTGAGCGTGTTGGCTACTATGCCTTTTACTCAGATATCCATTCAACTAAAAACAACAAAAAAATAAAAGTTAACCTGATGGGATTGCGATCAAACTGCAAACTTAAGTTTTTTTTGTTCATATGAGGTTTTTGTCTTGAACTCAAGTTAAACCCCGCCCCCCTGATTAGGAAAGAGATTTGACAAAAGTTACTAGGTAGGTATGTCAGAATTTGTTAATAATTAGGTAGGTATGTACTGTAAAAGGTCGAAACTGTCAAATCAAATTATTTAATTTTAAAAAAAAGTTATTACTTTTTGTTTAAAAAAAAATATATTTCAAGTCGTTAAAAAAAAACAAAAACTTATAACAGAATTTTTCTTAAAATCCCAAAGTTATAAACAAATTAAAAAATTTTTTTGTTTTAATAACTGGCAAAATATTTTGTTTCCATAAAAGTGATTATAAATTAATATTTTAAATGTTTTTTTTTTGGTTCAGAAGTAGTAAAATAAATAAAAAATAAGTTAAAAAAAGAACTAGGTATGATAAATTTCAAAATATTTTTGTTTCCTTTTGATATTTTTTGAAAAATATTTTGTTTTTAGCAGCCAACCAAAAAGATTGTCATGATAATTTTAGTTAATGATTTTGAAAATTTAAATATTCAAAATATTTTTTTCTCTAAAAAAGGGAAGATCAAAAGATCTTGGGAGGAAAGAACGAAAGTTCAAAATTGGATGAGTGTCCTACAAGGAACACACAAAAGACCAAAGCGAAAGAAGAAACAATAAAACGAAGTTTCGCCCGGGGTGACCAGCGTGGGCTCGTCAGTGGATTCACTAGTCACCCTCAATCCAGACATCATTCAACACCATCGCACACTCCGACTTCCAACTCTGAATCACTCACAAATAGGCATCGTTGCGCATGGTTCTTATTATAAGTCACCTGATACGGGTTGGTCCTGGCGTGTTAATCTTTCCAATAGGAATATGCTCTTAAGACAATTAAAACAAGAAGTTAAACTTCCAAATCAGTTACATCAACCGAAAAGAATCTAAAAAAGAGAAGATCAAAAGATCTTGGGAGGAAAGAACGAAAATTCTAAATTGGATAAGTGTCCCACAAGGAACACACAAAAGACCAAAGCGAAAGAAGAAACAATAAAACGATGTTTCGCCCGGAGTGACCAGCGTGGGCTCGTCAGTGGATTCACTAGTCACCCTCAATCCAGACATCATTCAACACCATCGCACGCTCCGACTTCCAACTCTGAATCACTCACAAATAGGCATCGTTCCTCATGGTACTTATTATAAGTCACCTGATACGGGTTCGTCCTGGCGTGTTAATCTTTCCAATAGGAATATGCTCCTAAGACAATTAAAACAAGAAGTTAAACTTCCAAATCAGTTACATCAACCGAAAAGAAACTAAAAAAGAGAAGATCAAAAGATCTTGGGAGGAAAGAATGAAAATTCAAAATTGGATGAGTGTCCCACAAGGAACACACAAAAGGGTAACTGATTGGAAGTTTAACTTCTTGATTTTTTTCTTTGTTTCATAATGTTCCAAAATAATTTTCATAAAGTTTTCCAAAATAATTTTCATAAAAATTTTAATAAAATGGGAAATTTATTCTAAAGAAATATTTGTTACCCAAAATAAAAAACAATATTTAAATTCAAAAAACCAACAATCACAAAAAAAGTCTCTAAGTCCAAACACCCACTGTCTTCTATTGTTAAAAACTAAATTCAATTTGCCGAGCTCCGAAAAACCATACCTACGTCGCGTCCAGTGTTGGCAGGAATGTATTATCAGAATCTATGATAATTTTGAGTGAAACATGATAAATAATAATGACCTATTATCAACCCCTAATGATAATGTAACAAATCCCTTGTAATGCGTCCAACGCACACAGTAAAAACTCTTTTTAAAATTAATATAAAAAAACTGTATACTACAATAATAATAAACAGTAATCTGATTAAATCGTGCGCCTGGCCCATCCACCGTTTTAAAACAGGCAGCCATCCTGTCTTTTAGTTCACCATACCAATATGGTATGGGGGACTATTAAAATCGTGAAAATTTGACCTTTCTTAATTTTATCAAAAATGAGTTACTAAGGTTCCAAAACACCTTAATCGACGAAAAAAAAAGTTGTCTGCCGATCTGTCGGCCTGTTGTCTGTCTGTATACACGATAACTCAAGAACGTCTTAATCGATTTTAACAAAATTTGGTACAAAAATCCTCTATCGGATGACTATGAACTAATAACTTTTGCTAGGGAGAAAAAGGGAGGAAAAGGGGGATAAAATATTGTAAAAAATTTTAACTTTGTAAAATATAAAATCTAAATATAGCTTAAAACAGAAGACAGTTCAAAATAAATTATCAAGAAAATGAGTTCAAAATAAATTCTGAAAGAGAAGAGTTAAAAAAAAATTCTCAAAGAGAACAGTTTGAAATAAATTCTCCACCAAGAAAGTTCAAATAGTACAAACCAAAGAAAATGAAGTTTGTTTGGTTAACATACTTCAAAATGCTAAAATTTTGGAAGCCCGCTATAAAAACGTGTCGTGTGAAGTAAAGAATCAAACGAATAATGTAAAAATGTAAAAAGTGTAGTATAGTGAATAGGCAGGACGCAGGATGTAAGTGGGAGGTTCCTGGATTATTGTACCGGCCAGATTTTGTGTAATGGTAAATTTTCATGCAAAATAATTATATTAGTGTAGGACTGTTTAACCCAATATTATATCAAAATGGATTTGAACTTTTACAATTTCAATAAAATACCTATCATATTTCTGAAAAATCGAGTTGTCTGTTTGTACATTCCCCAAAATTAAATATTACTATGCACACTAAAACGCCCATGTCCAAAACAGTGTAAGAAAAATTGTGGCTCTCTTCCACTCGAACTTTAGAAATAACGTTCACAGTACTAATATTTTCTCATTTTTAAAAATGTGTACTGTTCATAAGATAACTTGAGTTGCTTTTTGTCTCAGTTTATACATATGGCTTGACTTTAAGTTAGATCCCCCTGCTTAGTGGGGGCGAGATTTGACAAAAAATGCTTTAGTTCTATGTAAGAATTTATTGTCACTAAGTAGGTATATCCACTGATTTTGTCTCCCTTTAAAAAATGTATTATTTATATTGTTATTATTATAAGATAACGTTTGCGTTTTTTTTGCTTACATGGAATATGTGGCTTAAAGTCATTCTGGGATGTGTGGCTTTATCTCAACCTCAACTTAAGGCGTCAGGGGACCATAGAAATATAATATAAAGGGTGGATTATGTAAATGAAACGGTGCTTCTAGGGGCTTTAGGAAAGAAGAAAGTTAAAAGTGAATCTTCAATGAATATTTACGGAGTTTCTGCCCATGCTAAAAAAAAATTTTGGGGCCCCCAACTGGAGGCCCAGGGCCGACCAAGTATTTTTTTTAATGAGAAGGTACCACTTGTAATACCTTTTTGGAAAGCTTGTTAAAAAGAAACCTAACGCACATAGTTTTTTTTGACATTTGTCAACCAATGTGTCAACAATTTAAAAAAACTTATCTTACATATTTCTCTATTTACTAAGCGAAATAAAGAAAATACCACACAAGGACATTATTGTCGCCCCATTTGCGGGTCCTTACTGAAGGAGATACCACTTTTGGGAATCTTTTTTGACAATTTTTTTAGCCTCAAAACATTACCCTCAAAATAAACTACATATTTCTTTATTTACTAAGAGGAACAAACAAACTACCACACAAGGATAATATTGGCGTAAAATTTTTAACACATGGGTGTATCCAGAATTTATTTCGAGTCAAAAAAATTTATTTATTCGAATTTCTTGTTTAACAAGCTTTAAGAAAAGGTGCCAAAAATGGTACGGGCTCATAAAAAAATTTTGGTAGGCCCCGAGCCTTCAGTGAGGGCCACCAAATGGGCCGCCAATAATGATCTTGTATGGTATTTTCTCTATTCCACTCAGTAAATAGAGAAATATGTAACTTATTTTGAAGTTAAAAGAATTGACAAAAAAAATTCTTTTTTAACAAACTTTCCAAAAAGGTGCCACAAGTGGTACCTTCTCATTAAAAAAAAATACCTGGTAGGCCTTGGGCCTCCAGTTGGAGTCCCCAAAAATTTTTTTTGCCATGGGCGCAAAGTCCGTAAAAAATCATCAAAGATTCGTGTATCCAGGTTTTTCCAGAGTGTACCCAGACTTTTCCAGGGTTTTTTCAGACTTTTCCAGAGTGTATCCAGACTTTTCCAGGGGTTTTCCAGACTTTTTCAGAGTGTTTCCAGACTTTTCCAAGGTCTCTCCAAACTTTTCCAGAGGGTTTCCAGATTTTTCTAGAATCTTTCCAGACTTTTTCAGGGTCTTTCCAGATTTTTCCAGAGTGTATCCAAACTTTTCCAGGGTGTTTCCAGACTTTTCCACGGTCTTTTCAGACTTTTCCAGCGTGTTTCCCGACTTTCCTATGGTCTTTCCAGACTTTTTCAGAGTGTATCCAGACTTTTACAAGGTATTTCCAGACTTTTCCAGGGTCTTTCCAGACTTTCAGGGTGTATCCGGACTTTTCCAGGGTTTTTCCGGACTTTTCCAGAGTATATCCAGACTTTTCCAGGGTCTTTCCAGACTTTTCCAGAGTGTTTCCAGACTTTTCAAGGGTCTTTCCAGGCTTTCCAGAGCAAATCCAGTTTTTTCCAGGGTCTTTCCAGACTATCCGCAGGGTGTATCCAGACCTTTTCGGGGTTTATATAGACTTTTCCAGGGTGTATCCAGAATTTATTTATATATATCACATATAAAATGTATTGGCAAAGTCCGTCTACTCGAAATAAATTCTGAATACGCCCTGGAAAAGTCTGGAAACACCCAGGAAAAGTCGGGATGCACTCTGAAATAGTCTGCAAAGACCCTCGAAAAGTCTGGATACACTCTAGAAAGTCTGGCTACATCCAGGAAAAGTCTGGATACACCCTAGAAAAGTCTAGATACACCCTGTGTGGAAAAGTCTGAAAAGACCCTGGAAAAGTCTGGATACACTCTGGAAAAGTCTGAAAAGACCCTGGAAAAGTCTGGATACACTCTGGAAAAGTCTGGAAAGACCCTGGAAAAGTCTGGATACACTCTCGAAAAACCTAGATACACTGTAAAAATGTTCGAGTACACCATGTAAAAGTCTGAATATACCCCTGAACAGTGGATACACCTACGAAAGTCTGGATATACCCTGGAAAGGTCTGATCGACGAGTAGTGGTTTTTTATATACTAGAGAACAAAAAAAATGCAACACCATGTATATGGATAATTATATAAATGAAAATTATTTGTGTGCATACCTTATCTCAAAAGAAATATTTGATAAATTTTTTGTCTTCTAATCTTTCCTTTTTTCATATTTTTTTCTATTCATTTTTAAAAACAACCAACTCATAAAAGACATTTTCTGAAAATTTTAAATCATTTTTCTCGTAGTTTTTGGTCTTTTTGGATTGCTTACAGTTTACTTAAAAAATAAAAATGATAAGAGTTCGCGGTCGCCAAGAATTTCATTATTTAACCCAAGTAGCACACATCTGTACCAAAAACGTCTTTGGGAAGTTCGCCTTCGGACATTCGTACATCCCCGGGACGTCCGCTTCGGGACCTACGCCGTCGTTAGGACGTCTCTGGGCGGTCCAATGTTACAAAATAATTAGATCACCACAGGACGTCCGACTGGGACGTACACCATCTTTAGTCCACAGGTTGTACGTACACAGAAAACGTCTGCAGGACATATTCACAGAACGTCTTAGGTACGTCCGCTGTGGGACCTACGCCGTCTTTAGGACGTCCCTAGGAGGTCCGATGTTACAAAATATTTCGTCCACAGGACGTACAACAAAGACGTCCATGGGACGTACACAGAAAACGTCTGTAGGACATATTCACAGGACGTCGTAGCTACGTCCGCTTTGGGACCTACGACGTCTTGACGACGTCCCTGGGAGGTCCAATGTTACAAAATAATTAGTCCACAGGACGTACGACAAAGACGTCTCTGGGACGTCACAGAAAACGTCTGCAGGACATATTCACAGGACGTCTTAGTTACGTCCCTGGGAGGTCCAATGTTACAAAATAATTAGTCCACAGGACGTACGACAAAGGCGTCCCTGGGACGTACACAAAAAACGTCTAGAGGACGTACGTTTCGGACCTTAATAGCGGCAGTAAACCACACCTAAGTATCCTAAAGTTAACATAAATTAAACTATGACCTAGCCACTAATATCTATATAATAGCGTAGATAGAGAAAGGGTATTTTCTATCTACGATAATAGCACACACCTTAGACTCGCATGAGCCATACACATATCTAATACAAAATTATACTGGTAGAGAGATAGTAGTAGATATTTTGCATGGGACAGTTTCAGAGAAATGTTACTTACATATTTTATTTGATATATGGTTAGCTTGCATGTGTCGCACATAGAACGCGCTGCGCGTTCGCTTTGAATCGACGGTACTATTCCTGTATGTTACAAAATAAATAGTCCACAGGACGTACGACAAAGACGTCCCTGGGACGTACACAGAAAACGTCTGAAGGACATATTCACAAGACGTCTTAGGTACGTCCGCTTTGGGACCTACGCCGTCTTTAGGACGTCCCTGGGAGGTCCAATGTTACAAAATAATTAGTCCACAGGACGTACGACAAAGACGTCTCTGGGACGTACACAGAAAACGTCTGCAGGACATATTCACAGGACGTCTTAGGTACGTCCGCTTTGGGACCTACGCCGTCTTTAGGACATCCCTGGGAGATCCAATGTTACAAAATAATTAGTCCACAGGACGTACGACAAAGACGTCCCAGGGACGTACACAGAAAACGTCTGAAGGCCATATTCAAAAGACGTCTTAGGTCCCTGGGAGGTCCAATGTTACAAAATAATTAGTCCACAGGACGTACGAAAAAGACGTCCCTGGGACGTACACAGAAAACGTCTGCAGGACATATTCACAGGACGTCTTAGGTACGTCCACTTTGGGACCTACGCCGTCTAACGTCCCTGGGAGGTCCAATGTTACAAAATAATTAGTCCACAGGACGTACGACAAAGACGTCCCAGGGACGTCCACAGAAAACGTCTGAAGGACATATTCAGAAGACGTCTTAAGTACGTCCGCTTTGGGACCTACGCCGTCTTTAGGACGTCCCTGGGAGGTCCAATGTTACAAAAGAATTAGTCCACAGGACGTACGACAAAGACTTCCCTGGAACGTACACAGAAAACGTCTGCAGGACATATTCACAGGACGTCTTAGGTACGTCCGCTTTGGGACCTATGCCGTCTCTAGGAAGTCCCGGGGATGTCCGGTGGCGGACGTCCCAAGGACGTTTTTGGGACAGACGACACTTATTAAACCAATTTTACAGTAGGGCTGTCCCGGGGACGTCCTAAAACTGTTTGAGTGGTTTAATCCGAATTTTGGTCCCACATCAAACGTCCCCAGAACGTACATTTTGGACCTAGGGCGTTTGAGCATTAATTAATTTTATCACTATAAATCACTTACAAAACCAATAAAAACCAATTAAAATGAGACTCAACCAAAACCAGTTACGAAATAAGTCAAAATCAATTTTATAGTATGAATGTCCTCGGGACGTCCTAAAACTGTTTGAGTGGTTTAATCCGATTTTTGGTCCCATGTCAAACGTCCCCAGGACGTAGGTTTTGGACCTAGATCGTTTGAGCGTTAATGATTTTTTTCAATATAAATAACTTAAAAACCAATAAAAACCAAATAAAATGGCAACCAATCAAAACCAATCTCGAAATAAGTATAAACCAATTTGCTATCCTGGAGACGTCCTGAGGACGTATAAGTGTTCCCAACCGATCTTTGGTCCCACTTCAAACGTCTCCAGGACGTACGTTTTGGACCCGGGACTTTCGGACCTTACTGGGACGTCCTGAGGACGTGTGCTACTTAAGAAACGACTTCGAGAAAGGACGCATGCATCGTGGGCATAAAAGAGGCTGGTTTTGGTTTACGGGAAATTGCATGAAGGGTTATTGCCAATCCATCAACAGTGTTTTATGAGTTTGGAGAAGGTGGTCCAATGATGAGACTTATAGATGTCGTATATTACTACAAGGTAGCCATCTCAGACTTCTTGCTCCCAGAAATCGACGGGACAGTATGCACCAAGTATGAGATGTTCTAGTTGCAGCTACAGGACGAGTGTTTTCATGGATGACAGTTAATCGAAAATTGCTTGGTATGGGGCTGAGGGCTTACCATCCGCTTTTGGTGCTACCTTTGACCCCACGACATAAGGCTCGCCGCTTGGAGTGTTGCAGAGCTCGGCTAAACTAGAATGACGAATGGAATACCATAAGCTTCAGCAACGAATCCCGGTTTTGTTTAGGTGGCCATACTGGCCATGATGGACGCATGAGGGTTAGGCGATTTCGAGGTGAGAGACGAAATGTAGCTTTTGCTGTTGAACTCGGCGATATATTGATGAAGTGCCGCAGCCAATTTTACATCCTTACCTATAAACTATCCCAAATACGATCTTTCAACAAGATAATGCCAGACCGCATATTGCTCGTGAAACAATGGACTTCTTACATGAACTTGACATAGAGACTTGGAATTGGAATGGCCGGCAAGATCGCCTGAATTGTCGCATATCGAACACGTATGGGATATGATAGGGCGCAATCTTAGTCGATAACCATGTCCCCCTGGAAACTTACATAACTCTAGCATGCGTAAGGAGGGTTTGGATGAGTGTTCCTCAATATGATATAGACCATTTTATTTTTTCAATACACTAGAACAAACGAGTGCATAAATAACCAACATAATAATAATTTTTTTATGATTATCACGGAGAAATCTTCTTGGAAATGGGGAAATGTAATCAATTACTAAGAGCATCCTAATGTATTAATATATAAATAAATTACTTTAAAAATATTTGTTCTTTCTGAGCGAGGGAAGTTTTAGAGTAAACCTTTATTCGATTTATTTTTCTTTTATTGTTAAACACTCCAATCATCTATTTTTTTGAAACTATAGCTTATTTGTTCATGTCCAATTGCACCGTTTTGCTTAATCTACTGTTTAAAATACCTGGTAGTTTAAAATAAACTGGTGGATTAACTTCCATGTACTTGCACCGTATAAATAAAACCAGCTGTTAAAATTTAACCGGGATATTTGAAAAAAAAAGAAGTTGCCTAGCAACCACAGTTAACGCGGGCAGTCGCCGCAGCCCTCGACATCGTCACGATGTCAGTACCGACATAAGACCATCAGCATTTTTGGCCGCCGCGCCGGTCGACGTGCGTCCGCAGTTAAATTGCCAACGTGGCAAAGTCCATCTCCGGCAAGTACGAAAAATAAACATTGTGTGCACACAAATATGTATAATAACGGTAGTAGTAATATGCATTTTTATTCACAAACTATAAATTTAAACCACATCTAAGTACAGCGTGCGTAAAAGTGCGCTTTTACGCACGCATTACCCTGTGTCCTTTCCGCACGCATTTTTTGTATTTATTTTAAATAAGATTTAAGTAACTATTTTAAGCAAGTAGAAAAAATTTTCTACGTGACACGTTCAAAATAGTATATTTAATAACAAGAGAAGAAAGTGACAAATTTCACACGAACGTGAATGTTGTGAACGTGGCTGTAGCCGAGTAAACAACACGCGAATGTAAGAAAGTTACTTTAATTCTATAGAGTTGTGTATGCTATTTTTCCTACGAACACTGATGAATTGCATTAATTTTTGTAAAAATTGGTCTTTGATTTTGCACAAATTCTGTATGGAAAAGTACTTTGCAACACACGTGCGGGTAAGTATGGTGACAGTTAACGTCATCGTACAATTTTTCACAAATGTGTGGAAAAGTACTTTTCTACACATGTGCGGAAAAATTTCTGCACACGGGGGAATTTAACGACGGGAATAGCAAGTTATTTATGGCAACAACAACATTTTTTTTTTTTAGGTTAGAACTGTTTTAACTATAGTTTAAACCTATTTAATCCGCCGAAATCGGGGGTTTAATCTAACAATAGTAGAACACCACTTAAACTTGGCTTGCAAACCAAAAATTAATGCTAAGCTACTGTATAAAAATTTAACCCACTCATAACCTTACGGTGCAATTGGCCATCATTTGTTAAAAAACTTCCCCTCGAAGAACAAAGATTAACAAATCTGTCGTTTATATTTCGATGTTGTAATAGAGCCGAAAAATAAAACGTACTATTTTTAAACTGCGCTTTATAATAAAAGGGTGAAAATCTGCCGAGATTCGAAATACGAAATCGAAGGACGCCTTCACATAACACCCACACCAATGTTATGTGGACGCCTCGAAGGTGCTCTCAATGTTGCCAGGAGGTTGGAAATAAACTATCATTTGCAATCCGAAAAATTATCATAGTTTTTGTTTTTGCATGACATTCGCTTAAAATGTATCCTTATTTTTGAGTGAACAAAAAAAAAATAATTTCTTACATTACTTATTATTATTATTATTATTATTATTATTATTATTGTACAGTTTTTTGATATCTCAATTATATATTCACTGTTTGCGTTAAATATAAGAATAAATGGCGTTTTATGTGAGGATTTGTTAAATTATCATAGATTTGGGGGTTGATCATAGGTTATTAATTATCATGTTTCCTCCAAAATTATCATAGATTCTGATAATTATCATGTTCTTGGCAACTTTGGGTCCCCTCCAGCTAGGAAACGTAAAAACTTCTTTCAAGGAAAGACTATTAGCAAATTTTTGCGAGCTGGCCGTAAATGCTCGGACCGTATTCATAGAGTATTTGCGTAGATCCTCGACCGAGCAAAGGGAGCGTAGGGACGTCACGGCCTGAACACCCCCAGTTGATGTCTATTTTTTGCCAATTTTCTTTTCTGTTTTCCGCCAGTTTTTCGCTGAAAAAAGTGTCTACTTGCAAAATGCAAAGGACGGTTTTACTTCAATAGTTCTAAATTTTTTACTCCGGTATATGTAATTCGTCGCCTTCGTCCGAGTCGACTGCGAAATGAGAATGGACCATAATTTATTCATGTTTATATTCTGATGAAAGAGTAACCAAAATAATCGTCGCACAAAATATCCTACCCAAATTTGAAAGAAATGTCGTTGTATGAACAACTTTAAGCTGTTGGTACAACGGAAATGTTAACAAAAAAGTAGGGTTAGTTGTAAAGGTGGATGTACGATTAAACAAGCAAGCACGCAAGCAAGCAAGCGGACAAATGTCAATGTCAAATTTTCCGGCTTTGACATTTGTCCACTTGCTTGCTTGCATGCGTGCTTAATCGTCGCTTTTCTCCGTCTCCAAGCTTGGGTGAAACAGGGTGCGCCTGTAATTTTGATGCCTTTTTACTTTATCGCTTATTTTGGGCACGCGCAGTTACGAGGTAATAGCGGAATCCCTTACTAACCGATAAAGTTTGACGTTACCTGCGGGAGAATACCGTATCCCTTATAATTGATATGGTTGCCAATAGTAAAACGTTAAGTAGAAAAACATAAAATTTAAATTGATTTTTTATGCAAATATGTTCTGTATTCTTTCTAATTGTAAAGATAAGTGCCAATTTTTATTTAATCATTTTCTTTGGCTAGAATTTCGTAAAAAATGTAAAACATTGATTTGCACTGGCAACTGTGACAAGTGATTCCGATTTGTTTATCATAACCTCCCTTTTCTCTGTTTTGTTTTTGAGTTTTTAAAGATTAATAATAATTAAAAGTCAACGTAAAAAACACAAGAATAAGATATTTTAAATGAAAAATATTATTGGACAAATTCTTTTTGTAATCTTTGTAATAATAAATACCGCATAAAGTCGGCCATAAATAAATTAAAGGCTGCGTGCAAAAACTAAAAATGCTGTCTTAAAAATAACGTGACGTTAGGTACGTCACAACACGTTATTAGATAGTTTTTGGTCGTGCCAACTTACATCCCGATAACTTCACCAACAACGATAACTTTAACACTATTCGACAGTTCAAAATAGCCTATTTGAAGCAGTTACCCATTTAATTATACATAAAAGAACGCTCAAACAGAAAAACACGCTTGAGTATGTCTTTGGTACTCAGGGTAGCGCCACCCGGTCCGAAATGGTGCGGAATTTAATAGAAGCTCGTCACGTACGTCAAAATTTTTTCGTTGACCGTCCGTAGGATTGCGGCGTTTCACGGCAGCCCTTAACCATATATGACGTTCAAATGTCAACAGTGTCAAATAGCGTTAATCGTCGGGCATTTTAGGCACGACCAAAAACTATCTATTAAGCGATAAAGTCACCTAGCGGGGATTTTTTATACGAGGTGCAAAAGGTCTCGAATTCAACAGAGCTTGCCGCGAACATCAACACAGGTGCTTATTCTTGACTGTCGAGGAGGTGTAGGAAGTAAAATTCTCCTAGGGAGCGGATTAGGGAGTAGTCAAAATTAATTGATATATCGAGGGAAGGCTGCGATCTCCTAGTTCAATGTAAGAGAACTTAGCGAGTGAGTGGAATAAACTAAGGTGACCAACTCCTAAAGGGGAAAAACCGGGACACTCCGGCCATTCAATGTATTGTATATCATGTATTTTTTCTTATATGCACCCCTAATAATATTAAGATGTATTTTCCAAAATACTTATTAAAGAAAAATAATTTAAGTAAGGTTTCAATTCAAATTTATAGATGGCATAGAACATCCGCTTTTTTAATTGCAGTGATTTTAAAGTTACAAAATACAGTAGTATCAAAACCGGGGCGAACCGGAACTTTTGCTGAAAAATCGGGACTATCCGGGACGGATGTTTTCCCTGGAACAAATGGTTAAAAATCGGGACTGTCCCGGCCAAACCGGGACGGTTGGTCACCTTAAATAAACTTTTAAAATTCGTTATTAATTTTGATTTTAGTACTTTTTTTGTCATTCCCTAGTTGGAGGCCCTGTATACGATTTTTGACAGTTTAATATGAAGGCTTTTTAATTGTTTTACCTTTTCTTACACTTTTTTAAAATGTCTTGTCATTTGTGTTTACTGTTTATTAACTACTTCGACTGTTAGCTAACCACATTTTCTGTAAAATATTTTTGTTATACCATTTTACTAGATTTAGGACTGCTTTGTCAATGAGATTCTTTCTTCAGACAATAAAGCTATTTTTGAATTGAATTGAATTGTTTTACCAGAGGTGAGCAGCGATAGCTGTCAAATGTATTATAGAGGCCCTCTATCCCTAGTATGGTCCCTGGGAGCGCTTCCTTCTCTCACTTTCAAGAATAAGCACCCAGAACGGAAAAGTGGGCCTCCAAACGTTTGCAATTTCTATGCGAACGCACCCGGAGTAGTGCTTGGCCGGGGTGTAGGTGTATCGTGGCCGGGGCTGTGATTCTTTTCATGTTGGCAACACTTATCAACAAACGTGAGTTGATTCTTTTCATGTTGGCAACACTTATCAACAAACGTCAGTTTTGTTTGGTTATAAAAAATGTGAAGTTGTTTTGTTTTTGATAAAGGGACCTTTGTAAATTAAAAATGATCAAAATTTAGGTTTTAATAGATCTATTTAACATAAAGTATTAAATCCCTGTTTAAAAATAAACTGGTTGATTACCTCATTAGGTTAATAACATGTGCGTAAAGTAGTGCCTTATTTTGACTGTAATGTCTGCCTTTGGGATAAAAGTTTGTTTATGTTTGTTTCTGGCATTCGTCTGGCTAAATTTAGCTCATAATATTGAAGCAGGTAAAGTCCTACTTTTTTTTATTTGTTGCGGTTTAGAACCAGCTGGAGAAGCATGGAGATTTTTAGGATTTTATCTTTTCTAATATGTTCCCTGAGATGTTCCTAAACACCATTTTGTCTTAAAGTTTCTACTTTCCAAAGACTAACAACAATACCAAGGTATTTTTTGAGGTATCATTATCTAACAATATTAAAAGGCTGACCCAAGGGGGAATTCATGAGTGGTAATCAATCACCTGGGAATCATAGGAATAAGTACCTTTAAAAATGGAAATGACTGTATGATTTTTAGGGCAGCAAGTTTCCTCTCAGGCTGACCATATTAAAATTCTCTGTGATTTATTGATACTCCATACCCTGCTCTGCAGTAAACATTTTCTGGGTGTGTTTTTCAGTAAGACACATTTACATCCCTAAAGCTAGAGAAGCAAGGGTAATTATGCAGTATACAGCTTTCTGCCATTTTTGATTTCTTATGAAAAATTCTTTATGGGGTCACCTACTAAGGTCCGTAGGACCCCAAATCTGCCTGCGCCGGTTGGTTTTTTTAAAATTTTTTTTGTTTTTTTAAATTTTTTTTCACTAAAACAACCCAATCCAACACAGTGCAACCCAAATCAAAACAATTAAAAGAACACATAAGAACCCCTCCCAGGCACCCTTTTTTTTTCTTTAAAATAAAAAAAAATCGGGCGGGGGCGGATTTGGGGTCCTAGGGATAGTAGGTGCCCCCATAAAGAATTTTTCATAAAAACTCAAAAATGGCAGAAAACTGTATACTGCATAGTTACCGAAGCAAGGTGAGCTGAACAAAAAACTTCATAGAATTTAATTAACCAGTTTCAGGGAAGCTAACCATGGACAAATTTATAATAACAGATTAAAAGGAGACACAATCTGCTTTCGTTTTTTTTTTTATCTTGTGAAAGCTAAATTTGATGAATCAAAAAGTTGTATTGTGTGTTTCTAGCTTAACCTAAAATAGTCATATGGTACACTAAAGTTTTTTGGAAAAACTCAGCAAACCTCAAAAAGTATGAAATCATAAATACAGAAACAGTTTATGTTTATACTTTTAATTGGTTTCTAAAAAAATTTAGACCTCTCTGTTTTTTAAAAATACAGCATGTTGTCTTAGCTTCAGATGAACTTGGCAGAGCAATTCATTAAAACTAGCTGGTTGTCTGCAACTTCATTTGGTGTTGGTTAAAATTGTAAATTCCCCCTCCACCTTACTCCTCTTTCATGCCAGCAAACCTTCAGCCCCTTAAACCCTTCCATTTACTCAAATACCCACTTTGCCTGTAGCTTTTTCCTATTTTTTTTCTTTAAATGGTCACAACTGTTCTTCCTGTGAACTGATTTTTATGAAATAAAGCCTGTGTACTCCGCAGGAATCCAAGGAAAGCAGCAGTGAAAGTTTCATCACAATCAGTCCTAGTTTTCTTTTTTAGTTTTCAGACAGATAGACCAAAATTCTAAAAACTAGATTTTGTAATCTATATTGTTTGGCTCTAAGGCCCCACCAAGAATTTTTATCTATTTATTTATTTACATTTGCACTCGACTTAATGAACGACCAATCTGCCTCCGTAATGTGCTGATTTAGCGCTGCATAGTTGGCTCTTCGGAAGTTGTGCACTTTATTTGTTGTGTTGTGTTCTAGATTTGGAACATGGGTGCTCTTGATGTAGTAACTAAGTTGAAGCAGAGGATGGTATACATCAATTTTGCTAATAGGATCGCATGTTGTGATCATTTAAAAAAAATGTTCAATGTACAGACATTATCTTTCTAGAGATTTATTATATGAATAGATCATCAGAATCAGAATTAGCATAGTGATTAATATAATGATATTTAAGTGCCCCATTTAAAAATTTAAAGCTTTCTTTTAAAAAAAATATCATGTTCTGCTAGCTTCAGATGAATTCAGCAGAGCAATGCATTAAAAAACAATATAGCATCATGCTCTTCTAGCTTCAGATGAACTCAACAGCAAAAATCTAGTGCACAATAAACTTCTAATTAAGTGCTAATTCATTCCTCTATTTAAAAATGGTGTGCTCCTATTGAAAAATGTGGTAGAAATTCAGGGTTTTAGGGTAACCTGAAGATCTCAGAAAGTCAAGGAATTCTAGTGGATATTTGTAAAATTTATCATTGAATTTACCGAAGTAATAGAAAAGTCATGGAATCTTGCCGGAATCTTGTAAAAAGTCATAAAATACCTGGACTACACTTATTCTCTCTTATTGTAACCTTTTTAATAAATATAAAATAAAGAGAGAAAATAAAACCATTTTGATATTAAAAATTATTGAAAAATTATATATCATATGGCACATCATTTAATAGGTCTTCAGAAGACCTTTAAAATAAGATATCGCTCAATTATTTTTTTCGAGATGGATCCTATCATTTTTTCATCCTAAAATTTTGTGGGTATGTTGAGGAAACACTAAAGAAAAATATACAGGGTGGATTATTTAAATAGAACGGTGCTTCTAGCGACTTTAGGGAAGAGGTTTTGAAAAAAGCTTAAAGCAAATATTTAATGATTTTTTTACGGACCCCCAACTGAAGGCCCAGGACTCGCCAACTATTTTTTTTAAATAAAAAGGTACCACTTGTGGTTTTTTAGCTTTTTTTAAAACCTCTTCCCTAAAGCCGCTAGAATCCACCCTGTATATTTTTTTTTTTTTAAATTAAAAATAGGGCATTTTGACATTTTTTCAAAATTTAGTTTTTTGAAAAAATGTCAAGCAATAAATTTCAAAAAAGAATATCATGTGGTACATCCTTCAATAGGTCCTTTAAATACCTTTAAAACAAGGTATCACTCAATCTCGTAGCTATCATAGTTTTGAAAATATTGAGCTTTTTGTTTTTGATATGGTTATGATGTTACGAAAAAAATTGATATCTATCTTTTATTGTTTAAAAGTGGTAGACAATGTTGAACTTGAGAGTAAACTATAGTTTCGATCTTCCATTGTCTTTATTTTTTACTTGTTCACAACGTTTCAAATGCTTATGTATCTGAAATCTTTATCAGGTGAATACTACAATCAAAGTTCGAAACTCTAGTTTAATATCTATCTTTTACTTGGATTCCTTGACAGTTAAGGTTTAGCAATACAAGAAATAAGCTGGTTCATTGTTCTCTGTCCATTGGAATTTGTTAATAATGTGGTATGATGATGATGTAATCTTCAACAATAGACCTTTGTTGGCCCTATTGTGTTTGACATTATGTAATTAAAACTATTTTTTTAGCTCAACAAGGACAATTTCCAATCCTACTGTACACCACCACAAAAGATATCCGTATTGTCAACTCTTCTAAATCAAGCTCGCATAAAATCAAACCGACCATAATTATTAAAAATTATACTTTTATATCAGCCTTAGATTTTCACTATGAAAAAAAGAAAATTTGTTGGGCAGACCACGAGTACGAGAGTATACAGTGTTGCGACTACAATGGACTTGTTGCTGAAAATAAGGTAATTTTTAGAAATAGAAAATTTTATTTACGGCACTGCCATTTACAAAGGTTTACATTTAGTAACAGTAAATGAAATATTTTTTTAATAAAACTAAAAAAAATATATTCAGCACATAACATTAATATCTTATTAAATGCTCGCATGCTCTAATTTTACTTTGAATGATCTCAGATTGTTAGTGTTTCATTTGGCAACTGACTTCCTAATCTGCACATTTGTGTTTGGTGGAACATGAATATCAATTGCCCCAACCAGTTCAGGACTGTCAGCAAGCAATTAACTTTGTTGGGATTGTATTTATTCGAATGTGTATGGTTTTTATGTAAAAATAAACTAATTTGGGAAGACACTTAGCTAAACATAAAGACCCCTCTAGAAATGTCAGCTATAAATTAACAATAGAGAGTTAATAGACCACTAATTTATCATCACCTTATTTGCGTACCGTAACCGTATTCTTTTGCCCACATACAAACTGCCAATTTAAATAGAATAGAAAAGAAAACAACAATTCCCGTTTTGGCAAAGTCACTTTCACAAAAAAATTAAAAACTTAACTTAACAAAAAACGAATTATCACCTACCCACTGCAAAAAATAACCGAGCGCGTCCCGTTAAGCCTCCGTAAGTAACGTATTTCGGTTCGGTTATTTTTGGATACAGGAGGAAAATAACCAATTTTGCCTACAGTATCTCCATTTTAATGGTCTATTAATGGTCTAATAACCGAAAAATGCCCCATATACCAATAGATATCAAACAAATTACGAATTTCAATAAAAAGTAAAGTTTTCGAATTTTAATTAAAACGGGAACATACCAATGAATTATATTCTTACAAGTGTTTTTAATGTATGTATGGTTCGTAGGTAATTTGTATTACAATTATTTGTAATATAGGATGTAAAACTAGAAGAAACAAAGTTATTTTAGTTCTGTTTTAATTTTATTAATTTACTTTGTCTCGACCTTATTCAAAAATTTATATATTGATTGAATAAAGAAGAGAGTGCTATAGGCTATTTTATTTAAAAAAAAATCAATATGGAGGATGTTAGGCGCCACTTTCTCAATTTTAATATACTTTTGGAGGCATAACTTCCTCAAATATAAAGCAACTTTTATATTTTTTTTGCTTTATTTACAGTGATTTCCCGATCACTCTCACCTCCCTCCTCACCGACTAACACTCTGGCTCTTCTGCACCTCCTTTAAGTACGGGATGGGGTTAAAGCTTTTATGTGACACCAAAAATTTTTTTTTATAAAAAAACTACCCTGCTACTTCTAAATCGAGTTTAGTATACAGAATAGAGACACATTTTTTAGTCACATGCCTATAGTCCCACTAATGAACTTAATTATTTAATTTTTTTTACTATTTTTTATACCTATTTTCTGTTATTCCATAGACTGAAATAATTAATGGAGTCCTCACTCCAGATGGCATAGCAATCGATTGGTACACCAACAACATTTATTGGACCGACAGTGGGTCTAACCGAATAGAAGTGGCTACATTAGAAGGGAAGTACCGCAAAGTTCTTTTCTGGACTGACATTGATCAGCCAAGGGCAATTGCGGTCGTTCCCACCAAGGGGTAAGTATATTTTTTCAAAAGTTTTACCATCTAAAATGAATAAATGACTTTTGAGAAGTTGGGTTGTTCATTTCATATGAAATCAACAAAAAAAAAAGGGAGGTTTGGCAGACCATCTCCCCAATATCGATAATTTTTGGTACATGTATTCTACCCAAAGAGAGGATTAAAAATCCCAAATTTGAAATTGTTTTGACCATTAGTTTTTTTTTAAATTAATTCTTTGAAAAGACAAAAACTAGCAATTTGTGTATCTCAAAAACTACTTAAACTTGGACAGTTTATAGCTCGTTTTAAAGATATTTTAAATACCTTTCGAATGATGTATCACATTATATACTTTTTGTTTTAAAAAAAATTTGCAATTAAAAAAAAACTTTTTTTTAAATTTTTTAAAAACAGCATTCTTTATTTTTTTTATAAAAATATATTTTGTTTCTGGGTATTTCGTCAAACTTTACAAAATTTAAAGATGGAGACTTCATGGGTTCATAAAAAAAATATTTAAAGAATTTTGAAATTAAAATAAAAATGAGGTCATATGATACTTCATTAAAATGACATTTAAAATATCTTTAAAACAAGCTATGACTCGCTTTTGTAGTATGTATGGTTCTCAAGATATTCATATTTTTATAAATGCCTAAAGACAGTCAATTTTAACCAAATGTGCAGGTAAACAAAAAGAGTAATATCTTGAGAAATGTATACCGTAAAAAAGCGAGTAATACCTTGTTTTATAAGTATTTTAAAACCCCAATTCTTTTTGAAAAATTATTTGCATAAAATAATTTTTTTTGATGAACCCATCAAGTCTACATCTTAATTAATTGTTTGGAGAAGAGATAGAATTTAAAATTTGTAGGTTTTTATTTTGGTCTGACTGGGGAGAGGTGCCGAAAATTGAGAGAGCAGGCATGAATGGCGATCCAAAAACTAGAAAAGTGATAGTTAATGAAGAAATTTCATGGCCCAATGGAATAACAGGTAACCATTATTTTCAGCCTTTTTAGTTTTTATCATATTTTTGCGAGGAAATGGACCAGAATTTATGATTTATTTAGAAAACATGGCCACTGTCAAAATATATATAAATTAAATATTGGGTTCGTTAAATATATTATTATAAAAAAGTTCTAGATACTTTGTAAGGGTGAAAGCACAATAATTATTAAAAAAAACATGCTACTAAACACCAATTACTGGTGCGCCAATGAAATTTACTTTGGCACTTCAATCAAGAAACCACCAAAATACAGGAATTTCAGTATTTTTCATCTGTCACTAGGTTGTATTGAGCATCTTTATTGTAACTGTTTTCACAAGGTTTGCTTATGAATCTGCAATCAAAACCTTGTGAAAAAGTAAAAAAAAGACGACGGAAGTTCAAACCTCTACTTTATTCTCAACTTTATTGCAACTTAGTCTGTCGCCAGCATTAAAGATTGAATTTTCCCCAAAAATCAAGAATAAAATGCTGTTCAGGAGAATATGTTGTTACTCATCCCTCCCCCCTCAGGAACAATTTCTACGTACGCCAATACCTAGTAGGTTGTGTTTTGAATAGTGCTCACCGTTAACAACCTAGTTTATAATTTACCCCTCCATCTTGGTTTTTAGATAAATAATGAGTTTTTTCTTTTTCAGAATTCATATTCTATGCGTCTGTAGGTACTATCTAACTTATTGCTTTTTCCGTTTACTGATTTTTCATTTTGTTTCAGTGGATTTGGAAGCCGAGCTGGTTTATTGGATAGATGGTAATCTTTCATTTATCAAAGTAATGGATTTCGATGGGAAAAATATAACCAAAATTTTGGCCAGCGGATGCCCATACCCGTATGCACTTGCCCAGTTTCACCAGAAACTCTATTGGACAGATTGGAAAACAATGTAAATATATAATTATGACCTGTTATGTCAAATGCACTGAAAATTTGAAATTAAATATACTGGCTATTTGAAATTAAATTTATGTATGGCCCTGCAGTCATAGAAATAAATTTACTGTTCCACTTGCTTAGGGTCAGTGAACAAGACTTCCTGTATAATTTAATATTTTTGAAATCAACAGACAATTCTCTTTCCATTAATACCACCCTCCTCTAATTAAGGAAATTGTCCTGCCATCTATTTCCTCCTTACCTCTGTATTTGTAGATATCGTCATCTCTCTCGAATCAGTTATTTAAACTGTTGTTTGAAGGTGGTAGACAATGTTGAAGTTGAGAGTAGGTTAGGTTAGGTTTGTTATGAGTGGTGCAATTTACAGCTCGCTCCACTGCGACCTGAGAGATCTATTGTGGCTCATTCCCCCCCTACTCCACTCACCAGACCGGTCTGATGAGCACCCCCTAGGAAGGCAGTTTTCTTTTCCTAGAGGAATTTAGACCTAAACCCCTTTGTCGGGGCTAGGGATCTTTAACGTGCTCCACTATCAATATATGGATCACACGGGACCGTCCTCTTAACGTCCTCTCCGAGGGACGGTATGGAATCGAATTAGCCTGCCTTCTAGCTAACTCGGCCGACTCCGCTTCATACTGCGTTTTACCTTAATCAAATTCTGTAATTTTATAAGAAAAAGTCCAAGTAGACTACCTGCAAGAACCGGGGCTTGAACCCGGCATCTCCTGCTTGAAAGTCGCGGCGTTAACCCCGACATCAAGCAGTCAGGTCAAGTTGAGAGTAACGTAGAGTTTGAACTTCCATTGTCTTTATTTTTTACTTGTCGATTGCTTAGTATCTCAATCGCCATCAGGTGAATACTAACAGAAGACTAAGACTACCTAATCTTATATACTAGCATGTGTTCAGTAAAACTAGTTTGTGTCTAGTGCACCATGAAGTTTACACTTAGTTGGTTTCGCGATTTTGCAGTTGAAATCTGTTACCTCCGAAAAGTACCGGTTTTCAAATAGAGTTGATAATTTGAATGAAAGCTATTTCTTTGAACTTCCGCTTGAATACATTTTCCTCCCTGACGACGATCTTTGCCTCTCTCCATTCCAGAAAATTTTGATTATCCCAGCAATGTTGAGCTATTTTCAATCCAGTTGTGTCCCCTTGTCGAGTTTTGCGTTTGTCTTCTGTAAGGCGAACTTCCATGGGTCGGCTGGTGTCTGATGTAGATATCCCCACGCTCGACTGGTACAGTTCTTGGTGTCGTGGTGTTGTGGATTAATTCTGGTTAATTGACTTCTTATTGTTGTGGTCGTTTTAAAGACACTCCGAAAATGGTATTGGTTGCCTATTATTCTTATCGTTGGAATTATAAGTGGCGCCTTTGTTTCAGTATTTACGTCTGTCGTCCTTTGTGTTGGTGTGGTCTGAAGAGTTTTGTTGATCGTGTAGTTGGAGAAATTGTTCCATTTAAAGCTTCTTCTATATTGCAGATGTAGGTGGCTCGATCTATGAGGGATTTTGCAATTCCCAGTTTGGTTTATGTGGAGTGGTTTGATTTGATTTTAGATATTGTCCAGAAGTGATTGTTTGAATTATTTTTGGTGACTGGAACGCCTGCTTTCTTCTTTTTCCAGAGTGAATTTGATGCAGTTTCTTATGCTGTTGACATAATTGAATAATTGTTCTTGTGTTGTTATCCTTTTTCCAGATGATAAATATGGTTTGGTCACTGCTATGATGTTCATAGAGATTCCTCAAAGGATTCCATAAAGATGTTGGCCACTACCGGCAAAAGTGGATATCCCATGGGTGGACCATCTTCCTGTCGAAAATATCTGTCCTTTTTCTGGAAGTAAAAATTCTGCAGACAGCATTTCAACAAATCCATAATGTCCTTGATTGATAGATTGGTTTTGTCAAAGAGGTGGTTATCCTTGAGTAGTTTCTGTTTAATGATTTGGAGTGATTCTTCCATTGGTACGTTTGTGTACAAACAACGTCAAAACTAACGAACTGTTCGTCAGGTTAAGTTGATGTCTCAAAGTAGGTCCATGAAGTGCCTTGAATTTTTGACGAATGATGGTGACTTTCCTTAAAGAGGCTGGATGATCAATATAATAAATTAAAATATCTTCTGTGTTGGTAGATATTTCAACAGATTTTTCTTTCTACGGTGGTGGTTGGGTCCTGAGTTATTTCTCTGTAATTTCCTTTTTGTAGAGCCTCTGCAAACCACTACAGCAAAGCACCGCATATGTATGGATGCCGAAAATTCATAAAGAAGACATGCCTCTTCGACCGATAACCAGTTCTCGCAATTCTCCGACTTATAATCTTGCTAAAAATATCTTCTACTATTTTGTGATGAAGCCGAGTAGGACGTGTTAGCTAGAAGGCAGGCGAACACGATTCCATACCGTCCCTCGTAGAGGGAGGGAAGAAAGAGGACGGTACCGTGTGATCCATACATTGATAGTGGAGCACGTTAAGGTCTAAATCCCTCTAGAAAAAAAAACTGCCTTCCTAGGGAGTGCTCACCAGACCGGTCTGGCCAGCGGGTAGGGGGGGATGAGCCACAATAGATCTCTCAGGTTGCAGTGGAGGGAGCTGTAAATTGCACCACTCATAACAAACCCAACCTAACCTAACACAGTCTTATTTAACTGCAACAGTAATTCTTGACTATTTTTAAAAATGTTAGAATAATTTTTTTCTTGTTCGCAAAGGAGTATTTTATAAACTCATCACCAAATACTAAATTCTTTCTAATTTTGACAAAAACTTGGTTTGACCTTAGAAAACCGGTTTGTCCTACGGTAACCATTTTGAATCGTGACAGTCCTTTAATCGCGCTTGAGTTAATTTTCCTTGGCCCACTTTTTAATGACTAATTTTTGCTTAGGGCAATTCACTACTATGACAAGTCAACATCGCACAGGCCGACAGAAATGTTCTCGCTTCCCACTCATCCGATGGGCATTAAAGTTTTCGAAGCGGAAAAGCAGCTGAAGAGATCGCATCCCTGCGAAAAAGACAACGGAGGTTGCTCTCATCTGTGCCTTTTGGCCCCCAACGAGCCGTTTTTCACTTGCGCCTGCCCCATAGGGATAAAGTTATTGGGTGAGGGTGAAACTGCCGACATTTTTGTATACACAACTTGTTATGTCTATCAGGAAAAGTATCAGATTATTCAAGATTTTTTACTTTAACAAGTTCTGCTATTTTAATATATAGTATAGCATTAAAAATTAGGAGAACTTGTTTAAGTAAGAAATTTTGGTCAAGAAAATTTTGTCCCTAATTGATTGATAACTTGTTTTGTAAATGAATTATTATTATTTTTATTATTAATTTGAGCTTAAGCACTGTTCCTCAAAGCCATAGAGTTTATAGTTAAGAGTTACGCCAGAGTAAAATAATATACTAGAATAGGTAAGATTAAAAGATAAATGTTGGCTATTTAGATGAAGAAGGCTTCCTAAATGTAACAATAGTGGAATGGCCCAAAATATATCCTTAAAGAATAACTAAATTCGGCATTATGAATAAAAAATGGCTGGCCGTTGCCTCATCGTCATAAAAGAAAGTTATTTTGGTTATTGATACTGAATAACTAGAATTTAAAATTATTAAAGGTTTCAATAATTTCTATGGAGCCATCTACGTCTTGTGCTAGCAACCCTAACTATAAGACGGGTATTTTTGTAATATCTCGTATGTGTTTTGGAAATAAAGCATTTACTTCCAAAGAACCCCTGCACTGCTTAAAACTGACATGAAAATCATCAAATATTTTTGTTTATACGGTTCTGGTTGAACTTGGTGCTAAAATCTGTCTGTGATTTTGATGAAGTAACGCCTATGTCCTGCACATGATTCCAAGGAATTCAGTAGTGAAATTCCAATTAAAATCTGTTCAGAGGTTTTTGCGTGATGCTGGAACAAACAGACAGACAAAAATTCGAAAAATTATATTTTTGGTATCTATATGGTTTGGTTAGAAGCCGACACCAAAAATTTTAAAAAAATTCAATGTACAGAAATGGTCAATTTATACATATAATAGATAAACTGTCTGTAAAGATTTGTAAAGAAAGAAACCTGCACAAACTACATTGAGAATGGCTTTTGGCTAAATGTCATAATTCTTCTTTATGTTATAGTACTGGACCACTTGCCTAAAAAACGCCATCTTTGAAGCTCTATCTCAGAAAGTAATCCTACCCAGTCCAGTACTATAAAAGAATTATGACATTTAGCCGAAAGTCATTTCCAATGTAGTTTGTGCGGGGTTCTTTAAACAATATTTAAAGATATTACCGAGATATTACACCAAAATATGGTTTTAATAAAATAAAAAAGTCAAAAGAATAGTAGCGTATAATAAAATCGTTTTTATTTTTAGACACTAAAACTTGCGCCAGCGGTCCACAAGAGATTTTGCTGGTAACGAGGCGGACCGACATCTATCTGATTCACTTGGACTCGCCCGATTACAGCTATAAAGTGATACCGTTAAGCGAGATCAACTTCTCAATAGGCATCGATTTCGATCCCGTGGACAATTACACTTTTTGGTCCGACGACGGGGTGAAAAAAGTAAGTGACTACCATCAGTTTTTTTTTGTATGTACGGAGTCCTTAAAGTGCTTTTATATAAGGATCTTTATGTGTCCATAACATTTACTCCTACGGGGTTTTTACCTACATGGTAAAACCACAGTTGAGTATTTCTTTAGGTTGGAAACAATGCGCTAAGGCGTTTTTAAGTCTTTTTCCCGAGCTTAAGAACAGTTTGAAAAAATTGACAAACAGTCCTTATGTAAAAGCGGTTTAAGAGGCTCGTATAAACAAAGTAATTGACTTCCACACATAGACTTGCCTTGTTTTCAAACGTCATCTTCTAAAAAATGATTAAGTAAAAAAGAGATATTGACGCAACATCGCTTACTTGCTCACGTTTTTATAACCTATCTGTGATAGTCGTGGGTCAGTTGTGAAGAGCGTATTGAAAAATAAAAATGGTTTAATAAAACTCGTCCACTTCTAATAAAAAAAATAATGGACACTTAAAGATGGCAAGCTATTTTTGATTCCTTGTTGTCAGCGTATCTTTGATGCGTTTGTGAAAGCGTCCTTAAAAAAAGAGTTAAGTTGTGCTTAAAACGTACGACGTAACCAAACCACTTCTTGTTCAGTGCTCAATGCACAGTTGTAATTCATCTGCTCACTTCTATTTCCTTCCTTGTCGAAAAAAGTTAGAGGGCAATGGAATGAAAAATAGAAGGAGTGAAACTGTGGGTCAGGCATTTATGAAAACCCACAGATAACAAAATGGTTAGGATAATCTAGCTGCATACAAATACTGCAAGGGTGATCGTAGAAATAGGTGAGACGTAGTCGCTGTTGTACGACGTATCCGTTCTGAGAATGCGCACTGAGATACGATTACGAAGTGAACTGAACTGAACTGAATTTTTTATTGCAAGAGGTTCTGCAACCCAGCGTAAAGATACTAAATAATACATTTTAAACTAAACTAAAATAATTATTATAAGTAAGTATAAAAAAACTTAAAGTTGAGATAATCTAATAGTAGGACCTAAAAAATAAAAAATAATATTTGGAAGGCTATGACCTATTTGATCCTAAAAAGGAGGAATTTGCTCTTTTGTGCGTAAAAGAGGCACGTATAAGAAATCACTAAAGTATCGTGCTTTATCAAAAAAAAAAACAGAAAACAAAATATTTTATTGGCAGGTAAGAAAGGCACGTAAGCGTAAAATACTAATTAATGTCGAGCAGACATTTTTTGAATGAAGGGGGTTTGTAATCAGCAATAAAATTTTGTCCAAGCCACGCCAAGAAGCAGGACGAACCTCACGGTACATTGGACAGTCAATCAACATATGTTCGACTGTTTCGTGCACATAAAGATTACATACGGAGCAGTACTCGGTATGATCTATACTGTAGAAGTAACCTTTGTAGTAAAATGTAGAAAACTTATTATTTGCTAAACGAAGTTGAGCTAGGAGCCATATAAAGTCGAGCGCTAGTCTAGAGTTAAGATAGTTGGCGAGTTTTGTTGACACTGTAAAATAAGGATAAAAAATCGTATAACCAGACTGCCCATCAATGTTTAGGTCATGTTGGTAGTATTTTTTATAAAAAGCGTCTAATAGTCGGTTTTTATTATTTTTGAGGTTTCTTGAGGTTAGGTTTTCCCAGACCTGTTCAAACCCTATTTCATTTACGATTAGCCATTCTCTATTTGTGCAACTTTAACGGTGGGGTTTAGTCTATTTTGGAAGTTTAAGTGAAATTTTTGGTTTTAAAAATTTTAAACCAACCCTCCTTGAGTTTTGGACACAGTTTGAATTATAAGAAGAATTTTAATAAATTTGTTTATTGAATAATCATCTTAACACAATCTTTTGTTGGATTTAAGAAGAAAGTTTCAATTTAGAAGAAAAGAAAATTTAAAAATTGAAACCCACGCGGGGTTTAAACTGTAGAACAAATTAAAATTGAGGTTATTTGTCACTCTAATTAATGATAATTGATTTTTCCAATTAATACTTGATGTCACACAACGATTTGGATGGCTGATAATAAAATAAGGGTTAGATTGATTTTGTATTTATTTAAAAGGTGCTTTTATTTATAAAATGTATTAAAAAACTTAAATGCAAGTTTTTTTTTACATTTCTGTCACTGTCGAAATGTCAGTTTAAAAATATTAGCGCTGCGTTCCATCACAAACAGCGAGTTCGGATCTTTTACCTCTCCTTGCACCTTGGCTTGCACCAACCTCTACTGATGAAAGTTACAGCTCTAAAATGAGTGGGCTTTGAGTAAGGAAAGTTATTTTGACTGAGCTTTTAGATAACCTCAATGTTTTACTTTCAGTTTGTAAATAAAGTAATATAGTTGTTTTGGGTTTTTTTTAAAAACAAAGTTATGATTGTTTTCCACAAACCAAAACTACACTTTTTTGCACTCGACGCGCGTTTCGCTAACAACGTTAGCATCATCAGGAGACGATAAACAATAAACTAAATTAACCTACGCTCTATCTTATATACAATCTTTTAGTGGGCCGAGATAAGACTAATAATTTGTGATTGATCACGCTTTATAATCCTATCTCCCTTCAACTAAACAATAAAGTGTACTAAACGGGATGGGTCCTCTATCTTTATTTAAACTATTTCTGGATTTAATGATTTCCATACTTTCATATGCATTCAAAAGTCTTTTGTTTGGTACACTTTTTAGAAGATTTAGGTTATCTAATGTGAATCTATAATTGTTTTCAAAAGCATGCTCGGCCACACATATTTTTTGTCACAATCCATGCAACTAATTTCGTAAATTCCACTTTTTTCTAGAACTGTAGTTTTATCCTTGGGATTTCCTAGTAAAGTTCTTATTGTGTTTCCGGATTGATACACTAATTTAAGACCGGTGTTATTAAATACTTTTTGTAATCCTTTCGTATAATTAGGATTATAAGGAATTGATACAAATTTTGAGTCGCAGGTATCTTTTTGTCTTTAAAAGTGGAATTCCGAAAGGACTTTTGAAAAGAATGTCTATTTATCAGCTTATTTATTAAGCCTTCGTCGTAACCGTTTTCGCCAGCTATATTCCTAATCCTATTCTTTTCTGCTTCAAATCTTTCTTTGTTTAAGGGGAAATTTACTATTCTATATGTTAAAAAGTGCAAACTTCCAAGCTTATGTTGTAAGCAATGAAAAGAGTCATTTGGAATATACCTGTTGGTGGCCGTTCCTTTTCTGTTTAGGTCAAAGTCCAACTTATTTTTATTTCTTATAACTAAAATGTCTAGAAATGGCAGTGTACCGTTGTTCTCTATTTTATAACTAAATTTAATTGTGGGAAATATGTTATTTATTTTTTCCATAAAATTTTTAACACTAGTTACTTTAGTGTTGAATACTGCAAACACAACGTCTACATACCTGAACCATACTCTGGGGAAATACTCAAATTCTTTACTTATATCTGATTCAAATTTGCTCATAAAGAGGTTTGCGATACAAAGTGATAAACTATTACCCATTGTGATTCCTTCTAATTGTTGGTAGTAGTTATTTTTATATTGAAAGTAATTTTGATTCATGCAGAGTTTTGTTAAAAATAGGTATTCTAAAGTCTGTTTGCCTTCTAGATTGTTATTTCTTAGTAGTTCCTCCAGGTATTGTAAGGTATTGGGGATCGGCACACTAAGGAACAACGAACTAAAATCAAACGAGATTAAAATTTCACCTTCTTGGAGTGAAATATCTTTAACTTTGTTGATAAATTCAAGGGAATTTTGAACAGAAAAACCTTTTTCCTTTATAGGTAAATTTTCAAACTAGTTTGCTAGCCATTTAGAAATGTTGTAAGTAGGTGATCCTACAGCAGAAACTATAGGTCTAACCGATTTTCCAGTCTTGTGGATTTTTGATATTTACTATTGTCAACAATAATATTGTTACATTTTTTAATGGTGTTTTTTACTTCGTTAATCATTTTTGGTAACGGGTTCTTTGGGACTTGTTTGTAGGGTCCATTTTTTATTAGGTTATCTACCCTTTCCAAATAATCTGTTTTATCTAATATAACAAATTTATTACCCTTGTCAGCCTTTAGACAGAAAAAATATTTTTCTCTCAAACTTTTAATTATGTCAAAAGTCAAGTGTGGCCGAGCATGCTTTTGAAAACAATCATAGATTCACATTAGATAACCTAAAACTTCTAAAAAGTGTACCAAACAAAAGACTTTTGAATGCATATGAAAGTATGGAAATCATTAAATCCAGAAATAGTTTAAATAAAGATAGAGGACCCATCCCGTTTAGTACACTTTATTCTTTGGTTGAGGGGAGATAGACCGCTTCAAGCGACTGCGAACATAGGGGGAATCAAGTCCAATTTACTCTCCGTGCCGTACGACCGAGGTGGATTCGAAGCACGCTGCAGTGTTATCTTTTGGAAATTCATTTTGTTTTTATTACTTTGTTTTATTTCTGCCTTGCTCGAGAAACAGATGGGTAAGTTCTTAATTGAAATAATACATTTTTAAAACTAAAAATGGATGTCTACGAAGTTGCCGAAAAAGTGCAGATGGTCAAATGGTCAAATCGTCATAACCCAACACACGTTCGATATTGGTCGAGGGAAAATTTGCATTTGTATTTTGACGTAAGAACACAGTATCCCCAAAAACTAAATGTTTGGGGGGGGGGGGGTATTGTAGGGGAACACGTAATTGGGCCATTTTTTATTGACGGCAATTTGAATGGTCCTAGATACTTGGATCTACTGCAGCAGCACATTATTCCAACTGCTAGGCAGTTGTTAGGTGTAAGATTTGGTTAAACATGGTTTCAACAAGATGGTTGTTCCGCTCACAACGTTGGCCTTGTTAGGGAATATCTTGATAATGTATTTCCTAATCGGGTTATAAGTACACGGGGAACTATTTTATGGCCAGCTCGATCTCCCGATCTTGCTCCTAATGACTTCTATCTGTTTTTGAAGAAGCTTTTCAAATTATCACCCCTAATATGCTTGGAAACGTTGGAAGGGGTTTTTATAGTAGGCTCGGATATTGTCTAGCCGAGCAAGGAGGACTTTTCGAACATTTGCTTTAATTTTTTTTTACTGGGAGAATCTTTTTGGTTTTTAGAATGTATTATTTCATTTTGAGAACTTGCTTTTATTTTGTTTCTCCTTATTATTTTCATTGTAACACGTCGTCACTGATAAATCTGAGCAGTTGACAATAAAACTCTCTTATTTATCAGTGACAAAAAATAAGAAAATTACGTTATAAAAATTTGCGTATTTATTGACCAAATTCCGGTTTCATTGACTACGCTCCACACAGCCCCGTGGTTAGAGGCGTACTAAATACAAGGCGAACGGCAGCGAATGGCGATCGGAAGCCTGAGTGTTGGTTGCTTCACTGATAGGCGTGCGGTGTCTCTGCATGTACGTACACTGGCAAATTAGACTTCTTTCGCCCTATGTTCGCAGTAGCTTGAAGCGGTCTGTATAAGATAGAGCGTAGATTAATTTAGTTCATTGTTTATCGTCTCCTGATGATGCTAACGTTGTTAGCGAAACGCGCGTCGAGTGCAAAAAAGTGTAGTTTTGGTTTGTGGAAAACAATCATAATTTTGTTTTAAACTTTTAATTGTTTTATTGTGATTTAATGTACTATTTTTGTTGTTTTGACAGATCTGATATCGGCAAGCATGTCGCACATAGCCCTTTGTGCCTTCTGAAAAATTAGAGATTGAACTTTCAATATTTGCAATAATATCATTTAAATTATCTTTTTGTGGGGGCAGAGCAAAATTAAGACCTTTGTTTAAAAGTGATATTTCTTTGTTATTAAAAGTGAGAGGATAGGTTTTCTACAATGTTTGCGATTTTCTTCGACTTTTGTGGTTTTGATTCAGAACGTTTTAACTTTTGTAGCTTTTTATTAAGTGAAGACATCTTCTTCTTAAATTTTTTCTCAATTACTACAAACATATGTCTTTGGAAATCGCACCATTCTTCAAAGTTCTTATCACTAAGTCTAAATGTCAACTTTCTAAACAGTCGGTATGCTTCAAGCTCAAACATACTTCGTTTTGCGTACAAATTTTTGATTTCTAAATCTAACTATTTCTGTTTTGCAAACAGGGCTACTTTTGAAGAAACTGTAGATTTCGGCAACTTTAATTGAACAAAGTTTGGAAAAACTTTGAATTTTTTGCAAGATTTTAGAAACCAAATATCTGCACCAACTAGCCTAATCTTAGTACTAAACTTACGATAGATGTTGGGTTTTTTGTTTGGTGTATTTTTCGTGCATAATCAGTGACCTTCACTTATGTTTGTTTTGCCTCCTAGTGTCCTCATAAATATATTTTTTGTGCTGAAAACGGGTTGAAAATATAGCGTTTTTCTGGACAAAATTGGAGGTGTTTTATTGATTAATAAACAAGTTGGGATATTAAATAAGGTAAATTACTTCTTGTAGAAACGGTTTAGGGAAATTTTAAACGAACTTATTAACAATTGCCACAAAACAATCCTTTCTGGGGGCTATAAATTTAAACCACCCCCCAGAGGTGGTCTAAAAAATCACCAACTTTATAACCTTAAACACAGATGATGAAGCTATTATGTGCCAAATTTTTGGCTTCTTCACCATATGCCATTTTGAAGCCTGTCAAAAGAAATTAGTGTTAGGGCATTTTCTCCTAAAATATGGTATATTTTTAGAAAAAAATATGTTTTTCAATGGTATTTTGCAATAATAATAGAAAATAATGAATAACTTTGTGACTTTTCTGTATGGGTACCAATTAAGGTAATATTATAAGCCAGCTGTATTGTTTAAAATTCAAAATTTATCCAGAATTGTCAGCCTTTGCTGCCTGGATTTTTCGAGTTTTTCTGGCTCCTTTCCAAAAAAAACAAACACAGTTTTTCTCACTTTTTTTGGCAAATTATAGAGCAATTAACTTGGGCAAATAGTATTTTTGCATTAATAAAGGTTTATATCTCGGTCTATATTGTGTCTGTGTCCGAGATATTAAGATGAGTTTGTTCAATTGTCCAGCGAAATCTTTTGTTTATCTTAGTTAATCTACTCAATTTGAATATTGTGAAAATTATGTACTAATTTAGTCCTCTTTCTCAAAGGATAACAGGGGGGAGGTGTGGCTTGGCGCCAAACTACTGCTTGGGAGATAGATTTAATAAAAGTTGTTTTGTAATAATTTTGTACTAATTATGTACTTTTAAAGGAAGGTACTTTTAGTTTAAAAAAATGAATCGGTTCCTAACATTTTTGTTTGTTTGGACACTACATTCCAAATTCATTCGAACCAGTTTTTTGACACTGGCAATGACAGTTCCATTTAGTTTCGGAGAATTTGGAATTAACAGTATTTGGAGTGTGTGGCTTAATGTAATTATGCACTAATTAAGTCCCCTAACTAGAAGCAAATTAGTACATAATTTTTACAATATCCAAATTGCGTTTCGTCGAGAGAGGTTAACTTAAGTGAGGTGTTTTATTTAGCCTCTAAGCTTGATTTTATTACCTCAATACTATTGACATAATTAACCTCAATATGCATTCACATAGATATACTTAGAAGTTGAATATTTATTATTTGAGATGTCTCGTAATTCAAAATGAGAAAAATTATGGCAACAAAATTACCCTCTAGCTTAAAATGCTAATTTTCTTCAAGCGCCGGTAATTCTCTTAGTTTCTAAATAAGGTTTTTTAGCAATATTATTGCCAAGCAATAAATTTGTTTTTTTTTTATGTGTAGCCCTAACAAATCCTATATTATTTAAATAGATCCAAAAAGCCAAATTAGATGGATCAGATCAACAGGACGTGATTTCAGCAGAAATTCAAAATCCAGACGGGATCGCATTGGATTGGGTGGCCAGAAATATCTACTGGGCAGACACGAGCACTGCCAGAATAGAGGTGGCCCGGTTGAAGGGCGGATATAGAAAAGTTGTCATAGGTATGTAAAAAATGATCCTATCTTGAGAAAAAGCACAAAGTCACAAAGTGAAAGGTGTAAAAAGGAAAACAGTGTCCAGCCTACGGATGGTAGGAGCAGCGCGTATAAATTTTCCTCCTATACTAGCCCCGGAACTCAGGATTCACTGATTTTTGCCAGCGATCCACTCTTCATAGCTGGTTTTCAGGTTCTCCGAACGAGAGCAAATAGCGCTACAATTGTCCTTGGTTTTGAGCTTGTTCCCCCTGGCGAGTATTAAATAAGTTTCCTTTATTAACGGCTAAAGAGCGTCGGTAAAATGATAGGGAAATTTGCACTCGTCAACGGACTTTTCATCGTAGGTACGATACAAGCCACGTCAACCTACTTGTTTTATTTGACATTGGTAATGAGGTTAATCAAATGTTAGTTCAATGTTTAATTTTTTCAGATTAGATAGTGATAGTCACATAAAACAGGGGGCGATTTTTACAAACGCGGGATAGAAATAAACTTGCAAAAGTTCTCAAAATTGTCAAAAAAGCTGACGAGCAACCCGACCCAACTCAGACCAATAGATTGATCTGATATTTGAATTGTTTATATTTTGATCGATAAACTGTAAAAAGTGGATCGCTTTCAAAGTCAGTCAAAGCTGAGTGCTAGTATAAGAGAAAAAATTCTCCTGTAAGTGACGCTGGTTGGAGGAATCGTTAAGGTCACTGTATCCTAAAGCCTGCCGCCTCGCAGTTTTCGTGATGCAGTGACTCTAAGAAACGACCAACACCTACGTTGAAGACCTCGAAACTTTTATCGATTTAGTACCCTTTTTTCCCTAGTATCGTTGCCATCTTGACTAAAATCCGTAATTTGGGATTAAGTTTGGGGTCATTTCAAATGAAATCAACAAAAAGAGGGAGGTTTGGCAGACCATCACCCCAATTTCGTTAATTTTTGGTCCATTTATTCTACCCATAAAGGGGATGAAAAATCCCAAAATTGAAATTTTTTTGACCATTAGTTTTTTTTTTGCTTAAACATGTACTTAAAGGTTGAAATATCTCGATAAATACTGAAACTTGGACAGTGGTGTATAGCTCGTTTTAAAGATATTTTAAATACCTTTCGAATGATGTTTCACATGATATACTTTTTGTTAAAAAAAAATTGCAATTAGAAAATTAAAATTTTTGAAAACTGCATTTATTTTTTTTAATAAAAATTATTTTGTTTCTGGGTATTTCGAAAAACTATTTACAAAATTTCAAGATGGAGACTTGATCGGTTCATCAAAAAAAAAATATTTTAAAAATTTTGAAATTTTTTTTCAACAAAAATGAGGTAATGTTATACTTCATTAAAATGGCATTTAAAACACCTTTAAAACAAGCTATCACTCGCGGTTGTAGTATGTATGGTTCTCAAGATATTCATTTTTTTATAAATGCCTGTAAAGACAGTCAATTTTAACCAAATGTGCAGGTACACAAAAAGAGCCATATCTTGAGAACTGTATATTATAAAACAAGTAATACCTTAACAAAGTTATGATTGTTTTCCACAAACCAAAACTACACATTTGGCACAGTGCAAAAAAGTGTAGTTTTGGTTTGTGGAAAACAATCATAACTTTGTTATAGTGCAACCAAAGGTTCCAAATTCCCAACAAAGTAATACCTTGTTGTATATGTATTTTAAAGCTCATTTTGATAAAGTATCACATAACCTAATTTTTTTTTAAAAATATTTTCAAAATTTTTTAAATAATTTTTTGAATAGTTTGCCAAAATATCCAGAAAGCAAATATTTAAAAAAAAAATAAAAAATGCTGTTTTTTAAAAATTAAAAAAAAGTTTTTTAATTTAAATTTTTTTTTAAACAAAAAGTACATCATGTGATACATCATTCGAAAGGTATCTAAAATACCTTTAAAACGAGGTATAAACCACCTAGTTTAATGGTAGTTTGGCCAAATTAATTTTTTCATTCCCTTTATGGGTAGAATAAATGTACCAAAAACCTCTGGTTGATTTGATTTGAAATGACCCTTTGTATATCGAAGCTATCGAAACGTTCTAGCAACTGAATGATAGTGTATCCTCTCCATATAGGCCGATCAAAACTATCCTTCTTATTGTTTTTTATCGACCTTCACCGCCATATTGACAGAAAACTAATGGATTTGTGCCGTTTCCTACTGGAATTTAAATTTAATTTTAGTTTTGCTGTATTTGAGTTTACTCTTAATGTTTGAATTATTCATGTCTATATGATGTTCATTCTGCTTTTTATTTGTGCTAAAATAAAAAATATTAATAATAATAATAATTTTCTGTCACTTTTAAGTGAAAAGCAACGGACGTGGGGTTCACCAACACTACATTTTTTTTTTGTTAAGATTACAAACTGATATTCGCACATTAGAGAAAATAAAATGTCTTTAACTATTTTTGTTTTAGGTGAAAGCCTGATAAACCCAAGAGGTTTGGCTGTCGCCCCGGGATTAGGTTGGCTATTCTGGTCCGACTGGAGTGACAAGGACCCCAAAGTCGAAAGGTCGAACTTGGACGGATCGGACAGAATGTACATAGTTCACCAAAAATTAGGATGGCCCAACGGCATCACCTTGGACGTTGAAAGTCAGAAAATTTACTGGTGTGATGCAAAATTTGATAAGGTATTATGAAACCGAAATTATAGTTGAACACTTGAAGGTTTTTTTTACATTTTAACTCCACCCCCTCTTTGTTTTGGACACTTGGGCCAATAAAATTGTAATTATTATTCATATTTTCTAGCATTCTTGCTGGATCTAACCCTGCTCAGTAACTCCATATATTAAAAGGCAGATTTTCCAAATCAGTAACTAAATCTAAGGAAATTTCGTCAGACCATTCATGGCAACATTGTACACCATCGTTCTGATTGATTCTCAATCAATCTTTAGAATATGGCGATTTAATATAGATGTGTTACTTACTCATGAAAAAATAGTTCATATTACAAACACTTCTTAGGTTTATTAAGCCTAAACAAAAATATAAAAATAACAATGTATAACAAAAAACTAACAAAATAACCCGTCGAATCGGTCGGATCTAAGATGGAAAAACGTGCCACCAAAAAAGCATACGGATCAACTAACTTTCCTCAAGATTTTTGTAGGGTTTCTAGCTTATTTTAATTTCTTTGTTAGGTTTATGGTTTGAGGCTTCTTAAAAATGAAACGTCAATTTTTTTAAAATGCCAACATTTCGCAGGCCTGTTTCATCCTTGTTAGGGATCATCCTCGGAATCATCAGGGTAACATAGGACTGTACCTGGTGTATGAATCATAACATAAGCAACCACACCCAGCGAATTTAAACAACTTTCGTCGTCAAATAACGCTGCATATAGCCGGCTCAACATCCCGCGTTATTTGACGACGAAAGTTATTTAAATTCGCTGTACAATACACACGTCAGGTACAGTCCTATTTTACCCTGATGATTCCTAACAAGGATGAAACAGGCCTGTAGGTTTCTGGACTATCAAAAGCAAAATGTGCGTCCGATGCCACGAACCTTTCTTTTTGTTAAAATCACACTTATCTAATACTAAAAAGGTAACAGCTTTTTTACATTTCTCATTGCTAGTGATAGTTTGTATTTCTTTAGGGAGACTTCGAAAACCTTTAATTGCCTTGTAGTAAGGACCATTTTGAAAAAAAAGAAGTGTTGTGCCTTGGTATCCAAAACTCATTCCTGTTCCAAATCACTGTTTATGCTAAAAAGATTGGTGTTATTTTTGACAAATATAACTAGTTTTAAGAAGTATAAGGCAGGGACAGTTAGCAAGCGTAGGCTGTGAGAAATATGTTTTGCAGGAATTTCTTAGTGCAAGATTTAGTACTGATCGGATTATTTGTTTTTGAGCAACAAAAACTTTATTTGCTGCAGAAGATGCGCCTCAAAAGATTATTCCGTAATTATGTGCTCAAAGCTCTCAATACTAACTGTTTCCCTTAGCCGTCTGATTAGATAGCATGAACTTGCCAGCCTGGAACCTAAGTTATTAACATGGCTCTCTCAGCTTATTTGGCATCCAAAGTTACCCCTACTTCAGATGCAGGAATTGAACGATTATTTAGTTTTGTGTATAATGATTCATTAATGTTGCCTCATGTTTTATTTAAACTTAAGCTGTTATCTGCACACCAATTAGTCTTTGTGGTAAAGTCCGTTAGTCCATGTAATGTTGGATGTTGGATGATTGTTGCTGCACCGTTCTGCTCTTACTCGATTTGAATCCTGAAGTGAGTCAATATACAGCAGAAACAGGAGTGGACTCAGGATTGATCCCTGTGGAACCCTCCGAGCGACACTCTTAATCTCTGACATGTAGTTGGATCCTTCTTTGTGGATTCCTATAAAAAGTTCTCTCTCCGAGAGGCATTGCCCCTCATACCACATGACCCTAGCCTCCGAACAAGTAACTGATGATCCATTGTGTCGAAGGCTTTTGAGAGATCGAAATACAATCCAGCTGTCTTGAGTTCATTATCTAAACTATCATTTAAAATAATTTGCGGCACTTTTTAACATTCAAAAATTAAAAGAACATTTCCAAAATTACTGAAAATTGATTTTTTTTATATCATGGCGGCCGATCAATTTTTGAAGAATTTGACATATTTTTTACATCAAAAGCTAACTTGCTCATCCAAAATTTACCTGAAAAATAGTTAATTTGTCACTATCGCGGATATCGAAAAAGTGTCTAACTATAAAGGTAAGCTACATGGTAGAAAAAGCTATATTAAAGCTCATCATTATCTAAGTGAAAAATGGTACAAATTTTGTTGCGAAATTAGCCAATATTTGATCTGTTTTCGGTTCAGCATAGTAATACTGCTTATGCGGGATTTTTAAAAAGTAAAAAAGATAAAAAAGAGTAGGTAATACCTTAACTAATTAAATTCTTTTTTTAGTACTAGTTTACTGAGAACTAAAAATGCTGCTTAGGCGTGATATGATTTTCACATCCTTGTGATGCGTGGTTAGATTCATGGTGCGCATATGACGCTTAGGGGTTTCTTTTTCTTCCGGACACCAGATTGAATTGACTACCAGTATAATAAATATTTTTTTTTAGATTGAATTTGCAAATATGGACGGCACGAACCGGAGGGAATTGCTAAATGAAAATTTACCCCACCCGTACGGGCTCAGTTTGATGGGCGACTTTTTATACTGGACCGATTGGCAAACGAGGACGATTAATAGGGCGCACAAAGAAACAGGTATGGTATGTTTAAGGCCTCTTATCAGGTGTGCTTTGGTTAGTGAACTTAGGTATGTCAAATTAAAAACCATTTATGCTTTCTAAAGTCCTTTGGGCTCTTTCCCTTCCCCCTTGGATTTGAAAGTCAGCGATTCTGATTAGAACAATTGTCAAAAACAGAGAATTTGTAGGTATGTTAAAGTTAAACTACTAGGCAATTAAAGCTTTCTAGAGTTCCTTTAGGCCCTTTCTCTTCTCCCTTTGATTCTACTTAGGATTTGCGAGTGTGTAAAAACTATACATTTTTTAAAGAAATTTCCTAAAGTTACTGCCGAAAAACCCAAAAAAGTAGTTTCACTAAATGATCCTTAGAAAAAATTTCAAAAACAGAGAAGTCATATTATTGTGGTTTTGGTCTTTTAATTTACCTTATGCAAGAAACAAAAATATTTTTTAATTTTGAAAAATACTATAAAATGAAAAAAAAAATCTGCAAAACCCACATTGGAGAATAGTTGTTTGATTTCCTTTTTTATAGGTAATGACAGGCAGATTATAGTGGACCAAATGGAGAATGTTATGGGTGTTAAGGCGGTCTTCCTGCATGTCAAGGCTGTCAAAGTGGGTAATTTGTCAGATTCAAATCAATGCTCGGTGAATAACGGAAATTGCTCCCAACTTTGTCTACATAGGTAAGAAAAAAAAATTGTCAAATGTTTAGTGCAGGATTGGTAGAGATTTTTTAATTAAAATGATATTTTCAGGCATAACAAAACAAGAATTTGCACTTGTCAAATTGAATACGAACTGGGCCGAGACGGCATTAGCTGTATAAAACCGGAGGCTTTTCTTTTATTTACTAAAAAAGACAGCATTGGAAAAATTAGTATAGAAAATGAACCGATTGAAAGTAATCTGTATATACCGAGCATAAAACAAGCTAGGTAAGTAATATTACCATTTTATATTGTAGTATTTTTGTATTTTTACAATTACTGTAGTTAGTAAGTCGATGCTGCTAATCGTACTTTGCTAATTTAAGAAGATCAATTTTTTTGGGCACCTATCTTCTAGCTTTAACCGTTTTCGAGATTTAAATCGAATAACAAATCTCGTAAGATTTGAGAAAAAGTACATTGATAAATTTGGTTCTTTTCTTCAAGACCACTTTTTGTCTTAGAAGATAAACCTTACATTAACTCATTCTTAAGTTGATTGATTTAGCTGTGAGTGTTTCAGTCTGGCACTTTTCACTGCATCCACCAGCAGGTCTATTGTAGCTTACTTTTACCATAATATACTTAGCCCCTTAAAGAAGTTTGCAACTACAAGCTGACGCTGACGTAAAATCGCCGAGCATTCGCACCGTATATGTCTGGTCATCTCGTCGTCCTCCATACAGAGTCTGCATTCGGTGTCCTCGGTTAGACCCGTCCTGTTAGTCGTCCTGTGCCATAATAATCTCAGCTTGTAATGTCCGGTATACAGGGTGAAAAATTTGCCTGATATAAATTGGGGTCTGCATTTTCATTAATAGTTATTTACCTAATAAGTGCGGAAAGTAATACTTTACCGCACGCGGCGGTAGTTGACCGAACGAAGCGAAGCGAGATTTTAACTAAAAGCCTAAAAATTCCCAAAAAAAGAAATATAAATCTCTGTATTTTAATTTTATGAAATAATGGTAGTCACTCCGTGCGGTAAAGTGCCCTAACGTTAACTGAGTGCGGTAAAGTAATACTTTCCGTACGCAAATGAGTGCGGTAAACTGCACTTTACCGCACGCGAGTAGGTAAGAATGTTTTTGCGTTTAGTCTTACCAAAGCATAATTATAGGGCCTTTAAAACTTTCCCCAGATAAATCCGGGCGAGTTTTATTGAACCATCCTGTACAGCTCGACCATTGCCTGGATATCCGATTCAATAATTTTCCCGGCCCTATACCTGCAAGATTCTATGATGAACCAGATTAACTGACACACACTCACGTTTACTGAAAATGTCTTGGATATGCTAGAGCATATTTATTAATTAAAGTCTATTTTTAGTGCAATAGATTTTGACACGAATTCAATGAGAGTGTACTGGAGCGATAGCAAATTGAAGACAATAATGAGAGCTTTCGTCAATGGATCAGAACCTCAAAAAGTCATAGATTTAGGCCTGGCTTCGCCTGAAGGCATTGCAGTAGATTGGTAAGTTAGATGTTTCTTTCTAATAGTTATTTTAAAATAGTTTAACTTAAAAAATGGGTATAAATTATAATTGCCTTAATGAAAATGACATAAAGGTGAGTTGAAAATTATCTCTCTAATTTAAAAGATTCTGAAAAGCCTTGAGTAAGACAAAACAGCTGCTGATGTATCCATGATTATCCAAGATATCCAAATCGTATTCTTAAATCTTTAGTTTTACAGATATTGGGTTGGGTCATATTCCCCTTTGTTTTGTATCAAGGTCGATGCTAGTTTGGAACTCACAGCGTCCATACTCGAAACATATATATACATATTTGGCCAAATTATTTTACTCCCTTACATTTTCATTCAGTTTTTCCTACATATTTTTAACAAAATTTTAAAATTAAACTGTTAGTTTCTCTTTCGGGAAGCTGTACCGGAACCTTTTATAGTGTCCCACATTGAGGTTAAAAAAAATCACCCTTTAGTAATTAACATGAAGATGGAGATAACACAAACAACTACATGAATTATTTTTTGTTTTAATAAGAAAAATTAAAAATTAAGAAGTTTTCTCTGGTGGAAATGTTGTCAAAACTGCCAAACTTTAATATTTGTAGGTGTTCTTTATTAACTTCTAGAGCTGCCCTTAAAGATATATTAAAAATGTTATTTTCCCAGCGCACACTACAGTATGTGTAAACGAAGAAGAAACAGAGGCGTTTTCACGTATTTAGACGGACACGTCGATTTTTTATTCGAGGGGACACTTTGACATTTTTGTAGCACGCACCCCCTTCAAGAGGTAAACTCCTATTTTGAATAGGGAAAGTTGGTCGAGTAGTACTTTGCTTTGTGTCTTTACAACCGTGTAAAAAATTGATTGGTTTTTGGGATGTTCACTTAATTAAATTAGGTCTCTATGCCCCTACTTCCGCTGCAACTCTCTCCGCGCCTACCTGTCTTCTTTACGAGTGCAGCTCTTCTTCCTCTGTCGTGGGTAATCCTCACTTCATCTGCCTTGATCTGGCATATACATCACACTCTGCTATTAAGTGCTGCGCCGATTCTTCTTCGAGCCCGCAAGCGGTACACACGGGATCTGCTGCTACTCTCATTTGCGTCAGATGTGTGTTCAGCCGATTATGCCCAGTGTCGTCGGGTTAGGTCATGTCCTGATGAGGTGAAACCTAATAGGGAACTGCTGGAACAATGTCTCATGAAAGTCCTAGCCGACGGAGATATAATTAAATAAAAATAAAATTAATTTTACGATTGATGGATCGAACTGTCGCAAGACTGTCAATTAAATTCCAATCAAAATAAACGCAGGTCGCCAGTCCTCCGACACCAGTCAGCATCCCTCTCAGCAGTCCAATATCTTTTCTTTCTTTGCCTAAGAGCCATTTAGTTCTGGCTACATTCGGACTCTACAAATAGCTTGGACTGTCTGCACTCTGACTCTTGCCTCCAGGACGTCTTCAGTTAATTTTTCGCCTATTTGTTGAGCTTAATTTGTACCTGTTTCCTTGTTATTCCCAGAAGAGGTTCCGGTCAAATGTATCGGGTTTCGGCCCCTCGTCTGGCAAGTTCGTCCGCTTTCTCATTCCCTGGTATTCCAGCATGACCTGGGACCCACATCAGTGCTGCCCTCTCGTCTTGAGCCAGTGTTTGCAGTGCTTCAGCGCACTCGTCCACCAGTCTACTGACTATTTTAGGTGCACTTAGAGTCTTGAGGGCAGCCTGGCTGTCAGATCATATTTATATGTCCCTCCTGCCATTTTTGACTTCCGCTCCGGTAGGGTTGCGGCCATGATGCGTGTGGCCTGGCTGTTGTCTGCCTGGCGACGGTCTGCTTAATTCCGTTTGGAATTCTTCTGTTTGCCACGTGTTCCGTTCTGGTATTGTGACTTTGTACTTTTTATCGAACATCCTCGGTTTAAGCGGTGCTTTCACTGACAGTCTTAGGAGGGGCAACTCTTTCATCGTCAAACCCTCGACCGCCAGATGGCCCATACTTTCCTCCCTACCCTTCCATAGTCCTGAGTCCTGGGTCTCTTAATCGCAGGTGCGTCGCCATCGCCTTCTTCTTGATTGGAAGCGAGGAGAGACCCAAAATGGTTTCCAGGGCGTGAAGTGAGGGTCGTCCTCATTGCGCCGGTTATTGCTCTGCAGGCGAGCCCTTGTAGGCTCGTAAGCTTTTTGGATATGGTCAGCTTCTCTACAGCGGGCCACCATACCACTGATCCGTATTGGATTCTTGGTCTTATGATGGCCGTGTGTATCCAGTGTAGGATCCTCGGGCTAATGCCCCAGGTTCGACCGAACACTCGGCGCAACTGCCACAATGTTTCCTGGACTTTAACGGTTATTCTGGCAACATGCTCACTCCACTTGAATCCAGCGTGACCTCCAAATACTTAAATTGTGATATCAAAGTTAAGGGTCTGAATCCCTCTAGTTTTCTCTTTCTGGTGAATAGGATCATCTCGGTCTTTTCAGTATTCACTGAAAGACCGTTCTGCCTGCACCAGTCTTCTATAATTCTTACCGCCATTTGCATTCTTTCGTAGACCTTCACCTTGGACTCTTTATTAACGCGGATTTGACCTATTTAATTAGACTTGCTTCTGCGTCTGATCAAACAATTTTGATCGATAAATGTTAATATAGCAAGTAAATTCGTGCACCTTTAGTTTTGCAATTAACAATGGCGATGGTCACGTGTTCTCCCGAAGGAAGCAACCTTTCGCATATTAATATAATGCTCTTCGCGCCGCGCCGCCAAACAGCCTTTAAACAGTTTAAACTATCCCTTAAGAGGGGAACCCACAAAAAAGCCTAATTTACAAAAACTGAAACTCAATTGAACAGAAAATGAAACGTCCGAAACGAAATATGAACGAAAGTAAGATTCCCAGAAAATAATGGATACGAATATAATTTTATAGAATTTTAATTTACTCGATCCTTAAATGACAAGAATCTAATTTAACCGATTATAATTTTCCCGAACCTTAAAATATCAGAATTACAAAAGTACGAAACGAAAAACATCCGACCCACAAATTGATAGAAAATAATGTGCCCGATCCTTAAATGAGCAGAACCACCAGCCGAATCGCTATTGGGCATGCGTCAAATTTAAATCTCGAGCGGCGTAGGCCCTGGATTGCGGCGTTGACAAGTTTCTGGCTGTCTAAATGTCTATCAAATCTTGCGATTCATTTTTGTAATGTAGGTCCGTTGAGAATACAATATTATGAAGAAATTTGGGGGTGCTTGAAGAGTGTAAAGGGGTAAATTAAAACAATATCACAACTTACTTCGACTCTTCCCTGCCGTAAGCCTGGCAACGTAGGAATTGAATTCGTGTCTATCAGTTCAAATCATTTTCGATCAGATTGGGGTTCTTGAATTTTATGGTTCGGCATTATTATGTTTCTAGTAAATTATTTTCGTAAAAATATTTTGTGTTTCTATAAAATATGTTTCGTTTAAATTTAATTCTATGCATACATTTTGTAGCGATTTGATTTTCCCGTCATTTAATTTTCGAGACAATTTTTTTCTGCCAAATTTGGTTTTGGGTTTTTTATAGGGGCCCCTTAAGAGGTAGTAAAACTATATATAACTTGACACTTAAACCTAGATGAGAAAACCTGCCATTTTTTTAGGTTAGGGCTAAACATCTACTGGACAGATCCTGTTTCTCACAGGATCGAAGTGTCCCGGTTGGTTGGGACATCGAGAAGAACTCTTTTATGGGATGAGGCCTACGAACCGCATAGTATTATTTTGGATCCTGTGTATGGGTAAGTTCAGGGGTTTTTTTATTATGTCAGTAGAGCCCGGGTAGTGCGGGATTCTTACCGACTAAAATCCCCCCCGATTGTGGCTTCGACCAGCCTGATGGCTAGCCAGAGTCACTGCACTGCAGCCATTATTGGCTTATTGTGCACCCTTTGATTCTAGTTTAGCCACTCTAGTGAAGAAGATATTTGGTCGCCAAGGGTCCGCAATAAAGCTACGCTTAGACCATAGAAGTCTCGGCTGTGTTTTAATTTGAGGTTGTTCAGTGACTTCAGGACTTCCGCATGATTTGTTTTTTTTTTAAAGGAGAAACTAAAGTTCGAATTTTTCAGGTTACTGTGTTCAAAATACAGCATATAAGAGATATTTGAGTCCGGGAGGGCGCGAATCACACTCTCTGCTATGTCTGCGAAATAATTGTTGCATGCATTTGGGTCCAGAGCTGACTGAAGAGCACCTGCTCGAAGTCCTTGCTCCACCCAGGCAGGAAGGATATGAGACCAGCAACTGGGCTCCTAACAGGACACTGTTGCCTCAATAAGTCAATAAGCACCTAGAGACGCTGGGAATCGCCGGGGACTCAGAGAATCGATGGTGCATGGAGGACAAAGAATCGTCCTTGCATGTCCTGCTGCAGTATCCTGCTCTGGCCAGGTCAAGAGAGTCGCACCTGGGGAACTCTCTGTTGGTCCCAGTCGATGTAAGAAGGTTGCAGGCCGGAAAAAACCTTTTGAAAATTTTAATTAAATCTAGCAAATTACAAAAAAATTGTTAGAATATTTTTACTTACTAAAAAGTTTCTAAACGAAACAAAGGATTAATTTCGTATTTTAGAATTACCAGCGGCGCACTTCAAAAGGTTTATGGGCAAAAAAGGCTTGGCTCCTAAAAAATATTTCCCTGTTAGTTCTTATAGTTGGTCGACATGATGGATGGTAAGCCCTAAAATGTTGGCTATAAATATCTGAAAAACTGCAAGAGCCATAAAGAAAAATCTAAAAAAAAATTAAACTTAAAGATAAGATTTCGCTTGTTTTAAAAAGTTTCTCCTCAATACCCAACGAACGTCAAATTTCCCCAGTTACGTAAAATTATTGGTTAGTTCAATGGAACTCTGAGTGGGTATCTCTCGGCATATACCATGCTTCATCTTTTTTTTTATTACATTTATTCCCAGCAAAAATAGTTCATTATAAGAAATATCAATTTTAAATAAAGAACATGCCAAATCTAATTGTTTTAGGTACATGTATTGGTCAGAGTGGGGTCAATCTAATTCAATTAGAAAAGCTTCCATGAACGGTGCTAATCCGAAAAAACTGATTTCTACAAATGGTAAAGCCACAGGGCTAACTTTAGATTACGAAAGACGCAGGTAAGCTCTAATTCTCACGGGAAAATCTATACGCACGAAATTTTACGGTAATTTTAACAAATTGTATATTTTTTAGATTGTATTGGGCTGAATCGGATCCGGCGGCCATTTTTTCGGTAGATTTAGATGGAAACGACAAGACTGTTGTAATTAAGGACAATATTTTCAACCCCGTAGGGCTAACTTTACATAGGGAATTTATTTATTGGAGTGACGAAAAATCAGGTAAACAAATATTTTATTTATAAAAATAAAATGTTCATATTTTTGACAAAAATTGGAAAAAAATCATATTTTATTTATAAAGTAGGGTTCACTTATTTTCAAATCAATCAATCAAATTTTTAAGTCGGCCGAGTTTTGGGGTTCTGGCCTGTGACCTTGACTATTTCTACTCCTTGACTATTTTACTTTACCTTCATAGATGTTTTTTGTTAAAGATACCTAACACTTTTTTACTTGAAACTTAAGTATCTTATATTTATTTTGTTTTTTAGTTTTTTATTGTTCATTTGGTGCAATAAACCTGAAAATAAACCCTTATAATAATCAAAATATATATATGTTAAAGTAAATAAATAAAAAACCACTACCTGTACACATAGGTCCTTAAATAAATTATGAATTTATTTACAGGTTTTCATTTTAAATATCTGACTATAATCCGTCAAAACCCAAAACTTGTATAAAATATGTATAAAATTAAATCCAAAAACTTTTTGTAACTGTCTACCCAAAGAAATCTGACTTCCGGGGTGTATCCAGACTTCCAGGTTGTATCCATACTTTTTTAGGGTGTATTCAGACTTCCGGGGTGTATCCAGGATTTTTTAGAGTTAATCCAGACTTTTCCAGGGTGTATCCAGACCTAAGTGTATCTAGACTTCCAGGCTATATCTGGACTTCCCAGGTGTATCCGGATTTTTTTAAGGTGTATCCAGGGCTTTCCAGGGTGTATCCAGATCTTTCCAGGTTGTATCCAGACTTTTCTCGGGTGCATACAGGCTTTTCCAGGGTGTATCCAGAGTTTTCCAGGATATTTACAAACTTTTCCATGGTGTATCCAGATTGCCAAGTTGTATCAAGACTTTTCCAGGGTTTTCAGGTATTCGACTTTCCATGGTGAATCTAGACTATTCCATAGTTGATCCACACTTTTCCAAGGTGTATCTAGGTTTTTTTCGGGTGTTTCCAGATTTCCTATTCAGGGGGTGTATTCAGGCATTCTCTGAGAGTATCCGGACTTTTACAGGGTATACCCAGACTTCCTGCGTATATCCTGGCTTTTTCAGAGTGTATTTAGACTTCCAGGGTGTATCCGACTTTCCCAGTCTGTATCCGAACTTTGCCGGGTGTATCTAGACTTCCGAGTATATCCGAGCTTTTCCAGGATGCATTCGGGCTTTTTCAGAGTGTATCCAGACTTTTGCAGGATATACCCGGACTCCCGGGGTGTGTCCTGGTGTCAGAGTGTATTAAGACTTCCTTGGTAGGGTGTATCCAGACTTTTTCGGGGTGTATCATTACATTTTAAACGGAGTAAGATTTTTTATTAATAATTAAAAAAATAATTCGCGCTTGGTGGTGCATTTTTTTTTTAAAAAAAAGTCAAATTTTTCATATCTTATTCATAAAAAAAATTCGAATGCATATTTTCATAATATTTGCGTGATAGGTCGCTGCAGGCCCTGTAACCTCAATGGTCGGGGGTTTTAAACGTAGATATTGCCAGTTTTAAGAAGAATGTGATGGTGTCTTTCCAAAAATTATTTTACCTTCAGAAGTAGTAATTTTTATCCTCAATCTTTACAAGCATGCACTAGACGTGAAACAGGCTAAATGCAGAACCCCTTATTGTCGAAATATGTTTCATATAAGTTAAAGCAAAAAAAAAGAAGGATAGATAACTCTTTCATTTAAGTTTCAAAATTTCTTTGGTTGTCAAAAATTGTTTCTAAATTTTTAGCCCAAATATCACGGGCATTGAAAACCGACGGCTCCCAGCACACGAAAATTTTTAATCTGACAGAAAATGTGACAGATCTAGTCGTCTATCACTCTTCGAAATTGAAACAAACCAACCAATGCGCTACGAGCAACGGAGGATGCTCGCATCTGTGCATGCCATTACCCGCGGAGAGCCTAGCCGATCAGAAATACACGTGCGCATGTCCGACGCATTATGTTTTGCAAGGAAGAGAATGTATACGTAAGTAGATTTAAATAACAAATAATTCTTACTTCAAACATTAGCTTTAACCGCTTGGAGCATTGAATAGACTAGAGAAAGCTTCATTAAATATTGTTTGAGTGCAACATGTGCAGGAGGGTAAGTTAGAGTTTCGAATTTCCATTGTCTTCCTTTAAATGTGCAGGAGGGTTTATTATTATTCGCCACCATAAATCAACACAAGATTTTCGTTGTTGCAAGTTTTTGGTAAAATACGTGACATAACCTGAAAACCACCTTTTTCAGTACCCTATTTTGCCTATTTAAACCTTTGTTTCTTAGGTCTGTTTAAAAAAACTAATAAAGAATACTTTACTTTTTGAAATTTTTATTCTATACTTTTAAAACTATTTACTTATACATTTCTACAATATTTCGCAAAACACGATATTATTAAGGTAGTTACGCTTACAACCGCGGGTTGTTTTGGCATGTCCTTTTGTGGAACAAAATGTTTCATGGGCGTAGTAAAAATGCTTTTTTAAATCCTAAACATTAATAAGTATCAAATAATAGGTAACTCTTGATAGAATACGATATTTAAAGTAGGTAAGTAATTTTATTCTCTAATTTGAATTCGTTTGAAATAAAGTAGACAGTTTTTGACATTTTCAAAATGAAATTCACCCTTTTAGGGTAGGTATATTGGAATTTTTGTAGGACACAACACTTTCGAAAAAAAGTGAGTTTCACCACAAGAATTTAAACAGAGACAGTGGTTCAAGTGATATCTTGTTTTAATAATCTTTTAAATGCCTTAACAAAAGTGTTAAATTTTATAAATCTAGCGATTGGTTTTTGAGATATTCACTTTTGAAGTGAACTAGCTGCTAGCTGAAATTGTACAGGTAAATTTCACACCACGTAGGAATGTATCCTGAAAGAAAGAATAAAAAATGCAATGAAAAATTCTCGGAAAAAATAACGCTAAATCAAAATAAATAAAGCGATTTTTGCATTAGTCCATGCAACTTTGTCCAAAATTTTGAAAAAAGACATTCACAATAAGATATAACTTTGCCCATTTTCCCTACTTAAATTCTGGTGGTAAAACTTACCCCTTAAAAGGTGTGTGTTACAATTTAATAATATAATCAAAAAGTATCCCTCTTAAATCGCAAACTGACGTGTTCGAGTTTTTTTTTCGAAATCGCACTCCTAATACTCGAAAAGGCCGTTTCTGTTGGGACACCCTGTATACATTTATATGCATCACCAAAACTCGTTTAAATCTTCTATAGATAGCACCAATAAAAAAACAAAATCTTAATAATTATTATTTTTATAGTTTACTTACTTTACTTCTTTAGGCCGCCACTGGTGTGGGCTTTTGTTTACGGATTCCCTTGGTTGCCAAGTTTCTTTTTATTAGCATAAGCAAGGCATAAGCACAACTTTTTTAATAATGGTTTAGAAGTAAAAAAATACTATATTTGAGACAATAATATGTACAAAAACAAAGTAGATTAAAATCAGAGCCTTGTCTAAGGAATATTTAAAGAGTTGATGTGGCATCGTCGCATTGAGATGTTGGAGACAAACAACCTGCCCTTTAGAACTACACTAACTCTAGTCTATTCAATGCTCGGTTCATCCCTCGACTTTCAAGCAGGAGATGCCGGGTTCAAGCCCTGGGTTTTGCAGGTAGTCTATTAGGACTTTTTCTTATAAAATTACAGAATTTTGTAAGATTAAGGTAAAACGCAGTATGAAGTGGAGTAGACCGTGTTAGCTAGAAGGCAGACTAATTCGATTCGATACCTTCCCTCGGACGGGACGTTAAGAGGACGGTCCCGATAAAGGGGTTAGGCTAAATTAAATCCTTCCAGGAAAAAACTGCCTTCCTGGGGGATGCTCATCAGACGGGTCTGGTGAGTGGGGTAGGGGGTCAGACAATAAGTAGTCTAAAAAATAAAAGGTGAATTCTCTCTCTATTTAATGCTCCAAGTTTAACCGTATAAACTATGAGATCTTAGGACTTTTTGGCTGATTTAAAATGACGGATTTTGCTTATTATAGCTTCTCTGTAGATGCTTTGATCGCAGAGAAGAAATTGGTTCATTCAGCTGATTTTAATACTGGTTGTCCCTCACATGAAATGGCCACCCCGTTCCACAACTTAAGTTCGCCTTGTAAATAGAGAACTGTAACAAAATTCTGTGCTTGATTAGCGAAAATTAAATAAAATTACTTTCCTTGGGTTGTCGACATATAAACGGAAACTTATCGATGATATTTTTACAAAGTACTGTTTTAAAATCCAGTCCAGTTCACATAATCACTCAAGGTCTTTGAAGTTTTTGTACATTTTTCTTCGAGGTCTTTCGAATCATTTGACTTTTAATTTTAAAAGAATTAGTTGTTAAAGTAATTTAACTCTAGCTACAATTGACTCTGAAATCTGGATTTTGAACACGGGAAAGATGTGTGCACATGTACATTTCCGGCCACACAAAATGCTTACAGCATAAGTTAGCTGCAGGTCTGTTGAATTTAAGTTTTGCTAATTATGTTGCTTATTATATCTGGCTTTGACGTTTTCGAATTACAGGTTAGATTTTTTGACATTGAAACACAAATATAAGGAGACTGGCGACAATTTACTATAAGACTAATATACGAATGAATAAAACAATTTTTTTAAAATTATTCAACATTTTATTATAAAAGCTTATGCTTAAAGCTCATTATGGACAAAACAAGACCACAATTGTGCGAATAAGAAAAAGTATCAAGAAGGAGGAACTGTTTGGCGAAAGGAAAGCAATAACTTAATCATAGTCAGCGCACCTCTGCAGGATCGATAAATTTGAGTAATCTAACTCTTTACAGACAACCAAAAATGTTCAAAATTAACAAGAAATTACTAAAAAAACACTACGTAAATTAAAAAAAAATAAGAAAACGTTTATTCAGTAGCGTGTCATTGTCCCGTCAGCCTCGATAATGTTTGCCAGTCTTCGTGGCATGGAATCTGCTAAATTTTGAAATAAATTTGGATATGAAATAATGACTTCATCGTACCCTCTGACTATGAGCTCCATTAAGTGGTTGGAATTTCTGGGAACAATATTCATTGGCGTCAGGAGTTTTTGCCGGCCATGGCAAAACCTCGATGTTGTTTTGCTGGAACCACTGTTTAGAAATGCGTGCGGTGTGGATAGGACTGTTGATACACAATACCTTCTGGATGAAGAATGGTTGCTTCTGGAAGCATAACATTTCTCGTCATATCAACATAAACCTCAGCCGTAAATCTTCCATGGATTCTAAAAAGAGCCCCATGTCCTCTCGCCGATATCCAACTCCACACAGTCACAGAAAATCTTCCAGACCGGTCTTCGTTCTCAGCAATATATTTTTGGAGAAAGCGTGTCCGTGGTGGGCGATATACCAAAATTTATTTGCTTTCATTGTGTGACTGAAAGATTTTTCATCCGTGAAGACCACCTGTTGCCAAAATTCTTCTTCTTGTAGTTTAGTGCAAAAATTAACCTGACTTGCTTCTTATCCGTCTACGCATCGTTCTTATGGATCCAGGAAAATGTGGCTTAATTTTCGCCTCTGGGGCCATCGCAAATGGGTGGTCTTCAAGAAAGTCGATCATTTGATGATCCTGCTGAGGCGTACTGACTTGGGTCAAGCCTCGCCTTCGTCGAACAGTTCCTTCTTCTTGATACTTTCTTCTTATTCTTACAAGTGTAGCCTTGTATCGTCCATAATGAGCCGCTACTCTTCGACCCGACCAACCACCGTCTAATTTTGAAAAAATTTGAACTTTTCGAATTCGCTTAGTTGTGGCATTTTTAAATATAAGCATATGACAACAACAAAACCTGACCGTGACATTTTTTGTCAAATTGAAATACTTAAAAGGTTACTGAGTTGCGAGGCCCATAATACACTATATAAAATCGGCGTACGCATTTTATACGGCCGGAAGTGTATCTTTCAAATTACCCCTAGTACAATCAAATTCTTTTAATGTAAGTGGAGGATAATTTTGAGCTGCCTAAATTCTAGAATTCCAACAAAATTTCCTTGTGCGTCGGCGGCCATCTTAAAAATAGTATCACTAATTATCTCGGCTCATCGGTCAAAAAAAAAAAATAAACGTCGCTGCCTTACAAGTTACTCTTTCGATCCGAACCCAAAATAGACGAATAAAAGGTTTATGTCTTCTTTTTTTACACTTTACATTCGATTGATCAATAATTGATTTAGGATCGTATTATGTTTTAACCCACACGACTTATTCTTTTTAGCGCCCACCCATTTCATGCTGTATAGCCTGAAAAACTTGGTGGTTCGGCTTGTGCCTGACACTTTCGACTGTCCTGAAGCAGTATTACCGATCCATGGTCTAAAATCCGTCCGGGCAGTCGATTATGATATCAAATATAATACACTTTATTGGGTAAGTTTGCACTTTTCATTTTTGCTTCTTTTTTATTAAGGATTAGCTAGGTTAATTGCTCAACTGAAAAAGTTGCACTAGAAACGAATAACTCGGATTTTTAATATAATATATTTTTACTTTGTAATCGTACTTCAGATTGTGAATGCTAGGTTATTACAAATAATTTAATGTAATATCTTTTTTGTTGATTTTCTCGGAAACCAGACAAGTACAAAATTTTCTGATCATAGACGAAATTAGCACATAATTTGCAGATAATACTGGTCTTTGAAATGTTTAAATTCCCTGATACCTAAACACATGGGGTCGTTAATTTAATATTAACCTAGCTACCCAACCCTTTTTTTTTAAAAACCTTACTTAAAATGAAAAAATCTTTTATTTTCTTATATATTCGTGGAGCACATAATTAAATTTGTAGTTTGGCGCCATATTTCCTGGTGGGTTTTCTAAGTTAATATTAATCTAGCTACCCCATTTCAATTCTTTTTCGATTTTCTCAGAAACCAGAGAACTTTTTTGATTGGGGACGAAATTGGCACATAATTAGCACATAATTATGGCATTTTATTTTCTTGGGGTGGTGTCTCTAGGTTACCGTCGGATCTTCTCGAGCGCATCCAGCGTCGCTCGGAATAAAAATTAATCTTCATTGCGATATGCCGAAAAACCACGTCAAACATTTCGCCTTTTTTACCTCTCGCGCTGTCATTGTTTGCAATTGTCACATAATTTTCGTTTTAAACCGACAATAGTATTTTAACATAAAAATCTAAATGAGGTTAACATGTTTTGTACAAAACCGTTCACAATTAAGGGCCGCATTCATAGTCCTTTTTTCAAAGAACAAGGCTTCTTAAGTCGCAAAGTCGCCTTAAGATCCCCTTCTGCCAAGGAACATTGAATCGAAGGTCGCCTTCGGCAAGGAAGTCTCAAGGCTCCATTTAAGGAAGGACTATGAATACGGCCCTAACGTGTATCATCCACCATTTAAATCTGAAGTTACCCAAGAAGAAAATCAACTTGGTAAAGTATTCAAACGTTCACCAAGCGAGTTGATAACCCACATTTTGCCATTATTTAATTTAGTCACTTTGGTAGTTAGTTTATAACCCACTTCATATCAAGTAATGACTTCATTGGACCATTGATATTATGTCTCCTCGTGTGTCTCTAAAAAAATACTTTCTAAATGTTTACTAAACAAAAATTGAGGAACTTTTTAAACTCTTCAATTCTGGTCTCGTTTAAATCTGAATTCGAAACCCTAACCAGGTGGCGTTAAAAAATGCTGCAATTTTGATGAGTAAACCTTCTTTTCAGTCGTATTTAACTAGAACATTATTTTATCCAGATCGACAACAAAACCCACTCCATAAAAAACTCGAACGTCGACAGTCAGTTTATAACTCACTTCGTGCCGAGCAACAACGACATTCGACCTTACGACATTGCCGTGGATCCCATAGGGAGGGTCCTGTTTTGGACGTGCGCCACACAAAACGTCATCAACATCACCAGGTTGGATAATTCTAACCCGTTCGGCACTTTGGAGGCAAAAGAGGGGGAGCAGCCCAGGCTATTGGTCATACACGTTGAAAAGAGGTAAGATGTTGCAAAGTTGGCGGTTGTATAACAGCATTGAACAAATCAAAACCCTATATTTTTAGCAAAACACGCAAAAAAGTCGAAAACTGACTGAACTGATTGTGGAAGAGACACATCAGAACAAAAAATAATTTCAAGTCGATTCGATTGATGGTACTACGTTATTTTAGGCTCATAACTGTCACCTACATAAGGCGGTCATTTTTGCGAAGTTTCTCAGGGGGTTTCTATTTCACCTACTTTTACTTCCGTGGTCACAATTGCCTATTTATGACGACACTATTGAAAAATGTCCTAGGTTTGACCTTACAAATTAAAAACTTTTTCAAATTAAATTCATATTATTGCTACATAAAATGTCTTTAACGTTCAACCCGTTCGGGACTTTAAAGGCAAAGGAGGGCGAGCAGCCCATATTACTGATCAAACACGTTAAAAAGAGGTAAGGTGTGACATTGGAAAAGTTAAACAGTAAATAATGATTGATAGAAAAGAGTTTAGTGTAACTTAGTTTTTAGTTTAGAAAGTAAGAAATTTTCAATTTATGATGACACAACCACCATTTATAATGCCACACTTGAAAAATTTTCTATTTGTAACGCCAGAACCTAGAAATTTTATAGGAACATTGACAAAGTTCAAATTTATTTTTTAAATAATGATTGATAGAAAATAGTTTAAAATATGGAAGTTCGATAGTGAAACTGTTGACTCCCAGCTCCTAGATTTCTTTTGTGATGCCACTTACACGTGAGAAATTTTCGATTTACCGTGCCTCAACTAAACAATTGCCTATGTATGTTTCACAAATAAAAAACTTTCCATTTTTTAAATGAAATTCAAAATATTGCCACGCAAAACGTCATCAACGTTATCCGGTTGGATAATTCCAATCCGTTTGGCACTTTAGAGGCAAAGGAGGGGGATCAGCCCAGATTATATGTTAAATGGTGATTGATAGGAAATAAAATACATAATAAGTCAGAAATTTTCCATTTATTATGCCACAATTAAACAACTGTTAATTTTTTTTAGAAATGGCTGAACCGTGTTTCTTTGTGTTTTTAAGTAAATGTTATTATGACTTTTGTCTTATAGCATATTTTTTTAAATTCATTTGCTGCTTAAATTTATCTTGAATCCTTTGCCATGCCCTAGTTAAGGTTAGTACAAATAAATCAAATTTAAAAACCAGCGGTAAGTAGCTAACAAACGTTAAAACGTTTGACGTTAAAGTTTTATGACTCCCCATTTTGGAACCGCCTCTTTGGCAATAAGGCATTGATTTTCGATTGGTAATGTATCTGCAACCGTCATCAGATGAATACTGTATTCGACCATAAACCACTTCAGTATTCACCTATTTAATTTCTTTTGCAGATTACTATTTTACACCGACACCGGCGCCACCCCTCAACTAATCCGCACCAGACTTGACGGTTCGCATAGAATGGTCATCACGAAAGCCAGCGATATCACGGCGATAGCAGTGGACACCGAGAACGATTCGATAGTGTGGTCCCAGGGACAGAGCATTTATATTAGCAATATCGACGGAGAAAACAAGTAAGTCACGTTGGAACCATACCGAGGTTTCGTACGGAACGAGAAAACCGGAAAAAGTCGGGGAATGTCAGGGAAAATCTGTAACGTCTTCTAAAAAATGCACAACCTACAACCAGAAAAAAAGTTTTTATGAATAATTATTTTGCTATAAGACTAAATTTGCGGTCGTTATAAAATAACCATTCGAATTTTTCTCAATGCTCCGCCCCTGAAGTGTGTTTTGCCTGACCAACCTAAAAGAAACTAGGGCTCAATCTACTACATCTACACGTTAAATTTCATCATCATCGTATGAACGATTCAGAAGTAACACCCGGTTATATTTGTCATTATGGACGCGATTCCTTAAAAACCATCAGAAAATCTCGTCCTTACTAAATATCTGACGGCCTTTAAACCCAAGTTTACACTGATTTTTTTAGTTCCATAATACTGTAAATAAAAAATATGTAAATTTCAATTTTTTTAGGCAGTTCTTGTGAAAAACCCTTTTTAGTCCACAATACCAATATGGTATGGGAAACTATTAAAATCGTGATATTTGATTTTTCTTAATTTTATCAAAAATGAGTTACTAAGGTTCCAAAACACCTTAATTGACGAAAAGAAAAAGTTGTTTGTCGGTCTGTTGTCTGTCTGTATACACGATAACTCAAGAACGCTTTAATCGATTTAAACGAAATTTAGTACAAAAATCCTCTATCGGCTGGCCATGAACCATCGACGTACAGGTTAGTACATCGATGCCATGAACTGATTAACTTTTGGGTAGGGTGGTGGGGGGAAAAGGGGGATAAAATATTTTAAAAAATTGTCACTGGAACAAAAGCAAGTAGCGATATACCGTTTTCAGAAAAACGTTAAAATATATTTTAAAAAAATCATAACTTTAGAAGTAAAGCAGCTATTGATATGCGGTTTTCGGATTTTGGTTTTCATAAATATTACCCAAAAATTTTGTTATAAGGTTCAAATCTTTCAACGCTACAGTTTTCGGTATATTTTCATTTCCTTTGAACATAAAATAATTGAGTGTATGGTGGACTATCCGTGCCTCGATCCGTGCTTTCTAGCACCAAATTTTTTTTATTTAAAAATTTATGTTTTTAAGCTTATTTTTGTGTGTAAACAAACCTTTAAAACTTTTAACATGCAAAACCATAGATATCCATGGAATATGTCGCTGTCGCTGTTCAAAAAAGTCACATAAATTCTGTCTTTCCTTTTATGTGGTTAGAATTTTCGACACTTTTTGACCTGCAAAAATAGGCTCTAAATAGAAAAAAAAACCGCATCGAAATAGGTTCCCCTGTTCCAGAGCTACACTCGCACAGCAAGACACAGGGGTCAAACTTCTCTCATTTTTCGCATTCGCATCTGGGGTTAAAATAAAATGGAGTTTTGCACAAATGGCCAGGGAAAACCGGTAACAGTTATCAAAGGTTTTTCCGTACGAACAATAATTTCTCAAGAACTATTAAGTTAGAAATATATAAGTCAAACTTGCTTATTTTGACGTATTTTTTTGCTCGTTGGATGGAAAAAGCAACTTAATATTTTTTTATCAAACCATTAGTAGTAGAATGGGCAACATTTTTACCAACCCCCGACTTATACACCCCCTCCCCCGACTGATTCTCGTGTCCCTTAAATTTTACCTGACCTGACACCACTTTGTCGAGGGCCGGGATCTTTATCCTATACACAATGGACGACCTTTAGACCCTCTCCAAAGGGCGGTGGATTTTCGCTACTATCCCAGCAGGACTTGATTTAGATCAAATACTACTTCTCCCCAGCAGCCTGCAGTCGCATATGTTGACCCATCTCGGTTCCATGGATCTTACTGACCATTTTTTTGTACACATTTTTCATATTGTTTGGTTGATTAAATGTGGATAATACCGAATGAAACAATACGAAATATAGTGAAAAGGTGGCTAGAATGCAAAATACTGTAAATAATTGCGTCCAAAACTTTTAAAATCTGGATCAAAATGTGTATTGGGGAATACGTGTTAGGACTCTCAGTACTTTCGCTCTACTTCACAGTACATGACAGTCCCATAACTTTTTACCACATTCGCAGTACTTTCGCAGCTCTTAAAAAATTGTAAAATCTAAGATTGCCCTCTCGGTAAAATCTCTTTGGATTTCTCCGTCCGTCTTTTGCTTATCTTACACATCCTAGATTTTTGGCTATAATATGTATTACTTTTCACCGGTGCCATTGTTACCATTTGTATTTAATTCTTAGACACGTTTTGCTGAACGAAAGCAACTCGAAAATCACCCAATTGACGGTTCACTCCGGTTGGCTTTACTGGATCGACAGAGAACTGAATCAATTGCAGCGACTTGAACTGACGACCGGCAAATCTAGATCAACTTTGCCGATACAAGTGTCTCATGTTGTCGACTTGATTTCTGTCAAAAAGCCCGTCAACCATAGCTGTGATAATCATTATTCAAAGAGCAGGTGCTCACATTTTTGCGTTTTTAACGGTAAGTGAAAAAAAAAATCAGATATAACGGTTTCATGACATGTTTTGAACGATATCCACCCATGATGAACAAGCGAATAAAATAAAGATAAAGGCTGTTTATTATAAAAATGCCGATTTGAGATTAGTGCCTACAAGCAAGTAATGGCGATGCAAAACGCTCCTTCCTTGGTGGACCTTTACCTGGGCAAGTTTAATTTTCCGAGATATGTGTAATATTGCGTACCTATTCTTTAAGAAGATTAAATAGGAAACAGCTATTTGCAGGTGGATTCTAGAAACAACTCAATTATCGCTTTTAGGGCTATTATAGACTAAATTGCGAAAATTTTACTTTTTTATTTTGGCATTTTTGTGGAATTGCCCTTTAACATTTTAATTCGAAAAGTTGAGAAAAAGGATTTCAAACTAACCGTAATGATGCCTAAAATGCAATGATTTATGTCTAATGGTTATTATTATCTACGAAAATATAATTAACGTACCAATGTCTACTCTTTACACTCGTTCTACTGTGCGTCAAAAGTAGTTTATTAGATTGTGGTCAAAAATGGAGGACTTAAAATAATAACAGACGATAACGATGATAATGAAGATGGTGGTAGTAATAATGATAGCGAATCAGAAAAGGAGGATGATTATTTCTTTTCCATTTATAGTGTTTCCCTAACCGTATTATTAACGTTCTAAAAACTGTGTAAATAGATAATTGTTTAGATTAAGATGACTAAACTAATCTTTGTGTTGTTTTAGTCATTTTTTGCTATTGTCTATTTTGTTGTATTGTTTTTGTTATTTGCTAATAAATATTATTTGTCTATCCTAATTTTTTCTTTCTGTGTTTGTCGGTTTTTTGTTTTTTTTTTTAACTTTTGAACTGAAATCTATTAATTTCGGAACTACCATTTATTTAAAAATATATATCATTCAACTATGGTAAATTGGTACTATGTAATTTTTTATTTATGGTTTTTGGCGAAAATTTGGCATTTCGAAAAAAGGACGTTTCATTTTAGTTGATCCACTTAAAAACAAAAAACAAAAAGTAAATTCGGAAAACGCAAAACTTCGTATTTATATTTACCATCAAAAACATCGATTGTTTAAGATGCTGGCTTTCTCTTAAAAGCTAATAATCACAAATCGGCATTCTTACGATCAACGGACTTTATGGCGAATGAACGATAATTACCCGTTGCTTATTTATACTCGTGTTTTAGAACGTTTAAAACATTAGATAAACCTGTAAACAATGTGCTGTAATTCCTCTTAATTTTAAATGCACTATAGGTATAGAACTCTGAAATTTCAATCTAGAAGCCTTATCATTTGTACAAAGTTATTAATTTTAAGGTACCGAACCTCAGTGCGCCTGCCCCAACGGTAAAATGCTTCAAGATGATAAAAGGTCCTGTCAAACTATACCAAACTGTGGCCCGGAGAGATTTTCTTGTACCGTCACCTCCTCGGATATCAGGGATTGCATACCTATTGCTTGGAGGTACGTAACGCCATCTAGACTACATAAATATAGCCTTATGGTCACCAACACGAATTAGGTAGAGGCCCTCAATGCACTTGACAGTTGTTGTTTTACCAGAGGTGGGCATCTCATATTGCCCTCTCTTTCTGGTTTTTTTTATGTGGTTGTAAAACCGATTTTATGAAATGGTATGATGTTTTGTTGTCTCTTTATAATTTCCTTAGACAGTTTTTGAATGAAGATGACTTTTTAGGTTAGTAAAATATGTCAAACAAAAAAAATATGAGGTAGATACACAGATATTGAAAATGTTCGTAGTAAAATATAAAAATTATATTGATCTACCTTTTTGTTACTAATTTTCTTAAAATAATAATAATATTTAAATATAACTAATCTTACTTACCTCGCAAATTCGACTATTTTTAATAATTTTCCAGTTTAGTAAGTGCATGATCTCTCCATTTTTCTTGCGTTTCTTTTTCCATTGGACCAAGGAACAATACAAAGTCGTAGGCGCGAATATTTTGACAGTTTCTTATACCGCAATATTCGATTTTTAAACCGCATGTAAATAATCAAATTTAAAATTGGATGTACCTACGCGTTCATTAATAAAGAATGTTACACTGAAAAAATTATTTATTTCCAATGGTTGCCAACACACAAAAAAATTATCAACATTTTCCTAACAACTGCTAAATCGAGTCGCTTCATTACCTCTGGTAAAACAATAACTGTCAAAAATTGTATACAGGGCGTCTAGAATTAGGGAGAACATTACAAAAGATAAAATGCTACCCAACCAATAGGTGAAGCCACTTATTGAATTGGTGCCTGTTATGTTAAAAGTTTATTAAAATTTTAAATATTGTTTTTTATGTTTTTCGCCTACAGGTGTGACAGACAAAAAGACTGTTCAGACGGTAGTGACGAGATGGATTGCTCATCCTGTCAGCCTAATCAGTTTAGATGTCAAGATGGACAGTGCATTGACAAGGCATTCGTCTGCGATAAGGTATTAAAAATATTTTAATAACTTGCGAATTAACAACCACTAAGTGTGACTATGATTATAGTGGATATGCGATGCCCTCTAGTAACACCCATCTAACTACGTTTTTATCGTTCATATCGATTTCAAGACGTTTCTATAAACGTTGCAAAATTGGGCTTCCAAATAAGGAAACATTTTTTAAAATTTTAATTGTGAAAAGGGTTTATCAACATTGGCAACTGTATCCAAAGGATTTTTTTTAATTGTTTTTTTTTTGCAAAAAGAAAAATTTGTTATTACAGATTCCTGTATTCTTCTCATAATGTACTAGTAGAAGAGGGAAAACTTTTGGAAAACCCGCGAAACCCGTTTTGATTTAGTTGTAAAAATACTTCAGTAAACATTCCCGCGACATTTCACGTGACAATAATCTCAAAATGGGTACAACTTCACCATCTGTGAGGGTTAAACAGTGGTAATGTATCTAAAATAAAATTTTCAGGATCAGATATATTTTTTTGTTGATATTGATTTATTTTTCTAAAGGTAGCAAATTGTGCTGACAAATCGGACGAAAGAAATTGCTGCGAAAATGGTTTCCCCTGTGCAGTGACAGATGTCTGTCTTGCTATGTCTTTGGTGAGTAAAAAATGATAAATGCCTTCAAAAATATCTGACAGGGTTGCTATATCACCGATCAAAAGTTTTTCATTAATTCTAAAGTACCCTGCTATATTATAGTCAACAGACACGTTTTTGTGGAAATGATGAAAACTTTTTTACAGGTATTGTCTCGGGTATTGTACCCACACTGGTTATTTTTATAAGGTTGCTAAAAAATGTTACAGTTTAGCGAATATTTTGACGTTTTCCACCACCAAAAAAAAAACTATTACACAGTTATCATCATTTTCGCCAGGCTGTCCTCAAGGCTCTAAGTGCACCCAAAATAGTAGTCTGGTGAAGAAGTGCGTTGAAGCACTGCAAACATTGGCTCAAGACAAGAGGGTAACACTGATGTGGATCCCAGGTCATGAGGGAATATCAGAGAAAGAGAAAGCGGACGAACTTGCCAGACTAGAGGACGAAACCCAATACATTGGACCGGAACCTCTTCTGGGAATAACAAGGAAACAGGTACAGAATGAGCTCAACAAATTGGCGAACAATGAACTGAAGACGTCCTGGAGGCAAGAGTCAAAGTGCAGACGGTCCAAGCTATTCTTGGATGGTCCTAATGTAGCTAGAACTAAATGGCTCTTAGGCAAGACCCGAAGACATTGGACTGCTGACAGAGATGCTGACTGGACACAATCGGCTGAACAAACATCTGATGCAAATAAGAGTAGCAGAAGATCCTGTGGGTCCCGCTTGCGGACTCGAAGAGGAATCGGCGCAGCACTAGAAAACAGAGTGCGATGCATATGCCAGATAAAGGCAGCTGAAGTGGGGATTTCCCACGATAGAGGAAGAAGAGCTGTACTCGCTCAAATGGGCCGACATACTGAACTTTGTAAAGAAGACAGGGAGGCCCGGAGAGAGAGAGTTGCAGCGAAAGTAGGGGCATAGGGGTAAGGAACGGGGTTAGTTAGTTAGTAATCATTTATTTAGCTCAAAGAAACTAATACATCTTGTAAAATACAACTTTTGTCAAGAAATGACATACAAAATACATAATATTATACATACTTATTATTTACATGTTAAAAATTGATAAATACCAATAAGTCAAGATCTCTTAAGTTCCCCACTTAATCTAAAAGAACATAGCTTATAATACAAAGTAAGTCACGTTAAAGAAAAATAATTTAAGACACTTTTATATACAACAGACATAGAATACAGACAGACATTAATTATAATAGCACTTACATACATTAGGTAAAGTAATTAAAATTAATTTTGTATTTTTATAAAAAGACACTTTCAACAAAACAACATTACTATTATAAAAAGCACCGTATTAGATGTTCCTTAAGTTTAGATTTAAAAATATTTATTGTTTGGCAGTCTTTAATTTCGTTTGGTAGGTTGTTGAACATATTTAAGCCCTTGTAAAAGATAGAGTTCTGCTTTGAAGTCTTAGTATATCGCTTAGTACGAAAGTCGTTTCTAGCTCTGGTATTATACGGGGTATGGCAGAAAAGGCCCATGAAGAAGCCTAATTGCCAGGGCCACGGGCCGCCCCTATACTACTACTATCATAATTTTCACGAAGATCATTTAAAGTATGTACCAAAAATTATTAAAGCTGGTTGCACAGTTGTTTCCAACTGGAATGGGTTCACCTGTTTGAAAATGACATTAAAAAGTCCATTTAATTTTTGTGTTTAAATTTCACGAATCGCTTTTAAATTTATGAAAAACTTCTAGGTATTAAACAGTGAAACAGAGAGTTGTCGCGTCGCGTCCGGTCAAACCATATACTTATATAATCCGACTTGAAAACGTCGTACCCAATTACAAAGCTAATTTTGTCTGCTTTTAAATCACACACTTCTTTGTTTAGATCCTTAGTTTGTGAGATATATGCAATAATCTAATTTTACCCCTCTTTGCGCTGCCCCTCATATTTCATGACTGATCCATCGACGACAAATGTCTTTTGTAGTCAGGTACGCATATGCGAACCTTAAACAACGTCAAAATAGGCAACGTAATTTGTAAAAATATTTTCCCAGACGGATTCACGTCAGTTTACGTTTCAAAACCGACTGTTTGAACGCCTATACCTAAATCGAAACATCGTCGGCCTTGTTACCTTAATCGATATCGCATTTCAGGGTCCTTATTTGGATACCTACCAAAAAAGGAACGAAGAAAAAGAAGGATACTTAACCTACAATTTTGCATCTGGGACATCAAATTGCACAATTTGTTGGCTTGCTGCCAACCAAAAATCTGATGGAACTTCAGCTCGCACTTATATTTCTTCCAGTCCACTTTTTCTGGAGCACTTACACACTGATATTGTTTAATGTCGCTTTTTTTGATGGGGAGCCAACAATTTTTATCCTCCTCCCATATCTGCGGGACAGGCTCGAGCAATTTTAAAATAATCCATGTTTTTAAAGGAAAAACAAGGAAAACGGAAAACATTTTTCTAGGTTATGTTCAGCTGAACTGTCATTCTTCTTGTAAGTGAGTTTTGGTTACATGTCCAATGGAGAATGGAGGCGGATTCCGAAAGTTTGCATATATTACGTAGTTTTAACGTTGGCTGGTTAGATTTGGATAAAATTAGGGCTGCAAATCGGTGTCCTTGTCCAAATTGGTGATAAATTGGTAAAAGCCATTATTGACAACAATTTCTTTCTTGTTTTTATTGAAAAAAAATAATAAAAGAGACTTAATAATGCCTTAAAGATGCGTTTAGTATTATTCTTGAATGATTTTAGTATTAATTACAACAAATAGTGCTTTAAAAAAATATTTTTTTTAAATATTTTTTCCTTTTTGCTATTTTGTGCTAATTTGGAAGGGGGGGGAGTTATCTTTTGTCCCATCTTGACCAACTTTGTCAGTAAAGTGGCTCTCGCAGAAATATTTCGCTCTAGATTACTCGGTAAAGGGCCCTTTTTAATAACATAACTTTGACCTTGATACCATTGAAGTACAATTAGCGACGTCGAGCCGACCCGATTTTCTATTCCCCATTTAGGTCGGATTGGGGTCGTATGGAATGAGATTTGTAGTTCGCTTGCCAACGTCGGGGTTTTTAAGCCAACGAGTAGAGGACGTAGTTTGACGTCCAAATGCTACTTGGGTAGGCGCCCCTGACGCGTTTGTAGAGTGTCCAATGGGTACTTGTGCAGTTCCCTGTCGGGCCTCTTGTGTTGAAGAAGATCTACTGGGTCCTTGAACAGTTCCTTGTTGATCCTTATCTTTAGAGGTTTCACTGGGTACCTGTTCGGTTCCCTGTATTACCTTATGGTTGTCGGAGGATCCTTGTGGAGTTCTCTCACAGACGAGTAAATCGGCTAGAATCACCTCCCCAGCACTTCAGGGAGGGGCTATATACAACAGAGTGCGCCTGGTTCCCTGATAAAGGTTTTTATTGTGGTGCCTCATCCACGCGGCTCTGGCGTTTAAGCCAAGGCCCCCACACCCGTCCCCGATCCACCACTCAGAGAAGTCGAGAGCGAGCCATAGTTGGGTTCACCTAAGTGCTCCCTATCTCCGGCCCACCGAGCCCAAAGAGCTGCGTTCCAGGGGGGTTCGTTATGACGTTCCCCAACAGGATTTAGTCACCGATTTATTCAATCGGGTCCACCCCCGCGACTTGGACGCACCTGTTGAGAATTACCCCAGAGACGGGAGCTCGCGGTCGCCTTGGGCCGGGTTGATGCTTCTATCTTGCCAATCCAACCCACCATAAGCAAATAAGGCTAACTCACATGCTTTAGGATCCATGTCGGCGCTCTTTCATTAAAAAAAAAAACATATAAAAGATTTACAAAAAATATATTTTGAAAACAATCTTATTTTTAGGTTTGTGATGGAAACGAAAATTGCGCAGACGGATCAGACGAGGCGGACTGCGCACATCTGTCCAACCGAATGTCGGAAACGTCATTGTCCACTATCCTGATTACGATATCGGGGATAGTATTTTTTACCACCACCATTATAGGGGTTTTTATGTGCCAAAAACGGAGATGTAAACCCAGTAACGATATGACCGATCCTCCCGAAGAATCTTTGAGTCCTTTGCATCCGAACGGACAGGGCAGCAAGAACTTAAAACTGAGGAAAGGTAATGTTTGAAGGCTCATTTAACAGTGAATACCCACTTTCTCTCTCTTTTCTTGGCTCTACCCAATATGGGCAATTTGTGAGCACTATTTGGTGGACACCAAAGTAGTCTGACGTTCTGTCACTGGGTGCCTTGGTTCCCTCCTCACTTTTCTTACTTCCCTCCTATTATTTTCTTTTCTTTTTTTTATATTGTTCTTATATTTTTTGTATTATTTTTTTGTAAATATTTATAAACTGTTTTTTCTTATTTATTTAACAGTTAATTCATTTATACCAATTTAAAATGTAGAAAGAACAAAAAATAATATTTCTCTGCTTTAAAAAAAAAACGGTTTATCATTATTGGAATGTAGGAAGGGGGGGCTTGGGATTTCTAGAAAAAATGACAAAAATAAATAAAAAATAGAATTTAAAACGAAAAGAACTAGGAATTTTTCTGTACTTTTCACAACTTTGATTATATTTATAAATAGACAGTCAAAAAATTAATTTAACTTTATCACAATAATTATTCAGTGATACTCCAGAATGTGAATGATCTGACCTGCTTTCTTGAATTAACAAAAATAATTAAAACGTGTTTCTATGTTTGGTTCTTAATGAGCTTACCATCAAACAAGTTAAGCCTTTATGCCCTCTTGAGAATTTGGAAGAAAAAACGATAAAAATAATAAAAATTAAGAATAAAAGTGAAAATTAGCACCTAATTTTATGCCATATTTTTAAGACCTGTTTTTTATTTTTTTTTGTTACTATGTAAATCTAACTAAACTGTCAAATAAATGCAATTTTCTAGGCATCCCCGACGTAGTCAGGATGTCCATGATGAACCAAGAAAGTTGCTCGACTTATGACAGACGTCACATTACCGGCGCCTCCAGCAGTTCAAACAGTAATGGAACCGGTAGCGGTTCCTATCCGAGGGAGACCTTAAATCCCCCACCTTCTCCCGCCACCACTGCCGCATCTACAAGGTAAATACGAGTTGATTTACAATCGGAATTGTTTCGGCCGAAAAATTTGAAATGAACTGTAGTTTTATCCATAATGATCAATTCACACAAGTCCCTAAAAAAATTAACTAAACGCAAGATGTTTTTAAGTGATAAGTCAGCTATAGAAAAGTAATATTTAGAAAAAATTATTGTTTTTAGAGCAAGAATTTCTTTTTTTACGTGTGACTGTATATTCCGGTGATTCCACTGCAAAACAATTAATTCTGCTACAAACATTGAACTTCTTTAACCATTGTTGACATCTTATAGAATTATTTAATTAATCAAGAACTTGGAAAATGTTTTGCTACAAATATGTACATATTTTGCCCTTGTTTTTCATTCCGTGTTCCTAATGCGGAAAGGCTAAATTATGTTCAAAACAAATTCCAACACGCGCCTCCGAAAATTCAAGGCAATATTCAACCGAGGTTTACACGTTGCTGGATTTGATGACGTCATAAACCTTACCTCAACATACCCTCACTTCTTTGCATTGGTGCCTTTTTTTTATTACAGATTATTTTACTTACTATTTTCTATTTTTTTTAGTGTTTGTGTGTTATCACTTTTTTAACTTGTATTTTACATTTTATGTACCTCCTGTAAACTTTTTATACTTACTTATTTTTTAAGCCCAACTTAATTTAATATTTTTATTGTATAATAAAAAAAAATAGATTTGTTCTTTTTTCTATAATAGCTTTTTAAACTTTTTTTTGTGTACCATATTGTACATTTTGGAAATAAACATTCTATGTGGTCAATTTTTATTAATATTGACAACATTATTATTTTTTTTTAACATAGAAACAGTAGCCCGGCAGCCAGGAGCAACTACAAGCCCTATCGGCACTATCGTGCCATAAACCAACCCCCTCCCCCCACCCCCTGTTCGACCGACGTGGCCGACGAAAGCGATTACAACAACTACAATTACCCTATGGCTAGGAGCAGGTAAGCGACAAATTACATAAAAAACCTATTGCTTTGTAGTCAAAATAATATATGGTATATCCGTATATCCATATACTTAGAAGAAATATACTGTCCCTGCCTATTTTTTCCCTATCTCAAAATTGTAACGCCAACCTCGCGAAAAATCATTTTAGCCTGGCTGGAGCGAAACCGATAGTTTCTTCTGCGCATGTCTCAAGTTTTGCCATTGAGAGTGCCATTTTTATTTGTTTTTGGCTTGTAAAGGAGGTTTTATAAAAATATTAAAAATAAGTTTTTAGACGTCCAGGACAAAATGACATGTTCAGTGGTTTGGAAAGGCGTCGAAGATAATTAAACGTTTGGACCGAAAGTTATAAATTAAAAGTTATTATTTATAAAAACTTATGTTTTTTGAATTAATACCACAAGCACAGCAAACATTTACTTTATTCATCATAAAATCACGCAAATTAGCAATTAGACAGAATATTTTATATGTGAATTTTTGGCTCAATACTTATTTAATAATATAGCTTATTTACCCAGTTTTTGCAAAGCATAAGGTTGTCGTACTTCTTATTATTTGAAAGTTAAAAGTAAAACGTAAAAACGAAAACATCATTTAATTGTCCATTTACAATACCTAGTTTAATTTTTTTTGTAAATAAAGTCTGTTTAGAAAAACAACAAACTACATCTGATAAATGAAAACGTCAGTCAGCTGAGAAATCTCCACCATCTACATAAAATATGGATTGGTGGTACAACAGTTCAACAAATCACTGCCACATGCAAATTCAAAATACGTTATGTTAAGTAGTGGAGAAGTAATGTGTTAACACTGATTTATTTTTAGCTGTTGGAAAGTGTGGTTTTGCCTAATAAGAAAAGAAGGGCATTAAAAGAGAATGCTTCGAAAATTAAAAATCAAGTTTTTTAAATAATAAAAAAAGGACTTTTTTTTAGTCAGTTATTATATTTGAGTTTTAAGGAGTAGTGTAAAAATTTGCATTTTGAGATTTTAATAGAATTAGGCAAAATATAAGAAATTTTAAAGTAAACAGTCCTAATTTCTAAAAAATAGCAGATATTTTTTGCATTTTTTTCAGTATCGGTTATTATTATTTTACATCAATTTTCTATGAAAATACAACAAGTGAGAAGTGCAACAAAAACTAAAGTTAAATCTTATTTGAGTTGTGTGGACATAAATACTGCAGGGTTTGATGGTCCTGTCGATTATGCAATAGGTATAATTAGTAATTAGAATTTTATTACTAAATTATACCAAACACAAGGAATTCATAATAATTGCTTAAATTATGTGATAAAATAGGTATACATAATATTTACAATCGATCCCTATTATTAATGTTTAAATGAAATAAGTTTGGCATAACTCTTCTTATGCTTGTGCCCGTTAAGGTTTCACTATTTTATTAGCAACGATGCCATTCTTACTTCAGTTTCAGACAATTTTTTCGAGCACACTGGTGGAAAAATTAATCCATACCTAGTTTTTCTATTGTAGCGACGCATCTTTATTGCACCTTTACTAGTAGTATTAGTAGTAGCAGTAGTAGTATAGGGGCGGCCCGTGGGCCTGGCAATTAAGCCTCTTCATGGGCCCCTTCTGCCATAACCCGTTCCTTACCCCTGTGCCCCTACTTCCGCTGCAACTCTCTCTTCGGGCCTCCCTGTCTACTTCAGTTCAGTACGTCGGCCCATTTCAGTGAATGCAGCTCTTCTTTCTCTATCGTGAGAAGTCCCCACTTCAGCTGCCTTGATCTCGCATATGCATTGCACTCTGCTATCAAGTGCTGCGCCGATTCCTCTTCGAGCCCGCAAGCGGGACGCACAGGATCTCCTGCTGCTCTTATTTGCGTCAGATATCTGTTCAGCCGATTGTACCCAGTCTCAAGAGTTCTGGCTACATTCGGACCAGAACGTCTTCACTTCATTTTTCGCCCATTTGTTGAGCTCACTCTGTACCTGTTTCCTTGTTATTCCCAGAAGAGGTTCCGGTCCAGTGTATTGGGTCTCGGCCCCTTGTCTGACAAGTTTGTTCGGTTTCTCATTCCCTGGTATTCCCTCATGACCTGGGACCCAAATCAGTGTTACCCTCTTGTCTTGAGTCAGTGTTTGCAGTGCTTCAGCGCACTCCTCTACTAGACTACTGACTATTTTGGGTGTACTTAGAGCTTTGATGGCAGCCTGGCTGTCGGAGCATATGTATATGTCCCTCCTGCCATTCCTGACCTCCAGTAGGGTTGCAACCATGATAATGGCGTATACCTCCGCTTGAAACACCGGTCGTGTTCTCCGAGTGGATAATTTTTCTGAACTTCTAAGCTCTCTGCGCGTGTTGTCTTCCTGGCCTGGCTGACAGTTTGGAGCCATCCGTGTAGCAGACCGTTGCCTCTGCTTAATTCCGTTCTGAATTCTTCCCTTTGCCACTTACTCCATGGTTTAAGCGGTGCTTTCACTGGCAATCTTAGAAGGGGCAACTCTTTCGTCGTCAGTTCCTCGACCGCCAGATGGCCCTCTCTTTCCTCCCTGCCCTTCCATAGCCCGTGGTCTCCTAATCGCAGGTGCGTCGCCATCGCCTTCTTCTTGATCCAATTTGGAAGCGAGGGAAGACCCAAGATTGTTTCTAGGGCGTGGATGGGGATTGTCCTCATTGCGCCGGTTATCCCTCTGCAGAAGAGCCCTTGTAAGCTCATGAGCTTTTTGGATATGGTCAGCTACTCTACAGCGGGCCACCAGACCACCATGTTGCCTGGACTTTAACGGTTATTCTGGCAACATGCTCGCTCCTCTTAAGTCCCTTATCCAGCGTCAGCCGCACCAAATACTTAAGTTGTGATACCAAAGTTAGGGGTCTGCCGTACATTATGGGAGCTCTGAATCCCTTACCTTTACTAAAGCAAAAACAATAGATTCAGGATATAATGACAAACATGATTCTTTTGCAAATTCTTTTATTATGAGGAATTTTCTAAATAACCAAAAAACAGTCTATGAAAAGCTTTAAAAAATTGCATAGTGAAACTTTGATAAACATTAGGTATCAACATATTTATTTTACATAAGTTTTTCGGACATTTGGAGGATTTTTATTGTAAAACTAAAGCAAAGGTCTTAAGGCTCGAAAAATATTTCAGTGCATTTTTTTAATAGGACACTCGTACACATTGCTTTTTTTATGTTATGACAATCTGTTGCTTAATTTATGTGCCATGGATTAGGCATAAATTCAATAAATGGGTAGGTATTTAGTTTAATCACTATGAGTTTTAAACAAAGATTTGAATTTGATAAATACACACATATGTTCGCGCATTCACATTAATTTAAATGCACCTTAAAATCAGACGGATACGAACTGTGGGCAAACACGACCTAATGACAAACACAGATTTAAAAAAGGCATTATAAATTGACCTTGCTTGGCGCGGTGTTACTGGCCTCACTAAACTTCAATATGGAAATAATCACATGGCTACTTACCTAATAAACAGGTAGAAGCACAACGACGGCGAAGGGTAGCACCCTGCATCTGTCGTTGGATAAAAGCAAGCCTAGAAGAAAGGATAATAATGTCCACTTTAGTCAGCAAGACTATAGAGGTCAAAGCAGGAGGAGGATGCCCGTAAGGTGGGGTGTGTCACCTCTGCTCTGGGCGAACCTAGTGGATGACATCCTGAACAAACTCACCAACGAAGGCTTTCAATGTCTTGGTGACTCAGAAGACCTAGTAGTGGTCATCAAGGATTTGGTGAGGTAGTATCTGAACGAACTCAGAGAGCACTAAATTTAGTGAATAACTAGTGCAAAAAGGAACATCTGTCCATAAATTCACAAAAGACGCAAATAGTCCCATTGACAAATAAAAGTGTACTAAAAGGCCTAAAACCACCCGTACTAAACCAAGGAGGTGAAATATCTAGGGGTCATCTTTGACCAACATGGGAACCTCACATAGTCAAGGCAGCCCAAAAAGCATCGATTACATTGTGCAGATGCAGGAAATTTTGTGGGAAAAACGGGGGCTAAATCTCAAGATGACCTTATGGTTATATACAAAGGTGGTAAAGCCCATAATAACCTATGGTTCGGTGGCTTGATGGACGAGAACCAAACAGACCGGGGCCATAGGACTCCTGAATAGCCTACAAAGACAAGCCTGCCTAAGTATCACGGGTGCTATGAGGACCACCCCAACGACAGCTTTGGAAGTTGTACTGAATTTGCCACCTCTGCATGTCTTCATTCAGGCAGAAGCACGAGAGGTAGCCTACAGGCTAACGCGGGGTCAAGCACCCATTATCAGTTCACATGGAAATGAGCATGAAAGACTCGAAAACGAGCTCAAAAAAGATCCCATACTGGGATTGCCGAGCGACGTAATGGTTTCCAAGTACAATTTAGAAAAATTCCAGATAGAGCCGACTCGGAGGAAGGTCCTCCTTTCGGAGCGGAATCCATCTGGCATATTCGGGCAAAAATACGAGACTTTAGTCTCTACAACCCTGAAAAACGATTGCACAGTGTGAAGTAGCGGCAATACAAAGAGTAGAGGAAAACTCTCATTCGGTAGTTATATATTCAGATATTCAAGTTGCACTTAAAGCTCTAGAAGCATTTCAAGTGACGTCCAAACTGGTTTGGGACTGCAGAAAAGCTCTAAATAGGCTGGCACGCACCAAAAGGGTGACACTAGCCTGGGTTCCAGGACATCGGGGACTGGAACGAACAAGCCGATGAATTGGCCAGACGAGGTTCGGCAATAAAGGTTACAGGCCCTGAACCATTTTGTGGGATCGCTAAGGCCAGAGCCAAGCAATCTATTAAACAGTGGCTCACCAAAGAAATGAACGGTCTGTGGGAGCAAACGCCTGGACAAAGACAGGCCAAACAGTTCATTAAAGAACGTTTACCAAAGCTGACTGCAGACTAAGGAAAGGAAATTTGTCAGACAAATACTGGGGCTCCTAACAGTTCACTGCAAACTCTTGTTTGCAATGGGATTGGTAGACGAGGCTACATGCCGCTTTTGCAAGAAAGGGGAAGAAACCTCATAACATCTCCTTACTGGGGAACCTAGAATGTGCGCGGCCAGAAAGCTATATACAGGGCACACTGGCAAAGCTTCTGGATTTCATAACAAGGATGGGGCTGCAACTTGTTTTGTAGTTCTAGCAAAGCAGGGAAGAAGAAAGGGGAACCACAATAGATCTGCTGAGAAGTCGAAGTGGACAGGTGTCTACACCACCCCATTCTAATCTAATCTAATCTACCTAATAAACAGATAAACGCACTTCTGCACTACTGCTAAAGTCCTTTTGATTCCAAAAGCACCGAAAAATAATACGAATACATAAAAAAAATAAAAAAACACAAAATCGTCCGCAACATTTGTCACGTCAAACACTGACAAAAAAATGTCAAATTGCTCCAATGTTACCACAGACCAAAATGCCTGGTAACTTTAGTGTTACCACATCACTTTGACTTCAGATGCATGTTGCAGTGATTTTTGGCTGGATCCTCCATAAGAAAGCGGAGTCCAGAAACAATTGTGATTAGATGACAGATCATGAAAAAGCATGGGTGATTTTATCTATGCATGTCGTACAAATAGTCGCCACCGCGCGTTGCGGTCCCTAAAATTTGCTTCTTACTAGTACGGAGGATTAAGCAATGAAACTTGGCATACCTACTTAGTGGACCATTAGGTAATTTTTGAGATATGTACCCACCATGGAGTCAGAGGACCCCTATTTCCGAAAGTAAAACCCAAAATTCGTAACATTTTTAAAAATTATGGTAGAGCGATAATAATTAATAATAATTTGGCACAATTATTCATTAAAGTCTGAGCAATATTTTAACATCTGTAACTTACTCAAAGTCCCTCGCTGAGGAACTCTTGACGTTTAACAAAAAACAGGAAACCTCAAAATTTCAATAGCAACATTCCAAGAAGCGATAGACATACCAGATTTAGCACAAATATTCCTTTCTTCATGAGCTAATTTTTAGGGTATGTAGCCGCCAAAAAGTTTTATGCAGAGTGCCCCAATTCCCGAAATTATACAAAAAAGTCACTACTGAATTTATCATCAACACGAAATGATGCGAATAATCAAATTTTGTACAAATATTTATTGGGTCCCTTAGTACCAAATGACAACAAAACTCTTTACGAAGAACACCTATCCTCTAAAAATCAACTTAATAGTCGTAAAAAGTTTTAAAAATATGATAAACCAACCAAATTAGGCACAAATGTTTGTTGAGTGTCCTAGTAAATTTAAATATATATTGTGTCCAGTGATCATTTCTACCAAATTTCATTATTCTGTCATTTCGCGTTTATGAAATATTCAGTGTTGATTTTTTCTGTATTACTTCAAGAATTGGCGCACTCTGCATAGCACTTTTTGATGGCTAAATATCTTACACATTAGTTCATTAAGCGGTCAATATTTGTGCCAAATCTGATAGCGCTTTTTGGAAAGTTGCTATTGATATTTTCGTTTTTTCCTGTTTTTTTTTTGTTTATCGTCAAGATTTGGGATCCTTAGCGAGGGTATTTATGTGAATAACACATGTTTAGATGTTGTTCACCATAATTTATTAAAATCTTATGAATTTTGTGTTTTAATTTCAGAAATAGGGGTCCTATGCAAAGGACTTCATAGTGGCCACATATCTAAAAAATTACCTAGTGATCCTCTTAGTATGCTTGCCAAGTTTCATTGCTTAATCATTTTTTGCAAGGTTCGACCCCTTATCGTCTCGACTATAAATCTTTGGGTAAAATTTTTGCGCATGGTTAAGGGCCAGAATTTTTCTTCAGTTATATAGATATCTCTGATATTATACTTTGTGCCTTTCACTTCCATTTATACAAATTGTGCACGCAGCCAATAAAGGACCTATTTATTATACTTTGTGTCATGTGAGAAATATTAATTATGGCATTGTCTAATACATAGAAAGTCGGCCACCCTTATGGACACTTTTTGGTCCAAAATCATTTAATATCTTTACAGTTTTCATTTCATACAGATTTTATTTTGCATATATTATAAAATAAAATGTATATAAAATGAAAAGTGTTCGACTTATTTTTTCCAAGATATTTAATGATTTGGATCACGATTTGGCCAAAAAAATGTCAACTGGTTTGTTCATAAGGTTGTGTAACTTCCCTATGTATTGTGGTGAGCTTTAATGAGCGGAAGCCGGTCAGCGAAAAATCCGGAATATTTTTATTTCTTGTGCTCTGATTGGTCTTTTTGAGATTAAAATTTGTCGACAATTTTTATTCGCTGAAACGCGGGGTTTATTTTGTGTAAAATTATTATTATTTATATATACAGGGTTCAAAGTGGTCAGGGAAAACCTGGAAAAGTATGCTGTCCGGGAAAAGTCAGTAAAAACCCAAAAATTACCTAAGTCAGGAAAAAGTTAGGAAATAAGATACTCACTCATAGTGTGCAACTGTTTATGATTATTGTAGAAAGAAACCAGTACTACCAAAGTATTTAATATGTTTGAATTCTCCCTGATAATTCTTAACGAAATTCTTTCGCGCGGCATAGTGCAAAAAAAAAGAAACAGAGAGTCAGTAGGTTTGTCTGAGCTATATTCGTATTTTTGTCCGCACCAATGAGGATGTAAAAAACGTGTCAGTGTATTTGTTGTTTAATTCCGCCCTTATTGCACCGGCTGTCACCCCCATATTCGCCGACTCATTTTTATGTCTCCATTAACTAATGGGTAGAATTTTCGTGTTTTTCGCACTTGTTGCTAAAGAGAGTTTTAGTAAAGGACAGATAAAAAACATTCGGTGCAAATGGGGGTTAGAGTCTCTTTGCTCGTTATAATTAAATCACGAAAAAATTTTCTTGTTTTTCTGCAGAAATCTATTTTGTTCTGTAATTTGTGTGGGTTTTTTTGTCTGCTAGTGGAAGACGTTAAAAAATGTCAAATAGAAAAACTAATTTTAGTATGGATTAGATTGATCCTGATGCGAAAGCTCCACTCGATTGGGTAAAGTGGCTTAAGCCAGCAGGGCAGCAGAATCCCACTTTAAACGATTCAAATACAAAAATAAAGTGGAACTTTTTCAAAAAAATGCAAAAACTAAAAGGGCTTGTTAAAAATATGACACAAATGAGCAGCAAAACCACGAAGAGAGTGTAATGACAAAAATAATGACGCTAGTACCTCAAAAAAGTTCTAATAATATTTGTGATGCTCAGAAAAATGTACTTATGACAGATTTTATTCTAAAACACTGTAGTGACTGTTATTAAACACAATTATTTTGTGTTAAGCCAAGCAACATTTACGGGTTGTCGTACCTATGTGTCAGAAAAAAAAACGTAAGGGTGTTGGCTACCTAGCCGCATTGTCGTGTATTAATTAGCAAAGTTTGGCGAATGCGTTAGAAAAAAGTAAATTTGCTTGAGTTTTATAGTTTGGTGGAGACCGTACTTGCCTATATCTGCATTTTCACAGAATTATTAAGGTATTACCACAATGTTAAAGGTTTGGTCAATGCGTTGGAAAAAGTAAATTTGCTTTTATTTTATAGTTTGCTGAAGGCGGTATTCAAATAATAACTTCACTAATAAGGGAAAACAATAATTTACAGAGACTATTCGTCTAAATTTGAAAAAGTGTAACATGGACAAAAATGTTAGGAAACTTTTTTAAAAAGGGTCAGCTAAAACCTGAAAAAGTCAGGGAATTTTAAAATTGAAAATCACTTTGAACCCTGAAATATCATATTGATATCATATTGATATAAAGAGAAGACGCGATACGTTTATAAAAAATTTTACAATTTTAAGGTTTACTGTAATTTAACGTATTTTTACCTGTGTGATTCTAATTTTAGTTGCTCATTAACTTTAATGTCAGTTCCTGAAAACAAAGTTAAATACATACCAAATCTGCATCAGCAGGGTTTGTTTCTTTGGTTTTTAAACCTAAAGTAAACTTAAAACCACATAACCTTAACTTAAAACTACCTTGTTTTTATCGAAAATTGGTCCAACTAAAACATACATTTAAGTGCAATTTTTTTTCGTTCCCATTTAGATACGAGGGGCCGTTCCCCCCTCCCCCGACCCCAAGGTCGCACTGCCACCAAGACAGCTGTCCGCCGAGCCCCAGCTCTCGGTCTTCGACCTATTTTAGCCCCCTCCCGCCCCCACCTAGCCCAGTGTTGCAATCGCCCAGAGAACAAGATTCTGATTCTTGATAAGTTTTTTTGCAGTAAATTTAGGTTTTGTTTGGGTTATGATTATTTTGTATTTTTTTTATATTTTAAACAAAACAGATTTTGGGCACTTTTTCCTGGATAGCTTTATTGTTGCATATATTTTTAGATTTAAAGTTAATTTTATGGGTTACCCCAAAAAAAAAAAAAAGGAAATTTAACTTTTTATTACATTTGCCAAATAGTCTACCTATACTTGAATGAGACCAATAATAAGGAGTGATCAAATTAACTCCTTCACATTAAGTTTAAATCAATAATTTATTGTATAAAAACCCAGCCTAGCCTAATTTACACTAGTGATTTACCTCATTTTAGTTTTTATTAGTTTTCTGTTAGTGTTTAAGTGTCGATATTTATTTTTTATAATTAAAATTTTAAAATGTGTTGACTGAAACCACGTATGTGTTAAATATAACAGTACTAGGAAAGTTTTGATAATCAATCAGTGCCGCAACGAAACAACTATATTGGATATGTCTCTCTCTCTCTCTCTCTCTCTCTCTCTCTCTCTCTCTCTCTCTCTCTCTCTCTCTCTCTCTCTCTCTCTCTCTCTCTCTCTCTCTCTCTCTCTCTCTCTCTCTCTCTCTCTCTCTCTCTCTCTCTCTCTCTCTCTCTCTCTCTCTCTCTCTCTCTCTCTCTCTCTCTCTCTCTAAGATAATTTGCTAGTTCCCTTTTTTGATTCAAGCAATTTCTTTTTCTTTTTTTTCTCAATCAATCTTGATCTTGTTTTTACTTATTTCTTTTGGTTTTTACTTTTGGGAAGGGAACGATCAATCATAAAAATAGATAGCGAAATATTATTTTAAAAAAAACAAACACAAAATGTAGACATCGTTGTATTTGGTCAAGGTCCAAATCTAATATGACCGACCAATGAGTTATGACTTCCAGTACTGTTTCTTTTAAACTACGTGACTGATTCGCAAGGCAGGTATTTTTAATTTTTAGACGTGTCCTTTTTTACGTTGAGTTAAGTTTATTTAAGCAAAAAAGTGCAATAAGGTTTTAATATTTTTCAGGTAGCCAACCTTCTACTTACTGTAGGGAATTGAACGAAAAAAATGTCATATTTTCAAAACATTGTGATAGCTAGTTTTAAAATGATGCTCACCTCTTAAATCAAAGCTTTTTTAGGTTAATAAATTGCCATATTGTGCCTAATAGAATAGTTCACCTGATGGTGATTTTGTAACATATGTAACGTTATTTTAACGGACTTTTTAACCTTGTATAGACTGTTACTCAAATATATAGGTTAAAGTTTATTTGTCACAAGTGTTTGTTTTATTGTTCATTTGGATAGATTTAATAAGAATGGCAAAGTAAAAAATAAAAAAAAAAATCATCCCGTTATCCTGAAAAAAAACTCAGCAAAAAGAGATTGAATTCTTAAGGTACAAAAACGTAAGAAAAAACCTAGTGGCAAAGAAGGGTAAATATCCATATAGATTATGCTTAAATGTTGACCAGCCAATAGTTAATAGGTGATTAGGTTTTCAGCCGGATGACCATTAACAGAACTTTAATAATGTGTTTGTGTCCCTCGATTTCTTATGAATTTATTCACGCCAGGGCATTGTTCTGATGAGGTGGTTTATATCCTCTTAAAGTATCTTATTCCACCTTACCTCTAGGGTCTGAGGGGGATGCTGTGAATTTAATAGCCTGCGACCTAAATTGTCTCACACTTGTTCGATCGGAGACAGATCAGGCGATCTTGGAGGCCAAGGTAAGCGGTTAAAGTTGTGTAGATCCATGAAGTCTAAGGTTACTGTAGCCACATGTGTGTTTCGTTGTCTTGTTAAAATAGGGGATTTTGCAGCATCTGAATATGTGGAGGGACGGTAACGCGGTATTCGAAAGAGCGACATTCAAAACAGTGGTCTTATTTGACCCACATTTACATGAGCGACGTATTAAAAAAGCGACAAATCAAAAGAACGACTTATAAAAAGAACGACATATGAAAAGAGCGACATCTCAAAAGAGCAATATTTGAAACGGCGATATTCAAAAGAGTTTTTTTGTTAAACTCAAACCAATTCAAAAAGAAAATTGAGCGCAACTTTGCTAACCTGGTTGCCCAATTTCTTTGTTGGGGTGGGTTAGGTTTAATAAAATAATACAATGACTAAATTTGCATATCGTTCTTTGGTATGTCGCTCTTTTGATATGTCGCTGTTTTATTTAGATATCGCTCTTTTAAATATCGCTATTTTAATATGATGACGATGAATCTCGCTTTTTTTTTATTTGTATGATAGATAAGAGTAGGAAGGCGAAAGACTTGCTATTACTGCTATGCAAAGACATGATCATCATACAGTGGATATGGGGTGTCATTGCATGTGGTAGCAGGACACCTTCAGTCTTTATTAGAGGTAACATGGCAGCAATCCGTTACATTAAGGAATTAGTGCAAGCACTTTTGGGCCATATCTTGAGGTGATCGAAATCTCCGTATTTCAACAAGACAAGGTCAGACCGCATGTAGCTAGAGTAAACTTAGACTTCATGGATCAACATAACATTAACCGCATACCATGGCCGCCAAGATCTTCTAATCGCCAATTAAAAATGTAAGGGATATTCTTTGTCGAAGGCTTTTAAATTTACAGCATTTAGATATGAGCTGGAGGTAGGATGGAATGAGATACCCCCTTAGGATATAGACCACTTCATCAGAACAATGGTCAGGCGTGCGAATAAGTATTAAGAAATCGACATATCATTAAACTCAATTCTGCAATGGGTCGTCCGGAGTGGCTGGAAACCTAGTGATTTATTAGGTAGTGTGTATTCTTCAGTATATTCTTTTACATTTTTTTTCCTACGACCACATATGAAAATGATGACCCATGTGTTACAAAGTACTTTTCCACACATATGCAGAAAATCGGTTTCATTTGATTTGTTCAAAATTAAAGACCAATTTTTACAAAAATTAGTGCAATTCATCAGTATTCTGAGCAAAATAGCATATACAACTCGATAGAAATAACTTTCTTACACTTGCGTGTTGTTTCACTTAGCTAGCGCCTCGTTCATGTGAAATTTGTCAGTGTCTTCTCTTGTTATGTAATATACTATACAGGGTTGGCTATTTAAAAGGGTTCACCTGGATTTTTTCAAAAACTATAAGGAATTGGAGAAAATGCTGAAATACATCGATTTTGTTTAGGGGAGACTTTGGCTCTTGAAATTTTTATAGCGCGAGGGATAAACTTTACCCCTATATTTTGAATAGGGAAAATGGGTCGAGTGATACCTTTTTTTGAAGGTCTCCTGAATGTTTTGACAATCGTGTAAAAATTTCTAAAATCTATCGATTAATTTTTGAGATATTTACTTTTAAAGCAAACTCAAATTGTACTGTAATTTCTCAAAAAAAAAATTCTTTAAAAAAATATGTTTGCATTTGTCCATGCAACTGTGAAAGAGAGGACACGTAACGGTAATATTCGACCAGCAAGCCAATGCGATTCACAGAAAGCTTTATTTAATATTAAAACGGCAATAATCCCGCGCGTTGAATGAATATCGATTTATCTTGTTGCTAAGGGAGCTGTCGGAAAGTTTTGATTGTATATATTTTTCAAGCCTTTATTACTTGTAATAATTTAGAAAAAAGCACAGGTTTTCTCCGGTAAAAAATAAGTGTTTTTTATTTATTTTTTTAAATATTTTCCTATCTAAGGTTACTTCAATTTTGTTATAAAAAACAAACATTTGCAGCAAACCACCCAAAATATGCTTCTGTATCAAATTGTAATAACCCCGTCATGTTGATTAAAAACTACATGATTAGGAGATCAGAATGGGTGAGAAGGTATGTGAAATTTCCTTGGATATTCCTTCAATGTTTTTGTTCTCCTAATCCAAAAAAGGGAGACAAAGAAATTTTTTTCAGAAACTTAACACCTGATTATGATTTTTTTTTTTAATTTGACCGCCGAAGACGAAACCTTGCAAAAGAGTAATGTTTAATTTAAAATAAAAGAAAAAAACTGGCGCCGCAGGGAACATTTTTGGGAAAGTTGGTACGTAATTTCGTCGGTGAGGGGGTCGATCGCCTCCCTCCGTATTCGCCACCTGTGACTGTACCAGCACGGGTCTGTTGTCTGCAGCGCAACGCGGGCGATCGATATTTTGGATAGTTCCCAACGCGGAACTCGTCCACAACAATACGATTTTCCTGTGCGCCGCCACTGCTTTGTATCGATAAAAATAAGTAAGATCAAAGCGAAAGTGGCGCACCAAGTTTCCAAGTCAGGAACTAAAAAAAACGATAGCTTGGTTTTTAAGTCAGTTGAGCGGGCCGCAAATTTACCATTAGGTGTCCTCTCTATTTAGATTTATAGGCTCTCTGGTGAAAGGAACATCTCAAAAACTAATCGCTAGATTTTCGAAATTTTAAATGCGACTTAGACGAGTATTTTGCCGTAAAAACTCGGTTGAAAACCTCTTTGCCTTGTAAACCTCGCCTCCGGCTTCACCAACATATTTCACCAACCAACATGTCTCGCTCGTGTGCTGTGCAAAAAGTCGTCTTCAAACCTTGTTTTTTAATGTACTATTTTCGAACACAGCCTTCTTAAAGAGAAGAACATTCTTGAAATTACTTCAAACGAATTTCTCAGATTTTAGCAGCCTTGTCTGTCTAAATTTCTAAAGACATTGTCACTCATTCTTTTGACTTTTTGTAAGTTTTTGTTCAAAATATGTTCATAAACCAGCCCAGATATTAATAAAAATGGCGGAGTACCCTTCCAGGGCCTGTGGCCCCTGTCCTGCAATAGGAGCTTTCGAAAAAAAGGTAAGGGCAAATTTAAAAAAATGTAAGTGGTTTTGAAACATTTTTATTTTTTTAGCAATCTTCAGCAGATATGAACTATCTAGATAGGAACACTACTCCTGAACCTAAAGTGAAATTTCAAGACAACTGCAAAACTAATAACTTTAATTTGGGAATTCCTTCTTCAAATCAAAAGCCTGATTTGAGTGTTTCGCCACTTAATAATAGCAATGAAAGTATGTACAACACTTGTATATTTCTGGCAGAATTATTTTTCGTGATGAAATTGCCAAAATAGGCACATCCGGAATCCAGAAGGATCAAAAACTTAAAAAATAAAACTTTTTTCACAAATTTTCTCGACCTATGGACTTCGACTCAGTCCACCAACTTGTCCGTCGTGTGCAAAGTCGTTTTCTAAACTTGTTATTGTTTATGTTCTTTACATTTAGATAATGATAACAACAAAAGAAATATCTCATACCACGATAACCAACAGCCCCAATTACTGCCAGAAAACTCTTGCTGTTGTCCCCCAACAAAGGCTCCAACCGACTCCAATGGTATTCCTCCAAATAACAAAGACAATAATGGCACACCTGCAGAGAGACCAGTCGCTCCAAGGCAAGGAATTTTGAAAAATAAGGACGCGCCTCAAGAAAGACCCGCCTGTTATCTACCTCAACCTGAAGATATCATTATGGATCAACAGGTAAGAAGATCAGTAATCCATAACGGTGGTGAAAATAAGATAACGAAGTTGACACTTTCGGTTTCTCAACGGTGCTTAAAGATATTATGTACACCACAAAATGTTCATACTGACCGGACATAACCGAAAGCATCTCCCTACATTAAATATAGGGTTTTGGAGTTTCCTCTAATATCTCCAAAATTAAAAGAGGCAGAGAAGTAAAATATCACATACTTTATTATTTACAAAAGAGTTTATTTTTCAATAATGTTAGTGTCGCCATTGCCAGTCATTAAGAGCGGAGCTAGGGCGGCTGTATATTTATATAGTATTTCATTTGCCTCTAACGGTCACCAAATATAATTAGTCTTCTTTAACTAATTGGTCTTCTGGAGATGATTTTGCTAATTTAATAACCATTACAGAAAAATGTAAAAATTAGGTATTTTTGGAATCAAAAAGAAAAGCCCAATTCATATTTGTCAAAATAGGCAGGGTGTCATATATTAGAGATATATTAGGGAGGACTTCTTTTGGGATATCTTGCATGTTCTATTGACGTTTTGTACAAAGCTCATTTTACTTGAATGCTTTTGTCTTTTGTATAATGAGGAAGCAGTAATTGCATATGTATCCCAGAAGCAAAGTATGTTAACAGTAGCGATTCTTTTTTTTTGTCAATTACCTTAGCTCTGACTCAAACATCAGGATTGGTTGAACTTTGAATGGAAGACATATTTTGTAAAAACTTTTTTGATGTTTTGCCAAATAAACGAAAATTTCCTTCTAAGGCCACCAATTCGAAATATTCAAACATTTGAATCGGTGGCCTTAAAAAGAAATTTTAGCATATTCGTGGTGCGTTCTTTTATCTGATCGATGCGCACCGTGCGCTCCAAAATGCCAAATTCCCGTTCTTTTATTCAAAATCGAGCAAACCGTGCGCACTTTTTCGCGTTCGTTTTTAGACCGAGCGAGCGAAAAGAGCTCCTCGATTAGCTCGATGCTTTTTGAGCGAGTATATCGAGGTCTGTCAAACTGCGAAAATTCCAACCTAGAAATTTTATTTATTTACCGAGTATTGCCGAGTTTAGTTTTTTTTTAACGTTTGATTAGTTTCTACAATGCCGTTCGTTCAAATTTTTGACGAAGAAAATGTTTCATACAACATAAGCGTAAGCGCCGAATAAGATTATTGTGAAACAAAAGGTAGGTAAAATTATTTTTTGCTCATTGATGTGGTAAAGACACTCTTCGTGATGGAAAACGTTAGCGCAATCTGCGAGCGGGAAAAAGGCGTTCGTTTTTCGTTTATCGCACCGTGAGCTCGATCCCAGCTCAATCAAGCTATACGCTCTGCACACTTCGCTCTCTGAGCAGATAAACGAACGAACTATCGGAAAAAACTCAAAATAGTTCTCTGAGCCGTGTCTTGGGCCTTGGACATTAGAGGTGGGTAAATCGATCATTCTGTACTGAACGAATCGATTAGTGATTCGTTTCTAGAATGATCGAATCTTTTGAATCGATCATTGAATCAATCATCAAATTAAATTAAAGAAAATGGTGACCAAAAAAAAAAAGGTCTATGCAGGATGCAGCTAAATACGAAATATTCTGCTGACCAAAAAATCTATATTTTCATACAGTTTACGCGCAGGAATTCGAATGAACGGAACGAATAAACGAAACGATGGAGCTATTTCCAACTGATTCAGTGTATCTCTACAGTGGGTCAGTCAGTCGTTGATCCATTCCGATTTGATTCACTCGTTTGATTCATTCTGTTTTCGTCGGTCATTTGACTCATTTGAATGATTGAATCATATCGAGCAAACATGATTCGATCACTCAATACTCGCAAGTGATTCGATCATAGTGAACGAATCACACATTTCTTGACCTAAGTTCACTGACAAAAAAAAAATCTTTACTTTTAAGAGTAGAGTTGTCTGAATATTTCGAATTTTTTATTCAGGCCCTGGTTTATTTAACTCCGAAAAGTATGGATACCGCATGATCCGTTTTGAACGTCACTTCAACATTTCCTGAGCTAAGATCACTGACAGAAAAAAACTAATCTCTACTCTTAAGTCCCAATTTACTTAAACATGGCTTCTGGTTTTTAAGGATTTTTATATTAAAGCATCTAACTATGAGATACTATAATGACCCAAGGATCTGAAAATGTGTAACAATCGAGCAGGGCCGTTATAGTTTCTCATAGTTTTATGTATTAGTTTATCCTTTACTATTCTATTCTTGCAGCTTAACGAATACGGCCCTACCGGCTACTGGGCCACCGGTAAGGCAGACTGGGGCCCTCTGGGCCGCATGACCGGTACCAGACCGATAGTGGATAAATATTCCATTACCAGATATAGCGAGGGAGAGTGGAGGAACCATAATAAGGACGTTTTGGAGCATACAGGGACTGAGGAGCACCGGGCTAACTTGTAAGTATAATCTTGACTTTTTTGCAGATAATCTCATGTCAAAGAATTTTCTAAACTGATTTCTCAATAGAAGTGATCAACCACTTCTGGCGATATGGTCGATCCTTCCCGTTTTTTTCTTATATTTTGAAGACCCTAAAGTTACTGAAAAAAATTTCTACAGCAATTTTTTTCCACTTTTTTATAATTTGTTTGCCTTAAACTCGGGGCCTTGAAACCACTTTCGTTGGACATGTTACACTATCCATGTCAGTTTTTTAATACAAAATACTTTTGTAAAAGTGAATGAAATTGTAGTTTCGTGGGTTTTATTTATGTAGGAAAGGAAGCAATTTGTGACTTTTTAATAATTTTTATTTAAAGAATAACTTCTTGTGTCTTCTTGACAACTTCAACAAATATAAAAAATACTGCAACCAAACCATAAAGTGATTCCGCTATATGCAGTCTTAACATTCTCCGGCCCCTGGAGTCATGTGTCAGTAAATCTAACAGGTGTATTCAATCTTCTCCCATATCTTCACCTTTTCGTTTTTTCATTGTCTGTAGTTTGTTCTTTGGATAGTTCTATTTTATTTGATCGTATTACAGGCAGTTCTAAAGGATGAAGTGTCTGCAGTGGACAATCCAATATCCCCTTTTCTGTCTTCAATTTCGCAACTCTTCTGATACCATCTTCTCTAGAATACACTTCAAGGATTTTGTCCATAGGAAAACTTGATCGCTTAATATTGTCTGAACTAATCATGACCACATCTCCAACCTTCACATAATTCTCTCTTCTTCGACCAGAGTTTACTAGTTCCGCAAGGTATTCTTTCCTAAATCTGTTGCGTAACATTTTTCTCAAATTTTGAATTTAAAAAAACTCCCTTTAAAAAATTCCGAATCCAAGATGTTTAAATCAACAACCTCATCGGAATTCCCCTGTAATGGCAAACTCATCGCCCTCCGAAACATAGGTCTTTGATTTATCACCGATTCTAAGTCTTTCACTACTCTCACTAACTTCTCCCAATTAAGTATTGGAACTTGTCTTCGCTTGGAAGGTCCGCATCTTCATCGAAATTTTTTAATCTTAATTTTCGGCAGTTGAAAATTTTTCACAGGTTTTTCTTTTCTTGCACCTAACTTTGATTGATCTCTTAATTCCTTAATTTTTTTTTATAAAAAATTCACATTCTATTTTATATTTTCCTACCTCGTCACGAAAATTCTCTTCTTCATCTAATTCTTTACTAACTTACGCGCTGGTTTCTTCTTTGAATAGAATGTCCTTTATATTGTTGTCTAGAAGAAATATTCTTTTTATCTTCAACTTGTTGCAGGAGTCTTTGCATCTTCTTTTTGTAGTCAGGATTCACTTCTTCAATTTCTTTGAGAACCTTTTTGACTGATTTCTTTATTGCTTCCCTCTCCAACTTCAGGTTCTGCATATTTCTTACTCCAAAAAGTCCAGAGGATGCCAATAATGCAGTTTACTAGGTTTTATTAATGTAGGAAAGGAAGCAATTTGTAACTTTTTAATAATGTGATTCCACTATATGCTGTCTCAACAAAAATGTTATTTAAAATGGTGTGAGCCCAGATGCCTCATTAATTTGAATACAGTTATAATTCTCAAATATGCTGTTGTTACTAAATTTGCGTGAACCCCATTGGCAGCTAAAGGGAAATATATGTGCAGTCAACCTTACTAGTACACGGTGTGCATGTATAGATAGGTATATAACCGTGTAAAAGTGAATCGCAGTTGTAGTCGAAAGGGCGACTAGCATCGACGTATTAACATACATCGATGGCGACTAGCCTCGTTTAGCAGCGGAAGCTATCATATGGCTGGTGTCCTTATTAGGTAGAACATAACTAGAGAACCAAATATAACCTTATAAGGATTTTTTTTAGTAAGAAATAAAGGAAAAAAACCTGTTTTTGAGCAGTATTCGAAATAAAAATGTTTTGTGTATATATAATAAGTAAAAATTGTTTAATTATAATTTATGGATGATTGTGTTAAAAATAACTTTTTTGAAGATTGGTAGGTACTCAAAAATTTCTTAGATCATATTGATTTGGCAGGTGGCACATATAGTCACACTGTTCTCCGCAGATTACGAAGATATTCGCTTAAATCAAATGAATAATTGCTTACGTAGCTCTTACTGACAGATAAAATCCTTTGAGTTTCTGATAATTCCTAAGAGGGATGAAATATATCTGTAGGTGTCTGGATTCTTCATTACTTTTTGTAGGCCTGGTCGTAATAAACTAAGATACAAAAATGGCGGTCCGATATGCGAATATCAATAATCTTTTTCGTATTTGATAATTTTTATGACTAAGGGTAAACTGGAACGGACGCCGATGTCTGGAACAAACCCAGGGAGACGTGGACAAAAACCAGGAGGACAACACCAGGCGACTCCATCAACGAAAAGCCGAAATGATGCGGTGGAAATGCGAGCTAGAAAGAGCTATAGCTGCCGCGGCCGAGGAGATCAGCTTTATGGAGGAACAGCGGGCTAGGTTGAAGCAGGCCAGTTCGGTGTTACAGTTGCCGGAATCTATTGGTAAGATTGTGCTGAATATATACACTAATTGTACTTTTTGATTGAGTAGGGGGCTCTTCCTGGTGTTTCGTCACAGTGGTTATTTTAATGACGTCATCAGGGGGGTTTGTGACCTCACATGGGGTGTCTCCCGATGGATTTTTGTTCGATAACATGTATATAAATACTGAAGTAAAATTTCAGGTTAGTATTAGGAAGTGAAATATTCTGTGTCATTTGTCATCAACTCCACACACTAAATGTGTCTTAATATGACGTCAATTTTGGGTTTCGGGCGTTGGATCTAACTTAAACAACTATTTTTATTTCTCTGGTTCTAACTTAACTTTAACCCAACAATTTTTCATTTTTCTTTCTTGGAGTTTTTGGATCCAGGATCTGCTTATTGCTAGTTGCAAGTGCTCTTGAAAATGCCAAAACGACCATTCAAACATCCGATTGGATATCTTTCTTTGCTCTAGGGAACCAGCATATCCCATTTTCCTCCCACATGGGGTGAATGGGACCCATCTCTTTTAATTTTTTTATATAAATAATTTTGAAGTAATCACTCACGTCGAGAGAACGAGGCACGACTACAAACAAGAATAAATAAAACCGCCAAAACTGTGAGGTTAATGCGACACAGGGTGTGAATGACCTACTAAAAACCACTTCAGATTCTAATACGTATATTAGGTTAGTATTACATACTCCGTGCAAGACGTGCGATTCTAATACGTACGCAGACCTATGGCAACATTAAATTGGTACATCATGCATGGCGGACGTACGGTTTTAATACGTCGTAATACGTTTGCGAACCGACGGGTGTCGTAACTTAAGTCATGATTGACGACTTAACTGGGAGACCTGGTCCGACTTGGTATAATATTAGTTCAGATTAAGTAGGACATAAAAATTCGCCATTTTGAACAGGTTGGCGTTTGCCGGCCATTGTAAATTAATTTTTTGCTTTTTAGATTTAGTCTAAAATTAGAGAGTGTCATATAAGTCAAATAAGGTTTTGGGGAATGTTAGATCATTTTTACAAGAAAACTAACAACATTATTTAAAAAATATGTTTCTAACCATTTTTTTTGAAATATTTTATTTTCTTAGGTCTTTTAAATTTTCAGGGCGCCCGGTTTTATTCGAAGTATCTTAATCACATTTATCAATAAACGGCCTTTCGTTTACAAATTTTTATGTGTAAGGTGCTCTAAAAGTAAATAAAAGAATTACAAGATCAAACGAACTTCTCTGAAGTGAAGTTCGATCTTAATTTTACGAAGAAGCGTATTTTCCTTCATAGATCGCATAGAAACGTAGTCCTTCTTGGACACTTTAGTAAAAGCACCTTTTTTAAAGCAACCAAAACTTTTTCTCTGAATGTGTCAGTGTAACCCTTGTCACACTAATACTGTGGGTAAAATGTTATTTCTTCAAAGTATATAAAAATTTTTAAACAAAACCTCTGGAAGGGAGAGGCGGGAAAGCTGATCTATGAAGGAAAATACCCTTCTTCGTAAAATTAAGATCGAACTTCACTTCAGAGAAGTTCGTTTGATCTTGTAATTTTACTTCAGCGTATTTTCCTTCATAGATCGCATAGAAACGTAGATGTTTAGAGGAACTATTGTTTTGTTAGAAAATATTTTTACAGTTTTTGTTTTATTACTGATTTATTTTAGCTAAAAAACCCATCACCAAGTTAAAAACTAAAACATTATCTCAAAGAAACACTTAGAACTTTTAGTTCATGTTAAAAACACAGATTTAGACATAAAAAAAAAACCTGATATGGTATACATAGTCATATTCCTAACTTAATACAGTCTTTGAAAATGCTTCCTTAACTATAGGCTTGTTGTAATATAATAAAAATACATTGGAAGTCTCAGACCAGCCCGCTGTCTTTTTAATAACATCCAAAGAAATGCCCGTAAAACTTTTTTAATCCATTGGCTTAATGTTTGACAAGAAGCTACATACGGTTTTTTAGAAGTAATAAATAAATTCTGTATATCTCCTCTAATGTTTCTTATTTTATCTATATAGCATTCTACTGCTAAAAAAAGGGCATCTCTTTGGATTTTCGTGTTTATATATATTTAAGATCGGTTGAATCCTATTTGGCCCTGAAGTTTTTATCCTATCTGGAATTTTAATATCATACCCTTCATCCACTGGTTCAACGTTTTCCATTTTAATTAAAAATAAAGTTTGAACTCTTTGAGCTGTACTAATAGCCAGCAAAGTAACTACTTTTAAAGATAATTTTTTTAATGAAAGTTCTTCATTAGGATATAAGGTATCCAAATATTTTAAGACTATCTCTGTATCCCATGTTTTGTCGTATTTAGGTTTTAAAGGTCTTAAGTGTGAAACATCTTTAAAAAACCGTTTAATCCTATTGTCATTGATTATACTTGAGTCTAAAAACATACCTAAAGCAGCTTTGAAATTATTTAAAGTTCCATAACTCTTTCCTAGATTAAAATGAAAAACAAAAAACTCTAATAGAAATGAAATTGAACCTGAAGTTACTGAAGCTTTTTTCTGATTACAAAAATCCCACCAAACTTTAAATGCTGAATTGTATTGACGCCATGTCGACTCAGTAACAGAGGATCTTATTATTTCCATGGCCTCATTTGGGACACCCATTTATTGCAAGGGCTTCGTTGACAATATCCCGACTGCTAAAGACAGCTTTTTCCAAAGCGGGTGAGGATCTCTGAACAGAAAGTAAAAGATTTTCAGATGGAGGAATAATTAACAGAGCCGAAACCAATAATCTTTTAAATTCTGGAAAAAAGGCTTGGCTGGGCCAATAAGGTACGACCACTATTCCTTCACACTTATCAGTTCTAATTTTTTGCAAAACTCTCGGAATTAGACTAAATGGAGGGAACGCATAAAAAAAATTATTCTTCCAAGAGACTGTAAAGGCGTCTACTAAAAAAGCCTCAGGATCTTTGAACCATGAAATAAATTTTTGACATTTATAGTTGTTTCGACTAGCAAAAAGATCTATATTTGGACAAACTTCGAAACAATTTCTTGAAACACATTATCTAACAATTCCCATTCTGTGTCTATTTCTCCATGTCTTGATTGAAAGTCTGCTTCATAATTATCAGAAGAGCTAATATAAGAAGCATAAATATATATATGTCTCTTTTCACACCACTGCCAAATATGCCTTGTAATATTATTTAAATGAGGAATCTGAATACCTCCCATCCTATTTATATATGATATGGCAGTGGTGTTATCAATTCTTAACAAAATTTCGCAATTTGTCTTGTCTGATGCAAAGCATTTTAATCCAATAAAAGCCGCTAAAAGTTCAAGATAATTAATGCTTCCTATATTTTGCTCCTCAACATTCCAAAACCCTCTAGATCTTTGATTATTACAAAATACTCCCCAACCTAATAAACTAGCATCAGTAAATATTTCAGTAATGAAATTATAAGTTCTGATCTTACAAAATGCATTGCTTATATATTTTGACCACCATAAAAAATCATCTTTTAAATGCTGAGGAATATTCATCATTGCATCATAGTTGTGTCTATGTTTCCTTAGGGCCAAGAATTTTGCTCTTTCAAATCTTTTAGTATATACCCAGCTGTAAGGAACAGCAGGACAGACCGAAACAATTGTTCCACAAAATTTGGCAAAATCACGAATAACACAATGTTTTGTTTGACTTAATTTTGAACCAAAGACGATACTTTTATAATTTTATCTGTGGGTAGTCCTACTCCAAATTTATTGGAATCTAAATTAAAACCTAAAAATTTACAAATATTACTTGGTCCCAACATGCTTTTCTTGTAATTTATAATAAAGCCTAGACTCTCTAAAGTATTACATGTAAATACAATATTTTGTTTGCAGTCATTAAATGACTCTCCAAATAGACAAAAATCATCTAAGTAATTAACTGACAAAAATCCCCGACCTCTTAAATATGTTAAAATTGGACGCATTATTTTTGTAAAGACCCAAGGAGCAGAACTCAAACCGAAAGGTAAGCAAGAAAACACATAAATTTTTGAATTAAAACTAAACCTTAAATATTTCCTATGATGTTTATGAACTGGTATCATAAAATAGGCTTCTTTTAAATCTATCGTAGCCATAAAACAGTCTCTTGACATCAACTGACATGCTAGCTTTCGGTCCTCAAGCTTAAAATGGTATGTTTTAACAAACTTATTAAGTTCTTTTAAATTTAAAATTAGTCTATCTGTCCCATCAGATTTAGGTTTTAGAAAAATGTTAGAAATAAATTGGTCCTGCTTGGGTTGACAATGAGATATTGCTCCAATTTCTTGAAGGTGATTAATAGCTAAGGAAACTCTTTCTTTTTCTGAAGCTGACCACTGATGTTGAACAGGTAATTTATTTTGAACAACCTTCTGTGTAAACTGAATTTTGTATCCATCTATCCATGATAAAATGAGTTTGTCAGAACATATCAATTTCCAAAATTCTTTAAATTGACCTATTCTGCCAGCAAATTTACTTACATCCCCTAATATTTCCTCTGTCTCCTGCATTAGAAATTTCTTGGAGGATCCTTTTTCCTCCTGACATTTTGTGATTGGAGATATGTAGGTTTGTGTTTCCTTTTCTGAGGTTGAACGCCCCTCCTTACAGTGGTATTGAATTGAAGTTGAGGGTTTCTCTGTTGTACAAAAGAGGGGCTCTTCATGTTTAATTGTTTCTTTTGTGGTACAAAAGATTCCACTAAAATCTGACTGTTCCGTTGCAGGGTCTTTGTTTGATCCAATGTGTCATTAAGATTTTTCCCAAATAAAAATTCATCTACCTGAGAGTCCATTAAAATATCTTTAAAATTCTCTTTTAACTTCTTTTTAAACCCCATATTGACCAACAAAGCCTTTCGGTTTATGGACTCTCCAAAGTGTGACTCGGCTAGTAATCGACCCCCATCTTCTAGCCATTCCACTAACTCAATTCTTTCGCTTTGAGAAATGGGTCTAGGATTCAATAATCTAGAGATTGTCTTTCCTATGCATGTTAATGACACGCCCATCTGATTTTGCATTTGGCTTTTTCTATCATCTCGCTTGACGGCCATGTCATTTACATTGATTTTTATCTCCGGATTTACTTTTGGAGCTAAGACAGCTTTGCAGTTGCCAGGTGTTGGATATTTTGCCATTAACCCGTCTTTAATATCCTTGTCTAACCCCATTGTTAAAATTTTCTGCCAAGGATTCGCTATCCTAATATGGATATTGTCTGATGAGGGGCTTATAATATTTTCTTCTCCCAATGCCTTTAAAATCCGGGGGTCCAAAGATTCTTCTGCTGTATCTGCAACTTGACTTCCAAAATCTAAAACAATTACACATAAAATATGTAATGAATTGTTTTTAGTACCATCAAATGGTAGAAAAACCAATCAACATGATTAAATATTGACTTTTAGTATTGCAAACGTTTAAATCAAGCCTGCCAGATGGCGCTAACTATTTATGTTATTGACTTCTGCATATATACATATACAAAAAACGCCAGATGGCGCACTTTATATTGATTTCTCCATCTCATAGTTATATGGATTTCTCTAAAATTTTGAGCAAAGGTTTCGATGGCATTACGCCAGATGGCGCTAAAATTTGAAGTGTCATCCAAAACTAAGCAAAAACCCACCAGGTGGCGGCACATTTTTGGCGTCATTTAAACTTGATAAAGAACTCGCCGAGTGGCACCACAATCACCGGACAACGCCCTTTTTTTAACGAATTAAAACAAATAATTATTACCTTCTTCTTCCATTGGAACCTCCTCATCTTCCTCAAACCAATCATTGGCTGGAAAAACCGATTTGACTTCGTGTAAATTAACAACGCTTCTGGAGGTTGCATCCCGATTACCAAATGGTAAAGGGGATCCGCAATCACCAGGTGGTGAAGGCGGAGGAGGTGGAGGAGGCAGCAGCAGCAAGTTTGTCGGCAAAACAATGTCTTTGTTAGAAACTTTTTTCACTCTTTTCAACATTTTTAACTTCGATTTCAGTCTTTTCATGGATTCTTTTAAAGACTCTTCATCTTCAGAAGAAGAATCCGAATCCTTTTCCATCACTTGATCACACAATTTACGCTTAACTTTCCCTTTCTCCTTAATTAACAACAAAAACGACTACTTTCACTAAAGCACCAAAGAAGAATGACATTTTACCCACAGTATTAGTGTGACAAGAGTTACACTGACACAATCAGAGAAAAAGTTTTGGTTGCTTTAAAAAAGGTGCTTTTACTAAAGTGTCCAAGAAGGACTACGTTTCTATGCGATCTATGAAGGAAAATACGCTGAAGTAAAATTATATGTTATTCATGTAAACCTATAGACATCGGGATCCGCCTTAAAAAAAAACGCATCCATTTTTATTCTTTTACAAAAACTTTACATGTTTTAGGTAGACGAAACAAAACCAAACGTAATTAACACTTTTGTTTAGTAACTAATTTTAGGTGAGGGAAATTAAACGTAAAATAACGTTGGCAATTGGTAAAGCTAGTCAACAACAATGACATCGAGTCGACCCGAATCTGTATTACCCATTTAGCTGCGAATGGTGGTCGTCAGGCAGTCGAAACGACGTAGCTAGCCGACGTCGCGTTTCTCAAGGGCAACGTATGCGCAACGTAAGATAACGTACAAATGCTGCTTGGGCCAGTGTGCTCAAATAGTTATAGACGCTTTAGTTGTACCTAATAAAACGACTGGAACCTTTGGCGTGAAATACTTATTCTAAATCGTTTTACCACTTCACGAACACTTTTGAAGTGTTTCGTTAACTAAGTTAGCATCTTCAATTTCTAACACTTAAGCTTATATGGGTAGTTCTACAAAAATTCATAAACTTCGGGTTCTGTTTAAATTATCTTTTTAACTAAAAGACATTTCATTATTTTTTTTATCATTCCTTAAGTACTCCAAATCTGGCGTATCTTCGCTGGAAAACTTAAAAAATATTTTGAAAGTTTTCAATTAAAAATAAATATACAGCTCTTTAAAATCAAAACCATATTTCCTATTTACGCTTTGTAAGATAACGCAAAAAAAACATGGCAAACAGATAAAGTTTATTTTTCAATAGCGAACATTGGTCATTGTACGAAAGCTTTAAGATAAGTTTAAAAGATTCTGTGCTATAATAGTCAATAGAGTAAAAACATGGTTGTGCCAGGCAATTTATCAGTTCTCTAATGAAAAAAATTAAAAGATACTTTGCTCAAAGATTTTACCGCTTTGTATATTGACCAAATGTATTGAAAAATTAAATTTTTGGAAAACACAATAATATCAAAAAGATATAAGTTTAAGATGATTATCTCAGTCTCCTGGATATTTTTTATTTTAACGGTTTTTGTTTTCCATAAAATATAAATTGCGTCAAATAATATTTAAAAAAAAATAGAGCCTATCACTATACATTATAGAAAAATTAGCCAAACCAAATGCATATTTTAAAAATAGCTATTTTAACTACTGATCCATATGGATCGATATTATTGTTTGGGACATAGAAAATTTAGACAACAACTCTATAAAATTCGAAGTTTGAATGAAAAGATTAAAATGAAATTAATCGTCACACGGCTTCAAGCAAAAATACCTTTTTTATGTTTTTTCGACTACCGTCAGTTTTTAAAGCAACAAACCTATTACTACAGATAATAATGCTTGTGGCCGTGTGACGATTAATTTCATTTTAATCTTTTCGTTCAACCTTCGAATTTTATAGAGTTGTTGTCTAAAGTACCGGATCATGTATTATATTTGAAGTAATGATTTTATTATTATTAACTAAATACTTTTAGATAGACAGACATCAAACTTTTAAAAAAATAATAGACAAAAACATGTTATCGCAGGACGATTATCAGTATTGACAAGGTAAATTATCAGTTTTTTGGGGGTGGAAAGAAATAGACGAGGTAAATAATGGTTACAATATTTTAGCTGGAGAATGTTTGGACAGACGTACAGGTCGTCTGGATTCCGAGTTAGTTCGGGACGAAGTCGAGGAAGAATTGGTCAGAGAAGTGTCGTTGTGTGCCGAAATTCGTGACATTTTCTCGCGAACCTTAAAAGACGTGGAAAAACAACTTTTGGAAGATAAGACGGCCAAACAGAGGTTGGAATACGATTGGACCGATAAGAGGGATGCGCACGAAGTAGACGCGCTGTGCGCCAGTTTGAACATGAAGTCCACCATTTTGATGTTTCGACCTGGGGCTGTAACTTTTCCGGAAGAGTAGGTCACTTTTCTTTATTACTTTTTACTTTTTTGAACCAACAAAATGTAGTAGGTATGTCAGATTTAGAATACTTTTAGTATGTTTTCACATCGTATTCAATACGTATCGAAAATCAAGCATCGTGTTCTTTCATATATCACGCTCTTTGTCGGAACAGAGAACATGCTCTATGACAGAAAAAGAAGACAATTTTTTTAATAAGTATTGAGTACGATGTGAAAACATACTATTTAATTCATTGGTTAACTGAACCTTAAAATTAAATTTTTAGTATTTCTTTAGTTATATATATTAGTCATATGACTTTGACTTTTCTTAAATGAAACTTCAATTAATATTGACATAAATTACAAGACTCAAAATATCTCTTGTACGCATTTTTTCTGCAACTGAGTGTAACTTCTTCACCTCGGCTCTAAAGTAATAAATTTTGATATTGAATTTACGTTATACCAGCGACCTATTAAGTTATATAGGTCCCTGGTTATACTAAATTTTTTAATTTTTTGAAAAAAAAAATGTTTCTGTCTCGGTTTAAAAATGTTCAGAATACTGTTGATTAAATAATTAACTTTAATTTTTTAGCCAATCTACTCCGGAATTTTGGGAGCATTTTACTAAAGAGTCGTTAATAGAAGGTGAAGCGACTAGGCAAAGGTCTGCAATTCTAAGAGGTAGGCAAAGTTAGCAAAAATTTTAACATAGCCTAAGCTTGAAATCTTATTAGCTTTTGATTCTTTTTTAAATTGATGACTTTTGGTAATTTCTGTCTGGCAGGTATTAATTAGAATTGACATAGAATTAAGAAACATGGCATTTCTTTAATTTCATTTATTTTTGTGTATAAAATAGAATACACACAGTGGCACACTAGTGTTGCATTTTTTTTATCAAAAGAATCCGCTATTAAAATACATTTTTATAGGTACTCTCGACGCCATCTTGATAAACGCAGCAAGGGACCTGAGAGCGCAAGCGGACAAAGTTGAATTAGCGCTAGCCAAAAGAATTGCGTGTCTTCAGGAGTGCCTTAGAAAACTTGAAGAGGAACTTAAAAGGGTAAGTGATTAAACAGTAATTTAATGGAATAAAGTTTTTTTCTACTGATCAAAACAGTAGACGTAACTTTACTTTTAGTATTTTTATTTTAAACGATCGTTTTTTAAAGTGTTAGATTAGGATCACTCTCGGAGCACTTCCCACCCAACACGGAGGGCTCTGAGAGCAGTAAAATTTTTGATAGAAATCACATGACACAAACTTTTATCCGCCTACAAGCAAGTTCAAAATTTTGTATGTATTTACTCTAATATTTTACTGCAATTTTTACTGTAGTTTTAATTTACCGTGTGCACTAACAGTTTTGCTTAATCCTGCCTTAATATTCAATTACAATCGGTTTGCGGGTTTTGCAGCTACCGTAATACAAACTCACGTTATTACAAAATTTATTTAAAATACCTTCTCAGTCTATTCTCTTCGTCGGTTAAGAAGGTCGTAAAACTGACTGCAATTTATAATTAGTGACTACTATATTTATCAATCTTTGTTTATAAATTTCTTTTATGAATCTCATGGGCAAAACTTTAAGCTTCTATCTATCTGTTTATTATTTAAAGGTACTACAGCAACTCGCAGAGGTAGAAAATTTGGTAAATAGTTTGAAGGCAGCAATCAGAAGAATGGACACGCCCATGAAAAAAGCTCAAACGCGACTGGACTGGAGACTCCACCGCTTCCGGGTGGAAAATTGCAGAGATGCACCGCATTTTGGGTAAGTTTCTAGTTACATGCAGTCGCTTTTTACTTTGGATTGAGAAAGCATAGGAACCGTAATTCGTCAAACCCATTGTCTATCAGAATTGCAATTTGTGGAATCCATTCTTTCTAAGACCGTTTTTTAACAGAATCGTAATCTATCAGAATGAAACGATAATCACTCTCGAGGTGCAGGTCAGTTCAACCTAAATCCGTCCTTCTCTGTTTTACAGCATTTAATCAAAGGTTAAGGAAATAGGTTCTATAGAAAAATAATGTTTAACTGAAAATACCGGAATATATCGCGCAGCCTCACCGTGCCCATAAAATGCAAGGATTCTGAATTAAGACCGCCTTTTCTTTACGCTGTGGGCTGTGTCAAGGTAACCACGTGACCTTTTTGAGGCAGACACCTAAAAGGGTCACATTCTTAACTGATCCGTATGGCCTCGACCAAGATGATCAATTGAGTCTGATAGATTACGATTCTGTTAAATGAAAAATGAGTTTGACGAATTACAATTCTTAAAGTAAATTAACTCGAACGCAATATTTAATCTGATATGATGCTTCAAGTTACGACGCGACGTCAAGTTTTTTTTAAATAGTATATATATTATAGAGATCGCTCTCCTAGATACGCCTGCACCTATGCGTATTTACAGCGACGTTAACAGAATTTGAATTGACAATATCTTTTTGGGTCGTTTTGTAACATTTATTTGTTCAATGCTTATGTAGTGCGATGAGATCGCGTCTGTTCTAAGTCGTCCGTTTTATTTAAATTTTTAAACGAGTATAATTTTTAACAAGTGAGTCCGTCTGTTTGTGGTTTTTTTCTTAATTGACCGGGTTAATAAGGCTATTGACTATTTGTGCAAGACCCGTATTAATGTCGATCCTTAGGATAAGAAGCCACAAACGCCCTATGGGCATGCAAAAGGGCTTTTGGTATGTCTATCTACACTGGATTTATACGGCTATCGTGACAGTGTGGTGCCCAGGTACAAAAAGGGCACAATTAGACAAAGACCAGCGGTTAGCGTGTTTGGGCATATCATGCGCCATGAGGACGGCACCTACCAGGGCTATTGAAAGGCTTACAGGGCTGCCTCCTTTGCACTTTTTCATAGAACATGTCGCTTTGAGGACTATGAACAGACTTCAAAGTCATTGTGACCTCAGGATCAATTCTAATCCCAAGAGTCACACAGCACTCTATAAGAATGTAACGGAACAAGGACAGAATACCGATTCAAACCAGTTCGAAGCTTCCAATTAGGTTTTACACGCCTGATAGGGAAGTCTGGAAGGAATGGATGTATGTTCCTTGCCCCCCGAATGGGACAGTCTGGTACACAGACGGCTCAAAAATGGGGGACGAGAATGTAGTGTAAAACCACGGGGGCGAAGTTCCACTTCTTTCTAGGAAGATACGCAACTGTTTTTCAGGCTGAGGTATACGCTATTCTGATGTGTAGATATAAAAATCTGGAAATGTCAGGCAAGGATATTTACATTTGCTCAGATAGTGGGGCTGCACTGTCTGCTATCAGGTCGGACAGGGTTAACTCTGCCCTTGTATTGGAGTGCAAACGTGTCTTGACAACTTTGGCAAGGCACAACAAGGTCAATCTCCTCTGGGTCCCGGGACATGAAGGTGTACCGGGAAATAAAGAGGCCGATGGATTGGCTAGACAAGGATTATCAACCGATCCGGTAGGTCCGGAACCCATACTAGGTATTCCATACAAGTTACAACGGCTCTGAAAAGTGACTTAGGCAGGCGCTCTGAGGAGCTCTGGAATAGCACACAGGGCATGAGACAGGCCAAACACAAAAACAAAGTCCTTGTTGCACATAGGTAGGAAGGATGTGAGACCTAACGGGACACCTAGAGTTGCCTTAACAAGCACCTAGAGACGGTGGGAATTGCCGATGACTCAGAGCGTCGATGGTGCATGGAGGACGATGAATCGTCCTTGCATGTCCTGCTGGAGTGTCCAGCTCTGGCCAGGTCAAGAGAGTCGCGCCTTGGGAACTATCTGCTGGAAGAAGGTTGCAACTCAGAAAAAGAGGCAGACTTCCAGGGCTAAACTATGGGTCGCTCGCATTTCTACATTCATTTATTCAAGGATAAGAAGTGCTTAAGCAAATATATTAGACACTTAAATTTAATTGTTCGGTTTTATCAGCATTCGTATCCTTATCCCTATCGAGCAGGTGTACTTTTAAACTAATGGCGAATGCGTGACAGCTCTGGCTGATCAAATATGTGAAAACATCGTTTCGTACGCAGGGATGGTCGTAACGTTACGACTCCCTTATCGTACCTAACGAGGTTTTCGTACGTTTGATCAGCTGAAGCTGTCACGCATTCGCCATGATTTTAAAAGTGCACCTGCTGATAGATATAAGGATACGAATGCTGATAAAACTGAAAATTAACTTTAAGTGTTTAGTATCAAAATCGCCTTAAAACCCAGTTTTCACTTAGGTGTGCCATTCTTATGCTAAAGAATTTAAAAATAAACTATCGAATATTCGTCTTAGACTAATAGAAGAAGTGAAATCAATTGGTGAAAATGTAGCAGCCCTTCAAGCACAATTGGGGCAAGCTATGAAATCACAAGAAAGCCTGATTAACATCCGATCCGAGTTGGAAAGGGAAATTATGCTAAAAAGAAAAACTTTGGAAATCGACGCGGAAAGAACCGCTAGGATCAGGTCGTTTTATCCATCGGCTACTGCTTTGGAAGGTCACTAAAATATGTCTCATATCAAAACAAAAATATACACAATCTTTTTAAAGGGTAATTCTATATTTAGTCCTCGATTTAGTCACCTTTCTGACTTATTGTTATTTGATCTAAACAAAAAATATCAATAATATTAAAAACAGGTTTTATTTAACTAAAAAAATTAACAATCTTCCGTTGTTAGCTGTTATTTTTGGGTCCTCATTTTTTTTTTGGATTAATGCTAATTTTAAAATATCACAAACAGTTAAAAAATTGGCATTACCTACTACCATCGATATACTAACGTTAGTAGTTAGTACGTCGAATCCTACTAGTATAAAACAAATTATGTTTTGTATTGCTTAATAATCTAGTTACCTCCTTAATTTAATGTGTCACTGTCACAATTTTTAGGGAGGTCTCCAGTCCATTGATTAGTCTTGTCACAGACTATATTATAGATTTCGTTATTGCACTGAATGGTGATTTTTTCCCCTGAAGATTTTAGTATTTTTGCGTCTTTAGGTATGTTTGGCTTCCCGCAGGAGTTCTCTAAAAATGTTTTAAACTGAGTATACATTTTGAATTGTAACTAAGAGGGAGACAGTTATGTTTACAACAGGATAAATGTCACAACTTTGATTGAATTGTGTCCAATACCTCAAGTTAGAGCACCAAGAAAAAATAATGACAAAAATGTAAAAATGAAAAATCCTGAAGATTTTTTTTAGAAAATAGATAGGTAATCCGTTTGCGTCACTTTTAACATTTTATCAAAAGACCAAATATTTTTTTTATAAGAGACATTAGAAACAACCGAGGAAAAAACGTTCTATGATGTTTTATGGGAACATGTAAAACACCATTTTAATACAAGCATTTAAAACGTCGCAATAAACAACTCGAACACTGTAAGGCCTTGCTAGAAATGACAGATTTCAAAAATAACACAGTATGCAAGGGGTTACATTTAAAATAACAAAATACTTCTGGGCAACCTGTAAAGAGATGTCAAATACAGAAAAAGTGATCAATATTGGTGAAAAACTTTTCTTCAGGGAAGGCTAATAGACGGCTTTCTGTAAAAAGCAGTTTAATATAAACTTCCTTTAAGCAGGTTGTCACTAATGTAGACTTTGCGTAACTATACATTTTGAAAATTTAAGGAATGCTTTTAGATACGCAAAGTTTGGGAACCAGCAAGCTCACTTAATCATTAAAGTAACACACCATTTTGTATCAAATTATTAAACTAACTATTATGCGATGAATTTGATGCCTTTTTTCCCCTTAACTCGATCGTTTTTTTTTACGTTTTAAATGTAACTTACTAACCTTCGATACACTGGATATTAAGTTCGGTCCAATACCCGTCTGTAATGCAAGTAGAAATCTTATCCCCAATTAATCTGTAACCTTGATTGCATTCATATTCTACAAATTGTGCCTCGTTCTTCTCTGCACTTTTCAAAGAATTTTTGTTGATTGATCCATACTTGGGGGGAGAAGGTATCAGATTCAAAGCGCAGCTTAAAATCGATTCGTTATCATTCGATAGACAGGTGGGGAATTTGTAGTCCCAAACTCCTAAAATTAATTGTCAAAAAGTTATCTCTGGCTGATTGATTTGTTTTCTACAGCAAAGTAAGGTTCAGAGTTGAAAGTATTCAAATTAATTCAAAAGCAGCTTTATTGTCTGAATACTTATAATAAATAAATACCTTAAGTGTAATAAAAGTCACACATTTATCAGGTAATAAGTCGAGTCAAACTCTTTTTAAAAAGAAATAATAAATCGCACATTTTTAAAATAACATTCAAAAACAATTTTTAAAATATAGTACAAAACAATTTTTTAAAGTAACAATAAAAAAAGGTTTTGGCAAATAAATTAACATAAAATAGTTTGTTCTGTAAAGAACTCTTCTAGTGTGTAGTAAGCTTTGGAAATTAAAAACTTTAGTTTTATTTCTAAATTTTTTGTAGCATTCTATTGTTTTGATGTTAACAGGTTAGTGATTAAATATTTTTTTCCCGTTATAAACAAAAGAGTTTAATCAACGCAGAGTGGGGGATCGGTAATTTTAAAAGATGAGGATGTCGTACACTATAATGGTGAGCTTTTAACATTTCTTGTTTATAATTTTTAAACATAAGATAAACACTTTCCAGGATGAATATGGTACATAATGTTAAAGTTTTATGACGAAGAAACAATGGACGACAGAAATGACGTCTTTTTACTTTACACAGATTTCTTAGAGTAATAGGCAGTTTTTGTTGTACTAAAGTCCAGATTGTCTGAAATAACTCGGAGAGCAAAGCAGCTAGAAAATATTTTACTTTTTAAGATTTTGACATGCTCATCAAATCGGAGGTTGTTGTCAATTGATATTCCAAGGAATTTATTATTTTCTGGATTTGAAAGTGTCTTACTTTCTAACATTATATTGCCTATATCATATCTAAAATTTAGTATGTTGGTTTTTGAGATATTGAACGACAGTAAATTGACGTCACAACATTCTTTAATTAATAATACATCTCTCTGAACAACTTCGGCAAGCCTTTTAACATCAACATCATGTCATTTATAAAAATCAAAAACAACAGAGGTCTCAAAATAGAGCCATGTGGAACACCTGCGCCAATCCTTGAAGTGGAATCTTGTCCATTGAACTGTACAGCCTGTGTATCCCCCTAATATTCAGTATTCCATGATCAACACAATCAAAGGCTTTGGATAGATCACAGAACACTGCTGAAGCCTTTTCTCCAGCATTTAAATTAATGTAGAAATTTTCAAGAAAGGTAAATATAGCGTCGCTTTTGCTTTTTGTTGCTTGAAAACCGAATTATGAGGCATTTAGCAGATTGTTTTATGTTAAAAAAGATGTCAGTCTTACTTGAACTAATTTTTCAACTATTTTAGATAGTGCAATAGATCTAAAATTAGAGGGGAGGTAATAATTTCCGCCCTTCGCTTCGCTCCTCCGCTTTTTTTAGACAGGTTGGAAATCTGCCAGTAGAGAAACATTAACAGCACTTGCTAGTCTCTCTAGAAAATATTCAGGAAGTGCTTCAAATATCCTTAATGAAACTTTATCTCAACCTATGCCTCAGGTTTATTTTTTAATTGCTTAAATTATTTAGTTTATTTGAAGATGTGCTGGAAAGACTCCCTGCTACGCTACAGTAAAAATAATTCAAATCGTTTGCCCCAAGTATTGACGAAACAGAAGAGTTACTGTCCCGGCCTCTTAATTTATTAAAAATTTTCCAGGCCTCTATTGTTTCATTTGATGAATTTTCAATTCTATTCTTATAGTGACCTCTTTTTGACGCTTGGATTGTTTTTTTTATAGATTAGATAGATGCTTGTTTTATAGGTTATGAGAAGGCCTTCGACCGAGTCCAGCACCAAAAGCTTATGGAATCTCTTAAAGAAGTTGGTCTAGATGATCGAGATCTAAAAATAATTGCCAACCTATACTGGAGCCAGACAGCTCAAATAAAAGTTGATGGTCAACTGTCCGGAGAAGTCCGAATAAAAAGGGGTGTTCGCCAAGGCTGCATATTGTCTCCGCTGCTATTTAATATATATAGTAATAAAATCGTCGAGAATGCACTTCACAACTGCGAGGAGGGTCTAACTATAAACGGCATAAAAGTTAACAATTTGAGATATGCTGACGACACCGTCATAATTGCGGATACGTTAGAAGGCCTGCAAGAGCTGATAAATCGAGTCGCAGCCGAAAAAGAAGTCCGTGCAAGAATTGAACAGGCTAGATCATCCTTTGTCAAAATGAAATCAGTGCTGTGTATTCGCGATCTTAATACTACTCTCCGAATTTGCGTGCTTCGTTATGTGTTTAGCATTTTGTATTACGGCGTGCAAATAACTGGAGGCATTTGAGATGTATTGCTACCGTTGAATGCTCAGGATATCTTGGGTGGACAAAGTACGTAACGTGGATGTTCTTCTTAGATTGAATAAGAATCTTGAAGTTTTATTTACCACCAAAAGACGTAAACTTGAATATTTTGGACATATTTTGAGAAATGACAAATATGAACTCTTAAAATTAATAATAGAAGGAAAAGTTGAGGGCAGCAGAGGTCCGGGTCGCAGACGTATATCATGGCTTAAAAATCTTAGACAATGGTATGGCGTTAGTACTACGACACTTTTCAGAAAAGCAGTGGATATGGTGCAGATCGCGTTGATGATAGCCAGCGTTCGAAGAGAGCATGGCACTTGAAGAAGAAGATAGATTTTTCGGTAGTGTTTAAAGTAATTGTTGTATCCGGCTTGACACCCCCGGCAAGTGCACCAGCTCTTTTATCAGTATTTTAGATAACTTTACTCCTGTATAGTTTTCTCTTCTAGAAGATCTTGAGTTCTCCAGTAGATAAGTAAGGCAGGAAGCGCCAAGGTCAGCTATTGTTAAGTTGTAGAAAACGCATAAAAATAACTAAATCGTTAGCATACCATTTTCCAAACAACTAAGCACAGATTCCCCTTCCAAAGTGTCATTTTCGTGGCAAGTGATGTTGATTAAGGTCCCTATGTCCAGACTGGAGCCGTTTTCAGTAATTTGATCTGTCAAAACTTGAAAACTGCCATGTTTTATGGAAGGGAAGGGACACTGAATACCTAAAAAGATTGCATTCGTAACATTTTTTACACCCTAAAATTATCTTCTTATACTTTTTTTTAAGGTAGTACATTTTTTGACTTACTAATGCATTTGGGTTTTGCAGGGTACCAATTTCCATCTTCTCTGCAAATTATGGTACTGTTTCCAACTAAATTGTAACCTTCATCGCAAACATATGTCACTTTGTCATAGTAAAAATACCTATTTCCAATCGCGTAGGCATTTTTGACATAACCTGGGTAACCACAGGCAACACCTATTGAAAAATATAAAGGTGTTAAAAATGACCGTGTTAATATTGGTTATTGGTCCATTTCAAGAACTCGACTCTATCCTTAGGTAATACCCAGTCAAGGACAATAAGTTTTTCTTGTAGCTTTGTTGTTTCAACTCAGTTGATTTCTTGTTCTTTTTAATAGCTTGCAAGGTATTTTGATCCATATAGCTAACTTCATTGCCTCACACTGATTAGATGAAAATAAGCAAGGGTTTTGCAGTTTTAAGGAAATTAAATTCGACATTAAGTTCATAATTCAGATGCGTATCCTTGGGTTTATACCGAATGGAGGAAGAGCCATCTAAATTGATAACCTCAATTTTAATTGCTACATAATATATGATTTGACTTACGTGTACAGGACGGTTCATAAAAACCCTCCCATTTGGCAGATTTTGTACACTTCCGCCCTTTCGCAAACATCTTGTTGTTTAGTTCAAACCCATCATAGCATGAATAAAATGCTATTCCTTCCACTAAATCAATGACACCGTTATAAAGCGGTTTGGGATCCTCGCATTTTTGACAAAAGGACGAATTTAATCTCTAAAAAAGTTTATTCTCTAAATCTTTATCCATTCCTTTGTATAAAAGTTAATACTCAGAAGATATTAGAGGCTGGGTAGAACGCGCTTTGAGGTGCGCGTTTTTTCTTAAGCAAGGCGCTGATATCTTCACTTAACTCATAAAAAGGCAGATAAACATTGAATAAAAAAAAATACATTCGAGCTACTCGCAAAATACTGAAAATGTACGACCAAGTAGAACACATTGTTACTAAATTTAAATTTGCGTAGTCATTGAACGTAATTTTGCGTTAATATAAATAGTTTATTTGTAGTTTCATGTAAGATAAGCCAATATTTAAAAAAATATATTGTATAGTCGATTAACCTCTCCGTTGAGTTGTCTTGTTGTTGACAAAACGGTGACCATAGAACTTAATAATGGTATGAATATTAATCATGTCTCTTTCTACCTAACATTCTCGTCTTTCTCTTGCCGTAACCAAAAGTTTACCTGAACGTTTCCATTCACAAAATCTTGCATTTCAGGCCAGGCATACAAATCTCCAAATATCATGTCACTACAATCATTTAAATGGAAATTTATCTCCTTTTCTGTCAATTCCCTGGACCATACATCCACGTATGCCATTTTGCCAATAAAGGATTCGGCTTGGCTAAATCTGCCGCCTATTATGTCTTGTTCTTGGCCTATCACCAAAAACCCATTTCCTGGAAAAGAAGGAAAAAAATTGGAAACCGATTTAAACGAAAATTTAGAGAAAAATATCGATTTAAAGAATTTTCAAATTTGTACAAAATGTTGAACAGTGAAAGTTTGAAAATTTTCCCGAGGCGTTTCGCACACTCTAATATAATTTTGATAAATAAATAATAACTAAAAAAATTTAAATCATGTGAAACGATGCGAATAGTCACTAGAAAATTTAAAAGTCTTTCTTTATTAAGCTGTCCTTAAAATCAAATTTTTATTATATTTTTTCGCCAAAATTACCTAAAATACTTGTAGATTCAGCTAGACCCACCCCAGTTTTAACAATTTTTCCGTCAATATGTATTTTATAAGATCCTTGTTCACTGGTCCAACTGGCACATACGTGATGCCAATATCCGTCGTTGAGAAGGACGTCTGTGACAATGTATTGGTTGTTAACATAGAAAACTAACCTAAAATACATCATTAGCTATTTAAAGTATAAACAACATAGAAAATGAAGAATTCCGCCCTGGCATCTCGATCTCAGGTTGGCCATCTTAAACTTAAGTTTGAACTGACGCATGTGAAATACTTACCCTGTATAATCTGTCAAAGTAAACGCATTATCGGAAAATCTTGTTGCGTACGACAAAAGAGTTCCGTAGTTAAAGTTATCCAACGTTTGGACCCACAAGCAAGCAGTTATCTGCAAAAAAAAAAGACAATTTTTATGTCATCAGGATGACGCTTTCTGAGGAAATCCTCGTGGTGAGGAAAGGGACTGAGAGTTATATACAGGGTGTTTCAAATTCGATGCTCACCATGAGAATATCCTAAACGGTAGGAGATACGAAAAGGTTTAAATTAGGGCAAAGTTGCGCAATTTGATGCTTTACCCAAAACTAAAAATAAAGTTTACAAAATTTGAGTAGTTCCGGAGCCGAAATTTTCAATTTTAGTTTTTATTTTTTTCCGCCTTTATTATTAGAGTTGTCAAAAAATGCTTAAAACTTTCTACAGTCACTTTTTTAAAATCTACCAGACAAGCTATTCATTTTTAAGATTTGACATTTCAGTTTGACAGGAGCGGTGTCAAGTTCATTTTTTCTTATGGACACATCCTTTTTTTTCTGCCCGTTTTGTTTCGGAAGCAAGGCAAATATCATTTTGAAACATTATTTTAACAGGGAGCTTGTCGTTTCGGGCTTAGTGACCATCATCACTTAAAAAAATCCCGTTATACAAGACAACTTAAAAAGCGCTTGTAGTAGTTTCAAAAATGCTCTCTCTATCCGAAAAGTATTTGGATGTTCGGGATTTGGAGCAAAACAATGTCATAACCCTATTTTTTTGACAACATTTTCATCTTATTTTTTTCTGTTTATAAACTTTTTGTGAGTCAAAGGCGAAAAAAATGGATCGAAAAAGAATGTTTATTGAAATTGAAGAATTGTTTTGGTACGAGGAGGAAGAAATGTTTGTCCAACTTGTACTCGATAGGCGTAGCCCCAAAAGCCATCCAGAATACGCAATGATGTGTCTGAGGTGGTACCCAATTATAGTGAGGAGTAAGTAAGCAACAAGGTCGTAGTTACAATCTGGGGAATTGTTTTTAGCAACACTGTACGGGAAATCAATTTAACTATGTCGACCTGATTTTTTTGCAAAATTTTACGTCATTGAATTTGTTTTCCATGGCAACGCGGAGATTTTATTTATGTTTATCCACAGTGGGACACCAGAAATTTTTTAGCATCGGATCAAAAATTTGGGTTTAGGTTACTTATTTTTACTTTTCGCGTTCTGCGCCGCTAAAGCACATAAGTATGTTTTACTTTCGCTTTTTTCGTAAAGTGTGTGTGGTTAGCGCTAAAAAGTTTATAAATAATAATTGATAATTGATCTTCCACCGATAACATCAACCTCGCCGTTCGGCTATAACGACCACAGGTTAAGTTAAAAGCATGCAGATTTAAAAATCGGCTACTGGCGCTAGACAAAATAATCGTATTATATTTTAAACAGGGGCGTCAACGACTAGCAAGAGTCTTTCCAACCTCTAAATGGAGTTTTACTGACCTGTTTTGTTAGTACTCAAGTATCCGTGTGTTTTTGAAGGTGGGGATCTAAAATCTATCCTTAGGACTCCAAGATTTCACTAGTACACTTGCACATAATTATGCCGCAATAATTTAAATTTAAAAAAAATGGTTGAATTAAAATAAAAACAAAATTATGTGGGGTTATGGGCGCCGAATGTTTCTATGCGAATTCTTAGTAATCCCAGCGAGCCAGTAAAGTTCTCTTGGTTCTTTGATACACTCGGGGTAATGCTCAGGCAGCGCTAGGCCTTTTTTGGCGGGCGACCGCCCCGCGGAGTGGTTTCATATTTGTTTTAAAACAATGTTTTTGGTAAACGTAATCTCGAATGGTTTTCTGTCAGAAAACGTAAAAATACTCTTCTTTCCCACTGCGGCTCGATTTAAAGTTTGTTGACAAAACACCTGCAGTTACCATGGAATCGTATAAATTATGCGATCTATCGGCCAAGACTTGAACTGCGTGTGTCTCCCAAATTCATTGAAGTGTAAACGTTTATGATTGATTGATCGGTTTTCTTTTTCGGAGTGCACAGGCTTTTAGAAAAAAGAAAACTTGGTTTTTATTTTTGCTAAAGCAAGGAAATATAAAAAGGAAAAATGCGATCCAGAGGAAATTGTGAGTACCGAAAGGCTATATGATGAATCGACTAACTCAATACCTACTTCGGCGTTCACTCAAACCACAATTTGCATACTTCTATAAGGAGACTCCTATAAAAGCATGAAGCGAAGGTAAATATCCGCCAACGTGAAAATTCTCCGATTAAGCCTTATCATGATTAACACGATTAACGTGATTAGTTAACATTCTAAACACCGAATGTTAACTAATCACGGTTAACGCTTAATCGGGAAATTTTTGCGTAAAGCATAAACATATTAAAGTAACACTCGTGGCATATCGGACAAAGCGTTTTGGTTTCTCACTTCATTACCACAAAATATGAACCTACGGGTATAGAAGGCGATCTGACGACTTAGAGCCCTGTTATAACTTTTTTGCTACCGTTGCGCCTCTAGCGACTCGGTCTCGAAGCTTGAATTAGGGTAGCGGCGCTAGCACCGAGAAATTTTAATTCGGGTATTTTTTAAAGTATTTCAGTTCATTAGAAACAACATTATTTTGGAAAACCTAATTCATTAATACTTAATTTTATTTCCCAAACTATTGTAGGTTCTAATGACAAATGTATCGTATTTAATATATTATATTATTCTTTTACGAAGAAACTACTTTATTTATTATTAAACTATTTATTATGCCTCCCATGTCGACCTCAATAGCAGCAGTTTCTTTTGAAACTTGCGAGTTTTCTTATTTTCAAAAAATTCGGTGTAACTGGTTACTCATGAGTATTTTTGAACGAAATGGACCAAAAAAAAAATGTAATTAACAAATAGGCTAAATAAATGCCCTATTAGAGCGTTAATAGACCATCAACATTGGTGATACATTAGGCAAAATCGGTTATTTTTCTCCCATATCCAAATATAACCGAAACGAAATACGAGGCTTAATGGGGCCCGCTCGGTTATTTTTTGGAAACAACCAGATTTATTTCTGAGCAAAAGCTGCAGCTGGTAGGTGATAATTCGTTTTTTTGTTTAGTTAGGTCTTTAATATATTTTTGAAAGTGAATTTGCAAGAACAGGAATTGTTTTTTTCTTTTCTATTGTATTACCATGGGCAGTTTGTATGTGGGTAAAAGAATACGGTCACGGTAATTTGTGTTTGTGGTTTAAAAACTCTTTTTAGCATCTTAATTACGATAATACGGTAAGAAAATAAGGTGACGATAAATTAGTGGTATATTAACTCTCTATTGAATAGGCTGCTTTTCCTCTGGTATGTAGAAACCTTGCCCGGTATTTGCCATTTAAGTCTATTTCAGAGTCTGGCGGTAAATGCAAGGATGGAATTACATACCGCATCAGAAGGCTTCGTCTACAGTTTTTTGAATAGTTTTCTGGTTTAAAATGTCGGGTGCAGACTCTAAAACTATAAAGCGTTTGAAATGGCAAACCATTGTCTTTGGCAAGCTTGATCTGTAGGGTGTGGAAAGCGATGAAGCAGAGGATCACTGGGACACAACGCTTGGGCATAGTTTTCCAATTCTACTTATTACAAAAATCCAAGAAATGAATGTAACACTTCAAAAAAAGGCCAAAAACATACAAAACTAAAAAACTTCAATAAAAAGACCTCGTGAAAAGGACAAAAAGACGCACAAAGCATATACCTACGGACTTAGAGAAAACTCTTACTAAGGGCATCGCAAAAAACAAGTTACAGCGCCTCTGGGGACTCGATCTCGAAGCTCACGCGACAAATTGCGCCGATGACATCTATCTTAATCAAGGTCCATCAATAACAGTTTATTCGACAGGTGGCGCACACAGGTACCACGTCTCCGCGGATTACAAAATTTTTGGTTTTAAATTCGAGAGGTGTGCATGGTTGCCTTTGTAGTTTCAACTGCCAGGTATAATCCTATGACTCACGGATGATTCCTAATAAGGATGAAACAGGTGTCTGGATTCTCCATTAGTATAGATAATTTTCTTTTATCTCTGTCCATTAGACATTGGAGGCCTGGTCGTAATGAAGTGAGAAACAAAAACGCTTTGCCCGATATGCCACGCACGAGTTAGAGATGTTTCTAGAATGATCGAATCTTTTGAATCGATCATTGAATCAATCATTTGAAATTAAATTAAAGAAAATGGTGACCAAAAAAAAAAGGTCTATGCGGGATGCAGCTAGATATGAAATAATCTGCTGACCAAAAAAATCTATATTTTCATACAGTTTACCCCGCGCACAGGAATTCGAATCAAAGGAACGACACGATCGACCTATTTCCAGTTGATTCAGTGTATCGCCACAGTGGGTCAGTCAGTCGTTGATCCATTCCGATTTGATTCACTCATTTGATTCATTCTCTCTTCGTCGGTCATTTGACTGATTGAATCATATCGAGCAAACATGATTCGATCATTCAATACTCGCAAGTGATTCGATCATAGTGAACGAATCGTTCACGAATCACACATCTCTACCACCAAGCTGTTAAATTGTGCTCAAAACCTGTTAATCAGCAAAATATATGTATATTACTATGTCGAGTCCTCGGGATGACACTATCTAATGAAATCCTCGGACTGATGAAAGAACTGAGTCATATGCATTGTGCACGTCACAGTATGGAAGATAATGGGGTAGGTAATATTGGAATTCATTTAAAAGTATTGACATACCAATTTCTATGATGAGCCGACTGACTCAATACTTCAGCCTACACTCTATAACGAGACTCCTATAAAAACATGAAGCGAAGGCAAAGCCTGCAACACTAATGTCCATATCCGGCAACGTGAAAATTCCCCCTATTAAGTTTTGATCATGGTTAATACTAAACGGAGTTTGAAATGGGTCTTGGCAAACAAAGTTTCAATGTAAAACACCACATTCTAAATCATGATTAAATAATAATCGGGAAATTTTTGCGTTGGTGGATGCGAGCATAAAAATATTATACTTACAGCTGTTAAATTCTGCTTAAAACCTGTTAATCTGACATAATCATTGACGTCATATCGAGCGAAATTCAACATGTAATTTGTACTCTTTCTAAATTGACATTCTGGTCCAAAATATGGCATACTGCAATGGCATTTGTAGTTTGTTTCTTCGCTAGTACAATAACCGTTGTTTTGACAAGGTGATTCGGTGCAGTAATCAATTTTTTCCAGGCATTTTGTACCTGTGTAACCCTCTGGACAAGAACACCTAAAACGATAGGTAAAATTCTCTTTTATTGTTTTTTTTTTAATTAAAGATCATTTATTCTCTACCAATTGAATATTTTACAGTTACAGAGAATATAACTAGGTAAGAAAAATCACTAGAAATAAAATATTATAAATTAGTAAAATGGTGAAATAATATATTAAAATGTATTAAATTGTCATTTCAAATTCCTTCAAATTAATTGTTTTAACAAATAAAAGAGATTTTTAAGCAATATTATGGTAAATTAAAAATTATCTGTTATTTTTGGTTTCAATTATTACCAATTTTGAAACTTTTTTATATATTATTTTAAATATTTCATTCTTTTAAAATATAATCGTTTTGATTTTTCCAGTATTTGGATTTTAATGCCATCACAAAGAATGGATTTGTTTACGAAGTTCCTTAAGGCTCTATTTTATTGTTGGTTCTAAAAATGAAAGTTTGTTAAGAATTTAATGGTTTTACTTTGAAGTTTTTTCAATGGCATGATTATAGTTTGATTTGTGGATCCCAAAATTGATATCAGATACTGTAATTTAGAGTAGATAAATGCATAGTATATGTTTTTTTAAATATTTTAGGGGAATATCTTAAGAATTTCCGAGAGAATTCCTATTATAGGAGAAACAGAATAAAATAGAAAAAGTTTATATCATCGTCTAGGTATAATCCTAAAAATTTTGTAAATTTACAATTGTTCATAATTGTTGGGTTTGGTGTAGAATTATATTTTTTGGTTTATTTTCGCGAGTTTGCCCAATAATAGCGAACGCACCTCCTTGTAGTTTTTAAGTGGCCAGATGGCCTCTAGTTGGCTAGCAGTTGTGGCGCCAACTGCCAAGGAACACTTGCGTATTGAATGTGATCAAGGCAAAATCGCGTGTTACAAGTCCGCCGAAATTGGTGATCAGTTTCCCCAACATCAGCCCCTAAGACAACGACCTGGCCAGGTGCAGTAATGGTACCAGTGGACAAGGGTGAGTGCATTTTTCGTGATTGTTGGGCCCGTAATATATATTTTTTGTTGCTATAATTTGTGAGTGACCATAAAAGAGAATTTTGTCTTTTCACCCCAATTATTATGGACCTTCTTCGCCAAATTTAATGAACTAGTCTTTTAAATTACGTAAAAAGTATAAAAATTTTTGTTAAAATAGAAGTGCTAATCATATATTTTATTTCAGTTTCCGAAAAGGTCGTATAAAAACGAGATAAAATTACCCGTTTTTTGCGCCAGTTTTCGAGTTTATCTCAAAACCGCGCAAAACGGTGTTTTTTGTTTCAATCGACATTTCGTCCTGTGTGTGGTGTGTGCACTGGCCAATTGGCCAATATCGAATAAATAAAACAGCTGGGTAAATATTTCTGAACGCGCCACCTCATATCGATCGATATCAGCTGATATTTGTTTACAGTGAGTGGACATAATGGCATTTTTGTTTGTTTATTTTTGCCATTTTTCAACATTTGGTTTATTTTTGTGTGAAACCATAAAAAATGACGAAAAAGGCGGAACGGTTAGCGGAACTTACTAAAAAGCGTGATTTTACGTTGAAGCGGTTAGAAAATATTTATAAGTTGTCGCAAAAAGCGCTCGATAGAGAGGCAAGTCAGAATCAAAAAACAGAGTTTCAATGCGCTTCTGAGGATTTATATCGTCTCATTGATTACTTTGGGGGCTTGCAGCTTGAGGTTATTACACTTATTGCAGAAGCTGATAAGGAAAAGGAGCACAAACTCCAAACAAAAGTGGATTCTATGGTTTATTCAGTGAGACCTACTGCTCTTCAATTATTCTCTCCTCCTCAGCCTCAACCGAGTACACCCCTCAACCCCCCTGTTTCTCGTGCCTCATGTAGCCATGAGGATAGTAGTGCACTTTCATGTTTACCTAAATTTGCTGGTGATATAAAGCAGTGGCCAACCTTTTTTGACCTATACAAGGTAATAGTGCATAATAATAATAATTCCAATATAAGAAAGTTCCAAATTTTAGTGTCTTTGTTCCAAGATGATGCTTCCTTAGTTATTAAACATATTCCCATGTTGGATTGTAATTATTCAATGGTATTTGACTCTCTTGTAAATCGCTATCAGAATGAACGTATTTCGTTGACAGATTATTCGTTATCAATTTTTTGTGCGCCATCAATGAAAAATGATTCTGCCCAAGAATTAAGAAAACCATTGAGCACTTTCTCTGAAAATCTACAGGCTCTTAACCCAGGTTGATTTATGGCACTTTACAAAATTAAATTTACTTTTACAAAAAATTAGTCCAGAGTTGAAAACAAGTTTTGAATTTAAACATAGTGGAAATAAGTTACCTTGCTATGATGATTTACGTAAACATGTAGAGCAGCATTGCCGTGCTTTAGAGAACTCAATGTTGACAACTCAGTCCTCCGGTGTTTTTAAAAAATTAGATTATATGTCAAAAAAGACTGGGTCCCCTGTTGGTCCCCCCATTAAACGTGAGAACACTAGGTCTTTTATGACAGGTACTGTGAATTCTAATACTCCTAGAGGTAATTGCATGTATTGCCATAAATCTGGTTCATCATTAATAAAATGTGATGAGTTTTTGCAAATTGACCCTCATCAGAGACATGACTTTGCAAAAAGGTGTCATCTATGTTTCAACTGTCTGGCTCGTAGCCATTCCCTAGGAAGTTGTTCTAGTGCGAAGGGCTGCAGAATATGTTCCAAAAGGCATCACACACTTTTGTGTTTCTCAAATGGTCGAAACAACCCACCCCCCTCTGATGATGTCTCGGAACCAACTAATAGTCAAAAAGCTCAAAATAGTGCTTCGACAAAAGTTGAACCCAAGAGTGAAACAAAATTTTGTGCTGTAACACACACTGTGTCTCAGTCTGTAATATTTGCTACTGCTCTAATTTCCATTCGGAACTCGGGTGTTGACTTTGTGAAGTGTAGAGCATTACTAGATTCTGCTAGCCAAGCTTTTGTTGGATAGACTGCCCAACAATACCCCCATACAAGGCATTAGTGGAATGTCAACGTGCACTGCTCTAGGTATTGTTTCGTGTATAGTTACCCCCTATAATCAAGTGCAACCTCGCTTGTCTATTTGTGACAGATTTCCATCAGCTAAGATTAATTCGAAAAGTTGGAGCCATCTTCAGGGTTTACGTCTTGCTGACCCAAATTTCTGTGAATCTGGTGATATTGACCTTCTTTTAGGTATCAATGTGTATAGTGATATTTTGTTGCCTGGCCTTCGAAAGGGTCAGGGTGGTACTCCGAGTGCTTTCCAAACCATTTTTGGTTGGGTGATTATTGGGAGTGCTGGTTATGGTGAAAATCAGCCCCTCAGTTTCTGTACATCATTAGCAAAAAATGTGGAAACACATCACCTCGATTTGACTTTGAGAAAGTTTTGGGAGTTAGAGTCAGTTTCTGATAAACTTCACTTGTCTTCTGAGGATAAATTGTGTGGGGACATTTTTTTTGAAAACTTATTATCGTACCGAGGAAGGTAGATATGTGGTGAACTATCCTTTAAGTATGATTCTGTTGATGTTGGTGATTCTTTTAGTGTTGCTATGAAACGTTTTAGCTATCTAGGATCTCGATTAAATAGAAACTCTTATGTTGAAGGAAGCGTATCATGACTATATGAAAGATTATTTAGCCCAAGGACACATGTCTTTAGCTAAACCTGTCATTCCTGGTCAGCTGGCGTATTTTATACCACACCATTGTATTGTGAAAGGTTCTCTGACCCTTCAAAATGGCAGTTCTTCTCCTCCCTTCAAGCTCCGTGTTGTATTTGATGCAAGTTGTACTACAAATGATAAAAATTTGTCTTTGAATAGTTGCCTTCTTACTGGCCCCAATATTGCATCTATTCTTCTTAAATTTCGAGTTAATCCTATAGTGTTTTCTTGTGACATAAGGCAGGCTTATCGTCAAATCTTGATTAATTAAAAGCAGCGCGATTATCAGCGCATACTGTGGCGCTTTAATTCTTGTCAACCAATAGAAGAATATACCTTACACACAATGGTGTAAGTAGTAGCCCTTATTTGTGCATTCGCACATTGGTGCAGTTAGCTAATGATTATTACAGTGAATTTCCTAGAGCTGCCTCAATATTGCGGTCAATGACATATATAGATGATGCAATAGGGCGCGCTTCGTCTTTTGAGGATGCCCTCAACCTCAAAATAGAGTTAGAAACTTTACTGTCTAAGGGATGTTTTGAGTTAAGGAAATGGGCGACTAATGAGCCTAGGTTACTGTGCTCTATCCCAGAGACACATCAACAGCCCCTTTCTTTTAGTGAAAAGGAGCCACCCGGATTAAAAATACTTGGCCTTCAGTGGTGTCCCTCTCAAGATATTTTTTCATATAAGATACAGTCCATTAATGTGTCATGTACTAAGAGATATATTCTCTCGCTCGCAAAAGTGTATGATCCTCTTGCATTTTTGTCTCCTACAATTTTGATTGTGAAAGTGTTGATTCAAAAATTATGGGCTCAAGTTGTCGGTTGGGATGAAACCCCCCCTTCTCAAATTGTGTCCGATTGGCAACGTTTTGTTGATCAGCTAGGTGAGCTATCCTCTTTTTCTATTCCAAGACAAGTGGTCAAGGACCCCAACACTTACTTGCAGCTACATGCATTTTGTGATGCTTCGCTTGTTGGATACGGTGCTTGTATTTTTTTGAGGTCTGTGAACTGTCTTGGTGAGATCTCTGTGAATCTTTTATGTAGTAAAAATCGCTTAGCGCCCCTGCAGACGTTGTCCATCCCTCGCCTGGAATTGTGCTCTGCTGTAGTTTTAGCGGATTTGGTAGAATTTGTTTTAGAAGTATATAGCAATCTAAATATTAAGGAAATTTTTGCTTGGACCGACTCATCCGTGTCTCTAAGCTGGATCAAGTCTCCCCCCTATAAGTGGAGGACTTTTGTGGCAAACAGAGTAGCTCACATTCAGTCCAAAGCACCTCCAAGTAGTTGGTTTCACGTTGCGGGAACATCAAATCCTGCTGATCGGTTATCGCGTGGGTTATTCTTTGACCAATTGCTTTCTTATTCAATGTGGTTTTCGGGACCAGCTTGGCTCCAGTTAAATAGAGATGAGTGGCCCAAATTTCCAGAGCCAGCTCCCACATCATCTGAGGTCGAAAGTGAGGCCAAAAAGATAGTTTTGGTGACTGCGACAGGTGTCAAAAATATTGTGGCTATTCTGCTTGAAAAATACTCTTCTTTAAAGAAAATTCAGCGTATGACTGTCTATTATTGTCGTTTTGTTTCTTATCTTAAAACAAAGAGGATTTGTAAGGAGACTGTTGTTTACAAGGAATTAAACCAGGTTTTACTTAATATTGTAAAGTACGTGCAGGCTGAAGCATTTTCCGATATTATTAAAAATTTGAAAGCGAAAATTGTTTGCCCCAAACCAATACAGAAACTTGCTCCATTTCCTGACAGCTCTGTAATAATTCGAGTTGTAGGTCGGCTTCGACATTCTGAACTAGGCTGTGACGCTAAACACCCCATGCTCTTACCCCGAGAGAGTAGATTTACCCGTTTATTGATTGAACAGGTGCATTTTGAGAATTGTCATCCAGGCCCTCAAACCTTGTTGTTTTTAGTGTCGCAACAGCTCTGGATCTTATCGGCTCGCAGAGCTCTCCGCTATACTCTTTTACAGTGTGAATCCAAAACCACTTCAGCCCTTTCAAGGTGATCTTCCTACCGTGCGAGTGACCCAAGTCAAACCTTTTGTTCAAACCGGTACCGACTTTGCAGGTCCTATCTATATCACTCTTGGAAAAAGGAGAGGTGTTAGCTACTGGCTTACATTTGTGTTCTTGTATGTATGGCCACGAAGGCCTTACACTTGGAGGTTGTGTCAGAGCTCACATCTGAGGCATTTTTAGCCGCCTTGAGAAGGTTTATTGCAAGGAGAGGGAGGTGTACTGATATATTTTGCGATCAAGGAACAAACTTCCAAGGCAGTGACTCCATTCTTGTTAATCACCTTCGTCATGCCGCTGATCAGTGTGCGCTTAATTTCCACTTTAATCCGCCATCCGCACCTCATTTTGGTGGTCTATGGGAAGCTGGCGTAAAGGCGGTTAAGACACACTTGGCTCGTGTCATCGGTGAGCAAATCCTCACATTTGAGGAGATGTCCACTGTTCTGTGTCAGATAGAGGCCCTCCTCAATTCTAGGCCTCTTTGTAGCGTAAGCAACGATCCGAATGACTTGGTCAGTCTCTCCCCAGGTCATTTTTTAACCCAAGCTCCTCTTACCGCACCCCCCGATGAGAACTTGATAAATATCAATGTTACTCGTCTTTCTCATTGGCAGTTAGTCCAACAACTTCAGCAAACCTTTTGGTCGCGCTGGCACAAGGAGTATTTAAATACGTTGCAACAACGTCACAACCCCTGGTGCTTCGTTGGAGGTCAGGGACCTGGTGGTTGTACGTGATAATAATTTACCGCCCTTGAAGTGGTTACTGGGACGCGTGTTAAAGCTCTATTCGAGTCCTGATGGACATCCGCGAGTAGCTCAAATAGTTATGTCCACTCCCTAAGGAGTAGCGTTTCCTACCGAAGGGTTATGCAAATTAGTGTACGTGTTCATAAATGTTTATTAATAAGTGAGATCATTTGTTGTCAAATTTATGTAATTTTGAGGAGGTCGGAATGTTCATAATTGTGGGGTTTGGTGTAGAATTATATTTTTTGGTTTATTTTCGCGAGTATGCCCAATAATAGCGAACGCACCTCCTTGTAGTTTTTAAGTGGTCAGATGGCCTCTAGTTGGCTAGCAGTTGTGGCGCCAACTGCCAAGGAACACTTGCGTATTGAATGTGATCAAGGCAAGATCGCGTGTTACAAGTCCGCCGAAATTGGTGATCAGTTTCCCCAACATCAGCCCCTAAGACAACGACCTGGCCAGGTGCAGTAATGGTACCAGTGGACAAGGGGGAGTGCATTTTTTCGTGATTGTTGGGCCCGTAATATATATTTTTTATTGCTATAATTTATGAGTGACCATGAAAGGGAATTTTGTCTTTTCACCCCCAATTATTAACAATAATACCTTTCATGTTGTTAAATTTTATTGGTTGTTTGTTTTGATCAGTTTTACATTTACTGGTAAACATGAAACTAGATTTGTTATAGTTTAAATTAATTTGTGGGCGTTTAGCCATTCTAGGATATATTTGATAAATGTCCTCTGCAAAAAAAAACTATTGTAGTGTCGTCTGCAAAAAGTTTAATTTGACCTTTTAATTGAAAAGTTGTGATCAAATTTATGTACACTTGACGCCACATAAAAACCGTATAGCAGAAGTTAGCTGCAGGTCTGCTTTGACGTTTTCCAATTTTAGGTTCAATTTTTTGACAGCATTCTAGTTTTAAGGTTACCATACCAATAAATAAAAATAAAACATTTAAACATGTTTAACAATTTTATTATGGAAAGCTCCTTATCCTTTTTTTTTTCATGTAAAAATCGTTGTCAGAAATCCAGAAAAACTTTCTTGTATTTTGGCTTTTTGAGCCCTGCGCCATGGCAGATAGGTGCACTTCCAGAAAATTGAACACTTACGAAAGTGTGCTGACTTTGGTCAAGCCAGTGCCTTCCTTTTGCCGAACAGTTCCTTCTTCTTGATACTTTCTTCTTATTCGCACAATTGTTCCTTGTTTCGTTTATAATGGTCTCCTATTCGACGAACCGATCAACTGCAGTCTAGTTTTGCCAAAATTTGGGCTTTTTCAAAATCGGTGAATTGAGGCATTTAATTTTTTGACAATTTTTAATACCTAAGGTTACTGATTTGTGAAACACATAATACACCATATAAAATTGGCGTACGCATTTGAAGTGGCGCCAAGTGTATACTAAATAAATAAAAAAAGAATTTGACCTAAAAACGAACCTTGAGGAACCCCTTATGTGATTTAAATTTTTTTTATTACCAATTTCGACAAATTGAACCCTATTTGACATATAATTTTGAAGCACAAAATTTTTAATCGGTACCTATAGCTTTCTCTTGTAGCATTTTCCTCTAAAATATTTTGACAAATAGCGCCATTTTCACATGGTTTATAATCGCATGGCATGATGTTGCACCTTCTTCCTATAACACCTTTCATACAGATGCATCGAAAATTATCCTCGCTTTCTACGCAGGTACCATTGTTTTCACAGAACACATTTTGGCAGTAAGATAATCGGATTTGGCAGTTTTCTCCTTCAAAACCTAAAATTAATTTATTATGTAGAGTATGTAGCTCTGGTCATTCTAGCCTTAACATTTACTGTAGATCAAAAGCATTCATTTTGTAAACTATCCACGATGTCATAATTGAAATACCAGCAAAACATGTTTCTTCCCTTATTTTAACCATTCCGTATTTGTCAGTTCATAACTGATTTAATAAAAGTCTTTACTAACCTGGGGCACACAAACAAACATTTTCATTTTCTTCAGCTTCGACACAACTTCCACCATTTAAACACTCTATATTACATTCTATAGTCACTAAGGGCTCTTCACAGTAGTTTCCCGTAAAATTGCCCTGACAGGAACATCTGAATCCGCCATTTATTGTGTCAAAACAAATCCCTGAGTTAAAACAAGGCTGAGAGTCACACATACTAATTTTTTTGTTGCAGTGTGTTCCTATGAGCGACAAAAGAGATTTAGAATAAAACGAATCAATTTCAACTTAAGGCATTGGGCAGCGGTTCCGCCTCTACTTACCATAGAAATTAGGATAGCAGTCGCAATAAAATTCGTACTCGTTCATAACCAAGCACTTTCCATTTTGGCATACATTTTTGTCTGATTTGCAGATATCATCTGCCATAGGGATACATTGGTTAATGCCTTTAGAATGCACGGTAGTTGTGGTGTAGCTTTTTGGACATGGAATACACCTAAATATAATTCATATAAGACGAAAAATACACATAAACGCAGAAAAATTACCTACGAAAGACCCGTATCTCGACCCCTAGGCAATCGTTCGGTTTGTGCCAACTAGGTTAACCCAACCAGACCGTTAAAAGTGTAACCTTAAGGAAATAAGTACGATAGCGAAGGGCAATAATAACTGCGCCCTAAGTTTAATCGTCACACAGTGGAGGCACAAAAATTCTAAGTAGGTAGTTCAGTTTTTCTCTGTTAACAAATGTGTGGTATTTTTTTGATTGGGATAATTCTTACCTAAGTTGGCCGTAATATGGCTGATAAGTCCCTATAGGACACGACTTACAATGAGGCTGTAAAGTGGCCCTTTCTTTGGTGGAACTCGAGTTGTTATGTTTTTGGGATTTTATGCTCTTTCTTCTTGCGTGGGCCCCCGGAGGGCACTGAGCTGAAATATCAGATAATTTTGCATAAAGCCAAGACGACACATTATAGATAAAAAATCCTCAGAAGACATTTAATTCTTTCTGTTACCTTTGCAGTCAGCTTCACTTTTCGAATGCATCCTTTTCGTAGAGTGATTGACAGGACAAGATGTGCAGGCAATTTGACCAACTTCGCTATTGTAAAATCCAAAATCACAACTTTGACATTTATTTGTTGTCATATTGTGAAAAGTTCCTTTTGGACACTGCACTAAAATAACAAGTTGCATATGCGTTTTATACACCAACTATCCCTAGCTATATAAAAGCCTATTACCACTTCCACTATTTTTTATACTGTAAACATAGTACATACTTTTTAATAAAGCACTAGAGTGTAAATCGTATATTAAACCAAGGTAGTAAAGTGTCACTTTTTATTCTGTTGTCAAAAGTTAAGGAACTTTAATATCAAGCTTTAAACGTATTTTGGACACTTTCAGTGTGTAGTTCTCCTACAAATCAAAAAATCTTACCACATCTATTCTTCCTCGGAATAAAACCAGGCGGACACAAAATTTTGACGGTTTGGTATGTGACCGTCAGATTGCTGTTCTTAATTTTGACAACTTTTTGGTTTGCATATTTCCCCCTGACTTGAAATTTGATGTTCACTTTATGTTTTTTTCTGCGTCTTTCCTTGTTTTTATGCGGTAGTTCTTGGTAGGATGTAGTTTGGTTTATTTCTTTTGTTATTCTATGCATTTCTTTGGTTTCTCTTTTTGATATAATTTTGTTGGTCGCCTCTTCAAGTCTTTCCTCGATGCATTCGGCCTTTAGGTCTATTTCGCAGGAATTATCTAAACAAATTTCATTTGTCAGTGTTACTTTTATATCGTTTATCTCATTTTCTACCTAAAAATTGAATGATCAACTTGAGTTAAGATGCTCTAAAATTTAGAATAAACATGCTTAATCATTAATAGTCCTTACTTCATTTGACAATAGAGTTTTATCTGTGCAAGTGTCATTTTCCACAGGAAAACTAATATTTCCTTCTTGTACGCTGACTTCCGGAATTTTGGTAACTAAAATTGAAATAAAGTCTTTAGTTGATTTATGTACCCAATTATACCATATATAATGTATCAATAAAATAAAGTGTCTATCGCTTGCTCAATTTCTTTGGTGTGTACTCACTTGAACACTCTGGTAAAAACAACCCATCTGTGTTGTACCATAAAGCTTCATTATGCTTACAAACGAAACTCGTGTTGTCAATGATTTTCATAATCTCTGATTGCTGTAGGGGTATGGCGTATCCTTCCTGACAAGTTATGATACATTCTGTACCGTCTGTAGTGTTATTACACTCGCTATGACCGTTTGGAGGGTCTGGCAATATGTCACAGTGAGATACTAAAAATAAAAACAGATATTTAAAGCAGATCGTAAGTCGTATTCGTATTTGTATCCGTTTCGTATCGAGATACGATACAAATTCATATGGTTTACTGCTGCTGTTAATCATGTTAGATTTTTAACCTGCAGACCTATAATACCCTATAATATAGATACTATAGTCCTAAGGCTACGAAGTTTCTATGGTATATCGCCGCATATGCCCATCACACATGCCCATTACAAACGTAATAAATAAAAATATTAGAGCTTGCACAAACAAATTGTGATAGACCTTTAGTTCTGTTAGTTATTAAACTTCAGTACCTTCTACAGTTATGTTCATTCGACAAATATTCTTATTTCCCGATTCATCAACGGCAACATAAGTGACCTCAGTGGTGCCAACTTCAAAAAGTCCAAATTCATGACTTTGGGCCACTGTAACATTTTGTGAATTGTCAAAAATATTGGGTTCATCCCAAGTAATGTTCGCGCCACTTTTTTCTGTTGCCAAAAACGGAGGTGGGTTGATGCATTCCTCTATTGTAGGGGGCTCTTCGTCTAAAAAAATACAAAAAACCAACCCAATTTTGTACATAAGTTTAAAAGAATGGATTCTTATACCTAGGACTTTAACAAAAAACTGACAACTAGCTTTGTTTCCATAAGCATCTTGTGAAACATAATTTACCAATGTCAACCCAATGCTGAATTTTATTTCCGAGATATTTTCACTTCTTAGATTCGACCAGATGGATACATCAAGACCAGAATTATCTAAAAAAATGATAGAAGAAAATAATAAAATATAGACATAAAAATTATTCAAAAATGGATACACTATCCTAAAAACATAGGTAACCACAGATTTTCTAAACTAGAAATCTATCTCTGGTACCACACAGACAAATAACTGCTGCAAGCATTTGACACTAATGACATTTCCAAGGAATTGGTAACTGTAGAAGACTCTGGCAAAGCCATGGTGATTAAACCTTTATTTTGGTTTGTTTTTGACTGTTTAATCAGTCTGTGACAAAATGCAGCTGGTTCCAAAAAAAATGAGTACATCATTGATAAAAACAAAAGATCTTGGGTGGAAAAAACTAAAATTCAAACTTGGATGAGTATCCTACAAGGAACACAGAAAGGATCAAAGCAAAAAGATAAATAATTAAACGATGTTTCGCCCTGAGCAACCAGCGTGGACTTATCAGTGGTTTCACTGGTCACCCTCCCCAAACATCATTAAACACCATCATACACTTTGATTTCCAACTTCAATCACTCACCAATACAATAGGCATCGTTCCGCACTGGTACTTATCTAAGTCACGTGATACGGATTCGTCCTGGCGTGTTAATATTTCCAATAAGGCAATTAAAACAAAAAATAAATTAAAAAACCTCCAAATCAATTCAAAGTTGGAAATCAAAGTGTATGGTGTTGAATGATGTTTGGGGAGGGTGATCAGTGAAACCACTGATTAGCCCACGCTGGTTGCCCAGGGCGAAACATCGTTTAATCATTTCTCTTTTTGGTTTGGTCTTTTATGTGTTGTGGGATACTTATCCAAGTTTGAATTTTCGTTTTTTCCAACCAAGATCTTTTGATCTTTTGTTTTTAGATTCTTTTCGGTTGAAGTAAACTGATTTGGAGTAAATTTTTGTTAGAAACGGGGTACAATCCTAAAATTTTTTTTAACAGATTAAAAAAAAATCAAATCAAATTGTATACCGGGACTCTAATTAATATTTTACGTACCTGTGGCAGTGGGTGTGTCCCAAAACGTCTGGCCATACTTTTTTTCTGGTAACGTATTTATTGTAATATTTTTTGGACAATTAATATCCGGAGGAGTTACATCTAAAAAATACACAAATGAAAAAACGACAAATATTAAATTACAAACAGTATTTCTGCTACAACTGAAAAGAATATAGATGTGTCTGAATGATTAAAAAACGGTAGGAAATTTCTGAAATTCTCCTCAGGAGACCAAACAAAGACAAAACTATGTGGAAGACAGGAAGAAAGTGAAGGTTTTTGGATCGCCGTGAACATTTTGGGATTATTTTACAGTGCGGTATCAGAACGCGGTTGCAGATGTTTTAAACTTTCTTTGGTTCAATAAAGATTTCTATTAATTAACCTTTAAAACATTTACCTGCGCATACACTGCTATCAAATTTGCTGTTCCATTTTCCAAATTTTCCACAAATTTTTTCCGTCGGTCCGGTAAGGTTAAACCCTTCGTTGCAAATTATTTTACACTTTTTTTCGTACTCTTGTTTCCTACTGTTGCAATTGGCTGGTTCGAATTTTCCGTTTTTGATGGAAGATAATTTGTTGCATTTGATTTCTGCAAAGAAGAAATATACCGTAAAGAGGGGTAACTTTTCTCTTTGGTATGTTACTTTACTCCACCAGCTTTAATATAACTAAAGTAATCATTTTTGTTCTAGTAAAGTGTTATTTTGGTAGCATTTTACTATAAAAAATATTTGTCATAGTAGATATGCAAATTTTTATTTTTTTTTAAAGCAAATGCTACAAAATTTAGGATTATTTGAGCTAATAAGAATTATGTTTTAAAGAGAAAATGCTATATATTTATTCTATTGTCCAAACTCTTTAAGTAGAAACCAAAAAAAGATTTTTATAGCAAAGTTTTAAGGTATTTTACAGAATTTTTTAAAATAGCTTCGAAAAATTCAGTAATCTTACCCCAGTTTCCGGTATCTACCTATATGTACGGTAGTTTTTAGTTCCACTCGTAATTCATCAAGTAGTTTGCAAAATTGTTTACACATGTTTTGAAATTACTTCCAAAATCTGGACACAAAATAAATTAATCCGTGTTTTTCTTTCTGCGTAAAAATGAAAGTAAAAAGTCGCAACTCGTTTAAAAAATCTAATATCTTTCGTTTTGAACAAACTGATTAAAATCACATCAACTATTGCACCCTGTTTTTCGACTTCGATCACTTCCCCCACCATGCCCACCAACTGATTGCAATCACTTTACTCATGGCCACAAGTGATGAAAATATTTTTGCGCGCACTTTGCTTAGATCAGTTAACCTAACCTCAATTAAAAATAAACAAAAATTGTTTTGGATTTTTGTATTGTTTGACACTTTCAAAAATTAATGAACGGGTTTCGGAACGTTTGTGACACATGTAAGTAAGAAAAAAAATACAGGGAAGTAAAAAAAATATTTTTATATTAATACTAGAGAAATAAAAATTCGCGAAATTTCAGATATCTAAAAATATATCACCGAAAAAACGCAACTTAGAATCAGCTGTTAAATTCTTCTTCTTTCAATGTGATTAAAGTAAGCAAACTGATCTGATAATAAAGATAAGTAAGTAAAAATATTATCTAAGTTTTTTCAGGGCGCGTGTGAACACCAAAAAAAAGGTATTGGCTACGGATCCGTACATCAAATGTTTGGATATTTTATTAAAAGTACTCCAGTGGAAAAAAAATCATGTTTTTCACACTCTAAAGTTGGGTTTATGTTTTTACAGAAAATAAAATAAGAATTGGCTGAGTGATAATAGACCATTCATAAAGAAAATAGTTACTTACGCTTACACTTGGTTTTTAGACCGTCCCACTGTGCAATAGGTAAACAATTCCTCTGGGTCGAACCAATCAGAACCCGTCCTTCGTTACACCTAAAGTTACATACGGTGTCCACAGGGTAGTTTTTTTCGTCACCGTTATATGTTACTTTCAGATCGGGATGCACGCATTCCATGCGACCGTTTTTTGGAGTTGGTAGCCGGATACAAGTTTTAACTGAAATAGATTAAGTTGAGATAGCCCAATATGGAAAATTAAATTTGTTATTAAGGAAAATTAAAACTCTTCAAGGTTATTTTATTAATATTTTATTTATATTTAGCTAAATTGCATACCCGGACTCTAACTGTACCTAATTGCATAAAAAATATTGCACGATTTAGAGGTACTTTTGGTCCAAGATATTTCTATCTTTTTACCAATAATTTTATCTATTGTTAGTTTTTCATCATTTTGTTCAGTTTTGGTATAAATATGACACATTTAGCCCATTTCCAGCAGCCTACACTCTTTTAAACAAGTTATAACACTTGTTTATATAGGTTCATCCTACTAATAAAACAAAACAAATATGGAATATTGTAAATAGACATAAGCAAGATCAACAGAAACGCATCACTTTAAAAACAAGTAATAACTAAATTATGGATAAAAATGCGATTTGTGTTGAAATGGCGAAGCATTTTGTAAATAATACTGCTAAACTGTTGGGTGAATAGAATTTTCACAATACACGTTAAATTCTTATCAATCATGCCAATAACTGAAATTACTGTGGGCTGCATATCTATAAAAATACTTAAAGGTGTAGCGGAAGTTATTAAACCGCCGTTGGATTTTTTAATAAATAAATCGTTCGAGGATGGTATTTTTCCAAATAATCTAAAAATCTCAAAGGTGTAGCGGAAGTTATTAAACCGCCGTTGGATTTTTTAATAAATAAATCGTTCGAGGATGGTATTTTTCCAAATAATCTAAAAATCTCGAAGGTGCTGCCTATACTATAGATATTTATACCATATTAAAAGTATTTGGTAAAGAATAATTTATGAAAGTATGATTTACTTTCTCGATAAATTTAATCTATTGTCGAATAAACAGCACGGTTTTAGAAAAACGAGAACTACTGAATCAGCATTTTTTAGTTTTCTTAAATATGTTTATAAAAATGTAGATAAGGATCAACATGTAACTGGAATATTTTTTTATATGTCCAAAGCTTTTGATACTATAGACATTACTTTTGTAATTGATACACGCTATTGGTTTTAGAAGTAACATATTAAAATTAATAAAGTTATTAAACTAAGTGTGGCACTAGGTGAGAAAATTTCAGTTCGAAGATGTAGACATGGGAGTACCACAGGGCTCAATATTGGGACCTTATATCTTAATCTTTATAAATCGCCTGCCACTTCATCTAGAATCTAGGTTGGCAAGACTATATTGGAGTAATTTTCCCAATAAACTATTGATAAGCATGTATTATTCAATGGCATACCTTATAATTTTCTACGGTATTATATTTTGGGGAAGTGCACCATATGTCAATCAAATATAAAAAAAGAATACTTAGGGTAATATTTGATTTAAGATCGATGAAATTGTCTGTATTTCGGGAGAACAATCTCTTGAAGTTATACTCCTTGCATGTGTATACATCAGTTTTGATTTTTAAGTTAAATCTAAGAGATTATGAAACACTTAACTATACTTATCAGTATAATATGAGAGTTGGACATAATTTACGTACTGAAAATCATGCTACAACTTTATTTTACAAATCTGGCACTTATAGGCCTGTTAAATTTTATAACGCACTTTCTGAGGCACTTAAAACGTGTAGCTGATTTTAGAACATTTAAAAAAGAAGCACATAAATATCTTGTAGGAAAATGTCTTTATATCATAAATGATTATTTTGAGTAGGTGGGGATAATTTTAATCTTAAACTAATGTTGGGAATTTGGAACATTTGGTTGCACTAAAACAAAATTATGATTGTTTTCCACAAACCAACCGCTAACAACGTTAGCATCATCAGGAGACGATAAACAATTGTTTATTCTTCTGATGATGCTAACGTTGTTAGCGAAACGCGCGTCGAGTGCAAAAGTGTAGTTTTGGTTTGTGGAAAACAATCATAATTTTGTTTTAAACTAATGTTGTTGGTTAAATTATGTTTTTGTTAGAAAGGTTTATTGATATTGTATATTTTTTAATTAGACTACCTAATTTTATATACTAGTATGTGTTCAGTGAACCTTAAAAACCACAGTGAACCGTAAAGTTTACACTGGATTGAATCCGCCCTTTCACAATTCTGTTACCTCCGAAAAGTGTGGGTTTCCAAATATCCTCGATGGTGACGCTTTGTTGAGAAAATACATTCTGGTTCCTCTGTATGAATGCTGTTTTTTTGAACTTCCGCTTGAATGGATTCTCCTCCCTGGCGACGATTTTTGCCTCTTTCCTTTCCATATGATTGATTCAGTTGTGTTCCTTTATCGCGTTTTACGTTTATGTTCAGTAAAGTGAACTTCCATGGGTCGGCGGGTTTCTCCGTCGAAAATTTGTACACAAACGTACCACTGGAAGAATCACTCCAAATTACCAATCAATGCCATTATGGATTTGTTGAAATGCTGTCTGCATAATTCTTAATTCCAGGAAAAAGACAGATATTTTCGACAGGAAGATGGTCTACTCATGGGATCTCCATTTTTGCTGGTAGTGGCCAACACCTTTATAGAATCCTTTGAAGAAGAAGCTCTGAACATCATGGCAGAGACCCAAACTATGGCTAATATACATGGACGACATATTTATCATTTGGAAAAAGGACAACAGTACACTAGAACAATTCTTCAATCATGTGAACAGCATAAAAAACGGTATCACATTAACTCTGGAAAAAGAAGAAAATTGTCAGCTCCCTTTTCTCGACGTTCTAGTCACCAAAAAGAATTCAACCATAACCACTTCCGTACATCGGAATTCAACTCATACTGGACAATATCTAAACTTCAAATCAAACCACTCCACATCAACCGAACGGGGATTGCAAAATCTCTTATAGATCGAGTCAGCTACATCTGCAATACAGAAGAAGCTTTAAATAAAGAAAAGGCAAAAATTCGATCCGATATGCGAAGGAACGGTTTCTCTAACTATAAATACTGAAAGGAAGGCGACACTTATAATTTCATACATCAAAGGAATCTCAGCAAAGTTAAGAAGAATAGGCCACCAATCTTCGGACTGTCTTCAAAACGACTACAACAATAATAAGTCAATTAACAAAAACTAAACCATATCGTATCTACCAGATACCATGCGAGTGTGGGGATATCTACATCGGAGAAACCCGCCGACCATGGAAGTTCGCCTTACAGAACATAAACGTAAAACTCGACAAGGGGATGCAACTGGATCAAAAATAGCTTAACATTGCTGGGAAAATCAACATCATATGGAATGGAAAAAAAGCGTCACCATCAAGGATATTTGGAAACTCATACTTTTCGAAGGTAACAGATTTCAACTGTGAAAGGGCGGAGCCAACCAAGTGTAAACTTCATGGTTTACTGTATACAGGTTTTTATGGTTCACTGAACACATGCTAGTATATAAGGTTAGGTAGTCTAGAAGCTCGAAACTCTAGTTTACTCTAAAAGCCTTTTTAAGCCTTGTAATTTGTAAGAATTAAAATGGTAATACCTTCACAACTTGGGTCCATCCCGCTCCAAGAAGCATTTTCGGTACATAATCTAATGCTGTTCCCCACCAAGGTGTAGCCAACTTCGCATCTTATACCGCAGGCGCTGTTTAACACGTTGCTGCATTCTTTTTTCTTTAAAATGTAACCGTGATCCGGTGGGCTGATTTTAGAACATTTAAGTACTAAAAACAGATTGAAAAATTGCCGTTAGAAAACAGGAGATAATATATCTCGAGAAGTAAAGCTCTGACAAACGTACTTTGCCGATAAGATAAAATTGATGGCGCAAGACAAAACCGCACAAAGTAAAAATATGTATTTTGTTAAACCTTACCCACTAAAACAAGAAAAACATTAAAAATTTTGTTGTGCGACTTTTTATCTTGCACCAACCTTTAACTAGCTACAGTTTTTTCATACTTGGATTATAGTACATCGTTAAAAAGACCAATCGGTTGCTCAGAGGTAAACAGTTGTTAGTCCATTTGTACCCAAAATGAAGTTATTAGACACATGAAGTTGCACAAATAGAGAGTGCTTAATCGTAATCTTATCTCAGTGCGCATGCTTAGAACGGATACGTCATACAACAGCGACTATGTCTCAATTTTTTCGACAAGAAAATAGAAGTGAGCAGCATGAAGTAAAACTGTGCATTAAGCACTGAACAAGAATTGGTTTGGTTACGTTATACGTTGTAAGCACAACTTTAACTCTTTTTTTAAGGGATGCTTTCACAAACGTATTACAGACACTTTAACAACAAGGAATCAAAAATAGCTTGCATACTTTGTGTGTCTATGTATCTACGTGTCTATGTATGTACGTGTCTATTATCATTTTGAATCTACACTATCAAAGTGTATTTAAAAAAATTATTTTAACTTTATTTGAGGTAAAATTAGACCTACAAATGTTTCTCCCTAAGCCATAGAAATAGATATCTTTAAAACTATATGTTTTTTTATACCTTCATCAAAAACATATGACTTTTTTGGTTACCGATGAAAAAAAACTTATTTTTTTGAACATGGGTGCAAAAAAAGATTTCTGTCCGTTTTTTACCCAAAATTAAAGAGAAATAGCGGAAAATAGTAATATTGAAAAAATCTAATTATTCTTGTCTAAAAGTTAAGTCATTTCCGTCAGTTTTTACCAAGTATTTACGAAAAAATCATTTAAAAACATTGCCAAAATATCAAACTGTCAAAGATTAAAATCTCGTAACAATGAACGTCACAGAGTAAGAAGGCACATCGCTATGAAAACCATTGTTATTTCATTTACCAGCCGCCTTGATTTATAGTGTAAAAATAATTTGTTGCGAGAAGTGCTCTTCGTTCGAGATTTTTAAAAGTATTTTTCTGTTTTTCTTGGATTTTTTGATAAAGGTATAAAAAAATTGTGTTAACAACTGCGGCTAAACTGTGCTTTTTTTACTTTTTTTTACCTTGCTGCGCTCGTTATTTAAACCAACGCTTGTAAAAAAGCACTATTTTAGCCATTTGTTTTGAAAACTACTATTTTAATTTTGTTTTGACATAGTTTGACTTTTTTACGAACTTAAAAACCCAACTGCGTCAGTTATTGATATAATTTTCGTGTGCCAATATTGTTTGTTTTGTTTATCGAAAGTCATTATTCCAGTCGTATGTTACATAGTAAAAATAGAGGAAAAAATTAGAAACGATTTTTTTTTATTAACAAGCTTAGGAAGGTCCACCGTTTAACATACTAAAAGTACTCATTCCTACCCCCTCGGGAACTGTCATTTCTAACCTACAAAAAACTGCAAAAAAGTTTTCTTGGATAACTCCTAAACTGTGACAGATTGTCAAAAGTGTCAAATAGCAAAATGTTGCAAAGAACCCCGCACACCGGTCCATGTAATCCAGACATCGGGCGATTTTGGAATTTTTTTGATATGTTGCTATGGACTGGACAAGGGCTTTCAAAAAATGCGACTTAAAAGTTGGTGAGACATTTGGTTTGGTTAAGGCGACCAAGTTTCACGAATGTCTAAAGCAAGTAATTTGCTACAACATATCAAAAAAATTCCAAAATCGCCCGATGCCTGGTTTACATGGGCCGGTGAGCAGGGTTCTTTAATTCTCTATGAATAATGACAATGTAGCTTAAACCCTTCTTCTACCAGAAATATTGAAAAAACTCAAGCAAAAATTATGCCAATTTGAACAATATATTGCATATTCCTTTTTAGCATTTTCATCAAGATTTTTCAACCTACGAGTACCAAACTTGGCAGGGTTGATCTAAGGACAATGACCTATAACGACTTTCGGTAACTGTGTCCTTACTTTTGCAGTTGCCATTTTTATCAGAGCGAAAACCCGTTTTACAAGTGCAACTTTCTATGCCTACAGCTGGAGCAACAGTCGTGTGAAAGGCGTCTGGACAGGGCAGGCACAAATTAGGTCCATCTGAATATGTTCCAGGTGTACAAGCTAAAAAAACATAAAAATAAGGCCAAAAACGAATTGTGCTTTTTGAATGGGTGCTCTGCCCTATCTTTAAAACTGTGTTCACTAAAATCTCAGTTGATCTTTTTGAAATTTTGCACACAGTTATATAGAACTTCAAAGAATCCCGAAAAGATTACATGGTTTTATGGTCCACCGTAAAAGTTGAGTTTATTTTAAAGGAGTTATATCTTAATCAAAAAAGTGCTTTGTAGATTTTAGGGGAGCTTAACTTATCAACTAACTGGTTATACTTACGAAAACAGTCATCCTTTAGTCCGGATCCGTAGTACCCCGGCTGACAGATACAGGAGTAGTGTCCAGTGGTAGTACCGCAGGTACAGATGGCGTTTTCGTGACAGCAATCTCCTTCTTTACAAAGTTTGTTACATGGTTCTGTGTATCCGAGGGGTATGTAATCTCCTGATGACAGGTCTTTAAAAAAATATAAAAAATAACAGAATTTTTAGAAAAAAAATCCAGGACTTTCTATGACCAACTTGTTTTTTCTTCCCTTTTTGAAGGTACTTCGTTACACTCTCTGTCTATTTCAAACAGCGATACGAAAATAATGATTAAAATGCGCCGAAGGCAAAAATATTGAGGAAGTTATTCTAAAAATTACGTAAAAAATTATTCAAAAATTACTTTTTGACGATTTTTGTTAAATATATTTTGGATTGGCATCTAGGTTACGTCTTCAGAAATGACAGAAAATCTCACCCGTCACAATTCTGGAAAGTGGAGATTTTTACTTATTGCCTCATTTAAAATAAAAACACAGCGTTCTTAATACTTATCCTAACGTTGTAAGAGACACTGCGTAATATTTTGAATAACATTTTGTAAATTTTAAAGATATTCTGCAGAACTAGTTTTACGGCGGAGCTAAATGGCTACTATCAATAAACATCAAAAAGTGTGAAAATTCTCACCATGTAAAAGGAAAGAAAGAATTTGTGTGACTTTTCTGAACAGTGACAGAGACATATTCCATGACTATCTATGGTTTTGTATGTTAAAAGTTTTAAAAGTTTGTTTACACACAAAAATAAGCTTTATAACATACATTTTTAAATAAAAAAAAAGGGTTTTTCACAAAAACTGCCTCCAAAAATTTAAATTGACATATTTTTTATTTACCGGAATAGTATTAAGAAACTAAATTTTAAGGAATATTAGCAAATAAGTCCGGACAAAAAAGCAGTTAGTGTAAACTTATGTTTAAAAATCGTCAGATTTTTTTGTAACGAGATTTTCTGTTGGTTTTTGAAGAATCGCGACCCTAGGGTCAATTAGATTGATTGCCAAAATCATGTGATAATTGTCGGATTTTTTTTAGAAAATTTAACTAAAAAATTAATTTTCTATACGTTTTGAACTAAAATTAAACAAAAAAAAATTGAAATTTTGATATTTTTCACGGGGAATTCCCATGACTTTCCCTGACCACTTTTTTTTCCCTAACTTTCCAGGTTTTTCCAAAATGTGGACACCCTGTATTACTTAACATTTTTAAAAACTTTTTTTCTTTCAATTAAATTTTCCCTTACCTACGTTTCTATTTTTTTTTGCCAAAATTTTAAGGCAATAAATTGTCATTTTAGTGAACTGTCCTTTTAAGCTATTTTAACTGCCTTAGTTATTGGATTGTAAGAAATTTGGATTATTATTGATTTTTTAACTAACTAACTATTCTTATTGACTGTTCTAAAGTTTTATTGAAGAGGAACAAGTTGCTACTTACCTACATGTAGTGCCCTCCTGGCCAATCCCTCAAATTCCTCAAAACTGTCTAAAAGATAGCTGTAGTACTCTCCAGGATGCGATGACACCTCGTACAGCTCCTTGTAGTTACCATTTTGGATGCCGATGGTGAAGATTGTGATTTGTTTATTTTTTAGTTCGTTTGCTATTAAGACCGGGCTGCCGCCCGTGGAGTAACCGTCGGTAATGAGAAACACCAATTTTTTTGAGTTGTTGCGGGATGGGTCCATTTTTTCGAAAATTTCCTAAAAGAGTTTTTTCTATTACCTAGTGATCCATTATATTTTGATATTTTTGGGCGGCAATATCTCGATAACTATTTGAAATAGAATTATGATTCTGGTGTCAAAAGATAGCGCTGCTACAAACAGATTTTATATAAATCAGGCCCGAGCCCGTGAAGATAGATAGATTCTTAGAACATTGAACTACTAGAAGGAGTCTGGTCTGTCTCTGGTTACACTGGTTGTTTGAGTGCAACATCTACAGTGGGGAAAGGGGAGAAAGAAGTCTGTGTTGCCAATTTTAATAACAAAATTATGCAACAAAAAACTTATTAAATTTGGATTAAGTTTGAAGCTTATTAATTAATTAATTAATTAGGTTTAAGATATATGTTGAAAAAGCTAATATACACAATATATAATACTCACAACCTATTTAAAACTTTCGACGTTTTTTGAAAATTTAACATGTGCTTTCCTTAAACATCTTCTTTTGTAGTCAACGTGGCAACATTGATTGTTTGTTGCGGTTTCTCGATTTTTCCTGGAATGTCATTATTGTTTTGAAAGTGAAAGTTTCAAATAGTGTTTTTTTGATATTTTTGTGAAAAGTTTGTATCGAAAAATGGTTCCGAAGTGTATTATTATATGCAAGTTGAAACAGAAGCCAGGGGACCGCAGTATTTCGTTTCACAGGTATGTTAAATTAAAATATTAACTAAATATTAGGTTAGAATTCGTCATATTTGGCCATTCTTGGTAAACAAAGGCAGGAAATCTGTGTTGCCGGCTTGTCATTAATTTCAGTGTTCATATTCACCTTTATCTTATTTTTATAGTGGTACATCCTACTTGAATACATTTTTAGGTTTTTTTTTATAGAAACACAGATTTTTATTAATATTAAAAACGGGGGAAAACGTATTAGGTTAACATGACAACAATGGGATGAAGATGTTGAACACAAACACCCTACCCTAGGTCTGAAAAAAGCTCCTTCTACTAGTTCAATAGATTAGTTCATTAGATTTTTTTAGAAGTTTATTTCTTTATATGACTTACATCTGTTCACTTTGGGGAAAACGAAATGGTACCTTAACTATCGTCACTCGTAGGGCCGAATGGAAAGTGTGGTCAATAAATGACATTTACACTACCCGCAGATAAGAACGGATAACATAGAGTAAAATGTATTACCTGTATTCTATCCCGACTAGTTATAGAGATATAGACGTTCAAGCACGGTTAAAATATAACGGATCACCCTGTACTAAACTTGCAATGCTTCTTCTTTTGTGTTTTACAGGTTAATTTCCGTTAAGTATAAGTTGATAAATGCAAATTAAAAAAAAAAAAAAAAAAAAATATGGTTCCGAAGTGTATTATTATATGAAAGTTGAAACAGAAGCCAGGGGACCGCAGTATTTCGTTTCACAGGTATGTTAAATTAAAATATTAACTAAATATTAGGTTAGAATTCGTCATATTTGGCCATTCTTGGTAAACAAAGGCAGGAAATCTGTGTTGCCGGCTTGTCATTAATTTCAGTGTTATCATCATATTCACATTTATCTTATTTTTTATAGTATAAAAAAAAACACGTAGTACATATACTATTTTTTGCATTTTGGATTTCCGATTTTATCAAGTTTCCACTGAAAGAGATAAATATGTCATATTAACAAACCGTTAATTAGTTGCCTTGACAAAATATGACATACTGCGATGCTGACATAAGTTAACAAATATACTGTGTCATTAAGTATTGTTGTATCTAAGTGTATTATGATAAATTAAAAATCTCTATTGTTTAAAATTATATTAAAACATTAATTACACTGTTAATCTTAAAATCATTTCTACTACAAGATAAACAAAACTTGTATTTTTGCTGGAGACCTCCTTTAGTTAGATTAGACTATTGCGTAAAATTGCAATTTTTATCACTGAATTTCATTTTTCTCTTTAAAATTTTAGTTTTCTCTCTACCTCTAAAATGAAGGACTTAAACGCCAGTTCAGTCCCTAAAGTGTAAGAAATACTCGCCGACGTTAAATTTTATATTTTCTGGTGCCCAAAAATAATCATCAATAGAAAAAAAAATAAAAACTCGGTTTCGAGGGTTGGGAGAGGGTGGTCAAATTTTGAGGGAAAACCCATTTGGTCGGTTGAATTAGTGATTTAAGTAACATTTTTATGGAGTGGAGAAGGAATATTTTTTTTAAATTTTAATGAATTTTACAAATTTTAAAAATTTAAGATTTTTTTCGAATAAATAAATAAACATTTCTGTGGCTATTTTCCATAAGCTAATATGTAATTTTTATTATAGAGCAATTTAAAATTTTGTTCTGGATTCTTCTTAAAAAATTCCTGAATCCAACAACTACAAGCAAACCGTATCAGATGGGGTAATTAAAAAAAAAATAATTTAGAAAAATAGAAGTCAAAATTCAGGATCAAAATTTTAAGATACCTCCCAAAATTGTTCCACTTTAAAACGGCTAATGTACAAGATGTAATTTTTATAAAAATTTAAAGCAAATATATCGTTAAGTTTTTTTTCTTTGATATATAGTATCTGCTCACTGTTCTTACCTTAGCCTTTTCAAAAGCTCCTACAGTATAAGTTTCTCCTCCTTTGTAGCCTATGTCCAAAAGTTCGTGATTTAACAATGAACATTTGTTATGTTCTTTTGATGGTTTGCTGATGTAATCCAGATTTACAATCTAGAAAAAAATGTTCTTGTTAAGTATGTACAAGTTAAAAAAAAATAAAATTTTGCAAAATTCTATAGAAAAACATTTTGTAAACCTAAACCAAAGTTTCTAAAGAGTATAACAATATTTTTTTGGCTCTCCAGATTTGGTTAATTTTTCAAATACTCTTAAAAGCTATTTAATTTCAGGAAACATATTACTCAGCTATTGCAAATATTAAAAATATTCGTAAAAAAAACAATTTTAAATTTATTAATTTGATACGTGACGGCTTACACCGCGTGTATAAGGTGTGAGTATAAATATTTTAATAGGTCATGAATGTTTTTTCTGGTATTAAAGAGAGGTCTCTGGTATGAACATATTCTGTTTTTTTTCCAAATGTTATGGTTTTTAAGTTAAGTTACTTAATAAAAATGTTTTTTTTTCCATTGAAGAGGTTTTTTAAGAGCTTGTACCTCCGTATTTTTTTAAAGAACTTAGTTGGACATTTTTGAATTGAAATAAATTAAAAAGTACGAAAAAAGTATACAGGGTGTCCCAAAAGTTCGAGTCCACCCTAATATCTCCAAAACCGAAAGAGGCAGAAAATTAAAATTTTACATAATTAGATGGTTTACAAAAAAGTATCTTTTTGGATGCTAATCATCGCACCCGTCATTAAGAAGGCGGAGCTAGGGCGGTGACGATACTTTTTTTAAATGAGATATCCTTTATATTTTCTAAAATTTGAATGAGTTTTTATTCTGCTTCCAAAAATACCTAACATGTAACCTATTTCTCTAACGGTTTTTAAATAAAATGGGAAAATAATCTCCATAAGACCAAAGAGTTAAAAAAGAAAACAAATTTTAGAAAATATACAGTCTATGTCAGTTAAAAAAATATTGTTTCCGCCCTAGCTTCGCCCCTGGATGAATGGCGACACAATTAGCATCCAAAAATTCAAATTTTTTGTAAACCATATAATTGTGTGAAATTTTAGGGTGGACTCGGATTTTTAGGACAGCCTGTATATATATTTTTATTTTTGTAATGTTCTTTTTCTTTTTTCTCACTCTTCGAACCAAAATCTTGGAAACAAATGAGTTTAGACCCCTACATTATATAAACCTGAACTCTTATTTTTAAATGCCCCTTTTTTTGATTTTGAGAGCCTAAAAAGTAGAACAAAAAATAGTTTGATTTACTTACCGTATTGGTTGGCGAACTAAAAGTTACAACAGCCAATCTTGTATGGTTGTGGTCCACAGTAACATCACTCAAAATTTTTTTGATAAATTTTAATTCACTTTTGAAATTTTTGTCACCAACACTTGAACTCGCGTCGACCAAGAATATTATGTCCAGTTTTCCGGAAAGCTTAAAAAAGTCGACGTTTTCTTTAAAGATTTCACCCAGAACTTCTAATTTACTTTTAAAAATTGCATTTTCCAAGTTGTTGTCGCCAATTTTATGCATTTTTTTAATGCCGAAATTTAAAAATTCACTATAATTGTGCAAAACATCCAAATTAATTTTTTTCGCATAACAATTTACGAAAAAAATTAAGGAAAGGGTCAAAAAAGTATGGAAAAAACCCATGTCTAAAATCTTGTTACTGTTGGCGCCCATCACATTTAAAACTGATTGAAAAACACTTCAAGAAGCGTGTTTGTTATCTTTAAAACTACTCTTATTTTAAGAGGCAATAAATATTTAAAATGTGCATTAGTCAAGTAGAGTATTTAGTGCTAAAATTATAACATATGCATAGCAGATGTAATGCTTCAATTTAAACTAGACGTTTGAAATATTTTGCACTATTTTAAAGTCAAGGAAGCACATAAATAGTCTAGCAAAACAGCTGATTGGATAAAAAGTGGTCGCCTGGGGACACACAGTGCTAACTAAAAAAAATTGGTGCTGGAAAGCACGGATAGTCCACCATACAATCAATTATTTTATGTTGAAAGGAAATGAAAATATCTCGAAAACTGGAGCTTTGAAATATTTGAACCTTATAACAACATTTTTGGGCAATATTTATGAAAACCAAAACCTGAAAACCGCATATCAGTAGCTACTTTACTTCTAAATTTATGATTTTTTTAAATATATTTTAACGTTTTTTCAAATAACTCGGAAACTAAAGCTCCCACGAATTTGGACTTTACAACAAAATTTGTAGTCCATATTCATGAAAACTTAAATCTGAAAACTGTATATCGCTACTTGCTTTTATTCCAAAGTTACAATTTTTTAAAATATTTTATCCCCCTTTTCCCCCCTTTCAATTTAATCAGATCATGGTTAGTCGATAGAGGATTTTTATACCAAATTTCGTTAAAATCGATTAAGTCGTTCTTGAGTTCTCGTGTATATAGACAGACAACAGACCCACAGACAACTTTTTTTTTCGTCGATTAAGGTGTTTTGGAACCTTAGTAACTCATTTTTGATAAAATTAAGAAAAGTAAAACTTTCGCGATTTTAATAGTCCCCCATACCATATTGGTATGGTGGACTAAAAATATTTATTTACTGATGATGAACATTATTAAAAATTATGAACAGTATCTCTAAAAATCATTAGATATACAGGGTAAGTCATTTTCTGACGCGGTAGTAGACAAAAATTATTTTTTTCGGGGGTAATCTAATAAGAAATTATTATCTATTATCTTCTAAAATAAGTGAAAAAATCGCAATGCACTTCTATCTATCAAAATTGGCTCAGAAGAAATAGGGATAGGGTCCACACAGCATTAAAATCTAAATTATCTTTGAAACCCATTATTTATATTCTAATAAAGAAAATATTGCATTACCAATTCACCACTTTTGTGCAGGGTGATTCACCATATTTTCCCAACTACATAACTCGTTTATTAATAAAGATAGAAATAAGTTTAAATACAAAAGTTGCTTATTTTTTCACAAATTTTAAGAAAATTTAACCGAAATGTTGTATTATTTTTTAAAATTTTGATAGATCCTTTCTTCCTGATTCCAAAAATATACCATGTGTTTCTATAAGAGCGATGTGTTGAACAAAGAACCGCACAAACCAGTGGTTCCCAAAGTGTGCGCCGCGAGAAGAAACCAGGGGCGCCGCCAGGGGCTCCTGACAAGATAGAATTGAGCCTCGAGCCCGAGAGAGCAGAGCAAGTTTCTAGAATTTCCAGAAGCCCGTAAAGTATCGATGAAAGCGGAAAGGCTCAAGACTTGTTTCAAATTCTTGACAAGTTTATAACAAAGAATAATTTAGATTGGGAGAAGTGTTTTGGAGTTTGTACTGATGGCGCTCGATCAATATCTGGCCGTTACGGAGGATTGTAAGCACTTATTCGCAGTAAAGCACCGTATGTCATGTGGATCTATTGCATCATTCATAAAGGGAAGCACTTGCATCGAAGTCGTTGGGCTGTGAATTGAATTTGGTTATGGAAGGTAATCAGTAGTTAACTACATAAAAACTCGGCCGCTAAAAACCAGACTATTCAAAATTCTTTGTATGGACATGGGAGCTGAACACACTGCGCTGCTATATTAGTCCAGTGCACGATGGCTTTCACGTGGAAACGTCTTATTCCGTACATTCGAGCTACATCAAGAAATCCACATTTTCCTGGATTTAAGGATCCCGACTTTTTGCTAAAACTGGCATATTTGTGCGATATATTTGACAAACTGAATGCCTTAAATCTGTCTCTCCAAGGCCATAACATGCATATCTTAAAACTATCAGAGAAAATTGCAGCATTTAGGAAAAAACTGCAGTTCTGGATAAGAAAAATTAATAAAGATGGCGGTCAAGATTGTTTTCCAGAATTGCATAAATTCTCAGCCTCTAATGAGCTCGTTATCTCTCAAGAGTTGCTGTCCCTTTTCACCGAACTCCTTTCGAAATTCTCTTAATGGTTTGCAAAATACTTTACACAAGAAAATTAGGAAAATTTGCATGGATTCAAGATCCTTTCCATGCACAATCTCCACCAGAATTCACTTCACTAGAAAAAGAGTCTTATTGAACTCTCTTACGACAACAGCCTAAAATCAAAATTCGCTTCTTCTGATTTGGTGGAGTTTTGGGTATCCGTTAAAAATGAATATCTGGCTCTACGTTTAAAAGCTATTTATGCGAAGGTGGATTTTCAGCTGTAGCTGTGTATCAAGCCTTATTCCCCGCTTTGAAAAAATGTGTGCAGATCACCAAGCTCACCCATCACACTGATTTTTTTTCCTTCAATAATAATGTATTCTTGTGTGTTAGTTTAATAATAAACCTATATGAGCGTTAGGTTGGAGTTGTTTTCATTCATGTGTTTTGTAACTAGTGCCAATATATTTACAATAGTGTTAAATAAAGTGTTGTACAACGCTTGCGCTTTGCTACTATACAGTAGGCAAGTTGCAAAGCACATATTTTATACATTATACATATGCAACACTTTGTTGGACACAACTATATATGAATATTGCGAGTAGGGGCGCCCTGACAAAATACTAAACCTGTAAGTGCAACGCAAACTGAAAAAGTATGGGAACCACTGACCTAAACTATTTTTCTTGGCTAACACATCGCCCTTATGACAAAGTATTTTTTATTTCACTCCAGAACCACTAAAGATAAAACCTACATATGGTATATTTTTGGAATCAGGAAGAAAAGATCTATCGAAGTTTTAAAAAATATACAGGGTGTTCTATTTAAAATAAGAAAGTTAAGGTCTAAATTTGACATTTTGAATGACATTTTGATATTTTGGTTGAATGTCCTTAAAATTTGTGAAAAACTAAGCAACTTATTTAAACTATTTTTCTATCTCTAATAAAAAATGAGCTATGTAGTTGGGAAAATATGGTGAATTACCTCGTACGTCTAGATTCTTTCTAACTAAAAAAAAAATTGATTTCGACCCAACATCACCTATCGTTAAAAAAAAATTGGAAAACCGGACAAAACAGTCGCATGATATTTGAAATATTTATATAGAAGAGCTAAACAAAGCAACATGTTTCATAGTCTGTGGGACCGTTTCATAGAAACGGATTTTATTTATCCTTGGGTCGCCAATATTTTTTCACACATGTTCGTGAAAGTTACTTAGCCCATTAAAGACACACAACACATTGCATGTAAATTACTTATTTTAGATTTTTATTTTAAATAATCACATACTTATAAAAATCTAAATACATAAATCAGTTTTCTTAGAGACACAATCTGGTAGGTAATACAAAAATATTTGACTATCTAAGATTTAACTAATTTTTTGGAAATACAAAATTAAGGAACTTATAGTAATGTAAAGCGAAGGAGAGTGATTTAAATATAATTTTTCGTCAATATTAAGTCTTTTATTTTCCAATCGGAACTTCCAAAGCTCAAATTTTGATCTAAACAATTTTTTGTTCATAAATTTGGAAGCTCTTAGATCAGATTTAAGTACTAACATTGAAACATCTAGTCAGACAAATATTTTTTATTCAAATGGTGCTCACAAAAACACCCGTCAAATCAAAATTTCCAACAGTGAGTGTTTTATATGTAACAAGTAACAAATTAATCGGACAGATTTTTTTGGTGGGGGTAGTACACGCTGGGAGATTTTGGTGAAAAATATCGCGCTCTTGAGTTGAAAATTGTGAAAATAGTTATTAGTGGAGTTTTAAATTATTACAAAATCAGCCAGAAATTTTGAAACCTGTAGGCACTGTCAAGTACAAAGCTCCAAATATTATTAAAACTAGATTGAAAAACCCACAGTCAAACAAAAACATTGTCACACCCCAAGGTCGATATACAACACAGATGTGATATTTAGAGGCATCATTATGACTTCATCGTGTTGCTTAATTTAAACCTCATCAAAACCATACAATTTATTTCTACACTGGAATAACAAGTTATATAATAGAGCATGTTCTTTGTTTCGATTCGCTTGATTTTCGATACGTATTGAATACGATGTGAAAACATACTATATAGCATATCGATCTTGGGCGCCTATAACGCGTTGTCGATATTTTAACCAAAACCTCCCAGAACCATAACAAAAGAGGTAATTATTATAATAGTGGAAAACATCTAGAGATTCTAAAAGCACCCAAGAAAATTACTCTAACCGGAAATCAATGTAGGACGCGTCCCGCTCCATTACTATCCTGTATTTTTGACCGCTTTTCACTTTTCGCTGCTTTACGAGGTAGCAGGTTTTCTTAAAATAAAAACTATCTGAAAAGATAAAAGGAAACTGTAGTCCATAGTGTCGATTCTAGGACTAATTGAGTTAGTGTTCGCACGTTAGAATTCGGCACCGGTAGTTTCTGTAGTTGTTGTCCTCTTGTTTTAGATTTGCCAAAAGTGGGTAAAAAAGAAATAAAAAAATAAATGCTAAAACATTCACGAGATTAGAGCTCGTAAACAAAATTGAAAAACAGCTGATCTGGGTTAACAATTCAAATTGTTTGTCGTTAAAAAAAATTATCTCACAAAACTACCGATACCAATGTACACTTCCCGACACATAAAACGCATACAGCAGAAGTTAGGCACATGTCTATATATTAAAAATTTTGCTTGCTTATTCAAGGCCAACAAAAAAAAACAACATTCCTGTCGGCTTATTTTTACCGACTTTTGTAGGTTAACGCTTTTAGACAACACAAATTTTGTTAAGAAGACTGAGTGTATTTTTACCGATATTTACTGGTTCTATAGTTTTAAGGTTGCTGTTACGAAATACAAAAAAAAGATAAACACTTTTAAAACAAAATTTTTATTATAAATAAAGCAATTCAATCAAATTTTGGCAGAACTAGAAGAAGGTTGGCCCCTTCGTCAAATAGCCGGTCAAAATGGACGAAACAAGTCCACTATAGTGCGACTAAAAGGAAAATACAGAGAAGAAAGAAATAGCTTTGGGTTAAGAAAAGTCAATACACATCAACAGGATCATTTTATAAACGACAAAATATTTTAAAAAAATAGAAATAAAAGAAACCTAGCAATAAACAAAAATATAAATTTGCTTGAATAATTTTTTTCCAAATGCCTTGGCATGGAGTCTGCTAAATTTTCAGATAAATTTGGATTTTCTTCAACGATCTCTTTATCAGCTCTAACTATTAGCTCCATCAAATGGTCAGCAAAGAATGTTAAATGTTGATAACTTTTTTGCAATGAGTCCCCATACGTTCTCGATGGGGTTAAAAATTTTTTCATCGTTAAGAGCTACCTGTCGCCACAATTCGTTTTCCTGTCTCGAAAAAGTAATCTGGCTTGCTTTTTTCTTCACTTAGCCGTATCTTTTTAGCTGCAACACGACATCTCATCAGCCTTGACTTCTTTATCCGTCTTAGTGCAGTTCTTACCATACCAGAAAAATGAACTGTTAATTTTGCTTCTCTGACCGTAGGGGGACCGTGGGTATTCTTCCAGAAAATTAGTGATTTGCTGATCCTGTTGGGGTGTGCTGACTTTGGTCAAGCCAGTTCCCTCCTTTCGTCGTACAGTTCTTTCTTCTTTGTATTTTCTTCTTAGTCTTACTATAGTGGACTTGTCTGGTTCATAATGATCGGCGACCCGACGAACAGACCAACCTCTATCTAATTTGGATAAAATTGAGTTATCGAATTCCGATAGCTGTTTTTTGATTTGGACAAGACTGTGACAACAAAACATGACACTTTGTGACAGAGAAGGTTGCTATATTTTATGTGTCGCGAAGTGTACGTAACTTTTAAAAGTACATTTTTTATATTGTTAAATAATATAGATAAAGCAACAAAAGCATTTCACCTTAGACAAGTTGGTTTATTTATTGACCCAACCAGCTCCATCAATACATCTATCTCAAAGAAAAAAAACAAATACTTATTTAGAGGACCACATGAAAATCATGTGGAGGAGTGTTTGTAAACAAAGTAAATACTTTGTTTTATGTTTTTGTTCAAAGCGAATTTTCTCACAAAGAAATCGTACGCAATGGTTTTATTGAGCTGACAGGAGTACGTACGTGGACGGGAGAAGTGATGAAAAGAAACAAAACACCACAATGTTTTGTTTTTCTTAGTTTGTTTACATCTTTTTTCTCTCTCTCTCTCTCCCTCTCTTCCTACCCCCTCTCACTCTCTCTTTCTCCTCCTTTTTCTCTCCCCCTCTCTTTACTTACCCCCTCTCACTCTTTTTCTCCTCCTTTCTCTTTCTCTTCCTCCCTCTCTATCTCTCCCGCTCTTTCTCTCTCCTTCTCTCTCTCTTTTCCTGGTTTTATTGAGCTGACAGCAGTACGTAAGTGGACGGGAGAAGTGATGAAAAGAAACAAAACACCGCATTGTTTTGTTTTCTTTATTTCGGTTTTACATCTTTCTCCTATCTCTCTCTCTATCTCCCTTCCTACCACCTCTCACTCTCTTTTTCTTCTCCCTTTTCTCTCCCTCTCTTTCTTTACCCCCTCTCACTCCTTTCTCTTTCTCTCCCTCCCTCTCTATCTCTCCCACTCTTTCTTTCTCCTTCTCTCTCTCTCTTCTTTTTCTTCTTAACTTCACAGATGTTTGACAAATTTGACAGACAATCCTCAGCGATTTTGACACCCGACTTCGCAGTACTTCAAAAATTACCATTTTTGGAAATATGTGCACAAGTTTTTCTAAGGTGGTTGACCCCTCGGTCCTTAAGAGAGGGGGCTATACATAAATGACATACGCACTTTAGGAGGGAAGGGGTAGTGCTTTGCGTGATGATACGTGATAAGGGGGACAGAGGAAACTATTGGCAGCGTGATGTCACGCAAATAGAAAAAATATTTAAGTATATATTTATTGATTGATCCTATTAGTATACTTGTATATATTATAGAACAATTTTTTTTTATTGGAGGGGGGTCTTAGTGTAACGTAATTAAATTGAGGGGTAAGCAAGAGCGTGACGATGCGTAACAAAGGGGACGGAACGGGTCAAAAAAAGCCAAAAATAGCATGACGTCATTTATGGACAGCTCTTAGATGTATAGAAATTTATGGACAGCTCTTAGATGTAAAGAAGATGCAAGTTCAAGTAACTCAAACTCACAACAGGTAAATTAACTAGTGAAGTTAAGCCAAAAATTCAAAGGCTTTCTCTTTTGGTAAAATTTTCTCTTTTTTAAGTTTTATTTCTTGTATATGGTTAAAAAATAAAAAAAAATTATTAAAAAAAACTTTTAAAGGACAAGGCTTTTATTAAATGCACTCAAAAGTCGAAAATAATTTTCTCTTATACCATAATAAAAGCGATAAGCGTAAATTAAAAATTTTAACTTTAGGTATCGTATATCGATCTAAGAAACATTTGTATTACTTTATATCGTAAGGACATTTTCAAAGGCGAGGCAAGCACGGCAATCTCACCCGTTCTCAGCTTCTTTAGATGAAAGCATTATGTTCATATCATTCGAATAGAAGAAGAATTTAGTTCTACTTTTGTAGTTCTCTCTTTGTCACCGTAAAGTTAAAAAATTATTTTCTACTTTTGAGTGCATTTAATCAAAATTTATTTTTTAATTTTTAGATTTGTACCCAAAATCGTCCATTTTGAATCCGCCATATTGAATTTTCAAAATCTGATCAAAAATTCGTATTCCTCATCCCCAAAAGCCCCCGTATACCAATTTTGGTTGAAATCGGACAAACTTAGGTGTTTTCCCCCCTCCAGTCCCCTAGTAGGGGGGAGGGGTGCCTAATAATGACATATTATTGTATTGTCACCGGAACTATAAATACATGCCAAATTTGAAGGCAATTGGCTAGTTAAAATTGGTTAGCAAAAGATGACCAAAAATCTGTCAATTTCATTGTGTTTTCACCGAAATTATATAAGCATTCCAAATTTAAAGCCATCGGATGTCGGGGAGTTGGTCAAAATTAAGATTCCACCCGAACAAACATATCTATTTAGATACATTGCAAGTTAAATAAAAGTTTGTAAAAAATGTCTCTACGCACCTATTGTTGAAAACGTAATATTGTTATGGTACGTGATTTCGAACCAAGTGTACAGGCCGTTAATATTTCCAGACTTGGTGGCCGTGAGAAACTCTTTGCTTTTGACATAATCCCTGTCATCTATGTTAAATGTCAATGGGTGTGAAAATGGTGTGTATTTCAAGCATTCTAAGTAGGGATGTTCGCTTCCCTAAAATATATGTAACAAAAGTTACACGAGTGCAACAAGGTAAAAAGAAAAAGGGATTTAGTCGTCAAGTCAAGATTATTCTGTAATTTTACATTTTTCCCCAACAAACATTAAGGAAAGGGAAATAACAAATACAACAAACCTAGTGGTTAATTGAGATGAAAACTAACGTAAACTTAATAATTTTTATTGTGTGTGTTATTCCATTACACAATAAATATTTTTTTCCAGTATTATTAAATTACTGTCTGTCATTTGAAGTTGATCCCTTTTTCTAGTAAGATAATGTTGCTTCAATAAATATACTTATTTTAGCCAGGGCAAATTGTATTCTGGAAATCCTGGTCAAACAAAAAGTGCTAGAGTGCTGAAATTTTGCATACATGCTAATTATGTGACTCCCAACTGCGCTACAGAGCCCAATGTGCCAAATCTTAATTTTTGAATGAATTTTTTTTCTAAAAAAGCTCTCAGTAGCGCATTTGGATGTGAAATTTTAGGCTTGTATGCAAAATCTCATTTCTCTAGTATTCTTCATTTGGCTATGATTTACAAAAAACGAAAATTGCTATTTTGCACAATATGGCAATCACTGTTTAAGTTATCTAAAACACTGAATTTTAATTTTATTCTCTAGATGTAAAACTTCAATTTTTAAGAGAATTTCTTGTTTCAAATTCACTTGGTTTGTTCACAGTTTTATTTCAACATGATAGTGGCTGGAAACTTTGTGAATAAAGTATCCTTATTTCTGAAGGTGGTACCAATGTGGCAGACATTTTCAGTGTGACTTTGTCAGTGATGATGAAACGTTGCCATATTGTGGTTATACTATATAGTGGGGTTCTTCTGTTCTGTTCTTAATGTAAGTCAGTGGCTCAATCAAGCTACACTCCCCCTCAACGAAACTCAATTTGGATATTGTAAAAATTATGTACTGATTTAGTCCCATTTTAAAAATTTTTGTAATTAATGAATAACGGAGTTATTCGCACCTAAAAGGGGGGAGGGTGTGAAGAAGATAACTTCATTTTTTTCGTTTTTATGGGATGTGTTTTTATGTCTGGCAATTAGGCCTCTTCATGGGCCCTTTCTGCCATACCCCGTCTCGCACCCTTATCCTCCCACTCCCTCCACATGTCCTGCCACTCTCTCTCCGAACCTTCCTGCCTTCCTTACGAAGGTCACTTATGTATAATTACTTTTTTAAAATCTCTTTCTTATCCAGAGGGGAGTGTGCCTTGATATCAAGCTACACACCCCATAAAAACAAAAAAAAATTAAGTTATCTTGAAAGTAGACAATTTTCCAGAAGGGGACGAAATTAGTACATAATTAATAGCAAATTATGGAATAATTACGTTTTTTAAATCTCTTTCCTAGGCAGAGGGAGTTGTGCCTTGATATTAAGCTACACACCCCATATAAACAAAACAAAATCAAGTTATCTTGAGATTAGGCAATTTTTTAGATAGGGACGACATTAGTACATAATTAGTAGCAAATTAATATTATGGCATAATTTGTTTTCAAATCTCTTTCCTAGGCAGAGGGAGGTGTGCCTTGATATCAAGCTACACACCAGATAAAAACAAAAAAAAATGAAGTTATCTTGAGAGTAGGCAATTTTCTAGAAGGGGACGTAGTACATAATTAGTAGCAAATTATGGTATAAATACTTTTTTGAAATCTCTTTCCTAGGCAGAGGGGGGTGTGCCTTGATATCAAGCTACACACCCCATATAAACAAAACAAAATCAAGATATCTTGAGAGTAGGCAATTTTTCAGAAAGGGACGAAATTAGTACATAATTAGTAGCAAATTATGGCATAATTATTTTTTTTTCAAATCTCTTTCCTAGGCAGAGGGGTGACTTAATATCAAGCTACACACCCCATAAAAACAAAAAAAAAAGTTTTCTTGAAAGTAGGCAATTTTCTACAAGGGAACGAAATTAGTACATAATTAGTATCAAATTAGGGCATAGTCACTTTTGGTCGAATCTCTTTTCTAAGCAGAGGGGCGTGTCCTTGATCTCAAGGTACGCATCCCATAAAAAACAAACAAAAATCTTAGGAACCGATAGTTTTTGTAAACTAAAAGTACCCTTCTACTACAAAATTATGACATATCAACTTTTATTAAATCTGTCCCCCCCTTTTAAGTGTGAATAACTCCGTTATTCATTAAGTACAAAACTTTTTAAAAGGGTACATAATTAGTGCATAATTTTTACAATATCCAAATTGAGCCTAAGTCAGTCAAGTTCAAATAACCAAGAAAACGGTTTAAATATTTGTTCGTAAAGTCGTTGTCAAATTATCAAAAATAAAGAAGATAAGCTTTCCAATAGGATATCACAGATAAAAATAGTTACGATTTTTTTTTGCTTAAGCATTCAGCAGGGTATTTGTAAAGGTAGAAAATTACTATTAGAAAAAAGTAATTTTAAACATTTTAATTTTTTAATAAGCAACAGGCGATCTTTCCCAAATTTCAAGTACCTATTTTAAGATATTAAATGAGCGTCAACTTACAGTATATTCATTCATAAATTCAGCTACTTTAAAGTTGAACACGTTCTCGTCCTTTACTTTGTTCCAATGATTCAGGTACCAAGAATAGACTAGCACAACTTTGACACTTAATATTTTTGGTAATAGCAACGTGTTCAAATCCGTGGTGATTTTTGCCTAAAAAGAGTTAAAAAAATGTTGCCAGACACAACGAGTAACGAGGTAAGCGTAGCATTTTTTGTTTTGGGTGTTGAAGCTAAGAAGACCGAAGTCAGAGAAGAAGTCGGGTAAAAAAATAAAGTCGTTGAAACAGACTCATTTTCGATACTTTCATCATCGATTCAGTTACTATACACAAAGAAGCCTGCTATTTTCTTAAGGGGAATGTGTTTCGGGTAATTTTTTTATATTTTAATATGTTGTGTGTCCCAACGACCAATTTTCGTCATGGGCACTCCTCCTCAATTTGTACAGGTGTGCCGAAAATTAGGAGCAAAGTTAAGAAAATAGCCGTTTTCTACAAAACTTATCTCCCGTGCGGCAGGCCGATACGCTACCTACTCCGCTACGGAGACCGGATACAAAACTTATCTTTTGTTTACGAGAAAACTATGGCTGGGATAAATATGGTTTTACAGAGTCCTAAAAAAGGTTTAAAACTCGAAAAATACTCTTTTTTTAACGTTTTAAATATTTTTTACAAAGAAATCACTAAAAGGCAACATTCACAAGTAAGTGTTTTTACCAACGCCGGAGATCGTATATAAATAGGGTGAGCCAGGAAACACGCGTGAAAACTCGATTTTAAGCAATTTTAGGCGTATTTCTTGTCTTACACTGTACGTATACGATGAGGGGTGTTAAAAGTTAAAAAAAATGTTTGCTGTGGTCTTTAGAATCAATTAAGTATTTAAAAAAAAACATTTTTTTTAAGTACTCTGCACAAATTCAAAAGTTTTTAGATAATAAAATTACTTTCCAGAATTCGTTTTTAAGGTATCAACATATCTGTTTCGATTCGCTGCTTATTTAAACGTTAAATAAAGTTTAAATCTCAGCGATTTTGAGCAATTTCAAACGTATTTCCTGTCCCACCCTGTTTATATACCGCAGTTAAGGTAAAAAATTTTAGTTGTAAAATATCAGGTTTTTTTAATATTGAAATATCATTAGGTTGGTAGTATTTCAATTAGCTGCTAGAAAACGATTTTATGGAAGGACGCATAAACCCTTTGGAAAAAGAGATTTTATTTAAAAACCGTCCCCATATAAAACCGGTTTTAGGCGCGTATAAACGTAGTAAGTGGTTAGAATAGTTTTTTTAATAAAGAAGTCAAAACCCAGATTCTAACTTACCCTGTATAATATATGCTGTTGAAGCGACCCATCACTGTGTACAGGATCGATCAAACACACCTTACTGTCTTTTAAATACTCGTGCAAAATACACATGGAAGTGTTGTTGGTGATTTTTTCCTCCAGAACGATCATTTTGCCCTTCACCTTGTTGACGTTTAAGACGTGGTCGAAAAAATCGACGTACTTTAGGGTTCTGTCGTTTTTTATGGCCGTATAAAACGCGCAACCTTCTTTCGCCATTAGAAAACCGAAGAGAGGAAAACAATTGAGGTCCATCAGCTGGAATTGAAGAAATGGTTTCAAAATACGACACGTTCAACAAAATGAAAAGTTTATTGTTGATTATACAGGGTTATGCGTTTACCTCCGCAACATAGGCATACCAAAACGCCAGGGCCGCGTGGATGAGGCACCACAATAAAAACCTTCCTCAGGGAACTAGGCGCACCCTGTTGCATATAGCCCCCTCCCCGAAGTGCTGGGGAGGTGATTCTAGCCGGTTTACTCCTCTGTAAGGGAACTCCAGAAGGACCCTTCGACAACCAGGAAGTAACGTAGGGAACCGAACAGGAATCCAGTGAAAAGATAAAGATCAACAAGGAACTGTTTAAGGAGCCAGTAGATCTTCTTCAACACAAGAGGCCCGACAGGGAACTGCACAAGTATCCATTGGACACTCTACAAACGCATCAGGTGTGCCTACGGACCTCTCTGACATATTTTTTATCACGACTACTATGTCGTCAACAAAGCCTTGTGCAATTACGTCCATCAGTTATAGACTCAAGGTAAAGTACGAATGCATGCATAAAATCCCTATGATCGTAAACATATAACCCGGTATAACCGCTATAAGATAGGCATCCTAGTGCTAATAATAGTAGTTTATTTTGTTAGGAGGCAAAGTAGAACTGGTGTTTTTGAAACTATATTGACAACAGTTTTCAAAAAGTTCTAGAGCAACAAAAAATATACATGAAAAAAACGTCATAGATTTTTGACTTTTTATTATTTAGTTTTTTTTTTACATGGAAGCAAAGATTATAAAAGTGCCTACGGCTCTCAAGAATAAATAAAAGGTAAGTTTGTTTTATAGAATTTCGAAAACTTAGGAGTTCACAACCACAAAACCTCTGGCTTATTTTCTGTTAAATATTTAGTGATATTCCATTGAATAATTTTTTACAACAAAATATGATCATTCCTTATTGCAGGGGCTTACAAAGTAAGTGCATTTAAAATTTCAGCGTTTAGCAGATGTAATTAGTGCAAGAAGTAGTTTTTTGTTTTGTTTCAAAGAAATACCGTCTTTAAATCAAGAAGTCCTGGTAGGTTGCACCGGGCACCCTTTCGAAAAAAAATCCTTTTTTCAGTGTAATTTTCCTCCCCATATCTTTATGTTTTGTGAAAATCTATTACACGGTCAAAAATTTTGCTTAGGCAAAAAAAATATTTTACTCAAAATTGAAGAAAATTAACTCGTAATTGAGCAAAGTTTCAATAATTTCTCGCTGTGGACTTATTTTTAAGAAGAAATATCGTATATATAAGCGTATAATATGACTGGACAGAAAAATTAATAAATTTAATATTAAACTTGACCCTACCTAAAGTTTTGTTATTTATAAAATAAATGTAAAGATTTTTTATATCAAAAAAGACTAGTTATTCATTCTGATAGCAAATACTTTAAAAACAATGCAGTAAAAAACCAAACTAAAAGTATAAAGAGCAGCAGCTTCTAAAATAAAACAATTTTATTTGCTACAATTTATTGTATCTTTGTTTTTATAGTTTTTAGTTTGGTTTAACGAGGGCATTGTTTCTTAAAACAAAATAGGGTCACTTCATCACGAAAACTGCTTCTTCGCAGTTTCGTGATGCAGTGATCCTAAATTTTGTTTCTTTACGCTCTCAATGGAGGCGCCAGCATCGAGCCAAACTTGTTGCCAGATTCCCACCATTGAATCAAACCCTCCCTTTATTATTGTTTTCTCTATACCTTCGAATAGATAAGATAGAAATAGCATTCCTTATTATTTATATAAGATTTTGTGGAAGCTATGAGTAACATATTTGATGATTTAACTCTCATTTATAATGTGTTTTGAGAACTTACACAGCAGGCTTTGGTAATTTCCGCAGCTTGCTTTTTTTTCTAAATCTAAATTACTTGAACCGAGGAGTTGTCCACCTTGGCAGTAGGTGTACACATTCTTGGCAGAATTGGCAGTATTTGGCAGCACTCGCATTACTGAAGTACTTGGCAGTACTGGCAGTATGTAGAAATCCTGACAATAAATCCCTATAATTTTGGCAGTATTTATTTGATTGGTTGACTTGAACAAACAGAACAGTATGCCATGAATTTTTAAAAGAAAGCACATTTTTAGAAAGTTTCTACATATTATTATAAATTTTGTTCGAAAACGATAAATTTTGTAAAATTGGGAAGTTTTAAAATTTTTTAGAATTTTCTTACTTTGACGATTTTTTTCGTGATTTTATATGAAACAGGCAGGCATTTACTATTCCTAAAAAATTTATTTTAGAGTTTGCTATTTCAAGCTGTAATTTTGTTGGGCACATTAATATTATATTATTGCGCCCATCCCAAGGCCATCGCCTGGTCGGGATGACCAGGCGATGACCATACAGATCACGGCTGAGGGCCGGGAACGATGGTGTGTTATTAAACGAGAGGTAATCAACACAGCCTGAGAACAGGATTAAGGTTTAGATTTATATGAATAAATAAATGTATTTTTACAAGAAAATCTTAAGGGCCCCGCTGCACCCGTAACTACCAATCAATTAAGTTGAAGGTGAAAACGGAAAAAACTTCCCTTCTCCTCTGGCCGTTAAGAAAAATCCGGTAAGTCTTAGCGTGGGTCAGTTGTTGTCCAATATTTTCTTTTTACACTTAGTTTAAATATTCAAAAATTTTCCATTTTTTGTCTCCCAAATGAGGTTACATAATCAAAGGTTTATTTTAAGGGAAATCTTCTTCTTCCTCAAGTGCCATGCTCTCTTCGAACGTTGGCTATTATCAGCGCGATCTGTACCTTGTCCACTGCTTTTCGCAAAAGTGTCGTAGTACTAACACCATACCATTGTCTAAGATTTTTAAGCCATGATATCCGTGTACGACTGTACCTCATCAGCCTTTAATTTTGCCTTCTATTCAAAATATTCAAGTTTTTTTATGGTAAATAAAACTTCAGGTTCTTTATTTATTCTAAACAGAACATCCACATTAGTATTCAGTCAGTGTCCATGCTTCCATGCCATAATATAAAATGCTAAACACATACCCAATGAGCATTTTTGTCTATATAAAAGTTACAGCAAATAATATAAAATCTTCATAAAATAACCAAAAGTTATATTATTTAGTGTTGGTGATAATTTTATAACTCTAATATATCTCTTAAATGAGTAAAAAAGACTTGAAAAACAACTGTTCAACACCAGCTTATAAAAATTTATGTTACATAGTAATGGATAGAAAAACAACATATAGATTTTATAAAACTTCCTTATGAGCCCTCAAGTATAGAGATTATTATAAAAAGGTTTTACAACTGTTCTAACAACACTACATAACAAATGAAAGGTTTTTATGGATTTAGAAATATAGATTTTCCATCTTTCTTCCCTTTGCTGGTTATGTATTATTCTTTTTCTTTTTACAATAAAAAAATTTATAAAATGGTATTTAGCAATCTTCTAAAATAAATAAAAATGAAAGTGAGATAAGCTGAAGCAGGAATATGAATATTTATATACTAGTCAAATAAAAGCTGTTTTTCACGTCATCCTTCTCTGAAAATCAGCTGCGGTCCCGTGTGTACTGTATAGTTTTCGAATACACTCACGTAAATTTCATGGTCTCCAAAAATACTTGAGAAAACGTGAAAAAAAATATTCATTTAACTATCAGTTTTTTTTTCATACGCGTTTTTTTCTTTCTTGGTCAAATATTGAATTTCATATGTTGTTCTTAACCCTAACAAGCAATATTTCGATTGAAACACATGTTGAAACCCCATAAATAACGTTTTTAATTAGGCCAAAAACCTATTTTTGTAATCCAAAATGGCGAAAATTTCCGACAATTCTATAAAAAAAACAATACAACTATACCACTGTCAACACTATTTTATAACCCTTTTAAAAAATGATGCTACTTGGAACAAAGGGCTACAGATGGTGCAGTGTTGAACACTGATAGTCTGTTTCTGCGAGCTTAACATAGTTACCATTGTTCTCTTTTCCTAAATGCATTCCTCGAGAGATCCAGCATACTACACATACCAGAAAAAATACCCGCCTCCACACACTTCAAGCCCGCATAACTCTCAGAGGTAACTATCTCAAGAATATAGTTAGATTGCGGGGTCGAAGGGTGTACAGGCGAGTATTTTCCGGGGTGTTCACATTTGCCGCCGACCAGCAGTATCAGCGTATGCGCTCGACGTTTCACGGTGCGTTTTTGCGACCTTTACACGGTTACTATATTGTTCTCTTTTTCTAAAACACGGTTCCCATCTATGCGTTTCTCATTCGTGGGTCCCCCGAATCAAAACACGTATCATGTGGTCTAAGCGAGATTTGCCTATACAAGTTCATCTCGAACCACGTGATGAGTTTTTTGAGTCAGGGTGACTGCGCATCGGAAACGCTGGTGGGAATCGGGTGTAAAATGCATTCGATCTCGATATCTGTCATCGGCAATCTCAAGAAGATTTGGATCTCTTGTCTCTCTCAGATTGATGTAATTAAAACAAGATAATAATGGTATGGTATCTCGCAAAAACGCGCCTTTTGATGTCGCAAAAACGCTCCTTTTGATTTCGCAAAAACGCGCCTTTTGATGTCACAAAATTAACCTTAAAAAATCTTGTTTGTTTTGTTATTATAATTGCCAAAATAAATTAAAATTGTTTTTTTTGTTCTAAAAACAGTTGTATTATAATCACTGTATAAAGAAATTAATAACAACATTATAGAAAAAACCTTATGGGCAAAAAAGGTTTATGAATGAGTTCATAAGAATATTACAGACACCAATTTATATAACTATTGTGTGTGAGTTCCCAAGTTTTTATAAGTGTCTCTCGAAATATTTTCAATCTTATCTTATATAAATTTGTTGTTGGTTAATTAAGTTTTATAAGTTTAATTGATAGTTACTTACGGTTTTATAGGTGGGTTGACAGAAAGATTTCAAACACCAATTTATATAACTTTTGTCACTGATGACTTATATTTTTATAAATATGTTGGTGGAAACATTGTTAACACCAATTTATATAACATTTGAACCGATGACTTTAATTTTTATAAAGATGTCCGTGGAAATATTGTTAACGCCAGTTTTATGTTACTTTAGGGTACCATCAATTTAGAGCCTTTAATAAAACAAATATACAAACTCAATTCTTGTAGGAAACTTCTAAATACCCTAGGGTATCAATGGAACCCTCTTTATAATAATTATATAAATATCTGTCACCAGAAGTTTCTGAAAATGCTCATTGGGTAACAACGAAGCACACGAATTTGGAGAATGGTATTAAGATCACAACTATTCAAAACTGATTTCATTTTGATAAAGGGTCATCTGGACTGTTCAATTCTTGCACGAACGTCTTCTCATTGAGGAGGCAACCCAAGTATTTGTATAAGTCCACACGTTCGACTTGCTGTCCATTTATTTCTAACATGCACCTGATGTTTTTTTCCTTGAATATGACCATCCATTTAATTTTTCCAACATTTAAGTTAAGCCCGAATTGCGAAAGGAGATCGGATGTGCTTTTATAGAACATTTGTTTGCTAACATAGACTAGCTCAAAATCCATTCATAAATTAGGTTTTGTTTTGAAACGTTCTCTAATAAAAATTTACCGAGGGAACAAGGTATAGACGATTGGATTTGTTTGATACTATTCGGTTTTGCATGTCTGTATTGTGGCTTAGTTGTCGAGGAATAAAAAAAATAGTTCAATAGAACTCGACTACTTCGACCTTTTTACATTTTTTTGAGAACAAGGACAGAATATATATATGCAAACCAGTTCGAAGCTTCCAATTAGGTTTTACACGCCTGATAGGGAAGTCTGGAAGGAATGGATGTGTCCCTTGCCCCCCGAATGGGACAGCCTGGAGCACAGACGGCTCAAAAATGGGATACGAAGTTCCACTTCTCCCTAGGAAGGTACGCCACCGTTTTTCAGGCTAAGGTATACGCCATTCTGATATTTACAAGGATATTTACATTTGCTCATTTAGTAGGGCTGCACTGTCTGCTATCAGGTTGGACAGGGTTAACTCTGCCCTTGTATTGGAGTGCCAACGTGTCTTCACAACTATGGCAAGGCACAACAAGGTCAATCTCCTCTGGGTCCCGGGACATGAAGGTGTACCGGGAAATGAAGAGGCCGATAAATTGGCGAGACAAGGATCATCAACCGATCCGGTAGGTCCGGAACCCATACTAGGTATTACGGCATGCCAAGTCAAAACGGCCCTGAAAAATTACTTAGACAGGCGCTCTGAGGAGCTCTGGAATAGCACACAGGGCATGAGACAGGCAAAACTTCTGATTGGTGAGGTGAGCGCCAAAAAACAAAGTCCTTGCTTCACCTAGGTAGGAAGGATGTGAGACTGGCAACAGGGCTCCTAACTTAACAAGCACCTAGAGACGCTGGGAACTGCCGAAGACTCAGAGTGTCGATGATGCGTGTAGGACAAGAAATCGGCACGTCCTGCTGGAGTGTTCGGCTCTGGCCAGGTCAAGAGAGTCGCACCTTGGGAACTATCTGCTGGCCCCAGGCGATGTAAGATGGTTACAGCCCAGAAGAATCTGTTCTCTTGCCTTTTTCGAAAGAGGCAGGCTTCGAGGGCTAAACCATGGATAGTGGGCGTGCAACGGGCCCAGCAAGGCGACCTACGTATATGGGAATTGTCCCACCCGCATTTCTATATTAATTAATTCATTCATATATTCAAATGCACGTGATTCATTGTGAAAAAATGGGAGAATGAAAGTTCGAAACTGTTTACCCTTAACTTTCTTTGTAGAAAAGGATAAAAGCAAACTAAACTAAAAGTTGGATGCCTACTTGGCATTCACATATTTAAAAAATCTTTATCGTCCAATATCCCAAAGGACATGTGACGGGTTCTTACCGATATATTTTTCTGCTCTTGAAAATGCTCCGATAATTTTAGAATCACATTCACCAAGGACTTGTCATTTAAAAACGCGATTATATCTTTCGAGACGAACCAACATGAGCTGCAGGTTTTCGGCCTGGATATTTGGGTAAACGTCAACTGGCTGTCAAATACTGTCACTTTAAATTGAATTGTATCTCCTGATTTTACCTAAAAGTTAATAAATAATATAAAAATATTTAATATATTTTATAAAACAATTTTTTTTCGCTGATTCATTTTTCGTTTTCGCTTTATTTATTTTAAAACTAACGAACTTTATTTTGCGCTAGTATAACGAAAATCACTGTCAATGATTAATGGCTTGTTTACTTATTAAACATGTATTATTATTAATTGCCTTTGCTGGTGTTGGGTTGGATTGGCAAGATACAAGCATTAACCCGGCCTAAGCAGACCCAGAACTCCCTTCTCTGAATCCCAGTAACACTCAACAGGTGCGTCCAAGTTGCGGGGGTGGACCCGACTGAATAAGTCGGTGACTTAATTCTGTTGGGGAACGTCATACTGCACCCCCTGGAACATGTCTCTTTGGGGTTGGTGTGCCGGAGCGCTTAGTTGAACCCAACGATGACTCGCTTTCGACTTCTCCGAGTGGTGGATCGGGGACGGGTGATTGAGGCATCTCCCCGAAGTGTTAGGGAGGTAATTCTAGCCGATTTACTCATCTGTGAGGGAACTCCAGAAGAACCCTCCGACAACCAGGTGGTAAAGGGAACCGAACAGGTACCCAGTGGAACCTCTAAAGATAAGGATCAACAAGGAACTGTTCAAGGATCCAGTAGATCTTCTTCAACACAAGAGGCATAGGCACTGTAGTTGGGACCCCGACTAGAGTTAAATTATGTTTATAAATTTATTTATTTTATTAAATTTTACAAAGTTTTGTTATGATGTTGTGACGAACTTAGAATTCTGTAAAAATACCAACTTTTGCACCCGTCCAGTCGAATGAAATTCATTTTAATTTGATATTTTTTATATAGTTTAAATACTAATACTCTAAGGAGCGGTTTTTTAAAGGGGGCATCATAATCAGATGAAAAATGTAGAAGTTTCATAGACAAAAGTAAAAGTATGTCAATTTGGAGCCAAAAATCGTTTTTTTCTTCAATATTTTTTTTGATGTTTGAAGATGTATAAAAACAAAATTTGAACACTTAAATGACAAAGATGATCTAAGTTAATTTTTTTGCTCTATTTTCTCTTACGTTAACAAAAATTTTTGAAAAATTTAAGCTAGAGTAAAATGTTACAAAAGAAAATTGCTAAAAACGATTAATTTTCAGTAACTCAAAAGAAAAAATAATTTGTATGGTAAACCAAAATCACCCTTAAAATGGCTTCAAAAAAATAAATTTACTGGATTTCAAGAAAAACTGAAAAGACGGAATTTTACATATATTGTCATTTGATCCAATATTGTACACAGTGGTGAAGAGCACAAACGAAGTATAATACAGGGATAAAAAGGTTATTTTATTGGTTAACAAAATCTGCAAAAAAATTGAGTGGAGCTCTTTAGCTTTTATTATGTATATAAAAACTAATATAGGGACATTTAAGTAATTTAGGGCACCGCGACGCCATCTGTAATGTGACGCCAAACTAAAAAACATACTTTTTAAATTAGTTTTGGTCTATTTTAGAACTATGCCAATTTTTATCAAAATCACCACAACTTCACTCTCTACTGCCCGACTAATTCATTAATATTAATTTATATGTCCATCTTCAATAACATAAGGACGCTGAATTCAAAAATTACAAAAATACTGATACCTGTCGACCCACCTTTTGGCTTTTCAGTTAGGATAGTTTAGAAGCTGTTAACGGGTAAATGGACCATATGTACTAACCTCAATGGGGTGGGCCAAATGAAATACAGCTTGTTCCCAGCAAGTCACTCTTTCGTCGTTAAACGGATCTGTGGTTATGGTTATGTGCTCTGTCAAATCCAAGTCAAACCAGACGGCTACAGCGTTGAGTTGTCCGTCATCTTTGCACTTAACCTAAATACAATTGAATGGTCAAACTTCACAATTTGTGCTCTTTTTTCGTGTGTAAGCCGTCGAAGTTCCTCTATAGATCTAGTCTTATTTTCTTGTTGCAACCATATAGAAACCATTATTAATGCTGAAATCTGCTAGTAGTTGGTCTCGTTCAACACTCAGATAATAATGGGGCTTTACAAAAAAAAAAAGTTACCTTTTTTTTGGAATATACATAAAAATAAATGTCCAAGAAATCCATCTAAAAACTTTTTTCCCCAAAAAATGTTGGTTTTCTATGTGAAAAATAATGTTTTTAATCGTCGATTCAGTGGCCTTACGATGTTTCAAAACGAATATAGGTGACGTCATAATCAATACAGGTGACGTCATTTTTGGCTGGTCCATTGTAATTTGTCAAGTGCAGTTTTTATTTGGACCACTGGGTTGCGAACTGCGGCCTGCGGCTAACTTTAAGTCATACTGTCAATTCGTTTTTTTTTGTGTTTTGCTTTTTTGGTTGTGATTCTTTTGAAGTGAATTTATAAAATTATAAACATTTAGTAGTGCGGAAGTTTATATTGTCGTTTAGAAAGCCTACAAGTAATATACAACTATATATGTAGTGAATGTTATTACAAACAGTACGGTTCCTGTCCACCATAGCCCTAGCTGCTAAGAAAATTTAAGCTGGGTTTATAAGCTTAATTCGGAGACAAGAAGAATAAGAACTTTTGATTGCGATTTGTAACAGAGTGTGCGCATACAAATTTTGATATTTGGTAAGTTTTTTTAAGTAATTTTATATAAGGGAGTGTCTATAAAGAGCCAACAATTCGGCTGAATAGTCGTGAGGGTAAAGAGCCGACAATAATTATTTATTATGTGTTTCATATTTTTTTAAAGTAGTGTGTTTTTTTGGGCTGTTTTGGCTTTGAATAAGTTGGTTTGTTTAGGTTAGGTTCGGTGAATTTAGTTGGTTTGAGTCTTTAGGTTGGGTTAATTTAGTTTAAAGTGTGTTTTTTTGGGTTGTTTTGGCTTTTAATAAGTTGGATTGAGTCGGTTTAGGTTAGGTTGGGTTAATTTAGTTTGAAAAAAAACGAAAATATGAAAAACACATAATAAATTGTCGGCTCTTTAGACACTCTCTTTATATAAAGCCGCTTTCTGATGCATCGTCAAAAACCACCATAAAAACTCAACTCCAGATCCAACAATTTTCATGCTTGCTACATGTCTATTAGAAGACAGAATTTTCTCCTAAAATCTATATCTTTTGATAGCTTTTCTTATTTGCTTGCAAAAGTGTAGATTCATACTAGTAACATTATAAAAACTTCGTTCTGCTATTGTTTAAAATCTGTATATTGGTACAGCCAACGGGTGAAATGATCCCATATTTTGTACGTCTCCTGGAAAAAGTGTCCATATTCCAGTTCCTGCTGGGTTTAGGATAAAATGAAACTCATAATATAGGAGGCCTGAAAGTGCTAAAATATAGTTCCTGCCAAATATTTTATGCACTTGCTGGATTGGTTCACCCCTTGGGTACAGCCATGATGGTATTTTCAGACTTCAAATATAGCTATCTATTCTAAAGCGATAATATTCTGTTCTTTTAATTTTTTTGCACTTATTTTAAAGGTTTCAATATTTATATTAAAAAAAGTATTGATAAAAAGATTTTTAAAGAGAGCTGTAGGTAAGTAGTTTTTTAACTTTTTGAATTTTGTTAAGATTTTTTCTTGCTTTTTTTTTAGAGAATATGGCTCAGAATATGGAGAAGGGATTTGTGAAGGGTGATTCTAACAACTTACCCAAAGTGGATCATGAGATAATTAATTTATATTATTTGGATAATATGGATTTCTTTAGCGCTGAGATGAAGAATGTTAAGACTGGAAAGTGAGTATGGTTTAACTGCGTACATTAAAAATCTATATTGTGTCAAAATATATGAGTAAGACTGTTAAGCATTTGTCAAGTTTATCAATTTTCAAATTTAACTTTTTTTTTCCCCGATTACAAAAATACAAACCTTGTTACTTTTTTATGCCAAGTAAGAAGAAGCAAGGTAACTTTTTAAGAAAGGACCTCAGCACAAGTAATTTAATTTATTTATTTATATTTATAGGGAACAGAAAGCCCATTAAAATAAATACCTTGTCAAAAGAAAAAAATTTTACATAGTCAACACTGAATACTAATTAATAAATAAAGACATGAAATATAGTATAGTAGGAGTTATAGTATGAACAATGAAAAATATTTGAAAACAGACACACAACAGTATAAAATTTAACTAAAAAACATATTTAGTCTGGTAAGATTCTTTTTGTCTTTTTAAGGAGTTAACAGATACATTAAAAACATTAATAACTGGTTACTGAGTTAAGCAATAAATTTCTTTCAATAAATAATTTTTTTGTCTATAGTCAGTTGTATGAAAAGTAATGTGAAAAGTATGATGATATCTAACAGTCAATTAGACTGTTAATTAATTTATGCATCAAACAAATGTCAGTAATTTTTTATGCCTCTCTAAACTATCAAGATTGAGCTAAATTCTGACATGATGATAATTTAGTGCTACATTACCATCAAATTTCTTTACTAACACATTAGGCTTATGACGGTAAAGTTTTTCAGAAAAATGCAATGTTAATTTCTAGTTTAAAAAAAATACAAAAGAATGTCAATAAAGTAAAAAACTAAACTAAAAATAAATATTTAAAATTAGGATTTTGGGTTTAATAAAACCTGATGACTAGCTTATTAAATCATTCAAGTATCTTTCAAAGAAAATCCCAAACATTTAATTAAAATGACTTTTAAAACAAAACGTTATATAATAGTCAATTAATTTGTTGTCAGATCTGTAGTTCTTGAAATATTCAAGGAAAATAAAATATACTTTTAGCAGCTAGCAACACACGGTTTTAATATTTAGATGGATAATTACAGTTCCAACAAAAACTATATCAGATTTGTAGTTTTTCAGATATTCAAGGAAATATTGGACTCAACAGGATTTCTTACTAGTTTTGACCAAGGTTTTGACCAACTTATTAAAAGCAAAATATAAATGACAGTAAATAAGTAATTTATTACAGTTACTATATTTTAAACATCCTGGATTTTTTTGTAACAGTAAAAAGCTGCAAAATGTGAAGATAATAAAAAAGTCATTTGTAGGTACACCTAAAATTTTGCTATAAAATTTAAAACAAAATGTTAGAAAAGCTTTATCAGAAATAATTAACCACAGCTGTAAAATCTGGGAAAACTATTTTGAGGTATATAACTAAGACAGATTTGTAAAAATATAAAAAAAATTGTATTTTTTTTATCTTATATTTTTAATCTCAAAGAAGTTCCAAATTTAATTCATGTTATGAAAAATATCATAGCATGCATGCACAGCATATCAGTTATTCTCGTGTCATATGAGAGTTGCAATTCTACGTGTATATGAAATTATTTTTACTTTGTTTGTATCTTAAAAATGTACATGTTCTGGTTGATTTGGTGTTAAAAGTGAGATGATTGAAGGCTTAAGTGTTATTGTTTATTTTAGAGTTACGAAGGAGGTCTATGGTGACAAGTTAAGAGAGAAGGAGATGTTTGCACAGTCAAGGCGAAAATAATTCCGGAGCACAGAGTAAGAAATACTCCTTATACTGTGGAAATTTCTGTTAATGAGAAGGAGGAAAAAGTGCTGCATTCTGAGTGCAAAGATTGTTCTGCTTCTGCAGGTAGTTTTAAAAACTTTTGAAACTATACACATTTTACATTACATTAAAAAAAAAATATTTGGTTAATCTCTTTTTAAAGTCTTCTTAAAATTACTTAATAATTGTTATTATTTACATTTTTTGAGAAAAAGAGATAAAATTATAACTTTCAGAATAGCAGCTGCCACTGTTTTGCAATTACACCTGGTAGGAAAATTATATCTTTAAGGTATCCAAACTTACAGAATATTAGGCGCTGCTCTTTTTTTTGTACATATCTGGGGTGGAAAATCCAAGTAAAACTGCTTTAAATTTTTTTAAAGTTGACCTTTATGCATAGAGTTTTTAGAGCATACCAACACAAAAAGTTACGTTTGTTAGGACAAAATGAGGAGCTATGAACATTGGAATAATTTTTTTAGACATTAAAAGGTTGCATCCCCAAACCATCTCCGAGACTTGTTTAATTATCAAATTTCGGCGTCATTTCACATTTCTCTGGTGGGGGGCATTCCTAACTTCAAAAACAAAAATATGTGCGAAAAAAAAACACTTTATTTATACCAAAATAACTCAAATAAACATGAAAGACCTAAATACAAAATTTCTTCCCTGTGCCTGTCTGTCTGGACAACGATGACTGAAAAGCCACTAAAGTTAACCGATTTTGATGAAATTTGGCACAAAAATCCTTTGGAACCAAAGAATGAGCTGTTTATTTTTTGATGGGGGTGAGGGTTGTAAAGAGGGTAAGAAACGGGGTTGAAAATCATAACTCACAAACTGTATCAGCTAGCAACACATACAGTTTTCACATTAAAAGAAATAATTATATTTTCAACAAAAATTAGCAGATCAGTAATTTTTGAGATATTGAAGAAAAATTAAATTTATACATGCCTGCTGGTGCCATGTTTTAAAAAATATTTTTCTGTTATTTTCTAACTATGATGTATTTTTTGTACCAGTTTCTGTTAAGCTAGGAACACACAATGCAAATTTAGTTTTCACAAGATAAAAAAAGACGCAAGCAGAATGTGTCTCCTTTTAACCTGCTATTAGAAAATTGTTAACTGTTTTTAACTTTTCTTTTTTGATACTTACAGGGGGCTGCAAGCATGCCATTGCTGTCCTTTTTTGGCTTCACAGAAGAAGTGAAGAACCAGCCTGCACCTCTACAATGATGTTGGAAATGCCAAAATGGATTTGCAGTCACTTAAACGAAGACGTGCCAGCCCTCGGACCAAAAAGTCATAATTATGTGTCTCAATTGATGTAAATCTGCGCAGATAAAAAAGGGGTAATATATACCCTTTTGCGATCTGAAGACAAGTACACCTATATCGATGTATACCAGCTCTGGTTCAAGTTTAAAACTGCAGAGAAAATGGACCAAATGGAATGTTGACAGGTTCATTAATTACATGCGGTCAAATATGAGCGATTCCTTGTGTGTCGAAGCTGAAACGGATACTCAACTTCAAGCCAATTCTCCATTATGGCACAGCTTGCGATTTGGCAGAATAACGTTAACTGAGGCTATTTTTGGCGCTTCTAAACACCTGGGCACTGAGGCAGTGGAGAGGGGGAAAAAGTTAAAGATGAAGTCTTGAAGGAAATTCAAAAAATTAAAATTTCAAAATCAGGCTTGTACCTGAGAAGCCAATACCCATGTTTTGGTGTGGTGTCTTCTTGTTACATTAGTGGAGAGCTGCTAAACCGATTTTTATAAAAAAAATTTACAAAATATCTTAGCATCAAGCAATGAGTTTTTAATGGGTGTGGGAGGTTGGAAAGAGGGTTGAACTTTTAAAAACATCCTTACTTACTGTAGCTGCTAGCTAGAGATATTCAAGAAAAGGTTCTTTGGGCGATATATGTGTCTGCTAAAGCACTTTAAAAAATCCGTGTTTGTTTAATATCTGCGGTTTTTTTTTGGTTTTTTAATGTTTATATTTTTTTAAAGTCTCATTCGTTACTGAAATATCTGGTCACAAAACAAAAGTTTCATCTCAAAGTGCCATAAAAAAATGTAGATATCTCAAAACGCGCATACTTACAGTAATACCAAAAATATAGTTACTACCTAAACTAATGCAAAACATTGAGTTGTTTAATAAAACGCGGAAATTATTTATAAAACATGGATTTTTTTTTGTGAAAATTACAAAAATATATGATAAACTCCAACAAATGTTGCCAGCCTGAATTTTTTTATCTCTGTAGAAAATTCAAAGTGATAGATCACAATCGACCCCCAAAGTGAAGTACCGTTTTTTATCAAAACTTGCAGTGTTCTATGTGAAACATTGTTTTTCGCCAATTTGAATAAAATTTTTTGTTTCATGTAAACCATTTATAATGTACAGGGTAAATCAGATATCGTGATTAAAATTAAAAACCTGCTATTAATATATTTATAGTTTGATGACCCAAGTACTCAGATTGCTAAAAAATCAATGAGCATAACTACTAAAGACTTAAAATAAGTGTTATAAAACACTTTTATGAAATTTTCGTTATGATTTCTGTATTGTGTATTTTGACTACGACAATAACATACTAAAATTTTATCCAAATTGGTGGAGCACAATTTTTTGCAGAGGAGTCTTATGACAGGACCATCAAAAACTTAAAAAAACTGTTAAGAGATAAAACCTCAATGTAAGGTACCGCCAAATAAATTATAGGTTTTTGGTATTGCTAAAAAGGTCTTTTGACAAAGATTTTGAAAGAAAAAAAATCTTCACTGATTGATGTTAATACATTGTTTTGATTTCCTGTACAAATCTTGGCATAATAAAAACCGAAGACAGGCTGTTAGGATAAAAAATTGTCTCTCTGAAGAGATATTAGTGAAGTCTGGAGTACCACAAGGGGACCTATGTCTACAATTCTTTTCATTTGTTTTATTAATGATATTTTAAACTGTTTCTGTTGCTGTCTAATCCTTCTATATGCAGACGATTAACAGATTTTTAGAATTGTTAAAGATTTTAGGGATTGTGAAAGAGTGCAGAATGATCTCAACACTTTTTCACAAAATTTAAAGACTTAAGGGTATTATTTGACCCAAGCTTAAGCTTTAAAAATCACTATAACTTTATCTGTAACAAAGCTTTTAAACTACTGGGTTTCTTAAAAAGGAGCCTATCTGAATTTAAAAATATAATCTGTTTTAAAAATGTTTATTGTTCTCTTGTTAGATCAATATTAGAATATTGTAGTTCCATATGGTCCCCATTCTATAAATGTCATGTAGAAAATCTGGAAAGGGTATTGAAGAATTTCTTACGTTTTGTAGCTTTTAAACTCAAAATTCTATCTGGGGAAATAGTTTATTGTGATATTTTAAAATTCAGTCACAACTCTTGAAAACCGTCGAGTAATGTCTTGATCTAGCTTTTCTTTTCAAGATTTGAAATGCAATGTTTGATTCTCCTCAATTAATACATAGAATTGGCTTAAGGGTTCCACAGCGGAGTACAAGAAATAGGAATATTTTTAACTTAGAATATTATAATACAAATTACAACCTTAATAGACCTATACGAAGAATGTGTAGCTCTGCTAATAATGTGGATATTTTTTTCCACCTCTCTGGATTCCTTCAGATATAAAATTAAAGTTTTGTATATTTAGAATAATAAAAAATTGTATAATTAAAATAGTACATTTATTTATTTTGTTTTATTAATAATTTACTATTTTCTTGTGTATCTAACACTCCTTTTGTTTAAATAGTACGTATTTTTGACCATATTATTTAATAAAACTATTTAACTTTAGTCTTGATATTTTTTGTCCGCCTTTAAAAGCTTGAGTTTTAGGATACATAAAACATGGTAAACGCTCTACAGTAGGTATATTTATTTCTTACAAAACAAAAGAACAGGCAATGATTTTATTTCACTTCACTTATTAAAAATAAAAATTATATAAAACTATTGTAATATTAAAAATGACAATTTTTTCCATTGAAGGTCCCAAAATAAATCTTATTTACAGAACATGCTTCTAAAAAAAAGATTGAAACAATTTCAGACAGTATAAAACCACTAGGCGCCCACCCCAAACATCATTTTGAATCACTCACAAATAGGCATCATTCCGCACTTGTACTCTATTATAAGTCATCTGATATGGGTTCGTCCTGGCGATGGCGTGTTAATATTTCCAATAGGAATATGCTCCTAAGGCAATTGAAACAAAAAAGAAATAAAAAAAAGAAGTTAAAAAAAACGCATCCAATTTTGAATTTCGTTTTTCCACCCAAGATTTTTTTCGGTTGAAAGTTATGAGAAAAAAGTCTTCTTGGGTGTTTGCTAGACATCTGTTATTTGACGCCTCATATGTCCTATCATATAAGATCCTCATAGAATTTCACTATTTTGACCTTTGGTACAATACATTAAAATACGGTTACGTTTTACAAGTTTTTGTGCAGGGGTTCCTTCAAAAATTTTGCTTGTGGCTCTATAATGGCATTAACAAATGTGAAAATAATGTCATTTTTAATATCATTTTCCACAAATTTTCGTCTGCAATGCATTAGTAACTTGATTTTCCCAACATCTAAAATTAAGACGAGATTCGACCCCAACCCAGTCCTTGGCAGGTAAACTAACCCAGAAGTTTTTGGTTTAAGAAAAATTTGGGAAGAAACATTGACTCTTGCTAATCAATGCATCTCTCTAAATGAACTTCTTAAACTTCAAAAAAATTAACCCTGAGGCAATAAATTTAAATATAAGTTTAAAAAAATTCCACTAAACTTGAAGAAAAAATATTAGAAAAAAATAACTTGAAGTGATTTACCATATTTTTTTATTCCCATCACTGGAGCTAACAAAAAGTTTTACAGAAGTTTTATACGTCCCTAGATTCCCATAAAGGTGGGGAGGACTGACCTTATCAGACTTTTCTATGTCATAAGTGGGAAGTTTGGCTTGGTCAATTTTAAATAAATCTTTTCTTTCCAGTTTTTAAGCAAATCAACAAAAGTCTTATTACAGAATGAGATATAAATTCCCAATGTCTATAGTGGAGTTAAATATAAATAAAAAAAAGTTTTACCAACACAAAACTATTGGATTTTTGGCCTCCTCCACTAGTTCTACCACTGACTGGTTTCAAACAAATTCCCACTATCCATAGTAGCCATCATTTCTCATCCTGTTATCTATAATGTTTTGCCGAGCATTTGTTCATGACTTGTTGATTTGATCGTTCGTATTATTTGTCTATAAAACCTTATGGCGTACAGATGATCCCCAACAAGGGTGAAACACATGTTTGCGTTTATTCTCCAAGTCGCACCCGGTATGTATTCTTGTGGTGCTCCGGTGTATTTTGTAAAGTTCATTGTTTTTGTTATCGATTCGTTATAGTTGAAGGGCCGACTGGTGGATGGACTGTGTCTGAAACCAGTGGTGGTTGGTAAAACTCTTTTTTATTTAAAAACTTTATTGCTATACGATCATGAAATATTTTTTTGTAAAGAAAAATTTTTCCTTTGGGTGGCGATGTCTCTAATGGGGTTGTATTTGAATTTCAGCTGTGATCTTCACACACTATTGCGCCCAGCCGTGGATAATTTTTTCAGCTTTAGTGCCTCTAGAGCCACAATTTTCTTCTTGGTCACAAAGGGAAGGGCAAAAATATCTTAAATTTCCAGGGGAATTCTGACATTTATTTATTTTCACATACGCGGAAAACGCACTTTTTCATTTTGATGCAGAAAAATCTCGAGAAAAAATAAATACAACTTTTAACAGATTGTTTACTAAACAGAAATGACATTTAGTGACAGCTAAGCATTAAACTGAAGTTAGGAAGAGGCTGAGAAAAAGGTCACCACTCGCTACTTTTCTCGTAAAGTTAGTTGGCTAAAAAATTTTTTTGAGCGTTTTTGTAGAACTCCAACTTTAAAAATTTTTTTCTACAAAACCAAGAGTTTTTCAGAAGAAATAATAAATGCGTTTTGGATAACTCACTCTAAGGTACCAAATTCCGTTGCTTCCCAAAAATGTGGGAAAACCCCATTGATTGACAGACAGATATAGTGAAAAGAATATAACGGTATTGCAAAATAACCTAAACATTTTTAAAGGTGCTTCAATGTAATATTTTTTAACCAGTAAATGTTTATGTGCGTTTTGGGAAAATTATAAAATTAGAATGAAATAAATGTTTGACACATATACCACTGACAAAATGTTTCTCGCTTACCTCAATAACCGTAGAAAAATCTGGATCGTTCAACATTCGACTCAGTTGTTCAACATCGTAAAAATCAATGTCAAATACTTTGACACCCTCTGACAAGTAAGTGACATTTCTAGCTTGCAGATCTTCCGCGTCATATGGCTCAGCGTCCAATTGACGTATGCAAATGTCCGTCAACAGAAGTTGTGGTATGGAGTTGACGTATCGGAAGGTTTGGGGGGATTTATAATCGACAGCTGTCAAAATATAAATAGTAAGCAAATTAAGTCAAACAATTAAGTGATTGACCTCCAGGGCCCATATTCTTCAATTTCGGGGAAGGGAATGCTCCCGGGAATCAGAAACGCACCTGATTGGTCGAAATTTCTTGAACAGAACGATAAATAAATATATTTAACTCCACTATGGACATTGAGAATTTATTTCTCATTCTGTTATCTAATGCATATGTTCATGACTTGTTAATTTAATCGTGCATATTATTCGACTATAAAAACTTAAGTCGCACTGATATGACAAGGTGAAACACGTGTCTGCGTCTAGTCTACAAGTCGCACCCGGTATGTAATCTTGTGGTACTCCAGTGTATTTTGTAAACTTCGTTTTTTTGCTATCGATTCGTCATAGTAAAAAGCTCGACTGGTGGATGGACTGTATCTGAAACCAGTCAGTGGTAGAACTGGTGGAGTAGGCCAAAAATCCAATTCTGTTGGTAGAACTCCCTTTTTTATTTACTAATGACTTTGTTCTTGAGCGGTTTTGCCGCCAGTTTGTTCTTCTCGTATAAGGTAGGAGAGCAAAATCGCTCACAACTAATGCCATTAGTGCAAAAACTGACAGAATTGTGACAAAAAAATATGAGAATTCGGCCAATCAGGTACGTTTCTGATTCCCGGGAGCATTCCCTTCCCCGTAGTTTGGCCAGTATAGGCCAGTTAACTACTTTCGAATTATTGCACTTTTGGTGCACAAAAGTCGATTTTTTGGACAGTTGACAGTTTAAAAAATGATGTGTTCTGACTTGACTTTTATAGTGGTCCGATTTCAACAAAATTTGGTACAAATAATATAAGGACAGAAAATATAAAAACCAAAAAAATTGACATCCTCACTCCCGAAATAAGGGTGGCAGGACAAAAAGACTCCAAATTGATCAGCACACAAAATTTTAAAAAGTGCTTTGTTTTACTAGTTTGTGACCTGCATTGTTTCAATTAGCTGCTTACCAATTGCATACAGTCTGGCCGAAGCAGGTACAATCTTAAAATTTTCCTCGGTAATAATTGTTTTGTGAGCATGGACCAAGCTTTCAAGCATTCGTTCTCCAAAAAGAGCACAGTCGAAAATTTCTGTCATCTAAAAACAATGTTGGAAGTCACTAGTAATCGTTAAAATTCTCCTGTTTTAAACCAATTAGTCGGTATAGGTCACGTGATATTAAGGTTATGTTGATGTCTGTGGTGGGCGCGCGTTTCGCTAACAACGTTAGCATCATCAGGAGACGATAAACAATAAACTAAATTAACCTACACTCTATCTTATATACTATCTTTTAGTGAGCGGAAATAAGACTAATAATTTGTGATTGGTCACGCTTTATAATCCTATCTCTCCTCAACTAAAGAATAAAGTGTACTAAGCGGAATAGGGCCTCCATCTTTATTTTAAACTATTTCTGGATTTAATGATTTCCATACTTTCATATGCATTCAAAAGTCATTTGTTTAGTATACTTTTTAGCAGCTTTAGGTTATCTAATGTGAATCTATGATTGTTTCCAAAAGCATGCTCGGCCACACTTGACTTTTCTGTTCTTCCGTATTTTAAGTGTGCTAATTGTTCTTTGAATCGTGTTTAAATAGAGCGTCTCGTTTGGCCAACATATTTTTTGTCACAATCCATGCAACTAATTTCGTAAATTCCACTTTTTTCTAGAACTGTAGTTTTTTCCTTGGGATTTCCTAGTAAACTTCTTATTCGGTTTCCGGATTGATATACTAATTAAAGACCGGTGTTATTAAATACTTTTTGTAATCCTTTTGTATAATAAGGATTATAAGGAATTGATACAAATTTAGTAGTAGTGTGTAATATTGTATATTTAAATTTTTTAAAAAAAACCCGTAATTCTAAATATTTTATAAAAATATATTTTATATTATTTATAAATTTCATTGAAATTTATGTGTTTTTTCATCCATAGTAGGTAAGGCTGCACCCAGTACTGAGCAGTTTGGTGCTTGGTCAGAATTTTAACCGAGTAATATGTACTCGGTGCTCGGTTTTACTCGGCCGAGTAGAGTAATAAAAACAATCCATTTATGCATGTCAAAAACGATCATAATTACTTAAATTTAATAACACAAACACAGTGAAATAATAACTTAAATCTTATAGTCTATAAGAGGAAGATTATGCAAAGCGGTTCTTTTTATCTCAAAGACGTTTCCTGCTTCTACTACTCGGCAGCCGAGTACAAGGTACTCGGCCATTACATTTAGCCGAGCACGAATTAGAAAACAGGGCTCGTTACAGTAGTAGGATCAATGCCCAATGTAGCAAAGAATTTTTGCAGAGTTAAAAACAACGTGCATGCAGGAACACCGCACACCTATCAGTGGAGCAACCAATACTCAGGCTTGCGATCACCGCTCGCGGCTTGCGTTTAGTACGCCTCTAACCACGGTGCCATGTGGAGCGTAGTCAATGAAACCGGAATTTGGTCAATAAATACGCAAATTTTTATAACGTAATTTTGTTTTTTGTCACTGATAAATTAGAGCGTTTTATTTTCAACTGCTCAGATTTATCACTAACAACAAAATAAAAGGAAAGTCCTCCTTGCTCGGCTAGACAATATCCGAGCCTATTATAAAAAGCCCTTCTAACGTTTCAAAGCATATTAGGGGTGATAGTTTGAAAAGCTTCTTCAATTTTAATCCGAAGTTCTTCCAAATTATTAGCCCTTTCATGCCCGTAAACTTTCTTTTTGATATAACTCCACAGATTTGTGAGCGGGACAACCATCTTGTTGAAACCATGTTTCACCAAATCTCACACCTAACAACTGCCTAGCAGTTGAAATAATATGCTGCTGCAGTAGATCCAAGTATTTATGACCATTCAAATTGCCGTCAATAAAAAATGGCCCAATTACGTGTTCCCCTACAATACCCCCCCAAAGATTTAGTTTTTGGGGGATACTGTGTTCTTACGTCAAAATACAAATGCAAATTTTCCGTCGACCAATATCGAACGTGTGTTGGGTTATGACGATTCAATAATAATGGAAAAGTGCTTTCATCTGTGAAAAGAATAGATCTCAGAGTTTTCATCACGATTAGCCCCTTCCATCATTGTTTTGCAAAATTCCATACGACGATAGTTGTCCTCCGGAAAAATTTTATGCGTTTTTGACGCTTTGTAAGAATGATCATCAATGACCATTCTTTTTGAGAACGGGTAAGACAGTGGCTGAAGACGTATCATGCTTCGGCAATTTCGTGTCTAGTTAACTTTCGATTTTTCTCCACTGCAGCGCAAATCATCACATCTCGTTCTTCCTGCTCGTTATTTAAAACATTGGGTTTTTTTATGGTTTCTTGGCGCTACACAACCAAACTTTTCAAAATTGTTGATAAACTAGGATCTGGGCGATTTACAAAATTCTCCAAAAAAAGTTCTTGAATAAGTCTCAATGGTCTGCACTTTTTCGGCAACTTCGTAGACATCCATTTTTAGTTTTAAATATGTATTATTTCACTTAAGAACTTACCAATCTGTTTCTCGAGCAAGGCAGAAATAAAACAAAATAATAAAAACAAAATAAATTTCAAAAAGATAACACTGCAGCGTGCTTCGACCCCACCTCGGTCGTACAGCACGGACAGTAAATTGGACTTGTGTCCTCCTATGTTCGCAGTAGCTTGAAGCTCATTTTATGTAAATTTTATATAGGTACAAGGGAATCTCAACCAGGTCAAAAATATCTGAAATTCAAGGATTCTGAGCCAATTTCCCGACTTTTACCCGGATATTTCCTGACCCCACCGAATTCCTGACTTTTTCCCGGATTTCTCGGTGTTCAATGATTGTGGCAACACTGTGTTAGCAAAAATGTAATTTTACAAAAACGACAACCAATTTAGTTTTGTTCATATGGAAGAAATGCGTTTTTTGCAAAATGTTCAAAAATAAGCTAGTAAATCGTTGATAAATAAGGCTATGTCCGCTATTCCTATCTCTTACCCTCTTATACTACCGTGGATAGCGCCTTCTCTCTCCAGAGCTTTAATAAGTGATCGGACTGATTTGAGAGAGATGACATTATCAAAAGTGGTATAAGTGCGTAAGAGATAGGGATAGCGGAACACAGTCGTATTTAATAGCGATATGCCAGCGTAATTTTGGAAAAGGATAAATTAATTTCTTTGATCAATACTTAAAACACTAACAGTAATGACGTCATCCTAAAATGGCTAGTTGTTGTATGTACTAACCAAAAAATTGCAGGGACCAGGGGCCTCATTTAAATGTGTCGAATACAAATTAAATACTTTCGCGTTGGTACGTCCATTTTCCTTTAGGATGGTTTTGCAAAGCTTACTCAGCACTTTACTATCCTCGATAGCTGTCACATTTGCTTCAGAATTCTGGGAGGCGATAAGGGTTAACAGACCACAGCCTGCCCCTATGTCAGTTATATTGGTGTACCCTAAAATTTTTCATATTTTTATTGTGAGAAATTAATAGATCCAATTAAAAAAAAAACTAAATGGTCAAAAAATATTATTTAATAGTAGCTCGGAGATTTTTTGGAAATTCTAGGAGGGGAATTTTAATAACAAACTGTCCAATTTCCTGTGTGTTTATTTCGTTTTGTTATTATATTATAAAAAAAATTATGAATCAGAACCTTTGCAAATGAGTCTAATTATCAACTTTTTAATCTGAGAGAGAAGTTTTATCTCGAGTTTTATTGTTTACGGAAACATTTTTTATTCAAAATCAAATTTTCCAATTGTATGACTTTTCCTGGCCATCAGAGAAAATAATACAGAAAAGAGAAAGTATGAAATGGGGGGGGGGCGAAGGCTCAAAAGGGCACACGGTTGTTTGTACCTACCTGATCTTCAATTTTTGAATTCCCTGACTTTAAACAGGTTTTCCCTGACCAAAAATCACATTAAAAAATAATTTTTATTTAAATGTTCACAAGCTTGTGGACCTATAAATACTTTGTAAATTTTTTGCGATGTAAGCAGAACACAAAAATATACACTTCCGGCCACATAAAATGCGAACAGCAGAAGTTAGCTGCATGTCTGTTGAATTTAAGTTTTGCTAATTGCGTTGCTTATTGTTACTGACTTTGACGTTTTCGAATTACAGGTTACATCTTTTGACATTGTAAACACAAAAATAACAAGACTGGCCACACTTTTATAGTAAAGTGATTAATATACTATAAAACAATTTTTTTAAATTATTCAATATTTTATTATAAAAACTTATTCCTAAAGCTCATTATGCACGAAACACGACCACAATTGTGCGAATAAGAAAAAGTATCAAGAAGAAAGAACTGTTTGGCGAAAGGAAAGCAATAACTTAATCATAGTCAGCGCGCCTCTGCAGGATCGGTAAATTTGAGTAATCCAAGTCTTTGCAGACAACCAAAATTGTTCAAAATTAAAAAGATATTATTAAAAAAACCCTACGTACATTAAAAAAAAAACAAGAAACGTTTCTTGCCAGTCTTAGTGGCATGGAGTCTGCTAAATTTTGAAATAAATTTGGATTTGAAACAATGACATCGTCGTACCCTCTGACTCTGAGCTCGATTAAGTGGTTGGAATTTCTGGTAACCATATTCATTCGTGTTAACTTTTTTGCTATAAGGCCCCTCACCTTTTCCATGGGATTGTCGTCGTTTTGCTGGAACCACTGTTTAGAAATGCGTGCGGTATGGATAGACAGTTATCCTGTTGATACACAAAACCTTCTGGATGAAGAATGGTTGCTTCTGGAAACATAACATTTCTCATCATATCAAAACATAAACCTCAGCCGTAAATCTTCTATGGATCTAGCTGATATCCAACTCCACACATTCAAGAAAATCTTCCAGACCGGTCTTCGTTCCCAGCAATATATTTTTTGAGATAGCGTGTTCGTGGCGGGCGATATACCAAAATTTGTTTGCTGTCATTTTGGGACTGAAAGATTTTTCATCCGTGAAGACCACCTGTTGCCAAAGTTCTTCTTCTTGTAGTTTAGTGCAAAAATTAACCTGGCTTGCTTCTTTTCCGCACTCAGTAAGATTTTCTTGGCAGCAATGCGACATCTAAGCCTAGAAAGGCTTATCCGTCTGCGCGTCGTTCTTATGGATCCTGGAAAATGTGCCTAAATTTTCGCCTCTGGGACCATCGCAAATGGGTGGTCCTCAAGAAAGTCGAGCAATCCTGCAGAGGCGTACTGACTTGAGTCAAGCCTTCGTCGAACAGTTCCTTCTTCTTGATACTTTCTTCTTATTCTTACAATTGGAGACTTGTTTCGTCCATAATGGGCCGCTACTACCACTACTGGGCATTTTTAAATATAAGCGTATGACAACAACAAAATCTGACGGTGACATTTTTTGTCAATTTGAAATATCTAAAAGGTTACTGAGTTGCGAGGCCCCTAATACACTATATAAAATCGGCGTACGCATTTTATGTGGCCGGAAGTGTACGTATTGAAAAAAAAAGTGGTTGGGGTGTGATCCAGAGTCAATTCTGGACTTTTTATCAAAATTATGTCCTAAATGTACCGTAGGCAAAAATTTTGAGAAAAGTATACTGAAAAAAAATTATGTTATCCGCCGCTGGCAAAATTTTTTTGCAATATAGCAGTAAATTTTTTCAAAAATGTTGATATATTTCGCGTTTTTATGAAATATTATTCACGGGCACTGGCAGCTTTTTTGTGTTTCTAAAATCATGATGTAAATGTGACGAACTTGGAAGACTGTCGACTAAAATTGTAATAACTATGTTATCGCGGCGCAAGCAAAAATTTTTGCAATTTAAGAAGGAAATCTCCTAAAAAAAAGCATAAAAGATAAAAACCATACTGTAAAAATTCCGTGATTTCCATGACTTGGAACCGATTCTCTGACTTTTCCAGGTTTCCCTGACCAGTTTCAACCCTGATATAGTGTATAATATGTTAACTTTAAACTAAAAATTAAGTCTTAGAATTTTTACTGACTTCATGTAGTCCAATATCACAACGAAATTTATAGTATGGCTATATTCCCGCTCAATACTAATTATAGCACACGCATTCGGCTTGTCTTCCGACATTTCTTTTCACAATTTTTATTTTTTTTAGTCTGTTAAAAGTGCGCTCAGCAGTATAATTTAAAAATGTTTGGGAAGCTGTTCTTAGATCTGTTTTTAATCACAAATTGCAAAATTCACCTCCATTAATCTAGCGACCCCACCTCAAGAAAATCAAATTTTAGAGGCACCATAATTATGTGCTCATTATATGTTAATTTCGTCCCCAATCAAAAAATTTTGTGCTCCTCTGGTTTCTGAGAAAATCGAAAAAGAAAATGGGGTAACTAGGTTAATATTAACTTAGTAACCCCATCAGGAAATATGGCGCCGAACTACAAATTTTTGGCTTTAAAATTATGTGCTAATTATGTGCTCCACAAATATATAAGAAAAAAATTCATTCATTCATTTTTCATTTTAAATTATGGTTTAAAAAAAGAGTGGGGTAGCTAGGTTAATATTAACTTAGCGACCCAACATGTTTAGGTATCACGGAATTTGAAAATTTCAAAAATCACTATTCTCTGCATATTATGTGCTAATTTCGTCCATGCTCAGAAAATTTTGTATTCATCTAGTTTCCGAGAAAATCAAAAAAGAAAGTGGTTTAGCTAGGTTAATATTAATAAGTTAATTATTAACTACCCTACTAAAAAAAAATCGGATTTTTCTTGTACATATTCAGTGCGGGGATTCTTGAAAATGTGAGAAGGGCGTACTCGCCAAGGTAGTATCCTTGTCCTCTTCTTACTTGTGTACTTTTCTATATCGCCACCTCGCTCTTACTTAAATTTCGGGGATCACTCGCTGGTTTGGATTTCAAGAATCTCTACACAGATTGCGAATGCTAGGTTATTACAAATGATGTAATGTAATATCGTTTTTATTGAATTTCTCGGAAACCAGACAAGTACAAAATTTTCTGCTCATGGACGAAATTAGCACATAATTTGCAGATAATACTGGTTTTTGAAATTTTTAAATTCCGTGATACCTTAACATGTGGGGTCGCTAAGTTAATATTAACCTAGCTACCCCACCCTTTAAAAAAAAAACAAATTAAAATGAAAAATTCAATTTTTTTCCTATATATTCGTGGAGCACATAATTTTAAAACAAAAAAATTTTAGTTTGGCTGTTAGTTTCCTGGTGGGGTTGCTAAATGAGTATTAACCTAGCTACCCCATTTTCTTTTTCCATTTTCTGAGAAACCAGAGGAGCACAAAATTTTTTGATTGGGGAAGAAATTAGCACATAATTATGGTGTGACTAAATTTTGATTTTCTTGAGATGGGGTCGCTCGGTTAATGGGGGTGCCGAATTCTTTGGGTTTCCCGATTTTATCTTTTAATTAACAAAACGATTTATATTCATCTACTACTACTTTCTAGATGAACTATAAAATAAAATTAAGTCAGCGAGACATTTCAAATTGTTTTCTGAATCGTTTATATTAATTAAACAATCGAATTTTTGGAAATCTTGTTTCAAACGTCTCTATAAGGATATCCAATTTCACATAGAATATATTTATTTTAAAGTCTACATCTCCCCTTGCGTGAGCATGGTATAGCGTAAACATTGGTGAGTACTAATAATAGTAGGTACCCACCTATCTACCTATCCTAACCAGATTTATATATAGAAAGAAATAGAATATGGCACTTACGTTTTTCCACATTACAAGCATTTCCAAAAAAATCAATTAAGTTTTTGGACTGTTTAGTCCCAACGCTTTCCAGCAACCTTTTTCGCTTTTCGAAATAAACACATTTCCTGATCTTTTTTCTTTGAGTTTTTTACAGTCATTTTTTAATTTTTTTGCAATAAATCACAGGAGGATAAACACTTTTCTGCCACTGTTTCAAATCATTGAGAAAACAAGAAAAACGTCTTTTTTTTCACGGCAAAAAAGGAAGACTTCCGATTATCGTTTACTCATATTGGTCAATAGACACTTAAAGTAAATATTTCAACGCATCCGTATCGGTATACCTAACGCGTTCGAAACAAAGTCAAAATACGCTACATTTTTTACTTGTTTATGCGATGTTTCGAACGCTGCCCGCTTTTTTAAAGGGTGCGATAACAGGACTGCTGATTGAAATCGTTGCGTAAGTTTGTGGGTCCCTAACGATACGTACATCCTTCCGTACGCAACGAGATTCTGTCATTACACCCGTCAAAGAAGCAGGCATCGTTCGAAACATGGCATGAGCAAGTGAAAAATATAGCGTATTTTGACTTTGTTTCGAACGCGTTACGTATACCGATACGGATGCGTTCAAATATTTACTTTAAGTATCTAATAATTGTTACATATTGCGACACGCGTAGGTGACGTTTATTATACACTGCTCAAAAATAATCTTTATTTGTGGTGTTTAAAATATAATCTGCTGAAAATTAAAAATGTTTTATTACTTTTTTATATTATTGTAATGTTTAGTGTTTTAATACATAGTTGAGGGCACCCAAAGGGCGCAAAGACCCAGAAGACGCTACGGCGATGAAAAACAACTAACCTTGCCCCACAGCACTCATTATGGCATTATAATAAGCAGTATTCCTCTTGACATCATTTAACATCCGAAAATGCCATCTGGGCACTTGTTCCCACTTACAGTGCATCAAATTTTTTTCGGCTGGCAGATACTTAGTGCTGTAGCTCACTGCTAGGTCCAGATATCTACGCGCTATGTCTACTTCGCCAATCCTTAAAACAATTTTAAAAATTGGAAATATAAAACACTCAGTGGCGAGGAGCCATTTACACCTACAGTCAAAGTTGAAGTACTGTGAGGTACTCTACAGTACGTGGTTCAAACTTGACGGATTTAGGGTATTTTTAGCGAAAATAACGAAAACCCGTAAGTATATGGTCCGCGAGATAGCATGGGGCCTTCTTAAATGATTAACACCCGGCTGAAACTTTGTGAAGGGCTTCATTTTAAGCTCAGTCAATCTACACACCCCTCCTCAACGAAAATCAATTTGAATATTGTAAAAATTATGTACTAATTTAGTCCCCTTTTAAACAATTGTGTACTCAATGAATAACAGAGTAATTCGCACTTAAAAGGGGGGGGGGTGTGGCTTGGCGCTAAGCTGCACCCCCCCCCCTGCTTAGGAGATAGATTTAATGAAACTTGATATGTCATAATTATGTACTCTTAAAGAAGGGTACTTTTAGTTTACAAAAACCATCGGTTCCTAAGATTTTTGTTTGTTTGTTATGGTTATGATATCAAGATTCACCCCCCTTTTTTTAGGAAAGAGATTCGACGAAAAGTGACTATGCCAGAATTTGGAACTAATTATGTATTAATTTCGTCCCTTTCTAAAAAATTGCCTACTCTCAAAATAACTTCATTTTTTTTGTTTATATGGAGTGTGTAGCTTGATATCAGGACACGCCCCCTCTGCCTAGGAAAGAGATTTGAAAAAAGTAACTATGACATAATTTACACATACATATTAACAATTTTATTTTCCGTTTAGACCAAGTTATACATAGGTATGAGAAATATTGTCAATAATATACTTAAAATGTAAAGCACTAACTTAAGGAAAAGAACAATGTATAAAATTTAAAGACAACCACATACAATCTTATCATTCATAGTAAAATTAAATAAAGAAATAAACCTAAATTATTAAAAAACAAAGTCAGAAATACAGACGACAAAGATTTAAAAAACGATCGAAAATAAAAAAAAAAAACGATTGAAAATAAACATGTAGTGTAAGGTCAGCCTTTACTGGTCATTTATAAACCTAGTTTATAATTATGTTAAGTTTTTTAAGAGATCGCACGACATAAACTCAGACACTGAATAAAAGGAATGGTTTTGAAGTAGCATTTTCGTTTTATTTTTAAGAGACTTTGTATTTTGTATTTGTTTCAGTTCTACAGGCAATTTGTTAAATAATTTAATGGCCATTATATGAGGACCTTTTGCAGCCATAGCTAAATGATGTCTAGGTAGGGTGATATTGTAGTTTCCCCGTAGATTGTAGAACTCCGCCCCATTGCGCTCCAGATTGCACTTGTCAGGGTTATTTTTTAATAAAGGTGACACAATTTAAAATATACATATCAATCACAGTTAGTATCTTTAATTCTTTGAAAAGAGGTCTGAATGAATGTGTTGGTTTTTTAAATCTTATTGTACGGATTATGCGTTTCTGCATTTTTAGAACGTCCCCAATTCCATAATTCAAACATGACTGAACATATGCATAATAGTACATCAGTAAAATATGAAGTGAAACCGTATTTCTAAGCTGCCACATAGCACTTGCGTGATAAGTTTTTTACAACCTTTCCAATATGATATTCAAAGGATAGGTTAGAGTCCAGCCAAACACCCAAGAATCTACACACATTACCCTGCTCTATACTTTCTTCGTTTGTTCTTACAAGCAAGCTTTGGTTTTCAGTTCTAGTTGAAAATCAATAAGTTCTGTTTTTTCTTCATTTAAAATAAGACCATTATCCCGACAGAATTCAGACACATTACCAACAGTTTGATTGCAGCACTCACTTAGTTCTCGCAGTAATTTTTTGGCCAAAATATATCCAACCTCATCTGCAAAAAGTGATAAATAGTTATTTACTGACTCTACAATGTTATTGATAAAAATAATAAAGAGTATTGGCCCTAGTATACTGCCCTGGGGAATGCCGCTGTTAATGGGCAGACGCCTAGATATACAGATCTTGCCCTCATCCTGCATGGTGACCATTTGTTCTCTTCCGTCGAGGGAGCTATCAACCCGTTTCTGGCCATTGGCACGGATTCCGTACCTGTCTAGCTTGAAAGATAGAAGGTTGTGATCAATTATGTCAAATGCTCGGCGTTGGTCGAAGAATAAACCTGCAACTTTATTGTTGGTGTCCAGATTTTGTAAAATATTGCTGCATAAACCCACTAATGCATCCTGAGTTGTTCTATTTTTCATAAAACCAAACTGCTGGCTTGTTACAATATTCTGGGATAAAAGAAAATCTGTTAATCTGATATAGAAACCTTTCTGAAAAATTTTTGAGAACACAGAGAGCACCGCAACAGGTCTATAATTTTTTATGTCATCAGCATCCTCCTTTTTTAATAATGGCACAACACGTGCCCGTTTCAGGGCAGATGGAAAAACTCCCTCAAGATTAATTTATTAAATCTGTTAATGAAGCAGCAATGTCCGCGACTATCGAGTCCTTTGTTCCAATCTGGTGAATTATGTTTAAAACTTCATTGCACGATACTGGAGTTAAATATAATGTATTTGTATTATATATCATTTGTTGCGCACATTTTGTATAGTCTATACTTGTAGATGTTTTAAGTTATTCTACTGATGAGACAAAATAATTATCGTCCCATTCTAAAAAGTTGCCTACTCTCGAGATAACTTTATTTTTTTTATTTTGTGGGGTGTGTATTTTAAAAAATCATTTATTATCATTTGCTACTAATTATGTACTAATTTCGTCCCCTTCTAAAAAATTGCCTTGGCATATTCACTTTTCGTCATCAGGATCAAAAAGTTTAATACGGATCAAAATGTTTTACTTCATATTTTAGTTTCTTTTAAAGTTTGTTTGATAATAAAATATAATTTTTCTTATTTTAAAGTTTCGATACCGAAAAAATCATCTTCAGTGCATTTTCCTTTCTGGTACGGCCCTGTTCCATTTTAATTTATTGTTTTTTGAGACCATTTATATTCACTAACGTATAGTAGACCTGCACAACCAAAATATATTATATGAACATACCAGGTGAACCAAAAAAAACCGAACAACTTGTTTTTTGCTATAACTTTACCAATTTCAATATAAAAAAAACTGTTGATAAGACCAATAAGCCTTGTGAAAAAAAAAACATTTGCTTTGCCGTCATATTTAATTCCAAGATGGCGAAGAAAATCAAAAGCCTAACTTTTTTAAACCTCTTTTTGTTATATATTGCCATTTTTTTCTAAATACAAGTTTGAAAAGTGCGCATTTGATTTTATGCGCCATTTTAGATTTAAATGTGGCGAGAACGCGAATATTTTTTTTCAAAACGCTTATTTGTCTTATCAATAGTTTTTTTTATTGAAATTGGTAGTTAAAGGAAAAAACAATTTGTCCAGTTTTCTTTGGTTCATCCGGTATGTTCATATAATATATCTTGGTTGTCCAGATCTACTAAATAGTAGTTAAATATAAATGGTCTCAAAAAAATAAAAATAAAATGAGACAGGGTCATAATAGAAAAAAAATGCGCTGAAGATGATTTTTTTCGGGATCAAAACTTCAAAATAAAAAAATATATATTTTATTATCAAACAAAAAGAAACTAAAATCTGAAGTAAAACATTTTGGTCCTTATTTAACTTTTTGATCCTGATAATGGTATCCACGAAACGAAACGTCGGATTCAAATTTCGAAAGGACCATTGTGATTTTCTAAAAAGGTTGCCAATTATCTCTTAAATTAAGGGAGTTATCATCAATTGGTAATTCTGACCATTTTTCAACTTACCTCTGTAACTCAAAAACTACAAGGGACAGAATAAATCTGTTAATACCATTTTTTAAAGCTGAAAAAAGTAAGTCTCTATCTTCAATGACAACGGAGTTTCCCATTGAATCCCATCGAAAATGAGACACCCTGTACAATGGACGTGATAAAATAGAATTTTAAAAAGCTGCTGTAACTTGTTTACTGTTAAAAATAACATAAGTATTGGTGTGAAATAAATGCATCTAGAAAATCAATTTTTTTTCAAATTTAGTTAAAATATTTAGTTATAATTGAGCTAAAATTTCTTTTTGTATTCCATAGCCATACTTGACCAACTGACCAATCCTTCATAAGGTATTTGCTATTTTAAACAAAATGTTTGACAGGTCATAAATTCATCTTTCAAAAATGGATAAAAAAGGTTTATACACAATGATGTTATTTTTATAAATAAACTTACAAACGCTAATTTTCTAAAAACACCCTGTACAGCTCATAAATGACTTGACATATTAAGATGCAGATAAACCCAATCAGTATTTCTTTAAATTCAAGCCTCCTTTTGCTGAAAGTACCTGAACCAACCAACCAATTTTTTATTTTGTTTTTAAAATGATATTTTTGCTTTTTTTATAGCACCACACTGGTTGGTATAGTGGGTACATACCTGATCTATTAAACAGGAGACCCGGGTTCGATCCCCAGGGCAGTCGGAAGTCTACTTGGAATTTTTCTTATAAAAATTACATAATTTTGTGAGATTAAGGAAAACGCCATATGGAGCGGAGCAGGCCGTGTTAGCTAGCAGGCAGGCTAACACGATTACATACCATCTCTCGTAGAGGACGGTACTGTGTGATCTATCTACTGATAGTGGAGCATGTTAAAGATCCCTAGCTCTGACAAAGGGGTTTAGGCCTAAATCCCTCTAGAAAAAGAAAACTGGGGTTGGCTTGCTTTCCCAGACAGTAGGAGGCGTGGAAGGTGCAGACAAAGTACTTCATAAGTACTTTTTAAGATACTGTCAACAATTTTGTGCACCTAAGGACAGACTGAAACTATACCCTCAGCTAGTGACACAAAGGGTGAAAAATAGTAAATTGTATTTGAACCTAGAACCTTTAGAATACAATTGTTGATACAAGTGTATTCTAATGGTTCTATTGGTTCCTGGATCAAAAAAAAGTATTCTCAGTCCTAATCTGCTAGATGTACTTTACATCCTTTCCGAATTTTTTTCAGTTTTTAAATTTGTTGATAAAAAGTGAGAAAGTACACATTCCCAATTGGGTACTTTAGCAGTAGAAAATACCTTTCACCAACTTTTGTGGATACAATAGCATAGGTACTTACTTAAAAAGGTAACCTCCCAAATTGTTTAGAATAATGTAATTGTTTGGAAAAAAATTGACAGCCTGTAAGTAAATTTTAAGCAACTCCTCTGTGTTATTGGTCTCCTCCAACACTGTGCCGATTCTGCACACCAGCTTGGTAAAAGCTAGTTGTACTGCAGGGGTTGCATCATTGGGGTTACCGAGGCATTCAAAGTAATTTACAAAATTTTCATAGGCTTCAGGGTAGTTACTATCTAAAAAATGTAAATTTGTAATAAAAAACCTATTAATTTTTAAAAATAGTTTTATTAAAATACGTAAATGATAAAAACCTCATAAAATTGCTTATTGCTGGTCATTAAAACTTGCACACCACTGTACTGCAAAGCTAAAATCATATAACTATGAGATACTATAATGGCCCAAGAATCCCAAAATGTGTAACAATAATAACTTTGAAAAACAAAGATATTAATGTAAACATTGGGCAAGGCCAAAGGCAAAAAATCTACCATGCAGTCTATGCATGCTCAGAACAGTTTTTGATTCTGCATATTTTCTAGGCTAACTTAATTAGGAGATTTATTATCGCTACAGCTTTTTTTTGGAAAATAAGTTAAATGGCTAAATTAACACAAAATAAGGTAATTATGCAGTATACGGTTTTCGGCCATTTTTGATTTTTTTTTTGAAAAATTCTTCTAGGGTCCCTAGGACCCCAAATCCGCCTGCGCCCGATTTTTTTTTTACGAGAAAAAAGGGTGTTTAGAGGGGGTTGTAATGTGTTTTTTTGATTGTTTTGGGTTGGTTTGAATTAGGTTGGGTTGGACTGTGTTGGTTTGGGTTGTTTTAGTAAAAAAAAAATTTAAAAAAAATAAAAAAAAAAACAACCTTCGCAGACGGATTTGGGGTCCTAGGGACCCAGGAAGGTGCCCCCATAAAGAATTTTTCAAAAAAAATCAAAAATGGCAGAAAACTGTATACTGCATAATTAGCCACTATCAATTGACGTCACAAGCTAAAAACAGTTGAGCATCAGCAGAAAATTATTTTTGCCCATCCCTACTTTAATTTTACCCATAGAAATTTAAAATGGTTCATTGATTGTCATTACAACCAAAATTTTATGCTAGGGTATTGACACTTTAAGGTTATAACCTCTTTCAAGCATTTTGTGACCTACATCATCAGAAAATTTGCAAATTTTAGATTTTAGAACTGATATCTTGTGCTTTTAATGTTAAGAAACTAGCGGTTAGCCCTTTAAAGTGTTCATTTAGTTTTTTAAAGAACTTTTTGTTGTCCTTCCAGCGTACAGTGTCTTAAGGAACTCTTTGTAGTCCTTCAAGTGTAGTATTTTAAGGAACTCTTTGTACTCCGGTTGTGTAGTGCCAGAAAACAATAAAGGTAGGTATATAAATAATAGCTTAAAATAGCAAAACAAATACCTCCTTTACATGGGCTCATTAAAACATTAAAAATAAAGGGTTTTCTAAAAGAATGTGGGTAATGTTATGACAGTTCCTATCTATTTGCAAAATGGCAAATGCTAAAGTTACACCAGTTGCAGAAAACCCGATTTTTTCAAAAGAAAACCAACAAAACTGAATCATATTTAGGAAAATCTGACCTATCCTAACTTAATCCAACATAAAAAAGCATGGGAATTATGCAGAATACAGTTTTCTGCCATTTTTGATTTTTTGTGAAAAATTCTTTATGGGGGCACCTACTAGGGTCTCTAAAACCCCAAATCTGCCTGCGCCGGTTGGTTTTTTTGTCACTAAAACAACCCAACCTATTCCAACCCAACCCAAAACAATAAAAAAAAACACATTACAACCCCCCCCCCCCGGCGGCACCCTTTTTTCTCTTAAAAAAAAATCGGATGCAGGCGGATTTGGGGTCCTAGGAACCCTAGTAGGTGCCCCCATAAAGAATTTTTCATAAATCAAAAATGACAGAAAACCGTATACTGCATAATTACCAAAAGCATTAACCAATGCAACTGTTGTAGTTTTGTCCGAGGCTTTAGCTTTCTAAAAATGCATGCATAAAAACTACATAAACTGTTTTAAGAGGTCTAAAGGCTCATTTATAATAGCATGCAGTAGCTTATGCTGACGAGTGTTAAATTTTTTGTTTGTTAATTTATAGTGAATTTATAGGTGAACAGTCCAAATTTTTAAAGATGTCTTGTAAATAGTTCTTTACTTTTGGTCAGTGATGGGCTGTACACTTAAAATACCCAAATAAAAAATCTGACACCTAAAGCGCTTAACAGGTATCAAGGGTATCAAGTTTTGTGCTATTCTAAATGACCCTTATATACATATTCACCAATGTGAAAACTCTCTGATTAAGGTTTAATCATGATTAATAAAAAACACCACATTCTAAACACCAATTAGTATCTAATCATGATTAAAGCCTCGATTAAAGCCTAATTGGAAAATTTTTTCTTGGTGGATACAAGCATGAATGTGCTGTAACTGAAAACATATTACCTAGGTAAATTAGGCCAAAACCAAAAAACTTCTATAACCTAAGTTTTTCAGGGTTTCTTTGACATCACAAATTCAAAGTCAAAATATAAAAAGCACAAAAGAAAATATGAATATGAGGTTCTTTGCAAGTTTATTTGTTTCATTAAATAAGGTTGACAGGAACAGTTCTACAGTAAACAGCTAATCTAAAAGAAAATTTTTAATTTAACCAAGTAAGTAACTCAAATACGAGCTTAAATATTAATATTACCTAAAACAAAACTAAATTTTTTATCACTTAGATTTTACTAACAAGTACCTACATCAAAAACACAAGTTTACTCCCTGTCTGCAAATAAAAAAAACATGGCATTTTTGTTTACTACAAAACATTTTTTTATTGTTCAGGAGCATAAAGAAATTATACTTATTGTTTTTTGCACAGGAATGTCAATAAAAACGGAGTAGCCATTGACGAAGTAAATCCTTTTGTGTTCTAGTTTTTTGTATGTTTTTTCCATTTTTTTATGTTTACAACTAGTAGCTAAACTGTGATTTTTTTACTCATGCTTTTAATTTACTCACAGCGCTCGTTCTTTAAAACCATGCTTGCAAAAATAGTACTATTTTAGTCACTAGTATTAAAAACTACTATTAAATTTTGCCAGTGGTACTATTTTCTTCGTTTTCTTCACAACTAACTTTTAAATTTCTGTTTCTTTTGGAAAAAAACTATTTTTTTACTCGGGTTCTTCCCTTTCTTGGCATAATAAATTTTTTTGTGAGTTTTGAAAAAAATTTTGAAATATTTTGCATGAGGTACTCTAACACAAAAATGATTTGTTTTTATCTGTTAAAATGGGCAGGTATGCATACTTACTCGTAAGTATTTAAAACTGGTGGTTACTCCAAAGGCTGAACCGGGCACTACAGCCTTAAGAAGGCCTGTTGTGCCCAGGAGTCTACTGAAATTGTATAGATCAGAATTAAAACAAATACGATCCAGAAAAATAAAACCCCTGCAGAATACAAAACTTGATTTAGGTTTAATACTTTTCTTATATATGCACATTTGGCTTTCACTTAAGCTTCAACTGGCATAAGTTAAAGAAAAAGTATTGTTTTGTAGTCTGAAGGGGTTTTAGTTTCCTGGTTCTCGGTAGATTCCTGGGCATAATAGGCCCACTTGTTATTTTTATATAAATCTTCATATGCACATAAAAACCTTACTTTTTTACAGAAATGCCTGCTATGTGAAACATTTACCATAAGTACAAAACATCAAAGGCTAAAAAGACAAACAAAACATTGGAGGAAAATTTGAATTTTATAAGGCACCGTCCATCAAAAATAACAATAAAATGGATCCTTGAAGAGTGAAGAGAAGAGAGAAATGGTTTAAAAACATTGGAGCAGATACTGGGCAAACAGTACATGTTTGTTCCAATCACTTTGTTACTGGTAATAATGTTATACCTATTGGGAAATCAAAATAAGCAATGCGCCCTCTAACCTAAAGCCCCCAACTATCCTAAAGCCCCCGATACCATGGCAACTGCAGGTGTTTTGTCAACAAGGCCCACAGTAGGCAGAAGGGTATTTTTACGTTTTCTGACAGAAAACCATTCGAGGTTATGTTTATCTTTCAAAAATATTTTTTCAAAAACGAATATGAAACCACTCCGCGTGTGCGGTCGCCCGCCGAAAATGGCCTAGCGCTGCGCGAGCATTACCCCGAGTTTATCAAAGAACCAAGAGAACTTTACTGGCTCGCTGGAATTCCTAGGAATTCGCCTAGAAACATTCCCATAACTTCACATAATTTTGTTTTTATTTTGATCCAATTTTTTTTTTAATTTAAATTATTGCGGCATAAGTTATGTGCAAGTTTACTAGTGAAATCTTAGAGGCCTAAGGATATATTTTCGATCCCAACAGCAGTTTCAAAAACACAGGGATACTTGAGTATTAACAAAACAGGTCAGTAAAGCTCCATTTAGAGGTTGAAGACACTCTTGCTAGTCGTTGATGCTCCTGTTTAAAATAGAATATGATTATTTCGTTTAGCGTCAGCAGCCGATTTTTAAATCTGCATGCTTTTTAAGTTAACCTGTTGTCCTTAAATCAGTGGTAACAGCTAGCAGGAGTGTATCAAATTCAATTATAAATGCACTTGTAAATGCAACCTTAAACACTACACCCAGTTACTTTAATATGTAGTTGGATAGCGTTTTTATAGCAAGTACTGCAGTAAATGGTTTTTTTTTAAATTTTAGTATTTTACTTGTTTTTTTTTTATGAAAAAAATCTTGTATGTAGGCACTGACTAGGGTCCTTAAAGAGTTAAAATTTATGAGCGCTGGAATTGCTAAAAAGTGCTGGGTTGGTTTGAGTTCAGGATTTGGGTGGTTTAGTTCCCGCTTTAGTTAAAAAAAATTAAAAAAGTTTCATCACTGGTAAATTTGAACTTCCTAGGGGCTCAGGTACGTGCTAAATAGGTATCTAAAGAAAACTGTTTACTACACTAATACCGTTTAGCCTTAATATATTAAGTGAGCAGCATGAAATAATATTGAGGAAAATTTTACTGATAAAAAGTTATTCTTAGGGCCAGTTTCTCAATAGCGGATTATCAAAAACTTAAAAGTAACTCGCGAGCTATAAATCCCAGTTTCCTTGCTGTTTTTAAGCCAATATTTTTTTTAGGTTAACCCTGAAGTAAGGTAACTTACCCTCACCTTGAAGCTCTGGTTATCCTGGAGTTAATTTTAACCTGATTTTTAAAGATTTTTACTAGGTTATGTTGCTTGAGTTAACACAAACTCGCTTTTGAGAAACCGTCCCTTAGTCTCTCTTGTTTTTTCAATAAAATAGGTTAGTGACTTGAAAATTGGAGAACATAAATCAGGAAAAATTCTTTAAAATATAAATAGTTGCTCATTCATCTTTCAAATAAATTAAATATACAGGATGAAATACTATGTGTGTATGTCATAACTGGTGGTTAGTGAACACTTCTATGAAAGTTGAATCATGCACTGTGAACCTGCTTAGATTTTGAAACTCATATAACACAGGAAAATAAAACAGCAGATTACAAAACTTGATTTGCTTTGGCTTGATACTTTTGTCTCTAACTTATAACTTAGATAACAAAACCAAACATCTGCTTCTGTAACTAAAAAATTATTATGCAAAAAATCTTTTAAACAGTTTATAAACATGTGCCACTCAAAAGAAAATTTTTAAGAAATATTGGTTGTTCTCGCCTAAAGTGCAAAATATAGAAACAAAATTTAGAGATGGAATATTTCTTGTTATTTTTATTATTCTTTTAGGAGCTGTATATAATAACAAAACATATGGAGCAGTGGATATTTAGGCAACTACCTAAAATGAAAAAGAAGAAGATTCTAAAGTGCCACCACCCAGAGAACAATAATAATCTATAAATTAAAAAGTCTACAATTTGTACCCAAACATACAGAGCAGTGGATATTTTGCCAACTAAAATGTATAGCAAAACAAGATGGTTCTATAGAGTCAGCACCAAACAAAGAATAATAATCTATAAACTCAAAGTAAGTTTTTGCTTCTGATTTCAATTATATTTGGTAAAACTTCCTTAAATATACAAAATTTATTATAGTCTAGATCCGATATCAAAAATTAATTTAACTCTTGTTTATTGCAAATTTTCTCGACCTATTTCTGGAAATGTTTTGAGCCTCCCCTCATCTATTTCAATTCCATTAGGAAAAACAGAAAAACTATACACAAAGAACAAAACAGAGAACAATTTTGAAGGGGGACACTTACAGATACTTTTTGGCTCTGTTGGAAATTTCATAGGGTGAATTTTATCTCTGGAATTTAAAAAGGGAAAGGTCTTTTAAACGTCTTTACTATTAATTATGTCAACATTTTAAAAAACTAGGATGACTGGTGTTTCAGATATTTGCTTTTAAATTTGGTATGGAATGACGAAAAGGTTTAAACCTTTTCAGCGGATCAGTTCGACCACCAAAATTTAAAGAATAAAAGTAGGGTTATTTGGATGGTATGTTTGAGAAAACAATCAGAAAAAAATCATGAAATGTTTATTCCCTTTTTTATTATGAAAAATGTAACTTTAAAACCAACGATTTTTTCCTGACTTTTGTGCAAGAAATTGTTTATTTGTCGCTCCTTGACAAATTTAAACTTAATATCTTGCATGTTTGTAAAGCAATTTAAACGATCTTCTAAATAAGATGTCATTCGAGACACTTTTTTTTATATAATTTCTCCTGGAAAAACTCATATCCCTCAAGTCACCCCCAAAAAGCCTGTTTATGGAAAAAAATATATTAAAAAGTAATTTCTACTACTACTACTAAAATTGTATAATGTTTTTCAAGTGTTCACCAAATACTCAAAAACACCTCTGTTATGTTTTCGTTGAACATGAATTTGAATTATTTCAAGAATAAGTCAAGATGCCAATGTTTGAAGGAAGCACTTGATAATAAAGGTTTTTTGACGGATTTTGGTAGCTAAGCTAATAAATCCAAGTGATGAAACTCTGGCTCCTTTGGGAGAACACCAAAAAATAAAAAATATTATAGGTACCATAAGGGTTCTAAGAACAGATTTAACAGTAAACATTTTTTTAAATAAACACATCAAAAATGGACTATATATAAATCCATTTTTGTCGGAATATATACTTTTTTTGACACCCCAAATATTCCAGATGGCGATGATGGCGACTTAAAAGCACAAAATTTTGATGAGAAACTAGATCAAGTACACACATATAATACATTAACCTCAGGGTTTTTGGAAACACTGATTCCATTTTTTAGAATAAACATTTTTTGGGAATAATATAATTAAGGTTCCTAGGGGCAAAAAGAATCGTAAATGACAAAAAAACTTGTGACCTCAATTAAGAAATTTTTGGATCAACTGAATTAATTTTTGGTGTAAAAAAAAATTTTTAGAGCTAATTTAAGGGGCCTAAGGGTGAGTTTTAGGGATAAAGTGGTAAAAACAACATACTATTGATAGAAAGACATCACTTTGGAAATTCTGGGGTTAACCAAATTCATTTTGGGGGTTAAACAGTTTTTAGGGGTAATGTAAGGAGCCTGAATGGGCAAAATAAAAAAATTATTGGTGTAAAAGATATGTGATATATTGATTTAGGGGTTTTTTGGGTCTTCCAAAATTAATTTTGGTGTTCCAATTATTACAATAGGGATTCAGACGAGGATTTAGAGGTAGTTTTAGGGAAATATATCGATTTAGATATTTTTAAGTCTTCTAAAGTTGTATATATGTTAAGAGGTAATATAAGTTTGGGCTGGGTCCCAAAATTTTGTCCTAAGATCCTTCTATTATCTCCATTTTTTTTTATCCAAAGAATGATATCAGTGGATCCCAAAACCCTCAATTTGATATATCATATGGCTGTATTTGATCTGGTTTCTTCTAAAATATTTGTGTCCCATCTTAAATATTTTGAGTTTTACAAGGGTATCAGAGTGGCATTAATCGGATTCATAAAATGTACATCTGTACCAATTAAAATCAACTAAAAAAACTGAAATTAGTCAACCATGCATGCAAAATGTTTACTTTTAAAACTGCTACTAGAACCCTTAGATACTTTTTTTTAATTTTTTAAATCACATAAATGGATTACAGGAACCCAAAAAACCCTAAATTGATGTATCAGATGCCTATATTTTGTTTTATTTTTTTATTAGTTATTTTTAAAAAATGGTCACCACCTTAAATATCTGGGTTCAAGTTCCCCAAAATCAGTAAAAAAATATCTGTTATCAAGCTCTTTCTTCAATCTTGTTGTTTTCTCTAAAGAAAATATTTTTTCAGTTCATACACTTATACTTTTGTTTTTTTTTTAATTTCAGAACCTAACCACGTGAAGCCTGATATTTGAAACTACAGCTACTAATTGGCGGTTCCAAAGAAGGAAAAAATAACATGTTATTCTTTTCTTTTTTAAGTTAGATTTAATTTAAATGATTATTAATAAGTATTTTTGAGATAAGTTTTTAAATTAATTAATTTAATTTCATATCTATAGGTGTTTATAATGTTGTGGCCACCTCAACAAGTTGAGCCATGTGTGCATTTAGTTTTACTTCCAAGGACCAGATGCCCACCGGTGGACACAAATCCTCCACTGTTTTGTGACCATCGGTAGGCACGCGGTCCTGAGACGTAAAACAGAAATGCCCACCAAATACATTTAATTATATTTTACATTGAAATATTTATTACACTCCATTCCAAATTGCTGCAGACCAGTTTTTTTGACACTGACAATGACAGTTTCATTTAGCTTCTGTGTTTAATTATCAGCCGCCATATTGAAATGGGTCCGAGAATTTGGAATGAGGTGTATATGTAAAAATGTAATTTTTCAACATATTTTTTAAAATTTTATTATATATACTTAATTAAAATTGCTAAAAATATTTCTACAACACAAAAATGCTATAGTATTCTACCCATATAGTTGTTATTGTTCTGTGAATAACTAAAATGTATAAAAATTGTATTGTTCATTCTGGTAGTTTTCTTGCCTAAATTCCAAAATCTGAAAATAAAAAAAATTAGAGGTAAAAATTTTTCTAATTTAGCTACAACGCTTTTTTTAGTACTAGTAAGGAGTGCTTTAATAAATGTTCACTTACAACAAAAACAGAACTCCAAAAAAGAGAAAGTATTTCTGCAACCCTATCTTTGCCGCAACCTTATCTTATGCATTTTTTACTACATTGGGCATTGGTAATTAGAGTTTTAGTTCAAGGATCTTTTATTAGGAAATTATAGAGATTTTTGGACCTGTAGGTATCTCTTTCAGAAGCTACACATTTCAAATTTTTACACAATAAATGATTCACTAACAGAAAACACAAGTTTACATAAAAGATAGCAAGAGATGTAACATTACATTTGGTACCTACCTATATGCCAACAAAAATAAATAGGTAGTATTTCTGTGTGTGCAAGCATATTAAATATTAAGTTTTTGGATTTTATTTGAATTATTTATTTTTGAGTTTGCACAAGAAGTAATAATTTTGGGTAAGGGATTTAAATGAGAAAGGAATCAGTACATAAGGTCAATAACAGAGTTTGTACAGAAAACCTTTAATTGGATTCTCTGATGTCTCCCAGTTTTTCCTAACCATTTGTAAAAAACTTATCATAATTTTTTCAAGAATTTTGTATAAAAGAAAACAGCTGCAAAATTTTATTTTGACAAATTTCATGATTCTAATTTGTTTTTAAATCAATTTTTTCCAGATGGGCTTCCAGATTTTCCTTGTTTTTGTATATTTTTTTGTCAAATTTCCTGACCTTTTCAAAGAATAAATTTCTCAACTTTTCTCGGTTTTTCAATTCCATACATACTCTGACTGATTAAAATTGTTACAATAAGAATTTTAAGTCTGAATTTTATATATATACCTTGAAGACAAGAAAAGCAGTGTCATTCCATCTTGATAGATTTCTTTCCTACAATAAGGCATGATTTAGGAAATCCCTGACACTGCAGCTAGTTTGCTTATTGCAAGGCTTATTGTATTCCTCATTGCATATTCTTTTCTACTGTTCACATAGGTTTTTTTTTGCCAGGTGGAGCAGCCTTCTTATTAGTATTTTCAGGAACCCTCCATCCTAGACAGTTTCCTCAGGCCAGTATGCTTATTCTTGAACAAACGTGAGGGGAATCTTGGACACCTTAAATTTACAAAAATATTCAGGTCCTAATTTTATTTTCAACTCTTAAAAAGTGCATAGAGGTAGGTATTAAAAACTGGACTTTCTCTAGCTTTACTGTAGAGAAAACTTAGAAATAAGTAAATGAGCCAAAGTGAGCAAAATGAGCCTTACTATTTTTTTGTATAATGTTTTTATTCTTTACCTAATATTTTCATTATAGTCCGTGAGCCCAGGCCTATGAAAATTTATGACTACCTCACCGTTGAGACTTTGTATGTGTTCTTCAAGATGTTCTAAGGGGTATTTTTAGAGACCCCTCCAAACTTAACCCTTAAGTTAAGGTCCTTTCAACAGAATTTCTCGGAAATGTTTAAATTAGATAATGTGACCATGTGTTTTAAATACTTATAAAGCAATCCTTGAAAAATCAGCTGTGAGGAGCTTAATTTAACTTTTCGATGCTATCAAGAGGGGCTTAATGACAAAATATATTTTTTTGACAAAATGTTTGTCCATTTCGTGTTAAAAAAGTTACAAATTTAAGAATATATATGTTTAAAATGTCATCTGAGTGGACATAAAGAATAAATATTATGCAAAGTCCGGCAAGGTCTTAACAATTTAAGTTATGGGCTGTGGGACTATTAATTTGTATGCTTCCTAATTCCACATATGTTAGTGGTAGTCAACTGAGTAGTCCACCCTTCAAAAAGGAAAAACATACTTATTATATATAGGTACCTACATAAAATAACTTGTTTTCCAGAGGAATAAAGGCGTATTTAGAGTTCTGTAAGGCAAGTGGTATGAGGTAAGATGCAAGGAAAATAAACAATAACAAATGCATGCTGCTCTTACTGCATACCGCTTGTGGCTTACGGAACACTTACTTTGTTTATATAGGCCTCTTAAAGCGCTTTTATATAAGGATGGTTTGAAAATGTTGTCATATAAACACCACTAACACCGATTTTTAAGCACTAAATCGATTTTATTTGGAAGCAGTTTATCACTCAAAAGCCCATTCAACACCTTTCTCAACTAAAAGGTCAGTTAAATCCTACTGCCTCAGTGCCCTTTAGCCTACTGTGGCTGCCATTTTTATAACCAAATTGACAAGTAAAACATAGATTTTCTGTCAGTTTGGTGTCAATATGGCATTGATCATAGGCCAAAGGATACTAAAATGAAAATGAGTTAACTGGTTGTTTTAGTTAAGAACAGTGTTGGCCCATTTTAGGGTCTTTATAAACACTTTAGTGCATTTCTTCTAACCTAAAGAAAATACTAAACCCTAGTCTTTCAAAAAATCTGTTGTTAATTAATTAATTAATTATATTGTTTTATTTGTTTTTTCTTTAAACTGACATTTAATGAAGGACATAACCCACGAAGAAAGTGATTTTATTTAAAACCATCCTTATATAAAAGTGCTTTTAGGTGCGTATAAACATAGTAACTGAGGACAGCAGCATATGCATGTTATAGTTATGGAACTCTGAATACACCTTACCCCCTCCAGGCACCCTTTTTCTCTCTTTAAAAAAAAAAATCGGGCGCAGCCGGATTTGGGGCCCTAGGGACTCTAGTAGGTGCCCCCATAAAGAATTTTTCATAAAAAATGCCAGAAAACCGTATAGTACATAATTACCTTTCAAGGAAAAACCAAGGGAAAAACCCTTATAAAGACAACAATACTTATTCAAAAAATGTATAGTCAACCCGAGGTCTTACCTTAAGAATTTGCTTTCTTTTATTTTTTCTTGATCCATTGCATATTTTCGGGGTCTTTAAGCACACCAAGAGGCAAATAATGTATTACATTATCAAAAACCAAGCCACAAATAGAAAAACTTATTGTTTTTGTCTGAAAAATAAACACGCAGTCACATGGACCTAAAGGTTTATTTGCGCGGTGGTACCGTACAGCTGCGGTAATGATAAGGCAAGTTCGGGCTACAGCAACGCATCATGAGTTACACGGAAGCGAAAGTAAAAAAAACTTATGTGCTTTAGCGGCGCGGAATGCGAAATCAAAATAAGTAAACTATCCCCAAATTTTTGACCCGGTGCAAAAAAAGCTCTGGTGTCCCACTGTGGACAAAAATAAATAAACTCTCCGCGTTGCCATGGAAAACAAATGCAATGACGTAAAGTTTTGCAAAAAAATCAGGTCGCCCCGGTTAAATTGATTTCCCAATATTCCTGTGCAGAAAATTCTGCATCATAATACATATACCCAATTAGATATGTTACATGATATTAGTTTGGCAAGGATTAATTATTTCATGCCTGTTTTACACTGAAAATTAATGTATCTCTTCATGTATTAATTTGTTAATTTATTCAAGGCCATTTTTATGAAGGGGTAGTGTAATACATCACTTTTCTGTTTGAATGAAACAAAAAACCAACAACCTGCATAGTTAACATCTTAAAACAACCACATAAAAGGAAACAGTTTGAAACTCTATTGACCGTGGTTTTTGTATTCTTTGAAAAATTGATTACAAACTTGGTCAAAATTAATAAGAGCATGTTCTTTTTAGAGCATGTTCTTATTGAGTGAAATTCACAATTTTACTTGACTTTGTATCACATTGCTGAAATAAAGCTCAAACTTTTTGACCATAAAGAAATCCATGAATTAAATGTCAAAAATAAGTGAATTGTATTACACACATATTCATAAAATCATTAAAAAAAAATCGATGTTATTCACATTCACATGTTTTTTTTTTATCTTGAGGGCAATGAGTAGGGGGTGCAAAAACTTTTTGAACTTTGTAAATAAATACCTATACAGGGTGCTCCAAATTTCGATGTTCACCATGGGGATCTCCTAAACGGTAGGAGATATGGAAAGATTTAAATTATTGCAGTTACTCGAAACTAAAAAAAAGATTACAAAATCCGAGTGGTTCCGGAGAGGCAAAAAAAATCGAATTTTTCATTTTTAGTTTTTATTTTGTTGCGCCTTTATTCTTAAATATGTCAAAAAAGGCTTAAAACTTTCTACATGCACATTTTTACAATGTACCTGAATGACAGGTCTGTTTTTAGGATTTGACATTTCAGTGTGACAGGAGCACTGTAAAGTTCATTTTTCCTTATGGACACGTGCTTTTTTGGATTAGAAAACAAAATCTGTCATTTTTAAGATGTCAAAAGAGGTACTGCAAGCGTGTTCCCAAAATATCTTGAGTAAGTTAAAAGCAAAATTTGAATTTGGACTTATGATGGTTATTTAACCGAAAATAATTTTGCAAAATGTTATCTGTCATCCTTCATGATCAAAACGACAGGAGAAAAAAAACACGTGTCCATAAGAAAAAATGAACTTGGCACTGCCCTTTCACACTGAAATCTCAAATCTCAAAAACAGACTCGTCATGACGTAGATCTTAAAAGAGGTGCCTGTAGAAAGTTTTAACCGTTTTCTGACAACTTTAATAATAAAGACGCAAACAAATAAAAACTAAAAATGAAGGTTTCGGTTTTCCGGAACTGCTTGGATTTTGTAAACTTTCTTTAAAGTTCTGAGTAAAGCATTAAATTGCGCAACTTTGCCCTAATTTAAACCTTTTCGTACCTCCTACCGTTCAGGAGATCCCACATTGAGCATCGAATTTGGAACACCCTGTATAGGTGATCAATAATCGAATTATAATGACACTGTTGCTAAATTTTTTTAATTTTTTTTTTGTTTTATTTTAGGCAAACCTCAATGGGCAAACCAGTTGAGGATATTGGTCACCCAGATTAACTGCCATCATTTAATATGCCATCTATTGGTAAATAACATATATTCTTTATTTGCAATTTTCCACTTACATAATTAGGTATAAATATTTTTTAAATAAAACTAATATGCCTAAATTAGCAACATGTTTAAAAACTATTTATACAAGTATTTACGTTAAATAAAAAAACCCTCAATAATATGCTAGCCTCAATAAAATCTGATGTGCTAACTTCTTTTTAAAAACTTGTGCGTCCTTCTAATTAAAAAACAAAATAAAAAAATTGGGTATGTTAGCTTTACGTAAACCTAGCCACCCCAACCTGAAATAAATTCAAAAAATAAAGGGCACAAACTTTTTTAAGAGGATATAATTAGTCCATGAGTCACACATTATGAATTCCCTAATAAAAATTTTAATTTAGATTTTTTTATACTATATTATAGGAAACCCATCAAGATTTGACTAATAATGCCATTGGAGAAGAAGTGAATGAGTTAGGGATAAACCTTTCCACTTCCCTGTGTGAAGAAAACTCATCATCTACTTACTTACCTACATTATTATTTATTATATTTTTTTTTTTAATAACTACTAACAAGCATGCAATGCTTTTTCAATCAAATGAGCTTTTATTTGCAAAGATGCGTATTAAAGGGCTAGCCCATTCATAAAGCAAAATTAAATAATTTTATTTATAATTTTAATTTTAGACGTTTTATGTATGGGCAACGAGGATATAAGCTAATATATAATATCCTCGTTGGTATGGGGTATTTGTTTATAATTACAATAATGTGTTTCATTATATTTTTACCCTCTAACATCGACTTGAGAAAAACTTAGTAGGTAGGTTATAAAAAAACGCAAAATATTATTTAGCTACAAATATACTTTTTCGATATCAATTATTTGCAAATTTTTAAGAAAATATGCATGTATACACCTATACCTCTTTATAAGTCAATCAATGAATCAAAAGCTTTATTGTCTTCTTACACTGGATAGGTATATAAACATGCGAGATGATACTTACTTTTCTCACATAACACCCGGTTCACACCTAGCCTGCCCACCCTGCATCAAAAAACGCATCATGTGACTGCATTTAAAAGTGGAAATCCATCACTGTCCTTTGTTTATTTAAGGGACCGTGGAAATCCAGGTTCGGTCACATTGTGCGTTTTTTAAAGCAGGGTGGGCAGGCGTTGGTGTGTTTGGGGCTTAAGTAGTCAAAAGGAAAATAAATAATTTTGAAAAGTAACGTTTTATTAAAACAAAATTATGATTGTTTTCCACAAACCAAAACTACACTTTTTTGCACTCGACGCGCGTTTCGCTAACAACGTTAGCATCACCAGGAGACGATAAACAATGAACTAAATAAATCTACGCTCTATCTTATATACAATGCTTTAGTGGGCGGAGATAAGACTAATAAATTGTGATTGATCACGATTTTTAATCCTACCTCCCCTCAACCAAAGAATAAAGTGTACTAAACGGGATAGGTCCTCTATCTTTATTTAAACTATTTCTGGATTTAATGATTTCCATACTTTCATATGCATTCAAAAGTCTTTTGTTTGGTACACTTTTTAGAAGTTTTAGGTTATCTAATGTGAATATATGATTGTTTTCAAAAGCATGCTCGGCCACACTTGACTTTTCTGTTCTTCCGTATTTTAAGTGTGCTAAGTGTTCTTTAAAACGTGTTTGAATAGAGCGTCTCGTTTGGCCAACATATTTTTTATCACAATCCATGCAACTAATTTCGTAAATTCCACTTTTTTCTAGAACTGTAGTTTTATCCTTGGGATTTCCTAGTAAGCTTCTTATTGTGTTACCGGATTGATATACTAATTTAAGACCGGTGTTATTAAATACTTTTTGTAATCCTTTCGTATAATTAGGATTATACGGAATTGATACAAATTTTGAGTCGCAGGTATCTTTTTGTCTGAAAAAGGTAGAATTCCGAAAGGTCTTTTGAAAAGAATGTCTATTTATCAGCTTATTTATTAAGCCTTCGTCGTAACCGTTTTCGCCAGCTATATTCCTAATCCTATTCTTTTCTGCTTCAAATCTTTCTTTGTTTAAGGGGAAATTTACTAATCTATATGTTAAAAAGTGCAAACTTGCAAGCTTATGTTGTAAGCAATGAAAAGAGTCATTTGGAATATACCTGTTGGTGGCCGTGCCTTTTCTGTATAGGTCAAAGTCCAATTTATTTTTATTTCTTATAACTAAAGTGTCTAGAAATGGCAGTGTACCGTTGTTCTCTGTTTCATAAGTAAATTTAATAGTGGGAAATTTGTTATTTATTTTTTCCATAAAATTTTCAACACTAGTTACTTTAGTGTTGAATACTGCAAACACATCGTCTACATACCTGAACCATACTCTGGGGAAATACTCAAATTCTTTACTTATATCTGATTCAAATTTGCTCATAAATAGGTTTGCGATAAAAGGTGATAAACTATTACCCATTGTGGTTCCTTCTAATTGCTGGTAGTAGTTATTTTTATATTGAAAGTAAAAAAAAAGATAGAGCGTAGATTTATTTAGTTCATTGTTTATCGTCTCCTGATGATGCTAGCGTTGTTAGCGAAACGCGCGTCGAGTGCAAAAAAGTGTAGTTTTGGTTTGTGGAAAACAATCATAATTTTGTTTTAGTGCAACCAAAGGTTCCAAATTCCCAACATAACGTTTTATTACGTCAATAATTATAGTACTTATATCTAAGTTTATTCCGAATGTTGAAATTTTTTCAGCAAGTTTTTAAAATAAATTTGCATATTCCTCATGTTAGCAATAAAAGTTACTTTTCAAATTCAAACAGGGATAAAAAGTAAAGGTAAAGTGACAAAAAGTGACATTTTAAATAAAGTAAGTAATTTGGAGAAAAAGTGACATTTTCAATAAAGTGTGTAATTTATCCTCTTTGATATATTTTTTGGCATTAATATTTATTTATATTTAAATGAAAGACCCCCTAGTAAATGTTTTTCTATAGGCTTATGGATTTCTATATAAATAATATAATTTTGTTTTGAAGATTCTCAGAATTGCTATTACTTATGTTCCTTTAGATGAAATAAAACACTTCTATACAAACAATAGTTTTATTTATTTTAATTAACACAATACAATTTTTTTAATGATTGTTAAAATGATATAATTTATCAAATAAATGTTAATGTCAATCACAGGTGATGAAACTCAACTAACCTAAGAGTAAAAAAATAATAAAATTATCAGTTAATTGCCACCTTAGAACATTGAACTTTAATGTTCTAAGATTGCCACTGTCTTTAATTAAATGGTCTATCTACGATAGAGGCAGATTTGTCAGTGGCAATTAATAAAAAAGTTCATTTGCATTAGCATATTTTGAATTCCCTGAGCTTACTTTAGACTTTCGCGATGTAAGTATAAGAGCTCATGTAGTTTTTCTTATGACTATGAGATACTATATCGGCCCTGCCCTTTTTCCGAAAAAAAAGCCGTAGAGATAATAACTCTCTCAATTAAATTAGTGTATAAATTCTTGTCGGCGTGAGTAGATTTATTGTTACACATTTTGCGACACTTCGGCCATTATAGTATCTCATAGTTATATGGTTTTTGTCCTTCTCAAATAAAGAAAGTGACCAAAAAAAAGTTGAACAGTCCTATTTTTTTCGCTATTAAAGAAAGAGGAAATAGAAGCTAGCTGAAAAAATCAACACTATGCATCAAAAATTTGTAAAACAAATATACCCTAACTCTAAGTAGAAGCTGTGCAAATGATCTTAAAAAAACAGTGCCTATCTATTGTTTTTTGTTTGAAGCTGGTGTATATTGCTCCCAACCCAGATACAGCAAATTTTTTAACAATTCTGACAAAAACATTTACCTCTGGGAATCTTCAAAAGACCTGTGCACATCTTATAAAACCACTGGATTTTACCCCAACGGTTAGCACACTGTACTACAGTACTACCCTTTCACTGCCATATTGCTTGTAATAGCAGATAATGTTGTAATGTTGCATGGGTATCTTCTTCTGGAACAGTTGATGTTGCTCCTGAAATAATTATATACAATTAATTTAAAATTCTACTCACAACTGAATCAACCCAATCCAAAATTGTTATTTCCCTAATGCAGTTACCAAGGGGAAAACCACTCATGGCATTACCCATATAAATTAACATGTATATGTACAAATTTTAGATCAGTTGTTACCCCATTGGCAGTTACTTATGTAATGAAATAACAAAATGCAGTTTTAATTTATATTTTTCTACAAGTGTTGAAAATGGCATTACAACATATATTAAAAATTATTTCTTTCAAATATCGCTTGAGGTAAAAAAGCAAGGTAAAAAATCTTGTTACATAACTCTAGTTTTTAAGATATAGTATAAAATTTAGTCTGCATATCTAAATATTTTCATCAGTGTTCAGCCAAAATTTATTAAAAAATTCCTGGTGTTTTCCCAGTTTCTTTAGACTTTTTCCCAACATAATTGTATTATTTAATATTCACTTTATGCAAGGGCGGACTTAGTCTAAAATCTAGGGGCAGGGTAATCAGATTTGGAGTTGTTGATTTAACTTAATTTTTTTGTCAATAACATGCTTTAAAAAAAGTGGACAGCTGCCCAAGGGGGCTGGGTTGGGGTGAAATCCAGTATTAACACGCTATAAATATGCTGCAGGCACAAATTTTTAGAAAATTGGAGTAAAAATACCACTTTTTTACATCCTTGTTGAAAATGTCATAAAAATGCAAAAGAAAACCTGGTTGAAATTTCCATGCTTACTTTATTTGTAAAATATTTTCCAAGTAGCTCAGGAATTAGTTCTTCAAACTCACAAAAGTTGGTTTCAGTCAAAATCTGCATTTGGATCTGATAGTAATACTGATGATCATCTTTGAGGGATATTCTATTCTCTCTTCCTCCTGTAAAGAAGAATTTTTAAAGGAAATTAGTGTAGCTACTGAAGTATCTCTGATCCAATATGGGCACTTACATAACCAACAACTCATTCTAGGCAATTTAAATTTTCATCTGGACTTGCACCAAACTATGGGTAGCTTATTTTCAAGTTGACAACCATAGACACCAGCTTTTTTTCAGAGGAGGAGTAACAAATTTTTTGAAGGGTTTTCAGGTTTTGTCATACATGGAGATTTAAAGCTAGAGAGTACCCTTCCTGCTCAAAAATCAAACCAGGCTTTTTCTTTGGCTTGATTTTCAGTTGCTAAAGTAATACTTTCGCTTGATCTTCAGTAAATTTTATTTTCCCAGTGTTCAATTAAGTATCAATTTTGTGTTATCCTTACGAAAAAGTATTGCCTTATGAAAAAGTATTGCCTTATGAAAAAGTATTGCCTTATGAAAAAGTATTGCCTTTTGCATTTTTTCATAAGGCCTAATACTAAACTGACTAGCAGTTACAGAAACTCCAAAGCTATGTAATTTCCCAAAAAAATCTAACCTATAATAGAGAAGTGGGCAGCGGATCTGCCTGTCACACGGAAAGTTCTGGGTTCAAATCCCAGCCACACAGTGGATATTTTGTTTTTGTTCCAAAAACTTTACACTTGGCTCTCACTTTGGCAACACTGGGCATTGATCCTAGAATGGATGGAAAAGTCCCAGTAAAAAAACTTGTTGTTGGTCTTAGATTTTTTTGTAAATTTACATAGTTCTGGATTAATTATTAATTAATATAAGTTAGTTCTTTGCAATACTCTCCTTTTCATGATGGGTTAATCCACTGGTAAAGAACATCTGTCACTGATTGCTTTTCTGATATGTGCATGACCCTAATCCAGTGTGGCAATTAATCACAATGAGAGGCTAATATTTCGGAACCTATGATAATCCAAGGCGTTAAAGGGGGTGCAGCTCATCTTGTTCTAGTTTATATGAGTCCTTTCTATTTATGAATTGGAGTTTTTCTTGGTAGCATTTCTCCTAAAAAATATATGTAGCTAAGTAGGTCATTATGGGCAGTAGATAAAATTAGGTGTCACATTGTCCAGTTATATATATAGATATATAGCTTTTAGAACTTTTGTCTGATTATCTGTCTTTCTTTTTGTTCCAAACTGTATTTTTTGGATTGGGCAGTACATACGCTTTTCATCAAAAAATTATGCTTTGATAAGAACTTGCTCAGAATGGGTACTTGCTTACTTCATATGAACTTGAGGTTGAAAATTTTGCTTTGGTTAGTCGGTTATAGGTTAAGGGTGGTTGGTAATGAATGGTGCATGGATTTGGTTTGTTAGTTCTTCAGCTTTTTAGTTTTGTTGAAACTGAGGATAATTAACTAAAACAACCAAGCTAACTTAGTAATCCTAACCAAACCTAGCCAACCCCTTAAACTAACCAAACCACACACCTAAAAATTTAGTTTTTTAAGCAGTTTAGATCCTCCATATATCTCTTAGACATTTTGCATTTCATATGTGTACCTACTAGCAATCTAGTATTTTTCTGTGTCATACAGTCTTAAGTTAACTTAGTAAACCTAGCCAACCCCTTAACCTAACCAAAGCAAACCTAAAAATCTGTTTTATTAAGCAGTGTAGTGATCAGTTTAGTAAGCAATCTAGTATTTTTCTGTGTCATATGGTCTTAAGTTTGCCTTTGGCATTATTTCTAGGCACAAATCAAAAAATCATTACCAAAATTTTACATTTTTGTCCAAAATTAACAGACCTTAAAACACCAATATAGAATATTTTAAGCTAAAAACCTACTCACCATTTTATGCTTCAAGTAAGTAGCAGGTGTAGATCATATTTTACTTTATTTCAAAGGACAAAGAGTTCCTTATAACACCTACGAACAGGCACTGAAGCACTACAAAAGAACTGCAGAGTTCCTCACTATTTCACTTTTAAATTTTTAGTTTTTATGGAAGTTTTAAAATGTGTAAAGAACAGTCGCCCGAAAAAAATAAACAATAAACATAACCTCAAAAATAGTTGTTTGACAACTGTCATTCTAAAAAGTAGGACTGGGCGAGAGCAAAATTTTCTGCCGATGCTTCGTTGTTTTTTTACCTCAGATAGAGTGCTCTGACTGCTAATAGATAGTACCTAATTACCCAAAATAATAATTTGTTGAATACTTACCTGAACAATTTTGCTTTGCCTTCTTCAAATAGTATGTGCTGTTCATTTTGTTGGACTTAATGGACAGATTGGACAGAATTAGTGGCACTCTAGCCTCTGATGAACATAACATGCCCAAAGGAGGATATTGGAGGTGCTCTATGGGGTATGAGTTTGTACCTATGCCAGTGATTTAAAATAAATGTAGAACAATGCTCTGAAATAAAACAAAAACTAAAAACACCAAAGAAAACTCATTTTGGTACTCTACTAACCAATTTTAACGAAAAATGATGATTAATTTTAGTTAACGATTATTTAATTATAATTGGGGTCATTTTATCTAATAACTTTAATTTCAATCGCTAAAATTCAGTAATTAAAAAAAAAATAACAAAAATTCTAACCTTACCCTACAGCCCTTTAACACATAAATGTCAACACCAGTGTTTCCAACAACTCAACCCAAAAATAAACACCAAAAAAAATATGTTGGGCACACTGAGCTAAGGTCACTGATTCAAATATGACACTTTTTTCGGTAATTATGCTGTATACGGTTTTCTGCCATTTTTGATTTTTTTTTGAAAAATTCTGTATGGGGGCGCTGGTTGGTTTTTTTTTTGATTTTTTTTGTTTTTTTTAAATTTTTTTTCACTAAAAACAACCCAAACCAACACAGTCCAACCCAACCATACGGTTTACTGCCATTTTTTATTTTTTTTTGAAAAATTCTTTATGGGGGCACCTTCTAGGGTCCCTAGGACCCCAAATCCGCCTGCGCCCGATTTTTTTCTTTTTTTTACGAGAAAAAAGGGTGCCCAGGGGGGGGTTTAATGTGTTTTTCTGATTGTTTTGGGTTGGTTTGGATTAGGTTGGGTTGGACTGTGTTGGTTTGGGTGGTTTTAGTGAAAAAAAATTTAAAAGAAACAAAAAAAAAAAACAACCGGCGCAGACGGATTTGGGTCCTAGGGAGGTAATTATGCAGTATACGGTTTTCTGCCATTTTTGATTTTTTTTTGAAAAATTCTTTATGGGGGCACCTTCTAGGGTCCCTAGGACCCTAAATCCGTTTGCGCCGGTTGGTTTTTTTTTTTTGATTTTTTTTGTGTTTTTTTTATTTTTTTTTCACTAAAACAAACCAAACCAACACAGTCCAACCCAACCTAATCCAAACCAACCCAAAACAATTAAAAAAATACTTTACAACCCCCCCTGGGCACCCTTTTTTCTCGTTAAAAAAAAAAAATCGGGCGCAGGCGGAATTGGGGTCCTAGGGACCCTAGAAGGTGCCCCCATAAAGAATTTTTCAAAAAAAATCAAAAATGGCAGAAAACCGTATACGGCATAATTACCCCTAGGGACCCTAGAAGGTACCCCCATAAAGAATTTTTCAAAAAAAATCAAAAATGGCAGAAAACCGTATACTGCATAATTACCCAACCTAATCCAAACCAACCCAAAACAATCAAAAAAACACATTACAACCCCTCCCTGGGCACCCTTTTTTCTCGTAAAAAAAAAATAAAAAATCGGGCGCAGGCGGATTTGGGGTCCTAGGGACCCTAGGAGGTGCCCCCCATAAAGAATTTTTCAAAAAAAATCAAAAATGGCAGAAAACCCTATACTGCATAATTACCCTTTTTTCTTTTGCGTTGGTACCACTGTTCATATGTCAAAATTTCTGTCAACCTTAAAAACAACACATCGAAATTTTGCAAATCATTGAAAAATAGTGAAAAGTTTGTGCACAATTTAGGAAAAAATGGAAGCAATGGATGTAGTTTTACCCGATAAGGTATCAGCCGAGTTTTATCCTCGTTTTTATTTTTTACCAACAACTGGGCTAGTTTCGAGGCTAGTTTTCCCATTTATTTTTTTTTGATTTAAGGCGGATTCAGAGTTCGGTATAGCTAGGAACACACGATGCAACTTTTCCATGCATCAAATTAAGTTTTCTCAATATAAAAAAAGACGCAAGCAGATTGTGTCTCCTTTTAACCTGTTATTAGAAAGTTTGATGCATGAAAAAAATGTCTAGCTTAAGATAAGTGGTATGAGGTAAGATGTAAGGAAAATAAACTATAGCAAACCCATGGTGCTGTTCATAGTATTCCATAAGAAAAGATTAACAATTTTTATATAATTTTAACAATTATAATTAATTTTAATTTTAAATTTTTTTACACATGCATTTGGTATTGTTTATTTTCCTTTCACCTTACCTCATACTGCTTACCTTACAGAACTCTGAATCCGCCTTAAGGCTTACAGTAAATTCACCAATGAGCTCACTGATGAAAACAATCAAGTTTCTGACATTTATTGGGTTCTTAAATTACCAATTGGTGGAATCGATCGGGGAATCGATGTTCACTGACTCTGAAGGCCAGAGTCTTCCTGATGAATGTCACAAATGTCATCTAATCAGCTGTTTTTTGTTATTATTTCTTAAATTTATTTGATGTTTTTTTAATAATTATTGTTGGCTTGATAAGAAGTTGCATTAAAACTATTCGAAAGACAGTTTTTCAGTACTAAAGGTGGGATTACCCAGCAGCATAATGCGCAATTCTTAAATTTAGTGCTTAATTTTATATCTATCTTTTCTAACATATTGCTGCATATAGGTACCTGCTCTAAGGAAATAAATAAATCTTCAATTTGGGCTGGTATAAGATAAGTATAAGTTTCATCCTTGCCATATCCTAAAGCCTTTATTTGTATTTATTGTAGTACATAAAATTTTTTCAAAAAAGCACAAAATTCTCAATTGAAAAAAATTTTAAAAAAATTCGAGGCTATAGCTAAATTCTGACTGAATTTTATCATGCTTTTTTAATTTTTGATGGCTCATCGAGCTCAATGACATGGAATGTCAGATTAATGTAATATGTCATTTGTCAAGAAACTGATGACATTGAGAAAAAATCTGATGAATTTTCAAACTTGCCCTTATTTATAAACTTAGACAGTTCTACCCAACTTTTCATATTGATAATTCATAACCTAAGCACAATTTTATTCATACTCATAAGGTTAAATATATTAAAATAAAAAAAAATATATATTTTTTATATTTTTTGATAAATATATATATTTATACATGTATAAATATAATATAGACAATGGAAGTCCGAAACACAGTGTTAATTTCAAACACATCATTGTCTCAAACTTTCAAACAAAATATGTTATTGTTAATAGAAATGTTTACCCAAGTTTTCATAGTTACAATTCACAACAAGATTCACAATTCATAAAAACAGTGCATAATTATAACTTTATGCATTATTGATATGAAAAAATCTCAAATGCCCAAGTCAAAGGCAAAGAGAAAATTTTGGTTGGTTGATGTCAAAATAGGAGTGATTGATTTTAGCTGATACCTATTAAAAAACTTAAATTTAGGAAGACAAGGAATACCTAACCTATTGAGGTTAGGAGAAACATTTTTTCTGTTCTCCTTTTTTTTTGACCAATGTCAATTTGGTATGTAAATTGTCAAAATTTATCCTGTTGCACTATGATTATGAACCCTCAGATAAATAGGTGCTGTTAAATTATGTATTAATACTAAAATTGTGCTTATCCACTATGAATTTTAATATATGAGTTTATTATACATTATTTGTCTTCTGAGATAAATGTTTTACACTATGTTTGATGCTTTTATATTCAATTGTATTGTTTTGTACTATGTTGTGCAATTTTTTGTAAAATAAAGATATTTCAATTTGAATTAAAGTTATTAATTATTAATATGAAGAGTTGGGGAAACCCGCCATTAGTTCAGTTGGCCGCTCGCAGTTTATGCAGTTCACAGTTGAGATTTTAGATGGAAGCATTTATTATTTATCTAAAGGTAGTTAACACTGCTGTTGGCCGCTTAATTTTGTTTTTTCTATTTAATGTCAAATAGAATGAGGGAAAAAAACTGACAGATCACAGCTGTCAATATCATGTGTTCAAAAACCCTACATTTTGATTGGTAGATGTGAAGAAACGACCAACATAAACTTTGGTTATCTCGGACGGCAGACATGAGCACCAACTGCATGCCAACTTAGTCTATAAATTAAAATACACATATTAATAAGACAATCTTCCATTTGTGAACCGCCAACTGAACTGATACCAAAGATTCCAATAAATCTGTGTTAGGATGAGTCTTTGTGCTTATTTAATCTCTTCTAGAGCTGAAGTTCTGAACGTTCAGTGAATGACAAGGCCTCTCACATTAAGAGGCTTGATCAAAAATTTTTCTAAAATACCTTAAAATGGCTCTCATAGTGGTTTCGTGAAATTGAAATGTAAATATTACTTGCTTAACTGCAAAATCAATTTACATATTTTGCTATTTATTTGTAGTGTATAAGGACACTAAATCTGCAGCATAAGTTTTAACCACTCGAGTTGCTACTACCGGCGCATAACTCACCCAAACAATAAAACGCTAAATTTAATATAAAACTGTGATGCCCCTCCCAAAAACTGTTCGTGTTTCACCGGTTGCTAGGCCTAAGGTCACTAATATAGTGTTAATTTTAACCTCTAAAATGACTACGAAAAGTCAAGACACCCAAAAAATAGAACGCTACATTCAACATATGAACGTGATGCCCCTCCCCAAAAATTGTTTTTCTTTCACTACGCTAAGGTCACTAAATCTACAATATAAGTTTTATCTTTTGGAATTGCCATAAAGGGTGCAAACAACCAGTAAAACGCTAAATTCAGCATATGACCATGATACCCCCAAAAATTGTTTTTTTTCACCGTTTGCTAGACCTAAGGCCACTAAATCTACAGTATAAGTTTTATCTTTCGGAATTGCTATTAAGGGCGCAAAATGCACCTAAACAGTACAACGCTATATTCAACATATAACCGTGAGGCCCCTCACCAAAAATCGGTTTTATTTCACCGTCCTCTCGGTCTAAGGTCACTAATCTTACAGTATAAGCTTTATCTTCCGGAAATGCCACTAAGGCCGCAAAATGCACACAAACAGTATAACGCTAAATTCATCATATGACCGTGATGCCCCTCTCCAAAAATTATTTTCTTTCACCGTTTACTAGTTCTAAGGTCACTAAATCTACGGTATAAGTTTTATCTTCCGGAATTGATACTAAGGGTGCAAAACGCATCTAAACGGTACAACGCTAAATTCAGCATATGACCGTGATGCCCCTCCCCAAAAATCGTTTTTCTTGCACCGTTTGCTTGGTCTAAGGTCACTAATCCTACAGTATAAGTTTTATCTTTCGGAATGGCTACTAAGGCCGCAAAGGCACACAAACAGTAAAACGCTAAATTCATCATATGACCGTGATGCCCCTCCCCAAAAATCGTTGTCGTTCACAGTTTACTAGATCTAAGGTCACTAAATCTACGGTATAAGTTTTATCTTCCGGAATTGATACTAAGGGTGCAAAACGCACCTAAACGGTACAACGCTAAATTCAGCATATGACCGTGATGCCCCTCCCCGAAAATCGTTTTTCTTTTACCGTTCGCTCGATCTAAGGTCACTAAATCTACGGTATAAGTTTTATCTTCCGGAATTGATACTAAGGGTGCAAAACGCATCTAAACGGTACAACGCTAAATTCAGCATATGACCGTGATGCCCCTCCCCAAAAATCGATTTTCTTTCATCGTTCGCTCGATCTAAGGTCACTAATCCTACAGTATAAGTTTTATCTTCCGGAATTGCTACTAAGGCCGCAAAACGGACACAAATAGTAAAACGCTAAATTCATCATATGACTAATTGCTACTAAGGCCGCAAAACGCACACAAATAGTAAAACACTAAATTCATCATATGACCGTGATGCCCCCCCCCAAAAAATTAGTTTTCTTTTACCGTTCGCTCGGTCTAAGGTCACTTATCCTACAGTATAAGTTTTATCTTCCGGAATTGCTACTAAGGCCGCAAAACGCACACAAATATTAAAACGCTAAATTCATCATATGACCATGATGCCCCTCCCCAAATATCGTTGTCTTCACCGTTTACTAGATCTAAGGTCACTAAATCTACGGTATAAATTTTATCTTCCGGAATTGCTACTAAGGCCGCAAAACGCACACAAATAGTAAAACGCTAAATTCATCATATGACCGTGATCCCCCTCCCCAAATATCGTTGTCGTTCACATTTTACTAGATTTAAGGTCACTAAATCGACCGTATGAGTTTTATCTTCCGGAATTGATACTAAGGGTGCAAAACGCATCTAAACGGTACAACGCTAAATTCAGCATATGACCGTGATGCCCCTCCCCAAAAATCGTTTTTCTTTCACCGTTCGCTGGATCTAAGGTCACTAATCCTACAGTATAAGTTTTATCTTCCGGAATTGCTACTAAGGCCGCAAAACGCACACAAATAATAAAACGCTAAATTCATCATATGACCGTGATGCCCCTCCTCAAATATCGTTGTCGTTCACCGTTTACTATATCTAAGGTCACTAATCCTACAGTATAAGTTTTATCTTCCGGAATTGCTACTAAGGCCGCAAAACGCACACAAATAATAAAACGCTAAATTCAGCATATGACCGTGATGCCCCTCCCCAAAAATCGATTTTCTTTCATCGTTCGCTCGATCTAAGGTCACTAATCCTACAGTATAAGTTTTATCTTCCGGAATTGCTACTAAGGCCGCAAAACGGACACAAATAGTAAAACGCTAAATTCATCATATGACTAATTGTTACTAAGGCCGCAAAACGCACACAAATAGTAAAACACTAAATTCATCATATGACCGTGATGCCCCCCCCCCCAAAATTAGTTTTCTTTTACCGTTCGCTCGGTCTAAGGTCACCTATCCTACAGTATAAGTTTTATCTTCCAGAATTGCTACTAAGGCCGCAAAACGCACACAAATAGTAAAACACTAAATTCATCATATGACCGTGATGCCCCTCCCCAAAAATTAGTTTTCTTTTACCGTTCGCTCGGTCTAAGGTCACTAATCCTACAGTATAAGTTTTATCTTCCGGAATTGCTACTAAAGCCGCAAAACGCACACAAATAGTAAAACGCTAAATTCATCATATGACCGTGATGCCCCTCCCCAAAAATTAGTTTTCTTTTACCGTTCGCTCGGTCTAAGGTCACTAATCCTACAGTATAAGTTTTATCTTCCGGAATTGCTACTAAGGCCGCAAAACGCACACAAATAGTAAAACGCTAAATTCATCATATGACCGTGATGCCCCTCCCCCCCCAAAATTAGTTTTCTTTTACCGTTCGCTCGGTCTAAGGTCACTTATCCTACAGTATAAGTTTTATCTTCCGGAATTGCTACTAAGGCCGCAAAACGCACACAAATAGTAAAACACTAAATTCATCATATGACCGTGATGCCCCTCCCCAAAAATTAGTTTTCTTTTACCGTTCGCTCGGTCTAAGGTCACTAATCCTACAGTATAAGTTTTATTTTCCGGAATTGCTACTAAGGCCGCAAAACGCACACAAATAGTAAAACGCTAAATTCATCATATGACCGTGATGCCCCTCCCCAAAAATTAGTTTTCTTTTACCGTTCGCTCGGTCTAAGGTCACTAATCCTACAGTATAAGTTTTATCTTCCGGAATTGCTACTAAGGCCGCAAAACGCACACAAATAGTAAAACACTAAATTCATCATATGACCGTGATGCCCCCCCCCCCCCCAAAAATTAGTTTTCTTTTACCGTTCGCTCGGTCTAAGGTCACTTATCCTACAGTATAAGTTTTATCTTCCGGAATTGCTACTAAGGCCGCAAAACGCACACAAATAGTAAAACGCTAAATTCATCATATGACCGTGATGCCCCTCCCCAAATATCGTTGTCGTTGACCGTTTACTAGATCTAAGGTCTCTAAATCGACCGTATAAGTTTTATCTTCCGGAATTGATACTAAGGGTGCAAAACGCATATAAACGGTACAACGCTAAATTCAGCATATGACCGTGATGCCCCTCCCCAAAAATTAGTTTTCTTTTACCGTTCGCTCGGTCTAAGGTCACTAATCCTACAGTATAAGTTTTATCTTCCGGAATTGCTACTAAGGCCGCAAAACGCACACAAATATTAAAACGCTAAATTCATCATATGACCATGATGCCCCTCCCCAAATATCGTTGTCGTTCACCGTTTACTAGATCTAAGGTCACTAAATCTACGGTATAAATTTTATCTTCCGGAATTGCTACTAAGGCCGCAAAACGCACACAAATAGTAAAACGCTAAATTCATCATATGACCGTGATCCACCTCCCCAAATATCGTTGTCGTTCACCCTTTACTAGATTTAAGGTCACTAAATCGACCGTATGAGTTTTATCTTCCGGAATTGATACTAAGGGTGCAAAACGCATCTAAACGGTGCAACGCTAAATTCAGCATATGACCGTGATGCCCCTCCCCAAAAATTAGTTTTCTTTTACCGTTCGCTCGGTCTAAGGTCACTAATCCTACAGTATAAGTTTTATCTTCCGGAATTGCTACTAAGGCCGCAAGACGCACACAAATATTAAAACGCTAAATTCATCATATGACCATGATGCCCCTCCCCAAATATCGTTGTCTTCACCGTTTACTAGATCTAAGGTCACTAAATCTACGGTATAAATTTTATCTTCCGGAATTGCTACTAAGGCCGCAAAACGCACACAAATAGTAAAACGCTAAATTCATCATATGACCGTGATCCTCCTCCCCAAATATCGTTGTCGTTCACCCTTTACTAGATTTAAGGTCACTAAATCGACCGTATGAGTTTTATCTTCCGGAATTGATACTAAGGGTGCAAAACGCATCTAAACGGTACAACGCTAAATTCAGCATATGACCGTGATGCCCCTCCCCAAAAATCGTTTTTCTTTCACCGTTCGCTCGATCTAAGGTCACTAATCCTACAGTATAAGTTTTATCTTCCGGAATTGCTACTAAGGCCGCAAAACGCACACAAATAATAAAACGCTAAATTCATCATATGACCGTGATGCCCCTCCCCAAATATCGTTGTCGTTCACCGTTTACTATATCTAAGGTCACTAATCCTACAGTATAAGTTTGATCTTCCGGAATTGATACTAAGGGTGCAAAACGCATCTAAACGGTACAACGCTAAATTCAGCATATGACCGTGATGCCCCTCCCCAAAAATCGTTTTTCTTTCACCGTTCGCTCGATCTAAGGTCACTAATCCTACAGTATAAGTTTTATCTTCCGGAATTGATACTAAGGGTGCAAAACGCATCTAAACGGTACAACGCTAAATTCAGCATATGACCGTGATGCCCCTCCCCAAAAATCGTTTTTCTTTCACCGTTCGCTCGATCTAAGCTCACTAATCCTACAGTATAAGTTTTATCTTCCGGAATTGCTACTAAGGCCGCAAAACGCACACAAATAATAAAACGCTAAATTCATCATATGACCGTGATGCCCCTCCCCAAATATCGTTGTCGTTCACCGTTTACTAGATCTAAGGTCACTAAATCTACTAAATAAAAAGTTTATTTGTAGATTATGTACAAACTTTAGGTAATTATTAAATTACGATACGGAAATCGACTGATTTATCTTTCTGGGTCTATGTGCATACTACCGATGATTCGTAGAAGGTTTTGCCAACATAGCCGCTCCATTAGATAGAGTCACTAAAGACCAGGTATAGTCTATTACTAGAATACCGAGTGATTAAGCTTTCAGAAAGTTAAAAGCGCTCCGGTTTTAAGTTATCCTCAACAATAAGGACGATTTATTCTTCTGGACACGGATGCAAGCAATTTTGGTATTAAAGCAGTACTTTGGCAAATCCAGGATGAAGAAGAGAGAGTCATCGAATATATTTGACGCAATTTTTCCAAGCTAAAACGAAATTATTGTGTAACACGAAAGGAACTCCGGCAATAGTAAAATTTCTACCAACATTTCCACAAATATCTATATGGACATAAATTCCTAATAATAACCGCTCATGCGGCACTCAAGTGGCATCTAGGAATTAAACAACCTGAGGCACAGGTAACAAGGTGAATAGAGAAGCTACAGAAATATAACTTTAATGTAAAATACCGATCTGGAAAGATGCATAACAATGCATATGCTCCATCAAGAAGACCTTGCAGAAAGATAGACCAAAAAGAAGGAATTACTTAGGTGCGGAGAACTACTTGTGACACCAATAAAGAATGGGCTTCAGAACAATTTCGATCCGCCCAACTGGAAGATAAGAATATAGTTGAAGCCACAATGGAATTCACTGTGAGTGGATAATGGTCTGTTGAAAAATATCTGAGAAAGTACGGATGGAAAATAATTCATCAAAATTAATAGTTTCTAGAAGTAGAGTTTCTCAAGTACTAGAGGAAGTACACGAGAACTAGAGCTCATCTTGGAATCAACAAGACGTGAAAAGATGGTGCGCGGCAAGTCAAGGACATAAAACTAGATCCAGCCCCAAATGAAACAGTATAATGTTGGGCTGCCTTTTGAATGTAGAGCAACTGATGTTGCTGGGCCATTCCCCGAGACTGAGAAAGGCAATCAATACATCCTTGTTGCCATGCACGACTTCAGTAAGTGGTTAGAAATTTTTGATGTATTATACTTTGTGTTTAATTTTTTTCTCTTTCTTTCTTTTTTTAGTTTTTTCTATAGTTGACTTTTATTATAATTTTAATTTCATTATTTTGTAAAAAGTAACACATTAAATTAAATTAAATAAGATATAGACTAAAGGATCACTGTGAAATTGTTTGTAATTTAAAAAATAATTACCTACCGAAATAAAATATCATAAATATAGGGATTTTCGCAGTTTTCATTTCAATAATATAAACAAATTCTTTCTACTATATATTGGAATCTGATCTTTGAATTTAATGTTTTGAACAAAATGGTAGATTTTTTTAATAATAATTAAATTTTGTTTTTGTTAAGTGTGCACCATTAAAATGCTTACATATAACCAAACCACTAGCCCCATGATTATGATGGCTATAAGAGACGTCCCTTAAGTGATTTCAGAACCAAAAAACCCGCCCTTTGGGAATATTATAAAAATTGTAAAAAAGTAAACAGTAAATAAAATCTGAAAAAGGGCCTTTTTGGACTTTTTGGACGAAAAAAATGTTCTACAACCACATGGAATTCACTTACAGTTAGAAATTACAAAAGTCCTTCTTAATAAGTATAAAAATAATAAATTAAACCGAAATTTGATATTTTCTTTTAGTGAAGTAACAGAGCTCGAAGTCAGGAAAGCTTTGATGTCCACAAAAAGTAATGCTACAGGTTCAGATATGTTATCTCCCAAAATTTCCTGATTCTTGGAAGAATGCAATTGTAATTCTACTACCTAAAATATTATCTGAAATACATTTTTGGGAAGGGCACCATGGTCATATGTTAAATTTAGCGTTTTACGGGTTGGGTGCGTTCTGCACCCCTAGTAGAAATTCCGGAAGTTAAAACTTAGAGCGAACGGTTAAAGAAAACTAATTTTTTGGAAGGGCCTTCAGGTGCTTTTTACGCCCTTACTAGCAATTCCGGCAAATAAAAACTTATACTGTAGATTTATTGGCTTTAGGCCCAGCAAACAGTGACAGGAAAACGATTTTTGAAGAGGGTTTTATGTTGAATTCAGTGTTTGGGTGCGTTTCGGGCCCTTAGTAGCGATTCGTGCGAATGAAACTTATACAGTAGATTTAGTGACCTTAAGCCCAGCAAAGAGTGAAAGGAAAAGATTTTTGGGGACGGGCAAAACGGTTATATGTTGAATTTAGCGTTTTACTGTTTTTTTGCGTTTTGCGCCCTTGGCAGTAATTCCGGAAGATAAAACTTATACTGTAGGATTAGTGACCTTAGATCGAGCGAACGATGAAAGAAAAACGATTTTTGGGGAGGGGCATCACGGTCATATGATGAATTTAGTGTTTTACTATTTGTGTGCGTTTTGCGGCCTTAGTAGCAATTCCGGAAGATAAAGCTTATACTGTAAAATTAGTGACCTTAGACCGAGCGAACGGTGAAAGCAAAACGATTTTTGGGGAGGGGCATCACGATCATATGCTGAATTTAGTGTTGTACCGTTTAGGTGCGTTTTGCACCCTTAGTATCAATTCCGGAAGATAAAATTTATACCGTAGATTTAGTGACCTTACATCTAGTAAACGGTGAACGACAACGATATTTGGGGAGGGGCATCATGGTCATATGATGAATTTAGCGTTTTACTATTTGTGTGCGTTTTGCGGCCTTAGTAGCAATTCCGGAAGATAAAACTTATACTGTAGGATTAGTGACCTTAGACCGAGCGAACGGTAAAAGAAAACTAATTTTTGGGGAGGGGCATCACGGTCATATGCTGAATTTAGTGTCTTACTATTTGTGTGCGTTTTGCGGCCTTAGTAGCAATTCCGGAAGACAAAACTTATACTGTAGAATTAGTGACCTTAGATATAGTAAACGGTGAACGACAACGATATTTGGGGAGGAGCATCACGGTCATATGATGAATTTAGCGTTTTACTATTTGTGTGCGTTTTGCGGCCTTAGTAGCACTTCCGGAAGATAAAACTTATACTGTAGGATTAGTGACCTTAGATCGAGTAAACGATGAAAGAAAAACGACTTTTGGGGAGGGGCATCACGGTCATATGATGAATTTAGTGTTTTACTATTTGTGTGCGTTTTGCGGCCTTAGTAGCAATTCCGGAAGATAAAACTTATACTGTGGGATTAGTGACCTTAGACCGAGCGAACGATGAAAGAAAAACGATTTTTGGGGAGGGGCATCACGGTCATATGCTGAATTTAGCGTTGTACCGTTTAGATGCGTTTTGCACCCTTAGTATCAATTCCGGAAAATAAAACCTATACGGTCGATTTAGAGACCTTAGATCTAGTAAACGGTGAACGACAACGATATTTGGGGAGGGGCATCATGGTCATATGATGAATTTAGCGTTTTACTATTTGTGTGCGTTTTGCGGCCTTAGTAGCAATTCCGGAAGATAAAACTTATACTGTAGGATTAGTGACCTTAGACCGAGCGAACGGTAAAAGAAAACTAATTTTTGGGGAGGGGCATCACGGTCATATGCTGAATTTAGTGTCTTACTATTTGTGTGCGTTTTGCGGCCTTAGTAGCAATTCCGGAAGACAAAACTTATACTGTAGAATTAGTGACCTTAGATATAGTAAACGGTGAACGACAACGATATTTGGGGAGGAGCATCACGGTCATATGATGAATTTAGCGTTTTACTATTTGTGTGCGTTTTGCGGCCTTAGTAGCACTTCCGGAAGATAAAACTTATACTGTAGGATTAGTGACCTTAGATCGAGCGAACGATGAAAGAAAAACGACTTTTGGGGAGGGGCATCACGGTCATATGATGAATTTAGTGTTTTACTATTTGTGTGCGTTTTGCGGCCTTAGTAGCAATTCCGGAAGATAAAACTTATACTGTGGGATTAGTGGCCTTAGACCGAGCGAACGATGAAAGAAAAACGATTTTTGGGGAGGGGCATCACGGTCATATGCTGAATTTAGCGTTGTACCGTTTAGATGCGTTTTGCACCCTTAGTATCAATTCCGGAAAATAAAACCTATACGGTCGATTTAGAGACCTTAGATCTAGTAAACGGTGAACGACAACGATATTTGGGGAGGGGCATCACGGTCATATGATGAATTTAGCGTTTTACTATTTGTGTGCGTTTTGCGGCCTTAGTATCAATTCCGGAAGATAAAATTTATACCGTAGATTTAGTGACCTTAGATCTAGTAAACGGTGAACGACAACGATATTTGGGGAGGGGCATCATGGTCATATGATGAATTTAGCGTTTTAATATTTGTGTGCGTTTTGCGGCCTTAGTAGCAATTCCGGAAGATAAAACTTATACTGTAGGATTAGTGACCTTAGACCGAGCGAACGGTAAAAGAAAACTAATTTTTGGGGAGGGGAATCACGGTCATATGATGAATTTAGTGTTTTACTATTTGTGTGCGTTTTGCGGCCTTAGTAGCAATTCCGGAAGATAAAACTTATACTGTAGGATTATTGACCTTAGATCGAGCGAACGGTGAAAGAAAAACGATTTTTGGGGAGGGGCATCACGGTCATATGCTGAATTTAGCGTTGTACCGTTTAGATGCGTTTTGCACCCTTAGTATCAATTCCGGAAGATAAAACTTATACGGTCGATTTAGAGACCTTAGATCTAGTAAACGGTGAACGACAACGATATTTGGGGAGGGGCATCACGGTCATATGATGAATTTAGCGTTTTACTATTTGTGTGCGTTTTGCGGCCTTAGTAGCAATTCCGGAAGATAAAACTTATACTGTAGGATTAGTGACCTTAGATCGAGCGAACGGTAAAAGAAAATCGATTTTTGGGGAGGGGCATCACGGTCATATGCTGAATTTAGCGTTGTACCGTTTAGATGCGTTTTGCACCCTTAGTATCAATTCCGGAAGATAAAACTTATACCGTAGATTTAGTGACCTTAGGTCTAGTAAACGGTGGACGATAACGATATTTGGTGAGGGGCATCACCCGTCGTCGTCATATGATGAATTTAGCGGTTTACTGTTTGTGTGAGTTTTGCGCCCTTAGTAGCAATTCCGGAAGATAAAACTTACAGCGTAGATTTAGTGACCTTAGAACTAGTAAACGGTGAAAGAAAATAATTTTTGGGGAGGGGCATCACGGTCATATGATGAATTTAGCGTTTTACTGTTTGTGTGCCTTTGCGGCCTTAGTAGCCATTCCGAAAGATAAAACTTATACTGTAGGATTAGTGACCTTAGACCAAGCAAACGGTGAAAGAAAAACGATTTTTGGGGAGGGGCATCACGGTCATATGATGAATTTAGCGGTTTACTGTTTGTGTGAGTTTTGCGCCCTTAGTAGCAATTCCGGAAGATAAAACTTACAGCGTAGATTTAGTGACCTTAGAACTAGTAAACGGTGAAAGAAAATAATTTTTGGGGAGGGGCATCACGGTCATATGATGAATTTAGCGTTATACTGTTTGTGTGCATTTTGCGGCCTTAGTAGCATTTCCGGAAGATAAAGCTTATACTGGAAGATTAGTGACCTTAGACCGAGAGGACGGTGAAATAAAACCGATTTTTGAGGAGGGGCCTCACGGTTATATGTTGAATATAGCGTTGTACTGTTTAGGTGCATTTTGCGCCCTTAATAGCAATTCCGAAAGATAAAACTTATACTGTAAATTTAGTGGCCTTAGGTCTAGCAAACGGTGAAAAAAAAACAATTTTTGGGGGCATCATGGTCATATGCTGAATTTAGCGTTTTACTGTTTGTTTACACCCTTTACGGCAATTCCAAAAGATAAAACTTATATTGTAGATTTAGTGACCTTAGCGTAGTGAAAGATAAACAATTTTTGGGGAGGGCATCACGTTCATATGTTGAATGTAGCGTTCTATTTTTTGGGTGTGTTGACTTTTCGTAGTCATTTTATAGGTTAAAATTAACACTATATTAGTGACCTTAGGCCTAGCAACCGGTGAAACACGAACAGTTTTTGGGAGGGGCATCACAGTTTTATATTAAATTTAGCGTTTTATTGTTTGGGTGAGTTATGCGCCGTTAGTAGCAACTCGAGTGGTTAAAACTTATGCTGCAGATTTAGTGTCCTTATACACTACAAATAAATAGCAAAATATGTAAATTGATTTTGCAGTTAAGCAAGTAATATTTACATTTCAATAGCACGAAACCACTATGAGAGCCATTTTAAGGTATTTTAGAAAAATTTTTGATCAAGCCTCTTAATGTGAGAGGCCTTGTCATTCAATGAACGTTCAGAACTTCAGCTACATTTCTAGAGAACCTTCTAGACTAAATAAAATAAGACCCAAATTGTTCTGGAGACCCTTTGTATATTCATATTAGTATTTTAGTAGATTTTGTCACATGGGGCTGTAAATTTTTCAATCATGAAATAAGTAGTAGTAAGCTACGAAGCATTCAAAAAACTTGAAATTGATATACAGAGCGCTTCAGGCTACTGCGAACATAGGCCAGAAGAAGTTCAATTTGCCAGTGTACATACATGCAGGGACACCGCACACCTATCAGTGGAGCAACCAACACTCAGGCTTGCGATCGCCGTTCGCGGCTTGTGTTTAGTACGCCTCTAACCACGGTGCTATGTGGAGCATAGTCAATAAAACCGGAATTTGGTCAATAAATACGCAAATTTTTATATATAAGTCCTCCTTGCTCGGCTAGACAATATCCGAGCCTATTATAATGTTTCCAAGCATGTTAGGGGTGATAGTTTGAAAAGCTCTTTCATGCCTGTAAACTTTATTTTTGATATAACTCCACAGATAGAAGCCATTAGGAGCAAGATCGGGTGATCGAGCTGGCAATAAAATAGTTCCCCATGTACTTATAACCCAATTAGAAAATTCATTATCAAGATATTCTCTAACAAGGCCAACATTGTGAGTGAGACAACCATCTTGATGAAACCATAATATGCTGCTGCAGTAGATCCAAATATCTAGGACCATTCAAATTACCATAGATAAAAAATGGCCCAATTACGTGTCCCCTACAATACCCCCCAAACATTTAAAAAAAAAAATACAAATGCAAATTTTCCCTCAACCAATATCGAACGTGTGTTGGGTTATGACAATTTAATAATGGAAAAGTGCTTTCATCTGTGAAAAGAATTGATCACAGAAAGTTTTCAGCACAATTAGCCCTTTCCTTCATTGTTTTGCAAAATTCCATATGACGATAGTTGTCCTTGGGAAAAATTTGATGAGTTTTTGACGCTTTGTAAGAATGATAACCACTCTTTTTGAGTACACGTAAGACAGTGGCTGAAGATGTATCAACTGCTTCGGCAATTTGGTGGCTAGTTAACTTTCGATTTTCCTCCACTTCCTGCTCGTCATTCAAAACAGTGGGTTTTTTTTATGGTTTCTTGGCGCTACACAATCAAACTTTTCAAAATTCTGCACAAACCTATGAATCGTTGATAAACTAGGTTCTGGGCGATTTACAAAATTCTGCAAAAAAAGTTCTTGAATAAGTCTCAATGGTCTGCCTTGATAGTACCATTTGACTATCTGTATAACACTGCAGCATGCTTCGAATCCACCTCGGTCGTACGGCAAGCTCATTGTATAAGCTATTTCTTAATGGCTGTCACAAAAGTTACAATGCTCCTTATCTCCTTTACACAGGTCTTGTTACATCAGCAAAAATGTTAAAATTGCAACTGTCACAAAAACCCTGTTTTTTTATGTTTTAACTAGAAACCAACCCTACCCAGCATAAGACACCCCCAGCAAACCCAACACAACATAAAGTGCTAATCAGTGAAACCCATTTCCAAAGATGGCTGTTGTTACTCTAGATATGCAAGTGGACAGTGCCTTTTTTAATATGGATGAGACAAAGCCTCTTTTCATTAATATATACTATAAAAATCCTGAGAAAAACCTTAAACAGACAAATGGCGAAGTTGATTACATTACTAATCTTTAAATATAATAAATTTCTAGAGAGATCATTTCTGTACAGGATTACTGTTTATAAAGTTCCACTTGGGAAAACTTTATTGTTATTTGTCACAAAAAGTTAAATCAAAAAGTGAATTTCTTATGAAGTTATGTAGATTTCTATTAGTGTACTTTTTTTTAAATCACACCTTTACATGCAGGATGGCCATGATTTCCTTTTCTTTAATGAAACACATCCTGTATATTTTTTTAAATTTTGATAGATCTTTTCTTCCTGATTCTAAAAATATAAGATATTGTTATGGGTTCTCTAATTCTTCACGAATCCTCTTGTTATCACTTTATTGTAAATCCTTTTTACAACAAGTATTTAACTTTCCTAAGATCTTTCCTACTCGATAACTAAATCAAGACTTAATCGTGGACGCGACCGACGTCTCTCGCTTATATAGGCCTACAGAATATTTCCTACCACTCAAGAATACCTCTCATATATAACTTATGAACTGAAATAAACTTGTACCTAAATAAATAAATAATTTATAACAAGAGAACATGTAAAACTAAATAGCTTAGTACCTAATTAAATTTATAACTCGTTACACTGTTCTCCTCTTCAGATTTGATCATCCTGATAAATAATTCCTTGAAAATGTTTAAGCCTATCCAGGTGTTTTACTTTCATCTTTGCTTTAGGACTTCTCTGGATCCTGTAAACTAGTCGATAATCGATAATCCTCTTAATAATGGTAAATGTTCCTTCCCAGGGTGGTATTAACTTAGGCGACCTACCCTTCTTCCATTACGGGTTATATAGCCAGACCTTATTATCCTTGTGGAATCCTGCAGAATTTGCTTTCAAATCATACCTTCATGTGATCACTAGCAATTTCAATCCTTTCTCTGACTAACTCGTGAATATCCAACAGCTTTTCTCGTAGCTCACATCCACTGCTCCACACTCTTCAAGTGAACCAAACATAATGTCATGTGGTAACCTCAGTTCTCCACCAGTATTGCGGACAGACTACCTGCCGGGCCTCTAGTAACACTGGTATGTACTGGTCTTAATCTTTTTGGTGTTCATGGATGACCTTGGAAAGATGTTCTTCTATGGTTTTATCAAACATTCACCAATATTTTAGCTATACTGTAAGTTTCGTCCTTCTAATGGAATGCCAAATCTATTGAAGATGTTGTTCACTAGAACTTCGACTACTGTCATAGCTGCTAGATTTGGTACAACAAAAACTTCTGGTCCCTTAGTAAATTAATCCATGGCGACAAGAAGACACTTTTTCATTCTTGGTTAATGGTCTGGCAAAATCAATGGCTATACATTCAAATGGTAGTACAACATTATACTTCTGTTTCATTTGACCTCTTGATCTGCTTTTAGGTCCTCGAGTGGCTGCACATGTAAAACATTGGCGGCACCAGGTTTTGATGTCTTGACAGTAGTTAACCCAGTAAAATCTGCTTCGTATTTTATCCATTGTCTTGTTCACTTCAAGAAGAACTGCCATTATTCCCCCTTTTACTTCGTTCAGTATTTGAGATATTCTAGCTTTTGGGTACTACCAATTCTTCTTTTTAATGAAGTTCCAGCCGCACTTTTCCATACACGTTTCCACCAACCATTTTCAATTAAAAGTCATTTCTTTGTGAGATATATCTTGCCATGATGGTCGTTGATCACCGTTTTCCTGAAGTCGCAGTAGAGGTTCTAGTTTCTAGCAATTCATTTTTTTTTGTGTAATTTCTTGCAATGCTTGCACTCTTTTTGGCAAGGTCTTCTTGACAGTTCTGTGCTTTATGACAAAGTTCTATTGCTGTAGCGTTTCTAACCACCTTGATAGTTGTCAATCAGGTTTTTTCATTCCTAGAAGCGATTTAAGTGTTGTATAATCAGTTCCTATTAAGAACTCCTGTCCATATAGGTATTTGTAGGAATGGTCCACTGATTTCACTATTGCCAGGAGTTCTTTATTGGTAACACAATAATTTAATTCTGGCTTTGAAAGCTTCTGACTAAAATATTTGATGACTTGTTTTTGTCTATACTGGACTTTTGGACTGTTACAGGACTCTATACCAACATTGCTTGCGTCCGTGTGTAGAATAAATTTTCCTTTGTAGTTGGGGATAACTTAATATCAGACTGGAGCAAAGTGCTGCTTTTATTTCCTGAAGGTTTTATTACACTCGGAATTCTAGTGATAGACTATGTTGTCCTCAGTGAGTCTATGTAGCAGCAGCAAAGCCTTCAACAAATCGTCTTCTTCTAAGTTCATGTTTGTCTCTTGGTTGGGGGCTAATCTCGTATAGTCTGGATTTTTCTTCCATCAGTGGAGAAACTACATGTCCAAGAAATTCAACTTTTTCTTGAAATAATGAGCACTTTTTTTAATTCAATTTTAGATTGGCATTCATTATTCTGAAAAATACTTCTCGTAGATTGTTCATGTGTTCGTCAAAAGTTTTCCCCATGACCAACGTCGTCCAAGTACATTAAGCATGTTTTCCACGTCAGGCCTCATAACACGATTTTCATTAGTCTTTCAAATTGGCAGGAGCATTGTAGAGGCCAAATGGCATCACATTGAACTGGTACAACCCATTACCAGCTGAGAGGGCTGTTTTTTTTGTCTCTTTCATGGATTCCAACTTGCCAATGGTCACTGTCCAACACGATCCTGCTAGCGTGGTCAAAGTGTCGACGATTCTGGGTAATGGATAGCTGTCCTTTTATGTCTCGTTATTAAGTTTTCTATCATCAACACAGAATCTGATACTTCGGTCCTTCTTAATGACCAAAACAACAGAAGATTACCAAGGGCTTGTAGATTTTTCAATTACGCCTTCGCTAAGCATCTTGTTGACTAGATTGAACTTCTTGTTTGGCCAGAGCCATTCGTCATGGTGCTTGTATTATCGGTTGAGTATCGCCAATATTAATTACATGTTTACTTAATTACAAATAAGGCCAAATGGTTTTCTAAAACCTGCTTGACCGAATGCTTGACCTTGAAATTTTTATTTGCTGTAGCTATAACGCCTCCTTTGTTGATCTTGACACAGTTTGGGAAAATATTTGTAACTAATCGGGATGTCTCCATTTTCACTAGTGATTTTGTTATGATGTAATTACAGAGTGACTTAGTCTGGCAAACTTCTCGATTTCTTCTCAGGCAAATCCATGTTGTCGCAATTAATCCACACTAAGGATAAACCCAAAACTGCGACTAACACGGTGTGACATAATTTTTAAATCTGTATCTTACCAGCTGCATCTTAACTTCTGTTTCTTCCAAGACATTAGCTACGTTCGGTATATACATCCGATCAATCAGACTGCTCCAAATCGTTCGGCAATTCATAGCGGAGGTAGGGGAGGTAAATCTGGCGCGTTTGTTTAATGAATCCAGATCAATCGGAGCTAGATCGATCTGCTCCAAATTTTAGACCGATTTTCCAGATTAATCTAAACTTTAAGGTTATGTTTTTGTTTATTTTTATTTTTGTGTTTGAACTTTTTTGGATTTTAAGAAAAACTAGTGGAAAATCAAAACCATTTAAGTAAGTTTACGTACGTAAGAAAACGCTCGCGCCATCGGCAACGACTGGCGCGATTGAATCGAGAGCTGAGGGGTGATTTATAAACGAGTTGAGTTGAGTGGCACATTCTGAAATGTTCTTTAAATTGCCTGTCTCTTAATAGTGGGAATTTTTCTTCAGCAAAGCCAAAGAGCTTATTGCAGTCTTCTGAACAGTTAACCTCATCATCATTGATATACAAACACAAAAAATAAGTCAACAGGAGGAGAATGAAAATATGTAAGTACCTATTGTTTATAATTTATTGGTTTCAATTTTTGTGTTGTTTTACTTTGACAGCTTTGCAGTCTAGAGTTGCTGCATCGTAATTTAATGCATAATGCCTAATGCTTTTTTTATTTCTATTTCTGTCTATTTCAAATTTTTTTCAAAGAAGACAAAATTGTGCATTATCCATTAAAACTTGAGTAAATTTTTTGCTTGCTTCTGTGAACTATAATCATCAACATTGATACCCCATAGTTCATTTTCCTTGCGTCTTATGGCTTACTTTTTATAGTGCAGCAACTCTAGACTGCAGCTTAACCTAAAAACTCAGACAAGAAGAAAGTTCTAATTTTCTCTTGCTAAAATACAGTACTTTGGGGTAAATTGTTGTTTTCCTAACACCCAACTAGACAAAGTACTATTGTTTTGTTACTATATTGTATTATTGTTTTTTTTTACAGTTTCAAACAAAAAACTCCCCAAAAAGTCTTAAGAAAAATGATAGGCAAGGTATTCAAGGAACAACCTGCATATTGCCACCAAAGTGTAGCTACACGGGACCAAAGAATAGCTTGAGAACACATCAGGATTTGTCATAAGAAAAATAATAGGCAAGGTATTGAAGGAACAACCTGCATATTGCCACCAAAGTGTAGCTACAGGGGACCAAAGAATAGCTTGAGAACACATCAGGATTTCTATAAGTTGGTTTATTAATTGGAGGTAAATAATATATTGGTCATTACTCAAAGAGGGTCTCCAGTAAAAATACAAGTTGTGTTTATTTTGTAGTAGAAATGATCCTAAAACTAGTGGCTTAATTGATTTTTTTTATATCACTTTTAATAACTGAGAGCTTTAATTCTAAAAATTAAAGGTGGTCAGTATTTGGTCGTTATAACCTTAGATTATAACCATCTGTTTATCTTTTTTAAATCTATTGTAGGCTGGTTTTTGAAGGTTAAGTGCCATATAGAAATGACAATAATAACATATTGTATTTATTAACTTATGTCAGTATTGCAGCATGACATATTTTGTAAAGGCTTGTATTACCCAAAAGATTAGATTAGACTCTTTATTTGATTGAAGTTATATTTTTACCCATAGGGTGTCGATTGTGTCAAGTACATTAAATAAATAATTATAATTAATATTAGGTTTAATCAATAAAAAAGATATTACATAACTCAGTAAAACTTAATTTTTTTTTGAATACAATACAACTTACAATTGAAATTGCAAAAGCTAGCCTATAACATTAAAAATCAAATTGCAAAAGATAGCCTACAGAATTAAAAAAGTTAAGTCTAAACATATCTGGACACTAGAGCTAAAGCTTAATTAAATGAAAGTTAATAAAAAAAAAAACGTACCAAAGTTACACAAAGATTTCTGTTCCACAGACCTACTAACAACATTTTCTGAAAAGATGACTATGCAGTAAACGTAAAGTTTGTATCTTTAACTATCTATACTTATTAACCTAGTAGTAAAAAAGGGAGGGGGGGCTGGTAATGATAGAAAAAATTGTCTGACCCTCTTCTATAACATATTAAAATTTAAAAAAATTTATTGGATGCCCACGCTCCATAATAAATTGGAAGGAGTTCTTTCTAGGCCTTTTTATGTAAAATAACTTCTTGAGTCTCTATGGTTTTATCAGAATAATGTTCGTCATAACTACAAACAATAAAAAATAAGTACCGTATTTTGTGAAACTCATTCTTTATCAAAAATGTAATTTATAAAATCCTTTTTTTTGCATTGTTTCAGATATAGCTTGATCAGGATTTAGCCTGCAGTAGGGTGATAAGTTCTGGAAAACTGCAATGTACTTTTTTTAGTGTGTTTGTTAAATGATATTTTTTATACACCAAATCAAAGTGCCTGTACTAATTTTAAAGAATAAAAAAAATATATAAATTTGTGTTCCTTATTGTTGCAAATTGGACCGCAGTGTTAAACCTGGTTTGACTTGTAAAAGCACTTGTGTAATACTTACTAATAAAGAAATTAAACTAAACTTTGAATTTAATTGTGGTTTAGAATGTGCTCTCATAATAAACTAAGGTATCACATTCTAAACATCAATTAAATTTAAACTAGGTTTAATATTGCCGTGCAATATGCAACGAATATTTGTATAAATCACTACATTTAATTCACATGCCTATGATACAAAAGTGGTAAAATCTGGATGGCCAAAAGTGGTAATCTCCTGTGGCTGATGTTCGGAATGAAGGCGGCACGCCCCAGGAAGCACCATACTTCAAGTGGTTATCCGACTCGTGGTCGCCTGGAGGAAGCGCGCCGCTTCGGAGGGTACTTTCGGCCCGAATCCGTCACTTCGGAAAGCCTTCAGTTTGCCGATTTCGGTCCATGGGGATTGGTTTATTGGGTATCTTCAAACATTATTTGTTGTCCGTACACTAGAGCACAAATAGCCTTTAAAACCATGTTATTCATGGTACCTTTGAGACTCAAAAGCCCATCAGCCGAAAAAAAAACAAAATTTTTAAACAAAAAAAAACTTAGGTTAGAAAGTTTAAATCTGAACCCGTTCGGTAATGCGACTTGCTCGGATTAATCGACGATCAGCTGATCAAAAATCCGTCTGATCTGCGATCTATATACCGAACTTAGCTATTAGCTAATTCTCCAGACACAGTTCGAAGTCTTATTTCTTGTTGTAGAGATCGAATTTTATAACGTTTTGTCATTTAAGCAAGGATATTGCTGTACCTGTATCGACGGTTATATTTGTCTTTCATTTAGGAATCCCTCGATGTTAAGACTATCAGCAGTATGTCCTAGATTTCTGATCGAATATATTTTGGGGGCTTTATCTTCTTTAGCCAATATCCACCCCGCTGCGCTGACTAGTTTTAGTTTTCCTGGTCTCTTCTTTGGTATTCTGTTCCTCTAATGGAGTTGAAACTTTATTTAGGCAAACTGGATATAATCTTATGTCTCTGGTCGTAAGCAAATAACAGAAGTCAATAAATGCAGAAGTGAGATAAAGAGTATTACAGTGGGCGTTCCACAGGGATCCGTCCTTGGACCTCTTATTTTTACTTTTTATCAATGATCTGCCAAATACGATTGGCTTGGAAGCTTGGGACTTGGCGATGTGATAAACTTGTGATAAACTCCAGAATGTGCTTAATCATTTCAAGGACTGGTTTTACAAACATACATAGACTTGCCCTAAACAGAGAAAAAATCCGAATTCATAAACTTCATGCCCAGAACCGCAAATAAAGTGATAAAAGTTATTCAGAAGTAAATGGAAAATCAATATCACAGGTTGCTGATACTAAGAGTCTTGGATTACACATTGACAATAATCTCTCTTGGAATACTCAGAAAGTTTATATCCAAAACTTTCTACCGTCTGTTTCTGTTTGTACCGGTTAAAATCAGTGACGCATCAAAAAATTAATATATCTTAATACTACTTTCACTTTTTTTCTCGTGTAAAATATGGCATTATTTTCTGGGGTGGCTGTTCTGAAAGGATTTTTAAGTTAGAGAAACAGGCCGTTAGAATTATTGCTGGCGCTTTAAAATTTAGATCTTTTAACATTGCCATGCATTTACATATTCGAAATATTATTATATGTAGGAAATAATTTTCAAAAATTTACAACAACTGGGGAGTATCGTAATTACAATACTAGACACGGTAATGACCTAAATTATGTTACTCATAGATTAGCAATATTTGAGAAAGCACCTTCAAATATCGTTATAAAATTGTTTAACTCATTTCCGTGTCAGTTACGTAATGAGCAAAATACAAACATTTTCAAGAAAAGTTTACAATCTTATTTAGTTAAAAATGCCTTTTACAGTATCGACGAATTTATAGATAAAAATACAAGTATTTTAAACGACTAACTGATCTATAAAACTATCTAGTTTCTACAAGTCTTAAATAGATATACCAATTGTAAATTGTTAGGACTCTTCCTATACCAATTGTAATTTTGCTCTTTGGAATAAAGAATTTTGATTTTGAGTTTTGGTTTGGTTTTTCTTTATCTTGATCTCTAGAACACTCATAAGCGCCTAGCTGCTGCTGGTAAAGCTGTTGCCAAGTAGTAACTTTTGGATCTCTGGATCTCTTAATCCCTGAACAAAATGCTGCACTGCCAATTGATCCCTCGAGTCTTCCGACAAAGTTGGATACAACAGTGTAAAAATACGTCTAGCGTCAGCCTTAAACTCTTGTAAAGTTTGTCTGCACGTTTTTGTCTATTCTAGCTACTAAGATGTAAAGTCTTTATGCTGTGGAGCCATGTAGAGATATAGTTAAAGCTGTTGCACTGGTGGCTTTTTTCTGCCTGCAGTCTGGTAGTTATATATATTATATCAAGTCTGGTGATCAAGTCAGATTCTTCTCTGATTCTCGAATGGAACGTCGTAGAATGTTCTAAAGTTTTATGGTCTGGTGGTGAAGTCAGATTCTTGCTATCTCTTTTGGTTTCCGAATGGAACGTTGTGGAATGTTCTAGAATTTTCTTGATTTTCTCAAGCCGGGTCTTACTTCAGTGTCTTCCTACTCGTGTGTAAAAATCTCATGTCTGGAGACAATTGGAGGTTCTTTAATTCTTCACGAATCTTTTTGTTAAATAAACTAGTGGGCTTCAAACATCACCAACTTTATTTAAAATTCTTTTTACAACAAGTATTTAACTTTCCTAATACTCGCTATCTAAATGAAGACTTAATCTTGGCCGCAACGTGTCGCGCTTATGTAGGCCGACGGAATAGTCCCGACTACTCGAGAATACACGCGCCTAGACAATTCGCGAATTGCCTCGGTCCTTCGTGACGTCCGGCGTTAATATTAGAAACTTAAAGTAAATATTTCAACGCATCCGTATCGGTATACGTAACGCGTTCGAAACAAAGTAAAAATACGTCACATTTTTGACTTGCTCATGCCATGTTTCGAACGATGCCTGCTTCTTTGACGGGTGTGATGACAGAATCTCGTTGCGTACGGAAGGATGTACGTATCGTTAGGGACCCACGAACCCTTCAAAAAAGCGAGCAACAAGTCAAAAATGTAGCGTATTTTTACTTTGTTTCGAACGCGTTACGTGTACCGATACGTATGCGATGAAATATTTACTTTAAGTGTCTATTAACATTAAATAAACTCGTATCTAAATAAATAAATAAATTCTGACAAAAGAACACTTAAAACTAAATAGCCTAGTACCTAATTAAATGTATAACTTATAACAATATGTTACCTTTGTTTTCACAAAAGGTTGCCATAGGAGCAATGTGTTGAACAAAGAACCAACTAAATTTCCTTGGATTACACATTACCTTACGACAAATTAGATTTGATTTTACTCGCCAAAGATAAACCCTACATATTATATGTTTTTGGAATCAGAAAGCAAAGATCTATCAAAATTTTAAAAAATATATAGAGTATTCCATTAAAAAAGGAGAACCTCATGGCCACCCTGCATGATTATGGAAATAACTGAAAATTTGACAGAAATCTATGTAATTTCACGAGTATTTCACCTTGTGATTTATCTTCTTGTGTCACATTAAATGTCTTTTACATAAAATTCCATTTTTCTACTTAGGATGAAGGAAGCCCATCTGAAGTCACCAAGCCGCTAACCCTCCAAGATCTTGAAACCGAAGATCTCTACACAAAATACAAGAAACTACAGCAAATGCTTGAATTTTTGGAGGTAATTTATCGTGGTTTACTTACTCAGTTAATATAATTCTATTTTCCAAAAACAATATCTACAGTAATAAGACATGAACATGCAAATTAATTTTTTTACTGTTACCTTATTGAGGTATCTTTGATTAATTTGTTTATATTGAAGCTTATCTTATTTAATTAGCCAAGTTGAAAAACTAAGTAGATTGTAAAAAGAAATTTTAAGGTTACATTTAAATATTTCCTGTACCATCACATATTTTCATCAGGTTCAAGAGGAATATATTAAGGATGAACAAAGAAATCTTAAAAAAGAGTACTTGCATGCACAAGAAGAGGTGAAAAGAATTCAGTCAGTGCCACTGGTTATTGGGCAATTTTTGGAAGCTGTTGATCAGAACACAGGCATTGTGGGTAAGAATCACTATTTTTGAAAAATAGGCAGATGTAAATAGTCAAAAAAAAGTTCAGCCTCCATGCTCGAAACATGCCTTCATATTTTTAAAGCTTATATTATTAGGGTTTGTGAGGACTGGGAAAAGTCAAGGAATTTATTATTCCATGCAGAATTTCACAAAAAACAGGCAACATCTGGAATGCAATCTGGAAAAAATTGAAGGCTAGAAAAAGTTTTTGGTGAATTATTTTTTGATGGTCAGGGAAAATCGGGAAGGTCAGGGAATTTAACGAAGAGTTTTTTTTATGAACCCTGTGTATCTAACGCCCATTGTATATTTTATTTTTTGACAGGATCAACAACTGGTTCAAACTACTATGTCAGAATCTTATCAACCATTGACAGAGAACTGCTAAAGCCCTCGGCCAGTGTTGCCCTTCACAAACACAGCAACGCTCTTGTTGACGTTTTACCACCTGAAGCTGACTCTTCAATCAGCATGTTAGGAGCTGATGAAAAGCCAGATGTCAGCTATGCTGATATAGGTAAATGGTGATTAAAAATACAGGGAAATTTGACTTTATCCTACTTGATATAATAAATTCGATAGTTTGTAGGTAAAGTGCAGTTTACAACTCGCGATTTCCATTTTTACTGGCATAAAACTTCTAGCTACAGCTAAAGTAGACTCTGAGGCATTCATATTGGTACTTAACCCAACTCTAAATCCAGATATGCAGGCAAAAGATTATTTTTAATAAATTAGCATGACACGCTCCAACGTACATCATCTATCAACTCTTCGATGTAAAAACAATTTTTGTTTTTTTTTCCGCGGCCCAAAATAAAAAATTTAAAAAAAATTATTGTCGTTTTTTTGACATTATTTTTATTTTATTAGTATTTGTGTGATTCTGAGTTTAGATATTTCCAAATTATCTAGAATGTTTTGGGGATCGAAGAAAATTACTAACTTACTTAAGGCGCGCCCAATAAAACTGTAATCTTTTTTTGAAAATCGATCTTAACTGTTTTTTTTAGATCATGGTAGTTGACTGACATTTTCTCCAATAGTTCGTAGAAATCCGCACACAGAAAAGTAATTTTTATTGTATGATATTCAGCAGAAATCAACCTTTCAACAAAGTCCAGATGGAATTATACTTATGAGCGATTTTGGGGAGCGTTTGTCAAAAATCATGAAATAGTGAAAACACCGAGGAAAACACAAAAAATGCCACCTTGTTTAAGTTACTTCTTAGAGAGAAATAGTCCGTTTAAAAAGAATTTCTCAATTTTTGAAAAAACTATGAAGTTTTACTTATTTTCAAAGCATTGTCTTTCTTCAATGATGTACAATGTACGATGATAGGTTGTATATACGATGTCAAGTTTTGGTTTAACTTTTGTGTTACGTACACTTTGGAACTCCGAGATATCAAGATTGGGGGATAGTCATCTGCATAAGATGCAATCGACACATGAAACGTTCTTTCACACAGTTCTGAATGTACACAGTGAACTAAAAGTTAAATTTTTATTGGGGTTTCTTACATTTTTTCTACTATACCCATCAACATAATAACAATTTTTGGAGCATAAAGTGATCTTGTCCTGGATGTTTTTATTTATTTTTTACATTTTCAATAAACTGCTGGTAAACTATTTATGGGATGCAGAACAGAACAGAACATGATCTTTTGCCTGCACCTCTGGAGCTAGAGGGAGACGATTCATTTTAAGTACCATTATGAATGTCCCAGAGTCTACTTTAGCTGTGTATGAAATGTTAAAAACTAGAAGTTTTCTTCCTCAACCATGCAAAAACCGCTGAACCGATTTGGTTGAAATTTGGTCAGAATATATACTTTGAACATCATAAAATAAAAAACTACACAATATGCAGTTTTAATTTCAAGTTCTTAATTTATTTATAATATTTGTTCCTTTATTTCTTAGGTGGGATGGATATGCAAAAACAAGAAATCCGTGAGGCTGTGGAACTGCCCCTGACACACTTCGAGCTGTACAAGCAGATCGGTATCGACCCTCCTAGGGGCGTGTTAATGTACGGTCCGCCTGGATGCGGAAAGACCATGTTGGCTAAAGCTGTTGCCCATCATACTACTGGTAAGATTTTGAGCTTATTCTTATCGTTTTCTCGCTTTCATGTTTCTATAACCCAATGAGCATTTTCAGAAACTTCTGGTGACAGATATTTATATAATTATTATAAAGAGGGTTCCATTGATACCCTAGGGTATTTAGAAGTTTCCTACAAGAATTGAGTTTGTATATTTGTTTTATTAAAGGCTCTAAATTGATGGTACCCTAAAGTAACATAAAACTGACGTTAACAATATTTCCACGGACATCTTTATAAAAATTAAAGTCATCGGTTCAAATGTTATATAAATTGGTGTTAACAATGTTTCCACCAACATATTTATAAAAATATAAGTCATCAGTGACAAAAGTTACATAAATTGGTGTTTGAAATCTTTCTGTCAACCCACCTATAAAACCGTAAGTAACTATCAATTAAAGATATATAATAGATTGGTTTTTAAAATGTTGCTATCAACCCACTTATAAAACTTAATTAACCAACAACAAATTTATGTAAGATAAGATTGAAAATATTTCGAGAGACACTTATAAAAACTTGGGAACTCACACACAATAGTTATATAAATTGGTGTCTGTAATATTCTTATGAACTCATTCATAAACCTTTTTTGCCCATAAGGTTATTTCTATAATGTTGTTATTAATTTCTTTATACAGTAATTATAATACAACTGTTTTTAGAACAAAAAAAACAATTTTAATTTATTTTGGCAATTATAATAACAAAACAAACAAGATTTTTTAAGGTTAATTTTGTGACATCAAAAGGCGCGTTTTTGCGAAATCAAAAGGAGCGTTTTTGCGACATCAAAAGGCGCGTTTTTGCGAGATACCATACCATTATTATCTTGTTTTAATTACATCAATCTGAGAGAGACAAGAGATCCAAATCTTCTTGAGATAGTTGCCGATGACAGATATCGGGATCGAATGCATTTTACACCCGATTCCCACCAGTGTTTCCGATGCGCAGTCACCCTGACTCAAAAAACTCATCACGTGGTCCGAGATGAACTTATATAGGCAAATCTCGCTTAGACCACATGATACGTGTTTTGATTCGGGGGACCCACGATTGAGAAACGCATAGATGGGAACCGTGTTTTAGAAAAAGAGAACAATATAGTAACCGTGTGAAGGTCGCAAAAACGCACCGTGAAACGTCGAGCGCATACGCTGATACTGCTGGTCGGCGGCAAATGTGAACACCCCGGAAAATACTCGCCTGTACACCCTTCGACCCCGCAATCTAACTATATTCTTGAGATAGTTACCTCTGATAGTTATGCGGGCTTGAAGTGTGTGGAGGCGGGTATTTTTTCTGGTATGTGTAGTATGCTGGATCTCTCGAGGAATGCATTTAGGAAAAGAGAACACTGGTAACTATGTTAAGCTCGCAGAAACAGACCATCAGTGTTCAACACTGCGCCATCTGTAGCCCTTTGTTCCAAGTAGCATCATTTTTTAAAAGGGTTATAAAATAGTGTTGACGAGGTAAACAGTGGTATAGTTTTTTTTATAGAATTTTCGGAAATTTTCGCCATTTCGGATTACAAAAATAGGTTTTTGGCCTAATTAAAAACGTTATTTATGGGGTTTCAACATGTGTTTCAATCGAAATATTGCTTGTTAGGGTTAAGAACAACATATGAAATTCAATATTTGTCCAAGAAAGAAAAAAACGCGTATGAAAAAAAAAACTGATAGTTAAATGAATATTTTTTTTCACGTTTTCTCAAGTATTTTTGGAGCCCATGAAATTTACGTGAGTGTATTCGAAAACTATACAGTACACACGGGACCGCAGCTGATTTTCAGAGAAGGATGACGTGAAAAACAGCTTTTATTTGACTAGTATATAAATATTCATATTCCTGCTTCAGCTTATCTCACTTTCATTTTTATTTATTTTAGAAGATTGCTAAACACCATTTTATAAATTTTTTTATTGTAAAAAGAAAAAGAATAATACATAACCAGCAAAGGGAAGAAAGATGGAAAATCTATATTTCTAAATCCATAAAAACCTTTCATTTGTTATGTAGTGTTGTTAGAACAGTTGTAAAACCTTTTTATAATAATCTCTATACTTGAGGGCTCATAAGGAAGTTTTATAAAATCTATATGTTGTTTTTCTATCCATTACTATGTAACATAAATTTTTATAAGTTGGTGTTGAACAGTTGTTTTTCAAGTCTTTTTTACTCATTTAAGAGATATATTAGAGTTATAAAATTATCACCAACACTAAATAATATAACTTTTGGTTATTTTATGAAGGTTTTATATTATTTGCTGTAACTTTTATATAGACAAAAATGCTCATTGGGAAGTGTACCCCAAACAAACGCTGCTTTTCAATTGGATCATATCAAAGAATTCTCTGATTCAGACCAAAACCTTTTTAGAAAACTACAAAGGTGGACAAATAATATAAACTTAACTTACCCTGTTGCTTTTTTTTAACCGCTTTAAGGGCTCCTTCTATATCTGAAAGAAGTATTATAGAATAGAACAGACTTTGCCTTAAGTTGATTTTCGCAGGGAAATCGAGGCTAATTCTGGTCTATTCAAACATTTTATTTAGCACTACCTTAGTTCTTCACCAAATTTTTTGAGTGTTACGTTAAAATACTTGGAAGAAATGTGGCTAAACTGCTAAACTATTTTTTGAGATTGAATACAGTGTTGCATATAAAGTTTTTATAGGGGGGGATCAAAAATGTCTATTTTTTAAACAGGCCCGCCATCTTCAGTTTTAAGCAAATGTCAGTTTAGTCACTGACTCTATACATTTTGAAACCTATGCGTTTAAAAAATTTTTGGAAAAGTTAATGCTATTCAAACACTTGATTTTTTCTTAATAATGTTAATTTTGCAGGTAAACTCTTTCTTGGATGAATTTTTAAAATGTTACATCGATGTGCTGAGAAATAATGTGACTTCGTAACCGATATTTAAGATTTATTACAGTGTCACACAGAAAAAAATATCTAGGGGAGTCAAAAATACCCTATTTTTTAAATAGGGCCGCCATCTTTGACGTTTAGGACAAGCCAGATATTAGATCTATAAATTCTGTTGCCTTGGCTTTCTATAAAGCTTAATATTATTAAAATCGGAGTTTCTCGCTTAGTTATAATCATTTAAAAAAGTGCGATTTTTTTGGCACACCCTATGTAATAATTATTATGTCGTGAATTCAAATCAACAAGAGCTGATTACTCTTTATTTGGCCGTAGCTAGAGGCCCTCTATACATTTGACAGTTATTGTTTTACCAGAGGTGGGCAACTCATATTGCCCTCTCTTTCTTTTTTTTCATATTTGCATGTAAAAGCGATTTTATGAAATGGACTGATGTTTTGTTGTCTCTTTTTATAATTTCCCCAGACAGTTTTTGAAACATTGATTTTTTTTTGCTTAGTAAAATATGTCAGATTTTGACAAAAAAACAAAAACAAACACTGAATCAACACCGTTCTCAACTAAAAAGCCAGTTAACTCATTTTCGTTTTAGTATCATTTGGCCTATGATCGGTGCCATATTGACACCAAACTAACGCAAAATCCATGTTTTACTTGTCAATTTGGTTATAAAAATGGCAGCCAAAATAGGCTAAAGGACACTGAAGCGATAGGCTTTTTAGTTAAGAACGGTGTTAATAAAAGGTGAAATATAAAGACTCCTATTGATCTATATTTTTGTTACTCTTTTTCTTACAATAAAACACGGAAAAATAATGTGTTATTTATTAACGAAGTACACTTCCGGCCACATAAAATGCGTACAGCAGAAGTTAGCTGCGGGTCTGTTGAATTTAAGTTTTGCTAATTGCGTTGCTTATTGTAACTGACTGACGTTTTAGAATTACAGGCCGTGATAGTTACATACCTGCTTTTAGTTAAAATCCGTCCTTATTTTTAAATTTAGAAAAGTATAAAGTTAAGAAACTCGGCGATAATATCAGTGCAGTTCGTGTTTCTGTTTAGAGTTGTTTTATTTTGCGTAAATCATGGCAGCTGAATCTTTGACGGATTTCATTGAACTTTTCAAATCTTTCCCATGTTAATGGAAAACTAAATCCAAAGATTATATGATTAAAAATAAAAAAAACGATGCTTATAAATTATTGGTGGAAATGTGAAAAGAAATATAAAATACCCATTTACTTCGTAGTACACGCCACTGCTAATAAATTTAAGTCACTGTCCCTCATTGTCGCCATGTTGATTAACAAACTGTATTTCAAATTATCTACGCGTTTGTAGGCAATTCCACTAAACATACATGTACGCACAAATTTGTACGCGCATACATATCTCAAGAAATGTTGCGTGTCTGTAGGCTCCTTAACAGAACAAAGTAAATTGTCTTCAGAAGTTGCAGTACAGAGCAATATGCCCGAATACAAACTATGTTAAAACTACAATGCATGGTTGCCAATCGAAGAGATTTTTTAGATTTAATGCCTTGGTTTTCATTTTCAAAATAAAAATTAGCAGCACCTTCGTATTTAAAAACTAAATTAACCTTTTATAGCGAAGTTCATAGGCACAATAAAAGGCAACAATAAAATTTTTACAATTACAACAATAAAATTTTTACATACCCCGGGGAATCAAAAAATTTGCTGCATACTCTGTGTGTTTTAAGGGTCTAAATAATTTCAATAAATTGCCCACAAACATTAAAAACTGTTCTACAACAGTACCAACCTTTAAAAAAAAGGTTAAAAATATTTCTTTTCAAAAATTGTTCTATCTACGAATAATAATAAAAAATACTATATTGTGGGAATGTTGTGAATTGTAGATTAAATTATTTTTTTAAATATTTTAACTTGCTCTTTACTAATTTGACTAATTATAATATTATCTTATTTATACCTAAGTATCTTTTACTCCATTACCTAAGCACGATTTTTTAAATATATTTTTAATATTAATTGTGGAATTTAGAGGCGTTTTCCTTTTGTCAAAATATTAAAACTAAAAACTAGAAAACACATAACTGACATAGGTAAAGCCGGAGACATTTAAAAATTAAAATATATTAATACTAATTTATTTTATGCGTACCTAGTTAGTATTATTATATTTTAATTGTTAAATGTCTCCGGTTTTACCTATGTCAGTTATGTGTTTTCTAGTTTTTAGTTTTAATATTTTGACAAAAGGAAAACGCCTCTAAAGAGCCCTGAAGATGATTTTAAATAAATCGAAACGTTGGGAATTTTAGGGTCACTAACCTATTAAAAATTTAATATTATTATTTTATAAGAGACACTAGACTGCTTTGAAATTTATTTTTATCTTGTTTCAAAGTTTTATCTTATTTAAGTCTACCAATTAAATTGTAACATTTTTGTACTAGAACTTTTTGCTAAAGAAAGGATTTAATAATAATAAGAAGAAAAGTAGTGATATTGGACGGGCAGACAAGACACTTTTTTAATGAATAGATGCTTCTATATACAATTTTTTAACTTTCAGCCGCCTTTATCAGAGTGGTAGGCTCGGAATTCGTACAGAAATACCTCGGCGAAGGGCCCCGTATGGTGAGGGACGTGTTCCGTCTGGCAAAAGAAAACTCACCGGCCATCATTTTCATAGACGAGATCGACGCGATCGCCACCAAGAGATTCGACGCGCAAACCGGCGCCGACCGAGAAGTGCAGAGAATTTTGTTGGAGCTGCTGAATCAAATGGACGGGTTCGATCAAACCACTAACGTTAAGGTTAGGAAACGTTATCTGTAATTCTCGAATAGGGCCATTTATTGCCAATTGCACCGCAACGGTAAATCTTGTTTAATTTTACTGGGTGTTTAGACTGATTCCACAATTAACTTAAAATAACAAGGTCGCATTCTAAACATCAGTTAAATTTAAACTAGGTTTAACAGTGCGGTGCTAAAGGCCCTTAGGTACTCCCAGGGATGGAAGCGGGTTACCTACTTTTTTTACTGACCTACTGGGCCCTTATTCTCGATTTGATAGAAAATTCGATAGAAAGGAGTACTCCAGCAGATTTCCACCAATCGCAAAGCAAAGTTCCCTAACCCAAGTAACATTTTAGGGCATATTGGGAATTTGGAAGGTTAAGATAACCAATCATACGTCGAAACATCCCCCGTTTTCCTCCAGAAAATTACTTTGTAGTTTGAGGTTTGAAAATAAGTTTTAAATTGGAACAAATAACCTTAAGAGTCAGGTCACCCAGGGTGCTACCAAACAAACAGTGCTGAAATTTTGCACACATACTAATTATGTGACTCACAATTGCGCTACAGAGCCCAATGTGCCAAATCTTAATTTTGGAATTTATTTTTTTTTTAAATAAAGTTTTTTTTTTCTAAAAAAGCTCTGTAGCGCATTTGGAAGTGTAATTTTAGGATTGTATGCAAAATCTCAGTTTTGTAGTATTCTTCATTTGGCTATGATTTCCATAAAACGAAAATTGCTATTTTGCACAATATGGCAACCACTAGTTAAGGTATCTAAAACACTGAATTTTGATTTTATTTTCTAGATGTAAAACTTCAATTTCTAAGCGAATTTCTTATTTCAAATTCACTTGGTTTCTCTACACTTTTATTTCAATCATAAACAAAACAAAATTAAACCCAGATTATCAGTTTACATAACATGATAGTGGCTGGAAAATTTGTGAATAAAGTATCCTTATTTCTGAAGGTGTCACCAATGTGGCAGATATCTTCAGTGCGACTTTGTCAGTGATGGTCCGGAATCTAAATATTACCCCAAAACGCATTTATTCGTCTTTAAAAAAGAGCGTAAAGCTCCGGTGCAAGTGAGCAAGGTAAGATCTAGATAACAGCTAAAAAAATATGTAGAATAATTAGAGACATGACCTTTTCTTAGGAGCAAGATTTTTTTTTTAAATATAATTTCTGTATTTTTATTATTTTTTTACAAATTTCCAGGGACAGGGAGTTTTGGGCTAGGTGTGTGGAAAAACTGATGTCATTTTTTGTGTGCCATTTAATGCCTGAACTGGTTGATTCACTACATCTAAAAGGCCTTGATATAAGGAAAAACTGTGTAACTAAAAACGAATTATTAGCGTTGCTATAAGTTTAGTTTAAAAAAATTTTGATTGAAAAAGTTAATTAAAACAATTAGAGAAAGTATCGTGTATTTATTTGATAATAACAATATCTTTTCAAATCCCTAAAAAAAAATTGAAAGAGGTCCAAAGACGGCCTTGGTTAACTTAACAGAATATGGTTATAAATAAAATAACCTAAATGTTAATTTTTCAAACAAACGTTGTCATATTGTGGTTGTGCTATATAGTGGGGTTCGGTTCTCGTAATTTATTTGTGGTTGAATGTCATGAGTTGTTTTCCCGCCTCGTCTGGGAGTTATAATTTATATAATAGGACAAGTTTTATATTTAGCCCTACAGATATTATTAATAATTTATAACGACTCTACCATTTTTGTGCAGCTATATTATTTATATGACCAATGTTGAAAACATTTAAAAAAACTTTTTATGAACTAAAAGTTTATATGGAAACCAAAATACTAGATAACCTATTGTGGTTCTGTAGCTGGTATTAGAATATATCTGCGTCTTTTTTTATAAACAAATCAGGTGTGTTTTGTATTGGTGTGCCAAAAGTTATATATATGTTTAGATTCTGTAAAGGGTTTTATAAAAAGGTGGTCGCAACCTGTTTGGGCTTTTTCATTTAAGTGGTTTAGGGGGTATTAGGAAAGTTCATTTTAAAACTTAAGGTTTTTAATATTTGGGGGTGGGAATATTGCCATTACTATTATAAATAAATAAATGTTACTTGGGGTCGCATTCTAAACATCAGTTAAATTTAAACTAGGTTTAACAGTGCGGTGCTAAAGGCCCTTAGGCACTCCTAGGGATGGAATTGGGTTAGCTACTTTTTTTACTGACCTACTGGGCCCCTATTCGTGATTTGATGGAAAATTCGGTAAAAAGGAGCACTCTCTAGCAGATTTCCACCAATCGCAAAGCTAGACGATGTCACGAGTTCCCTAAAAGCCAATCAAGCACGACCTAACATACTCGTTTGCAGACCACTTTACTGCTTTGTGCTAGTGGAGATGTTTCGATCGAAATTTGGTGTCGGGTCGTGTTGACAGCTTCTAGCTTTGCGACTAGTACAAATCTGTGAGAGAGTACGCCTTTCTATTGAATTTTGTATAATTTTCTCTTCTTTGAGTTGTGCTGCTTTTTTCAGCAAAACTTAAATATAAGCAACAACATTTAGCCATCAATATATAAATATAATCATCCCTACTTTCGTGTCAAATCCAAAGCCTACAAAAACTACCAGAAAGTTATTGCAGTTTCCATTGGTAAAACTGGTGCGCCACCAGTGCACACCTGAGTCGGTGCTGCTGTTCCATTCCGATAAAAAGACAAATTCAAGACCTCCTGGCAAACCCGAGGTCAAAACACTGGCATCTGATTGATTACATTATTGTACGTTCCAGAGATCAAAAAGACGTAAACATTACAAGAGCAATAACGAGTGCAGACGACTGCTGGACAGACCATCGCCTGATACGAGCCAAAATGAACTTGCACATTCCACCAAGAAGTAGCCGTCAAAAAAAGCGAATCAAAAGAAGATTTAATATAGAAAATCAATAAAAAAAATGAATCAAAAGTTGGGTACTTTAGAATACCCGGAGAATATTGACGATCACTGGAGAATGTTGAAGACAGCAATAACATCTGCCTCCATAGAAACGGTCGGCTACACACAAAGAAAACATCAAGACTGGTTTGGTGAGCACGACAAAGAAATTCAAGACCTTATTGAGAGGAAGAGAAAAGCCCATAATGCTTGGAAAAGCCACCCTAACTCTAACGAAAAGAAAAGGCAATATCAACAAGCCAAATCAGAAATACAAAGGCAAACACGTAGATTAAAAAAACAATGATGGACAACAAAATCACATCCAGTCCAACAACACCAGAGCCTTCTTTCAAGCTACTAAGATGATATATGGTCCCACTACACAAGGTATCAATCCCCTACGAACTAAAGATGAAACAAGGCTGCTTAAAGACAGATCCTCTATCAATTCACGATGGAAAGAACACTTCCAAGAACTACTCAACAGAGAGTCTCAGGTCGATAATGACATCTTCGACAAAATTCCGGAGAAAACTACACAACAAGACCTAAGTGGGATTCCGAGATTAGAGGAGGTCGAAAAGGCAATCACACAGCTAAAGAATAACAAGTCAGCAGACACAGATGGTATCACTGCTGAACTCTACAAACAAGGGGGTCCCGCACTTAATTCCCAAATGCACATTCTAATAAGTAAAATATGGACCACTGAGACCATTCCTGCCGAACTCAGAGACGCCTCTATAGTTACCATTTTCAAAAAAGGCGACAAGGCCCAATGTGGAAACTACAGAGGTATATCTCTGATTTCTATTGCTGAACAAAATCTGCCAGAGAGACAGTGTGGATTTAGGCCCAATCGAGGCACAGCTGACATGATCTTCAGTGCCAGACAAATGCAAGAGAAATCTAGAGAACAAAATCGCCCTCTCTTCATGGCCTTCATAGACCTAGTCAAAGCATTTGACTCGGTCAACAGAGAAGCTCTTTGGAAAATGCTGGCAAAAGCTGGATGCCCTCAAAAATATAATTGTTAGACTGCTACACGACAATATGAATGCAACAGTCCTGAGCAACGATGGACCAGGAGAGTCATTCCAGATTACGACAGGCGTTAAACAATGGTGTGTTATTGCGCCCACCCTATTCTCTATATTTTTAGGTGCCATGCTTCACCCTGTTGACAAACCGGGAATGGAAATTCTATATAGATTCGACGGTGGCCTACTTAACCTAGGCAGACTGCGAGTAAAAACTAAGGTCTCGACAACCTCGGTAATCGAACTGCAGTACGCCGATGACAACGTCGTTATGGCCGATATAGAGGAAGGTCTACAGCTGGTAATCAACGCATTTAACCAAGCCTACAAAAGCATTGGCCTAGAGGTCAATCTTGCCAAAACGCAAATTTTTCAACAACCAGAACCAGGTACGAATCCTCAAGCTCCAAACATTTCCATAAATTGCCATCCTCTGCAAAACTTGGAACATTACCCATACCTTGGGAGCCACCTATCATCAAATGCAACTGTTGACGCAGAAACACACCATCGCCTAAAATGTGTTAGCGCAGCGTTCGGACGGCTTTCGGAGAGAGTCAATCACGACATGTCTACAACACAGTTATAACACCAACTCTAACATACGGATGCGAAACGTGGACCATCTACAGAAGGCATATCAAACGACTAGAAAAATATCACCAAAGTTGTTTAAGACGAATACTGAGAATCAAATGGCAAGACCGACGAACAAACATAAGTGTTTTAGAAGAAGCCAGAGCAACTAGTATAGAAGCACTTATCTTCAAGCACCAGCTTCGTTGGACTGGTCACATTATCCGCATGCCCGAAACACGTGCCCCAAAGCAGATATTTTATGGGCAACTGAAGGAGGGAAAGAGAAATCAAGGAGGTTAAAAAGCAATATGATGAAGGGTCACATCGATACAATCAACTTCGAGACATCAACAGTCCATGAGAGAGCACAAACTTTTGAAGAGCAACGACGTAAACTAGAGACGGAAAAGAGAGAACGTAGAAAGGAGCGACAAAATGGAAGAATGGATGACCAACAACACCCGGCTGCTGCCGGAGACTGGGTGTGCCCGGACTGTGGAAGGGTGTGCGGCTCGAGAATTGGCTTACATAGCCATCAAAAAACGCACAACAAATAGCGACGATACAGAGTAGAGGAAAATCATACTCATAGTGATTGCCTATGATGATGATTGGAGTGCACTTTTTCAGTTTTCATGTTCCATTGGAAAACTGATAATTTCGGTTTTGCACTAAGTGCAACTTTTTCCGTACCGGCTCTGAGGGTTCGTGGCGCACCGGAAACTTTTTTCCTTCTTTATATTTTAAGTCAAAACCCACTAATCAACCTCAAAAAGCGTTTTTTAATCGTCCTAAGCTACTTTTATATACATTGAGTTAACTGACGCAATTTTTTAACAGCACCAAGCCACTGTTAGTGCACTACAAGTGGCGCACCAATTTTACCAATGGAAACCCCTATTAATTTTTTGATTTTCTACAAAGTTTTGATGAGAGAAAATTTGCGTTTTATTCTTCTCTCTCGGCTCCCGAGGCGCAGTGGTTGCGTTCTCGCTCACCTCACGAACTTTGCATAAACTTGGCTACACTGTAGCCCAAGAGCGTTATAACTCTCAAAACAGACTATAGGGGAATTTTTCCGGATAAATTGGATTTTTGACAGATGTTAGTTTACCCTAATATTATTTTGTAAAAAATGTTGTCCTCTGAGGGACGCTTGCTTCCTTCACCATCTTGAATTAAAGATGTCGGAAAAGAGTATTATTAAAAAAATTATAACTTTCTTATTTATTAAGCGATTTTTCTCAAAAAAATTTTGATATATTTTAGAGCGGTATTTTAGAGTCATTCTCAATAATTTGTATTTTTGACGTGTAACGAAAAAAAAAATATATTTTTGAAATCATTACTTTTTTTACTTGTTTTTTGAGATTTAAAGGTAATTTTACACCCTACAAAAAGTGGTTAACCATTTTTTTCACAGAGCGCATAGTTTTAAACAAAAAAACGTGTGCGAAAACGCTGATACCTCAAAAACATGCTAAATGCGAATTTCTGATGATTTTTTAAATAATACCTTTGTCGGCCATTTTTAATCCAAGATGGTGGACGGTGCAAAAATGCATAATGGAAAAACTTGTTTTTTCAAATTACCATGGTGCTAACTAAACTCAGTTCTGGCAAAAATATGGCTCTTTCCAAAGAAATTTGCATAGTCATTTTTTCGACCTTTGCTAGGAAAGAGTTAGTATAGTCAAATTTTTTGATGAGCGAACTGACGTCATTTTTGCAACAGTTCGCATGTCAAATAATTTTTTGTTGTCATTTTGACATATGTGCGATTTGTCAAAATTGAAAAGGACACTTCTATTTGTTTGAGTCCTTGAATTGTTGATAAATTAAGGATACTAATAGAAAGATTTTTATTTACAAGAAATTGAAAAAAATAAAAAAAAAGTATTAAATAAAAATTACTTACTAAATAGCAGATTGTTTATCAATATAGCTTTAATTTCCGTTCAATAAAAATAAAACTACAACAAATTATAACTACGTACTTTGCACAAAAACAAAAAAAAAATTATACCCATGCAGCAATAAATTCACGTTTTTAACATATTCTCTTGAAAATTCAATTCTTTTATTAAAAATATCTGGAAGATCCAACGGATATTTTCTATTGTTGCTTTTCTTCCATCAAATTAAAGCCAATATCTCTTAACCATTTTCGAAGAAAACTGACGGAATATTTAAAATGGTTAGACATGTCTCGATTCAGCTTGCGATGAAGAGTTTTAATTGTAATATTCCTACGCTTTTTTGGCAAACATGCAGTATATAGTATCACGAATTTTACTTTTCAAGTAATCTGTAATTTTGGTCTGTTGTATTGCATTTGTTGATTTTTGTTCCTTAAATATTTTATCATATATGAGGACCTATTTCTTTATATCGAATATTGTAGTTCTACTAACTTTTGTTGCAGAAGAAGCTCTTTCTACCACATTTCCCACATCCACAGAGATTCCCGCAGCTACTTGTCTTTTTTTAAACTCGAAAAACCCCAGTAAATTTAATATTATTAATTGACTCCGCTCCCATTTTTACGCCAATTTAAATTGCAAAAAGTGACGACTTGAAAATATTGAGAATAATGTGACAGATTTTGTGAAGTAACAGTTGAAACAATCAACGACATGACTGTTTTTTACATATTTATTGTCGCTGTCTAAAACAATGTATAAAATAGAGATCCAAAAAAATGACATCAGTACGCTCATCAAAAAAATTGGACTATACCCACTGTGATAGCGTCTCAAAACTGCGAATTTTTTTTGGTTTAAGAGTTTTTTTTTATAAAGTACACGGTTTTGTAAAAAAAACCTCAAAAAACATGTAAAAAAGCTAATGATTTCAAGAAAATACCTTTTTTCGGTATACAAACGTCAAAAATACGAAGTATTGATAATGACTACAAAGGAGCGCTATATCATAAATATATTAAAATTTGTTTCAGAAGAATCGGTAAATAAATCAGAGAGTTTAGAACTTGGGTGGAGCTGAGAAGACAGAAGCCCATTGTCTCAAGGGACGAAGAAGAAAAAAGTTATGATTTTTTGAATAATACTCCGTCCCTCAAAGGGAAACTTTTTTATAAACTATTTATAACTTCTTCCGGAAAAAATCCCCAAATATGCTAACGGTCTTGGACTATTGGGCATTGATCCTTTAATGGATGGAATGTCCCATTTAACAAAAAAATATCCTATTCATAATGTCAAGAATCAATAAAAAAACGAATAAGTCAAAATTCATCAATAAAATCGCGTTGCAACTTTAAACTCACTCAACAGTTTCAACATTTTGACACGTTACATATTTTCTGTGGCCTGTGGCTCCGTATTCAATTCCAATTCCTTGTGGACAGAGTTTGACCTGATCGAGGACCTGATTTTTTAACTGGTGGTGATCAACTCTCATTAACTGACGCAACCACGTTCCCGTCCGTCAGTCGTGCTCATAGCAGATCAACACAATCTGAAAAAATGCGGGTAGTTTATTAGCACAGGGTATCCGAAAAGTAACGACACTCCTAACTATCTCAAGAACCAAAAGAACCAGAAAAATCACATTTCACATACTTGATGGTTTACGGCACTCATTAAAGACAGCGGAGGTAGGGCGGCGATGTTACTTTTTTCTAAATTGGACACACTGTATATTTTGCCAAATTTAAATAGGGTTTTTCTTTCTGATTCCAAAATACCTAATATGTTACAAACACGGTTATCAGACAAAGAATCACTTGGAATCAAGGATTGCAAAAAATGTAACAATACTAACTTTCAAAAACAAGGAAAATTATTTAAAAAATTGCTTTTTTGTTCTGTTCAAGGCTAAGGGCGAAAAATCTACTGCGCATGTCTAATGTAATAGAGTAGAAGAGTTTTTGCCTCTGCATTTTTTCAAATCTATGATCTATGACGAGGAGGTTCACAAATTTGAAAAATTTACAGTTTTTTTGTAGGTTGCACGACTAAAAGTCATGTCAATTTTAAATTTTCTGTTGAAGTCCTTAGATTTGCCATTAGTGGTTTGCGCCAAGTCAGTTTCGGGTTTAGGTCTACCGGCATTCTTTATTTCAATTTTTTGCTCCATACTCAAAGAGCTAAAATTATTTTTCAAATACTCTACCGTGAAAAGAACAATAAAAGCACTTATAAAATCGCTAAACGCGCGAATGCATCACGAACTACAGCAACAAGGCAAAGTAAGCGGACTGGGGTACACCAAATGTGTGCGCCTTTCTCTAGTGAAAATCGCGATATCCCCCGGTACTCGCCCACTGAAAATATACAAGCTACGTTCGGTATATAGATCCGATCAATCAGACTGCTCCAAATCGTTCGGCAATTCGTAGCGGAGGTTGGGGAGTCAAATCTGGCGCGTTTGTTTAATGAATCCAGATCAATCGGAGCTAGATCGCTCTGCTCTGAATTTTAGATGGATTTTCCAGATTAATCTAAACTTTTAGGGTTATGTTTTTATTTATTTTTAGTTTTGTCTTGGAACTTTTTTGGATTTTAAGAAAAAGTAGTGGAAAATCAAAACCATTTAAGTACGTTTTTATATAAGCTTCAGTCAGACAATATAGATTGAAGACGATTGCGCCATCGGCAACGACTGGCGCGAGCTTTTTGAATCGAAAGCTGAGGTGTGATTTATAAACTGGAGTTGAGTTGAGTGGCACATTCTGAAATGTTCTTTAAATTGCCTGTCTCTTAATCGTAGAGCTTTTTCTCCAGCAAAGTCAAAGAGCTATTACAGTCTTCTGAACAGTTAACCTTGTCATCATTGCTATACAAACACAAAAAATGAGTCAACAGGAGAAGAATGAAAATATGTAAGTATTGTTTATAATTTTTGGATTACCATTTTTGTGTTTATTACTTTGAGAGCTTTTTTGGTATAAAAGCTACATGCAGTCTAGAGTTGCTGCAACGTAAAAAGTCCAGTTATAATGCCTGATGCTTTTTTGATTTCTATTTTTCTTTAAAAAGTAGAGAGAGAAGACAAAATTGTGCGTTGGGCATTAGCCATTAAAACTTGAGTAAATAGGCCTTAAGCCATAAGACATAAACAGTAAGAACTAAAAAGCATTAATTTTTTGCTTACTCCTGTGAACTATAATCATCAACATTGATAAGCCATAGTTCATTTTCCTTGCGTCTTATGGCTTACTTTTTATGGTGCAGCAACTCTAGACTGCAGCTTAACCTAAAAAGTCAGTCACGGTAAAATTTAAGACAAGAAGAAAGTTGTAATTTTCTCTTGCTAACATACAGTTCTTTGGGTTAAATTGTTGTTTCACTAACTCTACACCCGACCAAACAAGTACTATTGTTTTCTTACGATTGTATTTTTTTTTACAGTTTCAAACAAAAAAACTTCTCAAAAAGTCATAAGAAAAATGATAGGCAAGGTATTCAAGGAACAACTTGCATATTGCCACCACAGTGTAGCTACACGGGACCAAAGAATAGCTTGAAACGCATCGGGATTTCTACAAGTTGGTTTATTAATTGGAGGTAAATAATATATTTTTCATTACTCAAAGTCTTCTGTAAAAATACAAGTTGTGTTTATTTTGTAGTAGAAATAATCCTAAAACTAGTGGCTTAATTGATTTTTTTATATCACTTTTTATAACTGAGAATTTTAATTAATAAATAAATATAATTAATATTAAGTTTAATCAATAAAACAGATATTACATAACTCAGTAAAATTTGATATTATACAATACATACACTTATTTTTTTTTTAAATACAGAACTTACAATTAAAATTGCAAGAGCTAGCCTACAACATTAAAAATAAAATTGCAAAGGATAGCCCACAGCATTAAAAAAGTTAAGTCTAAACATATCTGGACACTAGAGCTACAGCTTAATTAAATGAAAGTTAATTAAAAAAAAAACACCAAAGTCACACAAAGATTTCCGTTCCACAGACCTAGTAACATTTTCTGAAAAAATGACTATGCAGTAAACGTAAAGTTTGTATCTTTAACTACCTATACTTATGAACCTAGTATAGTATAGTATATAGATAGAAAAAATTGTCTGCCCCTCTCCTCCTATTTGAAAAAATTGAATAGGTGCACACGCTCCATAGGAAATTGGAAGGGGTTCTTTCTAGGCCTTTTTATGTAAAATAAATTCTTGAGTCTCTATAGTTTTATCAGAATAATGTTCATCATAACTTAGAACAATAAAAAATATGTGACATATTTTGTGAAACTGCGTAAAATCCTTTTTTTTGCATTGTTTCAGATATAGCTTGATCACGATTCAGCCTGCAGCAGGGTGATGAGTGTTCTGGAAAACTGCAATGGACTTTTCTAGTGTGTTTGTTAAATGATATTTTTTCTACACCAAATCAAAGTGCCTGTACTAATTTTAAAGAATAAAAAAATTATATAAATTTCTGTTCCTTATTATTGCAAATTGGACCGCAGTGTTAAACTTGGTTTGACTTGTGAAAGCACTTGTGTAATACTTACCAATAAAGAAACTAAACTAAACTTTCAATTTAATTGTAGTTTAGAATTTGCTTTCATAATAAACTAAGGTATCACATTCTAAACATCAATTAAATTTAAACTAGGTTTAACATTGCGGTGCAATATGCAATGAATATTTGTATAAATCACTACATTTAATCCACATGGCAGCTTATGGCTAGCCTATGATACGAAAGTGGTAAAATCTGAATGGCCGAAAGCGGTAATCCCCTGTGGCTGATGTTTGGAATGAAGGCAGCACGCCCCCGCCCCAACGCGCCGCTTCGGTGGGTACCCTCGGCCCGAATCCGTCACTTCGCAATGTCTTCAGTTTGCCGATTTAGGCCCATGGGGATTTGGTTTATTGGGTAATCTTCAAACATTATTTGTTGTCCGTGCACTACAGCACAAATAGCCTCTAAAACCATGTTATGTCTTTCAGGATCAAAAACCCAGCAACCGACAAAAAAATAAAAACATTTAAACAAAAAAAACTTAGGTTAGAAAGTTTAAATCTGAACCCGTTCGGTAATGCGACTTGCTCGGATTAATCGACGATCAGCGGATCAAAAATCCGTCTGATCTGCGAACTATAGACCGAACTTAGCTACAGATATCCTGCTAGGCTCCACCTACTTCATCGCATGTACGACTGTTCCGCGTCATCAAGCAGAGGTTCATTTCAGAGCAGCTGGGTAGCAGGTACTGCGTTGAATAAACATACGACGTGCGCGGAAATGAGAGCGCGCGAGACTGAAAGAGATCTGGCTGTGTTAAATTATAAATACTCATCTAATTTTGATGTGGTGCCATAATAAAATCAGCGCTGATATTAATAGGAAGTTTTGGAAACATTACAAAGAATAGTATATTATTCTGTGTGGGGGTGCACGTGCTCATCTACTCCTATAGAGGAACCGCCACTGATCTCATAGTTATAATGTCGAATACAATATTTTACTTAAAGTCATTGGTCTTATGCAGATGATTTTTCCGAACTATTAGCAGAAAGGGTAGCATATTAGGGGGGCTATTCCAGTGGCTCATACCGATATCGTTACGTAGCGAATTCGTTATCGCGGCAACACCGCGGTTTGTTTTGTTGTTTCACAATGGCCGCGGCTGTGTCAATTCAACTTTGACAACTAAACTCGCACAAAAATATAAGTTTTGATTTGATTGAGAAAACTTAACATGATTTCTTCTGCGATGGTTGCAGACATCGGGAAACAAAATACTTTTTATAATTCCTGCTGCCTAGTTTCTCCTGTGATCTTGTGTTCTCCAACCACCCGAATGGAAGACGAAAATAAGTTCACACCATATTTGGAGCCCACAAAGAACGGCACAGTAAGTAAAACTATCTTTTGTTATGGGCAAATATTTGTTTTACTTATCCCAAACTTGTACATCACTGCTATTTTAAGCTGGGTTTATATTTTATACTCTTCTGTAAAGGGAATCGCAAGCCCTTATGATAGAATATAGATAAGCATGGCCCAACTAGTTGAGTTTATCACCCACTTAAATTAAAGTCAGGCTTGGCAAGAATGTGATACATTGAGATTTAAAATGAAAACTACTGACTTAGATTCTTGCAGTTCACCAAAGAAAAAATAACTACTTAAAGTTGTGATCAGATTTTGGATAAGTACTATTTTGATAAAACTTAAAGTGTATACTTCTTTTTAGGTATAACATGCTAGGGTATGTGAATGGAGCTACATGTAAGAATCATTCTAGTAGGATAGTACCACACAAGACCACAACTTGGGCCACAAATTAACTATGGATAGATTTAAGTAAGACACAGACCAACCTTCCAAGGCACTAAATGAAACTAGACAAAGATTCGATGTTCAATAGACATAGTGAAACTAACTTTCAGAAGAAACTGATGCAATATACATGTATGCTAAATGTTATTTGTTCTCCCATTAAAAAATAATAAGATAACTTTTAATGAATTAAAAAGTTGTGTAAAATATAGTACAGAAATAAAATTTTATTATTTAATTCTTTTAGGCCACATTTCTTTAAATCAAAAAATTTAAATGTCACTTAAGTGATAGTTATAGAACATTGGACCTATTGTAACTACGATTTTAGAACTTTTTCAAAAAAATTCGCAGATTTTTTGGGGGAGTCATCGAAAAAGTGTGGGCCACTATATATTATTTTAAGTTATTGCAAACTTTTTAAAATAAGGCAGAGTTTTTTTTCAAGAGCCTTTAGATTGGTTTGGTGGGGTAAGTTAAGTACAGTATTAAGTTATTTCAAGCTCTGATTGCTATAAAAAAGAATTGATGAAGATGTTTTAAAAAATTGGACTGATGTGATTTAATATTTACCTAAATGATATTTCTTCATTATTTTACATCCATTTTTAAATTACCTAAATGATATTTATTCCCACACACAACAACACACACATAGCATAGCTTGATATTTATATAGCAGTTGGCTAATTAAGCAAATTATTTTAATTTTTAATACCTGAGTAATATAATTTAAGAAACCTACTTAGTACCTACTTCAAATAAAGGGCCTTAAATGTATGCTGCATTTTTAAATTAACTCTAAAGTTTTACTGACTGACATGGCAAGTTTTTTACAATGCATTTAGATAAATTTATTTTTTTGGCTAGATTAATACTTTATACTAGTTTTTAATTTAATATTACCAATTTATTATATTACAAAGAAAAAATTGATTTGAGTTGATTTTGTCACTCTTAACATTGCTATTAAAAAATAATAAAATTTGGGATAAAAAAACTGATTTATTTTACTTATTGGTTTAAATGTTACTTAGAATTACAAATTGTTTTCTAATATTTCAATAATTGGTGGATTGCATCTTTTCTTTCATCAGCTTGGGCACTGCTAACCTGAAACAAAAAATAAGATGTATTTCAAAATGTAAGCCAGTGAAATGGCTACTTAAGATTGAAAGCTTTCAGGTTTGGTTTATAAAATCAATCAATTACACCAATAGTAACTTTTAATCACCTCACCCTTTGAACAAGAGTATAATCCGACTTATTAGACTTACATCGACTATATCTCATCAATTTTTTGGCCACCAATTTTATTGCTGTCTGCCAATTTAGATTCTTTTAGAAAAGTACGGACCAAGTTTTACATTACATTCTACTTTGAAAATTTTATTATTGACTATCTTTTGTTTACCCCACATCCTAATATTTAAGGTAAAGTAGAAACTTAAGTGATGGTCAATGCTTGTGTGAATTTGGTCCAACGCACTTTGATTTAGAAACTAAGGGAGAGGATAAAACAACTTTCTGGCTAAGGTCGTAAAAAAACTTGCCTGTTAAAAAAAACGATATGAATTTGGCCCTTGTATATATTATTTAGAAAAAGTAATGTAAACTGTCGATCAAAAAAACTATCAAGATAGTGAATAATAATTAAAAACCTTGGGAAAACAAAGGGAACAAGTTCAGAAAATCTAACAAGTTGGGATCCAAGTGGAAAAAGACTTGAGTATTTCTTGTAAATTAACGAAATAAGTGTGGCTTATCCCCTAGTTACCCCAAGATCTTTAATTGTTATTTAATGTTTTTTTTTAAATACCCTGTGGACATAAAAAGTTACCTTAAAACTTTATTCCTCCTTGAATTTTACTAATGAAATTTGAAATATTTAGGTTTTGGTGGCTAATAAAAATAGTAGAAAACAAAAACTTAAATTACAGCAATAAAGAAGTGGAAATTTATGTGTAGTTGAAACGAAAGTAGCCAATTTTTTTAATTTTACTGATGAATTTTTGGATTTTAAAATGTTTTCTTTTTAATGTGAAGGTAGCTTACCATATGTGTTTTGTCCTGCTAAAATGTTTAGTGGCGTAGGTGGGGTGGGGTGCTGCCTGCTTAAATGTATTCATCATACATCTTAATAATTACGAGAAATCATTGATCTGAAATTAAATTTAAAGTAATTTATTATAGGTGTGATGTATGCAAATCTATAGTTTAATCAGCTAACCAGTTAGTTCACTTGAATTAATACTTCAGACAATAGCAATACCATGTGCTATTTTTTTTTTGTTTTTTTCCCAATATTTTTCGAATTTTGTGCCAAATTTAAAGTTAATCTTCTCATCTAGGCCTGAACTTTTTCATGTAAAAAGTTTAGATTTTTATAACATATTTTAGGTACTGTATTATCAATTTTACTTATTCTTTTTATTAGTGACATCCATAAAATCTGCATAAAATATGTAACGTGAATTAAATAATCCAATTTTTTAAACGTTATCTAACAAAAATGCATAAGATTTGTTATATAGGTGTATATGGTTACCCAGTGGCGTCCCAAAGGAAGGGGGAGTCGAGGTAAAAACCCTCTGATACCGGTTAAAAAACGAAATTATCTGAAATTATCCCAATAAAATGATTTCTGAGTAAAATTACAATTTATTATTATTAAATTTTTTAAAATTTACTAATTTTGTGTCATGATGGGTTAAATAATTTACTGATAAGAACTAGTAAACTTTGTAAAACAGTAGATAAAAACTAAAAGAGTTTTTAAGACAGGAATTTGATCAACAGTAGAGAGTTTGAAAAGTTAAAAGTTTTATGCATTTTGATTTTGACAAAGGTGAGAAACTTGGTCTTAAAATTATGTCGAAACGCAAAGGTTAAATATTTAAAAATGACTATTTATTACTGACATAATTGTGAAACTTAAAATGATGTTTCGTCAAAAACCACAATACTCTACTTTTACACAAAAATATTATATTTACACAAATTTTTTTGTTTACTAGATTTAAGTAAACATTTTTAAAACTCAGAATCTAAAACCGAGAGGCCAACACCTCCAATAGGTGTACGAAAACTTGATAATACCTGACAATACTTGACTGTATGGGACAAAATCTTAGGATAGTTTGCATTACTTGACAATAGGTGTACCTACAAATTTAAAATCAGGTGTTGGAATTGAAAACTTACCAAAACTGATTTCTATGGATAATTTATCAATATACATTGAGCAGCTACGGTAAGTGTTTATTCCCAAACTTCATAATTTATTTTCTCTCTTATTAGCACTACAGCATGGGTCCTGCTCTTGGAGATTTTCAACAGTTGACCTAAAAAAAGAACAGTAAATTATATTACATTAAAACATTAAAACTTTGAAAACCTTAAAAAAAGAAAATGTGTACATCAAAATTTGTTTTAGCAAAATCAATTTGAATATATGAAAGTTAGGTACATGACTCTTATCTGTCTGTCAGAGGGAGGGAGTTCAAAAGATCTACTATCCTGTGCAAATAAAATAATTGAAGAAGGGGGGACAGTATGAGAAGGGATGCTAAATTTTTACTTGATCGTGCATAGCAGTTCAGAATCAGCCGCCTCTCTTCAACTAGGTACTCAATGCGGTCTGTTGTAAGTACTATTATTTATACAAGGCATAATATTTAGTAATTTGGCTATAACCTCAAAAAATACAAACATAAACTGTCCAAATAAATAATATTTGATTTTTTCTCGATATATAGGTAGATATAAGTTGATGTCAGATTTTTTTTAATAAAAAGTCAGTGTAATAACCTTGGATCAAACAAATCCTGCATTCTTGAATTTCCAACTTTTTTTTCTTATAATGTATGAATATTTTGTAAAATTATTTTTCGGTTTTCTGGCCACTGGCTCACGTCTTTTCAAAATGTATAAACTGAACTTAAAACGGACCTACTATATCTTTTTGTTTACATTATGTAGGTAGTGTTCTTTAAGCACCAAAAAGAACAGAATAGAATATAAGATAAAGTGAATATAGGTACTTACCCAAACAAAAAATCTGGAGGCACTTCCACACAAGGCCCACGTGGATTTTTCTTCACAGAGAACGTGGCTTTTCCAAACAAAATTCAATAACGGTTGACCACCATCACATTGTGATCAGATTTTTAGTCCATATTGCGTGCAAAAAGCTCATGAAAATTATTATTTTCCCGAAATTTCGCCGCAACAAAAATCTAAACAAACTTGACTGACTGTCGGCATTTGACAGTTGTTTTGGGAAAGTATTGCTGGTTGCGTGCCATTTAAGCCTTCTTTTTAATTAATAATAAGCGATGTTGCCGTAACAGTGAAAATAATGGCGATAGCGATCGTTACCTCATAACGATAGCCCACTGGAATTGCCCCCCTAGGTATTTTTGGAATCAGGAAGAAAAGCCCTTCAATTTCTAGAAATATATAGGGGGTGTAATTTTTTAAAAAGTATCATTCTTTTTTGTAAACAAGCATGTTAAATTTGACTTGCCTGACTCTTTTTGTTTTTGAGAAAGGACCACGCAGTATTTAAATGGAAAAATGTTCAGAAGAAACATTTTTTACTATGGGCGCAACCTTGGATCTATGACAGGGGAGCCGAAAATAGCTGCCAAAGTTTGACATATAATATCCAAAAGCAGGCAAACCATGGCCGATTTTGATTAACAAGATATGAATTCCTACTAAGTTGAGCCAGCTGGATCAAAAAATTCTAACCATTTTGACAGCTTTCAAGTCCTGTCAAAATGACAGCACCTATTTTTTTTAGTTTTTGACACATGCTTTTGTCGGAACCCTGAGTCCAAAAATTGAATTAAAAGTGACAGCTGTGCGAGGGGTGACTCAGTCGTCATTTTGTGTACACCAAAAGGTATTTTTTACCAGATTTTTGCCTCTAAATGCCCCCAAAATGCCACGAAATTCCATCCGCGTATACACCAAAGTGCATTACCGAGTCACTCCTCGCAGCTGTGGGGTCATTTATTTTAACTAAGAAAAAATGTCCAATTTGGCTTTTATTTAATATTCAAATAGTTTATTAGCAATAAATACAAGTGAAAATCTATTTACAAGTGACAGATTTTGACATTGCCAATGTCTGTTAATTTTTGATATTTTGTTATATTGTCATATGAACTTTTATACTTTCGTGTTAATGGGGGCCTGTCACTTGTTTTAAACAAAAAAAGTGTCCAGTTTAACTTTTATTTAATTTTAAAACAGTTTATTAGCAATAAACTCTCAAAATTACGGCATTATTTTTTTTTAGTTTTTGATACTTTGTGACATGGCATATTACCTTTTTTACTTTCGTGATATCCATGAATCCAAAAAAAAGTGACAGCTGTGGGGACCTGTGATTTGTTTTAACTAAAAAAGTTGTCCAATATAGATTTTTTTAAATTTAAAAACAGTTTATTATCAATAAATACTTTTGGTCCCTGGGGTGAAAAAGCAAAAATTTTTTTAAAGAGTTGGGTGCCAAAATCCAGTCTGTTTGCCAGAAACCTAGATCATCATTCTCTATTATTTTTATAAAAACTCAGGGCTTCATTCCAATTATAATGGATTTGCTTACACTGTTTCTTTCTAAGTCATTAAAATGGAACCGTATCCTAAATACGATATAATATATACTTAGTTGTATGTATTTTAAACTGATGGTTAGCACTCTTACGAAAGCTGAACCATGAACTGCAATCTTAAGTGGGCCTATTGTACCCAGGAATCTACTGATTTAAAAATCGTAATTGAAGCACGTCGATACAGAAAAATAAAACACCTGCAGATTACGAAGCTTGATTTAAGCTTGACAGTTTATTTTTAACTTATTCCCTTTGACCCCGCATATATGTGATCGATAACTATTTCAAGGAGATAGTTGGATGTTCATGCGCAGAGGGGTGCAGGGGGAGCTTTTTTCTGGTCATAAACTCGATGCAGTTAAAACAAGATAGTAATAGTTTCGATAATGGTATCATCATATCCCATAAGTCTTTGTAAAAAATTATGAATTGCGGCTAGTTTGACAGATTTTTGACTAAACCAAAACCATTTAAAAATATGGTATAAATAACCCAGATTTGTTAGAAACAACACTTTTCAGAGAAATAACAAAAGGTTCTTCCTTCTCAAACTTCTGACAGTTCCGGTCAACTGTCATTTTATTTGAAAACTTTCAAGTTGGATTGTATACCAGTGAAGTGTAAAAGTCTGTATGACATGCTACAAAATTGTTAAAATTTAAAATGCGCCTTTATTCTATTTTCAGGATTTGACACCTTTTAAAAAAATGTTACTTATATATATTAGTTATTAATAAACTGTTTTTAAATTAAATATAAGCCAAATTGGACACTTTTAGTTCAAACAAATGACAGGTCCCCACAGTCACTTTAAATTCAATTTTTGAACTCAGGGTTCCGACAAAAGCATAAAAGGTTTTAAAACATGTCCGAAAATATCAAAAACTAAAAAAAATATGTGCCGTCATTTTGACAGGAATTGACAGCTGTCAAAATGGTTACAACTTTTGCATCCAGCTTGCTCAACTTAGTAGGAATTGACACCTTGTTAATCAAAATCGGCTCCCCTGTCATAGATTCAAGGTTTTGGCCATGGTAAAAAATGTTTCTTAGTGTGTCCTATATAACATATTTAAACCGCATCCAAATATCACGGGGAACATTTTTCCATTTAAATACTGCATATTCCTTTAAAATCATTTTTGTGTAGGTGATCATGGCCACAAACAGGGCTGACACACTGGACCCCGCCTTGCTGAGACCTGGTCGTCTGGACAGAAAAATCGAATTTCCCTTACCCGATAGGAGACAGAAAAGATTGGTGTTCAGCACCATTACTTCAAGGATGAATTTATCTGAGGAGGTAAGCAGGTTTAATCAAAATTATATTGTCGACCCCTAAAGGATTTTTCTAAATTTTTTGTGTTTTTTTTACAAAATGCAAAAAAATTATCACTGCCTGTAGTCCACCCAATACAGCTCAAAGAAAAGTTAAGCAATTGCATATGTGTTTAAGCCATGATTTATTTTATTTTTGGAAGAAAGGAAATTCTTGGAAAACTGTTTTGCTTCGGTTATAAACTTTAATAACACAGCTCTACAAAATAATAAAAAAGTTCTGTCGCAAAAAAAAACAATACGAATTTTTGTTGGTACTGATTTTGTAACTACTTTTCATGTAAGTTGGCTCAGTTTTAACTAAAAAAAACTTTTTAATTTTATCCATGTTTTTCTGAAGAAACTTTGGTTTATACAGGTGTATTTCTAAATACAGTACATACAAAAAAGATCTTGTAGATAAATATTTTTTTAATAGAATTATCAGTAAAAATATCATGCAAAAAAGGTCTTATAGGTAAAAATGTTTATAGTTTTATTCAGGTTTAAAATTGAAATTTAAAAAAAAATGCATATTTCCAGATAATCTTGGTGATTATAGGAGAGCGATTTCAGCAAGACATTAAAACAATGGAAGAGCGCTATCAAGGTCAATGGGATATTCACGTAATGGCAGATTACTGCTGAGGGTTGCAAGGGGACTGTTCCAACACAGAACACCAAAGACTTAAAAAAAAGTTTCTGTAGTTAGCTTCTAGTATAGTTTAGTAGATACTCGATTCCTAAAAAAAGTATGTCTTCTTTCAAGAAAATACAGTTTTCCATTTAATTCAGAGTAAATTATAATTGTTTTCTTTATATTTTAAAGTAAATTATCTCCAGTAGTGTTAGATTTTCCAGTCTATTGTGTCTTGTGTGTCTTATTTAGTTAGGGGTGATTTTTTAAAAAAATGTCTGCTTTTTTACTTTTACTTAGCTGTATCTCCATAAAACTGCTGCTTATTGTTTTTATATTTTACTAAAAGATGCAGCTATTGATCTCCTATTTATGGCCCAAATTTAAGGTGTGTACTTAAAATTTTCAAAAAAAATTATTTTTTTATTAAAATTTATAAAAGTTTTTTAAATTTTTTCTGCAAAACCGAGCCAACTTGGGAAAACCAACGGCGGTTATGATATCAGGGCACCTTGACGAGTATGAATTTACAAAATATTTTCTTGCAACATTTTGTCTGGTGGGCAGCGTAAATAATGCTGAAAAATTTCGGCGCAATCCGTTTTTTTTATGAGAGATCCAATATCGCATTTTTTTTTTCAATAGGTTGATCTTGAAGACTACGTAGCGAGACCTGACAAAATATCTGGCGCTGACATAAATGCTATATGTCAAGAAGCTGGAATGCACGCGGTGAGAGAAAACAGATACATAGTATTGCCGAAAGATTTCGAAAAAGGATACAAAAACAACACGAAAAAGGACGAGAGTGAGCACGAGTTTTACAAGTAATTGAAAGATTCTCAAGCTATATTTTGCTTTATATTTCGGTTCTTTATTATTTACATATTGTCATAATTTATTATTGTAACCAATAACCTAACAAAGTACTTCATATTCTTTTTGGATAATAAAAATTTCTTATTTAGTTAGTAAGACGGCGAAGTTTGATTTAAGTTTTTTTTATACGGAAGATGGTAAGAAATTTATTATTTTACATAAAGGGAGTTGAACGTGTTTGATTTTTTTAAAAAGCTATTTAAATGGCTTTTTAATAAGGTATAAGAAAACTTGAAGAATACTCTTTTGTTGTTATAAATAAGGGTTTTTTTTTGTGTCATTACTTTTTGGAGCACCTACATAGAATATTTACAATTACATTTTTGGATCGATACTTACGCTGATTTTTTCTCTACACTTTTTATTCCATACCATACTATAAAACAACGATAAATGATATATGGAAAACATGCGCTAAACTAGAACTTCATTTTCCTTACCATTTAGTATCTGATGGCCACCTCTAAATGGGTCCTTCAAAAAAAAAGTGTATGAAAAAGTTGCACCGTTCCTCTGTGATAAATAATGAGCACGTTGCCATCTATTAGCGTAAAACACAGATGTACTTAACGGATTTTCCTCACTTACATTGACAAATTTTGTCAATGCCTTCTAAGCTGTCTGAAAATTTCCATGATAATTTTCACTTTTTCAGAGATAGAGTTGCTGCTGAGTGCTTTAACTGTAGTATTTACAGTGTAGCTTTCTGCTACTTTCTCCGGCTCTCCCTTGCTTATATATTAAGCTGGGTCGAATTTTTTTTTTCGAATTTTTAAAAGCGCTACCACAGAAAAGTTGTGTAGTACAGAAATAAAAAAAAATGTAAAAAAAATTATAATCGGACTCAAAAGGGCCAAAAAATAAAATCAACCAAATTTGACGGCGCTACTGAATAAACTGTTCGTTATCATTATCATCCCAATGTTACCCCAAAAAAAAAAATTAAAAACAAAACATTTTTAGCCGGGCCTAAAGTCCCTACCTTATTAGTAGTCTATGCTATAATGAGGAATATTTCAATTATTATTATTCACTTGCCCTCGTATATGCTCGCGTTGTTACTCCTTAAAAGTCATTAACCTCATGGTCCGTAAAATAAAAAGCAGACATGCGCTAACTGGTGTCGTAATAGCGTATTAGTATTTGTGCTAACGGCGCTTAAGCTTTAAGATTAAGATTTTAAGTGGGGACTAATAAATTTAAAATAGTGTCAAAAAACTTTAAGGTGACGCTGAAAATGGCCAAACCGTTGACTAAAACTAGGAAAATTTTTTCGTGTCCTATATTTGATAGTGCTAAAGACATTTTGTCAGGAGAAAACCAGTTACCAACTTATACGAATTGAGTTAAAAGGTGATGGTAGTCAACAACCATGAGGTGCTACAGTTGCAAATATTGTAGCCAGTAAAATAGAGCATGTATGGATGCGAGCTTCTTTGCAAACCTTATCGCGCGAGAGAATAATTTAAAAAATTCTTGCATATAATCGCAAGTATCAGAACCTTATTAAACCTATAATAGGGAAAATTTCAAACTTTTTACAAGCTAATTTCAATAATTTTCATACGGATTCAAAAATTTTTTTTGACATATCAACTTGTACTGACATAGAACGTTGATCTTGTGTAAAGGTTAGAAGGTACCGAAAGCAGTATGGTCCTTTTTGCAAGATCAAAGAACTTACCGTAAAATGAAAATAGGAGGAGTCGACAAAATCCTGACGAAACAAATTAAAAAACGAGAAGAAAGAAAACTTGGTTTTAAAATGGGTGCGGAAGAGAATACCATACCATAGCCAAATACAAGCGGTATTCAAAATACAATTAAAGAGAAAGAAAGAAGAAAAAGAAAGAAATGCCAAGTACGAGCGGTATTCAAAATTCAGCCAAACTGCCGCAAATATTTATGGATACCAGCGATAATTTCTCTTCTTCGGATGAAGAATACAAATGTCCGGCTTTGGAAAAACAAAGAAGAATCTCGTTACCCAGCACACATCAGCAAATGAAGTGCAGCCTAACTCAAACAGCGAAAATGACAGACTTGACCGGCACATCTAATAGGGCAGTAGCTAAAATAGTTAATGCTGTTTTTGAAGATTTTAACATTATTTCGAACTAAGCAAAAACCGAAAAAAGCTTCAACAGTAACATGAAAACAAGGACATAAAAGTTTCATATTTCGACGGGAGAAAGGACCAAACAATTTCTATTAAACAAAATATTTCAATTTTAAAAGAACCTGGTAACATTTAGTTCTCCCATGTGTCTCTGGGGCTACAAAATATAAAAAATTAACCGTGATAGGTTGTGACGGTACAAATGTAAATACTGGATGGAAGGGAGGTATCATTCGATTCATAGAAAACAACCTTAAAATGCCCCTTCAATGGTGCATCTGTTTGCTCCATGCCAATGAGGTACTTAAATTATAAATCACTAAATCAAGCGAAAGGCTGCATAAAAATTAAAAAATGGATATTTCTTTAAATTTCCGCCTACGTTGGCGCTCATGGGGTCGGTTAATGTCTAGATTTTTGTACGGTAGTGAGAAGGTCATAAATATAAAGGGGCCTATGGGCCCGGCTAAAATTTAGGAAATCTCAAGACGTCAATAGACAACTTTTTCCGGGTAGCGCGTTTATTTTTAAAACTTTTTTTAAAAAATTGACGTTTTTCGACCCAACTTATTATATATGGCCTTTTTTACTTTTGCGTTAAGTTTTCGATATTTTCTGCGTATTTACTGTCATTAGGGAGTTGTTTTAAGCTTAAAATTTTTTAGGTAATCGACTGTGAACTTTCAGATTTTATGCCGCCTTTCAGTTTTATATGAATTTCGAGTTTTACTGTCACCGATTAAATCTCTCGCTTTACTCGTGAGCCTGGTTTTGACATAAGCAACCGCATTATTCTCGTGTGTTTCCAAGTTTGCTTTCAGCAGATTTAAAGCATCCAAAAATGAGGTTAGCTTATCTACAGAATCATCGAACTCACATGGCACGATTTTACTGGCAAAATTAAACAATTCCGTCGTACTTAAAGACATGTTGGAGTGAGAGTTTAATAAAGTAGATTTTATTTTATTTTCAAGTTTTTCACTACAGTCGCTATCGTCACTGTCAATGTCGTCAGTAAGATCAATTAATTCTTCTTTTACTGTTGGATTAATCGGCTTTAAAATAGAGCCAGGGATTTTATAGTCAAAACTTGTTATGATCTAAGAAGTCTATCCCCTACTGTGTTAAATAGTTCTTTTATGTTATTATTATATTTCTTGTCATCAAGGTCTTTATAACAACCAGATTCCGTAAAAATAAAAGTATTGTAAAGGGTTAGTAAGTTATTTTTAACTTGGTTTTTGATATCTTCTGATTAAGAACCCACTTCTTTAAAACTCTTTTTGGTTCTCGGATGATCCCCCACAGTAGGGGTTTTAAGAAAAAAAATATACAATCTTTTAAACATAGATTTTTGTTTTCGTTACATCGCCAACTACTATTTACCGTAAAAAATAAAATCCCCTATAGCCCTTTTCTGGGGGGCTATTTTTGGAAAATATTTCCCTATTTTGACTTCATATTTGAATTCTCGCTGAAATTCTCTTTCCACTGGTACCCCATATCATAAGGTTTACTTTACTAACTTTCGAGATATTCGCTTTCAAAATGTCAAAAATTCAATTTTCAAATGCCCATATCTTAGAAACTAAAGAAAATATCTCTATTGTGTCTATTATCAATTTTAAGGGTTTTTTAAGAGCAAATAAAAAACAACAGTTTGACGTTTGCACATTCCTATTTACAGTTTATTGATTTTCAGTGATTTTGACGATATTATTCCAAAAATACGAATTAGAAGGTCAAATTGTCAAACTGTTGTAATTTTTTATTTCCTGTTAAAAAACCCTTAAAATCGATATTGAACGCAATAGATATATTTTCTTTAGTTTCTAAGATATGGTCCTTTAAAAATTTAATTTTTGACATTTTAAAAGCCAATATCTTGAAAACTAGTAAAGTAACCTTATGATATGGGGTACCATTGGAAAGAGAATTTAAATATGAAGTTAAAATGGGGAGTTGCTATTTAAAATTTTCAGAATATTTTCGAAAAATAGCCCCCCAGAAAAGGGCTACATAGGGGATTTTACTTTTTACGGTAAATGGTAGTTGTATCGAAAACAAAAATCTTTGTTTAAAGGATTATATATTTTTTTTCTTAAGACTCCTCTCTAGACCAACTGTGCCCCTCTTTCAAATTCGTCAGCTTGGTAAAAATTTCCTCCCAAGTTACTTTAACTACTGGTCCCGAGATTAATTAATACAAAATGGAGCAATACTAAATTATACTGATTAATAAAATAAATAAATTTTTTATCCATTATGTTAAGTACATATATAAATTTTCTACCTAATTAAATGTAACTGACCTAACCAAACAAATAAACATAAAGTCATTAATCTTGTTTAACGTAAAATCTCTTCATTATCTAATAAAGTTATCACATATCCAAACAAATGTTCCTCCAGGAATTTCCGAGTCAGCATTTTATTTCGATCAGAAACCAAGATGCGGTGAGTGACAAACATCAATTTTACATACCATTATTAAGCTAAACCTTTTTCTTATAGTATAGGTACTTAGCTCTTTGTCCATCTACACATTTTCAGCTGCAGGCGCTGTCGTGGGTATAAAATACACACTCCTGATATGATTTTCTAACTTTTAACACCGTTAGTAATACTACGCACAATGTACAAACGTAGCAAACCATTCTAATGTCTAGCGGCACGGACATAAGTCCTTGTTCATTAACGATAAAATTTGACATAACGACGCCTGTACTGGAAACGTCACTTTCCTTAGACACGGATTTTTCCATTTTAAGTTATGTTACACTGTATTTCTTGCAATTTCTAATTTAACATATTGCAGAAGGTTTTTCAGGTACAAAACTATAATAACTGCGCTCACAAAGAGACTACTGCCGGCGAGAAAAATCACTACTTTTTTCGTTCTTGAACTTTTGCTAAGCTCGTTTAAGTCTTAAACTTTTTCGAATAAAAATCCGTTGTCACCGTCGCCATGTAAAGTGATGGGACATAAATTAACAAGTCGGTAGTTGCTTTTTGACTAACTGTTTTAATATCAATAATAATGTAATATGCATATATAATCCAATTAAAACATAAAACAATAAGTTGCCTAAATCGCTAACTAAGCAAGTAGATCCCGTCTACTTGAGATGCGGCAATCTTCTTTGCTAATCCAAATTAATAGAGTGGCCCTGATAGAACGAAGCTGCAATCAAGTGAGTCATGTTTGATTGGCTTTCGGGCAACTCGTTATAGCTTCAAGCTTCCCATTGGTCGAAACCATATAACTATGAGACTCTAAAATGGCCCAAATGTCGCAAAATGTGTAACAATAATAACTTTGAAAAACAAACAAAATAATGTAAAAAATCAGGGTTGGCAAGGCCAAAGGCGAAAAATCTACTGCGCATACCTGACGCAGTCTGCTCGCGCCCAGAGGATTTTTTGGCTCTCGGTTTTTTCCAGGGTAACTTGATTGGGAAAGTTATTATCGCTACGGATTTTTTTGGAAATGCAAGGGCAGAGCCGTTATATTGGCCGACATACTGGACTTTCTGAAAAAGATAGGAATACCCGAAGAAATTGCAGCAGAGGTAGTAGTAGAGGGCCGGCCCGTAGGCCTGGAAATTCGGCCTCTCCGGCCCTTCCTGTATTCTTTACGATGGGCCCATCTTAGTGAGACACCAGGACAACTTTAGTACAAAGTTTGCCAAATTGATAAGCTCACTTAGCACCAGTTTTCTTGTCATTCCTATATGAGTCGTTCCGGCACCAATCCTAGCAAGTTGGTCTGCTTTCTCGTTCCCTAGTATTCCGTAATGACCCAAATCAGTCACCCTCTTGTCTTCACTGAGAGTAGATTGACTGTGAGTTTTTGACCTCCGGTAATACTCTTCACTCTATTGTTGCCAGGCTCCGATTCTAAAGTTACGGGTCTGCCTTACGGTATGGGATCTTTAAAGTCTGTGTTTCGGACTTCCATTGTCTATATTTTATTTATACACGACGTTTCGATCAGTACAATCTCTGATCGTCTTTAGGTGCAAACTACAATCTATTCCTAAGGCTACGTACTTATATACTATGGGAAATCACTCAACCGTGAAGTTTAAGAAGTTGGCTCCGCCCAAGAAGGGGCTTCCAAATATTTGGAATTTCAACACTTTCGTTTCTTCCAGTGTGACTCCTTGTGCAAAACCTTTGCTTCTGTCCACTTCATTCGGTGTTGTTTTGCGATTCCTGATTTCGTTGTTTCACCTCTTTGGGTATTCCTCTGATGTTCTTTAAGCCTAACAGATAGTAGTCTTTTTGTTTCACCTATGTATGATTCACCACACTCACAAGGAACTTGGTAAATGCATTCCTTGTTTTGTTTGTTCTCCGGTTTTATTTTACTAAGAAGGCTTCGAATTGTATTATTAGATTTAAAAGCTTTTTTAATATTAAAGTTGTTCTCTACTCTTCGAATTTTCTATGATACACCTTTAATGTATGGAATTGTAAGTTGTAAGGAATGCATTTGCCTGATTTTGGTCTTGTAATATCTGTCCTGTTTGCTGAAATTTAGAAATAGTATCTGTTATAAGTTTAAGGCTATAACCATTCTGCTGCAGATCCTTCTTAATGTTTCTTATTTCGATTTCCAAGTCATGAGAATTGTTACAAATTTCAATGGCTCTATTATACAAAGTTCTTATTATGCCTCGTTTGATTGTAGCAGAATGATTTGATTTAAATATTTTCCTGTGTGAGTGGGTTTACGATAGACTGTTGTTCTAATGTCGCTTTCTACTCGTTTGACAAGTACATCAAGAAAAGGAATTTGACAATTTAGCTCCAACTTCATTGTGAATTTAAAGGTAGGTCTTATGTTATTTAGGTGGTGAAGAAATTCTAAAAGTTGTTGGTCATTCCCGGTCCACACAATAAAAGTATCATGAACATATCTTAGTCAGAGCTTAGGTTTATATGTTGCGGTATCAACCGCGTGTGATTCGAACCACTCCATGTAAATATTGGCCACCACTGGCGAAAGCGATGAACCCATTGGCAGACCGTCATTCTGAGCATAAAACCTATCTTTCACCTGAAAGTAAGAGTTATGTAGACAGCACTCCAACAACTCCATCACTCCCTCCAGCGGCAGGCCTGTACGTTCACGAAGGGATTCGTCATCAATCAGTCTGTCTAATAATATCTAGCATTTCCTTTATGGGGACATTGGTTTATAGACTTTCGACATCAAAACTGACAAATCTATTCTCGGCTCCTAAAACAAAAGATTTAAGAATATTAACAAAATGGTTGGAATTTTCTACAAATGAAATCTTGCCTGCAAGAGGTTGAATAATTTTCAAAAGAAATTTAGACAGATTGCTTGTTGGAGAATTTCTGGAACTTGTGATTGGGCGTAAGGGCATTGCATCTTTGTGAATTTTGGGGAGTCCGTATAGATGAGGGGGCTTGCTATAATGTGATGTAAGTTGAGACCTTGTTTTGTCCGGAATATATCTGAAGTACTTTTTTAAAGTTCTATAAACTTTACTTTCGATAGATTGCGTGGGGTCTGTTGAGAGAAGTTTATAGTTTCCCTTGGCAAGTACCTCTTCAACTTTCTGGTTATAGGTTTCCGTGTCCAAAATCACTGTTGAATTGCCCTTATCTGCCGGTAAGATTTTAACAGATTTGTCCTTTTGAAGATTCTTCAACGGCTTTGTGGATGTTGATGGGCCAGTTTCCTTTGATGCTTCGCTTCTGATTCGTGTGATTTTGTCCAGAATCGGTTGATAATCTTCCTCCATAGTGTATTTTCGAATCTCCTGGAACCGTTGTCCCAGTTCTTTTGTCAGTAAAGATTTGTTCCAGCGATAAAAGCTGATTTGGGATCGTATGAGTGCTTTACTGGCGTCATCTAGAATCCGCTGAACTCTTTGTCCTCGAAATGGTGCCTTAAGACGAAACGCAATCGGAATAATGTTGCTGTTTCTTGCTTGACATAGTAATTCGATGTGCGTGTCTTTCTGGTATGCTTAATTAAAGTTTTCTCGTAGCCTCGTCAGTGGTGGCCAATATTTACACGGAGTGGTTCGAATCACACGCGGTTGATACTGCAACATATAAACCTAAGCTCTGGCTAAGATATGTTGATGATACTTTTAGTGTCTGGACCGGGAATGACCAACAACTTTTAGAATTTCTTCACCACCTAAAAAACATAAGACCCACCATTAAATTCAGAATGGAGTTGGAGCTAAATTGTCAAATTCCTTTTCTTGATGTACTTGTCAAACGAGTGCTACAACCAAACGAGGCATAATAAGAACTTTGTATAATAGAGCCATTGAAATTTGTAACAATTCTCATGACTTGGAAATCGAAATAAGAAACATTAAGAAGGATCTGCAGCAGAATGGTTAGCCTTAAACTTATAACAGATCTATTTCTAAATTTTAGCAAACAGGACAGATATTACAAGACCAAAACCAGGCAAGTGCATTCCTTACAATTCCATACATTAAAGGAGTATCAGAGAAAATTCGAAGAGTAGCGAAAAACTTTAATATTAAAACAGCTTTTAAGTAATAAGTATTTATTCCCAACCGACTTAAGTAGTTCATTACAGGGAATAAAAATAAACATTATAAACATTGCGGTACATACATTAAATAAAATAATTTAAATTATATTAATTGTAAAAATGGTAATAAATAAATTAATAAATAAATTGTGATTTATGTGTGTAATGTGAATAATAATAATAATACTATTAAAAACCGAGAATACAATTCATTTTAAAAGATGTTTTTTTAAATCTTTTTTAAATTTAATTTTTATATTTTTTTTTATTTCTTCTGGGATTCTATTGTATATATTAATTCCATCACAATAATCGATTTTTTCCAAAATTACTTACTGATGATGATGCATTGCAAATAAGTTTTCGATTATTTCTTGTTGCATATGAGTGGTTAACATTACTTGTAGTAGATTTTTTACTTTCCCAGTAAATTGAATGAATTAAAATGCCTAGTTTTAAATGTAATAATACAATTCGAAGCCTTCTGAGTAAAACAAAACCGGATTACAAACAAAATAAGGAATGCATTTACCAAGTTCCTTGTGAGTGTGGTGAATCATACATAGGTGAAACAAAAAGACCACTATCTGTTAGGCTTAAAGAACATCAGAGGAATAACCAAAGAGGTGAAACAACGAAATCAGAAATCGCCGAACACGCATGATCAAAACAACACCGAATGAAGTGGACAGAAGCAAAGGTTTTGCACAAGGAGTCACACTGGAAGAAACGAAAATTCCTTGAAGCTGCCTTTATTGGGCAGAATCACGGTGTTTTCAGTAAACCAAGTGTTGAAATTCCAAATATTTGGAAGCCCCTCCTTCAGCGGAGCCAACTTTTTAAACTTCACGGTTGAGTGATTTCCCATAGAATATAAGTACGTAGCCTTACGAATAGATTGTAGTTTGCACCTGAAGACGATCAGAGATTGTACTAATCGAAACGTCGTGTATCAATAAAATATAGACAATGGAAGTCCGAAACACAGAGTTAATTTCAAATTCATCATTGTCTCAAACTTTCAAACATCTTTATCCAGCTAGTTTGATCTTTCTGCAGTGGTGGCGACTCGTGATCTATGAAGAGGAGGTTCACAAATTTTAAAAATTGACAGTGAATTGTCTTTGTAGGTTGCACAATTAAACGTCATGTCCATTTTAAATTTTCTGTTAAAGTCCCTAGATTTGCCCTTAGTGGTTTGCGCCAAGTTAATTTCGGGTTTAGGTCTACCTAATTTCAATTTTTTGCTCCATACTCAAAGAGATAAAATTATTTTTCAAGTATTCTACGCGCGAATGCATCATGAACCCTAGAGGCCCTCTATACATTTGACAGGTGTTGTTTTACCAGAGGTGGGCAACTCATATTGCCTTGCCTTTCTAGTTTTTTCATATTTGCATGTAAAACGGATTGATTTTTTTTGGTTAGTAAAATATGTCAAGCTTTGACAAAAACAACAATGAATACATGCGGTAGATATTAAAAATGTAAATAATAGGTAAAATATAGACTCCTATGATCTACATTTTTGTTACTCTCTTTCTTACAATAAAACATGGAAACGTAATGTGTTATTTATTAACGAAGTACATGCTTAATGCGTATGTTTGTACCTACTGCTTGTAGCTCACTTACCTCTCAAATTCGGCTATCGAGGCACGTATTTTTACAGTTTTTGATACAGCAAAATTTTATTTTTAAACCTGACGTTTCTTAATAAAAAATCTGACAGTGACAAAGTTATTTATTGTCAGGGGTTACCAACCCAAGCAACAAAATCAGTCGCGACGTGGTGGCCGTCTCCACGCTCTATCTTTAATAGAGTTGTGGCGTCATATCACGGCGACGGTTTTATTACTACTATACCTAGAGGTATTCACCGTTTTTGGAAATGCATTGGGACGGTTATACAACTACATCGCGACGGTAAAGATTACTCTTGATATAGGAATTATGTCATCGCGGGTAGTAAACGGGCACCTGTTTACCACATAAAGTGGTATTTCTGACTTTTTAGGGTTTTTATAGGTATTCTCTTTCCCACATTATTAATTGAAAATATGTTGATCTTTTTCTAAACTACATCAGGACACACACCATAAAATATGTCAAGACATGACAGAAAACAAAAATATTATCTATATCGTAACCTATACCTAATAATTACCATTTTATTAACCATTTTTCTGAAGTCACAACATCCTAAATTTATAAGCGCATAGCACTTTACTGACTAAAAATGCTGATTTTTTGATAAAAAGAACGCGCGCCCCACAGTTTTGACCCAGTTTTATCTAAAATGTCGATAAAAAATCGGAATTATTTGAGGTTAGGATTTCCAAATTAAATGTATTTCCAGTTTTAATATGGTTTATTAATTAAATATTAATATTTTTACTTTTATTGATACATGCAACTACTAATTAATGATTTACTGAGGTATTTTTAAATTTTGATTGAATTCCATGTTTATTAGAAGTAAATAACATGGCGGCGTCGCTCATCCAGTTGACGGTGCAGTAATTTACAATGTCAGTAAAGTAGCGATAACTCGTAGGTAACGTTTTTCCACTATATTAACATTTATTTCTTACTGCGTGGTAGATAGGCGACCGTGTAGACTCCATAACTTTGTAGTTTTGTATTGAGTAGGGGCTACTGAATTGCAACCAAATTAATATCAGTAGAGTCGTTACCTCGTAAAAGTAATATTAAAGAAATTAAATGAGACAACTATGAAGTAAGACCCGCACTGTAAAGTTTTTTCGTGTTTCAAGTAATGGTATATAGTTATATAGTGGAATATATTACCTTCGTGTATAACTTTATATTTTTACGACAGTGTGGTAATTTTTTAACAGTAATAGTGACCACACTAAGTGAAAATAATGAAATTTTTCCTATGAATAGTTTTTCGTAGGAAATATTACTACGCTTTAACCCTTTTTTGGTGGCACCAGTGAAATTGACTATAATTGTTGCTTGGGAACTATCATTTCCAAAACACAATTTCAAACATTTCTCTAACAACTGTCAAATCAAGTTGCTCACCTCTGGTAAAACAATAACTGTCAAAAATCGTATACAGGGCCTCTAATGAACCCCATCGCAATGCAAAGCAAGCGGACTGGAGCACGCGATATCCCTCGCTACTCGCCCACTGAAAACATACAGATATCCTACTAAGCTTCACCTACTTCATCGCATGTGCGACTGTTCCGTGTCATCAAGCAGAGCATTTCATTCGGCGGCGAGATCGAGCAGCTGGTAGCAGGAACTGCGTTGAAACGACGGACGCGACAATGAGAGCGCGCGAAACGGAAAGAGACCTGGCTGTGTTAAATTTTACGTACTCATCTGATTTTGACGCGGTGTCATAATAATCAGCTGTGAAGTCCAAAAAAGAAACATACCGTTTATTTTTTTAAATGTTTGTTAGAATCTGTAAGAGACCACTGGAAAACAACCCAAATGTACCCACTTCATTAACCCCTTTAACTTACAAATTTAAAATAGTCTTTTAAATTTATTTTGTCATATATACATATATACTCAACGTGCGTTCTTTTTTTTCTTCTTTTCTCAATTTTAATATTGTTTATTATTTCTTAATCCTGCGAGAGGGGAAAAAAAAGAGAAAAAAAGTAAAAAAAAAATAATTAGCCGTGTATATAAACAATGACTTAAATTAACAGTCAAACTAGCTTCTTTTATTTTTCTTTTGTAATTTATTTTAGAAACCCTGAAGATGATGTAAATTTGAATTTGTTTTTCATTCTCCTGACCTTAAACTCACAAAACTGAATAGAAGCTGATAATAATAGTTTCGGAAACATTACAAAGAATAATATAAAACAGACATTTTATTATTACTTCCTTATTCTGTGTGGGGGTGCACGTACTCATCTGCTCCTATGTAGGAACCGTCACTGTCTTTCTCGTAAGACAGTAAGAGTTGATGACTCTTCAGTAATTAAAAGAAAGTATTTTTTATGTAATAAACTTTATTAAAATCTTTTAATAATATATTAGTCAACATTCTAAAGGCGTAAAACTGTAGGTAAATAATGGATACAAATAAATAAAAAGGCACCTGTACTACATAATAATATGCTGAACATTGATAAATAAAAAAGCACATTCCTTCTTTTCATAGAAAAATAAAGTATCACAATCCCTCCATCACACTGTATCATTTGACATGAAATCTTTCTGAAATGACATTCATAGAACTTCATTTGATTTTTCTTTGCATGGACGGTTTTTGGCATACGGAAGAAATACGAACCTTGATTTTTTTAACCGGTGAACTGATATGATCCATTTTTTTATTTTCCTGTTTTTTGGTTAAACGGACACACTGTTTGGGACTGTCTGCGGAAAGCCAAGTAGCACTTAAGTCCATTTGTACCGTAGAGTTAAAACCAGATTTAAATTTAAGACGCCGATTTGCATTTGCACCGTATTTTAAAACTGGATTTAAGGGTCGTTAAACCAGGTTTGGTTAACACCTCATTCGGCAAGGCTTAAAAATTCTTAAATACAGATTTAGCATAAAACTTGTTTCCTATTGGTCAGATTTTTGACGGAAAATGTCAAATTCAATCAGCTGTTGTTTTGTTTTCAAATTTGTTGAGTGCGTTGGTAAAGACAATAATTTTAAAATGGAAGGGCCCAACGACTGTCACGATCGTGTGTTGTGGAGGGCAAACAAACGATTTTCCAACGTTAACGTTAATTTCAAGGCAGTAGCTAAAGTTACGACAGTCGTATCTAGAGTTACGACAGTTGTTTTTGGGATTGGGTTGCTTTTTCTGTGTTGTGTAGGGTTTACTGGGATTGTGTTGTGTTGGGTGGGGTTGGTTTTCTATATAATATAAAAAATTGATTTTTCGCGACTGTCGTATTTTAGCCACGGTATACTTAATTTAAAGTGATTTTCCTATTGGTGAAAATGCTTTTTTATTGTAGTTTGTTCGTTTTGGAAAGTGTATAAAAGCAGTTTGTTCGCTGATTCTTGGAAGAGAGTCAAAATATGTTTGCGCAAAGGTCAATGACCTGTGTTTTGTTTTTAATTGTTTTTTTTTTCGGTTTTTAAGGATTTTTAAGAAAGAAATATAATACGAAAAGTCGCTTGTTACAAATGTAAATGAAAAAATACAAGAATTGTGCTGTGTTGTTGAGGTACAGCAGCTTCCACTGTTGCCAGAGTGTCGGCGTCTTAAAGTAAAATCTGGCCTGGTGCAAACAAATTTTCTTAAATTCGGGTTCAAAATTAAATCAGGATTTAGCCAAATCTAGATTTAATTGATGAGGGTTTAATTTAAAATGCCGCTTGAGTTCATCTCGTTTGGTCGTTTCATGAATGTCATTTTCGACGATCCTCAGTCTCTACAAACAATCGTTTGCAAAAATTAAAATCTGACAACTATTTATAGTTAACTTTAACAGCTATAAGGCTTTTAATAACATTTTTTTTTTAATTTACAATATTTTGGTCTCGATGTGATAAGGCCTACAATTTTGGAAATACATTTTTTTGTACATAGGGTGGATAATATAGTTTTTTCTCAGTATTAATACTAATTTTGATATATTTACTTCCTAGAAGAATGAAAACTAAAGAACAAAACCACATATCGACAGATTTGTTTTAGAATTTCTTTCAGATCAACATTAAAGAGTAAAATATTTTAAACGTCCGCATAAACGGGATTTGAATTATTTCAATAAACTTTAAACCTGACTTAAAAACACAAATATAAATCTAAGGATAAAATCTAATAAAGTATATCAAAACATCTAAAACGATAAACATTGAAACATAGTTTCCACAAATAAAATTGCTGGTCTGTTAATACCAACACAATTTACTTTTCACTGGTATTTAGAAGTCAAAATATACAGGTTGTCCTAAAAATCCGAGTCCACCTTAATATCTCCAAAGAAGTAAAATTTTACACAATTAGACGGTTTACAACATAGTATCTTTTTGGATGCTAATTGTGCCGTCATTCATTAAGGGGGCGGAGCTAGGGCGAAGACGATACTTTTTTTAAATGAAATACCCTAATATATTTTCTAAAATTTGCTTCTCATTCTCTTTCCAAAAATACCTAATACCTTTTTCTCTAACGGTTTTTAAATAAAATGACAAAAACTTTTAAGTAAGAGCAATAATTTAGACAAAGAACCACTGAATATCTGTTCTCTTGTTTAACTCATTGGCTTATGGAAATGATTTTCCCATTTTATTGAAAAACCGTTAGAGAAAAAGTAACAAATTAGTTGTTTTTCGAAACAGAAGGAAAAACTCTATTCAAATTTTCAAAAATATACAGGGTATCTCGTTTAAAAAAAGTATCGTCGCCGCCCTAGCTCCGCCTCCTTAATGACGGGTGCGATGATCAGCATCCATGATTTGTAAACCATCTAATTATGTGAAATGTTACTTCTTTGCCTCATTTGGTTTTAGAGATATTAGGGTGGACTCGAGCTTTTGGGACACCCTGTATATTGACAAACATCCATTTTTGTAACGTCAAGCGTGAAGTGTTGCCAAAAACTATTTCCCTAGGTCGTAACTATGGCCTTAATTGTAATAACCAAAATGTTCCATGTATTATTCTTATTTTTTGACGGGGAAGGACAAATATTGAGGAAAAACTTAAATATTTTTGAGAACATATGGCATGAAATCATTTAGCTTTTTTAAGGAAATGCTGGAAAATTTTGTTTTTGTTAATATTTAATTTCGACGTAAAAGGATATTGCCCTTTTTGCCTGCTTTTTTATATGTTGAAGTACTCGTCCCAAAAAGATTTTTGTTTCATTGCGCCAACTCTCTACCCCTCCCAGAAAGTGACGTCAAATTTGTCGAAATCACACTTTTGAGCAATTTTTGAATTAATGTACTGACCTTATTTGCAAACTGACCAGAAAATAATTTTTCTTTTTTGAATTTGCCATGACTGTCTTTTTAAAAATTAAATTTTAAATGTCAAAATTGCACTACCATCTTGGATCCGCCATATTGAACTTTTTTATTTCTTTTCTGATTTAAACGAAATTTCTCTAAATATAAAACGTTTCCAAGACACCTAACTGTGACAGAAAACTGACAGATGTCGGCCATATTGAAATTTTTAAAAACGCCTTTATGTGCAAAAAAGTTTGGTTTAAATCGGTCAAAAAACAACGAAGTTCAATATGGCCGACGCAAGATGGCTACTGACATATATTAATTTTGTGTCAAAATTATATATTGTTAAAAACACTTTATGTGCAAGAAAGTTTGGTTTAAATCGGACTAAAACTAACGAAGTTGAAAATGGCCGACGCAAAATGGCTACTGACATAAGTCAATTTTGGGTAAAAACTGGATATTGTTAAAAACGCTTTAGGTGCAAAAAAGTTTTGTTCAAATTGGACAAAAACCAACGAAGTACAATATGACCGACGCAAGATGGCTACTGACATATGTCTATTTTGCGTCCTAGAAAACCTTAAAATGTATAAAAAGTTATGCTTAAATCGGGCAAAATATAACAAAGTTCAATATGGCCCTTGTAAGATAGCTACTGACATGTCAATTTTGGATCAAAATTCGATATTGTTGAAAACGCTTTATGTGCAAAAAGTTTTGTTAATTCGGACACAAAATAACGAAGTTCAATATGGCCGACGCAAGATGGAGACTGACATCTGTCAGTTTTCTGTCACAGTTAGGTGTCTTGGAAACGTTTTATAATTTAGACAAAGTTTTGTTTAAATAAGATAAGAAATAAAAAAGTTTAATATGGCGGATCAAAGATGGCAGTGCAATTTTGACATTTAAAATTTTATTTTTTTTTATTTTATTTTTAAAAAGGCAGTTATGGCAAATTCAAAAAATAAGGTCAGTACAATAATTTAAAAATTACTAAAAAGTGCGAAATCGACGATTTTAACGTCACTTTTCGGGTACAATGAAACAAAAATCTTCTTAGGACGAGTACTTCAACATATAAAAAAAATCAGGCAATTCTATCTAATACAAATTTCCATTTAAAAAGGGCGATATCCTTTGCTTTTAAAACATGCCCCACATAATAATAGGCTTTGCTAGTTTTCGAGATATAAGCTCTCGAAATACCAAAATTTTTTTAAAGTCCATAATTCAGCAACTAAACAGGATTATAATGTTTGTTATTGTACGAATCAACCAATAAAAACAAATAAAAGGATTATCTTGATTCTTTGATATGAGCTTTAAAAACTTGATGGCTGTAAATGAATAAATTAAAATAAATCCTATGATACGAAATTTTACGAGAATTTAAAATATGAATTGACAATATTTAAGTTACTGCCCCGAACTTTTACTCCAAAGAATACCCGCACAAAACCATGAAAAGTGAATTATGAGTAGGTACAGACTACTGTCCCAAAATGTTCTCCCACAAAAAAAACTCGCAATCCATTCTAGGAAAAGCGGTTTTTGTCAAAAAACCAAACCGTAAGACGTAGTTTTTAAATATGTGTTTGAGTACAGTTGATTTCCAGTCGAAATAGACCACTTTTTTGAAAAAGTCCAAGCTTTTTCGACTACTTTCGAAAGTAAGCCCAAAGCACTTTTATCCCGGATATCTCATCTTTTTACACGAATATTTTGTCTTTGCATGTATTTTTTTTACTTGCGATTATAGAAAAAAATAAGATAACAACGTACTCGCATGTCAAGGTTTTGATTTTTTAACAATTTCCAAAACAATTCAACACGAATTATGAGTTTTTTTATGAAGTGTGGATCTATCCCTGACTAAAAAACAAAATAATATTTTAACGTTTTTAAACCTAAATATGATTTATCTCTAAGTAAACTCTTAACTAGAATAAATGGATTTGGTATATAATGATTAGAACTTGTGTGACTTCATAAAATATTGTAACATGTAACAATGAATGAAAAATTATTTACAAAAGAATAATAACAAAAATACATATACATATGTAAAAACATTCAAAGGGAACATTTTAAAATGGAAGAACAAGCCTTTTTCAAAACCAACGATTTTATAAAGATATATTTTAAAAATCCGTATATTTTCTGATGTGTGAAATGTGTGCAAAAATATGTTAAATTTGGTGTTTTAAGCATTTTTAAGGTACTATTTTTTGATAAAACTTGTTTTTGAGCTTTTTGCTAAATTCCCGTTTCCGTTTAAAAAATAACCCCAACCTAAAATTTCAAACACCATTTTGACTAGATTAGCTACAAGTTATAGTAAGTATACCCCAGTATCTAGCATAATATTAAAATCTTAGGTCTCTTATTTCATAGAAATATGTGATATTGGTCCTATGAATTTTACTTTTATTGACGTGGCATTATTAGTACGTTATCACTATATTTATAACATTCTAAAGATGTACAGGGTGATCCAAATTCAACGTTTCATATCAGAAATTTTGGCTTTAAAATACAAACAAATGTAAGAGGTCTCTGGAGGTGATACAAGCTTCTAGCATATTCTCGAACAGCTTAGTGTCAAAATTGCCAGATTTACCTGGTTCACACGATCCTGTTAAACCGTTGTAATTATTAATTATTTAAAAAATGCTGATTAGCACTTCCAAAACAGGTTTAGGATTGTATGTTTTTAATCTGGTTCTTCCAACACCAAAATTTACAAACTTCCATTTTAATTAATTTTTGCTGGCACTACCTAGTATGAAATTCAATGTAAAAAACGGTGGTTAAATTTTTTATTTAGTCTGGTCATCAATTTTCAAGATAAAGCGATACACCAAAAATCAGGAGCGTTTAAAGGTGTTTACTTTTGAATATTTTTTATATCGACCTGAGCTATACAGGGTTCGTACGACAAAACGATCTTCAGTTTCCGGGTCTTTTCAAAGTTTTCCAGGTTTTTTATTACTAAATTACTAGGTTAAAAAAATAAAAATGATGAATCAGCGAAAGCAGAGAAAAATTTAAAAGTAATACATTTAATTGGTAAAAAATAAAAGGCAATACAAAAATAAAAAACAAAGCTGACCAAACTTGTTTTACTCGCGGTTTTTGAATAAATCTCCAAAAATGCAAAGCAAGACAGGAAAAAAATAACAAAATAAAATAAAGGTTTTAAGGTGAAATATTTATCCAAATCATTTTTCCAGGTAATAATGTTACATAATGTTAGTTATTCCAGATTTTTTTAACTTTATTCGCCATTTCCTCGGTGTTTTACAGGTTTGTTTGCCTTTTTCATTTTCCAGGTTTTCCTGTAGCGTACGAACCCTGTTACATCAAAAACGATTTTAAAACTGGTGAGGTAACATTCCAAAAACGTCGAATTTGGACGAATCTTTAAATTAATAAGCGCCTATAATAATTCTTATACAAGGTTCTTGGTAATAAACATTAATTCCTTTCATCAAAGGCAATACAGTTTTCATAAAATTTAAACTTTGATTCATGAATAATATTATTAAATAAAATAATGATCATAAAATATCAAAACTTAAAAAAGAAACGCTAAACAACAAAAACATAATTGTATACAGATTTGACCGGAGCAAACCAAAATGCAATTAAAAAACTATAAAATTACCAAATTTTTTGTTTCCTATTTTGAGGTCACATACAGGATGTCCCAAATTGGGCAGTTTTGGGGGGTTTAAGGTACTTCCAGGCGAGATAGAACAAAATTGGCCCCACTTGCGAGGCCCGATTTTCAAGAGAAGTTCGAAGGTGAAAACCGGCATCTGCATATTATGTCAAGCCGTTTACAAGCTACGGGGGGGTTTGAAAAGTCTGTATTTTGGGCGAGGGTCTATAACTTCGTTATTACTGAAAATTTAATTTTTTATTAAGATTTTTTCCACCGTCTTTAGTTTCCAAGATATAAGCCAAAGTTAGTATTTTTCCTATGGAACATCCCATATTTTATTAAATTTTTAAATTTGCGATTAAATTTCCTTTTAAACAATATGTGTGATAGTTTGGTTGGGCCGTTTTCGAAATATTTAATATTTTGCATATCTGCCTAGTGTGCTGTGACTTTATTTTGATAGTTTGACAGTATGTTAGTCATTTATGTCATCAAATTTCTGTAAATAGGCCATAATATGAGAAAAGTCAAAATTACTTCCTGTCATGGCCTGCTTTTTAAAACTAAAAAGCTTTCGTTTGAATGTAACGTTATTATTATAGAAGTACGTTTCAAGTGATAGGTTATAACTTTAAAAAAAAGTAGTTATTTAGTTAATCACCGGCTCACAGTGGAACGACCTTATGGGAACAGAGGGACATGAAGTTTTTTACTTGAAACTTTTGATCTGGAAAAGCGAGGAATGAGTTTTATACACAGTTATATTGTACAAAGAGCGTCTTAAATAAAAAAAAATAGTTACTTTACATGATTTAAACCATATACAGGGCAACCCAAAAATATAGTGCGTTTTACAAAAATCTATTTTTTTATATGCTAACTTTGCTTAAATGTCACCTAAATTTTTCGTCTTGAATTTTTTGGAAAGAAGGAGCTTTTAATTTTATTATAAAAACATATTTTTTTATTTTTTGACAACTCGAATGCGCTTTTTATAATGAACTGCAAAAATGACGCTTTGCCCATACGCTCAACTTCCATAGTCATCTTGGTAGCAGATCGTAGCAGATAAATGTTACATTTTCGTGATCGTAATACTCAATACAGCAATTATATTGAGATTACTGGTAAAGCGAATCCTGTCGAATATCAAATTTTGTAAATACAAAAACTTAGATGTTGATATATTTTTACCTAATTTGGTAATTTTATTATTATATTGCTGATAAAAAAGACGACTTTTTTGTGTAAAAATTTATAGGCAATCATATAACAAAAATATTTACTAAAGTCAACATTTTATACTAGATTTTTTTTTATATTTACTTTTCATTGGCATATCATTTAAATAGTAGTAAAATTTGTAATTAGACACACTTGTAGCCAAAATTTAACGCCTTAAGATATGTATCACCCAAAATTACAATAAAATGATAATAAATGGGCTTCTTTCTAAATAATTGTGTGAATTTAATTTTAAAAATATAAAGAACATTTTTTGGTCTATGTCTCTGATATTATACTAATCCGTTCCTCTGTGCGGCTTCTAGCCGTCTTACTGATCTATTATTATTACCGAGAAGTCCTAATTCCTCTAATTCTCTGTCCTTTCTAAAATTCAAACTTGAATAAGTATCTCACAAGGAACACACAAAAGACCAAAGCGAAAAGAGAAATGATCAAATGATGTTTCGCCCTGGGCAACCAGCATGGGCTCATCAGTGGTTTCAGTGGTCACCCTCCTCAAACATCTTTCAAAACCATCCTACACTTTGATTTCCAACTTTCAATCACTCACAAATAGGCATCGTTCCGCACTGGCACTTATCTAAGTCACCTGATACGGGTTCGTCCTGGCGTTTTAATCTTTCCAATAGGGTTAAGCTCCTAAAGTGATTAAAAGAAAACGAAGTTAAAAAACCTCCGAATCAGTTACTTCAACCGAAAAGAATCTTTGGTCTTTTGTGTGATAATGTGTGATACTCGTTCAAGTTTGAATTTTTGTTTTTTTTTTCCACCCAAGATCTTTTGATCTTTTGTTTTTAGATTCTTTTTGGTTCAAGTAACTGATTCGGAGGTTTTTTAACTTCGTTTTCTTTTAATCGCCTTGGGAGCGTAACCCTATTGGAAAGATTAAAACGCCAGGACGAACCCGTATCAGGTGACTTAGATAAGTGCGGAACGATGCCTATTTGTGAGTGATTGAAAGTTGGAAATCAAAGTGTAGGATGGTGTTGAAAGATATTTGGGGAGGGTGACCACTGGAACCACTGATGAGCCCATGCTGGTTGCCCGGGCGACACATCATTTAATACTTTCTGTTTTCGCTTTGGTCTTTTGTGTGTTCCTTGTGGGAGAGAAACTCATAAGTTTGAATTTTCGTTTTTTTTCCACACAATATTTTTTGATCTTTTGTTTTTAAGAAATACCATATTGAGAAGGATTGAAATCTCTTTAATTACAGTAGGCCATGGCAGTAATGGAATAAGTCATTGTCAGAATGGTTTGACTATGCCATGGCATATTAGACAGAAATGCAAAAAATTAAATATCTCAAAAACGGCTCTACCAAACTATCACATATGCTATATTGATTAAAAGGAGATTTTATCACAAATTCAAAAATTAAATCAAATATGGTATGTTCCATTAGAAAAACAGTAACTTTGGCTTATATCTTGGAAACTAAAAACGGTGGAAAAAATCTGGAAAGCTAGTTAAATTCTTCGTCAAAAAGTCAATAAAAAAGCTCTTTACATTAAAACTAAATTTTCAGTAATAAAAACCCTCTCCCAAAATGCAGACTTTTCAAAAGCCCCCGTAGCCTCACAAGTGGGGGTCAGTTTTTTTTCTATCTCGCCTGGGAGTACCTTAAACCCCCCCCAAAGTGCCCAATTTGGGACACCCTGAACAACATAACAGAAATTAAAAACAATGATTGATAAATAAATATTATGTGTATCAACAAAACAACACTTTTACTAGCCTTCGTGATCTGACAACGTATTTGGTACACATCTAGGGTCACAATACTAGATCAGTGAAATCAACCTCACCCAAGTTGAGTGGCGAGATTGTCCTAGATCTGATATCAGTGTTTTTTCAGAAACATGGTCTCTCTAGCAGTGGCGCACTCAGAACCTCCCAGCTTGAATTAATTTTAGGATTATACCAAAACCATTAAAAAATAGATACCCAGGTAGGTACTTAGGCTTGGTTAGGACATATTTGTATAGTCTCTGATATATATTTAGTCTGTAACATACAAAACTAAATTTAGAGCCTGTACTTAGCTATTTTAATAAAAAAGACTTTCAAAAACTAATACAACAAACTAATTCAAAAAATAAAAACCTATTTTAATAGAATTCGGCGTTTCCATTTAAAGTACTTTTTCTTATTCGTTGTAAAGAGCATCCAACTCATTAAGCAGGGCATATTTTAGATTCTGAAAAAGATCTTTCTGATGTGGCGGTGGTTATTGACAAAGTTATGAATATTTGAAGCAGTTTTTTGCTATTTGGAAATATTTGAATATTGCAATCGATATAATTTTGTAAAATATCTAGTTTTATATTCTGATTTTCATTTTTTTTTATTCCAAAGTTCGCTTTCAAAATCGTTTTCAGAAGTTTTCCATAAAACCATTTTGATTATAAAAACAATGGATATCCAAAAGATATTTTAATTGTGTATCAAACGGTAATGATGACGAAGGGAATAAGCTTTCAAAACCTTGTAAAATATTTTTGTGTTTTAAAAATCTATCTTTTAAGTTGGTAATTAAGCTATTTAAAAGAATTTAGTTATCTTGTAATATTACGTAGAGCTTTTTGGTCTGTCTATTCGCCTAGAATGTTATAGATGGGCTACTTTTATCAAATTTTATTAATGATTCTTTTCTATTATTACTTAAGATTTAAGTTAGTATAACTGACCTAATAATACTAAGTTTTAGATATTTTTTCAGTGAACTTGGGGGGGGGGTGGCTTAATCCTCCAAGCCCCCCCCCCTTAGGTATGCCCATGTCTCTAGCAACTTAAAATAGAAGGTAATATTAAAAACACTTGAAAAAACTGTTTTTGTAACCTTCAATGGGTTTCTAATTGAGTAAATACGAGAGTAAATATTATTCTTGTATTCTTTCAATACACCACCCAGTACAAACTGTCACATCGACATAGAAACCACCAGCGATCCCTTGGGGAGGATGGGGGGAGCCTCCTCCCCCCCCCCAATGTTTCTTTCAGTTGCTTGCAATTGGGAAATATGAAGATTCAGTTGGAAAATTTAAGTACATTTTACAAAATATTTTGTATTTCTAATTTCGCCGGTAATCGAAACAAATCCTAGGAGGCTGAGATTTTAGTATTTTGTTCGGGAAGGAAGAAAGGGGGAAGGCTGCCGGTAAGATCCCAAAGTTTATTTCCCCTGCCCCTTGGGAACCACCCACCACTTTTAAAAGATTGAAACCGATTTCTGTTGCTCAGAAGAGAAAAAGTAAAAGGAATGAAGTTACCAAAAATCAATTTTACCATATCTTGACCAACAAAGTGATTTTTGCGAAATACTTTATATGAGAAAGTTCAAAATCTTAAAAACCCTATGAAAAACGTTAATTTTAAACAGCTTCCGTGTTACAGCGTTGATTTTTTTACTGCCATATTCTTATTTGTGTATGAATTCAGACCCCAACCAACGATCAACGTACCAAAAGCTCAGCCTGCCCGTAATGTTTACTTAAACAATATATGATACGTTCAGAAATTATCGTTAACATAACCTACAAAGTTATGGGAAAAATTAAATGAGTCTATTTTTTGGTATGACGTCAAATGGCATAAAATTTTGAAACGATAAAATTATGTCGATGTTTTAGAACTTTTATTCTGCTCCTTAGGAGACATGAAAACCAGAAAAAAGAATCGCAATTTCATCGAATGAACGAAAATACAACAAACGAAAATAACTTGATCCAACCGTAAAAACATCAAAAATAATTTCGTCGAACCGTAAAAACATCGAAAGCGCAATTTGATCGAATCGTAAAATGACCGAACCGCAATTTGGCCGAATAAGGGGCCTCCGAGAAAGAGAGGCTGCAGAATTGTCAAATCGTGGGAAAAATTCTGGTCTCATTGTTTTTTCAATCTTGTATGTTGACAAATGTCGATAACTAAGGAACATTTTAACGTACATCTATAAATCTAACCCCCCCAACCAAACACGTCAGTCAAAACAATCTGAAACGCGAATAACTGCTGCAAATACCCTTGCCAACATTGCGCTTCGCAGACTCGCAATTCCAAGCGCATTATAAATTAGAATTTCGTACGATTCGGTCAAATTATGGTTCGTTTAAATTATCTTCGATCTTTTTTACGTTTCGGTCTTTTTACGGTTAGATGAATTATTTTCTATCTTTATATTTTCGAGTTTTATGATTCGATTAAATTGTGGTTTCATCAATTTTCTTTCGACAAAAATACGTTTTGACTTTTGTACTTTTGGCCAATTTATGGGCTCCCATTAAAAAAAATAACTGATATCAGCTCCAGGTTCAGTGACCAAAATTATTTGTCAGTTTGCAAAAGCCAAATTTATGTAACACACGAAAATGAAAGAAATGCCCCCACTACAACAACCTCTCATTAAGTTTTTCAGTACTGGCCGCGACAAGCGCTAGCGTTTCCAATCCCAGCAACGCGTTATCACCGACTACTAAGGCACCGTTATTCCCCTCCAAATCGCTACTGCTACTATTACTACTAGTATAATTATTATTATTATTACTGGCTAATGTATAAGATGAAGCCGGCGTACCGCCGTTTATGCGCAAGGTACAGTCAGTTTCCGTATTTAAATGGATAATGGATTGTTTGTTTTTACGTTTTTGCGAACCGACGAGTTGATTTTCGATTTTTGGAGATTTCACTTTCGGTTCGGCGTCGTATTTAGTTTTGTATTTTCGTTTTTTGCCCTCTCTTTTCCGAAAGACAAACTCATCGTAGTTCATCAGTGGCAGGTTGCCAATTTGATAGTCTAACTGGGCGCTTAGATTTTTAGCGGTTTTTATCATATTTTTGTCATTTTCGGAAGTCTCGGAGACCGTTCTTGGCCGTTCGGGCTTGTGTATTTTAAAACTTTCACAGTTAAAATCCAACTTGACGTTGGTTCGTTCGGCTAGACGTTTAATAGTGTTTTCCAAATCTAACTTCGGCGGTTCCGGCGAAGTTTGAAGACGAGCGCTCGAAAATTCTTGTTCGGATTTGATCTCGCTGTCGAACTTATGGTATTGGGCCAACTTTGCGACAGGTTTGTTACCCAGCAGCTTACCTTCGAGCATAAACTGTTCGTAGCGTTTGCCCTTGCACATTCTGTCCGATTTTCTTTGTTGACCTGTAAAAAAAGAGCATAATTGTTTCGACCATGTCCAATTTTGATTATTTTTGGCACACTTATTCTACCTGCAAAAAAACTCGAAACACAAAATTTTAGAATTTTGGGACCACTAGTTTTTGTTTTATGAATATTTGAAAATAACAAAATTGTTAATTCTTGTCCTTACAAGCCTTAACAAAAAGCTCAATATTTTGAAAACTATGATAGCTACGAGATTGAGATATACTTTGTTTTAAAGATATTTTAGATGGGGAAACGATGGGTTCCATCTCAAAAAAATACCAAAAATGCCATTGTTATTTTTGGTTCATATTGGTATTTACAAAAAGGGTGATATCTGAAAAAGTATTATAGCTATCAGCTTGTTTTAAAGGTCTTCTGAAGACCTATTAAATGATGTGCCACATGATATATAATTTTCAAATATTTTTTTTCAGAATGTAAAAATATTATTTTTGAATATCCTTTTTGTAAATACCAATAGGAACCAAATTTGGTAAGTAAATAATTTTTGTTTTTTTTTTCGAGATGGAACCCATCTTTTCCCCATCCTAAAATGTTGTCAGTATGTTGAGAAAACATCGAAGAAAAATATATTTTTCTTTTGAAAAAATTAAAAATAGGGTATTAGTTTTTTGAAAAAATTTCAAACGATAAATTTCAAAAAAGTATATCATGTGGCACATCATCATAGTTTTTAAAATATTGAGCTTTTTGGTAAGGCTTGTAAGGATCAGAATTAACAATTTTATTATTTTCAATTATCCATAAACAAAAACTAGTGGTCCCAAAATTTATTTTTATTTTTTTTTATTATTTTGGAGTTTTTTTTGCAGGTAGAATAAGTGTGCCAAAAATCATCAAAATCGGAGAGGGTCAAAACAGAAACCAACTTTTTTGTGGTTGATTTGATATGATGGTTTGACCCTACAATAGTCTAACCTAGAGACCCTGTATATATGACATATTTTGATGAAAGAGAGACGCGACAATTTTATCAAAGTCAAGTTTATTGAAAAGGATAGAAAATGGGTCGTCTATACTCTGAAATTGTTTAGACAGAGGCACTTTCTATCCTTGTTTATTCAAAAGCGTTGCGTGAATGTGCTTATTTAATTGTATTGTCGATGCAGGGAAAATAGAACATATAGGAAATGGATATCCCAACCGACCAATCTAAAAAATTAAGAGCAACGATGCGATTGATAGTTTCATAGCTAAACAGGCATAACGGTTGAGGAAACGTCACTTTTTCTATGCTTTGATAGAAGTGGTTGATAACGGCTTTTCAAAATGGCGTATTTTATTGTTGTTTTCTTACATTTTTTTTTTAATTCTGAGTGATTTACGCTAGGCAGTGAGTTTAGAATTAAAAATAAAGACAATATTACAATTCGTTTATTCTGACAAAAAGGAAGGAATTTAATCTACAAATTAACCTTTTACACTAAAAGTTCCTTATCTGTTCTTTGCAGAAAATACTTACTTTTTGTGGAATTTTTATACAATCCGCGAAGCGAAGATATTCCAACTTTAAAAAGTAAACAACACAAAAGAAAAAGTAAACAAAAAAGTAGGGTTATATGTCAAGTCGAACCAGAGATCAAATTTACCCAGGGAACATAAATTTACCTAACCGTTATGCCTTTTAGATTGCTCCATGCCCAATTTGCCATTTTTTCTTTGGTGACTGCACTTCTGATATTTTAAATGTCAGTTTCAGTAACTTTGAAGGGGTTGTAGAGTCTCTTTTTCTTCAATAAATGTCATACCTACAGGGTATCTGGTCTAATCCTATTTGGGCTATAATAAATAAAAAAGAAACGAAAGACAAAACTGTTGCAAAAGTACCTTCAACAGGATCACTACCCATTTGATCTAGCAAACTTTGCAATAATAATTTACATTTTTAATACACAAACAATACACAGTTTAAAATAAATTATTCAAAAGAAAATATTTTCGTAATGTTGTAATGAATTGAAAAGCCAAATGTACGTCCGATGCCACGAACCTTTCTTTTTATTTATTTTTCACGGACAAGAAATTTACTTTTCTAATTTTTTAAAAATCTCTTCCCTAAAGCCGCTAGAAGCACAGTTCCATTTAAAGAATCCAGCCTGTATATAGTTTTTATATATAGTCATTATATTATATTAATTTAAATATAGGTTATGATATATGTTAGTAAGATAGATAATATATAATTATCAATATTTTATATATATCACTGGTTCTATATATATATATATATATATATATATATAAAGTAGATATTATATTATTACATTAGTAATATAATGTAATTCACCGTCAGGCGTCAGATACCACAAAAATGTATGCAAATCCTAAAAAAAAAACCTCAACTTTTTTTCAAAAATCTGACTTGTAAAGCTGTAATGAGCTACAGCTTTACTGTAGGTAGTATTATATATAATATTAAATTTATATACATTAAACGTGTGATATATGTTAGTAAAATAGATAATATATAATTATCAATATTTTATATATATCACTGGTTATATATATATATATATATATATATATATATATATATATATATATATATATATATTGAAATATGTAAAGTAGATATTATATTATTACATTAGTACCACAAAAATGTATGCAAATCCTAAAAAAAAACCTCAACTTTTTTTTCAAAAATCTGACTTGTAAAGCTGTAGCTCATTACAGCTAACAGCTACAAAAAAATTTTTTTACATCGAATTTGTAGAAAATTTTATCCTCTTTAACTTCTTAATAAGACTTTTTGTCCTAAATTTTAGTTTTCGCGTTATTTTTAAAAAAACAAATTTATGCACACTAAATCCAAGATGGCGGAATGAGCTCACCCCCCCCCCCCGAAGTCGAAAACTCAAATTTTTTTTAGGAGCCCAATCTGAACAACATATGTCAAAATCCCTACTACCCCACCTTTTTTAATCTCTAATCACTGGACTATAAATTTTACTTGGCTTTGTTTTGCGCAACAAGCCTCCTCCGGAGTGATTGTTGCTGAGCCTTAATATAAGGCGACGTAGTACAAACTCCAATTGGGGGTGGAGTTGCTGCGAAAATTGTGTTTTGAACGGTCTCTCAGTAACCGGTACATTTTCGTAGGTTCCGCTTTTTATGTCCTGCTCGCAAATGTCATTCTTATTGATATTTGCATCCTTTAACATTTTGCTTTTTAACTTTCTTCAGACAAGCTGCGCGCTGCATATAGCCTGGCCAACATCCCGCGTTGTTTGACGACGAAAGTGGTTTAAATTCGCTGAGTGTAGTTGCTTATGTTATGCTTTATACGCCACGTAGTCCTATGTTACCCTGATGGTTCCTAACAAGGATGAAACAGGCCTGTTGGTTTCTGGACTATCCATTAGATCTTGGAATTCTTGGAGGCCTGGTCGTAATGAATTGAAAAGCAAAATGTGCGTCCGATGTCACGAACCTTTCTTTTTATTTATTTTTCACGGACAAGAAATCTACTTTTCTTGAAAATATTTTCTTTTTGCGAATTTACCTTTTTTAACCTACGTCGCAAATGCAAAAAAGAGGCGTGTTATAAGTTTGACCCAAGGTTTGACCCTACGTCTGTGTCTGTGCGCATGTAGCACTCGAAGCAGTGAGCCGGTTTTAATGCCCTTACGACATGATTTCTAAGTAAGTAAGTAAGTAAGTTAGTCATTTTTGGCTTGGTCGGTTAAAAACTTAGCTGCTTTTAATTTCGGAAATAAAACAAAACAAACATCTTTTTTCCAGTGTATTGTAAACTTGCAAATTGTGGTGCCTTCTTTGGGCATTGTGTAAAAAAAACACTGAAAATTAAAATAAGAAAAAAATCCAGGTGTATATTTAACTTTTTGACCCTCATGGTTACAGGCTTCGCACAGAAAAGCCTTCGTTAAATTCGATGACTTTTTCAAGTCTTCCTGACTATTTCTGGAAAATTCTAATAAATTTTCTAGAAGTGCATTGTTCTTCAATGTTTTCCTGGCTTTGCCTCTCTTTTGATAAATTCCCTGACTGAGTTTTCCGGTTTGTACAAACCGAGGGGGTAACCACTGTTGGCAATCATGTCACCAATCTCATCCGTTCGCAGTTCCCTGCAGCCCCTGCAACTACCTAAACCCCACTTGCAGACCTTAACGGCGATATTTACTAAGGACTATAGTTTAAAGAGAGTTTGAGCGCAATCTATAAGATAAAGATAAAGAAATATACGTAAGTGACTCAATTAACAGAGTACTTTTAGTTAAAAAGTCTACTATACGGGAATAAACCCACCGTCAATTTCATTTTTTCCATGTTTTTCACGAAACTTTTAGAAAACCTGTTTTTTTTTTCCTTGCGAAATCATTTATATGATTATAGTAAATCCAAAATTCCAACAAGTTTTACTCAAATTTAAAGAAAAACCCGCAAAATTAGATTAAAAACCACATGCGTCCCATAGTCCTAAAAAGAAAAACCCGCAAAATTAGATTAAAAAACACATGCGTCCCATAGTCCTAAACCCTAACCCATCTTAGTAAATATCGCTCTGAGAGTCCCTGAGAGTCTTTCGAAATATCTCGGCAGTCCCCCGCAATCACTCACATTCAACAAAATTACCCCCTCCACATGCGTTCCATAGTCCTAAACCCTAACCCATCTTAGTAAATATCGCCCTGAGAGTCCCTGAGAGTCTTTAGAAATCTCTCGGCAGTCCCCTGAAATCACTGACATTCAACAAAATTACCCCCTCGGTACGAATCCTGGGATGGCATTCGAAACAACGGATCAAAATTTAAAAAAAGGTTGCCACAAAAATGTTTTTTCAGAAATAAATGATGTCTCCTGATGATAGAGACCTGTCAATTGTCGATTTCGACAGTTTTAAGGGGGAGCTAAGTAGACTAAAGAAAACGGAGTTTTCCGTTGATTCCTATCAAAAAGAAGATTTGTAGTTTCATCAATTTTTATTTTTACACTCATCAGCGCGACCCTACTGTACAGAGAATGTGTCTTTTATAACTTAGATCTAAAACTCAACAAATACTTGGAGTCAAATATTCGTTTTAGACAAAATCTAGATATAGTTCTAGACAAACTTTTTAGATAGATTTATCTTCAAGCAAGGCTGCCGAGACTGACCGGCACGGCTCGCGGTTGTTCGAAGATTGCCAAATCAAATTGATAGTGCTAACGACGGCTGATAGTAGTCCATAATTGTAAAATAAATGAAAGCTTCTCTACAAATTTATCTAGAACTTTATCTACAATTTACCTACACCAGAAAATTAACCCCCGTCAGGTTCAAGAAAACTTACTGTCATTATCTCCTATAAAAGCACCATTACCAGTTGTCAAATCGTTTTGCGCCGTCCCATCGCCACCATAAACTTCAAACATCTTATTTGCAGTTTTGGATGGTGATTCTTTCATTTGAATCATTGGATTCAAATAAAAACTTGTTTTGTTTGATTGTTTGTAATCTAAAAAAAGGGCAGTAATATGTACAAACCTCGGTACAAACTTAAACAAAAGCAACGTTTGTAATTAGCACCAAAAAAAGAAAACAGCTTACCCTCAAGTTTGTAATATTTGTTCTAAGCATTTTTCGAAGATGGCTGATTCTCACGAGATGTCCACTTATGACTTCTAATTTAAAACAAAATAAAATTCTGTTTAAAAGGTAGCGATCTTTATTGTTTTACTTACTGACATTTCTAAATACTTGTACAAACCAACATGGTGAGAAAATACAAATCCATTACACACATTTTGACGATAGCTACAGATAAAAGAAAAAAAAGGAAATTTATATTTAGATACTGAGAATGTTTATTATTGCATTTAAAAAAGATCAAAAATAGTGTGAGTTTTGAAATTTATGTAAAGGAGATTCATGGAATAATCAAAAGAACCCGTTAATTTTTTTCAAATTTTAATATGTTATAGGGGAGAGTCATAGAAATATTTTTTTATCATTGCAAACTCTCCCAATGGGTACAGGGTGAGCCAGTAATTAAAGTTAAAGTTCAAAAATTGACTATTTTGTACCTCACTCAATCCTTGTTTTCACGAAAACTATGAAATGGAGAAAAATGAGATTCAAGTGTGTTGTTTGACAGAGCACAACTAACATTTTTTGTATTTACACTTTAGACCGTATTTATACAGGGGGGCAAAAAAAATTGTTTAAAATTAGTCAAAAATTATTATTATTTTTACGGAATATTTTTTATGGACTTTAAAGCAATAAAACAAATAATGGTTTTTAATTTCATGTGTATCAGTGGCATATACAAAAGGATTTTTCTTGCGGGGGGGGAGTTCTTCTGTCGACGAAAATATGAACTTTTCTTTCCCTACTGGGATTGTAAGTAGGTAATTATAGATACAAATAGTCTCAAGTATTATACGGTGAGATAGTGGTAACGCGATTAATTCTAAGCCATAATACTTAAGGGTTAAGACGTACGTAATGAAACATCATTGCGTAATAATTAAATATTACGATCCGACTTACATATATTTATTTCCCCCTCCCATTCTAACGTTTTTTGGAAAGATGACTATGCAGTCAACGTAAAGTTTTTATTTATAACTACATCTATTATCCCAATAGGTAAAAGAAAAGTTAATATTTTCGTATGAGCCGGTTGAACCCCCCCCCCCCAAAGAAATGTCTTTTTGGTACGTCATCGCCACTGCTTCCTAGACATGAAATTGACAACCATTTATTGTTTTAAATAACAATTTTTGGCAAATTTTGAACAATTTTTTTAGTCTCCCTGTATTAATACAAAAATGTTAGTTGTGCTTTACCAAACAATATACTTGAAACTCACTTTTCTCCATTTTAGTTTCCGTAAAAACAAGGATTTAGTGAGGTACAAAATAGTCAATTTACCTTATTTTCTGGCTCACTCTGTACCCATTGGGAGGAATGGCAATGATAAAATATATTTGTTTGACCCTCCCCTATAACATATTAAAATTTGAAAAAAATTAACGGGTGTTCAAAATCAATAATATAATATAATTTAGGAGCATTCACTTTGCAAAAATTGGGATAGGATCATAACAACTATTAGTACACCAAAGAGAAATAAAATTTATTTTTTAGTGTGATGTTTTGCAGCCCGGCCCAATTTAAATTTAGTTGAGGTAGTTTGTTGGAAGAGGTTTCAAGAAAACACAGAAATCTTTATAGTCTCTATGCCGACGTTTCGGTCCTTTATTGGTCCATCCTCAGGGTACCAAAATACAATTTTGATGTAACTATCCTCATGTTATAGAGCTTCTCAAGACACACATTTTGTTGTGCCCCACGGGTTACCGAGATATCGTCACAATAAGAATGATATTTTTGAGAGAAAATTCGAAAACTACTAAGTTCGAGCTACGTGAAATGGCACTTGCAGGGGTTTTCCGGCACCAGTCCTGTAGCTATGATAGCTACTGAGCTATAAAGCGACAAAGTTAGACATGGCAATCTTTTGTGAGTTACACTTTTTCAGCATCAGTTTTTTAACTGATAAAACATATGCAAAAATGAAATATGCTAATTAAATGATAAAATTAGCTTAAACAAAGAATCTGAAGGTCTTTAAAGTTGTCAATACTGGATGTTATTATTATAATGACGTCTTTTCGTAATTAACAAAAACTATCCTAGTTTTTATATTTTCTAAGGCATTTTAGCATTCAAAATAAACGTTTTGGGGTTTTCTGTAATGTTCCGTAGCTGAATCAGCTACTCAGCTATTATTTTTTAAGAGGAAAAAGCAATAATACGACAGATTCCAAAAAATCATCATTTTTAATAATAACAACAAATGAGAACTTTTAGATATCTGAAGTCCAATGATGAGTCCAATGATGTACGAGACATATTAGGATTTCTTGGTATTTTGTCAATTTGTTTTAAAGTTACCTATTTTTTAATGCTTTTTTTCGCCAAGAAAAACAATCGAATCCCTCTACCTTTGTCTAAAACAAGAGTGAAATGCTATTCAGCATAATTTCAATAAATAGGAGTTAATTTCAATAAATAGGTGTATTAACTGACGCGATGAATGAGATTTTTCCAAAAAAACATTCAAAAAATATGAAAAATATTAAAATTTGAAGTTTTTATATTGAATACAAGAAGAAGAGAACTTTCAAAAACACAAAAGTGAACATTTCGTGAGAATCAGCCAGATATAAACATTAATTTCATAATTCAAGAAGAAAACAATCTCAGAGAGAGAAGCCAATTACAGCTTTTTTATTATTTATTATTATTACAAAAAGATTTTTTATTTTCTTGCTAATTTAAAAATATAAAATCAATTAAGTAAATAAAATATTGAAAAAACAAGAGTTTTTTTGTACTTCAATGCAAAATGAACTTCCTGAAGTTCGATTGCTCACAGAGACAACGTAATAATTGCTCACACAGAAGGTGGAACCTGGGACGACGTCGAGTCGTCCTTATTAGGGACTCATCAGCTAGGTGGGGCTTATTCTTGAATTTCGTGGGAAAGGTCGCACGAAAACATTCACATCCTTCGTTTCGACCAATAAGAAGCCTCAGAAGCTGCGAGCTTGCATGGTGCATGCGCAAAGCTGACCGGATTTTCGTTTTTCAAGAGCGCTCATTCACCTGATCCGGGGGCAGGTGTACAAAAGTGTAGGAAAGTTCCTTCGATACACGGCAATCGGGTGAAGTTCGGTCGTAGTCGGATAGGTATCGGATAAACCGAGATCGCTTCAAAGCCTATTATTAGTCGATATCAGGGAGAGGACCGTTCCTGTGCTATTGGTCGATATCAGGGAGAGGACCGTTCCTGTGCGATCTTTCCTACGATATTCAAGAATCAGCCCCCAGACAATTTCGGTCGCGATTATGTACCAAAGATTACGGCTCAAGCGGAAGAAATCCTGTCGATGGCGCCCTCTGTGTGAACCATCGAAACCAAGAAAATACCTACTGTAGTTAGCAGTAGGTACATCTAGCTGATGAGTCTCTAAGGACGAAACGATGTCGCCCTAGGTTTCACCCTCTGTGTGACCAATCGAAATTTAGGAATTTCAGTTTGCACTGAAGTACAAAAAAACTCATGTTTTTTCGTTACATACAGGGAGGTATCATCAATTGCTAATTCCGACCATTTTTGAACTTTCCCCTGTAGCTCAAAAACTACAAGGGACAGAATAAATCTGTAAAGACAGTAATGCGAAAACCGCTTGTCTCTTCATCTTCAATAACAACAGAGTTTCCCATTGAATCCAATCGAAAATGGTGTATCATTACACCTCCTGCCAAATTGGTTCACTCAAAAAAGTTCTTACCTGTGGTGTTGTTGTTGTGCTCCATTTTACAACAACTCATCTCTGTCATATTTTTCGAGAGACTGTAATTGTTGTTTGTCATTAGAGACGTTAGCCCACCCAGCTGGCTTTCATCTGCTAGTTTTCCAGGGTTGAATTCCGACATAAAAACCCGCGGAGGGCTGCTAACTGGGGTGATGGGCTTAGTGACAGTCGACGGGCGAGTGCTTGGAGTTCTAAGGGGCGGCGCAGGAAGCTTGTACCAACGGAAATCTGGATTGGCCGACAAAAATGCTTCTTTGTACTGCAATAATAATTATAATATTAATATCTATACATATATTGAAGCTCTTTGTTAGTTAATATGTTTATACGCACCTAAAAGCGCTTTTATACAAGGACGGTTTTAAATAAAATCGCTTTCTCCGAGTGTTTATACGTCCTTCATTAAATATCATTAAATATGTCAGTTTAAAGCAAAAACAAATAAAACAACATTAGCAACAGATTTTTCGGAAAACCAGAGTTGAGTATTTAGTAGGGCGGCTTAGGGCATTTCGACTGCACTTACATGATCATGGTTGCCAAGGTATATTTTTTGATACTGGGTTGACTCCTGACTACGAAAATACATCTTGGCCATCCCCCCTCTCGGTCCTGCCCCCTCCGCCCCTTTTTAAACCCCTTAAAATGAATTCCTTAATATCTCAGAACCAGCAAAGATAAAATAAAATGTTTTTCACTGTTGTTTGTGCATTGATCTCTAGATTATATGATGTGTTTACACTATATTGCATATCTCAAAAACTAAACAAGATATTTTTTTTTAAGTATATTTTCAAAAAAACAAATTTTAAATTTTTGTCCGTATTTTCTAATATACGAATACGAAAAAAATTTCTTAATTAATATTTTATCACGATTTTCGCTCTTTTTAAAAAGGTATATATCTATGGGATTTTTCTAACCTCATCCGCAATGTCACCGTTTGATTTGAGCCATTACGCCAAAACTGGGTACGTTTCTGATATAAGCAGATGAGTTATGTTCATAATCGGCGACGTGACGTTTATATATTTATTTATATATATTTATAGATTTTTCACATCTAAGATACTGGGGTGACTCATGATTACGAAAATATATCTTCGCCATCCCCACTCTCGGTCGTGCCTCCTCCAACCCCCCTTTAAACCTCTTAAAATTAATTCAATATCTCAGCAACCAGCTGAGATGTTACAAAAATGTTTTCACTGTTGTTTGTGCATTGACCTCTAGATTATATGACGTGCTTACACTCTATTGCATATCTCAAAAACTAAACCAGATATTTTAAAAAAGTGTATTTTCAAAAAAACAAATTTTAAATTTTTGTCCATACTTTCTAACCCAGACCAGATGCGAAAAAAAAATTCTTAATAAATATTTTTCCACCATTTTCGCTCTTTTTAAAAAGGTTATCTATCTATGGGGTTTTTCTAACCCTACCCGCAATAACACAAAACTGAGCACGTTTCTGATATGAGCAGATGTGTCATGTTCATAATCGGCGACGTGACGTTCATTATATTTATAGATTTTTCGCATCTAACATACTTCCTAAAACGAAGATAAAATAATGCACTTTTTTACAACCCTCTTTACCACTTCCCCCTTCCATAACCTTCCCATACTATGAATAAAAAGTCAATTTGCAGTAAGTCGTCAACAAATTAGTACTTGATTTTAACAAACCTCGAAATTTAAAAAGGGTAAAAATAATGCGCTTATATCTCTAGAAATAAACATCAATTTTATCATTTTAACAAAGAAGCAGGTACAATTTACTAATACGTATATAATACTAATAAGTATTACATTTAAAAAAAGGACATTATAATATCAATTATCTTCTTCATTAATAATTTCATAAAGTTGTTTGCTTTACATTTGCAAGCCCTTGTACTTCACACTGATTTTTTACCGAAGGCATTGTGTTGGGGCCATTTTCCCAACTAATATTACAAGTGACTCCCAAGGTACCTGAAACTTTGGGATTTTATTGTTGTTTGAAGAAATTAAAAATACAAAATGTTTTGTAAAATGTACATAAATTCCCCAACTGAACCTTCATATTTTCCAACTGCAAGCAACATTGGGGGGTAGGCTCTTCCCCATCCCCCGCCCCCCAAGGGATCGCCGGTGGCTGCCACTCATTAATTTTTAAATTTTTTGGGAGCGACATTTTCCCAAGCTGATAATATCGGTGTAAATCGTCACCTTTTTTCTCTCAACCAAGTCTTCTGGATTTGGCTGCATTGTGGAATGCAGATTAACCTATATAAAAGTTTGCAGACGTGACCGAAAAAATGTCGGAACTAGTGAGCCTTTGTTGGGTGGTAATTGGTTGCTTTCCATTTGTAACTTGGAAAAGCAATACGCCAAAACTTTAAAAGGAGCCTACTTTTTAACATTGATTAAAGGAAAAATAATCCTTTACTCTAATGCCGCCAAGACAACAATAATTTTATTGGCTGTTTTTATAACTTTATATGTAAGAATTTTAAAGTTGGTCGGCACCTATTAAAATAAGAAAATTAGACTGAAGCAATATTTGGATTTTTTTTTGTTTTCCCTTTTCTTAAAAATATTTAAAAAAAATGTTTTTAGTTTATGAGTTATTATCATTGATTGCACTTATCCTGTCTATTTAGTCAAACCATTCAGCAAAAACTTTTTGTTATTGATCATCTTCATTAGTTCCTTATTATTTTTTTTACCATAGGTTTGATCACGGGTGCGAAAAAAAATTCACGTCTTTTTTTTAGCGAAATTTGGAGAAAAATAGCTTTAAATGTTAATACTAAGAAATTCTTATGATTCTTACCTAGAAACTAATTCAAAATTATTCACAAAAAGAACATTCAGAAAATACGAGAAAATTACAAACTGTCAAAAATTAAAATATAAGGTTAGCAAGGTTACCATAGAAACCATTGTTTTGTCATGTACACAGCCATCATTCATATTGATGCTAGTATAAAAGTGGCGAGCTTTCAGTTGATGTTGTGTTTGAATTTTATTTTGTTTTTTTCCTGCTTTTTTAGGAGTTTTTGATAAAGGTATTAAAAAAATAGTGTTTAAAACTCGCGGCTAAACTCTGTTTTTTTCAAGTTTTTAAATAACAACGCACGTAAAAAAAACACTCTTTTAGCCACTTGTTGTAAAATAGTAGTTTTTGCAACTAGTGGCTAAAATAGTGCTTTTTTACAAGCGATGGTTTAAATAACGAGCGCAGCAGGCAGGTATTTAAAAACGCGAGTAAAAAAAGCATATTTTATCCGCGAGTTGCTAACACTATTTTTTTAATACCTTTATCAAGAAATCCAAGAAAAACAGGAAAATACTTTTAAAAATCTCGAACGAAGAGCACTTCTCGCAACACACCATCTTTACACTATAAATCAAGGCGCTTGTTCTTTAAAATCAAGCTTGTAAAAAACACGATTTTAATCACTAGTTTTTTAAAACTATATTATTTTTTTAATTTTTTAAATAAAAAAACCGGTCCGATTTTAATAATATTAAGTTTCTTAGAAAGCCAAAGCTTCAAAATTTATAGGACCAATTTCAAACTAGAAATTTCCTAAAAATCCAAGATGGCGGACCAATTTGAAAAATAGGCATTTTTCACCCCCCTAGATATTTTTTTGTGTGGGAAACTGTAATAAATCTGAAACATCGGTTACGAAGCCACATTCTTTCGAAGCACATCGATGAAACATTTTAAAAATTCGGACAAGAAATAAGATTGAATAAATTGTCTCAGAAAGTTTTTTCTAGGGGGGGTGAAATTTTGCTATTTTTAAATAGGTCCGCCATCTTGGATTTTTAGTAAATGTCAGTTTTATCATTAGATTTATAAATTTTGAAGCTTGTGCCTTTTGAAAAGTTTAAACTTATTAAAATTAATCAATTTCTGAAAAAGTTATTGCTATTTAGACAAGTACATTTTTTCTTAATAAGCTTGATTTTGCAGGTAAACTCTGGTTTATTTAAAATTGCAAAGTTCCTTATTTCTTGTCCGAATTTTACAAAAGAATGTGGCTTCGTAACCGATGTTTCAGATTTATTACAGTGTCACACACAAAAAAATATCTAGGGGGGTTAAAAATACCTATTTTTGAAATAGGTCCGCCATCTTGGATTTTTAGAAAATGTCAAGTTTGACATTCGTCTCATAAATTTTGAAACCTTAGATTTCTAAAACGTTAAATATTTTTAAAATCGGACAATTTCCCGCTAAGTTATAATCATTTTAAAAAGTGCCGTTTTTTTGGCACATCTTAATAATTATTTTTTCGCAACCTTTCCATTTCTAGCAATGCCTTATTATTACAAGATTTCTTTCCTGTCAATTTTGTACAAGTTCTTTCCCAATTAAATCTGGATAAAAGTCCCAGTATAAAAAAAGTTCTGAATTTACCTTCTTTACACCCGTCACACACCCCCCACTTCCGATTTTTTTTTCATAAAATTGTATTGTCACTAAATCAAATCGAAAATCTGAAAACCGCATGTTTGTATCTGTTTTTATTACAGAGTTCTTAATTTACCCCCTTTACACTCCTCACCCACCCCCAACCCCGGGTTTTTTTCATAAAATTATATTGTCACCAGATCAAATCATAAATCTGAAAACCGCACGTTTGTATTTTTTTTCATTACAAAGCTCTGAATTTATCCCCTTAACCACCCCCCTACCCCCGATTTTGTTTTATAAAATTGTATTGTCACCAGATTCAATAATAAATCTAAAAACCACATGTTCGTATCTGTTTTCATTTCAAAGTTTTGAATTTGCTCCCTTTAGACCACTTTACCCTCTTTACACCCCCCAATCACCTACTACCCCCCCCATATTTTTTTATAATATTGTATTGTCAACGGATCTACATTACTGTGCCAAATTTCATTAAAATCGGTTCACGGGAAGTGTGTCAGTGAATTTAGCCCCTTATTTTTACCCCTTAACCACCCCCTACCCACCAATTTTTTTTCATAATATTGTATTATCATCCGACCTGCATTGTGTGTCAAAAACGAATCGTAAAAGCTGATAGTCAGCGAGACTGTAAAGTTAAATATAATCGTTTAATAATAATAAAAACTGCCCTGGTTCATTCAGCATATTCATCAATTTATATTATGATCTCTCTACCAGCTCCCATTCCCTTAACAACAAGTTCATTGATTTATATTTATTTCATACACGTACGCCACTGATAAACCGGTATGCATTCGACGACGAGTTCAACGCGTTGGATTGTTGGCGTTTTAATACCAAATAAATATTATCCAGATTCATCCTAGCGCATTCAGCAAAGAATCAAAAACTTGCGGTAATTCCCCTTTCATGGCTTGGCTTGCTGTTCGGATACCGTTGGCTTGCTGGTCGGATATTAGCATTACGTGTCCTCTCTATTTAGTTTATATCCTCGTTGGGGAAATCGTTCATTTTTTGGTAAGAACGGATATCTTACATCATTTTCTAATTACTAATTGTAATTTCACATTTTCTATCTATACATATATTGCAAATAAAAAGAAAAATACACAAAATTCACACCGCGCACTGACCTCACAAAAGTTAGGTTCTGTTTCATTTAACGAAATTTTACGTTATCTCCTTTTACATTCCAAAAACTCTTTTAAATTTGACAGTTGTTATTCTTATAGTTAATACTACTACAGTTAATTACTATAACCACAAAAGTAGTTATTTTTGCTGTTATTTTAGATGATTTTTAATGTTTGGTTGTGTGTGTGTATGAGTTTGAGTTTGTCCTTTAATCACACAAAAACGGTTGAATCGATTTGAATGAAATTTGGTAAGAAGATAGGGTGTGACCTGGATTGACACATACACTGCTAAATTTTCAACTTTGCTGGCGCCTATGTTGCCAAACAACCTTTCTAGAGCAGCAAATTGTTTTGCTAAAACAGCATAGTTTTTTTTTTTCTAGAATGTCAAGTTACTAATTTTTTGCTGTCGTAACTAATTTTTTTGCTAAGGTTACTAAACATTTTTTTGTATTGCATTTTTAGCATAAAACTTTGCTGTTCTAGCAAAAACTATGCTGTTCTAAAAAAATCACTTTACTAAAAAAATTCTCAGTGTGGCTACTTTTCATTTGACATTTTGGTCAATAACAGATGCCAAATGACAATATTTTTTTTTCTTCGCGGACAGCGCCGCGAGTCGACCGCTATCAATAGGGGTCTAAAAATTTGTATGATGTAGACTCTAAATAAAATAAGCAATCCTATGTTTTGACATAGTTTTTAAATTTTGACTGGGGTTAAGACTCGGGTTGAGAAATAGGGGTGAATAGACACTTAAATTTAATTTTCGGGTTTATCGGCATACGTATTCTTATCTCTATCGAGTCAACCTATCGAGCAGGTGTACTTTAAAACTAATGGCGAATGCGTGACTGCTCCAGCTGATCAAATGCGTCAAAACATCGTTTCGTATGCAGGGACGGTAGTAACATTACGACTTCCTTATCGTACCTAACGAGGTTTTCGTGCATTTAATCAGCTGGAGCTGTTACGCATTCGCCATGATTTTAAAAGTGCACCTGCTTGATTGGTCGACTCGATAGAGATAAGGATACGAATGCTGATAAAACTGAAAATTAACTTTAAGTGTCTATTCTGTTTTGAAAGGGGTACGAATAACTCACAATTACTTGGACTTCCAAATCAATAGAGAACTAAAAATTCGTATTTAAATTCCTCTTTGAAAGTTAGTCAGTAGGTACAGGTGTTTCTGGATTTCTGGATTAAAACAGGGAGGTAAAACCACCCCCATCAAACCATGGCTGGTAGGGTATTAAACCAAAGGAAATAAGAGTATGGAATGTAAAAGTGTTTTTTTTTTAAATATAATAAGTTAAAGTGGGGAAGGGGGTTGGAGGTATGTCTGTCAAAATATGGGTTGAGGGGTGTCAAACCAAAGAAAATAGAATCTAAACCAGTTTTTTTTTAAATGTTTAAATGGTATAATTTAGGGTGGGGGAAGGTAGTTGAGGTACAGGCCGTCAAAATATAGTTGTGGGGTGTCAAACCAAAGAAAATAGAGTGCCGAATCTAAAACAGTGATAAGAGAAGAAGGTTGGAGGCATGTCCATCAAAATATGGTTTATGGGGTTTTAAACTAAAGAAAAAAATTACTTACATCCTTTGCCAAGTCGTTATAAGGTTTCTTCTCGTTTATGTCTAAAGTGGCCCACCATTCACCCAAAACCTTAGTAACCCCTCTATTTTCTGTGGTGGGATACTTTTCTCTAACAATGGCCCTGTGCTTTTTGCAAAATATTAAAAATGCATTGGGCGGTCTTCTGGCATAATAAGAAGGGGACGTTTCTGTATTCTCTTCTTTTTCCGGACTGCTTTGTTCAGATTGGCAAACGTTTTGTGATGCTTCTAAACAAGAGCTCTTTAATTTATCTTCTTTTGATTGATTTGGCAGGTTTTCAGGCCACATTTTAAAGACTTCTTGCGAAGTTAAATCAGATGTTGTGCTCCAAGTAGTTTTTATGTGGTTCATGTTTGCTAGTTTTTCTACTTTCACCTAAAGATTAAAAGAAATAGAAACAAAAACTTTGATAACCCTGCGAAAAATAAAACACATTAAATCTCTTAGAAAAGTTTGTCCAGTTTTTATGAGCCTACAGCATACAAACTCTCCAACTACTTATCTAAGCTTTACCAGGGAAGTCATTATAATTTAATTTATTAAAATAAAAGATTTATATATTGTACTCTCTTTTGTACCTTACCTTATCGGTATCAAAACTATATTTGGACCAGACTTCCTGAACTTTCCTATCATTTTCATCCTCAACAGTACCAGGTGTTGTCATACTTAGATCAGTATAATTTGTGGTATTGGAAGAAAGCATTGTCTATATTGCTTCAAGAAGTTTGTTTTGCTGCTATTTTCCTTCACTTAGCTATGGTGTAGGGTTTAAAGTTGAAATAGTAAACTATATAAAAAAATTAACAATTAGTAAGATCAACAGGTTGGTCAAAATTTGAGGGGATTGTGGGTATTTCTAGGGAAGATAGCAAAAACAGTCTATTACATAACAAGAGAAGAGACTGACAAATTTTACATGAGTGTGAATGTTGTGAACGAGGCGCTAGCCGTATGAACCAAACCAAATTGGCTTGTGTATTTTTCCTAAGAACAAATTGGTCTTTAATTTTGCACAATTCAAATGAAATTGCTTTTCCGCACATGTATGAATGGAAAAGTACTTTGCAACACATGTGCAAGAAAGTATGGTGACAGTTAACGTCATCGTACACTTTTCCACACATGTGCGGAAAAGTATGTAGGGTGGTCCAAATTCGAGGGGCCTCTAGAGCTTTGGGCTTTTACAATATGGTTAGCCCAAAACTAATATACATGTTACGGGCTCGATTTTCAAGAGAAGTCAAAAACTAAAAACCGCATTGCGATATGTCAAAGCGTTTCTGAGCTACAGGGTGATTCTCAAAAATGTGCGTTTCTAAAAACCCTCTACAACTTTTTTATTTGTAAGGATAGAGATTTTCATTGAAAACATTTTATGAAGATTTTTTAAGGACAAATCTACCTGTTTCACCGATTTTGTCTTAAAGACTTTAGTTCATCACGAGATATCACACAAAGTTATATTTCTTTAGATGGGATACCCCCAATTTTTCTAAAAAATCAGTTTTCTAATAAAATTTCCTGTCGAACGATGTGTCATACACCTATTTTTATTAAGTCGTTAAACAGATATCTGCAATTTTTAATAATTACCATAGTAGGTTGTGTTTAACTCTGAATTATGCAGTTTTAGGGTATCTATCTAGGTAGCTTTGATCAAATAAAAACAATTGCCATGATAAACGAGCCCAAGTGTCAAAAGTGGCGTCTTCGTCAAGATCACAAAGCATATACCTACGGACTTAGAGAAAACTCTTACTAAGGGCATCACAAAAAACAAGTTACAGCGCCTCTGGGGACTCGGTCCCGAAGCTCACGCGACAAATCGCGCCGATGACATCTATCCTAATCAATGTCTATCAATGTCATCGTCTTTTCGTTCTTTTCATGAGGTTTTTTTTGTTGAAGCTTTTTAGTTTTATGTGTTTTTGGCCTTTTTTAAACTGTTACAGTAATTTGTTGGATTTTGGTAATAAGTACAATTGGAAAACTATGCCCAAATGTTGTGTTCCAGTGTCCCAGTAATCCTCTGCTTCATCGGTTTCCACACCTTAGAGATCAAGCTCGCCAAAGACAATGGTTTGCCATCTGAAACGCTTTATAGGTTTAGAGTATGCACCCAACATTTTAAACCAGAAAACTATTCAAAAAAATTGTGGACGAAGCCTGCTAATTCGGCATGTAATTCCATCCTTGCATTTACCGCCAGAGTCTGAAACAGACTTTAATAGTACGTACAGAAAAACAGCATATTCAATAATAGAGAGTTAATAGACCACTAATTTATCGTCATCTTATTTGCTTACCGTACACGGAAAGAAATATGTCCTAAATATTAGTACTACACACTAAAAACTAGTAAAATAAAAAACCGTTAAAAATTAGTAAAAATAAATTTACCTTTAGTACGTGCATATTGAATATTAAGAATCTAATTCACCTGTACTAGTACCTATCCTTATATACTAAGTGGTAGTAACATAATTTACTAATACCAGTTTTTATAAAGAATAAAAACTACTGCTATAGTTAAGTAAGTACTTATGTACTTATCATTAGTTCAATGGTAAATACTAAAACCAAAACATTTTTATAATTATATTTAGTAGCAGCTGCATGTACTAGAGTTTCATACTTAAATATTTAAATCAAATATTAGGGTCTGTTAAGCTTATACTAGCGATAAATACTGTACAAAGATAGATATTAGTAAGGCCGTACTAAATTCAAGTACACAAAAGATAAAATCCAATATATTGTACGAAAGTTTAGTAAATTGACAGGTTCTAAAATTGATAACATGATTTACTGAATTCTAGGACATTATTTCTTTCCGTGTAACTAAGATGCTAAAAAAAGTTTTAAAACCACAAACGTAAATTACCCTAACCGTATTTTTTTGCTCACATACAGAAAAGAAAACAACAATTCATTCCTGTTCTTGCAAATTCACTTTCACAAAAAAATTAAAAACCTATAACTAAACAAAAAAACGAATTATCATTTACCAGCTGCAGCTTTTGCTCAGAAATAAATCTGGTTGGTTAGAAAAAATAACCAAGCGGGCCCCGTTAGGCCTCCGTAAGTAACGTACTTCGGTTCGATTATTTTTGGATACGGGAGAAAAATAACCGATTTTGCCTACGGTATCACCAATTTTGATGTCTATTAACGCTCTAATAAGACTGATAGGGCATTTACTTAGCCTATTTGTTAATTAGGTACATTTTCTTTTAGCCCATTCCGTTTAAAAATGCTTATGGGTAATCAGTTACACCAAATTTTTTAAAAATGAAGAAAACTCGCAAGTCTTCAAAGAAACTGCTGCTATTGAGGCAGGCATGGGAAGCAGAATAAATAGTTTATTAGTAAATACAATAGTTTCGATATGGATACTAATATATCTTGTTAAAAGAATAATATAATATATTAAATACGACGCATTTGGTTTATTTCTTAAATTTATAGTCATTAGAATCAACAATACTTTGGAAAATAAAATTAATTATTGATGAAATAAGTTTTTCCAAAATAATTTTGTTTCTAATGGACTGAAATACTTTAAAAAATACCCGAATTCAAATTTCCCGGCGCCGGCGCCGCTACCCTAATTTAAGCTTCGGGACCGAGTCACTAGAGGCGCAGCAGTAGCAAAAAACTTATAACATGGCCCTAAGTCGTCAGATCGCCTTCTATACCCGTAGGTACATATTTTGTGGTCAAGATATAAAAATGTTTGAAAGTAACGAAAATCGACAGACGGCGTTAAATCTATATTTCCAGAGATATCCGGAAAGAAGGCAACCTAGCTCAAAAATATTTTAGAAGTTAAAACGTCATCTACAAGAATACGGATCCTTTACAAAACCGCGGCCTAGGACGTAGAGGACGGAGATAGAAAGTTGGAAGAACTAACGGTTCTAGGAGAAATAGAAATTAACCCGAATACTTCCACCAGGGCTATGGAGAGAAACACTGGAATTCCACGCAGCAATGCCGTTCGGGTGCTTAAAAAACACAAGTCGACCCCGACGGGTGCACCAATTACGAGATTTTCCTCCAAGACGTGCATTTTGCATGTGGTACTTAAATAAAAGCCAAGAAGACCCAGATTTTGCCAGAAAAGTTATTTGGACGGATGAGACAACGATTTCTAGTGATGGAATATTCACCAGATATAACTGGTATTACTGGAAACAGCAAAATCCCCATATTATGGTGGACCAAGCGAATCAGGGAAGGTTCAGTTTTATGGTATGAGTAGGCATCTACAGAGGACAAATTATTGGGCCATATATTTTTGATGGAAACTTAAATGCCGAAAGATACCAACAAATTTTAGAAGAGCAGGTGATTCCCTTTATCGACAATTTGCCACTTCAGCAAAATAATGAGCTATACTTTCAACATGACGGTGCACCTCTTCACAATGCACGAGACATTACTAATTTGCTAAATATTGTGTTTGCCGAAAACTGGATCGGAAATAAAGGTCCTATATATTAGCCCCCCAGGTCTCCAGACCTGACCCCTTGCGACTTCTTTTTGTGGGGGAGAGTCAAAGACCTTGAATTTCGAAATCGCCCAACTACTAGAAGGGAATTGGAAGAGGCACTTCGTACTGCATTCAGGTAGCTTCGTGCGGTAGAACTTCTTAACGGCCCAATTACATCGTTAAACCGGCAACGCTGTTGGGTCCGTTTATTAGGCAATTCTTTTTCCGCATGTTTCTCGGAAACGGGACTTCCAAATGGCCTGAAATTTTGCCTAAATTGTTTATTGGACTATGTTTTTCCATCAAATCTTGGTACTTTCTTAAAATTTTGTTTATTTTTTGAAAAAAACTGTTTTAGCTTTTGTGGTGTTTCAAAATTGGCGCGCCCATATTACGTCAGAAACAGTCAGAAATACCCTTTATAGAGACCTGTAAAAGTAAATTGGAAATATTTGTAATTTTCCAAATAATGGACACCTAATTTCAAAAACTCTCTAGATTGTATTAATAAGCTTTGTAATCCTCTTCCTCTAATAAAAAACAAATTGAGTATTATTTTCCTCTAAAGCTAAAACATGCGGAAATGTAAAAACATGGACTATACTGGTTACCTATCAATATTAGTTATATGCCTAGCATCAAAAAGTACTTAAATGGTTATATTATAGATACCGCCACCATCAAAATTAACCACCCACGTCTTTTTTTTGTGAGCTTACCCTAGGCATAGTTTCTAGTGTTCTCCTTTCCTAAATGTATTCGGCGAGAGAGATCTAGCATATATACCTAGGTAACACCCCTTACCAGGAAAAAAAAATTATGCCATGCAAACATCGAAATTGGTCTACTCACTGTATTTGCAACTAACCAATGTCAGTGTGTCTACCTGACATTCTTCATAACCTGAGTTTTGTCGTTTTGTTTTGGAGTTCGTCGGCCTGGTTTTTGTGTTTTATTTAATAATTTTTCCTTTGGTGAAAAGCTACTTTTTAGAACCCTTAAGTGGTCTGTGTGTATGGCCATTTGACTAGTTGTCACTGCTCTCAATTCGATCACCTAGGTGATAAATAAACAATCCCCCATAGGGTCACTGGATCCTGAGACCTGCGGTCCCAGCCGCAGGTTTTAGGATCCAGTGACCCTAATCCCCAATGATTCGCGGCGCAATCTGTGAACAGGAGAATACAGTAAAGAAACCAGAGATAGATAATGAGTGGTAGATGACGTATTGAAATCGATTGACAAATTTATATTATCTCTGGATTGTTCTTGCGCCGTTAATGCAGAAAATAGCGTCAAGAGAAGATGTAGGATATGTTTACAAGAAAACGGCCGTCAATTTGAGCATTTGTTTTAGAATTAAAGAAAATTGTTAGATGTAGATTTTAGCTGGTACATAGTTTAATTAATAAAAATTTGAAATAAAAACTTAATAATTTTATTTTTTTTTATTATTTTAGGGTTGGTAATTATAGTAAACTAGAAGTTAAAGTTCGAGGTTGATGTGTCCCCTCGTATCGTAGCCAACTTGATTTTGTATGAAAAAAAAAAACAATAAAATTTTATTTAAAGATTTAGGGCGCGCACAGCGCCTACTATGGTAAATATCAAAATATGCACATATCTTTTAAACTATTTAATAAAAATAGGTGTATGGCACATCGTTCGACAGGAAATTTTATTCGAAAACTGATTTTTTAGAAAAATTGGGAGTATCCCATTTAAAGAAATATAACTTTGTGTGATATCTCGGGAACTAAAGGCTTTAAGAGAAAATCGGTGAAACAGGTAGATTTGTCTTTAAAAAATCTTCAAAAAATGTTTTTAACGAAAATCTCTATCTTTACAAATAAAAAAGTTGTAGAAGGCCTTTTAAATCGCACTTTTTTGAGAATCACCCTGTAGCTTTGACATATCGCAATGCGGTTTTTAGTTTTCGACTAACTATGCTGCAAAAGCCCAAAGCTATAGAGGCCCCTCGAATTTGGACCACCCTGTACATTTCCACACATGTGCGAAAAAATTTCTGCAAGTAACAGTAATTTTTGTTAAAAAATCATTTATACCCTATAAGGGTGTAAATCTTGTCATATTAAATATAAATAAAATAAATTTAAATTAAAACTCAATAGTCACAATAGTTGCAAAATATTTATATTTTCCTATATTTCCTTGCATATTTCCTTCCTCCAATATTTTCCTTGCAAAAACATAACTTTACATTCACATTCACAAAGATAAAAGTACAGGAATAACATATCTAATTTTTTTTTAAATTTAACCAGAAAGTACAAACAAAAAATGTAGAAACCAGCAATTTTATGCAGAAGTTTTCACTTCTGCATCTTCATAAAATTCTGTGAGACTATTGATTTTTGTGATAATTTTCTAAAAACAATTGGTATGTGATACAAATGTAAAGTGTGCTATTTCTGATGTTAGATTTTCTTTATTTCTAGTTGCATAAGGGTGATCAATTTTTGATCTACAAAAAGATCTGAATTTTTTAGAATAAAGGTGACACATTCCAATATATATAGATTAAAGATAGTATGAATGTTGTTTATGTCTTAGGTTTGGAAAGAACTTAGGCATTTTTTTTGTAATTCAAGGATTCTTGTAGCACCACTTGAATTTCTCCAGAAAATGACGCCATACCTGACCCTAGCCTTAGGTCAACTCTAAGCACTCTTGGAGCATATATTTGTGCGCCAAGAGCAGTTGACAGTTGGTTAATGTGTTCTCTCCAGTCCAGCATTTTGTCACATACCACCCCCAGATACTTAACCCTATCTAGTGCCCCAATTTTTCATTTTTAGGTCTAAAATGTATAAGTTATGTTTTGTTTACAATCATTTGCAAGTTGTTTTCTTGATACCAGTCTTCTAGAGTTGTAAAATATGTATTTATATCTGTTTTTACCAGTTCTTCATTTTTGGTGCTAAAAATCACAATTGTATCATCAGCAAACATTACTACCTCATTGTTTATTATATTTTCTATTTCGTTTGTATATAAAATATAAAGCAATGGTCCCAGACCCGAACCCTGAGGGACTCCTCTCTTTATTGTATCAAAGTTTGACCTTATCTTTTTGCCACCCTAATTAATCTCCTCTATGCACTGTTGTCTTCCTGTTAAATATGACACAAAAAGAAAAAGCTCTTTTCCCCTTATCACTTATCTTTTTGCCACCCTAATTAATCTCCTATATGCACTGTTGTCTTCCTGTTAAATATGACACAAAAAGAAAATTCTCTTTTCCCCTTATCACAAGTAAATGTGATGAATGAAAATGAATTTATTTACTTTGTTTAAAATTTGTTTTTTGTCCTCAGAGTCAAAGTTTTGAAATAATGTTTGCTTTTTTTCTTCTTTTTTATACAGTTTTAAAACATACATTTTTTTAAATATTATTTTTTTTACTTACAATGCACGACCAGAAACTTACTTTACAGGTCTCTACAGATTTACAGCTCTCGGCTCTATGGCTTGCCCTGTAAACTTTCTACGTCGTCCCGTAAAGTTCACTTTTCTGGTTCAATCTTCGGTAGAAGATCCCAAGTTATTTTTTTTTGTTTGATACTATTCCACTTATGTAAATTTAAGTGTAAAATTGGCTGCAATTAATATTAAATTTTTATTATTAATTACTAAATAGCAATTTAGTATAAAATAAGCCTTTTTTATATATAAAATATACTTTTATTTGCTATTTTTTCAAGATATATTATAATAAAATTTTTGTACTATCTTCACTTAATTGGTTGTATTTTTAAATTTAATAAAAAACAGTTGAGAGGTTGACTTACATGGTTTTAGAATTGAAAAAATGACTTACTGGGTCGTTTGATTTGTACAAATCAAAAAAGCGGTTTATATTTTGTGGACCAGGTAAGTGATTTTGTCTCAATATCAGCGTTTGTACTTAAAATATAGAGACGACAGTGTGCCTAAGTGATAGCCGTAAACGAAATTGACAGTTAAGTAAAAAAAAAAATATTTTTGTCGTTTTAAATAAAAAAGTTATTAAAGTCAATTTCCCAAAAGTACTGTTTTTCGACTTACTAGTTTTTTGCTTTGCACGCAGACTATTGTTTACATGAAATGTGATATTGAAAAAAAGATTATTGGGGGCCTTCTATAGGACCCCCAGAGTTTGAATATGAAAGCAAAAATTTGCGGAAACAGACCATCACATTTCTACAACAAGAGGCCTTTTTTCACTTTTTCTCAAAAACAATGCATTTTTGCAGATTTTCATTTCCATATTTGCATTGAGGAGAAGAAGTGAAATCTAGAGCCATTTCAATTTTCTTCATATCACATTTCTAAAAGAGGTTCAAAAATGGTACATTTCCGCACATTTTTAATGATATATATATAGTTATTATATTCAGGAGTATGCCCAAATTCCAAAATCATAATAATTTTTTTTAAAACAGATTTCTATAGAAAATTGTCTTTTTTTACTTTATTGTCTTGAAAATAACGTATTTTCGCACATTTTCATTTCCATATTTCCATGGAGGAAATTAAGTAGAAACTAAAACCGTTTTTATTTTTTCTGTAACACATTTCTACACAAAGTTTCCATTTTTTCCATTTTTCTCGAAAACGGTGCATTTATGCAATTTTTTTTTGTCATTCAATTCAGAAGGACTTCTACAAGGCATTCCAAAAAAAAATTTTTTTTTGTAGATTTCATCCCACATAGCAATGAAAGAACATTTACATGCATAGCATATGCGTTAAACCTCTTTTTGAGCACATATTTAGCATATGCTTGGTACATACTATTTAAGTACATGCTATTAAGGATATCCATAGCAAATGCTATGAAGAATATATCAATTTTAAAACATTTTCTTCCCTTTAGCACACATACTATTCTGGTACCATAAAAAAACATCAAAAGAATGAGCTTCTAGGTATTTTCTTGGCATATTCTAAGGATATACCACTAAAGAAGGTTACTATTAGAACATCTTTCTCACATGCAATCTATATTTCACTTATTGAAACATTATTATTTGGTCCTTTTAGCGCACATGCTATTCTGGTACTGCAAAAGAACATCAAAAGAATGCGCTTCTAGTATTTTCTTAGCATATGCTAAGGCAATACCAATAAAGAAGTTAACTTTTAGAACATCTTTAGCATATGCAAAGTATATACCAATTATGGTACAATATTAAGTACATCTATATGCATGATACAATAAAACCATGAGCGGTTAATTCCGTGAAATCAGAAAACTATCCCAAGTGAAGTGTCTACTTGAAACAAAATAGACTCTTGGGGGGGGTTTGCGTAACGAAAACACCCGGATACAGTTGAAAAAAGTGTTTATTGTATTCCAAAATCTGTAACAACAGGGACGAATAAGTAAAATGAATGGGAGAAATAAATACATAGTTATCAAAATATGAAAAGGTACATACCTGGCACTTACCATGCATTTCACTTATTAATAAGTAATTAATTTGGTGTTTATATCACTAGTAGCTGCCAAATCACAGAAAGACAGTTTATTTACTTTTTTAACAAAGACTAAAGAGCACCTGCTGACAGTGTGAAAATGTGCAGCGGTTCGGGAACGCAAAACAATTTTGGCAGAGAAGTGGGGGCAGTCAGGTACGCGTACCGCAGTTTCCGGTGAAGGCATATATACGTATTTATTTTAAGAAGTTAACTCCCTAGTTCAATTATTATCAAGAGGGTGAAATAATTCTGCTTCATACTTCCACCAAACGTGAAAATTAAGGAACCGAATCTGCCAAAATGCTTATATTATTGGTTTCAACTTATTTCTTTATAAGCGCATGGTACAGTGGATTTAGCTGTAGGTTCTGTGTTGGAACCCTGTTGGCGAGTCACACTTTTTTTTAAATTATTATTATTATAAATAATTTTCTATTTTAGGAGTTAATGGTGCTAAGGATAACTTGTTGCTATATGTACTAAGCACATGGCAATCATCTGATAAGAATATCTATTAGCACATCCTAAGAACCTGCAAAGCATGTGATTAGTAAGTTAGTAACCTACTCTTAGCACATGCTAAAGATGTTCCAATGTTAATTTAGAACATCCTTAGCATATCCTTTTTCTTCTTGGGGATATTCTATGCACATGCTAAAGATGACAAATTGCTATGTGGGATGTAAAAAAAATTTGACCTGTTTTGGATTAGGTACTTTTATTTCTGAAGCTGTTAATTCTGCCATGATGTGAACCTATTAATAAGTTTTCACATTGTACTCAATACGTATTAAAAAGATTGTCTTCTTGTTCTTTCATAGAGCATGTCCCATGTTCTGACAAAGACAGTAATATATGAAAGAACAAGGTGGTCAATTTTCGATATGTATTGAGTACAATAAGAAAATAGATATATCCTTCGAAATGTTAAGTTATTAAGATTTTTGAGTGAGTTTTTTAGCCACACTTATTTTAAGTATGACTTCCCACACCCATATTTAATGCTGGACGTGATTTCAGTACAGAAAAGACCAATTTTCTATGCACAAGGAGGCAATACCTGTACTTACTGCATGCTAAGTAGGTGGTAAAAATAAGAAATTATAAAGGTAAAGGTTGTTTAAAAATTTTATTCCATGGCTGCCTAAAGTAAAGAATCCAACCCAGTTAAGAAAAAAATTAAGTACATATTTCAAGGTTATTTAGTTTAATAAATTTGAATAAAAACGCCAGCCAAATAAAAAAAAAGTGCAAATTATTTACACAACTCAGACCTTTCTGCTGCTGCTGTGCGGATCATGAAATTTTGAACATTCCTGCTCAAGGACGTTCAAGGAAATAAGGAGAAAAACCTATTGTATTTACTTAAAATATCGGTTTTTCTTTCATCTTTTACGTGTAATTTACTCAAAACACACAAATACAACACTTGAACAATTGTTTTTACGAATACAATGACAAAAAACAAAAGAAATCGCATTTATTTACATTCGAAATCACAAACTTCATGAAATAAATAGGTAATCACATGACGTCACTATCAAGGAAAATTGCACTTTTCCTACGAAAAAACGATTTATTTTCAGAGAAAATCTGACCAATCTATGTAATATCATCTAAAGAATTTATTTTTTTACCTACCCTTAAGCACATATTTCACAAATCACAAAAATTTCCAAGGAAAAACTGAACAACACCAAAAAACTGTACAAGATGTCGAATTTGTTGTTTTTGCTTTTCGCCAGTCAGCTGTTCCCCACTTCGCCCCCACTCTTTTCTACAAGGTGCCCTAGCGAGGTTGCCATATTTACTATGAATGATATACTAGGAACTCGGAAAGTTTGATAGGAACAAGTGACACATTTTGTAATTTCTACCTCCTCAGCCTCTTTGTGTGAGATTCTCGCCTAAAAGTGCCCTGGGACTGTATTCTTGACACCCGTGCCCGTTAGTGTGAACAAATTTCTCACTTTCAAAAATATTTTACAAAAAACCTAAGACATCAAAATTTTTAAAGAATTTTTTGTTTTTTTTTGTCAAAGTTTTCGCCTGCAGCGCTACACCAATAAATATTGTTACAATTTTTGTTTAATTTTAAGCAATTTTTTGTTTAGTAACATTTGAAACGCGTAAAAAATAGAACTTTAGTGTAAGTTTTTAAAAATTTTTGTCTGCGACGCATTTAAGGGTTAATTTTTTAAAAATGAGTATTTTTCTTTCGTATACACTAACTCAACGCCTATTAAACCGCCACTCTCCCATCTCTTCAGTTCAACCCAGACAGCACAAATTGTACATCGGACAGCCATTTTTTGTCCAAAACCGCCCGCATTGTCCATGGACCATTTATGGACATCCATCCCAGACAGCATCATTCGTACCATGGACGTACATTTTACATCCATTTTATGCCTTTACGTCCCGGGACCTGCTAGACACGTACGATGTACGTACAAAAGTGTACGTAAAACGTACGTACGGTGAAAACGTATTTTTACGTTATATTTAGGTCTTTTCTTGTACGTACTTACTGCGTTACTAAGTTGTCATAACTTGGACGTAGTTCATTTATGTAACATTTCTCTCACTTGTAAAGCAAACATTTGTGTAAGTATTTTTCATTCTCTTAAAATAATTGGTATTTTATGAATACTCATCCTCCGTCAAAAATTCTTTCCCGGAGGGTCAACCAGGAGAGAGGAGTACTGAGTAGTGATGGGCACATCGAAAAAAAACATCGATGTCAACATCGATGTTCCTGAATATCCGTTTTTCTTTCATAGCCAATCGCGATTAAGTGCCTCTGGTGCATTTAGGGGTTATTTGGCGGCAAAGCCGACCGACATCTCAAAAATAGGCAATTCCTGTTTTTTGAGCCGCAGTGGGTATATAGTACAAGTGCAAACTTATTTGCTATATTTTTTTTTGGTCGATATTCCCATGTTTAAAAAAAGTATCGATGTTTTAACATCGATGATATTTTATAGACATCGATGTTAAAAACATTACAAAGTACGTAGTTGGTACGTACACAAATGTACGTAAATGGTACGTATTTTCCATGTCCCAAGGACGTACCTAAGACGTACATAGCGTTAGTACGTACAATGGAGTTAATGTACGTATTATGTACGTACTCTTCGTCCGAACCTTAGGTACGAGGTACGTAACTTTGCTGTCTGGGCGTCGCACGGTGGTTAAGGCCTATGAAAAAATACCTAAATTCAATAGCAATAAAGAAATAAAATTATATGCGGTTTTAGCAAAGGACTGTTCCTGAGGTTGGAACATAAACAATTTTTTCTAAATTATCATCACTATTGGAGGGATGGAAAGGCAAACTGAAAATGTATTAAATTTTTTGTTTTTTTCTGTCAATAAACGGACTATAATTTCAAGTGTGTTTGCTCCGGAACCCTTTAACATATTGGAAAACAGTTCACGTTTGTAAAAAGTAGAAGAACTGTACTTTTTGATTAAAACAAAAGGATTGAAAAGTTGTCGGAAATTAGGGCAGAAATTATCATCAAATAAAAAAGACCCGCTTTTTCGTTTAAAATATTTTTTATTGGAGGAAAAACTATCTTGCCCCAACTTGTCCCAAACAGTTACTGATATTTTTGTGTTCGACAGGATCTTCCCTTTTTGTTCATACCAAATGTAGCTGCCCCTTTTTGCCCCTTTCGCTTTAATTCCGATTAAAGTGGGGGCATATATGCAAAATTTTAAAAATTCATAGTATACTCTTAATGATAATTCAACTTGATATTTGAAAATTAAATTTGGAACGTACTGTTTCCATACAGCCGAACTTTTTGTTTCCTTATATGTATGGGTGATATTATATGCCTAATACAGTCCACAAGGTTTTAAGTTCATGGCAAAGACATAATTTCGGCTGCCATATCGCCTATTGGATTCTTAACTGAGGAGGCCCAGGAGGCCAGAAATAAAGATTATCGGAAATTCAGATTAGACCATTCTAGAGTGTTCCAGAACATCTACAAATGAAGATGTATTCAACATGTTGTGTGCTTCTTCAGATCCATATATATATATGGACTTAGGACTGAGCCAAGTCTCAAAGTTCATGATTAACGGGAAGATGTGAAATTATTATTATTATTAGATGAATAAAAACTTATGTCTGTTATAAACAAATACAAGGAATTTATAATTGTTAGGTTTTAGAGTTTGTTCAAATTCGGTTTCCTTATGAATAAGTACAAGTTTTTTATTTACTTTTATTGTTTAATGTGCTTAATTTGTTCATTACATTTTTTAAGGGCTGTGCGAACATGTATCTTCTTTAATTTTTTTGTTAAACCTGTATATACCTAATTAGAAATATCGTTGATATCTATAATTATTATGATTACTTTTTATTTTGAAAATAACTGATTCCTTATCCACAGCCTACAATTTTAATTCTCAATAAAAAAAACAGACATTAAAAGTCCAAAATGTAACAAATGGCGCCATTAGTTAGTGAGTTTAATTTTCAATCTTAAATTATGAGACTCTGTTTTATTGATAAAGCTGATAAAATTCCTCGAAATTCACAAAATTTTTTAAACTGCAGATACTAATTTGTGCTGAAATAAATAACTTTTGTAAATAAATGCTCCTAAAAAGGCAGATTAGGGGTGGGGGTAAAAACTATTATAATCAAATTTTGTCTTATACTTTACAGAAATTATGTGCAAAGTTTCAGGAAATTCGGTATATTATCTTCAGAGAAACATATTATTTTCCGAAAATGGACCAGTTTCAACCACTGTGCGTCGCCGTCGTCCGTCGATCAGTTTGCGACTATACTTTAATAGTGACCTATGTCGCTGCTCTAAAAATTAAGGTCACCGATAGTAACCGTGGTGACCATCTAAGTCACCGTTGAAAAAGTCACCGGTATAGAAATATCGCTCATTACTACAGTGTACTAAGAAAATTAGACCAACGGATATACATTGTAATTATTAATTTTTTCCAACAGTGAACCATAAAGATACTTTTTGGATAGCCAATGGATAACTTTTTCACAGAATTTCGTTCCACTGCATGGATAACCAATGGATTTAGTATAGTGGTATAATAGACAAAATATTGAAACTTTTGAACTTTTTTGGGATGTCCAAGAGCCGTCCAACGTTTTGACAATTGTATTATCCGATGGATATGCCTTGGACAAACTTTCCTACAAATTTGGTTGTCCAATGGACTGCTGCATTGTCCAGAAAAATCTCTCCACTGGGATGAGCTCAAGCACTTATCTCATTTTTAAAAATTTGGCATACTTATACATATATAGGTAGGTAGCTGCCCCAGAGTCGATATCTAGCTACGCCACTATTTACTCACTGGGGGCCTACTCACCTCACCGGCCGTCAAGAATACGGACCCTCCCTGCCAAAAAAACCGCATAAAACCTCATAAAAATCACACCTTAATTTTATCAGTTTTTATAAGGTCTGTGAGCTTTTGTGGGGCAAAATTTTAGGATTATAAAAGTTTATAATTTATGTGGTTTCATATGTGTGTTTTTTATCTGATCCTATAATCAGTCAGGCTTATAAATGTTTATAAAATTTGATAAGTGCAGACATTTTTTAAAATATATGTTATGGTTTCATAAAAGCACGATTTTCTAAGAGATTATATAATCAAACCGGCACATCAACTTTTATGGGTTTCTATAATTGCATTCTTTTTCTTGTATGATGTATTATGGGATTATATAAACCGATGTGTTTATAGTTTTCTGACAGATTTTATAGTCAAACCAACTCATAACTACGATTTTACACCCTTGTTTTTTATGTTTTAAGAGTTTGTAAAAAAACATTTTTTATGAGATTTTGGAATATTTTATGATCAGATCAACTTATAGAATTTGACAGATTTCTACCCAAGTAGCACACGTCGTCCTCAGGACGTCCCATTAAGGGCCGAACGTCCCGGTTCCAAAACGTACGTCCTTGGGACGTTTGAAGTGGGACCAACAATCGGTTGGGAACACTTATACGTCCTCAGGACATCCCCAGGACAGCATAACTATAAAATTGGTTTATACTTATTTCGAGATTGGTTTTGATTGGTTGCCATTTTATTTGGTTTTTATTGTTTTTTTTAAAGTTATTTATATTGATAAAATCCATTACTGTTTAAACGACCTAGGTTCAAAGCCTACGTTCTGGGGATGTTTGACGTGGGACCAAAAATCGGATAGAACCACTCAAACAGTTTTAGGATGTCCCGAGGACATCCATACTATAAAATTTATTTATACGTATTTCGTAACTGGTTTTGATTGGGTCCCATTTTAATTTGTTTTTATTGGTTGCAAATATTTTAATGGTAAGTATTACAGAGCAGGGGCAATAACTCATATAAATTTTTTTTGAGTCTTTTTGTCAAATATACAGCGTGATTTATGAAAATATTACAAACATAAAAGCGGACATATCTCGGAAACCAATATACGTATTTACTTTAAATTTGGCACAAATAAAGAGCCCCAAAAACACCTTCTACCAATGTGGAAAAAAAAATCCAGGTCCGGACTAGAAAAAATTTAGTATTATATTTTTTTGTTAAAAACAACACTCTGTATACTGCAATTTGCAAATTTTGGTATTACCACGTAAAAGCTAAAGGATGGTACTCTAATACCTTTAGATTGTTATTAATGCGATAAGTCTTAGTTTTTTATAAAAAAATAAAACAATCCAATTTCCAATCCTGAGAGATTATAGGGTTTCAAGCAATATTACGTTTTAAATTACTAAAAACGTATTTTTAGGTTAAAACCAATTAAGACATAAATAAATCAACAACCACGCTACCCAAGCAAAAAACAGGCTGGTACAGGGCCGGATTAATATTTTTTAATTTATTTTTATAAAATATACAAACACATACTTTTAATTTATTAATAAACTCTATTTTAATTTGAAATCCGTTTTTGGAATTAATTTCAAGTTGTAGTCAAATCTTTAAAATTTCAGGCCCGGTTAATATTTATTTGATTTTATTTGTCCTTTTTGGAAAACAACGTTTTTTCATCCATCATAATTTTGATATCAAAACGTACAATGAAAGGATGTTGCTATAAATATTTTTAAATTGATCATCATCTACAAAACCGTCTAAAGATTAAAACCACGGGATAATATACAGGGTGATCTACCATAAATGGTATCGCAACTTTTCTTTGTTATTACAATGTTAATATGTACAAAAGCTGTATAACTTTTTCCAGCCAGTATGCCAAAGTTGACAAGTGTCATTGCAATGTCAAATTTTGACAAAAACTTTTTTATAGCATGCATAATAACCTAGACAGCACAAATTGTCCATCGGACAGCCATTTTTTGTCCAAAACCGCCCGCATTGTCCAAAGGTTTTTCCTGATACAGTGGATGACAAAAAAACTGAGTACAAATTAAAGACTTCCAATTTTGATCCATAAAGAACTGCTTTTTTTCAGTTAGTTTTTGAATATCCAATGGATAACGATTTTTCTTGGTCCATCGGACCAAAAATAAACTCTGTTCGGCGGACGTTTATTTTGTGTCCAGCGAAAGTGATGTACTTTATATACATTGAATCAACATTGAATCTTTATCAAAAAAATCTATGTCAATTGGGCTTGGCCTAGTTGGCACATTAATAAATATAGCCATTTATCCGAATTGTTTTGGATATCCAATAGATCATGTTTTTTCTTATTCATTACCAACAATAGCATTTCTCTCATATCTAGCCTAATCATTTAAGTAAGTATTTTTCATTATTTTGGATTAATTGTAGTGGGTATTTTAATATTTTAATACCCATCCTTTGCTTGAAACTCCATCCGCAAGGATCGACAATCAGACGTATGATGTTGGAGTGGTTCAAATATATAGGTACCATATACTTATATATTGAAAATATCGCCGCTTTTGACAAAACTGTTCACTAGATAACCATTGGCACAAATAAGTATATCCAGTGTATTAAGAAAATGAGACCAACGAATATACATTGTAATTATTAATTTTTTCCAACAGTGAACCATAAAGATACTTTTTGGATAGCCTTTTTTGGGATGTCCAAGAGCCGTCCAACGTTTTGACAATTGTATTATCCGATGAATATGCCTTGGACAAAATTTCCTGCAGATTTGGTTGTCCAATAGATTGCTGCATTGTCCATAAAACTCTCTCCACTGGACATCCTTGGGATAGAGTTGTGCTGTCTGGGAAAGGAGAAAAATGGCGGTGGCATTTATGATAGATCACCCTGCTGTATATTATCCCCTGATGGTTGTAATCTTAGGACGGTTTTGTAGAAGATGATAATCAATTTTAAAAAAATTTGTAGCAACATCCTTTACCTTGTATGTTGTGATACCAAATTTTCCTTATGAAGTACAAAAAATGTTGTTTACCAATGAGGACAAATAAATCCAAATAAATATTAGTCTGGATCTGAAATTTTAATGATTTTACTACGACTTCAAATCAATTCCTAAAACGGATTTCAAATTAAAATAGAATTTATTAATAAATTAAAAGTATGTGTTTGTATATTTTGTAAAAATTAATTAAAAAATATTAATCCGGTCCTGTACCAGCCTGCTTTTTGCTTGGGTAGGGTGGGTGTTGATCGAGGTGTTGATTTATTTATGCCCAAGTTAGTTTTAACCTAAAAATACTTTTTTAGTAATTTCCCAGTAAACATGCTTGCTACGGGAAAAGTCCGGCCCAGTGAAGGACACTCTGAGGGATGGTTGGACCACACTTTGCTAGTAAAAGCCTTTTGGTTGATACCCGGTGATACCCCGGCACATTTTTTAAGCAAAGGCCGTATAATGACCCGCAGTCACTCCCCCGAAGTTTGTAGAAAGCCTAATTGTTTTCCCACTGAGTAAGATTTGGACATTTTTTTGACCGGGCAGTAGACAAAAGGCCTGTAACCATTTTCTGACAGATATTTATGTAGCAACTTCAAGACCAAGGGCATATGCTGACCCGACGTTAGTTTCCCAGCTGTTATTACTTTTTTATTTAAAATTGCTATTGGACAATCAAAACTATATAACACAACTCAAAATTATAGGTAACAACTGTTGAGCTCTTAAAAGAGGTAAAATCGAAGTTTTTTGTTGCAGTACTTTTATTTTTAGAAAGGAGGATTTTCTTCATATTTTTTATAATCTGTTTTTGAAAGGATTAGGTACCATTTTGCTTCTTTACCCTTTCCGCTTTTTTAGTTTTCATGCTTCATTGAAGGACTGCCACACTTAAGCCGGACATACATACGCATGCTTGTCGCACAATTTACCTGTACAGTGTTAAGTCATCATGCAAGATGGACTGTATACCATAAATTGTTTGGCATGAATAGACCGTCTCACGGATTGGGATAAGGTCTATGTCAAGCATGCAGGCAGAAAATGCCGAAATCCCGGACCGGCGTAGGTTTTTTGGACCGAGGTCCCTTATACATAATGTCAAAAGGCGATTCCTAGCCTAATGCTGAACTTGCATTAGGCTGTCACTTTTTTTTTATAACGATGGTCTATTATAGTTGCATTGACGGCCTCACAGATTGAGATATTAATGGTCTATGTCAAGCATGCCGGTAGAAAATCTTTATTGGCCCGAGGGGACATTTCCGTACTTTTTTTGGACCGAGGTCTCATATACATATCGTCAAAAGGCCATATCTAGCCTAATGCTGGGCTTGCATTAGACTGTCACTTTTTTTTATACCGATGGCCTATTATAGTTTCATTGATTGATGTTGGATTGAGATATTGATGGTCTATGTCAGGAATGCCTGCAGAAAATGCCGGGGTCCCGGACCGGCATTTTTATTGGCCCGAGGGGACATTTCCGCACTTTTTTTGGATCGGGATCCCATAAACATATTGTTAAAAGGCCATTACTATGACTGTCCATGATTCTGCAACAGCCCAACAGTGAGCCGTAGTAAATTGTAGAATTTTCCTTTAAGAGGAATTCTTCCAAATGAATTTGGTACATTACCAAATCAGACCCCATCATTTTATTATTGAAAAAACAAAAAAGAATAGCCGGTGCGTCATCCCAAGTAGCACACATCTGTCCCAAAAACGTCCTTGATTGGGACGTTCGCCACCGGACATTCCCCGGTCGTCCTAAAGACGGCGTAGGTCCCAAAGCGGACGTACCTAAGACGTCCTGTGAATATATGTGAATGTGAATATATATATAGAATTTTCCTTTAAGAAGAATTCTTCCAAATGAATTTGGTACATTACCAAATCAGACCCCATCATTTTATTATTGAAAAAACAAAAAAGAATAGCCGGTGCGTCATCCCAAGTAGCACACATCTGTCCCAAAAACGTCCTTGATTGGGACGTTCGCTACCGGACATTCCCCGGTCGTCCTAAAGACGGCGTAGGTCCCAAAGCGGACGTACCTAAGACGTCCTGTGAATATATGTCGTGTAGACGTTTTCTGTATACGTCCCAGGGACCCCAGCAAACATAAATAGTCGGGATTAAATCGGGTCAATGTCGACAACGTCGGCAGTGTGACGGCACCGGCGACTACACTCTGGCCCGATTTTCGACATATTGCGATTTTCAGTTTTCGGTCAATAATCGGCAACTGACGGAAGTCCACATTACTACAGTCGACTTTATGCCGACACCACTTTAGGACCGACGATGGTCTGATAGGAACTTTCTTTAATCGGTCGAGAATCGGCAACTGACGATAGCCCGATTTACTATAGTCGACTTTATGCCAACGCCCACTTTATCTGCTTTAGGGCCGACGACGGTCCGATTGGAACTTTGTTTAAATGGATGAGAATCGGCAACTGACGATGGCCCGATTTACTATAGTCGACATTACGCCAACGCAAACCATATCTGCTTTAGGGTCGATGATGGTCCGATTGGAACTTTGTTTAATCGGTCGAGAATCGGCAACTGACGATGGCCCGATTTACTATAGACGACTTTATGACGATGACCACTTTATCTGCTTTAGAGCCGACGATGGTCCCATTGGGACTGTTTGATTGGTCGAGAATCGGGAACTGACGATGGTCCGATTGCGTCACCTTAAAATTTTTAAACTGCTTAATAGTTTCTTCCTATTATGTAAAGATGGCGCTAATGTCACGATCTTCCCTGTACAGTGGAAGATAATACTATATATATAATGAGCAAAGATATTTCAAAACCAGAATGCGGCTTGACAAGATATGGTGGTACTTCTCTAGGGATGCCGATCTTTTTAAAAAGAATCGATTCTTGGAATCGATCTAGATCGAAAAGGTAAAAATCGATCCTCGATTAAATCGGATTCAAAAAGAACGATCTTTAAGAAAATCGATGGTAAAGAAATTTTATTTTATTTTTTTAGACAAAAAAGGACAACAGTACGTACCTAAAAGATCGATTTAAGATCGACATCCCTATACTTCTCTACAAGAATCACGTCTTCTGCCACTTAAACCATCCCGACTGGTTAAGCACCTGCACCGAAACTTTGTAGTTTGCCAATGTCGGATCGTGTTAAGCAAGCACTGACGTCGGGCCGCTTAGAGAGGCTGATGTGGGACCTTATTATCCAATAGCGCACTCAGGAATTGACTTCGGGGGGGGGGGGGGGGAGGGTTAGGTATAAATAATAAACAAAACTTAATTTGAAGTAAAAATGTGATCCATAACCTGGCTTCTCGGGGGGGGGGGGGGGGGTTAACCCCAAAACCCTCCCTCTCGGGGCGCCAGTGTATTATCCATCCATTATCGGACCTTTGTGGTTTGCCATTGTCGGGCCTCTTTAAGCTACCACCGACGGACCTCCGTCAATCGCCGACGTTGGACCGCTTTAGGAAACCAATATCGGACTTGAATAGTTTACCGATGTCGGGCCGAGATCAGCTTGCCTACGTTAGACCGACCAAATTAAGCAGTTATGGGCGGATGGTCGGTACTATGTGGTTAAACCATATCGGACCTTAATCGTACGGCGACGGTATGCCGATGTCAGCAAAAAGTAAAATTTACCATTGGTCCGATGGTGGGCTACAATCTACCCACATAGCAAAAAAATATTGCATGTATATCCAACGTATATACGAAAACGGAGAAGGATATTGCCCTGGATATCACCCAGATATTCACCTGACGTGCATAGGAGCTCCAAAAAAGATCCAATTTAGATCCAGAGGTACCCATTAGGTAACATCCACTGAATATACGTTACAAGTATATTCTGAACATGTATTAATTACTCCAAAAAAATATTCGAGTTATATTCTATTACACCAAATTTGATGTTGTATGGTATATCCATTATGGTATATATTTATATATTATATATCCTGTCGATATCCGTCACGATATACAAAATGTATATTTGTCCAAATTTTAGTTTATATATAACAATGGTATATCCATTAAAGTATATTCTTTTTGTATCTCATGTATAAGATTTATATTACTGCAATATACTAATCCTTATAACACTGATGTATTCAATGAAGAATGTCCATTACAAATCTACGATCATATATACAAGTTTTATATGTTTTGTATATACCCTGCATATAACTTAGCAAAATAACAATAATAGGTCGCATCCTAAATTTAGAAAAATTAACGTGAGTAAAATTAACGTCAGAAGCACATGCTCTCACATAAATAAGCATTTTTTAGATGTACTTTAAAATGGTAGAAAATATCGTTTTTTATGTTATTGATATATCCAAAAAATATACGGTATCACGTAAAAAAGTGCTGTTTGTTAGTAAAATAAAACCTAAAATGCCTAAATTTCATTTTTTTCTTAAATAAAAACGCCTTGGACAGTTAAAAATTTTTAACAACAATAGTTTAAAATTTTGAAAGGTTTTTTAACAAGAAACAAACACTTTTTCCTCACTTCCTAATTTAAGCAGTTGAATTACATTTTTTTTTATTTTATTTTGAAAATACAGAGAGCTTTCCATTAAAAAATTTAGTTTAAGTCAAAGAGAGCAAAGCAGTATATTAACAGTCGCAGGCACCATATCGCATTATTACCAGTACATATCCTCATGTTTATCTCGATTCTTTTTGGTGGTTGATATCTGTCTCTATCTACAGCATTCTCAATCAGTTTTTTATGACAATATGAAGCTTTGTATTCCTGGTGGTGTGTAAAGAAAGAGAATTGCTTCTTGCTGCAGCTACATCTGGAAATAAAATATTTTTATAAATAGATAATACGTGGCATATTCATTTTTTAATCAGTGTTTTTATGAGTTTTTATTCATTTTGCTGGCGGTACAAAACAACATTTTATAATAAAAAAAACTATAAAAATGCGATGGGCAAAAATTTTCCTAAAAATGTGTTATTTTAATCTTTTAAATACAATACTGTAAAAAAATTTTCGAAAAAATTAAGTTTATAAAAAAATATAAAGCCAAAACTTTTAAAAAAGTAATGTTTAAGTTTAGTAACAAATATAAGAAAAAAATTATATAAGTTCTCTAGACTCAACAAAAAATGATTATGCCAATTTCTGTCAAATTAATACGTGAATATCCTGAGCACTTTTATATGGGACCTTTCGGACATCATCGTTTTAGTTTTTAACAAAAGTAATATATAAAAAACTAAAAATAACAATCTATAAAAAGACACACTCAGAAAAAATCTTTTCTAGCGTCTCAATTTTGCTTTAAACTGAATTAAAAAAAAAAAGTTCCCGACAGTTTATACTACTTACCTTGCAAAGTCTTTTTCCATGTAAAGGAACCAAAGATATAATTTGTGTTGTTTCAAAATTGAGACGCATGGTAAAAACTACCCATATTTCCATCAAAAGTCAACTTGAAATAGAAATTTGGTTATTGACAGTTACCATTCCTAACGATTTTATCAGGTCAGAACTTATTTTTGAGTAGACCTAATTTCACAAAATCCTTAAATTGTTGCTAATTGTAAAATAAAACTTTAATATTTTATATTGGGAATTTTTACAGATAATTCAAGAAAATGAATTAAGTACTGCTAAAGTCACTTTATTTGGATAAAAAATACAGAAAAAATAAAAATTACAACTTTGAAATAATAATCAATTAATAATAAATATTGTTCGTGGGTTTCTATTTAGGTAGGTATTTCATTTCCTGAAACCTCGTCCAGATTCTAGATCAGAATGAAATGTTTACCTAAATTATTTATGTTTATAAAATGTCCAAGGTGCATTTTTTTCTGACTCCACCATTTATGAATAAAAAAACTGTAATCGGCTTTATGTACTTACCCCGCAGTCCCCAAGAGATGTAAAGTTACCAAAAATGGTGGGAACAACCAACCAAAATCAAAAGGATTCTTCTTTTACAATACACATAAGTAAAGAAAAAAAATATAGGTAAATAACTTTAAATTAATCAGCACAAAACTTTTATAAATGTACAGAAATGTGGGTGTCAGTGATTTACGAGGAGATTTATCAGCTTTCTAATTTAATATTTGGTAAACACAAAAACCAGTTTTTTTACATTTTCACAAGAAAACCAACCAATACAACCCCAGCAAACCCAACTTAACCCTAAAAAAGGTTGTTTTCGCTCTAGATATAACCGTCGTAACTTTAGACACTGTGACACACTCCTAGATAACACAACACCTGCTGTTCCTGATTGACATTGACCCTTCTCTGTCCCTTTTTTACGCAGTGCGTCAACGTCGAAAAGCAACATATATCGTCAAGTTGAAATTCAGAAATTCAGCCATATATATATATAGATGCATTTATTTCATCTGACGCCACCATTTTGAGCCCACACGAATAAAACAACTTCAATCGCGTTTATCTACTTACCTGCACCAACTGGATGTAAGATAGCAATTCCCAGGGGGACAGTCCATTGTAGTTTAATCCAACCGATAATAAAAAATATTGTTTTTTGCTACAAAACTTTAGAAAACGGCACAAACTCACTGCACACAACTCTATAAACAAGCGAAACAAGCTTAGTTCCGTATTTGCAATGCAGAGGAAGGATTTATTAATCTGGAATCTGATTGGTTGAATTGAAACCACGTGGTACACGCGCTAATGCGTAGAGGAAAATCGAGCTTGCAGGGTCGTATACACCGCTAAGTGGTTAATATTTAAGGCTCCGTCACTAAAGGAATCCTTGAATACATTTTATCAATTTAGTGGTTTTTGATGCACTGAGATAAGAAAATATATATAGGACTAGGGACCATGAGCACCGACAAGTTTGGCCACTCGAAGAGAATGTGACTCGCCAAATTTTGGCAAAATGTTAAGTCACAATCTAACCGGCGTAAAAAATATGTTAACTATAGCAATATAGCTACGATTTCTTAAAGATATATAAAACAAGGAGGATCTGGGTTAAGTACATTTAAAAAAAAGCAGAAAAATGTTGAGATCTCTAATGCTAAAAAATTTAATTATATATTATAACAATGATATATTTAATAAAGTATTCCATTCCACAAAACAAATATTTGGGCATATTTATTGTGCAAATATTCAAATGATATTGAGCTAGGATATGTCTGCCTTAAATGCAAAAAACAGATAAACAGAATATACTCAAACGGATACACACTGAATATTGGGAAAATATTCATATTGTTTTATATAATTAATTTTTTATATAATTTCTTGCAATAATAGTATTTTAAATGCAGAGGAAAATATTAAAAATCTTATTTAGAGAATATTACGTGATAATTATAAAATTTATATATTTAGTTTATATTAAAAAACAAATATTTGGGTAATATTTTATTTTAAAATATTAACTGATATTCGATTAAAAAATATAAAGGTTATATACAAAAAACATATATTTAGGATGTACGAGAGCGCATATACACTGAATATATAGTAAATATCCGTTTTGTTCGAAATGAATCATGTTTTTTTTCTAATATATATAAAATATACATGTAACATACAAAACGTATATCCTAATTTTAAATATCTTTGTAATATACAATATCCAAGTCTGCGTCGGCAAACATACATTGGGCCTACATCGCAGGACAAAAAATACTGCTGGTCCAATGTCGTAAATCGACGTCGTGCCGATGACGGCAAATTCGGCAATCGACATCGAACCGACGAAGGCCCGAGGGACTAATTATTTTGTAACATTGGATCTCCCAGGGACGCCCTAAAGACGGCGTAGGTCCCAAAGACGTTCTGTGAATATTTCCTGCAGACGTTTTCTGTGTATGTCCTATGGACTAAGTATTTTGTAATATTGGACCTCCCAGGGACGTCCTAGAGACGTCGTAGGTCTCAAAGCAGACGTACCTAAGACGTCCTGTGAATATGTCCTGCAGAAGTTTTCTGTATACGTCCCAGGGACGCCTTTGTCGTACGTCCTGTGGACTAAAGACGGCGTACGTCCCTGTCGGACGTCCTGTGGACTAATTATTTGGTAACATAAAATAAAATATTTTAGTAACATTTTTCTCACTGTCCCATGCAAAATATCTACTTATACCAGTATAATTTTGTATTAGATATGTGTATGGCCCATGCGAGGCTAACGTGTGTGCTATTATACATATATATATTAGTGGCTAGGTAGGTAAGTTTAGGATACTTAGGTACAGTGTTGCCAGGAGTACCATCCATTACCGGATTCTACCACAATCTTGGCATGAATCCCATCCTCGGTAATCACCCGTTACCGACCCCCTAATTTACCATAATTTAGAAAAATTGGTAATAAATAAAAATAAAAACTTTTGTATTTGAATGCCAAACGTCAAAATTTGATTTGCCTTGCCCTAAATAGAATATTTCAAAAAAAATTCAGGACTTTTTTGCAAAAATTTTCGACTGCGGCGCTATAACAACATTGATATTTACGATTTTAGTTTTATTTTGTGTCAAAAATTAAAATGACATTTTCTGGGAAATTTTCTCATACATTTTCGCCTGTGGCGCTATGACGCCATTGATATATTTACAATTTTAGTTTTATTTTAAGTCAAAAATTACATCCCCCCCCCCGATTTAAGGCTATAGGTCCGCGCTTGCCTTTTTGTTAACCGCTATTGAGATGGCCGAGATCAGAATCCGCTATTTTCACACGATACAACTGTTCCATGTATCAAATTTAGTTTTCAAACAAGATAAAAAAAAACGCAAGCAGATTGTGTTTCCTTTTAACCTGTTATTAGAAAATTTGTTGCATGAAAAAGATGCATCGTGTGTTCCTAGTTTTACACCTCAGTGGGATGCGTTTAATTTTTTTGCAGTAAAAATTAGCCGTTTGAAAAAATACGGTAATTTTGCTCCATATCTGGTAATTTTTCAACCTCGTTTCTGGTAATAAATTCCCGAGTTCCTGGCACCACTGATTAGGTGTGGTTTAAATATAATATATTAATAGCGGCAGTAGCAGTAGTTATAACTACTACTACTGCCGTTATTAAGGTCCGAAACGTACGTTCTGTAGACGTTTTCTGTATACGTTCCAGGGACGCCTTTGTCTGACGTCCTGTGGACCAGAGACAACATAATAACTTACGGAGACTAACAGAAATATAGGGCCGCGCAGGAACTACGTTCCTGTAGCGCATAGCGCATTACGGCAGAGAGTCGAAGTAATGCTTGTATTCAGTAAACACCTACCTTGCCCTGTTCATCTCTTTCTATATGATCATAAAAGAAAGACAGAACATTTTTCAATGTCGAAATATATTTCACACAATTTAATTTTGTACCTGCCGGTTTTTGCCACCGCTTGTCAAAGTCTGTCAAGCCTGCCAAGCGGTTTTTTTAGATTTTCAAAAGTGAGTTATTTAATCAGTTTTTGTATTTTATTATGAGTCCGGCTGTACAAGTAGGTCCTTCCTGTAGCAAACGGCTGCTCGTGTCGCCATCAAACAATGTTCCCCAAGTATAATACAGTATCGGTCACTCTCGCGTAGCTATTACTTTCTCTATGCTGTGGACTATTTATCTTGTAACATTGGACCTCCCAGGGACGTCCTAAAGACGTCGTAGGTCCCAAAGCGAACGTACACTTGATTTAAAAAAAAAAACTCATACATGCATTTTTTCCCATGCCACAAAAAATTTAGCTTTCCATTAGTGTATACTATTATAAGGCACCACCAGCTTGCCTGTCAGCTTACAATTTAGTGTGACATCCTTAAAAATGCCACAGATATCAACATTTACAAAAGTTCAAATTATCACTCGAGGACGGCTGGTCTATAAGAAGAGCGGCCACCCATTTTGGAGATGATAAAATGACGATAAAGGCCGATTCTCACTTACGCGTCACCGAGCGAGGCGGCGCGTCATTTTATATGGCTATCCCTTTTAGAGTGATGATATAAAATAACGCGAACATACAAAATGACGCACCGCCTCGCTCGGTGACGCGTAAGTGAGAATCGGCCTTGATGCGATGGAAAAAGCGCTGGATTGAAAATAATTCTACGGATAGGAAAGATGAATCAGGACGACCAAAAGTAAGTTATTAAGTGCAAGATGAGAGACTTATTGACCATCTCAGATAAAATCCCTTTTCAACGTCGGTTGAAGCAGCTAATGTAACATTATTTCCGGGTTCTTTAGCAACAGTAAATAGAAGATTAACGAAATCAGAAGTCTCGTGTCGAGTTGCTGCAAAGAAGCCTTTTCTAACAAAAGAACAAAAACAGGCCAGAGTGATTTTTGCACTGAACAACGTTCTTTGTGATAATGACTTCTGGGAGAGGGTGGTTTTCGCTGACGAAAAATTTTTTCAAGCAGCAGGAGAATTTTAGTTTATCGTCCACCAAATTCTAGATCTGAACCCGAATATTCAAACCAAATTAAAAAAGCTGGACATTTTTCTGTAAACATGTGGGGCTGATTTAGTGCTAGAGGTTTGGGTTTTTTTTGGAGAATCGAAGGAAGATTCAATAGTGAACGATATATTGAAATCCTTGAAAACGTTGTGCTGCCATCTGTACAGACTTTACATGAAAATAATGACTTCTTTTATCAGCAAGTCCAAGTTCTGGGTTAAGGTCCGGGTTGTTGGCTGGCCAAGGAAGTGTTTCTATATTATTATTCTGAAACCATTGCCGGACAACATTAGCCGTGTGTACTGGACAGCCCAGTCGTACTTTTGAAGTTTTTAGGCATTTTAGCTGGTAGTACACTTTTAGAAAGGCCAATTTTGTGACTGCATGTATGCGTTTTTTTTGAAATCAAGTGTACCTAAGACGTCCTGTGAATATGTCCTGCAGGCGTTTTCTGTGTACGTCCCAGGGACGTCTTTGTCGTACGTCCTGTGGACTAATTATTTTGTAACATTGGACCTCACAGGGGCATCCTAAAGACGGCGTAGGTCCCAAAGTGGACGTACCTAAGACGTAACCGTCCTGTGAATATGTCCTGCAGACGTTTTCTGTGTACGTCCCAGGAACGTCTTTGTCGTACGTCCTGTGGACTAATTGTTTTGTAACATTGGACCTTCCAGGGACGTCCTAGAGATATCGTAAGTTCCAAAGCGGACGTACCTAAGACGTCCTGTGAATATGTCCGGCAGACGTTTTCTATATACGTCCCAGGGACGCCTTTGTCGTACGTCCTGTGGACTAATTATTTTGTAACATTGAACCTCTCAGGGACGTCTTAAAGACGGCGTAGGTCTCAAAGCGGACGTACCTAAGACGTCCTGTGAATATGTCCTGCAGACGTTTTCTGCGTAAGTCCCAGGGACGTCCCTGTCGGACGTCCTGTGGACTAATTATTTTGCTACATTGGACCGCCCAGGGACGTCCTAAGGGCGTCCCAAGGACGTTTCTGAGACAGATGTGCGCTACTTGTATGAACATTTATAATTTTCTAGGAGTTGGTAAAAACAACTTTTTTTATAAGTATTTAAATAGATTTTATAGTCAGACAAACTTGCAACATTTTATAGATTTTTTGTCCACCCTGCCAAAAAAACCTCATTAAATCTCATAAAAAACAAACCTGATTTTTATCAGTTTTTTTCGACCTCTTGAAAACTAATTAAAAAAAGCTATACTTAGTACGTATATACTAACTTACTTCTAAAAAAAATATTTTTTGACTCATGATCCCATTTGAATAAAAATTCATCCCCCCTCCCTTAAAAACCCCTGTATGCCAATTTTGATTAAAATCGAGCAAACTTAATCTTTTTCCCCCTCCACTTCCCTCGTTAGAGGGAGGTGGGTACCTGAAAATACCATATTATTGTATTTTCACCGGAACTATAAACGCATACCAAATTTGAACACAATCGGATGTAGATAAGTCAGTTAAAATTGGTTAGCAAAACATGACTGAAAATCGTCCATCTTGAATTCGCCATATTGAATTTTTAAAATCTGATCAAAAAATTCGTATTCCTTATCCCCAAAAGCCCCCGTATACCAGTTTTGGTTGAAATCGTACAAACTTAGGTGTTTTCCCCCCTCCACTCCCCTCGTCGGGGAGAGGGTACCTAATATTGACATATTATTGTATTGTCACCGGAACTATAAATACATGATACATTTGAAAGCAATCGGATGCGTTTAAGTTAGTTAAAATTGGTTAGCAAAAGATGGTCAAAAATCGTCCATTTTGAATCCGCCATATTGAATTTTCAAAATCTGATTAGAAATTCTCCATCCGCAAATGCTCCGACACACCTAATTTCAACGAAATCGGGCGTACTTCAACTGTACCCCCTCCACCCCCTTCGAGTAGGGGGGAGCTGTCAATTTCATAACACTGTATTCTACGTCTCTGAAGTTGGCTTGGTATTGGTATTGGGATTGTGAAATATTACAGGGGACCAAACAAATACTGTGCGATTTTAAAAAAATGCAATTCTGGCCTTATTTGTGGTCTAAAATAAACAAAATTTTGTAGAAATATTTGCGATGCAAGTATCCATTGATGTTGCTGTCAAATACTCAGATAAAAATTGTGCTGTAGGTACCTAATTAGATGCTTAATGTATTCTAAAACGGTCTACTTTCTTTGTTATTGAAAAAATCAAAAATTAGGGAGGGGTGTGCTAAAAAAAATAATTACTTCATAATATATGGCTTGTTAGGTATCAAATTGAATGGAACGGAGCGTAGGTTCCTCGGTAGAATCTAAAAACGGTTTTTAATTAATTTTTGCAAAAAAAAATAGTAGAGGGGGGGGGGCAATGGTAAAGTGGTTAAAGTTCATTAAAATATGACTTGAGGGATATCAAACTACGTTAAATCTAAAAACAGTTTTTTTTCAATTTTTGAAAAAAAATCAATTTTGGAAGGGGGGAGGGGGGATTGCTAGATTATTCATATAAGTATGCCTTGTGTGGTATTAAACTGAAGGGCATAAAGCATGGAAAGTACAAACAGTGCTTTTGTATTTTTTGTAAAAAAAAATAACTGCATGTAGGAAGGGAGGGGAGGTTGATAAATTAACCCCGGACTAGCTTGATTTTGTGTTACATACATTGTGCTACATGTTCCTTTTCGAACCACCTATAGTACCCTCTATCAGCTTGGCACCGATCGGTTTGAAGAGATTAAAAATATTCCTAATTTTTTTTCATTTAAATAAGAAACACAAATTTCAAACTAACCTGATGTTGTGCCCTCTAGGTACATTTTGATAAATATAGTATTAGTAGTAGTAGTAGTATTAGGATCCACCTATAGTACCCATTACCAGCTTGGTACCGATTAGCTTCGAGAGATTTAAATGAAAACTCTTTAATATTTTTTCTTAATTTTTCAAAAAAATTGCAATTTTGGACTAACTTGACGTTGTGCCACCTGGATACATTGTAATCAATATTGTACTAGGAACTACCTGTGGTACCCACTGTCAGATTGGTACCGATTACCTTCGAGAGAGTTAAATAAAAAATCTTTAATTTTTTCTTAATTTTTCAAAAAAATTGCAATTTTGGGCTAATTTGACGTTGTGTCACCTGGGTACATTGTGATAATGATTTTACTAGAAGCCGCCTATAGTACCCTCTACCAGCTTGGTACCGATTACCTTCGAGAGTTTTAAAATAAAACATCCTAAACTTTTTCTTAATTTTTCAAAGTTACAATTTTGGACTAACTTGACGTTGTGTCACCCGGGTACATAGTGATAATGATTCTACTAGAAACCACCTATAGCACCCACTACCAGCTTGGGACCGATTGTCTTCGAGAGTTTTAAAATAAAACATCTTAAACTTTTTTTTAATTTCAAAAAAAAAATACAATTTTGGACTAACTTGACGTTGTGCCACCTGGGTACATTGTGATAAATATTTTACTAGAAACCACCTATAATACCTACTACCAGCTAGGTACCGATTACCTTCGAGAGAGTTAAATAAAAAATCTTCAATTTTTTCGTCATTTTTCAAAAAAATTACAATTTTGGAGTAACTTGACGTGGCACAACATCAAGTTACATTATGATAAATGTTCTTCTAGGAACTGCCTATGGTACTCAATAACAGCTTGGTACCGATTACCTTCGAGAGATTTAAATAAAAAATCTGCAGTTCTTTCTCAATTTGGTACCGATTAGCTTCGAGAGATTTAAATAAAAAATCTTCAATTTTTTCGTCATTTTTCAAAAAAATTTGAATTTTGGAGTAACTTGACGTTGTGCCACCTGGGTACATTGTGATAAATGTTCTTCTAGGAACTCCTATGGTATTCACTAACAGCTTAGTACCGATTACCTTCGAGAGATTCAAATAAAAAATCTTCAATTCTTTCTCAATTTTTCAAAAAAAAAATGCAATTTTGGACTAACTTGACGTTGTGCCACCTGAGTACATAGTGATAATGATTCTACCAGAAACCACCTATAGTAATCAGTACCATATTGGTACTGATTACAATTTTGGACTAACTTGACGTTTTGCCACCTATCTACTTTACGATAAATGTTCTACTAGGAACCAACTATGATACCCACTACCAGCTTGGTACCTATTATTTTTGAGAGATTTAAATTAAAAATCTTCAATTTTTTCGTAATTTTTCAATAAAATTGCAATTGGAGTAACTTGACGTTGTGTCACCTGGGTACATTGTGATAAATGTTCTACTAGGACCTGCCTATGGTACTCATTACCAGCTTGCCGATTACCTTCGAGAGAGTTAAATAAAAAATCTTCAAATGTAAAAATGGTACCAAAATATGATTGCAGATTATGATTAAGGACCCTCCCATGATCCTAAAACAAGATATGTTAAAATCCCACCTGATCCTTTCTGGAAATTTTACTCACTTTTGAATTATTGCTATGTTTTCATGGATATTGAATTCGATTTAGAATCGATTTGAAAACGGTTTTCAAATTTTAATATTATATATAAGAGTTGTCAAATATTCCTTTTTGAGTTTTGGTACTTTTTTTAAAAAATGTATTTTATTCAAAAAATGATGTTGGCCCTTGCCACACATTTTTTTTATTTTTATTTATTACTCTGTTTGCAAGTGGAATACAATACAATACAAATTCATTTTCAATATGTTTCAATATTTTCCATAATTAAGGGGGCTTTTTAAGGCTTAAAAAAAATAAATTTTTATTTAAGTAAGGTTATGTTATTAATCTTCTTTTCTCTATACACTGGGGGTATCCACTCCACCAAATTTTAAAATGCCGGTTACACAGTTTCACTTCTATTTCTCTCTCTCTCTGTCAAAAAGAGTAAGAGCAATAAAATATATTTTGGCGGCTGTATGGTAAGCCGACGCAATACGCATGTATAAACCCAATCCCCGATTTCATGGAAAATCGGTATTTCGATCTCAATACGATCCTTATCCAACCCTAAAAATTTTCAGGGTCGGATCTAGATTGAAATCGATTTGAATACTGGAAAAACAGGCGTTTTCATGGACGGTATCAGATTGAAATCGTTTTCAGAACGAACTCAATTCCCATGAAAACGTAGCTTATATTAAGAAATATTACCGGTTAGTGCTTAAAAATTACTAAACTGTCTACATAATATATTTTTTAAGTAATTTAAGGACACACAACATATTTAACTTATAAATTAACCTATCGATTTTTTTAGAAATAATTAAAAAACTTTTCTATAAAAATAATAACGTTTTAGATTATATATTGTAAAAAATGGACCAAGGTGTAACTTTTATTCCGCTAAAGCATAAAATCGATGGATTACACTGGACTTTGGCAACGGGAAAAAAAATCAAAGTGCGCCATGGATGCGTTTACCCATAATCCTTTTTTTGTTCTTTTGTTTCGAGAATTTTCAGTAGGTACGTTGTTTAATTTATAAAGTTTTTTGTAAAAGTTTAAGTAAAAATAAAAGCCAAATCAACATATAAAATTAATCACAATGAAACAGAAGAAAAATGCGCGGGTTGTGTTAAAAAAATTTAATTTCTAAAATTAAAACCAGAATTATTTAAAATAACTTTACGGTTACAAAAATTACTAAAGCCCTTTTCAAATCCAAACTTATAAAATTCCCTACATCTGTATGTAGCACATGTGGAAATGCGCTATATGATCGTAAAAATAATGCTTTTTTATACCTTCATCAAAAACATGATTTTAGTAACTCTCTGCACATAACTAAAGCTTGGCTTTTTTGATTACCGATGCAAAAAAAAACTTTTTTTTTTTTGATCACGGGTGCAAAAAAAGATTTCGGTCCGTTGGTTTAAATAACGAGCACTATTTTAGCTTCTAGTTGTTAAAACTACTATTTTATTTGACAATTGCTGCCGATGCCAGATTTTGAAACAATGGATGTTACTGGGAATACAAGATTTTTAACTGATCAAGACTGTGAATGTGATTTGTGCCAAACTCCAAGATATAAAGGGCATAAAAAGATAATAAGAGGAAGGAAATTTCGAGATTCTCGCTATCCAAAAAACTAAAGACGCAAAAGACAACGTTTTATTGCGTAAGCACAAGTTAATTGTATTGTGCACGCCAGTGATTTTTCTCTCTCTAACTATGCTGCCTCCTTCTGCATATCTGAACCTTCTGTCAGCCTGACTTTTAACTTTACAATTTTCTAAGGGAATAATGGACAAGCAAATTTTAAAAAGCCCTTGTCGTCCATCGGCATAACTTTTACTTGATAGCTTCCACTCATGTTTCTTTCACTTATTACTTTTTCTAATAGCTCTTTCGAATTGGCCCAAATAAGCGGTCTTATTGCCAATTGCACCAACGTTAAGTCTGTGTTTTAAGTCTGACCTAATAGGCATTTAATCCCGAGGCAAAAGGTTTGTAGCCCGAACGTAGGGAGAACCACAATAATTACAATTCGCTAAGGGATTAAACGACACTTTAGTCCCGAGGTTTATATACTATTTTATGCACTTTAGGAAAAGATTTTTGTTAAAATTACGTTATTTCCAAATGTTTCGTCAACTACAAGAAAGGGTGCTAAGAATGAAATCTTGGCCAAGAGCAAGTGCTGTTTGGCTTGCCTTGCCATAAATTTAATTATAATTTTCCAGGGATTAGTTTTTTTTTAATCCCTGAGGGATTAAATTTACTTCTAATCCCTAAGATGAGGGATTAAATTCATTTTTGATCCCTCAGGGATTAAATTTTCTTTGAATCCCTTAAAAATCAAAGGGTCACTTTAGTCCTTAAAAAGAGGGATTAAAAGTACCTATTTAATCCCCGAAGTGCATAAAAGTTTTTATATCTCTCAGAAGCACACAATAAGAGATAGAGAGAGAACTTTTAAGTCAGAGTTAAAACACCTGTAATTTACGTACGACCAATGAAAATTTTATCATAAATATCAGAAATTATTAAAAATATCAAACGCGAACACTCCTTCATATCCTAAAGTTTCAATGACGTTCTATCTAAAACGTCAAAACAAATAAGGTTAATTATATCTTTTTAAAAACAAGGTTTTTTTTTCTTAAAAATGCGTAATATGTCAATTTAACGGGATTTATTTTTGGTTAGGTAAGTACTAAAATTATATTGGATTTATTTACGTTTAATAAATATTTATTGTTTTAAAAATTTAAAAAAATAATTCACATTTTTGCGTCAATTAGTGACCCGCGCCTATCGGCTCGGGTCTTTATTTTTACGCCGCGGGTGTTACACGATATCTTTAAGACCTAGATACATAATAACTATAGGTATCTCCCTTTCAGGCGCTAAAAGTTTAAAATTTTTATATAATCAATGGTTCACTGACAGCAAAAACATGGTTTAACATGTATTATCAGGACACAATTTTGAGCTTTTGTTAGTTCTGTAAAATTCCAAATTTTCTGAACTCTATCTTTATAAATAAAGGCGCTAAGTCGCCGTACCTAAAGCTTGTTACACCCGGTATTGCAAACTAGCTGAAGACCCCGCAGGTTCGCCTGCGGTTTTATCAGTTTTTTCCGGTTTTTATGATGATCATAGCATCCCAGCAAACACAAATTGTCGGCATTGAATCGGGCCAATGTCGACAACGTCGGCAGTGTGTCGACATCGGCGACTACACTCTGGCCCGATGTTGGTCAGATTGCGATTTTCAGTTTTCGGTCAATAATCGGCAACTGACGGAGTTCCGCATTACTACAGTCGACTTTATGCCGACACCACTTTAGGACCGACGATGGTCCGATTGGAACTTTATTTAATCGGTCGAAAATCGGCAACTGACGATGGCCCGATTTACTATAGTCGACATTATGCCAACGCAAACCTTATCTGCGTTAGGGCCGATGATGGTCCGATAGGAACTTTCTTTAATCGGTCAAGAATTGGCAACTGACGATGGCCCGATTTACTATGGTCGACTTTATGCCGACGCCTACTTTATCTGCTTTAGGGCCGACGACGGTCCGATTGGAACTTTGTTTAATCGGACGAGAATCGGCAACTGACGATGGCCCGATTTACTATAGTCAACATTATGCCAACGCAAACCTTATCGGCTTTAGGGGCGATGATGGTCCGATTGGAACTTTCTTTAATCGATCGAGAATCGGCAACTGACGATGGCCCGATTTACTATAGTCGACTTTATGCCGACGACCACTTTATCTGCTTTAGGGCCGACGATGGTTCGATTGGAACTTTATTTGATTGGTCGAGAATCAGCAACCGACGATGGTCCGATTACGTCACCTTAAAATTTTTAAACTGCTTAATAGTTTCTTCCTAGTATGTAGAGATGGCGCTAATGTCACTATGTTCCCTGTACAGTGGAAGATATTATTATATATATATGCGGACTTGACAAGACAAGGTGGTACTTCTCTACAACAGTGTTGCCAGGCCTACTATTTTAATAGTAGATCTACTATTTTTTAGTCAAGTCTACTATTCTACTATTCTTCTATTCTTAAGTGAAAATCTACTATTATACTTTTCTTTGAGTGAAAATCTACACTATCAACAAACATGTAGTTTTTTCGCACAATTCGTTGATAATATTTTCACAAAATTGTTCTTGGCGCAAATTTTTTTCCCGCTCTTTACCAGCAAGAGATGTTTCAAAAGGAATGTGGGTCGCATTACTCCTATCCTTTTTATGGTTTTGAACTAAAACAAGATAGAAAACAATTTACAAAGTTTAGGATGAGTTGAAAGATTAAAATATTTATTAATTTTTTTTTTCAGTTTTTTGTTAATATCTTTTGTAGTCTACTATTTTTTTTTATAAAAATTCTAGAATCTACTATTATTTTTATCTCTGATCTACTATTATTTTAAAAATGGACCTGGCAACACTGCTACAAGAATCACCTCTTCTGCCACTTAAACCAGCCCGACTGGTTAAGCACCCGCATTATCGAAACTTTGTAGTTTGTCGGGCCGCTTTAAGCTACCACCGACGGAGCTCCGTCAATCGCGACGTCGGACTTGAATAGTTTACCGATGTCGGGCCGAGACCAGCTTACCTACGTTAGACCGACCAAATTAAGCAGTTATGGGCGGATGGTCGGTACCATGTGGTTAAACCATATCGAACCTTAATCGTACGGCGACGGTATGCCGATGTCAGCAAAAAGTAAAATTTACCATTGGTCCGACGACGGGCCACAGTCTAACGCTGCATCGGTAAACATACATTGGGCCTACATCGCAAAGCGGACAAAAAATACTGCTGGTCCGATGTCGTAAATCGACGTCGTGCCGATGACGACAAATTCGGCAATCGACATCGGACCGACGAAGGTCCGAGGGAACCGTGTTTGCTGGGATTTGTTCCCCTAAACCGATTTTGATTAAATAAAGCTTATTTCCTGGCCAGAAGTGCAGATAATGCAGTATAGTGAAGGTTCGATCTAAATGGTCCAGTTTTTGCGTGATGCTGGGGCAATTTCAATATTAACTCAAATCCGACATCTGATTTTTTTTTTGGAAATTTATCCCTACCTTACTTTGGAAAAAGCTAGTGAATTTTGTGCTAAATCTCACATTTTACCAGGCATAAACCTAGCACAATCACGCTTGCTTTGCAGTTTTAATTTGGAGAAACCTAGCATAGCACTTTGCTGGGTTTGTATTCAAAACGGGAATTTGTTCGAAACATAACAGGGAAAACATATAACGAGAAACGTTTTACCCTATTAAAACCTGAGTAAATTGCTAGGTTTATCCTTAAGAAGGGCGAGGCGGGTTGCTAGGTGTTTTTAAGAAATTTTACTTTTTAGATATTTTCAATACCAATCGAAAAAGAACATCGAGAGCTTTCAAAAAAGCAATGCAAAGCAAAAACCTAGTATATAAGTTACTTTTCTATTCTTTCCCACTTTTTTGTGAGATCGAAAGAGTAGTTTTCACAACTATATAGTGGCTAAGATAGTGCTTTTTTTTACAAGCGCAGCGAGGTATTTAAAAATGCGAGTAAAAAAAAGAACAGTTTAGCCACGAGTTGTGAACACTATTTTTTTAATACCTTTATCAAAAAATCCAAAAAACAGGAAAATACTTTTAAAAATATCGAACGAAGAGCACTTCTCGCAGAACAGACCATCCATACACTATAAATGAAGGCGGCTGGTAAATGAAATAACAATGGTTGCCATAGCGATGTGTCTTTTTACTCTGTGACGTTCATTGCTGCGACATTTTAATATTTGACAGTTTGATATTTTGACGATGTTTTTAAATGATCTTTTCGTAAATACTTGGTGAAAACTGGCGGAAATGGCTTAATTTTTAGGCAAGAATAATTAGATTTTTTCAATATTACTATTTTCCGCTATTTCTCTTTAATTTTGGGTAAAAAACGGACAAAAATCTTTTTTTGCACCCGTGATCAAAAAAAAGTTTTTTGTATCGGTTACCGAAAAAGACATGCTTTAGTTATGTGCGGACAGTTACTAAAATCATGTTTTAACAACTAGTGACTAAAATAGTGCTTTTTTTACAAGCGTTGGTTTAAATAACGAGTGCAGCGAGGTATATGAAAACGCGAGTAAAAAAAGCACAGTTTAGCCGCGAGTTGTTAACACTATTTTTTTTAATACCTTTAACAAAAAATCCAAGAAAAAAAGGAAAATAGTTTTAAAAATCTCGAACGAGGAGCACTTCTCGCAACATACCATATTTATACTATAAATAAAGGCGGCTGGTAAATGAAATAACAATCGTTTCCATAGCGATGTGCCTGTTTACTCGGTGATGTTCATTGTTGCGACATTTTAATCTTTGACAGTTTGATATTTTGACGATGCTTTTAAATGATCTTTTCGTAAATACTTGGTGAAAACTGGCGGAAATGGCTTAATTTTTAGGCAAGAATGATTAGATTTTTTCAATATTACTATTTTCCGCTATTTCTCTTTAATTTTGGGTCAAAAATGGACAGAAATATTTTTTTGCACCCGTGATCAAAAAAAAAAAAGTTTTTTTGCATCGGTAACCAAAAAAGCCATGCTTCAGTTATCTGCAAACAGTTACTAAAATTATGTTTTTGATGAAGGTATAAAAAAAAGCTTTTTTTTAATACCTTCATAAAAAACGAGATTTTACTCACTGTCCACACATAGCCCTAGGGTTAAAAAACATATTTTTATAATTTTTTTGCACACAAATAATGTGAAAAAATTAAATCGCTAACAGAAGGATATGTTGCGAAATTTGAAAACCGAGTAGCCGTATGCTTTTGTGTTTTAGTTTTTGTGTATGTTTTTTAACATTTATATTAGAGTTATACTCGCGTTTTTAAATCACTCGCTGCGCTCGTTCTTTAAAAGCACGCTTGTATAAAAAAGCACTATTTTAGCAACTAATTGTAAAAACTACTATTAATTTCAATTGTGAAATTTTGTTCCTATAATACAAAATCGAGATTTGTCACTAATAGACGCGTTTGCGCTAAAGTTAAAAATTAAAAAGAAATAAAATAGAGCCAAAAAACTTTTTTTTAACAATATATTATTACTTATTACCAACTTAATAAGTATCAAAAGGCTCTACGCCAAAAAATGTATAAAGAAAATCCCAAAGTCTAAATTCGAAATCCTTGGGATAAACACGTCCAAAAACAGCTGTTTTTTGTTTTAAATTTTTTCCAATTTCCAAATATTCCGAATCAAATGTTTTCCACTTAATATTCTGTAATAGACTATCTTGTTTCGGGGTTGGATCCTGTTGCTTAGCGAAGTTTGTGAGCAAAGTCATAAATCTTCTGTGTACTAATACATCGGCTGCTGGAAACTGACTTAAGTTGGTATTGTCCGGTATTTGGGTGTTGTAGCTCCGACTAAAGATATAATTTGAATCTTCGTCGTGGGTCACATTACTTGTTCCACTTAGACGTTCGTTTATATTATTGCCCATTGGACCGCTGTGTTTAAAGTTATATAAATATACTTTTGCGTTGTTATCAGCTTGTAAGTCTGCTTGTTTGATTGGACCTCTTTGAAAATCGTTAAAACCGTGGAAATTAACACCGTACAGGATTTTTCGAGAGAAGTTATGGCCATTATCATATTGAAGCTTTATAAAGTTACCTAAAATAAAACAAAATAAATCAAGCACGAATAAATGAATGGTATTAATAATATATATCTGTTACACGTCTAGGTTTCTTGCGGCGTGTTTGACTATTTCCAAGTCCGAGTTAGTCAATGCGCAAGTAAGAAAGAATACCCTACATATTTAGACGTAGACTGTATCTCAAGTCAACAGATGTCACTATCTAATGTACTTCGGATACCAAGCGGTCACCCACTATCTTCAGAGCCATGCCAACCCGATTTTAGCCCTAAAAAGCACTAAGTATCTGCCAGCTTTGGGGCAAACCTACCCTCTAACGCTTGCTAATTTCTAGACTACCCCCAAATTTATCGGTATCTTCGTTATCATACATACCTGCAATAATCTTCGTAGTTTCATCTTCGATGTGCATGTCAAAAGGCACCAAAGTTTCGGGATGTTCTTCGTTTGTTTTAAAGTACGCAAGTTGGCTAGGCTTATCAACGTTCCATAAACCTTCATCATTGTTTATGCCAATTAATACAGGCACATTGTTGTATTTTCCTGCTTGAAAAAGTTCATACATATTCTCAGTTATGACCGCATGATCACTTTTAACTTCTTTTACTGGCGCGTAAAAAATGCCCTGAGAAATTTGTTGAAAAGTAGCGTTCTCTCTTGCTAAAAATACTTTTATTGAAGCACTATCAATGTCAGAAGCGTTTGCTTTTTTTAAAGCTACCAACAGATCAGAACTACTGGTCGAGTTTGTAATTGTCGAATCCACAAAACCTGCGGTCAAGTAAGCTATTTCTCTTGCGTATCTTTGATAGGCCCAAGGCGCGATGGCTGAACCACTCAATTGAATACCTCCTGTAGGTGCAAAAAAACTATGTTAAGCCGAAGGAATAATGCACAAACAACAAGAGTTGCCAATAAAAAGGGTTGCATTGTATGTTTCTCAAACTTGAGCTGAAATTTTGCAAATATATTTGACGACTGAGAACAATATCATAAAATACAAAAGATGCCAAAATCAATTAATAGCGAGCTTTCCCTCAAAAAAGGTAATGGTAACCGTAAATCCGGATTTCGCACTTGTGGTGCTCATCAGTACGGTGCTAGGAATTAGGAGATGAAATGATGACGAAAAAATATGACACAGGATTCATGTAAAAGACAACCATCTGTCAAATTGCAGAATCGGCAGATGTACCTTCAATTTGAAGGAAAATTAAGCGTCTCTACGGAGACCGATATAATTAGCTCGCTATTCATTGATTTTGTTATTTATTCACCCTCGTTAAATCTCTTATGACAAAAGATGCCGTTTACTGTATCCCCCGTAAATAAAAAACAGCAAGATTATGACTGTCTTAGTTATTCTCAACGAAAACTGGGAACAATGCGCTGTTTATTTTTATGCACACTTCGCGTCAAGATTTCCTAATGGGGGTCCATGCCAATATTTGGCTGATTTTTGTTAACTTAAATATATGCAAACTATAAAAATAAATACGCCACAATCTCGTTGGTTGGAATAAAATTGCAATCATTATTAAGTTCTGACTTACCAACGTATAACCCTGCAGTTTTGGGATTTAGAAGGTGATATGACACTGCTGCTGCACCTGAACTGCTTCCAAAAATGGTTACTTTGTCTTTGTTACCACCAAATTTGGCAATATTGTCTTGTACCCACTGTAGGGCGAATATTTGATCTTTTAAACCCAAGTTTCCAGGTAGTACACTATCTTGAGTAGAAAGAAAACCGAAAGGTCCAATTCTAAAGTTGAAGGAGACTAGAATGACATTAAAATCCATAAAGAATTTAGGTCCAATGGCTGCTTGCCCTTCGTAACCCGAAAATGCAATAAAAGCTCCTCCATGTATATAAACCATCACGGGCAAATCTGCAGTAGCAGTCTGGGTTAAATTTTTTGGAGTATGAACATTAATAAATAAACAATCCTCATTTTCCAAAGGATTGTTGGAATAAGCTTGATAACATATATTTTTCTCGAAGGTGGCGTTATAGATATCGGTCCAGGGTTCAGGAGCTTGAGGTAGTTCAAATCTTAGGTCGCCTGTTGGTGGTTTGGCATATCGCATAGCCAGAAAAGAGTGGAATGTGGTATTTGCCAGGGTGGTTCTTGTTATTCCTTCGACTTTGCCATCATTTAGCTCCACAACAATCCCGTTCGTCAGCTATAAAAGTTAAAGTCAAATAAAAAAATTCTTAAAAAAAAAACAATAAAAAATAGCAAAAAACCAATTTTAAGGGTGAATTTGAATAAAAAATGCGCTTCTTCCAATTACTTAATCTACAAAACTGTTAGTCATTGTATCAAATTTTGTACGGTGAAAGTTTAAAGTATTATCCCGGAACCATGTCACGGATTTTGCATAATTTTAAGTTTTTTACATAATTTTACGTATCCTAAAAATCTTTAATTCACGATAAAAATTATTGATTATTTTAAAAAACTAAATAAAAACAAGATATACCGGGTGCAACAAGGGATAGGTACGACAAGTTAGCGCCTTTATTTTTAAAAATAGAATTTTGAAATTTTGGAATTTTACAGAACTGGTAAAATCTCAAAACTGTGTCCTATTGACACATGTCAAACTATTATAGTTTGTAGGAAAATAAGGTTAACTTTTGATTTTTAAATGAAACACCCTGTATATAACATTATATCTGCAAATGTGACGAGATTCTAAATACGTTTGTGCCATCCATATGTCATTTTGACAAGTTTGAAACAATTTTTTTTTTAATTTGACGGTTTTTTCCAATATTATGTTTCGATTGACAGCAGTAAAAACATCTAATAATACCTCCGGCTTAAAAGAATCCTTAAAATACAGGAGATATTACTAGCTAAGGGTTTAATTTACATTGTTCTACTTCAAGACGAATGAAAACCCTACTTTTTCTGAAAGACATTTTTTTACACATCAGATTGAGTTTATAATTTAAGTTAATACAATAAAATTGCTTAACTTATCAAAAATAAAATATGTGAACTTATTTGATTTTTAATAAGTAAACAACACGGCACTGTAAACAAGAAAGATAGACAGTGACAATTTTTAATTTGTCAACCTAAAGTCATGTCGTCTCGAATTCTGACAGTGTCTTTTTTCTGAGTGACAGTGGCGTGCTGTCTACTTATTAAAAATTTAGTTAGTTTAAATATTTTATCTTTCATTACTCAAGTAATTCTTATCATAAGTTAAATCGGAAAACTCTAACTGATGTGTAACAAAATGTCATTTCAGAAAAAGTTAGTGTACCAGAAGGTTTTCATTCGTCTTGAAGTAGAAAAATGCAAATTAAACTTTGAGCTATTAATTTCTCCCTTATTTTAAAGATTTCTTTAAAGCCGTAGGTTTTGGTAGGCGTTTCCACTGCCGTCAATCGAAAAATATTTAAAAAAAACTGTAAAATGTAAAAAAAATTTAAAAAAAAATACTTTTTAGAATTTGTCAAAATGACATATGGATGACAAAAACGTATTTAGAATTCCTTTACGTCTTCAGGCATAATGACATAAACAGAGTTTCATTTATAAATCAAAAGTTAACCTCGTTTTCATGGAAACTGTGATAGTTTTATAAAATTCCAAATTTTTAGAATTATATTCTTAAAAATATAAGGGGCTAAGTCGCCGTACCTATCCCTTGTTACACCCGGTATATATTTTTTGGTTAACCACGCGGACGGTCTGTGGGGGATACTAGAAGCCTCTATTTCTTTCTATTTAAGTAAACGGTTTCATTATTTGACAAGCCGTCAAGAAGAAAGTTATTTCGGTTTATGTTTTTACGCTTATCCATAAAGCAATATATTCTGCAACTTTCTTAATTAAAAAGCAAAATTCGCCAAAAACACAAATAACTTGACGTGAATTGACAGAAGTAAAAAACAAATGAAAGATAATTGATACTAACCAAAAGGCCTGCTTTAGAGACCTTTTGCACCTATAATTTTGATGCCTTTTAACTGTATCGCTTATGTCGGGCATGCGCAGTTACGAGTTAATAATGGAATCCCTTACTAACTGATAAAGTTTGACTGGAGAATACCGTATCACTTATAATTGACACGGTTGCCGACAGTAAAACGTTAAGTAAAAAAACAAAAAAATTTAAATTAATTTTTAAATGCAAATATGTTCTGTATTCTTTTTTATTGTAAAGATAAGTGTCAATTTTTGTTTAATCCTTTTCTTTGTCTAGAATTTCGTAAGAAATGTAAAACATTGATTTGCATTGGCAACTATGACAAGTGATTCCGATCTGTTTATCATAACCTCCCTTTTCTCAGTTGTGTTTTTGAGTTTTTGAAGATTAATAATAATTAAAATTCACCGTAAAAAACACAAGAATAAGATATTCTAAATGAAAAATATTATTGGACAAATTCTTTTTTAAATCTTTATAAATACCGTATAAACAAAAACTAAAAATGCTTTCTTAAAAATAACGTTTTAAGAACGCGTTATTAAGTGATAAAGTCACTTAACGGGGATTTTTTGTAAGAGGTGCAAAAGGTCTCTATTACCGCGAAAATTACGTTATTCTTGTGCCCAACTTTACATCAAAGTATGTATTTTTGGAAAAATCGTTATGTTTTGATTAAGGAAGATGCAGATATATTGCTTTATGGGTAAGCGTAAAATATAAAAAATAAAAATAAACCGAAATAACTCGCTCTTTATTTTTGACAGCTTTTCAAATAACGATAACTAAAAAAGTTGTGATGTTACTTTTTTATGCTAACCAAAAACACTAATATCTATTTTAGATATCGTTTATTTTTCTAATTTTCATATATCTATTATTGGAATCAGAACTTAAAATTTTTCCCAAACCATTTTTTTAAATGTAAAATAAAAAAAGTATACTTACATTGTATTGAGACAGTAGGATTATCAGTGGTAGGACCCTAAAAAACCACATTTTGGAAATGATGAAAATTACCAAAAATTCTCGCTTTTTAAACAATTTCAAACCACTTAAGTTTAAATCTCACTACGTTTACAACATACAAAAATCAACGAAGTCAATCGTGGCAATAATAGCAATAACTATTATGCACAAGTAGTGATATTAGAGTTAAATTAAATCGCACAAAAAACGCATAAAAACTGCAGGAAAAACTGAATTCAAAATGGAGTTTTTTTATATTTAAACTGGCCAAATGATGTAGTAAAAAAAATGTATTTCTTTGACGATTCACGAAAAAAAAACATCTTTTAGATTAAGTTTTGGGAAGTATTTTTGTTTGGAAAGTATTTTTGTATATTTTAACATTTAAATAACTGTCTTTAACAGTTCGGGAATGAATAAATCTCGCGGTCCGCCCCGTGATATTGCGGGCCGGACCGCGCCGGCTCGCCAGTTTGAAAAATAAACGGTCTATTTCAAAAAAAATTGGATAACTCAACACAGGCCTGAAATCCGTTTTAGTGTTATTTTCGGCTGTACTGTACCTAACCTACGTAGATACGGGTTTTTTTTATTAAGCACGGCAGTATAGTCACCGCCATTTTGAACATTGCTGGCAGTTAACATGCAACTTAAATGTCAAAATGGTGGCCAATGTAGCCAATAGGACACTAAAACGGAAATTGATTTAAGGCATATTAAATTTTTGAAGTTGACGGTCCACTCTATCGGTGTCTTTTCACTAACTTAGTGTGCCTTGACATAATATACGCTTTGGAGAAACAAATGAATTGTTTATATTGTGACAGTATTTAAGATGTCGCGGCTAAACTGTGCTTTTTTTTACTCGCGTTATTAAATACCTCGCTGCGCTCGATATTTAAACCAACGCTTGTAAAAAAAGCACTATTTTAGCCACTAGTTGTTAAAACTACTATTTCGTGTCTGCGTTTTAAAATATGTTCAACTTATTCCATATAAAGTAAAATATGGAAAGACTAAAGAGCAATTTTGATTTGTTTACTCAGTTAAGATCGTCGACTGTTACTTTAAGCGATTTTAAAATATTACTGAGTGTTACCGTGAAAAAATTTATATTGGAAAATTTGAGCGAAAGATTGATGTTTTAAGTGAGTGCCTAATAAAAAAAGTCGAGAGAATGTAACCGTACGTGTTAAGTTTAAAAATAAATCGTGGCTTAAACAAGACTTCGTGTGGTCGCATTTTGTTGTATAATGTCAACCAGAAATATCGGCATCGAAAGTTGTACAGAAAAAACGCAAAAAGTTTGAAGATCTTTCCTTAAAGCAAAAGAAAAGAACGGAGTCTTTAAGACAAGAAAACGTGGAAGAATTGTCATTTACCCTAACTTAAAAAATCAGCAATTGTGAAATGAATGATGTAAATAAAATATTCCAATTTTTAAGGAAACATCCGCAACATTTAGAAAAAGTAAGACATTTTTGCGAAAATATTAAAAAGTATCACCAGCATTCTTATTCAAAGGAAAAGTTACTAGCAATATACATTTCCCTAAAACTATCAAAAAACGACTAACTGATTTTACGAAAATCTGCTGAGCTAGAAAGCTGTCTCCTATATCCGTCATATTATCAGGTTCAGCAAGCAAAACGTGAGTATTACCCTCCGCGAAGTTCTATTATGATAACTGATACTTTTGCGAAAATTACGTTGCAGTCCATTTTAGATCACACAGCGAGGAGGATCCTAGAATCTCTAAAGAATACTGTCTCCGGCAAACTCAGTTTTATCGGTAAATATGGATCCGATGGCGCTTCTGGCCAATCCAATTATAAGCAAACTTTTGAAAATAGTGAATCAGATGACTTAAGTGTATTTATGACAGCTTACGTCCCACTTAAAATGCTTGATCTAAATGAAGATTCCAGTATTGTTTGGGAAAATCCACGACCATCATCGCCGTTTTATTGTCGACCAATTAATTTTCCGTTTATAAAAGAATCCAAAGAGGTAATAAACAATGCATCGGATTCTTTAAAAGATGAAATTAATCTACTGACTGAAACACAAATTTCTGAAACTACGTCTATAAAACACACACTTCTTTTAACAATGATCGATGGTAAAATTTGTACGGTATTAGCAGGATTCAAATCCTCTCAAATGAATAACTTAGATTTAGTAGCTTGCAAAGTACCAAATCGGGAGTATTATAAATTAGGAATGTCCTCACTACATGCCTGGATAAGAACATTTGAATGTCTCCTCCATATTTCATATAATATAGGATTTAAAAAGTGGGCAGCAAGAAACATGGAAGAAAAAAACAATTAAGAACAATGCTAAAATGATAATGCAAGACAGGTTCAGAAAATAATTGGGACTGAACATTGATATGGTGAAACAGGGATCGGTACAAGCAATGATGGTAACACCGCAAGAAGATTTTTTAGCAATAGTACGAAATCTGCGGAAATAACAGGTTTGGATATTAATTTAGTTAGAAGATTTCACGTCATATTGTAGACCATAGCTTCTGGTCGCAACATCGATGTTTATGCATTTTAGAACTATGCGATAGAAGCCGCCCAGCTATATATTAATTTATATAACTGGTACTATATGCCAGCCACGGACCATAAGATCTTATTTCACGGGGCGGAAATAATTAAAGACACTTTGCTACCAATTGGACACCTTTCAGAAGAAGCCGCAGAGGCCAGAAACAAAGACTTCAGAAAGTATAGAGAACTCATATCACAAAAATGCAACAGATTAACAAATGAAGACATATTAAACAATTTACTGATATCATCTGATCCAGTCTCTGGTCTCCGTCCAGTCAGCAACAAAACAAATGATGAAAACTCACACACTACCAAGGATGATAGCAATACTAATTAATTAATTCTATTTTGTTGCAATGACGCGATCTAGATAATAAGAAAATAACCTCCCAAAATAATGCAAGAAAATTAAGAAGGGAATCTTTAACGTTTTTCATATTAAAAATTATTTATTTTCTAATCTAGTTTTCCTACCATGGGTAGAAAAACAGAACTGGTACGGTATTGACAATAGTAAAGGTAGATTAATTAACATAAAGGTATTGTTACAAAATTGGTTGTGGGTATCAGACACTACCAAGGATGATAGCAATACTAATTAATTAACTCTATTTTTTGGTGTTGCAATAACGCGATCTAGATAATAAGAAAATAACCTCCCAAAATAATGCAAGAAAATTAGGAAGGAAATCTTTAACGTCTTTCATAATAAAAATTATTTTCTAATTTAGTTTTCCTACCATGGGTAGAAAAACAGAACTGGGTACGGTATTGACAATAGTAAAGGTAGATTAATTAACATAAAGGTATTGTTACAAAATTGGTTGTGGTTGTCAGACACTACCAAGGATGTTAACAATACTAATTTTAATTCTATTTTGGTGTTGCAATAACGCTATCTAGATAATAAGAAGATAATTTTTTTTGTTTATTGTCATGTGTCAAAACTAAAGCAAATTAATTATTTCTAAATAAAAATAAGTCAACAGCATAAAATCGAAATGTTGTTATTTATTTGTGCAGTTAGGTACAGCTAGATATTTTGATACAGTGAATATTTGGGCAACCGGGGAATGCTACGGGGGAGTATTTTTTCACAATTGTCTATAAGCACAAAATGGACAATTGTGTTAAATATGTTTCTTGATAGTAGTTCCTTAGATTGCGTATTTAAACAACAAGAGATCAAGATTGTTTAGCAGACCAAAATTTTATTCCAATAACAAAAAGAAAGAACCACCTTAAAAAAGAAAAAGAGAATAGATAAGGTCTAAATGGTAGTGGTTCCAGTTTGACAGATAGCAAGAAAATCGTATCAGTTAAGTATAAACAATTTCTTTTATCAGCTCTAAAGAATCTTGGGTTAAAACGACATAACGTACAGGGTCCACCAAAATAATTATTGCTATTATTTTTATTGTGGGTTCATTTCGATAAAAATTATAACAATAATATTATAGACGATCACAGCTGGGCCTCTAATTACGGATTCTAAATAAGGGACCCGGGTTGGAGGCGTTTTACAAGCAAGATGAGAACTTAAAAGATTTTATGAGTACCTATAAACATAAATTAAAAAAAATATATAATAAAGATCTAACTATCAAGATATTTTAAGAGATTTCGTAAGTTTATATCAGACACAGGAGATTTCATGAGATTTAGCAAGCAGGATTTTGATGAGATTTTAAAATTACAAATGAAGGGATGCTTTTAAAAGATTTTACCAGATTCCGTTTTGAATATCTTTTAAAATAAAATCTGTATGAAATAAAAAGTGTTCGACTCATTTTGTCCAAGATATTTAATGATTTGTTCAACGATTTGGCCTAAAAAACGTTTCTACAGACCGCTTCAAGCTACTACGAACATAGGGGGAATCAAGTCCAATTTACTCTCCGTGCCGTACGACCGAGGTGGATTCGAAGCACGCTGCAGTGTTATCTTTTGGAAATTCATTTTGTTTTTATTATTTTGTTTTATTTCTGCCTTGCTCGAGAAACAGATGGGTAAGTTCTTAATTGAAATAATACATTTTTAAAACTAAAAATGGATGTCTACGAAGTTGCCGAAAAAGTGCAGATGGTCAAATGGTCAAATCGTCATAACCCAACACACGTTCGATATTGGTCGAGGAAAAATTTGCATTTGTATTTTGACGTAACAACACAGTATCCCCAAAAACTAAATGTTTGGGGGGGGGGTATTGTAGGGGAACACGTAATTGGGCCATTTTTTATTAACGGCAATTGCAATTTGAATGGTCCTAGATACTTGGATCTACTGCAGCAGCACATTATTCCAACTGCTAGGCAGTTGTTAGGTGTAAGATTTGGTGAAACATGGTTTCAACAAGATGGTTGTTCCGCTCACAATGTTGGCCTTGTTAGGGAATATCTTGATAATGTATTTCCTAATCGGGTTATAAGTACACGGGGAACTATTTTATGACCAGCTCGATCTCCCGATCTTGCTCCTAATGACTTCTATCTGTTTTTGAAGAAGCTTTTCAAATTATCACCCCTAACATGCTTGGAAACGTTAGAAGGGGTTTTTATAGTAGGCTCGGATATTGTCTAGCCGAGCAAGGAGGACTTTTCGAACATTTGCTTTAATTTTTTTTTGACTGGGAGAATCTTTTTGGTTTTTAGAATGTATTATTTTATTTTGAGCACTTGCTTTTATTTTGTTTCTCCTTATTATTTTCATTGTAACACGTCGTCACTGATAAATCTGAGCAGTTGACAATAAAACGCTCTTATTTATCAGTGACAAAAAATAAGAAAATTACGTTATAAAAATTTGCGTATTTATTGACCAAATTCCGGTTTCATTGACTACGCTCCACACAGCACCGTGGTTAGAGGCGTACTAAATACAAGGCGAAAGGCGGCGAACGGCAGCGAATGGCGATCGGAAGCCTGAGTGTTGGTTGCTTCACTAATAGGCGTGCGGTGTCTCTGCATGTACGTACACTGGCAAATTAGACTTCTTCCGCCCTATGTTCACAGTAGCTTGAAGCGGTTTGTATATATTAAACAATGATAAGATATAATGTCTGTTCCACAGGCTTATTAATGTATTTTATTATGGATTCTTTTAACATTTGAAAATTGGTGAATGTGAATGTTGTTTCTCTTAAAATTTGCTAAAAACATGTAAATTTTTTCGTGTAAACTTGTGATATCTGATGGAAGCTGGGTATTTTTTAAACTTCTGAAAACATGGGCAATCTCATGAAATCTTATTAACTTTATTTTATATTTCTATTAAAATCTGCTCAAAACTGCTGAAAACATGTAAACTTGTTAAAACCAGTGAAATCTTTTCAACTTGTTTCTCTTAAAATCTGCTTAAAACTTCTAAAAATATGTGGATTTTCTCATTTAATCTTTCTTCTTTTAAAAACTGCTAATAATATATGTATTCTTATAAAACTTTGTGAAATCTTATCAACTTTGATTTAAATTTTTGTTAAAATCTGCCTAAAACTTAACAAAACCAGTGGAAGCAGAGCCTTTAAAATACTGATGAAATCTTATCTACTCTTATCATAAATTATTTTAAAAACTTTTAAAAACGGATGACAGTGCTCATGCAAAACAAACGAGTTTTGAATCTCTTTACAACAATGAAAGTTCATGAGATTTCACCCGAAGGTGGTGTTTCATAAACCGCATGAAAAATCGACCAGAACTCGTGAACTTTCACTAGTTTTTTTTTGGCAGGGCAGAAAAGCACGTTTCCAGACGTCGGTCGTCGTCGCTCTGTTTGTCTGTCTGTCAGTCCGTCACTCACTTTGTAGCAACTGTAACACAAAAAACCCTGCACCAAATAACGAAATTTTACATAATGATTACTTGTGTTGATGCGCGGATCCCGTTTTTGAGCTTTCCCCCATTAAACCCTTTGAAGCTGCCCCCAAAAAACTTCATCCCTAAAAAAAGATTTTATTTTCTTACCTTGTGAACCTCATTGGAAAACTTGTAAAAATCTTAGTGTAATGCCGCCAAAATTTTTGGAAGCGATTCTTCAAAAGCCGTCAGAAAATCTCACGTTTACAAAAAATCTGACGATTCTTAAAACGAGTTTACACTAACTGCTTTTTTCTGAGGGTTAATTTGGTAATAATTTAGTTTTTAGAAGGTAGTCTCTTAAAACTGTTAAAATGTGAATATTAATTTTTGTAGACAGTTTTTCTGAAAAACCATTTTTTTTATTTAAAAATGTATGTTATTAAGCTCATTTTTGTGTGTAAACAAAGCTTTAAAAACTTTTAACATACAAAACCTTAGATAGTCAAGGAATATATCACTGTTACTGTTCAGTTTATTGGTACACGTACCCAGACAGCATCATGTATCCCAGGGATGTACATTTTACATCCATTTTTCGTCTTTTTGTCTCGGGACCTACTAGGTGCGTATGATGTACGTACAAAAATGTACGTAAAATGTACGTACAGCAAAAACGTACTTTTACGTTATTTGTAGGTCTTTTTTGTATGTACTTACTACGTTATTAAGTTGTCACAATTTGAATGTAGTTCATTTATGTAACATTTCTCTCACTTCTAACGCCAACTGTTGTATAAGTATTCTTCATTCTGTGAAAATTATTGTATTTTATGAATACCCATCTTTCGTCATCAGGAAGTCTTTCCCGAGAATCCCGAGGGGTCAACTAGGAGACAACAGGGGTACTGAGGAGTTTTCGGTCTTTAAAATCGTCCCTCCCTCCCTAGGAATCAAAAACTAATTTGTATTTTATTTATTTTCCTACTACGCCCCCCAAGGTTTGACCAAAAACGTCCTCTGTACGTACCCCGTATATACATCGTACATTTTACATCCAGGTCACGTCTTTTATTGGTCCACAGCAGGACATACCAAGTATGTACTTGGTACGTACACAAATATACGTACATGGTACGTATTTTCTATATCCCAAGGACGTACCATATCTTTTCAACTACATAACTCGTTTATCATTGAAGATAGAAAAAAAGTTTAAATACAAGAGTCGCTTAGTTTTTCACATATTTTAAGAAAATTTAACCAACATTTTTTAAAATGTAAAATTTTGACATCATCTTTCTTATTTCAAATAGAACACTCTGTACATTTTTTAAAACCTTGATAGATCTTTTCTTTCTGATTCGAAAAATATACCATATGTTACCTTAAACTATTTTTCTGAATTACCCCGTAGCTAAGACGTACAGGGTAATTCACTATATTTTGAACCCCTGGTTAGCGCCTTGTTGTGCTCAAAAGGAGGTTTAACGCATATGCTATGCATGTAAATGTTCTTTCATTGCAATGTGGGTTAATTCACTATATTTTGAACCCCTGGTTAGCGCCTTTATTATTGATGATAGAAGAAAAGTTTTATAATTTTCTAAAAGCCTTCTAACCCATGTGTCACGTGAGTTAGAAGGCTTTTAAAAAACTATAAAACTTTTCTATTTAAACTTTTTTTCTACCATCAATAATAAAGGCGCTAACCAGGGGTTCAAAATACAGTGAATTAACCCACATTGCAATGAAAGAACATTTACATGCATAGCATATGCGTTAAACCTCCTTTTGAGGATGTCCTTTTGAGCACATCTTTAGCATATGCAAAGTATATATCACTTATTGAAACATTATTTGGTCCTTTTTGCGCACAAGCTATTCTGGTACCGTAAAAGCAGAACATCAAAATAATGTTATTCTAGTATTTCCTTAGTATATACCAATTATGGTACAATATTAAGTACATCTATATGCATGATCTAATAAAATCATGAGCGTTTAATTCAGTGCACTCAGAAAACCACCCCAAGTGAAGTGTCTTACTTCCACCAAACGCGAAAATTCTCTGATTAAGTCGACCAAAAATAATCCACGGTTTCAGGTTTCAACCTATTTCTTTATAAGCGCATGGTACAGTGGATAAAGCTTTGTTCTCTCAACCTGTAGGTTGTGGGTTCGAACCCCTTGGGCGCGTCGCACTTTTTTTATTATTTATTTTGATTTTTTTTTTAGGGTGTATTCTGTTAGGACACGGTTTTCAGAGCTCAAAAATATGTTTTTTATTTTATTTAAAGCCATATTTTAGAAGTTAACGGTGCTAAGGATGACCCGTTGCTATATGTGCTAAGCACATGGCAATCATCTGATAAGGATATCTGTTAGCACATCCCAAGAACCTGCATATCATGTGAGTAGGGCGGAACGTAACCTATTCTTAGCTAAAGATGTTTCAATGTTCATTTAGACCATCCTTAGCATATCCTTTTTCTTCTTGAGGATATTCTACGACATGCTAAGCATGACAAATTGCTATGTGGGAACCTGTACATAGCGTTGGAAAGTGCACGTAATATGTACGTCCCTAGTACGTACAATGGAATTAGCGTGAACAATTTCTTTAAAATATTAAATTTACAAAATGTTATTTAAAAAAATTACGGGGTTTCTCTTACAACCTTAGTGACGGGTAAGATTTTCTGTCGTTTCAGAAGAATCGCGATCCATATAGCTAATTTTGTGTGCCATATAATTCAAGTCAATAGAAAAGTCCAGACACATCTTGTGAAAGTCTGGAACACCTCGAAGAAGTCAATCTGGATAAGGGGATATCTCCTGAAAGTTTGAACGTCTGGACACACTCTAAAAATAATAATACACCCTGGAAAAGACTGAATACTCCCTGGAAAAGTCTGATTAAATTCTAAAAAGGTCTGGATACACCCTGGGCCCGTATTCTTTAATTTAGGGGAAGGGAGTGCTCCCGGGAATTAGAAACGCACCTGAATGGCCGAATTCTTATTTTTTGTCATATTTTTGTCAGTTTTGGCAATAATGGCATTAGTTGTGAGCGATTTTGCTTTCTTGCCTTATACGAGGAGAACAAACTGAGGGCAAAACCCTCACGAACAAAGTCATTACTACCAAAACAGACGGAATAGTGACAAAAAACTGAGATTTCGACCAAAAAGGCGAGCAAGACCAGAATTTGATTTAGCAAAAAATATTAAATTTACAAAGTCTCTTAAATTCTTGGGTACATATACCGATGAGAATCTATGCTGGGATCTTCAGATTGACTATATTTGTAAAAAACTTGTAGGTACATGCTATGCCATACGCCAACTTAAAAACTTAAAAACCAAAGACCTACTCACTGTTTAATACACATTAAACTACTCATATTTAAGTTATAACATACTTGCATAGGGAGATTCCTCAACTGTAAGTAGGGTCTTCATTCTACAAAAGAGATTAGTCAGAAGTATATTTAATATAAATCCTAGGGAATTCTGCAAAAACTATTTTATCAAAAATAATATCTTAACAGTCTACGGTATATATATATATATATATAAAGCAATAAAATATGCTAGGTCAAAAATAAACAACTCTTCATCTCAGTTTACAAAAGTCTCTGATATCCACGAGCACAATACTCGAAATGGTCAACTTTTGCGCTTGCCAAAACATCAAAATTCGTTTTTTAAGAAGTCTCCATACTACATAGCCATTAAATATTACAATACCTTACCAAATGATTTAAAATCTATATTTAAGGATAGTATTTTTTATAGAGAAATTAAGAAATATTTAGTGGCGAAAGCTTTTTATTCATACAATGAATACTTAAAACAATAGCGCTTTTTTTCCCTAATATTTTCGTTCTTCGTCACTTCTGCTTCCCTTGTATTTTTTTTTAATAATTACTGTGTTAGTGTATATGTAATTAAAAAAAAAACTCTTGTTATGTGTATTTGATTATACGAAAAAATAATTATGTTTCTTAAGCATGTAACTGTTAGTGACTTTAAATGTGTATTGGTCTATTTATTCATTTACAATTATGACACGGGCACCCTGCGCTTAAAATTTAAAATATAAGTTTGACATGTATATTCTATAACATTTATAGGACAAAGTACAGAATAAATTGAATTGAATTAGGTGTGTTTCTCATTCCCGGGAGCATTCCCTTTTTCGAAGTTGAAGAATACGGGCCCAGATTGATCGAAACTCAGTTTTCTGTCACTATTCTGTCTGTTTTGGTACTAATGACTTTGTTCGTGAGCGGTTTTTCCATCAGTTTGCTCTCCTCGTATAATGCAGGATAGTAAAATCGCTCACAACTACTCGACTCAAAAATGAGAATTCCGCCGATCAGGTGCGTTTCTAATTCCCGGGAGCCCACCCCCTGAAGAAAACCTATATTTTCTTGAACGAGGAAAGTTTTGGAGTAAATCTTTACCCGATATATTTTCTTAAAAGTCACACATTCGAATTTTGATATGCTTATAATTTCGAACCAATTTCGAACTAATTTTGAACCACTTTCTAAAATTTTGAACCAAACTCCTTCCTGGTTTTTTTTATATTCAATCAAGCTACACTCCCCTCATTTAAAACGTAGAGAAAAATGAAAAGCCACTATCCCAAAATTAAGACCGAATTTCGAACTCATAATATAACCAAAAATAATCCACTGTTTTTTTTTAATATGGTGGGGGGTGCAGGTTGACGTCAATCCACACCCCTCTCAAAAAAAAACTTTGATATACTTATAATTTTGAAGTACTTTCGATCTAATTTTGTACAACTTTAAAAAAATTTTAACCTTCCTAATTTCTGTGATTTTTCATATTTATTCAAAATAGGAGGTTTAACCAATTGAGGTCAGTTTGGAAGGCTTGCTACTCGAAACGACTAGAAATCACGTAAGAAAAACTATTTCCATCTTTGTTGGACTTTGGTACCTAATATGTATATTTGTACATATTAGGTACCAGGTTTCAACCTGCACAACCACCAGATTTAAAATAAAACAGGGTTACTAGTGGATTTTTCGAAATTCTTTTTAGTGATATTAGGAGTTGCTTTTCAATTTTCTCTACGCCCTAAATGAGGTGGGTGTAGCTTGACGTCTAGCTGCACCCCCCCCCCATTTTGAATATAAAAAAAAAAACCAGGAAGGAGTGTAGTTCAAAATGTTTAAAAGTGGTTCAAAATTGGTTCGAAATTATAAGCATAACAAAACCCGAATATTTTTCGGGAGGAGAGGGGGGGTGGTGTGTGGCTTGATTGATATCTCATGGGGGAAAAAACGAGAGAAAAAAGTGCCAGAAATGGGATATTTCAATGGAATTTATTACTGTGTTCTATTTTATTATTATAGTGCGGATCCAGTATCTTATTACTATACCGGGAGCTGGAATTTGATTTTTCTATGGTTCGTCATTCCAATTTAATCGATTCAGTCCGATTGGGCTCTTGATTTTTTTGTTATTGTAAACGTTCAGTTTTTAAAATTTCATAAGGGCCACTTAAAAATTTTGGAAATTTATTTTGCATAGTAACATAGCACTTATGAGCAACTATGTTATATAAATGTATTATAATAATTAGTTATTTAAATAGGAAAATTTCAAGTGATATCATATATAGGGTGGGCTTTACATAAAATCTTGGACTGTTTTGGTTTTTTAAGAACTTTTTTATAACTTGGCCGATTTTTATAAATTTAAGAGACTACATTTTACTATTTTTTAAAAAACGTCAAATGTCAAAAATTCAAGATGGCGGAAAACAAAATTAGGTCTTTAAAAAAAGAGATGGAACTTTTTTTGGACCACTCCGTAATTTTCTGTAATAAAAATAAGAAAGTTTAAGCTATTTCACTTTAATAATTCGGTTCCTTTATATCATAGTTATATAAGTCTAAAGTTCCTTCAATAAAGAGCCTATTCTTAATACCAAAAAATATTGTTTTTATTAACTTTTACATTTTTTATCGGATTTTTGCAAATTTACCCTTTTTAGCATCAATTAACATAAATCCAAGATGGCGAAGTAAATTAAATATTAAATCTGATAAAAAGGAGCTGAAACTTTTTTAAGACCACCCTGTATGTGTTTCTGAGAAGAATAAGGAAAATGATTAATTTTTACATCAAATGACGTAAGTAATAAGTAAGTATAAAAATTGGTTTCTCCAACATGATTTTTAAAATTTGTAATTTCTTGGAAAGACAAAGAATCAAATTTTTTTTTTCTGCAAAAAACGTCAAGTATCGAAAATTAAGATGTGGTAAATATATATTTTTTTGTAAAAGAAGAAAGCTGACGACAATTTACGTCAAACAGCATACCACGTATAAAAAGCGATTTATTCGAAAAAAAGTTATAACGACCAAAATTATCAATCAAACCAAAACAGTTCTAAATTTATATAGTCCAATTTTTTGATGAGCGGACTGACGTCCTTTTTTTGGATCTCTATTTGATACATTGTTTTAGACAGCGACAATAAATATGTAAAATTTCAACTGTTACTTCAAATTAACAACAACAAATTATTTGGGATGCGAACTGTTGACAACAAAGAAATAAGTTTTCAGAGGAAAAATGACGTCAGTCCGCTCATCAAAAAATTAGACTATATTTTACTCCGCCGCGTCATCTTGAACTTTTGACGTTTAACATTATCTACAGAAAAATATTAACTTTTGGTTCTTTGCCTTTTCAAATAGTTGTTTAAAAAATGGGTTAAAAAATAAACAAGTTATCAAAAAAAAAACAAACAAGCATTTTTGGGTATTTATAGAAACGTCGTTTAAAGTATGGGTACTTTGAGTCATTGTAACTTTTTTACGATGAACCGATTTTTATAAGTAGTACGTCATTTGATGTAAAAATTCACTAGCTCCCTTATTTTTTTTCAGAAATACATACAGGGTAAGCAAAAAGTTTTAGTTTTATTTTAAAGACTTAGTATTTATAATTTACTCCGCCATCTTTTATTTTTGAAATTTTATGTTTTTTTTTGTGAAAAAATAGTCAATTCTTTTGCCTTTTGAAAAAGGGTAAATTTGCAAAAATCGGATAAAAAAATAAAAAGTTATTAAAAAAATATATTTGGAATAGGCTCATTATATTATTGAAGGAACTTTGAGCTTATGTAACTATGCTATAAATGAAACGAATCTTATAAATTGTACCTCAATAAACGTGAGCTGTCCTATTTTTATAATGGAAAATGACAGTGTGTGGTCAAAAAAAGGTTCCAGCTATTTTTTCAAAGATCTAATTTTAGATTTTTTCGCCATCTGGGATTTTTGACATTTGACTTATTGTGTAAAAAAAATAGTCAAGTTTGGTCTCTTAGCTTTTCAAAAAGACCAAAAAAGTTATTAAAAAATCAAAACCGTCCAAGCCAACACCGTTTCAAAATCCATTTTTTGTCAGAAAATTAATAATAAACAAAACATAATATCTTATCTTTTGAATTTGACCGCCTACAAGGCCTTATTTGTTGGGAACCAAAAATAGTCAAAAAATAAATAATAAGTCGCGACTTCTCGCATGAAATAGAGCATGATCTAATTTATACAACTTTTGGCAATCGCGGCGACAACTTTTGCCCCGTCAGAATCAGGCTGAACAAGGTATATCAGTCACATAAAAATGGACTTAAAAAAATAATTGTAATGTGGAGGCATAGATGGCTCTTCTGCCCCTTTAAAACTTTATTTACTTTTTTACGGTTTTAAATTTTTAAAAAATTTTTAACAAACCAAATACTAATTTTTTGTGTGAGTTTAAAAAAACAGTATTTTGAAAAACCTAGTTTGAAGTTCAAAGTTATTGGATTTAAATATATTTTAAATATTATAAAAGAAATAGTATAACCATTCTCGGAGTAAACTTGGCATAGCTTTTATGAGGAACATATCTTAATATATGCAAACAAAACTTAGTAACTATAACCGCGGATTTGGTCTCAAATCTAGGGAGGAGGGCTACTCAGAATTTAAGTCGTTTATTTCAAACATTTTTTATTTAAAAAATTTTTTAAATGCGCCGAAAATTTTTGAAAAAATTACATTGAAAATGCAATTTTTAAGTCGAATTAAACTAAAATCGTAAATATTAACAATATTAAAGCGCCGCAGGCGAAAATTTTAAAGAAAATTGCACTAAAAAATGCATTTTTTGATTTAAAATTGTAAATATATCAATGGTTTCAAAGTGCAGCAGGCGAAAATTTTTAAGAAAACGACACTACAAATGCCATTTTTAATACAAAATGAAACTATTACCGTAAATATCAAAGGTGTGCCGCAATTTATGCCTTACTTATGATTTTCTAAATCTTTTCATAAAAAATTTAAATCCAGGGTAGGGGGGGTTAACTACCCCACTAACCCCCTGAAATCCACGCTTGTGTAACTACGTATAATTTTTTTTATACGAGCGTGCAGAAAATCGCATTTTCCACACTATTTTTAGTGCGGAAAGTTCGTTTTTCCGCACGGTGTGGAAAAATTTTTCTGCACCGATATGTCAAATTTCGAAAAACCTGTACTGATTGCCTATGAAATGCCTTGGTTGCTATGGTGTGACTAACCAGTTGTTATGTATTGTCAGGGCCGACAAGAATGTGTTCCACACGGGCCTCACACAACCAAAATTGTGACGTCACAATCTTGGGCCGGTTTTTTTTTCGTTGGTTGCGTCCAGCCAGACGCGCAAGGCCGCAAACATAACCTCACTAATTCTTGTTTTGTGTATTTAATTTTCAGTCAATTTTTAACCTTTTTTTTGCAATTTTGGAATCAAACAAACTTTCAAATAAACCGGTATTGTTTTAAAAAGAATGACTGGTCGTTTGATGTGAAAAAAGTGAATTTCAAACCAAAAAAAGGACAATTGCTTACAGTGTGAATTTTGTGCTTTGAAAATGTTTAAATCACCTTTTATTGAATTTTTTCTAGATTTTGTATGTTTGAATCGGGAACAATTCAATAATGGGTATCGTGGTTGATATAGAAATCAGGAAAATGCGTCGAAAATGCTGCATACCAGAAAGTGCCCAGAAAAAGGGTGAGTCATATGTAACAAACTTTTCCTATCCAACTGATCCCTTCCTTTTCGGTAATTTTATATGCAGTATACGGTTTTTTGCCATTTTTGATTTTTTATGAAAAATTCTTTATAGGTGCACCTACTAGAGTCCCTAGGACCTCAAATCCGCCAGCGCCGGTTTTTTTTTTTTTAAGAGAAAAAGGGTGCCGGGGGGAGTGTAATTTTTTTTTTGATTGTTTTGGGTTAGGTTGGGTAGGGCTGTGTTGGATTGGGTTGTTTTAGTGAAAAAAAAATAAAAAAAACAACAAAATTTTAAAAAAACCAACCGGTGGATTTGGGGTCCTAGAGAATTTTTCATAAAAAATTGCAGAAAACTGTATACTGCATAATTGCCCCCTTTTCTACTAAGCTAGTAAAATGTCACATATTACCTGCCTATTGCTAGGAGGCCCTTCATACATCATGTTATCAGAGGTAGGAGACTTGACTTTCCTATCTTTTTGTTAAATTTACTTGTAAAAACTGTTTTTGTATAAAACACTGAACATTCTTTATACTTAGCGATAATTTAAACATATATAGGTATTGAACTGAGCTAATGAATAAAATTTTACGATTATATGCTAGGAGCTGTGCACAAATTATGTAACAGTCATAGAGGGGAGGGAGGGGGGTAGCCAAAGTGTTACAAAACGTTACGTAGGGGTTTGCGACAGAGTTGGAATGAAAATAAGAAAAAATTATTTTTTGGGGAGCGGTGGTCTTGAAACCGTTACATAATATTATGGGCGGGGGTTCACCAAACCGTTACAAAACGTGATATGGGGGAGGGAGCGATAATTTGTACATGTCCCCAGTTCTTTTGCTAATAATTTTAATTATTTTTTATAGGAAAAGGAGTAGAAAATGGAAACTTGCATAATGGAGAGATCTTGGGAGAGATAGAGAACTATGAATATGGAAAATAATACCTCGGCACATGTTATTAACAATATCAAGGTAAACAAAGTTAACAAAACTAGCATATTCAAGCACTTTGCAGCCCATATTTTTAACTTACAAATGCCCCTAGCTTCAAATTAATGTAAAAATTAAAAATTTTTATGTAGCTCCTTTTAAGGGGCAATTTTGGTTTAACTTAGAAGGTTCGGACATAAATGTTCCATTTTAATATTAAATTTGCAATCTTCTTAAAATTTACTTTTAATAGAAATCTGTTTCATAAGGTTAAGTAACTTTTAAATGCCCATGTCTCTAAAACTAAAAGGGGTACCCCTATGAAGTTTGGTATCATTTTTTAACGTATTTTTTAAGAAAAATCCACAGCTATTAACTTTTTGGGGATCACATGCTACCATTGCCAATAAAAGCGATAGAATGACCTAAAATTCATATATATTGGAGAATTTATTGATTGAGGTAGTAAATTTTTTAATGTTTTTAGAATGGAAGTAGGAGGAGATGAAGAAGATAAAACTGGAGAAAGAGAGGTAAACGAAAAAGGCATCACAATAATACTGTTCCAGTTGAAGGGTCCGGAAGTGTCCATTCCTTTTTTGAAAATAAATGATTACCGTACCTCCAAATACTACCTAGAGAGATGGTCAATGGTCATCTTGGTTTATGACACCCAATGAAAACTATTTTAATGTAAATAAAGAATATTTGAAAAATATTTCGGCAAAAATAATTGATTTCATTCTGCCACACAAATGAAAAAAAAAATTATATTTTTTTTTGTAAGTATTTCAACTTTCATTCAGAAAAATAGGGTGAGGTTGGGTTTCACCCTCTAAAAGGGGTAAAAAAATATTCCTTTTACTGTGACTGGAAAGCCCTGGGCCTTAATTATGTCTATCATCTGATACTGGACGAAATTAAAACTGTTAACAATCAGAAAAAATTTAAAAAAGAGATAAAAGTTTGGATTCCAAACGAATCTAGATTATTTTTTGATCAAATTATTTATCAAAGGCTATCCAAACGTTAGGTTGTTAAGTTGTTAGGTATTTAAAAATAATATAATTTTTTCTAATAACTTCTAGTATCCTTGTATATTTCTTTACAAAAGTTGCCTTTATATTTTATTATTTATTTATATTTACAGATTTTATGTTTATGTTTATTCTTTATATTTAAAATTAATAATTTATTTCTTAGTAGTAGTTATAAATAAATTAAAAAACTTCCAAGCACAAGCCTCATAGAGATTGAAAATTAATAGATATATATTATTATTATTATTTTATGAAATAGTCATTTTATCAAATAGTCAAACAACCATGAAGTCAAGAAGGTCCTAGGAAATCTCTAAAAGTGATTATTTTTTGGATTTGTAAAGTAGGTACCTACTTATGTGTGAATCCAATTAAAGAAAATAAACTTATTTGCAGAAGAATACCGAATTTTACTGAAAGAATTCAGTACAATCCTGTTTAACTAAGATGTCTTGTTGGAGTATGTAACTCAGATATTCTATGTATTTCAACAAGTTAACATTTTTAATTAAAATTCCAGTTTAAATTAACAGTAATTCTCAGAGATGGTGGTGATGAAAACAGTAAATCATGACATTGCGAAGTTTGTCTACTTTTTTCTGTATTATTTGAGGTGATGTGAAGGTGTTTTTGTGGGTGGAAGGAGAGCCACAATCCCTTTGTAGTATTTCACCCTTAACTTGTCAATGTTGCTTGTTTTGGGGGTGGTTATCGTATAGCGTTTTTCTGTCACACTTTTTTGAAAACTGTGATGAATCTCGAGATCCTCTGAGACAAAGGATCGAAAAATGCGATTTGATAACCACATTCAAACAAACAACACTAACAAGTTAAGGATCACATTATGCAGAGAGATTGTCGGTCATCGTCCTCTCATAAATACACCTCCATAGCACCTCAAATAATGCAAAAAAGAGCAAGAAAACTTTGTGATGTCACTGAAATCACTGTTTCCATCTCTAGTAATTTTTGTTAAGTTCATCATCATAATGTTAATTTAATCTGAAATTTGTATTAAAAATGTTAACTGGTTGAAACACCCACAAGACGTCTTAGATAAATAGGATTCTCAGTGCAGCTACCTATGAAAAATATTTAATTGCTAATAAAGAATTATCTATCTATCTAAATAATGTTCAATTTAGTCAAGTCAAGTAGTCACTCTGATGGGACCTGGTTGGTAGGAGACCTCATGGAAGAACCTAAACCAACATTTAAACCATACCTACTCTTCTCGCTATACGACAAAATATATTCAGATGTCATGTATGGCGACTAAAATATTATTTAGCGACTCAACAAGACAGGAATTATTAATTTAGGTATATAAATCCACCATTTCCAATTCGTGAAATGATCACAAAAAAAACACTAGTCTCCTGCATTTTTTCGATAAATCAATTTCTATTCTAGTGTAGATATGGATGCGCACCTTTTGAAACCTTTCATGTGCATTTTATTGCTAACAATATGAGAAAATTTCCTTTTTTTAAGAAAAATAAAATAAGTGTTGTTGTTTACATCAACCTAACCTCACAAAATACTTTTCCTAAAATTTTTATTATTTGAGACCCTGTGATCTCCAGAAAACTTTTTTAAAATATTAGGATAGTATCGAAGAATATTTCATGGGAATTTGAAGAAAATTCATCGAGTCGTTTAGAAATAATCCCGAAAAAACCTCGGTTCTCCCATAAGACTCCATGTAAAAACCGGCCCAAGATTAACAGCTGTTTTTCTGATGGTTACGGCCTGTTGTTTTTTTTGTCGGCCTTGGTATTGTATGCATTTATTTGTCAGTGGCGAAAACTATTTTCAGTGTATTTTCCTCACGCTCGTAGAAAAACAATTAGCTGTTCCGTTATAAAAAACATAGATAACAAACAAACCATAAACAAAACCTAATAGCTAAATAGTGTTTTTTGAGCTCTAAAAGGCTTAAAGTTGAAACATTACATATCTCAAATATAAGATGCCTATCTCAAAAAAAATTCGTTTCCAGTTTTTTTTGCCAAACCGGCCCAGTAAACACAAGCCTTACAGCAAGAAAGCGGTTTCTAGGCGGCACTGGTGGGCAGCCATCAGTCGGTAAACCATTTGCTTACCGATACCTTGCAACAAGCGGCGCAGGGGTGGCTAACTTATTTTGGCAAATTGCGTTTCCAGCCTGACATGGCCATCAAGAGTGATGTCACTCGTAAATATAAGGTGGCTGCACAAAAGAAATCCATATGGTGGAAAACGTGTGGCTAATCGCTTCGGTATATTATCTTTCTTGCCAGATGAGGCAATCAAGCGAGCTGCTATTGATCGGTTAACGCGGCTTTACGAAACAATTTCGAAAGGTGGCAAATTGGTGGCTAACCCCTTCGATATATTATCTTTCTAGCCAGACGAGGCAATCAAGCATGATGCCATTGATTGTTTAAGATGGCTTTACGAAACGATCCCAGTAGGTGGCATATAGGGGGCTAGCCACTTCGGCATATTATCTGCCTAGCCAGATGAGGGAATCTAGTGTGCTGCCATTGATTGATTAAAATGGCTTTACGAAACAATCCCGAAAGGTGGCACATAGGTGGCTAGCCGCTTCGGCAAATATTCTTTTTAGCCAGACGAGGCAATCAAGTGTGCTGCCATGGAATGGTTAAGATGGATTTACGAAATAATCCCAGAAGGTGGCATATAGGGGGCTAGCCACTTCGGCATATTATCTGTCTAGCCAGATAAGGGAATCTAGTGTGCTGCCATTTATTGATTAAGATGGCTTTACGAAAGAATCCCGAAAGGTGGCATATTGGTAGCTAGCCCCTTCGATACATTATCTTTCTAGCCAGACGAGGCAATCAAGCGTGCTGCCATTGATTGGTTAAGATGGCTTTACAAAACAACCCCGAATGGTGGCGTATAGGTTGCTATCCGCTTCGTCATATTATCTGTCTAGCCATACGAGGGAATGTAGTGTGCTGCCATTGATTGATTAAGATGGCTCTACGAAAGAATCCCGAAAGGTGGCATTTTGGAGACTAGCCCCTTCGATATAGGCAATCAAGCGCGTGCTGTCATTGATTGTTTAAGATGGCTTTACGAAACAATCCCGAAGGGTGGCGTATATGTTGCTAGCCGCTTCGGCATATTAACATGAGGGAATCTAGTGTGCTGTCATTGATTAATTAAGATGGCTTTACGAAAGAATCCCGAAAGGAGGCATATTTGTGGCTAGCCCCTTTGATGTATTATCTTTCTAGCCAGACGAGGCAATCAAGCATCCCAGCAAACACAAGCCTTACTGTAAGAAAGCGGTTTCTTGGCGGCACTGGTGGGCAGCCACTAGTTGGTAAACTACTTTGCTTACCGATAGTTTGCAGCAAGCGGCGAGAGGGTGACTAACTCTTTTGGCATATTGTGTTTGTAGCCGGACATGGCCATCAAGCGTGACGTTTCTCGTAAATATTATGTAGCTGCATGAAGGAAATCCACAAGGTAAAGAAAGTGTGGCTAGTGGCTTCGATATTTTATCTTTCTAGCCAGACGTGGCAATCAAGGGTACCGCTTTTGATCGGTTTGGGTTCGGCATATTATCTCTCTTGCCAGACGAGGCCACCAAGCGCGCTGCCATTTTTATTGGTTAGGATGGCTTTACGAAACAATCCCGAAAAGTCGCATATAGGTGCCTAGCCGCTTCGGCATATTATCTTTCTAGCCAGACGTGGCAATCAAGGGTACCGCTTTTTATCGGTTTGGGTTCCTTTACGAAAAATCCTTAAAGGTGGCATATAGATGGCTAGCCGCTTCGATATATCATCATACTAGCCAGACGCGGAAATCAATCGTGCTGTTTGTTACTTAAAATATAATCGTTACGTGGTCGGCATTTATCCAGAGCCATCTAGACGAGCAATTAATCATTACACAGTTATAATATTTGTCAGTCTAGAAGGCAGATGGCGCTCGTTTCAATATCATATTTCTTCAGTAAATAATATTTTTATACATATAGATGGCCGAGATTTTGCAAAGAACTTGCAAAGCGCTCAGCTGTCACGAGGCTGCTTGTTAGTGGTATTAAAGGCGACGTGCAAGCGGCTATGCCCGAGCGGCCATTTTATAGCCACTAGCGACTTGCCGATTAATCTGTTGGTAAAGTTCTGGAGGCCGGTAAATGTGCTAATGCGGCCATCCACCATCTGACAGCAGGCCGTCAACTATCCGCAGGTTATCCTCCAACGATTTGTAGCATTCTAGCCCCACGCGAACGCTGCGGCGTTGTGTAAGCGGCGATGTCCGGGCAGCCACTTTATAGCCACTAGCGGATTGCCGATAGATCTATCGGCAAGTGTCTGACCGCCGGTAGAGGCACGAATGCGGCAATTCATCATCTGACGGCAGGCCGTTACTCATCCGCAGGTTATTCTGCAGTGGTTTGTAGCGTTGTAGCCACAGGTGCAATGAAAGCTGCGGCGGCGTGCAAGCGGCGATGTCTGTGCGGCCGTCTTAGTTAAAACACGGGCGGTTCTCCAACCGATTCTGTGCGGCTATCCGTGTAGGTGTTGGCGGTAATCTGCATGTGGCGATCCAAGGTTTTTGTTTACGGGGGGTCAATGACTCCCTCAATGTTAATTTATGCAGCAACGCTAAGCCATAGTGTTTTTAAGTACTTATGTTTTCAAACTGCCTTGAAAACGTTATCAGGGGGGCAATTCCAGTGGGCTATCGTTATGAGATAACGATCGCTATCGCCATTTTTTTCACTGTTACGGCAACATCGCTTATTGTTAAGTAAAAAGAAGAAGGCTTGAATGGCACGCAACCCGCAATACTTTCCCAACACAACTGTCAAATGCCGACAGTCAGTCAAGTTTGTTTACCTTTCTTGGAACTTGCGGCGAAATTTCGGGAAAAATAATAATTTTCATGAACTTTTTGCACGCAATATGGATTAAAAATCTGATTACAATGTGATGGTGGACGGCCGTTATCAATTTTTGATTGAATTTTCTTTGGAAAAGCCACGTTCTTTGTGAAGAAAAATGCACATGGGCCTTGTGTGGAAGTGCCGCCAGATTTTTTGTTTGGGTAAGTACTTATACTTACTTTATCTTATGTTCTATTCTGTTTTTTTGGTGCTTAAAGAACACCACCTACATAATGTAAACAAAAAGATATAGTAGGTCAGTTTTAAGCACAGTTAATACATTTTGAAAAGACGTGAGCCAGTGGTCAGAAAACCGAAAAATAATTTTACAAAATATTTAAACATTATAAGACAAAAAAGTTAGGAATTAGTTAAGAATGCAGGATTTCTTTGGTTTAAGGTTATTACACTGATTTTTTATTGAAAAAATCTGACATCAACTAATAATTTATCTGGACACTGACACTTGTTCGCCTATTTATCATCCATTGTGTTTATGCTTGTATTTTTTGTGGTTATCGCCAAATTACTAAATATTATGCCTTGTATAAATGATAGTACTTGCAACAGAACGCATTGAGTACCTAGTTAAAGAGAGGCCGCTGATTCTGAATTGCTATGCACCACCAAGCAAAAATTTTGCATTCCTTCTCATACTGTCACCCCTTCTCCAATGATTTTCTTTTGCACAGGATAGTAGATCTTTTGAACAATCTCCCTCTGTCCGCTATCGCCATTTAAATGGATAAATGACAGACAAGAATCACGTACCTAACTTTCGTACAATTCTGATGTACACATTTTCTTTTCTTAAGGTTTGCAAACTTTTAATGTTTTAATGTAATGTAATGTAATGTACTGTTTTTTTTTTAGGTCAACTGTTGAAAACCTACAAGACCATGACCCATGCTGTAGTGCTAATAAGAGAGAAAATAAATTATGAAGTTTGGGAATAAACACTTACAGTAGCTGCTCAATGTATATTGATAAATTATCCATAGAAATCAGTTTTGGTAAGTTTTCAATTCCAACACCAGAGTTTAAATTTGTAGGTACACCTATTGTCAAGTAATGCAAACTATCCAAAGATTTTGTCTCATACAGTCAAGTATTGTCAGGTATTATCGAGTTTTCGTACACCTATTGGAGGTGTTGGCCTATCGGTTTTAGATTCTGAGATTTAAAAATGTTTATTTAAATCTCTGATTAATAATAAGGCATGTTTAAAAAGTAAACAAAAACATCTAGTAAATTTTATCATCAGTATTTATAGACATTGGGTCATTACTTTTTAAATCCACCAATTTGGGATTAATTTGTTTCTCAATATTTTTAAAAATTGATAATTTTTAACAATTATATACTATAATTTACATGTATTGGTTAAAAAAACCTAGATTTATTTTTTTTCTCAGTTTGTAAATATGTACTTACTTGCTTATCATTTGAAATTATGGTTTCAAGCTAGCTAATAGTAGCTTTTAAAAGACCCTGTTTAATTGGTCTAATTTTTTTTAAATATATTTTTGTGTAAAAGTAGAGTATTGTGGTTTTTAAAGAAACATCATTTTAAGTTTCGAAATTATGTCAGTTATAAATATGTAATTATTAAATATTTATCCTTTGCGTTTCTACATAGTTTTAAGACCAATTTTCTCAGTTTTGTCAAAATCAAAATGCATAAAACTGTTAACTTTTCAAGCTCTCTACTGTTGATCAAATTCCTGTCTTAAAAACTGTTTTACAAAGTTTACTAGTTCTTATCAGTAAATTATTTAACCCATCATCACACAAAATTATTAAAGTTAAAAAAATTTAATGTGCAAAATGAGGCAAATAATTTAATAATAATAAAATGTAATTTTACTCGGAAATCATTTTATTGGGATAATTTCAGATAATTTCGTTTTTTTAACCAGTATCAAAGACTGTTTACCTCGACTCCCCCTTCCTTTGGGATGCCACTGGGTAACCATATATACCTATTTAACAAATCTTATGCATTTTTGTTAGATATCGTTTAAAAAAATTGATTATTTAAGTCACGTTACATGTTTTATGCATAGATTTTATGGATGTCACAAAGAATAAGTAAAATTGATAATACAGTACCTAAAATGTGTTATAAAAATCTAAACTTTTTACATGAAAAACTTCATTCATTCATTCATTTTTTTCCTCGTATTGGAAGATCAATATCTCAATAACTGAAAGAGTCTCAAATACAATACATAGAGCATGAAAGAATAACAATATATGACAAGTTTTATTCATTTTGATTCAGGCCTAGATGAGAAGATTCCCTTTAAATTTGGTACAAAATTGGAACAATATTCGGAAAAAACAAAAAAAAATAGCACATGGTATGGCTATTGTCTGAAGTATTAATTCAAGTGAACTAACTAGTTAGCTGCTTAGACTATATATTTGCATACATCACACCTATAATAAATTATTTTAAATTTAATTTCAGATCAATGATTTCTCATAATTGTTAAGATAAGACATTTAAGCAGGCGGCACTCCATCCCACGCAACGAAACATTTTAGCAAAATCCGGCAAAATCATATAAAGGACAAAACACATGGTAAGCTACCTTCACATTAAAAAAAAAACATTTTAAAACCCAAAAATTCATCAGTAAAATTAAAAAATTTGGCTACTTTTTGGTAGATTGTTGTCGTTTCAACCAAATATAAATTTCCAACATAAATATTTCAAATTTCATTAGTGAAATACAAAGTGGAATAAAGTTTTAAGGTAACTTTGAATGGACACAGGATATTTAAAAAAAAAAACATTGAATAACAATTGAAGATCTTGGGGTAACTAGGGGATAAGCCACACTTACTTCGTTAATTTACAAGAAAAAGTCAAGAGTCTTTTTCCACTTGGATCCCAACTTGTTAGATTTTCTGAACTTGTTTCCTTTGTTTCCCCAAGATTTTTAATTATTATTCACTATCTTGACAGTTTTTTTTTGATCAACAGTTTACATTATTTTTTATAAATATTATATACAGGGGCCAAATTCATATTGTTTTTATTTAACAGGCAAGTTTTTTTACCACCTTAGCCAGAAAGTTGTTTTATCCTCTACCTTAATTTCTAAATCAAAGTACGTTGGACCAAATTCACACAAGCATTGACCATCACTTAAGTTTCTAGTTTACCTTAAATATTAAGATGTGGGGTAAACAAAAGATAGTCAATAATAAAATTTTAAAAGTAGAATGTGATGTAAAACTTGTTCTGTACTTTTCTAAAAGAAACTAAATTGGCAGACAGCAATAAAACTGGTGTCCAAAAAATTGGTGAGAGATAGTCGATGTAAGTCTAATAAGTCGGATTATACTCTTGTTCAAAGGAGGAGGTGATTAAAACTTACTATCGGTGTAATTGATTGATTTTACAAACCAAACCTGAAAGCTTCCGATCTTAAGTAGCCAGTTCACTGGCTTATATTTTTAAATACATCTTATTTTTTGTTTCAGGTTAGCAGTGCACAAGCTGAGGAAGGAAAAGATGCAATCCACCAAATATTGAAATATTAGAAAACAATTTTTAATTCTAAGTAACATTTAAACCAATAAGTAAAATAAATCAGTTTTTTATCCCAAGTTTTATTATTTTTTAATAGCAATGTTAAGAGTGACAAAATCACATAACATAATAAATTATTAATATTAAATTAAAAACTAGTATAAAGTATAAATTTAGCCAAAAAATTAAATTTACCTAAATGCATTGTAAAAAACTTGTCATGTCAGTCAGTAAACCCTTAAAGGTAATTTAAAAATGTAGCATACATTTTAGGCCCTTTATTTGAAGTACTAAGTAGGTTTCTTAAATTATATTACTCACCTTTACATTCATAAAGATTGATTTAAAGTATGCCATTTTCAAGAGTATTATTTATAAAAATAGGTTCCTGAGGTAAGCATTTATTTGATTATTTAGAATCTATAGCTTTGAGTTATCAGTTTTTCTGGTAGCCCTAAAAATAAGTTGACAAAGCAGATATTAAAAAGGTATTAAAAATTAAAATAATTTGCTTAATTAGCCAACTGCTATATAAATATGCTATGCTATGTGTATGTGGGAAGAAATATCATGTAGGTAATTTAAAAATGGATGTAAAATAATGAAGAAATATCATTTAGGTAAATATTAAATCACATGAGATTCAATTTTAAAAAAATCTTCATCAATTCTTTTTTATAGCAGAGCTGGAAATAACTTAAAACTGTACTTAACTTTCCCCACCAAACCAATCTAAAGGCTATTGAAAAAAAAACTCTGCCTTATTTTAAAAAGTTTGCAATATCTTAAATTAATATGTTTAAAATAAATTGGTTTTATAGGTGTGACAGTGAGCAGTAACTGTGACCCACTCTTTTTCGATGACTTCCCCAAAAAATCTGCGAATTTTCATGAAAAAGTTCTTAAATCTTAGTTACAATAAGTCCAATGTTCTATAACTATCACTTAAGTGACATTTAATTTTTTTTATTTAAACAAATACGGCCTAACAGAATTAAATAATAAAATTTTATTTCTGTACTATATTTTACACAACTTTTTAATTCATTAAAAGTTATCTTATTATTTTTTTTAAATGGGAGAATGATTAACATTTAGCATATATGTACGTATATTGCATCAGTTTCTTCTGAAAGTTAGTTTCACTATGTCTATTGAACATCGAATCTTTGTCTACTTTCATCTAGTGCCTTGGAAGGTTGGTCTATGTCTTACTTGAATCCATCCATACCTAATTTGTGGCCCGAGTTGTGGTGCTTGATCGGAGACTTGATCATACTAGAATGATTCTTACATGTAGCTCCATTCAAATACCCTAGCATGTTATTCCTAAAAAGAAGTATACATTTTAAGTTTTATCAAAATAATGCTTATCCAAAATCTGATCACAGCTTTAAGTAGTTATTTTTTCTTTGGTGAACTGCAAGAATCTAAGTCAGTGGTTTTTATTTTAAATAAACTATCTTAGTAGAACTCAAAAGATATATATGGACTAAGAATATATATGTCATATATGCTCACTTGTTAACTTTAAGTCCAAAATTGGTAAAGTATGTTGCATAAACTAAGCTTTAATTTCTTTTAAAAAAAATTTTACTGTATAATTTTTTCTAGGCTCATCTTACGACTATGTTCGCTAATTACTAATACCTTCTTTATCGGTGATAAACATACACACCAAAGAACATGCTTTTTTATTTTTTCTGCATCTGTGATTATTTGTTTTGTTAGACCTATGTTCTTGAAGCGCTATAGCCATTTAAAGCATTTTTTAGCTAACAGAATAGTGCAACCGGTTTTTGGTTTTAATAAAGACATTTTATATATTAAAAACAAACAATCACCTTAACGTATCACATTCTCGCCCACCCTGACTTTAATTTAAATAGGTAATAAACTTCAGCAAACCCAACTAATTGGGCCATGCTTATCTATATTCTGCCATAAGGGCTTGCGTTTCCTTTTACAGAAGAGTATAAAATATAAACCCACCTTAAAAGAGCAGTCTCATAAATAGCTAGTCCGGAACTTATGATGTACAAGTTTAAGATGAGAAGTAAAACAAATATTTCCCCATAACAATAGCTAATTTTACTTACTGTGTTCTGCTCTTTATGAGCTCCAAATATGGTGTGAACTGACCATCGCAGAAGAAATCATGTTAATTTTTCTCAATCAAATCAAAACTTATATTTTTGTGCGAGTTTAGTTGTCAAAGTTGAATTGACACGGCCGCGGCCATTGTGAAACAACAAAACAAACCGCGGTGTTGCCGCGATAACGAATTCGCTCCGTAACGATATCGGTATGAGCCACTGGAATAGCCCCCCTGGCTTATTGTGGACCCTTTGATTCTAGTTTAACCACTCCATTAGATTTATCCCCTTTACAAGTTTGTACAGGTCCTTAATGGAGCAGTCCCTAGTGTTGATTCTAGTTTAACCACTCCAATAGATTTATCCTCTGTACAAGTTTGTACAGGGGGGCTATTCCAGTGGCTCATACCGATATCGTTACATAGCGAATTCGTTATCGCGGCAACACCGCGGTTTGTTTTGTTGTTTCACAATGGCCGCGGCCGTGTCAATTCAACTTTGACAACTAAACTCGCACAAAAATATAAGTTTTAATTTGATTGAGAAAAATTAACATGATTTCTTCTGCGATGGTTGCAGACATCGGGAAACAAAATACAACTACTTAAGCTGTGATCAGATTTTGGATAAGTACTATTTTGATAAAACTAAAAAAGTGTATACTTCTTTTTAGGTATAACATGCTAGGGTATGTGAATGGAGCTACATTTAAGAATCATTCTAGTAGGATAGTACCACACAAGACCACAACTCGGGTCACAAATTAACTATGGATAGATTCAAGTAAGACACAGACCAACCTTCCAAGGTACGAAATGAAACTAGACAAAGATTCGATGTTTAATAGACATAGTGAAACTAACTTTCAGAAGAAACTGATGCAATATACATGTATGCTAAATGTTATTTGTTCTCCCATTAATAAATAAAATAACTTTTAATGAATTAAAAAGTTGTGTAAAATATAGTACAGAAATAAAATTTTTATTATTTAATTCTGTTAGGCCAGATTTGTTTAAATCAAAAAATTTAAATGTCACTTAAGTGATAGTTATAGAACATTGGACCTATTGTAACTACGATTTTAGAACTTTTTCAAAAAAATTCGCAGATTTTTTGGGGGAGTCATCGAAAAAGTGTGGGCCACTATATATTATTTTAAGTTATTGCAAACTTTTTAAAATAAGGCAGAGTTTTTTTTCAAGAGACTTTAGATTGGTTTGGTGGGGTAAATTAAGTACAGTATTAAGTTATTTCAAGCTCTGATTGCTATAAAAAAGAATTGATGAAGATGTTTTAAAAAATTGGACTGATGTGATTTAATATTTACCTAAATGATATTTCTTCATTATTTTACATCCATTTTTAAATTACCTAAATGATTTTTTTATTTATTTATTCCCACACACACACACATAGCATAGCTTTAATACCTGAGTAATATAATTTAAGAAACCTACTTAGTACCTACTTCAAATAAAGGGCCTTAAATGTATGCTGCATTTTTAAATTAACTCTAAAGTTTTACTGACTGACATGGCAAGTTTTTTACAATGCATTTAGATAAATTTATTTTTTTGGCTAGATTAATACTTTATACTAGTTTTTAATTTAATATTACCAATTTATTATATTACAAAGAAAAAATTGATTTGAGTTGATTTTGTCACTCTTAACATTGCTATTAAAAAATAATAAAATTTGGGATAAAAAAACTGATTTATTTTACTTATTGGTTTAAATGTTACTTAGAATTACAAATTGTTTTCTAATATTTCAATAATTGGTGGATTGCATCTTTTCTTTCATCAGCTTGGGCACTGCTAACCTGAAACAAAAAATAAGATGTATTTCAAAATGTAAGCCAGTGAAATGGCTACTTAAGATTGAAAGCTTTCAGATTTGGTTTATAAAATCAATCAATTACACCAATAGTAACTTTTAATCACCTCACCCGTTGAACAAGAGTATAATCCGACTTATTAGACTTACATCGACTATATCTCACCATTTTTTTGGCCACCAGTTTTATTGCTGTCTGCCAATTTAGATTCTTTTAGAAAAGTACGGACCAAGTTTTACATTACATTCTACTTTGAAAATTTTATTATTGACTATCTTTTGTTTACCCCACATCTTAATATTTAAGGTAAAGTAGAAACTTAAGTGATGGTCAATGCTTGTGTGAATTTGGTCCAACGCACTTTGATTTAGAAACTAAGGGAGAGGATAAAACAACTTTCTGGCTAAGGTCGTAAAAAAACTTGCCTGTTAAAAAAAACGATATGAATTTGGCCCTTGTATATATTATTTAGAAAAAGTAATGTAAACTGTCGATCAAAAAAACTATCAAGATAGTGAATAATAATTAAAAACCTTGGGAAAACAAAGGGAACAAGTTCAGAAAATCTAACAAGTTGGGATCCAAGTGGAAAAAGACTTGAGTTTTTCTTGTAAATTAACGAAATAAGTGTGGCTTATCCCCTAGTTACCCCATGATCTTTAATTGTTATTTAATGTTTTTTTTTTAAATATCCTGTGGACATAAAATGTTACCTTAAATCTTTATTCCTCCTTGAATTTTACTAATGAAATTTGAAATATTTAGGTTTTGGTGGCTAATAAAAATAGTAGAAAACAAAAACTTAAATTACAGCAATAAAGAAGTGGAAATTTATGTGTGGTTGAAACGAAAGTAGCCAATTTTTTTAAATTTTACTGATGAATTTTTGGATTTTAAAATGTTTTCTTTTTAATGTGAAGGTAACTTACCATATGTGTTTTGTCCTGCTAAAATGTTTAGTTGCGTAGGTGGGGTGGGGTGCTGCCTGCTTAAATGTATTCATCATACATCTTAATAATTACAAGAAATCATTGATCTAAAATTAAATTTAAACAGTGAACAGGAATTTGATCAACAGTAGAGAGTTTGAAAAGTTAAAAGTTTTATGCATTTTGATTTTGACAAAGGTGAGAAACTTGGTCTTAAAATTATGTAGAAATGTAAAGGTTAAATATTTAAAAATGACTATTTATTACTGACATAATTGCGAAACTTAAAATGATGTTTCGTCAAAAACCACAATACTCTACTTTTACACAAAAATATTATATTTACACAAATTTTTTTGTTTACTAGATTTAAGTAAACATTTTTAAAACTCAGAATCTAAAACCGAGAGGCCAACACCTCCAATAGGTGTACGAAAACTCGATAATACCTGACAATACTTGACTGTAGGTGTACCTACAAATTTAAAATCAGGTGTTGGAATTGAAAACTTACCAAAACTGATTTCTATGGATAATTTATCAATATACATTGAGCAGCTACGGTAAGTGTTTATTCCCAAACTTCATAATTTATTTTCTCTCTTATTAGCACTACAGCATGAGTCCTGCTCTTGGAGATTTTCAACAGTTGACCTAAAAAAAGAACAGTAAATTACATTACATTAAAACATTAAAACTTTGAAAACCTTAAAAAAAGAAAATGTGTACATCAAAATTTGTTTTAGCAAAATCAATTTGAATATATGAAAGTTAGGTACATGACTCTTATCTGTCTGTCAGAGGGAGGGAGTTCAAAAGATCTACTATCCTGTGCAAATAAAATAATTGAAGAAGGGGGGACAGTATGAGAAGGGATGCTAAATTTTTACTTGATCGTGCATAGCAGTTCAGAATCAGCCACCTCTCTTCAACTAGGTACTCAATGCGGTCTGTTGTAAGTACTATTATTTATACAAGGCATAATATTTAGTAATTTGGCTATAACCTCAAAAAATACAAACATAAACTGTCCAAATAAATAATATTTGATTTTTTCTCGATATATAGGTAGATATTAGTTGATGTTAGATTTTTTTTAATAAAAAGTGAGTGTAATAACCTTGGATCAAACAAATCCTGCATTCTTGAATTTCCAACTTTTTTTTTAAATGTATGAATATTTTGTAAAATTATTTTTCGGTTTTCTGGCCACTGGCTCACGTCTTTTCAAAATGTATAAACTGAACTTAAAACGGACCTATTATATATTTTTGTTTACATTATGTAAGTAGTGTTCTTTAAGCACCAAAAAGAACAGAATAGAATATAAGATAAAGTAAATATAAGTACTTACCCAAACAAAAAATCTGGAGGCACTTCCACACAAGGCCCATGTGGATTTTTCTTCACAGAGAACGTGGCTTTTCCAAACAAAATTCAATAACGGTTGACCACCATCACATTGTGATCAGATTTTTAGTCCATATTGCGTGCAAAAAGCTCATGAAAATTATTATTATTATTTCGCCGCAACAAAAATCTAAACAAACTTGACTGACTGTCGGCATTTGACAGTTGTTTTGGGAAAGTATTGCTGGTTGCGTGCCATTTAAGCCTTCTTTTTAATTAATAATAAACGATGTTGCCGTAACAGTGAAAATAATGGCGATAGCGATCGTTATCTCATAACGATAGCCCACTGGAATTGCCCCCCAGTAATGACTGCAGTGCAGTGACTCTGGCCAGCTATCAGGCTGTTGTTGGATGTGCTAGTTCGTTTTTTACAACAAAAATGTGGACGCAAACATAACACTATTTTGTTTTTATAGTAATCACAACTCAAGTGAACTATCAGTATCAACTAGTAGTGATTCAAATAATAATAAAACAAAATGTTGTGCATCCACACGTGCTGTGTTATTTGCTACTGTACTAGTCTTCATCCAGAACAGTGCTGGCAATTTTTTGTAAAGTATAGAAGGTTATTAGATTCTGTTAGTCAGACAAATTTTGTGTCAGGGCACCTGGCTAGTAAGCTTTCTTTGGATCGATTGCCGAACGATACCCCTCATACAAGGCATTAGTGGAATGCCAACATGCACTGCTCTAGGTATTGTTTCGTGCATTGTTACCCCCTAGAGGTAAGTGCAACCTCGCTTGTTATTTGAGACCATAGTTCTCCTTTCAATTTGTGAAAGATTGCCACCAGTCAAACAGGGTGTAGAAAACCGTCTATTTAAAAAAATATTAAATCTTTTATTCGGATTTGTAGCACCCTATAGGTAGGTATTAATTTAAAAAAAAAAACAACAAAAAAGAAGCATGCATTTGTGTGTGTTTGTGTTTTTACGAGATTCGGAATCAGGAGATAGTGGTTGGAGCTGTTTGGTTGACGGTAGAACGAGTTGTTTGCAGGTCGGTGAAGTGCGTATTTGAAAATTATTATATTCCAAACAAAGGGTTCTTTTATTTCTATTATATTTGGTGTGTTGGTTTATAACATGTGTATATTTAGATAGAATCGTTTTATGCTGTGAACCATGCAGAACATTTGCTGTCTTTTGTGCTGGGATTTTAGTTTGTGTGACGTGTGCCCAAGGATGTATGAAGTGGATGTATCGTATATTTTTGGTATGATTCAGGATGTGAGAGGGGGCCTTGGTGGGTCTACTAACATTTTCCTTCCCTGATTGAGCGAGTGTGCTGTCAAGTGGAAGCAGAGTGTAGTCTGGAGATGTTGGCCCAAAATATCAGCTGTTGGCTGGGTGGCCTCCCGTATGGGACATCAGTGCCTTCTGGCGATGTCCGGCTGACTAGCCACAGACTCTTCAGTTTTGAATGTATTGTTGTGAATGTGGAACGACGGGTTTTGGTACTGAGACAGTGATTTTGATTTTTCAAGTGATTTGGTTATTACTTGTAATTCAATGTTTGGCACAGCATGACTCGATTTTTGGAATTGAGATCGAGGGTTTCTCTGCCGTGCTCTTTCCCCTCGTGAATTTCAGGCTGAGTACGGCACTACTTTTGATTTTTCTTCGAATTAATAAATTAGGAGTATTTTTCAAATTTTGTGTTTATTTTACATATCACACCTTACCTCAAGTCTCCCTAAATTTGTTATTGTCAGGCGCATTCTGGGCAAGTAAAATTATGTTGATTTTATGGGGTTAACAACGTAGGGGTTTTTATTTATTTTGGTTGGTTAATTTTAATTTGTTAAACGAACCTGGGTAGGTGTGTTTTACTACAAGGGGAAGAACCATCTTCAGGGTTTATGTTTTGCGGGCCTACATTTTTGTGAACCTGGTGATATTGAACTTTTTTTTAGGTATCCTTATGAAGAGCCCTGTATTGTGTCAGATTGAAGCTTTATTGAATTTTGGGCCGTTGTGCAGGGTTAGTAGTGATCCCAATGATAGAGTGTTTGATCCCAATTCACTTCTTGACACAAGCCCCGCTTACCGCCCGCTAGATGAAGATTTGACTACTGAGAAGATAGCGGCATAATGCCCATTTCTTAGAGCTCAGAGACATGCTCGTGTAACACAGGTTAAAACTTCCAAAAGCATATTTGATAGCTTGGTCAAGCCAAGAGATTAAGGGTGGCCTTCATTCGTGTACTGTGAGTTTGTTAGAATTTCTATTTTTTCTTTAATTTTTAGGTTTTTTGAAATTTGAATTTAGTTTTTTTTGTTGTTTAAATTGTCAAAATTTACAATATATTACAGACTGACTCAACTCTCATAAACTGAGCCTAAATATTGAAAAATCAAACTATATGTTTGTATCTAGCAAAAAACTTAACTATAGTGAATCGCTGAAAGTTGGTAATGATAATCTTCAATACAGTAAAACAATTAAATATTTGCGTTTAATTTCAAACTTTATCTTGCCATCAACAATATTTAAAGGCAGTTTTTGACACTGACATGTTGTAACAAAATGTATCGTTATTTTTGACTAGACAAGGCTGTAACTGAGGAAAAAAATTTTGAATTGATGCGTTTATAAAAGTGATGCTTTCGTTCCTAAAATTATAGATAAAAAAGCGTGCAAAAAATTTTTTTATTAAATTTTAATAACAATATTATCAGACACATGATAAAAGTAAAATTAAGAAAAACTATGAGACACTGGACCAACTGTCTAGTCTGTCGATAGTTGACGTCAATTAAATCTGTATAACCTTCGCGTGGAAAACAATGTAGTTCATTTTAATTCTTAAATAGACTCGTTCCCATGTATTCTCAATACCACTGGTACACTAGTACAGGGCAGAATGGCTTTTTCTGTCACAACAGCCGAAATAAAGTCCGGCGGGGTCACGTCATACAGCAAGTTTAGAGAATTCACGTTCGAGCTATCTTTTAAAGTTGCCAGATTTGTAGGCAATGATTTGTTGGCAGAAGTGAGCAGATCAGATGAGTCTGAAAAAACGAATGTCAAATAGAGGTTGTCCAAAAAGTCTTAGATCCCCTTAACATCTCCATACCAAAAGAGGCAAAGTTTTAGTCTAGATAATTCTGTGATCTGATTCCCACATTATGCACGATTTTTATATACATAGTACCTAATGATTTCTAGTCTACCATACTAACCTATTTCATTATACACAAACGAGTCTGTCTGTACTCTTTCACTAAACTTGTAGGTCTCACAGCATACTAGCACGGGTTTGTTGTGCGTTTGCGCTACGAGCGCTACTTGAGCAGTACCTAAAAAACACAAACAAGTTAAGAACAGAGACTCTGTATATATAACATTTATTGAAGAACTAGCTGAATACGCCGCAGCTTCGCCTACGGTTTTACCCGTTTTTTCTAGTTTGTCTTGTTTTTTTTTAATGATAAGAACTTGTGTTCCCGTGAACCGATTTTAATGAAATAAAGTCAATGTCCTGACCAGGTCTCCAAGGACTCAAAATCCGTTTAGTAGTTTTTAGAACGAACAAACAGACGAACAGACAAAAATTCTAAAAAATGGATTTTTGGTATCTATATGGTTTGGTTAAAATATCAAAAATTCAAAAAAATATTCAATGTACTCTCGTTTAAAAAAAAACCGCATACATGCGTTTTTCCCATCCACAACTTTTCTATTCTAATAGTGTATGTATTCCATTCACCAGTTTAAAATAGCTAACCGATTTTGACAATAATTTTCAAAGTCAAAAATGCCACAAATTACGACATTTACGAAAGCACAAATTATCACTTGACTTATAGAAGACGGCTGGTCTATAATTAATGATTAGAAATAGAAAACATGGATCAGGACGAAAGCCTGTAAGTTCTGAGATACAAGATGAAAGGCTTATCGACCATCTCAGACAAAACCTTTTGCCACATCCATTGAAGCATCTAATGTAACAACTATTAACAGTCTGTCGAGTTGCTGCAAAAAATCTTTTTTTAACAGAAGAACAAAAACAGGCCAGGGTTACTTTTGCATTGAATAATGTTCTTCGTGATGATGACTTCTGGTAGAGGGTGATCTTCACAGATAAAAAGATATTTCAGCCATCTTCGAGCAGCAGAAGAATTTTAATGTATCGTCCACCAAATTCAAGGTTTGATCCAAAATACATCAACCAAATTAAGAAAGCTGGACATTTTTCAGTATATATGTGGGGCTGGTTTAGCGCTAGAGGTTTGGGTTTGTTTTGGTAAATCGAAGGAAGATTCAACAGTCAAAGATATGTTGCGATTCTTGAGGATGTTATGTTGCCATTGTGGCGATGTTTTACGAAAACATCGACTTCGTTTACCAGCAGGACAACTGTGCCGCTCATAACTGCACACGGTTAATGTTGTTGGCGATCGAACAGCCCTGATCTCAACCCAATGTAAAATATATGGGGCCGACTTGTCAAAATTATTTGTCAGAGAAACTGGAGACCACAAAATATGCTTGAGAGTTAAGCGATGCAATTAATCGCGCATTAGAGGTGCTCTTAGAAAATCATGAATAAATTTAAAATTTAAATTTTTCAATACCCAGCCGTTTGTAGAGTGTTATTGAAAAGAATGGTGCGCCCACTAAATTCCAATTCATTGTGTTTTGCTCTCACTATAACTCGAATGATAATTAGCCTTCTGCAATGAATATTGTTTTCAAACATATTTATTTTCTGTTTAAATGGCGATTTTTGGTATCATTAAATAACACTGTCCAACAATGAAAATGTTTAGGGCTCAAAAATAGCTAATTCTTAAGTATTTTCATCCACTGAATTCAAAAATCACCATAAAAATTAGAGATTAGCTCTAGTTTTGGAGATAAGGTGATATTTTACATTCTATATCCTCTAAAAGCATCGAAAGAGAAAATAATAGAAAGGGCAGAGAACTGGATAGAGTGGGGAGTAAGAAATAGTGGTACGCCACCATCGAAATTGACTAACGATAATATCGATAGAGATAAAACTACAGAACTATCGATAGTTTTAATTTAGCTATTGATATTTGCAATACAGCCCTACTATTCTCGATATATATAAGCGGGGACTCCCTCCTTTCCGAAATAATTGCGTATTTGCGCGTCTTTTTATTCAGGGCGACCGATGCCTTACAGTTTAGTTTCATATTTTTAATCGAACGCACAGTTAATGTAGTGTGTATGGTATTGTTATAAAACTAGATACACGGAGACACAATATATCATCAACCTGACTATAGTGTTTATGCTGTAAATCTAAGGTTTACATTTTAGATACAATATTTCTGTTTTGTTTAGTGCAAAATTTGTTGTTTTGGAGTGTTTTTAAAGTAAAATTTATTGTATTAACATGCCTCGTAAATGTGTAAATTCACTTAACAATTTTTATTATATTTGTGGAGAAATAACGTTTTCTTCACAGAAACGCAATTTGACGCCTCTTGTGAAGACTGCTTACCAACATTATTTTCGAATGAAGGTAGGAGACCAGGATAAGTCATGGGCTCCACATAAATGTTGCAACTCGTGTTCAGTTCTATTACGAGAATGGCTTTAAAATAAAAAACGATCGATGGCTTTTGGGGTGCCCATGGTTTGGCGGGAGCCTACAAACCACATAGATGACTGCTATTTTTGCTTGACTCCGTCTATCAATGCAGGATTGTCAATGAAAAAAAGAGGAACAGTTCAATATACCTATACCACATTCAGACAGTTTACCAATTCCTACTACACCTCAAAACTATGAATTGGAAGTAGAGAGTGAAGACAATGTGGAAGATGAGGAATTAAACATGTCTTCAATATCACACGACCCTGATTTTGAAGAAGAAGATGATCAGCCATACAGATTGAGTCAGTCTGAGTTAAATGATCTCATCCGAGATCTTGACTTGTCCCAGGAGAAGTCAAAACTTCTAGGATCAAGGTTACAGCAATGGAATCTTCTTCAACCAGATGTCAGTGTCTCTAAGTACAAAGAGCGTCAGCGGAATCTGTTACCTATTTTTAAGAAGGAGAATAATCTTGTTTTTTGCTGTGATATTAATGGTCTGATGAAAAGTTTGAAAATGGAGCATCCAACTGAATGGAGGCTATTCATAGACTCTTCCAAGTTTAGTTGAAAAGCTGTACTGCTTCATAATGGCAATCGTCTTCCTTCTGTTCCTGTTGGTCACGCAGTTCATATGAAGGAGACTTATGCAAAAATGCAACCCTCCTCAACTCAATCAAATACATAAGTGGAAAATCTGTGGCGACCTAAAAGTCATTGTTATACTATTAGGAATGGAATTAGGGTACACTAAATACTGTTGCTTTTTATGTATGTGGGATAATAGAGATAGGAAATCACACTATATCCAAGTAGATTGGCCTGCAAGGAATCTTAAACCTAGTGAGAAAAATAAAATGTCGTTGCCGAGCCTCTCGTGAATCCAAAAGATGTTCTTCTTCCACCCCTACATATCAAGCTCGGTTTAATGAAGAATTTTGTCAAAGGCTTAAACCAAGATGGTCAGGCTTTTAAATATTTGAGAGAAAAATTTCCCAAACTAAGTGATGCAAAAATCAAGGAAGGTATCTTCGTTGGGCCACAAATACGTGAACTCGTAAAGGATCCTGCTTTCGACCTAGTTCTGAAAGGATGGATGCATGGATTTTTAGGGAACAGAAGGGAGGAAAATTACACTCAATTGGTAAAAGTACTTCTAGAAAAGTACCATCAACTCGGACGTAACATGTCACTAAAAATACATTTTCTCCACTCCCATCTTGATTTTTTCCCATCCAGTTGTGGAGCTGTCAGTGACGAGCATGGGGAAAGATTCCACCAGGATATTTCTCTCATGGAACGGAGATATCAGGGCCGCTGGAATGAAGCAATGCTCGCGGATACTGCTGGTTTATGTACAGGGATGCTCCAGAAATTACTTACAAGAGGAAAGCCAAAAGGCAGCGATCTCATGAGGCCCTCAATTAATTCTTCATATATACAACCACCGGTGAGTGTTCTTGTGTCATTTACAGTGTGTAACTATCATTAAAAATACACCTTTTAATATTGTTGGCATACATAATTAATATTTTTCGTTACCTCATAATCTTTATTAAATGAAAAACTCATTATTTTTTTTTAAAAAACTAGAGCTAATAAAAAATTATTTGTCAAATTCGTTTTTCGCAACCCAAAATTGGTAGGAATTGACTCATAAGTGAAAGAAACAGTGTAATTATATACGAGATTTGCGTTGTGAAGTCGGATAATAAGGTTATTTATTTTAAATTAAGGCATGTTTTTGATTTAGAGGCCTTTTTATTTTTGATTTTATCAATATGACATAACGTCATCGTAATACCGAATTTAATGCTGTCAGACATTACTAGCTGGCGGTGTGTTTGAGTATACACTAATAAAAAGTCAAAGTTTGAGATATAGGGAAAAATGCACGTATGCCTTTTTTTAAAACAAGGATAAAAAAATTGCTTTTTTCTAGAGATTTATTATATGTAATGAAAAGAGACGCGACAACCCCTTCAAAGTTACTGAAACTGACATTCTTTGGTTTTGTTATTTTCTTGTCAATATGTCTGAAGTGCATTGCATAGAGAAAACAATAATAAAGAGAGGGTTCGATCCAATGGTGGCAACAAGTTTTGCTCGATGCTGGTGCCTTCATTGAGGGCGGGAGTCGCTTTTTATGGTGGGCTTTTTAAAATTTTGTTTTAGGGTCACGGCATCACGAAAACTGTGAAAGAAGACTGCGTAGGTTGTTTTAAGAAACAATGCCCTCTTTAAACCAAACTAAAACTATTAGAATAAAAACATACAATTTAGCAGATATTTTTTTTTCATTTTAAAAGCTGTTTTTAGGCTGTTTATTTATAGTTTTAGTATATATATGATATTGATATTTGAAGTTTAAATGCCTCTATCTTGGAAACCACAAGAGATAGAGTATTAGTGTGTGGTATTGTCAAAAAGATAATTTTTTTAGAATTCAAAAATGTCAAACTATACAGGGTATCCTATTTAAAAAAAATATATTTTTTTGCCATAACTCGTAAACAAAACGACATAAAAAAAATACAAGACAGCACGATTAAAGAAAATTAAAAATTTCAGTTGACGTGTTTTTGGATTTTATAAAACCAAATTCTAACCCGCTAGAAGCACCGTTCCGTTTAAAGAATCCACTTTGTATATGCAAACATTTTGATTTTGTCGGAAACAAATAAGTTGTGGAATGAAAATGTATAATAACTATTTATGCACGAGCGTGAGAGGATAACTAGTGTTTAAAGTTATTGAAGCCCTAGGATAATTTTTTCGCCATCGAGCATTAAAATACAAAAATTCAATGTTATTTGAAATGTTGTGGAATAATGTCATTCTATATAAAAATATAAATAATTCTTTTTTATGTCAAAGTAAAAACGCATAAAATATTAGATTTTACATTTGACCAATATACTTTTTGCCAATATTTTGCTATCTTAACAAAGAATTTTTTTATAATTTTGGTCTGATTTTAAAGATTATGATGAAATTTATAGTTTTTATGTAGTTTTTGTTTTTTTTTTTTGTTATTTTTGTGTCATATCTGGCACCGGAAACAAAAAATTAAAAAAGTACCACTAGAGCCCTGGATGCAAGCGCAATTTTACTTACTAAAATTTAAAACAGCAAAAAGAGGGATATCCTTTCCACTAAATCAAACTTATTCTAAGAAAAGGAGATGATAGACGACCGAAAGCAGTGATTTGGATAGGCAGCCCAAGTAACATTTAATTTTTTTTTATAGAGATTGCGAGCAAGTTATGGCCACCACATTATAAACTTTAAAGTTTTATAGAAAAGTAACGAGAACCTTCCCGGAACCTTTATTACCCTCTTATTGGTCTTAACTGGTGGATCTTATAAAGGTAGTGGCAACCTTATTATAAACTCCTTAAAAACCTAGAAGTTGCCTATGAGAACATTCTTACAACTTTTATATTACCTTTAGTTATGCGAATTAGGAGACGTAAAGGTTACGGGAAAGTGTCTGCAACCTTTATGAAACGAAATAAAGTAACCCGAGTGCAGCGCGAAAATGCAGTAGAAAAATGTTTTTGAAAGTTCTGACGTTCTAAAAAAGTAATTATGGATCCGTAATAAAAAACATGAAATCAAAACAACATCAAATTATAAATAGGCCGTGATAGAATATTATGATGGTAAAATGATTTTTAAAGACATTTCCACCACCTAAAACTACATGCGGCGCAAACTTTACTGTTAAAGTACATGTCACAAGAAAACAGGTGCAGAGCGAACTCAATAAATGGGCGAGCGATCAACTGAAGTCGGCCTGGAGGGAAGAGCGAGAGAGCAGACAGTCCAAACTGTTCGTGAGTGGGTCAGACGCAGCCAGAACTAAATGGCTCCTGGGAAAAAGTCGAATCGCAAGAACATTGGATTGTTAGTAGGAATGCTGACAGGGCATAATCGGCTGGGCAAGCACTTGATATGCATCAAAGTGTTGGACGACTCCGCCTGCCCAGCATGTGGGTGGGCAGAGGAATCAGCGGTGCACCTGATAGGAGAGTGTAACGGGTACGCCAGATTGAGGCAGCAGACGTGGGGTGCCCCCACAATAGAAGAGGAGGAGCTACACTCTCTAAGATGGGCAGACGTGCTGACCTTCGTAAGGAAGGCAGGAAGGCCCGGAGAGAGAGAGCCAGGATATGTAGAGGGAGTGAGAGGATAAGGGTGCGAGACGGGGTATGACAGAAAGGTCCCATGAAGAGGCCTAATTGCCAGGCCTGCGGGCCGCCCCTTACTACTACTACTACTGCTGCTACTAATACTACTACTACTACTACTACTACTACTACTACTACTACTACTACATGTCAAAATCCTAAAAAACAAGCGCGCCTGCAATTCTTTTTATTTTGATAAAAAAAATAATTCTTTTTTTATTTAAAATTTTTTCGTTTTTTTTGTTGATTCTTTTTGTACTATATTATGAATATATTATAAAAACAGCAATATTTGTTATAAAAAACCAAAATATAAAGAGTTTTTTAATATTTTAAACCAATATAATAATATTGAAAAAAATTTACGCCGCCATATTCGCGATCAAAGTTACTTTGCGGTAATCTGGATTTGTAACAAATCCAGGTGACCAAAACTCTCTAATAAATCTGTTAAAGGAATTGGCCGATTGGCAGAAGGGTGACAGATGTTTTAACAACCTAATAACTACAATTCAAGATTTATAATGGAACCCTTATAAATTTAACGAACTATGAGTTTCGTAGGGGACCTATTATAAAAAAAAATAATCTAGAAGTAATTGTTGCTGCAGTTATGTAGTAGCAGTTTAATAGAACCGTGTTTAGTAACCCAATAAACATTAAAGTTGCAAGGTTACAACAATTACCATTATAAAAATGATCGTGTCTTCATGTAATTTTATGAAACCAGGAAATCTGGTACTAAAACTATATAAAATCACTTTTATAAGAACTGGTAACCAAATTTATAAAGCTTGAGGTAATTTAAAATGTTACTTGGGAGTTTTCTTGCACATTCGATTTAAAGACTAGACTTTTAACAACGGTATCTACGTATACGTTATTATCAAATTTTGTAAACAGAATTACTTGGTTTTAATATTTATAAAACTATATAAATTTCTGGTAAAAGACTAGTAAATACATTTCAAGTCATAATTACATTTTTTATAAAAAAATCAAAATTATCTTGATTTTGCAGCTATGCAGAATAAATACAGGGTGTTTTAGCAAGAAAAATAATTTTTTTACCTACCTATCCTTGACATAACATAACCGTTGGCCAGGAGGGCGTGCGCACCTAGTAGGACCTTGGTTACTCCACCCATGATGTAACTTATGGCGTTGATAAGAACGTAAGTGCATTTTATGCCGGAAATCACCAGCCTCCTTAACATTTCCCTACCCTCTAAAAGAGGTCTGCTGTCTGTCACTATGACGTGGAATTTTTTGTTGTTTCTATACGCTTCCAAGAGAATTTTGTAAATTATTGAAGAGCTAAAAGCAAAATATCTATTGGAGGCTAATGTATTTTCTTTTATTTTCAGTTAAGTTATTTGGGTAATGGTGTCCGTCTGTCTGGGCCACGTCCACTAGGCACATTGCAAAATAATGTAATTTGGACGGAGAGAAACACGTTTAAGTGAAAACATGTGATTTTGACAAAAAACGTTAGAATGCTAACTATTACTCGTGATTTTCTCTGTCTAAATTACATTATTTTGCAATGTGCTATAAGGGCGGTAACTCAAAAGCCGCTTAACCAATTTTCATCAAATTTCACACAAAAATCCTTTTGGACCAGTTAAAGAGTTGATTAGTTTTTGAGGGTGGGCCTTTGGATAGAGGGTAAGAAGGGGGGTTGAGTTTATTATGAACTTATGTGGAAGTCTGTCAGATCCATAGTTTTTGAGATATTACAGTTTTAAACTAAACGAAACATAATGTAATTAAAAGGTTTGTGCGAATGGATGCACTTATGCCTTTAATACGCAGCCAGAAAAATGCTAAGCATAAAGCATCAAGTCGACTCGCAACCTGCACAGCACAAATTCTACCCAGAGGCCCTGTATACGATTTTTGACAGTTATTGTTTTTTTAGCAGAGGTGGGCAACTCATATTTTCTTCTTTCTAGTTTTTTTCATATTTGTATGTAAAACGGATTTCATGAAATGGACTGATGTTTTCTTGTCACTTTTTATAATTTCCCAAGACAGTTTTTGAAAGATTGATTTTTTTTGGTTAGTTAAATATGTCAAGCTTTGACAAAAAAAAAAACAAACGGTGAATATACACGGTAGATATTAAAAATATAAATAATAGGTAAAATATAAAGACTCCTATTGATCTATATTTTTGTTACTCTTTTACTTACAATAAAACACGGAAACATAATGTTATATTTATTAACAAAGTACTTACATGCTAAATGCGTAAGTTTGTACCTACTACTTGTAGCTCACTTACCTCACAAATTTGGCTACTTTTATTAATTATCCAGCTTGGTAAATGCATGTTTTCTTTCCAGTTTTCTTTCTCCGTTGGACAACGGAACAATACAAATTCGTCGAGGCACGTGTTTTTAAGTTTTTGATACAGCAAAATTACATTCTTAAACCGGACGTTTAGTGAAAAATGTGTCACTGACAAAGTTATCTATTGTCAGGGGTTACCAACTATCATTGCCAACACACAATTTGTTTTTAAACATTTCCCTAACAACTGCCAAATAGAGTTGCGCACCTCTGTTAAAACAATAACTGTCAAAAATCGTATACAGGACCTCTAATTCTACCTAGGTACTCTTTTTCCTGCAAAACCAGGAAATATATAGTTGAGTACAAAGGACCACGTCAATTTCTTATGTAGCGTGGGCACCCGGTAAATTTTTTCACATTTTAATATGCTATAGGGGAGGGTCAAACAAATATTTTTTATCATTGCCACCCCTCCTAATGGATACAGGGTGAGCCAGAAAATATGAAATGGAAAAAAGTGAGTTTCATACTTTAGCCCGAATTTATACAGGGAGGTTAAAAAAATTGTTCATAAATGGTCAATGGTCATTGGGAGGGGTGGCAATAATAAAAATAATTTTTCCGGCGGAGCTCTTTGACACCTTCAAGTTCGTAGCAGTTCTGTTTCAAAAGTTACGAATTTTTAAACATATCAACCCTCTCTTGCCCTTTCAACCATTCCCTCAGCAAAACATTTTTTTATTAGGAAACTTTAGGTGAAATTTAAATCTGAAAACTGCATATCCTTAACTGCTTTGGTTTAAGTTATATATTTTTGACTGACTTTCAAATTTATTAACTGCCGCTCACCTCCTTAATCACCCCTGCCTCCCCTAACCTAAATAAGTGTACTAAACTTGATAGATAAAAATATCATTGTGAAGGTAAATAAAACCACAAAAACGGTAATGGTAACCGTAGATCCGGATTTCGCACTTGTGGTGCTCATCAGTACGGTGCTAGGAATTAGAAGATGAAATGATGATGAAAAAATCTGACACAGGATTCATGTAAAAGACAACCATCTGTCAAATTGCAGAAACGACAGATGAAGGAAAATTAAGCGTCTCTACGGAGGCAGATATAATTATCTTTACAGATATCCTAAGTTCTGGAGTTGATAAGTTTAAAAAAGGATTTAGCGAGGGTGAATAAATAACAAAATCAGTGAATAGCGAGCTTTCTCTCAAAAAAGGTAATGGTAATCGTAGATCCGGATTTCGCACTTGTGGTGCTCATCAGTACAGTGCACGGTGCTAGGAATTAGGAGACGAAATGATGATGAAAAAATCTGACACAGGATTCATGTAATCTCCTAATGAACCCCAGTTCCTCGGTAGCTCAGTTGGTAGAGCATTAGACTGGTATTCTAGAGGTCCCGGGTTCAAATCCTGGTCGAGGAAAAACTTTTTTTTCGATTTATTCCCTCACCCTTCCCACAAATATTTTCTATAAATTTATGAGGGCGCTAAAACTTTCCCTTCCTTTTGTCAATTTTTATTTCGTTTCTATGACTAGTTTCTGAGATATTCGCTATCAAAGTGAGAAACATAGCCAGCCATACACTGTTATATTTCAATTAAGAAAATACGGGTCTCCCTAGAATAAATGAAAAAAAGAGGATAAAATTGCTAAACAAGACAATCTGTATGCAACAGTCTATTGTTATTGTTGGCGGATGCGTAGTTTTTATACGGCGGAAAGTAAAAAATAAGGCAGTCTTGCTAATTTTCGAATTTCTGTTTCAAGATTTTTCGGCAATGTGAAGGCTTTTTTGAGCCATAATATTATAATTTCAATTATTTGTAAGAAAATATTTTAAGATTAGACTATTCCTCTTGCCTAAAAAAAATTACATTAGTTAGCTTAATCGAGTTTACAATATTTTGTGACCAACATAGTGGTCATAAATCACTTAAATATCGTAACTGGCATGCAACTGTGTGTCAAATGTCATATTTGAATTGCATACGGGGGGGGGGGGAGGCGATCCAAGATATCTCTAAAATCAATAATTTTGATCTCATTGCTTTTTGATACTTTCTCAAAATCGATTCATTTCCTATTTAACAAATTTAGGTTATCTGCAAAAGGTTCTTGTAGTTTTGGGTAATATCATGAATCCCAAATATAGGCCAAAAACCCCTAGTTTTGACCAGTTATTTTAACATAACTCAAAAACTACTTTACCGAATGAAATCTTTGAACCTAATTTGAACTCGGAATCAAAAAGGTTATCTTTTTTATAAAAAATTTTTTTATATTTTTTTGAGATTTTTTAATTAGAATATTTTTTTTATTTCTGTTTATTTTTTGTTTTCATCAAATATATTACAAACGAAGTATTCCAAAATTTTTTCCATCAAAAACGGATAAAAAGAAAAAAGTTACAATTTTTTAAAATATACGGTTTTCCGCGAGGGGGATTTCACTGACCATTTTTTTGTATATATGTTCGCATTGTTTGACAAAATGTAAATAATGCGAAAAAATGTGAAACAATGCAAAAAAATGCGAAAAAATGTGAAGAAATGCGAAAAAATTTGAAAAAATGCCAAAAAATATGAAAAAATGTAGAAAAATGCATAATAATGTAAAAAATGCAAAATAATGTGAACAAATGCGAAATAATGCGAAAAAATGCAAAAAAATGCGAAAAAATGCTAAATAATAAAATAAAGAAATTTTGAGTTTATTGTATTCGGGCAGTGTAAAAAGGGTTAAAAGAAAAGGATATTTTTCGGTAGTTTTTAAAAAGGTATTTTATTAATAAGTAAAATACCGTGTTAAAAAACTTTTAATGTGAAAATATACATATATCATTACTCGTTATCGTCAGAGGTAAGTTCCTCAAAATCTTCTTCTTCTAGCTCACTTTCACTGATTTACTCATCTGTTTTACTTTCCGTATCAGTTTCAGTTTCGCTTTTTTTGTAGATTTTTGTTGTACGCCTTTGACCCTTTGATTTTTTGAATGTTCTTAAAAATAAATAAATCAATTTATGCTTAAAAGTCAATAAATGAATAATAATAACTTGATTAATAATACCCAAGCATACGCAGCACTTTTCCCTGAAGGGGCATATAATTTCGTAAACATTTTTTTAAAACCAGGTAAATACCTTAGTAACAGTAATTCCATAAAATAAAATAAAAACTTTTTTTTTAAATCTGTTTTTCTTTAAAAAGATGATTTTTTGGTCATAATTTTGTATTTAGTATTTTTTAAATTTGCGACGTACGACAAAATTTGAAGCTTTTTATACAGTGTATCCCATTTAAACGGATGCACTTGATTTTCATCGAAAACTGCTCAAAATTGTGAGCTTCATCCCCCAAATTTAAATAGTGGTTCAAGTGGCCTTGTTTTGAAGGTATTTTGATTCTCTTTATAAGCCTTTTATTGTTTCTTATACCGATCGATTCGTTTTTAAGATATTTGCATCAAAAATTACCATGATTCGATTTAAAAACTCCGTTATGCACTTTAGGGATTAAAAAGGTACTTTTAATCCTCCTTTTCAGAGGCTAAAGTGGTAATTTTAATACCCAGGGATTAAAAGAAAATACCGTAGCAACACTTGTCAAAAACAATATATGCCAACTATTAGTCATATATGGGTTGACATCCTAAAACTATAGAGTAGCAAAGTATAGTCCTCCCTCCGGCCGGGCTACAAACTTCGCCGAGGGATTGAAAGTGGCACTTTAGTCCCTAAGTTTATAATGTACTATTTTTACAACTTTTCGTAAAATTTTAATTTTTTCCAACACGTCGATTTTGCTTTTCAGTAAAATATTTTTTTCAAAAACAGTAATTTCTGTAGTAGAACACACTCCTTCGCGAGTGACGCGTGTCACCCTCAGAATGCTTTTTTCCAAAACTACAATTTTTGTATAACGCAGAGGTGCGTGTTACCCGCCGTTTTTAAAAAATAAATTAAAAGCCATGTACTTGCAAAAATTTTAAAAAAATTGAATATGTGTGTATGTATCTGAACCAAAAGCTATACAAGAATTTTTTGGTAGTTAAACGATTTGCTACGAATTATTTTAACCCAATATAACTAAAAAAATCACTATTGTTATTCACAAAATGGTTTTATTACAGGTGCAATCAAATGTTCTAGAAAGAAGAAGCTATTAAAAAACCAAACTAATTTTCTTCTTTAAAAATGGGTTTAACATGTTTGTTTTCAAAATTCGGTAGTAGTAAAAGTATAAAAAATATCAGTTTTTTACTAGCCCCTGTATATATTACCTAATGATAAATGACTTCATTATGGGGTTTGTCTACAAACTTTTACCATTTTAGTATAACTTACTTTTTTTAAATAAGCGTTCCGAGTTTTTATTGATAAAACATAGCCAAAAACAGCCTTTTTTCCCACTTTGCTTATTTATATCTCAGGAAGTAGACATAGAAAAACTTTTATAATTTCACATTTTTTTTAGTTACACATCCCTCTACAACATAACATAATTACAGCGAATTCCACCGAAGAAAAACTTCCCATATAATCCTGTATAACCGGGTGCGGGGTCCTTTAAGCTTAAAAAATTGGTAAACTAACCATAAGAAAAAATAAAAGGCTTATAAAGAGAATCAAAAAACATTTAAAATGAGGTAAATTGGGGGGTGAACTCGGGTGAAGCTCACCCATTAAAGGGGGAGCATACTACAAAAATTTCAATATAGCCAAAATCTGTCGCCCTTGCAAACAAAATCGACGTGTTTTGAGATTTACGGGTTTCTGCCGTTATTGATTTTTTTTTGAAAAATTCCTTATGGGGGCACCTTCTAGGGTCCCTAGGACCCCGAATCCGCGTCCGGCGCTTTTTTTTAATGCAAAAAGTGGTTAGGGGGGAGGGGATTGAAGTATGTTTTTCTGGGTTGGGTTGGGTTGAAAAATGTCGATGAAAATAAAACGGGCAAGTGACAAACACGGAATACGACGGAAAACACATCGTTTATTGTGTTCCAAAAAAGAACTGCAAGTCATAACATGTTCTAATATTGTACTCTACTATATTAGTAAAAAAAATGGATAAAAAAGAAACAACTAACCATGTTATTTTGGAACGTACTCCGAAACTCGTGTAAACAAAAATCAACCTTATATGTAAGCACATAAGAGTTTACAGTTCCTCGTTAGTAACCACGGTCCCTTGAATAAATAGGGATATTTTGGAACGCTTATTTGACACTTCGTAGTGGTTGTGGTAATTACTGCGTCTGCGCAATAGCTAAACATCATTCCGTTGTGGTAATTAACCACTACCACTGCCGTAAGTTACAAATCCATTTCGTTGTGGTTGTGGTTATTTTTCTGGTTCATTTTAGAGAATTTTGGCGCAATTAATTTTAAAAATAATAAATTATTACCAGGTTCCAACATAAAACACTTATTTTGTAAAATTAAGCCACATTTTTTTTTTCATCTCTAAATTCTTTACAAGTGACAGTCTTTAAGGTGTTCCAAAAACTCTGGTAGGTAGTGGTTGTTAAACACTACCACATCGGCTATCAAAGTTGTCAAAATTTTAAGTGTTCCAAAATTTCCCTAATTCTATGGACCGTGGTTAGTAATAAGCAAATTCGCGAAAGAATCGATGGGAAACAGTGTTGCCACGCGTTGCGGACAAAAAGATCGAAGCAAAGATTGAAAATTACCGGGTTTTTGTGAGGAATTGTGAATAAAAAAGTTTTTGAAAGGCAATATTTAGGCAGAAGGGCAACAAATTTCAAGGGCGTCTTTCCGAATTGCGAATCGGATCTTACCTCACTGTCGCTTGCAGCAAACTTTTTGTCGACTCGTTCTTTGTAGAGAGATGTAGACTAGGTATATAAACCTAGTGGACTTTTTGGAGATTTTTTTGCCTTTATTAATGGCAGTCTTAAAATCGGATTTAGCCCGTCCTTAATTTTGCATTTAGAAAAATGTAACTTGAAAACACAACAGAAATCAGGGCCAATTTAATTTTCATTTAAAAACGTAAAATAAAAATGAGTAATTACTAAAATATTTACGGCACACTGATTCCATTTGTTTCTTTACTGTATGAATATAAATCTACCCTTAGATGCTTTGAATATACTGCAGAATAATCGCCTTTTCTTGAAACATAAAATTTTGTATTACCTAAATTATATTTTTACGTGCACGCACAAAATTATAATAAACAATGTAAAAAGGCCAAAAAATGTGAAAAAAGTGAAAAATGTGAAAAAATGCAGAAAAATGCGAAAAAACGTGAAATAATGCGAAAAAAATTGAAATAATACGAAAAAATGTGAAAAATGCGAAATAATGCCGCATTATTTCATCAAAATTTGTACATGTATTGCGGCTAGTGAAATCCCCCTCGGTTTTCCGCCATTTTGAATCCGCCATCTTTTTTTAAAAACGAATTTACCAGAATGACAACAAGTCAAAACGTGATCTATGTGCGACCCTTAACAAAATTAGCTTATCGGCACAAAGTTAGCACAACTTGCACACGAAAGTCGATTTGTCCATAGACTATTAATCGAAACATAATAGTGTATGGCTATTTTTCTCACTTTAATAGCGAATATCTCAGAAACTAGTCATAAAAACGAAATAAAAATTACTCATTTTCTTAACTAGCACTAGTTCAACAACATATCCAAAATTAGCTGAAAACGATCGAGGTATGTTTTATTGGAGTGTCCAGTGCGTGGTCCTTTGACAACCACAACCATCTAGGGCGTTCGGATTTTGTGGGTCAGTGGGTCACTGAGGTTAGGTTTTGTCTAAATAAAAATAAAACGGACTGTACATACCATCCATATATCAAGATGACGTCTCCATCGACAACTTTTTCATTGACTTTCTCAATAATCGACTCCCAAGCCTTTTTTATTTGATTTTCTATGTAACAGTCGATAAAGTCCTGAAGATGGGCTCGCTTTTGGTTATCCGACAGGCTAGTGTCAATTTCGGTCAGTTCCAATTTGAAACGTCTTAAAGCGTTGGTCATGGAGACAGCTAGAGGTCTGAAAAGATCTCGTAGAAACTTCATAAATTAATTCAAGCTACTACATATACAGAGTCCGCCACCGACCGAACTGCAGTTCCAAATTCCAAAAAAACTATAAAAAATCCAAGCCTGTTTCTTTTAAGAAGAATATTTTACCACCAAAAAAATTTAATCTTCTTCTAAAAATGCTAACTTGGTTAGCGAATCACATCTAGAGTGAAATAAATAAACTTTTGGGAAGTGGCAACACGTTTAGAATTAATAAGTTACACCAAGATTCCACTTGTCTTAGTGTTTTTCCCCCATAATGCTCTTAAGTTATGAAAAACTTTAAAGATAAAATTCTAAAACAAATATAAACTAAATTTATGGTTTAACATACGTTTTCTTTGATTTCCAAAGATGGCGTGATTATTTTTTGCTAATTTTTATAATTTTATCAGGTTTTTTCAGAATTTTAGCCTATTAAGTCTGGTCCTATTTTATTCTTTCCACAGAAACTGAATTTGTAAAACTGAAGCACTATTTAGGCGTTGGATACGGAGATCATTGTAGCCGGGAACATGTCAGGATTATACAGTCTTGGACAGATGGCTACAATCTTCCAGGCGGAACTCTTCGCCATTGAAATAGGCGCACGATGGTTGATAGATCATAACTAACTGGCTCAACAGATCAATAAAGATACTCTCCGACAGTCAAGCGGCCCTTAAAAGACTCTTGAATCCTATAGTTGCTCATCGAGAACCGTTAGGAGCTGCCAGAACACACTGAATACCCTTGGGCGAATAAACACTGTGTCGCTGGTATGGATGGATGGAAATGAGACTGCCGATCAGTTCAGCGGTCTAGGGATGTGTCGGTGCCAGTATATGCCTGTTTCATAGATTATGAGAAAGCATTTGATCGAGCCCAACACAAAAAGCTCATAGAATCGCTAAAAGAAGTTGGTCTAAATGACCAAGATGTAAAGATAATCGCTAATCTATACTGGAATCAGACTGCTCAAATAAAGGTTGATGGCCATATTGATCTAGGGCACCTATTCGGGCCAACCTTTTAAAAATAACTTTCGGGCAGAGACAACAATTCGTGTAAACAAGATGATAAAACGCAACGAGCTATTTTCACGGTAAAAAGTGTAGTATGGTTTTTTTGACAAGTGATATACACTTCATTCAATCAAATTCAATCGGACCAACTTTTTGATAGTGACACTTTCATTTAGTTTTTGTGTTTAAATGTCAACCGCCATATTGAAATTGGTCGGAAGAATTTGTAATGAACAGTATGGAAAAAATAAAAATCTTTATTCTCCTGCCTTTCCTTAAAGGGTTACTTTGTGTACACACTCAGAAGATAAGTTTTTGAACTCACCTGCAGTGTTGTAAATAATCAGTGCAGCTCAGTAAAACTGCTTCTAAATATCTGCAGTATTCCTGTTTAGATGGCGTTTGGAGGTCGTCGATGAGGCATTTGAGGGCTGCTAGAAGTCCCAACAGCCTAGCGTTCGAACCGAGAATCACTTTTTCGGAGTATTGGATACCTGGAAAAAAGACAATTTTCGACAGTTAAGCAGCAGCCCTTAAGGCTCTTGAATCCTCTTGCTCAGGGGTCGGCAACCTTTTGAGGCGGAAGAGCAAAAACTTATAATTTACACAATTTCAAAGATTTTAAAGAGCCCAACATTTTTTCTTGCCAACAATAAATAGTACCCGCATAAAATTTTTTGATAAAAAAAAACTAATTTATTTATTAATAAGAAAAATATCTATTTATTCATATATAAGTAGTGTTTCTCACAACAAATTAGATAATATATATATGGCATTATTAGATAATTGTATGTATGTATTCAAAACTGGTGGTTAGCTCTCTACCGAAGGCTGAACCATGCACTGCAGCCAGCGGCGTACTGAGAAAAAGTGGGGCCCGGGGCGGTATCTTCAGATGGGGTCTCTGATTTTTTTATACACTTATATTAGTTTTATTTAACAAAAACACAATATTAAATCCTAAAATTTTTATAAATATGATATTTACAGGTACCTATTGACAAAAAAGAAATTTAAGGCAAATAAAAAAAGCTGAAAAAATTAATTCAAATAGATCTTTTTTTTCTACCTTTTACCGTTCTTGGCTCATTGTGGAGCGTAAATAATTTGCGCTCACGTGTAGCGTTTGAAACGCATAATGTAATAAATACTTTCAGATTCAAAAAAAGAATTGAAACTGAATGGCAAAATTCATAATTAACAATAAATTTAGGAAAATTTAAACAACTCGAAGAAAAATATTAATTTTTATTACCAAATAAATAATCAATTTAATATATTCAGAAATATGGTTGATTGATTTAAACAAACTAATAAAATCAAAAATATATTTTTAAAGGTTTCAACTTTGGGAACAATATTTTTCTTCGAGTAATGAAATAAGCAAGTGTAAGATTTTTATATCTTTGACAATTTTGTCAGTTATTTTACTGCACATATTGTTTAAAATTATTAAACAAAAATTAAACTATAACTTGTGATCAATTTTTGAAATAGAAAGTCAGTGGTTGAAGCACTTCTTTCCTAGACGGATGCTAGACAGACTGAGAGAGAGATTGTGCGTACCGGATTTCTTTTTCTATCATTTTATGTATCTTAAAATTATACCTATTTATGCATGAATGATAATGAGTTCTGACTTTTACCGGTTTTCCAGAAAGCGGCCCCCTGTGTGCGTGCGTATACTTGGTGCTTTTATCTTATAACTTAGAGTAGGTATTTGGAAAATTGTGTACATGTGGGATCCCAAGGAGGCCCCCATAACCCGGGGCACGGGGCGGAGCGCCCCTCACGCCCCCTCCCTCAGTTCGCCACTGACTGCAGCCTCAAATGGGCCTATTGTGCCCAGGTATCTACTGAGATTTTAAAGATCGTAATTTATACACATACGGCCCAGGGAATTATTAATTACTTATTATTAAAGTAAAAAATTAAAACAATTAAACATTGACTTACAACACTAACTTGTACTTCAATAACAAACAAGTGAGCAAACAAATTCAATGGGAGCGATGGCTTTGTATGGTTATTCAAGTAGAAAATTTAAAATTTACTAAAAAATGTAACTTGTACTTAAAATTTTTAAAAAAAACGATAATATACATTTGAGCAAAAAAAGTGAGTACAAGTGGCTGAGAGATATAATCGATGCCTAATCCTCGTTAATAGATTCAGAACGATTTTTAAATGTATGGAACTAACTTCACATCCAAACAGCCGCAGGTTGCCGACCCCTGCTCTAGGTGCTTATCGAAAACCGTTAGGAGTTTGCACACTGAATACCCTTGGGCGAATAAACACTGTGTCACTGGTACAGTGTTGCCAACTGGGTTCGACGAAAATTCCCAATTTTTTTGTGGAAAAATCCCTAGAATACCGTAGGTCAAAATTGAATCAGGGCCTACCTAAGCAGACGGGCCACAACCCTAAACTTTTGTGACGTCAAACACCTCACCTTCGTGGCCTAATTTCGTTAGCAGATGTAAAAATTCTGTCTTCAAAGTAGTTCACGATTGTGGGGTATGTAACGTCACCAAAGTTTAGGGTCGTAGCCCGTTCGGTTATGTAGATCCGGATTAAATATTTAAACTTAAATGTACCTATGTACGTCAAAATCAAAACAGAATATTTTAGGAATTATGTTTAATATCACAAAAAAAAACACGAAAAACGGTAAAATTTAATTACAGGTCGATTAGTTCCATACAGTTGAAAATTCCCTGGATATTAGATGATATTCCCCATTTTCCAACTGTACCCAAAAATCCCTAAAACTAGGGAAAAATTCCCTAGGTTGGCGTCACTGCACTGGTATGGATTCCGTGACATTTAGGACAAGAGGGAAATGAAACCGCACACCAACTGGCACGCGAAGCCTCTTCCACCGCCTTCATTGGTCCCGAACCATCCCTTAAAATAGCCTGAAACATGGTCATACTGCACTTTCAAACTGGATGAACCTCAGATTAATAAAAAATAGATATAACAGTAAACAATACTACCCCGATCAACCATACATAAGGTTCATTTTCCCATAAAATGCATAGTTGCCAATTCACTGCCGAGCTTTCTACGAAAAAAACAATTCATTAACTTCTTGACTCTCTTTTTATAATATAATTTAAATATTTTTATATTAGCCGTTTCCGCCCGCGACTTTGTTCGCGTATTTAAAATTGTAGATTCCCCCTACTTCTCCTCTTTACCCCACTTTCGTGCTCTTAAACCTTTAGCCCCTTAAACCTCTATTAGGGGTAGCCCCTGGGGTTTGAGATTTTTATATGTTTCGCCAAATTCATGAGTTTTAAATATGCATATAGTGTTTTCTGGAATTTGAAAATGGTGAAAATTAAATCTCGCCCCCTTACAGCCCCTAGGAGCTGGGACAAAGTTGGGGGTAATTAAAATTGAGAAATGATCCACTGCCACTGGTGGTGCATTTTTGTTGACATTGGCTGCAAGATAAGTAAAGTATAATTTTTTAATTGAAATCGATAAAATTTTTAGCCCCTAACCTAGGAGCATTGTTAAATGCCACGAAATTTTTTTCAGTATAATAGACTTGTAGGTTATAGTATGAAACTACCAACTGACTGAAATTCAGATATATATTAGCATGGAAATATGTTATGCCCCTAAGTATAAAGTAGAGACGTGTTGAGAAAATCCAAAATCTGAATCTATCCACAACCCTACACAATTCCTACAGTAGTTTGACACTCTAAGGTGGTATTATCGAGGTAGATTTTAAAGTCATTGTGAGTGATTAACTGCTCTCTATGGATGTCAAAAAGCAACATTTCTGTTTTTGAGCTGTTTAATTTTAAACCGTGGGCGCTGGAAAGTTTATACAGGGTTCCTAAGATTTTCCTTAGGGATAGGATTTCAATAAATCAAACAGAAATGGCATAGAAAGTTCTGCGCGCACAAAAGAAACAGGTATATTGAGCAATGGTGCCAGTTTGTTATTATCTCCGGACTGCTCTCATGAGAAAAAATTGTCGCCACTCTTTCATTGTGAGCATAAATCATAGTTGCAATAATAACCGTTGACAAGATGTCTGCAAATTCCGCTAGATAGCGGCCACACCATGAGATGATGGAGGAAAAACTGGGATTCACAGGCATTGCATTTTTATTTCCTTTCGAGTCGCTTCAGTTTCATAAATTTTGTGTTTTTAAAATGCCTTATACTCGAGAAGAAAAGATTTTTATTATAAAAACTACATAAAAAGTGACGGTGCGGACTAGGTCATTGGGCTTTTTGTTTTTGCGTTTCCAGATCGACCGGTTCCTGTGGCTCAAACTGTCTACAACATTTATCATCGTTTTGAAAGGTACGGGTGCATAAATGGTTGTAGAAAGTGTTACCACGACGGCGAAATACCAGAGCATCCCGTTCTTCCACACAGGGTGGAACGAGACGAAATGGTATGCGCTTACGTTGAGGCACATGAACCATGTTCGACGAAACCGATTGCGGAGGCACTGGATATTCCCAACAGTACTTGCCAATGGATCCTAAAAAAATACGGCTACAAGTCGTTTAAGATTGGGAAGTCGCAGGAATTGCAACCAGGTGATTATTTTCGCCGGTTAGAATATTGTGAGGTTATGAGGGATAAATGTGACAGGAACGAAAATTTCCTATCAAAAGTTTTGTTTAGTGAGAGAAGACATTTGAACTTCATAGCTCTCACAATCCACAAAATAGCCGCTATTGGTCCCGCGAAAATAAACATCTGCACGCAAGTGTTAGAACGCAACATCCTCAAAAATTAAATGTTTGGAGCGGTATTGTCGGGGATCACATTATTGGACCCTTTTTCATTCAAGGGAATTTGAATAGCCAAAAATATGTTGATCTTCTCCAACACCAGGTTTTACTACGGTTGAGGGAACTCAACATAAATTTGGACGAATTGTGGTTTCAGCAAGATGGCTGTTCATCCCACAATTCACGCCAGGCTACAAATTACCTTCGTGGGTATTTGGTGATAGAATTATTTCCACGTATGGAACACCCTCACTTACGGCCTACGACTATACAGGAGTTGAGGGCGAAAATTTTGGAGGCGGGCAACTGTATCACCCCTGAAATGTTGGCTGCTACGCGCCAAGAATTTTACAATAGATTGGGATATTGTGAGCTTCAAGAAGGGGACAGATTTGAACATGTAATCTAATTAAAAATTAGATGTTTTCAGGTCCAAACCACAGCTTTTTCTTGCTTAAAGGAGGCGGCAGGGTCCATTATTTACGATACTGAGCGATAAACTCGTGAGGTTGTTAACATTAGAAAGAAATATCTTCGCTTTTAATTAAATTTCTTTCCATTCTGTTCTACTAGTGACATCTATCCGGAAACGGCCAAACCATGCAGCTAGCACTAGCAGCCAAAGAAATCAATAAACGTCGCTGTTTTTCCTGCAGAGCTTTTTGCTTGCGATATTATTGATTTTAAATAAAGCTGGCCCTACACTACATTTGATATTTTCGAGGTGTTTTATGACATGATCTCGAAACATGTAGCGAACCAATTCTTCAAAACTAGCGGGAGGATAAAAGCGAAAAATAAGGGGCTGCTAATATTTGTAACACCCAAAAAGGGGTGAAAAGATTTATTTTGCTCTGTTTCTTTACAAAAAATGTTTTTTTTTACGAAAAACTTGAGCTCTGCCACTTTTTTCTTCAACTTTCTCAAAATTTTCGTCATACCGTAGAAAAAAATTATTTCCCCCATGGTCATACTCTACTTTTATTCGAAAAAATTTAGAAACAGACCACACAACAGACAGACGGGATCAGTTTTCCTAAAACGGGGGGGGGATCTTGGTTTCGAGTGAGAAGATAAAGGGCGCCGCAGGCAAAAATTTTTCAATTAAATTAGCTGAACGCAAAAATTTTAGAAAAACAAAGCACGAAATAAAAATGGCGCCGCTTACTACAATTTTTTTTCAAAAATTACGTAATTTCGGGAACGCAAAGAAATAGATCTAAAGAGTATAATTTTTAAGAAAAAAATATCAATTTTCTCGCCCTCCTCCACTGGGACTACAGGGGCCGTGCACAAATTACGTAATGGTCATAGGGGGAGGGGGAGTTACAAAACGTTACGTAGGGGGGAGGGGGGTTTTCGACAGCGTTTGCATTTGTGTGAAACTAAGAAAATTTGGAATGAAAATAAGTGAAGTTTTTCTTTGGGGGGAGGGGGTAGTGGTCTTAAAATCGTTACGTAATATTAGAGGAGTGGCGTGCCAAACCGTTACAAAACATTACATAGGGAGGGGGTCAAAAATTGGTAAAATCACCGTTACGTAAATTGTGCATGGCCCCACATCTGACTGTTCCTCCTTTTTGATTTTGAATCAAAGTGCAAAACTCGGGTTGGACGTTCGAAGGCGTCAACCCGTCCTATTTGCTTGATAAAGTTTCTACGGAAATATCTCTGTCGATTTCTCCGGCCGTGTATGAACGCTTTAGGTTAGGCATTTGCATGTATCTCAGTCCCCAGCCTGTAAACAGTGCGTAAGGACAATGGTTACAAAATGAAAAGTCGAAAAATATTTTTTTTTACGATATCTTTCATCAGTTTGGTATTAAAGTCAAGCAAAAACAATTTTTATTCCATTCCTAAAGGTATGAAAATGGAAAACATTAGAAAACAACAACCTGGAATGGATTTACTACGTGTAAGATGTAGTGACAACATCGCCCCAAGCCCATCCTTTTCTGCCTAATGTGCTTTTCCATTTGTCTGCGTCTTATACACGGCTGCTTGGCCCCCTAAGGATTTGCTTAGGAACCCTGTAGATGGTTTGACGGTCACTGTTAATATTTCTTATGGCTAGGCGGGCGTTACTGAGAGGAAAAAATAGTGTACAGGATGTCCATTTTCGATGGGTCCTTATGGAAAACTTTTTCTTTGAGGTTTCCAGAGTTCCCTCAAAAATAGAATTTATAAGAGAAGGTATAAATGCTCTTAGGAAAATTCAAAGAAAATATGAGACATGCATTGGCATCAACGAACAACAATTTGAACATTTTTTTATTATTTAAATTATTGTATAGGTATGGTATTTTTTATTAATAATGGGGGATTATTACATAGATTTTAAATCATCTAAAACAACAAGTTTAAAATAAAAAACAGATTTAATTTTCCAGGGCCGTCCCTATTACTAAAACTCAAAATATAGCACTGATGATAGTTTTTGGGCTCAAAACGTCGTAAAATTAAAATATAAGTTAAACCAGTTAAAAAGCACTACTAACTATACAAAATTACGCAAAAAAAATCGTATTTTAAGTTTTCGGTCCTGATGATGGTCAGTTAAAAACAAAACGTTGCATTAAAATTTTGAGTGCACCATTTTATTTCCGTTAAAAAGTTGCAATAAAGTTTTTACAGAATCAAAATATCGTGCATATTAAGAAAGATATGGCAAATTATTAAAATTGCCAAATTTTCGATTTCCCCTCGTAGCTCAGAAACTACAAGGGCCACCCAAAATATGATAACACCATTTTTCATCTCGAAAAAGTAGGGCAGTAACGTGTGGATGGCATCTTGATATAGTATTGCTTTTCCATAAGAACCCATCGAAAATGGGACACCCTGTAATTGCTGATTATCAGGAAACTGGTGCAAAATACAGAAGTTTAAAAAAAAATAAAAATCTGCTGTGTACATGAAGAAGATTAAAGGTCCTAAAATACTCCCTTGAGGTACACCTCTATCTAAATAAAATAAATTGTAAAACCAATTTTTTGTTCTGACAGTAATTTTACATTTTTTTTTGCTTTAATTTTTTCGAATGTTAGAAAATCCAAAGTATTGCATGATACCCTACCAACCAATATCTTTTCCGCTCATATAATCGTCTATCGAATGCCCGGCCGTTGCATGTCAAAGACAACTTATATTCGACAACCCACAGATCGACTCAGTGACTCTGAATGATGCTTTAGCAAAGCAAGTTGCAAGCCTCTTTAGGGGGCTAAACAAACTTAAGTGAAATCTCAAAAGTAAACCATCATAGACTCGGTTACAGTGGAAAAAGCCAGACTGGCATGCTCACAAATTAATAAATCAATCAAACCGGGAAAAATATGGTATTATTAGTATTAAACTAAAATCCAACATCTAAAACTTACCTAACCTTACAAAAACTGGATGCACATCCTTGTAATTGATCAATTTCAATGAATATTCCGAATTGGGTTCTCTATAAAGGTGCTGCACTAACTGAATGCATTTTCTACTGAAAACTTTAGATTTTACTTTACTTATTTCTACAGTTTTTCTTGTGTTGGACTTTCTCACATCAGATATGGATTTGATTGTTGTTGTTTGTACATTCAATTTTTCTAAAGGTTTTTTAGGGGGTGTAGCTTGATCTTTGGATTGTGGTTTTGCCGGCATGTGTTCCTGTTTTACATGCCTTTGGGCTTCTTGTTGCTCTCTGCGCTTTGCTTTAAGTTCAGCTTTACTTAGAATTTCTTTGGAATCTTAAAAATAAAAAAAAAACTGAACAATATTTTCCAAAATCCATCAAGTTGGAATCAATCATCAAGAAAAAAATTTAAACAAAAAAACTACACGACTGCCCAGTTCTGAAAAGGATTTAGTACAGAATTGAAAAAGGCTGTGCAGTCAGATGCTTCTGCAACACCTTATTATACAGGGTTATTGCGCACAATATGTAGAAAAAGTAGGTCAGTAAAATCCTCCTCTTAATTAGGTAATCTGTTATTAGAAAATTATATTACTTTACCTTTTTTAATGAGCCCTTGTTCCCCTAACTTTTTCTCCCATTCTAGCTTCCTCAATTGTTTCTCAGTTAGTTTTCCTGGTAGATTGCTTGCTACATCTCCAGGTACATCATTTTTTTCTTTATTTTTTTGCTTCTTAGTAACTTTGTCAGGTTTGGACTCTTGGAAGGACTGGGAGGGGGACTGAACAGAATTTACTGAAAATAAAAACAAGGTAATTATGCAGTATACAGTTTTCTGTCATTTTTGATTTTTTATGAAAAATTCTTTATGGGGGCACCTACTAGGGTCCCTAGGACCTCAAAACCGCCTTTTTTATTTTTTTTTCACTAAAACAACCCAATCCAACACAGTCCAACCCAACCTAATCCAACCCAACCCAAAACAATAAAAAAAACAAATTACAACCCCCCCAAGCACCCTTTTTTCTCTTAAAAAAAAAATCGGTCGCAGGCGGATTTGGGGTCCTAGGGACCCTAGTAGGTGCCCCCATAAAGAATTTTTCATAAAAAATCAAAAATGGCAGAAAACCCTATACTGCATAATTACCGAAGTAATTTTTTTTCATAGATACCTATTTGGCAAAATCTTAATTATATTTGTGACTTTGATTGTGACCCTTTAGGATGTTTATACCTGCTTTTACCCAACCGTAGATAGAGAATACCCAAGATTCTACCTTACGGACGAACATTATTTTTATTATTATTATTAAAGAGTCCTGTGCATAGGATAAATCTTTTATTGCACAGAGAACTTGGGGAAGCAGAATTTACAGTTGCATTTATATTGAATCAATATACATAAACTTTACTAAAACCCACCTTTCTCACTCATTTTTAAGTTGATACCTCTATCAGCCTCCACTTAGGTTAAGGAAAGATTTATCCACTTTAAAAAAAAAAAGTATTTAAAAATAAGAGGTTATGAAAAAAATTGAATCAAAAACAACAGCTGATTACGACAGTAGCTTAAACGCACTAATGGCAGTTCATTGGTAAAACTGGTGCGCCCTCAGTGCACAACTGAGTCGGTCCTGATCGAATTTTTATCACATTTGGTGACTATGCTGGGTTTGACTCTAGTTGGTGCCATTTTAAAGATATGGTTAAAATAATCAACCCTATATATATATGCCAAGAAAATGTAGTTTTTTTAAACTTATTGTGCTCCTATATCTACAGCTGATCCACCAGCTCTTCTTTTTTTCCTGGCCGTGGTTTAAATGCGACTTATAAAATTGTACCACTTGTTTACCAATGGTTTAATCCAAAGATTAAATTGAAGTTTAAACTATGCTTTAATCTGGACTTTTACCTTTGGTTGTAAAATTAGCCCTTGCCAATGGAAACCCCTACCCAGACAGCAAAGTTACGTATCAGGTACGTACCTCGTACCTAAGGCTCGGACGAAGAGTACGTACATAATACGTACGCTAACTCCATTGTACGTACTAGGGACGTACATATTATGTGCACTTTCCAACGCTATGCACGTCTTAGGTACGTCCTTGGGATATAGAAAATACGTACCATGTACGTACTTTGTAGGTCCTGCGGTGGACCAATAAAAGACGTAAATTGGACGTAAAATGTACGATGTACGTACAGGAGACGTTTTTGGTACGTACCTTGAGGGACGTAAATAAATAAAATACAAAAATTTTTTTTATACCTAGGGAGGGGGGCGATTTTAAAGTCTGAAAACTTCTCAGTACTCCTCTCTCCTGGTTGACCCTCCGGGAAAAATTTATGACGGAGGATGAGTATCCATAAAATATCAATTGTTTTAAGAGAATGAAAAATACTTATAAAAATGTTTGCTTTACAAGTGAGAGAAATGTTACATAAATGAACGACGTCCAAGTTATGACAACCTAATAACGTAGTAAGTATGTACAAGAAAAGACCTAAATATAACGTAAAAATACGTTTTCACTGTACGTACGTTTTACGTACACTTTTGTACGTACATCGTAAAGGCGTAAAATGGATGTAAAATGTACATCTATGGTACGAATTATGCTGTGGGTATAAGAAAATAGAAGATTTCATAAGGTCACCCACGGTCCGTACAATAGATATGGTCTAGCAATTTTGCCCCATTCTTCGACCCGATTTGACAAATTAAATTAACTTTTCGGATATTTCTTTTGATTTGTTTAAATGATTGTTGCAAGACCTATTTTTTGCTTGTATCTTTTATTATAACTTTTTGTGAATAAGTAAATATAATTTTTTTTTGGCCTGCAGTACTTGATCTTTCACCAAATAGAAATTAAGATCATTAGTTGGTAATCGATTCCGTCAAGAAACTCATTGGATGAGTCGGAGTTAGTTCGAGTTCGTAGTTCAGAAGTTAGGTTATGTACTTGCTATTTTTCCTGTTTTGGAGCTATTTTATTTTGTACTTGATTTTTGCCAAGCATTTTGAGAGAGTGATTATTTTGTTATTTAGAAGGAAAGACTTGTTCTGCATACTATGTGCAATAAATCTGATTGAAAATTTAAAACTATAAGGTGCCTTGTTTTTTTGGTTTTTAATTATTTAATGATGAGCCTTTTCACTAAGACGAAACTAATGTAAGTAATACCACAGAATATTTAATTAGGGCCAGAAGAAAAGAAATGATGAACAAATACAATTTTTATTACAAAAATTTATGCAAAAATAACATAACCTCAAATGTCATCCATCAAAAAAATCAATGAAGGAAGCAACTGATATCTTTGTGTCGTCATCAAGTTGGCAGAGCAAAAAAATGACTAGACCGTGTTTATTCTAGAGACCGTGTCTAATCATATGATAAAAAGCGTAGCGAAAACCCCTGCGAAATATCAAGTTGGCTGAGGGATTAATGACGATTTCCAATACGCATGCGTCAGCTGGAAGTACGCTGAATGAGAGATGAAGTGATTCGGCATTACAAACTCGCGCAGGCTCAGATCGATTCGTCTTTATCCCATTGGCCATGTCATGGCAATCTAGATTTTGACCGTTGCCGCTACGATTTTCTTGCATCCTGGGACCTAATAGTGTTCATACAACGCTAATAGTCATATGGTGTGCTCCAAACCTTTTCCAAACGAAGGTAACGATTTTAATTCATCTGACGAAAACGTTTAAGTATACTAGAGTACAAGATAGGCTCAATGGCTATCAAAAATAAAAGAGGAGACGGCAAAAATCGAATTTTCGTTTAATAGTGAGAGAAATACGATAATTAAAAACAGGATTTTAACAAACACAAGCAGCAGTGTGCGCTATGCAGTTCTCTTCTGAAAATGTTTCAATTAAAAAAAAAATATGTAAAACTCTCAAATTTAGACAAAATATTACATTTTTCCTGTAATAAAAGCCTTAATAATTAATTGATTTCTACAATTAATTTTTCTTTAAAATAGGACTTTTGTATTTAAAACTAATTTGTGCGTTTGAAAAAACTGAGTTTAAACCTGCCTCCAAACTCGGTTTAAGGCTAAACTAAGGCTGGAATTTATAGTCGATCCTTAAGGCCTTCCTTCGGTGAGGATTCTTTGAGGACTCCTCATCGAGTCCGTTTTATAAAGTCTTTCTCGAAAAAGGCTTGCTGAAGGCCACTCTGAGGTCGCTCAATATGTGGCAACGTTGCATTTTTGCTGTTTTTTTTGTTAGTCGATGTCAGGTTTCAGCCAAAACAGGATTTTGTTTGCGTGATTTTACTGATTTTGCTAAATTGCATGTTGTAGTTCTTAAAGCTATATATGGCATGGAGAAACGAAAGGGGAACAGAACTCCTTTTTCCAATGATGATAGTACTTGTGTTCACTGGGGGCAAAATTTTCCATATTGGAATAAAAAAACAGACGCATATGCCACATCACTTCACAGAAAACAAAGGGCATGGGAAGAAATAACCAAATATTACAACAGCAATATTTCTGCATGATTGAATTGGATCATCAGTTCTATCGACAGCCCTCTTTTATTATCTTTTTTTAATTCATCATATACAATGGGGTGTATATAATCTTGAAATATACTTTTAGAAAACCAATATCGTTTTTTGAACGTCTTTTCAGAAAACCTCTCAAAAGGGTTGTCAAAATCTCTGAGGTATATTTTTTCAACTTGTTGATATGGTGAGAGGGGTTCTTCTACACTTCTATTATATCCTGAGTTTGTCCATTATTCAGCAAAAAAGAACCCAAAAAAATCAACTCTTTAAAAATCACACCAAAAACAACACATAAAACCTGAACCTAACCTGAAAAACACGACCCAAGGCCTCCTTAAGGTAGCTCCCGAGCTACCTTGACCTTTACTCAAACTTAAGGCTTCCTTCGGCAACTATAAAATGCATTTACGACCTTAAAGGATCCTCAAAAACCACTCAACCTTAAGGAGGCCTTGAGGATCGACTATAAATTCCAGCCTAAGATGGAACAACTGCACTAAAAACTTAACCCAGGTCTAAACTACAAACCAAGTTTAAGCCGCTATCGAACAACGGGGCCATATAATCTCTTTGGAAAATCGGTTTCACTGTGTCACTGACAGCAGTGACAGCTGACTGAATATTGGCAACACTTATTATGAATGTCTGAAGAAGAGTCGAAAATCTCTTCAAAAATATTAATTAAACTTTCGGTGACGAGTGTTAATTCATTTATTGCAAATACACGAAATATTCCTCGGTTAGGGAGCCAATATATCAAGCTTGTTAACTAGTGCAATAAACTGCTTTTCGAAAGAAAAACAAACCATTCATTGCTAGTGATCAGCTGACTAGTCATCAGGCCAAAAGGACCCTTTTAATTTTTTTTTGTAGTTGATTTCGGGTAAATAAAGAACCATTCAAACTGGATCGCTTACCAGATTACCTGCGCGACACGGTCGATTGGTTTATGGGGTAAGTAGATTCAAAGTTAATGGCTTTTTGAGGTGAGGATTTTGTTTGCCTCCAGGGCCAGTATTCTTGAAACTGTGAGAAGGGAGTATTCACCTCTCCGGTAATTATGCAGTATACGGTTTTCTGCCATTTTTGATTTTTTTTGAAAAATTCTTTATGGGGGCACCTTCTAGGGTCCCTAGGACCCCAAATCCGTCTGCGCCGGTTGGTTTTTTTTTTATTTTTTTTGGTTTTTTTTAATTTTTTTTCAGTAAAACAAACCAAACCAACACAGACCAACCCAACCTAATCCAAACCAACCCAAAACAATTAAAAAAACACTACAACCCCCCCTGGGCACCCTTTTTTCTCGTTAAAAAAAAAAAAAAAAAAATCGGGCGCAGGCGGATTTGGGGTCCTAGGGACCCTAGAAGGTGCCCCCATAAAGATTTTTTCAAAAAAAATCAAAAATGGCAGAAAACCGTATACTGCATAATTACCACATCTCCTTTGGGCCAGTATTCTTGGAAAAGGGAGAAGGAAGTACTCACATTTTTACTGGTCTGTACCAACAGAGATCTCTGAAAATGTAGAAGAATACTGGCCCTGGTCTGGACCAACCAAGATCCGTAAAATGGGTGAAAACACATGCACACTCTTGCTTTCACCTAAATTTTGGGAAGTACTCTCTGGGGGTGACATTTCAAGAATACTGGCCCAGGGGTAAACCACTTGCAAAAATTTGTACATCAAATTTTACAAAGCTTTAAAATTTCATTAAATTTCGCAGATTTCATATAATTTTAGAAAATTTTATAAAATTTTAGAGACTTTCACAAAATTTTAGAAAAATTAATAAAATTTCACAGAATTTCACAAATTTTACAGATTTTTTTTTTAATTTTACAAATTCCCTTAAATCTAAGTGACTGGCTTTTGTAAAAGTTAAAATTTTTTAGCCTCATTTTTAGGCAAAACATAAGCATTTCATAACATATATGATTTAAGCAATGTATTATTTAAAATAATTTTTTTCATGGTGTTACTATTGAAGTAGTGATACAAACCCTTTTACAAACCTATTTTCATTAAGGGTTTGGAAATAACTTTTCTCTTTCTCTTTGCCTTATTTTTAAGGTCGATTAAAGTTAACATAAAAAATACAAAATATGTAGTACAAAAAAATCAAAATGGAACACATTAATAATCTAAATAATTTTATGCTTTATTTCTAAGGAGGAAAACAGTTACAAAAATAAGTAAGTAGCTCTCAAAATTTTTAACTATGAAAGTACAAAATACCCATACAAAAGTACAAAATATACAGCACAAAAAATCAACACAGAAACAAAAATCTTATTTTTATATTTTCCTTTTTTTATAAAGAAATAAAACAGGTTTGATTAGTGATTGTTTTAAAGTCTAATGCTCGTATCCACCAACGCAAAAATTCCCCAATTAGGCTTTAATTGTGATTAGTTACTAATCAGTGTTTAGAATGTGGTGTTTTACATTGAAACTTTTTTTGCGAAAACTCATTCCAAATTCTGATTGCAATTACAAAGAAAACTGTTTGTATTTGAAAAAGCAGGAACACAGTACAATTTTAGTTTAGTTTAAGTTATTTTAATGGCCACCACCATCATGCTATCAGAAAATTAGATGTGCAGTAAACAAAGTCCATTAAAAAATGTAAAATCCCAAAATTTATTAGAATAAAATAGAACAGAACTTTAAAAAGGTTATGCCATTTTACATTTTATAAATTTACAAACAGAAATAGAGAGAATCTCTGGGAGAATCTTGTTGCTGGGGAATAGTAGCCATAATTGATACAGTGATTTTTAATAAAAAATGTCCAATTTTATAGAAAATACACAAGACCTGATGTTGTAAATTTTAAAAATCGTCTTTGGACCTTTTCTAATTAATATTTATGTTTATCTTAGTAAGGAAGATGCCTATTTGTGAGTGGTTCAAGGTTGGAAATCTAAGTGTATGATGGTGTTTAATGATGTATAGTGGAGGGTGATCAGTGAAACTACTGATGAGCCCACGCTGGTTACCCAGGGCGAAACATCGTTTATTCATTTCTCTTTTCGCTTTGATCTTTTGTGTGTTCCTTGTGGGATGCTCATCCAAGTTTGAATTTTCGTTATTTCCACCCAAAATCTTTTGATCTTTTGTTTTTTAGTTTCTTTTCGGTTGAAGTAACTGATTTGGATGTTTTTTAACTTTTTCTTTGTTTTAGTAAGGAGACCAAACAGGGCTTGTATATTTTAATATATGCATGACTATATATGAATATGTATTTGTTAGGGTATAATATACATTGTTAAAATCTTCCAAACTTCGTACTAAAAAACCTAATAACTTAATAGCTTTGTTAGAAATTCTCTCAATATGATAATAAATAAGATAAACTCTTTTAAGTTCAACCCCTCCAATAGAATACTTAAAAACAAAGGGATTTTTGGTTCTATGAGATGACATTACCTTGCATTTCTCGAAATTAAGATCTAAATGGCTTTTCCCACACCACAAATGGAAAGGCTTTATTTCATTTTGAAGAATCTCAGAGTCATAAATAGTTTTAACAATAAAACATACTTTTTTGTCATCAGCAAAATTAAGGAATTTTCAGTTTGAAAATACCCTCTTCACATCATTCAGTGCGGACGTCCCCCCCCCCCTGCTAACTCTTGAACGGATTGAGGTATCAACCTCAAATAAAAACAATGTTTAATGATAACACTTTTTTTATATATAGAAGGGGGGTCGAGTGATACCTTGTTTCAAAGGTATTTTAATTCCCTATTTAAAATTTAAGTTTTTTTAAAAATCGGTTTACGACTTACAGAGTTATGATTTTTTTCCACTATAGTTTACGCACCTCTCCTTACTTTTGTACAAATTGAGATATCGACTTTAAATAGAAAACATGCCTAATGATAACAATTTTACCACTTTTTGATGTATTTTAGATTATTCTCATAAGGACTTAAGACTATTAGGTCACTAACTACTTTAAAATTTTAAATTGGAAGGGGGGTTGAGTGATACCTTGTTGAAAAGGTATTTTAATTCCCTATTTAAAATTTTAATTTTTTTATAAATCGGTGCATTACTTACAGAGTTATGAGCATTTGTAACTATAGTTTGCGCACCTCTTCTCTTAGGTCACTAGCAACTTAAAGTTTTTATTATTGTTGAGTAATACTATGTAATATGTAAACTATAGTAAAAAAAATTCATAACTCTGTAAGTAGTGATCCGATTTCTAAAAAAAATAAAATTTTAAATAGGGAACTAAACTACCTTTTAAACAAGGTATCACTCTACTCCCCTTTCTATTTAAAATTTTAAAGTAGTTAGTGACCTTACAGACTTACGTCAATATGACGCTTATAAAAAATACGTCAAAAAGTGATAAAATTGTTATCATTAAGCATGATTTTTATTGAAATTCGATATCTCAATTTGTGCAAAAGTAAGTTGAGCTGCGTAAACTATAGTCAAAAAACATATAACTCTGTAAGTCATAAACCGATTTAAAAAAAAATAAAAAATTTAAATAGGGAATTAAAATACCTTTTAAACAAGTTATCACTCAACTCCTCTTTCTATTTAATATTGTAAAGTAGTTAGTAACCTTATAGACCTATGTCAATATGATAAAATATATGTCAAAAAGTAGCAAAAGTGTTATCATTAAACATGGTTTTTACTTGAAGTCGATACCTCAATCTCTTTAAGAGTTAGCAGGGGGGGCTTTTTATGTCCGAACTGTATATTTTTTATGCTTATAGCAATTACCAAAATTTACAACAGTGCTTAGATGAACTACTTAAAGATTCTCGATTCTTTGGTTATATTATTATCTGAGAAACCTTGGGACCCTTTTTTCGAAGCTGTGAGAGGAATCAATAACTCAACAGCCAAAGTACATCAAATGCATGCTCGCAGTTCAAAAATGACCTCGGCTCAGCTCTCATTTAGGCTTGTTTTTGCGACTGAGTCACACCCTACATATCTCCTTAGCTTTCCCTTTCTAAGGTTTAGAATGATATGGAATTTATTCCAACTTATTGTTTTGGTTTTGTCAGGTGTTGGCAAATTTTTTAAATTAACAGTGGTTATTATTTGCCAAGTAGTTTTAGTTTTTTTTTTTTAAATCTAAGCAATAGTCAAAACAATTAAATTTTCATAATCTATCCACAATCAATGTAACTTTAACTAACAACAAGTAACTTTAAATCTACTATAATAATACAAAAAAAGGTACAAAATATGCAACAACATATTACAGTTGAAATCTCAAGAATGGGGAAAAGTTTCTTTAAACTATCACTAACATGTTAAATCTATCATAAAACAGATCTATTTCTGTATCACTGTTCTTCATCACATCTAGTATGTTTTCATATCGTATTTATTATGTATCAAAAATCAAGCATCTTGTTCTTTCATATATGTCGTCCTAGATGTGAATGGAACTAATCCCCATAACACTACTTTTGAGTAAAATAAGATTAAACATTTTTTGTAGCATAAGAATGGTTACTTTTTGTAATAATAAGTAAAAAAGCAAATGAAGGTCAGAGCTTTTGTCAACATAAAATTTGGACATTTTTTAAAGTAGTTGCTATCATTAACTCAAAATTGAATATTTTGTGGATTAGGACTATTCACGTCTACGACGACAATATCACATTATGAAAGATAAATCGAGTAAAGGTTTACTCTAAAACTTCCCATGCTCAAGAAAATATATAAAAAACTACTACTCATATACACATGGGTTAAATTGGGTCAGTCAGACTTTTCCAGGGTATACCCAGACTTTTCTTGGGTGTATACACACTTCAGGGGTGTATTCAGACTTCCATGGTGTACTCGGACATTTTCAGAGTGTATCTAGGTTTTTCTAGAGTGTAGCCAGATTTTTCCAGAGTCTTTCCAGACTGTTCCAGAGGGTATCCAGACTTGCAGAGTTTATTTAGAATTTTCCAGGATGTATCCAGACTTCCTGGGTGTATCTAGACTTTCCAGGGTGTATCGAGCCTTTTCTAGAGTGTATCCAGAATTATTGAGTGTTTGCAGACTTTCAGGATGTATCCAGACTTTTCTAGTCTGTATCTAGACGTTTCCAGGGTGTATCTAGAGTTTTTCTGGGTGTGTAGAAACTTTTCCAGAATGTATGTAGGAGTTTCCAGGGTTTATCCAGACTTTTCCAGGGTGTATTCTGAATTTCTTTTGAGTAGATGGACTTTTCCAATACATTTTATATGTGCTTATATATAGGCTGGGCTTTAAAATTTTTAACTGTTTTGATTTTTTAATAACTTTTTTGTTTCTTAAATGATTTTTATAAATGTTAGCTTTTTGGAAAGGAAATTAAACAAATTTGATAATTTTTTGACAAAAACCGTCATATGTCAAAAATTCAAGATGGCGGAAAAAAATTCAAAATCCAATTTTTAAAAAAGAGCTGCAACTTTTTCTTTTACCACCCTGTCATTTTTTTTTATAAAAGCAAGAAAGCACATGCTATTTTACTTTTAATGAAGTACCACTCATAAAATTTAGTTTAGTTATACAAAAATTATGTTTGCTCAAATTTCCTCTAAATACAGAACCTAGCCTAAACACCAAAAAATGTTTTTTTTATAACTTTTAAATTTAAAAAAAAAATGTCAAAACTCCAAGATGGCGGAAATAGTATAAAACAAGATTTTCAAAAACGGATCTGCAACTTTTTTGTGAGCCCCCTGTTAACTTTTTTAATAAAAGTTAGAAAGCCTTTACCATTCGACGTTTAACGAAGTATTACTCATATTATTTGGTTCATTTATGCAAAAGTTATGTTTACTCAATATATAAAAGCAGAACCTGTTCCTAAAACCAAAAAAATGTTTTTTGAAAAAACTTTTTAATTTTTTATCGGATTTTTGTAGAGTAAGCCTTTTTGCAAAGACAATTGTTCCAAATTTACGATTTTTTTGATGGCGGACATAGTCTTCATGTGTTAAAGTCATGTTAAATGCAAAAAGTAAAGGCGTCCTGTAAAGTTTTGACATTATGATTAAGTTTTTGTTTTCATGTCCTGCTTACTTTGTCTTTGTTTCCATGGCCTGCTTACTTTTTGATTTTATGATAAACTTGGGAATATTTCGAAATTGCGCAAAAATATATAAAAAAAATAAAAAAACATAATTATTTTTTTTTATAAAAAGGTCATAAAAATATGTCTTCAGCTTTTGTGAGTTTCATAAACCACCAAGCAACAATAATTAAATCTTTTTTCCATAATACTTTGTTAAGTGGCAAAAGCTTTCTTATTTTTATTAAAAAAGTCTATAAGGTGCTCACAAAAAAATTGCCTGATCTGTTTTTTAAAATCTTATTTTAGACTATGTCCGCCATCTTAGACTTCTGACATTTGACATGTTTGGTAAAAAAAATCGTAAATTTGGAACAATTGTCTTTGCAAAAAGGCTTACTCTATAAAAATCCGATAAAAAATTAAAAAGTTATTTCTAAAAACATTTTTTGGTGGTAAGAACAGCTTTTGTATTTTGAGGAAATTTGAGTCAACGTAACTTTTGCATAAATGAACCAAATTTTATGAGTGATACATCGTTAAACGTCGAATGGTACAGGCTATCTAATTTTTATTAAAAATGTTAACAGGGTGCTCACAAAGAAGTTGCAGATCTGTTTTTGAAAATCTTGTTTTATACTATTTCCGCCATCTTGGACTTTTGACATTTGACATTTTTTATATAAAAATCGTCAATTTTGAAAAATTGTTGTTGCAAGAAGGCTTACTCTAAAAAAATCCGATTAAGAATTAAAAAGTTATTTAAAATAGTAGTTTTAACAACTAGTGCCTAAAATAGTGCTTTTTTTACAAGCGTTGCTTTAAATAACGAGCGCAGCGAGGTATTTAAAAACGCGAGTAAAAAAAGTACAGTTTAGCCGCGAGTTGTTAACGCTATTTTTTTAATACCTTCATCAAAAAATCCAAGAAAAACTGGAAAATACTTTTAAAAATCTCGAACGAAGAGCACTTCTCGCAACACACCATTTTTACACTATAAATCAAGGCGGCTGGTAAATGAAATAACAATGGTGGTTTCTATGGCGATGTGCCTTTTTATTCGGTGACGTTCATTGTTGCGACATTTTAATCGTTGAGAGTTTGATATTTTGACGATATTTAAAATAAAAAAATTTCGTAAATACTTGGTGAAAACTGGCGGAGATGGCTTAATTTTTAGGCAAGAATAATTAAATTTTTTCAATATTACTATTTTCCGTTATTTCTTTTTAATTTTGGGTAAAAAACGTAAATCTTTTTTTGCACCCGTGATCAAAAAAAAAGTTTTGCATTGGTAACCAAAAAGAAAATCATGTGTTGGATGAAGGTATAAAAAAAACATTTTTTGATATTTAGAATAGGTTTGTATTTAGAGGAAATTTGAACACACGTTACTTTTATATAAGTAAACCGAATTTTATGAGTGGTACCTCGTTAATAAAGAAAAAATACAGGGTGGTAACAAAAAAGTTGCAGCTTTTTTTTAAAAAATATGATTTTTACTTTTTTCCGCCATCTTGGGTTTTTGACATATGACGGTTTTAGTTAAAAAATTGTAAAACTTGTTTAGTTACCTTTACAAAAAGCTAACACTTACAAAAATCGGTTAGGGAACAAAAAAGTTATTAGAAAATCAAAAAAGTCCAACATTTTAAAGCCCACCCTATATATAGCATATGTAAAACGAAATGTTTTTAGAAACAATAAAGTCTGAATCCGTCTGAATCTATATATATAAAATGTATTATAAAAGTCCGTCTACTCGAAAGAAATTCTGGATACACCCTGGAAAAGTGTGGATAAACCCCGTAAAGGTCTGGATACACCCTGGTATTTCTGGATACACACAGGAAAAGTCTGGATACGACCTGAAAGTCTGGAAACACCTAGGAAAAGTCAGGATCCACTCTGAAAAAGTCTGGAAAGACACTGGAAAAGTTTGGATATGCCCTGGAAAGTTTGGATACATCCAGGAAAAGTCTGGATTAAAATGTTTGGATCTAAAATAAAAATTGCCAAAAATAGCTGTCACAAATCTTTTTTTTTCTTTCTACAAATTGTATAAAAAATGTGTAGGTTCTTTGTCCTTAATTATAAACAATTAATGTTTGTTCTCTGATAAGGTTCATGTAATACAAACAATGACCTTAGCTAATAAACCACCTTGTTTTTGTTTTTATTTCTTTATAATAACATATTTTTCTATCCCACAAAAAAGTTTGGATCGAATTTGGCTTGTGATAAAAATGTTTTATAGTTTAAGAAGACTTCGCGACCCCCCAAATCCCCAAATAGTTATCAAACGTTTGCCACTGCTTATGATTTTGCTAGTTATAGTTTAGGATAAAAAAAGAAAATTATGCTTTCTTACAAAAACGCAGTAAGCTTCATAATGCGTGTAGGGTGAGTCATAAATGTTTTGCATAATTGGATGTATGGAAAATGATATGATATATTTTTGCGAAAATTAAAGAGTCGGACTCATTTTGCTATTTTTATAATCTTAGCAATGCGATATTTATAAGTATTCAGTATGATCTTTGATTACTATGTAAGATATTAAACATGCACTTTTTGTAGGTACTAAAGATCTAATACTAATACAATGAAACGAATGAAGGTTTTTGTATCCTAAAACTTGGCTCAAAATTGTGTTTTGGATTTGGTATTGTATAGCTGGTTCTGCTTAAACACACTAACCCCCGACCCCTTAAAAAAAAATTCTTCGTTGCTTGTTAGGCCTTTAAGTCATCCTCGAAATTATCCTACCCTAATAAGTTTTTTTAATGCCAATAAAAAATCAATCTCCTTGTAAACGGGGTAGTTTTATAGAGCTATATCCACCCGGTAATTTAACTTTTATAGGGCTTCATTTTCTCTCAGTTAATTGACTTTCGGTGACTCCTTTACAAGTTTAACCTTGCGACTCGATCAGTTTGTTTGTCTAGGTGAATGTCATCAGTGTTGTTTTTTAATGTACAAAATATTCCCCGAATTTCTGTAATAAGTGGCTGAAAAATTGGAGTTAATTTTTTTTTGTCTTATTGAACATACATACCTATAGGTACCCGGCAAAATGTGGCTAACCCGTGCCATCACTAACAAATCAAAAATTGATAATTCGAGAGTATTGGCTTTTGATGAAACCGCGATTACCAATTGTTTTTGCAGGTCTGTTATTTGTAATATAATTTTTAAGAGTATAGTCTATGCAAATTCGGCAAATCTGCCCATCGAACGCACAGATTTTGGTCATCTGTCCTCTCCTTTTCTCAGCATGCCATTAAATGTCAGTTAAGAAAAAATCACAGATGTTGTAAGTGTATTGAAAATATCGGACACAAGTTGTGACTTCTGATCTGTGGTTTTCGAGTTACAGTAACACAAATTTCTATCAATAATTCATGTTATAACAGAAAATCTTGCGGAAGCGTCTTCTGTTAAAAAGTTATTTTTTTACTTGAAATTACTAGTAGGCTAAGAACGTTTCAGATCCTTCATGGATTCAATTTTTGTTGTTTTTGAGATGTACACTAAAAAAAACCTAAATAATTTGTTTTATGGCGTTTGTCTCTCTGTCTATCTGTAACATCACAAAGTAAGCAAATCTGTGGATCAGTTGATTAGTTTTTGATGTATGTGGGGTGCGTAAGAGATAAAAGAGGGAGTTGAATTTAGAAAAAAATAATCGACAACCAAGCTAGCGAAACGCGGTTTTCAAAGAACCCCGCACGAAATACATAGGAAAATGGACTTCACTCGAATTCGATGTAACTTTGATATTTAATAGTACTAATTATGGTTTAAGAGATATGCAACTTTTATCGAGAGTGTATGTGTAGTTTTTGAGATATTGGGGGTCACAGTTCGGAAAAACGCGATGCAGTGATAACTTTGCTGACAAAAAGAACTATTTGTGTTTTGAAGGATGGTTCATATTCACCAAATAACCACGAATGCTAAAAGATGGTTAGTTCTTATACGGGTGTGTTAAAAAAATATATTTTTTGAATATTCATTTGACATTAGTTTAGAAGAAAAAACCAAACATGCACCAGGATTCTTCTATCTGCATCTATTTTAGATATTTGAAATACAACAACTTTTTGAAGTTTGACGGTTTTTCATTGTTTCAAAAACTCGACATGGTTCACATCTTTGAGCAATTTTGTCCCACTTTCAAAACATATTCTAAATCTACCATTTCACATTGTAAACACGATCTTCGTATTAATTTTTAGCATGAAAAAATTTTGTTCAACGTTTTTTGAATATTTACTTTTTTTTCTGTGGTCAGTGAGTGAACCAGTCAATTTTCACAATATTTTACTTAATGATACTTTGACAGGTACGTAATATTTTTATGAGTTTGACCAGCTTTCTATGTCTGGTTTTTGAACTATGAGTTTTTGAACTGAAAAGAAAAGTATTTTTTTGACTAGCAACTTGACATAACCAACTCTGTTTTTTATTATAAAGGGATGATTGACCCCCAGATGCAACGTAAAAATATTCGGATTAGTTTAGTTAATCCGTGCTTCCCCATTGTTCATTTATGTGGGATCAAGAGAGAACAAGAATGGATTAGATAGCCAATCTCGATTAAGTGCCTACAGTTCATTTAGGGGTGAGTAAACCACATTCATGTAAAAATGTATGCAAATAAACGTATTATTATTAATATTATTATTATTATTACAAAAAAAATACTTTACTTTTAACTTCAAAAATTCATAGCACAAAAACCAGACATAAAAAGTTGGTCGAACTCATACAAATAGTACGTACCTGTCATGGTATCATTTGAGTAAAATATTGTGAAAATTGACTTGCTCACTCACTGACCACAGAAAAAAAAGTAAATATTCAAAAAACGTTGAACAAAAATTTTTTTTTAATGGACCCCGTAGTAAAACAAAGTCTTTGTGTCACCAACTTTTTATGCTAAAAATTAATACGACGATCGTGTTAACAATGGCAAATAGTATACTCAGAATAGGTTTTGAAAGTGGGACAAAATTGCTCAAAGATCTGAACCATGTCGAGTTTTTGAAGCGATGAAAAACAGTCAAACTTCAAAAAATTGTACCGTGAAAAGCATGGGCAAAAAATGAAGTGATCGTATTTCAACTCTCTGAAATAGATGCAGATAGAAGAATAATGTTGCATGTTTGGTTTTTTCTTCTAAATTAATCTCAAATGCATGTTTTAAAAATTATATATTTTTGAACATACCCCGTATAAGAACTAACCATCTTTTAGCAGTAGTGGTTATTTGGTGAATATGAACCATCCTTCAACAACACAAATTCATATATATTTGTCATTATTGCAGCTGAGAAATAGTTCTTTTTGTCAGCAAAGTTACCACTGCAACGCGTTTTTCCGAACTTTGACTTCCAATATCTCAAGAACTAACATAAAATCTCGATAAAAGTTGCATATCTCTTAAACCATGATTAGTACTATCAAATGTCAAAGTTACATCAAATTCGGGTCCATTTTCCCATGTATTTCGTGCTCTTTAGATTGGGAATTAAATTAACAACAAAATTTGTTATAACGTCAAAGTTTGTCAGAGCTGTAGTTTTTGAGATATAAAAAATTACAAAAAATAATTATTAACTCAACTCAACTCCAGAACCATGGCAGGCTAGCGAAACGCGGTTTTTGAATTTGGATTAAGAATAACATTTCCAACGAAATTTATCCTAACGTCAAAGTTTGTCAGGGCTGGTGCCTCTTGGTGCGAATTTTTTCGTTTGAGGCAGTAAAATCATAAATTATTATTCTTAATACTAGCAAATACCCATCGCTTCGCAATGCTTTTTCTGTTTTTTTTTCCCGCTTTTTTTTGCTTTAAAAACAAAGAAAAATTCTCAAAATTGGATTTTCGGTATCTGTATCACTTGGTTACACTCCAGCATCAACAATTTTTAAAATTATTCAATGAACATAAATGGTCATTCTAATTACCTGATACGGATTCGTCCTGGCGTGTTAATGTTTCCAATAGGATTATGCTCCTAAGGTAATTAAAATAAAAAAAAAGAAGTTAAAAATATCTCCAAATCAGTTACTTCAACCGAAAAGAAACCTAAACAAAAAACAAAAGATCTTGTTAAAACAAAAAAAGAAGTTAAAAAAAATCTCCAAATCAGTTACTTCAACTGAAAAGAAACCACAAAAAAAACAAAAGATCAAAAGATCTTTTCATCTTTTGTTTTTTAGTTTCTTTTCGGTTGAAGTAACTGATTTTTAGCATTTTTTTAACTTCTTTTTTTGTTTTAGTTCCCTTAGGAGCATAATCCTATTGGAAATATTAACACGCCAGGACGAATTCGTATCAGGTAACTTGGATAAGTACCAGTGCGGAGCCTATTTGTGAGTGATTTAAGGTTGGAAATCAAAGTGTATGATGGGGTTTAATGATGTATGGGGAGGGTGACCAGTGAAACCACTGATGAGCTCACGCTGATTACCCAGAGCGAAACATTGTTTAATTTCTCTTTTCGCTTTGGTCCTTTGTGTGTTCCTTTTGGGATGCTCATCCAAGTTTAAATTTTCGTTATTTCCACTCAAGATCTTTTTATCTTTTGTTTTTTTATAATTCATTTTGTTTAGACTGACTAGATCGAGACTACAAGCATTTTGGTGTTGCTCCCGACACCCAATGTAATTTTTTTTTATAAAAGCGACCCCAGCAGTATTTTCAGTACTAAAAACAAATAAAATTATTACGATAACAACAGATTTTCTGGTAAAATCAGAGTTAAGTATTTCTTTAGGTTAAAAGCAATGCGCTAAAGCGCTTTAAAAGTGTTTATACCTACCCAACATTGGTTTAAAAGTGCTAAACCGCTTTTTTTAATCGCTTTAAAATCACAGGGGTCCGGATCGAGTCACAAGTTACAAAAAAATGACAAAAAAAATCAACAGTGGGGTATTGTTAGAGACCACCCCCGCATTACAAAACAGCATTTAGTAAAATCCCAGCAGATCCTTTTTTTGACTTTTTGATATTTTTGTGTTTTTACATGTATTAGAACATCGGCTACTTTTTATTTGACATTTCCCTTAATGACAGCTGTCAAATTATATTAATTTTGTAGCGGGCAACGCCGCGGGTTGAAATAATACAAAAAAAACACAAAAACATCAAAAAGTCAAAAAAAGGATCAGTTGGGATTTTACTAAATACTGTTTTGTAATGCGGGGGTGCTCTCTAACAATACCCCACTGTTGGTTTTTGTTGAAATTTTTTTGTAACTTTTGACTCGTTTCGGACCCCTGTTAAGTCTATTTATACCCATTTGTAACGCAGTAAAACCAGATTTAAATTTAAGACGTCTATTTAAATTTAAGTCGATTTTCATTTGCACCGTATTTTAAAACCGGATTTAAGACATATATACACTAGGCATTTGTCCCGCCTTAATAAAATCAAAAAACTCTTTAGGTGCTAATTTGGTCCCCAAACTAAAAATTAAGTGCTCCTCTAGTTTTAGCAGAAAATTAAAAAAACGGTAGATCCGCTAGGTTAACGTTAAGCTTGCGGTCCCATCCATAATTCTTGGAGAAAAATTTAATGTTACTATTTCCAAATTAGGTGCTATTTAAGTGCTACCTGAATATTAAATCAAAAGTTTAAAAAAATTTTTTTTTTTGGTATCTCCAAAAAAAATAAGTATGGACCGCTATAAAACAAAAGATCAAGAGATCTTGGGTGGAAATAACGAAAATTCAAACTTGGATGAGCATCCCACAAGGAACACACAAAAGACCAAAGCGGAAAGAGAAATGATTAAACGATGTTTCGCCCTGGGTAACCAGCGTGGCCTCATCAGTGGTTTCACTGGTCACCCTCTACCATACATCATTAAACACCATCATACACTTTGATTTCCAACTTTGGATCACTCACAAATAGGCATCGTTCCGCACTGGTACTTATCCAAGTTACCTGATACGGATTCGTCCTGGCATGTTAATATTTCCAGTAGGCTAGGTTAACATAAACCTAGCGGTGCCCCTTCAGATAAACCAAATTTTAATTATTTTAAAATAAAGAACAGCACTAATTTGGTCCATCTGTCGAAAATTAAGTGCTCTTTTCGTTGTGGCGAAAAATGGAAAAAATGCAATTTCATTGATAATTTCACACCAATTCGAGATAATGAGCATAAAATAATTAATATCTTCAATTTAGGCGTTCAATAAAAATGCGGAAGCTCTGGTTTTCGCGTGTTTAATTTTAAATTAAGCCCCAATCATGACCCAATACTGACCCTTGTATCAACCCAACATAACCAATCCAACCCAACCCAACATGACCAACCTAACTAATTGAAAATTTAATCATTTTATGCTTATTACCTTGAATTTGCCTGAAATTACTAATGAAATTGCGTTTTTTCCATTTTTCGCCACAACGAAAAGAGCACTTAATTTTCGAAAGATGGACCAAATTAGCACTTAAATTGCGCTTTATTTTAAAATAACTACAATTTGGGTTATCTGAATGGGTACCTGTGGAACCGCTAGGTGTATGTTAAGCTAACGGTCCCCGCTGATTTTTTTTCGAAAATACCAAAGAAAAATTGTTTTAAAAGTTTTCGGGCCGCATTTGGAAATAGTAACATAAAATTTTTCTCCAAGAATTATGGATGGGACCGCTAGCTTAACGTTAACTTAGCGGTCCTACCGTTTTTTTAATTTTCTGCTATAACTAGAGGAGTTTCGGGACCAAACTAGCACCTAAAGAGCACCTAATTAGCTGTCGTTTTGGTTTCATATTTTGTGAGGGCGTTGGTGAAAAAAATGAATTTTACAATAGAAAATAGCCCAATGATCATGTGTCGTGGAGGGCAAACAAATACGACGCAACGTTTTTGGGGTTGGGTGGCGTGTAAAAAAACTTAAAAAACGGCCTTTACGCGACTGTCGTAATTTTAGCCACGGCCTAATTTGAAATGATTTTTTTTATATTTTTTTAATAATAATAAATTTTGGCGTTATTAAAAGCTTTCCAACGAGCTATCACAAGGTAAGAAATTTTTTTTTTACATATGAAGTTTTTTGCTAGCTTCAAAGGGTGTAATAGGGGAAAGCAAAAAAACAATAGGGGTCTGCGCGTCAACACAAGTAATCGGTATTCAAAATTTCGTTATGATTACTGCAAGGGTTTTTGAGTTACAGTGGCTACAAAGTGAGCGACGGATAGACAGACCGACTGACAGACCGACCGATCGACAGACAGACAGAGCGACGGCGCCTGGAAACGTGCTGATCTGGATTTGGAACCACCAAATCTGTGGAGATTGATCAAAATCTTGATATGCGATTTTTAGATGATTACATTACTTCTCTTAGGGCCGGTTTCTTAATATCGGGTTACCAGAGAGTTAAGTTAACTCGGGCTATAAATCCCAGTTTTTTTGCTGTTTTAAGCCAATATTTTTTTTAGGTTAACCCTGAGGTAATGTAACTTACCCTCACCTTAAAGCCCTGGAGTTAATTTTATCCCGCTTTTTAAAGATTTTTACAAGTTTATGTTACTCGAGTTAACGCTAGCTCGCTATTGAGAAACCGGTCCTTAGAGAGGGAAGTAAAAAATCTTGGATTAAAAGTACACTACTGTTAAAAAAAAAACAAGAACATGAAGTGACATGATAAGGGTATCACGATTACCCAAATTATAAATAGGTTTCCCCGTTATTTATGAACAGAAGTGTACCTCTGAATCAAACCGTTTTTTTATCACACACTATTCTTATAGTGCGTTTGAGTTGGCACCCTGAGCGCCCCGGGGTCGCCCCTATCTCTCTTTTACTAACGTAAAGAAACACAGAGGTTGATTGTTGGGGCGCCTGTGGTGTCGAACTCGAACTCACTATTAATAGCACTAAAGATGAGTGTTCATCATATGAATTATTAAATTATTTTTAATCAGTGGCTTACGCAGACATTATTCCTGCGGGGCTTGAGGTTCCTGGGGGCGAGGGGTGGTGGCTTGAGTAACAAAATAGTCTTAGATAACCAATTTATTCTTGATTGTTGAAGAAAATTCGATTCTTGCGAGCAGATATTTGATATCTCTGAGGGGGGGGCTTGAGCTCCTAAGCCCGCCCCCCTCCCTGCGGTTAAGTTTTAACACACTTAAATTTATCAAATTTCTCTCTAGTTCATCAGGACGACCATCCAACACCGTTCTCAACTAAAAAGCCAGTTAACTCCTACCGCCTCAGTGCCCTTTAGCCTATTGTGGCTGCCATTTTTATAGCCAAACTGACAAGTAAAACATGGATTTTCTGTCAGTTTGGTGTCAATATGGCACTGATCATAGACCAAAGGATACTAAAACGAAAATGAGTTCACTCGCTTTTTAGTTGAGACCGGTGTTGGACCGTCGGTGTACAAATCGTTGACAATACTTGACAGTAGTCGACAATACCTGACAATACTCAACAAAACTGGGAAATATTTGTCAATACGTAATACTGACGATAGTTGACAATACTCAATAATACCAGATAATACTTAACTATACGGGATAGTACTTGACAATAACAAAATATATGGGAAAATCGATACATAAAGTTGGTATAGCCTGACTTTAATAAAGTCGGCACTATTTTTGACAGTTCCTCACGAAAGTTAAACACCTGCTACATATTTTTAGGCACTTTACCCATCTGTTGAAATGACCGGACCAAATCTTCACCGCATTTTTCAGGAACGTTTCACTTAAATTTTCTCGTTTAAGTGCTTTTATCCAACCGCAATGAACAAAACACAGTTATTCTTATCAGGAATACTTATTATGATAAAATTGAGGTTAGACGGCGCTCTTCTTGGTTGCCGAGGCTATATGAAAACTTCGTTCGAGCCATCCTGCCAGAGTTTTTTTGGGCATGGTGCTGTCAAAAGAGCAGAACCTTTTACACTCGTGCCAGTGTTGCCAGAAACATGATAATTATCAGAATCTATGATAATTTTGGGTGAAACATGATAATTAATAATGACCTAATTTAACAAATCCTCACATAAAACGCCATTTATTCTTATAATGCGTCCAACGCACACAGTGAAAACTACTTTTTATACCTTCATCAAAAACATGACTAACTGTCTGCAGATAACTAAAGTATGGCTTTTTTGGTTACCGATGCAATTTGATCACGGGTGCAAAAAAAGATTTCTGTAAAATTAAAGAGAAATATCGGAATATAGTAATATTGAAAAAATGTAATTATTCTTGCCTAAATATTAAGCCATTTCCGTTAGTTTTCACCAAGTATTTACGAAAAAATCATTTAAAAACATCGTCAAAATATCAAATTGTCAAAGATTAAAATGTCGTAACAATGAACGTCACCGAGTAAAAAGGCACATCGCTATGGAAACGATTGTTATTTCATTTACCAGCCGCCTTGGTTTATAGTGTAAAGATGGTGTGTTGCGAAAAGTCCTCTTCGTTCGAGATTTTTAATAGTAGTTTTAACAACTAGTGGCTAAAATAGTGCTTTTTTTACAAGCGTTGGTTTAAATAAAAAGCACAGTTTAGCCCCGAGTTGTTAACACTATTTTTTTTAATACCTTTATCAAAAAATCCAAGAAAAACAGGAAAATACTTTTAAAAATCTCGAACGAAGAGCACTAAATCAAGGCGGCTGGTAAATAAAATAACAATGGTGGTTTCCATGGCGATGTGCCTTTTTATTCGGCGACGTTCATTGTTGCATGATTAAAATCGTTTACAGTTTAATATTTTGACGATATTTTTGAAACAATTTTTCGTAAATACTGGCGGAAGTGGCTTAATTTTTAGGCAAGAATAATTAGATTTTTTCAATATTACTATTTTCCGCTACTTCTCTTTAATTTTGGGTGAAAAACAAACCGAAAACTTTTTTTGCACCCGTGATCGAAAAAAAAAGTTTTTTGCATCGGTAGACAAAAGAGCCATGTTTTAGTTATCTGCAGACAGTTACTAAAATCATGTTTTTGATGAAGGTATAAAAAAAAGTATTTTCCTGTTTTTCTTGTTTTTTTTGGATAAAGGTATAAAAAAAATAGTGTTAACAACTCGCGGCTAAACTGTGGTTTTTTTTACTCGCCTTTTTAAATAACAGCTGCGTTCGTTATTTAAACGAACGCTTGTAAAAAAGCACTATTTTAGCCACTAGTTGTTAAAACTACTATTTAAAATTGAGACAAAAAACTGTACATTAATAATAATAAGTAATCTGCCTCACTTTCTCCTTTACTGCGAAACAAAAAGCATAAAAACTGTGGGTACATCTTTCGAAATTGAAATTAATAATCCAGTATTTTTTTTTTTGGCCACTCATCCAACCTCCTGGCAACACTGACCTGTGCTGACAAAAGGGGATGACAGATAATCGAAATCTGTCCTTTGGATGTGCAGATTGCCCGCACATTCCATTTGAAGAATTTGGAAAAAAAGTTAATCTAAAAATAAAAGTAACACTCGTTGCATATCGGACAAAGCGTTTTTGTTTCTCACTTCATTACGACCACACCTCCAATGTCTAATGGAGAATCCAGACACCTGCAGACCTGTTTCATCCTTATTAGGAAACATCAGGGAGTCATAGGATTGTACCTGGCAGTTGAAGCATCCTATGGCTCCCTGATGATTCCTAATAAGGATGAAACAGATCTGTAGGTGTTTGAAGGTGGTAGTAAATGTTTTTTACTTTTCACAACGTTTCGAATGCTTAGATATCTGCAATCGTCATCAGTATTCATCACCAGTATTCACCTGATGACGATTGCAGATACATAAGCATTCGAAACGTTGTGAAAAAGTAAAAACAAAGACAATGGAAGTTCGAAACACTAGTTTACTCTTAGGTTTGTATGTGTCTGGATTCTCCATAGACATTGGAGGCCTGGTCGTAATGAAGTGAGAAACAAAAACGCTTTTTCCGATATGCCACGAGTATTACTTTTAAGAAAATCCACGCCTGCATGATAAAGTTTAAAATGATTTCCCCTGTTTTGCTTTTAGAAAAGCAAGAAAAAAGGAAAAAGAAGGAGCCGACTCGTCATCTAGCGACTCGAAATTATATCTTGAATCAACAGTTTTGGAAAGAAAACTTCCAGACATGGATATTCGACTTTTAGTAGACTTGCCCGCCGGGTTAGATTACAATGAATGGTTAGCTTCTCATAGTAAGTACCCCCCCCCCATTGCAACTAATCAACGTACTTTTTTAAAAATATTTCTAAAAACATCAACATTTGTAAATAATTTTTTGCTTGCATTCCGAAAAGTTTTGTCTGTGGCGCTATAACGTGATTGATTGCTATAATTTTAGTTAACTTTTAAGCGAGTTTTATTTTCTAGAAATCTACAATTGAGACCCCACCCCAACCCAACACAGATAACCCAACCCATTTTAAATATTTTACAAAAAACTTAAAGGTTAAAATTTTTTGCTTAAACTGAAATAAAATACAACTTAACTGCAAAAAGTTTTTGCCTGTGAGTCTCCTTTAATTTTAATCAATTTTTGTGGTGTAAAGAATGGCATTTTTAGTATAATTTTTTCAAGATTTTGGCAACAACAACAGACTAGATTCACTTAAGACTTTGCGCCCTTGCTTTTAAATATAATTGTTTTTTTCGTACATACTAATCCAACACATTATCTACTTAACCACCTCACTCCCCTTTAAAAGCTGCGGCGGCCACTGCAAGGTCTCGTAAAATCTCCTCGGAACTGTAATATTCCTGATATTTAAGTTTTGTAGCACATTTTACTTATTATAATATTTAATAATTTTTTTAATGTAAAAACTATTTATAGCGCTGATCTTAATCTTGTTTGTTGTTTATGAGCAATATTTTGTTGACCGTCCATAAACGGGAAGTCAGGTGTATGACATTAAATTAATTAATTTTAAATTACTACTTGAGGTCATAAACTATCAGTGTATTTTTGTTGTCTGGTTAACTTTGTTTCAACTGTTTTTGTTTTTGCTAAAAAAAACATATTTGTACTTTATTATTGGAGTTTTTTACTCAGTTTTTCTCAATGTCTCTTAAATTAAAGTTCCAAAAAATTTCATGGTACTTAATAATATTATTTATTATTCTTCATTTAAAACAACTTACATACAAAATTTTATTCAAATCGGTTCCGAGGCAGCGGTCTCAATGATCATTTTTGTCTCATGCTTCCCAGAAAATTAACCTCAAGGACTTGAATGGTTAAATAACAGCTTGTCTTGTGACGTCACATGAGAGTTACGATTTTTAAATTAATTTAGAGTTTGCTTTACCTAGTGACATACCCAGTATCATGGGCTTGATTATAGCGTTATCTTATTTTGTTTTCTGACAGAATCTTTTGAAAATTAAAAAGTAATAATAAATTATACATATGACATTACATGGTTGTACCCAATACCATAGACTTGATCATGATAAATAAGAAAATAAGAGGCCATCCTTACAAAAATTGCACTTTCACTAAATGATTAAAAAAAATGAAATTTGCACATCATATGCTTTAAAAAGTGGCAAAGCGAACTGTTTGACTTTATTAGTCCGATGTCTTAGCCCCAACAAAGATAAAAAACTTCAAACTTGGATGCATCTGAGATTTTTAGTTTCGCTGAAAGAGGAATCTTTAAGCTTTAAAAAAGGCCCGAGACACAAGCTCCATGTTATCCCGTTCGCCAGATATGACGTCATAAAGATTAATGTTATCAGATATTCGTCAAACTAACATAATTTTAAATTTATTTGTTTGTCAAGAAAAATTATACGTGTACGAAAAAACTCTAATGAAGCCTTTTACGAACAATTAAATTTTCTTTTAAACCATATGTCACTTGTCATTTTTCGGCTTGTCGTAAGAGTTCCAGAACCGTATTGAACGGAAAATTGTTGATGAATCCGTAGAAAAATATTGCGGTTTAATTTTATTTGTCTGATCAATATTATATTTTACTTCGATATTTTTATAGTTTTTTTTTGCAACGAAGGTTATAAAAAACATGCAAGGTGTCATAATGACGTCATAAAATTTAAATTGTCTTAGGAAGGTATTTTAATCAATTTGATTTTGTTTTTTAGTTAAATCTTATTTTATAAAAGGATATTGGGAATAAATAATACACAAATTTGGCTACCCCCACCCATAATGACGTCATAAAATTTAAATTGTGTTAAAAAGTTATTTTAATCAATTTGATTTTGTTTTTTAGCTAAATCTTATTTTATGAAAGGATATTGGGAAAAACTAATACACGACTTTCGCTACCCCTACCCCCACATTACCAACGTGTTCGAATAATTAATTAATTATGTAGTACAAATAATAATACTTATTGTTTTTTATTTAAAAAAAATTAAACTTTATTTAACTCAGAAAAATGATTACAATTACATGCATATAACTTAGTACATTTTAATTTATTTTTTGCAAAATTTGCAGAATTGGCAAAAGCGTTGATAAGCACACCTTATTAACTCCTGAAAACCGTTAGCGACAAGAGTAGTTGGTCATAGTGCTGCAGAAGGACAAATCCATTGTCAATTTTTTTCCATCCCCACAACTCAGGTTCTGGAGAGGTAAAGTTTTTATCTAAAGAGCTTTTCCAAATAATTGCTTGAAGAGCAGCAGCAGAGAGAGAAAAAAATAAATTAAATGAGTATGTAAAAACAATAGACAAATTTTTACTTTTGAGTATTCAACTTATTCTAGAACTCCACCGTGTGAAATAATCAAGATAATTTGGTGTTATTTTATGGAGAACTTTTCGGGTCATAATTTGTGGCTTAACAGTTTTTTGTAAACGTGTGTCATATAAGTCAGTAACAGTGTTGGCAGGTCCATTTTTAGAATAATAGTATTTTTTATAAAAAAAATAGTAGACTACAAAAGAACTTTTATTAATAAAATACTGAAAATAATAATTAAAAATAAAATACATACGTACATTTTACATTAATTAAGGTGTCTATCCTTTAGCCTGTCAATTTTTTTTTTCAAACTCAATATTGAAACAGTTTTTGCATCTTGCACTAAGGTAGGTTTTAGTTTGCAGAATTCCACAAATCGAGGCGGTTGACAGCCTGTTTCTCTGTTGCGTTTTCTGCGAATTTACCCCAGAAAAAATTCTATCTATCTCGCTTTAGTTCAAAACAATAAAAAGAGAGGAGTAATGCGACCGACGCGACGTTCCTTTTATTGAAACATCTCGTGCTGGTGAACAGGGGAGCTGAATTTCGTAGGAAAGGTCGTACGGGAACAGTCACCTCCCTGATATCGACCAATAACAAGCTGTCACGAGTAATCCGAATCCTATACGATCACAGCCGGACCTCACCCAATTGCCGTGTACTGAAGGAACGTTCCTATACTTTCATACACCTGCCTCTGAGCCGGTGAACGAGCACTCTTGAAAAACGACAATCCAGTCAGCTTTGCGCGTGCACCATACAAGCTTGGCAGCTTCTGAGCGTTTTTATTGGTCGAAATGAAGGATGTCAACGTTCCTGTGCGACCTTTCCTACGAAATTCAAGAATCAGTCAAGAAAAAGAAAACAAGTGTTCTGAACTAGCAGCTGTGATTTTGGAACGAACCCAGTTCCTATACTTTCTGCTAGGTAACCCGTGCGCTGACTGTGCATTCGCTCCAGACTAATGGTCTCGGCGATTTAAAGACAACGTTTATAATCGAAAATCACCAGCTGTTTTTGGTATCTATTGCTGTGGTAGACTTTCACTCAGAGAAAAATATAAAAGTAGATTTTTACTTAAGAATAGTAGAATAGTAGACCTGGCAACTATGGTCAGTAATTATAACAAAAAAACTTCCTGTATTTCGATTGCTCACACAGAAGGTAGAACTTAGGACGACGCCGTTTCGTCCTTATTAGGGACTCATCAGCTAGGTGTACCACAACGACAGAGAATTTCGGTCGCGCTTATGTGCCAAAGATTACGGCTCAAGCGGAGAAAACCTCTGTCGAGTGTGAACCTCCGACAACCAAGAATGTACCCACTGCATAAGAAGTAGGTGCATCGCGTAGCATCGATCCTGCGAGATACATATTACAATGCCATCTGTATGCAGGTTTCGTCTACAAGCGATTATAAATCGCAAAACAACCGAAAGGTGCCGTGAATGAATAAATGTAGCAGTGCGGGCAGGACAATTCCCATGTACGTAAGCCACCTTGCTGGGCCCGTTATACGCCCACTTTCTATGGTTTAGTACAGGAAGCCTGCCTCTTTCACAAAAGAACAGGTTTTTCTGGGCTGCAACCTTTTTACATCGCCTGGGGCCAAACAGATGGTTCCCAAGGTGCGGCTCTCTTGACCTGGCCAGAGCCGGACACTCCAGCAGAATATGCAAGGATGATTCTTCGTCGTCCATGCACCATCGACTCTCTGAGTCTCTGGAGATTCTCAGCGTCCTTGATGCGTTTGTAGTGTCCAATGGGTACTTGTGCACTTCCCTGTCGGGCGTCTTGTTGAAGAAGATCCACTGGGTCCTTGAACAGTTCCTTGTTGATCCTTATCTTTAGAGGCTCCACTGGGTACCTGTTCGGTTCCCTGTGTTACCATCTTCCTAGGTTCCACGCTCTGTGTGAGCAATCGAAATACAGGAAGTTTATTTTGCACTGAAGTACAAAAAAATTCTTGTTTTTTCGTTATTCGAATGCCACAGCCATCTTCCATTTGTTTTTTCAGTCATTATAAACTTTCTATTTCTACGCCAGAGCTCAGATCGACTACTACTTTTATATGCTTATTTTGTAGAAAATTTAATGGTCCTAATTTTGTCATGTTTATGTCAAAAAATAGAAAAGAAAAATGGCGAAAAAAAGTGGCAAAATTTGAATGCGAATATCATGTAAAAACCCGCGATACGCCACTGACTTCAATAAGCGTATATTTTATTAGCTCCGTATTTGAGAAATTTTTTGAGCTTTGATTTACTCCTTTGCACTTTTTGTGTCAGGTAACTCTAAAATGACGTTTCTAGCAGATTTGTGAAAAAGTACATTTTTCCAGTATCTTTTACATGTAATAATATAAAAAAATTATGGTATGATGTTTTTTTGAAAAGTTTCCGATTTAATTTATTCTTAAGATGCCAGTTAGTACTTAGTAATATCCAAAAATATTTCATAGTCCTTGGGCTCCGGATGTAGAGCGATTTTCGTTTTCGCGATGTCATAACTGCTAAAGCCATTGACATATAGCTTTTTTAAAGCTTCAGGGCTCTGCTTTTAGACAAAAAAAATCTCAGAAGCATCCATGTTTGACTATATTACCAAAAATGTCAAGTGACGCTCCATGTTTGCCTCCTTCAGGGCTACATAGAAGATTTGGTATTCACGGTAAATCACTGTTACAATTGTGCACAAATTACAAAAATGCATGTTAACAATAATTATATTTTAGAAATGGAGAGAAAAATAAATTGTGATAATTCTTGTGGTTTGTTTTAGAAAATCTTAGATGTTCCTAAAAGTCCGTTTTTTTTAGCAATGGCCCTATTTGATCATGTGAACCTAGTATATGGGGCAATTAGTGAATTTTGTACAGCCACAACTTGTCCTGATATGATTGGTCCTGGACAAAGGTAATTATATGACTTCCTACGCTAATAGCTATGTTCCTAACAAGTTGGGTCAAACAGTTCAGCTCAGAAATAGTAATTATTCTAAATGCTAACTAGTGGGGAAAGTTAAACTTTTCCGAACGCAACTGCCATAGTGCTATTGATCCGACTTTGCAGTCGAACGGGCGTAAAGGAAAAAAAAACAATAATGTATTTCACCTACGACCAATGAATAATACTAATTACCACCCTCTCAACACGATTTTAATGTTTAAAACCTCCGAAGGATCCGCCAACACAACCCAACACCTAGTAAACTGTCTTTTCGCAGCACTAACCTAACACAATACCTACCAAACCACCCCACCCCCTGAATTATGTGACAGAAAGTGAAATTATTACTTGAAAATCTAAAATTAAAATTTTACAGTTAATTAAACAAAAAATGGGTCATGAAACTTTTCGAAAAAAAAAGTTTTAGCAAAGAAACATTAAGTCAGGACATCTTAAACGTTTTTAAAGGATATAGGGCCACTTTCTCACCTGAGCTTTAGTTCCAAGTCGCACTTAGATTAAGTTAAGCGCTTGCTGGTGCTGTCAAAGTGGTAGTTAAGTGCCAGTTTGGATCTTAAGTTTAAGAGGAAGAATTTGACTACTTAAACTGACACTTGAAATGAAATGAAATAGTCTATTATCTCAAAAAACATTACAATAAATGTATGCTTATGTAGGGAACCTCTTAAAAAAAATAAATTATAGTACTTAATTCTAAAAGAGGAAAAAAAAAATGTTTGACAGGCAGCAGCTTTTCATTTAAAAGCTCTATTAATTATTCTACTTAATTTTAATCTACATTTTGTAAAATAAATAGAAGCTTATTTAAACATATCCACTTAAACTACTTAATCTAAATAAAATGGAGTTTTTTTGTTTGAGTTGTTGTTTGAATTTTTTAAAATCCAAGCTTTTAAGAGTATCGTCTAGTTGGTTATACAAAGATACTCCCTTGAAGTAAATCGAGTTTTTACCGAAATTAGACTATACTTGAGGCAGGTGAAGTTTTAAAGTTTCTCTAGTTTCATAAGTGTGGACCTCATGTCTATAATAACATTCCAACTGAGAGTGTCTTAAGTTATTTAAAGTTGAGAAATGCTTTTAATTGACATTATTTTGAAGTTATTATATAAGTTATGTGTTGGATAACGTCGTTTCAGAACATATATATTTTTTATAGCTTTGCTTTGGAGTACCTTAATTAGTTTTAAAGATTTTTGCGGGGCATTTGTCCAAATAGCAGTTAGATACTGTAGATGTGAGTGTATCAAGGAAAAATAAACTGATCGCAAAAATATTTTCGGAGTTGTATAGCTTAATCTTTTCAATACTCCTATTGCACCCGCAATTTTCTTTCTGACATAATCTATATGCTCTGTCCATGATAGTTTTTCATCTATGATAAGCCCAAGAAACTTAATTTTATTTGTGTGTTTTATTGAGCCATGTTTATTTATTTTTTAACATTTTCTTTAATTCTTTTCCCCAACCAAATGTAGCTAGATTTGTTAACATTCAATGAAAGTTTATGTGACTGTAACCAACCATTGAGCTGGTTAAGATCACTTTGAATATTAGCAGTGATTTCATGACACGAGTCTCCATAGTAGGTCACATTCGCGTCGTCTGCGTAGGCTTTATTTTCACCTTTTAAGTTTTGATGGTTTAATGAGTTGACATAAATTAAAAAAAGTGTGGGACCCCGGATCGAGCCCTGGGGTACACCACAACTTAAGTTCTTTTCAGAGCTTCTTTCCCCATTTATACAAACAAATTGCTTTCTTTCTTCTTCTCAGTAATTTTGAAACCAGCGGCGACTCGTGTCACGGAATCCCAGAAGCGACATTTTTTTTAACAAAACTTTAAAGTCAACGGTATCAAATGCCTTTCGAAAATTGAGAGACACAATAGCGCACTTTTTTTTTGGTCTAGTTTTATATATATCTTAGAAATAACATCTACTGTGGCTGAACTAGTGTCACTCGATTTTCGAAAGCCATATTGATTGGGAGACAAAATCTTATTGGAATATAAGTATAACCTCAAGATTTTTGACAACATAGGGAGAATTGACACCGGTCGATAATTATTAATGTCTTCTCTATCGCATTCTTTAGACAACGGAAACACTTTGGCTAGTTTTAATGCATTTGGCACACCACCTGCACTTAAAGATTGGTTTATGAGTTTACATAAAAGAGGTTTTAACACACTCTTACACTCTTTTAGACTTTTTGCCTCAATATCATCACAACCAGGCGCCTTAGTTACATCCAAACTGTCTATGATTGTTCCAATTTCATCTGGACTTACTATCTTGAATGTAAGTGTGCTATCACATTTAGTTTCTTTGTCATAATCTAGATTTTTGTTTGGAATATTATTTGATAAGTCCTTGCCTATGTTAACAAAGAAGCTGTTCATAATGTGTGCCATGTCAGCAGGATTTGTAACGCATCTACCATTTGAATCTTTTACAGATTTAATATTATCGTTTTTTAAGGTCGAAGTATTTTTCAGAATTGAATTTATAAGTTCCATGTTTTTCTAGGACTTTCCTTAGTTTAGAGTTTTCTTTGATTTTTTGTGTTCATTAGTAAAATATTCATTGAAAGGATTCTTTTTAAATTTTTTATAGTAATATTCTTGTATTTTTATCGATTCAAGGATTTTTGCAGGAAACCACGGTTTTGTGTTGCTTCTAAAACGATTTTTCAGCATTTTGTAACTCGTATTACGTGTAAAACAATCGACAATCTTCATAAAATTTTCGTGCAGCTGAAGGAGTCAGTTACTTTTTGTAGATCTGCTTTTAGTTTTTCATAATTTATGGTTTTTTTCTTGTAAAACTTGTCTTCTTGTGTTTTTTGCTTGGTGTTAAGAACTTCCAGAATTTGTAGTTTATGGTCACTTATTGCTGTATCTATAATTGCTAGATTAGAGATATGAGATAATGTTTGACAAAACAAAACATGATCAAGTAGGAATACTGTTCTTTTCCCTATTCTTGTTGGAGACATGGTATTAAATATAGATAATCCATTTGTTGTACAGGTATTGATATATTCTCTTGTTTTGTAGTCCAAGTATATAAGCCTTTTTATCAGCAAGTTCTGATAATTGTTCGTCAAGTAGCTCTATGAAGAATCCAATGTCCTGAGCTTTTTTAGTGCGGACGTCAAAAGTCCCCCCCTGCTAGCTCTTAAACGGATTGAGGTATCGACTTCAAATAAAAGCCATGTTTAATGATAACACTTTTGCTACTTTTTGACGTATTTTTTATAAGCGTCATATTGACGTAGGTCTATAAGGTCACTAACTACTTTAAAATTTTAAATAGAAAGGGGGGTCGAGTGATACCTTGTTTTAAAGGTATTTTAATTCCCTATTTAAAATTTGAATTAAAAAAAAATCGGTTTACGACTTACAGAGTTATAAGTTTTTTCGACTATAGTTTACGCACCTCACCTTACTTTTGAACAAATTGAGATATCGACTTTAAATAAAAAACATGCGTAATGATAACAATTTTACCACTTTTTGACGTATTTTTTATAACCGCCATATTGACGTAAGTGTGTAAGGTCAGTAAGGTCACTAACTACTTTAAAATTTTAAATAGAAAAGGGAGTCGAGTGATACCTTGTTTAAAAGGTATTTTAATGCCCTATTTAAAATTTTATTTTTTTTAGAAATCGGTTTACGGCTTACAGAGTTATGAGTTTTTTTGACTATAGTTTACGTATTACGTATAGTATTACTCAACAATAATAAACACTTTAAGTTGCTAGTGACCTTATGCTCTTACCTGAAAAAATTTATTTAAAGTCATGTGAATTCGTCCAAAAGTAAGAGGAGAGGTGCGCAAACTATAGTTACAAATGCTCATAACTCTGTAAATAATACATCGATTTTGAAAAAAATTGAAATTTTAAATAGGGAATTAAAATGCCTTTTAAACAAGTTACCACTCGACCCCCTTTCTATTTAAAATTTTAAAGTAGTTAGGGACCTTATAGTCTTAAGTCATTCAGAAAATAATCTAAAATACATCATAAAGTGGTAAAATTTTTTTTTCTATTTAAAGTCGATATCTCAATTCGTACAAAAGTAAGGAGAGGTACGTAAACTATAGTCGAAAAAACTCATAACTCTGTAAGTCGTAAACCGATTTTTTTAAAAATTAAAATTTCTTTGAAACAAGGTATCATTCGACCGCCCTTTCTATATAAAATTTTAAAGTAGTTAGTGACCTTCTAGACTTACGTCAATATGACGCTTATAAAAAATACATCAAAAAGTACCAAAAGTGTTATCATTACACATGGTTTTTATTTGAGGTCGATATCTCAATCCGTTCAAAAATTAGCAGGGGGGGGGGACTTTTTACGTCCGCTTTGTATATGTTTTTTATTGGTAGATGTATTAGTAAAAATGAGACGTTTCTCATTTCTATTGAATTAATGATTTTAAAATTAATATCATCCTTGATAAGGATACCCACCCCTCCACCTTTTTTTTTGGTGCGGCTTGCAAACACTGAGGTGTATTTAGGAAAATTAAAGCCTCATCCTCATGTCTTAACCATGTTTCCGATATTACTATGATGTCGACATTGTTATTGAGTTCACTACTGAATAACACTTCCAATCGAGAAATTTTATTTTTTACTGATCGCGCATTTAAGCAGAGCAGTTTTAAAGCCTGAGAGTTTATTTTTTTTTATTTCTATAATCAGTAATACTAAATGATTTTACAGCCATTAGAGTCTTAAAAATTTCATTTTTTATAAATAGACTAAAGACTTTCGTGCTGTTTCCCCCTTCTTTGATTATTTTTTGTTTCCTAACGTGATTGATTGGAGGAGTTAAATGAAAGTTAATTTATCCTTATAAATTAAATATTTTTAAAGTTTAAAAAAACCTAAAAAAATAGTGACAATTTTGCGAAAGTTTCACAAAGGTTCAGCGTAGACAAGAGGGTGCTGTCTGTAAGTGCATTTTTGTTTTTCTAAAAGGTTTAATTTGATTTTGGAACAATCTTAAGGCGGATTTAGAGTTTTATAAGATAAGCCATATGAGGTATGCGGTAAGACGCTCCTGCGCTTGCTGTTCCCGTTCCGGTTGCCACTTATGGCAAGCAGTAGAGTTGCGTTCTTCTTCCACTCACGTTACAAGAAAAGAATAACAAAAACAGGGTAGCTACAAAAACAAATTGACAATTTTGATGTTTATTTTCTCGCAACTGCCAATTATTCCCTTACAAAAGAAAAAACACTAGCTAGGTGCAACATGGGTGCAACCTCAGATTAATAAAAAAAAATGAGATATAACAGTAAACAATATTACCCCGATCAACCAGCCACAATGTTTATTTCCCAAAAAATACATGGTTGCCAATTTACCGCGGAGTTTCCCTAGAAACAAAACAATTCATAAACTTCTTGAAGCTCTTTTGATAATATTATTGATTATTTTCTTATGCTAATAACTTAATTCTTAGTCCTAATTTTTAGTCTCAATAATTAACTTTTTTTAATTTTTAATAAGTAGAATTTCGAGATTTATAAAAAAGAACACAAGCCGGCAACGTTTTTTCGACGAGCCGCGAATAAATGCCGACATGTTTGGTTGCAGCTGACGGCGTTGTTGTTAACGAGGGTTTGTGTTGTTCGGTGATTTTTGAATTTTATTGTGACTATTTGTGAAGAAAGAACTGTATCAAGCTATTTTGAGGACCAACAAAATGGTTTACCATTGCCTGGTATGCAATAAAAGCGGATATTCCAGCCCAGAACTAATATTTCGGATGTAAGAAAGATCCTGTCATTTTACGCAACATGGGTGCAACCTCAGATTAATAAAAAATAATGAGATATAACAGTAAACAATATTACCCCGATCAACCAGCCACAATGTTTATTTCCCAAAAAATACATGGTTGCCAATTTACCGCGGAGTTTCCCTAGAAACAAAACAATTCATAAACTTCTTGAAGCTCTTTTGATAATATTATTGATTATTTGACATATTTTTATATAGGATAATTTTTCTTATGCTAATAACTTAATTCTTAGTCCTAATTTTTAGTCTCAATAATTAACTTTTTTTAATTTTTAATAAGTAGAATTTCGAGATTTATAAAAAAGAACACAAGCCGGCAACGTTTTTTCGACGAGCCGCGAATAAATGCCGACATGTTTGGTTGCAGCTGACGGCGTTGTTGTTAACGAGGGTTTGTGTTGTTCGGTGATTTTTGAATTTTATTGTGACTATTTGTGAAAAAAGAACTGTATCAAGCTATTTTGAGGACTAACAAAATGGTTTACCATTGCCTGGTATGCAATAAAAGCGGATATTCCAGCCCAGAACTAATATTTCGGATGTAAGAAAGATCCTGTCATTTTACGTTAGTCATGGGCGTAGTATGAGGTAAAAAACTGCGTAAAAAGCTTATGATTATAGTATTAATACATCAAAAATCTAAGACTAATACTAATCTTTTTTAAGAAACAAAAGTACCAGATAATTTTGCTCCTTTTGCAGCATGTAAAATATTTATTTATTATAATTTATACATAACAAGAGAAGACAATAAGACCAAATGCTGATAGTCAGGTACTGGGGCAGGTATTTTTTGTATTTTAATGGGTACCTGGGTACTTTCTATAATGTGAATAAAACCGTTTTGGAGATATTTACTCTGAGCCAATCTTATTTTTATTTTCATTAATATTTATTATTTATTTTTTTGCCTTTTGACTCCTGTTTCCTGAAAAACTACTAGTAATTAATTTTTTACCTCTTCCTTAAATTTTCCTTGTGTTCTGTATTCAGAAATAAACATGCAGCCAATGTGTAAAGAATAAAATTTGTTGGCCTTAAAATTTTCATAATTAACATCACAAAAAGTTCTCTTAATTTGATAAATAAAGTTTATATTCCACTAAAGAAAACTAAAAGAGACATTATTATCATAGTGAAAAAAACGCTTAATAAGCCGTTTATTACCGTGTTTTTTTTTGGACAAAAACGTTATAAAACGGGTTATTAACCGTTTTTTTTGCTATGAAAATATTTTTTTTTACTTTTGTTTTTTGGACACTGCACAATTAAAAAAAATATATAACAGCCTTCTTGAATAATTGACCTAAAAATCATTTCAAGTGCTCTTTGGTAAACTTTTGATCTGTTCGTAAATACCTACATTCCTCAACCTAAACTTTATCCTTGAATAAATCTATTTTTTGTGGTTATGCAAGTTCTGGCAGTTAATTTTGAATAAGAAAATCCGACCAACCCTACCTTATATCTCGTTTTCACATTTATATATTTAAATTAAAATTAACGCCGCCACTGATAATGGGAAAAGCAATTTTTGACAGTGTTGCCGTTTTATTGCTCTATCTCTTTTCTGTTCATATAATCGTCCAGAAGGGTGTTGGATTGTAAACATTAGAGGATTTCAATAGGGAATGTTTGGTCTCTCTTTAGTTATTAGTCTGAGGGTGCAACGTTGCCATTCATTTTTGATTGGTTCAAACAAATTTCTTTTCTGTGACTGTCCTAAGCTGAGTTTAAGATAAATAGAATTTAAGTTAAGTTGGATCTTAAGTTAAGATAGAACTTAACTTATATAAGCGAAGGTGATAAAGTGACCCATAGAGGCTGAAACCTAAAAAAATAGGGTTAAGTGTTGAACTTTGAACTCCAAAAGTAACCACACTGACGGTACCAAAATAAGTTCGGAAGTCTTTAATGTATACATTATAGGACACAAATTTGCATTGTTTTAAATATAGCTAAACCTTGTTTTTAGGACCTATTTATGGTTCGATGAGAAGGGCAAAAAAACCAAAGTAGCCGCCCCACAGTATATAGATTATGTGATGACGTTTATACAAAAAACTATAAGTGATGAAAATATATTTCCTACAAAATATGGTAAGTTAAATTAAGACAAAAGCGTGCGTTTTTATTTTAGTTGTGTTACTGTGAAGTATTTGTAAAACAAGAGGTCATAGAAACTTTGAAAAGTTATTTAGATATTCAACATAAATCTACTAAATTTGTACCAATTTTTTTGCAGTTACAAAAAAATAATAGGTGGCAATATTTTTTATTTTTGCAAATATCATTTTTATTTGTATATCACGAGTAAGTTGCAATAATTTTTATTTTTTATTCGAAAGTTATTCATGTTTTTAGCGAACGAGTTTCCCTCGTCGTTCGAGTCAATAGTACGCAAGATAGTTCGGTTATTGTTCCACGTGGTGGCGCACCTGTACGCTGTTCATTTCAAAGAGGTCGTGCTGTTAGGTTTGCATACCCATCTGAACCTGACCTTCGCCCACCTCACCGCTCTACATCACCGATTTTCGCTGATCGATCCCAAGGAGACGGAGATTTTAAAAGATTTAGAAGTAAGTCAGCACTAGTAGTAGTAGTCAAAATAGGGTGGCTCATTGCCTGGCAATGATCCCTTTTTACCCTTTCCCTATCTATCACTCTTGTATTTTCTATGAGCTTTTCAAGTAATTACAGGAAAATTCTCTTGGTAAGCGGCAATCGGGTAAACTCAGACTGTATTCGGCTGATTGTCAGATATTTCGTTAAATCAGCAAAGCATGTTATTGATCGAGATTAAGAATATGAAAGTCCCCTGACGATTATTCTCTCGAACTTCCAGAATTCTATCTCTGTGCGGGTACTCTTAAAGATGTGTGAAGGTAATACTTAAAAATGGACAAGACTACTCCTTTGGTCCGAGTACGAGCTCCCTTCTTACACTTTAAAGGGGTAATTTCTAACTGAAAATGTTATTATTTCTGAAAGGCATTTACTCTCTCTCTCTCTTTCCTCTAGAAAACGCTGTGGATTATAAAGTTCTGTTTCATATTTTATAGATTGCCTTGCAGTTAACAGAAGACCAAGAGCCCGCGAATAATAATGAAAAAAAAGAAGATCCGGATGAAACAAAAACACAGTCTAGCGAAGAGAACTAGTAAGTAGCCTTTTATATTTTTTCTTTAAAGAAAACTTGCAGTAAATTTATTTGCAAATAAAGTAAAGGTTTTTAACATGAAAATTTTACAAATCGTAAGCTAAAAACAATACACAATAAAGAAAAGCTGACCCTGAGGCAAATTTTTGCATCTAACCTTTCCTACATTTAACTCCAATTCCAAGAAAATAATCACTTCTTTTATTTTGTTCTAACTGACTTTTTGAGAAAATATTAGTGAACTCAACCTTCCGAACTTAATTTTGGCATCACTTTTTTCCTGGCTTTTTAGCTGCTGTTAGTACGTAAGAGAGTGTGAGAGAAAAAGAAATCCCCTTCTGTTGTTTTTTGAAAGCAGGTTAACACCGTCTCAACTAAGAAGCCAGCTTACTACTACTACTCTTCTTCAAGTGCCATTGCTCTACTCGTACATTGGCTATCATCAGCGCGATTCACTTCGGGAAAGTGTCGTATTACTAACACCAATGTCTAGATTTTCAAGCCATGATATCCTAAGCAGCATTTATCTGATTTCCAACTAAAGTAGATGTTAGTTAGATTGCATACGTGGCGGTCAGCATCCTTTCGGGAACCCGCCTTGCACTGCTCCTTATGCCTAAGCTATAGAAATTTTGTGCCCACGTTATCTACTAAGTTATTTAGAATAGTAATTGGATCCTAGAGGTCAAAACTCCTGCAAATCATAAAAATATGATATAGGTTTCAAAATACGGCATCAAGTTATTCCACTTGATGCCTCAATTGTTTGCCATCCCAGTACTACTGGAGGTCTCACAATAACCCCCAAATCAACGTGAAGGTCATCCCCAATAACACTTGTGAGGCGTCTTTGGTTAGGTGTTGCCACATATGTCATAAGGAGACAAACTATGGCACCGCCACATACAGGTGTGCCGCGTGGAGGCAGACGCCACAGCCATTGTATTCCCATCTTCCAGTAGGGCCACACCAAAAGCCCTAGGAGATAGCAATATGCACTGCATCCCTACCCGACCCGCATCATCATGCCTAGGAGGGCACTTTTTTTCTGGCTGCCCATCAGAGAACACGACAGGCGACAAACAATTCAGTGTGAACAATAACTGCCACCCAAATCGGACGTAATCCGACGTTATTTAAAGTTACTGCTTCGCATACCGTGACGTAACTTTCTGCTGATTTCCCAACGTCGCGTCGTCGGGCTCACGTTACTCTCTATCGTAGACATTCTATGACGTAACTTTCTATTGATTTCCCCACGTCGCAGACTGGTCCGGATTTTAAATCTAAAATGTTATTAAACTACACGTATTTTGTAGACTGGTCATCCATGACCGCAAGAATATTACTTAATTGTTTCCAGAGCTAGTCAAAGTTGAGTGTTTTTGACTATTTCAGACAAATTTTTGTTTTTTGAAATATCTTTTGTTTATATTTTTTTTATCTCCCTTTAAGTGAAATATGTTTTATGTTATCATGGACGGTAAGTTCGAAAATCTAAGAAGTGATAGGATTTCATTTTTTGTTTTAAGTTTATTTGTTAACTACTGTACAGCATGCAATGCATATTTTTTTTGAATTACAAAGTTTGAGAAGGAAAATAAAAATGTATCCACGTGTACCCATCGAAATTTTTTAACAGAATCGAGCAGAAGCCTTGTTCTTTAAGGGCACGCATGTTTACCTTTTTGCAGAATATTGTGCAAACTGCCGAAAAATTATTAAAAACGCATAACGCAGAGCATTATTAAAACTGAAATGAGTCTTTTTTTATTTGATTTTAATTACGGAACCCAGTTATTATTATTGAGATATGTAGAGTGTCCGAAAAGTCCGAGTTACACATATTTCCAGGACAAAAGACGCAGAGGCGTAAAATTTCACATAATTCGATGGTTTACAACAAAGTATCTTTTTGGATGCAGGTCATTAATGGGGGCGGAGAAAATACTTTTTTTAAAATGAGAAACTTTATATTTTGGAGAATTTGAATAGAGCTTTTTCTTTTGTTTACAAAAATACCCAATATCTTACCTTTATCTCTGACGGTTTTTGAACAAACCGATAAAAACTTTTAAATAAGATCAATAGGTCAGACAAAGAATCACCGAATATCCTTTTTCTTTTTCTTATCTCATTGGTCTGGCGGAGATGATTTTCCCATTTTATTTAAAAAATCGTGCTGCAAGGCTATACTAAAAGTCATATAGCAAAAATTGTAAACGAAGGATTTTCACCTGGAAGGTCTTAAAATAAAGAAAAAAGATGACAAAACAAAATGAGGTAGGTCAGATTAAAATCAGCCTAGATATTCTACTCATATTGATAGGGAACGTCGCAAATCCAAAATCTAAGAGAAAACATAATTTTTGTCTGAACCCAATTATTTACGTTTGAGCTTCTCGTAAACTCATCATATATAGACTAGTAGTACATACATCCAACAGCGACGGTAAGTGTCTTTTGTATAAATGAAAAAAAAAACGGAAAAATATTATTTTTCTGCATTTCCCAGCAAAAATGACATGTCCATACTAATTTAAACTCTGCTTGTGCCTTTAGTTTTAATCTGATTTTTAAAACTTTAACGTTTTTAGAAAGGACAAAGTTTGAAGATGTTTTTAAGTTATTTTGGGTTACCCACCGCTACCCGATTTTAAAAAAATGTAAAAATTAGAACAAAGCTAATGTGCAAAAAAAGATAAAATATTCTTTTTTTAAATTACGAACGCCACTGGTGCCACAATAATTAACCTGTTAAAATTTTATTTATTTTCCTGGATAGGGCAATCTGTCCTCTTGATAATGACATACTTTTCATATGTCAAAAGAAAATAGTACAGGAGATATTTACAATATCCCAAACATATGCGTCAACGTATTAAAAATATAGAAAATGGGTCCGTGGGGCCCTCAAGGGGAGGAATGGTGAGGAATACTGGTGCAAAAAACCCTGGGACTTTCATAAAAGTTACACATTTTTTTAGGTTTTTTGAAAAAACTAACGGACTATACCGTATTAACTAGGTTTTTTTTGGAAACAAAAGGCAAAGCTCTCTAACAAACAAAATTTGGGGTTATATAATGAATTTTAGCGCGTTCGATTTCCGAACGCAAGTCGAGTGCTCGTATTCGGATTCGGAATCGCCCTCAGATTACTCCCGGACAGATTTGTGACGTCACTGGCTATCTGTGAGTAGTTTAGAATGAAAACGATATAAGTTATTGAGGCGAAATTCCTTACCACGCAACGGATAGATACTTAAATCGGTTATAAAATAAAAAAAAGAATAAGCCTTTGTTGGTCTATGACTGAAATTTATAACAATATGCTCTTAACAAAAAAAAAAGGTATACCGAAAAAAATTTCTTCTTATTTATTTCTTATTTGATATATTTGTTTTCTTTGGGGAGGGGGAAGAGGGTGAAAAGAACACTTTTTTCGAAACTGTACGTCATCTTAGATTTTTTAAAAAAGTCGACAATTTTTTAAAAGCCAATTATTTAAAAACATTTGGGTACGGTACTCCTTAGGTACACATTTGCCCATTTTTTATTTATTCATTCAAAAAATATAAGCGAAAAAACGTGTCCTCTCAAATTTGCAATCCGGACCAGTGTGCGTCATGTTGGTTTCTATGACGTTTAATTAGTTGTTCTGCTCAACGGCCAATCGTCGTCGAAATCGATTACGAGTGATGGTCAATAGAATATGCCCTAAAATTACATTGTGTTGCTTTGACGTAATTTTTGTTGGGTTTCCTCTTAAATAAACTATTTAAAGATAACCGATGCTTACGGAGACATTGATTATATTATTATGTAAGAAATCTTGGGACCTAATTTTCGAAGCCGCGAGAGAAATCGATCACTCAACAGCCAAAGCACATCAAATGCGTGCTCACAGTTCAAGAATGACCGCGTCAAAACATACGCTCGCTCTGCCATTCACCTGTTCATTTAGGTTGGTTTTCGCCACTGCGTCACACCCTACATATCTCCGTCGCTTTTCCTCTCTAACGTTTAGATCGATAAGGAATTTATAACCCATTGGTTTGGTTTTGTCGGGTGTTAGCAAATTTTGTAAATAAACTGTGGTTATTATTTGCCAAGGGGTTTTCGTTGGACCAGATATCAATCGTCGACTTTCTATGGAAATAAAACAAGCTTAACGTTCGGGGAGGTGTAGAGAGTAAAATTTTCCCAAGGAGCGAATTAGGGAATAGTCAAATAGTCGAATGCTGTGTTCTCCTGGTCCAATGTAAGATAATTCAGCCATAGAGTAGAATAAATCTGTAAAACTCATTATTAATTTTGTCCCCATAAAGGATTCGCATTTTACAAATATTTTAAGCATATTGCCATTAGGCTGATTGCGGTAATCGCTGCACTTCTTTTCAGAATATTTTTTAGGCAGTGTGAAAAAGGTTGGTTTCAGCCAGTGAGCAGGGATTTTACCGCTTGCGATAAATCCAGTTAAAAAGTTTGACCAGCGTATTCATCGAATCTCTTCTGTTTTTAGCTAAAGTTATTGTGTGTCGTATTTCCTCTGGTGTTCGGATCGATTATCGCTAAAGACATGTTCTATGTAGGCTTCAGCATTCTTTTATCCGGGCGTTTTATGCGTTTCTGTAAACTAACTATGACCGACCGTCATATTTCTAATGAAAGTCAGGTTAAACCAGTGAATTATAAAGTTTTCTATCTGCACTGTTCTAAGATCACCCCAGCCAGAGCAGTGACGTCACAAATCTGTCCGGAGTGATCTGAGGGCGAGTCCGAATCTGAATACGAGCACTTGACTTGCGATCGTAAATCGAACGCGTTTACGCTCTTTATCCATAAAAGAATTTGTTATGGTCGACACGCAGTTTGGATTTCGTGGTGGGTTCGGGACAAGAGATGCCCTGTTTGGCATTCAAGTCTTACTTCAGCGGTCTAGGGATGTGTCAGTGCCAGTATATGCCTGTTTCATAGTTTATGAGAAAGCGTTTGATCGAATCCAACACGAAATACGAAAAAATCGCTAATCTATACTGGATTCAGACTGCTCAAATAAAGGTTGATGGTTAACTGTCCGAAGAGGTCCAAATAAGAAGAGGTGTCCGACAAGGTTGTATATTATTGTCTCCGCTGTTGTTTAATATCTATAGTAACAAAATAATAGAGAATGCACTTCATAACTGCGAAGAGGGTCTGACTATAAACGGCATAAAAATCAACCACATACGATATGCCGACGACACTGTCATAATAGCGGACACCCTGGAAGGCCTGCAAGAGTTGTTGAATCAAATTGCTGCCAAAAGTTCGCAATTCGGGCTTAACTGTTGGAAAAACACAATGTTAGAAGTAAATGGGCAGTAAGTGGAACGCGTGGATTCATACAAATACTTGGGTTGCCTCCTCAATGAGAACTGGGACAACATGCAAGAAGTTCGTGCAATAATTGAACAGGCCAAATCATATTTTATGAAAATGCAATCAGTGTTGTGTAGTCGCGATCTTAATACCACTTTCAGAATTCGTGTGCTTCAGTGTTATGCTTTTAGTATTTTATATTATGGCATGGAAGCATGGACACTGACTGAGGCCATGTGCAAAAAGTTAGAGGCATTCGAGATGTGGTGTTATCGTAGAATACTATAAGGATATCTTGGATGGACAGAGTAACTAATGTGGATGTTTTGCTTAGATAGAATAAATAAAGATCTCGAAGTTTTATTTACCATCAAAAAACGAAAACTTGAAAATTTTGGCCATATTTTGAGAAATGACAATCATAAACTTTTAAAATTGATAATAGAAAGCAGAAGAGGTCCGGGTCGTAGACGGATATCATGGCTTAAAAATCTTAGATAATGATATGGTGTTAGACTACGACACTTTTCCGAAAATCAGTGGACAGGGTACAGATCGCGCTGATGATAGCCAACGTTTGAAGACAGCATGGCACCTATTACACAACCCCAGATTGTGTTTGTTTTTTTTTAAAACTTTTTGGGATATATTTTCGTGGGGGTTCATGCAAAGGGTGGTTAGTAATATAATTCAACACAAAGCTTTACTTTAGCACTTTGTCTGTATATTCTAGCACCACTTTTTAAACAAAACTTATAATTGTTGCCCTTTTTCGAGGCACGTTAAACCCGTAATGTTCATAAGCTTAACTTTCTGTCCATTTTTTTTTCAAAAAACGTTTAAAAATAAAAGAAACAAAAAAATACAAAGTAAGATTATGTCTATTGTTTTGATGCAGCTCTTTGATTCGGGCGAGTTTGTAAATTCACCGATAAGCTTACCGATGAAAACAATCGAGTTTGTAAATTCATCTATGATTCATGGTGATATTCACCGGATTTTTAAATTACCCGATTGATTCCACCAATTCACCAATTGATGGCATCAATGCTCACCGACTCTGGGGGCCGGTGAGCCCGATGAATGTCATTAACGTCATTTAATCAGCTGTTTTTTGTTGTTATTATTTTGTTTTCAAATTTCTTTGATGTTTTTTTTAAATAAAGATTGTCGACTTGACAAGAAGTATCGTTAACACTATTTGGAAGACAGTTTTCAAGGACTAATGCTGGGTTTATACAGCAAAATAAAATAATATAATACCCATTAAAAAACCATATTTGTGATCACATGATCACGTATGAGCAATCGTGGGGCTAATTCTTATTTCTTGTTTTATTTTATTCGCTCTATAAACCCAACATAAGGAAATAAATAAATCTTCAATTTGGGCTGGTATAAGATGGAGTTAAGTTCGTCTTTATTTTATTACATAGAATTTTTTCGAAAAAGCACAAATTTCTTAATTGGAAAAAAAAATCTAGGCTATATAGCTAAATTGTGACTAATTCTTATCGCGTTTTTTTAATTTTCGAGGGCTCATCGAACTCAACGACATGGAATGTCAGATTAACGTCATATTTCATTTATAAAAAAACGGTGAAAAAAATCTGTTGAATTTACAAACTCGCCCTTCGTCAAGATTGAAGGGGTAAGAAAAAGTGGCCCGTCACAGATTTTCACAAATCGAACACGCAAATCTTAGCGGGGCCGTGATCCCTTCTGAAATCGAACACGCAAATCTTTTTTGGATTGATCTCGGATCGCTCGGAAGCGGTTTTTGGCTATTAGAGTGGCCTCTAGACAGTAGGACAAAGGGTACTAAAATTATAAGGCAGCGTCACCTAGATGAGAAACAAGAGACCATTTTTCCCCTAGGTGGCGCTGGATAAGAGTTTACTGCTGACCTTCCAGTTGAGCCCGCTCAAGAGTCGGTAGTAGACCCCATCTGCTCGGTTTTTTGTTGCAAGCATGAGTAGTACCTAATATAGATATAGGCGGCCTTTCTTAGTAAGTGCTTGGTTTTAAAAGAATATGATAATAATAAAGAGATATATTATCTAGCTCTACTTAACACTGTCGTGAAATAGCAGCGAAAAATTGGTCAAAAATTTGCCTCAGCTATCATCAACGCCATTTCATTTCCAGTTAGTAAAGGGGAAACTCACTATAATGTAAATTCTAGCGGGAGCCAATCATAGAGCTCAAATTCAAAAAAATAACGAAACAATCGCTCTCTCGCACCATGAAGTTTCACCTTAGAGCTGGTTGGGTTCACTGGAAAATATACAATTCTAATTGATTTTTTTTTTAATTAATTTAGGCAACGACAATAAACTGTAAGAATCTTATAAAACGGATATAGTTTTGATGGTCTAAAAAAATTGTGATGGAAAACAAAACAGAGGAAACCATTTTTAATGCTAATGAAAATAGTGTTAAACGTTAGTTGCTGCTGTAGTTGTAGCAATGTATTTGTGATGTATGTATAAAGACACCTTTAGAGTGAACCTATTTTATTTTTCTAGTGAAACTTTTATTTATTGTTTTTTAATTTTTAACTTATGTGTTAAAATAAAATGTGTAGTGTTCAGAAAGAGTTGATTATAAGAAAACTGCAATACTATCTAGAAGTTCTACGAGTCTCAAGTTCTTAGAATATTCTAACTGTTTACGGATCTGTCGAAATTGCGGTATTGTTTGATTTTAAAAGTATATTATTCTGTAGAGGAGTTTTGTTTTTGCGAACAAAATTAAGTGCTAAGAGCTTACAAAAATAAGAAGAAGCCCTAATTGGTACCACGTTTTTGACAACAACAAAAAAAATTATTTGATAGATTTCTATCGCAAAGCCAAAAGCTGTTACGAGCTAGGCGAATGACATTAAACTCGATCCAACTCATCACCTTCAATTGAAACATCTCTAGTAGTTTGTACAAAACAGTAGAGTAATCCCAATAGAACGAATAAACGAGTGTGTTGCGTCGTGTTTCATTGGCTTTCAGGGAACTCGTGGCAGCGCCTATCTTTAAGGATTTTCGTTTTACAATTGGTCCTGGTTCTGGTTGAACCAGAACCGCAACCGATCCTTTCGTTTTAAAACAATGACGTCACAGTTGCAACCCGCTTATGAAATTTTAGAACCAGCCTGGGAGGTTGGTTCGGCCCTTTGTTTGTAAACATAACACCTAAAATTTTGCAAAATTATAGATGATCCTTTTTTGAGTAAAATCAAAGATATCTTAATAATATTTTAAATGACGTCATTATTTTAGAACCGCTGTCAAAATTTATGTCAAAATAATGTCAACCAGAACCAATTCTTAAATCGAAAATCCTTTTTGCGATTGGTGAAAATCTGCAAGAGGGTATTCCTTTCTATCGAATTTTCACTAGATAATTTTCTAAAAATATCCTCGCGCGGTATTTGATAAGAAAATTCCACACTTACTTTACTTTTCGTGTCAGGTTCAGACCCTCATTTTCCAATAATTAGCGGCCGCGATGGCCTTGTAATTTCCAAGAAACAAGTCCTCTATCCTGCAGGGCTGCTCAAGCATAGGGCAGACCAAAAGATGATTCGGATCGTGAATTGCCCCACAGTCGCATCCCATGTCCTCGTTGTACGGGAGTAGTCCCCATCTGACCATATTCGTCTTGCATCCGGATCTCCAACTCTCATTCGATTTAAAGTCCTCCATACAGGGTAAGGGCATTGGCTTCCGGAAGCAAGTTCCTCTTTTACCATTTCTGCATTATTCTCACCGAGTTCCTCCCTCCACCTCCCAACGCGATTTCTCTCCGGTAAACCCTCCAGTGCCTTGGTTTGAAAAAAAACTCTACACTTAAGACGTTTGTTCGGTGGTTGGTGGCCGTGCAGAGAGTCTTGGGTCGTATTGTTACATTTTCCTTTCAGTGTCGGCAGTAACTTCGCGTCGAATATGAGGTGGGACAATTCATGAAAAGGAGTGGGTTTAAGGCAACCAGTTACTATCCGCGCGGTCTCACTGACGGCTGTGTCGACGTGTTTTGAATGTTTTGAAGCATTCCAGACCGGAATTGCATATTCGGAAGCTGTTATACACAGGGCCAGAGCAGATGTTCTCAAGGTTTGTGGATCAGCTCCTTAATATCTATTTGTTAGTTTCCGAAGAATGTTGTTTCGAGCGCTTACTTTGGACTTTGTATTTATGCAGTGCTGCTTGAAACTTGCAAACAATGTTCAACTCTCTCCTTGCCTGTTTGTTGTTGAGATGAAAAGCACAGACCTGCGTCTTGCTAGGATTTGGTCTAAGATGATTGGAGGATTGGAGTCGTAGTAATTAGCCAGTTCCTCCAAAGCCTCTGACAATTTGGCCAGTCAGTGTCAGTTTTGTAGTAAAGTTCTGTGGCGTTTTACATAAACTTTGAGTTAGTAGTAGTAGCATAGGGGCGGTCCGTGAGCCTGGCAATTAGGTTTACCCCCTACTTCCGCTGCAACTCTTTCTCCGGGCTTCCCTGTCGTCTTTATGAAGTTCAGTATGTTGGCCCATTTGAATGAGTGCAGCTCTTCTTCCTCTACCGTGGGAAATCCCCACTTCAGCTGCCTTGATCTGGCAAGTGCATCGCACTCTGTTATTAAGTGCTGCGCCGATTCCTCTTCGAGCCCGCAAGCGGAAGACACGGGATTTCCTGCTACTCTCATTTGCAACAGATGTTTTTTCAGACTATTGTGCCCAGTTAGTAGTCCAATGTCCTTTTGGGTGTTGCCTAAGAGTCATTTAGTTCTGGCTGCATTCGGACCAACCACGAATAGCTTGGACTGTCGAATCTGCACTCTGACTCTTGCCTCCTTCCAGGACGTTTTACCTGTTTCCTTATTCCCAGAAGAGGTTACGGTCCAATGAGTTACTACAAGTTATGTAAAAAACTTTTTCGCCTTTAAGAAGACAGGGGCAGAAGAATAAGAAAATATTTTAATTATGTAAGTAAAATGTTTTAAAATATTAATACGTAATTTTGTTCAACTGCGTTTGGGCGAATTGTAAACACGTTTAAATAAAGAAATTGAAAGTAGCTTTAAGTTAAAAGAAATATTCTGTGTTTACGTCAAAAATTTCCGATTTAATTCGCTGTTGGTTGCCTACCCTGGCGAAAAAAATTCCAACAAAAATGCATGTTTTGCCATGGTGACCATGGCCATGTCGTTAAAAAGATCCGGTGTGGAAGTTTCTATCAAATCAGGAATAAGGGCTCTGTTGACAGCAATCTTGCTGCTTAATTCTTTATATTAATTTTTAAAACGCAGAAATAAAAGTTGTAGGTGTAGTTATCCTTAAGCAGTTAGAATAGTCTGAAGCTTGGATTTCTTTTAAAAAGTATTTTTAGTATTTATTTTTGGTATTCCCATATTCTATATTATCTATAAAAATATTGCACCTTTGTTTCTTTGCAAAGGTCTTCCGAATTAGGGCATAATCTCGAGTTTTTTTAGAGACTAGTTCACACATTTTGACAATTTGAAACAGTTTGGTACTTAAGATAAGTCTAATTTTTAAAATGTCGAGAGGTGAAAAAGGAAATGTTTTTAATTTTTCTTTCGAGAATTTTACATTTTTTTACAAACCATTTTCTACAATTTTATTTTGTCCCTTTTGTTGGTAATAGGGATATTTTGGAATGCTTTTATTACTGAGTGCGAAGTAGCGCAGTAACCAAAACCATCTCTGTTTTAAATTTCAAAAAGGCGAGAAAAATATTTTCAAGCTCGATATGTGAATGCCACAAGACGTTCCAAAAACTCTTTCAATTGCCATGATTTTGTGGCTTTTGACGATTTTAAGCGTCCCAAAATGTTTCTAATAATTTCATGCTGTGAGTATCGTTGTCCTAGACGTTTAAATATAGTAAGAGTAGTATTATAGGCCTGTAAGCATACCGACACTAGCAACACCAACTGGCTGCTTTTGCCAACAGAAGGACCGATGTCATGATTATGGCACTTTGAGCATGAAAGCCTTTTTTCTACTCCAGTGTGGAAAGTGCTCATTTTCGAAATTTATTTGAGTGGGAAAAGTGGCTCTTTCTGTAGAGAGAGCGTAAATGAATTTACACCGAGACTTTTCCGCACTCGGATTTTTATTTATCGGCTTTTTATTTTTATTTTTTTGAGACCATTTATATTTAGTTACAGAGGTTGGCTGCAAAGAAGCAGCAATTTCTGCATTCACAATAGGAGCACATATTCTTACCTTCTTGGACTGCGGATACTTTGCAAGAAGAGTTTTCTTTAGCTCCCTATCCAGCCCATTAGATTATTAAAATTTACTTTTTTGACCAGTTCTAGATGCAAAATAAATGTATTATTCTTACCCTCCTCTGGGTCTGCACCTAAATAATTTATTATATCTTCTGATAGGTCACAAAGATTCTTCTTTACCTAAAAAAGGTTCTTGATCCCCGTTTTGGACACTCTTTAAACTCTGTGCACCAAAAGTAGGGGTACTACAAGTCAAAAATAAATGAGCTATCCACATTCCAACTTTCCGGAAATGTCTACTTGTTTTCCACAATGATATTTCAATAAAATTTAACATAAACAACAAAATATGGTAAATAAAAACACGTTCGCCGATTTGTCCATGACGTAATTCGCTCGGCAAGACGTCTCGTCAAATTTTACCAAATTTCTGGAAAATTTTCGAAGATTTGTGTGAAAAAATCTTGTTATTTCTGCTCTACAAATTCCGATAATTTGACCCTGGTCTTAGGTTGGGTTGTAGTCGGATGGTATTGCTGTGGTCAGTATGCTACAGGCCCTTGTACTTTATTACAATATAAAGTTAAATAAAGGGGTGCGCTGAATTTTTGAAAATAACTCTAAAATTTTGAAATAGATCAAACAAGTGACCTAGTGGTATTAGCTTTAAATGTCACGCTTTAAACATTCTAAATGATTAGCGTCATATTTGCACGATACCTCCGAGATAGTTTCCTCCATTTTTGATACAGTTAACCTTTTATGTTTACAAGTTAATGCATTTAATACTTAAGACTCTTCTTCTTCTCTCCTTCAAATGGGTGAGGCAGAGTCGATTAAAGTAAGGACACTTATCCTAGAGCAAGCTAGAGCTTGCAAAAATGTTGTGTATTTGGATTTTATTTTTTTGTTAACCGTGTTTATAGTAGTAGTGGGGTGCCTTTTTTAACGTTTTTTTTTACAAATAAGTTTGCAGAGGCTCTATTTCTTTTATTACTCCACCACTACCTTCTATACTAATATTGCAAAATCATATGCCTGACTAAATTTATGTTGGGGTTTCCGTTTCCCAGTCCTATCACTAAATTAATATTTTCCTCCATGATATGGTTAGAAACGCAAATAAAAAACAACAAAAGTCAGTAAAAAAGTAAGGTTATGTTTACCGCCAAACGATTGACTACGTTCAAAAGCTCTATTTTTAACCTCTTGAAGTTACCTTTATTTACGGTAACGGTAACCATAAGAGTAGTGAAATGTACCGTTAAGTTGCCTGACCAAAATCTACCTAATGTCTCTTTCGTTATACCTTTATGGGTAAATGTTGAAACTCGAAATGATGTGTGAGAAAAGGTAATTTTAGAAAAAATTGGGGTTCCAAAGGGATTTTTTTCGCCCTAGAAACGAGAAATGCAAATAAAACCTTTAGTTATCCGTAACTTCAAACTTGTAGAAACGATTACATTCAAGTCTCCAGGGCCCGTATTCTTCAGTTTCGGGGAAGGGAGTGCTCCCGGGAATTAGAAACGCACCTGATTGGCCGAATTCTCATTTTTTTTACATTTCTGTCAGTTTGGCACTAATGGCATTAGTTGTGAGCGATTATGCTATCCTGCCTTATACGAGGGGAACAAACTGACGGCAAAACCGCTCACTCACGAAAGTCATTAGTACCCAAAACAGACAGAATAGTGACAGAAAACTGACATTTCGACCATACAGGTGCGTTTCTTATTCCCCGGAGAATTCCCTTCCCCGAAATTGAAGAATACGGGTCCAGGTCCATTTGAAAATCAAAAGATACCCTGTTACTTAGGGGGTTTGATAAAGATTTTACGAAACCCACCAACACTGCCTAACCTGTTAACAGCCCCAAAAATGCCGCAGTCAAAAAGAAAGGTTAGGGTGTCAATTTTTTTTCTTAAATTCAGACAGTTTGAGCTAGAGCAACGAAATTTGGCACATATATTGGACTTCCGGAAACGTACTCTTGTGTATCATAAAAAGTTACATATGTGGCCCCTAGGGGGCAACAGGGGATAAAATGTGTTTTAAACTATTCCGCATACCCTCTATACTAATGCACTTGCACATCTGAATCTCAGTCAGTTGGTAGTTAATACTATTACCTACAAGTCTACTGTACCGAAAAAATGTAATAGCTGTTAACAAGGCCCCTAGGTTAGGAGCTAAAAATTATATTTCACTTCTCTTTCACCCCATGTCAACAAAATGCACCCCTAGGGACGCAGTGGACCATTTCTCAATTTTGAATACCCCCAACCCCCTAAGGGCTGTAAGGGGGCAGGATCTAATTTTCACAATTTTCATATTCCGAGAAAACACTCCATATGCACATATGCACACTTTGATGAGGTTTAAATGTGCATATTGAGTGGTTTTGTGGAATATACAGGGTGATTCAAAATTTCCTAGAAAGATTTGAACAGTGGTTAGATATCATTAATCTAAAAAAAGTTACGTGAATATGTTGTTTAAATTTTATATTTTTTTTCTCTGAATTTAGGAGTAAAATTTTCGTATTTTTTTTGGGAATCGCCTATAAAATAATCTACCAAGCAAGTCTACGTGTGCTGACAATGACATGTTTTACGGTTTTTGTCAAGCATTTTGAAGTTGCCAAAGTTTTCTTTTCAAAAATTGATGTTTCTACCACGTAGTAAAAGGTGCTTCTCAGAAAATATTAACAATTTTTAAATGCAAATATCTCTGGAACGAAAGAGTTTACAAAAAGAACAACAAATTCTAGCTACAGTTAAAGTCTTTCAGGGGAATTTTGAATCACCCTGTAGAAATATAATAAAAATCAAAGTTGGATGTAAAAAATATAGGAGTGGTGTTTTAAGTCGAACTTGTAATTGCCAAAAAAATTTGAACTTTGCATTTGGTATAATAAATTTTGAATAAGTTGTTCGAGATTTAAAATTTTTAGCCCTTATTTAGGGGTCGCCCTTAGGGTTTGAGATTTTTAAATTTCATAATATTTGTTACACCAAATTCATGATTAAAACTCATGCATATGAAGTGTTCTGGAATATGAAAATGGTGAAAATTAGATCTCGCTCCCTTACAGCCCGTAGGGGCTGGGATAAAGTTGCAGGTACTTAAAAATGAGAAATGGTCCACTGCGACCCTGGTGGTGCATTTTTGTTGACATTAGCTAAAATATAATTTTTCACCCAGGGGCCTTGTTAAAAACCTTAAATTTTTTTTCGGTATAGTAGACTTGTAGGGAATAGTATGAACTAGCAACTGACTAAGATTCAGATGTGCAGGTGCATTAGTATGGAAGGTATCAGGGATAGTTTAAAAATACATTTTGGCCCCTGTTGCCCCCTATATAGAGGCCACATATGTAATTTTTTATGACACACGAGGTTACGTTGCCGAAAGGTCAACATATGCCCAAGTAACATTTTTGGTTGAAATTTGGTAAAATATTCCCGAGTTAAGCTAGTAATTTTTTTCTTATGAAAAACTGGGAGGTCAAAAAAGAGGGAAATTTTCCGCCTTTTTACCAAAGTGGGGACAAAAACCAAGGTAATTTGGTGGGATATAATAGGTAATTAATTTTTTTTCCTGAAGGTGAATTTGTCCAGAGGACACTTTTTACCAACTTTCGGACACATATACACATCTGCATAAATGATCAACCTAATTTGTGTCCTATTGTACACAATGCCCCCTCAGTGCCCTCTTGTTTTTTTCTGTGACTGAATAGAAGGAGAGAAAAATAATAATTATGTCCATGGCCTAGAACAACCTTGGAAATAAAAATGGCGATGAAAAATCCAGTTATATTTTAATCATAGTGGTAAAACTACTGTTTTACACTATTACTGGGAGGAAACCGACATGCGCCGAAAATTTTTTGGTTGAGTTGTTTACTTTTACTTCCATAAAATTCACGCGCCTATCGAAACATGCAGTTTTAAAAAAAAATCACCAAAATTATGCTTCGGGAAAATACTAATTAAATATTATTTCCAATTTGTAATCATAATTTAATATTTATGTATGAAAGTGTAAGCAAATCATTTCCATAAAGATTTTGTAGTTTTTTTTTTCAATAAAAATAATAAAAACTTGTTAAAAAAGAGAAAAAATCATGGCGCCTTACCTTTTTTTGGCAACTGTGCCCTAAAAGTCGTGTTAACCATGTTTTTTTTCCCTCAAACACAAAATTTCCAATGTTGAAGTCAAAATTTCTCATTAATTTTGCATCAAGGACGGTTTATCCATTTTTCGAATTCATTGTCAATGGTTCCCCCCGCACACCCCCTGCCAATTGTTCGGTTGTCAGTTGTCATGTTGATTGTTGACAAAAAGGCGGATTTACGCTGGTGAGCAATTAAGCAAGCAATTCCAAAAGTTCCATCCGTTCCATCATATGGGAATACACACAATCGTTTACGCTCGCAAATGTCATAACTTGACATATGACGTTTGCGAGCGTAAACGATTGTGTGTATTCCCATTGGTTGTGTTCGGCACTTGTAGATATTCACTAGGACTTGTCCCCCCCCCCTCCTCTATCACTTTTAATTTCTTTAACTTTTCTGTAAAAACTGCTTGATGCTGTGAAAGGTTTGTTTCTTTTTTCATTTGGCATTTTAAAAGACAAAACTGTCAGGATCACCACTACTAGGTAGGTACTTTAACACAGAGTATCCTTTTTGACGATCAAAACGTGAATACCCTCTCTTCCTTAAACCCAAATTTTACCTAAACATCTACTTTATTTGTTTGAATTTTGAGCTTCAATCTGGTTTTTCCTAACCCTTTTTATGATAGGAGGGTAGGTATCTAATAGTCCAAAATCCAAACAAGGGTTAAAGATACAATAGTAATTAAGGAAATATCTTATAATTTGGAAATACCAAATACCGAGAACGAACATGAAAGTTATGATTATTGATTAATCTAAACAGCTGATCATTACAGTTCGTTAGAGGACACGTGACGCAAAGGAGTTTTCTTGTTTTCTACCAGAACTACTTTCTTCCCATTACGAAAAACAAAACTGAAGTTTCAACCCAATCAAATCTTAATATTCCATATATTTTTATGTTGTACTTATTTGGTCAAAAAACCAAATTTTTATTCTAAAAATAATAACTGTAGGTCAAAAATAAGTAACTTTGAGTTCAGTTTTAAACCAAAAAAGTTCTTAACATTGAGGGATTTCTTCAGGACATTATTAAAAACTTTTGACAAGCAATGTTGACCAAGAAATGCCCAAACAAGGCGGGGACCTCAGAGTAGAATCTCAGGTCAAGTTTACCATCAATTTACCTTCTCTTTTAACTTTATATTCAAAACAACTTTGAAGACATGATACGAGGAAAATAATTCGAAAAATATCCTAAAAGAAAACCTTTAAAATGTCGTGTATATAATGACCGTTTCTTAAGGTTATTTATTCCAATTTAAAACTTATTTTCAAACCTTAAACTACAAAGTAATTTTCTGAAGGAAAACGGGGGATGTTTTGACGTATGATTGGTTATCTTGACCTTCCAACTTCCCAATATGCCCTAAAATGTTACTTGGGTGTGCCAGTCTACTGTACCTCTAGCTTAAACCGTTTGAATTTAACAAAACAAAAATTGACACCCTAACCCTACTTTTTGACTGCAGCATTTTTGGGGCTGTTAACAGAATAGACAGAGTTGGTGGGTCTATTAGCAATCGATTAAAACAGGTTTCGTAAAATCTTCATCAAAAGTCTCACGGAATACGCTATCCCCCTAAGTATGTTTTCATGAAAGCGGTTATAGTTTGACAAAGTTTTCCGCTTTTATTACGTATCATTTTATATTTTCAGAATTTTATCCTAAATAATAAAGGCGACACCCGCTACGGCAAATATCGCGTTAATCATTGAATTTTGATACCAATAATAATGGAAAAAAGCACTGACGATAACCAGATTATAAATGAACAATATTACTGTATTAAAATAATATTAAAAAGGTAATATACACGACACTAATTTTAAGAAAAAGTGCACCTTATGCACCAATTAAAAAAAAAAGTGGAAACGCGCAAATTGAATGCCGGATACCATCCTGAGAGTATTACTCGGCAGGTCCTAAAAGACGGGATTCTCAGAAATGCAATCAATACGTTTAAAGTTTTAAATATGGCAATTAAATACTTTTTTTTATACCTTCATCAAAAACATGATTTTAGTAACTGTTTGCAGAAAACTAAAGCATGGCTTTTTTGGTTACCGATACTTTTTTTGATCACGGGTACAAAAAAAGATTTCTGTCCGTTTTTTTACCCAAACTTAAAGAGAAATAGCGAGAAATAGTAATATTGAAAAAATCTAATTATTCTTGCCTAAGAATTAAGCCATTTCCGCCAGTTTTCACCAAGTATTTACGAAAAAATCATTTAAAAACATCGTCAATATATCAAATTGTCAAATATTAAAACGTCGCAACCAATGTTGTTTTATTTACCAGCCGCCTTGATTTATAGTCTAAAAATGGCGTGATGCGAGAAATGGTCTTGTTCAAGATTTTTAAATGTATATTTCTGTTTTTCTTGGTTCTTCTTTTTGATAAAGGTATTCAAAAAAATAGTGTTGACAACTCGCGGCTAAACTGTGCTTTTTTTGACTCGCTTTGTTAAATACCTCGCTGCGCTCGTTATATAAACCAACGCTTGTAGAAAAAAGCATTATTTTAGTCACTAGTTGTGAAAACTACTAGTTTGCACGTCCAGAGGGGCTAAAATAGCACTTTTAGTCTCTAGGGAGTAAAAATGGTAGTCTTGTAAATATTATATGCACGAAATATTGAATCTTGTTTTACGTGGGTGCCATTCCACAATGAATGAGACTGAAAAATCAACAATTTTTTAAAAGAAAAAGCAAAACAAATCCCAAAAGTGCAAAATTTGTTGTTCTGAACAAGAATTAGTAAAATATATTTTTGTAAACTCTTTCGTTTCAGAGATATTTGAATTTAAGAATTATTAATATTTTCTGAGCTGATGCTTGACCAAAACCTTAAAACATGTCATTGTCAGCACACGTAGACTGGCTTGGTAAATTATTTTAAAGTCGATTCCAAAAAAAATACGAAAATTTTGCTCCTAAATTCAGAGAACAAAAAATATGAAATTTAAACAATATATATCACGTAACTTTTTTTAGATTAATAATATTTAACCACTGTTCAAATCTTTCTAGTGAATGTGTGAAGTGAACCCGACAAAAGTGTCTTTTTATCCCTCGGCGATTTGTAGCCCTCCTTCCAGTTGGGCTCAAAACTACCACTTTAGTCCCTAGCTTTATAAAGTACTATTTTGCAAGCTTTCGTTTTACGATCTCTCGACGTAAACTATCTACTACCCGTATATTAAGTAAGATATTAATATATAATATAATATAAGTATACAAAAATTTTAGCTGAAACTTCAGACAATATCAAAAGGTCCACAGAGATTGAAATCTACAATATAATATCCGATAGTATAGGGTGATTTTTTATTAACGTACCTCGCCATAAGTTTTTTACTGTTTGTCATGGAAAGCGGAAACCAAGACTTAATTAAGATCAACATAAATAATTTTTTTAAATAGGACTGTATATTTTTTATTTTTAAGCTTTACAAAAATTTACCTTTCTAACGATACCAAACATTTTAGATCTGCCATTAATAGTTTTCAAGCATTAAAGAATTTTATAAATTAAAAATAGAAATTCAGAGTTGGCGTTGAAATTATTAAATTGAGGATCGCTTGCCAGTTAGGAAAAGCCAGGGGAGTCGGGAAAAGACAGGGGAGTCAGAAAAACTCAGGGTGGCAAAAAAAGTCAAGGTAATCAGGGAAAAAAACGCCAAAAGTCTTCCTTCGTCTACTTCTATTTTCAAATTCTTTAAAATCACCAGAAACAGAATACTAAAAAAATGTCACTTGTGATTATCAAATCTAAAAATGCATCGCTGCTGATTTTCAAACATTTTGAAGTTAGTTATGGTGTTTTAATCAAACATATCCAAAAAGAATCAGGATTGTTTTTACAGTTTCGTCAGTAAGTCAAGGATTTTCGATTTTGAAATTTTGGTGATCACTCTGGATCAATAACTTTTTTCATCAATTTTATGTTAACACGAGTCTACTCACCTGTGACCCAAGAATTTCAGAATTTCAATGCCAACTTTGAATTTTCATTATTAATTTGTAAAATTCTCAAGAGCAAATATCTTAAAAAACAAAAGATCAAAAGATCTTGGGTGGAAATAACGAAAATTCAAACTTGGATGAGTATCCCACAAGGAACACACAAAAGATCAAAGCGAAAAGAGAAATGAATAAACGATGTTTCGCTCTGGGTAACCAGCGTGGGATCATCAGTAGTTTCACTGGTCACCCTCCACTATACATCATTAAACACCATCATACACTTAGATTTCCAACCTTGAACCACTCACAAATAGGCATCGTTCCGCACTGGTACTTACTTATCCAAGTTACCTAATACGAATTCGTCCTGGCGTGTTAATATTTCCAGTAGGATTATGCTCCTAAGGCAATTAAAACAAAGAAGAAATTAAAAAACCTCCAAATCAGTTACTTCAACCGAAAAGAAACTAAAAAACAAAAGATCAAAAAATCTTGGGTGGAAATAACGAAAATTCAAACTTGGATGAGTATCCCACAAGGAACACACAAAAGATCAAAGCGAAAGGAGAAATGAATAAACGATGTTTCGCCCTGGGTAACCAGCGTGGGCTCATCAGTAGTTTCACTGGTCACCCTCCACTATACATCATTAAACACCATCATACACTTAGATTTCCAACCTTGAACCACTCACAAATAGGCATCGTTCCGCACTGGTACTTACTTATCCAAGTTACCTAATACGAATTCGTCCTGGCGTGTTAATATTTCCAGTAGGATTATGCTCCTAAGGCAATTAAAACAAAGAAGAGGTTGGAAATCTAAGTGTATGATGGTGTTTAATGATGTATAGTGGAGGGTGACCAGTGAAACTACTGATGAGCCCACGCTGGTTACCCAGGGCGAAACATCGTTTATTCATTTCTCTTTTCGCTTTGATCTTTTGTGTGTTCCTTGTGGGATACTCATCCAAGTTTGAATTTTCGTTATTTCCACCCAAAATCTTTTGATCTTTTGTTTTTTAGTTTCTTTTCGGTTGAAGTAACTGATTTGGAGGTTTTTTAACTTCTTCTTTAGCAAATATCTTGTTAATGTTAAGTAAGGTAATTTTTTATAGAACTTAAAAATATATAGCTGTCAAAAAAAATTGAAAGGAAGGGCAAAGATCTTACAATTAATTCAGTTTTGTACAATAGAAAACTTATGGCGAGGTACGTTTATAAAAAATCACCCTGTACCTTAGACAATAAACAATGGTCCACAAGGTAGTCTTTTACATTTAAAAGGCAGGTGTTATAAAACCAAAATTCTGAGAGGCCTTTCAAAAAAACAGTAGGGTAAGTTAGGGGGGCCCATTAACGACGAACTTTATTTACGACGATTTTAAATATTATAGGGACTTATCGATATATAAAATGGCATAGCCTGACTTAAATTTGGCACTACTTTTGACAGTTTTGCACAAAGGTTATATAATGTCAACTTTCATAATGTTTGGCATTAACTTTAGTTAGGTCAATTTTAGAGCTGGCACAATATGATCATGTCTAGATGACAACAAGATGACAATAGTAGTTGTTTACCTTCATGAAGAAATGTCAAAAATAGTTCTGAATTTATTAAAGTCAGGACTTGTAACGATAAGTCTCTTATGATTCAACCTCCTAGAATTTGCTCCCAGAATTTAATAACCTCAAAATTCTGTAATAAAACATAAGCCAAAGAACCAATTGAAAGTTAGGTTAAGTTTGCAGAGACGTCTTTTCAATTTTTGACTCGCCAGTCGTTACTGTTACAGCTGATAACATTAACCCTTGATGTTATTTTAACTGGTCTAGACGCTCTAATAGAGAAGGACTATTTTGGTGACCTAGAACATTGAGATACTGGGTTTTTTTAAATGCATGATGTTTTGGCTGTGGCTATTTGGCGCAGACATATTATTAAATTGACACTAAAACATTTAGGATAAAATTAATTAAACATCACGTTTATCAATTACGCATTATGTTGCGTCAATCAATTTGCACGTTTCTACAATAGCAGATCTCTCCATGACAATGTTATGTGCACCCTGTATATTTTTTAAATTTTTTGGATATCAAAAAGTATTTGTTTTTATGCGAGGGGCGATGATCATATAAAAATACTTTCTACAAAAATGAATATGTGGGGAATATTATGGCCCCAGGATAGGTGTGCCAAAAAAACTGATTTTTTCTTTGGCATTTTGACCTTTTGGAAAGGATGCATTTTTCGTGTGGTCCGTTTCTCACTCTTTGTGATACGTAAAAACAAGTATTTTCTGATGTTTGCTTAGAATATTATGTGATTGCAAAAAATAGCATTTTTTTGATTTTTTTATGTACATTTGTTGTTCCTAAAAAGCTAAATTGTAAATAGTGTAAAATCGACTTAAGGTTGTTATTTTTTAGATATCGGGTAAAAAACGCTATATTAGTATAGCAGATTGTTAAAAAATGATTGAACTATGAAATAAATTCATCAAGTGTTACAAAAATTAAGGTTTTTTTTAATAATCCAATTTTTCGATGTATGAATTTTTTTAAATGTCATCAATGTTTATTTTCTATATTTACCAATTAAACAATTCAAATATTGACAAAAAATTGAAAATTTTGAGAGGAGTAAAAAATACTTAAAACCAAGTCAAAAAAGTCAGGAACTTGGGATTTTTTTAAAGTTGTACTTCTACAGGTAGGTAGATCTATATTTTTTAAAGAAAATATCAGTAATTAATGAGTATTATTGGTCTTCTTTTAGGCATGTTTTCCAGCTACAACATCGTCGCTTCCAAAACAGTTTCGGGCAGCTTTATGCCCATAGTTTCCGGCAACTTAATAGCTAATAACCCAGCTAAAATTGCTAATCCGCCGAACATCAGCATTGGTAGTGGAGTGTAGTAAGAACCCTACAAAAATATCTAGTTAGGTAAGTGTCACTTTTCCGCACTCAGTGCGGAAATAGTATATTTCCTAACAAGTGCCAAAAGTGGTACATTCCCGCACGTGTTAGGAACAACATTTTTTCTACTGGAGTAAAATTCTTAGTCAATTTTTTTTTTAAAAAATAAAAAAAATGCGACATCGAATTTGGTTTTGACAAGGTAGTGTTTTTGACTCACACTGAGAGGCTTATTTTTATTTGTTGTTATGATGATTCAGGCTGCCAAATAAAAAGTAACTGCGGGAACGTCTCGGTGTAAATAAGTAAGATACTTTGCGAACCAGGATACGTGCAAGAAGTAAGTACTTCTCGCACGGAAATAGAAAAAAAATACTTTTAATATGGAAAGTTCAACTTTCCGCACGCAAATGTGCACTTTTACGTATGCGAGAAGAAAAATATTTTCTTCAGGGAACTATTTCTAGTACCTACTGTTGCAAAAAAATGAGGTGACAGGTTTGAAACGACAAGCTTTTAAGAATTGCCAATTCGTCATTTGGACTCATTTTAAAATTTGATTTGGTATTGAACCTAGTGTTTTCGAGATTTGTACATAAACATATTATACTAACCAGTAATGGAACAAAAGGCGCTAAAAGCGCTCCCACCCTAGCAAATGTCGATGCCATGCCGACACCTCCACTCCTGACTATGGTAGGCAGCATTTCCGAAGTGTGGACGTATACTACACCGAACGATGCAGTGATGCCAAGTTTACCCATCAAAAATAAGGTTATGACAGCCCATTCTGTGTTATCTGTCAAAGAAGAATAACATCCATTAGGTGGGTAAGGTAAGGTGAAAATTAAAAAAATTGTCTTTGTCAATGTTCTATTACGGGATAATCTGCTCAATTGATTATTCTATGTTGGATTTTTTATATTCCATTTAGTTTACTTACTTTTATTTGCAATGAAAATTGTCAGAGAACAAGTAATTCCACAAAGCAAAAGTGACAACACTAACGATGGTCTTCTTCCCAACTTTTGAATAAATACCCAAGCCAACGAGTAGCCCGGGATTTCTATAAGGCTTACTAAAGCGAAATTTAAGTATTTGTCTCCGCTCAGGGTTGTTGAGTTTATTGACAAGCCGTAGTAGACGAAGGCGTTTACCGCCCTAAAAAGATAGAACATTCATCACTTTACTTGATAATTATACCAATTCTTAGTTGGGAAGTAGTTATATATTAGCCATTTGTCAGTTGAAACTAGCAATTATAGCTAATTTTCAATTGGGATGAGCAATTATAGCTAATTGTCAGTTGGAACAGGCAAATATAGTTATTTGTAAGGTGGAACAGGAAATTATAGGTAATTTTGAGTTGGACCTGGCAATCAGGTATAGCTAATTGTTAGTTGGACCTGGCAATTTCATATTGCTAATTGTCAGTTGGAACTAAGCAGTTATAGGTTATTGTCAGTTGAAAATAGTAATTATATAGCTAATTGTCAGTTGGAACAGGCAAATAAATATAGCTAGTTGTCAGTTGGACCGGGCAATAAGGTATAGCTAATTGTCAGTTGGAACTGGCAATTACGTATAGCTAAATATCAGTTGGAACGTGTAATTATATAGCTAATTGTGAGATTGGAACGGGCAAAAAAATATAGCTTTTTGTCAGTTGGACCTGGCAATAAGGTATAGCTAATTGTCAGTTCGACTTGGGAAATAGGTATAGCTAATTGTTAGTTGGACCTGGCGAATTCAGAATTGGAAGTTGCAATAAGGTATAGCTAATTGTCAGTTGCACATGGCAAAAAGGTATATATAACTAATTGTCAATTGTAACTGGTAATGTGGTATAGCTAAATGTCAGTTGGGCCTGGTAAATAGGTATAGCCAATTGTTATTTGGACCTGTCAAAGAGGTATAGCTAATTGTCAGTTGGACCTGGCTGTTACGCATATTTAATTGTCAGTTGAGCCTGACTATTACGCATAGTTAATTGTCAGTTGGAACTGGCAATAACTGCTAATTGTCAGTTGGAATAGGCAATTATAGCTAATCGTCAGTTGGAACTTGCAATTATATTTTATATTTTTTGCAGTTGTTCAGTGAGGGTAACCTTCTTACCATATAAAATAGACGATACTTAATCTTAAAACCAGCTTTTTGGACCTAAACATTTCTTTTACTACGGGCCAGATTTTTTCTTCTTTTGATTGTATGGATTTCTAAAAAAAATAGTTACTAGAATTTTGTAATTTTGATGAATAAAATTTAAAAAATATATCTTACTTGGATATACCGGTCTTCAAGAGAATCTAAGAGCTCTCGCGATAGTAAAACTTTATTGACTTTTGCCACTGTGACTACGACATTTTTGGCTTTTTGCCTTTTTGAATTCGCTAGTAACCATCGCACCGATTCTGGAATTATCCTAGAAATAAAAATTATATATTACATTAGCTGCAAGTGCAAAATAAAACTGGGGTAAAATTATTTTTGTCCAGTACTGTACCTACCAATAGTAAATTACAAAAACAATGGACGGTCCAGAAACTATAAGTTGCAGTAGTTTCCAGTCTTTCGTTAGCCACGCTATTAAGGCTACCAGTGCCTCACCTATTGCGTAGAAGTAGTTCAGTACAATTCCTGTTATTTCGCGTTTTCTTTTACCCACCATTTCAACTCCTAAAATTTTAAGATGTTACAGAGGGTTTTATGAAGATCATGTCATTATAAAAATCGGTAAGGTTGCGACCACAAGAAAATGAGAACATTGTGAATGCGCCCAAGTAGCACAAGCTGCTGTTAAACGATTGGCAAAACTTTTTGCCAGCCAAATTCTGCAGTCATATGGTTTTGGCTTTTGTCCATCACAACCTCTTTGGATGGTTTTGAGAACCTTTTCCCAATATTTTTCGGCTTTTAAGGTTTTAAAAACTATATGGCTTATTCTGTTTTTTAAATTATATGTCAAAGAATAAACCAAATAGTGTTTAAAAAAAAATGGATGATATAAAGATACTTTAGCGCGCATAAAATAAGCGCCTAAAGGTTTGATAATATTTTCCTGCGACGGTCACTGTGCTGATAATTGACTGATATTATTATTTTACCTTGCATTTTTGCAGTTTTTGGTAATGATTTGTTTAAGGTTGTGTTGCAGAAAAGAAATTTAAAAACACAAAAGTAGCCAGGCCTGAACTAATTTACTCATAAAGTTCAAAATTTTAATTGATTACCAAAATATTTACGGATTTTGATATCCATATAATAGACACTTAAAGTTACACACATAGAGAGTGCCAGAACGAATACGTCGTACAAAAGCGACTACGTCTCGCCTATCGTTCAGACCACCCTTGCAGTATTCGTATGCAGCTATGGGTTTTCATAAATGCCGGGAAGGAAGGAAATAATAGAAGTGAGCGGCCAGAAGCAAAACTGTGCATCAAGCCCTGAACAAGAATTGGTTTGTTAACATCGTAGGTTGTAAGCACAACTTTAACTCTTTTTTTTAAGGACGCTTTCACAAACGCATCAAAGATACGCTAACAAAAAGGAATCAAAAATAGCGTGCCAACTTTAAGTGTCTATATTTTATTAGCAGACTACAAACAGGTATGGCGTCTCAAGAAACTAGCTAACCCGACCCTAGCCGAAAGAGCAAAACCAATTGGTTAATTGGTTGCTTTTTATTGGTTCTAGAACCTTATGGCTATATGGTCTTTAACTAATTATTTCCTGGGGGGCCATTTGGATATTAAGAGTCAATTGATTTTCAAACCGGGATTGGAAAATGTTTTAAAAACAAATTCTAAAGAGCCAACCATTTTGTTATAAATTTAAGGTGGGAAAACGTTTTCCGACTTTTGGTTGGCTGTAAAAACCAAAAGGTGCAATCTGTGCTACTTGGTGTATTTTCATATTTCGTGCTCCACTCTCATACACCTACTCCTACTGTTCGCCTTGCTCCTAACGAAATTTAGTATATCTGCTCATCTTAGTAGTGAAGGTAGTTGGAAGCCCCACGTCAGCTGCCCTAATCTGGCATAGGCTTCACACTTTTTTATTAGATGCTGCAACGATTCCTCTGCCCACTCTAAGGCTGGACGAACGGGATGCTTCGCTTGTCTAGGTGCTTCAAATAGTTTGAACTCTCTGCTCCCAGGACAAATTTAGGTCACTGTGTCCCTGGTTCAATCGTTATCGTGTCTAGGAACAGTTCTGAGTCTTAAGTTGAGTTACACTCGATTTTCGGGTCAGCGTATATGACGGCGGGGTGCTGGGGAGAAAAGTCTACCGTCAACCAAGTTCTGCTGGGACGGTAGGGATGTTAGATAGATGCAAATCTAACATGTAGCAGTACCACCCTTCGGAGGGGGTGTAAAGCCGGCGGTCCACTGTGTATACTTGCTACGCAGTCTAAAGATCCCTGCCTTCGACAAAGAGGTGTCAGGCAAAAATTAAGTCCTCTTAGAGAAAGAAAACTTGCATTCTAAGGGGCACGTGCATCAGTCGGGGGTGCACGGGGGGTATGGCAGAAAGGGTCCATTATTCGGCCTAATTGCCAGGCCTAAGGCCGCCCATCCACTACTACTAAGTTGAGTTCCGGCTCCTTGATTCGACCGAAGAGTGGCTAAACTCTTAGAGAGCACGCGCAAAACCGCCGTGAACACTGCTGTTTAGAAGACGCCGTTATCTTGTCCATAGCCCAGTAAGGTTGCCGCCATTGATAGGACATATAACTTTAATAAGATATAATTTGTATCTTACATACCCAAGATAAAAGCTAATGGGTAAACTCCAGCTGTCCCAAGAGCGTTAACAAAAATTAAAGCCACAAAAGTTACGTATTCTGGCGATAGTACCTGGGCCACTCCTGAGGCGCACATTAATATAATGCAAAATATGAAGATTATTTTCCTTCCAAACCTAAAATAAAATAAACGAGGAAAAACGTTAGGGTACGATCTCACGATCAAAGATATGATTACTTTTTGGAAATCCTGTCAAAGTTCTTACCTATCGGCTAGAATGCCGAAAAGCGCTGATCCTAAAATAATTCCTGCAAAATGGCTACTGCCTACCAAAGAAAGCTTCCATTGGTTTTCTGAACAAGTCAGATTCCACTAAAAAATAAATAAACCCATTTTATGCACAACCGGACGTAAAAGTGCAGTTTAACGTCCGCATTTTCAAGAATGAAGTAGTACTTTAACGCCCTAGAATGCCTTTTATGCCCGCGGTCCTTAACTAGTTGCCCGTGCCTTACCGATCTCAACTAAAAAGCCAGTTAACCTCTTCAGTGCCGTTTAGCCCACTGTTGCCGCCATTTTTATAACCAAATTATCAGTTAAAACATGGATTTTCTGTCAATTTATATGTCACACTTTATTAGCTACAAGAAAGTAAGCTATTACAATTTGCTATTCACAATAGATTAACAACATTAATTTTAACTTATGCATAACTTGACTAAAAAATTGGTGCTAGAAAGCACGGATAGTCCACCATAAAATCAATTATTTTATGTTGAAAGGAAATGAAAATATCTCGAAAATTGTAGCTTTGAAAGATTTGAACCTTATAAGAAAATTTTTGGATAATATTTCCGAAAACCAAAATCTGAAAACCGCATATCAATACCTGCTTTACTTCTAAAGTTATGATTTTTTTTTATATATTTTAACGTTTTTTCAAATAACTTGGAAACTAACTAACTAAACTAAAGCTTGCTTTTGTTCCAAAGTTACAATTTTTGAAAATATTTTATCCCCCTTTTCCCCTCTTCAACCCCCCACCACCCTACCCAAAAAATAATCAGTTCATGGTCAGCCGATAGAGGATTTTTGTATCAAATTTCGTTAAAATCGATTAAGGCGTTCTTGAGTTATCATGTATAAAGACAGACAACAGACCACATACAACTTTTTTATCGTCGATTAAGGTGTTTTGGAACCTTTTGATAAAATTAAGAAAAGTCAAAATTTCACGATTGTTTTTTCTTTTAGTTCCTAAACAAAATTAAAAAAAAATCTAAATAAAATTAATTTAGTTTACTTAGGTAAGATTTTTTCCCTTTTTAACAAATATATTAATTATAGAAAATTATTAATTAAATTTCAATAACAATGATAATTAAATTTCAATCATCTGAAATACATAATTTTTACATTTCTGCTAAAAATATGTAATGATTTTATTTTTTTTTATCTCTACAGGTAGTGTGTTAAATAATATAAGCCCTTTACCAAAAATTGTGTCTACTCTGTTTTCAGAATTACTTATATAAAAATCATTGTTATTTTTTGCCCTAGTGTTATGTGAATGAATATCTTTGGTAGACTTTATTCCTCACTTAGATATCCTGGAAGAATTATTTTTTTTAATTTAAAAATAAAAATCAACATATTTTAAGCAAGTCTCTGATTAATACTCATTAAGGTAAGCTTTTCCAGCATATTTTTATTTGGCGTTCTTTTTTTGCAAAGTAAAATAGCTCTTAAAGCGCTGTTTTGAATCCTTTGCAATGATTTTTTTCTCTTCACTGTTTAAAAAGTACAATAGTGTCGAACAGTAATCAAAATGTGGGGCAATTATGGTCTTATATAGTATTAGTTTTGAAAATCTATATACCTTATTATTCAATCTACACAAAAAATAAAGTTTCTTGGTAACTTTCTTTTTAATATAATTACAGTGCTCTTTTAAATTTAGTTGTTTATCAATAAACACACCAAGATATTTATGTTTATTTACCTCTTCAATAATTTCACCATTAACTTTTATATTTATTTTACTTTTTTTATGTTTGTTTTTTGAATTTTAAGTAATATTCCATTGTCACAAAGCCAGTTATAATTATTATTTAAATCAATATTTAAAAAAAAAAATCAATTTCTTTAGGTTCACCACAAAAGTAAAGTAGGCCATCATCAGCAAAAAGTTTAATTTTACAATGTTTAATTAGGCGTTTTATGTCATTATTAAACAAAACAAATAACAAACGTCCCAGAACGGACCCCTGCGGTACACCATATTCATTCATCAATTGCTCAGATATCGCATTATTAAATTTCGTTTGCTGCTTCCTTTTTTTTAACTATTGGTATAAAAGTTTTTGTGCCAGTTTTACAAAACTATTTGCTCAGTTTAAGTAACATCAAATTTGTATTTACATATTCAAATGCGCGTTTAATGATTCCATGTTTTCATGTTGAAATTACAAACTGTAGGTCAGTTTCGCAGGAATGCGACTTTCTAAAACCTGATTGTTCTTGTTCAGTTTCGCAGGAATGCGACTTTCTAAAACCTGATTGTTCTTGTATAATTATATTGTTTTTGTCTAAAAATTCTAAAATTTGTAGTTTAATGACCAGTTCAAAAACTTTTTCATCAATTGGCAATGTATTAATGGGACTGAATTCTGAACAAAGGATATGGTATTTGGACATTTTCTATTGGAATGACAGTTGCTATTTTCCATTCCTCTGGAAAATCTCCAGTCTCTAATGCGAGATTTATAATATCAATAGCTTCCTACATTACATTATCAATTGTATTTTTTGTTATGTTAAAAATAATTAGTTTCAGCTGGTGTATGTTAATTTGTGTTTGTTGTTGTTTTCGGGTATTTTTGAGTATATTCAATAACATTTACTTCTTTTATTTGTAAAATAATTTCCTTAACGCTGTTTGAAAAGTAGATATTAAATTGATGTGCAATCTCTTGACTATTTTGGATTATATTACCATTAAAGCTTATTTTTTCTTGGTCATTTATGTTGTTCCACATTTTTTTACTGTCCTTTTTATCTCTATCAATAACCTTTTCATAATATGTTTTAGATTCTTTTCTAATTAATTTGGTTACCTCATTTCTAATTTTTTTTCACCTATTCCAATCTTGTATATTGTTATTTTCTTTTGCTTTTTTGTAAATATCATCCCTTTTTAAAGAACACTCGTGGCATATCGGACAAAGCGTTTTTGTTTCTCACTTCATTACGACCAGGCCTTCAATGTCTAATGGAGAATCCAGACACCTACAGACCTGTTTCATCCTTATTAGGAATCATCAGGAAGTCATATGCAATACACAATATATTGGAAGAAGGATAAAAAGAAGTGAAAAATTAACGGTGGGTGACATAAGAGTCAAATAATTCACTTTTTACAAATTCTCATTTACGCATTCCCGAGCTTTCAAGAATACCGACACGGCAGTAAATGTGACTTTGAAATCCCAAGAACGTTCCCGGGAGCAGTTCCCTTCCCAGACGTTCAAGAATACGGCTCCAGTGGAGGCGGATAACCATGCATTCACAGCAGCTTCCAGTGTGCCAGAGTGTCTGCGTGTTAAATAGCAATTTTTTGTGTGTTTACTATAGTTACTATTGTTCTCTTCTTTTAATTTCATCGGTCTGAAAGAGATCAAGCTTACCAGAAAATGCTCCCTCTGCACCCCTCTGCCCATAAAATATAATATAATTGATATAGGTATCGTTGACAGATATACGGGGTCGAAGGGTGTACAGTCGGGCCTGACAGGCCATTTTCCTGGTATGTTGTAGTAAGCTGGATCTCTCTCAGCCTAATGCATTTAGAAAAAGAGAAGTAACTATAGTAAGCTCACAAAAATTTGCAAAAGTTAAATCTGGCCTGGTGCAAACAAATGTTCTTTCATTTGCGGTGCAATTGGACATTAAAGTAATTTCTTTTTCCTATGAAAATAGTTTCTTAGGGCAATTTAAATTTCATTTGCCCAAGTAATATTATTTTTAAATGTGAATGAAAGATGAACTTACATCGTTAACAATGGTTCTTTCAACCGTGTCAAAAACCCATTCGGAACATTTTTCGGTAGAAGTCTGGTCAAAAATTTCAGAAGAACATGTCCGATTTAAAAGCCAAGCTGTTTGGTTTATCGGAAATCTGTCACAGGAATCTTTTTTAAATCCTATGACTTGGTTTTTTTCTGTGTTCTGGGGTATCGCCCATTGTGTCCATGATTGATCGAACTCGGCATTAAATGGGTGTTCGCAGGATGGTATAAAACATCTAAGAAAATAATGAACATTTCATATTTTTTTATCTTTTATTTTACATAAAAAAATTAATAAACAAAAAACTGGCGTTCATTAATTACGTTAGACCCAAGCTCGGATTTCGGGGGGGGGGGGGAGATTACCCCTCTGGAGAAAAAACATTTAAAAATCAAACATTTTTGGGGACTTTTCTGCATACATTGGCTATAACACGATTGATATTAGGGACATTTTGAGCCACCTAAAATAACATTTTGTGTGCTTACCCAGCAAATATATTGCAAGTACAAAAACAGCACTAATTTGGAACACGGCATTTTACAATATTTGTACAATTTGTGCTGCAATGCGTAGCAACAATACAAAAAAAGCGTAAAGTACTTTAATTAGAGTACTAAAATATTGCTTTATTTGTAATGGCACCGCAAAGTGCAGCATCAAATGTCCAAAAATAGTAAAATGCCATGTTCCAAACTTGTACTTCTTTTGTACAGTGAATATTTTACATTTTTAATAATCCAATTTTTGCTGGGTATGCTTATTTGTGTGGCTGCATACTTAGAAAAAAGAGGCTAGGTAAATGAAATAGGCATAAAGAAAAACTTTATTAGACACGGCCTTTGTGCTTATTTCTAACCTTAAATGTGTACACGTTATTCTGATTTTGACAATGTTTTTGAAAATATGCGAAAACATTTTGTAATTTGTGTTACCATCAGTGTTTAAGAAATAAATATAAATCAGTTAAATGAATTCCATTCGACAGATCACATCGCGTTATTTTTAACTGCCCGAAATGTCTTTAAAATGTGTCTAATGTTATCCTTATCTTTAATAAAAATAAGCATAACTACTGTCAAATTTGATCTTATTTTCGCTGACCCATTTTTGTGTCAAAAATGTCATTTTTAGTGAAGTACCTATGTCTTTGCCAACAAATTTATAGTCTATGGAAAAATCGGGCAAAAAGGGGGGGTTCGTGTGCAAATCGTGCTAACTTTATGCCGATAAGCTAACTTTGTTAAGGTAAGGTGACCAACTCCTAAAGGGGTAAAACCGGGACACTCCGGCCATTCCATGTATTGTATATCATGTATTTTTTGTTATATGCACCCCTAATAATATTAAGATGTATTTTCCAAAATACTTATTAAAAAAAAAATTTAAGTAAGGTTTGAATTGAAATTTATAGATGGCAGAGAATATCCGCTTTTTTCATTGCAGTGATTTTAAAGTTACAAAATACAGTGGTATCAAAACCGGGGCGAACCGGAACTTTTGCTGAAAAATCGGGACTATCCGGGACGGATTTTTTCCCCGGGACAAATGGTTAAAAAACGGGATTGTCCGGGCAAACCGGGACGGTTGGTCATCTTAGTTAAGGGTAGCTCATAGATCACTCTTTGACTTGTTGTCATTCTGATAAATGCGTTTTTTCAAGTTATTGCCCCCACCACTTTTTTTGCATGGTCCTTTTAAAAACGCTGTAACTTTCTTAAAAATTAAAATAGAGTCAAGAATGGCAGTAAACAATTCAGTGGAAACACACGATAAAATTGTTTTCTATAAAAAAGTTCAAAATTTTTCTTTGTTTTGTTACAAAAAATAAAAAACCTATTTTTTTTGTTTTTTTTTTAAGCAGGTATTTATTTTCAAAAGCCATTTGCAACAATATTATGCTTTAAAAATAGTTTTAAATAAAACTTGTAGAGTAACCATTTTGCTTTAGTTTGATGTATAGAAGTTATACAGGTTTCCTAAGATTTTCCTTAGGGATAGGATTTCAATAAATCAAACCAAAATGGCATAGAAAGTTCTGCGCGCACAAAAGAAACAGGAATATTGAGCAATGGTGCCAGTTTGCTATTATCTCCGGACTGCTTTCATGAGAAAAAATTGTCGCCACTCTTTCATTGTGAGCATAAATCATAGTTGCAATAATAACCGTTGACAAGATGTCTGCAAATTCCGCTAGATGGCGGCCACACCATGAGATGATCGAGGAAAAACTGGGATTCACAGGCATTGCATTTTTATTTCCTTTCGAGTCGCTTCAGTTTCGTAAATTTTGTGTTTTTAAAATGCCGTATACTCGAGAACAAAAGATTTTTATTATTAAAAACTACATAAAAAGTGACAGTGCGGACGAGGTCATTGGGCTTTTTGTTTTTGCGTTTCCAGATCGACCGGTTCCTGTGGCTCAAACTGTCTACAATATTTATCATCGTTTTGAAAGGTACGGGTGCATAAATGGTTGTAGAAAGTGTTACCACGACGGCGAAATACCAGAGCATCCCGTTCTTCCACACAGGGTGGAACGAGACGAAATGGTATGCGCTTACGTTGAGGCACATGAACCATGTTCGACAAAACCGATTGCGGAGGCACTGGATATTCCCAACAGTACTTGCCAATGGATCCTAAAAAAATACGGCTAAAAGTCGTTTAAGATTGGGAAGTCGCAGGAATTGCAACCAGGTGATTATTTTCGCCGGTTAGAATATTGTGAGGTTATGAGTTTTGTTTAGTGACGAGAAGACATTTGAACTTCATAGCTCTCACAATCCACAAAATAGCCGCTATTGGTCCCGCAAAAATAAACATCTGCACGCAAGTGTTAGAACGCAACATCCTCAAAAATTAAATGTTTGGAGCGGTATTGTCGGGGATCACATTATTGGACCCTTTTTCATTGAAGGGAATTTGAATAGCCAAAAATATGTTGATCTTCTCCAACACCAGGTTTTACTACGGTTGAGGGAACTCAACATAAATTTGGACGAATTGTGGTTTCAGCAAGACGGCTGTTCATCCCACAATTCACGCCAGGCTACAAATTACCTTCGTCAGGTATTTGGTGATAGAATTATTTCCACGTATGGAAATATCCGATGGCCTCCTCGATCACCAGATCTTGCGCCAAATTACTTTTTCCTGTGGGGTTGTTGGCACGACAAAATTTTCCAACACCCTCACTTACGGCCTACGACTATACAGGAGTTGAGAACGAAAATTTTGGAGGCGGGCAACTCTATCACCACTGAAATGTTGGCTGCTACGCGCCAAGAGTTTTACAATAGATTGGGATATTGTGAGGCTCAAAAAGGGGACAGATTTGAACATCTAATCTAATTAAAAATTAGATGTTTTGAGGTCCAAACCACAGCTTTTTCTTGCTTAAAGGATGCGGCAGGGTCCATTATTTACGATACTGAGCGATAAACTCGTGAGGTTGTTAACATTAGAAAGAAATATCTTCGCTTTTAATTAAATTTCTTTCCATTCTGTTCTACTAGTGACATCTATCCGGAAACGGCCAAACCATGCAGCTAGCACTAGCAGCCAAAGAAATCAATAAACGGCGCTGTTTTTCCTGTAGAGCTTTTTGCTTGCGATATTATTGATTTTAAATAAAGCTGGCCCTACACTACATTTGATATTTTCGAGGTGTTTTATGATATGATCTCGAAACATGTAGCGAACCAATTCTTCAAAACTAGCGGGAGGGTAAAAGCGAAAAATAAGGGGCTGCCAATATTTGTAACACCCAAAAAGGGGTGAAAAGATTTATTTTGCTCTGTTTCTTTACAAAAAACGTTTTTTTTACGAAAAACTTGAGCTCTGCCACTTTTTTTATTTTTTTCTTCAACTTTCTCGAAATTTTCGTCATACCGTAGAAAAAAATTATTTCCTCCATGGTCATACTCTACTTTTATTCGAAAAAATTTAGAAACAGAGACGGGATCAGTTTTCCGAAAACGGGGGATCTTGGTTTCGAGTGAGAAGATAAAGGGCGCCGCAGGCAAAAATTTTTCAATTAAATTAGCCGAACGCAAAAAAACAAAGCACGAAATAAAAATGGCGCCGCTTACAATTTTTTTTCAAAAATTACGTAATTTCGGGAACGCAAAGAAATAGGTCTAAAGAGTATAATTTTTAAGAAAAAAATATCAATTTTCTCGCCCTCCTCCACTGGGACTACAGGGGCCGTGCACAAATTACGTAATGGTCATAGGGGGGAGGGGGGTTACAAAACGTTACGTAGGGGGGAGGGGGGTTTTCGACAGCGTTTGCATTTGTGTGAAACTAAGAAAATTTGGAATGAAAATAAGTGAAAAGTTTTTTTTTTTTGGGGGGGGGGGGTAGTGGTCTTGAAATCATTACGTGATATTAGGGGAGTGGCGTGCCAAACCGTTACAAAACATTACATAGGGAGGGGGTCAAAAATTGGTAAAATCACCATTACGTAATTTGTGCACGGCCCCACATCTGACTGTTCCTCCTTTTTGATTTCGAATCAAAGTGCAAAACCCGGGTTGGGCGTTCGAAGGCGTCAACCCGTCCTATTTGCTTGATAAAGTTTCTACGGAAATATCTTAGGTTAGGCATTTGCATGCATCTCAGTCCCCAGCCTGTAAACAGTGCGTAAGGACAATGGTTACAAAATGAAAAGCCGAAAAATATTTTTTTTACGATATCTTTATCAGTTTGGTATTAAAGTCGAGCAAAAACAATTTTTATTCCAGTCCTTAAGGTATGAAAATGAAAAACATTAGAAAACAACAACCTGGAATAGATTACTACGTGTAAGATGTAGTGACAACATCGCCCCATGCCCATCCTTTTGTGCTTGGCTCCCTAAGGATTTGCTTAGGAACACTGTATATGCATGCACTGGCATATTATATTTATTTCAATGGATAAACAAATTGGTTGTCACTAGAAAGACCACGCGCGAGTTTTTTACAAGCTTTTATTTAATTTAAAGTTTTTCCGATTTCAACCAAAATTGGTATGCGGGAGTTTTTGGGGATTAGGAATACGAATTTTTAATCAGATTTTGAAAATTTGATATGGCGGATTCAAGGTGGATGATTTTTGGTCATGTTTTGCTAACCAATTTTAACTGACTTATATACATCCGAGAGTCTTCAAATTTGGTATGTGTTTATAATTCCGGTGACAATACAATAATGGTATTATCAGGTACCCACCTCCCCCTAACAAGTGACGTGGAGGTGGGAAAAATATTTATTTTGTTCGATTTCAATCAAAACTGGCATACAGGGCTTTTTAGCGAAGGGTATTTAGGGTACAAATCTAAAAATTAAAAAAATTTATATAAAAAAAAGGTTTTCAAATACAAACTTCTGTAAAATATAAAGTGCACTAAAAAGTAGAAAATAAAACTATATATATTTTAAAATACTTAAATATTTTTTTAGAAATGCCGTTCCGCCATATTGAAAGCGCCATATTTGTTAAAAAAATTTACATATTCTGGAACGGCCATAAATTACTTTCACATAACTCAAAAACTACTTAACCGATTGGAATGCTTGAACCTAATTTGAACTAAGCATCAAAATAGCTACTTTTATATGAACTTTTTTTTCGTACACCTACACTAAACCAAAAAAATTAAGAAAAAAATTAAGAATTTTTTTGTTTTCTTTTTTTTAAAATATTTTTGTATAAGAAATAACTTTTTTATTTTTTTATCATAAAAAAAAGTTATAGATACTTAAAAACTACACCTTTGCGTTTAAAAACGGATATTCTAGAATAACAAGGGGTTTAAACGTGATATACTAAGCCTATTCAACAAGTTTAGGTTATCTGCAAAAAGTTCTTGTAGTTTTGGGTAATATCATGAATCCCAAATATAGCCCAAAAACCCCTATTTTTGACCAGTTATTTTAACATACCTCAAAAACTACTTAACCGAATTGAATATTTGAACCCAATTTGAACTCAGAATCAAAATGGCTTTTTTACTAAAACTTTTTTCTTAAATCAATAATTAAAAAAAAAACTTAAAAACTTTTTTGAGTTTTTTATTTTTTCAGATTTTTGAAGTTTTTTTCTAATGAATTTTTTTTTTTATTTTGTTTATTTTTTTTTCTTAAAATATATTACAAACGAAGTATTCCTAAATTTTTTCCAATAAATTGGCTTAGAAACACTGTATATGCATGCACTGGCATATTATATTTATTTCAATGGATAAACAAATTGGTTGTCACTAGAAAGACCACGCGCGAGTTTTTTACAAGCTTTTATTTAATTTAAAGTTTTTCCGATTTCAACCAAAATTGGTATGCGGGAGTTTTTGGGGATTAGGAATACGAATTTTTAATCAGATTTTGAAAATTTGATATGGCGGATTCAAGGTGGATGATTTTTGGTCATGTTTTGCTAACCAATTTTAACTGACTTATATACATCCGAGAGTCTTCAAATTTGGTATGTGTTTATAATTCCGGTGACAATACAATAATGGTATTATCAGGTACCCACCTCCCCCTAACAAGTGACGTGGAGGTGGGAAAAATATTTATTTTGTTCGATTTCAATCAAAACTGGCATACAGGGCTTTTTAGCGAAGGGTATTTAGGGTACAAATCTAAAAATTAAAAAAATGTATATAAAAAAAAGGTTTTCAAACACAAACTTCTGTAAAATATAAAGTGCACTAAAAAGTAGAAAATAAAACTATATATATTTTAAAATACTTAAATATTTTTTTAGAAATGCCGTTCCGCCATATTGAAAGCGCCATATTTGTTAAAAAAATTTACATATTCTGGAACGGCCATAAATTACTTTCACATAACTCAAAAACTACTTAACCGATTGGAATGCTTGAACCTAATTTGAACTAAGCATCAAAATAGCTACTTTTATATGAACTTTTTTTTCGTACACCTACACTAAACCAAAAAAATTAAGAAAAAAATTAAGAATTTTTTTGTTTTCTTTTTTTTAAAATATTTTTGTATAAGAAATAACTTTTTTATTTTTTTATCATAAAAAAAAGTTATAGATACTTAAAAACTACACCTTTGCGTTTAAAAACGGATATTCTAGAATAACAAGGGGTTTAAACGTGATATACTAAGCCTATTCAACAAGTTTAGGTTATCTGCAAAAAGTTCTTGTAGTTTTGGGTAATATCATGAATCCCAAATATAGCCCAAAAACCCCTATTTTTGACCAGTTATTTTAACATACCTCAAAAACTACTTAACCGAATTGAATATTTGAACCCAATTTGAACTCAGAATCAAAATGGCTTTTTTACTAAAACTTTTTTCTTAAATCAATAATTAAAAAAAAAACTTAAAAACTTTTTTGAGTTTTTTATTTTTTCAGATTTTTGAAGTTTTTTTCTAATGAATTTTTTTTTTATTTTGTTTATTTTTTTTTCTTAAAATATATTACAAACGAAGTATTCCTAAATTTTTTCCAATAAATTCGGTTAAAAAGTTACAATTTTTTAAAATATACGATTTTTCGCCATTTTGAATTCGCCATATTTTTTTAAAACGAATTTACCAGAATGACAACCAGTCAAAACGTGATCTATGGGCTACCCTTAAATTAGCTTACCGGCACAAATTTATCACGACTTGCACACGAAAGTCGATTTGTCCATAGACTATTAAGGTAAATAAACAACTTGAAATCTCATTACCCCCTCCTCCTATATTTAAGGCCAGTTATGTAAAAATTTTTAACGATTTTCTGTGAACTAAGAGGAGAAAATTGATTAAAATCTGTTATTAGAATGTGTATTTTCGCTCAATTAAAACGTTGACGTAAGATTTTCTTTCCAATAATTAAGCTATGTCGGTTTAAAAAATTGTACGATACACGACTAGACCGAAAATCTCCGCAGATGTACAGGGTGGGCTAAATTCGTGGGGGTTTTGGGAACTTCTAGGCAAGATAGCCAAAAAATGGTATACATGTCCTGGGCTCGATTTTTAAGACAAGCTTAAATACGAAAACTGTATATTGATATGTATTACCATTTCCGAGCTACGAGGGCGTTTTGAAAAGTCTGCATTTTGAGATGGGGGGTCTATAACTTCGTTATTTATAGGAATATTGATTTTATGTAAACAGCTTTTTTGAAGATATTTTAACAAAGAGCTTAACCTTCTAACTGGATTTTTCTTAACACATCTAGTTTTTGAGATATAACCCAAAGTTGGTATTTTTCTTATAGAATGACCCTTTATTTATTTGACTTTTAAAATCGGCGTAAAGTTTTCTTTAAAATGATGTATCACACTTTGTGTTTTATTTTTTGTATTTTTATGTATGTAATATTGTATTTACAAAAAATTACGTTAAAAAAGTTTAAAAGATAATAATATATAATATAAAAATATAAAAAAATACAAAAAATAAAACCTAAAGTGTGATACATTATTTTAAAGGGAATTTTATACTGATTTAAAAAATCAAAGAAAAAAAGGTCATTCCATAAGAAAAATACCAACTCTAGGTTATATCTCAGGAACTAGATGCGTTAGGGAAATTTTAGTTTAATGGTTGAGTTCTTTGTCAAAATGTATACAAAAAAGTTTTTTTACATGAAAACAATATTCCCATAAAAAACAAAATTATAGACCTCATCCCAAAATGCAGACTTTTCAAAAATGCCCCGTATCTCAAAAACCTCTTAACATATCGAGATGCAGTTCGTATTTAAGCTTGTCTCGAAAATCGAACCCAGGACATGTATACTATTTTTTGGCTATCTTGCCTAGAAGTGTTCAAAACCCCCAAATCCCAGCGAATTTAGCCCACCCTGTACGTAGAGAACTTGAAAAATATTTATTATGTTTTTCAGACCAAGTCAAGCGAGATAAAAGTAATCATCGTTATCAACATACAGAAAAAATACACTGTCTAAACATGATATAACACAAACTAAGTAGGTACACTTGATTTAAAAAAAAAAACGCATACATGCAGTCACAAAATTTGTCTTTCTAAAAGTATATAATGTATACGGACTACCAGCTAAAATGCCTAAAAACTTCAAAAGTACGACAATTTGTCATATTGTTTAAAAAAGGTCTCTAAAACTGAAAATACTTTTTTACTTAAATTAAAGGCAACCTTATTTTTATATTAAATTTTGCATAATACTAAAAAATCAGCAAAAATAATGTTTTCGTAAAGTCTTTATTGAACAATATCAAATTATCACTCGAGTAACGGACGAAGGCTGTTCGATAAAGAGGGCGGTAACCCATTTTGGAGTTGATAAAATAACAATAATACGATGGAAACAGCGCTGGATTGAAAACAATACGACGAATAGGAAACTTGGATTAGGACAAAAACTATGGTAAACTTAATACTAATTACTTTAACTTAAAAAACAACTAAAATAAATAATTTAGTATTTAATAGGATCATCATTTTTCTCTATTACAAGCTGCAAACGTCTGGGCATTGAAAAAGTTAAATTTTGAAAATACTGATGGTCTTCTGAGAGCTGATCCAATGCGCGATTAATAGCATCGCTTAACTCTTCAGCATTTCCTGGTCTCCAATTCCTTTGGTATATTATTTTAACGATTCGACCCCATATATTTTCCATTGGGTTAAGGTCAGGGGTGTTGGCTGGCCAAGGAATTGTTTCTATATTATTATTCTGAAACCATTGGCGGACAACATTAGCCGTGTGTACTGGACAGTTGTCCTACTGATAAACGATGTAATGTATGTAAAGCCTGTACAGATGGCAGTATAACGTTTTCAAGGATTTCAATATATCGTTCACTATTGAATCTTCCTTCGATTCTCCAAAAAAAACCCAAACCTCTAGCACTAAACGAGCCTCACATATTTACAGAGAAATGTCCAGCTTTTTTAATTTGGTTTGTATATTCGGGTTCAAATCTAGAATTTGGTGGACGATAAACTAAAATTCTCCTGCTGCTTGAAGATGATTGAAACATTTTTTCGTCAGTGAAAACCACCCTCTCCCAGATGTCATTATCACGAAGAACGTTGTTCAGTGCAAAAATCACTCTGGCCTGTTTTTGTTCTTCTGTTAGAAAAGGCTTCTTTGCAGCAACTCGACAAGAGACTTCTGATTTCGTTACTCTTCTATTTACTGTTGCTAAAGAACCCGGAAATAATGTTACATTAGCTGCTTCAAACGACGTTGAAAATGAGAGAATGTCAATAAGTCTCTCATCTTGCACTTAAGAACTTACTTTTGGTCGTCCTGATCCATCTTTCCTATCCGTAGAATTATTTTCAATCCAGCGATCCAAAATGGGTGGCCGCTCTTCTTATAGACCAGCCGTCTTGTATAACTCGAGTGGAGTGATAATTTGAACTTTTGTAAATGTTGATATCTGTGGCATTTTTAAGGATGTCACACTGAATTTTAAGCTGTCAGGCATACTAAGTTGGTGGTGCCTTATAATAGTATACACTAATGGAAAGCTAAATTTTGGGGCATAGAAAAAATTGCATGTATGAGTTTTTTCTTAAATCAAGTGTACCTACTCTCTACTATTATTACTATTGGCGTCGTATGTCATACAATGCTATTGGTTATCTATGTAAAGTATGTTTAACCCAAGGTGAAAATACTCTTAAAAATTATTTTATACTTTTTAGCCTGTTTTATAAACCACCCACGTAATCTTTGTGATTTTTGAATGTATCAATATTTTCTCACCCCTCAACCACCCACCAATGAGTGTTAGTATTTGCACCGGATCTACAAAAATAAACAGTGGGAAAAACGACCTTAATAATATAGTTTTAAGATTAGGAAATATTTTCAAGTCAAGTAAAATAAATGGCGCCGCAAGGCACGTATAGTACACAACATTAAAAAAAAATCAATTTTTAAAATTTTTTTTTGGTTGAAAATACAATTATCTATCCCAATGTGAAAACTGCATGTCACTAGCTGCTATGGTTCGTGAGTTACAATTTTTTAAAAAGTTTAATACCCCCTCCTACCCTCTTGGCAACCCCCCCACCCCCATCAAAAACTAATCAGCTCTGCGTCTAGTGACAAATAATTTTTGTGCCAAATTTCATAAGAATTGGTCAAGCGGTTTTTGAGTAATCGTGTTGCCGACAGACAGACAGACACTGACAAAAATTTTGTGTTTAAATAAAAGAACTTGTTTTTTGACGATCCCAATAGCCTCCATATTATGTATGTATAAATGGATGGATTCAGAAAAACCCAAAAATGTACAAAAAAGTTACTATAATTTACAAGCAGTGTTTAATATTTTTTAATTTTACTAATTTACACATTTCCCGTATAAAAAGCACATTAATATATACTGTTAAATTAATTCCTTATTGCAGTCGAGAATACTCTTAATCATGCATAAACTATAAATATACTAGTCAATACTTTTTGTTTTTTATTGTTTAGGTATATAAGACTTCTTAGTGATTCGATATATGTCTTCGAGAAAACAAAGAAGAATAAGTAGAAAAATAAAAGACCAAAATGATTATTTTTAACTTGGCTATAATAGTCTGTGTGATATATTTCGTGATTGTTTTCGTGAAACAGTACAGATTCAGGAAAATTTTGAGTGAAATACCCTGCCCTCCAGGACATTGGCTGATTGGAAATGCAATATGGCTAGTCCATAATCCTCCAGGTAAAACTGTACTTACAAAGTGTTTTGATTCTTGACATTATAGTGACCCTTTTTTCTGTATTTTTTTTAGATAAAATTTTTTATTTCTTAAGGGAATGTGCAGAAAAGTATTGGCCAATCTACAGGTTTACCAGTCCTTACATAGTTACTGTTAATATACTACATCCAGGTGATTTTGAGGTGCGTAAACGTTGATAACTCTAGCCAATGATAAGAAATTTTAGAATATTAGGAAACTGGCTACACTGAGAAAAAATTAATTTACCTTTATACAATGTTTGTTTACTAGTTGCTCCATCAGTACAACCAAGTTGTTACAGGATATACAATTTTCCTTTAACAAAAATAAAAAAATTGTATATTCTATAAACAATTTTGTTATACTGGAGCAAATAGTAAACAACCGTTTTATAGAGGCTAATTCCTTTTTCTCTGTGGACCAGCTCTATGCACACCAATGCGTGCTTACGCAGGATTTTTTGACGCAAGGGGCTTTTGGAATCGCTCGTGTCGACTTTGCAAATGAATGCATCTTTTTTACACAGAATAATGATAAGTTAAATCCGGTGACTTTTTTGGACATGCACAGTACGATGAATAGGTACTACAGCTTCCTGGTTTTTAAGTTGATAAATGCTGACATCTTAAAATGGTTCATTTACTTATTTTTTTTTTAAGTTGGTTTGTTGTGATGTTGGCATTTTTGCGTGATTCAAAAAATATAATTTTAATTTTAGCCTTTCTTTTTCATGAAAATCGGGGAAAATACTTGCGTTTTCCTAGTCAAATTGTGCTATTTGCTTGCTTAGGTATTCTAAACGTTAAAAAAATGCACGAGACACGCACGAGGTATTGCCAACATAAGCATTTCTAGGAAATTTTGGCAAAAACGCATGCAACTTAGTGCATTTCTGGAGTTTCAATTACTACGTTTATACGCACAAAAAAGCGCTTTTACATAAAGATAGTTTTAAGTACAATCGCTTGCTCCTAGGGTTTATACATGCTTTATTAAATGCCATTAAATATGTCAGTGTAAAAAACAAATAAAACCACTTTGTTAACAACAGATTTTTCGAAAAACCAGGGTTGAGTATTTCTTTAGGTTGGAATAAATACGCTAAAGCGTTTGTAAAGCGTTTATAACGACCCTAAAATGTGTTTTTAGCCTGAAAGCGCTTTCTAAAATCGCTTTAAAATAAAATCGATTTAGTGCTTAAATCGATTTTAATGGTGTTTATACGACAACATTTTTAAACCGTCCTTATATAAAAGCGCTTTAAGAGGCCCGTATAAACAAAGTAATTGAAACGCGCGGGTGCCAGTGCTGATGATGAATTCAATAGCTGCAAGTAAACCGACCTACTTAGACCTGAGTTTGTTAACACTTAAGGGGAGTTTACCTAACTTTTCATATTGATAATTTATAACCTAAGCACAATTTTATTCATAGGCATAATGTCAAATACATTATTCTGAATAGAAGTGTTTACCCAAGTTTTCATAGGCACAGTGCATAATTTAAAAGTTGTTTAATTTTAACTTTATGCACTATCAATATGAAAAAAGCAAAGAAAACAATTTGGTTGGTTGATTTCAAAATGGGAGTGATTGATTTTAGCTGATATTAGAAAACAGAAATTTAGCAAGAAGGAAGAATACCTAACCTGTTGAGGTTAGGTAAAGAAAAACATTTTTTTTTTGTCAATTTGGTATGTTAATTTTCAAAATTTATCCTAATGCACTATGCTTATAAATTCTTGGATAAACAGGTGCTGTTAAATTATGTATTAACACTAAAATTGTGCTTATACACTATGAATTAAAGTTATGAATCATCAATATGAAAAGTTGGGTAAACCAGCCTTTAGTGATTTATCTACTTACCAATATGCGACAAGTCAGTTAACTTTCCCTTCACTTAGGGTTAGTGAATTTTTCCAATAGTCCGTTAACCATTAGTGATTTATCTCCTTAACAATATGTGACAATTCACTTAACTTTCCCTTCACTTAGGGTTAGTGAATTTTTCTACTAAGGACAAATGAAGGCATCAAATATTGAAAAATAATTTGTCAACGTCATGCCATCATAAGAATCTTTATAGGGAGATCATGATGGAAATAAGTTAAAAAAATTCGAAAAAAAGTCGATGACCGGAAATAAACCCGGTAATCCTTGGTTTAGAGATGCTTGTCCATAGATATCGAACAAACGCTAGAATTCTCTGATTAAGCTTTAATCATGATTAACACTTCAGTAACTAAGAATCCGCTAAAACGCTTATATTCCGCGGTTTCAACTTATTTTTTTATAAGGTCTATCAACCTGTAGGTTGTCGGTTCGAACCCCATCGGCGCGTCGAACTTTTTTTTATTATTTGTTTTTATTTTTTTTCTTAGGGTGTATTTTATTTTTATTTATTTATTTGCAATCAACAGACAAAAGTCCAATTACAGATCACAAAAAGTGCCTAATTAATTAAATACGCAGTATCCTAGCACACGCAGAAAAAAAGTGAGGCATTACAACTAAGAATGAAACCTAAAAGTAAAAAAAAAGAAACTAAGAAGAAATATCACTCTTTCAACAAAGAAAGAGATCAAAAAGAAATAACTTATAGCTAACACTACTTAAAATCTATTTTTTTCACTTGATGTTTAAATGAATTAATGGGAGTAAAATGTAATAAATCTACAATATTTTTAACACTGTTCGCCAATTCACACATTTTGTACAGGGTCGAGTTTAAACCAAGGTTTGTTCGTGATGTTTTTAGATAAAATATATTATTTCTGTTAGTTAGATAAGGGTTGACATTGATACATATATTACTTAACAGGTAAGGGGAAATAATTTTGTAATGAATAAGTTTAAACAGAAATATTAGGGCAGTTTGCTTTCTCCTTTTCTCAAGAGTTGTATATTTAAATTCTAACAACAGAGATTGATAGGGTATGTCATATATGTATTTTCCAAACTTTTTATAGTATAAAGAATGCAGAAATTTTTCTTAATTTTTTTCTATTTCTAACCTGTTGAGGTTAGGTAAAGAAAAACATTTTTTTTTTGTCAATTTGGTATGTTAATTTTCAAAATTTATCCTAATGCACTATGCTTATAAATTCTTGGATAAACAGGTGCTGTTAAATTATGTATTAACACTAAAATTGTGCTTATACACTATGAATTAAAGTTATGAATCATCAATATGAAAAGTTGGGTAAACCAGCCTTTAGTGATTTATCTACTTACCAATATGCGACAAGTCAGTTAACTTTCCCTTCACTTAGGGTTAGTGAATTTTTCCAATAGTCCGTTAACCATTAGTGATTTATCTCCTTAACAATATGTGACAATTCACTTAACTTTCCCTTCACTTAGGGTTAGTGAATTTTTCTACTAAGGACAAATGAAGGCATCAAATATTGAAAAATAATTTGTCAACGTCATGCCATCATAAGAATCTTTATAGGGAGATCATGATGGAAATAAGTTAAAAAAATTCGAAAAAAAGTCGATGACCGGAAATAAACCCGGTAATCCTTGGTTTAGAGATGCTTGTCCATAGATATCGAACAAACGCTAGAATTCTCTGATTAAGCTTTAATCATGATTAACACTTCAGTAACTAAGAATCCGCTAAAACGCTTATATTCCGCGGTTTCAACTTATTTTTTTATAAGGTCTATCAACCTGTAGGTTGTCGGTTCGAACCCCATCGGCGCGTCGAACTTTTTTTTATTATTTGTTTTTATTTTTTTTCTTAGGGTGTATTTTATTTTTATTTATTTATTTGCAATCAACAGACAAAAGTCCAATTACAGATCACAAAAAGTGCCTAATTAATTAAATACGCAGTATCCTAGCACACGCAGAAAAAAAGTGAGGCATTACAACTAAGAATGAAACCTAAAAGTAAAAAAAAAGAAACTAAGAAGAAATATCACTCTTTCAACAAAGAAAGAGATCAAAAAGAAATAACTTATAGCTAACACTACTTAAAATCTATTTTTTTCACTTGATGTTTAAATGAATTAATGGGAGTAAAATGTAATAAATCTACAATATTTTTAACACTGTTCGCCAATTCACACATTTTGTACAGGGTCGAGTTTAAACCAAGGTTTGTTCGTGATGTTTTTAGATAAAATATATTATTTCTGTTAGTTAGATAAGGGTTGACATTGATACATATATTACTTAACAGGTAAGGGGAAATAATTTTGTAATGAATAAGTTTAAACAGAAATATTAGGGCAGTTTGCTTTCTCCTTTTCTCAAGAGTTGTATATTTAAATTCTAACAACAGAGATTGATAGGGTATGTCATATATGTATTTTCCAAACTTTTTATAGTATAAAGAATGCAGAAATTTTTCTTAATTTTTTTCTATTTCAATTATATATTTTTTATACAAGGGAGTACATATAAAAGACGCGTATTCCAGGTTGCTTCTTACGAATGATATGTATAAAATCTCATACGTTTTTTGTTGTTGAAAACTGGATCCGTTTCGCAGAATAAAGCCCAGTGTGGCGTATGCTTTGTGTCTTATGTTATTAATATGCGATTCAAACCTAAGTTTTGTGTCCAGAGTTACGCCCAGATCCTTTATTTCCTCTTTTGTCTTAAGACGCGTTTTATTTATTTCATAATAGAAATTTGTAATTTTTTTCTTGCGTTTAATTTTAGTTAATTTATTTTGAACGGCCCAGTCGCATGCTTTATCAATATCATTTTGTAATAATTGGCAATCATCGATGTTATCGATAATCCTATAAATTTTAAAATCGTCCGTGAACAATTCACAAAAGCTGTTTTCAATCACATTTGGTAAGTCATTAATTAAACAGAGAAAAAACAATTGACCCAAATTCGATCCTTGCGGTACTCCTGAGAGTGGTGTAAATTGGTATTTTAAATAAGAAGCGCTTAGATCTATAATATCATTAGAAATGCCAAAAGAGTCCAATTTTTGTAAGATTATGTCATGATCAACTTGATCGAATGCTTTTGAAAAATCTGTGAATATTGTATCAACCTGTTTATTGCTATCTATTGCTTGATTTACTTTGTGCATAAAACTCAACAGGTTAGTGTCTGTTGATTTTTTAGACATAAACCCGTGTTGGTTAATGTTAAGAAGTCCAGATATGTGAGAATAAATATATTTATAAAGAATCGATTCAAAGAGAACAAATTATAGCACTTTTAAAAACCGGACATACTTTTGACATTTTTAACATTTCAGGATATTCTTTGGTTTCAAAAATGGTTTTATAAACTGAATAATACAAGCCTTAAATATGTATGGCGGGATATTGTCTGGGCCAACCGATTTTTCGGCTTCATTTTTTTTTGCAGGTTTTAATATACTCTGAGACGGACACAATTATCAACACCGAATTAGCACGAAGGGTATTGTTAGAATTGTGATAGGACATGGGTTTTAGAGCTGAAAAATGTATTTTTTTATTTTATTTAAAGCCATATTTTAGGAATTACACTGGTTTTGCGCTACTGTAGATTTACTAATGGTTAGTAGATACTTTACTTATGGTAAGTGAAGTTTCTATTTGGGGCTAATGAATTCTTACCTAGGATTAGTGGATATTTTTCTCAGTGTGTGAACACGAAACCCCGAGTGCCCACCCCGGCCCGCTTCAAAGAACGTGGGTGTGCACGCCTTGGTATGCATAGGGCTTATTTTAATATTAAATTTTATATTTAGCTTTAATATTAAATTCTAGCTGATTTTATCCCCAATGAAGCACTTAACAAAAAGTCCCGTCTACAACTTTTTAAAGAGTTGGCTTGGAGAAGGGCTATTGACCAGTACTAATTTAAAGTGGCAGAAAAGAAGAAAAATCTTAACGCCCGCTTTTCACTTTAATATTCTTCAACAATTTTTGAAGATATTCATCGATGAAACCGAAACTATGTGTCAACAGATTAGTGAATTGTGTGAAAATAACGATTCTGTAGTTGACGTCATTCCATTGGTCACCTCTATGACTCTTCAATCTATCATTGGTAAGTGTATCTCACCACACGGTTTGCCTTCAATTTTGGGGAAGGGAGTGCTCCCACAAAATGCACGTTTTTTGTCACCAGTCTCTCTGATTCGGCACTATAGTCTGTTCGTAAAGAAGAGGGAGTAATAAAAATGCAAATTTGGATGTACTGAGTGATCAATCACTTTTTCTTCTCTTTTAAAAATTTTCTAATGTACCTCAGGTAAAAATCCTTTATTTTTATATGCCTCACTGTGTTCGACCGGAGAATACAATAGAACACAAAACGAGAACAATAGAAGGCAAGCGATAAACTATTCTCATAGGCGCCGCAATTGGGGGAAACTTACATTTTAAGTACCGTGGTGTATAGGTATTAGTGAAGAAAATAGTAAATATGTAAAAAGTTCTATGAAATTTAGTAAAACAAATTACTTTATTAGAAAAAATAATTGATTTTCCAAATTGGGTAAAATTAGAACACTTTGTTACCAACTTATCCACTGCCAATGTTTTACAGTCTTTTTGCCAGTCAATGTGTAAGTCTTTTTTTTAAATTTAAATGTTGGCAAAACACCTACGCCAATGGTACGTTCGAGAAAATGGTTTTTAAATCGTTTTATTACTCTCTCTTCTTTATGAATGGACTATAATGACATTATTCGTGAACGGTTTTTGCCGTCAGTTTGCTCTCTAGTATACGGTAGGAGAGCAAAAACGCTCACAATAAATGCCATTCTTCAATTTCGGGGAAGGGAGTGCTCCCGGGGAGCATTTCTTTTACAGATGCGCACGTTTTCTGTCACTATGTTCTGTATGTTTTGACACTAATGACGTTATTCGTGAGCGGTTTTGCCGTCAGTTTGCTGCCTAGTGTTAGGTAGCAAGCAAGTCAGTCACCTCTTTTTCGATTGTCAATATGACAAAGGATACTTCCTTTGTCATATTGACACCAAACTGACAGAAAGTCCATATTTTACCTGTCAATTTGTTTATTAAAATGGCAGCAACAGTAGGCTAAAGGGCACTGAAGAGGTAGGAGTTAACTGGCTTTTTAGTTGAGAACGGTGGTGGGTAGGAGAGCAAAATCTCTCACAACTAATGCCATTACTCTTCTGCCAAAACTTACAGAAACGTGACAAAATAAATCGACTAAAGATTTATTCCAAAACTTCTCTTGCTTAAGAAAATACAGACTTTTCCAGGGTGTATTCAGACTTTTCCAAGGTATATCCGGATATTTTCAGACTTCCAGGGTGTATTCATACTTTCCTGGGTCTATCCAGACTTTCGGGGTTTTTCCAGGCTTTTTCAGAGTGTATCCAGACTTTTCCGGGGTGTATCCAGACTTTTCCAGTGTGTATCCAGACTTTTCAAAGCTATATTTGGACATTTCCAGACTTCCAGGGTGTATTCATGCTTTTCCTAGGTGTATTCAAATATCCAGACTTACAGGATATATACAGACTTTTTCAGGGTACATCAAGATTTTTTCACGAGGTTTTCGGATTTTTTTGGGAATATCCAGACTTTTCCGAGGCGTATCCAGACTTTTTCTAGGTGTATCCAGACTTTTCCAGGGTGTATTTGAACTTTTCTATTGAATTTTATAAGCTAAGATTTTGGTCCAGCAATCATTCAAAAACGGCTTAACCGTTTTTAATGAAATTTGGTAAGAAAGTAGGGTGATTACATTACTTCTCTTAGCGAGGGAAGTAAAAATGTAATTTTGGCCAATCAGGTGAAGAAAGCACTACTTTCTTTCAAATTCAAGAATAACGGATCTGAACAAAAACTAATTGTATTTTTTTGAGAAATATTTCCCATCATTACAACAATGTTCATTTAAATTTCCTTAGTGAAATTTTTCAGAAAAATGTGCAAGAACCCTATTTTGCCATTCCTAGACAGTTAATTTTTTAACTTTTTTTAGAAACTTCAATGGGTATGCCAAATATAGATGAAATCTTAAAGCAAAAATACAAAAATTCCATTTACAAAATGGGCCAACTTCTTGTGGCCAGAATTGTTAAGCCATGGTTGAGGATCCCTTTGGTTTTTGCTTTTTCTAAGGAAGGTATGTACATTTCCACAGGGTGGCCCAAATTCGAGAGAATTGGGGGGTTTTGGGTATTTCTAAGAAAATATACCATTTTTTAACAAATTAATTATGGTGAAAACCACATTTCAGCAGGTTAACCCGTTTTTAAGTTTTTGAAAAATTTCAGAATTTGACCTGTAACTTTTTTAATAATAATTTTTTTTTAGTGTAAATTACTTTGTATAGACGATTTAAAGTAGCATTTATTTGTCCAGCTGGATTTTATCTGTGTAACGTCTAGTTTTTTGAGATATATATCACCAAGTTGGTATATTTCTTACGGAATTACCTATATATACTAAATTACCTAAATGGTATAGTGCGCATGACATTTTATTTCTTCTATTTTTTTGTTAATACTTTTTGTTATTTACTTATTTATGTTTATTGTATAAATAACACATAAACAAAAGAAAAAATTTGCTGTTTGGTTTTGTTTGTGGTTTGCTTGTCATCTATGTTTTTTATAACTGAAAAAATTATACGTAGTTACCCAAGCGCGGATTTCAGGAGAGTAGGGGGTTAATTATCGCTCCCCACTTTGGATTTAAATTTTTTACGAAAACATTTAGAAAATCAAAAGTAGGGCATAAATTGCGGCGCTGCAACAACTTGGATATTTACGGTACCTATAAGTTTAATTTTGTATTAAAAATGGGATTTGTAGTGTCATTTTCTTAAAAATTTTCGCCTGCTGCGCTTTGAAACCATTGATATATTTACAATTTTAGTTCAATTTTAAATAAAAAAATGCATTTTTGAGTGCGATTTTCTTAAAAATTTTCGCCTGCTATGATACCGTTGATATTAGCGATTTTAGATTAATTTGACTCAAAAATTGTATTTTTAATGTAATTTTTTAAAAAACTTTCAGAGCATTTAAACATTTTCTAAAATAAAAATGTTTGAAATAAACCACCTAAAATCTACCCACCTCCCTAGATTTTGTTTACATATCTTGATATGTTCCTCATAAAAGCTATGCTTTTATTCTAGTTTTTTTTTCGTATCGAAACCGCCCCTACCCTCTTTTCAAATTGGTGGGACAGCAACTGCGTCACGACGGATATTGTTCATCACGTCTTAATTAGTAATTGTAACTTAACATTTTTTATCTATATATATATCTACTAAATAAAAATCCCACAAAATTTACACCACGCACTCACATCACAAAATTTAGGTTATGTTTTATTTAACGAAATTTTACGTTCTCTTTTTTAACATTCAAAAAACTCTTTTAAAATTGACAGTACTGTCAATTTTAAATAACAGCAAAAAATAACTACTTAGTTATTTTTTGCTGTTATTTTAGATGGACCAAAATATCCCTGTTACCCTACCAAAAAACCGCATAAAACCTCATAAAAACACACCTGAATTTTATCAGTTTTCATAGGGTCTATGAGCTTTTGTGAGGCAAAATTTTAGGATTATAAAAGCTTGTAAGAATTTATGAGGTATGTCTTTGATTTTGGTAAGAATTTATGTGGTTTCATACGCGTGTTTTTTATCTGATCCTAAAATCAGTCAGGCTTATAAATGTTTATAAAATTTGATAAGTGCAGACATTTTTTTTAACATATTTTATGGTTTTATAAAAGCACGATTTTCTAAGGGATTTTATGATCAACCGACACATGGGTGTCTATAATTACATTCCTTTTCTTTTATGATGTATTATGAGATTATATAAACCGATGTTTTTATAGTTTTCTGACAGATTTTATAGTCAAACCAACTCATAATGTTTTAAGAGTTTGTAAAAAAAAAGTTTTCATGAGATTTTGGGATATTTTATGATCAAACCAACTCATAGAATTTGACAGATTTCTATGAACATTTATAATTTTCTAGGAGTTGGTAACATTTTATAGATTTTTATGTGTCCACCCTATCAAAAAAACCTCATTAAATCTCATAAAAAACACACCTAATTTTTTCAGTTTTTTTCGACCACCTGAAAACTAATTAAAAAAAGCTTTACTTAGTATACTTACTTACTTCTACAAAAAAATATTTTTTGACGATCCCATCTGATCAAAAATTCATAATACCCCTCCTTAAAAACCCCTGTATGCCAATTTTGATTGAAATCGAACAAACTAAATCTTTTTCCCCCTCCACTGATTAGAAATTCGTTATCTCTATCCCCAAGTGTCCCGACACACCTAATTTCAACGAAATCGGGCGTACTTCAACTGTACCCCTCTCCATCCCCTTCGAGTAGGGGGAGCTGTCAATTTCATCACACCATATTCTTGTGTTCTTCAACTGTACCCCCCCCCCCCCTCCACCCTCTTCGAGTAGGGGGGATCTGTCAATTTCATCACACTATATTCTTGTGTTGTCGCCGCAACTATATAAGCATGCCAAATTTGAAGCCGATCGGATGAAGGGAAGTTGGTCAAAATTAAGTTGCAAGATTCTACCCGAACAAACATATCTTGTTCGTTACATAGATAGATACATTGCAAGTTAAATAAAAGCTTGTAAAAAATAGTTTTTGGCCTATGAAATCTCATAGAAATTTTTCAAAGTAACATCCCTTCCACAGCTCCTGGCGATAAATAAGTACTTATACGAGAACAATTTTCTACTAGATATGTAGATATTGTGTAAGCACAAGGAGAGTTATTGTACTATAGTAGGTTAGGTTGTCATAGTAGAACTTCTAATACTATTAATACTACTACAACTGCTAAAGTTGAGCTGTGATTTTTTTATTTTCGAATTTTACAGGTAGATCTTATAAAATCTTATAAACCTTTATGAGGAATTGTCATATCAAAAATCATAAAATATTGTAAACTTTTATAAGCCAACTGGCTGATAAAATCCTATGTGGAATTTGTGTTTCACTTTCACTAGTCAAAAATTATAAAATATCATAAGTTTATATGAACATAGATTATAAAAACTTATGATAAAATGTCCGTGAAAAATAAATAAAAAGAATCGTGGCATATCGGACACATATTTTGCTTTTCAATTTAGAGATGTGTGATTCGTGAACGATTCGTTCACTATGATCGAATCACTTGCGAGTATTGAGTGATCGAATCATGTTTGCTCGATGTGATTCCATCAGTGAAATGAGTCAAATGAGCGACGAAGACAGAATGAATCAAACGAGTAAATCAAATCGGAGCGGATCAACGACTGACTGACCCACTGTGGCGATACACTGAATCAGTTGGAAATAGGTCGATCGTTTCGTTCATTCGTTCCTTTGATTCGAATTCCTGCGCGCGGGGTAATCTGTATGAAAATATTGGGCAGCAGAGTATGTTGTATTTAACTGCATCCTGCATAGACCTTTTTTTTTTGGTCATCAGGTCACCATTTTCTTTAATTTCAAATGATTGATTCAATGATCGATTCAAAAAATTCGATCAGTCTAGAAACGAATCACTGATCGATTCGTTCAGTACAAAATGATCGACATCTCTATTTCAATTCATTACGACCAGGCCTCCAAGATCTAATGGATAGTCCAGAAACCTTCAGGCCTGTTTCATCCTTGTTAGGAATCATCAGGGTAACATAGGACTGTACCTGGTGTATGAAGCATAACATAAACAACCACACCCACTGAATTTAAACAACTTTCGTCGCTATATGCAGTGCGCCGCCTATCGGAATAAAGCGAAAAGCAAAACGTTAAAGGATGCAAATATCAATAAGAATGAAATTTGCGAGCAGGGCAAAAAAAAAGAAACCTGCGAAACTGTACCGGTTACTGAAAGAAGACCGTTCAAAATACAATTGGGGGTGGAGTTGCTGCGAACGTTGTATTTTGAACGGTCTTCTTTCAGTAACCGGTACAGTTTCGCAGGTTTCTTTTTTTTGCCTTGCTCGCAAACTTCATTCTTATTTATATTTGCATCCTTTAACGTTTTGCTTTTCGCTTTATTCCGATAGGCGGCGCACTGCATATAGCCATCCAACATCCCGCGTTGTTTGACGACGAAAGTTGTTTAAATTCGCTGGGTGTGGTTGTTTATGTTATGCTTCATACGCCAGATACCCTGATGATACCTAACAAAAATGAAACAGGCCTGTAGGTTTCTGGACTATCCATTAGATCTTAGAGGCCTGGTCGTAATGAATTGAAAAGCAAAATGTGTGTGCGATATGCCACGAACCTTTCTTTTTATTTAAAACTTATGATATTTCATCTTAATTTACTATGATCTTTTATGACGTTTTTTGGGCAGGGTATCGCTACGGCTTTTTTTCGGAAAATGCAAAGGTAGGGCAGTTTCAGTATCTCATAGTTATATAAAAACTACTTAAATTTAGGCATATAGCTATGAGATACTATAATGGCCCAAGGATCACAAAATGTGTAACAATAACAACTTTGAAAAACAAAGAAAATAATGTAAAAATCAGGCAAGACCAGAAGTTTTTGACTCTTCATTGTTTGCAGGCTAACTTGAGTAGGAGAGTTATTATTACTATGGCTTTTTTTCGGAAAATTCCAGGGTAGGGCCGTTATAGTATCTCATATAGTTATATGAATTTAGGTGAAGAAGAAAGGTCAACGGTAAAATCTCTTCACGATTTTACGTTCAAAATCATAAAAGACAGGGAAAAGTTTATACTATCCCAGAACATAGAAAAACTAGGTGAAATCTCGTATTCTGGAAGAAAAATTTTGAGAATGTTGGATATTTTACTTATGGCAAAAATCAAAGAAGGAGATATCGATATAGACGGTATAAGAGAGGAAGTGGATACGTTTATGTTTGAGGTAGGTAACGTGTTTCGAATGAAAGTTTTACTTTTTATTTTTATTTTTTTTTTATATATTTCAACCAAATATTTTATAATAAAATTTTAAATTAAAAATTAACAAGATGCAGACATTAAATTATTACTAGATAACTAAAATAACAAATTAATAGAAGTAGTACCGATAATTAACAACAAAAGCTCACAAAAATCACAAAATTTTTATCACAAAAATGAAATCAGTCTTGTAGTATCTTCCTAATTTTAGTACGAGGATTGCGAGAGAATGGGTCAAGCTCATTATTATTATAGAATCTTAAAGTGCGTGTAAGGGGGGAAAAATAACCATAATTACTACGATGGAAAGGGATGCAAAACATTGGGGAATTATTTCTTCTTTGAATGGTATTAAATTCAATTGACTGAAGAACAGAAGGGCAAAAGTATACCCCATTAAGGATCTTATAGAAGGTTAAGGCATCAGCACAAATCCTTCTGTTCTCCAAGCTATCAATATTAAAAATATTGGTGATTATAGTATAGCCTATTTCGAAGTTGTTTACAATATTGATATTAGCTCTAAATGCCAAAGTTCTCAGAAACCTTTTTTGAACAGATTCCAATTTATTTATGTGACATGCATAGTACGGAGACTATATGACCGAGGCATACTCCAACAACGAACTAGAGAACAATAAAGCGTTTTTAAACAATAAGGTGACTGTTTATAATGTCATCAATAAGAGGCAAGAAGGTCAATTTACTATCAAATAGAACACCCAGGTCCCTAACAGTGTTTACTCTTTTTAAAGTGGTTTCATTTATAGAATATTGACTTTCCATCAAGTTGTTTAATCTACCCAAAGATATACACATACATTTTTTTACATTTAACTCGAGACCACTACCAACACACCATAAACTAACATTGTCAAGATCTCTTTGCAGCATAAGGCTAGGTAAGACTCAATAATTCTATTTAAGTTTTAACTACACTGGATTTGACAGTTTATTCCGTGGGTGAGGTAACCAAAATTTTATGTTTATTTTCTAATTTAAATTAAACTAATTAATTAAATTAAAAATCTAAATAAAAAAAAGTAATTTTTTACATCAGATAATGGTGAAATCAGTAGCTTTTGTATGTAAGAGTGACTGACGAAAAAAAAAAGAAAATGGGTGTTTTGTTTCACAGGCCGACCGCCATTTGTTTGGTTTTAATTGCATACCCATTGCGATATCCCCTGCCGTTGCGTAGCAAAATTTCCTGCTCTAAGGATTAATCTTAAGGCGGATTTACAATTAAGCAAGCAAGCACGCAAGCGGACAAATGTCAATGTCAAATTTTCCGGCTTTTCCAATTTTCTCGAAAAGTACAAATTATTTTCGAAATGGAGTGCGTTTAAAACATTTCTAGGTGTTTAGAAGTTCGAGAATTTTTAGAAAGAACCCCGCAAATTTGATAACATTTTAGTATGTTATAGTGACCGAAATAAAATAAGTTATCGACGAATATGGGTTACTGAAGCACCACACAGGGACTTCCTTATTATTATGTTGGTAAAATATTAAGTGCTTGTATACAGGGGCTAGTCAAAAAAATCATTCTTTTGACAATTTTTTGTTTTCCCCGATATAAAAATAAAAAAAATATTTTTGAGCAAACATTAATGTTTTAGTATTTTCTAGATAAACTGAACAAGTTTTTCTTCCCAGTAACAGTTAATTTGTGTTACATGTTTTTTTTTATTTTTTTTTATTATAGAAACTTAACGAAAAATGTTTTCTCCTACAAAATAATTATTTTAGTTAAAGAGATGAGTAAATAAATTTTAAGTAAATTTAATTTATTTTTTTTTCTAGCTACGAGGTACGTGCAAAAAGTTCTATATCATTAATTTTTATAAAAAAGTAATCAGTATCTAATTTCTTTCCCATTAATCAGTTTGCCCTCTAAATAATAGTTCGTAGCATGCAAGGCTATCTATAAAATGCTCTGTTTTTTTTATTTTTAAAATTTTACTTACATTATCTATTCATATAATAAATCTTTAGATAAATCATTTCTGTACCTACCTTGAATATTTTGAAATCATTTTTTTTTTCTGCCTATACCTACCCAAGTAACACAAGGTGCTGAAATACTTTTGCAAAATCGTTGCGACAGCAAAATTCCTTTACTATTGTGTTTTTGCTGTTTGTCTGCCACAACGTCTTGAAAGTGTTGATAAAACGTCGCCTAGCCCAATTTGGCAATCATTTTTTGATCACTGCAACGACTATTGCAGCACTTTTTGCAACCGATATAGATTTTTCAGTTAACTTAATTTAAAAAAAAAAACATTTCATGTGAAACCCAAAGAAAAAAGGGAATATTTATTTATACACACACTTAATATCGGATTTTTGACTTCATCCATGGACCAAATTGACATGTCAAGGCCAGTTTCCGGATAATATTTATCACGAAACATCACCAAAACACGCGCGCTTCACATTAAAAATATTTAAAGTTTTTTTTTTTAATTTAATTTTTAGGTTACATTTTTTTGTTTTTAGATTGGAGCCAAAATAACCAAAAAATCTCTACCTTAAAACGAGTTTTAGTTTCAAAAATCTACTCTTTTTATAGAATTTTTGATTTTATTTTGGAAAAAATAATGTTTTTTTTAAGGTTGTTTTCGTGTAATGGCCGCCATTGAAACTAACAATGCAACCTAACTCGACAGCTAATATTGCTGTACTTTAGCAAATAATGTTTTTTTTCTACTATTTTTCTACTTAATATGAATAAGGGGAGGGGCTTTCTTCGCGAAGCAAGCCGAAAGTAACCGACTGCTAAAACTACTGTGTTTTAGCTGAAAATGTTTTTCTCTACCTATGTTTACAATTTCCTGCACAGAAAACGCATTATTGTCGAAACGAACCGAATAAACTAGACAGCTAAACTTGCTGTATTATAGCCAAAAATATTATTTTCTGTTTTTACAACTTTATTGCTCTAATTTAGTTTTTATTGTTTATTGGTGTCAGAACTGATTCAAAAAAGCTACAAAGTTTGGGTTTAATGTATAGCCAACATTCTGCATATTTTTCTGCCAAAAGAAAAGTATCACAAAAACCAATCAAGCTAATTTACAACCAAAAAGGTGCTGACGAAACGTTTTCACAGCTTTACTTTGGTCATAAATTCTAATGTGTACAATGTGTGTTACTTGGGTAACCAATATATACCAAAAATCCCATATTTAGAATTTTGGTCTTTTGTGCGTTTGTTTGTTCCAGCATCCCGCAAAAACTGCTAAACGGATTGTGATGGAAGATTAAATACTGGATTCCTGGGCAGGAGATAGGCTTTATTTCATTAAAATCGGTCTACGAAAACGAAAGTTATGACTATTTAAATAAAAAAAAAAACCAAGCGGGCATTTGACCGGATGGATGGGTTTGAGGGGCAGAGGGTGAGAAGGAGAGGGCGGCGGAGGGATAAAAGAGGGAGGGACGTGAAGTGAAGGGACGAGTTTACAATGCAAAATACGCGGACAAAGTTGCTTTCAATAGCTAGTAATTTAAATAAACAATAAATAATAACCAAAAATTTAAAAAATAGGGTCACGACACCACAACAGCAGCCATATCTTTCCTGTTTTTAACATTGGCAAACGAACGAAACATTCAGCAAGAAGTTAGGCGAGAAATCATTGAAGTCCTGGGCGACAAAGCAAGTCCTTGTTGCCGAGACTTACAAGAAATGTCGTATACTGAGAGAGTTATAAAGGAATGCCTTAGACTCTATCCTAGTGTGCCTTTTGTATCAAGGTATATATTTACTGTTTATATTTGTCTGTGATTAATAGTGGATCAGATTGAAGGGTCGCGGCGAATAACGATCCAAATCTAACAACAAAAACACCGGACCCCAATTTCTGAATTTCAATCCCTAGGGGAGCTGATTCTTTAATGGTGATCGTTTGAAATTTCAACGTTTGAAATTTCAACGATCGTCTGACTTCCATTTAATTTGCATTGGCTATCAAGCGATCGGGTGAGTTTGTAAATTCACCGGTGGATTCACCGGTGCCAACAAAAAAGTTCATAAATTTTAGATGGATTTCACCATGATATTAATGCAAGACAGTTCAAGTGAAGACTCTGATGATGAGCAAAACGTACTTGTATTGAAGACTATGTTGAAAAACTGCCCAAAAGTACAGCATGAGTGCCTTAGGGCGGTATTCATGCATAGTCGTTCCTCAAAGCTTCTTCCTTCTTTCGCTCATAAGAATTTACATTTCCCAAGGAAGAAGGGAGCCTTGGGAACGACTATAAATACGGCCCCTATAAGTCACATTTCCAATTGTATCAAGCCGAAGTTGAGGTATTAATTTATTATTTTTAAGTGTGGTTATTAGCACTCAGCTATTTACACCGCAACGCGTTCTTTTGGATGGAACAACGACATTTCATCGCTGTTAGATGTCAGGATGGGATGTCAAACCCATATGTCAACCAAATGTTGGCAGCGATGTTACACCGCTGTCAAAAAAATGTTGAATTTACAAACTCGCCCATGTCAAGAATTAGGGGGATCGTTTTTAGGCGGCACATCGTATCTTTGAAAGTTGTAAATTAAAGTTTAAGGCTATAGTTTCTCCTCAGATTTTAAGTAAAAAAAGTACAACTGGCAACGACTTGTTCTTTAATTTTTTAATCTTTTGCCAGAGTGCACAGGCAAAAATAAACATCAGAATTAGCTGAAATATTGCAGGGGTGATCATTTTTAAATACTTAACAAAAATATCTGAAGGATTTTTCAAAATTCTCAATTATTTTTTCTTCAAAATAAAAGCTCAGGTGCTGCCACCTATCCCAAAAGCCTCAAAATAATTGCGGTTTAGAACAAGCCCGATTTACAAAAAAAGTAGAGAAATACTCACAATTTCATATTTCCTTGCTTTAGCAAAAATAAAAACTAAGTTTCCTTTTTTCTAAAAGCCTGTGCACTCCGGAAAAGAAAATCGATCAATCAATCACACTTCATTGAATTTGGTAGACACACGCATTTCAAGTGTTGCCCGATGGATCCCAGAATTTATACGATTCCATGGTAACTGCAGGTGTTTTTCAACAAACTTTAAATCGGGTCGCAATGGGACAGAAGAGTATTTTTACGTTTTCTGACAGAAAACCATTCGAGGTTATGTTTATCTTTCAACAATGTGTTTTCAAAAACATTGCTCTAAAACAAATATGAAACCACTCCGCGTGTGCGGTCGCCCTCCGAAAAAGGAATAGCGCTTCGCGGGTATTACCCCGAGTCTATCAAAGAACCAAGAGAACTTTACTGGCTCGCTGGGATTACTAGGAATACGCATAGAAACATTCAGCGCCCATAACCTCACATAATTTTGTTTTTATTTGAATTCAACCATTTTTTTTTAAATTTAAATTATTGAAATCTTGGAGTGTAAAGAATAGATTTTAGAACCTGTTTCAAAAACACACGGGTACTTGAGTAATATCAAAACAGGTCAGTAAAGCTCCATTTAGAGGTTGGAAAGACTCTTGCTAGTCGTTGATGCTCTTGTTTACAATATAATACGATTATTTCGTCTAGCGCCAGTAGCCGATTTTTAAATCTGCATGCTTTTAACTTAACCTGTTGTCGGTATCAGCTAGCGGGACTGTTTCCAATTCAATTATAAATGCACCTGTAAATGCAACCTTAAACATTACACCCAGTTACTTTAATACGTAGTTGGGTAGTGTTTTTTAGCAGGTAATTCTACAATAAATGGTTTTCTTTTATTTTAGTATTTTACTTGGTTTTTATTTAGCGGCGTAGAACGCGAAAAGTCAAAATAAGTAGCCTAACCCCAAATTTTTGACCCGGTGCTAAAAAATCTCTGGTGTTCCACTGTGGATAAATATAAATAAAGTATCTGCATTGCCATGGAAAACAAATTCAATGACGTAAAATTTTGCAAAAAAATGAGGTCGACATAGTTAAATTGATTTCCCGTACAGTGTTGCTAAAAACAATTTCCCAGATTGTAACGGCCTTGAATTTTAGCGATAATTATCCATTTTCTTTTTAGAATAGCGAGCGAAAATGTAGTCACTCATACAGGCTACCATATTCCGAAGGGGACCATATTGAACATGCACATATTCGATTTGCACAGAAATCCCAGAATTTATGCAGACCCTTTAAAGTTCGACCCAAATCGATTTTTACCCGAAAAAGTGGCTGAAAGACACCCGTTTGCCTATTTACCTTTCAGTGCGGGAGCTAGGAATTGTATAGGTTAGTTCCTGAGTTGTACCTTTGATTATGAAAGCAGCATTCTCGGAAACATTCTGCGTTTAACGGTAGTTCTTTTCAATCTAGGTGGCCAGGATGGGCCAAAAGTTAATATTTTGATCTCAGTTAATTCAGCAGAAATTAAAAACACCCTGTAATGCTTTAGGTATTACTCTATTTTTTTTTAAATATAAGGTGGGCCAAAAAAACCGTAGGGGAGAGTGTTCCACAATGAAATATACCATTAAAAAAAACGAACGTACACCTGCCACCATCTCGTGAATGATAGTTCAACTAACACTCTAACTGGTAGTAAGAAACACGTGATCGCACAGCACGTGGTTTTTTCCACATCTCCACAGTTGAAGAAAAACGGTCAAAGTAACATTACGCTCAAACTTTAAGAGACGATTCCACGCTTATTTTTTAAATGTTTTTGTTTTAAGAGAAAGCCCTATTCTTTAGAAATGTAAGTAGTATTCCAGATGTTTAAAAATATTTTATTTTTGGTGTGAATCTGTTTTTTTGTTTGAGGTTACATATGTTCCACAATGAAACAGCGGTATTGAAACAGAGGTGTTTCATTGTGGAGCATGGATATTTCAGTGTGCTTCAAAGTTTTTTTTTAATTTTCTTTATGTTTTTGATGATATATTCTTTTTTCTAGGGCAAGAAATAGAACACGAAAGATAGCAAGAGTCCTAACACCGGCAGAGACAATGAAAAATGCCATAAATTTGCTTAATGGTGGCTTAAGTTTGAGAAAGGTGTCTGAGATGACAGGAGTACCTCATGTTACACTATTTCGCTATGCCAAAAAGAAAAAACAGAATCCCCTTGAACAAATTAGGCTCACTCCTAACTACAATTGCAGGCCGATTTTTGATAAAGAACAAGAGAAGGAAATGGTTCAATATATTTTAAAACTGTCAAAAATGGGTTTTGGTTTAACAGTAAATAAAATGCAAATTCCTAAACCCTGGGAAACAAAAAAGGAGGCAGGTTTGAAATGGTTTAGAGGTTTGAGAAAGCGAAATCATAGGATTAGTATTCGTTAAGTACATAATGTACAGGCGTTCTTCAATAAACTGGAAACAGTCTACAATTGAAATAAAACTTCGACAACTACAGTTCAGAAACCTAAAAAAATTGTTGCTGGAAAATGAATCAAGCAGGTGAACAAATGCACAAGCGGCGACTTACTTCTGCTTCTGGACGGATGTCTTCAGAATTATTTCCGCAAGTGCTGGATCACTTTATTAAATTTACTTTATCAAGTAAAGAAAATCCTACGCTTTTGATCATGGACCACCATGAAGCCATATTTCACTAGGTACGGTGAACAAAGCTCGAGAAAACGAAATTACAATTCTTACTCTACCGCCTCATTGTAGTCACAGACTACAACCTCTAGATGTAAGTGTTTTCTCGTCTTTTAAAGCTCATAACAATGCTGCGATAGATAGTTGGCTTCTGATCCCGGGACACCTATGACCATCTACCAAATAGGATCTGCATTTGACCGCTTAATGACGGCAAGCAACATAAAATCAGGTTTTAAAAAAGGTGGAATATTTCCACTAGATCAAAATGTGTTTGATGAGAGTGACTTTATGAGTTCAACTGTCACAGAACGGGCCACTATGGAGGAAAAAGACGCAACTTCTAAAACCGATCAGTCTAACGAAGAATTGAATGAAGATACAGAAAATCGAGTCGGCACAACACAAAAAGAAGCAAGTGGCTTTATTTATCCCCAACAATTTAGGGGGGAAAAAGTATGATTGCGACTGATACCCCTGAAAAAAATGCTATAGAGGAGGAGGAAAAAAAACAAAAAAAAAAAAACGCAAAATTGTTGAATCGTCAGATGAAGAAGATGAAGACGTTATTTCTCTTGGCTCAGAAACAGAGAATTGGATCCCTGAGGTAAATCCAAACGGATTTGAAGATCTCGTTCGTTCCCCAGAAGCTGGCGACTTTGTAGTTGTGGAATTTAAAATTAGAGAAAAAATTAAAAAATCTATTTATTACATTGCAGTAGTCCGGGAAGGTTCCACCGATAAAAGTCAAGAAATTGAGATTTAATTTTATAGAAGGCATACAAAGATAGCCAACAAATTTGTTCTGTCAGAAGTTCCCGACATTTTAGTAGTCCCTGAGAGTGATATTAAAATGATCTTACCAAAACCCAATCAGCACGGCAGAACAAAAAGAGAAGTCGATTTGATTTCATTTGAAATTAGCTTTGGCAACATCGAAGTTCGTTAAAGCAACGACAATTTAGCGATTATTAGGTTAAGACTAAAGTTAGCTTTTAAAAAATATGTTTTATTCCAGTTTATTTTTTCTATTCAAGATTTTTTACTTAACTTTTTTCTGTGGTTTCCATTAGTAGTTAATATATCTAGTTACTTTTAAGTAAGTTTGCTTAAAATTGCATTTTTGTGTCTTTTTGCGTTTATAATAAATAAAAAAAACATCATATTAAGTTGTTTTTATGCTGTTTCAGTGAACCCCACTAGTGTTCCACAATGAAACAAGAAACATCTTTTTTATAAAGTGCTCATAAAAATAATCCTTTATATTTGTATAAAATTTTAATATTTTATTTTAAGGATAAATGTATAGTCTACTAATATTTTTCATAAAACTCAGATTTTTGTGTGTTATGTTTTGGTACAGAAAAATATAAAAATTGTTTCATTGTGGAACACTCTCCCTTACATTTTTTTTCGGCTATAGTTTTGCTACCGTAAGATTGATTTTTGTAATTTTAGCTTCTGCAAAACGATAAAGCTTTAGACTATATGAAACTTTTATCAAATTTGACATTTCGTTAAAATCCAAGATGGCGCATAATTTTTAAATTTACCCATTTTTAACACCCTTTTTTATTTTATGTGCGCCACTGTACTCGATTTTAGACATTTGCCATAAAGACACGTCTTTGTCGTGCTCCGAGACGTATCACTTCTAAACATCGGGCAAGAAGTAATAAAGCTCAATGCCAAAAAATTAACCAACCAATTTCATTAATATCTTCATTTCCAAAAATCTTCGAAAAGGTCTTAAAGAATCGGTTTACATCATTTTTGGATAAATTTAAAATAATTTTAACGAAACAATTCGAGTTTAGGAAGAACTTATCGACCGAAGACGCAATTGACCATGTACTTAAACAAATATACAAGTCACTAGATAAAAGTAAGCCTTGTTTAGGAGTGTTTTTGGATCTTGCAGAAGCGTTCGACACGGTGTGTCAGGAAACTCTAATACAAACGCTGGAAAATTATGGGTTTCGGAGAAACATTTTAAGATTACTCGAAGGTTATTTAGAAAATAGAAACCAATTCGTTAAAATATGAAATACATTTAGTAACCCAAAAATCATAGAATACGGCGTTCCTCAGGGGACCGTTTTGGGCCCTCTCCTGTTTCCTGTTTACTATTTACTTAAATGACATTTTGGAGCTAAGTATTGAGGGAATTATGGCGAGCTTTGCGGATGACGTAAGTTATTTTTCAGGCGGATTCATGGCAAAATCTAAAACAAGTGACAGAAAGGGAAGTAAATATCCTTAAAGAATCATTTGATTTACATTCTTTAACAATTAATTTTGATAAAACAATGTTTGTACCATTTGCTACATATGAAGATAAACTCCCAAATTTTAACTGTCTAAAATTACAAAACAACTTTGTTATAAAAAGATCAATACAAATTAAGTATCTGGGAATTATAATGGACCAGCATTTGAGATGGAATCTTCATATTGATTGTCTTGTTAAACGACTCCAATGCATGATTTCGAGATTTAAATACCTAAGGGAATACCTTAGCCCAAGCGCGCTAAAAATATTGTACTTCTCTCTAACTTACGGGATAATCGCTTGGGGTACAGTGTGTGATATGCACCTGGAAAAGCTTAATGTTATACAAAAATGGATCATTAAAACAATTTTTAAAAAATCCTACCAATAGCCAAGCAATTTACTTTTTGCGGAAACACAAATACTGGATATTAGACAGCTCTTTTTCCAAAAATTGGTTACAAAAGCCTTCAAAGAAAAGCAATATTTAAAGAAGCCAGAACATAATTATTGTACTAGAATTAAAGTTTTTTATACAGAAAGGGCAACTTTAAATATTGGTCAAAGATGTTCAAATTACTTATTACCAAGAGCATTTAATTTGTTACCAACTTCTGTCCAGGCTTTAATTAATATTAAAAAGTTTAAAAGTGCTGTGAAAAACTATGTTATAAAAACAGAGAGAAGTGTAATAGCAAGTCTAGTAAACCAAAGACCTGTTTAGCAGATAGTACCTAGTCTATTATGATATAATATAAGATCTTTTTAATTAATGCATTTTATGAAAGAATTAATTTTGTGTATGAAAAACTCTACAAATTGTGACATTTTTCCCAATTGTGACTAATTGTTACTTATTGTGATATTGTTTTTTTACCGGATTGTGTATTATGTAATCGATTTTGACCACTTTCGCGACCAGTAACAACACAAAGCTACTGGTGCCTAGTCACCTACAAGTGTTTAATTTACACTTAAATAGTGTTTAGTGTGTTCATTTTTTGATCTAATAATATTCTATTCTTTTCTATGTCCTATTTTTTTAAAGCAAATTATAGTTTCTAAAATCATGGCCACCTAGATTGAAAAAAAAATTAAAAGCTGTCAAAATTTAACATATGGAGTACCGTTGGACGCAGAATCTTTCCAGATATCCAAAAATGTAATAATTGAAAATTGAAAATCGAAAGTTAAGGCCGTTTCCGGTGAAACCGGAAGTCACGTTTCTTGGAAAAAAACAAACAATTTTATTTAAAAAAAGTTAAATGTTTGTATTAATTCCTATTTTTTACAAAAAATTATTCTTTCTAAAATCATGGCCACCTAGATTGAAAAAAAAAATAAAAGCTATCAAAATTTTATATATGGGGTACCGTTGGACGCAGAATCTTTCTAGAAATCCAAAAATGTAATAACATACAAAGTGTCATTTGAAAATTGAAAATCGAAAGTTAAGGCCGTTTTCGGTGAAACCGGAAGTCACGTGACTTGGCAAAAAACGAAATTAGACATTATATGATGTTCCCAAGTTTCAGTTTCTCTCTCTATAGCAGATATTGCAAAGATCCTTAATTTTTTAGGTCAAAAATTCGCAATCCTCGAAATTAAATCAGTTCTTTGTGGAGTCTTACGAAAATTTGAACTGCATCCGGTAGACAAACCTGAGGACATACGTTTCATACAGGATTTGGTTCTTAGGACAGATGGACCAGTTAGAGTAAAATTTGTTCCAAGGGAACGTAGTGCATTTAATAAAAATTTAACTTAGAAAGCCCGTTTTTTAGAGGGACGTAGCGCATCACAGTGACACAACTGTGGTAGGTAGTTTTAATAACAATACTCTGTGTTGTATCGTCAACAATTCAAGCCAAATTAAAGTAAACATATAATTGGTAGCTACATTTATAATGATTAATAAAGCGGACAGCAATAATAAGGTTCATTGGCAGTTAAAGGGATGGTAACAGTATATAGTGTATACTACCTGTAACTCCTCTGAAGCATGGTACGTACCGCTATATAATGTCACATGGACACATAATTATCAGTAGCGTTAAGTAGTTTTTATTTATGTATTATGGTAGAGCCATGATGAACCTTAAAATAATTTAGTTATGGTAAAGCCATGATGGTAATTTAAGTCTTAAAATATTTTAGCGTAATTTAACAGTTAACGTTTTTGTTTAAGCAATTTTTACTAGGTTTTTTACATTGTTATGCCATGATTTTGTTCACATTTTAAAGCTTTCTTTTCAAATTTTCGATGTCTAGAATAAAACACTCAAGTTTTTCAAGGTTTCACTGTTTTTACGCGTTCAAAAAAAGTACTACCAAAAATATTTTTTCTTTGTTTCAATGAATATGAATGAATGAAATTAAGTTTGTTGAAGAGAAACAGCAGGCCATAAAAAAAAGTATTTTAGAGAAAGATGGCAATAATTTAAGGCAATTGTTTAATACAAATTTCTGTTTTGTCATCTGTCTGTCATGTTCAGTGGTGTCGTGCATATGATTTTTATTTTGCCATTTTTATCCAAAAAACAGCAAAAATTGTAATTGTTTAAAGCGTAAAGTGTATAAGACATAATGTGGTATTAATTCCTTTCAATCAAAGTTCTTTACAGTCTTTAAATTTACCAAAAAACGTGTGAGAAGAAATATTCTCACACAAGAAATCTTCAATATGATGAGAAAATTAAATTAAAATTTTTAATCCATATATTTTTATCGATTGAAAACTGCCAAAACACTTAACTGACGTTTCGCTCGATGACTCCCAATTTTCCCAAATTTTAACTTTGTCCATCCAACACCGTTCTTAACTAAAAAGCCAGTTAACTTATTTTCGTTTTAGTATCCTTTGGCCTATGATCGGTGCCATATTGACACTAAACTGACAGAAAATCCATGTTTTACTTGTCAATTTGGTTATAAAAATGGCAGCCACGATAGGCTAAAGGGCACTGAGGGGGTAGAAGTTAACAGGCTTTTTAGTTGAGTACGGTGTTGGTCCATCTTTATAACATTTTCTGTACCTTTCTTTCCCCACCCCCCACTCTTTAAATAAGGTAACAAATATTTTTAATTTTGAATTATTTAGTTTTTTTATTATTTTCTATAAATATGTTATAAATGGTAACGAAAAGCAGCTCCGAACTCTCCCCTCCCCCTCATAACACTTTTACCTACTTCCCCGTGCCATTACTTAGTTTATGGATAACACAAGGCAAGGTAAGGCAAGGTCTGGAACGAAGGGAAGTGGGCAATTGCTCTTCCTCTTCCCGGCTTCTGCAAAAATCTCCGAATTTTCATAATAATTTTGTAAAATTGCTAAAATCACACGTGACTTTTCCGGTCCCTAATCCATGAGAATTTACCGCGAAAGACTTACCGGCGCGTACCCTAATAGCACACGATATTGCAGGAATATTCCCTTGATGTGCTATGAATGTCTGAATCCCATTCACAGGGTATTTCCAGAATGTACAGAAAATGTCTCCCGTAGAACATTTGACTTAGCACATAACGAACACATTTAAAAGACATTCTCAGAATATCCTGGGTAGTACATTCAACAATATTACAAGCAGGATATTCCACGAATGTTCTACTAAGGTCCTAAAAATGTCCTTGCACATTGAAAGCCCGTTTAAAAGACATTCTCAGAATATCCTAGATCCTACATTCAGAGAATATGTTAAGCCGGATAGTCCACGAATGTTCTGGTAAGGTCCTAAAAATGTCCTTACATTTGCACAGTGATAGCACATTTAGGAGATATTCTGGGAATATCCTGGGCAATACATTCAGCAAATGTTCTAGTCAGGATAATCTACCAATGTTCTACCAAAGTCCTAAAAATATCACACAATATTTTAACGTTCTTTATTTAGCTGCGGTAAAGTTTTTTTCGGGATATTTTTATCTGTCGCTGCAAGTTATATTTTTATTTAAAAAAAATACTCTATTTCTAGTTACAAGAAAAAACCATTTTGTTGGCCTAAAAAAATATCAGCAAAATTCAAGATTTTTTTTTGTTCAAAAAGCTTGTTGGGGTAAGCTAATATTTATTTCCAATAAAAAAATTATTATGAAAATCGGTTGAGCCGTTCGGGAGTTAATTTTTCTCCATAGAACAAATAACATAATCCCCTTCCACTGCCGTTTGGGAAGATTCGGGGAGGGGGGTAATATTTTTATCCCATAAAAAAAGAATTATGAAAATCCGTTGTGCCATTCGGGAGTGATCCTGATTTTATGTAAAAAATACAATTCATGGTGCTCTTCTAACAGAAAACAATGTCCAAAAGGTTATACCCCGCTAATATATAACTTATCTCATAAGCCTCCGTATCGCAAAAGGTTAAGGCGTTGGAAAAGTGTTATATGGATGCCAGGGGCCTAATTCTTGAATCTCTAGAGAAGGAACGATCTCTCAAGAGAAGGGATCAATCCCGGGAAATGTTCCTATCCCTTGAAAACAAGATGCGCATGCTTGCTTGAGAAATGGGACCTATCCCTGACTTCGGAGTCGGGGAGCGCGAACACCCATTTTTTGATAGAATGGAATGAGCGATCCCCGCGAAATGCGTTCGACGTGGGATCAATCGACCATCTATGTCCTTCCCTGCTCAAGAATTAGGACGCAAAACTTTTTTTTTAATTTTTTTAGGGTGTTTTGTGATAGATCATATTTTTTCAAGCTCTGAAAAGGCTGCGAAAATATTCTATGAATGTTCTACCAGGATGTTTTAGGAATATTAAAACTGTGGACAAAGAATATTCCTTGGACATCCCTGGTATGCTTAGAGGAGTTGATGAGGGAACATTCAGAGAAATATTTAGGGAATGTTCCCAATATCCTAGGTGAACATTCAGAGAATGTTCGGGGAATATTTTTGTGCTATTAGGGTAACATGACATCACCGCACAAATAAAAAAACCGCGCAAGACCATCAAAATTAAAAAAAATAAGCAAATCCCCAACAACCCAAAAATGCATTTTTTTGCTTGCCCGGTATATTCTGCCGCGCACCTTTTATTTTTACTATTATTAGCATTTTATTCTTTAATTTCCTTTTTTGTTTGCGCTTTTTTGTTTGCGCTTTTTGTAAATATGCCGGTATCAGTTTTACACTATACTTGCCCGCACTTTTTTTGCTTGCTTGAAAAGTAACAGCGCAAAGCGGTTATAGCGCAAGATTTATTCCGAGAAAAACTGCTTTTTGTGATACCGCGCGGAACAAGGTACCGCAAAAATTCAAAAGTACTTTAATTTTTTACCTATTTATTGACATGTGCAAACGCCTAAGCAAACCAGATGTGTATGTATGTAAGAAATCTTTGTTTTCATTTAACTATTTAAAATTAGTTTTAAACTTATATGTAAAAGGGTTTTTTCTTGATTCAAGAAAGCAGTGATCTCCCTGAATCAACTTAAAGTGGGATACCATACGTCCCTATACAAACTTTAAAAAAGCGCTGGAATACCCAATTAAAGCACAAGACAGATTATTTGAACAGTTTTAAGAAAAAATGGCTTTACGCGTCTCATTTCAGTGCATTTTGACATACATCAAGGAAAAATATCTTATGAATTGCGATATAGTTCGGCTTAAAAATCAATTTTTAGGTAACCATGTCTATGTCAGCCTTCAAACCAAACTCCTTAAACTATAGTCCTTAGTAAATATCGGCCTTAAAGTTGGCAAGCTATTTTTGATTCCTTGTTGTGAGCGTATTTTTGATACGTTTGTGAAAGCGTCCTTTAAAAAAAACAGTTAAAGTTGTGCTTACAACGTACGACGTAATTAAACCAATTCTTGTTCAGTGTTTGATTCACAGTTTTATTTCATGCCGCTCACACGCTCCTTGTCGAAAAAAGTGAGATGGCAATAGAATGAAAAAAAAGGAGTAAAACTGTGGATCAGGCATTTATGAAAACCCACAGATAACAAAATGGTTAGGATACGCCACCTGAGTACGAATACTGCAAGGATGGTCGTAGAGACAAGTGAGACGTAGTCGACGTATCCGTTCTGAGCATGCGCACTGAGATATGATTACGATACTCTCTATTTGTGCAACTTCATGATACTAACCTATAATTTGGTACGCCAGCAGTAAACACATAACTCAAGCTGTTGGCAGCGGCAAATAGTACCGGCAAACACACCAGAAGGTAAACAATGACTTGATATCGCCCTAGCTCTCCTAGCTCGTCCAGCATGTCGTCAAAGTCCATCATTTCGAATATGTCGTCCTCATCTGACGAATGGTCGCCACTACAAATAACAGACACGTCCCATTATATTAGACAATTCAGACAACACCGTTCTCAACCAAGAAGCCAGATAACTCCTAACTCTTCAGTGCCCTTTAGCCTACTGTTGTCGTCAGTTTTATAAACAAACTGACAGGTAAAACATGGATTTTCTGTCAGTTTGGTGTCAATATGACCGCTATAGTAGACTAAAGGATACTAAGTCGAGAAAGAGTAATTGGCTTTTTAGTTGAGAAGGTCTTGCTTAAGAGTAGAAATTCTTTTTTTTTTCAGTGACCTTAGCACAGGAAATGTCGAAGTGATGTTTGAATCATGTGAAAATGTTTGAATCATGTGTAAACTTTGAATGGAAGGCAAATTTTGTAAAAACTATATAAGACACGACTCGGAGCACTTAGAAAGAAATTTTAGCTTATTCGGCAAAAAATCAAAAAAGTGCTCCGAGCCCTCTCTTAGTTTTTACAAAAAATACCTTCCATTCAAAGTTCAACCAATTCTGATGTTTATTGATTGCGCATTCGCCAATAACACATGAATGCAATACAGGTGAATGCAAGTGAAATCTATACACAAACTATTGAACGCAACCTGTAAGTATGTGCGCGTGAGAGCAACAAATGCATCAAAACGCCGCGCCGCTGCGCCACCTGCGTGTACGTCTCCGGTTCATGTGGTATTGGCGAATGTGCAATTAATTTAGCAAAAATTTTCTGATAAATTACGGGTTTTACGAATTCCGGGTTTGATATTGAATGAGTTTGATGAACAATGGTTTGAAGAATAAAATTCCGATAAAAAATTGGTTTAACGGTTTTATTTAACGGGTTTGATTTTGCACATTCTGATAAACCGTGGGTGTCCAGTTTACCCTTTTGTGGCTAGTTGCACCTAAACTCCGGTTGGAGGATATCAGAGGCGTTTTCTCGCGTTGAAATTGCTTAAAAATTTTTTAAAAGGTTTGATGTGCATGTCCACCAACGTGAAAATTTTCCGATTAAGCTTAAATCATTAACACTAATCGGAGTTTGTAATGAGTCTTGGCAAACAAAGTTTTAATGTAAAACACCACATTCCAAACACCGATTGTTAAATATTTACGATTAAAGCCTAATCGGCGAGTTTTTGCGTTGGTGGATACGAGCATAAAACATTTATTTTCTCGCGTTGCAACGATGACGTCACATTTAAACTGGTTAAACCATGTACTTATAAATTAATAATTAATTATTTAAATACAGGAGGCTATGAAAATTTTTGAAATTTCAGCCGTTTTACGCATGCGCGATGCCTTTTACTGCGATGGCCGATGTTTACTTTTCAAAAACCAAGCTGTTTTCGTTTTTTTTTACGTAAAGATATGTGCCGTTCAAAATAAAAATGTAATCTTGTGGCGTTTTTAATCGCATTTTAATGATCGAGCAATTGTGATTTGGAAGTGTCAAAACAGATGTTTTCTCTGAATAATACCAAAAATTTTATTTTATTATAACAAACAAAAAAGGAATAACATCAATCCAACGCAGTTGCGCAAAACGGTCGTATATCTTTATTTTCATGGCCTATACTTAACCATGATATGTTGCTAACAAAATTGCTACTTGAACAAAAATAAACACGACCGTACTTCAACCTGATAAAAAATATACCTACAAACTTTTAAAAGGGGTCCCAACTTATGAACCACCCTCATAACTGTTTGTTATTGAATTGAATGTCAAATATTTTTTCCATTTAAATTAATTTCCTAATCAAACCGTTATTTCTTTATCGGCACAAAGGGCATATTTTAGTGCTTCAAAAAAAGTTTGACATTGCAATGAAACAGCTGAGTTTTATAGTAGTGCAACAGGGACCGTATTCTTGACGGCCTGTGAGGTGAGTAGTCACCGATGAGTAGTAAGACATTTGTTCACGGGCATGGGTATCAAGAATACAGCCTTAGATCTTACTACGGTACATTCTTCTCTTCTTTCTTTAACGATTTTCGTTTTACAATTGGTCCTGGTTCTGGTTGAACCAGAACCACAACCGGTCCTTTCGTTTTAAAACAATGACGTCACAGTTGCAACCCGGTTATGAAATTTTAGAACCAGCCTGGGAGGTTGGTTCCGCCCTTTGGTTGTAAACATAACCCCTAAAATTTTGCAAAATTATAGATAGTATTTTTTTGAGTAAAATCCAAGATATCTTAATAATATTTTAAATGACGTCATTATTTTAGAACCGCTGTCAACATTTATGTCAAAATAATGTCAACCAGAACCAGGACCAATTATTAAATCGAAAATCCTTTTTGTGATTATACCTGCTTTAGAAAGGAACAGATTGGTTACCGGTTAGTTGTGGTAAATTGCACGAAAACTTTGTTTTGTAAAACATCACTTGTCAGGCTTCAGCTTTTATACCATGGTTTAGATCTGTCTTGTAAATATAGGCATTTGATGATCATACAACGGTGTAGGTAAAAAATAAATAATAGAACGTGGTAAAAAAACTTTGAAGTTAATAGAATAGAAGGAACTAAGAGCCACTTTGTAGTGAGCACTTTGACAAAAGTTTAAAAAAATCTTTCTATAAAAGTAGACCACCATATCTTGCCTGAAACAGCTGGTGATGTATTGACAAGTGCATGGAACGTACAAATAGACCGGCACTATTAAAAGCCAATTGTGCACCGCAGGAATAAACCTGGCTTAAATTTAATTGTTGTTTAGAATCTGCTTGAGGAACTTAAAATATAAGAGTATCATATTCTAAACATCAATTAAATTTAAACCAGCCTAGGTAGCAAGGACACGTCACAATATGTCTCATCTTTTTGACGTCATTATATGACGTAAGATAACGTCATATTTTACGGAAAAGTAACTAAATGATTGACGTCAATGTGTCGGATAAGTGACGTCATTTTGTAGCATGAAAAAAGGTACGGATGAAAAAAAGTACATTTTCTATTGAATACAATTCAAACAAGGCATTTATTAAAAAAAAATATTGATACATGAAAATATCCGAGTATAACAAACTAACTTTCGGCGGATAATAGTATTAAAACATACCAACCTTTAGATAATATAGTGAAAATAAGATACCAAAGTCAATTATCAGTAGACACTTAAAGTAAATATTTCAACGCTTATCGGTATCGGTATACCTAACGCGTCCGAAATAAAGCCAAAAATACACATATTTATGACTTGTTTATGCGATGTCCGCTTTTTTGAAAGGTGCAATGACAGAACTGCTGATTGAAATCGTTGCGTACGTTCGGAGGTCCGTAACGATACATCCTTCCGTACGCGACGAGATACTGTCATCTCACCCGTCAAAGAAGCAGGCATCGTTCGAAACATGGCCTGAACAAGTCAAAAATGTAGTGTATTTTGACCTTGTTTCGAACGCGTTACGTATACCGATACCGATGCGTTAAAATATCTACTTTAAGTGTCTAGTATTATCAGTATCCGCATCCCTACCCAAGCAGCAATTTAACGGCGTAGCGATGTTGTTAAATGTGACCCGACGTTATGATATGACGTCGTTTTAGCCAACATGCCGACCCAGAATTACACCAAAATGGATGATTTTTGAGAATTTACGTCGTTGTGCAGTGACTGTGACACTAGCGCCTCTGTGTTATTAATTTTTTGGTGGTGTTTCACTACCCAAAATGTTGCCCATCTCAAACTTTGGGTTTTTCGGTTACTAAAATGAACTTATTTTTATATACTTTAGAAAATGGCAAACAAAAAATTATAATTTGATAATTACCGTTTATTAAATAGTATTTATATGGCCACTATGGGAGCAAAATTTAAAAACGCAATTCGGTTTACTGACAAATATGCTTAGAAAAGGAATGAAAAAATACGCGCGCCCTTGATTTGTTTGTGTTTAAACGAAAAATATTGCTTTTTTTAATGTAAAAAAATGGATGCTACTAAAGCCCTCTTTTTAGGACTCCCTAGTCAAATATCTATCTCGCCCGGAACATAAAACGTCTCCAAAATGACATTCAATGGTGTTTGTAGTATTTTTGCCGTGTTTAGTAAATATAAACAATGACGGCATCAAAAATGGCGAATATTATGACAATCTCAAAAAATATACGTAAATGGACTACAGTCGTCAAACATTCCCAAATGAACCACTTGCCACGACCGTTGGTTACTATCAACCCAACATGTGACTGGAAAACGCTTCAACGATTCTGCCGATGACAGTCCCCATAACCTTACTTTTTATTCGATTTTTCTAAAATAAATCGTCGGTGAACTGTGAAATAAAATTTTGTTTTTTCAAATATGGCTGGACACTTCAAAGATCCTACTTCTTGGAAGCAAAAGCAAAAAGTATTTTTAGTGAGCGGAAAGAAGTGAAGCTGTGGATCAGACATAACTATTTAAAGAGCACCAGTCTTCCTTTTTCGCCCATATACTTGTAGGATAATGTCATCTCTCTCTGCCAGGACCCTAATTTTTGAGCAGGGATCCAAACTTCATAGATTTGTGTCGAATGATCCGACGTGGAACACATTTTGTATTCTTGAGCGGTGATCGCTCATTCCATTCTATCAAAATTTGGGTGTTTCCGCTCCCCGACTCCAAAGCCAGGGATCGGGATATGCCCCGGGATTGATCCCTCCTCTTGAGGGATCGATCCTTCTCTCGAGATTCAAGAATTAGGTCCCTGACCAGTTAAGCCAGTTATTTAAAATCTAGAGAAAGATAGTGCAGCAGAGAAGGAGAATATAATGTCTTTCCTTTGGAAACTTTTCTTCTTCACAAGAAAAGGGCACTTAAGTTCGTCAAAACTCCGGCCTGAAAACGTCGCAAGTTCACGTAATGTGAAAGTTGTTTAGACGTTGATACGTCCACACGACGTCACTAGTTTACTAGAAAATGCACCAACACGTGACAGGTCGGCTAAACGTTGGATAGACGGTAACAATGTCACTGCAATATTATCTAACGTTAACGCAACGGAATTTTGTCGTAATATTCAAGACCGTCTGAAGATCACTAATTTATACACCCAAATTAACGTCCATTTAGGTGAAGTATGTGGTTATGTGGTCATTGGTCAGAAAATTGTTGCTTGAGTATCGTGTTGAGCAGGTACACTTTAAAACTCATGACGGATGAGTGACAGCTCCAGCTGACAAAAAAGACAGAATTTTGCTTGTCCTGAGGTACGATACGTTAAGAGCTACGTAACGCGACGTAGGTTTGCCCGTAACGCATTGGTCATTTATTCAAACACTGTCACTTTGCTCAGATGGAGCTGTTACGCATTCGCCGTAAGTTTAAAAGTGCACTTGCTTGATTGGTAAACAAGATAGGGATGGAGATACCGATATCACTGATATTTGACTTTAAGTGTCTATAAATTGCTTGATAATAGCTACTATTAAAATATATAAACTCAATAAAAAAATAAAAAATGTTGGTAATACATAAAAATACGATAATACCCGATTATAGCAAATCAACCTTCGGATAATACTATTATGTCCATTTGCACCGCAGGGTTTAAACCAGATTTAAATTTAAGACGCCGATTTTCATTTGCACCGTATTTCAAAACCGGATTTAAGGGCCGTTAAACCCGGTTTGGTTAACACCTCATTCGGCCAGGCCATAGGTTAAGGAGCTACAATAGATACGACAGTTACGTGTTAAAAACGGTTCGGAACTATTTGGAATTTGGCGAGTCTGCGCAGATATGCACGCGACCAATAACCATACTTTTATATTGATTTTTCTTTTTTAATTTTTAATACGACCACTAGATGACTCACGGTTAAATTCGCGATAACCGTACTATTGATTTTTTGTTAGTTTGTAATATGACCACTAGATGGTGCTCGCTTAAATTTCCGTTTTTTTTTAAGGACCCTGCACAAATTACATTGGAAATGGCTGTCGGCTAAATGTCATATTTTTTTATATTTTGTAGTACGCGAAAAAAAACGAGATAGGGAACAGGATTACTCTTTTGATAGCTTTAAAGTTGACGTGTTTTTAGGCTATATTTTTGGACATGGTACAAGGTTTTTTTTCACAACTTTGTTGATTACCGCCGGTTGGTTGGTGGTACCAAAGGACACATATAAGAACATTTTTACTTGGATGGAAAGGGTGTTTCATTCAGGACAAATAGAGAAACGAATTATTTTATTTTGGCGGTAATCAACAAAGTTGTGAAAAAAAAATTAGACCATGTCCAAAGATATAGCCACGTCAACTTTAAAGCTCCTTATCTCAGAAAGTAATCCTGCTCCGTATCTCGTTTTTTATTTTTGTGCTTTGTTTATTGAGTACTACAACATATAAAAAAAATATGACATTTAGCCAATAGCCATTTCCAATGTAATTTGTGTAGGGTTCTTTCTTTGCAAGCAATTTGTGTTTAGTTTTTAAAAATATGCTTTTCTACAAGACACAAAACAAAATTGTTAATTATGTTAAGTTAAAATAAAAAAGAATATATTTAAAAAATAAATACAAATTACCCATAATAATGCACTTGTAGTACAAAACCTCTGGTTGTTTTATTATAAAAGATTATGGCATATTTCAAAACATGTTAGTTTATACTTTTGACAATAAAGAAAGTATTACAATATGATCTTGTCTGTGCTTTTTTAAATATTAAATAATTTTCTTTAAAATGTTTATATCTTGTTTTTAGTACAGAAAAAACAATAAATGCCACTCTTTTGTATTCCAAATTCCAAATTTGTGAAACGAAAAAAAATTATTTTAATCTCAAAATATTAACGGTATATGAGGGGCAATTTATGTTAAAACCCACACATTAGAAAAAGTCATGGTGTAAATAATATTAATACCGATGGTTTGGAATACACAAGTGTCGCATTTTCTCACTTATTATTGATATCCACAAAAATTAGCCATACTAAACTTGATGAAATAAGAAAAGGGTGTTTTAATACTATATATAAATAGTTAAATGGAGTCCAAATGCAAGTGTGGGACATCACTCTCTAAGACCTCTGCGTCCAGTCTGCAAAATGTCCTCTGGAGCAAAATATTTATCAAACAAGTAAAATCTGTTATATATTTCATCAGCACTTAGTTTATTCGCGTTTAACGGCTTCACTATACTTCTGAAAAATTACAGGATTGCCTTTGGGGAAACGATGTCTTCCCGTTTTTTTTATTGGGATCATGGCACGGTCTCCGCAGCTTTGAATACAACAGACTCTAACTTTTTGTTTCTTAGCCATTGTAATCGACGGATAAAATCACAATTTTTTGAACAGGAATAATCACAAAATGACTTTTTAAAAACCTCAGTTTTCAAAATGGAACTCATACGTTATAAGTTATAACCAACATTCTGTCACTTCATAAGTCATAATGTGCCCTCTGACGGACAACCCTAGAAGGGGTAAGAGGAGGAGCTGCAGATTTCTAGAATATTGCCAACCTAAATATTATTATGTTGGCAGTTCCTTTGCACGCGGAAACATAACCGCACTTTTCGCGAAAAATATAATTATTAGCGGGAAGGGTGAAGTGACGGATCTATAGTTCCTTAATCTATGGGCCAGGCTTAAAAATTCTTAAATCTAGATTTACCATAAAACTTGTTTCCTATTGGTCAGATATTTGACGGAAAATGTCAAATTCAATCAACTGTTGTTTTGTTTTTTGTTGAGTGCGTTAGTGAAGACAATGAATTTTAAAATAGAGAGGACCATGTATGTGGAGGGCACACAAACCATTTTCCAAAAGACGCAATGTTAATTTCAAGGCAGTAGCTAAGGTTACGACAGTCGTATCTAGAGTTATATACGACAATCGTTTTTGATATTGGGTTGCATTTTCTGTGTTGTGTAGGGTTTACTGGGGTTGTGTTGTGTTGGGTGGGGTTGTTTTTGAGTGAAAATGTAAAAAAAACAGGTCTTTCGCGACTGTCGTAATTTTAGCCACGGTAAAATTTAAAGTAATTTTCCTATTCGTGAAAATGCTTTTTAATTGTAGTTTGATCGTTTTGGAAAGTGGATAAAAGCGGTTTGGTCGCTGATTTTTGAAAGAGAGTAGAAAAACCGGTTAAAAAAAAGATGTTTGCGGAAAGATCAATGACCTGTGTTTTATTTTTGTTTACATAATTTTTTTCGTTTTTAAAGGATTTGTAGGAAACAAATATAATACAGAAAGTCGCTTGTGGCAAATGTAAATGAAAAAATAGAAGAATTCAGCTAAAATAACTCATATTACTTCAGCAGCAGCTTCCAGTGTTGCCAGAGTGTCTGCATATTAAACTTAAATCTGGCCTGGTGCAAACAAATTGTCTTAAATCCGGATCCAAAATTAAATCAGGATTTAGAGAAATCTAGATTTAAGGAATTTGCGGTGCAATTGAAAATTAAATTATTATTAACCCTAAAACACACACACGAAAATAAAAACTTTAAGACACTTGAAGCTTAAAATTACACATATCTGCGTTGGTAATCTTGAAAGTGTGTGAACGGATGCGCATCCATCTTAAACTCAAACAGTTTCCATTGTTCGTTAGGGGATTCCCCCTTTTTCAAACGGCAATGGTGCCGCCGTCGCTAAACTGTATACCAAAAAACATTTTAGCAAAAAAAGTACGGAATTATTTTTTACAGACGACAGAACTTGCCGCAGACACGAGACACGACTCAGCTACTTCTGTGTGACGACCGCACCAAACCACTAAATTAATATTTTCCTTCATGATATGGTTAGAAAAGCAAATAAAAAAAAGAATTGAGAAAAAACAACAAAAGTCAATAAAAAAGTAAGGTTATGTTTACCGCCAAACGATTGACTACGTTCAAAAGCTCTATTTTGAACCTCTTAGAGTTACCTTTATTTACGGTAACGGTAACCATAAGAGTAACGAAATTTGCCGTTAAACTGCCTGACCAAAATCTCCCTAATATATAATTTTAAGATATTCTTATTTATTTTGAAAAGCGGTGAAACACCGCGTTTGGTTTTTAAAGAAGTATTCTATTACCGGCAGAGTGAAGAAGGCCAAATTACTGTCCTTTACAGCTTTATGCGAAAAGCAGAGATAGATGTGTGAGTTGGATACGAATCACATCAAGGTGGTGGTTGGTTGTCTTTTTAACGGTAAAGGTAGTCGCTAGTCAACGCTAATTAGCGCCAGTGGTTACCTTTAATAAAGGTAACAGCCTGAGAGAGCGCTACTGCGCTGCCCAGAATAAAGGTAAGGGTAACAGGCTGACAAAAGACCTGACCAAAATCTCCCTATTTACTCTGTGCAATTTTTTGTTTAATTTTTTTATGACATTAAATGTAAGTTTACGTTTCATCTTTGCCGAATTTATGCAAAGGTAATTTGGGTCATTGTAGATCACGTCATAATGACGAAAAAAATTAACCTTAATTCTACCTTTTAATTAATTTTCAAAGAAAAAAACAAAATTACATCGTTTTTGATCAACCTTTGTAGTAAATAGCATTTGAAGATTTGAAAATATAAACCAAAAACTTAAAGTTCCACTCGTCAAATTAGGTGGTAAGACGTGGTAAATTTTTCTCTAATATGACGCTTTAATAACTTCATATTACTAAAATTTGACCTGGAGGACTTTGACTTAATTATGACGTTATTAAGACGTCCTGTGACGAGTCCTTGGTACCTGGGAGGTTTATTCCTGAGGTGCAATTGGCAAGCAGAAACTTACAATAAACAAAGAAAATAAAGTATTTTTCATAAAAAAAAGTATTAAAAAAAATCCAAACAATATTTTAAGTTTTAAGAGTAGAGATTCTTTTTTTTTCTGTCAGTGACCTTAGCTCATAAAATGTAGAAGTGACGTTTAAAACGGGTCATGTGATATCCATACTTTTTTTAGTCAAATAAACATCAGAATTGACTGAAATTTGAATGGAAGGCACATTTTGTAAAAACTAACAGCGATTTCCTTTTGTTGCACCAGCGCATCAAAAGGAAAACGCTATAAGACACGGCTCGAAGCAGGGCACCTTTTGGATTTTTTACCGAATAAGCTTAAATTTAATTCTAATGTCACCAATTCGAAATATTCGAAATATTTTTTAACGTCACATCGACATTTCCTGAGCTAAGGTCACTGACAGAAAAAAAAAGAATATCTACTCCTAAGGTTACTTTTCCTAAAAGTTTGTTAAAAATTAAAAAATAAATCTCTACAATATTTGAACTAAAATGCCCCCTTTCCTAGTTTCATGCCAAAGATAGTTTTGACTAGTGTAACGCGTTTAGGAGCCTACGCTTTTTTGTTACCTTTTTTGGTCGTCTTTCGGACAACTGTTATAATTTCCTTTTTTCATTTTTAACACTTCTTCTGGACTTTTAATAATTTTCGTCAATTTTTGAAAGGCCTGTCTATTTTTCGCCCGAGCAGGCATTTTGTTTCACATGTAACTCTAATAGAAAAATATAGTTGCATGACCGAGTCACTTTACTATAGAAAAAAGTTGATAATTTAATTTTTACCCAAATTGCACTTTTGGTTATTGACATATACCTACTTAGGTACAATATGCCCATCGAAAATTGTCTGAAAAAGAGAATGCATATAGAGAATGTATACCTGTACGAAATGAAAATTTTAAGACGAAAGCAACTATAAAATATACCAAAATTAAAAAATATGCACAATGACTATTTTATTTTACAAAAAATCCTTACATATCTTGGATGTTATACTCTACTAAAAATATAAGAATATATTTTTTTTTGTGTGTGGGTTTAGTAAATGCAGTGGCGACACCGGCAATCCGACGGAACTTCATTGGGGGGGGGGATAAAGACCATTTCTAATATTTACAGCGGTTAAATTTTCCAACTGAAACTTCATATTTCCTAACTGAAAGAAACATTGGGGGGAGGGGCTCCCCCCCCAAAGAGCTCGCTAGTGAGTGGCGATTGCCCCCGCTCCTTCCAGCTAACCCACCGCTTAAATTTAAGAAATTAGCTCATTGTTACAATTTTAGTTTAATTTAAAGCAATTTTTTTTTTAACAGGAACCAGTGTGAAAAATGGTATTTTTAATACTATTTTCGCCTGCGGCGTATTTATAATATGATTTTGGCAACAAATCTATAATGGAGACTTTATATACAATGAGCCTGGCTACTGCGAACATAGGGGGAATCAAGTCCAATTTACTCTCCGTGCCGTACGACCGAGGTGGGGTCGAAGCACGCTGCAGTGTTATCTTTTGGACATTTATTTTGTTTTATTTCTGCCTTGCTCGAGAAACAGATTGGTAAGTTCTTAAATGAAATAATATATTTTTAAAACTAAAAATGGATGTCTACGAAGTTGCCGAAAAAGTGCAGATGGTCAAATGGTACTATCAAGGAAGACCATTAAGACTTATTCAAGAACTGTTTTTGAAGAATTTTGTGAATCGTGCAGAACCTAGTTTATCGACGATTCATAGATTTGTGCAGAATTTGGAAAAGTTTAGTTGTGTAGCGCCAAGAAACCATAAAAAACCCACTGTTTTGAATGACGAACAGGAAGTACAACGAGATATGATGATTTGCGCTGCAGTGGAGGAAAATCGAAAGTTAACTAGCCACCAAATTGCCGAAGCAGTTGATACGTCTTCAGCCACTGTCTTACGTTTCTCAAAAAGAATGATTTTCATTCTTACAAAGCGTCAAAAACGCATCAAATTTTTCCGGAGGACAACTATCGCCGTATGGAATTTTGCGAAACAATGATGGAAAGGGCTAATCGTGATGAAAACTTTCTGAGATCTATTCTTTTCACAGGTGAAAGCACTTTTCCATTATTGAGTCGTCATAACCCAACACACGTTCGATATTGGTCGAGGGAAAATTTGCATTTGTATTTTGACGTAAGAACACAGTATCCCCAAAAACTAAATGGGGTATTGTAGGGGAACACGTTATTGGGCCATTTTTTATTGACGGCAATTTGAATGGTCCTAGATACTTGGATCTACTGCAGCAGCATATTATTCCAACTGCTAGGGAGTTGTTAAGTGTGATATTTGGTGAAACATGGTTTCAACAAGATGGTCGTTCCGCTCACAATGTTGGCTTTGTTAGGGAATATCTTGATAATGTATTTCCTAATCGGGTTATAAGTACACGGGGAACTATTTTATGGCCAGCTCGATCACCTGATCTTGCTCTTAATGACTTCTATCTGTGGAGTTATATCAAAAATAAAGTTTACGGGCATGAAAGGGCTAATAATTTGGAAGAACTTCGGATTAAAATTGAAGAAGCCTTTTAAAATCACGGAGAACTTTTCGAACATTTGCTCTTATTTTTTTGTTGACTGGAAGAATCTTTTTGGTTTTTAGAATGTATTATTTTATTTTGAGAACTTGCTTTTATTTTGTTTCTCCTTATTATTTTCATTGTAACATGTTGTTAGTGATAAATCTGAGCAGTTGAAAATAAAACGCTCTAATTTATCAGTGAGAAAAAACAAGAAAATGACGTTATAAAAATTTGCGTATTTATTGACCAAATTCCAGTTTCATTGACTACGCTCCATATGGCACCATGGTTAGAGGCGTACTAAACGCAAGCCGCGAACGGTGATCGCAAGCCTGAATGTTGGTCGCTCCACTGATAGGTGTGCGGTGTCCCTGCATGTACGTACACTGGCAAATTGGACTTCTTCTGGTCTATTTTCGTAGTAGCCTGAAGCGCTCTGTATACCACCCCAACCCAATCCTCCTTGCAGGCATCTAATCCAACCCACTTTTAAAGAAATAAACGTGGCACATCAAAATTAAAAAAAAACTGTTTTGTAAAAATTTTAAGCTTTTTAAACTTGTAAAAAATGGCTTAAATATCAAACATTGTAACTGTGACGTCGTTAATTGTTTTAATTTTAAGAAATTTATTTTAGCGTCATTTTTGGTATAATTCTCTTTAAATTTTCGCCTGCAGCGCATTTAGACAAGATTTTGGCAGCAAATCTACAATTAACTTTAGATTTAACCACAACCATTTGGCAGCTGACGAACATACCAATTATTTTTTTTTACTATTTCACAAAAAACGCGAAACAGCAATTTTTTGCCTGCGGCGCTTTAACATCATCATTGATTGTAACAATTTCAGTTTATTTTAAGCAATTTTGGTCGAAAAAGTGTCAAAAATTACATTTTTATTATATTTTCTCCAAAGCTTGCCTACTATTGAGACTAAATCCACCCAAGGATTTGCACCCTCCCTTGCTTTTAATATTGTAGAGTTTTTTTTCATACACACTAATACTACACCCAACACCTAATAAACCGCCCTCACCACTTCAAAAAAAGTTTCGATCACCCCTGGTATGGGGGTGGCAATTAAGCAATTTTCCTGGGCCGCGGGACGACCAAAAGTCTGTCCAATGAGATGTTGCTTACGCTACTGCTAACTGAGGCTAGTCCCTGTGCCAACCCCCATTTTATATTCTTATAGACAACTTTCTGTGGAGGGACTGTAAAAATTGTTTCCCGTAATTATGGTAGTACCTACGTTTATCAAAATTAAAATTACGACAACCTAAATTAAAAAGAACATGCAATACATAATGATTATTTTGTATTTTTCTCCTAAATAGTTGAGTATTTCACAACACTTTTTTGGCCCGGTGACTAGGCTATTAAGTGAGGTTATATAGAGGCGTCAAATTATGGTCCGACAAGTTCTTCATAAATTATGATTTGTTTTGATATTCTAGGTGTCGAACTAGCAATCGTGATTTATAAAGAATGGGATCAAATTATTCACTTATGGAATTAAACAATAAAATATTAATAAGCCCGTCTGGTTTTTTCTTGGAACTCTTAACTTACTCTCAGTTATGAAAAAACAAGGCTTTTTATTGGTTTTTTTACATTTAAAAAAGTACTGCCAAAAAATTTTGTTTTATACCTTCATCAAAACCATGATTTTAGTAACGGTCTGCAGATAACTAAAGCATGGCTTGACAACTAGTGGCTAAAATAGTGCTTTTTTTACAAGCGTTGGTTTAAATAAAGAGCGCAGCGAGATATTCAAAAACGCGAGTAAAAAAAAGCACAGTTTAGCCGCGAGTTGTTAACATTATTTTTTTTAATACCTTTATCAAAAAATCCAAGAAAAACAGAAAAAATCTTTTAAAAATCTCGAACGAAGAGCACTTCTCGCAACACACCATTTTTACACTATAAATCAAGACGGCTGGTAAATGAAATAACAATCGTTTTCATAGCGATGTGCCTGTTTACTCGGTGACGTTCATTGGTGCAACATTTTAACCGTTGACAGTTTGATATTTTAACGATGTTTTTAAATGATTTTTTCGTAAATACTTGGTAAAAACTGGCGGAAATGGCTTAATTTTTAGGCAAGAATAATTAGATTTTTTCAATATTACCATTTTCCGCTATTTCTCTTTAATTTTGGGTAAAAAACGGACCTAAATCTTTTTTTGCACCCGTGATCAAAAAAAAAGTTTTTTGCATCGGTAACCAAAAAAGCCATGCTTTAGTTATCTGTAGACAGTTACTAAAGTCATGTTTTTGATGGAAGTATAAAAAAAGTATTTTTCTTGGATTTTTGGATAAAGGTATTTAAAAAAAATTGTGTTACTCTTTGCTAAACTGTGCTTCTCGCTACGCTCGTTATTTACTTGTCGGACCATAATTTGACGCCTCTATAGCCTCGCTTGTTTTTAAAACAAAAGTACTAATATTTTTGTTTACTTACGGTGAGTTGAAAGGTTTAGTGACACTGACAAATCCACCACAAAAATACAAAAGAAAATTCAAGAAATATTTCTCTGCTTATTAATTTTTTCAACAAAGAGATTTATTCTCATTCCTTGAAGTAGCACAAATAATATTACTGTATAATTATATTCATTTGATGTTTTGCTTTATAAGAATTTAGTTAATTAATATTTGTTATGACTGATAGCCTGAGGACAGTTTCTTTACAGTGTTACTTAAAATATACCACACAAATAGACATCAGATAAAATTTCAAAAAATAAACACACTACTTTTATTATTTTTATTTAAACTTTTTGGCGCTCACCCAAATAATCTAGTCAAAAGACTTACACCATTGCGTTGAAAATTTAAGTTTAACTAATTAATTTTCATTTTGGTACCTGTCCTACCTTAACAAATATCTAATCTTTAAATTGTATGAAAATTTGAGATAATTTTATTGCAAGCTAGGTAGGCGCTAAAGTAGATTATTTCAATAATAAATGCATGCGTATCTTTTGGTTTACACAATGGCGTACGCAGAAATTGTTCCTGTGGGAGGGGGGGGGGGTAAGAGGGCTTGAGTAACAGCAGAGTCACAGCCCAGTAAACAATTTACTACGGCTCACTGTTGGCCTGTTGCAGAATCATGGACAGTCATAGTAATGGCCTTTAAACAATATGTTTATGGGATCCCGGTCCAAAAAAAGTGCGGAAATGTCCCCTCGGGCCAATAAAGATTCCGGTCCGGGATCCCGGCATTTTCTGCCGGCATGCCTGACATAGACCATCAATATCCCAATCTGTGAGACCGTCAATGAAATTATAATAGGCCATCGTGTTAAAAAAAAAGTGACAGCCTAATGCAAGCTCAGCATTAGGATAGAAAAAGTACGGAAATGTCCCCTCGCCTAGGGCTAATAAAGATGCCGGTCCGGGACCACGGAATTTTCTACCGGTATGCTTGACATAGACCTTCAATATCCCAATCCGTGAGGACGTCAATGAAACTATAATAGGCCATCGTTATAAAGAAAAAGTGACAGCCTAATGCAAGCTCAGCATTAAGTTAAAAAAAACCTACGCTGGTACGGGATCCCCGCATTTTCTGGCAGCATGCTTGACATAGACCATATCCCAATCGGTGAGACCGTCCATTCAGGGCCGGATTAAGATGCAATGGGGCCCGGGGCCAAAATAATGGTGGGGGCCCTATGTACATATAAGTAATTTATCCAATCTCAATTTTAAATTATCCTGAGATTTGGCGGCCCCTTTCAATGACGGGGCCCGGCCTATAGCCCCCTTAGCCCCCCCTTAATCCAGGCCTGCGTCCATTCCTGCCAAAAAATTGTACACAGTACTAAGACGGGCGATTTGATGCCACACACTCTATCTTGCATAATGACTTAACACTGTATAGGTAAATCGTGCGACAAGCATGCGTATGTATGTCCGGCTTAAGTGTGGCAGTTCTTCAATGGAACATGAAAACTAAAAAAGTGGAAATGGTAAAGAAGCAAAATGGTACCTAGTCCTTTTAAAAATAGATTATAAAAAATATGCCGGCATATGCCCTTGTTCTTTAAGTTGCTATATAAATATCTGTCAGAAAATGGTTACAGGCCTTTTGTCTACTGCCCGGTCAAAAAAATGTCCAAATCTTACTCAGTGGGCCAACAATAGGCTTTCTACAAACTTCGGGGGAGTGACTGTGGGTCATTGTACGTCCTTTGCTTAAAAAATGTATCGGGGTATCACCGGGTATCAACCAAAAGGCTTTTACTAGCAAAGTGTGGCCCAACCATCCCCCGGAGTGTCCTTCACTGGGCCGGACTTTTCTCGTAGCAAGCATGTTTACTGGGAGATGATCATTTTATTCTTGATTTTTGAGGAAAAACTAATCCTTAATTCTAGACTTAGGCTTTAATTATGAGTAAATTCTAATACTTATTTGTTTGGATTGTGATGTATTTTATGTTAAAACTTTATATGGTTATAAAACTCATTCTAAATTCCGATTATTGTTAATCATGATTAAAGCTTAATCGGAGAATTTTCACGTTGGTGGGGATATAGACATTAGAACTGATTTTTAATGATCCTTAGGAGGGTTCCTCATGCCCCCCCCCTAGCGTACGCCACTGGTATACATGTTTATTTAAAATTTTAGTTGCCTATCGTAATTAGATAATAAAAATAATTAGGTAGGTATTCAGAGGCAGATAAGATTTATGTAGAGTGAAGAGAGGCAAACGCGAAATAAATACGAACTCCGGTGACGTAGCTTTTAAAAAACTTTTTTATTAGAAAAAACTACAAAATTGTCTTATGACTAAAGTGACCAGTTAAACTTGTAAAGTATAATGATACCTAATTAGACGGGTGCATATATAAACTTCAATGTACGGCGTCAGCAATATATTTGTTATTGTAAACAAGGTGAGATGTTATTATTCCAGGGATATTACTCCTCCACCCTTAGTTTCGTCAACGTCCTCCTTGATAAGTTTTTGGAGAACCCTTAAGGGAATATTTTTTGTTTTTGACATTCTTTGCTTTCGCCAAAAATAGAAGATAAAAATAAAAATTAAAATTACTGCCAAACACAACGTTAAGATAATGTAATCTTGGCTTTCAAAATTAAGTTCCTGTAGGACTAAAGGATCCATCAGGTCTTCCTGTATTTTTTGCGGATTTTCTAAATGTCTTATTTGCAAATTAATAGATAAGTTTGTTTCAGGAAGGTTTATTATTTTTGGCAATGAAACAGAAATGTTATTTATTGATAAGGAATATTTATTTTGGTTAATTATTACGTCACACTGACTGTTGATAAGATAACAGCTTTGAAGTGTAGTTTTCTGAAACTGAAAGCAATTTTCGTAAATGGTTTCAGGATTTTTTGTACAGAAAAGCAAACCACTTTTATAAGTTAAAGTGTGAATTTGAAAGTTATTTCTTACTGTGGCAAAAAGACAATTTTTTGGTAAAAGGCAACTATGTGCAATAGGGTTAAAAAAAATCCAATTTGAGTTGATTTCAGAGCATTGCTGATACCATAAATTGTTACAATAGTACTTACTAGGGCTAATCAATATTTTCGATTCATTATTAGGTATTGGATAAACTATCTTAAGACTACAAGAATATTTTTCGAAAATTGGTATCTTAACTACAATGATTGACATATCTTTTAACATAATAAGGCCTGTTTTACATATGAGAGTTAAATCTGACAGGTGTTTTAGTGGCCATAGAGAATTTTTTGGATAATGAGCTGTCAAATATTGCCAAATTTCCCTAATTTCCTTGACATTCAAAATTTCTAAATCCAGAGTTTGCAGATGCGCAAAGGATATAATTCTAAGCATTTTTTCCAAAAATTTGTTTAATTTTGAGATTTGTAAAATTTGGTTTTGCATGCTGAGCATCAACGCTATTTCATTATTTAATTTTAAAATTTTGAAACAAATGCATTTTGCGTTTTTATTTATAATGTTAACATTTTTCTGGAATTTGTTTATAATATTCCCAGCGAATGAACTGAGGTCATTTATCTTGTGCATCAAGTTAATTTGATTCTGTTTTAGTATTTGTAAGTTCTGGGTACTTGTGTCTAAGTCAGTGTTGTCCAGGTTTCCTGTGACAAATTTAATACCGCTTCCTAGTAGGTTGAATAACCCACGTTTCTTTCTAAAGTCATTGTTTTCTAAAGAAATTAATTTTGCGTAAGAATTGTACGTATCGTTTAAGGATGATTCAAGGAATTGAAACTGTATTTTTGAAAATGTATTATTAACTTGATCGACTAAAGGGGATAATAATAGGGAACTGGTGGTAAAAAGTTGGCTTAGAGAGATTTTAATTTTAGTCATATTAAAAGGTATGTATATAGTGTGGTAATGGCTTACGATTAAAGTAGGGGATATTTCTTCGGTGTAGAATCCGTTATTGTCCAATCTGTTGACCTGAAGGGCCTGGTTGAGATTCGTCAATGTCAGGAGGGACAGGGTCATGAACCTGCAATGATTTAGGTTGTTTCCTGAGTCTTTTTATTTTTCTGACATGTGTGTTAATCGGTTTAGTTTTTGAGATACCAATTATAATATTTTTATTGACTTTTGTTACTTTTGTAGGAATAAATTGGGGGTTCATTTTATTTCGAAGGGTGTTTTTTCTATAAATATTTTGATCTTTTTGAATTTTAGGGGGCTCTTTGGTGTTTTTATTTTGTTTTTGTGTGTTCTGTAATTGTTTTTGATACGCCTTTTTGAAAATTTGATTGTGGAAAGGTAGTAGTTCTTTTTTTCGTTATTCGTTATATTGCTCAAAAAGAGTGAGGTCGTTGTTTATGTTTGGTTCGTTGACGTAAGGGCCGTATAAAATTGAGAAGGGGGAACAACCAGTAGTAGAGTGTATACTTTGGATATATATTAAGATGGCTGACGTCATTATGTTTTGGGGTGTTTCCTCGGGATTTTGCATTTTTATGATACGTAATTTTTCTAACATAGTTGAGTGCAATCGTTCGATGGGGCTATTTGAAGACGAGTTAGCGGGAGTTGTATAATGTAGTTCAATACAAAATAGTTGACAGAATTCTTTAAGGAGGTTATTGTCAAACTCCGTTGCTTTATCTGTAACAATTTTTTGACAGGTGTTATGGTGGGAGAAATAATGTCTTAATTTGCTAAGAATTGTGACGGCGTTTATGTCGGGGATAAAGTAAGCTTGTGAGTATTTAGAAAAAGAATCAATAATAGTTAAAAATTGACAGCTTGAAAATCGAAAAACGTCTAAATGCAGAGTTTTAAAGGGTTTTTCCGCTAATAAGGGTCCTTCATATGCGATTTTATATGGGTGTCTTTCGTACTTGTTCTGTAGGCATATTTCACAAGTGTTTATAAAATTTGTAATAGAGTCTCTTAGTTTAGGCCAGTAATATTTTTGTTTTAAATGATTGTATGTTTCGGATATGCCGTTATGGTTCGATTTGTGGTAATTTCCTATTATTTCGGTTTGCTGTTCGGTATTAATGACATCTGTCACATAAGTGTTTGAAAAAATGCGTTTTGCGCAAGGATTTAAAATTGAGCTAATTATTCTTGGAAATTCAAGTTTAAGTTCATTATTTGGGATGTAAACTGTAAATAAGGTATCAGGTTTTACAATTTCTTTTAGGATTTTATAAATGTATTGTTGTTCGTCCTTGTTTATGCGCACGAAGTGATGATTTTTCTTAAACGGGCTTGTATGAAAATGTTTATATTCTTTTCCGTAATCGATTATTAATCTATTAGTTGCGTAATTTAAGGGCTATTCTCATATCGGTAGGTGTTTGCCATTTGTGTCATTGTTCGAGTGAACGGTGACGTCAGAGTTGTTATCATTTTGACCTTTGTTGGTTTGTATTGGTTGAGAAGGGTTTGTCATTTCATTAAGGCGGTCTAGTTAGTGTGGCGTCTGCCTTTTTTGGGACTATCCAGACGGGCGCAGAGATAATCTTATTGTCAAGAAGTTTTTGGATTTGACTTTGAATTTCAGCATTCATTGCTGGAGGATGTCTGAAGGATTTGACGTAGATGGGACGGTCGTTTGTCGTGCGGATAAAATTTTTAGTTTGACTGGTAAAAGAAAGGTCACAATTTTCGTTATACATAATGTCTTTGAATTCTTTACAAAGAGGCAAGATTTTAGATTTTTCGAGAGGCGTGAGGTGATCCAGTCTTAATTGTGTGTCAGGGTCGAAACCTGTTTTGTAAAAGAGGGTAATAGTGCAGTGCCCTTTTTGCAATTGACAGGAACTGTCAGAGAATTGACATGAAAATTTTGAATCGGCTTCTTTAAAGGTTCGTTGTAAGCTAACGAAAAAGGAATTTTAATTTTGTTTAAAGTTAATACTCTATTTTCGAAGTCGAGCACACCGTTTAAATTTTTAAGGTCTTTTGAGCCTATTAATGCGTCAAAGTCTTTATGCCAGTTTAAAACACGCATTTTAAAATTTTCATTTATTCCTAGTTCTTGTAATAAATTTAATTTTAAATTTCGATTTTACTGTATGTATTTCTGCAGGCGGTTACTTCGAAATGTTCAAAAAATATATTATTTGGGTACATTTTGGCTATTTTTGGGGAGATTATGGAGTCTGAGGCTACTGAATCAATAAGAATTGTTAATTGTTTTTCTGGTAAATAAAAATACGGTAGTTCAATTTGTCGAGCAACATTATTTAAGTTAACGTAGGGATCGAGGCCGTTTCCTGAAAATTTTCGCCTGCGGCGTTTGTTTGTGAAATAAATTCGTGAGAGGGGTTTTCTTGCTGGCTAGTGGGTTCCTCGTTGTAAAAGTGAGGGTCGTAAAAATAGTCAGAATTTTCTTCGTTATAGCAATTATAAGGTTGGTTTTCATAGGTTTCCTCGTAGGTTTGTTCGTAAGTCTGTTTATATGTTTCTACATTTGTTAGGAATCGCGAAGGTTTAAAAAATCTTTGAGGTCCAGTGTATGGGGGTCTTTGAGAGTGTTGTCTTGACAGACCAATTGTTGATGTTGACATAGGGGTTGGTTTGTCAAAAATAGGTTTATTTTGTGGGGCGAAGACATTTGTTGGTCTTCCTAAATTTTGAGAATTTTGAGGTTGATTTTGAAAAGGTGTAGGTTGATTAAAGTTGAAATTCGGTTGTCCGAACTGAGAGTTAAAAGGTGGCTTAAAATTAAATTGTCTGGTAAACTGAGAGTTTGAAAAAGGTTGCATGGATGGGTTAAAACGTTGTTGGGGTGGTTTTGGTCTCATTTGATTAGTTTGGGGGTTGCGATTAAAATTTTAAGTCTGTCTAAAATTAGTGGTAGGTTTTAAAAACGAATTATTTATTTTGTGCAAATTCGAATTGTTACTTGTAAAATTGACTTGTGCCTCTACTATGTTATTACTCATTACATACTTGTAAGCATCGTCTAAAGTTGCGGGCTTTTTAAGCATAAGAAGCGTCCTTAAAGATTCGGAAGAATTTGCGGTCAAAAGTAAAACAGATACTTTTTCTACTTGAGATATGAGCAGTAATTTTTGTGCGTTATCTTCTACTTCGCACTGGATTTTTCCGAAAATTCTTTGGCAAAAGGCCTTAAGTCTATCGATAAAGTGCAAAATGTTTTCGTTTTCGTTAATTTTAAAGTTTGCATTAAAATTTTTGTCTTAAAGCTAGCTTAATTTTTTCAAAAGTGTCTAAATCTGGTCTTTCTAATAGAAAGTTTTGAGCTTTGCCTACCAATTTCGATTTTATGGCAGACAGAACCAATTTTTTTTGTTCATTAGAATGACCAAAATAAAGATCGTAATATTCCCGTACAGAAATCAAAAAACTTTCTAAGTGGGATTGACTGCCGTCGAAAGTAGGCAACAATGACGTGTAAAATCTTAGGTTTTCCATTGTGTTAGAAAGTTCTTCGTTTTGTAAAGTACTATCTAATTGATTACTACTATCACTACTTAAACAACTGTTAAAACTAGTGTTCGAATTTTCAATATTTAAAAAATCAAAATTTTCTAAAATTTTATTTTCAAAATTATTTTCAGTGCTTTCTTCTACACTTTCTTCTATGATTTCTAATTGTTGTTCAGTGTCTAGTCTCGATGTCGACTGACCACTTAAATTTCTTAGACTACTTTGCAAACTACTTATTTGCTCAAAATTTAAATTTAAAGAGGGTTTTTTCAAACTTGATAGATAATTTCAATTAATTAATCAATTTCAGCTTTAACGTTTCCTAATTTCTTATTTTCTGCTCCTAATCCTAGTTTTGTTTTGTTCTTTTCTAAAATGTTCTTTAATCGCTTAGGCATCAAGAAAGTCAAAAACTTACATAGCAATCGAGGATAAATCCATAGGGCTTGTTCTGTAGAGGTTACGCCACCAAAAAGAATCCTATAAATGGGGGTTGACTTTAGCTTTTCTGCCTATGAGACCGGGCTCAGTAGGGGTGTGTCGTTGGGTAGGCTTTGGCTTCGGCAGGACTCGTACAACACGGTAGACGTCACAGCTTCAACTTCAGGCTTTATTCTACAACACTTCTTTACGTTCGACGTCGTAAAGAGCACTTTCTTTCAAGAAACTTCACTACTTCGTTCTGGACGTAAAGTTCGGGTTCGGATAACGCACTAAGACTTAAAAGCCACTTTCGTACAACGGAAAACCGATAAAGGACGAAACTGCACTATCTTGTTCGCAGCGCCAATTAAATACGAACTCCGGTGACGTAGCTTTTAAAAAACTTTTTTATTAGAAAACTACAAAACTGTCTTATGACTAAAATATGATGATTTAAAAAAAAATAAAATATAGCCAATTGTACTCTCAGGGTTCTCAACATTCCAGCGATATCTATCACTGTTTTTACAATCGGTTATTTAACCGTTTGGTCCCTAGTGTGGCACATATAAACATATATACATCCTCAACTCGAAAAAACATCATACCCTGTATAGTGCCGTAGAGGTAGTAAGGTAAAAAATAGCACTGATAGATATGTATAACTATGAGATACTAAAATTACTGAACAGGCAAAGGTTTGCCTGTTCGGTGCTATCTATAATGGCCCTGTCCTTGCATTTTCCGAATAATATAAATTTAAAAAATAGTAGATTTCTTGTCCGTGAAAAATAAATAAAAAGAAAAGTGGCTATCGGACACACATTTTGCTTTTCCATTCATCACGACCAGACTTTATTATCATTTAACATTCGAATAGAAGAAGAATTTAGTTCTTCTTTTGTAGTTCTCTCTTTGTCACCGTAACGTTAAAATTTTTAATTTGCGCCCATCGCTTTTACTATGGTATAAGAAAGACAAAAAATTATTTTCTACATTTCAGTGCATTTAATAAAAGCGTGTTCTTTAAAGTTTTTCTTAATAAAAATTTATTTTTTAATTTTTAGATTTGTACCCTAAATCGTCCATCCAAAATTCATATCCCCTTCCCGAAAAACCTCTGTATGCCAATTTTGATTTAAATCGATCAAACTAAATCTTTCCGCCCCCCACTTCCCTCGTTAGAGGAAAGTGTGTACCTAATAATACCATATTATTGTATTGTCGCCGGAACACACACCCTTAATTTTTAGATTTGTACCCCTAATCGTCCATTTTTTAACCGCCATATTGAAATTTTTTAAATCTGATCAAAAATTCATATCCTCGATCGAACAAACTAAATCTTTTCCCCCCTCCACTTCCCTCGTTAGAGGGAGGTGGGTACCTGAGAATACCATATTATTATATTTTCACCGGAACTATCAACGTATACCAAATTTGAACACAATCGGATGTGGATAAGTCAGTTAAAATTAGTTGGCAAACAGGACCGAACATCGTCCATCTTGAATCCGCTATATTGAATTTTCAAAATCTGATCAAAAATTCGTATTCCTTATCCCCAAAATGTATTGTCATCGGAACTATAAATGCATGCCAAATTTGAAGGCTATCGGATGTCTATAAGTTGGTTAGTGAAAGATGACCAAAAATCGTCCATCTTGAATCCGCCACATTGAATTTTCAAAATCTGGTACACGTAGTAGCAATTTAGCTCCCCCGTAAAACTAGTCCTTCAGAATATCTTTAAAATATTAAATTTACAAAATGTTATTAAAAAAATTACGCAGTTTCTCTTACAACGTAAGGATAAATATTAAGGACGCTGTGATTTTATTTTAAATGAGGCAATGTGTAAAAATCGCCACTTTCCAGAATTGTGACGGGTGAGATTTTCTGTAGTTTTTGAATAATCGCGTCCGCAGTGTCGAAAATTAATTAATATCTGTGACTTTTCTGAACAGTGACAGCGACATATTGCACCAACATTCACTTAAGGTGAGTACAATTAAGGAACCTTAAATGTAACGGAGACTATATTTTTCTCATGGCTATGTTAAGCGACTTGAAACTGATAACCAGTGCCTTTAATTTAGCAAGGGCCACACCAAGATACCAAAAAAAAAAATTACACACTTCTGAGTGGGGGCGTTTTTTACAGGGAGTCTTTTTTGTTATCTTGATGTGGCCCTTAACATATTAGTAATAATTAGAAAAGAGATAAAATGACTTCATATAGCTATTATTTTTTAGAAGTTTTGAGGCCTCCATGTAAGAAAATCCCCCACTTAGGAGTGTGCAATATATTTTTTTGACTTCATAGAGCTTTTATTTTTTGCAAGTTTTAGGACCTCTCTGTAAAAAAAGCCCCACCACCTGAGAATCATAATATTTTTACTCAATTCGTATGGATGTAAATTACAGTTTTATACTAGTTATAATAATTTTCCTTCAAATTGAAGGTACATCTGCCGATTCTGCAATTTGACAGATAGTTGTCTTTTACATGAATCCTGTGTGAGATTTTTTCATCATCATTTCATCTCTTAATTCCTAGCACAGTACTGATGATTCGGATCTACGATTGCCATTACCTTTTTTGAGGGAAAGCTCGTTATTCTTTGATTTTGTTATTTATTCACCCTCGCTAAATCCTTTTTTAAATTTATCAACTCCAGAGCTTAGGATATCTGTAAAGATAATTATATCTGTCTCCGTAGATACGCTTAATTTTCCTTCAAATTCAATTTGACAGATGGTTGTCTTTTACATGAATCCTGCGTCATATTTTTTCATCATCATTTCATCTCGTAATTCCTAGCACCATACTGATGAGCACCACAAGTGCGAAATCCGAATCGACGGTTACCATTACCATTTTTGAAGGAAAGCTCGCCATTCATTGATTTTTTTTTTAATTTTTAATTTGCGCCCATCGCTTTTATAATGGTATAAGAAAGATAATAAATTATTTTCTACTTTTGAGTGCATTTAATAAAAGCTTGATCTTTAGGATTTTTTTAATAAAATTTTTTGTTCTTCTTACGTTAATACGAGGGTATGTGTTGTGTATATCTGTAGTAATATTTTCTTTACGGATTAAGAATTTTTTTAGTTATTTTTCAGCATTCTGTGTATATTTTACTAATTTGTATCAATAATTACTTTCGACATCATGTTCGCGTGTAAATTAAATGCAGGGATTTTTTGTTACACAAACACCACAATTATATATCACTCAAGTGAATTAACAGTCAGTAAAAAACTTACTTTGCGAAATTCGTACGATAGCACCACCATGAAGTACTATTCGCAGGCCTTTTGGAAGAATAAAAATTGAGATGGACAAGTTCCTGTGACATTTTTGCGGGTTCTGTGATAAGGTTCTTTATATATATTTTCGAATTTTTGTCAAATTTTCACAAATACTCAAAAAACTAGTTACCAAAATTTCGTTTTGGTAACAGCGACAGAAACAGTTAATTTTTTTTGGTGGTGGGGCTATGCTTGCCTACAAAGGAAAAACCGTATATCTTCAAAAACCTTGTTGAGAAAAATGGATTTAAAGATATTTTTTTTGGCTTTTTGTTTTTTTGATGCTAGCGCCATGATTTTCGGAACCAAGGTAAATTTTATATTGAGGATTACAGTGGCAGTATTGAAACTGACGAATTAATTAAATTTCGTATAACATGTCCGTAAACGGTTTTACCATGGTATGTTATATTGGTAATATTTAGATGTTGCTATGGAAAAACAGTATATTTGTTCCATTTGCTGTCTTACCATTGATAAAAATTAAAAGCAATTCTTATATTTTTACGACACAAACATGGTTTTTTATAATTTTTATCACATTACTTTAAAATAAACTATTTACAATTGTTACCTTTGAGAAAACAAACACAAAAAGATCAGATTTTGCTACCAAAATATTGAAATTTACTAACTATTTTAAGTTATTAAAAATTATATAAATATATTATATATATATATATAAACATTATGAAATGATATGTGGTTGTTTCTTTCTTGGGTGACATGATAAAAAAATTAATTAGAGGTCAAAATTAAAACAGTTTATAGTTGTTTGTTTGGTTTTTCCGTGGGTTTACTTACTAAAAACGAGATCTTCTGCAAAAACTAAATGTCATAAGAACGTTATATCGCGTTTTACCTCTGTAAAGTCTAAAAAAACGTGCATATATATATACGATTTGGACACCAATGAATCTCCGTAACTAACAACACGGCACGTCACAATGTATATTTTTTAAAGATATGTTTCTGCACGCACCGGCGTTGCACGAACGACGCGCCAGCGGAGTTCGGGCAAGCCGTACGTAAGTGCGGAAAATACTTTCCGCACGCGTTAGGTACAACATTTTTCCTACGAGCGTGCGGAATATCAAAATATTTTGTCATTATTTTAGTTAAACCTAGCAGACCAAAAATGAAAAAATAGTCAAAACTACGAATTTTATGTTTTATTCAGAAGTAAACTTTAACAAGCTTAAAAAATTAATTTTTATGGTAATTATTAATCACGGTAACATTGAAAGTACCACTGCTCATATTGCTTAATGGACTCGTCGACTTCAAGTCTTCCTGATTCATCACTGAGCAACAGCGTGCTCAACAGCGTGCTTGAAAATTTTTATTTGCTCAACAGCGTGAATGAAAATTTTTGTTTGCTCAACAGCGTGCGTGAAAATTTTTTTTAGCATACGGCGTACGGAATTTTTTTTTCACGCACGGCGCACTGTCACTTTCCGCATGGAAATGAGTGGGAGAAAAGCGTTCTTCCGTGCCTTATGGCGCCTTTTGTTTACAAAAAAAACCGCAAAGGTCTTACAAATACGTTTTTATTAGTTTTTTCTATTTGAAATTATGGGTTTAGAAAATAATACCTAATGAAAGGAGATCGTGATCAAAATTAATAAGCTTGGCATCAAATCTATCAATTAATTATTATTTCAATTAATTCAACCCAAATGTGATTGAATTAATTGAAATAATAAAAGACAATATTGTGCTTTTCCATGTATATGGAAAAAATCAAGATACCTTTTGAGTAGGCAGTGGCGCACCCAGAAATTGACTTCGGGGGAGGGGGGGGGTTAAGGATAAGTAATGAAAAAAAAACTTAATTTTAAGTAAAAATGTTACCATAACCAGGCTTCTCGGGGAGGGTTTAGAAGCTCAGCCAATAGGAGACTTATTTACTACGTTTATAGGCACATAGAAGCGCTTTTACATAAGGACGGTTTTAAATGAAATCGCTTTCTCCGAGGGTTTATACGTCCTTTATTAAATGTCATTAAATATATCAGTTTTAAAAAAACAACTAACACAACTAAGTTGAAAAACTGATTTTTCGGAAAACTAGTTGAGTTGAGTATTTCTTTAGTTTGGAAGGAATGCGCTAAAGCGATTTTAACGTGTTTATAACGACCCTAAAATGGATTTAGTGCTTAAAACGGTTTTACCGGTGTTTATATTTTCAAACCGTCCTTATATAAAAGCGCTTTGAGAGTATAAACAAAGTAATTTACTACGTTTATACGCATCTAAAACCGCTTTTATATAAATGAGGTTTTAGGTTTTAAATAACATCGTTTCCTTCGAGGGGTTATATGTCGTTTATTAAATCTCATTAAATGTCAGTTTAAAAACTAAGTTATCAACAGACGTTTCGGTAAAACCAGTATTTCTTTAGGTTGGAAGAAATGCGCTAAAGCGTTTTTAAAGTCTTTGTACTGATTCTAAAATATGGGTTTTAAAGCGATAAACCGCTTCCTTAAATCGCTTTAAAATAAAGTCGATTTAGTTCTTAAAACGGTTTTAGTGCTTTATATGACAAAATTCCTTTCGGACCATCATTCGTCAAAAATTCAAAGCACTTCGTGGACCTCTTTAGTTTGTACACTAACGTACCACTGGAAGAATCACTCCAAATCATTGAACAGAAGCTACTCAATGACAGCCACCTCTCTGTCAGACCAATCTACCAATCAATGCCATTATCTTAGAACATTGAACTACTAGAAGGTGTCTGGTCTATCTGGTTACACTGGTTGTTTGAGTGCAACATCTACGGTGGGGAAAGGGGAGAAAGAAATCTGTGTTGCCAATTTTAATAACAGAATCATGCAACAAAAAACTTATTAAATTTGGATTAAGTTTTGACGCTTATTTATTAATTAATTAATGAGGTTTAAGATATATGTTGAAAAGCTAATATACACAATATATAATACTCACAACCTATTTAAAACTTTCGACGTTTTTTGAAAATTAAACATGTGTTTTCCTTAAACATCTTCTTTTGTAGTCAACGTGGCAACATTGATTGTTTATTGCGGTTTCTCGATTTTTCCCGGAATGTCATTATTGTCTTGAAAGGAAAAGTTTCAGCACTTGTCAATAGTGTTTTTTTGATATTTTTGTGAAAAGTATGTGACGAAAAATGGTTCCGAAGTGTATTATTATATGCAAGTTGTAACAGAAGCCGGGGGACCGCAGTACTTCGTTTCACACGTTAAATTAAAATATTAACTTTTTTGGTAACTGGTAAACTGTGTTGCCGGCATGTCATTAATTTCAGTGTAAATAGAGATTTCCATAGCACCTTTTTCTTATTTTTATAGTAGTACATCCTACTTGAATACAGTTTTAGGTTTTTTTTTATAGAAACATAGATTTTTATTACTGTATCTAGAACATTTAATTAAACGGAACCAAAAACTATTGAAGGTATTTTAAATAATACTAAAAACAGGGAAAAACGTATTAGGATAACATGACAACAATGGGATGAAGATGTTGAACTCAAACACCCTGCCCTAGGTCTGAAAAAAAGCTCCTTTTAGTAGTTCAATGTCTAAGGCCATTATGGATTTGTTGAAGTGCTGTCTGCGGAATTCTTATATCCAGGAAAAGGACAGATAGGTTCGACAGGAAGATGGTCTACGCATGGGATCTCCACTTTCTCCGGTAGTGTCCAATATCTTTATGGAATCCTTTGAAGAAGAAGCTCTGCAAACCTCATGTCAGAAACCCACACTATGCATACATGAACGACATATTCATCATCTGTGAAAAGGACCACAACACATTAGAAAAATTCTTCAACCATGCCAACAGCATAAGAAACTGAATCAAATTCACTCTGGAAAAAGAAGAAAGTTGTCAGCTATCTTTTCTTGATGTTTTAGTCACCAAAAATAATTCAACCATAATCACTTCCGTATATCGCACTGGACAATATCTTGATTGAAATCAAACCACTCAACATCAACCAAGCTGTGAATTGCAAAATCTCTCATAGATCGAGCCACCTACATCTGCAATACAGAAGAAGCTTTAAATAAAGAAAAATTAAAAATCCAATCCGATCTGCGAAGGAATTGTTTCTCCAACTATACGATCAATAAAATTCTTCAGGCCACACCAACATCAAAGCCTACAGACGTAAATACTGAAAAAAAGGCGACACTTATAATTCCATACGTCAAAGGCATCTCAGAAGAGATAAAAAGAATAGGCAACCAATACCATCTTCGGACTGTCTTCAAAACGACCACAACAATAAGAAGTCAATTGACTACTACTACAAACTAAACCACAACGCTACGACACCAAGAACTGCATCTACCAGGTAACCAGGTACCATGCGAATGTGGAGATATCTACATTGAAGAAACCAGCCGACCTATGGAAGTTCGACTTACCAAACCGGATCCATAGTCTGGTGGCTAGCAGTGGAGAAGGTCACTACTACCCTCAAGCTTAGGAGCCTACAGGGAACCATATGCAGAGCGATAACCGGCGCTATGAGAAGGGCACCTATACAGGCACTCGAAATCATTCTGGGACTGCCGCCGCTGAGAAATACAGGTCAATGGAGAGGAAGAGGGGAAGCTGCGGGGCATCTTAGGATTGCCCAAATAGCCGAGAGAGAAATTTTAATGGCAGCGATCAAAACACAAAGACCAAAAAACCCATGGAGATTCAACAAGAGGTACAAAGTAGTCATCCCAGACAGGCAACTATGGAAGAGTGCTACAGATTTGCTACACCGACGGGTCCAAACTGTCGGAGAAGCAAACCACAGGATCGGGGGTTTACGTAGAAGATCAGAAGGTTCGAAAGAGCTACCCGCTCGGAGAGTAAGCCACGGTCTTTCAGGCAGAGGTGTATGCCATAATAATGGCTGCAACCATGGAGGAAATAAAGAACGGTACGGAGGAGCATGTTTATATATGCTCCGACAGCCAATCGGCCCTAAAGGCACTAAAGGCGCCCAAGATCAACAACAGTCTGGTGGAGGAATGTGCATATGCACTAGAATCCTTGAGAGAGGGCAAACAAGTGACACATAAGTGTGTGCTGGGGAACGAGAAGGCCGACGAGCTCGCCAGGATCAAGGCAAGCACCCAGTATGTAGGGCCGGAACCACTCCTAGGAGCAACCAAGAAGCAATTGCAAAGAGAGGAAAAACAGGATGCAGACAGACCAGGGACTTCGTGAAGGGCCTGGATATAGCCAGACAAAAATGGCTTCTGGGGAGATCACGAAGGGACGCTGGACTAAGGAAGCACATGACCCGGATCGCGGTGGAAAATGACTCGACCTGCCGGGCCTGTGGGCGGGCAGAAGAGACATCTCGACATGTTATAGCGAACTGCGAGGCATACCAGAGGACGAGATACCAGGTATTCGGTTCCCCGATCCTGGATGAGGAGAATCTGCACACGCTCAAATGGGATAAAATACTGGACTTTGCAAAAAGAACAGTAAAACCATATGAGCAGACTGCCAGACCAGTGGTGCAGGCGGCGGATTAGGGGCAGGCTCAGAATAAGGCAGAAAGGCTGGGAAAATCAACATCATATAGGAAAGCCTATTCAAGCAAAAATTCAAAGAAACAGCATTTATCCTGAGGAACGAGAATGTATTTTCTCAAACAAGCTTCACCATCAAGGATATTTAGAAACCCACACTTTTCGGAGGTAATAGATTTCACTTGTGAAAGGGCGCACTGTGGAACGACCCCATGTAAAGCCCGGACATTTCGGAATAAACAAAATATTGTAATAAAACAAAAACCATTGAATAGTATTCAGTAAAATCCACTATTTATTGGCATATAACTTTTATTTTATTTTTATTTTTTTGAAAGTTAAAATGGCTAACAAATGTGATTAAATAGAAATTGCATTTTTTTTACCGAAAAAAAACACTCATTTTGAATAGATACCTAACAACTTTTTCAGAAACTAAGTGTTTATTGATTTTCTGATAAGTTTTTCGATCTTGGTTACCTCCTACGCATGTAACGAAACCTCAGATCTCCCTCAAAAATTAAGTAACGCTAGCACCTTTGGTCAAGCAAAAATACAAATAAATACAGTATTTAAAAAAAATACTACAGTTTATTTTTTATTGAACTTTTTTTTAAAAAAAACAAACTTTCTTAGGTTTAAAACAACTCGGATTATTATTTGTTATATTTTATGCCACCATCTTTTGAGGAGTATTTTATTCTATGCAAAAATTACTAAATTAAAAAAAATTGTTTATTAAAATCGGTATATCTTAAAAACTACTAAACCGATTTTAGTTATTAATAACTTTTTTAACAAAAAAGAACAATGCTTTTTTCCAGTAATTATTTGATTGTGAAATTTTGTAAAATTAAAGCAAGAAGCGTGAAAGCTGGGTAGTTTAATTTTTACTTTTTTAATTGGATAGCACTTTAGTTTGTTATTTATTTTTTATTTTTACTTGTAATTTCTATGTTCGTTTGTAACATGTTCTATGAAATTTTAACAATATTTTTAGCTGTCTGTATTATTTTTAAATGTTATGTTAGTATTCTTTAAAAAAAAGAACTTGTTATTTTTTTAACTTTTTTATATGTAAACTAAAATTAACTTTGGTTTAGGATGCAATTATATATAACCTAATAATTTTTAGGACATGACAAAAACTGTAATTATACACGGAAAAAATCTATTCTATATTTAAGAATAGCTCTATTCTTGAAAAATTACATTTGCTTTAAGTATATTATTCTTAGTATAAGAATAGGGATTATTAGAATTAGGCAATTACCTATTCTTGATCTACGAAAGCTCTTATACTTAAATAGAAACCAAATATACTTTAAATAAGAAGAGGCGGTAATTTAAGTCAAAAGCAAAGCTATTATTAAATCAAATAACTTCTAGAGGTAAAGCGATAAGAGTTTATTATTCTTTCAAAAACAGGTAGTTTACTTGGACTAAAACCAGAAATTCTTCTTTGAAAGCAAAAACATATTAAACCCAAGTAGAAAAAAAAACTTGTCACAAGAAAAAGATAAATCTTGATCTAAAATATGTTACGAATTGATTAAATCATATCAAGTCCTTTTATTATTGCTATAAAGCCTTAGTTATTTTTAAAATAAGAAGAGCTGTATTAAAAACAAGAAATATATGTTTGGTATGGGGGCAACAAAGACTTAATGGCCTTCAGTTTCAGGTTTTTATCTCAACATCTATCATTTAATATAGGTAAAACTATACTCCTATATCTTTAGTTTAAAGGTTCGGATTATTATAAACGCCTAAAAAGTTAAATACTTCCCTTATATTAATAGGGGAAACCGAGTATCATTATGTATACCCACGGTTGTTAAGAAGTGTGGATGAAGTGGTGAAAGCACCTATTGTTTGACACGGTCTTGACCGCCTCTTTTGCAAGAGCGCTTCAGAGCGTGCTGTCGCGAGAGTCGTTTCGAAATTGTGGTCATAACATCTCGCTGGCAGCTTGCGGAAGTTTTCTGATATATGCGTGAGCCGCAGAAACTCGGCACTGGAGATACACCACATAATCCGCCTACGGAAATGTGAGGCTTTTCTGAATCAGCATGGTTATAGGAAATGGGTTATTTTGCAAGTGACGGGCTTACGCTACGTTATAGTAAAATAACATTATTATATTAGCATATGTTATAAATATGCTACTTTTGTTTTAATTACAATTGGTCTTAAGTGAAATATAAGGTCGGTTTCAGTCAAGTATAAGAACTATTTGAGGTAAGTATAATTTTTTCTTAATAAGTATAAAATATTATTTGATTGAAGTAGTTACTTTTGCGTTAAAAACATGTTATTCTCGTTCGAATAGCATTTGACATCAATACAACCTAAAGCAGTGTTCGAAACAAGCAAAGAAAAATTTGAATTAAGTATAGCGTCCGCTTAAAGTAAAAAACCACATTGTATTAAAATAAGTATAGAGCTATATTTGAATTATCATATAAATTACACTTGTCTCAACGCTAGTCATGCATTATATTTAAGAATAGAATATAACTTAGATAAAGAATACTAGAGTTGAGGATATCGAAGATGAAGTTATTCTTGGATAAAGATTAATAATCTTGTTCCAAGAAGAGCCTTTTTTCCGTGTATACTGATTTCCTTTTAGTGCTTAGGTGAATTTAATTCTTTTTTTTTAGCTTTGTCAATAAGAAATCTATTGTTTGTACAAAATTTTTCTTAGGCAATAAAGGCATGTTTTCATTCATTCATTCATTCAGTTATTGATTTTGTCCGCCATCTTGGATTTCATAATGGCGGGTCAAAAAATACATAGAGATAAAAACCTCATCGATTACCTACACAACGCCGTTTGTTTTACTGAAATTGGTTTAGAATTTCAAAACTTATTTTAAGAATTATTTTGTACGGTTTTTATGGACCACCCGGTATACCGATTGTCGTCATCTTAATTTTGTTTTTTAATTAAGAAAAGCATATTTAAGTACATTCCAATCAAAATACAGAGTTAAAAAATTTTAGTTAAATAAATATTTCTGTATTTTAATTAATTCTGGCCGGTATATAATCCAAAATATTAAATATTTGAATAGAATACAGTAAAGGCTGTTGCTTAACGCCTGATCCACAGTTTCACTTCTAGCCGCTACTTCTATTTCTCGCTTTATCGAAAAAAGTGAGATGGCAATAGAAAATATATTTTTCTCTTTCTCTAAACGACGAAGAGGGAAATAGAAGTGAACTCAAGGAAGTGAAACTGTGGATCAGGCGTTAGCTTTCCAAAAAAGTATAAAACATTAAAATAGGATAAATTATAAAAAATATAAATTCTCATTACTGAATTTTATTTTGAAATGTCTGGTTTTCCTTGTACCTCGCTCCACTGTGGAACGGAGCTAACCAGTAGTTTTATGATTCACTGAACATATGCTAGTATATAAGCTTAGGTAGTCTTAGGTTTTTGTTAGTATTTACCTAATGACGATTGCAGATACATAAGCATTCGAAACGTTGTGAAAAAGTAAAAATAAAGACAATGGAAGTTCGATACTTTAGTTTACTCTCATTTTAAATTATTTGGGGTTTCTTTGAAATTAAAATAAATGTTTGTTTAATTTCCCGTACCCTCGCATAGGGATGTAGAGGATTAGCCATTATTAACATTTATTATCCGCTCTTTTCTCTGTTATTATGCATTCTACAAAAAATAGTCTTTAACAAGAGTTGCAAAGCTTTAAGTAAACTATAAAATTATGCATATCAAAATTGTCCAATGTCATCGCATATGTCAGATTCACTGAACCAAAAAAGGCACCGTTTTCTAAAAAAAAATACCTTGAGCCAATGTATTTTGTGTATGATTTTTGCTCCGATGTAAAGTTTTATTAATATCATAATCAAGTTTACATAAATTTTATAGCCAAAACGAGTTATTGATTTTACTGCTGCAAGACACATTTTTTAAAAAAAAGTTGTTACAATATTAAAGAATCTTCAAGAATGATTTTTATGAAGGCTGTTATGAAATCAAGGATTAAGAGACATGTTTTCATAGCTTCTAGTTACACCTAAGAATGAATTTAGTAAAAGACTGTTACGTACATAAATTTCATAACCTTTTTTATCTATTTTGTATGCCCGGTTCATAATTTTCATAAACTTGTCCATACATTCCATAACAACTTTTAAAGGTCTTATTAAATTTATTTAGGGCATTAACATGTTTTATTTATTTCATATACTCTTTTATTATCTCTATAAACTGTATATACTATTAATAACAACTCTCTATAAAATATCAAGAAACATTTTTCATTGATTTCGTAACTTCCGTTTATTAATTTTTGTAACAGTTACGTATTATTGATTATTGTTATACATACTATGTACGATATTTTTTTCAGTGTTTAGACCTCAACTTTCTTATTTTAAATTGAAATATACCATATGAAGGGTTTATCTTTAGCGGTTCTCGAGTGAAATCAAAAATAATTTAGGTGGTTCTTTTTTCAACAAATTGCGTTTTTCTAAATTTGTTCCATGACCGTTCAAGAAAAAGTTAACATATAGTATATTTTTGGAATCTGGAGGAAAAGATCTATCGAAGTTTTAAAAAATATATATAGGGTGTTCAGTTTAAAATAAGAAAGTTGATGTCTTAATTTCTCACATAGCAATGAAAGAACATTTACATGCATAGCATATGCGTTAAACCTCCTTTTGAGGATGCATATGCTTGGTATATACTATTTAAGTATATGCTATTAAGGATATCCATAGTAAATGCTATGAATGTGCCATTTGAGCAGGTTCTTTTGAGTACATCTTTAACACATGCAAAGAATATATCGTTTTTAAAACAATTTTGGTCAGTTTAGCGCACATGCTAAGGAAATACCATTAAAGAAGTTAACTTTTGGAACATGTTTAGCATATACAAAGTATATATCACCTATTGAAACATTATTTGGTCCGTTTAGTACACAACCTATTCTGGTACCGTAAAAGCAGAACATCAAAATAATGTTATTCTAGTATTTCCTTAGCATATACTACTATACATATTAGGACATCTTTAGCATATGCAAAGTATATACCAATTATGGTACAATATTAAGTACATCTATATGCATGATACAATAAAATCATGAGCGTTTAATTCAGTTCACTTAGAAAATCATCCCAAGTGAAGTGTATACTTGCACCAAACGCGAAAATTCTCTGATTAAGTCGACCAATAAGAATCCGCCAAAACGCTTATATTATTTCGCGGTTTCAATCAGTACAGTGGATATAGCTTTGGTCTCTCAACCTGTAGGTTGTGTGTTGGAACCACGTCGCCGTCGGCACGTCGCACTTTTTTTATTATTTGTTTTTTTTTCTTAGGGTTTATTGTGATAGGATATGGTTTTAAGAGCTCAAAAATCTATTTTTTATTTTATTTAAAGCGATATTTTAGGATTCAACGGTGCTAACCCAAGCAACAATTTTCTGACCAACGACCACATACTTCACCTAAATGGACGTTAATTTGGGTGTATAAATTAGTGTCCTTCAGACAGTCTTACATATTACGACAAAATTCCGTTTCTTTAACGTTAAATAATACTGCAGTAACATTGTTACCGTCTACTCAACGTTTAGCCGACCTGTCACGCGTTAGTCAATTTTCTAGTAGACCAGTGACGGCGTGTGGACGTTTTTATGAGACTCTAGTTACATTTTGCCGACATATCAACGTCTAAACAACTTTCACATTACGTGAACTTGCGACGTTTCTCTGGTCTTGCGACGTTTTCCGGCCTGAGTTTTAACGAACTTAAGTGCCCTTTTCTTGTGAAGGAAAGTTTCCAAAGGAACTAATGGCATTATATTCTCCTTCTCTGATTTTAAATAATTGGCCGAACTGGTCAGAATAAGAGATGACTTTATCCTACAAGTATATGGGCGAAAGAGAACTGGTGCTCTTTAAACAGTAATGTCTGATCGACAGCTTCACTTCTTGCCGCTCACTAAAAATGCTTTTTGCTTTTGCTTCCAAGAAGTAGGATCTTTGAAGTGTCCTGCCATATTTGAAAAAAACTAAATTTTATTTTACAGTTCACCGAACATTTATTTAGAAAAATCGAATAAAAAGTAAGGTTATGGGGATTGTTAACTGTCATCGGAAGAATTGTTGGAGCGTTTTCCAGTCGCATGTTGAGTTGATAGTAACCAACGGTCGTGGCAAGTGGTTCATTTAGGAATGTTTGACGACTGTAGTCCATTTACGTGTATTTTTTGGGATTCTCATAATATTCGCCATCTTTAAATGCCGTCGTTTATGTTCGAAGTGACCGCCATTGTTTATATTTACTAAACACGGCAAGAAATACTATAAACACCATTGAATGGCATTTTGGAGATGTTTTATATTCCGGGCGAGATAGTTAATTGACCATGGAATCCTAAAAAGAGGGCTTTAGTAGCATCCATTTTTTTACATTAAAAAAAAGCAATATTTTTCGTTTAAACACAAACAAATCATGGGCGCGCGTGTTTTTTCATTCCTTTTCTAAGCATCTTTGTCAGTAAACCGAATTGCGTTTTTAAATTTTGCTCCTATAGTGGCCATATAAATACTATTTAGTAATTATCAAATTATAATTTTTTGTTTGCCGTTTTCTAAAGTGTACAAAAATAAGTTCATTTTAGTAACCGAAAATCCCAAAGTTTGAGATGAGCAACATTTTGGGTAGTGAAACACCACCAAAAAATCAATAACAAAGAGGGCGCTAGTGTAGTCATTTTGGGTCGTATTTTACGACGTAACAAGAACGATTACTATTCCGACTCTAGTCACTGCACAACGACGTAAGGGTCGGCATGTTGGCTAAAACGACTTCGCATCATACGTCGGGTCGCATTTTACAACGTCGCTACGCCGATAAATTGCTGCTTGGGAATGTTGACCCGTTACTTTATGTGCTAAGCACATAGCAATCATCTGATAAGAATATCTTTTAGCACATCCTAAGAACCTGCTATTCTTAGCACATGCTAAAGATGTTCCAGTGTTAATTTAGCATATTCTATTTATTTCTTCTTGATGATATTCTATGCACATGCTCAGGATTTAAATATTAAAAATGCACAATAACAGAGAAAAGAGGGGGTAAAATTATCCTAAGCTCTTATTAATATACTATTTATTCAATTTCATTACTATATAAAAACTTAAAAAGTCATAGTAATTACTTCGATATTTGGCATTTGTGAGTTATACTATTACGTTTTTAACAACGGTGTAAAACATTGTAAATAATAATAATAGTTATATATAATTTTACATTTCCTAAAGGCACGATCTCTTTGATCGGGATTTGTACAATTAACGTTACCATGAGTAATATTATTACCTATTTAATTTTTTTTCAATTTAATTCGTTTTCCCATATAATTTGCCGCAATATCTTTGGTACTTAATAGAAAATATTAAACTTATAAAATCCAACCAGTTACAATAAATTGGTTATTGTATTCGCGAGTACTTATGTAGTATAAAACAAAACACGTTCAAAAATTAGCCGAATTTTTTACGGCAAACAGTTTTAGTCGGAGGGTCGTAAAAAACCTATGAAAACGAAGCCATTTCAAATCCTTTATTGTCTTCCCTTACGGTCATGAACAGAATAATCTTTTTAGTGACCTTGTGGGTGACAGTTTTACTTTTTGACTTGGTTATTGTCGCAGAAAATCCCTACTGCAAACTAAATTGTGAAGAAAGAAATGTTAACAATACGCATACTGTATGTGAAAGAAATTCAGAAGTAAGTAATAGTTATTTACATACCAAGGAAGAAAACGGTCATTTGTTCCCCCGCGGTTTGTTTGATGCCGACGTCAATGCACTTTACTCCAGTCGGGGGTTTTTTCAAACCTATAGGAAGATTTCTGGTGATTTTGTTTTAATTTGGCACACACTTAGGCATGACCCCGGGGACCACCAAACTAATATACATTTTTTCGGCGACGGCGTACGCTAGGCGTCGCGACGCCGTAAACCTTTTTTTAGGACATAGGGTCATGTATTAATATTTTAAAATTTTGGTTATACCTCTTAGAAAGTTACGGAATGGCCTTTTATATGGTATGCAAAACATGACTTTTGATTTCCGTTGGATTGCATAAAATAATAATAAATTTGAAAAAAATTAAAAAAAAAAGATCCTTTTCAGTATTTATGAACAGGATTGTAAAAATTAATTTTGAAGTGACTGTAAGAAAGTCCTAGCTATTCGCCGATATCCAAAAAATGCAAATTCATGGTTCGGAAAAATCACAAAAAAAATCGGAAATTGACACATGTTTAGAAAATTTACAAAATTTCAATTTTTTGACCCCAGCTGCTTAACTTCAAATTTTTTAATCCACATTCTTTTTACAGATCTGCCAAATATGTTTTTTAAAAGGCTATATAACACGTTAGAATAAACAATGTAACATAAAAACACACATAAACATACATAAAAAAAGCTTTTTGCTAAAAACTTCAGAAATTACAAAAATTATGTCACGCTTTATATTCTGTCGTGTGTTTAGAAATTTTTTCAGGGGATTCCTGAAATTTTGCTGCTAGAACACAATGAAATATCCTTTTAAAAATACCAAACTTGAATCTTGAACGCCTTTAGGATTTTTGTCTGTGAGCTATCAAACATAGAAAATTTTTACAAGTCGTCCAATTTCACTTAAACACCATTGCTTCTTTTGTTATTTTATTCAGTTTTGAGCAGGTAAGTATTTTTTTATCAGCGTGGGTGCACTTAATCGGAATGTGTACATAAAAATAACATTTTTTACCGCCCCCTCTTCACCCGTCTCTCATATTTGATGGTTTAATCCAGAATAATATATGGGAAGGGCCAGAAAATCTTGGAATGATTTAATTTTCTAATTACTTTTTTGTTCCTGTCCGATTTTCATAAAGTTTGGCATTTTAGGAAGTTAAAAGAACAAAGTTTACTATTTTTGTAAAAAGATGTAACATATCAAAAATGCAAGATGGCGGACGTAGTCAAAAATTTAGTCTGGAAAAAAAGATCTGACCCTTTTTTTTCGACCTCCCTGTAATTTTTTATTGCCAAAATAGGAAACCTTATGACTTTTCGCGTCTAACGAGGTAGTACACATAAAATTTGGTTAGGTAGTACAAAAGTTGCATTGGCGCAAAATTTCTCATGTTTTAATAACCCCAAAATAATATCTCGTTTTGTTTCCTAAGAATATTCTTATTTCCTATCGGATTTTGACAAATTTATATGATTTCTGGAAAGATAATTAAACCGTCTAAACGTCAAATGTCAAAAATCCAAGACAATGGACATAGAAAAAAATTACTTTTTTGACCTTCCTGTTATCTTTTATTGCAAATCTAGAAAAGCATTTCACGTTTGACGAGATATCACTCATAAAATTCGGTTGAGTAGTACGAAAGTATTAGAATCCGTCGCTTTCGTTAAAATTAGCTTTTTTTTGGAAAAGTAATTTTTTGACTAGGTATGTCCGCCATCTTGGGTTTTTGACATTTGACATTTTGACTTGGTTTATTTACCTTTGCAGAAAGGATACAGCTGCAAAAATTCGATGAGAAGTAAGAAAGTTCTTGGTAAATAAAAAGAGACATATTTTGTTGGTGGTAACGTCATGCGATAGGTTGAGCCAATGTAACTTTTGTGCTACTTAACCGAATTTTATGTGTGATACCTTGTTAGACGTGAAAAGGCATAAGGTTTCCTATTTTTGCAATAAAAAATTACAGGAAGGTCGAAAAAAAGTTACAAATCTTTTTTTCCAGACTAAATTTTTGACTATATTCGCCATTTTGAATTTTTGACATTTTACATCTTTTGTAAAAAAATAGTAAATTTTGCTCTTTTAGCTTTCTAAAATGTCAAACTTTATAAAATTCGGCCAAGGAACAAAAAAGTAATTAGGAAATTAAATCAGTCCAAGATTTTCTAACCCTTCCTATATATTATCATGGATTGAACCATCAAATGGGAGAGACGAGTGAAGAGGAGGCGGTAAAAAAATGTTATTTTTATGTATATATTGCCGATTAGGTGCACTCACACGGATAAAAAATAATTACCTACTCAAAACTGAATAAAATAACAAAAGAAGCAATGGTTTTTTTAAGTAAAATTGGACGACTTGTAAAAATCATCTATGTTTGACAGCTCACAGACAAAAATCCTGAAGACGTCCAAAATTCAAATTTGGTGTTTTTGAAAGGATAATTCATTGCCTTCAAGCAGCTGTAAGAATTTCAGGAATAACCTGAAAAAATTTCTAAACACACGACAAAATATAAAGCGTGACATAATTTTGATTATTTTTGAACTTTTTAGCAAAAAGCTTTTTTTATGTATGTTGTTTAGTTTTATTAAAACTCCATCGTGCATTGTTACATTTAATATTCTAGCGTGTTATATAGCCTTTTAAAAAACATATTTGGGAGGTCCGTAAAGGAAATGTGGATTAAAAAATTTGAAGTTAAGCAGCTGGGGCTAAAAAATTGAGATTTTGTAAATTTTGTAAACATGCGTCAATTTCAAACTTTTTTGTAATTTTTCCGTGGCATGAATTTGCAGTTTTTTTTATTTTTACGAACAGCTAGGACCTTCTTATAGTCACTTTAAAATGAATTTGCACCATCGCGTTTATAAATAGAGAATAATTTTTTTTTTATAAATTAAAAAAAAAATATATAATTTTTTTTTAAAATTTCAAATTGATTTTTTTTACGCAATCAACCGGAAGTAAAATATCATGTAGTACATACCATATTAAAGGCCATTTTATAGTCCTTTAAGAGGTTTAACATAAAATTTTAAAATGTTGACACTTGAGCGAGATACAGCTGTCAAAATGACCCTATGTCCTAAAAAAACTAATATTTGTTTGGTGGTCCCCGAAGTCATACTTAAGTGTTTACCGAGTTAAAACAAAATCACCAAAAATTTTTCTATACATTGGAAAAAATATATAAAAAACCCCCGACTAAGAGGAATGTCTTTAATTTTACCCACTACCTAATCATACCCACAGTAACAAATATTATACAACTCCCGGAGGGAGGTAAAATATATCGACCTTCTAGGGAGGTAAAGTGGCATTTTCGCCTCTCATATGCGGGTCATTTCTTGATAAGGGAGTACCTAGATAAAGGTTGTTTTATGCCTTCATCAAAAACTTGATTTTAGTAACTGTTTGCAGATAACTAAAGCATGGCTTTTTTGGTTACCGATGCAAAAAAAGATTTCTGTCCGTTTTATACCAAAAATTAAAGAGAAATATCGGAATATAGTAATATTGAAAAAATCTAATTATTCTTGCCTAAAAATGAGGCCATTTCTGCCAGTTTTCACCAAGTATTTACGAAAAAATCATTTCAATACATCGTCAAAATATCAACATGCCAAAGATTAAAATGTCTCAAGTGTGGACGTCACCGCGTAAAAAGGCAAATCGCTATGGAAACCGTAGTTGTTTCATTTACCAGCCGCCTTGATTTATAGTGTAAAGATGGTGTGTTGCGAGAAGTGCTCTTCGTTCGAGATTTTTAAAAGTATTTTCCTGTTTTTCTTGGATTTTTTTGATAAAGGTATTAAAAAAAAAAGTGTTAACAACTCGCGGCTAAACTGTGCTTTTTTTTTCTCGCGTTTTTAAATACCTTGCTGCGCTCGGTATTTAAAACAACGCTTGTAAAAAAGCACTATTTTAGCCACTACTTGTTAAAACTACTATTAAGCGCCCGCGCTAAAATTATGATGACTTTCATAGGCTTCTGACAGTAAACTAAAGACTTCACTCTCTTTTAAAAGCAATACGTAATGACAGTTTAAAACACTTTTTGTCTGTTTTTATTTTGAATTTTGAATTTGCAACAGGACAAAGTATCTCCTTTCAGCTTTCGTATTAATTTCAATGATAAGGGATATGAATTGTCAAAATATAATCCTGTGCCTAACCTTGAGGACCATGCGCTATGATAACATACAGACCGCTTCAAGTTACTGCGAACATAGGGCGGAAGAAGTCTAATTTGCCAGTGTATGTACATGCAGAGACACCGTACGCCTATCAGTGAAGCAACCAATACTCAGGCTTGCGATCACCACTTGCATGACTTTCCTTTGGTATTTAGTACGCCTCTAACCACGGTGCTGTGTGGAGCATAGTCAATGAAACCGGAATTTGGTCAATAAATACGCAAATTTTTATAACGTAATTTTCTTATTTTTTGTCACTGATAAATAAGAGCGTTTTATTGTCAACTGCTCAGATTTATCAGTGACGACGTGTTACAATGAAAATAATAAGGACAAACAAAATAAAAGCAAGTTCTCAAAATAAAATAATACATTCTAAAAACCAAAAAGATTCTCCCAGTCAAAAAAAAATTGAAGCAAATGTTCGAAAAGTCCTCCTTGCTCGGCTAGACAATATCCGAGTCTACTATAAAAACCCCTTCTAACGTTTCCAAGCATGTTAGGGGTGATAATTTGAAAAGCTTCTTCAAAAACAGATAGAAGTCATTAGGAGCAAGATCGGGAGATCGAGCTGGCCATAAAATAGTTCCCCGTGTACTTATAACCCGATTAGGAAATACATTATCAAGATATTCCCTAACAAGGCCAACATTGTGAGCGGAACAACCATCTTGTTGAAACCATGTTTCACCAAATCTTACACCTAACAACTGCCTAGCAGTTGGAATAATGTGCTGCTGCAGTAGATCCAAGTATCTAGGACCATTCAAATTGCAATTGCCGTTAATAAATAATGGCCCAATTACGTGTTCCCCTATAATACCCCCCCCAAACATTTAGTTTTTGGGGATACTGTGTTCTTACGTCAAAATACAAATGCAAATTTTCCCTCGACCAATATCGAACGTGTGTTGGGTTATGACGATTTGACCATTTGACCATCTGCACTTTTTCGGCAACTTCGTAGACATCCATTTTTGGTTTTAAAAATGTATTATTTCAATTAAGAACTTACCCATCTGTTTCTCGAGCAAGGCAGAAATAAAACAAAATAATAAAAACAAAATGAATTTCCAAAAGATAACACTGCAGCGTGCTTCGAATCCACCTCGGTCGTACGGCACGGAGAATAAATTGGACTTGATTCCCACTATGTTCGCAGTAGCTTGAAGCGGTCTGAATTATGTTCATTTTATTTAAATGTCAATTTATTAAGGCATTTTATATTTGGACTAAAAAGGATTTTCTTTTTAATATGAAACTATCAAAATTTTAACAATACTGTTATCCGACTATGATTGGAACGCGTAATTTTATCACGGTAATTTATATTAAAAATAAATCGAGTAAAGGTTTACTCTAAAACTTCCCTCGCTCAAGAACATGCATGCAATTCTCTTGCAGGCAATTCCCTTTCATTCATCAAAAAGCTAAAATCGTATCTTTAATGATTTTTTACGGACTTTCCGCCTATGAACTGGAGGCCCAGGCCCTATTAACTATTTTTTTTTAATTAGAAGGTACCACTTGTGGCACCTTTTCGAAAAGCTTGCTAAAAAATAAATTAAACGCACTAGTTTTTTTGACATCTGTCATCCAATGTGACAGAAATTTAAAAATATATATTTTTTTGTCAATTGTTTTATCTTCAAAATAAAGTACGTATTTCGCTATTTACTAAGCGGAACAAAGAAAATACCACACAAGGACATTATTGGCGGTCCATTTGGGGGCCCTCACTGAAGGCTCAGGGCATACCAACATTTTTTTCGTGAGGCTGTACCACTTGTGGCACCTTTTTGGAAAGTTTGTTAAAAATAAATTCGACTAAATAACTTTTTTTTGACTGTCTGTCAAAACATGTGTTAAAAACTTAAAAGAAACATATTTTTTTTCAATTGTTTTAGCTTCAAAATATACTACATATTTCTTTATTTACCTTTTTTTTAATTTACTAAATATTAGATAAAAGAAATAGATTCAAAGCACACCTCGATTTTCTTTTTTACTCAACCGTCTTTAACACATGGGTTAAGAGATGTCAAAAAAATTTAATTATTCGATTTTTTTTAACAAGCTTCCCAAAAACGTGTCACAAGTAGTACCTCGTCATAAGAAAAAGGTTGGTAGGCCCTGGGCCTTCAGTAAGGGCCCCCAAATGAGCCGTCAATAATGTCCTTGTGTGGTATTTTTTTTATTCCGATTAGTAAATATAGAAATATGTAGTTTATTTTCAAGCTATACCATTTGAAAAAAAATAAGTTTTTTTAAATTTTTGACACATTGGTTGACAACTAGTGCGTTAAATTTCTTTTTTAACAAGCTTTTCAAAAAGATGCGACAAGTGGTACCTTCTAATTGAAAAAAAAATAGTTGGTAGGCCCTGGGCCTCCAGTTGGGGTTCCCAAAAAAAGTTTTTATCATAGAAGGAGAGTCTGTAAAAAAATAATTAAAGATTCGCTTTTATCTTTTTTTAAAATTTCTTCCCTAAAGCCGCTAGAAGCACCGTTCCATTTAAAGAATCCACCCTGTATGTTTTAAAAAATTTTAGTGCCGATAAACTAAGATATTTGTCAATTAATCAGGCAAAAACAGTTAAACCAATTTCTATGAAATTTGACAAGACAATAGGGTGTGACCTGAACCTTAACTTAAGCTACTTTTTTTTTTAACATTTCGTTTCATAACTTGAGATATATGGTATAGAAAATTGAATTTTTCAAGAGTTTTTTGCATTTTTTATGTGACATATATATATATATATGTAGTAAAAATTTCGGTGTCATTAAACTAAGATTTTTATAAGCTTTTCAAAGAGGTATCACATGGTAAGAATTTTTTTTTTTTGTAGGGATGAAGGTTTTTGAGAGTAGCTCCGAAGGGTGTAATAGGGGAATGCTCAGAAACAACAAGGGTCTGCACGTCAACACAAGTAATCACTATGTAAAATTTTGTTATGATTGGTGCAGGAGTTTTTGAGTTAGAGTGGCTACAAAGTAGGTGACAGACAGACCGACAGGCCGACCGACAGATTAACCGACAGACCGACAGACAAAGCGACGGCGTCTGGATTCGTCCTTATTACTATTTGGACCCTCAAAATTCGTGGATGATTAAATATAAAACTTTTTATCAAGTGTGAAAAATTCGTAACATTGGCATGTTGTATGGTTTTAAACTTACTTACTTTATACCGGGTGTCCCAAGGTGAGCAACCTATTAGAATATTTTGGAAGCTATACAATGGAAAATTTTTAAACTTTTTATTCTAACATAAGTCCATTTAAACTATCTTCATGAAATACTTTCAAATTTGCAGTTTTGCCATTTGCAGGAAAACTTGGCAACAACTTTCTTATTTTAAATTGAAGACCCTGTATATTTTTACATTTTTGGATTCTACAAAATATTTTAGGTACATTTTATTTATAATGTCCTATACCTATGTTCAACTGTTTTTAAAATATTGACAGGTGAAAATTGACATTTTTTAAATTTGAAAGCCCATAACATCGAAACGGGTAAGGATAGAGCAAAACGGTTTCCATTCCGTCTTGGTTTTTCACAAGCTATCGTTTTATACTATTTTTAACCCAGGGTTAAACTAACCTTGGGATATTTTAACCCTGGGTTTAGATATAAAACGATAGCTTGTGAAAAACCCAGACAGAAATGTAAAAACCGTTTTGCTTTATCCTTAACCGAAAAAAATTTCAGTTTTCACCTGTCAATATTTAAAAAAAAGTTGAACATCCTATACCTAGGACATTATACATAAAATTTACCTAAAATATTTTGTAGAATCCAAAAATGCCAAAATAAACGGCATGTTCGATTTAAAATAAGAAAGTTGTGGCCAAGGTTTCCTGCAAATGGCAACACTGCAAATATGAGGGTATTTCATAAAGATAGTTTACATGGAGTTATGTTAAAATAGAAAGTTTGAAAAGTTTTCATTGTATAGTTTCCAAAATATTCTAATAGGTTACTCAGCTTGGGACACCCGGTATATGAATTTACAAATATAATTGACGCTCAGAAGAATAAAAAACAAATGAAGCCTTGGTTTGACAGTTTTCACATGTTAAATCATATTGGTGGTTTAAGTTTTCAAATGATAAAAAATTTCTTATACTGGATGTGCCAAGGTAATAAGTATTAACATATCTTAAAAACTATACTTTACAATAAAAATAAACACATGGTCAAAACAACACCGAATGAAGTGGGCAGAAGCAAAGGTTTAGCACAAGGAGTCACACTGGAAGAAACGAAAATTCCTTGGAGCTGCCTTTATTGGGCAGAATCAGGTTATTTTCAGTAAACCAAGTGTTGAAATTCCAAATATTTGAAAGCCCCTCCTTGGGCGGAGCCAACTTCTTAAACTTCAAGGTTGAGTGATTTCTCACAGTATATAAGTACGTATCCTTATGTTAGGAATTGATTGTAGTTTGCACTTGAAGACGATCAGAGATTGTACTGATCGAAACGTCGTGTATAAATAAAATATAGACAATGGAAGTCCGAAACACAAAGTTAATTTCAAACACATCATTGTCTCACACTTTCAAACAAAAAATGAACACTTTACAATGGTGTAACGATAAAAGAAGAAGATTTTTGAAATATTTTTACTTAAAGATTATTCGTATTAATATTCCAATCCATCCATAAAATAAATAAATAGTATGCCGATGACATACCGATTGTCATCGAAGGGCGATTATCAGTTTTTGGACGATAAATATCACCCTTCTAGGCGAGAAATTTTCGCTTATTAATCAGGTGAAAATCAACGCTCGATTATAATGGTTCAGGTAAATTATCATCATCATTGTACGAATTAAGTTTAAATATTTTTGATCAACTAGTTTCCAAAATATTCTAAAGGGCCATTCACCTTACCTGAGACATTTTTTTTACTTTAGAATTATAGGACTCATTCAAAATAGCACGCCGCAGCTTAAGGTGAGAGATGTCAAATCTTATACTTATTTGTTAATTTACGGGTGAAAATATCAAATTTTTGGGAGAAAAGACTAATTTAATAGACGCCGAAGATAGAACTTTACTTTCGGTCGGTGATAGAGGTTAAGTTTCCATGCCAAAAATACTTCATAAAAAAATTATAAAAAATATCACATAGAACAATATAAATTTTCATTATCTATATAAATTTATAGTATTTTATAATTTTTGAATAGTGAAAGTGAAACACAAATACCCCATAGGATTTCATAATATTTTACCAGCAATTTGGTTTATAAAAGTTTACATAATTTTATATTTTAAAGGTTTAAAAGATTCACTTGCGATCTACCTGCAGTATTCTAAAATAAAAAAAATGGCGGAACAACTCTAGCAGTGGTTGTAGTAGTAGCTGTAACAACACTTAATAGTGGTTAACTAAACTATGACGACTTAACCACTATAATATAATAACACACCTTGTGCTCGCTTTACATAGCTAATAGAAAATTGTTCTCGTATAAGTATTTATTCGTCCCAGAGACTTTTATAAGTTTCTATAAGTTTGTTTGATGCATTGTTTACAAGATTTTATATTGCAAAAAATATTTTTTTGTAGAAGTATTTACGACAGATGATGTAATTATAGTTTTTTTTATAAGATTTTTTCAAAGGGCATACAGAGATTAGGACAGGTAGAATCTTATTAATTTGATAAGTTTCTATAAGATTTTCTGAGACTTTTTTTTAATAATATTTTATAAGATTTCATGAGTCAAATAATATCTTTTTCTACACGTACTACTTTGATAAGTTTCTATGACATATTGTAGGGCATTCATGAGTCAAAAAATATTTTTTTAAGACAGATGATGGTGCTAAGTATAGTTTTTTTACTTAGATTTTAAAAGTTTTCAGGTGGTCAAAAGAAAAACTGTGTTTTACTTGGTAATGGCCATGGCTTAGATCAATTAAGATTATAAATTTGCCCTGGAAAACCTATAAAAATTGTAGATATATTCAAATCCATATTATAAATTTTCTTAAAATGGATATATAAAACCTTAGAAAATTTTGTGATTTTGTCTGACTTTAAAATCTGTTGGAAGACTTATAAAATATTGTGTTATTATGTTGAGATGTTCATAAAAACCTTTAAAACTTTATGAGTCTGGCTCATCATCAAATTTTGAAAAAAATGTGCTTATACGAACCAATAATACATTATAGAAAACAAGGGTATAATCATAGAAGCCTATAAAGTTTAATGAGTCGGTTTGATTATTAAATCTATTAGAAAACGGTGCTTTCATAGACCTATGAAATATTTGAAAATAAAACGTTTGTACTATAAAATTGTACTATAAGTCTTTCAGATTATAAAATCAGGTAAAATCTTACCAAAATCAAAGAAATAACTCATAAATTATATAAATATATATAATATAATATAAATATAATATATAATCCTAAAATTTTACCTCACAAAAGCTTATAAACCTTGAGAAGCGTGTTAGATTTTTCTGAGGTCCACTCGCAAAATTTTTTAAGGCGCCCCCTGTTCTACTCGATATTTTTTTAGATTAGAACAAGCGTTTTCTTTTTTGATAAGCTTTCCAACAAGGTGCCACAAGTTGGATTTAAATAAACCCCTTTCTGAGGGTCCGTTTACAAAAATTTTTGCCCAAAAATTTTAGCTGCCAAAAATCTTAGTTGACGTGATTTTGAACCTAAAAAAATAATTTTTTAACCCGCTACGGTCAATATTCCAATTAAAGTCTCCACCCTGATAACTAACTATAAAGAAAACCAACAAACTAATGGGTATATTTGTATATTAGTATTAAAATGTATGCAACTTTAAAGGAGCCGAAAGGTATTTGTGTGCGTATTTGTTTTTATATATTATATTCTTTTTTTTTTAAGGCAAGGCGGCTAAGCATATAACTATGAGATACTATAAAGGCCCTGCCCGTGTATTTCCCTATGATAAAAAGCGTCGCGGAAACCCATGCGATATACCAATTTGGCCGTTGCCAATGGATTAAAGACGGGCTCCAATGCGCATGCGTCAGCTGGAAGTGCGCAGGCTCAGATCGAGCCGTCTTTAGCCCATTGGCCATGCCATGGCAATCTAGATTTTGACCGTTGCCGCGACGATTTTCTCGCATCCTGGTCCTTTATATATCTAATAGTTATATGCGGCTAAGAGACCCTCAATATGCTGTGGGCCTTGCGGGGCCTTTGACACGGCCCTGTAAACCTTATAAAAAATTGATAAAAATGAGGTGTGTTTTTGATGTGATTTAATGCGGTTTGTTTGGCAGGATTAAAATGCCCAAGTAAAAAACTTGACATATGTCAATTGCGCCGCAACTTGCGCTTCGGTTTGCTATTATTCTACTTTAGGGGCACACTTCATTATTGACTTTATATTTTAGAAATGCGGTCCCGCTAAAAGTTGTGGTCCCGATTTTAAAGTTATTGAGTTGGACGATGCCGATCGGCAGTACATTGTGGACATCCATAATTATTTTAGAAATAAAGTGGCTCTTGGTTTTGAGAAGAGAAACAGACAACCTTGTGCTTCTAACATGAGATCTTTGGTACGTATTGAAGTATAAGGATACAAAATATACTATCACAGCAAACACGGTTCCCTCGAGCCTTTGTCGGTCCGATGTCGATTGCCGAATTTGTCGTTATCGGCACGACGTCGATTTACGATATCGGACCAGCAGTATTTTTTGTCCGCTTTGCGATGTAGGCCCAATGTATGTTTCCCGATTCAGCGTTAGACTATGGCCCGTCGTCGGACCAATGGTAAATTTTACTTTTTGCTGACATCGGCATACCGTCGCCATACGATTAAGGTTCCGATATGGTTTGGTCGGTCTAACGTAGGCAAGCTGATCTCAGCCCGACATTGGTAAACTATTGAAGTCCGACATTGGTTTCCTAAAGCGGTCCAACGTCGGCGATTGACGGAGGTCCGTCGGTGGTAGCTGAAAGCGGCCTGACATTAGCAAACTACAAAGTTTCGATAATGCGGGTGCTTAACCAGTCGGTTTAGGTGGCAGAAGAGGTGATTCTTGTAGAGAAGTACCACCATCTTGTCAAGTCCGCATTCCAGTTTTGAAATATCTTTGCTCATTATATATATAATATTATCTTCCACTGTACAGAGAACATAGTGACATTAGCGCCATCTTTACATACTAGGAAGAAACTATTAAGCAGTGTAAAAATTTTAATGTGACGTAATCGTACCATCGTCGGTTGCTGATTCTCGACCAATTAAACAAAGTTTCAATTGGACCGTCGTCGGCCCTAAAGCAGATAAAGTAGGCGTCGGGATAAAGTCGACTATAGTAAATCGGGCCATCGTCAGTTGTCGATTCTCTACCGATTAAAGAAAGTTCCTATCGGACCATCATCGGCCCTAACGCAGATAAGTTTTGCGTTGGTATAATGTCGACTATAGTAAATCGGGCCATCCTCAGTTGCCGATTCTCGTCCGATTAAACAAAGTTCCAATCGGACCGTCGTCGGCCCTAAAGCAAATAAAGTGGGCTTCGGCATAAAGTCGACTATAGTAAATCGGGCCATCGTTAGTTGCCGATTTTCGACCGATTAAACAAAGTTCGAATCAGACCATCGTCGGTCCTAAAGTGGTATGGACTGTAGTAATGTGGACCTCCGTCAGTTGCCGATTATTGACCGAAAACTGAAAATCACAATCTGACCAACAACGGGCCAGAGTGTAGTCGCCGATGCCGACACACTGCCGACGTTGTCGACATTGACCCGATTCAATGCCGACGATTTGTGTTTGCTGGGATATTAATAGTCCAGCAGATTCGTGAAATTAATGTAAGAATTGCGCATTTAACGATAGAAGCATACAACTTGGTACACGAATACTACATATAAAGAGGTTGGATTTTAGATATGAGGCCATATTTGATTTCCCCTATAGCAGTAATGGCGGCCACTCAAAATGGCGGCTTCTGGATATTGTTATACGCTAATGTTTTATTGGTATTTGACCGTTTAAATTGTGTTTATTATTTGATTTAACATTAATTTATACTGTTTAAGAATTATACATTTGAACAATTTTTTACCTCCCTAGCCCATGGCTAGAGAAGGTATTGTTGCGTCGATTTTTTTTTAGATAACTACAATAATAAAAACAAAAGATCAAAAGATCTTGGGTGGAAATAACGAAATTTAAACCTGGATGAGCATCCCACAAGGCACACAAAGAACCAAACCGAAAATAGAAATGATTAAACCATGTTTTGCTCTGGGTAACCGGTGTGACCTCGTCAGTGATTCCACTGGCCACCCTCCCCATACATCATTAAACACTTTGATTTCCAAACTTGAATCACTCACAAATAGGCATCGTTCCGCACTGGTACTTATCCAAGTTACCTGATACGGATTCGTCCTGGCGTGATAATATTTCCAATAGGATTATGCTGCTAAGGCAATTAAAAATCAAAAAAGAAGTTAAAAAACCTCCAAATCAGTTATATCAACCGAAGAGAATCTAAAAACAAAAGATCAAAAGATCTTGGGTGGAAATAACGAAATTCAAACCTGGATGAGCATACCACAAGGAACACACCAAGAACCAAAGCGAAAAGAGAAATGATTAAACGATGTTTCGCTCTGGGTAACCAGCGTGAGCTCCCCCCCACAGTTCTAAATATTTACACCTGTGGGGGTACTAAATTTTAAAACCAATTTTCAAAAAATACTTACCCATACAGAAAAGACACAAAGTTATTGATTATTTTGTGTTGTTATTGCAAAATACCACTAAAAAACTGCTTTTTTTCTCAAAATACACCATATTTCAGAAGAAAATGCCCTAAAATAAAAATTTTTTTGACAGGTTTCAAAATGGCAAATGGCGAATACACCAAAAATTTGGCACATAATAGCTTCATTATTTGTGTTTGAGGCTATAAGGTTGGTGATTTTTTAGGCCACCTCAGGGGGGTGGTTTAAATTTATAGCCCCCAGAAATGATTGTTTTGTGGCATTTTGTAATAAGTTCATTTATAATTTCCATAAGTAACCGTTTTTACAAGGATTAATTTACCTTATTTAATATGCCAAGTTGTTCATTAACCAATAAAACACCTCTTATTTTGTCCAGAAAAACGCCATATTTTGAACCCGTTTTTAGCACAAAAAATATATTTATGGGGGCACACGAGGCAAAACAAACATAAATTAAGGTCACTGATTATGCACGAAAAATATACCAAACAAAAAACCCCAAAACAACTATATTAATTTATTTGCAAACTGAAAGTAAAACATTGAGGTTATCTAAAAGCTCAGTCAAAAAAACTTTCCTTACTCAAAGCCCACTTATTTTTAAGCTGTAGCTTTTATCAGTAGAGGTTGGTGCAAGACAAGGTGCAAGCAGAGGTAAAAGATCCGAACTCGCTGTTTGTGATTGAACTAACGCTAATATTTTTAAACTGACATTTCGACAGTGACAGAAATGTAAAAAAACTTGCATTTAACATAAAAATACCTTTGAAATAAATACAAAATTAATCTACTCCTTATTTTATTATTACTTATTGAAATCGTTGTGTGACATCAATTATTAATTGGAAAAAATTAACGAATAAGGGTAAGTTTTAATTAGAGTGACATATAGCCCTAATTTTAATTTGTTTCTATAGAGTGTTTACTATTTAAACCCCGCGTGGGTTCAAATTTTTTAATTTTCTTTTCTTCTAAATTGAAACTTTTTTCTTAAATCCAACAAAAGATTATGTTAAAATGATTATTCAATGAACAAACTTATTAAAATTCTTCTTATAATTCAAACTATGTCCAAAACTCAAGGAGGGTTGGTTAAAATGCTTAAAACCAAAAATTTCACTTAAACTCAGGACTGTTCTAAAATAGACTAAACCTGTTTAGTAAATCCCACCGAGAATGTCGGACAACTTTGACTTGAGTACAAAACTTAAAAACCGACAAACATATAATTCTTTAAAGCACACCTGGAGACCAGAGTGCCTGTTTGGAATATTATAAGTGCTTTAAGAATGACACAAGTATATTTTCATTATCTACAGAACGTGGCCTTTATGAAGACCTATTAGGTCCACTCAAGCGAATAGAAGAACACTGCAGCAGCGTGCTATACAACATGGAAAACAATATGTTGTAAATTTTAACACTGTAAATTTGCTGGAAAGAGGATAAATTTTGCAAAAAGAGGATCATATCAAACCAGGTATGAGCCAGCAAAAAGTAACAACTACTATAGCACCGTCTATAAAAACAAAATAGGCATTTTAATTCAAAAATTTAAGATAACGAAATAAAGAAAATTAGAAAAAAAAATCCTGCCATGGCCCATCTAGAAAAATAAAACTCTTATCCGCAGACAAAGATTGATACTTGATACAGATTCATCAGAATTTACCACTAAAGCAAAAGATATCTTTTAAAAATTGACAAAAACAGCGAAATCACAGAAATATAAAAAACACAGTTGGAAATTTTGCAAGTTAACATCAAAAACACTAAACAACCCTGAAATTGATGATTAAAAAACTGCTCTACAAAGATTTTTTTGTAAATAAAGCTACGAAATATGGAAATGATTCTGAGTCAAAGGCTATTTAAGAATTTGAAACTTTATCTGGACTTCAAGTAAAAGAATGCGGCATTTTAATTGGGGGAGAAAATTTATATTTCTTGGGAGACAGTCCAGATGGATTGGTAGGTGATCAAGGGATCATAGAAGTGAAATGTCCGTTTAAAATTTTAAACAAAAGTCCCATTGAAGGAATTCGGGAAGGAAATATCAAGTTTGCAAAATTAATAAATGCCTACTACTACCAAGTGCAAAGGCAACTGGCTCTCAGCTTTGTACTTTGAAGTAGTCACGGGATTTTAATAGAAAAGGTACAATAATACCATCTTTTAAAAAAATATGATTTCTGTATTTTTATTAGTTTTTTACAGATTTCCAGGAACAGGAAGATCTGAGCCAGGTGTGTAAAAAAACTGGTGTCATTTTTTGTGTGCCATTTACTGTCTGAACTGCTTGACGCATTACATCCAAAAGGCCATGATATAAGGAAAAATTGTGAAAATAAAAACGAATTATTAGCGTTGCTGTTATTTTAATTTTTAAAAATTTTGGAAAAATTAATTAAAACAATTAGAGAAAGTATCGTGAATTTATTTGATATTAACAATATATTTTCAAATTCCTAAAAGAGAGGTCCAAAGACGGCCCTGGTTAACTTAACAGAATATGATTATAAATAAAATAACCTAAATGTTAATTTTTCAAACAAACGTTGCCATGTTGCATTTGCGCCCCACTATATAGGGGGTTCCCTTCTCTTAAGTGATGCTGTACAGCATTGATATACAAACACTGAAATACGTACTGTCGACACAGATGTTTTAGTTCTTGCCATTTTATCAGCAGAACGTCTAAATATTGAGGAACTTTGGTTTGCTTTTGGAGTGGGAAAGAACTACCGGGTATTCGCCGCACATGAATTAGAAAGATCCTTGGGTCGTGATCGTTGTACTGTCTTACCATGGTTTCACGCTATAACGGGTTGTGACACCATATCATTCTTTGAAGGAAAAGGGAAATAGACTGCATGGGAGACCTGGAATGGATATCAAGACATTAGTGCTATGTTTTGTACATTGGCCGACAGATCTACTCAGCAAACTGTACAAGATATGCTAAAACCATTGGAGAGCAGTGACGATTCTGATAATAATGCGCGAGAACACCTCTTTACCAGAAAAAATTAAAGCTTCCTCCTACCCTAGATGCTCTCATTCTACTACCAGGCTAGATACTGCTGAGCTCAAATGGTGGTCGCAATCCCAGTGCTCCCATCATCAGCTGATTGAGGTTGAAAGAAAAAAAGTTGAAAGTGGATGGGAAATATCGTCGACAACCCTACTAGAGGCTTCGCTAGCATGCAGGGAGCTCATTCGGTGGCAAAAAAGGCTGCACATGACAGTGTCAGTGCAGTGCTTGTGGCGGTATTTGTAATCAGTAGATACTTTAAGCATATGTTTATTACTTATCCGTATACGCAACCCTAACGCGTTCAAAACACAACTGAAAGACACTACATTATTTACTTGTGTATGAAAAGTCAAAAATGTATTGCCTTTCAGCTGTGTTTTGAACGCGATATGCATAGGTTTAAAAATATGCCTTAATTAGACACTTAAAATTAACTCTGTGTTTTGGACTTCCATTGTCTATATTTTATTCGTATCCTTATCTCTATCGAGGCGAGGCGAATCCGTGACAGCCCCAGCTGATTAAATATACGAAAACCTCGTTAGTTACGATAAGGGAGTCGTAACATTACGACCGTCCCTGGATACAAAACGATGTTTTGACGCATTTGGTTAACTTGAACTGTCACGCATTCCCCATTAGTTTAAAAGTACACCTGCTCGATAGGCCGACTCGATAGAGATAAGGATACGAATGCCGATAAAACCGAAAATTAACTTTAAGTGTCTAGTATCTAGTAATACATCCTTTAAGTCATATCAGTAGGGTGTATAGCAGCAGTAGTTTTATGTAGTATGCAGTAGTATTTTGTCATAAATACATATATTATGAACAAAATGTGTCTATATTTTTTTAAATACTAAGCTTTATTATGCACAGAACAATTATTACTCGCTACTACTATACTATCTATCATTAAACATCATCTAAAAATATTTAAAAATTCTCTGAAGCCTCCATTTTGAATATCCGCCTTTACTGTAAAACACAAAATCTCAGATAGACTCATATCCAAATTTAAACCTTTATGTATGTAGTATATGTGGTACAATTTGTATGTTTTTATCATTAAATGTGCAATTCTTTTACCTATCTGCGGGATTATAACAAATAATTTGGCGGAAAGGATTTACAAATAGCTACTTAAAACCCGAAGCGTCGACTTTGGACTGGTTTTCTGGAGGCTCTGGCTCCAAATCCTGGTCGATTTAAGAAATAGGGAAAGTCACTTATCACTGGTATCGCTATCGAGTCGACTAATCAAGCAGATGCACCTTCAAACTTATGGGGAAGGCGCTAAAGCCCAACTGTAACACTTTTTTAATTAAAAGCCCAAAGTTTAAAATATGCTAGTTTTTTGCGTTTAACGTTTTGGATTTATTATAGACCTCGCTCTTTGAGATTCAATGAAAAAACACTTTCAAATTCAACAAAAAATAAGAGTTTTTTTACTCTAGGGTGGGACTTTTTTGATTGTCCAAGTTTTGGTCTGAAACTTAAAGATTTAAGAATTTAATGTCAAAGTTAACAATTTATGAAAATCCAAGATGGCGGACATTTTTGAAAAGTAGGTATTTTTGACTCCGCCCCTGGTTAAAAACTCGACATTTACGTGAAGAGCTCTATTTTTTCCCATGCGTACACTTGATTTAAAAAAAAAACGCATACATGCATTCACAAAATTGACCTTTGGTGCTGTATGATATATACGGACTACCAGCTAAAATGCCTAAAAACTTCAAAAGTACGACAATTTGTCATATTGTTTAAAAAAGGTCTCTAAAACTGAAAATATTTTTTTACTTAAATTAAAGGCAACCTTATTTTTATATTAAATTTTGCATAATACTAAAAAATCAGCAAAAATAATGTTTTAGTAAAGTCTTTATTGAAAAATATCAAATTATCACTCGAGTAACGGACGAAGGCTATTCTGTAAAGAGGGCGGTAACTCATTTTGGAGTTGATAAAATAACAATAATACGATGGAAACAGCGCTGGATTGAAAACAATTCGACGAATAGGAAACTTGGATTAGGACAAAAACGATGGTAAACTTAATACTAATTATTTTAACTTAAAAAAGAACTAAAATAAATAATTTAGTATTTAATAGCATCACCATTTTTCTCTATTAAAAGTTGCAAACATCTGGGCATTAAAGAGGTTAAATTTTGAAAATACTGATGGTCTTCTGAGAGCTGATCCAATGCGCGATAAATAGCATCGCTTAACTCTTCAGCATTTCGTGGTCTCCAATTCCTTTGGTATACTGATTTCGTTATCTTCTATTTACTGTTTCTAAAGCACCCGGAAATAATGTTACATTAGCTGGTTCAACCGACGTTGAAAAAGGATTTTGTCTGAGATGGTCAATAAGTCTCTCATCTTGCACTTCAGAACTTACTTTTGGTCGTCCTGATCCATCTTTTCCATCGCATTATCATAATTTTATCAACTCCAAAATGGGTGGCCGCTCTTCTTATAGACCAGCCGTCTTCTATAACTCGAGTGATAATTTGAACTTTTGTAAATGTTGATATCTGTGGCATTTTTAAGGATGTCACACTGAATTTTAAGCTATCAGGCATAGTAAGCTGGTGGTGCCTTATAATAGTATACACTAATGGAAAGCTAAATTTTGTGACATAGGAAAAAATGCATGTATGAGTTGTTTTTTGAAATCAAGTGTACTTATCGCTTGTTCGAAAATTAGGTCCCAAGGTTTCTCAGATAATAATATAACCAAAGTCTCCATGGAGACGTTTTCTCATATGCCACTATTTCAAAAAAATTCAAAACAATGACGTCACATACTAGTCATAGTTTGACAAGGCGCTTGTGGCTTGAATAAGCTAATGTTTCATCGTCTCCATCTCTAAAAAACAAAAGTATAGAAGAACCTTTGAGAAAAATGTAGAAAAGGGGGAAAAACAAAAATAAAGACTCTAAGAGTTGACGAGAAGTTAGCCAACAGTATTTGATGTAATTAATGCCTAATCTACAGTTCAACGTCTTGTCACTGATTTCTATTTCTCTCTTTGTCGAAAAGAGAGAAGCAATAGAAGATAGCGGCAAAAAGTTTCAATGTGGAGACCTCAGAGTTGTGACGTCACTCATCAATGACGTAATTATTGAAAAAGTTTTTCAAAACTGGCTCAATGTGAGAATACGTCTCGGGTATCTTTTCTATATTTAATCTAAGGTTTGAATGCGTGCATTCGGTGAACAAACAATCAAGCCAAAAAATATTTTCTCTAGTCCGGAAACGTGCACTTTTGCTTATGGACGTCTCAAACTGTTTCCAATATTCTTGCAGTATTTTCTTTTTTGGAAAACTAAAAAACCTATAGCAATTTGTGGAATTATTACCACAACTTGTCATAAAACACTACATGGATTTGCAGTAAAAAAACATTAAATAAAATTTTTAAAATGTGACGGGAAGTGTTTTACAAAGAGACAATATTTTGACTGATTTGTCACTATTGGCAAACAGTATTAAGAAAAGCGATACCTCCGACATATCGTAGGCATCGAGAAAACCTATCGTAGGAATCGAGAAAACCTATCGTTTCTCTTTCTAAATACGGACAGTAGAGTACTTCCTATATTCACTGATATCTGTCACACATAAAGACCCAATATGAATGAATAAAGACCAAAGGTTCTTTTTGGCGGCAATAAATTACCCAAACGCTTTTTGTGGATCGTAAAAACAATTTTTTTAATGAAGACGCTTGTTTTTAGCAATATAATAGAGAACTAGAGTTCCTAGCGCAATGTTGGAGCAATGCCTGCAATGGGAATCCATTAAAACACGACAAATGCAGAAGAACTGGTAATAATTATTTTCCTACTAGCTTGAGTAAAAGTGCACTTTTACGCACGCATATGCGTGCGGGAATTTGCATTTCTCGCACGGCGTGCGGGAATGGCTTTACCCTTATGTCTTTCGAACATGGCGAAAATACACTTTACGCACGTGTCAGGTACAAAATTTTTCCTACTTGCGTAAAGTGGTTATTTCAATTTTATTTTAAAAAATTTACACACGCCGTGCGGGAAAGACACAGGGTAAATACATTCTACATTCCCGCATGTCGTGCGGAAAATGCTACTTCCCGCACTCAAATGCGTGTCTAAAAGTGCACTTTTACGCACGCTAGTAAGAAAAGATTCTTTACGCATGAGTTTGGATCGATACTTTTTCTACAACCAAAAGTAAAGGAAAAAAAGCTCATAAAAAAAATCAGAAAGTGCAAGGTGTTTCCCATATGGTTGTATAAAAAATTCATACCCGCACCTAGTGAGGGCAAGTACACATTTTTAAATAAAAATGCGTGCGGAAAAGTTGACAAAAACTTACAAACCTTGCACAAACCGGTCTTGTGGAGCTCGGGCATGTCACGAATAATGAAGAGTCATTTTTTAGTGCCAAGTAGAGCATTAAAACGACAGGGTCGTAATAATATTTTTTTAATTGAATTTGTTAAAAAGTATGTTTTTCATTTTAGCTGATTTTCAACACGTAGGTCAAAATCTTGGCTTTCTCAATTCCTCGAACCCCAATATTGATAAAATAAAGCTGATTAAAGATTTGATCTTGTTGTGGTATGACGAAGTTGCACTTTTTGACAAGGCATGGATCAACAAAACCGAAAGTAGGTGAGTATTACACTGAATTCATAAGCTTTTCCTCCTGGCGTACGTTCATGTTAAAACATCGGGCGAGACGTCATGCCGAGTGGATGACGTCATGGATAAATTGCCAAACGTTGGGTTAATGTGAACAAACAACAAGATAACCTCAAAAATTAATTTTAGATTTTTACTAATTTTTTTTCCGTGCATTGTACTTGAGAGTTTTTATGGGAAAAGAATAGTTTAATTATTTATTGGAAATGCCGCAGCTTCTGCTTCCATTATTTTCCGCGGGATTTTAAACCAAAATTTGTCTTCCTCCTCCCCAGTTCTGTGGATTTGCGTCTTTTCGGTCGAAAGCAAAATGTTTTAGATGAAAAATAAATCAAAAGGTTGATTTTGGTTAGGTTTAACGGTTTATAAACCTACTGCGCAAGTCGAAAGATTTTCAACCACCTCCTAGAGCAGGGCATAAAAGGCGAATCGCCGGATGATATTTTCATCAAATCTGAACGCGGGTAAATTTCACTCAGTGTTTGATCTGGATGCTTTAGATCGCACGACGCTTTAAGTGAAGGTATCCCCGTGGATGATTTCATTTCTGGACGCTTATTCTTGACGCACGGATAGTCCACCATATAATAAATTGAAGCTTTAAATGATTTGAACCTTATAACAACATTTTAAGGTAATTTTTACGAAAACAAAAATCTGAAAACCGCATATCAGTAGCTGTTTTATTTCTAAAGTTATGATTTTATTTTATATATTTTAACGTTTTTTCAAATAACTCTGAAACTAAAGCTCCGACGAATTTGGACTTTATAACAAAACTTGTACTCCATATTCATGGAAACTTAAATCTAAAAACTGTATATCGCTACTTGCTTTTATTCCAAAGTTACAATTTTTTTTAAATATTTTATCCCCCTTTTCCCCCCTTCAACCCTCCACCACCAAAACCAAAAACCAAAAGTTAATGTTCATGTTCAGCCGATAGAGGATTTTTGTGCCAAATTTCGTTAAAATCGATTAAGTTCTTGAGTTATCGTGTATACAGACAGACAACAGACTGACAGATAACTTTTTTTTTTTCGGCGAATAAGGTGTTTTTGAATTATGGTAACTTATTTTTGATAAAATTAAGGAAAGTCAAAATTTTACGATTTTAATAGTCACCCATACTATATTGGTACTGACTTATCCGAAAATATTTCCAAAACGTGGTCTGCTGTAATTTCTTCTTTAACTAAATCATTCTCGATGTTAATAATTGACACATCGGAAAATCGGGTTTGTCCCATTGTAGTCCTGGTCCAATTAGTCCAGTCAGTGCATTGCAAAAGGTGGGGTAGCAGGGATTTTGACATATGTTGGTCAGACTGGGCCGCTAAAAAAAAAAAGTTTTCGACCTTGGGAGAGGGGGGTGAGCTCATTCCGCCATCTTGGATTTAGTGTGCATAAATTTGATTTTTTTTAAATAACTCGAAAACTAAACTTAAGAACAAAAAGTCTTATTAGGAAGTTAAAGATAATAAAATTTCCTACAAGCTCAATGTACAATTTTTTTTGTAGCTGTTAGCTGTAATGAGATACAGCTTTACAAATCCAGATTTTTTTAGAATAAGTTTTTTAAAGTTTTGCGTACATTTTTCTTGTTTCTGACAACAGACTGACGGTGAATTACATTATAGAACTAATATATATATATATTAATATAATATCTACTTTACGTATTTCAATATCTATTATATATAACCAGTGATATATAATATAAAATATCGATAATTATATACATACTATACGAGATATACAAAGTTGCGGTTTTTCGAAAAAATTATCTCTGTTTATTTTTTTGGTAACTTCTTTTGAGTTATATGTTATATAGGGCAAATACCTAATATTACAGTTTTATATACCTACTTAGCAACGCAATGTTATATATCAAATAAACATATAGGTATATCATATTTTAATAACATCCAGAATACTCATTTCCGTGTAGCTATTTTTTTTTTAATTAGGGAGAAAACAATTATCTCCCTGAAACGGACAGATTCTATTGGTCGACGCCACCGGTTCCCCCTAAAATGACACTAATAACATAACTTGATGAAATATGTTAGTTTTTAGTGACAGAAATAAATTATACCAATTTCTATTAAAATACTGTCATTAATGTCATTTGTGGGAAAAATCAGCGGCATCGACCAATGAGAACCACGCATTTTTGAGGAATTATTTTCATTTCCCTGATTTCAAGAATAGCTACGTAAAAACGTAAACCAAAGAACTGCCAGCAGCCAGTAATTATCAAAGCCTTCCACATTAGAAGAGCCTAACCGAAGCTCATCATAAAGTGCCCAATAAATTGGATAACAAACAAGACGCAGATTCTCTACGTGTCTTAAATGATGAACGCATCGAGTATTCATATGGCAGGTGATCTGGATATCTCTATTTCTCATGTTGGCCATGTAGCTTTCTGGTCGTCAAGAATACATGCCTTGCTGAGATTTGGTCTCATCTGGAGTATCAGGCCATCAAATCAGCAGCAGGTAGTTTCTATGAATCGCTACCCTGAGGTATACGCTACGCTTTGCTCAGATCATGGTTCTGTGTTTATTGCTGGTGAAGATATTGGTAACGGCATTGGTTTCATATTAAGACAACATCTTCTTTCTCAAGCCAGGGAAAGGAAAGACATCAGAGAAAATGCATTCACCAATTAGCTTAAAGCAGAAAAACGTGACACAACTTCGGCGATCTTTGATTATAAAAAAACAAAATTTTTACCACTTAAAAAAATTAAGTCTTTGTGCTGATATTAAAGTTTTTAACAACCCAAATGCTAATTCTGACAAAGTTGCAAAAGCTGGCGAACGATTCCTGGTAGTATTGTATGATGGTAATATTTCAGCTTAGGGAAAGTCTGATACCAACGGTTTATCAAATTTTCAATAAAATCTAAAGTCAAGCTTGCATCGTTACCACCTACAAAAGATACTCCCAGCTACCATTCGTTGAGAACATAACACCCAATCCAAAAATGGAGCGGTAACAAAAAAAACCCAGAAGATTGGGGCTGGAAACAAAGCCTGAGTCGAGTGGTTTCAATTGAAATGATGGACACTTTATTAAAAGTAATTTTATGAAATTGCAAAAAAGATTGCACCGGAGCTTATGGTTGCCGAAAAGCGGGCCTCAAATGTTCCATTGTTTGTGGATTTTGTAATGGACAGGTGTGTGAAAATTGAAACCAAGATTTTTCTAAAAAAAAACAAAAGATCAAAAGATCTTGGGTGAAAAAAAACGAAAACTCAAACTTGGACGAGCATCCCACAAGGGCAAAAGCGAAAAGGGAAATTATCAAACGATGTTTCGCCCTGGCGACCAGCTTATTAGTGGTTTCGATGGTCACCCTCCCCAAATATCATTAAACCCCATCATACGCTTTGATTTGCAACTTTGAATTACTCACAATTTGATTTGGAGCTTTCTTAACTTCTTTTTTGTTCAAGATTTTTCTATTGAAAGCGAAGATGACAATAAAATTGTAGAAGATTCATATAATGAGAATCAATATTCGTTGCTTTAGCTAATGTTACATGTGGATTAGGTCTACTGGAGATTTTTTTTTTCTTGTGTTTCGAAGAGAACACAAGCGGTTATTCGGCTCTGGCAAAATTCTTTAAAAAGTGTTATAAAAGTACAATCTAATAAAAATATCTAAGTGCCTATTAGAATTTGGAAATAGTGGCAATATACCTGTGAATTCTAAAATAAAAGGGGTTTGGTTGGGCCATGCAATTAACAACTATCTGATAATTAAGTGTAATCCGATTGTACTAAGATGAGGTTTAAACTGATCTTAGGTCACCTCAAATAACAAAAAAAACCTTTTCAGTTTTATTTCTACTGGATCGATTTTGGGAACAAAGTGTTTGGTATAAATAAATTCATATTTTTATAGTAATAGCATTAGAGTGCCTATAGATAGAAACCTAAAAATGACTGATAGAGTAACGGAACTTATCTGTTCAAAATGTGTGGAAAGATGTATTTTCAAAGATCGCCCATCAAAAGGTGAATTGTTCTGGTCAACATGTGACTCGTGTAAGTTAGCACTTTGCAAGAAATGTGCAACGAGTGAGGCACAAAGTCTGGCTTTAGTTGAAAGGACTTTGATTTTTTATTGCTATGACTGTAGGGAGTCATTTAGAAAAATGTGTAAAAAGAAAGAAAAAATGGAAAATTTATTCGCAGAAAACCAAAAACTAAATGAGATCATAGCATCTATGGATAATAGTCACGAAGAAGGTATAAGAAAGAAGAACAAACAGAAGTTCTTAAAGCGGAGATTAAGGCTAGAGATGAAACAGTTTTGAGACTTAAACGCAGAACCATTGATTTCCAGGATGACGTTTTTGCTGCCGAAGAATTAAGGAACTGGAGTCCAAAATTAAGAATCTAGATAATGCTTTAGAACATGTTAAACAAGAACTCTTAAAAGAACAGAAAAATAAGGAAGAATTGCTTTAAATTAATCAAAAGTGTGAAAAAGAAGTTAGTAAACTAAAGAAGAAACTGATTAATAATAATAAAAACTAAAATAGAATTTTAAAACTTAAAGAGGAGCAGAAAAGCAAAACTGAAAGCTGCACTAAAGGAATCCAGGTTCAAACTAAAACAAAAGAAGCTTCATGTCAAACTGCTGAAGTTGAGACAGATAATGGCTTAATAAGGTCTCTTCAAAGTAGATTAGAGGTCTTAAATAACCAAAATCAAGAGGTATACAAACAAATAGAAGGTAATGATAAAGTTGTAAGTGTCCTCAAACAACAAAATATATACTGAGCAACTTAATAAGCAGAGTGAAATAAAAACCTCAGCATTCGACGAAGGAGAAAAAGAAGGGCTAAAAAAATGTAAATGCACCATGGAGAAGAATAGATCAGATAAAGACCGGAATCAACTAAATACTGCAAAAAAGAATAACATTTTAGTCTTAACGGATGAATATTGTAAGTACCTGCTCCCCCATCTAGAAAAAACTTTCTCGGATTATAATGTCCAAGTTATATGTAAACCTCAAGCTAGCTTTAGTGAATTAACTTGTGTACAAGATACTTGGTTTTCTACTCTAGGTGTCAGTGATTATGTAATAGTTCTCGCGGGATTAAATAACATAGATATCAAGCTATACGAAATAACAAAACTAGCAAATCTGTGCTTTTACACAAACCTTATTATATGTACTGTGCCTGCAAAGCCTTTTAAAAACATTGTGTCTGTTAATAACAACATTATATATCATGTCAAAAATTTTCGACAGTTTTCTAACAATATCAATGTTGTCAACCTCTAAACCTCTACGAGAAATTTAGATACTCTGATAACGCATTTAGAAGTATATTCTTACTTGGAAAAGGGCTATCAAAGATGGCTGCATTTTTACGTAGCGCCGTAAACACTTTTAAAAGCGAACCATCTCATAGTTATTTAAGACTCATTGCAACACATGAAAATCATACTACTATTGATTTATCGCCAAAGATCACTGAAAAGAATGCGTCTTTTTTAGAAGCAACGCGGATAAACTTAACTCTAGTGTAATAGGCAGTGTACTTAATAATAAAATAAATGAACTTAATGTATTAATAGATGATTTAAATTATCCCAATTTGCTATGTCTTACCGAGCACTGGTTGGAATACTGGGAAACATGCAATATTCAAGGGTACTATATTGTAACAAAATTTTGCCGTGAAGTAACGCCTGGACACGGTGGGGCCATGATTTTAATTAATGAAAATTTCTTAGACAAATTTGAGTTGGAGTGTTGCAATAAGTATAATCATTTGTGTGTCGAAAGTGAGTGTGAATTAACCGTAGCTATTAACAAAAAAGAAAACATTTTGTCCAAATTCGAATGTAGTTAACTTTCTTATTAACCTAGAAACTATATTAATTGATATACCTAATAATGCCAAAATTATTTTGACGGGTGACTTTAACATTGATTTTAGCTGTAAAGTAACAGTTATTTCAATATCACTACAAAGTCTGCTAGATTCTTATGGTCTATCAATGTTTGTTAAGTCACCTACCAGAATAACTGGTAGTACTTCTACAACTATCGATTACTTTTGCACTAATTTTTACTACGAACAAATAACATGAGAAGTTCTACCTACAGAGCTATCAGACCATGAAGCACTATTAGCTACATTTCCTGTGCATGTAAAAGCTCCTAAACTTCCGATGCAATATAAACGAATATATTCCGGAAAAAATTTTCAAACTTTGTGCAGGAAACCTTTATATTATCAAATACAAATGTCGCTGAACTAAAAAAAATTATAGGGGATATAAAAAATAAAAATGCATCTGGCACTGACGAAATGTCCATAAAAATTTTTGAAAACTTAAATAATTCTGCTCTGGACGCATTATCAAAAGTTATTAATACTTGCTTTGAGAAGGTTGAATTTCCTAATATAATGAAAACAGCAATTGTAATTCCATTATACAAAGCGGGGCAAACGAACGAGCCAGCAAACTATAGACCGATTTCACTTCTAAGCAGTCTCTCAAAAATAATAGAAAAGCTAGTCAAAAACAGAATGCTACAATTTATAAAAAGAAATAACATCCTTAACATTAATCAGTTTGGCTTCCAAAATCAAAAAACACCAATGACGCTATATTTTCCTTCTTAGAAAATCTATATCTAAAGCTTAACAATAGAGAACTCGCAGCAGCTGTTTTCTGCGACTTCTCCAAAGCGTTTGATTGCGTAGATCACAATCTTCTTTTAAAAAAACTTTGCATTTATGGCTTTAGAGAAATATCTGAAACACTTTTTAGGTCCTTTTTAACAAATAGATTTCAGAAAGTCAAAAATGGAGAATTGACTTCTGATTTATGTGGAGTAGATACAGGTGGTGTTCAGGGCTCAGTACTAGGTCCCATCTTATTTCTTCTTTTTCTTTCTTCTTATTACATCAACGATCTGTGTCTGCTTGACATAAAAGGCTTTTTGACAATTTTTGCAGACGACACTACAATCCTCTGGCATCATAAGAATGAAGCCCTTCTCAGAGAAACAGTTCAAAATGACGTTATAAAAATTAAACTTTGGTGTGATGCTAACTTTTTAGCGCTTAACTTAGACAAAACCAAGGTTCTTAGCTTTAAGTTTAATTTTAATGACTTAAATTTGTCTGACCAATTAATTTACCAAAGTAACAACACAAAACTCTTAGGGCTTATTATCGACGATAAGCTTAATTTTGCTGAACATATAACTCGACTTAATAAAAAAATAACAATGGGAGGTTATGCAATTAGACAGATACAATCTGAGCTTGGCTGTAGTATGGCTAAAACTGCATATAATGCGTTAGTAGAAGCCCACTTGTTATATGGCATTGCATTTTGGGGAAACTGTTGCCAACATTTGTTGAATACAGTTTTTACTTTACAAAAACGTTGTATTCGTTATGTCTGTGGAGCCAAGCTCAAAGACCACTGCAAACCACTGTTTCAGAGACCTTGACAAGTCTTTTTATTTTTGAAACAGCAAGCCTTATTCACAAAAAGTATAAAAACCTTACTCCTAGTCATATCATATCTTAATCAGAATTCAATTATATATAGAAGCATACAAATTTATAACAAATTACCACCTTGTGCGAAAACCATTGACGACTGTAGTAAATTTAGGAAAGAGGTTAAAGAACTTTTGTCTGAAAGAGCTTATTACAATCTGTATGAATATTTTAATGATAATTTCTAGTCAAAAATTGTCCTTTTTTAAAAAATATGATTTTAAAGTATGTTTTCATAAATGTTTGAATGTTTTTTTTTTCTTTTTCATATTTTCTTTTTCTTTTTTAATTGTTTATATATTACTATCATGTATATACACATAAGGGTTAGGTTTCACTGATAATTTTAAATATTTTAATAATTTGTACTAATTTTAAGTTACTGAGCTTTGTCTATGTAATGTAACCTTGTTATTATGACAATAAAGCATATTTGATTTGATTTTATTTGATTTGAGATATCACTATCTCTTGGTGGTGCCCTAATGAGTGTTTATTATATATAATCATTATATTATATTAAGGTATAAATAAGATATATTATACTTATAATATTAACTATAATATAATGTTAAATTTATATACAATAAACGTGTGATATATTTTAGTAAAATACGTAAGTTTTGTCGGTTTTTAATCAGGATAAACTAAAAAAACAGAAAAAAAGCAGAAAAAAATCTGGACTTGTAAAGCTGTAGCTCATTACAGCTAACAGCTACAAAAAAATGTGTGCATCAAAGTTGTGGGAAATTTTATCTTCTTCAACTTCCTACTAAGACACAAAAAGTCTTACTAGGAAGTTGAAGAAGATAAAATTCTAAAGTTTATAGTTTTCGTGTTATTTAAAAAAAAACTTATGCACACTAAATCCAAGATGGCGAAATGAGCTCACCCCCCCACAAGGTCGAAAACTTACTTTTTTTTTGGAGGCCCAATCTAAACAACATATGTCAAAATCGCTACTACCCCACCTTTTGCAAGCTAAAATTCTCCAATGACTGGACAAAATGTCTTATTCTACGCTGCGTTCACAACCAGAGGAACTAATATGAAGGGAAATAGCAATCTGAACTAATTTGTAGAGGTTCGGACAACAGTCTTGTCTAATATGCCTTCAAAACAAAAAAGTTATCCCCAAAAATAATTTTTAAGTAAGATAATTAGAAAAGAAATATTATAATAATCTGAGAAAAAGTTCGCACAAGATCAAATTTTAAAATCCGTGCGGAGAGAAAGTTTATGAAAGTCCAGGTTTATACACGGAAAAAAATAATCTCCCAGAATTCAGTAAACCATATTATTAATTTTAGAATTTGTCAATTTACTATATATTTGATTTTATATTCTATATACTTAAATTTAACACGGCCTAACTAAAATCTATCGTTGGGCAGTATTTAACGTCAGTACTTATCACTTTTAGGCATTAAACTTTAGTGCACCTAAATATAATTATAAAAATATGTTATTTTTAGTATTTAATTAAATATACTGCCATTTAGTATAGAAGAATGATATTGTAGGTGAATTAGAAATAATCAATAGAATGAACATCAATGCAGGTGTATTAATATTCAAGTTAATTAGTTATACTAATTTTGACGGTTTTTTTTTACTGAAAGTTTATTTATCAGGATCATGTCAGTTACCTCAGAACTTTCACAAATGCATGTTATACGGGCCACAGTTTGTCTTCCATGGCAGCGTTTTGGCTTTTTGCTATATTGATCTCAAGATTTACTAATTTTTAGTGTGTATAGTACAAATATCTAGAACCTATTTCTTTTCATGTAGCGAATTCTTTTAAAAAAATTAATGCGCCACTCGTGTTGCACTAACATTATTTTGGTGCTGTCGAAAATTTGCCCCAGAGAGCAGTTTCTCACCACTTGTTTATTAAACAAGTAAAACGAAAATGAAAAAACCATCTAATCTATAAATGACATACAAATGTATATTTTGTGGATGTCTTCTTCAGCCACAAAGCACAAAATCCTCCCTTATTGTCGTCGTCACTGCCACTTAAAATCCAGTCAACTGTAATTGCCGCCATTTCTATAAAAACTTAAAATTCGAGTGCACCATGAGATCTCATAGCTCGTGCCAAAAAGTCTGCACTGGACAACACTGGGTTTGTCAGTTGCTTAATAGAACACAAAAAATTGCACCTGCGGCGCACTAGTCATGCACTTTTTTGTCAAAGTCAGTAGAGCTTGTCAGGCTAAGGTTAAAGAAAGGTAAGGGAAAGTGGGGGAATTGTGCGCAGCGGGCAATTGTGCGCATAGCAGTTCTCGCTTAAATATTAAATATTAGGGAATCCAACAAGTGCTGTCACCTAGCGAAAGATCCGCCAAGTACAACAGATAGCAACAGCAAAATAGATTCTAATGCAATTAGTTTTTGAACGTTTTTGGTCGAAGGCATATGTTAATGTTTGGTTATAATTTTAGCAGTTGCTGATTTTAAAAGGTAAGCTGTCTATTTCTTCCTAATGAGTTTTAAGCATGTGTAGTCATAAAAAGTAAAGGGTTAGGCATCGCATAAAGTAAATTATGATAGACCGATTTTTTGGTTTTGTTACGACAAGTTTTTTCCTATGACCCGACGTGGGGAAATTAACTTACAGATGCCACGGAACTATAAACGCAAGAGAGAAAATAATTCCTGGGATCCAGAAACTTTAAAGAGAGCTTTAGTAGAAATTAGAAATGGTAAAAAATAAGACCAGTTGTCCGAGTATTTAACATCCAGAATCAACATTGAGAAAACAAATGAAGAAAGAACATCCTGGATCATCGCGCCTTGGTCGCAAAGCAGTATTTTCCTCCGAGATTGAGGCCCAATTAAAGGAATACGTGCTTACACTTGCAAAGCTTTTTTATGGTTTGACCCCCACAGAACTACGTCGGCTAGCATTTAAATATGCTAAAGAACCTGACCTGGACATGTTTTCTCATCCGAAAAGGAAATAGCTGGTAAAGACTGGTTATATGGTTTCCTAAAACGAAATCCAGAAATAAAACTTGGGCAACCAGAAGGAACCAGCATAAATAGAATTGCTCTGACTCAACCAAGAAATTTTTTGCAAATCTCCAAATTGTAATGGACAAACATAAGTTTCCACCAAACAGAATTTTTTACGCCTGCTCTAAAAATGAGTTGGGTTGGGTTGGGTTTATTGAATGGTTAAAACATTTTCAGAAAAACGTCAATGTCACGGAAAACGATCCTGTTCTTCTAGTGCTAGACAATCATTCCAGTCATATATCGTTAGAAGCTTATTTATTCTGTAAAAGCAAATTTATTTGGACCTCACATTTTTTAGTCCTTGAAAAAACCAAATCTATAAGGAATATGATTTACATCTTACCAATACGGCTCATGAAAAAATTGAAGAAGACGACGTGGCTGAACTTTTAAATAGGGCATTTCTAGAAGTAGCTAGTATGAAGAAAGCTATTTCTGGCTTTAGAACAGCTGGAATATATCCGTTAAACCCGGATAAATTTACAGAGGATGATTTTGTGCCTGCTAATCAAATAAGACCGTTGAGAGTTGAAGACACTCCAGACGAAGTTACTCCTGAAGACAAAAATGCACCTTTTACATCTGATTTGGAACGACCCTCAATACCCACTGCTGTGCCTTCTATATCACGTGAATCACCAGTAAATCACTACAAAACAGTGAATGCATCTTAACAAGAAATTTCTACATCAGAAAACTCTTTTTTCAGCTTTGCTTCAATCCTAAAAAAGAAATCAAAACCCTCAAAGAGAAAGTCTCGTGGTAAACAGTGCTCCCAAATACTTACATCGACACCTATAAAAGAACAATTAGAAATAGCTCAGGAGAAAAGGAAAATAACAGCAGCCAAAAAGGCTAAGACTGTTAAAAGAAATTTAACAGAGAACAAAAATAAAGAAAATGATTTAAAAAAACTGGTACCAAAAAAGAAGAGAAAGTTGTTAGAAACAAGGCGATTCGGATAATTTTGAAAATGCTGAACGTAGAGAGGAACCTAATGAAGTATGTGGCATTTGTAATGAGTTCGGACGTAATAGGGAGCTGTGGTACAGATGCGTCAAAATTATAATAAACACAATATAAAGAGGCCTTGACTTATCTATTTTTATTATCAAAAAATAACAAGAATAATGCACACAATTCTCCACCCCCTGTGTACAATTACCCCATAGGGTGGGGAATTGTGCGCTTTGCACTTTTTTCTTTTTTGTTCTGGTACTTGGTTTTACATGACAAAAAAATATGCTTTGATATAGTGAAAGCATAATGTATGTACCTTAAACTTATATAAGTATTTGTATCATAAGATCAGTGGTTTAGTCATGGGAGCACATCTTGCTTAGGTGCGCACAATTCCCCCACTCTCCCTTATTATCCGTATAGGGCTTTTAGCGGTTACGAATTACTAAAGATGTTCATTGCCAGCTATACGGACCAATTGCAATATGCCCGCCATTTCAACACAAAATCTAAATGGAATTGTCATTGTTAGTGTCAAAAAATTAGTCCGATTGTATTTGGAATGAAGTGTAGGGTATAAGTACGCATTGGCGATGAGGGTAACACCCGGTTCCCAACTATGACTTTTTCGTGATCGCCCACTCACGCGTTACATGATGTCAATATGAAATGTTATGCGCGGGACGCACGAAAAAGTCGTAGGTGGGAACCGGGTTTAACATTGGGACAATAGGGGAGAATTTGAGTTACATTTTAGGTAGTTGGCACTTTCTGATTAGGTAGAGTTTGGTTCTTTCGGTAGCTAATTTAACGTAAAAATAATATTGTTCATCCAAAATTGTTGCTTAAGTAATTTTCGGGTATCCCTCCTAAAAATTCAAGATCCGCCCTGTTTTTGAGATGTTTGCAAAAAATAGGGATAAAAAAAGCTTGGTTTTCGACAAAAATAGCTTTAAATATGGTGTTTTGATATGTTTTTTTTTAAAAATATTATCATATTATAAATTTTTGCATATTTTAGGGCCCCGTGTGTTTTTTGGGATTATTAGATCATTTCAATTAGTACGCCAAGTTTTTAACACAATTATGGAGTTTAATATGAAAGTTTTTTCCTTATCAATATTTTCAAATCTTGAATTTGACGTAACCTATTAAGTAAATAATAATAAATAATAGTAAATTTTTTTCGTTATTATTAGGTGTTTTTACCTGTATCTCGAAGTAAAAGTACCCTTTAATCTGTCCCTTCTTTAAAAAAAACCGTCCCCTAACGGTTCCTGAGCGGTAATGCTACCTGTAGAAAAAATTCATAGGGTTTTTAGTAATAGTAATTATTAAGTAAATTTCACTAAAAATGCTGGTTGGGAGAGAGCTCTAAATTGGTTACCTTTTATTATAAAAAAACTTACTTACTTATTTCCAAACGGCTAACCGAATTTCCTATTTATTTTACTTGATTCAGGGAAACACCAATTTATTCCCAATTTATTAAAAAAACTTTATATAGGAAGCTATTAAAAACGCCAAAAAGTGCATTAGGAAAACCTTTTGCAACAAAAAGAAACAAACATACTTAAGAAAAAGTATAAAATCAAATAATTGTTTTGTAAAACCAAACTTTTTGCCTATATACAAATTTTTTTTAACACTTTCCATCCATTACAGGATCAATGCCCAGTGTTAGCGAAGTTTTTGCAAAGTTCGCCAATATACATATTGTACCTGGTGTACTACTTGTAGTGACCGACTTTAAAAAGATCGGTTTTATTTCTTTCAACGTTCACAGGAAAAACGGTATAGAAATCAAATTAACCAGTGCGTTCCATGTGATTTTGTTCTTGAGCAGTGCCGCCATTATGCCAGCGACACGTGTATTCTTGGAGATTGGAAGCCTGTACAAATATTTTAATTTGTTGTTCATGTTGTAAAACGATTTTCAAATAATCGCCAGTATCGGTTTCTTTTATTCATACCGGTTAAAGGCTAGGAGCGACCCAGACATCCGTCGTCGCCGTAAATTAAATCGGCCTCGACAGTAACCACGTTTGTGGGAAAAAATTAATTTATATTATAATTGAATGACAAGTTCACTCCTTCAAGTAACACAGACCATGTATTCTGCAGCTTTACAGTTCGAAGACCCTCGTAAACCGAAGAATCAGAATCAATTCAATCTAACCCTACCCAACCTCACCAAACACAGCCAAACCTATTTAAGTAATTTGCAAAAAATCAAATGTCGAAGGGTAACAGTAACAAAAAACAAAAAGTGAAATCTATTGAGTAGTAAAATTAAAATATAAAAAATAGACAAAACGATGTTTTAACAATTGTTGAAATAAATATTTTAAACTTATTGATCTCAGGCTATTTTAGTAAGTTAATGTAAGGATGAAGTACCTACATAGATAAGGTTACAATATTGTGTTTTCCTAAGTGCAGAGTTCATACATGCTTCTATAGTTTTTAGTTCAGACTTACCCAAAATCCATTTTGTATTTTTTTGAAGTTCTCACTAACACAAAACTTAAATTTTAAAGTATAAGATTATCCCTATATAACCTCATATTTTAAACAAGCTTTTTCTTAAAATCGATTTTTACTGTTTCACAAAACTCTCTCCAAATTATAGATGTCGTTATCTTACTGTTTGATTATTGTTTTGGTAAATATAGTTGCGTTTTTTTCCGTAACGTTGCGGTGGAAATTTTGACATCATGCCACCAAACGTTGCAAATATGGTGAAGCGGTTTAAAAATATGTTTATATCTGCAGTTTCAACAAGTTGAAAATAGATTCGAAGTTTCAGAAATAAAGATATAGCTATCTTTGTTTGACTTTTAGTTTATTATGTATAGCTATCTTTGTCATATGGCATTAGTTAGGACAAGTTGTACTTAGTAAGGATTAACGTCTAATGAGAAAATTTAGCGCCCTAATAAATTTACAACTACCAACTGAGCTACCGAGGAACTGGGGTTTTAACTGGCTATTCGGAAATCCTTTCGTCCAATTCATTTGTTAGTATTGATAGATATGTTATAAAGACAAGGGGGTACACAAAACGTGAATGTGTCTTTATAACTTGTCTAGGTTTTTAAAGCCGCAGTAGGCTTCAAAGATCTCCCCACTACTAACAAATGAATCGGACGAAAGGATTTCCGAATAGCCAGTTAAAACTCCAGTTCCTCGGCAGCTCAGTTGGTAGAGCATTAGACTGGTATTCTAGAGGTCCCGTGTTCAAATCCTTTTTTCCGATTTATTCCCTTACCCTTGGCCCTCTACGCCACAAATCTTTTCTGTTAACGTCTAATATTTTAAAAAAATTGAATAAAAGATGTTTGTTTGTACATATGAGTTTACTTTATTAAAAACCAAAAAAAATATAGTGATATATTTGAATAAAACCAAAATAAACACACAAAGCTTTGCAAAAATCTAATTTTTTATCAGCTTAGAATTGCAAAAAAAACGACAGAGAAAATACAAAAATCAGCGAATAGTCTAAAAATGACATATTTTTATCGGTTTTTGTTTTTAAAAAATTAGAAAATCACGATAGACAAAAAGCGATATTTTTTTAGAACTCAGCTAACATTTTTTGTTAATAATCCAAAAACTCCATTTTTCTATCGGCTTAAAGAATTGCAAAAAAGCGACAGACAAAAGATAAAAATTAGCGAATAGTCTAAAAATGACATATTTTTACCGATTTTTGTTTTTAAAAAATTACAGAATCGCGATAGACAAAAGGCAAGAATTTTATTAAACTCAGCTCACTTTTTTTGTTAATAATCTAAAAACCAAATTTTTCTATTGGTTTAAAGAATTGCAAGAAAGCGACGGCCGAAAAAAAAATAATCAGCGAACCTTTCTAAGTATTTTAAAAACCACGTATTTCTGTCGGTTTTTGTTTTTAAAAAAATTACAGAATCACGATAGACAAAAGGCGATACTTTTTTGAACTCAGCTAACTTTTTTTGTTAATAATCCAAAAATCACATTCTTCTATTGGCTTAAAGAATTGCAAAAAAGCGACAGAAAAAAGACTTACTTACTTACTTACTTAACCTTTATTGTTTCTAAGAAAAAATATAATTTTTCTATAACAAGAAGTTCCTAAGGAAAAAATAAATAATTAAATAAAAAAAATAGATAAAAAAAACAGACAGAAAAAGGCAGTAATCAGCGAACCTTTCTAAATAGTTTAAAAACGATATATTTTTGTTGGGCTTTGTTTTTTAAAAGCTAACGTTTTTGTTAGTAATCTAAAAACCACATTTTTTTTATCGGTTTACAGAATTGCAAAAAAGGGACAGACAAAAGACAAAAATCAGATAATAGTCTAAAAACGACATATTTATATCCGTTTTTGTTTTAAAAAAGTTACAGAATCACTATAGACAAAAGGCGATACTTTTATTGAACTCAACTAACTTTTTTTGTTAATAATCTAAAAACACAATTTTTCTATCGGTTTGAAGAATTGCAAAAAAGCGACGGCCGAAAGACAATAATTAGCGAATCGTTCTAAATATTTTAAAAACCACGTATTTCTGTCGGTTTTTGTTTTTTAAAAAATTACAGAATCACGATAGACAAAAGGCGATACTTTTTTGAACTCAGCTAACTTTTTTTGTTAATAATCCAAAAACCACATTCTTCTATTGGCTTAAAGAATTGCAAAAAAGCGACAGAAAAAAGACTTACTTACTTACTTACTTAACCTTTATTGTTTCTAAGAAAAAATATAATTTTTCTATAACAAGAAGTTCCTAAGGAAAAAATAAATAATTAAATAAAAAAAATAGATAAAAAAAACAGAAAAAAAAAAGACAGTAATCAGCGAACCTTTCTAAATAGTTTAAAAACGATATATTTTTGCTGGGCTTTGTTTTTTAAAAGCTAACGTTTTTGTTAGTAATCTAAAAACCACATTTTTTTTATCGGTTTACAGAATTGCAAAAAAGGGACAGACAAAAGACAAAAATCAGATAATAGTCTAAAAACGACATATTTATATCCGTTTTTGTTTTAAAAAAGTTACAGACTCACTATAGACAAAAGGCGATACTTTTATTGAACTCAACTAACTTTTTTTGTTAATAATCTAAAAACATAATTTTTCTATCGGTTTGAAGAATTGCAAAAAAGCGACGGCCGAAAGACAATAATTAGCGAATCTTTCTAAATATTTTAAAAACCACGTATTTCTGTTGGTTTTTGTTTTTTAAAAAATTACAGAATCACGATAGACAAAAGGCGATACTTTTTTTGAACTCAGCTAACTTTTTTTTATTGATAATCTAAAAACTACATTCTTCTATTGGCTTATATATTTGCAAAACAGCCAAAAGACAATAACCAACGAATAGTCTAGAAAAGACATATTTTTTTATCGATTTTTGTTTTTAAAAAAATTACAGAATCACAATAGACAAAAGGAGATATCTAAAAACCACATACCCCTATCGGTTTAAGGAATTTCAAAGGAGCGACAGACAAATTTGTTTTTGAAAAAATTACAGAATCCGCCAACTTTTTTGTTGATAATCTAAAAATCCCTTTCTTATATCGGTATAAAGAATTGCAAAAAAGCAACACCCAAAAGGCAATAATCAACAAATAGTCTGGAAACGACATATTTATTGTAAATAATCTAAAAACGACATTCTTCTATCAGATTAAAGAATTGCAAAGAAGCGACGGCCAAAAGGTAATAATCAGCGATCCTTTCTAAATAGTTTAAAAACATATTTCTATCAGTATTTGTTTTTAAAAAATTACAGAATCACGATAGACACAAGACGATATTTTTTAGAACTCAGCTAACTTTTTTTGCAAATTATCTAAAAACCACATACTTCTATCGGTTTAAAGAAAGCGACCCACAAAAGACAATAATTAGCGAATAGTCAAAAAACGACATATTTCTATAGGTTTTTGTTTTTTTTTAAATTACAGAATCAGCCAATTTTTATATAAAAAAACGACAGCCAAAAGACAATAATGAACGAATTGTCTAGAAACGACATATTTTTATTGATTTTTGTTTGTTAAAAAAATACAGAATCACGATAGACAAAAGGAGATAATTTTTTTAAACACAGCTAAATTTTTTTTAATAATCTAGAAACCACATTCTTCTAAATACAATAATCAGCGATCCTTTCTAAATAGTGTAAAAACATATTTCTATCAGTTTATGTTTTTAAAAAGTTGCAGAATCACGATAGACACAAGGCGATATTTTGCAGAACTCAGCTAACTTTTTTTGTTAATTAGTCTGTAAATTGCAAAAAAGCGCCAGACAAAAGACAATAATCAAAAAATACTCTAAAAACGACATATTTCTATCAGGTTTTCTTTTAAAAAAAATTACAGAATCACGATAGACACAAGACGATAATTTTTAAGAACTCAGCTAACTTTTTAATAATCTAAAAATCAAATTCGACAAAAAGGACATATTTCTATCAGTTTCTGTTTGTAAACAAAATAACGATAGACACAAGACGATATTTTTTTGGAACTCGGCTAACTTTTTTTTATTAATAATTTAAAAACCACATACTTCTATCAGCTTAAAGAATTGCAAAAAAGCGACAGACAAAAGACAATAATTATCGAATAGTCTAAAAACGACATATTTGTATCGGTTTGTGTTTTTTAAAAAATTACAAAATCGCGATAGACACAAGGAGATATTTTTTAGAATTATGCTAACTTTTTTTGTTAATTAGTCTGTAAATTTACAAGAAAAGATGAACTAGAACATACACATTTCCCACGCCTCCCCTTGGGCATTGCGGGTATTGTCATGGGCATTGCGGGTATTGGCAAGGGCATTTCGGGCATTGCCATGAGTATTTGTGGTCATTGCGGGCATTTCTTAGGTATTCTTTAGCCATTCCGGGCATTGCCATAGGATTCGGTATTGCAATGCCCGTTGGTGTACAAAAAATTGGCACCGATCCACCCCTTACACAAAGACCATTTGTGACCTTCTATTCTACTGCTTCCTTTTCCCTTTGTGATGTGTTCTTTTTCCCCTCCGCGGCGTTTCAATATTCCGTCAGAATTGTTGTTTTCATGGCAATATTTTCTTACATTTTTTTTTTAATTTTGAGTTATTTACGCTAGCCAGTGAGTTTAGAATTAAAAATAAAGACAATAGGGAATTATTGAAACGGAGAGTTAAGGCCAGGCACTATTTTGACGCTGTTGACAGATACGCATGCGCAAGAACGACCACATTTAGTGCCGACACTAATAAGGTTAGGACCTGCCCTTATTTGTGGAGGAATTATACTGGGCCGCATCTTGGCTGTGTCTAGCCGTATTTGACGTTTTTGACAACTATTCGCCATTTTTTTACCTTAGCCCTACTTTCGGGAATTTTTTGTGTTGTAACGGCCAAAAAAGCAAAAATTGGGACAAAATAGTTATATTTTTATGAAATCGGATGACATAGCACAAGAAAATTAAAAAAAGCAAGGCTTAAATACTTCGTTTTACCGATGAAGCCAATATTTGTTTGCTACGAGAAGTAGTTCAACAAAATCCCTTCAGAACTCTAAATGGTCCTTCTCTCCACCCTCCTTTGCTTCCAACACATCATCCATGCTTTTGATCACTCAGAATATAAAAAAAAACAACACAGAATTTCGAAAACAGGCAGCATATATTTGTAGGTTAGAAATAAAGTCGTATCGTCACCGTTTTGCTAGAGGCGCGTTCAATAATTCTATAATTTGCACCTTTTAGAGCCAGGCACAGCCTGTGTTAAGGTCGGCGCTAAGTAGGCACTATCCAGTGCGGCCGTATTTCAATAATTCCCTAATATTGATACCTTATCTGTTCTTTGCAGAAAATACTGACTTTTTGTGAAATTTTTATAGAATCCGCGAAGTAGGACAACTCTAGAAGTTGAAATGGAACAATTTATTAGATAGTTTAGAGAAAAGACTCAAAAAGGCAAAGAAACTCTAACTTTAAAAAGTAAACAACACAAAAGTAGTCCAACCAGAAATAAAATTTACCCAGGGAATATAAATTTACCTAACCGTTACGCCTCTCAGATTGCTCCATCCGCTTGTTCAAAATTTGCCACTTTTTCTTTGGTGATATCCATTCCCCAAGTAGCACAGATCATACTTTTTGGTTGTTACAGCCAAGCAAAGGTTGGGAAATTGTTTTCCCAACCTTTGTTTACAGCAAAATGGTTGGCTTTTTAGAATTTGTTGTTAAAACACTTTAAAAACCCGGTTTCAAAACCATTTGACACTAAAATTTAAATATAAAAACCATACAACCATTTAGTTGTAGCTCTAATTTAATAAAGATTCTAGAACCAATAAAAAGCAAATAATTAACCAATTGGTTTAGTCTTTTCGCCGAAGTTCGGTTGGGGTCGGGATAGGCCAGTTTCTTGAGACGCCATGACTGTTTGTAGGCTGTTGATGAAATATATTATATGGATATCAAAATCTGTAAATATTTTGGTAATCACTTGAAATTTTGTACTTTATTGAGTGTAAATTAGTTCATGCTTAAGTACTTGTGTATTTTCAAATTATATTTTTGTTATTTCTGAAACATAGACTTAAGCAAATCATTACCAAAAACTTCAAAAATGGCATTTTTTTTAAGCACGTGTGTTTTGACAAGGTAAAAAATAATATTTACCAGTACAGTGACCCCCGCAGGAAAATATTACCATGCCAAACCTTTAAACGCTATTTTTATGCGTGCGCTAAAGCATCTTTATATATATCATCAATTTATTTTTATTTTGAAGAACTATTTGGTTTATTCTTTGACACATAGTTAAAAAAAGGGAAAAAGCTATATGGTTTTTAAAACTTTTTAAAAGTCGTCTGCATGCAGAATCTGACTGACAAAAGGTTTTGCCAAGCGTTTAACAGCAACCTGTGCTTCTTGGGTCACTAAATATTCAATTTTACCTGTTTTTCCGTTATTGACCAGGTTAACCGATTTATTGTTTCGTAAGTTGTTTGGGGTATTACTGGTAGAAAACTAAACCGGAATTTTAGGTCGTCCGATCCAGGAATACCGGTATTTGCGCGGAAGATTAAACGAAACTATACAAAAGCAAAGGCTTCTTGGTTGAGAGATACGGTACGATAGAGGGCGCGACATTGGCAACTGTCGTTTTGCATTGGTCTTAGTTGTATAAGTTAAAAAAATGCTAAAATTTTTTCATGTTTGGTCAGCTGAGATTCAGCTGCAATAGCACGTTTCTATATAATTTTGCATTTGTAGTCATTTGGGTTTAAAAATAAGTTGCCATATCGTTGTGCAAGCAAATCATACTGCTTAAATTAAGCTAGCTACTTTACAGCAAACACGTTGCTGCCACAATGGGTTAGCTGTAAAATCTAACGTGTCTAGACTGATGGGCTGGGTTTGTTTCGAATGCGTTTGGTATTGGGAATTCCAGCTAAGCGCTCATCCCTCTTGCTAAAAGAAAGTGGAACTAATTCGGCTCCCGCAGTTGATTTTGGTTTCAATGGGGACTCTGATTCGGCTTTGAGGACTAAAATTGCGCAAAATTGATTCTGTGTTGGTTTAACAAGAGAAGAAGGTTCACAGTCCGTCGGAACTTTGATGTTGTGCTTACAAAAACCCACCGATGATTCCGAGAAATATGCAGCCGTGCGGTGTATATTTCTCTACGACGCACGGTTATTGATTTTTGTAAAAACGAGGACATTAAAAAAAACTTCCACATTGTAGTTCAATCGTACAAAATATTTAGTTTAAAAAAAAATTAATATTTTGTTTTATGCATTTATTTTCATTTATCTGATATACAGGATGATCGTGTGAATTTTTACATATATCTAACAAAAATGCAAATGTAGAACAATCAAATTTACTTTAAAGTAATTGACACAATATATATATATATATAAATGTTACAGTATGTATACTAGTATATTTTTATGTATATAGGGTATATTAAAAAGAATGCAACCGAAACTTGCAAAACTTCACATGGAGCACCCAGTATATTATTGAAAAAATTCTTAAGGTTCATAAAAAAATGTGAAACTTTTGTATTTATCATATTTGCATATCTATTCAAATTAACTCGCTAGGCGGGGTACAAAGATATACTAGAAAATCCTGCACCTAATAAAACAGGAAAATTTTGATATACATAAAATATTTCCCATATTTCTTAAAAATGCAAATATGCGCAACTTTTTATTTTTATATTATAAAGTATAATACTTGCAGTATATAATGTTTTTTACGAGAGGTAAGTCAAGGCTTATTCATCAAGAAAAAGCTAGTAAAAAAAATACTCGTCAAAAATATACTTCGAAAACCCAAGTATTTACTTTTGAATAAAACAATCATTTACTCAAAGTTATATTTAAAATAAACTTACCTGTCAAAAGTTAAAGTACACCCAATAGTATTTATATTAGACAATCACACAAATAATAAACAAACTGACTTTATGGAGGTAAGAAACTTTACAAACCTTAGAACATTGAACTGCTAGAAGGAGTCTGGTCTGTTTGGTTACACTGGTTGTTTGAGTGCAACATCTACAGTGGGGAAAGGGGGGAAAGAAATCTGTGTTGCCAATTTTAATAACAAAATTATGCAACAAAAAACCTATTAAATTTGGATTAAGTTTTGACGCTTATTTATTAATTAATTAATGAGGTTTAAGATATATGTTAAAAAAGCTAATATACACAATATATAATACTCACAACCTATTTAAAACTTTCAACGTTTTTTGAAAATTTAACATGTGTTTTTCTTAAACATCTTCTTTTGTAGTCAACGCGGCAACATTGATTGTTTTGTTGCGGTTTCTCGATTTTTCCTAGAATGTCATTATTGTTTTGAAAATGAAAGTTTCAGCACTTGTCAATAGTGATTTTTTTGATATTTTTTTGAAAATTTTGTGGCGAAAAATGGTTCCGAAGTGTATTATTATATGCAAGTTGAAGCAGAAGCCGAGGGACATAGATTTTTATTACTATATCTAGACCATTTAATTAAAATTTCTGAAGTTATTTTAAATAATATTAAAACAGGGGAAAACGTATTAGGTTAACATGACAACAATGTGATGAATATGTTGAACTCAAATACCCTGCCCTAGGTCTGAAAAAAAACTCCTTCTAGTAGTTCAATGTTCTAAGTTACAAACCAATATTTTATAATGAATACAAAATACTGACTTTTGATAAACCGTCTTTTAAATATTTGCATAATGTCAAACTCGTAAACAACATCTTGACAACAATAAAGGAGCAAATTTTGTGCATTTGTGTCCGTGTTTTTCTAAAAAACGACCTCTGTGCGTCGCGGCGGACAGTCGATTTATGGGTTTTGTCTAGCGGCGATTTCGAGAGATCGAGAAAAAGTAGCATTCAATATTCGAGTGAGATATGCATATGAAGGGGAGGAGCTTAGAGTGACTCTTCTTCGCTTGTTAATATTCGGTCGCATTGTTCTCTGATTTTATTAAACAAAAATCGCTGAAAGAGTGGAGATAGTTGGGCAAATCGCCGTTAACAAAAGTTTAGGTTTAGGTACTTAGGTAAATCGCAGTCTTACGGAAACATCAATTTTTTAAGGGGTAAAGTAAAAATAGGCCACTACACTCAAATGATCTGGGCTGAAACGACAGATGTGGGATGTGCGATGACGTACTACAGTGAAAAATCTGACAATACTACTTGGTACCACCTGCTTTTTGCCTGCGACTACGGACCTGCAGGGAATTTTATTGGCCAACCTCTTTACAAAATTGGTAAGCTTTAAGACTAGATATTCGGTTTTTCCTGTCAGTGACCTTAGCACACGAAATGTCGAAGAGACGTTCAAAACCATTTGGAGCCATATCAAATAAACATCACAACTGGCTGAACTATAAATAGAAGGCACATTTTGTAAATACTAACACCCGGTTCCCACCTACGACTTTGACGTGACGCGTGAGCGGGCACGCACGAAAAAATCGTAGGTGGGAACCTAGTGTAAGGCACAGCTTGGATCACTTTTTTGATTTTTGCCGAATAAGCTAATTCGGAATATTGATCTTATTTTTTCGGCTCTCTGTTCTGGTGGACCTGTACCGGGTGGGCCATAAAAAATGGCACAAAATGTTTTTCCCTATTACTTCTACAGTACTTAACCGACTTAAACAGAATGTCCCTCATTTGTTAGGTAGATGTAGAGACCCTGTATACGATTTTTGACAGTTATTGTTTTACCAGAGGTGAGCAACTGGATTTGACAGTTACTAGGTCACACAAAAACTGTAAAAACACGTGCCTCGACGAATTTGTTTTGTTCCGTTGTCCAACGGAGCAAGAAACTCAAGAAAAGTGGAAAGAAAACATGCATTTACCAAGCTGGAAAATTAATAAAAATAGCCGAATTACATGCGCATTTAGCATGTAATTTGTTAATAAATAGCACATTATTTTCCAAGTTTTATTGTCAGCAAAAGAGTAACAAAAATATAGATCAATATGAGTCTTTATATTTTACCTATTATTTACATTTTTAATACCTCCGCGTGTATATTCACTGTTTTTTTTTGTTTTTTTTTGTCAAAACTTGACATATTTTACTAACCAAAAAAACAATCAATCTTTCAGAAACTGTCTGGAGAAATTATAAAAAGAGACAACAAAACATCAGTCCATTTCATAAAATCGCTTTTACATGCAAATATGAAAAAACTAGAAAGAGAGGGTAACATGAATTGCCCACCTCTGGTAAAACAATAACTGTCAAATGTATAGAGGGCCTCTAGGCCTAGGATGAGCTTTACAACAATTTCTGTCTACCATTTTTAATTCCAAGATGGCGGACCCTATCAAAGGAAGCTTTCCAGTGACGCTCGTTATTTCTGGTCATGAATTTTTTTTTTTAAATAAAAGCTATCAATTTTTAAAATCGGTTAAGGAAATTTTGAGTTATGCTCTTTTTACGAAATGAGCATTAAACAACAAGTCCTGACGATTCGTTCAAAATCAGCAAAAGTCTTTTTGCTCTTATTTATTTAATTTTTACCCGAATTGAAACAAACACGATTGTATTTACAATAAAGTGCATTCTGATACAAGCAAATACTTTTATTCGCCATTTTAAAATCCAAGATGGCGGACTTAATCAAGGAAATTACTTTTTTGACGCTCGTTATTGCTGGTGATACAAACAAAAGTAAAAAAAAACTTTATTGCCAAAAAGCCTTCGCTTTGCTCCTTTTAACGAGCCATCAACCATTATTATCGGATAAGGGAATTTTGAGTAATGCTCTTTTTGCAAATGAGCTTTAAATATCAAGTCTTAACCAATCGTCCAAACTGGCCGGTTTTTTGCTCTAGTTTCTTTAGTTTTTATCCAATTTTGATAAAAAAACGGCCATTAAATTAAAAAAAAAAATGGTGGTCAAACTCAATGGCGGTTGTTTTTATCAAAAACGGATAAAAATTAAAGAAATTAACTTGACTTAAGCTCATTTGAATAAAAGAGGATAACCAAAAAACCTTTTAACCGATGTTAATGATTGAAGGCTTGTTAGAAGAAGCAAATTAAAGGCTTTTTGGCAACAAAGTTTTTATTGTTTTAAAATTTTGTCCATATCACCAGGAATAACGAACGTTAAATATGGGATTTACTTTATTAAAACTGTCATTTTTTGTTATGTAGCTGTTTTATCAAAATTGTATAAAAATTAAAGAAACTTGAGCAAACTTGGCTGTGTTTGGACGATTTATTAAGATTTGGTGTTTAACTCATTTGAAAAAAAAAACATTACTCAAAATTCCCTAAACCGATAATAATTTTTGATGGCTCGTTAAAAGAAGCAAAAAGAAGGCTTTTTGGCAATAAAGTTTTTGTTTAAAAATGATTTTCGTATCACCAGAAATAACGAGCGTCAAAAAAGTAATTTCTTTAATTAAGTTCGCCATCTTGGATTTTAAAATTGCGGATAAAACTATTTGCTTGTATCAGAATGTACTTTATTTTAAACACAACCGTGTTTGTTTTGTCAAAATCGGGTAAAAATTAACGAAAAAAAGTGCAACTAACTTTTGATGAGTTTGGACGAATCGTCAGAACTTGTTGCTTAATGCTCATTGGGAAAAAAGAGTATAGTTCAAAATTTTCTCAACCGATTTTAGAAGTTGATGGCTTGTTAAAAGCAGCAAAGTAAAGGCTCTTCGAAAATGAAGATTTTAATTTTTTTAAAAAATTTGCATGACCAGAAATAACGAGCGTCATTGGAAGGCTTCCTTTGATAGTGTCCGCCATCTCGGAATTAAAAATGGTAGATATTAATTTGAAAGTGACAAGACTTAACTGTCATTTACTGTCATGAGGAAAACCACTGGTGCTATATATTTAGGAGTGATCACACGAATTATACTAAATTGAGGTCGATAAACTGAAAAATGCGATTAATTTTGATCTGTCAAACCATGTCAAAATGACGAATAAATAGTTTATAATCATGGGGGTTTGGGAAAAGCGAACACTTTTTTTTTACTCAGTTGACAATATCGAATCGAAAACCGTAAAAATGTCTTAACAGTGCTTAACTGTCATGGGGAAACCTCTCACTTTTATAGGGTTTCCAACTCAATATCTTTAACAGAGTAAAAATAATGTATTTGCTTTTCCAAAAACTTCAAGTTTATAAATTATTTATTCGTTATTTTGACAGGGTTTGACAGGTGTCAAAACTAAAGTCATTTTTGAGTTCATCGACCCCAATTTAGTGCAGTTTGTAAATATGTGTCATCGCATGAGTGTATTTTCTCCATGACAGTAAATGGCAATTAAGACAACCGTAACTTTTTTTTACGGTTTTAGATTGAATATCTTCAACAGAGTAAAAAGAAGGTATTTGCTTTTCCAAAAACTTTAAGGTAGTATTTTTCTGCTGTTTTGGCAGGGTTTGAAAGGTGTCAAAATAAATGTCATTTCTTAATTCAGCGTTGTCGTTTTAGTGGGAACTGATGCTTTTCTTACCCATATCGGCCATAGGTATGATAATAAAAAGCTCATCCCAAACTTTGACTGATTGGCTCACTCTGTAGATATTGGCACGTTTGTCCATAAGACAAAATGCTCTCAGGAACTGTCCTAATAACATAATTAAATGGCTCTAAAATCCTGAGATCCATTTTACATTTAAATTGTGCGGGGTTCTTTTATAACTTTAAGGCTCGCGGGCATTAAAGGAGCCCTAGGGCGTTAAAATTGCGAGCGTTAAAGTGCACTTTTATTGCGCGGTGGTGCATCAAAAGCTAAAATTCACGAAGTATTTTTAACTTTCAGGTAGCCCATTAAAGAATTGCCCGAATGGCACTGAAAACATAGGAGACTCAATATACAAAGGGCTTTGCGGGAAGCCTACGTGTATTAAAAAAGCCAAGGCCTTCACCCCTATTTTCTAGTAGAAGAGCTTCAAATAGATATACCTGATTAAATAGAATGAAGGAATCTCAACTGTTGAAGGAAGAGCTTGATAAAAATAACTGACTTTGGTAGCTGACAGGGTCTATTTTATGAATACGATAGATGCACTCTGGCACCACACTGAAAAAATGGTATTGTGTATTTGAGTACTAGTACTTAATTCAAGAATATTATTCTTCTATAAACATTATTAAATACTTCGAACAACTATTTGTTTATTCGTAAATTTCAAGAATAAGTGTTTTTAAATTAGTACCTAATATACTTAAATCAATAATAATTTGACTTAAGAAAACTTTCACCATTCAAAAAAATATAAACAAATTTTAAGTAAAGAAATACTTATCCTTCAATTGGCGGAATTTTTAGGTTTTGCAACAAAGAGTCATTATTCATATTCAAATATGAATAAATAAAATCTCATAAAGTACTATCTCTCCCACTTTTCTATTAGAAATGTAAAGCTTGTGCTAGTCCAAGGTGTTATAATATTAGTGATTAGGTCGTCGTAGTTCAATTTAGGTTTTATATTATAGCCTAGGCTAGGTTATAATTTAGTTCGATTTGTTTATTTAAGAGTACAATCTGTATAAATCAATGATTATAATTCCTTGATCCAAGGAATTATTATTCTTAGTTTCAAGCTGGCAATCTGGTCGAATAAAGAATACTATTTCTTTAATTTAAGTAATTCTTTTTTATGGATGGAGTACGAATCTTATGTTGGACTAAGTAGGGGAAACTGCTCAACCTAGGTTGTTTGACCATAAAGTAGGCCAATCGCCTTGTATTCCAGTTACTGAACTAAAGAAAAATACAAATGGCCGCGGAATAAACTAGCGGCGAACCGCATTGTATTTTAGTGCGGGAAAAGTAATTATTTTGACAATTTTTCGAGGCTGTATATTGTCACAAGCGTGATTGGTAAGACTATTGCTACATTTAAATAAGTAAAGTAACCCTTTAAGTATTTTTTCGCTGAAAAAAGCAGGAAAAAAATTTTAAGGTTATAATGTTTTTTATACTATTTCAAAAAATACTACACACTGCGTATCTGGGGACAAACAGCGGTGTTGTAACTAGAGACAGTCCCTAGGTACAACCTTACAAATAATTCTTAGATATTTTCCTGCTAATTACATATTTTTTTTAGATTAACATAAAATGACTAGAAGCAAGGTTGGGAAAAAACGAAACTGTCCGAGTCCAACAGGCATGGAGGCCGCTGTTTTGGAAGTAGTACAAAAACACTTATCATTAAGAAAGACATCTTTAAAATACGGGATATCAAAGTCAGCTATAGCCAGAAGTGTCAAAAAATTTATAACGAAATATGTTACTGTACTAAAAAGAAACGAATATCAACCTCATCAAATTTGGAATGTGGACGAAACAGGGCTTTCCACTGAACAAAATGTTCCAAAAATACTAGCTCCCATAGGTATTAAACAACTAGCTAGCATGACATCGGCTGAGAGGGGAACCAATGTAACAATGATCGGTGGTGTTAACGATGCAAGAAACAGCGTGCCTTCCCTTTTTATATTTCCAAGGGTCTACTTCAAGCCTTTGATGTTAAAGGTGTAAATCCAAGCGGCTGTTTAAATGAAAACATTTTTCAAATTTATTTAGATCATTTTATACAGCACGTTCAGGCGGGTACAAAAAACCCTCAAATCCTAATTTTGGATCACCACGAAAGTCGCTATTCTCCAGAGATTATCAAAAAATGTAAGGAAAATCACATATCAGTAATAACGCTGCCTCACATTGTTCACATAAAATGGTCCTTTTAAATCCTATGACAATAGGGCCATGAATGACTGGATGAACAGTCCTGGAAACGCAGGAAAGCCGGTCAGCATTTATGAAGTGGTAGAACTGGCCGGAATAGCTTACGAGTTGGCATTCACCTTAAAAAATATTGTATTCAACAGCAATATTTTTCAATACTGCGATTTTCTTGCAGCATCCGTTACAGGACGACCTCAACCATTGCCGAAAGAAAACACTGTTTTAGCCACAAATGCTTCCTTGGATGTTGAAAACAGCAGCATATTAAAGGAATCAAGTTTACCAAAAAGAAATACTTCTGTAGATCTTTTTTGCTGCCGATGATTCTTATTCCTCTACTTCCAAGCAAGAAACAAGCAAATCATTTACCCCTGAAATGTTGCGACTTTTTCCTAAAGCTCCCCCACGTAAAACAAATAACAGAAGAAGGGTTGGGACACCTCGTATTATCATTGATACTTCAGAAGAAATAGAGATAAAAAAATATACAGAATCTAAAAGAAGAACATCTACAAAAAAAATAATTAAAAAAAAATCATTTAAGAAGCAAATTTTACAAGAAATCGAGAGCTGTGAAGAAAGTGAGAAAATGGAAGTGAGTTTTCACGAGAGTTCAGATTCTGATTATATAAATGAAATTGAAGGCTTTGAAAAAAAAATTGGAAATGGGATTTCCGAAGTTCAATTTTTTAAAAAAATGTAAAAACGGACACTTTTATTGTGGATACCTGAATCAGTAGGATCTACAAAAAGAAGCGCTTGTCACCTCAAATTTGGAGTTGATTTTTCAAACTACTTAATGCGTTAGAATCATTTTGTTTTTTTAGTTTTGAGTTCGTTTATTTTTTATTTAGGTACTTGCGTAGAAATCTAAGTTTTATATAAGAATAGGTTTTTGTTAACCAAATATTAAAATTTCAAACTGACCTATGCGTCAAAATGATTTTGCTTTTTAATTTTATGGTCGTTTACTTTTTAATTTTGTATATTTAAAATTTAAGTTTTGTTTTAGGATAAGGTCTTTTTAACCAAATATTAAAGTTATTATCAAGCGTTAGATTTTTATCTGATAATAAATAATAATATACTTTAAGAAAAATTAATTATTTAATAAAGAATTTCAACACGTTTTAATGTCCCTAGGTAAAACACCGTTTGTCCCTAGGTACACAGAGATGTTGAACCTAGGGACAATTTTACGAAAAACAAAAAAAATTAATTGTATTGCCGTGGGTAAAAAATGGGTTAATTTTTTGTAATCTAATTAATCTTTAATCTAAAACTTGCGTAATGCTACCAAAATTTATTTTTTTATTCAAAAACGGGCATTTTTGACAGGATTTTAAAAAAACGGGTCCCTAGGTTGAACACTATTGTTTTAAATAATAATATAGTCTATTCACTTTGCCCTACGTATTACTTGAATGTGCATTAAGTAACTTATGGTTGTCTCAAAGAATTGATCCAAGTTGTTGTGTATACTTGTTCCAATGACTGACCAATATGGAGGACTAACAAAACAAAGTTATGGTTGGATCAACATGTATCCTCTTGGCAAAAGTATATATTTTTTCCGTGCAGTGTTGGACTCGTCAAATAAAGGCCTACCGGGTAGAAGCCTTTATAAAAATAAACAATGGATACCATGAAAAATAAAAGTTATTTCTGTAAACGGCGTGACGCGTCGTAGAGTTGGCAATTTTGTAAATTTTTCTGTATCAAAAATCATCTAAACCTTCGAAAAACGGTTTTTGAACTTAAAATTAAAAAATCTTCTACTAACTGTTGTCCTAAAAGAGAGACGATTGAAGACAAGGTGACCACCCATACAGGATTGGCGAGTACAGATTCAGATTGGATTGGATTGTACTGGATTGCACTGGATTTTTTAATTTAGTCATGTTTTACCTATTTCTACCTTTGATCAAGTCTTGAAAGATTAAGTTATATTTCTGATTTTTTTTTTAATTCTGTGTCACCTTAACAAGTCCTGAAAAATAAAGTTAAATTTCTGACCTTTTTTTTTAATTCTGTGTTACCTTAACGACGCGCTCCGCTCTCGCTGGAAACTCTTGGTTCAATTCTGGCAGCAGGTAGCCTTGCAAGAGGACTATGGCTGCACTCCGCTTTAAGTGGGAAAGAGAGCGCACGAACTCCTGAGTCCGGACAGAAAAATTCGAGAACTCACGCGAACAGGTCCATGCAGCTATACCCCGCATTCAAAAAATCAAATTTTTTTCAATGGAGGAATTACGGGCTAATTACACTGTCCAACAAAATTTTATTTTTTTTGTTTCCTTCAACTTATGAGTTAATTCCTACCAATTTTGGGTTGCGAAAAACGAATATGACAAAGAAAATTTGTTATTAGCTATAGTTTCTGTGATAAAAAATAATGAGTTTTTCATTTAATAAGGATTATGAGGTAACGAAAAATATTAATTATGTATGCTAATAATATTTAAAAGGTGTATTTTTAATGACAATTACACACTATAAATGACAAAAGAACACTCACCGGTGGTTGAATATATGAAGAATTAATTGGGGGCTTCATGAGATCGCTGTCTTTTGGATTTCCTCTTGTAAGTAATTTTTGGAGCATCCCTATACATAAACCAGCAGTAATCCGCGAGGATTGCTTCATTCCAGCGGCCCTGATATCGCCGTTCCATGAGAGAAATATCCTGGTGGAAGCTTTCCCCATTCTTGTCACTGACAGCTCCACAACTGGGTGGAAAAAAATCAAAATGGGAGTGGAGGAATGTATTTTTAGTTACATATTACATCCGAGTTGATGGTACTTTTCTAAAAGAAAAAGATCCAATTGAGTGTAATTTTCCTCCCTTCTGTTCCGTAAAAATCCATGCATAACTCCCTTAAGAGCTTCCCAAGCTTACTTTTCTTTTCCTTTCAGCACTAGGTCGAAAGCAGGATCCTTTACGAGTTCACGTATTTGTGGCCCAACGAAGATGCCTTCCTTGACTTTTGCATGACTTTGTTTGGGAAATTTTTCTCTCAAATATTTAAAAGCCTGACCATCTTGGTTTAAGCCTTTGACAAAATTCTTCATTAAATCGAGCTTGATATGTAGGGGTGGAGGAAGAACATCTTTTGGATTCACGAGAGGCTCGGAAACGACATTTTGCTCACTAGGTTTAAGATTCCTTGCAGGCCTATCTACTTGGATATAGTGTGATTTTCTATCTCTACTATCCAACATACATAAAAAGCAACAGTATTTAGTGTACCCTAATTGCATTCCTAATAGTATAGCAATGACTTTTAGGTCGACACAGATTTTCCACTTATGTTCAGCATATTTGATTGAGTTGAGGAGGATTGCCATATTTGCATAAGTCTCCTTCATATGGACTGCGTGACCAATAGGAACAGAAGGAAGACGATTGCCATTATGAAGCAATACAGCTTTTAAACTAAGCTTGGAAGAGTCCATTTTCAAACTTTTCATGAAATCATTAATATCACACCAAAAAAACAAGATTATTCTCCTTCTTAGAAAAAGGTAACAGATTTCGCTGACGCTGTCTGTACTTAGATATCCTAACATCTAGTTGAAGAAGATTACATTGCTGTAAACTTAATCCTAGAAGTTCTGACTTCTCCTGTGAGATCATTTAACTCAGACTGGCTCAATCTGTGTGGCTGATCATCTTATGTTATTTCTCCACAAATATAACAAAAATTGTTAACTGAATTTACACATTTACGAGGCATGTTAATACAATAAGTTTTACTTTAAAAACACTCCAAAACAACAAATTTTGCACTAAACAAAACAGAAATATTGTATGTAAAATGTAAACCTTAGATTTACAGCATAAACACTATAGTCAGTTTGCGATGATATATTGTGTCTCCGTGTATCTAGTTTTATAACAATACCATACACACTACATTAACTGTGCGTTCGATTAGAAATATGAAACTGAACTGTAAGGTATCGGTCGCCCTGAATAAAAACACGCGCAAATACCACAAACCTTATAACCAAAAAAATAGACTGCTAATGCTTATGGGTTTTCTCCCAAAAAATGACTGCCTCATGGAAGTGACAGTTTGGTGTTATTGGAACCAGAGTAAACCGACTTGAGTAAAATTTGTTGTGGTTGCAAACCCAATATTTTAGTATTTGATGAATATATAACAAGCACTGCTTGACGAAATTTAAGAAAAAATATAAAACCACGGTTTCTTGAGTATTTAAAAAAATTTATTTAGAAAACTGTTCGAATTAACTAGATTTCAAAGGGGCAGTGTAAACAGTGTCATCACGTGACAACTTATTTTCTCTTTATCCACGTTTTTGGTTGGTAGCACTGCGTTTGACGGTCTTGACGTTAGTAGATTCGCCATTTTCTTTATTTTCGTTCCTTGGTTTTCGAAGATTTTGCTTTGGATAGACGTCTGTAAAGACGCGAATCCATAGTAACCGAGAAGAAGATGAAGAAGTTTTTGCTTAACGTGTTGTGTTTTTAATATACTTTTTCTGTGCCCTTTTGCATCATGAAGTGCTTTGTTGTCGGCTGCAACAACATCAATTCTGCGAGTGGAAATACGTTTTCCTATCACAGGTAAGGGTAAATAATTCCTATTTTTGCCAATTTTCTTTAATACTTCTGCGATCATTGCCTGTATTTTGAAAGGCCCATGAGGTGGTTACAGCTCACCAGTGTGGGGAATCAACATTGTTGACAGGAGAAAGAAAGAAACATAAATTCTATAAAAAAGATTTGTCAAAAAATTGCAATACTTAAAACTATGAGCTTAAAAACTTATTTAATCTTAATAAATTTAACCTTATAGTTCTTATAATTACTGAGATAGCAATAGTGTCCCATGTTAATTAGGACACCCTGTATTAGCAGTATGCCTTATGAAAAAGGGTTTATTTTTCCTAAGGCAACCATGTTGAATTGCTCATCAGCTGATGGCAGTATTATTAAGTATCGTAATAATGAAAAAGTCTAATTATTGTTTTTCTATTTCTTTCAATAGGTTTTCACCAGATGCTGCTATTAGTAGAAAGTGGTTACTGAGCATTTGAAGAGACTCTAAGACTGTTATTAAATACCAAAGACTCTGTTTTGACCAGCTTTTAGTTGAAGCAATCATTAAAACATACAGCACTTTGAGGAGTCATAGCTCTGCAAATAAAATTAGTGAAAGTATATCTGGAGAAAAGGTCCGAAAAGTTTTAACAAAACTTGTATTGTTTAAACAACATGTTTTATATATTATCTTTAATTAAAAATAAGTAGTTTCTGTTTGTAAATAAGTTACTTTTAAGTATTTTTTGTATTGTAACTTTTTTGATGGTATTTTGTAAATAATTATTTTCTACAAATAAAATTTAAGGCTGGGTTTATACAAGCAAATAAAAATTAAAGTAACAAAAATTAAAATAAAAATAAATAATTTTGGTTTATACAGCTGAATAAAAATAACTTGGCAAAATTTTTTAACGATCCTATTTTTAATTTTCTTGTAGCTGTATGTTTATGGGTTGAGGGATCTTGTTAATGAAATGTCCTTTTTTTAAAGTGCCAATGTTCACAAAATTTATATAAAAATAAATTTTGCAAAACGTCGGCATTTCAATATATAAAAATAAATTTTGCGAAACGTTGGCATTCCAAAAAAAGGACGTTTTATTTATATCCCTTGACCCATACACATACACCTTCTAGAAAATAAAAATAACTGAACCAATCAGCACACAGCTTCAATAATTGAAGTAATTAAACTAAATAATAGGTTTCTGCCTAAACCAAACCAAAAAATGAGTGAGGTTATGCGCAAATTTTTTTCAGATAATAAAAGTTGCCCATCTTCCTATTTTTATTTCTGCTGTATAAACGCCTACACTATTTCCCATAAGCTCAACTTTTATTTGAATTATTATTTTTATTCGCCTGCATAAATAAAGAGTACCGAACAGACAGGGTTATTTTTTTTAAGGGGTCATTCATAAACTGGTGTAGATACTTAAAGAAGGGGAACTTTTTTTCCTAAAGATAAAATGTACTTTACCCATTTAAAAAATTCATATTTTAAGGGAAGGGGGGGGGAGCTATTATTTAAGATTATCGTTAAAAAAATTGCAAATTTATTATGCCAGAGCCTTTTTTACAATTAGCCGCGTCTAGTGTTAGTTGTGCTTCTCAGTTGGTAGTTATAGGGATTTTGGTGCATTGCCAACTGCTTCTGGCACCAAACTGTCAAATACATGAAGCAGTCATTTCTTAAAGCAACATCATCAGTCTATTTTTTTGGTTATAAGGTTTGTGGCAAATACGCAATTATTTCGGAATAGTAGGACTGTATTGCAAATATCGAAAGCTAAATTAAAACTATCGATATTTCTGTAGTTTTATCTCTATCGATATTATCGATAGTCAATTTCGATGGTGGCGTACCACTATTTCTAACTCCCCACCCTATCCAGTTCTCTGCCCTTTCTATTGTTTTCTCTTTCGATGCTTTTAGAGGATATAAAATGTAAAATATCACCTTATCTCCAAAACTAGAGCTAATCTTTAATTTTTATGGTGATTTTTGGATTCAGTGGATGAAAACACTTAAGAATTAGCTATTTTTGAGCCCGAAACATTTTCATTGTTGGACAGTGTTATCTACTGCAAAAACAAATTTTGGGCTAATCTCGTTATCTGAGTTTCTTAAAGTTTGAAATGAAATGTATGTATCCTGTACTTTTTGGTTCGATAGTGCTACTATTAATGTGTGCGGGGTGGGGCTGCACATGCAGCTGCAACCCGCATTTTAAACTTTAAAAAAATCAGCTAAAAGTATGAGCCCAATTTCTTTACCGCAGCTGATTAGCCCGTAATTAGCCCGTAATTATGACATACTTTCTGGTTCGATACTGTTATTATTAATGCTTGCGGGGTGGGGCTGCACATGCAGCTGCACCCTGCATTTTGAATTTTTTAAAAATTATGTAAGGGCATAAACCCAAATTTTGTTGTTGCAGATGATTAGCCCGGAATTAGCCCGTAATTCTGACATACTGTTTTTTTGGTTACCGCTATTATTAATGAATGCGGGGTGGGACCGCACATGCAGCTGCACCCCCCCTCTACTCCAGAAAAAAGTAGACAAGAAACATGCTGCTGGTAAACTTCATTTGGAGAAAAAACGAGAAATTGTAGAACACTGTTTTAAAGCAGGGTTGGAAAAAACCCGGATTTTTTATATAAAACCCAAAACACTGGGATTTTTTGGGTTTTATTGGGTTTTTTATGGTTTTCTTTTTAAATTATATACAGATTGTAGTTCTTCTTTAAAATTAGTACTTATTCTCGCGATCGTTTATCAACTATAAAATACGACATAAAAATAGGTGGAATACAGAAATCGACAGTTTGTTTGTTTCTTAATAAATCAAAACAGTTTTGGTTTAGTTTGACCAGCGCTTTTTTTATATACTTAATATAAACAAACCAAGAAAATTATTGTTGGAGTTTGTGTATTTACTACACTGCAAGTACTTGCTTACTTAGTATGAGATGATAGTATACGATTCAAGTTTTCGTTTTTTTTTTCGAGGTTATTAACTCTAAACCATTTTTTAAAAGGAAAATGACTAAGAGCAGCGCTAGAAAGAGTGCTTCAGAATAGACTGAGGTTTTAGAATCCAGTAATAAAAGTAGAGTCTGCAAATACTGAACCAGAATCGTTTTTTTTGGCATTGTTGCCCAGCTAGTGCAGCATGATAAATAAAATAAGAAATTGTTTGGGATTACAACTGGTCAAGTTTATCGAATCTTACGATCAGATTTAAACGACTGGTAATAATATACCTTTTTTACGTTTATTTTTCTTATTAATAAAGAAAAAATCCACTTTTAAAAAAGCCCTACGTGTTTTTTTTTTTTTTAAGTGGGTTTTACCCAAAAAAAACCCATTGGGTTTTTTCAGTTATCCACAGTATTTTGGGATAGATTGACCTTTAATTCTTCACACCAAGAATAAACAAACGCATGAAGTACTTACCGCGAAAACCACGATATTGGAAATACAGAACAGTATTATAGAGTTTCTATTAATTTATAAACAAGTTTTAGACAAAATCATTTCAGACATAAAACCGTATTTTTGACCTGATGTTCATATCAAGTTTTGTACAACGTGAAGCCAAAATCAAGGCAAAATTAACTAAAGTCGTTTCTAAATATGGTAAACTGTTTGATTAATTCAAAACACAAATTCTTGAACTTTTATTGGGAGAAGTCAGTATTTAGAAACAATATTGTCCAGAAGTAGGCAAAAGCTTAAATCAAAACAACATTTTCGAGGCAATGAACAAGTGTGGCGATATTTTATATTTATATATTTATATTATATTTATTAGAGTTTAATTTTATGTTAAAAGTGGCATTTGTAGTGTAATTTTCTTAAAAAATTTTCGCCTGCTGCGCTTTGAAACCATTGATATATTTACAATTTTAGGTTAATTTTAAATCAAAAAATGCATTTTTAATGCAATTTTCTTGAAAATTTTCGGCATTTTTCAAAATAAAAAATGTTCAAAATAAACAACTTAAAATCCTCCCCCCCCCCCACTAGATTTGAGGTCAAATCCGCGCTTGTAGTTACCAAGTTTAGTTTGCATATATTGATATGTTCCTCATAAAAGCTATGCTTTTATCCTAGTTTTTTTTCGGATCGAAACCGCTTTCCCCTTTTCAAATGGCTGGGACCACCACTGAGAAGATAAGCCCAATTTTTTTTTAACGCAGATTATTATTATTAACCCGTAATTCTGTGATATTTTTTTTTGGGTACCGCTATTATTAATGGATGCGGGGTGGACCTGCACATGCAGCTGCTCGCATTTTAAACTTAAAAAAAATCAAATAAGGAGATGAGCCCAGATTTTTTTTTTAGCGGTAGATAATTAGCCCGTAATTAGCCCGTAATTCCTGCATTAACAAAATTATGATTTTGCGCTTGATGCGGGGTATAGCTGCATAGACCTCAATATTCTCGGTAGGTTTCTTTCTATATCACAGGGTTCCCAAGATTTTCCTTAGGGATAGGATTTCAATAAATCAAACAGAAATGGCATAGAAAGTTCTGCGCGCACAAAAGAAACAGGTATATTGAGCAATGTGCCAGTTTGTTATTATCTCCGGACTGCTCTCATGAGAAAAAATTGTCGCCACTCTTTCATTGTGAGCATAAATCATAGTTGAAATAATAACCGTTGACAAGATGTCTGCAAATTCCGCTAGATGGCGGCCACACCATGAGATGATCGAGGAAAAACTAGATGTTTTCAGGTCCAAACCACAGCTTTTTCTTGCTTAAAGGAGGCGGCAGGGTCCATTATTTACGATACTGAGCGATAAACTCGTGAGGTTGTTAACATTAGAAAGAAATATCTTCGCTTTTAATTAAATTTCTTTTCGTTCTGTTCTACTAGTGACATCTATCCGGAAAGGGCCAAACCATGCAGCTAGCACTAGCAGCCAAAGAAATCAATAAACGGCGCTGTTTTTCCTGCAGAGCTTTTTGCTTGCGATATTATTGATTTTAAATAAAGCTGGCCCTACACTACATTTGATATTTTCGAGCTGTTTTATGACATGATCTCGAAACATGTAGCGAACCAATTCTTCAAAACTAGCGCGAGGGTAAAAGCGAAAACACCCAAAAAGGGATGAAAATATTTATTTTGCTCTGTTTCTTTACAAAAAACGTTTTTTTTTTACGAAAAACTTGAGCTCTGCCACTTTTTTTATTTTTTTATTCAAGTTTCTCGAAATTTTCGCCATACCGTAGAAAAAAATTATTTCCCCCATGGTCATATTCTACTTTTATTCGAAAAAATTTAGAAACAGGGACGGGATCAGTTTTCCTAAAACGGGGGATCTTGGTTTCGAGTGAGAAGATAAAGGGCGCCGCAGGCAAAAATTTTTCAATTAAATTAGCCGATCGCAAAAATGTTAGAAAAACAAAGCACGAAATAAAAATGGCGCCGCTTACAATTTTTTTTCAAAAATGACGTAATTTCGGGAACGCAAAGAAATAGGTCTAAAGAGTATAATTTTTAAGAAAAATATATCAATTTTCTCGCCCTCCTCCACTGGGACTGGTTTGCATTTGTGTGAAACTAAGAAAATTTGGAATGAAAATAAGTGAAGTTTTTTTTTTTGGGGGGGGGGTACTGGTCTTGAAATCGTTACGTAATATTAGGGGAGTGGCGTGCCAAACCGTTACAAAACATTACATAGAGAGGGGGTCAAAAATTGGTAAAATCACCGTTACGTAATTTGTGTACGGCCCCACATCTGACTGTTTCTCCTTTTTGATTTCGAATCAAAGTGCAAAACACGGGTTGGACGTTCGACGGCGTCAACCCGTTCTATTTGCTTGATAAAGTTTCTACGGAAATATCTCAGTCGATTTCTCCGGCCGTGTATGAACGCTTTAGGTTAGGTATTTACATGTATCTCAGTCCCCAGCCTGTAAACAGTGCGTAAGGACAATGGTTACAAAATGAAAAGCCGAAAAATATTTTTTTTACGATATCCTTCATCAGTTTGGTATTAAAGTCGAGCAAAAACAATTTTTATTCCAGTCCTAAAGGTATGAAAATGGAAAACATTAGAAAACAACAACATGGAATGGATTTACTACGTGTAAGATGTAGTGACAACATCGCCCCATGCCCATCCTTTTCTGCCTAATATGCTTTTCCGTTTGTCTGCGTCTTATACACGGCTGCTTGGCCCCCTAAGGATTTGCTTAGGAACCCTGTATAAAAGGAGGATAAAGCGTAAAGAAGTCAGTCTATATTTGAATCAGTCGAGCTAACCCAAGCAACAATTTTCTGACCAACGACCACATACTTCACCTAAAGGGATGTTAATTTGGGTGTACAAATCAGTGCCCTTTTCTTGTGAAGAAGAAAAGTTTCCAAAGAAACTAATGACATTATATTCTCCTTCTCTGCCGCAGCTATGTACGGCAGATCGCCCTATCTCTCTCTAGATTTTAAATAACTGGCTCAATTGGTCAGGGGCCTAATTCTCTAATCTCGAGAGAAGGATCGATCCCTCAAGAGAAGGGATCAATCCCGGGGAATCATCCCATCCCTCGAAAAAAATATGCTTTTCCTTGAAACTTCTTCAAAAATTTTAGATTGAAAATTATACATTTTACGCGGCGTGCCTGAGAAATGGGACCGATCCCTGGCTTTGGAGCCGGGGAGCCAATTTTTGCTAGAATGGAATGAGGATCACCGCTCAAGAATACGAAATGCGTTCGACGTGGGATCATTCGACACAAATCTATGTCGTTCCTTGCTCAAGAATTAGGGTCCTGAAAGAGAGATAACATTATCCTACAAGTATATGGGCGAATGAGAAAGACTGGTGCTCTTTAAACAGTAATGTCTGATCCACATGCAGCTTCACTTCTTGCCGCTCACTAAAAATACTTTTTGCTTTTGCTTCCAAGAAGTAGGATATTTGAAGTGTCCTGCCATATTTGAAAAAACTAAATTTTATATCACATTTCACCGACGTTTTATTTAGAAAAATCGAATAAAAAGTAAGGTTATGGGGACTGTCAACAGTCTTTGACGGAATTGTTGGAGCGTTTTCTAGTCGCATGTTGGGTTGATAGTAACCAACGGTCGTGACAAGCGGTTCATTTGGGAACTTTTGACGACTGTAGTCCATTTACGTGATTTTTTGGGATTCTCATAATATTCGCCATTTTTGATGCCGTCGGTTATTTTCGAAGTGGCCGCCATTGTTTATATTTACTAAACACGGCAAAAAATACTGCAAACACCATTGAATGGCATTTTGGAGACGTTTTATGTTCCGGGTGACATAGATATTTGACCATGAAACCCTTGACCTGAAAATTTTTCGATTAAACACAAACAAATCAAGGGCACGCGTGTTTTTTCATTCCTTTTCTAAGCATATTTGTCAGTAAACCAAATTGCGTTTTTAAATTTTGCTCCCATAGTAACCATATAAATATTATTTAATAAACGGTAATTATCAAATTATATATGACATTTTCTAAACTGTATAAAAATAATCTCATTTTAGTAACCGAAAATCTCAAAGTTTGATATGAGCAACATTTTGGGTAGTGAAACACCACCAAAAAATCAATAACAAAGAGGACGCTAGTGTAGTCATTTTGGGTCGTATTTTACGACGTAACAAGAACGATTACTATTCCGACTCCAATCACTGCACAACGACGTGAGGACTCAAAAATCATCCACCATTTTGGTGTAAATCCGGGTCGGTATGTTGGCTAAAACGACGTCGCATTAAACCGTCGGGTCGCATTTAACAACGTCGCTACGCCGGTAAATTACTGCTTGGGAATGCTAATAGAAAAGTAGATAGACGATAGACCACGTAAATCTTCAAGTAAAATTTGGTTTTTATTCCTCAAAACTACTCCGAATAAGAAAATACTTTGTCATTTATGCCTGCAAAAAGGCGAAAGCGAGGCAAAAGTGTGTGTTCAATGAGAATCTCCAAAAAACTTACCCGTTTTTGAAAAAATTTGGACAAGATAATTCGAGCATTTTTTGCAGCGCGGGTCTAATTTTTTAATCGGATATGGAGGTATTAGTGAAATTAAAGCCCATATAAAATCCGCCAAGCATAAGACTGGCGCTGCTGTTCTTGCTGGTACGAGTAGTATGGTAAACTACTTCAAATCTGCGGAGGGCACCTGGGCTTATCACCATACCCAGCAAACACGGTTCCCTCGGGCCTTCGTCAGTCCGATGTCGATTGCCGAATTTGTCGTCATCGGCACGACGTCGATTTATGAAATCGGACCAGCAGTATTTTTTGTCCGCTTTGCGATGTAGGTCCAATGTATGTTTGCCGATGCAGCGTTAGACTGTGGCCCGTCATCGGACCAATGGTAAATTTTACTTTTTGCTGACATCGGCATACCGTCGCCTTACGATTAAGGTCCGAAATGTTTTAACCACATGGTACCCACCATCCGCCCAAAACTGCTTAATTTGGTCGGTCTAACGTAGGCAAGCTGGTGTCGGCCCGACATAGGTAAACTATTTAAGTCCGGCATTGGTTTCCTAAAGCGATCCAACGTCGGCGATTGACGGAGGTCCGTCGGTGGTAGCTTAAAGCGGCCCGACATTGGCAAACTAAAAATTTTCGATAATGCGGGTGCTTAACCAGTCAGGCTGGTTTAAGTGGCAGAAGAGGTGATTCTTGTAGAGAAGTACCACCATCTTGTCAAGTCCGTATTCTAGTTTTGAAATGTCTTTGGTCATTACATATATAATATTATCTTCCACTGTACAGGGATCATAGTGACATTAGCGCCATCTCTAATCGGACCATCGTCGGTTCCCGATTCTCGACCAATCAAACAAAGTTCCAATCGGACCATCGTCGCCCCTAAAGCAGATAAAGTGGTCGTCGGCATAAAGTCGACTATAGTAAATCGGACCATCGTCAGTTGCGTTGGCTTAATGTCCACTATAGTAAACGGGTCATCGTCAGTTGCCGATTCTCGTTCGATTAAACAAAGTTCCAATCGGACCGTCGTCGGCCCTAAAGCAGTTAAAGTAGGCGTCGGCATAAAGTCGACTATAGTAAATCGGGCCATCGTCAGTTGCCGATTCTCGACCGATTAACGAAAGTTCCTATCGGACCATCCTCGGCCCTAACTCAGATAAGGTTTGTGTTGGCATAATGTCGACTGTAGTAAATCGGCCCATCGTCAGTTGCCGATTATCGTCCGAATAAACAAAGCTCCAATCGGACCGTCGTCGGCCCTAAAGTAAGTCGGCTATAGTAAATCGGGCCATCGTCAGTTGCTGATTTTTAACCAATTAAACAAAGTTCCAATCGGACCTTCGTCGGTCCTAAAGTAGTGTCGACATAAAGTCGACTAATAATGTGGACCTCCGTCAGTTGCCGATTATTGATCGAAAACTGAAAATCGCAATCTGACCAACATCGGGGCAGAGTGTAGTCGCCGATTCCGTTGTCGACATTAGCCCGATTCAATGCCGACGATTTGTGTTTGCTGGGTATACAGCATAATCACAGCTTCAGATCGGCGGATTGTGAGTCAAAATTAATTCAATCGATGTTTAAACCCTATTAAAGGCGTTTTTGAAGCTATATTTTTGAAGAAATTTGAGGAGAATTTAGAAAAAGTATATTTTGCTATCGTTTGCGTGGGTGCGTCACGCCATAAAAATACAAAAACAAAATAAAAATACCAATTCTAATTAGATATTTTCTACTTACCAATGGCATCCAACTAAAAATTTTAGAGCTGAAAGATTTACCTGGCGAAACTTCAGTCCAAGTCAGGGAATATTTGATTAACGTTTTGTCTCAACACAATATTAGTTAAAAAATAGTTCCATTATGCGCTGATAATACTAATTCAAATTTTGGTGGTGTTAGCGGCTTAGGGCAGAATAATGTGTACAGGGTGTTTCACTATAAATGGCCGCCCCTATTATATCTGTTAATATGTGAGCTAGAAAAAAGTATTAATTACAAAAGTTATTTGATTTATAAAGATCTTTAAAAATATTAAAGTCAAAAAAACCAAGTGTCATTCGAAGTGTCAAATATTGATAGCAACTTTCTTATTTTAAATACAACACCCTGTATTTTTTTGCATTTTTTATTTCTAGTTTTCTTCGTGATTTCAGAAATTTAATGTGCAATGGGTTCAATAGTTTTTGAGATATTGGACTTTAAAGTTTTTTTCACTTACATGGCTGTGAATTACAATTTGTGTTGTTGATGAATCATAACTATACTAAGCAATGTTGTTTTTACCTGTCTTTAAAAAATTGCTAAATCATAGTAGGCGATATTGAAGTGTTTTGCGTTTTAAAAAATGATAAACATTCTGCATTATGAGTCATAGCCACCTAAGAAAGAAACTTTAAAGTCCAATATCTCAAAAACTATTGAAACCAGTGCATATAAATTATGCATTTATGAAATCAGGAAGAAACCTAGAATTGAAAGATAAAAAAAAATAGTGTGTTGTATTTAAAATAAGAAAGTTGCTATCGATATTTGACACTTCGAATGACACTTGGTTTTTTTTACTTTAATATTTTTGAAGATCTTTATAAATCAAATAACTTTTGTATTTAAAACATTTTTCTAGCTCACTTATTAACAGATATAACAGGGGGGGCCATTTATAATGAAACACCATGAACACCAAAGTAAAACAGGGACATAATAATAAAAATATTATTGGAGTTGATTGCATGACCCACAATATCAACCAATTGTATAAATTCAACTTGTGACATTTTATCCATAGATGTAGAAACTTTTTTATTAAAGGTCTTTTAATACCTACACTGTTAGAATTGAAAAATTAAAAGAATTCTGCACATCTGTAGAAATTGAATTTAATTGAATTTATACCTTCATCAAAAACATGATTTTAGTAACTAACTGCAGCATGGCTTTTTTGGTTACCGATGAAAAAAAACTTTTTTTTTGATCACGGGTGCAAAAAAAGATTTCTGTCCGTTTTTTACCTAAAATTAAAGAGAAATGGCGGAATATAGTAATATTGAAAAAATCTAATTACTCTTGCCTAAAAATTAAGTAATTTCCGCCAGTTTTCACCAAGTATTTACGAAAAAATCATTTAAAAACATCGTCAAAATATCAAAGATTAAAATGTAGCAATAATGAACGTCACCGAGTAAAAAGGCACATCGCTATAAAAACCGCATTGTTATTTCATTTACCAGCCACCTTGATTTCTAGTGTAAAGATGGTGTGTTACGAGAAGTGCTCTTAGTCCGAGATTTTCAAAAGTATTTTCCTGTTTTTCTTGGATTTTTTGACAAAGATATTAAAAAAAATAGTGTTAAAAACTCGCGGATAAACTGTGCTTTTTTTTTACTCGCGTTTTAAAATATCTCGCTGCGCTCGTTATTTAAACCAACACTTGTAAAAAAGCACTATTTTAGCTAGTTGTTAAAACTACTATTAGGCTACATACAGTAATACACGTTGGCTCGCCCTTCTTCTAGCTTTGGAACGCGTCCTTTAACTGTTTTCCGCTCTTAAGTCGTACTTTTTGTCAACTCCAAAATGCCTTTTAATAATTAAAAATTATTTTAGCAATCCGGAAACTGAATTTTGGTTTTTATTTGTGAATAATACTGCCGCATTATTTCATAAAACAACTCTACTTATACAAGGTAGAGAAATATCAGCAGTAGATTGCCTAAAAATTTATACAGAACTCAAAAGCAAAATTGTTTATAACTGAGTTTTATCAAACAGCCGAGGAATACCTTGTAGAAGAAATGCACCACCTTCTCAAATATTGAATACATTTAAATGGATATTACTTTAAAGCATACCACAATTCTCAGAAATTCAACTCTCGATAGAAACTCTATTATTATTTGGAACAGAAATAACTGAAGATGAACTCTTCGACAAAATAACTTTAATAAAGGGATATGTAGCTGGAAGATTGGCAAGCTAATAGTGTACTAATGTTGGTGCTTGATGGCTTGAAGTTTTTAATAATTTAACAAAAAATAAACAACTGACCTTTAAAAACATATCTTTGCTAGTTGAATTTGCGCTATGCCTTCCGGGTGCCAATGCAGGGGAAGAAAGAGTATTTTCAATTAACTCAGCTTTATGTTAGTACCTTAAAATAAGCAAAGATTACAAGGTGCAATGCGAATTTGACTTGTTTAGAGTTTTAAAAAGTTTTATTAAAAAATAATATTGCTGTAAAAGCAAGTAGTCAAAATAAATATTCTTTTAAACAATGGAGTGTGTATAGAATAATTATTTATTTAGTTTATTAGTAGTTACGAGATTTTTAATTTAAAAAAAATAAGTTTTTTTTTAATATAGGTCAACAGAAGGGGGGGCGTGTACTGGATTTCTCTCTCTTGAAGTTGGTCACCTTGTTTAAGACCAATTTTAATTTGAAAAACATACGCTTACAGGTAACAAAAATGTAAGCAATCAGATTTTTTTGTGGTATAATTTTATCATCAGGTTCGGCTATCTCATTTTCTTCTTTTCCATACTGCTCTGGTAGACAACACTGCTTAATTTTTTTTTGGCAAAACAAATAAGTTTTAGGAATGTGCATAATTTTTGATAGTTTTGATACTTCCGCAAAAACACTGTTATCAAAGGAATCGACTTTTGTTATAAGTTGCTCATAATCTCCGTTTTCAACAAGTATTTACGAAAAAATCATTTAAAAACATCGTAAAAATATCAAACTGTCAAAGATTAAAATGTCGCAGCAATGAACGTCATCGAGTAAAAAGGCACATCGCTATGGCAACCATTGTTATTTCATTTACCAGCCGCCTTAATTTATAGTGTAAAGATGGTGTGTTGCGAGAAGTGCTCTTAGTCCGAGATTTTTAAAAGTATTTTCCTGTTTTTCTTGGATTTTTTGATAAAGGTATTAAAAAAAAATTGTTCGCAACTCGTGGCTAAACCAACGCTTGTAAAAAAAGCACTATTTTAGCCCCTAGTTGTGAAAACTAGTAAATGCTTTATATATTTTTATTACAGATGCTTTGTAAGGATCTTACTCAGTAATTTTGTTAACTTTATCGGAGGCAAGAAGAAGAGAAAGTCGAAATTAAAATTTGCCAAAATTGGTGTAACATTTGTTTACTGAGATGTAATAGGCTTTTTTATATTTAAGAATGTAGTATTCTCGTTCAAACGTTAGCGGACGAAACGTCAGTTAAGTTTATTTTGACAGTTTTTAATTATTCTTCGATAAAAATATATGAATTAAAAATTTAAATTTTCGTTTCACATTACTGTGAAGAAATGTGTGTATGGATATTTTATCTTATATGAACCTCCGCAAATTTAAGAATAAAAGAGATAGAAAAATCTGAGTAAGTCACTCAATTAACAGAGCATTTTTAGTTAAAAAGCCTGCTATGCAGGGATAAACCCACCGCCAGTCTTTTTTTTTCATTTTTTTTATTGAAATACTGGGAAAACCTGTGTTTTTCTATCAAGTTTTACTCAAGTTTAAAGAAAAACTCGAATAATTAGATTAAAAACAACATGCGTCCCACACTGAGAAAAATAGTGGGCTACGAGAACTCAAATATGAGTTTTCCTAGACCCAGCCGTATTGCCAATAGAAGACAGCCCAGACCTCTGGGCTGTGAGAACCAATTCCAATGGATTGCAGGGAAACAAGGTTCGTGTGTTGGATTAGCCCAAAATATGCATAAACAGTGAACGTATTGTTTTTGACATTTGGGCTACGAGAACTCAACATCTAGGTTGTGGTGACTCATGATCTGGGCTGGGAGAACCTTGCCTTTGGGCTACCAGAACTCAGCATCTGGATTGTAGTACAGTAAGTCGAGGTAACTTTAAACCATTATGGGTAACTTTGAGTCACTTGGAAAATTCAGTTAAGACACACGAAAAGTTCCAACATATAATTTTCCAAGTTGCTCAAAGTTATCCATAGTGGTACTAGTATTTTGAAAAAAAAGTAAAACTTATTTTTATTTTTTTTTATTTGTATAAGAAATTACAAGGTTAAAAATGTTTTATAGTAGACGAAATAAAATTCGAATGCAAACAAAAAAATCTTGATTTTCATCCCCAGCACGAACGCTACTAGAGAGAAAAAAATACCGTCAACTAGGAAGCATTAAAAATGTGGTTCTTGGTTTTCTCGAAAAAAATATTTTGTGATTTAAAAATAAAACAAAAATCAACGAAGCATTGACTCTCAAGTTGCCCCGGCTGACTGTATATAAAGTGTAATAAATAAATAGCTAAATAGACAGCGCAATCCATTATAAACAAGTATAGAATTTTTAACTCTTGATCTAAGTTTAACAGGGCATTCAAAAGAAGTCATCACTTTTTCTGACTAATTTGATATTAGAATACTTGGGTTTTGTACCTGCATTTGGTTACTTTAAATGAAACACCCTGTATTTTGTATAATTTTTAGCTAAGAAGGCTTTATCTCTTGCCAACATTGCTGAATAACTCAAAACCTAAACGAGATTTTTAAATTCCTCTTAAATTCGTGAGCATATTTTTACTCAGGTTTATTAGAAAAGTCGTTCCGCGGGTTTTTTTTTCTGATAACGTGTGAAATCCATAACATCGCCGTAAAAAATTGGCAACCAATTAAAAAATAACGCATAAGAAATACAAAAATAAAAAATACAATGTGGAGCAAAGAACCACAAAATTATCAAAGACATTCCAACCTATATTCAAAAAGAATATCTTTTTTTATACGTTACTTTTTCATTGAAGGGCAGAACTCGAAAACTGTAACACCCGGACCTACCTATGGGTGCCCACCTCGACTAAAAAAACGCCCCACGTGATGCTGCATTTAAAACTGCGAATACAGGTGATGTGATGCTTTTTTTGAATCAGGATATGCAAGTATATGTGGGAAATCGGGTGTAAAAGATGTTAAAGTGTGTGCTAATGATATATATATATGATGTCATAAATGACACAATAAACAAGGTGTTACGTTGAAAATAACAAAACATATGTATGCAGTTTGTAAACTATAAATGTCAAATTTCAGATAAGACGAAGGTTTATAATGGATAACCCCTTACATAATAAAAAACTTGCTGAGTTCTCCCAGCTAAATTGAAATGGTTTGGGAGAATCATACCGTGTGCTATGGTAACGCACGGTGTGAGTTCGGATAGCCCCAAATTTTCAAGGTTTTCTTAACCTTTAATAGGCGGACTTCGGAAAATTACATATGGGACGGACTGGGGTCGAAAAAGACCCCAATTCGGGTTTGATTTATTAATTTGTGATACTATTTTTTTCTTCAAAAAATTAAGTAAGACTCAGTTTCAAAGTCAAAAAATGTACCTAAAAAGAATAATATAACTTAACTTAAAATAAGAATTCAAAACATTTAAAATATTTGAACGAAATTTTTTTTAATTTTGGCAGCCGGTACATATTATTTGAATACGTATTTGTTGCATTTGGTACACACTTTTTTATATTTTCTATCTTTGTTTCTGTTGCGAAAATGGCATCGTGACCTAACATTTGGCGTGGGTTGATTTTCAGTCGCTTCAGCCTGATTTTCATCTTCTCGGGATAGATCGGGAAAAACGGCAGTCATATATCTTTTCTTGGCTATTTGAATCTGTTTGTTATTGTATCGCCGAGTAATATTCTGTTTTATGAGGTCTTTTCACAAGTCTAGAAGAAATAATTTATGTCTCTGTGGTTCCGCTTTATTCCAATCTGGAAATTTCATCAGCCATAATTTCAACCCGTTGATACCAGCAACATTTAGACGATGTACATATATTACCACAGGCCAGCAATTAGATCTTCTTTTCACAGAGTACTCGCTAGCCAACTTCTCTGTAGTGTCAACAGCTCCTTTCGTTCTGTTATAATGAAGAATAATTATGGGCTTATTGCAGAATTCTTCACCAGATACTTCATCCTTCATATGCTCAGTCGACATCAGAATAACGGCCGCATTTTTCTTCGGGACATATGACACCAAAGCGCAATTTTTCTTAAAAGCAAACATACTTGAATTTACATTTTTATACGGAGGTCGTAAAAGTTCTGATGGTATGAAAGTCTTGTTTTTTCGAAGAGTTCCACTCAAAGTTAGCTTTCTCGCCCAGAGCTTTTCGGCAAGTTCCAAACTGGTGAAAAAATTATCCGTCGTAATGCCATAGCCGCTTTCCAAATGACTGACCAAATCCTTTACTACTCTTTGGCCTTGACCCTTTTCGGGATTCTTTTGTTGTTTTCCTGAAACAAACAATCGCTTTTAGCAAAATAATAACACCACAGCAGGGACTATATTTTTCAAGATAAATACTCACCTAAATATACCTGCATGTTGCAAACGAACCAGGTGTCGCAGTCGACCAAAGCCCATATTTTTATCCCGTATTTGTCTTGTTTGCTTTCCATATACACTATGAAAGGCGCTCTGCCTCTAAAAGGAACTAGTTGCTCGTCAACGCAAGAATGACTGCTTGAAGGATTTCCTACATTCTCTGATGAATATTTCGAATATGTCTCGTATAGGAGCTATTTTACCAACGGCTTTCCGTGCTGCTCTCGTCTCGAAGTTGTCAAACCTCAGAAAAGATGTTATTTCTTGGCAACGGTCCCTGGACATCGTAGCTGGGATTATAGGATGACAATAAGCTTCCTCCTCACACCAAAGGAAATCTACGGACTCTTGAGAAGAGCGAAGAGTACCAAGTGTTATCAAAAGGCCGAGGTATGCCTCAATCTCTGAAGCATCAACAGGTGTAAATTTTCTTCTTTTGTCTGGATGATCTTGATTCCATTTATCAAAAATGGCTTGTCCTTTTCTGTTTGTCTCAACAACTATTTTTGAAACAACTATTTTTGAAACAAGACATAAAAAGGGAAAATACTTCTTTAATGGTTGAGAAATTGCTACTTGTAAGGGGTAAGTCTCAACTTTTTGTCAATATATTAGCCTTCTGGCGCTTGACTGGTCGTATTTCCACTGGCTGCTTAGACTATTCTGTACCATTCTTCGCTACATAAATTGGGCCTTTAGGATTATCAGCATTATTTGAGATGGAATCAGAAGTATCATTATTACGGTCGAATTCGATCAGATCCTCCGCAGATTGATCCTCTTCGACAATATCTTCATCTTCTAAATCGCTCGCAGCATCTTCGTTCAGCCACGTATCAAATTCTAGGTCGTCTTTCTCAAAAAAATATAACATCTCCCTATCCGTCAAGGGCCTGTAAGTAGGCAAATTTATACTCATTTTTAGTCGCATGTGCTACACACTCCAGGACAGATACAACTAAACTGGAACGTTTGGTTGGATTACACAATATTTATAACAAATGGATGGGATTCCCCGTACTAAAAATTAATGTGTGAAGTACCGACATGTAGAAGTAGAAATAAATGGTTAATATACCAAAAAAAGTTGAAATTTTATAACATACAAGGCGGACTGGGGTCTTAAGAGACCCCAATCACAAAAAATGGACGACTAATGTCAAAATTCAAAACTCAAAATATACAATCCATAGTAGACCAAAAAATATGCACGTTGAGTGAAGGAGTTTTCGCAACTGAAAAAAATAGACGAATTATCCACAAAAAACACATCGTGGGGTCCCAAAAGACCCCAGTCCGCCTATTAAAGGTTAAATAAACAATAAGTTGATCTATTTAGACACGTACAAACGTTTAATCAAAATAAATATTCTAAAACAGAAAAATTGGTGCTAGAAAGCATGGATAGTCCACCAAACAATCAATTATTTTATGTTGAAAGAAAATGAAAATATCTCGAAAACTGTAGCTTTGAACGACTTGAACCTTATAACAAAATTTCTGGTTCATATTTACGAAAACCAAAATCTGAAAACCGTATATCGCTACTTGCTTTAGTTCCAAAGTTACAATTTTTTTAAATATTTTATTCTTCTTTTCCCAAAAGTTAATCAGTTCATGGTCGGCCGATAGAGGATTTTTGTACCAAATTTCGTTAAAATCGATTAAGGCTTTCTTGAGTTATCATGTATACAGACAGGTTGGTTGGATAACACAATAATTATAACAAATGGATGGTATTCCCCGTACTAAAAATAAATGTGTGAAGTACCGAAAAGACATGGGATTCCGCGAAGTAGAAATAAATGGGTAATAATATACCACAAAAAGTTGAGATTTTTCTACGCCATGAACTGAATTTTTTTTTTATAATTTATAACATACAAGGTGGACTGGGGTCCTAAGGAACCCCAATCACAAAAAATGGACGACTAACGTCAAAATTCAAAATTCGAAATATACAATTCATAGTAGATCAAAAAATATGCACGTTGATTGAAGGAGTTTTTATAACTCAAAAAAAAATAGACGAATTATCCACAAAAAACACATCGTGGGGTCCCAAAAGACCCCAGTCCGCCTATTAAAGGTTAAATAAACAATAACTTGATCCATTGAGACACGCACAAACGTTTAATCAAAATAAATATTCTAAAACAGAAAAATTGGTGCTAGAAAGCACGGATAGTCCACCAAACAATCAATTATTTTATGTTGAAAGGAAATGAAAATATCTCGAAAACTGTAGCTTTGAAAGGTTTGAACCTTATAACAAAATTTTTGGGTCATATTTACGAAAACCAAAATCTGAAAACCGTATATCGCTACTTGCTTTTGTTCCAAAGTTACAATTTTTTTAAATATTTTATTCTTCTTTTCCCCCTTTCAACCCCCCACTACCTTACCCGAAAGTTAATCAGTTCATGGTCAGCCGATAGAGGATTTTTGTACTAAATTTCGTTGAAATTGATTAAGGCGTTCTTGAGTTATCGTGTATACAGACAGACAACAGACCGATAGAAAACTTTTTTTTTCGTCGATTAAGGTCTTGTGAAACCTTAGTAACTCACAGAACTTATTTTTGATAAAATTAAGAAACATTTCACGATTTTAATAGTCCCAAATACCATATTGGTATGGTGGACTAAAAAGTGAGTTAACAGGGAAAGAAGTGTCAGGGACGTCACTGTTTTGAACTGTTCATTTTCTGGCATTTTGAAGTAATGACGTCGTGGTTAAAATTGTTTAATCAACGCATGAATATGCCTCTGATGAAATTTTAAGCTTCTTGGTTATTTTATCTTCTTTACAAGTAGGACCTATAGCGGTCGCTTTTTGCCTCACCCCAAATTCGTTCCACTGATCCACTACCTGCTCCGCCTGCGTGGCCGTTGTCTCCTCGGGCTTCCCTGTTCTCTTTATAAAGTCCAGGGGTACGTTCGCTTAAAGCGTCGAGCGTCGTCGGGCGCGCTCTAAAGTGTTCAGATCAAACACTGAGTTCAGATTTGATGAGAATATCGTCCGGCGATTCGCCTTTTACGCCCTGCTATAGGAGGTGTTTGAAAATCGCTGGTCTTGCGCAGTAGGTTTATAAACAGTTAAACCTAAAAAAAATCTACCTTTTGAATTATTTTTCATTCTGAAAATCAATAGAACTGAAGAAGACGAAGACAAATTTTGGTTTAAAAACCAGCGATAGTTTTTGTTTTGGTTTATTGTTTACTAGATTGGTGAGCAAAAATAATGGAAGCAGAGGCTGTGGCATTTTCAATAAATAATCAAACTATTATCTTCTCATAAAAAATCACATGTACAAGGCACCGAAAAGGAAATTAGAAAAAAAAATAAAATGAATTTTTCAGATTACCTTTTTGATCGTTCATCCAGTTCACATTAAACCAACGTTCGGCGATTTATCCATGACGTCATCCACTCAACAAGACGTCTCGCCCGACGTTTTAAACTGAACGTACCCCAGAAGATGTGTTAATTTTGAGATATTTAAGATGGCGGATAGTTTAGAACGGTGTTGCCCTATGCAATTTCACCTGCTCACATTTAAAAAATCCAGCCCAAAGACGACTTTTACACAAAGTTCCTCCATTTGTTGATCTGACTTTGTACAGGGTGTTTGTTTATAACTGGAACTATAACTTGGCAAATTGCAACGAACTTAAGCGCCATAACAACTTTTTTTTGTTCCCCTTGGTATACAGGGCAATAAAGCTAATTTTTTAAATAGAATACCCAGTATATTTTTGCATTTTTGTATTTTTCAAAAAATTAGCTTTACAAAAATACCAAACACTATTGAAATATCTTTTGTAGTTTATGAGATATTTGCGTTTAAAATTTTAATAAAATACATTAGAAACGACCTTCTGATCAAGCTACATTGCCTTCAATCGTTTTTTTTTCAAGACCACTAGATTTCTAAGTTTATATTGTTAAAATAAAGAAATACATTCATGGCCCACTTGGTAGCTTGATCAGTTGATCATTTCCATATAACTATGAGATACTATAACGGCTCAACACCGTTCTCAACTAAAAAGCCAGTTAACTCATTTTCGTTTTAGTATCCTTTGGCCTACGATCGGTGCCATATTGACACCAAACTGACAGAAAATCCATGTTTTACTTGTCAATTTGGTTATTAATTTTAATTAACTCTTGAAGTTAGAATAAATGACCATAAGGGTTACCTCAGAAGGGGAGACTGGGAGAAGTCTAAAATTTGCCAACATTCTTTTGAAAATGATCATAGAGTAATGTGGGGAGAAACCAGTATATTACAAAAAGAACCAGACAAAATTAAACGAAAAATCAAAGAAGCAGCTTGCATCTATCTTAACGAAGATGAATGCATAGCTAGCATATCAGTTGATATAAATACAGTTTGGCTTCCAATTTTAAAACAAGATTTTCAAAAAGGTTTTTTTTAAAATAAATTAAAAAATAGCATTGATGTTGTTTGGGTTTCTAATATATTTTTTCTTAAAGTTAGTCAAAAGATAATTTTTATAATTGATATTTTAAAATAAAAAAATTTTGTATTTTTAAAAAGTAATCTAAAATCGAAAACACTCAAACAAATATAATTTTGATTTTAAATTTTACTAAATTCACCCAATACCTTGTTGGCTACTATCGACGCACCAAACTGTCAAGTTATTATTTGAAATATATATCAGTCAAAGTCAGTCAGTTGTATGACAACAGACAGATATTTTAAAAAAGAATCGAAAAAAGTTTTTGAAAAGGATAAAATTCTTTGATAACGGCAGTAGAATTTCTGCCGAAACGTCAGATAAGTACTTAGATTCTAGTTAGGATTTGCGTGTGTGTAGGCAAATTTTTTATCTTATTTAAAAACCACTGACAAACGAACAAATTTTTTTCTTTAGGAATTTACGCAGTGGGTTTTAACATATTTTTGAAAAAATGTCCTTAACTTAGTGGCGAAAATCCCAAAAAAAGTAGTTTCGACATTATGAATCCGCCACAAACATATAGATTTTATAAAAATGGCAGCCACAATAGGCTAAAGGGCACTGAGGCGATAGAAGTTAACAGGCTTTTTAGTTAAGAACGGTGTTGAACGGCCAAAGTGCCGCAAAATGTGTAACGAAAACAACTTTGAAAAACAAAGAAGAAAATTCAAAATCGCGGTTGGCTTTGAAACTGTTTGGGCCACCAGGCCATAAACCAAAAATCTACTGCGCATGCACTAACAAATCCATGCCTGGTGTCGTAGTGACCTTACGATAATTTAATAACAAGGTATGTATTTGAGTGACAGTGACAACGACATCATCTGTCTGAAAACTTTGATTTTATTTAATTGAATTTATTTATTATATTATGGATGCCAAGTTTAACCTTACTCGATGGTTTCAATCCACAAGGTAAACCCGTTACACGAGGACATGGCCCCAAGTGCCGAACCTACTTCCTGAAAAAACTGGGCATTAACAAGGTATGGTTTTGCGATTTTGATTATGTTATTGTAGAGTTTTTGTGTTTTAAAATTTTGTGGCGGTATTATTACGGGAAACACTAGACAATACTTTTTCAATTTTTTTTACGGTAGTGTATAGATTTTCCAAAGGTAAACAAAAATATTAAATATAAACCTACATTTTTGCTGTCAGATGGTTGTCAGTTGCTTTCACTACTGACGCAATCGACGTGCCTGCCCATTACACTCCTCGTCTATGGGTTTTTTCCAGGCCGACTCGATTGGGAGAGTTATTATCGGTACGCATTTTTCTCGGGAAAAGCAAGGGGAGGGCCGTTATATTATCTCATAGTTATATGGTCATTTCCAATATATTTTCATTTTGACAATTATTAAAACTTAAACGCAAATATCTCAGGAACTACAAAAGATATTGATATTTTTGTAAAGCTAATTTTTTAAAAAATTTAAAAATGCAAATTGTTTTTATTGCCACAAACTGTATACCAAGGGCAACAAAAAAAAGTTGTTATAGCGCTTAAGTTCGTTGTAATTTGCAAAAAAATTTTTGGAATTTAGACCTACCCTTTATTTTCAATAATAAAAACGATACTGAGTGTTCCAGTTATAAACAAACACCCTGTACTCGTTTTCTAGCTTTTTATCCCTAGGAGTAGCTACCGTCCAAAACTTTTTATGCAACGCAAGAACAGCGAACCTAAAATTAAAAAATATATATATCTTAAATAAATACAACAAATAGCTTTTTTAAAAAGCACCTATAATTTTTATATTATTATTACTTATTTTGATCTACTTATAAAGCATATAAACTGAAGTGACGGATGACTTAATTTAGAGGAACAAACTTAAGGGGGACTCCTACTTCTGAGAGCAAGAATATGGTGTGTTTAATAAATTTCACCTGTGGTACGGGAGTTTTGGGGGTCAATTCCACGTCAAAGTTTGTCAAAATTGTGGCAACTCCTAATTTTATGCTTAGTTTACCAAATCTTTCACCTAAAAATAAATAAAATTTATTGCGTTCATAACCTTATGAACTACAAGGAAAAATGAGATGTTTGATAAACGAGTTAAAAACAATTGCTTTGGTTTCGTTTGATTTGTTGCTAGAAGAAAATAACGTATCCATTTTTTAATTTAAATAAATAAATTCTCACCAATACAAATTCTGGGCCCATGCCCAAACGGAAAGAACGTTAAACCTTCCTGGTTCAGAGTGGCTTTGCCTTCAAACCTATCTGGATTCCATTTCATAGGTTCAGGGAAGTATTCGGGATCTCTGTGGAAACCTGCCACACAGAAAAAGAATTGCAGTGGGATTTTCGATCCATATTTTTAAATGACAAGTAGGATTGTCCCAAAAACATCAGGCTTTGTTGTAACGACAGTCTTTGTCATTCAAGAATATGATACTATAACTAAAACGGTTTTTTCTAGTTAAAACATTTTTTTTTGACAGCTTACCATATGGCATTCATTCAAAGTCAACTTCGAATGTAAATGATTTTGTGGGTTCCCATATGGTAAACTGTCAAATTCAACAATTAAATTGGAGATCGAATTCAATGTAAATGGGCGAGTTTTTAAATTCCACTGAAACTCACCGACTTGGTGACATCGGTGGATGTCAAATATTCCACCGAAAAAACTAAGAACCCAATTGACAGATATTTTTTTTAGAAACTGTTTTTTTTTTATTTAAAAAGAAACGACATGGATTGTAGGATTTACAGTCCATTAAATCAAATACGGCGTTGACTACCTTCAATCTTAGCATGTCTTTTTCGTCGCAATGTTAAAATTAAACTCAGTTCCTCATCATCAGAGGAACTAGTTTCTTGAGTTTCATGATCATTTGTGCAGCCACTCCTTTTAATTTATGTTACATCTCTGATTACAAAAAAAATAAACCCTTTTGATCAGAAAATAAAAAACAGCAAAACTCAGCTGGTAGTTTTTGAGGTTACATCATCCATCAAACCTTTCCACCAACCTTTGGGGTAGGTGGACAATAGTGGGCATCGGTGTCAACAATTGATGGGTCCATCAAAGATTTAAAAACTCTATGGTTGGACTACACAAATTTTTGCAAACTCTACTGTTGGCACCGGTGTATTCACCGGTGAACTTAAAAACTCGACCTATGTAGCATAAGAATTTTAGCGTACGTTTTCCGACAGGGTACGTTGTGCTCAGTATACCCAAGCTACACTTAAGCGTGTTTTTCTGTTTGAGCGTTCTTTTATGAATATTCTACACGATATTTTTTTCTGGGGTACTGATATTTGATCCTAAATGGCATTTTCGTTCTAAAACAGAATCTGTAATTTAAATTGGTCCCTCAGGCACAGATTTTGAGATATTCAGTATTTTATGGTAAAATTTAGGTAAAAATAATGTAGGGTAACCAAATTAGTAACCAAAAGTAAAAATATACCTCAAAATACAATAGTAGACACAACGGGGAGGGATCTACCAATAATAGCATGACTTTTGACAAGGAGGAGGTGGTAGTTCTAACCCAGTGCGGCATGGCAGTTTATAAAACTTAATATAAAAATATCGATGGGGTTAATTTAATCTAATTTGTTCTTATAGAAAGTTGTAAAGTGTGTTTGAAAGACATAGAAAACAAATGTCTCCAGTTGTACATAAAGTAGTGATGGGCACATCGAAAGAAAACATCGATGTTGAACATCGAAACTCATCATCGATGGTGAAAAAACATCGGAATAAAAACATCGACGTTTTATTTTTGCTTTTTTTTTTAGAGAGTAGTCCCTTATTCAAAAAATCGCAGAAACAGTTTTTTGGTCAGACGCATTCTTGTAGTTGACGTTAAATATAACCTAACTATTTCTGTTAAATATAATACTATTTTTTACAGATTTTATTCGAATTAAAGAAGATGAAGGCGATTATAAGCAACTTTTCAGTAAATTTAGCAATTTTATAAATGGGTTTTTCAAAAATATTGCGAAAATAAGTAAATAACGATAACTGTTATTATGTTATGTTATATAAAGTTATTCTTCCTTAAATACCGGACTCCATTATGCTTAATAACCACTACAGAATGACATTTAGCAACTGCGCAGTCGCAGAAATAACGATAACTATGACGAAGAGTCAAAAACACTGACCAAAAATACCCTATTGTTAATGTTACACAATACTTATAATAAGCATGCAAATAAGAGATTCATCAAAAAGGCTACTAAATATCTTAGATAAAAAACAACCAAGAAAATATGAGTAGTTCATTAAAAAAAAACTATATATTTTATAAAATGTTGTTCTCATTGAAGCACACCCTTAGAGGTCTCAAAAGCTTTTTCGTACTCTTTGTAGAAACAATAATTTATTAAGCGTTGGTCCATTCCATCGATTCCTTTTTTCGGTGAGGGTTTGGTCAGCTTTTGGAAACAAGCACTCTGATACGGTGAGGTACAAGTTCAAACTTCTAGACACACTATTTCCTATAATTTTTTTTATCGATGTTCGATGTTCCGATGTTTAAAAAAAGTATCGATGTTTTAGCATCGATGATTTTTTATAAACATCGATTTTAAAAACATCGATGTTGAACAAATTGGTGATGAAGATAAAAAATGGGCACCACATTTTTGTTGTGTGAACTGTTATGTGAAGTTGATACAGTGGTGGAATGGAAAACCTGTTTCGATGGCCTTTGGTATTCGAATGGTATGGCTCGAGCCCAAGGATCATGTTAAAGATTGCTAATTTAGTCTAACGAATGTACGGGGCTTATTTACTAGCAGGAAGTCTAAACAACCATAAAGGTACTTTCTGCTATACGACCAGTACCTCATAGCGCAAAAGTTTCTGTACGACCAGTTCCTCGTGATGAAGATAAAATCAGTGGTGTAATTGAGAATATGCCAGAAGTAGAAACATTTTCTGGGGCGGAAAGTCACTCAAATAATAAATAGTCCTTGTCTGCATCAGACCCAACATATGAGCCTTCTGGGGGTCTATTCTTGAATCGAGAGAAAATTTACTCCCAGGGAGTAGATTCTCTCGCTACTATTCATCTCATTGGTCCAAATCTTCGGTTTTAATCAGTTTCTCTCACTTTTGTTCGATATTGATCGAATTTTGGTCTTGACTAAGATAATTACTTTCGATCAATATCGGGCAAAAGTGAGAGAAATAGATTTATACCGAAGATTTGGACCAATGAGATGCATAGTAGCGAGAGAATTTGACTCCCTGGGAGCAAATTTTCTCTCGATTCAATAATAGACCCACTGTACACGTAGTACCGCATCTCTTGTTTGAATGACTTAGTCAGAGATTTAGGTATAAGTAAGAATAAGGCAGAGCTTTTGGGTTCACGTTTACAAGAATGGAATCTGTTACAGCCAAGCACACATGTAACAGTTTATAGAGACAGAGATCTTGATTTTGTCAATTTTTTTGAGAAAGATGACATCATTACGTCTTGTAAGGACATTAAAGGCCTAATGACAGCCCTAGATAGACCATATAAAGCTTTTGATTGGCGCCTATTCATAGATGCATCTAAAACAAGCTTAAAAGCTGTATTACTTCATAATGGTAACTTATTGTCTTCGGTTCCCATTGGTTATGCAAGTTTGACGAAAGAATCATATTGTGTGCTTCAACATATATTAACAAAAATTAAGTACCAAGATCACAAATGGAAAATTTGCGGAGACTTCAAAATAATCGCCATAATACTTGGCATACAAGGAGGATATACGAAGTACTGTTGTTTTTTATGTGAGTGGGATAGTCGTGCTCGAAAAGAAAATTTTGTAAGAACAGTATGGCCAACCAGAAAATTAACCGTTGGAGAGAAAAATGTGACAAATGAATCTCTTGTTGCCCCTTAAGATGTAATTTTACCACCGGATCTACGGTTACCATTACCTTTTTTGAGGGAAAGCTCGCTATTCACTGATTTTGTTATTTATTCACCCTCCTTTTTACACCCCTTTTTAAATTTGTTAACTCCAGAGCTTGGGATGTCTGTAAAGATAAATATATCTGTCTCCGTAGAGACGCTTAATTTTCCTTCAAAATGAAGGTACATCTGCCGAGTCTGCAATTTGACAGATGGTTGTCTTTTACATGAATCCTGTGTCATATTTTTCCATCATTTCATCATTTCATCTCCTAATTCCTAGCACCGTACTGATGAGCACCACAAGTGCGAAATCCGGATCTACGGTTACCATTACCTTTTTTGAGGGAAAGCTCGCTATTCACTGATTTTGTTATTTATTCACCCTCACTAAATCCCTTTTTAAAAAAAATAAATGTTTGTTAAATTATGTTTTTCGATATTTTTTTTATACTGGGACTTTCCGTCCATTACAGGATCAAGGCCCAGTGCTAGCGAAGTTTTTTGCACAGTGAAAGACAAACTCAAAATATCCATGCACCTAGCCGGGATTCGAACCCGGGACCTTCCCTGCGGCAATCAGATACGCTGCCCACTGCGCTACGGCGCACTGTGGTCAGTTTGTCGGATCTGAACGATCGAAAACCCAAATATACAACTGTTTCCTATATTATCACTGAGTGTTAAAAAAAGTTCCTAACTGACAACCCTAGTAAGCCCCAATACAAAAAATCGAGTACTTGCCTCATGGCGACTACACCCGAACGCAGGTTGCAAGAAGTTCTACAGTTTGCATAGCGGTATACAATATTTGCGCGTAGTTATTCGAACATTTCAACTGCTACTGAGTGTTTGTAGCAGTGTTTGTGTTGGTATTTCTTCACGTATATACAGGGTTCCTAAGCAAATCCTTAGGGGGCCAAGCAGCCGTGTATAAAACGCAGACAAACGGAAAAGCACATTAGGCAGAAAAGGATGGGCATGGGGCGATGTTGTCACTACATCTTACACGTAGGAAATCCATTCCAGGTTGTTGTTTTCTAATGTTTTCCATTTTCATACCTTTAGGACTGGAATAAAAATTGTTTTTGCTTGACTTTAATACCAAACTGATGAAAGATATGGTAAAAAAAATATTTTTCGGCTTTTCATTTTGTAACCATTGTCCTTATGCACTGTTTACAGGCTGGGGACTGAGATACATGCAAATGCCTAACCTAAAGCGTTCATACACGGCCGGAGAAATCGACTGAGATATTTCCGTAGAAACTTTATCAAGCAAATAGGACGGGTTGACGCCTTCGAACGTCCAACCAGGGTTTTGCACTTTGATTCGAAATCAAAAAGGAGGAACAGTCACATGTGGGGCTGTGCACAAATTACGTAACGGTGATTTTACCAATTTTTGACTCCCTCCCTATGTAATGTTTTGTAACGGTTTGGCACGCCACTCCCCTAATATTACGTAACGATTTCAAGACCACTACCCCCCCCCAAAAAAAAAACTTTTCACTTATTTTCATTCCAAATTTTCTTAGTTTCACACAAATGCAAACGCTGTCGAAAACCCCCCTACGTAACGTTTTGTAACCCCCCTCCCCTCATGACCATTACGTAATTTGTGCACGGCCCCTGTAGTTCCAGTAGAGCAGGGCGAGAAAATTAATATTTTTTTCTTAAAAATTATACTCTTTAGACCTATTTCTTTGCGTTACCGAAATTACGTAATTTTTGAAAAAAAATTGTAAGCGGCGCCATTTTTATTTCGTGCTTTGTTTTTCTAACATTTTTTTGTTCGGCTAATTTAATTGAAAAATTTTTGTCTACGGCGCCCTTTATCTTCTCACTCGAAACCAAGATCCCCCGTTTTAGGAAAACTGATCCCGTCTCTGTTTCTAAATTTTTTCGAATAAAAGTAGAGTATGACCATGGGGGAACTAATTTTTTTCTACGGTATGACGAAAATTTCGAGAAAGTTGAAGAAAAAAAAAAAAGTGGCAGAGCTCAAGTTTTTCGTAAAAAAAAAACGTTTTTTGTAAAGAAACAGCAAAATAAATCTTTTCACCCCTTTTTGGATGTTACAAATATTGGCAGCCCCTTATTTTTCGCTTTTACCCTCCCGCTAGTTTTGAAGAATTGGTTCTCTACATGTTTCGAGATCATGTCATAAAACACCTCGAAAATATCAAATGTAGTGTAGGGCCAGCTTTATTTAAAATCAATAATATCGCAAGCAAAAAGCTCCGCAGGAAAAACAGCGCCGTTTATTGATTTCTTTGGCTGCTAGTACTAGCTGCATGGTTTGGCCGTTTCCGGATAGATGTCACTAGTAGAACAGGATGGAAAGAAATTTAATTAAAAGCGAAGATATTTCTTTCTAATGTTAACAACCTCACGAGTTTATCGCTCAGTATTGTAAATAATGGACCCTGCCGCCTCCTTTAAGCAAGAAAAAGCTGTGGTTTGGACCTGAAAACATCTAAATTCATCTCATGGTGTGGTCGCCACATCTTGTTAACGGTTATTATTGCAACTACGATTTATGCTCACAATGAAAGAGTGGCGAAAGCAGTCCGGAGATAATAACAAACTGGCACCATTGCTCAATATACCTGTTTCTTTTGTGCGCGCAGAACTTTCTATGCCATTTCTGTTTGATTTATTGAAATCCTATCCCTAAGGAAAATCTTAGGAACCCTGTATATAATGTGGGTATGTATCTCAATTTACCGTTTAGACATTTACGAAGCTTTCATTTACCTATGAAAAAAATATAAGTCTATCGATATACGTACTTTTATATATATATGGATCACTTTTATTACACCGGAAAAGTATGGGATTGATAAGGATTTCTTTTGATTGTGATTTTCTCGTTTTAAGCATGTATTAGGGATTTAATTTTTGCTACATTTAGTTGCAGTTACTTGCAGTCTTACTAGCTATGATTTTTTTTTCAGCGTTGGTGAATGGTTTAACTCGGCGTATTTTATTCGACGTGTGGAAAAATGAACCAGTTGCACAGGATAAGAACCAATCGATTGGCCTACGGCCTACATGTGCGAGAATAGTGATTATAATGACTTTAATACATTAATTTGATCATTTCTCTTTTCGCTTTGGTCCTTTGTGTGTTCCTTGTGGGATACTCATCCAAGTTTGAATTTTCGTCTTTTCCACCCAAGATCTTTTGATCCTTTGTTTTGTAGATTCTTTTCGGTTGATGTAACTGATTCAGAGGTTTTAAACTTCTTTTTGTTTTAATCGCCTTACGAGCGTAACCCTATTGGAAAGATTAACACGCCAGGACGGACCCGTATCAGGTGACTTGGATAAGTGCCAGAGCGGAACGATGTTTATTTGTGAGTGATTCAAATTTGGAAATCAAAGTCTATGATGATGTTTAATGATTTGGGGAGGGTGACCAGTGGAACCACTGATGAGCCCACGTTGGTTGCCCAGGGCGAAACATCATTTGATGATTCTCTTTTCGCTTTAGTCCTTTGTGTGTTCCTTGTGGGATACTTATCCAAGTTTGAATTTCCGTTTTTTACACCCAAGATCTTTTGATCTTTTGAGATGTGACTTTATTCTGAAAACATAATTTTATAAACAATGCTCTGTCAAACTGTCTTCTGACTTTTCGATGTATTTATCTGTGATGATGAGAATTGGACATTTTGGATATGGCGATGTAATTCGTTTTTTTGTGGAGGAAGACTTTATATTTTATGTTGGATATATATTTAATTTAATTTAGAAGATGTAGTTGTAACGGGATTTACCAAGTTTGTCAGTTATTTTACTGTAACTTTTATAGACATTAAAAATTTAAATCAGGCAAATTGATATTTCACCTTTTAAGTATAAAAAGATAAAATATAGCGTGTGCCTTTCACCGTTCTAATTTACGCTACCTTTTATAACCATCAAATTTGGGACATTCTGTACCTAGAAGAACTAATAAAAGTAATTTAATTACATTTACATTAGATAGTATGTTGTATAATAAAATGGTTTAAGCTAATTATGGTGGTCATTTCTCACACTTTTCTTAATCATTAAATGAAAAAATCATTACAAGCCAGAAAAGCATTAAACTTATTAAAATACCTTTTTCATAATGCACAAAGTTTTAAAATGACATTTGACCATGCCATGCCATGTGACATTTCCTGACTCCCAGTATCAAATTATTAAAGCTGCAAGCATAAAATTATTTTGCTCAATTAAACCATCAAAACTGACCACTGTCCGGACTTTTCATGTAAAATATACAGCAGTTAAAAACATACAAAGTGTGTATTATTCTTATGCCGGGGAATCTAAGGAGGGAAGGTGTAGGGGAGCCAAATATTTTTTTACTTTTTTAAAATAAATTAACATAATATATAATACCTGTCATCAATTAACCTACGTATAGTTGGTCCTGCCTTCAAATATCCTTCATTTCACTGCCGTATTTTAAAAAATAATGGATAAAAAAATCAAATTACTCAAAAACAGTGCCTGACAGAGAAATTTTGAAAGTAGATCTGAGTTTAGGAGGCAAAAATCATTAATAATCAAGTACCACATAGTCAGAAAAAAGTTTCTTTTGTAGAGCAGTGAATTATATAGGTACCCGTTTTTTTTTTAATTTAACTTTAATGATTTTGAAAGGTTCACCCATTTCCAGAAAGAAAACTGACCCTTGGTTGATCCTTCTGGTTTAACATAACATAATAAGAAACCATGAGTACCTCTATTATACAATTTGTGTCACGTACCTAACATGGGAATCAAAATTGGCATTCCTTTTTCAATCACTAGTCCCGTGTCTTCCACTTTATAATCGGTATTGCACCTTCTGTCCAAAAATGGTAATACTGGATACTTTCTTACAGTTTCTAAAAATATATAAAAAAAATTGCATGAGAAGGCAATAATCTGTATGGATTCAATATGTATGCAGGGTTTTCCAAATTCGATGTTCACCATGGGGATCTTCTAAACGGTGGGAGATACGAAAAGGTTTAAATTAGGACAAAGCTGCGCAATTTGACGCTTTGCTCAAAACCAAAAAAAAAGTTTACAAATTCCGGGTAGTTCCGGAGATAGGCGAAAAAAACCGAAATCTTTATTTTTAGTTTTTATTTTTCAGCGCCCTTATTCTTAAAGCTGTCAATAAAAACCTTAAACTTTCTACAGACACTTTGTTAAGATCTACCTAATGAGAGGTCCGTCTTCGAGATTTGACATTTCAGTGTGACAGGAGCACTGTCAAGTTAATTTTTTCATATGGACACATGCTTTTTTTTCTTCTGCCGTTTGGTTCATAAAGGATGACAGATATTTTACAACCTCATTTTGACAAGTACCTGACGTTTTGAGATATTTGACCATCATCAGCCCAAATTCAAAGATTTAAAAATATTAGGTAAAGTTATTTGTTATTTCCAAAATATCTTGAGTAAGTTTAAAGCAAAAATTAAATTTGGGCTGATGATAGTTAATAAACTCAAAACGTCAGGTGACTTGTCATAATAAGCTTGCAAAATGTTATCTGGCATACTTTTTGAACCAAAAGCCAGAAGAAAAAAAGGATGTGTCACTAAGAAAAAACTTGACAGTGCTCCTGTCACACTGAAATGTCAAGTCTCGGAAATGGATCTCTCACTAGGTAGATCCTGAAAAAGTGCCTGTAGAAAGTTTTAAACGTTTTTTGACAGCTTTAAGAATAAGGGCGCAGAAAAATAAAAACTAAAAATGAAGATCTCGGGAACTATCCGGAATGTGTAAACTTTTTTTTTTATTTTTGAGCAAAACATCAAATGCTTGAACCGATCGTTGTTGTTTGACAGAAAGAATTCGGTATTTGTCATGTATTTGTTTACTTTTCTCGAATATCCTTGATTTTTTAATTTTTTTGGCGTGAAAAATTTCAATGTGTGTCACTGAGGAAGAAACATAACCCCACACGGCATGTCTTTTTTATGCAGCGGCGTCATTTAACCTACTTTTGTCTAATTTTTAAAAGTGAAAAATACGCGCAGTTCAAATGAAAACAGTGTATCAAAACAAATAAACAACAAAAATGGCGTCCCCTCGATTGAAGAAATAAAACGTAGGCCGCGAAACCGGCCGAAACCACGGAAGTAAAAATAAAGATGGAATTTCACAAAAATGACCACTTTATGTAGGTGACAATTATGAGCCTAAAAGAACGTAGTCACATCAATCGAATCGACTTGACATTATTTTTGTTTATGTGTCTTTTCCACAATCAGTAAATGGTGTTTTTTACCATGATTCTTCGTAATATATTAAAATTTTATTTTTTAAAATTTTTGTTGATAGAGAGAGTAAAGTTATGTCATTTTTAGAAGGGTTTCAAGTCCCCCTGTAAACATGATATAAATTTTCGTACTTTTTTTATAATTTTTTTATTAGCCACACACTTTTTGAACCAAACCAAAAGTTACTAGGATGTTATTCCGTTGTTTTTTTAGTCAAAATAGAGTGTTTTCGTCTTTTTGCGTGTTTTTGCTAAAAATATAGTGTTTTGATTTTTTCATTGCTGTTATACAAGCGTAAAGACTAGTTTTTTGCCTTTCATAAGTGCTGTGCGTTAACCTTTTTTATTATTAGCCTCAGATTTATTATATCGTTGATCTGATTGTGTCTGGAAGCACGTCCTGCACTTTTTTTGCAACTTAGCCCGTGAGTCAAATTTATCAGCTGTTTCGTTGTAAAGGCAGGGATGCTCCTCAGCAACGCTAAAAGCTACAGAAATGCGAAAAGTGGAATTATCAAGAAGGTTTCCCAGAGTGGCGGACGGAAGGGCACTGAGCCATGCATTTCATTTTTAAGCTTGAAGAGCTGTTCTGTTCTCATCCTTCTGACACTTAGTCAAAAGATTTTATTGTCGTTCTTTGTAAATTACCAAATCAAAATTCTTCTGCGAGTATTTAAAATCTAAAGGAAATCATTCCAAATTTGAAAAGGCCTTTGGTCCTACATAATTCAAAATCTGAGTCACAAAAATTTAAAATATGATTAGGTAAAATATTATTCAGTAAGGTAGAAGAATCATATGTACAACCTAAAAATGCAGAAATAGTCAAAGTTAATGTATCTCTTATTCCAAGGCCGCCCAATTTTATTGGAATTGTACTTTGAAGCCAAGAGTTTAATTTTATTGGACAATTTGTAATTTCTTGTAAACAAGTTTGTAGGAGACTATCATATTCTGTGAGAGGATCGACATTTTTCTAGGTATTGAAAAAGAAGATTTTAGAAGAAAATAAGCTACATGTGAATCAAGGCAATTTATTTCTCGCGGATTTTGTTAAGAAAATGTATTTTATTTTTAATAGCTAGAAATGCACACCCAAGCAAATTTAAATTGCAAATTGGAACTTCTAGTAAATTTGGAGCAACGGAATGAATGATTTTTTGATATTGTTGAAATCTCACATTTATTAAAATTTAAAGAAAGTCCTATAACTTGGCTTGCTGCACACTGGAAGAAACGAAAATTCCTTGAAGCTGCCTTTATTGGGCAGAATCAGGGTATTTTCAGTAAACCAAGTGTTGAAATCCCAAATATTTGGAAGCCCCTCCTTGGGCGAAGCCAATTCTTAAACTTCAAGGTTGAGTGATTTCTCACGGTATATAAGTACGTAGCCTTAGGAATTGATTGTAGTTTGCACCTGAAGACGATCAGAGATTGTACTGATCGAAACGTAGTGTATAAATAAAATATAGATAATGGAAGTCCGAAACACAGAGTTAATTTCAAACACATCATTGTCTCAAACTTTCAAACAATTGCTGAAATTAGTTGTTTAAAATTTTTCAATACAATTTGGGGTTCTCCTGTCAGAGTACCGTCATCTAAGTACCAAAAATTTAAGTCCAAGGAATGTAAAGAAGTTAAGATGCTGTGGATTGCTAAACAAAATAATGGAGGACCTAAAGGGTCACCTTGCTGTACTCCACGTCTGGAAAACAAATTTTCCTTGCCGTAGGTAAGAATGCTTTGTTCACCATAGCATTGAAAAATGAAATGATAAAATTCCGGGATATAATTCATTTAGAAAAAGAGAACAACAGTAACTATGTTAAGTTTGCAAAAACCGACCTTTTAGTTTTATGAGCATAAATTATAGCGAATTCTTTTTAAAAAATTAGTGCGCCATTCGTGTTGCACGACATTATTTTGGTGCAATCAAAAATTTACATTTTAAGTCCACGCTCCATTTTGATTTGTTTGTTGGATTGTTTCATAGGTATTTACTTTGTGGTAAGACCCCAACGAAGATATTTTATAGCCTGTGTATATATGAAACGCAAATTATCAAGAAATTTCTTGTTTCGCCATTTAGTACCTAAGAAACACATTTCCAAAAATGTTAAATCATTTAACGTCTCATAACTTAATTCTCCATGCTCCTGGATGGCATCAAAAATCTCCTTTCTCAGTCTGTCTTGCAGATCTTTCCTTTGTGCCAACTCGTAAAGAAGAAAAGAAAACGTTGTAGAAACTGTTTCAAAGCCTGCTGTGAAGAACTGGACTGCTTGAGCTAACATTTTACATTCACCTTAAAAAACGTACATAGAATGACAACCATTCACAGAGCCACTAAAAAATTACAAAAATTAAAAAAAAACATAATTGCGTATTTGTGCAAAAACTTTTTGCTTACTGAAAACAGGCTTGTTATTTTCAGCTTCCCTTATCTGTAGAAGGAGATCAATGATGTCTTTGGGCTTGACATTGGGCGACGAAGTCCTTATACTCAACACCTCCTTCAATATTGCTTCTAGTCGCACTCTTATCCATCTGTCAAATGCTTCGATGTTAAAACAGTTTACAATTTCTGGCCAGAACCAACTCGCCAGTTGTCTGTATGTTGTAACAAGCCTAAAACATGATAAAATAGTACGCCACCAGGGCAAAACTCTCTCAGATTTTCTATTCCATTGAGTTTCGCTTTTTCAGTTTTTGTCTTCCATTGAGGAACTAAAATGTTTAGTCTTAAACTGAGTGCGATTTTTTTCCGCCAGCTTAATTGGCTTGTGCCGTACTTTGTGCAGTTTTCAGTAGGCAGTTAACCCCTATATCTACCGTAAAATTCCTCAGATTAGTTTAGCTAATCCATGCTCCCTCTTTGTTAATTTCCATGTAATCCACAGAGAAAAAAATGGATTATATAGCTAATCGCGATTAGGTGGCTACAGTACATTTAGGGGTTAACCCGATAATTAAATAGCAAATTTTTGTAAACTGTGGGAAAATGGTATGTCAGCCCCGCCTGTACACCCTACGACCCCGTATATCTCTCAAAGATAATGATATCAAGGAGATAGTTCTGTTTTATGAGCAGAGGGGTGCACGGGGAGCATTTTCTGGTATGCTTGATCTCTCTCAGACCGATGCAATTAAAATAAGAGAACAATAGTAACTATAGTAAGCTCACAAAAAATTGCTAGAAGTTTTTTTGCTTCTTATAGTTGACCAAGCAAGCAAGCAAATCGGAAAAGTTCATCATATGGAAATACACACAATCGTTTACGCTCGCAAATGTCATATGTTAAGCAGAGGTACAATTTTCCATGTAAAACTGTCAATTTCCTGCTTGTTTATTGACAGTATTGTAAAATTGTATTCCATTGAAACTGCACTAGGGCAACTTATCACAGCTCTAAACCGATGTCAGTGCACAACGAGTGGCACACTCCATTTACCAATGAAATACGCTAATAGTAAGGTTACAGTAGGCCGCTAGGTGGGACCACGACACTTAACACGTTACTACTATTTATGTCAAATTCCGTCGCCTTCCGCGCAATCATACAGTGACGTCAACACGAAGTTTTATTAGCGTGCTCAATTGAGAGGATGGCTTCACTGCGTTGATATATATATATAAAATAGAAATATTCTCGATGCCCTCCCAAATGAATATGATTTGATTGAGAGACTGCCTTCCACGATGTTCTACGATACCAACACACAACTTGTGCAAGTACCTATCACTTTGTTGTTTGATAATGATTATTTCAGTGTCAAAATTTATTTATAATTATTTACAATGAGAAAGTGCGCTGTTTTTGAATGTAAAAATTATGACAGAATTACAAAAAACATTAAATAGGTACTTAAGATTAGCATGGGAAAAAGATTTAGAAATAAAATGGATGCCTGCCAAATAAACGAAAAAATAAAGTCAATCTCATTTTGGTCGAAAACGGATTTAGTAGAGTTTCCCTCTGTGGTTAAGAGATATATAGTTCTTGAGATCTCTGAATTTGAAAACCTAAATAGGTAGGTGCCCTTTTGTAAAGACTGTACATAGATAAGTACCTTACAGCACAATTTTTTTCAACTGTCGTAATATAATTTACACTTAACTCATGTACGCAGCGGGTGCCGTATCTGTCTGCAGCACGGTAAGTACCGAATTTGAATCTCTTGTGTTTGTCTTTAACTTTGCAAAACACACATTTTATTATAATTATATTTGGTAATTATTTAGTATACGGTTTTCTGCCATTTTTGATTTTTTATAAAAAATTCTTTATGGAGGCACCTACTAGGGAGCCTTAAGACTCCAAATCCGCGTCCGCCAATTTTTTTATTTTTAAACTAAATCAACCAAACTTAACTCAAACAAACGCAAGTCAAATCATAATAACCAAAAAACACATTAAACGCGGGGCGGCCCAAAATTACATTAAGGAAACTTAATAGGGAGATTTTGGTCACGCAGTTTAATGGCAAATTTCGTTACTCTTATGGTTACCGTTACCGTAAATAAAGATAACTTTAAGAGGTTAAAAGTAGAGCTTTCGAAAGGAAGTCAATCGTTTGGCGGTAAACATAACCTTACTTTTTTATTGACTTTTTTTGATTTTTTCTTAAGTCTTTTTTTATTGGCTTTTCTAACCATACCACGGAGGAAAATAAATTTAGTGATGGGACTGGGAGACAGACACCCCAATATAAATTTAGTTAGGCAACTGATTTTGCAAGATATATTTGGTGGAGTAATAAAAAAAATCGAGCATCTGTAAACTTATTTGTACTTACTCACCAGCTTGCCAAAAAAAAAGCAGTAAAAAGGGCACCCCACTACTACTATAAACCCGGTTAACAAAAAATAAAAATACACACAAGTACATAAAATTTTTGTAAAACAAACCAAACCTTTATAACCTAAAAATCTTCCACCACAGAATCACGTCAAGTTTGGTTGGTTGTCTTTTTAACGGTAAAGGTAGTCGCTATTCGACGCTATTTAGTGCCAGTGGTTACCTTTAACAAAGATAAGATCCTGACAGAGCGCTACTGCGCCTGCCCAGAATAAAGGTAAGGGTAACAGACTGACAAAAAACCTGACCAAAATCTCCCTAATACCTTTTCCATGCACATGTGTTGGTATTGGAATCACAAAGTGACGTTACGCCGAGATGCGCATTGTCATACCGTGTTAAGTGTATTGTGGGTGGGACACTCTGTCATTTAAAGGATGTGAATGGAAAAATTTCCACACAATCTCCAACATATCCTATCTATTTCACTCGTCCTTCACAACCCATATTATATTACTATAAGCCTAAACAAATCTAATCCCTCTAGTTAACTACCCTTCTTACCTTAAATCAAAAAGATTGTTACTCATTCGCCTAAACTCGGACGTTTCATCTTCAAACGCTCTGGCGTTGATGCCAAATGCACAGCTGGAAATGACGTTAGTAGCATACGTTTGACAGACATATTTTGCATCGACCACCTGATTTTTTCGGAGGTATTGGACAAAAACATCAGTCTCAGATTTAACCAACGAAAACATTATCTAAAATCATTGTATGATCAGCGTACTGTAAGTAACTTTGCCAATTATTATTTAGAGATTTATCGGTACGTAAAGTCGGCATTATTTTCGACAGTTCCGCGCGAAGGTTAAAAACTACTTTACCCAAGTAACAATTTTTAGTTGCCTTAGTTGCCATAACTAAGAAATACACTAAAATTAACATTGCATAAAGTACAAAAACTAGTCATTTGTACAACGGTCGCTATGATGGATAAGAAAACGACGCCATACCGTTATTATTAACTAGGGCAAATTTGGCAACACTCTAACAACGTTTATTTTTACTGGAATATTGTAGGGTTTTCAACAACCGACGGACCAACGACGCCAAAACGTCTAAAGTCCATTCATAAAGAAGAGAGAGTAATAAAACGATTTAAAACCCATTTTCTTGAGCGTACCATTGGCGTAGGTGTTTTGCCAATATTTAAATTTTAAAAAAATAGAAAAAAGATAGCAGTTAAAAATATATATTATATTTTAACCTGATAGAAAAATTGTTTATTATGCGCGTTCTGTTTTTTCACTATAATACGTAGGTATGCAGGTAACGCCATAATTGTTTCAGGTGCATAATTAGAGGATTAAGTTTAAGTAATAATATAATTTTATGATTTTAAGAATTTTAGATTATTAGCAATTTTTTTTCTTCCTGGTATTATAGGTACTTATGAGTTGGTTCTAAATATTATTTTTATTAGGTAATTAAGAGTAATTCTCTGTGAAATATTAAAGTTGACTACAAATCTGCTTTGCTTTTTATTATAGTTTTAACTTTTAAAGTGTGTGCAGTTTGTGTATCTAGAAAGTAAAAAAATATGGCTTCTACTCCCAGTACGAATAAAAGTCGTGCGCATTTAACGCTTAGAGAAAAACAAAGAGTTCTTAGTGTGATACTTGATTTTACTTTTGTTCAAGTATTATTTACAATGCCACTCCCTGGAAACCTAACTTATCTTTAGTTTTTAGTGTGTTCGATAATCTGCAAAAAGACTATTAAACATTGACGGTGGATAAGTTGGTAACGAAGTGTTTTAATTTTACCCAATTTGAAGAAACGTATCTACCTTCATTTTATTTTAATTATTTTTGCATTTATAATAATTGACAACTGTAACATTTTTTTTATGTACCACCAACAATTTGTTTAGCCTTAATTTAATTTTTAGGTGTGCTTATTAATTATAGTTAAAACGTCAATCCGTTTTTGTATATATATTATAATATTATTTTTATTCCTAAAATGTATTTTTATTATTTAATTTATTAATGTTTTCTAATAAAGTAATTTGTTTCATTAAATTTCATAGAACTTTTCACATATTTACTATTTTCTTCACTAATACCTATTTACCACGGTACTTAAAATGTAAGTTTCCCCCAATTGCGACGCCTATGAGAATAGTTTATCGCTTGCCTTCTATTATTCTGGGTTTTGGGTTCTATTGTATTCTCCAGTCGAACAGTGTGAGGTATACAAAAATAAAGGATTTTTACCTGAGGTACATAAGAAAATTTTTAAAAGAGAAGAAAAAGTGATTGATCACTCAGTATAAAATTTATCCGAATTTGCATTTCTATTACTCTCTCTTCTTTATGAACAGACTTTAGAGTTAATTAATTTACAGACAATTGTGGCCAAATAATCAATGCAGTTGCGGCCAATTTCAAAATATAACTGTATCTGACAACTATAAAGGGCACCTCGTTAGTTACAAAACGGTTAGGTTTTCAGTAAAACAAGAAATGATTATTGCCGCCATACTGTTTTCTTTTCCTGATTTGCGCCGCTACGCCATTTGTCTAAATCGTTAAAAAAATCCTGTTTTTTGGATTTTGATGATTTTTTACTTAGCTTTAGTAATGTTTAAACTTTCTTTTTGACTGGCTACAGTTTAAAATAAGTTTAAGGCATTTTCCAAATTTTGAGTATTTAAATAAAAAAATAATTTAGCAAAAAACTAAGAAGGATTGAAGGCCCGCTTATTTTTTAAAGTTAAAGTATTAATTTTTGACGGAAAATTAAGGTTTGTTGGTAAAGAAGCACACACTAAATACATTGAAAACCGCAAAAGCAAAAAAAATGGGGGTCACTCGGGCCATTTGGGAGTTACGGCCATTTAAAGTCGCCACTGCAGGGCCCCTTTAAAATTCATAGAAAGTTAATAAGGGTGTATATAGGAATGTGATATATCAATTTAGGGGTTTTTAGGGATGTCTAATCGAATAATTATATTTTCGTTTAAATATTTTGAGGTTTAAGTGGCAGAATCCAATATGGCCGCTATAGTTTAAGTCATTTTTATTAATTATTTTCGAGTTAAGGGGTGTGATATACCTGAGGGATATTAATGGACGCCAAATCGGAGAATTGCATTGTCATTTAACTATTTTGACGTATACAGGGTGTTTCAAATTCGATACTCACCATGGAGATCTCCTAAACAGTAGGAGATACGAAAAGGTTTAGGGCAAAGTTGCGCAATTTGATGCTTTGCTGAAAACTAAAGAGAAAGTTTACAAATTCCGGATAGTTCTGGAGATAGGCGGAAAAAACCGAAATCTTTATTTTTTATTTTTATTTTGCTGCAACCTTATTTTTAGAGCTGTCAAAAAACGCTTAAAACTTTCTACAGGCACTTTTTTAGGATCTACCAAGTGAGAGGTCCGTTTTTGAGACTTGACATTTCAGTGTGACAGGAGCACTGTCAAGTTAATTTTTTCTTATGGACACATCCTTTTTTTTCCTGCCGTTTGGTTCATAAAGAATGACAGATAACATTTTGCAACTTTATTTTGGCAATTCACCTGACGTTTTGGATTTATTGACTATATTCACCCCAAATTTAATTTTTGCTTTTAACTTACTGAAGATATTTTGGAAACGCGATTGCAGTACTTTAACATTTTAAAAATGACAGTTTTTTTTTGACATTTTGTTATAACAAAATAAGTTTACCTAATATTTTTAAAATGTTTTCTTTTTGTTTTCTAATCTTTCAATTTGAGCTGATGATGGTCAATTAACTCAAAACGTCAGGTACTTCTTAAAACGAGGTTGTAAAATATCTATCATTTTTTATGAACAAAACGGCAGGAGAAAAAAGCACGTGTACATAAGAAAAATTGAACTTGACTGTGCTCCTGTTATACAGAAATGTCAAATCTCAAAAACGGATCTCTCATTAGGTAGATCCTAAAAAAGTGCCGATAGAAAGTTTTAGGCGTTTTTTAACAGCTTTAAGAATAAGGGCGCAGAAAAATAAAAACTAAAAATAAATATTTCGGTTTTTTCTCCGGAACTACCCGTAATTTGTAAACTTTTTTTTTGGTTTTGAGCAAAGCGTCAAATTGCACAATTTTGCTCTAATTTTAACCTTTCCGTATCTCCTACCGTTTAGGAGATCTCCATGGTGAGCATCGAATTTGAAACACCCTGTATATCTAATAATTTAAGATGGCGGACAATTCACATTGTTGCTGTTATTACAAGTTTTAAAGGGTAGTATGATGCGTTTGGAGAATTATAGTATTATTTTAAGTGTTAGAAAATATGAAGGACGCCTGGGCTATTGCCAAAAGTGGTCGCTTAACAGTTATTTCCCTAACAAGTTCAGAAAGCGGCACATTCCCAAACGCGATGGTAGTTGCAGGAACGACACGCAAGCCATCGAGGCAAAGGCACTTTACCTTGCACTTTACGCATGTTATGTATATTCTGAAAAAAAAATAAAAATATCAGTATTTCTATTTTCTAAAATAAACGTAGTCACTTATTTTACCGCACCATGTGCGATAAAGGTAGATGGTACCTAGTTTTTTAACGGCACCCTTTACATACGCCTGTTTGGGAAAGAGGTTCTAGGTATATTTAAATTGTTATTTTATAGTTTCTGCACCACTCACGCATTAAAACCTTAAAATAGTTAAATAGTATTCTATAAAATAATAATATAATTCTCCGAATGCATCATATCGCCAGTTAAAACTCGTAACAACAGCAATAATGTGCATTGTCCGCCATCTTAAATTATTACACCTACACGTCAAAATAATTAAATGACAAAGCAATTTTCCTATTTAGCGTTCATTAAAATCCCTCAGATATATTGCACCTACTAACCGAAAATATTTAAATAAAAATTAATTTATAGGAAAATATCATTATTCGATTAGAAATCCCCAAAAACCCCTGAATTAATATATCACATTCCTACATACGCCCTTATTGACTTTTTATGGATTTTAAAGGGGCCCTGCAGTGGCGACTTTAAAGGGCCGTAACTCCCAAACGGCCCGAGTGACCCCCATTTTTTTTCTGCTTTTATTTGAAGAAAATTCATAGGACTACGTCATACTAGAATATAAACCAATTTGACCGTGACCGGTTTTCAATGTATTTAGTGCGTGGTTCTTTAGTGGATGGGGAACTTTAAAAAGCCACTTTACTGTTATAAATTAACTGCTAGGTACGTATTTTAGAATCACCGGCGTAACTAGGGGGGGCCTGGGGGGCCGCCCCCCAGATCCTTCCAGGCCCCTCCAGAAAACTATAGCCTAGTAGTTGTCAGTCATATGACGGAGCTAGTATAATGTCTGGGAAACGTAAGGGCTTAAAAGGTTTAATAAGAGAAGAACATCATTCGGCAATATACATTCATTGTTTATCTCATAGACTTAATTTAGTTGTTGTTGGCGCATGTACAAAAGTTGCACCCGCAGCTTCTCTCTTTAATACATTAGAGGAATTATATGTGCATTTTTCGCAACCAGGAAATCACGAAAAATTTAAAAAGGTTGCAGAGAGCTTCGGTATTAAATTTTTGGAAGTATCTAAATTTTCTGTCTGCATGGCTTGTCGATTTGAAAATTGTAAAGCAGGTTTATTAACTTTTAAGTAGGGCGAGTAAAATGGCACTAAAAAGTGAAGTAACTAATAACCAGGATAGACATGCCCTTAAAGTTGTTGAACTATTAGTATCTATTCAAAAAGCCGAGTTTTGCATTTGCCTGCACATTCCATACTTTGTATTATTACGTATCAACGTTTTGAGTCAGTACTTTCAGGGTAAAGATGCTACTCTCGGCAAAGCAAATTTAATAATAGATGGTACGCTACAGTCTCTAGAAGAAACTAGAAACAGTTTTTAAAATATTTATTCGGAAATCCAAGTCTTCGTCGATAACATGATATTTCTTCAGAACCTAACACAGTATCAAAAGGAAACGGCAAATTGCTGCACAAACTAAGGATTATGTAGTGGAAATCGCTCTTGGACAGCGCGATAGAGTTGCCATCAGATGTAAGTTCCTTAGAACTGGAAAATAAACATGCACTAGCTAATAATGGATAATTTAGCAGCTAATTCTAAGGAGAGGTTTTCAAACTTGCTATTGGCTACATAAAGCATTTACCGCTTTATTTAAGTAAAACATCGAAGAAAGTCAAAATTGGAAATTAGTCCATTTGTGGTTACAGACGTGAAAATCTTGATTTAAAAAATCAATTATATTAATAAAAATATTATCCAGAGGGCACTTTAGCCTCAGTCGCTTCGGCGACGGTGCGGAAACGTTGCACGCGACTAGTTTTTTGTCTTCCTCAGGCTTCCGAAGCCTGAGGAAGACAAAAACTATTGTCGAAACGTTTCTTATGAATTAAACGTATACAACAATAACAAGGTGTCCTTATTCCCAATAATCTCTACACAATAATTCGATATTTTAATTTTAAACCTAAAAAGATTCCCACGATTTGTTATTACACTACTATATAGATAGACTTTTGCTATCAACTTTTAGTATTTCGAAAATGTTTTCCTAATAAACTTTAAGATATCAGACACTTAAAGTAAATATTTCAACATATCGGTATCGCTATACCTAACGCGTTTAAAACAAAGCCAAAAAACACCACATTTTTCACTTGTTTACGGCATATTTCGAACAAGGCATGTTTTTATGGTGAATGCGATGGGAAAACAGCTGACTCCACTCGTTGCGTATGGGCGGTTGTAGGTACCGTTACCGAATATGCCGTAAACAAGTGAAAAATGTCGTGTATTTTGGCTTTGTTTTGAACGCGTTAGTATACCGATACCGATGCGTGGAAATATTTACTTCAAGTGTCTATTAAGTCAGTAAAATTTAATTTAATCCACAATTAATCACCCTGTTCTAACTTTACTGGAATAATAACGCTATGTTTTTAGTATCTTAAGGTGCAGTTAGACTGTGGTAGTGTAGTCGTCGTTGCATTGCAGCTGTAGTGAATTTTTTTCCATAGATAATGCAGAACAGGATATTTTACAGATAAATAGTTAACAATATTTTTTGGTACACACTTTTTATTATAATATACCTTGTTTAATGTTTTAAACAAATATTAGTGTTAATAAACCCTCTTGCAACATTTTTGAACATGTTAAATGATCCACCTTACATATTTCTTTTGTATTAATCGAGAAAGTTCCGTTTTTTCTTAATATAAGTTCAAAAATACTTTAGTTTTAAAATTAGGGTTGATTGGATACCAAAGATGGACAAAATAAAACTTGGGGAAGAAAAAAATGTGGTAATTTTGTATTTGCATACATACATACAGTCAATAGTGTGTTCAGTGGTATTAGCGATAAATTAACAAGGTACTATAGTAGTTATATCTGATTTGCTGATTAATCATTCTGGTTTATTATAATTGCGAAGAAATTAGAGCCTTTTTTTCTAAGTGACAAAAACTGCTTACTTTTAGCATTACTTCGCTTGCATGGACAAACTATATCAAATAATTTACCTTCTTAATCTTATATATTGCTTTAGTAATAACCTTTAGAAAAGTTATAGTACCGTATTATCAGGGGTGCACGGTGGTTGTAGTGAAAAAACTCACACAGAGATAGGTAGATATTTTCGGGCGCACATGAAAGAGATGGCATGAACACACCAACTTTAAGCATGGGAGTGTTTTCGTGGAAATGCAGAACAATCTTTTCCAGACTTAAATTAATAAAAACATATCTATTGAAAATACAGTTGCCCGCTAGGGAATTATTATTTTTTATTTGCCTCCGCTAAATCTAAAAAAGTAGCTTCTTAGTGGACGTACTCTTTTTTCATTCATTCATTACACTATTTTCATATTTTATCTAGTTTTGTTAGTTTTAAGTACGTAGTTTATGGTAAGGTGATCAAATTCAAGAGAGAGAAATCGAAAAGAATACTCCCGGAATTTTAGAACGCGCACAGCAGTTTATGAGAAGAGCACAGTTTAGCGGCGAGTTGTTAAAACTATTTTTTAATACCTTTATCAAAAAATTAAATAACAATGGTTTCCATAGCGATGTGCCTTATTACTCGGTGATGTTCATTGTTGCGACATTTTAATCTTTGCCAGTTTCATATTTTGACGATGTTTTTAAATGATTTATTCGTAAATACTTGGTGAAAACTGGCGGAAATGGCTTAACTTTTAGTCAAGAATAATTAGATTTTTTTCAGTATTACTATTTTCCGCTATTTCTCTTTAATTTTGGGAAAAAACGGACAGAAATCTTTTTTTGCACCCGAGATCAAAAAAAAAAGTTTTTTTGCATAGGTAACCAAAAAAGCCATGCTTTAGTTATATGCAGACAGTTACTAAAATCCTGTTTTTGATAAAGGTGTTAAAAAAAAGTTTTAATATGAACACAGTTGAAAACAACTCACAATTGTATCTATGTATTTTTTTTTAAAGTAAACAAAAATTAAGCACAAATTCGCAAAAGGACTGATGGGTAAAACCATATAATTTTCAAGATACCCATGACAAAAGCCGTGAAAAGTGTCGGTCATCTGAGTCTGCGAGAGTTTATGACATCGGCTGACCGCAATCGGCGTCATTTTTGTCACTTCATTTAAAATAAATTAAATCAAATTTAATTTTTACTTTACACACAGCGTGCTTACGACTTTAACTATGTTTTTTTGTTAAATTAAAAGACTAGTAATCGAAAAAAAGCTCTAGTACAAATATTCAACGAAAAACGAGTTTCCAAATATTTTTGAGTCAACTCGACAACATTGGATTATTTTCCAGTGGTTGCTTTCGTCGGCCGCCATTGCCACTATTTTTAAATTTCAAATATTTTCAATTTTTCTTTTCGATTTCGTGTTTCGGTGTAGTGCGAAGTGTTGTGAAGTCAAATTTAATTGCCTTTCTTTAAAACTTGAAAAATTCATACTTACAAGAAGATTAAATTCGCTCTTCAGGCTATTTTTCTGTCCACATTCCAACGAAAACAACGGAAATAACTATTTTCCCCCATATTTTTCACTGCGCTTTTAAACTAAAAACTTTTCTACTTAGCCGAGGCTCGTTTTTCACTTATTTGCACCATTCTCTCTTCTGCGCAGAAGAGTCACCTTTTTCACCGTTTTTCTCGGCCAACTTGATTTCTCAGGGGGTTTCCGCAACGCTTTTTAACATAGGGAAATAGACGGCAGGGCCTTTATAGTTAATTATATTATTATATAATATAACAATATAAGTAATTCAATTCAATATAATATAGGTAAAACCAATAAACAATAACCATCCTATTTTGACAGCAGGCCGCGCGCAACCAGTATTTCAAGTAAATACTGTATTTTACAGTCGACCATTGTGACGTCACTTCAATTCGTTTTGTAAATTGTTAAGGCCACTGAATTGGTAGTTAATTTTTTTTTTCACATACAAAACCTTACTTTTCAGGATAAAAAGTACTCAAGTGATTTTATTTGACCAGAAAAAATGTGTACAGGAGATATTTTGAGACACATGAATTAGTTCATGCGTCTCTGGTCGCATTCAAAAAAAGTCAAAGTGATCTGATTCTTAAATATCTATGTGTACTCAATTCTGTGTAACTGAGTGTACACATAGATGACAAAAAAGTGTATTTCACAGATCTATTTTTATCTTAGATAATAATATTTTTTTTACATTTATTAGTTTTATCTGTAAGTTGTATACTAATACTTTATTGACCTTCATTTTAGGCGACTACAACAACAACAAACACTCTCAGTTGTGTGAGGTCGTTTTTAAACCTTGTTTCAGATCCAAAAAACATTTAATTAATTATTGCGTTGAGAATATAAATTTTATTTTATTTATTAAATAAGTTAAAAAATAATTAATAATTCACACATCTTCACAAACGACGCCTATAGAATAGAACAGTTTAGTAAGCATCTATCTTTGGGACCCACCTTAAGTTTTCCGGTAGTAAAGACTGGGCTAACTTTTGACCTGATTTGTTTCCAATTTGGATTTTTCATAAAAAACATCATATGAGATAAAAGTTCATCTTGTTGAGGCGCAGTCACCAAACGGTCCTCAAAATAAGCAAAGTCCTTTTGGAGGATTTTTTTAATTAAAGTCGGTGATCTTACCTAAAATCGACATTGTTATAAGCTAAAATAGAGATATTATGTTTACCACAGTTACAATCGGACATAAGGTAAACAATTTGGTGAAGATGCCAGCTGAACGTTGTATCCATACACGTAATGTTTTTACAAACATATTGTTTTTATAACTTTTTTATCATTTGCAAACCTCTGGTTTGCTTTTTAAAAAATGGAGAAAAACCTTTTTTGTATTCAAGGCGCCTATACTCACAGGTGAGCCCAACATTTGACCGGCCGCCATATTGAAACGTCACCTGGGTATTATAAACGCTTTTTTATTAACAAAACGGTAGCTCCATATTAAGTTTTTTTTTTAATTTTAGTATGTTTTGTTAAGATTTTTTCATTAAAATTGCTAAAACTCAAGCTTTTTGTAGTGTTTTTTCCAATTTACCACTACCCAAAAACTTTAAGTGCCGGTGATGAAAGTAACATCTTAGCCATAGACAAACACTTTATTTTAAACCTCCCTCCTATTTTTTTTTGATCTGGCGTTCCACTTGTTTATGCTATACCCCGGTAAATATGACCTATATGCCTGTCGTTTTTATTAACTTTCGGAACTGTGAATTTTATGTTCTACTCACTTGTCTAGCCAACAAAATCATTTAAATTACCGATAACAGAGTTACCAGAAGTTAGATATATATTACCATATACTGCACCAGGTGTTTTAGATGCCATAAAAAATTCTAATTACGCCAGTAGGTCATGACTATACTTGTTTATTAACATTCATAATACAATTCAAGGATAAGGATTTAACTGCTATTTAGTCACACATTCATTCATTCATGATATGGATAAAAACGATAGGCATATAGGTCATTTTTACCGGAGTATAGTATAAACATCTGGAACGCCAGATCAAAAAAAAATGGTAGGGAGGTTTAAAATAAAGTGTTAATCTATGGCTAAGATATTAATTTTATCTACGGCACTTAAAGTTTTTGAGTAGTGGTAAATTGGAAAAAACACTATAAAAAGCTTGTTAAAGTTAACAAGAATTGATAGCCACCTTGTACTTTTTGCTTTTTTATGAAACTGGATAAAATAAAATGTAGTTATATGTCGCCATTTTGATATATCAGCATATCATATTAAAACGCATCATAGCTGAACCAAATTTTTTAAAACAATATTGTTGTATTATTTAGTATGTTATTTTTGCAATATGTTAATTTTACTGGGGTATTTTTCAAGGTCATGAAGCTTCAAACTGCATCAAACTCTAAAGATGAAGTTGGTCTGACACAACGTCGAATTACTAAGAATTTTTAAAGAGAAAATGGAAAAAATCCTGTTTTTAGCAATTTTCAAGGTCATTTTTGGTCGAATGACCTTGAAAGTGAATTTTTTGAAATCCTTGTTCTCGGATTATATGGAATCGAGTATAACCATGCCTGGTTACGAATGTTGCATTTTTTATGATTTTTGGCCGCCATCTTGAAAGATGACGTCATATCAACCCTTTCTACATGAATGCGAACAAAACAGCCGGTAACACTTGATCGGGTTACTAAAGAGGTATCTATCCCGCATATTGAAAAAACTCATTCAAAATCCCACGGGATAGAAATTATCGACATATGCCCCTACACTATTTATGCAGAAGAAAAATGGTCATCATTTTGAACACCTGTTATAGTTACTTTTTTATTAGTTTTAATCGTTTAAATGATGCCTTAATGATTTTGTTTACTAGTGTCGTATTAAAAAACTATCTTAGTAGAATAACTTGTTTAGAAATATAGTATCAAAAAATTCATGATTTTTTATTTATTTTCATATTATGAGAAAAAAGTTATTGATTACCTCCTATTTAAGCAAGCTTTAAAAACTGAAATTACACTATTAATTGTTTATTTGTAAGTTCATGGCCCACTATTATTTAAAAAAAGCCTATGTTCAATGCAACTAAAAAGTATAAGCATAGCCTACTATTGGAATAAAGAAAAAGTGAAATAACTAAAAACTGCTAAACCGAATTTCATGCATGATACTTAGTTTTTAAGGTAATTGGATGCCCATTTTAGAAAGTAAAAAAATTAAGGGTCATTCCATAAGGAAAACATAAACTTTATGATATATCTAAAAAACTACAAAACCTACAGAAAAACTGTACTCTCCAAAAGACTCCTCATAAAAAAATCTATTAAAAAGCTCCTAACACAAAACCAAAAATTTGCATAAATAATAAAGTTATAAGGCCGTTTCCAAAATGCAAACTTTTGCTCGAAACCGATTTGACATATCAAGATTCAGTTTTCACCACTTAAGTTTTCTTGAAATTTGAGCCTCGCAAATGGGGGTCAGTTTTTTTCTATCTCCCCTAGAAGTACCTTAAACCCCCCAAAACTGTCCAATTTGAAACACCCTGTACATATATATCCCTCTTTTTTTGGGTCGAAATATCAGATAAATATTTGATAGTTTGACCAAAAAAATTATTAAATTAATATTTCAATATATATTGGGAGTAAAACCTACACAATATGACAACCTCGAACTTGTAGCAGGTCAGCTATATATAACCGTATACTACGTTGCCTCAAAGCCCTCCACCATCCCCTTTCCTTCCGCGCCTTAAACCGATCCAAATACCCGTTTTGCCTTCGGTTTTAACCGGTTTTTTGACTAAACTACTCATAATTTTTATAATAAAATAAATCCTATGACCTGCCCAGGAGTCGGAGGTACAGAGTGTTTCATTATAAATGGTCCTCCTGTTATATCTGTTATATCTGTTAATGTGAGCTAGAAAAGAGTTTTAAATACAAAAGTTATTTGATTATATCGGTCTTCTAAAATTTTCATTGAAATATGTGTCAAATATTGATAGCAACTTTCTTATTTTAAAAACAACACCCTGTATTTTTTTCTAAATTTTTGAATTCTAGGTTTCTTTCTGATTTCAGAAATATATAACTTATATGCACTGGGTTCAATAGTTTTTGAGATATTGGAGAAGTTTTTTCACTTAGGTGGCTATGACTCATAATGCAGAATGTTGTATTTGTTTTGCATGTATTTTATTTCAGCTGTTTGCATTTTTATTTTTTTTAATATATACTGAAAATCATCAGACTCTCTTGCTCCGAAAAAAACCATGATTTTAAACGGCAATATTTTGACATAAAGTAAGGCAAAATATTTAAAATGCAAAACACTTCAATATCGCCTACTCTGATTTACCATTTTTTTTTTATAGACAGCGAAAAACATCATTGCCTACTATAAGTAATTAAATTGTAATTCACGGCTATCTAAGTGAAAAAAAAAATTCCTATAATTCCAATATCTCAAAAACTAGTGCACCCGGTGCATATATACATTTCTGAAATCAGGAAGAAACCTAGAATTCAAAATTGCAAAAAATACCCTAAAATAATAAAATTGCTATCAATATTTGACACTTCGAATGACACTCGGTTTGTTTGAATTTAATATTTTTGAAGATCTTTATAAATCAAATAACTTTTGTATTTAACACGTTTTTCTAGCTCACATATTAACAGATATAATAGGGGGGCCATTTATAATGAAACACTCTGCACCCAGTAGTGACACTCCCATCAAAATCGATCCAAAAAAACAGACAAAAACTGTAAATATGTCTAAATATATCGTTTGGTTAAAAGCCGACACCAAAAATTTTAAACACTATTAAATTTATACAGCAATGGTCTACCTAGAGATATATTTAATAGTACTTATACCATATTATAGTATGTAGGGTGGTCCAAATTCGAGGGGCCTCTATAGCTTTGGGCTTTTGGAGCATACTTAGCCCAAAACTAATATACATGTTACAGGCTCGATTTTCAAGAGAAGTCGAAAACTAAAAACCGCATTGCGATATGTCAAAGCGTTTCTGAGCTACAGGGTGATTCTCAAAAATGTGCGATTTTAAAGGCCTTCTACAACTTTTTTATTTGTAAAGATACAGATTTTCATTAAAAATATTTTTTTAAGATTTTTTAAAGACAAATCTACCTGTTTCACCGATTTTCTCTTAAAGCATTTAGTTCCCGAGATATCACACAAAGTTATATTTCTTTAAATGGGATACCCCCAATTTTTCTTAAAAAATCAGTTTTCTAATAAAATTTCCTGTCGAACGATGTGCCACACACCTCTTTTTATTAAATAGTTTAAAAGCTATTTGCATATTTTATTGTTTTTGTTTCATACAAAATCAAGTTGGCTACGACACGAAGTGACACAGCAATCTCGAACTTTAACTTCTAGTTTACTATAATTACCAACCCTAAAATAAACTATGTAACACATTAAATCTACATCTAACAATTTTCTTTCATTCTAAAACAAATGCTCAAATTGACGGCCGTTTTCTTGTAAACATATCCTACATCTTCTCATGACGCTATTTTCTGCATTAAGAAGTTCTACCGCACGAAGCTGCCTGAATGCAGTACGAAGTGCCTCTTCCAATTCCCTTCTAGTAGTTGGGCTATTTCGAAATACAAGGTCTTTGACTCTCCCCCACAAAAAGAAGTCGCAAGGGGTCAGGTCTGGAGACCTGGGGGGCCAATGTATAGGACCTTTATTTCCGATCCAGTTTTCGGCAAATACAATATTTAGCAAATTAGTAATGTCTCGTGCATTGTGAGGAGGTGCACCGTAATGTTGAAAGTATAACTCATTATTTTGCTGAAATGGCAAATTGTCGATAAACGGAATCACCTGCTCTTCTAAAATTTGTTGGTATCTTTCGGCATTTAAATTTCGATCAAAAATATATGGCCCAATAATTTGTCCTCTGTAGATGCCTACCCATACCTTAAAACTGAACCTTCCTGATTCGCTTGTTCCACCATAATATGGGGATTTTGCTGTTTCCAGTAATAGCAGTTATATTTGGTGAATATTCCATCACTAGAAATCATTGCCTCATCCGTCCAAATAACTTTTCTGGCAAAATCGGGGTCTTCTTGGCTTTTATTTAGGTACCACCTGCAAAATGCACGTCTTGGAGCAAAATCTCGTTGACGTAATTGGTGCCCTGTCGGGGTTGATAGGGCCTAAACTTGTGTTTTTTATGCACCCGAACGGCATTGCTGCATGGAATTCCAGTGTTTCTCTCCATAGCCCTGGTGGAAGTATTCGCGTTAATTTCTATTTCTCCTAGAACCGTTAGTTCTTCCAACTCTCTATCTCTGGCTAGGTTTCTATACGTCCTAGGCCGAGGTTTTATAAAGGATCCGTATTCTTGTAGATGATGTTTTAACTTCAAAAATATTTTTGAGTTAGGTTGCCTTTTTTTCCGGATATCTCTGGAAATATAGATTTAACGCAGTCTGTCGGTTTTCGATACTTTCAATATAACATTTTATCATGTCGTACTTTTCAAAGTTTTCAAACATTTTTATATCTTGACGAAGGCACCACTTTTGACACTTGGGCTCGTTTATCATGGAAATTGTTTTTATGTGATCATAGGTACCTAGATAGATACTCTAAAACTGCATAGGTCAGAGTTAAACACACCCTACTATGGTAATTATTAAAAATTGCAGATGTCTGTTTAACTACTTAATAAAAATAGGTGTATGACACATCGTTTAACCGGAAATTTTATTACAAAACTAATTTTTTTAAAAAAATTAAAAATTAAAAAAAAATTTAACTTTGTATTATATCTCGTGAACTAAAGGCTTTAAGACAAAATCGGTGAAACAGGTAGATTTGCCCTTAAAAAATCTTCAAAAAATGTTTTTAATAAAAATCTCTATCTTTACAAATAAAAAAGTTGTAGAGGGTTTTTAGAAACGCACATTTTTGAGAATCACCCTGTAGCTCAGAAACGCTTTGACATATCGCACTGCGGTTTTGGGCTAACTATGCTGCAAAAGCGCAAAGCTATAGAGGCCCCTAGAATTTGGACCACCCTGTACAGATTACTTACCACCAAATGGGGCTGTCCAAAAACCCAAATTCCAACGTAAGGATGTTTTTTGGTAAAATTGTAGACGTCTTGCAACCAGTGTCCCACATACTCTTTCAAAATAAGGACTTTAAAAAAGTTTCCAAAAAATGGTTGCGGTTTCAAATATAAAACGTTTCTTTTCTTCCAATAGTTTAGATTTCTTGATGTGTACAAATAAGTTAGAACTAGCACGATGGCAAAGAGGACCAGTGGGAATAGATAAAGCATCATCTAGAAGAAATTGTTTTCTAATTTTTGTTTTGTTACCTGAAAGTTAGTTGCTCCTTTTCTTTAAATTGTTAATCGATCTTAGAGCAGCTTTAAGGGTGAATTTGAATAAAAAATACGCTTCTTCCAATAACTTAATATAAAAATCTGTTTGTATCAAATTTTGTACGGTCAAAGTTTAAAGCATATCCCGGAACAATTTCACGGATTTTGCATAATTTTAAGTTTTTTTACATAATTTTACGTATTCTAAAAACGTTTAAGTCACGGTAAAAATTATCGATTATTTTAAAAAACTAAATAAAAATAAGATATAAGTATATATGTTTTTCAAAAACCACGCGAATGATCTGTGGGGGATACCAGAAGCCTCCGCTGTGCAAAATTTTGTTAATTTTTGATGTGCGGTTTATCTGTTTAAGTAAACGAACTGTCTTTAGGATTCAAATTCACTCTTAACTTATTTCTCTTCATCGTTAAGTGCAATATTAGTAAAAAATTAAGACTGAAAAACGCAGTTTTAGCCCTTTTTCCCAACGTCTTTTTTATTTTGAAAATATCATTTGTACTTTTTTTCGGACGGAATATTAATAGTGGAGTAAATTCGTAGGTATTTTCAAGAAAAAGCTGCAAAAAGAGTATATTTTATAAAGAAATTTGGCATAGTGATACTAAAATTCCAGTCCAGGATCCCCCATTTTCCGGTCCCAGACAGAGTCCCAGAAACCAGGATCACGGCTGTCAAAGTTAGGATAAAATGTGATTTCTGTGTCTTCAGAAAATAGTGACGGGGTCCCACTTAATCCAAAAATATAAAAAAAATGACATATGTCACTTCAAGACAAAATGGCGGCCAGATTTGAAACTATTACCTTTTCTTTGATTTTCTTTTTACTTTTTAAGTGATGATCTTTTCTGATGTCTCATATTAAAGCTACTGATCGGTTTCTTGATCTCACATAAAAAAAATTAGAGTTTATATGCGGGTACAATGGCACTTAATATGTCAAAAATAAAAGAGACCTTACTAATTTACAGACAACAATTAAAAATTTTTTTTAACAGAATGCTATTAGCGATGATCGTCTCTGCTATAATTTTAAAAAACATTTGATTTGACATTTGATATTCAAAATGGCGGCCAAACTATCGAGAAAAAAGTAATTTTCCCCCTCTGGTGTGGTATTTACACTAACGTAATGCAAAACACCAATTTATACTAAATCAAGGACGCTTGTCTCAAAAATTAAAAAAAAAATGACACATGTAATTCCCAAATCAAGATGGCGTCGACTAAAATTAAGAAACGACATTATTTTTCTTCACGTTAGCAATTTTGCACAAACCAAAGCAGTTTTAGAATGAGTCAAATTAGTTTTAAGATTTGGTTTAAAAAAAACAAATTTTAATGATGCAGTTACAATGGCACACGATTAAGTAAAAAAAGTGTTTTTTTGTTTGTTCCTTAAGTTAAACACAAAGCACGTGGCAGAATATTGCGTTGTGCTAAGTAAGCAATTTCAAAACAAAATTATGATTGTTTTCCACAAACCAAACCTACACATTTTTGCACTCGACGCGCGTTTCGCTAACAATGTTAGCATCATCAGGAGACGATAAACAATGAACTAAATTAATCTACGCTCTATCTTATATACAATCCTTTAGTGGGCGGAGATAAGACTAATAATTTGTGATTGACCACGATTTTTAATCCTATCTCCCCTCAAACAAAGAATAAAGTGTACTAAACGGGATGCGTCCTCTATCTTTATTTAAACTATTTCTGGATTTAATGATTTCCATACTCTCATATGCATTTAAAAGTCTTTTGTTTGGTACACTTTTTAGAAGTTTTAGATTATCTAATGTGAATCTATGATCGTTTTCAAAAGCATGCTCGGCCACACTTGACTTTTCTGTTCTTCCGTATTTTAAGTGTGCTAAGTGTTCTTTAAAACGTGTTTGAATAGAGCGTCTCGTTTGCCCAACATATTTTTTATCACAATCCATGCAACCAATTTCGTAAATTCCACTTTTTTCTAGAACTGTAGATTTATCCTTGGGATTTTCTAGTAAGCTTCTTATTGTGTTACCGGATTGATATACTAATTTAAGATCAGTTTTATTAAATGCTTTTTGTAATCCTTTCGTATAATTAGGATTATAAGGAATTGATACAAATTTTGAGTCGCAGGTATCTTTTTGTCTGAAAAAAGTAGAATTCCGAAAGGTCTTTTGAAAAGAATGTCTATTTATCAGCTTATTTATTAAGCTTTCGTCGTAACCGTTTTCGCCAGCTATATTCCTAATCCTATTCTTTTCTGCTTCAAATCTTTCTTTGTTTAAGGAGAAATTTACTAATCTATATGTTAAATTTACTTATGAAACGGAGAACAACGGTACACTGCCATTTCTAGACACTTTAGTTATAATATATATATTAGTTATAAGGAATTTACGAAATTAGTTGCATGGATTGTGATAAAAAATATGTTGGCCAAACGAGACGCTCTATTCAAACACGTTTTAAAGAACACTTAGCACACTTAAAATACGGAAGAACAGAAAAGTCAAGTGTGGCCGAGCATGCTTTTGAAAACAATCATAGATTCACATTAGATAATCTAAAACTTCTAAAAAGTGTACCAAACAAAAGACTTTTAAATGCATATGAGAGTATGGAAATCATTAAATCCAGAAATAGTTTAAATAAAGATAGAGGACCCATCCCGTTTAGTACACTTTATTCTTTGTTTGAGGGGAGATAGGATTAAAAATCGTGATCAATCACAAATTATTAGTCTTATCTCCGCCCACTAAAGGATTGTATATAAGATAGAGCGTAGATTAATTTAGTTCATTGTTTATCGTTTCCTGATGATGCTAACATTGTTAGCGAAACGCGGGTCGAGTGCCAAAAAGTGTAGTTTTTGTTTGTGGAAAACAATCATAATTTTGTTTTAGTGCAACCAAAGGTTCCAAATTCCCAACATAGTAAAGCAATTTCAAAAATAAAAAAAAGTGACATATGTCACTCACAAATCAAGATGGCGGTGACTAAAATAAAAAAAACATTATTTTTCTGTTCGTTTACATTTTTTTACAAACCAAAGCAGTTTTAGGATGCGCTTAATTAGTGTTAAATTTTTGTGTTAAAAAAAATCAAATTTTAATGCTTTAGTGAAAATGATGGACGATTAAGTAAAAAGAAGGTTTTTTTTCTGTTTTTTTTCTTAAGTTAAACAAAAAATACTCGATAAAGATACAGATTTTAAAAAAAATGAGATATGGCATTTTCGCAAACAACAGCAGTTTTAAAATAAGCTAAATTAATTTTAAATTTTTGTATAAAAAAATTAATGCCTCACTTAAAATGGCGGAAAAATAAGTTAAAAAAATGTTTTTTTTTTTGGTTTTTTCGTAAGATAAACAAAAAACACTTAGCAAAATATGTAGAAACAAATGACATGTCATCTTATAGTCCGGTATTATCGACATTTCTAAATATTCCTACGCGGATGCTTAGGCACTGGATACTTGCTAAAAACTTTTATATCTAATATGTTTTCTTTTTAAAAAACTATAGTCCTAATTATAACATTACATCATTCTTAGAAAAAACAAAATTTTTGACTCTTATTTATATATTACAATATTATTCGGTTGAGCAAAATCAATTCAATTGCTTTTCTTGAAAGAATTTAAAACGTGATATGACCAACATGTCCCATATTTTGCCAAGTGTTTTTTGTTTATCTTACGATTTTTTCAACTTAAGTGTTCGCCATTTTAATTGAGTTATAAAAATTTATTTTTTTAAAAGAAAAATTTCAAACTAATTTAGCTCATCCTAAAACTGCTTTTGTTTAAAAAAAAATGTAAACGGCCATCATTTATGAACCAAATGGCAGGAGAAAACAGGATGTGTCCATAAGAAAAAATGAACTTGACAGTGCTCCTGACAAACTAAAATGTCCATTTTCAAAAACATACCTCTCACTAGATAGATCCTAAAAAAGTGCGTGTAGAAAGTTTTAAGCGTTTTTTGACAGCTTTAAGAATAAGGGCGCAGAAAAATAAAAACTAAAAATAAAGATTTCGGTTTTTTCCGTCTATCTCCGGAACTATCCGGAATTTGTAAACTTTTTTTTTAGTTTTGAGCAAAGCATAAAATTGCGCAACTTTTCCCTAATTTAAACCTTTTCGTATCTCCTACCGTTTAGAAGATTCCCATGGTGAGCATCGAATTTAAAACACCCTGTATAACTCAATTTTTTTTGTATTAATTTCTAAACCCAAACACGGGCCAGGTGCCTTAATAAAACCATTCCCACACGACTTACGTTATTTGAAATTTCTTTAGACGAATTAAATGCACTCACCACTTATTCATGAAGTTCCGAAACCAAAATCATATGAACTTAAATTTTTAATATTTATATTAAGTTGGTGTTCATAATACTACTCTGACTAAGATAAGTCTTGCTACCATGACAATCCTGGTCAAAACAGACAGGTTAATAATTTTATTACAAGTACCCGTAGATATATATACAGGTGTCCCAAAAGTCTTATATCTCCAAAACTAAAAGAGTCAGAGAAGTAAAACATTTAGATGGTTTGCAAAAAAATACCCCAGTAGCAAAGTTACGTTATATGGCGTTAATACAACGTAACAAAAGTTATTTTAATATCGCAGAACATTGCAACAACGTTATCTAACGTCACTTTAAACTAGGGTACCTTTTTGGATGCTAATCATCTCGCCCAGTCATTAAAGCCGGCTTCTAGTCCAGTCATTAGAGAATTTTAGCTTGCAAAAGGTGGGGTAGTAGCGATTTTGACATATGTTGTTTAGATTGGGCCTCTAAACAATTTTTTAACTTTTCGACCATGGGGGAGGAGGGAGGTGAGCTCATCCAGCCATCTTGGATTTAGTGTGCATAAATTTGTTTCTTTTTAAGTAACACGAAAACTACAAACTTTAGGACAAAAAGTCTTACTAGGAAGTTGAAGGGGAGAAAATTTCCCACAACATTTTTTTTGTAGCTGTTAGCTGTAATAAGCTACAGTTTTATAAATCCAGATTTTTTCTGCTTTTTTTCTCTTTTTTTTTTAGTTTATCCTGATTAAAAAGCCACAAAAGTTACGTATTTCACTAACATGTATCACACGTTTAATGTACACAATTTAAATATTATATTATGGTATATATTATAAGTATATTATATCTTATAACTACCTTAATATAATATAATGACTATAGCATCACGGCATAGCATAAGTAAACGGCGCATTTTTTTTATTGTGATATCTCCAGTGGACATAATCCACATGTAACATTAGCTAAAGCAACAAATATTGATTCTCATTATATGGATCTTCCACAATGTCTATTTCATTGTTATCTTCGCTCTCAATAGAAAAATCTTGAACAAAAAATAAGTTAAAAACCTCCAAATCAGTTACTTCAACCGAAAAGAATCTAAAAGAAAAAGATCTTGGTTGTTTTTTTTTAATTGCTTATATTAACACGCCAGGATGAACCCGTATCAGGTGATTTAGATAAGTGCCAGTGCGGAACGATGTCCATTGTGAGTAATTCAAAGTTGGAAATCAAAGCGTATGATAAGGTTTAATGATGTTTGGGGAGGGTGACCAGTGAAACCACTGATGAGCCCACGCTGGTTGCCCAAGGCGAAACATCGTTTGATAATTTCCCTTTTTGCTTTGGTCCTTTGTGTGTTCCTTGTGGGATGCTCATCCAAGTTTGAATTTTCGTTTTTTTTCGCTAAAGATTTTTTGATCTTTTGTTTTTTAGAAAAATCTTGGTTTTGATTTTTACACGCCTGTCCATTACAAAATCAAACAATGGAACATTTGAGGCCCGCTTTTCGGCAACCACAAGCTTCGGTGCAATAGTTTTTGCAATTTCATAAAATTACTTTTAAAAAAGTGCCCATCATTTCAATTGGAACCACTCGACTCAGGCTTTGTTTTTTTTGTCACCGCTCCATTTTTGGATTTGGTGGTATGTTTGCAACGAATGATTGCGGGCAGCATCTTTTGTAGGTGGTAACGATGCCAGGTTAACTTTAGATTTTATTGAAGTTTTCATAAACCGTTGGTATTGGACTTTCTCTAAGCTGAACTATTACCACCATACAATGCTACGAGGAATCGTTCGCCAGCTTTTGCAACTTTGTCAGGATTAGCATTTGGGTTGTTAAAAACTTTATTATCAGCACAAAGACTTAATTTTTTTACGAGTGGTAAAAATCTTGTTTTTTCTAATCAAAGATCGCCGAAGTTGTGTCACATCCGCTAAATGCGTGCAAAAAGAGCAAATGAATTCTGTTAGATTTTTCTACTTTAAGCTAATTGGTGAATACATTTTCTCTGATCTTTCCTTTCCCTGGCTTGAGAAGGAAGATGTTGTCTTGATATGGAATCAATGCCATTAGCAGAACTAAAAGATCAATATCTTCACCAGAAATAAACAGAGAACCATGATCTGAGCCGAGCGTGGCGTATACCTCAGGGTAACGATTTAAGGAGACTGACTGCTACTGACTTGATAGTCTGATACTCCAGACCAGAGCAAATTTCAGCAGAGCATGTATTCTTGACGACGAGAAAGCTAAATGGCCAACATGAGAAATAGAGACATAATATCAGCTGCCATATGAGTACTTGATGAGTTTATCATTTAAGACACGTAGAGAATCTGCGTCTTGTTTGTTATCCAATTTTCTGGGCACTTTTATGATGAGCTTCGGTTAGGCTCTTTTAATGTGGAAGGCTTTGAGAACTACTGGCTGCTGACAGTTCCTTGATTTACGTTTTTGCATCCGGAAATGAGTATTCTGGAAAGTCTATGTTATTAAAATATGATATACCTATTGACATTGACATATGTTGTTTAGATTGGACATATTTGTTTAATTGTCATATTACATCGCGTCGGTAAGTAGGTATGTAAAACTATAATATTAGGTACCTGCCCTATAAAACATATAACTCAAAAGAAGTTACCAATAAAAAATAAACAGAGGTAATTTTTTCGAAAAACCGCAACATTGTATATCTCGTATAGTATATATATATAATTATCAATATTTTATATTATATATCACTGGTTATATATATATAATATATTGAAATATGTAAAGTAGATATTATGGTAATATATATTAGTTATATAATGTATGCAAAACCTTAAAAAACCTCAACTTTTTTTTAAAAACTGGCTTTGTAAAGTTGTAGCTTATTACAGCTAACAGCTACAAAAAAATTTGTATATCGAAGTTGTGGGAAATTTTATCGTCTTTAATTTCCTAATAAGACTTTTTGTTCTAAAGTTTATAGATTTCGTGTTATTTAGAAAAAAACAAATTTATGCACAACAAATCCAAAATGGCTTAATGTGAAGTGATCCTAAAGCAAACAAATTTAGCATTATTTTAAAGTAAACAATCCAGTAGGCCTGGAAATGCAAGAAACAAAAAGCAAAATATTGTTTTACGCGCTTCAGAGACGATTTGCTTTAATGTTGTGTTTTCTGATTCCAAGACGTTTTATTTTCCTTCATATTTTAAGAAAGTTTAACAGAGATTTTTACAGAACTGGTTCCTTTAGTGACGTAAGACCAAAATGAATTTAGTAGAGGAAGGAAGTACATAATAAAAATGATTACTTAAAAAAAAATGGTCAAGGACCTATGGACAGTAGGGAATTTAATCTTTAAATGCAGAGAGGTAAATAAAAAAAACATTTATTTTGATAATGTTGGAGTAACACTTTATCTTCTCCATAAACCTCCACTTTAAGGTTTATTTTTTGTAAAACTACATACTTTAAGGATTTTAAATTAAACAAAAATTTTTGCGTTCATTCATAATCCTTATCCTCAAAAACCCCTACATACTTTGGACCAATTTGAACCAACTGGCTTAGTACCCCCCACCACTACCTTTGGCAGAGGAGAAATTTCAAGTCAATTCGACAAGTAGAAGTCGGTTAAAACCATCTAAAAATTCGTAATCCTTATTCTCAACCCCTTCATACCAATTTTAAACGAAATCGTACAAGCTTGAGTAGTACCCTCCCCCACTATCTTTGGCGGAGGGGGAGGTGATAACTTTTTAGTGTATTGTATTGTCACGGGAACTTTAAATGAGTGCCAAATTTCAAGTCAATTCGACAAGTAGAAGTCGGTCAAAACCATCTAAAAATTCGTAATACTTATTCTCAAAACCCCCTCATACCAATTTTAAACGAAATCGTACAAGCTTGAGTAGTACCCCCCACCACTATCTTTGGCGGAGGGGGAGGTGATAACTTTTTAGTGTATTGTATTGTCACGGGAACTTTAAATGGGTGCCAAATTTCAAGTCAATTCGACAAGTAGAAGTCGGTCAAAACCATCTAAAAATTCGTAATCCTTATTCTCAAAACCCCCTCATACCAATTTTAAACGAAATCGTACAAGCTTGAGTAGTACCCCCTATCACTATCTTTGACGGAGGGGGAGGTGAAAACTTTTTAATAACATAGTATTGTATTGTCACCAGAACTATAAATGAGTGCCAAATTTTAAGTCAATCCGACAAGTGGAAGTCGGTCGAAATCGACTTTCTAGATTTGTTACATACATATATATATATATACAAATTTACAACTAAAGGTATGTTAAGGAAGTGTCGCAAAACATAGTTTTTGTCGTTAAAATCGATAATTTAATAGATAGTACAAAAATTATTAAAAATAACAAATGTAAAGGATTCCCTTGTTTTAATTTTTGCTGCAATTTTGCATTTTATAATGTCTTTGCTTTTTCCTATAGTAATTTCTAAAGCAAGGTACGTTTATAAAAAATAATTTTAATACTTTTTTCCATTATAAAGCAATGACTTTATGCTCAACTAATTGTTTAACCATTTCTATGAAAACTGACTATTTACATATGTCTGAATTAGTTTTGGCCAAAAATTCGACCCGCCCACTGTGCGCCGCCGCAAATCTGGGTTGTCCCTACCAGCTTAAAGGCACTCTTCCCATGGTGCGTGTGTGCCCGAGGTGTACATTCTGGTTTAAAAATTTCTACTGTACCACTACCAGTTTTCATAGATTCTTTAATTTTGCGTCTTAACTTCCTACATGTTGACATTAAATTATCCCTTTTCTCTTTTAATTCCTTCCACCAGCGCTGCCTTTTAATTTATCTTGAATACGCATCCACGCATCTTGTTGGTCGTTACGATTTTTATGGTTAGCACTTTTTCTGTTCCATAAAGCTTGTTCATTCTCATATAAACTCAAAAATAATTTAGTTTGTCTACTCCATATTAGACACTTAAAGTTAATTTTCAGTTTTATCAGCATTCGTATCCTTATCTGTATCGAGTCAACCAATCAAGCAGGTGAACTTTTAAAATGATGGCGAATGCGTGACAGCTCCAGCTGATTAAATGCACGAAAACCTCGTTAGGTACGACAAGGGAGTCGTAACATTACGACCGTCCCTGCATACAAAATGATGTTTTGACGCATTTGATCAGCTGAAGCTGTCATGCATTCGCCATTAGTTCAAAAGTACACCTGATCGATAGGTCGACTCGATAGAGATAAGGATACGAATGCCGATAGACCCGAAATTTAACTTTCCAGAGTTTAAGTGAAATTTTTTATTTTAAGCATTTTAAACCAACCCTCCTTGAGTTTTGGACATAGTTTAATTTATAAGAAGAATTTTAAGAACTTTCTTTATTGAATAATCATTTTAATACAATCTTTTGTTGGATTTAAGAAGAAAGTTTCAATTTAGAAGAAAAGAAAATTAAAAAATTTAAACCCACGCGGTGCCAAATAGTAAACACTCTTTAGAACAAATTAAAAGTCACTCTAATTAAAACTTACCCTTTTTAATTAATTTTTCCAATTAATACTTGATCTCACACAACGATTTAGATGGGTAATAAGAAAATAAGAAGAATATTAATTTTGTATTTATTTAAAAGGTGTTTTTATTTATGAAATATATTAAAAAACTTAAATGCAAGTTTTGTTTACATTTCTGTCACTGTCGAAATGTCAGTTTCAACAGATTAGCTGCGTTTAAATCACAAACAGCGAGTTCGGATCTCCTACCTCTGCTTGTACCTTGACTTGCACCAACCTCTACTGATGAAAGCTACAGCTTTGAAATGAGTGGGTTTTGAGTAAGGAAAGTTTTCTTGACTGAGCTTTTAGATAACCTCAATGTTTTAATTTCAGTTTGTAAATAAATTAATATATTTTTTTTGTGTTTTTTTTGTTTGGTACATTTTTCGTGCATACTCAATGACCTTCATTTATGTTTGTTTTGCCTCGTAGAAACGAATTCAAAATATGGCGTTTTTCTGGACAAAATTGGAGGTGTTTTATTGGTTACTGTACAACTTAGGATATTAAATAAGGTAAATTAATTCTTGTAAAAACTTAGGGAAATTATAAACGAACTTATTACGAATGAAGCTATTATGTCCCATATTTTTGGCGTATTTACTATTTGCCACTTTGAAACCTGTAAAAAAAAATAGTTTTAGGGCATTTTGTCTTAAAATATGGTATATTTTGAGAAAAAAGCAGTTTTTTAGTGGTATTTTGCAATAACAATACAAATTAATCAATATCGTTGTGTCTTTTCTGTATGGGTAAGTGTTTTTTGAAAATTTGTTTTAAAGTTTAGTACCCCTTACAGGTATAAATATTTAAACCTGTGGGGGTACTATTTTAGATCTTAGTAAATCCCACTATAAGTGTCTATTTACGTGGCTTGGAGAGTATTTTCCGAACTAAACAAGTTGCAACAATCAAACTAGCTGACGTACCCGTGCCATTTCGGGCCCCTTTGGGTACGCTCACATCGCGTCGGATCGAGCCTTTGTAGTTACCTCGACTCGCGGCGGATCCATCGCGCAATCAAGGATCTTGCCGGGCTATCTTGTCTTGGGCGGCATCCTTCCTACGGCTTGGTAGCGCAAGCTGGTGCGGCTAAGGTGGCGGCGATACTTTTTTTAAAATGAGAAACTGTATATTTAAAAAAATTAAAATAGAGCTTTTCCTTCTGTTAAATGGTATTCAGTGAGTCTTGGTCTAACTCATTGCTTTTATGTCATTTTATTTAAAAACCCTTTAGAGAAAAAGGTAACATATTAGGTATTTATAAAAACCGAAAAAAAAGCTCTATTTAAGTTTTCTAAAATATATAGGGTATCCTCTTTAAAAAAAGTATGTTCTTCGCCTAGGTTAGGTTAGATTAGGTTTGTTATGAGTGGTGCAATTTACAGCTCCCTCCATTGCGACCTGAGAGATTTATTGTGACTCATTCACCCCCCTACCCCACTCACCAGACCGGTCTGATGAGCACCCCCTAGGAAGGCAGTTTTCTTTTCCTAGAGGGATTTAGACCTAAACCCCTTTGTCGGGGTTAGGGATCATTAATGTGCTCCACTATCAATACATGGATCACACGGGACCGTCCTCTTAACGTCCTCTCCGAGGGACGGTATGGAATCGAATTAGCCTGCCTTCTAGCTAACTCGGCCTACTCCGCTTCATACTGCGTTTTACCTTAATCTTACAAAATTCTGTAATTTTATAAGAAAAAGTCCAAGTAGACTACCTGCAAGACCCGGGGCTTGAGCCCGGTATCTCATACTTGAAAGTCGCGGCGTTAACCCCGATACCAAGCAGGCAGGTCTGTGTGTGTGTTCTTCGCCTAGCTGTTGGCACGATTAGAATACAAAAATGTACTTTTTTGTAAACCATCTAGTTATGTAAAATTTTATTTCTCTGCCTCGATGGACTCGGAATTTTGGGCACCCTGTATGTATGTACCTATACCTTATACCGTATAACCATTTTTGACATGTTTTGGCCAAGTTTTGAACGATGCCTGTTTTTACGGCGTCTCTATATTAGCTATTTCTATATTTTCGCATTAGTTATATTGTTTAATTTTTCCTTTTTAATGTGAACCCATGTTCATAAGAATGTATTTTCTTTTAAGAACAATAAATAAATTGAATTGAATTGAATTAACGGCGTCTGCAATGACAGAACCGTTGATTTTAATTCTTCACCGGTGACTATAAACGTTGCGTACCCGCAACTTTTCGTCCAATCCTATGAAAGCAAGTATAATTAGCTGTTCTCTAAGCGCATATACCATAAAGTCTCATTAAGAATAGCACGCAGCAGCTTAAGCTGACAGTGTCCTAGTTTATGGGTGGAAAGTTGGATTTTTGGGAGATTGGACTATGATATGTAAGAAGGCGACAAAAACGGACTTTATTTTCGCTGGGTGCAGTTTGCTTAAAGTGCACAAATAAAAAATTGACATCTGTCAAATTGCGCTTTAAATTATGCTTTTGCGTACCATTCTAACTGGCCCTTAAAAATGTAGTGAATTTTGGCTTTGTTTGTAAGTATTGCACAGTATTTTAATTTTAGGGATAAAAGCATCACTTCGAAATCTTCCTCCTCATACCAGCCTTGTCTAGCCAAAATTAAAGATTCTTTTTGTTATAACATGTCAGTGTCAAAAAGTGCAAAGATTAAAAAATAAAACAAATGCGTGTCAAACCAGGTTTATTGGTGGCACAATTTTAAATAATTTAATTTCAAGAGTTTTCCATAGCCAGAGTCTTCTTCTCAGTTTCTATGGATTCGCTTCAACCGGACTTAATTCCGTGCCTTTCATAGAGTAGTTTGGAGAGGATTATATAAGGGACTATTTTCTCTGTGGCTGTCAGAGTTTGGAAATTGGATTTTCCAAGGAAAAAAAAAGGGATAGCAAGAAATAAAGATTCTCAAAGAGTAACTATGTTCTAGTAAGCTATGATAATTATTTATTTTTATAGTTTAATATTAGATATAATGAGATCATTTACAATGAAGTCTAATGATTTTGATGATATATATATAATAGGACCGCCACCTTCTTATAAAGCTTGTAAGTATCTTGTTTTGCATTTTGGTTCGTTCATGGGACAATTAAAAATGATGTGATTAAGATTCCCCTGATGACTACATATACAATTTGGATTATCTGATACTCCAATTTTATTTAAATGAAGAGGTGAAACATATTGTATTCTATAGCGGCTTTTGTAGCGTGATTTTAAGAACCAGGCCAGTTTGGATGGTTTAAATTGAATTTGTGAGTAAAACAATCCCTGGGGCATTAGTTTGTAGTTATCTTCCCATAGCCATGAATAAACGGGTCTTAAAAATCTTTTATTATATATCGAATTTTTTTGTATGATGTAATTCTGCAGTCTGCCTTGTAGTGCTAGCTGGTCTGTTTTGTCATTCCCATGTATACCTGTGTGGCTAGGAATCCACAGAAGTTTAATATTACAGTTGTTTCCCATAGCATTAAGGATTTTTTGTCGAGTTGCAATAGTTATATGCATTCCTCTGGATCGCGTGAAGAGCACTCAATGAATCTGAAACTATGAGTAAGTTTTCTGTTTGATTGGCCAAAGATCTTACTGCCTCCCTGATAGCTATGGTTTCTGCTGTACATATGGATGTGTCATTGGTCAATTTACGTTTGATAGAGACTTTTGGGTCCGTGCAGTATATACCAGATGTATGATCTATGGGATCATAAGATGCATCTGTAAAGACTGATGTATAGTTAGGAAATCTGCTATTTGCAACGTCATGAAACTTAACATTATTTTTATCTGACTTTTTAGAGTTAGTTAGAACGGATAATTTCGATAACTCTGATTTGTGTTTCATATGGGAAATCATAACATGGTAGTTTATTTAATTTGATAATAGAATCTATATTTTGTAATACTAGGTTTAGATCTTTTATTATGGATGGAGTGCCATATCTTTTCCCAATATGACCTGTATTTTCCATAAAAAGACAACAATTGTATTGTTATCTTATCTTCCATCAAACTGAATAGTTTGGATGTTTGTTTGGCAGCTAACCAGCTCCTACGTATGCTCAATGGTATCTCTGAGGTTTTTGCTAAGACTGCTTTAATTGGTGTAGATCTCATATGTCCCATTACAACTCTCAATGTTAACATTTGTATTCTGTCAAGTTTCCTCCAATTCTTTTTCAACATTTTAGAAATACAGGTCATGCCAAAATCTAAATGAAATCGCACTATTCCTTTATAAATTAAGAGTAAGGTTTGTGGATCTGATCCCCAGTAAGACTTTTTATTATATTTATTATTTTTATATAAGTACAAGTGTTAACTCATTCATTATTGTTCCCTTGAAGCCTTATGCACCTTTGATTTTGTCGTCTTTCTTTTGTAAAGATTAGTTTTTAGTTTTGAAAGTGTTAAATTATGATTTCTGAACTATATATTTAACCTGCTTAACTTTTGTTTAATTTTTTCTATGCAAAATTCAAAATCTGCATCTTCCAGTCTTGAGGTATTTCTGTTTGGTTAAAATGGTATTGTAGATATTAACCAAGAGTTCTATCTGCAAGTCTAGTATATTTTTTAAAATGCTGTAGTTTACGTCATATCGGAGTCGAGTCTTTTTTGCTATAGAACATACTTTTAATTTCATCCCTAGTGAATAGTTGGAATTCTTTGAGATTATTATATTGCAAGTCCCTAGAAGGTTGGATTGGGGTATCTGATTAAGTTAAGGAGTTAACAGTTCATTTATCCATATTTAATTTTCTGAGCAGTGTTGTTGTTCAAGTTATTACAAAACTCTATGAACTCATTTTTTTAAATTTTTTTCAGAAATCTACAGCTACTCTTTTATAATTTAGAAAGTTTTGTTGACTTGATGATTGTATATAGGTCCTGAAAGCCTTCCTTCTTTTTTCAATCTACTCATCACAGGATCCATCCCACCGAACTGGATTTTTGAAGTAATTAATGGATCCATTCTTGTTGCCTCTGCAGGTGATTTAACCTTTTCTGACCATATTTTGTGACTCATATTATCGTTTAATGTACTATTTACAAATTGTTTTTGAAACTCCTGCCATTTGGCATATTTTGTATTCCATCTGCCTTTAGGTGCAGTTTTTTTCTGGGACTGGTTTCTCACTTATTTTAATTAAAATTGGTAGGTGATCAATGTTGTTTGGATCCTTTAATGTTTCCCAGCTAGACAAGTGGACTAGGTCTTGCCTACACATGGAAACATCTGGACAGCTGCCATTGGGGGTTACTCTAGTTTTGCTGCCATCATTTACAATATCTGCAGAATTTAGGGCATCTAAAAAGTTTCTACACTTTTGATTGATGTATGATGATCCCCAGACTGGGTGTTGGGTATTCAGATTGCCGCTAATTAGCGTTTTCTCTTAGAATGATTCTATTAGACTTGCGTAATTCTCAGAAGTTGGTGTGACATCTGGTGGGCAGTATGTGTTAATTAGGTTATAGTTAGATACTTTAATTGGTAGTATTTGAAATTTATCTGGTAAATTGAGATCCAGATTAAGAACTGAAAAGGGCATTTTTGACTTATTAAGAAGGCAATTCCACCATAGCGATCATTACGATTCTGTTGAAGTAATGAATAAAGTTGAAAGAATATATTATCTGTTGGAGAAAGATGTGTTTCACCAATTAATAATATGTCAGGTTTATACTCACTCATTACTTGTCTAACTTAGATTTGTTTATGTTTTAGTCCTTTTATGTTCCACGAAATTAATTTCATTGTTGTTCTTTTTATTTTTTTTTTAATTTGTTACTTCTTCAGGTTTGTTTGCTTTTTGTTTTCTGCGTTTCTCCTCTTTTTTTGTTTTTTCCTTTTTCTCCTCCTTCCTTTCCCTTTTTTAAAATATTTGTTCGGCTAGGATTCCATCAAAGGACCCTTTTCTTGATACTCTGAAGGAATACTATCGGAGACTTCTCCTGACTCCATAAAGGAGTCTCCGCATATTGAGCGTACTTTTCTAAAAAGTTTTTCTTTTATAGAAGAGTTTTCTAGGATCGATGATTGGCTTAGTACTGTTTTGACAGTATCTGCTAGCGAGATTATCCTTTTCTCTGTGAGATAGGTATCACCATTTGATTATTTATTGTTCTTGGTTCTATGACGTTTTTGCTTAGATATTCATAGATAGGGCTCCCTCTTGGGGTTCTTGATGCCCCTGGGAATGTAGCCTCCTTTAGCAACTTTTTAGAAATAGGAGGGGACGAGATGTTTTCATTTGTTTTCCTTTTGGGGGATTTGGTAACATAAACATATGAAGGTGTTCTAGCATGAGGGCTAGAGTTCCTTCTCTCATGCGCTTCGATAAGTTCTGGTTGTTCACTTTGAGTCATCCGTGGGAAACTCTGCGAGCTGTATGATTATTCACTTCCCCGTCTGGTAGCAGTACATGAGTTTGGAGGATCATACTTTTTGGGGCATCGACTTCTCGCTTTATAGTAGGATAAGTTTTCAAATGCCTCTGGGCATGTTCTGTAGGTTGTTAGGTGGTCTTGACCACAGTAGACACACTTGGCTTTTTATGATTTCCTGCGCATTTTGGGAATCTTGTTTCACTACGGCATGATATATTAAGGTGTCCATATCTCAAACACTGGTTACATTGAATGACTGGCGAAATGTAAATCTTTACCTTTGCATGGTAATAATCTATTTTGATGTCCATTGGGATCTTTTGTCCGGCAAAGGTGACCACCATAGTTTCAGTGGGTTGTTATTCGACTGTTCCATCTTGATTGGTGATTTTTTTGTTCATTCTCCTAGCTGCTAAGATCTTGGTGTTTGGTTTACTGTTTTGACGAAACTCTACTGAGGTTATATCTATTGGGATGCCTCTCACAATGCCTCTAGCTACAGGATATAAGTCCCATAGGTATAGATGCAGATTAATTGCGGTCCTTAAGAAATTGGGAGTCGATAAAATCATTTTCTGACTTTATTGATAGAAACTCTACACCTAGTCTAAGTTTGCCTTTCTTAGTGATTTTAGCAATACCTTGTATATTAGCTTTCCTGAGCTCATGCCTTAATTTAATAAGATGTATATTTCCTAAGCTTTTATCTGTTGAATTAGATTGTAGCATTACTAAAAATGGTCCAGTGTCCCCATAATTATAATGCTTACTTAATAAGAAACGAATTGTGAGCGTGGTCCGAGGGTGTGCCAGCCGGCCCACCCCCGCTATTTTCCTCCATGCTGGAAACTACAAGCTAGGGTTGGTACGGTGTGAGGGAGAAATGATTTGGAACAAACTCACCCTAGATTAGGATATATTTTTGCTAGTTTTTTGCTACAAATTTGGACATTTTTTGAGAACAAAACGAAAACACGCCAATCGCGAAAAAGTGTAAATAAATACTGTTTCCGTTAAAATTTCTGTCAGTAAAAAACTAAACCTGGAAACCTCAAATCATTTATGGACATATTATGCACAAAACATCTCCAACCGCAAGTTTAACCTTACTCGAGGCTTTCAATCCATAAGGTGAACCCGTTACACGAGGACATGCCGCCCAAGTGCCGAACCCACGAAAAACTCGGCATCGTTGAAAGTTTTACATTTTTGACGAGGTGTTTTTGGGTTGTTGTTTGTTTCTGTTATTATGGTGTTTTCGTGTTTTAAAATTTTGTGGCGGTATTTTCTGTGATTGCGTGCGTTATCTAAATAAATATGCCAAACACATGGTCTCTTTTTGCATCTTAGACCTCCCCTAAACTCACTAATTAACCCTCGAAGTTCCTGGTGTTTGTTTTTTATTCTTGGTTTGTCCATGTTTAAATATAGGGGAATCCAATTTTCTATTGTTACGAAATTACGGGAAACACTACCCAAACACTTTTTATTTTTTTACGGTAGTGTCCACTCTTTTAATAAGTTTTCCAAAAGTAAAGAAAAATATTAAACATAACTCTAAATTTTCGCTGACAGATGGTTGTCAGTTGCTTTCACTACTGATGCAATCGACCAACACCGTTCTCAACTAAAAAGTCAGTTAACTCATTTTCGTTTTAGTATCCTTTGGCCTATGATCGGCGCCATATTGACACCAAACTGACAGAAAATCCATGTTTTACTTGTGAATTTGGTTATAAAAATGGCAGCCACAATAGGCTAAAGGGCACTAAAGCGGTAGGAGTTAACAGGCTTTTTAGTTAAGTACGGTGTTGAATCGACTAACACCGTTCTCAACTAAAAAGCCTGTTAACTCCTATCGCCTCAGTGCCCTTTAGCCATTTTTATAACCAAATTGAAAAGTAAAACATGGATTTTCTGTCAGTTTGGTGTCAATATGGCACCGATCATAGGCCAAAGGATACTAAAACGAAAATGAGTTAACTGGCATTTTAGTTGAGAACGGTGTTGAATCGACGCTCTTACCCGTGACCTTCGGTCACTAATCATAGCCAAGCAGGTGTTAAATAGCCTATCAATCAGCTGTTGATAGTGGTTTCTCCAGTCAATGTCAGTCAAATTATTTCGTTTAGGTTACCCCACGATACACTTAACACTTATGTGTATCGTGGGTTACCCAATATGATTGTCATGTTCTTTGGCGTTTCATGAAAAATATGAAGTCCGTCATATAATTAAGGGCACTAGACATTTGCTTATAAGTGTCCTAATCGTTTTTGCATTATTTATTCTTTACGTTTTACCTATAGGTACCTATGTATTATTATAAAGAAACAGTTTACAGTAGGTACTTTCAAAATCTTTCAGTTTCAATCTAGTTATAAAGTAAGTAATACTTTTTGCCTATAGGTATACCTATGTATTATTATAAAAAGATAATTAAGTAGGGATGTTTAAAATCTTTGTCTTTTAATCTATTTAGTAGTTATAAAGTAATTACATAGCTAATAATAATAAACAACTAATTCTTCTGTCTGATGCTTTTTACTGGTACTGATAAAAGTTTTCCCGATTTCTTATCCAAACTCTTCATCGATGTTATGAAGTCGCTTGCTTTGAAATGCAACTGCACTTGTTGGTCATAAGAGGTTGATCAGAATTTCTTCTACCTATATATTGTGATATAAATCGAAATCTAATATATATATATATATATATAATATATATAAAAAAGAACTATCTATCTATAATAAATATCATATAAAAATAAAAACTTACCCTAGAATTTTTGCTCGGCACAAAATGTGGTCGCTCTATGGCATTGATCCATTTCCCACAAATATCGGGATCATTTGGAAAGCAAACACCGAAACCTTTGGCCCGTATCTATAATTGCCTTTGCAATTAATAGTACAGCAAAAGTTCGGCATTTTTTAAACAAATTTTAAGAAAAGATGAACTTGACAGTGACTTTGAAAAACGAAAAAGAATTTTGTTATTTTTTATTTTTCCGACGGCTATGGTGACAGCGTCATACGTACAGGTTAGAAACTTCTAGCCACAGCTGATCTATTCTGACAACCGAGTTGGTAGGCTATAATTGGTGACCGAAGGTCACGACTTATCCGGATAGTCCAATTTTTTACTGAGCGGACTGACGTCATTTTTGCCTCTGAAAACGTATTTCTTTGTTGTTAAGAGTTCGCATGCCAAATAATTTGTTGTTGCCATTTTGAAGGAAAAGTTGAAACAATCAACGACATGACGTTTTTTAACATATTTATTGTCGCTGTTTAAACCAATGTATCAAATGACGTTATTCCGCTCATCAAGAAATTGGACTATATAATTCCAGAGACAACATAATAACTTACTATAATCCTCGTTTCTGGGTTACTTCCAGGCTAACTTGATTGGGATAGTTAATTATTATCGGTACGCATTTTTCTCGGAAAATGCAAGGGCAGTGCTGTTATATCATCTCATAGTTATATGGGCAACAACAACAATCTAGAGCGTTCGTTTATCTGCCAATTTTCAAACCTGGTTTAGTTCAGTGGGTCATTGAAGTTAGGTTTTTTCTAAATGGATTCTATACGGATATCTGAAATGACTAGCTGCATGGTCTAATAACAAACCGTAGTTAACAATCTTATTTTAGTTATATAATAGTAGTTTTCACAACTAGTGGCTAAAATAGTGGTTTATTACAAGCGTTGGTAAAAAAAGCACAGTTTAGCTGCAAGTTGTTAACACTATTTTTTTTAATACTTTTGTCAAAAAATCTAAGAAAAACAGAAAAATACTTTTAAAAATCTTGAACGAAGAGCACTTCTCGGAACACACAATCTTTACACTATAAATCAAGGCGGCTGGTAAATGAAATAACAATGGTTTCCATAGCGATGTGCCTTTTTACTCGGTGACCGTCATTGTTGCGACATTTTAATCTTTGAGAGTTTGATATTTTGACGATGTTTTTAAATGATTTTTTCGTAAATACTTGTTGAAAACTGGCGGAAATGGCTTAATTTTTAGGCAAGAATAATTAGATTTTTTTGCATCGGTAACCAAAAAAACCATGCTTTAGTTATCTGCAGAAAAAATATGTTTCTTTCTCAAAATATCAAACTGTCAAAGATTAAAATGTTGCAACAATGAACTTCACCGAGTAAAAAGGCACATCGATATGGAAACCATTGTTATTTCATTTACCAGCCGCCTTGATTTATAGTGTAAAGATGGTGTGTTGCGAGAAGTGCTCTTCGTTCGAGATTTTTAAAAGTATTTTCCTGTTTTTCTTGGATTTTTTGTTAAATGTATTAAAAAAAAATAGTGTTAACAACTCGCGGCTAAACAGTGCTTTTTTTACTCGCGTTTTTAAATACCTCGCTGCGCTTGTTATTTAAACCAACGCTTGTAAAAAAAGTACTATTTTAGCCACTGGTTCCGAAAACTACAAATTCTACTCATATAGTTTATCTTCTAATTTGCGATATTATGAGTTTTAATAATTATGAAATAACGCATGATAACATTTATTTATATTAAAAACCATAAATAATATACCTAATTACTTATTTACCTCGATGAAAATTACAGTTTGATTTACAAATGTTTTACACTTTGGGTCTTCTTTTTCTTACACCTATAGCAATTTTTTCTGAGCTTACTGTAGTTACTATTGTTCTCTTTACTGATCCAGCATCCTACACCATACCAGGAAAATTGCCTAACACTCTTTAACCCCGTATATCTGTTAGCGATAACTATTTCAAAAACATAGTTATAAGCAGGGCCTACATAACGAACCAATTAACTTACTTTGTTTATACGGGCCTCCGAAAGCGCTTTTATAGAAGAACGGTTTGAAAGGTTTGTCGTATAAACACCACCAAAACCGTTTTCAGCATTAAATCGATTTTAGGGTCGGTATAAACTCTTTAAGAACACTTTAGCGCATTGTTTCCAACCTAAAGAAATACTTAACCCTTGTTTTGCCAAAAGACGTGATTTTAACGTGAAATTAATTGTGTTATTTGTTTTTGTTATTGGAGTACGAGTAGCACTCGGAGAAAGCGATTTATTTAAAACCGTCCTTATATAAAACTGGTTTTAGGCGCGTAGAAACGTAGTAACTTAAAGCGATTTTATATAAGGAGAGTTTGAAAATGTTGTCAAATAAACACCCCTGAAACCGCGAGCGATTTAAGAAAGCACTTTAAAACCCATTTCAGGGTCGTTATAAACACTTTAAAAACGTTTTAGAGCATTTCTTCTAACATAAAGAAATAGTTTTCCGAAAAATCTGTTGTCAACTCAGTTGTTTTAATTGTTTTTTCTTTAAACTCACATATTTGATGATATTTAATAAAGGACTTATAAACCCTCGGACAAAGCGATTTTATTTAAAACCGTCCTTATATAAAAGCGCTTTTAGGTGCGTATAAACGTAGTAACTGTGTTGAAAAAATTGAAAGAACTGTTTTTTTTCCCAAACCAACCATCTGCGCAACCATACTATTTGATTTTATCCCCACCCTTAGTGATTTAGAAATAGTAGGATTTGAAAATAAAATTAGCAAAATGAAGCAAATAATAATTTGAGTGGGATGCAAAAGTTTAATTAATTAATTAGGCGTAAAAAATGAAAAAAACATCCGGAATATGGCCGTGGAACTGTAAATCTACCAAAAAACAAGAGTTTTTTTTTGTACTTCAGTGCACAACGAACTTCCTGAATTTCGATTGGTCACGCAATTTTGTCCTTATTAGGGACTCATCAGCTAGGTGTACCACAACGACAGAGAATACACATTTAAAGTTAATTTTCGGGTTTATCGGCATTCGTATCCTTATCTCTATCGAGGTGACCTATCGAGCAGGTGTACTTTTAAACTAATGGCGAATGCGTGACAGCTCCAGCTGATCGAATGCGTCAAAATATCGTTTCGTATGCAGGGACGGTCGTAATGTTACGACTCCCTTATCGTACCTAACGAGGTTTTCATGCATTTAATCAGCTGGAGATGTCATGCATTCGCCGTGATTTTAAAAGTGCACCTGCTTGATTGGTCGACTCGATAAAGATAAGGATACGAATGCTGATAAAACTGAAAATTAACTTTAAGTGTCTAATTTCGGTCAAGCTTATGTGCCAAAGATTACGGCTCAAGCGGAGAGAACTTCTGTCGAATACCGACCAAGGCGCCACTCTGCGTGAACCTCCGACAACCAGGAATGTGCCCACTGCACTGAAGTATAAAAAACTTTTGTTTTTACGATAAAAAATAAATTCATAACAAAAAACAACTATAGAAAAATACTTAAATATAGTCTTGCATTTTTTAATGCTTTGAAAGTTGATATAAAAATTTTAACTGTTTTGTAGTAATTGGGCAGTTCTTATTTCAAATTAGTGATATAGACTAATTGTATTTCATTTCATGTATTTAAATAAGTTATTTATATATAAAAACTGAGCTTAATAAACAAAAATCACGTCATCACAAATATCATTCAGGCCTGTGTAATAGATACAAAGTAACTGAGAAGATTAATTAATAGAGAACAAAAATAGAATAAACTTTGAATAAATAGATGGCAGGAAAGAATAAAGACACCATCAACGATGATTTGAAAATGTTGCTAATAAAGCAGTCGATCTTATTTTAAAGCGATTTAAGAAAGCGGTTTATCGCTTGAAAATTAATTTTAGGGTCGTTAGAAACACTTTAAAAACGCTTTAGGGTATTTCTTCAAACCAAAAAAAATATTGTTAAGTTGTTTTAAATGTTTTTTTTTTCAAAACTGACATATTTAAAAACATTTAATGAAGGTCGTATAAATCCTCGGAGAAAGCGATTTTATTTAAAACCGTCCTTATATAAAAGCGCTTTTACGTGCGAATAAACGTGGTAATTGATTGTCAAAATTTTAGTTAAATTTTAAGCAATTTTTTTCAACAGAATTTAAAACGTATTTAATTTAAAGTAATTTAAGGAATTATATTCTAAAAATTTTCATCTGCGGCGCATTTATGATATGATTTTGGAAATAAATCAAAAAATTAATTCTTAAATCAACCCAAATTTAGCTCCTTTGTAGCCAACCCAACCCATTTTCTTAAAATCCTTGATTGTCACAATTTTAGTTGAACTCTAAGCAATTTTTGTCAACACAATTTAAAATATATAACCAAAAAATTACATTTTTAGAACATTTTCTTAAAATTTTTACCAACGCGCATTGAATACAAGGTTTTTGCAACTAGTCCAATCAAACATCTACTAACCGCCCCCCCCCTTCTTCAAAAAACAGCGGCCGTTCTTGGTATATGAGGGCGGCGATTAAGCTATTTGCCCGGGGCTTCCAAAAGTCTGAAGACGCCCCTGCTGAAGTTTTTTTTGCAAAGTTAAAGACACAAGTTAATCTGTCCCGCACGCGACTGCGGGAAAGGTAGTTTGCGTATGACTGAGGACGATCAGTATTTTTCCAACTACCACCAGAAAAAAAAACCGATAATAAAAAATGCGATTGTGGGGAAATCTCGTGGTAAACTCATTCTCACACTCAGTACAGTAAAGGGACATTTTTGGAACTAAAATGCGTGCGGGAGACCGATGGTGTTTCCCGTTAGGTCGTAGAAAATAGTAGTTTTATACCTTCATCAAAAACATGATTTTAGTAACTGTCTGCAGATAACTAAAGCATGGCTTTTTTGGTTACCGATGCAAAAAAACTTTTTTTTTGATCACGGGTGCAAAAAAAGATTTTTGTCCATTTTTTAGCCAAATTAAAGAGAAATAGCGGAAGATAGTAATATTGAAAAAATCTAATTATTCTTGCCTAAAAATTAAGTCATTTCCGCCAGTTTTCACCAAGTATTTACGAAAAAAACACTTAGAAACATCGTCAAAATATCAAACTGTCAAAGATTAAAATGTCGCAACAATGAACGTCACGAGTAAAAAGGCACATCGCCATGGAAACGATTGTTATGTCATTTACCAGCCGCCTTGATTTATAGTGTAAAGATGGTGTGTTGCGAAAAGTGCTCTTGGTTTGAGATTTTTAAAACTATTTTCCTGTTTCTCTTCAATTTTTTGATAAAAATATTTTAAAAAATAGTGTTCACAACTCGCGGCTAAACTGTGCCTTTTTTTACTGTCGTTTTTAAATACATCGCTGCGCTCGTTATTTAAACCAACGCTTGTAAAAAAAAGCACTATTGTGACAACTACTATTAAAAATCTCGAACGAAGAGAACTCCTAGCAACACATCATCTTTACACTATAAATCAAGGCTTCTGGTAAATGAAATAACAATCGTTTCCATAGCGATGTGTCTTTTTATTCGGTGACGTTCATTCTCGCGACATTTTAATCTTTGACAATTTGATATTTTGACGATATTTTTTTTTTTTCGTAAATACTTGGTGAAAACTGGCGAAAATGGCTGAATTCTTAGGCAAGAATAATTAGATTTTTTCAGTATTACTATTTTCCGCTATTTCTCTTTAACTTTGGATAAAAATCGGACGGAAATCTTTTTTTGCACCCGTGATCAAAAAAACAAAATTTTTTGACATCGGTAACCAAAAAAGCCATGCTTTAGTTATCTTCAGACAGTTACTAAAATCATGTTTTTGATGAAGGTATAAAAAAAGTTTTTCTGTGATTTCATATTATTTTCTTTGATAATGAAGATGTTCTGAAACAGTTTTTACGCAATTTAGATTCACCAAAGAACAATGAGAAAAAAAATTGTGATTGTCAGAGCTAAAAAGTGGCTAAAGGTTAACCCTCTGTACGATAAAACGCAATGCAATATATTTTCTGATTGACTGAGAACGAATTTTCAGACTTATTTATATTTCAGGCCTGTTAGATTTGTTACTAATAAAATCAATATAAAAACACTTTTTTTAAAAAAACTTTAATAGAAATATTTTTAATCTATTTTATTGTATAAAAATTTACCTATATATATACTTCTACTTACTACTTTGTATTGTTATTAATAAATTAAAAATTTTACAAACAAAATGTTTATTTTTTAAACGACCCATATTTTCCCTACAAAATATCACTTTCTGGTGTTTGTCCGACGCTATAAAATTGTTTAAATTATTTGGACAGCAACCAAGTTTAAAGGCGAACTTAAAGATCCAATAGCGCCCATAAACATAACGATTACCCTGAAGCCTAGTTCCATGTTTTCGTGAGGCACCAAACTAAAACAATACCATAAGCAATAATAATCAAAAAAATTAGGTTAGTCCTTGGGTAAGCACCACCACACGACAATTCATATACATATTTCCAAACAACTCCAAAACCTATTTGCAGGTACTTTAATGAATTTTCAGGTGTCATGTTAGTGGTGCCAACTCTTAAACATTAGCGAAAGTATAGGGTGGGCCACAAAAAATGAGACTTTCTGAATTGTCTACAACTGGAAAGAATTTTCAGTGTTAAAAATGACATTTCTTAAAAATTGAAGAACTTTTTTTTTCGCCACTGGTACAAAAATACTTTTTCTCCTGAAAAATGCATTTTTCAGAATTAACAATGCACGGATCTTTGTTCTTGGTATTGCCTAAATTAAGTAAAATGAAGTCTTTATTTTGGATATAATTTGAGACTAAACCGATTTTAATGAACTAGAGAATTTAAAAAACCAATACTTACATTAGACTTTCACAACTCAACGTAAAATTTGAATTTTTTTTAGAAATTGCAAGGGCAAACAGGACTTCATTTAATTATTTTTTTATTTTTATAAGTGACACACAGAAAAAAAGTTCACCGTCTTGGATTTTCAAAAAACCTCATTTTTGACACGTATTCTAAAAATATGGAGCATATCTTTCCAGACATTCATTTTTTTTTAATTGGACCACTGGTTTTAAAATTGGGGGCAATCCAAAAAGTCTAATTTTTTGTGGCCAACCCTACACATATTGTAGATTTTGTTTTACAAAAAGTTATGCTAAATAACATCAACTTTGGATGGTAACTGGAATTTTTTTACGTAGTGCTTTTTTAGTGGTGTTTTTTTTTGAGAAAACTGGTAAGTACCTAGATAAACATTTTGGTTGTTAATTTTTGTTAATAAATGTTAAAAGACTATTTACAGCAAAAATTTATATTTATATTATTAAGGTTTATTAAAAGACGTGCCTTTGATGGGCTGGGAAATATACTTCCCACCGCCCAGTCTAGATCCTAGCAAACATAGAAGAACTATATATCGTCTTTCATCACCGATCATCAAAAATAATTTGCATGACCCGACTAAAGTCCGATGTAGTATCCTCATGTCGGTAAAATGCAAATATACTATGTCGGCCCTACCCTTTTAAACGGAAGTACACAGAAAAAAGAAAGTCTTCCATGGAGAAAAGTACTTTTCTTGAACATATTATCTTGACCCAAAAGCGAACGTCTTTGCCCAAAATGATTTTTTTTTCATGTAAGAAAACCGTTTGTCTTGTGAAAAAAAAAACATATGTCTTCGAAAATTGTTTTCATTTAAAACAAAGCAGAAAAAGTGATTTTGAAACAAGATATAAAATTTTTTAGTTATATCTTCTTAGCACAAAAAAAGCTTTACTTCCGTCAAGAATTTTACTTTTTTAACTCAAAATAGCGGAAACAAAAATGACAATTAACAAATTATTTTTTTCTCAAACGAGTGTGCGTGCGGGTGGCGTGTCGATGTCGCGTAATTTTTTAGGTTTTTAAGAGTGAATTTGAATCCTAAAAAGAGTTCGTTTAGTTAAACAGATAAACCGCACATCAAAAATTAACAATATTTGGCACAGCAGAGGATTCTGGTATCCCCCACAGACCATTCGCGTGGTTTAAAAAAGAAAAGAATATATATATTACTAAATTTACCCTTAAGAGAGATAAAATTATATAAAGCAAAGCACACTTTAATTCGACCAAGAAAACCTTTTTATTTAAATTTTCCTCAGGTGACAAAATATATTTCAAAACAAGAAAATGATGTTTTTGATGCGAAACAAAATATAATTTAATCAAGAAAACGTATTTTCTAATTTTCCTCAGATGACAAAAACCGAGAAAAAAACTATTTCAAAACAAGAAAATAATGTTTTTAGAGCAAGATGTTATCACTAGCCTATTGTTTTAAACCGAGATATTTTTTAAAACTATGTCTATGTATAAAAAGAAAGTTGCCGCTTTCATTCAAGACAAACGGATACTATTTCAAAACAGTTTTTATTTGTTAAGAAAATATTGTCTTCGTGCATAGGAAAGCAGATTTTATCTTGAATCAAAGCAATTTGCTTTGACTGATTTTTTCTGTGTAATACCGACGATTCACCGCGAACTCACCACGTGCTCTGTGTGCGACGCGTGCAATACCAAACAAAATACTTGAGTCAAATTTCTCTCACGCTGTCCCTTGCCAAATATCTACCCATACGAGTGTAATTTCTGGTGTAAGGTGTGGTATTGTATATTAGTAGAACATACTATAAAAACAATGAACAATGGTAAATCACCGGGTCCAGACGGACTTACATCGGAATTTCTCAAGCTTGTGGAAGGTGATTTAGTGAATACTCTAGTCGACCTTTTTAACTGCATCTACAAAATCTACAAAACAGGAGAAACACTAAAGGAATGACTCCTGTCAACTTTTATCACCATACCAAAAAAGGCAAACGCAAAACAGTGCACTGACCATCGCACAATAAGCCTAATGGGACACACATTAAAAGCATTCCTCAAAGTGATTCACACAAGAATTCACAGAAAACTAGATGTGGATATATATATATATACTGGAGAACAAAAAAAAATGCAACACAAGAAATATTTTTCATATATACATTTCCAACAAGATTCCTCCATGATAGTCATCAAAAAATTAATAATGAGTGGCTCCTCCATGGTTATTTATGCACTGGTTTATTCTATTGGGTATTGACAAAATGAAATGATCTATATCATGTTATGGATGTAAGAAGTCCATTGTTTCACGAGCAATATGCGGTCTGGCATATTGCTCGTGAAACAATGTTGAAAGAACGTATTTGGGATAGTTTGTAGGTAGGGATGTAAAACTGACTGCAGCACTCAACGATATATCGCCGAGTAATCGTAAAACCGTTGATGAGGGCTAGAGGTGATCTACTTCATAAACATATAGCACCCCATACCATGATACTTTGCTGTCTTGCTGTATCACATTCAACAGCAAAGTCTACATTTCGTCTCTGACCTCGAACTAACCTAACCCTCATGCGTCCATCTAAACAAAACCTGGATTCGTTGCTAAAGCTTATGGTATTCCATTCGTCATTCCAGTTTTGCCAAACTCTGCACCACTCCAAGCGGCGAGCCTTATGTGGGGTTAAAGGTAGCACCAAAAGCGGACGGTAAGCCCTCAGCCCCATACCAAGCAAACTTCGATTAACCGTCATACTCAAAAACACTCGTCCTGTAGCTGCAACTAGAACATTTCTTACTTGGCTTCCCGTCGGTTTCTGAGAGCAAGAAGTCTGAGATTCCGTTAATCACGACCTTGTAATAATCTAGGGCGTCCAGAACCCGCACGATGTCTATAAGTCTCATCATTGGACCACCTTCTCCAAACTCTTAACACTGCTGATGGATTGGCATTAACCCTTCTTGCAATTTCACGTAAACCAAAACCAGCCTCTTTCATGCCCACACGCCATGATGCGTCCTTTCTCGAATTAATTTAAATGATGAAATTACTGGCGACCGCGAACTCTTGGCATTTTCATTTTTAAGTAAACTGTAAGCAATCCAAAAAGACCAGAAACTACGAGAAAAATGATTTAAAATTTTCAGAAAAGGTCTTTTATGTGTTGGTTCTTTTTGAAAATGAATAGAAAATGTATCAAATATTTCTCTTGAGATAAAGTATACCCACAAATAATTTTCAATGAAATATTTATCCATATACATGGTGTTGCATTTTTTTGTTCTCCAGTATATGAACCAATATATATATATATATATATATATATATATATATATATATATATATATATATATTTGTGTGCTTCATTGACTATAACAAAGCGTTCGATAAAGTACGTCACGATCATCTAATAAGATTGCGGGTGGAAAGAAGATTGGATAAAAGAGACATCAGGAATATTTCCAAGATTTACTATAACCAAAACGCGGATATGCGAATAGAGCAAGAGTGTCCCTGTTTATTTCCAAAAACTATTATGTAAGCTAAAACATTAAATGCACTTTACTAAACAAAATAATAATGACCTTATCTGGTAATGGTAAATACCGGAAGAGCGCCGGGCGGTGGGCAGTATAATTCCCACCAAATTTTTGAAACTTCTAACCAAATTTTTAGTGGTAATTACAACAAACAATACAATACAATATATTTTATTCGTTCTTTTTTTGAACATGTTAGAATTGGTTACTATAACAATTTTTATACAAACAAATGATTTGGGTTTGTTAAAACACTTACAAACTCTGAATTGCTTTTAGGAAACGATTGTATGGTTTATTCACTGGCGTATTTAGAAATTGTTCCTGGAGAGGGCTTGAGGTTCCTGAGGGAGGAGGGGTTTGAGTAACAGAATGAAGTTACCATTTTCTTGGTGATTTTATTTTTAATTCCGTGAAATAAATCGTTTTGGAGCTGTTATAGAGGAAGAAATCAATAGATATGAAAAATAAGTTTACTGGTTAATTTCATTAAAATTCTGGTACTCTCCTGGATGGAGCATTCTTATAAATGTTTCGGTGTTTTTTTTTAATTTTCACCCACCTAAACATTTAGTAAATTCATTATTTATTTTATATTTTTTTGTGCTTTCTTTTGTAAAATAATCTCCTAAATACCGCTTACGCTTCAGAATTAACCGAATCATTTTTCAGTCAAAACAAAAAATCCTGAAAAATTATTATTATTTTTATTTAGCTCATTTGGTATTGCCCCGATAATTTTTACATACCTTGTCGTCCAGAACATGCCCAAATTCATTAAAAATCCCATGCAAAAGGCATGGGCGAACGTCATGACCATATATTCCCAGTCGTGGTTCAACCACACTGGTAGATGGTTCCTGGGTTGGGCATTTGACATATAGAATAACGGAACAAAAATAATTATTCTAGCCAGGGTTGCTAGAAACATGAATTTTGTATTTAAGCACTAAAAAAAAATATAGGTATATGTAGTACGGGGTTATGGGTATATTCTGGTTATTAGGTTTGCGTTCGTAACTAAAATATACAAGCTGTTTGACACAGTATACCAGTGTGTTCCAAAAGACTGGAATAATAGATTTTTTCGGAGAACTATAGGTTTTTTTCAAAGAAAAACTTATATAGAATCATTTTAGGAAAAAAACTGGTTTCAAAAAATGTATATCTTTTTATACAGGGTGTCCCAAAAATAAAATATGACACAAACTTTTCTTTGAAATAAACTATATTTTATTTATCGACGACGTTTCGATCAGTACAATCTCTGATCGTCTTCAGGTGTAAACTACAATCTATTTCTAAGGCTACGTACTTATATACTATGGAAAATCACTCAACCGTGAAGTTTAAGAAGTTGGCTTCGCCCAAGGAGGGACTTGGTTTAATGAAAATACCCTGATTCTGACCAATAAAGGCAGCTTCAAGTTATTCCTTGTGCAGAACATTTGCTTCAGTCTACTTCGAATTTTCTCTCTCTTTCTCCTTTAATGTATCGAATTGTGAGGAATCTATTTTTCTGGTTTTGGTCTTGTAATATTTGTCCTGTTTTAAGGCTGTACCGATTTTGCTGTAGATCATTCTTAATGTTTCTTATTTCGATTTTCAAGTCATGAGAACTGTTACATAACTTACATTGTGAATTATGATTTGATAATCGAAATAAAAACATTAATAAGGATCTGCAGCAGAATGGTTACAGCCTTAAACTTATAACAGATACTATTTCTAAATTTCAGCAAACAGGAAAGAGAGACAGCTTTTAAATCTAATAATACGATTCAAACCTTCTTAGTAAAAAAAGACCGGAGAACAAACAATATAAGGACAGCATTTACAAAGTTTCTTGTAAGTGTGGTGAATCATACATAGGCGAAACAAAAGGACCACTATCTGTTAGCAGTGGCGTACTGACGACGGGGCGGGGGGGGGGGCGGTCCGTTACAGGGGGCCCCTTTCTCTAAGTTATCCCAGGTACGAAAACAGCATAGGTTCTTATGAAAGTTGGTGAGTTTTTATGCTGTTTGAAAGTTTTTATAAGATTCTACGAGCCAAGCTGTCTTTCTGGTCAAAACTGATAGAAAAAATTCGTACTTCGTCAAATTTTACTAGATTTTTAAGTTTGTTTCACATACCGCAAAACATTATAAAAAATCTCGTAAAGCTTTTGTTAGAGATTGAACGCGGCTTTTTTGGCAGGGATAAGATAAAAGCATCACATATACACATCTGGTATTCCGGTAAATGCTTCAACTACTGACTTTCTATTTCAAAAATAGGTCAAAGTTATAGTTTAATAATTCGAAACAGTATGTATAGTAAAAAAACTGTCAAAATTGTCAAGGATACATCTTACACTTGCTTATTTCATTACTCGAAGAAAGTTATTGTTATTGAAACCCTAAAAAATATACTTTTAAATGATTTTATTAGTTTTACCATCCCTCTGTTTAAATCAACCATATTTCTGAATATATTCTTGATTCTTTGGTAATAAAAATTATCGTCTTGGAGTTGTTTAGATTTTCTTAAATTTATTGTTAAATATGAATTTTGTGATTCAGTTTCAACTCTGAAATCTGAAACTATTTATTACATTATGCGTTTCAACCGCTACAGTTTTTCGAAATTAAAATTGATTAAAAATAATTTGCGCTCCACAGTGAGCTTATGAGCCAAGAACGGCGATGGAGATTTTATCCATTGGGATCGAAGTGGCTAAAAACATCGAATTTAATGAAGTTATCAAGCGTTTGCAACGGTAAATGGTAGAAAAATAGTAGTATTTACAATTAGTGGCTAAAATAGTGCTTTCTTTTTAACCAGCATTGGTTTAAATAACGAGCGCAGCGAGGTATTTAAAAACGCGAGTAAAAAAAGCACAGTTTGGCCGCGAGTTGTTAATACTATTTTTTTAATACCTTTATCAAAAAATCCAAAAAAAACAGGAAAATACTTTCAAAAATCTCGAACGCAGAGCACTTCTCACAAGACACCATCTTTGCACTATAAATCACGGCGGATGGTAAATGAAATAACAATGGTTTCTATAGCTATGTGCCTTTTTACTCGGTGACGTTCATTGATGCGACATTTTAATCTTTGACGGTTTGATATTTTGAAAACTGGCGGAAATGGCTTAATTTTTAGGCAAGAATAAATAGATTTTTTCAATATTACTATTTTCCGCTATTTCCCTTTAATTATAGGTAAAAACGGACCAAAATGTTTTTTTACATCGGTAAAATCATATTTTTGATGAAGGTATGAAAAAAAAGATTTATTTAAATTATTTTTTTTAGCTTTTTTAGTTGGCTTAAATTTCTTTTTTGTAGAAAGGTACCTGTAAATATCACATTTAAATTTTAGGATTTAATATTGTGTTTTTGTCAAATAAAACTAATAAAAGTACATAGAAAAATGAGAGAAGGGCCCCCATTTGAAGATACCGCCCCGGGCCGCCCCACTTTTTCTCAGTACGCCGCTGTCTGTTAGGCTTTAGAAATATCAGTTATACCCAAAGAAGTGAAACAACGAAATCAGGAATCGCCGAACAATCATGGTCAAGACAACACCGAATGAAGTGGATAGAAGCAAAGGTTTTGCACAAGAATTCACACTGGAAGAAACGAAAATTCTTTGAAGCTGCCTTTATTGGGCAGAATCAGGGTATTTTCAGTAAACCAAGAGTTGAAATTCCAAATATTTGAAAGCCCCTTCTTGGGCGGAGCCAACTTCTTATAAACTCCATGGTTGACTAATTTCCCATAGTATATAAGTTCGTAGCCTTAAGAATAGATTGTAGTAGCACCTGAAGACGATCAGAGACTGTACTGATCGAAACGTCGTGTATAAATAAAATATAGACAATGGAAGTCCGAGGCACAGAGTTTATTTCAAACACATCATTGTCTCAAACTTTGAAACAAACTTGTCTTTTTTTAAATTGAATACCCAGTATATTATCTCATTTTCCGAATCCCTAAAAAACAAGCTTTACAAAAATTCCAAAGACATTGGGTCTATTTTTTATCTTCTCCAAGATATTCACGTTTGAGTTTGTATATAAGAGATAGGGAAATGAAAAAACTACTAAATATTTATACCTGTACCTATGATTATTATTTTCCTATCTCTTTCACAAAATTTTAAACTAGAATATCTTGGAGAAGATAAAAAGATAACCTGAACCGTTTGGTATTTTTGAAAAGCTTATTTTTTGAGGATTCAGAAAATGAAATAATATACAGATAAGTTTGTATCATATTTTATTTTTGGGACACTCTCTATAAAAGGGTACATATTTTTCCTAAAATGATCCTATATAAGTTTTTTTTGAAAAAAATTATGGTTCTCCCAAAAAAATCCATTATTTTATACTTTTGCGACACACTGTATACTTAGACGACTGCAAATAAAGTTTTTCCCGCAAAAAAGTTAAACGAAAGGTTTTGCACGAAAAAAAACGTATAAGGTAAATGCACCTATTATCGACACTCTAAGCCAAATTTTGATTTTAGAAAATCATATCAACACACAACATCGACATAATAAGATATTATTTAAAACCTTGAAATAAATAAAATATATCTTAATATAGTATATATAGTATATATAAAAAATTGTTAGTCAAATTTGTATAAAATTTTGTACAGTGAAAGTTTAACGCATGATCCCGAAACCATTTCACGGATTTTGCATAATTTAAAGTTTTTTACATAATTTAACGTATCCTAAAAATGTTTAATTAACGGTAAAAATTATCGACTATTTTAAAAAACTAAATAAAGACAAGATATACATATTTTTTTGAAAAATCACGCAAATGGTCCATGGGGGATACCAGAAGCCTCCGCTGTGCAAAATTTTGTTAATTTTTGATGTGCGGTTTATCTGTTTAAGTCAGCGAACTGTTTTTAGGATTCAAATTCACTCTTAAGTCTAGTTTCTAAAGAAATAATTGCTTTTTTAAATCTTTTACAGTTTTTTATATTAAATTTTTATTTCGAATATTCCCGATCGTATCTAATACTGACAGTTTGATTTTGTTCTTCTCTGTAATAAAAAATAATAAAAACATTGAAATAGAATATTCAGCTAATTATATAGGTACTTATAAAAAAACTAAAAAAACATATCATTTAAAAAAAACTTGAGTGTTATAGTAAATATATAAATCTATTAAGGTTTTTTAATATAGACTCAGAGATGATCGTATTAGCGACATATCAAGTTAAAATTAAAATAACTTTTTATCAATAAAAATAAGGTGCTGTCGCTATTAGGTTACTCTATTTTAAATAAAATTATTTTTTGACTAAAAATGAAAATTATGGAATTACATTAGGAATTAATTTTAGAAAATGCATACTTTAAAAGACCTACATAATTTCCTTACCCGACACAATGGTGTATGCAATATCGACACAAACAATGATCATATTATCAACACAAGAAAATAATTCCAAAATAAATTAAAAAAAAAACTTAAAATATTGGGAATCGATATTAGGTCAGTATTTAAATCAACCTTTTTTTAATAGGAAAATAGAAAAAAAAATTTAAACATTTTTAAAAACACCCTTTTTTGGTAAAATATTAAAAAATATGAAGTTTTGGTATTTTTTAAATTAAATTGAACCCCCTACAAGTAAAAAAATATTTTCAACATCAGAATATGAGAAAAGCATGCAAAAAAAATATTTCAAAATTACCTGTTTCTTAACAGTACAACTCAGCAACTCTTCTCGACTGTCAACTTTTACCGCGCGATTGTTATATGTCAAAGTGGATAATTTTTATCCAGTGATGTCACCTTGTCCCGAAAAAATTGAAGTGTTTTTTCAAATTTCCTAGAAGATTGACGTTATAACCCAAATCTTATTTTTAAGGAACATATATCAAAAGCACCGGCGTAACTAGCTCTCTGACCTAGGGCCTAGGGGGCCTAGCTGACACTAAAATTAACCGTATCTTTATTCGACTCAACCCAGCTGTTTAATATAAATTAACTTAAATTAACTGCAACTTCCTTGTCTTTTGTGAAAATATTTCCAGAACGTGGTCTGCTGTAATCTCTTCTTTAATTAAATAATTCTGGATGTTAATAATTGACAACACTGGAAAATCGGGCGTGTCCCATTGTAGTTCTGGTTCAATTTTTGATTCTACGCATCGCAGAGAAGCTTCGTTAACAAATTAATAGAAAAAAAAGAGCAATTTGAAATAATTTCTAAAGGTTAGGACAAAAGTTTTGTCTAATAGAATCTGTGGTAGATTTTAAATTTATTTCTAAATTTTTACAAGTAATTATATTTTTTTCTACCAAGATATCAACTTTTGATTTGATTGATTTTAAAACAAAGAAGAAGTTAAAAAACTCCAAATCAGTTACTTCAACCGAAAAGAAACTAAAAAACAAAAGATCAAAAGATCTTGGGTGGAAATAATGAAAATTCAAACTTGGATGAGCATCCCACAATGAACACACAAAAGATCAAAGCGAAAAGAGAAATGATGAAACGATGTTTCGCCCTGGGTAACCAGCGTGGGCTCATCAGTAGTTTCACTGGTCACCCTCCACTATACATCATTAAACACCATCATACACTTTGATTTCCAACCTTGAACCACTCACAAATAGGCATCGTTTCGCACTGGTATTTACTTATCCAACTTACCTGATACGAATTCGTCCTGGCGTGTTAATATTTCCAGTAGAATTATGCTCCGAAGGCAATTAAAACAAAGAAGAAGTTAAAAAACAAAAAATCAAAAGATCATGGGTGGAAATAACGAAAATTCGAACTTGGATGAGCACCCCACAAGGAACACACAAAAAATCAAAGCGAAAAGAGAAATGATCAAACGATGTTTCGCCCTGGGTAACCAGCGTGGGCTCATCAGTAGTTTCACTACATCATTGGGCATGTCGATTTAGATACTTCCAAAAATTTAATACCGAAGTTTGCTGCAACCTTTTTAGGTTTTTCATGATTTCCTAGTTGCGAGAAATGCACATATAATGCATCTAATGTATTGAAGAAAGAAGCTGCGGGTGCAACTTTTGTACATGCGTCAACAACTAAATTAAGTCTATGTGCCAAACAATGAATTTATATTGCTGAAGGATGTTCTTCTCTTATTAAACCTTTTAAGCCCCCAGACATTACACTAGCCCCATCATATGACTGACAACTACTAGGCTATAGTTTTCTGGAGGGGCCTGGAAGGATCTGGGGGGGGGTTCGGCCCCCAGGCCTCCCGTAGTTACGCCGGTGATCAAAAGTGACAATATTATAGACACTTTCGATAATAGGTGCGTTTACCTTATTAGTGCAAATAATTTTATTAGGATGCTAATCCTTATTTCGGCGCTACTGAGCCATGGTCAGATTCTAGTGCTCAAAAAAAAAATGTTCTGTTCTTGGATCTAACAAAGGTGAATTTTAACGATATATATGATATAATATACACCTATATTAATTTAAATATATTTGCCAACTTGGTCGTTGATTTTTAATTAATTACATTTACATTTTAGATAAAAGAATCCGTTAAAAAATGTCTTGTTCAATTTCTTTAAAGTTGGGCCCTTTTTTTCATAAATGCTGCCGTCGGTCGCGTCGCGTCGTCACAACTTAAATGCAACAAAATTCGGTAAAAATTAATCAATCAATGAACTTACTCGTAGACATTTATTTGATAATATTCTGCCAACAATTTCTGCAATTGCGGGAGTTAAGTAAGTAGCCGTAGTCACGAAATACGTATCTAAAAGAAAAGTGGTTTTAAATTTATAGCACGCATTTATAGCATAGCCTGACTTTAATAAAGTCGGCAGTATTTTTGACAGTTCCTTAATTATTAAATAACTACTACATATTTTTAGGCGCTTTACCCACCACTATGAAATTATTTACTCTATTTGTACGGACCTCTTAAAGCGCTTTTATATCAGGACGGTAAAAAATACCACTAAAGCCGTTTTAAGTACTAAATCGACTTCATTTTAAAGCGATTTAAGAAACCGGTTTATTGCTTTAAACCCGTTATAAACACTTTATAAACGCTGTAGCGCATTTTTTCCAACGTAAAAAAAGACATAACCCTGGTTTTTCGAAAAATCTTTTATTAACTAGGTGATTTTAATCGTTTTTTCTTCAAACTGACATATTCAATGACATTTAATAAAGGAGCTATAAACCGTCCTTATATAAAAGCGCTTTTAGGTGCATATAAATGTAGTAACTGTAACAAATCCTCGTATTTTTCATGTGAATTTCCCATCTTGCTCTTGTAACACTTTATAACGCTTACATTTATCCCTCTCCCCCCACCTTACTGCGTTACGTAAATTAAGGATAGCACGTAAATTTTTACCTGACTTCCTTGCTACTATTTCTGAGATTTTTGTCATGTAAATATGCTCATTTTGTGCCACCCATAAAATTGACATAATTAATGTTAATGCCGTCTCTTATTAAAGGTCGACACAAACCTTAGCGCAAACATTATAAAAATCACCATTATTTTGACAGCACCGCGCCCAAAAAAGCTCTGGCCATATGGAACGTAGAGGTTTCGGATAACCCCGACAACCAAGAAGAGCATCGCCGTCTAACCTTAATTTTGCCATAATAATAGACACTTGCAGTGGGATTTACTAAGATCTAAAATAGTCTAAATATTTACACCTATGGGGGTACTAAATTTTTAAACCAATTTTCAAAAAACACACAAAGTTATTCATTATTTTGTATTGTTATTGCAAAATATCACTGAAAACTGCTTTTTTCTCAAAATATACTGAGTGCGGTAAAGTACCATTTTCCGCACGCAAATGAGTGCGGTAAAGTGCACTTTATCGCATGCGAGTAGTTAAAATATTTCAACAAATTAACACTTGACAGTTTAGTGCGTCGATAGTAGCCAACAAAGTATTGAAATATTCGTTTAAGTTTTTTCAATTTTAGATTACCTTATAAAAATACAAAATTTAAACTGAAATTAACAAATATAGTTTAATATTTTCTTTGTTATTTTAAAATGTCAATTGTAAAGTTATATTTTGATTGACTTGAAAAAAAAAAACATTGGATAACACAATAAACAAAAATGCTATTTTCAATTTATTAAAAAAAAACTTTTTGAAAATCTTGTTTTAAAATTGTAAACCAAACTGAATTTATATATACAATCAAGCTGATTCTTTAAGTTTTTGTTTGATTTTATCGGGTTCTTTTTTTAATATACTGGCTTCTCCCTACATTATTTAATGGTTACGTTTTTGTTAGAATTGATATAAGAATATTTGATTTTTTAAAATTGTCCTAGAATTATATTTATAAACAATTCGTTTAATTTTTACTGAAATACTTGGTATAAAAGAAATTATTATTATATTATTATTATTATATTATATTATATTAAATTTGTTGGTCGTACATTATTTTCAAGATTATTATTTCTACGTTCGCGCTGTCTTGGAAATTTAATTTGTCTAAAACAATTTTCGATAAAGTTACTTGGATAGAATAGTTTCTAACGGCCCAGTAAAGTATCTACCGAAACATCAGATAAGTACTTAGATTCGAGTTAGAATTTACGAGGCTGTAGGCATTATTTATTTGTATTTAAAAACCACTGACAAAGAAAAAATACTTTTTTGATGAATTTGTGCATTAGTTTTGAACAACACCTGCTTAACTAAAAAGCCAGTGAACTCTTTTTCGATTTCGTATCCTTTAGCCTACTATAGCGGTCATATTGACACCCAAATGACAGAAAATCCATGTTTTACGTGTCAATTTGGTTATAAAAATGGCGGCAATCTTCGGCTAAAAGATACCGAAAAGATAAGAGTTAACTGGCTTTTTAGTTGAGAACGGTATTGTTTTGAACATATTTTTTAAAAAAATTTCCTTAACTTAGTGGCGAAAAATCCAAAAAGTAGTTTAAGCAAAAACCAAAAACAAGAAGGCAAAAAACATGGTTGCGCACGCCTGACGTAGTCTACTCGCGCCCAGAAAAGTTTTTGGCTCTGCATTTTTTCCATACTAACTTGATTAGGAGAGTTATTATCGCCACGGCTTTTTTTTCGGAAAATGCAACGGCAGGGCCGTTATAGTTATCTCAACCAAGCAGCACAGTCTGTACACTTTCAATTTTACAGCTATCGTATAGCTGTCACAACGTTGCAGCAACTACGTTTTTGCTGTAAAGTAGCTAGCTTTATTTAAGCTTTCTTTTTAGCTGTCAAATTGTTCTGGCAACTTACTGTAGTAACGAAGTTGTTACTAATGCAAAGTTTTGTATTAAACTAGCTGTTAAATCTATGTTTTGTGTGACGATAAAAGTTGATCCTCAGGTGCACTAAATAGCACTATAGCAAAAAAAATGCTGAGAACAGCTGCAAATGCCGCGCCTTCTACCGGTCTATAGAAAACTTACGATAATCAATTGCGTCTAGTCCACATTCCACCTTCTTACAATTGATATCTACTTCTATCTTTGCAGAAAAAAGTAAGAGGAATTAGAAAATATATTGCCCTCTTACTCAATATGACAAAGAAGGAAATAATGGGCAGCGGAAAAAAGGTTGAATGTGTACTACGCGTTACTTCCAGTTCTGCTCTTCTTCTTTTTTTATTCCACTGAGTCCAAAAAGTATTTTGCTTGTAACTGGCTTTAAATTCTCTTCTATCCACAAAAAAAAGCAAAATCTTATTGACATCTTTTGTCTTTGGGCGGCCATGATTTATTTTAGAAAAACAGAAAATTGTGAATGTAAAATCAAAATTATATTTAAAAATACATTATTCTATCAAATAGTGCAATACAAATTATTCATAATCGATAACATAGGCATTTTTAACACTCTTGAACGAAATTCCTTGAAAAAGGGTAAACATAACCTATAAAAAATTAATCAACAAAAACAGTAATATGCCGATTTTTTGAGGCGAGTGTGTTTTAGTGAGTTATTATGATGGGTTTTATCAATAAACTGCCCGGCGCACCCAAAATTACTCGTGTAATATTATTAAGACCAGCATGTATAAAAATACTGAATTTGAGTTGTACTTAAAATACACAGTTAAATTGCTGCCCACAACATTGCTGCCCACAACATTGCGACAACCAAAAAATGAGGGGTAAAAATACCTTTTCTATAACACTGCAGAAGTGTTGCCACAAACAACAGCTAAAGCCATATTGCTACAGATTTGGCTGTGGGAACATTTCTACAACTGATTTTCAGCAGTCTGTGCTATTTGGGCATAGTTATATGATCGACCTGCACGGTCGAATCTCCCTCGATTTCTGTTTATCGAAAGGACCTTGTTACACTTTCGATCCACTACCTCTGGGAAAGGCAATCCGTTTTCTTAAAAAAAAAAACGATAATTGAGTCGGATTTTTGAGTGCACCGTAAAAGCTTGGTAGCTTTTAGCCTTCTTATTGGACAAAATAAAGGATATGAACATTATAATTCGACTATGCTCTCGAAATTCAAGCACCGCGCAAAAATTGCGCGCGTGAAAGTTGTTATTCGAAAATATCTTCGTCGAACCAGACAAGTCGTTTATTTATATTTAGCGATACTCATAAATAGAATAAGTTAATTATAAAGTTGCTTACCACTCCATAAGCTTCCATTTCCCTGGTTTTCAGAGACAACCAAGGCGGTTATGGCAGCCACGGGAATAAAAACTGTGATAGTGTTCAATACGAGTATAGGCCAAACTTTTGCCGTGATCTTAGCAACCGTCCTTAAGGAGTTTACCTCTTTATTTGCTTCGTATGCTTCACTACTCGTAACGTAGTACCTTAAAAATATTAATGGTTAAAAAATTCTTGGCATGGACATTTAGTCTACAGAATTTAATAGGATCCTAAGTCCCTTTTACTTCCCTCCCTCCCTTAATTATCTAAAAAGCCCAAATATACCCTGGAAAAGTCTGGATACACCCTGGAAAGGTCTATGTTTTTTTTGAGCGAGGGAAGTTTTGGAGTAAATCTATATTTAATTTATTTATCTTCTTTAAGACCACAATAGGTACTTTAATTAGAGTTAAGGCGAGTTTAGCGGTAGTAAACTCCATAATCTCGATTAAGCTGGAGGGACAATCTTCTATAAGGAGCCCAAAAAGATTCAGAAACCTCAATTCTTTGATATTTTGTTATGGTAAAATGCATGAAATTTATTGCTGCCATCATTTCCGAGGCAAGATTATCCAGTTTGTGTAGATTCCGAGCAGCATTTTTGGTCATAAAATGAGTAACATATCCCTAACATAGGATAGGTCACTTTCCCTATACAAATTAAATAGGGACTAAATTAGGTAACAAATCCCCCAGAACTGACGTTTTTCCTCCAAAATAGGTCAAAGTAGTTAGTTGTACAGAACGGCTTCTGTAGGCCGATAAGTCTCACATGATTTATGACGAAAATATTGGAGAAAGTAGTGGATAGGTACCTCGTGGCCTAACCAATAAACCTTTCTACAAGGACCAGCATGCATACAAAGAGGGCATATCTACGGATTTAGCCTTTGATGCAGTAGTGCACAAGGAAGGAAACTGTAACACAAAGGGTACGCACTAATGGTGTGCTTTGACATGGACGGAGCCTTCGACAAGGCAAGAACTCAGCTTATAACATCAGCCCTTTATGAACGAGTAGCCGAAGCTCGTCTAACTGAATAGGGGCGGTCTGCGATGGTAAATAGGGAAGCACAGATTAAATAAGGAGAGTCCAAAATCAAGGTAGATGTCACGAGAGGCTGCCCCCCAAGTCAGTTGCTTTTTTTCCCTCCTGTGGTGCCTCATAATGTATGACTTAGTGAATCGCCTGACGCAAGAAGTATTTGACACGCAAACATATGCGGACGACGGCGGCGGCGTAGTGAAAATACTTGGTCGCTTTCTTGCCAACGTATGTGAAAGAATACAAAAGACGGTCAGAATCATAGAAGACTGGTGCAGGCAGAATAGTTTATCAGTCAACTCTAAAAAGACCGAGATGATAGACCCCTAACTTTGCTATCATATCCGAAGTATCTGCAAGTTACACTGGAAAAGGGACTCACGTTGAGGGAGCATGTGGCCAGATTGATCGTAAAGGTCAAGACTAAGATTAAGACTACAGAGGAATAACCGGCGCAATGAGGACTACTTCCATGCATGCCCCGGAAACTATCCTAGATTTGCTTTCGCTCCCAATTTGGATCAAGTAGGAGGCGATGGCGACGCACCTACGACTGAGAGAACAGGGACTCTGGAAGGGCAAAAAGGAAAAAGTGGACAGTCTGGCAATCGAGGAGCTATCGACAAAAGGCTTACTTGTTTTAAAGGTACCAGTGAAAACAGAACTGGAGGTTCGACAAGAAGTACAAGGTCACATTACCAGAACGGAAAACGTGGCACAGAATTCCGAACGGAATTGATTAGAGAAGCGAAGGTCTACTACACGGATAGCTGAGATGGCTCTAAACTATCACCCAGGCTGACCACAGCCGCGGAAGTGTATGTGGAAGACCTAGAAGTTTAAGAGAGTTATCCACTCGGCAAACACGCTATGGTCTTTCAGCAGGGGTATACGCCATAATGATGATGATGAAGGGACATATGCATATGTTCCGACAGTTAGGCTACCCTCAAGACTCTAAGTGCACCCAAAATAGTCAGCAGTCCAATGAAGGAGTGCGCTGACGTACTTCAGACATTGGCTCATACCAGAGAATGAGAAGGCGGACGAACTTGTCAGAGTAGGTACCGGAACCCAATATAATGGACCCGAACCTTTTCTGGACATGGAACCAGGTTAAATTAGCTCAATAAATGGGCGAACAATGAACTCAGATCATCCAGGGCCCTAATTCTTGAGCAAGGAACGATACGGATTTGTGTCAAATGATCCCACGTATTTTGTATTTTTGAGCGCTGATCGCTCACCGTATTCTATCAAAAATTAAGTGTTTGTGCACCTCGAGTCCAAAGCCGGGGATTGATCCTATTTCTTAAACACAGTGTCGTAGTCAGAAATTGGCGCTAAGGGGGTTTTAAGTAAGTGCCTATTACTTGAGCTCTTGAATTAAAGGGAGGATGGAGGGGCGGTTTAATAGGTGTTGAGTTAGTGTATACGAAACAAAAATACCTATTTTTAAAAGCAAGTCTCAACTTACACTAAAATGCTATTTTTTACGATTTTCAAATGTTGTTGACAAAAAAAATTGCTTAAAATTAAACTAAATTCTAACGCGCGCAAATGAAAATTTTAAGAAAATTTGTACTAAAAATTATTTATTACACGTTTTGAATGCTGGTTATAAAAGTTTCTTAAAATTAAACACCGCAGGCACAGAAAACATTTGTGGCGTAGAGGGCAAAGGGTGAGGGAATAAATCGGAAAAAAGTTTTTCCTCGACCAGGATTTGAACCCGAAACCTCTAGAATCGAGGAAAAACTTTTTTCCGATTTATTCCCTAACCCTTTGCCCTCTACGTCACAAATATTTTCTGGAAATTTATTAGGGCGCTAAATTTTCCCTTCATTTTACAAACGAATCAATTTATTGTCGATTGGATTGGACCTCCTGGGGGAGGGTTTAACCCCAAAACTTTTAAACTACGCCACTACGCCACTTCTAAACACGCATACGCGTAAACTGTATCATTTTTTATCTAAAATTCCAAGAAAAAGCATGGCATCATTCCCCGGAGTGATCCCTTTTCTTTCGAAATTTAAGAGTTAGACCCCGGACGCAGCCAGAACTAAATGGCTGGATAGGAATGCTGACTGAACACAATCGGCTGAACGAACACCTGTTGCGCATCAGAGTAGCAAGGGATTTTGTCTCTCCAGCCTGCGAAAGGAAGATCCTGAGAGAGAGAGAGTCGCAGCCCGCGTCGCGGGAGTAGAAAGATAGAATAATGCTAATTAGCTCTGTTAAAATTGAATTTTTATAAAAATATAAAAAAACAAGTCAAACCGGATGGCTCCCACATTTTGTATATCAGTTAATAAGGCAGGTACTTATTAGTTGTGTTAGAATCATATTAGGAGCTGCTGTCGTTAGAGTACACCACTGATGTAGCAATCTGGCCTTCCAGCCTAATCCAGGTAATCTCAGACTTAGGGTCTAAAAAAGGATAACCTGTTTTGGTGAACAATACATTCCTGAATTTTTCCATGACCTGTTGATTTGATCGTTCGTATTATTCGTCTATAAAAACGTATGGCGCACTGAAGATCCCTAACAAGAGTGAAACACGTGTTTGCGTTCGGGACTGGTAGATGGACTGTGTCTGAAACCAGTCAGTGGTAGACAGCAGCGACTACGTCTTGCAGCTAAGGTATCCTTACCATTTTGTTATCTGTGGGTTAAATAAATACCTGATCCACAGTTTCACTACTTCTATTTTCCTTTCTTTTGCCCTCTCACTTTTCTCGACAAGGAAGAAAATAGAAATGAGCGGCGTGAAGTAAAACTGAGCATCAAGCACTGAACAATAATTGGTTTGGTTACGTCGTAGTTTGTAAGCACATTAAACATTAACTCTTTTTTTAGGCACTCTTTTACAAACGCATCAAAGATACGCTAATGAAAAGGAATCAAAAATAGATTGCCAACTTTAAGTGTCTATTGTCTTTTCTTCATGCTTCTTCATATTACACGTAGTGATTATGAGTAGGAGAATGGATGCTCCTGAAAGGAAGGATTTAAGTGGATTGTGCGCAGGCAACAAGCACTTATCAGGTTTTGGACAAGTGCCTAAACGAACGCACTCCGGAATTGACCATGTAAACCTACTTTCTCTAGGTGTGACGTCAGAGAGTTACAAATAAGAATTTACGTTAATTGTAGGACTTGTTTTATAAGAAGAAAACTAGGTAAACTGAATAGGCGGTAAACTTACTTATAGTATTTAGTTATCCTCATTAACTCAAACAGAAGTCCGGAGCAAAACATAAGGACCGTCCCTGTGCCGAAATAAATAAAAGCCGATCCAGTCGCGCTGGGCGAACAAGTTATAGAAATGAGCCTCAATACCGACGTGACCATTCCTGCTAGACCGTTGCCCACCAAGTGAGTCTGCAGGTATTTTTTGGGGAATTTCGTCGTTATAGGAAATATGACGATGCCCAGGGCTGAAGCGACTAAAAATAAAAAATAAAGGGTGTTTCCAAATTCAATATCAAGATTCACATCAAAATAAGTCTTTTTTTTCCTATAAACATGTGTCTGCAAACGCTTTTTGTTAACGATTCACAGAGCGTTATGTAAATGTAGGGAATTACAGAAATTGATTTTTTTTCCTGATAATTGTAGCAGATGTGAAAAAATTACAACAGACAAAAAAGTTCCTTAATAAAATACAGAATTCATTTCGTATTTCAGAATCCACCAGCAGGCTTAACCCCTGAAAATATATATGCCTGTGGATTCTTCTAATCAATTTGATCTCAATATCTCAAAAACTACTAGAGCTATAAACAAAAAACTAAAAATTATTTTTATTTTTTTGTTTGCGGACACATATTACCTAGAAAATACTCCCTCAAAATCTTGTTGAGTGTATATAAATTTAATTTTTTTCTTAATTAAAAATTGGTTTCGCTGACACTTTTTCGCAAACTAATACAGGACCATAAAGGGGTCAAAGACCAAAGAAAGTCTATTGAAAAAATATCGAAAACTTCCTGCCATCATTAGATAAACTCAGTCAGGCATAATATAAATCTTAAATTATAAATAAATAATAATCGGTAATTTAATAATTAATTTAAGCAGTCAGCAGAACTTAAACTTTGGAATAAAGAAAAATAAAATTACAATATAATACAAAATATTAGTTATATCACAAAGGAAATAATCTATTTTCTGATATCAAAAAAACTGCTTCAAAATTGCCAATAACCACCCCAACAACAGAAAAACCTTTTTCAAATTTAAAATATCTTAAAAATTAAGAAATACTGTACCCAGCTTAATGGTTTGGCTCCTCTCAAGACATTGACATATCTTGCGAAGAAGTACTCGATGAGATGGCAAAATAAAAACGCCGAATTCTATTAAAATAGGTTTTTATTTTTTGTTTTAGTTTGTTGTATTACTTTTTGAAAACCTTTTTTTTAAAATTAATATAATATCTGAGTACAGGCTCTTAATTTAATTTTTGTATTTTTATAGACTAAATATATATCAAAGACTATCCGAATATGTCCTAACCAAGCCTCAGTACCTACTTACACTACATAGCGAAATAGAAACAAACATCGGTATTGAAAGAGAGAGATTCAAAATAGCGATGTAATGAAAGAGCGACGTAACAAAATAACGATGTATCAAAAAATCGAAATGTTACGAAATAATGTTTTGCTTTATTCTGATATGCGGCGCGCTGCATATGGCCATCCGACATCCCGCGTTGTTTAACGACGAAAGTTGTTTAAATTCGCTGGGTGTGGTTGTTTATGTTATGCTTCATACGCCAGGTACAGTCCTATGTTACCCTGATGATTAACAAGGATGAAACAGGCCTGTAGGTTCCTGGACTATCCATTAGATCTTAGAGGCCTGGTCGTAATGAATTGAAAATCAAAATGTGTGTCCGATATGCCACGAACCTTTCTTTTTAGTTACGAAATAGCGCCTGATTTATTTTTCAAATACCATTTTTTTTCAAAACTTTTTTGGTGGAATTTTAATCAGTATAATGTTAAAAATAAAAGAACATCGATAAAAAAAAAACGAAAAACACAAAGGACCAAAGCGAAAAGAGAAATTATCAAATGATGTTTCGCCCTGGGCAACCAGCGTGGGCTCATCAGTTGTTCCACTGGTCACCCTTCCCAAACATCATTCAATACCATCATACACTTTGATTTCCAACATTGAATAACTCACAAATAAACAACGTTCCGCACTGGCACTTATCTAAGTCACCTGATACGGATTCATCATGGTTAATCTTTTCAATAGAGTTACGCTCCTAAGGCGTGTTAAAGTGAAACTCATCCAAGTTTGAATTTCCGTTTTTTCCACTCAAGCTCTTTTGATCTTTTGTTTTTAGATTCTTTTCGGTTGAAGTAACTGATTCGGAGGTTTTTTAACTTCTTTTTGTTTTAATCGCCTTAGGAGCGTAACCCTATTGGAAAGATTAACACGCCAGAATGAACTCGTATCAGGTGACTTAGATAACGATAAAGCTGGAAACCAAAGTGTATGATGGTGTTGAATGATGTTTAGGGAGGTGACCAGTGGAACCACTGATGAGCCCCCGCTGGTTGGCTAGGGCGAAATATCATTTGATCATATCTCTTTTCGCTTTGGTCCTTGGTGTGTTCTTTGTGGGATACTCATCCAAGTTTGAATTTTCGTTTTTTCCGCCCAAGATCTTTTGATCTTTTGTTTATAGATTCTTTTCGATTAAAGTAACTGATTCGAATTCGCAGGTTTTTAACTTCTTTTTAATTATTATTTTGTGACTCTTATTTCACCGAAAATATTACTTCATTAAACCTAACCTTATTTAACAGAAACCCGATCCAACCCTTGGTAACCAGTCTAGCTCAATTATCTCCCAACTTTGCATTGTGTTCATCGCTTTTTTAATACATCGCTGTTTTAATAAATCGCTATTTTGCTCCGAAGCCGTCAGCCTTTCCTTAATTTGACTACCAATAACGCAATTTAAAAAACAGCAAAAAACTGAGGTCAGTAAAGTTGCCCCCCCACCAGTGATTATTTTTAAGAAAAAAAATTGTATTAGAATGCACTAATTATGCACCAATGCTTTCTCCGAGAAACTACACCGACTTTTATGTGGAGGGTGCAGATGAACGTTGTCCCGCCAGTGATAGGATATATATAGGCCAGTCCCAGAGCATGTTGGTGAATAAGTAGTGCATTCTAGTGAAAATTATCACTGAGGGGAACCAAATTCACACACCTAAAAGGTGGGTTCCAGTTATTGTAAAAAATTACAAAATATATTACAAAGACTAAAATTTATGGGAAATTTAAGATTTGGGTTTGAATACTCATAGTAGTAGGGGAATCTTATAAAATAAACTAAAGGTACTAGGCGCAATCAATAGGTATTAACGTCCTAAAAAGAGCAAAATTCCTCCGTATACAAAGTCGAATTTTTGCACATTTTTCTCCTTTTAACTCAAAACCTAAGGGTTTTTTTTTATCAAAACTGAGTTGGGGTTGCTGAAGCCGGTGTCAGTAATAGATCTGAGCACTAACATTTTTACAATAAAAAACGCTATAAAAAAAACCACTTACAACTTAGTAAAACCTGAGAACCCATGGTCAACAAAAAGAATCCTAATTGCCAGGAATCAGTATCGATTGCTGTGAAAACTGTATTACATACAAAAACGGCAATCAATAGAAAGAAGTACATCCTAGCACGAGTGTTCATTCGAATTTTGTGCCCGATAAATGTTGAGATAAGGTTAAAAAAAACGGAAGGGAGTATAGCAGCGACCTAAAAAAAGGAATAAAAAATAGTGCTAAAAATGGAATGTGCAGCTCAAAGTTTGGCATAGAAAATCGTTTTAATTGCGTTGACTAGTTTATTTTTCGCGTTTTTAATGAAAATAGGAAAAATTTTGACCTCACCATTCAGCTGTGAACCAACTCAATCTTACTAACAGGGGCGGAATTGTTGACCTGTGAACGCATATGAATTCTTGAAAGGGACGTTTAACAATCTCATTGCCTCAAAAACAAAAACAGTCCGAACAACTTGCTTCGATTCTTTTTTAAATAAACTCGTATTTGAATTACTTTTTATTTATTGTGAAAAACAAAGTCAAAAAACTTATTTTTTAAAATTTTGCGAAATTCATTATTTTTGATGGTGACTTGGAGTATGTCCCATTGCACGAAAGAGTAGGCGAGACCGTAAGAATGTCACTTGCCGCATTTTAGCTAGGCTAAAGCTCCGTTCTCAGAGCTTCGACAGCGGCGTATCAAAGGTGGGATAAAATAACATTAAGAAATAATATTTTCCGAAGAAAAAATGCAACTTACTTTTTTAAAGATAGATTTTTTCGACAGGTTGGGTCAGTAAAACTATTAAAATATTGTTTATTTTTTCAATATGTTTGTTGTTAGCTATTATATGATATATTGACATTTTTATTTTGTTCTGTATTCTTTAATGAATTCTCTCCGCTCCGCGGCTTTAGGGTCATCGGCAGTCCCGTGTGAAAAAAATACCATTTTTCGCATTAGTTAGAATAATAACAATTACTTGCTTTAGACATTCGTCAAACTTAAGCGCCTTAAGTTTCATAAAAAAAAACATCATTTTTGGGTCGCCCTAGCAAAATAGTATATAAATAATAGTACATTATAAACCTAGGGACTAAAGAGCGTCATTTAATACCGCGGCGAAAGGTTCCTTTCCTTCCTACGTTCGGGCTACAATTTGCTAGGGATTAAACGACACTTTAGTCCCGAGGTTTATATACTATTTTATCTACTTTAGGAAAAGATCTTTGTTAAAATTACGTTATTAAGTGTGCTAAGAATGAAATCTTGGCCAAGAGCAAGTGCTGTTTGGCCTGACTTGCGATAAATTTAATTATAGTTTTCCAGGGATTAGTTTTTTTTTAATCCCTGAGGGATTAAATTTACTTCTAATCCCTAAGCTGAAAGATTAAATTTATTTTTAATCCTTTAGGGATTAAATTTTCTTTGAATACCTTAAGGATTAAAATTGTCACTTTAGTCCCTAAAAAGAGGGATTAAAAGTAATAATTTAATCCCTGAAGTGCATAAAATTATATTATTAAAGCACATATATTTAATTAATACGGACAATTATCAAATAAAATATTACTAAGTATAGATAGTATTTTAATATTTTGAGGTTACACCACTAATTTATCATTTTATAAAATATATAAAAAACTATAAAATAACACTAAATACATACATAATATCGTTGAAAAAACAGTATTTTAATAGTTCTACGGTGTTTTACTGACCCAACCTATCAGAGAACATTGCGAAAAAATCTACAAATGCATAAAAAAAGAAATAAATACTTGCATGTTTTCTTTGGAAAATAATATTTGACAATGATATTTTATCCCACATTTGATACGCCGCTGTAGCCAAACCAAATGTCTTGGCAACTTTTAAGTCGCAATTTTTTAAAGCCCTTGTGCAGACCTACAACATATCAAAAAAATCCAAAATCGCCCGATTTCTGGGTTACATGGACCGGTGACGAATGAAAAATCCTCGCAGAGCTTCAGGAAGATATAGCGAGGATAAAACTTATGTCTATCTTATACCAGCCCAAATTGAAGATTTATTTATCTCCTTATGTTGGTTTAGACAGCAAATAAAATAAAACCAGAAATAAGAAGCCCTGCGATTGTGTTCTTATTCTTATTTTATTTTGTTGTATAAACCCAGCATTAGTCCTCGAAAACTGTCTTTCAAATAGTTTTAATGCGACTTTTTATCAAGTCGACAATCTTAAAAAAAATCTTAAAAAACATCAAAAAAATTAAAAATAACATAATAACAACAAAAAACAGATAATTTTGGTGGAATCAATCGGTTAATTTGAGAACCCGATGAATGTCACCAAGAATCATAGATGAATTTATAAACTCGATTTTTTTCATCGGTGAGCTCATCGGTGAATTTACAAACTCGCCCTATATTAATGTTTTGAGAGTTTTACTTAGTCGACGCCTAAAACATTAGCTGCACTTAAAATAGTTTATTTAAATATTGGCTATACCTACACTTAGTAACCACCAGTAGTAGTAAAATTTTCGGGGGGGATATATTTCCGGAAGTTGTTTGAACGTCATGATCTTTTTTTCAAAATAAATACATATTTTTAGATCCCCAACCCCCCCTCCTCCATGTTACTACGCCATTGGTACCTATACTTACCAAAGAATAAGAAGCAAAATTGACTTGTAGCTCAGTTCGGTTACTTGCTGAATAATTGGCCCATTCTGTGTTGAGATCTCTAAATTTGTACATCCAATACTAAAAAAAAGATAAACTCACGCTGTCGTAATTATACAGGGTGTTTCAAGTAAATAGTAAGAAGGGCTTTTTCAGGTATTCTTAACACAATTCGGACACGTCGGCTTTGTATGCAAGGGGTATACTTTTTGACGTCTTTGATTAAAGAATATTCGGAGGTTTTTTAACTTATTTTTTTTTTCCTTTTTTAACTGCCTTTGGCATAGAGGCACATATACGCCAGGTTGAACCCATATCAGGTGACTTAGGGACAAGTGTGAGCCAAACCAACCCAAGCTGTTTTTTTTGAGCGAAACATCGTTCAATTATTCTTTTCGCTTTGGTCTTTTGAGGGTTCCTTGTGGCGTACCCATCCAATTTTGAATTTTCGTTATTTTATCCAAGATCTTTTAGGTAACTAGCTGCTATTCAAATATACAAAATTTTGAGCTTTCTCTCACCAACGCCAATACCTTCAGCTAAAATAACTGCAGCTTTGCCTACGGATTTTATCAGACATTTTTATAAAAAAAATTTACTTTAAATGGTCGTACGTGGCGTACCCATCCAATTTTGAATTTTCGTTATTTTATCCAAGATCTTTTAGGTAAGTAGCTGCTATTCAAATATACAAAATTTTGAGCTTTCTCTCACCAACGCCAATACCTTCAGCTAAAATAACTGCAGCTTTGCCTACGGATTTTATCAGACATTTTTATAAAAAAAATTTACTTTAAATGGTCGTACGTACCTTTTGTTTCCGTGGCCGGATGTTTTGGCTAAAAAAAATATTTGTTTTTGAAGAAGCAGTTGAGAAGGCGGGGAGGGAGAACCTTTTCAGTACCTACCAATTGCATGAATCGGAAGTCATTCAACCTTTCTCCAGGACATCGTCTATCCCTGTATACTTTCATCTATTATCAAAGCGCAAAGTCAGTCAGTCAATTTTCTCATTAATTTGAGATTAAAATTTAAGGTCATAGTAAACTAAACTTCATTTAATAACTACTGGGTGTACTTTAAATTTATTTTATTATCTTCCAAGAATAAACTATACTTTACGAGTAATTAGTTTATGGCATAGATTTAAGACGCTTGTTAATTTGAATCTATATTTAATAATTATTGAGATAAGTTTAAAAAATAATCTTTTTATATCTTCATCAAAACCATGATTTAAGTAACCGTCTGCAGATAACTTTTTTGGTTACCGATGCAATTTTTTTTTTTTCATAACGGGAGCAAAAAAAGATTTCTGTCCGTTTTTACCCAAATTTAAAGGGAAATAGAGGATATTAATAAAATCTAATTAATCTTGCCTAAAAATTAAGCCAAAATATCAAACTGTCAAAGATTAAAATGTCGCAACAATGAACGTCACCGAATAAAAAGGCACATCGCTATGGAAACCATTGTTATTTTATTTACCAGCCGCCTTGATTTATAGTGTAAAGATGGTGTGTTGCGAGAAAGTGCTCTTCGTTTGACATATTTAAAAGTATATATTTTCCTGGTTTTTGTAGATTTTTTGATAAAGGTATTACAAAAAATTATGTTAACAACTCGCGGCTAAACTATGCTTTTTTGTACTCGCATTTTTAAATACCTTGCTGCGCTCATTATTTAAACCAACTCTTGTAAAAAAGCACTATTTTAGCCACTAGTTGTGAAAACTACTATATTTTCACAGCAAAACCGCTTTTGTTCTTTAATTTAGACTTTCTCCCCTCGATATAATATGTTATAAAGCGTTAAGATGCATTTACGCTGGCCAAGCAAGCAATTAGGCAGGCATGAAATTGACAGTTGTACATAGGGAATTGTACTTCTCCTTGATATTTGACATTTGCGAGCGTAAACGGTTGTGTTTGTTTCCATAAGCCGAACTTTTCCTTTGCTTGCTTGCTTGCTTGCTTGCGTGCTTACCAGCGTAAATCCGCCTTTGAGGAAATAGTTTCTCCCCAGATTTTAAGTAAAAAAAAAGTACAACTGGCAATTCCTTGTTCTTTAATTTTTTAATCTTTTGCCAGAGTGCAGGAAAACTAAACATCAGAATTAGCTAAAATTTTGCAGGGGTGATCATTTTTAAATGCTTAACAAAAATATCTGAAGGATTTTTCAAAATTCTCAATTATTTTTTCTTCAAAATAAAAGCTCTGGTGCTGTCATCTATCCCAAAAGCCTCAAAATAATTTCCGTTTAGAACAAACCCGATTTGCAAAAAAAATAGAGAAATACTCACAATTTCCTCTGGATTACATTTTTCCTTTTTATATTTCCTTGCTTTAGCTTATTTTCCTTTTTTCTAAAAGCCTGTGCTCTCCGGAAAAGACAACCGATCAATCAATCACACGCAGTTCAAGTGTTGGCCGATAGATCGCAGAATTTATACGATTCCATGGTAACTACAGGTGTTTTGTCAAGAAACTTTAAATCGGGCCGCAGTGGGACAGAAGAGTATTTTTACGTTTTCTGACAGAAACCATTCGAGGTTATGTTTATCTTTCAAAAAACCAAGAGCACTTTACTGGCTCGCTGGGATTACGAGGAATTCGCATAGAAATATTCGGCGCCCATAACCCCACATAATTTTGTTTTTATTTTCATTTAACCATTTATTAAAATTTAAATTACTGCGGCATAGTTATGTGCAAGTGTGCTAGAGAAATCTTGGAGTGCCAAGGATAGATTTTAGAACCTCAGTTCTTGCTAGTCGTTGGCGCTCCTGTTTAAAATAGAATACGATTATTTCGTCCAGCGCCAGTAGCCGATTTTGAAATCTGCATGCTTTTAAGTTAACCTGTTTTCGGTATCAGCTAGCGGAAGTGTTTCCAATTCAATTATAAATGCACCTGTAAATGCAACCTTAAACATTACGCCCAGTTGCTTTAATACGTACTGTAGCAGGTAATTCTGCAATAAATTGTTTTCTTTTATTTTAGTATTTTATTTGTTTTTTTAGTGGCGCAAAACGCGAAAAGTCAAAATAACCAACCTAATTCCAAATTTTTGACCCGGTGCTAAAAAATCTTTGGTGTCCCACTGTGGATAAACATAAATAAAGTCTCCGCGTTGCCATGGAAAACAAATTCAATGAAAAATTAAATCGACATAGTTAAATTTTCCCGTACAGTTTACTAAAAACAATTCCCCAGATTGTAACTATGACCTTAAACAAAATTTAAACAACACACGCATTTTAAAAATGAATCGGAAGTTTTGCGTGTACTTCAAATCAAAAGAAAAACCAGGTACTTAGTGCAAAATGAACATTCTGATCTTCGAAATTTCACACAAAGGGTGGAACCTAGGACGACCCCGCGTCGTTTCGTCCTTATTAGGGACTCATCAGCTAGGTGTACCACTAGGATAGTATTCTTGGTGGTCGGAGGTTCACACAGAGGGCGTCATGGTTGGTACTCGACAGAAGTTCTCTCCGCTTTGCCGAATTTTTTGGCATAAAAGCACGAGAAAATTGTCTGTCGTTGTGGTACACTTAGCTGACGAGTCCCTAATAAGGACGAAACGGTGTCGTCCTAGGTTCCACCCTCTGTGTGAAAAGTCGAAGATCAGGATGTTCATTTTGCACTAAGTACAAAAAAAAACGCATCGGTATTGACTTTTTTATGCGATGTTTCGAACGATGCCCGCTTTCTTGAAGGTTGCGATGACAGAACTGCTGATTGAAATCGTTGCGTATGTTCGTGGATCTGTAACGATACGTACCGTAATACGTTCCGTAAGCAACGAGATTCTGTCATCACACCTGTCAAAGAAGCAGGCATCGTTCGAAACATGGCATGAACAAGTCAAAAATGTAGTATATTTTGACCGATTTGACCGATGCGTTGAAATATTTACTCTAAGTGTCTATTACCTGTTTTTTGTTACACCTATTTTAAACTATAATCTAAATCACACCTTAGACTCGTACAAAACAAAATTGAACTCGTATAAATACATAATTTGCATTGGAGAAGGTGAGAGAAATGTTACTTAGGTATTTGGTACGATATATTCTTAGTTTGTATGCGTCGCACATAGAGCGCGCGGTTGAAGCCGACACAGTTTAAATTATTAAAAATTTTAAACAAACAATTATTTATATAAGAAAAAAGGTGATTGGGACCCGAATCAAGTACAGATTTTTTTATTTCATTCAATTTTCATATAATTTAACATTACTCCATACGATTCTTTATGTTACTTAATTAAATTAATTAAATAAAAACGCTCCTTTCACGTTAAAACTTAGGTATGTTAATAATTCAAAAATATCCAATATTTACGGTGTCCCCTATCCGTCAGCTCACTTCTCATTTCAAACTTGTGAGGTCACAAGCGGGACATTTCTCAGTTGTTACGTGCTCACCCGTCAGCGCATTTCACAATTCTCACTTCAAATTTGTAACGTCACGAGCGAGAAATTGCTCAGTTATTAGAGACCTTTTGCACTTCTTACCAAAAAATCCCCGTTAGATGACTTTATCGCTTAATAACGCATTGTGACGCACCTAACGTCACGTTATTTTTAAGACAGCATTTTTAGTTTTTGCACGCCGCCTTTGATTTGTTTATGGCCGACTTTATACGGTATTTATTATTATAAAGATTTACAAAAAGTATTTTTCGAATCATATCTTTCATTTAGAATTTTTTATTCTTGTGTTTTTTATGGTGAATTTTAATTATTATTAATATTTAAAAACTCAAAAACACAACAGAGAAAAGGGAAGTTATGATAAACAGATCCGTATCACTTGTCAAAGTTGCCAGTGCAAATCAATGTTTTACATTTCTTACGAAATTCTAGCAAAAGAAAATGATTAAACAAAAATTGGCACTTATCTTTACAATTAAAAAGAATACAGAACATATTTGCATTCAAAAATCAATTTAAATTTTTCGTTTTTCTACTTAATGTTTTACTATTCGCAACCATGTCAATTATAAGGGATACGGTATTTTCCCGCAGGCAACGTCAAACTTTATGGGTTAGTAAGGGATTCCGTTATTACCTCGTAACTGCGCATGCCCGAAATAAGCGATAAAGTAAAAAAGCATCAAAATTATAGGTGTAAAAGGTCTCTATTACGTGCCCCTACACGCCAGGGCATTTCACAATTATCACTTCCCATTTCTGACGTCACAATCGCAATTTTCTCCTCACAAGTATGAAATTTCTTTGTTATTCCGTTTTTCGTCATAATTTTTCATGTTTTAAGGATAAAAACTTAAAAACTGATTAGCTGAATGTGTTTGAAAACAAACTGCAGTTAAATGGGGTGTTATTCTTAAAAAAGTAACTGGAATTAATTATTTTAGAGTTAACGCTAAGCTGGCTTCAAAAACTGCTGAATTTCGCTTCTATTTCACAGTATTGGTGGGTTCAACCCACTTACCACGTAAAATATAATATGAATGATATATATCTATAAAATCTACAATAAACTTCTTCAACGATGGAAAATATTAAATGATATAGATAACAGAAAACGTTAGTAACCGAGAAATTTCATACTAGTGACGTCAAAAGAAAGAAAGAAATGGCAAGTGGGAACTGTAAAATGTGCTGGCGGTATAACAACAGAAATTTCGTGCTTGTGACGTAAGAAATGGGATGCGGGAACTGTAAAATGCCCTGGCGACGCTCGAAATTACTGAGAAATTTCCCGTTTGTGATGTTAGAAGTGCGAAATGAGATTTGAGCTGGCAGATAAGAGGCCCTCCATAAATATCTTATTGAGTGAAAGATAAGATTAGATTAAAGAATAGCTTGCTGCTTTAGCTGAAAAGATATTTTAGTTATTTAAATATGTAAACTCCTAGATTAGTTAAATTCATATTGGTATGAGCATATTTTTTTAAGCATATCTTTATACTTATAGTGAACGCCTATGGTTAATCAAACCAGGAATCGGTACCCTCTCCATACAGGCCGATCAACTCCTACCGATTTAGTGTCCTTTAATCCACCTTCGCCGCCATTTTCACTCAAAAGTAAAAGAAAATCCATTAGTTTTCTGTCAATATGGCGGCCAAGGTCGAGAAAAGGACACTAAAACTTGATTGGTCTTTGTAGAGAAGGTATTGCAGGAATTTATCACACCTTATTTAATAAAAACTTTCAACGTAAAAACGATTCACCATAAAAACTGCGTGTCAAATACTTTCTCTTTAAATTTCCAGCTAGACGCCTTTATACTTGGACTTCCAAATTTGGCACTCCTGAGAATATCATTAGAAACCAGATAGGCTTTATGTTAATTAATAAACGATTTAGAAACATTATTAAATCTGCAAAAACTTATCCTGGTGCAGACGTAGGCTCGGATCACAATCCAGTTGTGGCAAAAATTAAATTTACCATAAAGAAAAATCGTCCCCCAAATAACAAACCCAGACCCAGGTTGGACAAACTTCAAGACAACATGATAGCAACTAAACTTAAAGTCGAACTTAATAAAAAACTTAAAGATATTAATGAGTCTACCGAACAAGATGCAGAAATGGTCTGGTTAAAAGTGCGATAGTCGAAAGCACAACACTCTTAGGCAAGGATGAAACACGAAATAAAAAGAAAGTTTGGATGACCGATGAAATCCTGGAGTTGATGGATAAAAAACGCAGTAAAAAAGGCAGCGATTAGTATCAAGAAATCACTAGAGCAATAAAAAATAAGATAAGGTCAGCAAAACAATACAGGATAACACAGCAATGTCAAGAAATAGAAGATCTAGATGCTAAACATGACACTTTCAATTTACACAAACCCATAAAGGAAGCGGCCGGATTATTTAATAAAAGAGAAGCTGGAATCCTTGTGGAAAATCAAGGCAAAATCATACCGGATACCAAAGAAAAACTAAAAGAATGGGGTAGCTATATAGAACATCTCTTTACCGATAACCGATCCGAATAGCCAGAAGAATTCTCAAATCAAGGTATAGATATAACACCAGAGGAAGTAAAACACACAATATCTTCAGCTAAAAACAGAAAAGCGGTAGGGCAAGAGGAAGTATACACTCAGGCTTTAGAGCTAATAAAAAACGAACATTCGCTAAATACGCTGGTCAAACTTTTTAACTTGATTTATCGTAGCGGTAAAATCCCTGCTGACTGGCTAAAATCAACCTTTGTTACGCTGCCTAAAAAACATTCAGCAAAGAAGTGTAGTGATTACCGCCTAATCAGCCTAATGAGCCATATGTTAAAAATATTTCTAAAGATTATCCACAAAAGAATTTATGGGAAATGCAAATCCTTTATGGGCGACACGCAGTTTGGATTTCGTGGTGGGTTCGGGACAAGTGAGGCCTTGTTTGGCATTCAAGTCTTAGTTCAGCGGTCTAGGGATGTGTCGGTGCTAGTATATGCCTGTTTCATAAATTATGAGAAAGCATTTGATCGAGTCCAACACGAAGAGCTCATAGAATCGCTAAAAGAATTTGGTATAGATGACCGAGATCTAAAGGTAATCGCTAATCTACACTGGAATCAGACTGCTCAAATAAAGGTTGATGGCTAACTGTCCGAAGAGGTCCAAATAAGAAGAGGAGTACGCCAAGGTTGTATATTGTCTCCGATGTTGTTTAATATCTATAGTAACAAAATAATAGAGAATGCACTTCATAACTGCGAAGAGGGTTTGACCATAAACGGCATAAAAATCAACAACATACGATATGCCGACGACACTGTCATAATAGCAGACACGCTGGAAGGCCTACAAGAGTTGTTGAATCAAATTGCTGCCAAAAGTTCGCAATTCGGGCTTAACTTAAATGTTGAAAAAACAAAATGGATGGTCATTTCCAAGGAAAAGAACATCCGGGGCATTTTAGAAGTAAATGGGCAGCAAGTCGAACGCGTGGATTCATACAAATACTTAGGTTGTCTCCTCAATGAGAACTGGGACAACATGCAGAATTGAACAGGCCAGATCATCTTTTATCAAAATGAAATCAGTGTTGTGTAGTTGCGATCTTAATACTACTCTCCTAATTCGTGTGCTTCGGTGTTATGTTTTTAGCATCTTATATTATGGCATGGAAGCATGGACTGACTGAGGCCATGTGCAAAAAGTTGGAGGCATTCGAGATATGGTGTTATCGTAGAATATTAAGGATATCTTGGATGGACCGAGTAACTAATGCGGATTTTCTGCTTAAAATAAATAAAGAGCTTGAAGTTTTATTGACCATGAGAAAACGAGAACTTGAATATTTTGGCCATATTTTGAGAAATGACAAATATAAACTCTTAAAATTGATAATAGAAGGCAAAATTGAAGGCAGAAGAGGTCCGGGTCGTAGACGGATATCATGGCTTAAAAATCTTAGACAACGGTATGGTGTTAGTACTACGACACTTTTCCGAAAAGCAGTGGACAGGGTGCAGATTGCGCTGATGATAGCTAACGTTCGAAGAGAGCATGGCACTTGAAAAAGAAGAATCTTATTTCTTTAAACCCATTCAATAACAAATTTAAAATTTTTAAGCCCGTTTTTAATCAAACCATTGTTCATCAAACTCACTTAATATCAAACTCGTAATTTGTAAAACCTATTTTTAATAAAACCCGGAATTTGTCAAATCATTATTTTTCGAAACCGGAATTCGTAAAACCCGTTGTTTATCAGAAAATTTGTGCTAAATTGATGGCGCATTCGTCAATAATACATGAACCGGAGGCGTACAGGCAGAGGGCGCGGCGACGCGGCGTTTCGATGCATTTGTCGTTCTATCTGCGCACACTTGGTTAAAAGTATTCACAGGTAGTGTTCAATACTTTGTGTATAGTGTATAGTGTGCTACCTGTGCAACGCGCCGCCGTGCCACCTGCGTGTACGCCTCCCGTCCATGTATTATTGGTGAATGCGCTATTAATTTAGCTAAAATTTTATGATAAACAACGGGTTTGACGAAATCTGGTTTTGAAAAATACTGGTTTGACAAATTCCGGGTTTTATTAAAAACAGGTTTTACAAACGAATTGCAGTTTTTATAACGAATGATTTAATTATTGATTTTTTTTTTAATTAACGGGTTTGATTTTGCACATTCTGATAAACCGTGGGTATTCCTTATATTTAGTGGAGCATTTTTTCCGTGTACACCCCTGTTTCAAACTACTAGGTATACCTACCTCATTTGCTGTGATCAACATTGTCATTGGCAGTAACCCAGTAAATCCCAAAATAAACAGTGTGATTCTAACAAAGTAAAATTTATCGTCGGGTGCGTTGGGGTCCGGTTTCTCATCCCAAGGATGTCGGTCCCCCGGTCTTATGGAAATGGGGGTTGCCGGCAGATCTATGCTGTTTCTGTAATTTGGGAGCGGTGGGGCTACCAGCTGGATGGAGCCCTTTTTTTGTTGGTCTAAACATTAAACAAAAAAATACATGTTAGGTATTTACTTATAAGGGCCCAAATTTTAGGTTTCTTATAGATCTTGGCGTTCTGAACACACTTTAATTAAAAAAAGCGGTTTGTTTCAAAAAAAGGAAAACATTTTAACGGGTAAGGCAATTAATAGGTTGATGGACAATATAAATTAAGGTTTTGAAAACTGAGAATTTGTGACTGCTCAGTTTTTAGACTTAACGAAGGCCTTTGACTGTATCTCACACGAAATAATATTGAATAAGCTTCCATACTATGGTTTTGATACAGATAGTATTATGTTAATTAGATCTTATTTAACAAGAAGGGAACAGTATTTGTCAATTGAAGGTGTGAACTCTAATAGTATTGGGCCCCATTTTATTTTTAATTTACGTCATTGACCTAAATCGTAACCGTCATCAGAATTAATTTAATTTTGCGATGTTGCGATTTTACTGATATCCAATCAGTCTTATATGTAAATAAATTGTACAACATTCTCTCAGCGTCTCTTAGGTTGATACGAGATTGGTTTCTAGCAAATAAGTTAAGTTCGAATGAAAACAAAACCCAAAAGTTGATTTTTACTTTAAAGTATTTTCAAAAGAACGAAGATACAGACTCCAAAAAATTCGTACGTTTTCTGGGAGTAAATTTGGATTCAAAATTGACCTGGGCACACATAAATCAGCTGGGGGATAGTGTTTAAAAAAAATTCTCTTTTAACATATGCACTACTTGCATTGTGTCATTCTCCACATGCAGAATTAATTTTTAGATTCCAGAGAAGAGCTGTGAAAATTTGGCTGGTCAAGGAAGAGTGTGTAAATGCTTTTAAGTTTCCCATGTCAATATATATTATTGTGCCTGAAATCTTTCAAATTTTACTTTTTACAGGGATAGTCATTCAATAAATACCAGAGAAACAAAAAACATTGGTTTGCCGTAACAGCGTCTGACACTGCGAACTGCATTAAGATTTTTAACGTTTTGCCAGACAGTATTGAAGGATAGGGCTTGACAAAGGAGGATTGGACGACAAACAGTATCAAAGCGCAATTAAACAGTTTTTACCTCAACAAGCATATTATAATTCAGATAACTTTTTAACTGCTGATTTTTCCACCCTCTAAATAACACTTGTTATACATTAAAGAAAATTCTTGCTCTTTAGGTATAATTATATGTAATTATTTTAAGCACTTACCATATTTTTATTAATATTTTTATCTTTTGTGTAAGTTTAAACAGTTCTTAACACTTGCCTAGTTTTAAAAAATTGTCTATATTTTGCGGTTTTTTGTTTTTTGTATTGTTGGTTTTGTTTTTTTTTAAACATTACGTATCACAATTGGTAAATGTTATTTTTTTTTATTTTGTGTATTTATCTTTCTTTTATATTTGTAACAGCTCTATTTTAGTGTTATTTTATATTTCTTGTTTTATATAGTTTAATTTTGGGTAGTTTAATTTTATTTATTTTTTTAAATTCATAAATGCTACACATGGTAAGCACTAATCTATTTATTGTAAATTATTGACTTGTGTAAGTGCGAAAGCATAATTAGCACCGATAAAGAATTGAATTGAATTGAATTTCTCGCAAAAATAGTTTACGTATGTAACTTAATACACTGGGGAACAGTAACAATGTTTCCCAGACCAAAATAGCAAAATGTTGCTTATTTTATTATACTAATTAACAACCCAGACAGCACAACTCTGTCCTAAGGATGTGCAGTGGAGAGAGTTTTCTGGACAATGCAGCAGTCCATTAGACAACCAAATCTGTATGAAATTTTGTCCAAGGCATCCCAAAAAAGTCCAAAAGTTTCAATATTTTGACTATTGTACCACTATACTAAATCCAATGGTTATCCAGTGGAACGAAATTCTGTCCAAAAGTTATCCATTGGCTATCCAAAAAGTATCTTTATGGTTCACTGTTGGAAAATATAATAATTACAATGTATATATTGGTCTAGTTTTCTTAGTATACTGGATATACTTATTTGTTTCAATGGATATCCAGTGGATAGTTTTGTCAAAAGCGACAATATTTTCAATATAAAAGTATAGAAGTACCTATATATTTGAACCATAAGTCTGATTGTCGATCCTTGCGGATGGATTTCCTAGCAAAGAATGGGGATTAAAATACTAAAGTACCAATTAATCCAAAATAATGAAAAATATTTACTTAAATGATTTACCTAGATATGAGAGAAATATTATTGTTGGTAATGAATAAGAAAAAACATGATCCATTGGATATCGAAAACAGTTCGGATAAATGACTATATTTATTAATGTGCCAACTAGGCCATTTGATAAATATTCAATGTTGAGTCAATGTATATAAAGTACATTACTTTTGCTGGACACAAAATGAACTTCCGCAGGAGAGTTTATTTTTGGTCCGATGGACCAAGGAAAATCGTGATCCATTGGATATCCAAAATCAACTAAAATAAAGCAGTTCTTTATAGATCAAAATTGGAAATCCTTTGGACTCAGTTTTTTGTCTAATGGATATCCATAAATGGCTCATGGACAATGCGGGCGGTTTTGAATAAAAAATGGCTGTCCGATGGACAAATTGTGCTGTCTGGGAATCTCTCTTGTCCTGTCTCTTACCTGAATTTATTATACCAATTGTACTTTATTAGATGTTTAAATACTTATAACATAAAGCCTAAATTGTAATATTACATGCGTTTAGTTATTTAAAAGAAAAGTTCCCTAGAATCTATAACGCTTAAATTAAAGAGGTAATATTCGATTCCATACTTCAAGGCAAGGAAAAAGACGCTTGGAATGATCTTAAAATAGTTGCATCAAGTTTTTTGGAAAACACTAGAGTGAAAACTATACCCTGGTTGCCCAACTTCCTTTGTGTTACGAACATCTAGGATGAAAAATTCATTTCTTGGATTCTCATCTGGATTACTTTGCGGAAAATGTGGAGCTGTAAGTGACAAGCACGATGATAGTATTAGTAGTAGTAGAGAAGGGGCGGCGCGAAGCCCGGCAAGTAAGCCTCCCTGGGCCCTTTCTGCCCTACCCCGAGCCTGCCCCTAATCCATCGCCTGCACCACTGGTCTGGCAGTTAGCTCATTTGGTCTCACTGTTCTTTTTGCAAAGTCCAGTATTTTGTCCCATTTGAGCGTGTGCAGGTCCTCCTCATCCAGGGTCGGGAAACCGAATACCTGATATCTCATCCTCTGGTATGCCTCGCAGTTCGCTATAACGTGTCGAGATGTCTCTTCTGCCCGCCCGCAGGCCCGGCAGGTCGAGTCATTCTCCACCGCGATCCGGGTCATGTGCTTCCTTAGTCGGTTGTGACCTGTTATGATACCTGTCAGCAGACCAGCGGCCCTTCGCGATCTCCCCAGAAGCCATTTTTGTCTGGCTACATCCGGGCCCTTCACGAAGTCCTTGGTCTGTCTGCATCCTGTTCCTGCTCTCCAAGCGGTCGTCATGGCATCGTTGGCCCATTTGTTGAGTCGACTCTGCATTTGCCTCTTGATTGTTCCTAGGAGCGGTTCCGGCCCTACATACTGGGTGCTTGCCTCGGCACCCTCATATGTCCCGGTACCCACATAATTATCACTTGTTTGCCCTCTCCCAAGGATTCCAGTACATCCGCACATTCCTCCACCAGGGTGTTGGTGATCTTGTGCGCCCTTAGTGCCTTTAGGGCTGATTGGCTGTCGGAGCATATATAAACATGCTCCTCCCTACCGTTCTTTATTTCTTCCATGCTTGCAGCCATTATTATGGCATACACCTCTGCCTGAAAGACCGTGGCTTACTCTCCGAGCGGGTAGCTCTTTCGAACCTCCTGGTCTTCCACATAAACCCCCGATCCTGTGGTTTGCCTATCCGATAGTTTCGACCCGTCGGTGTAGCAAATCACGGCGTTCTCCTCGAACTGTTGGCGGAGGTTTTCACTCTGCCATAGTTCCCTGTCTGGGATGACTACTTTGTTTGTGATAGGTTCCACCGAAATATTTTAAACATAAAAAAAAGGTATAAAAAGATGTTAGCCGACTACTGCTGGACTCTTACGAGAGATGCCCCAGAGGCTACTTTCAAAAGGCAGACTAAGAAGCGCAAAATGAAGCTCTGAATTCAACAATAAAAGTGTGCTATTTAATTGCTTTTGTTAAATTAAAAATATATGGTTATGTACTTTGTACATTCATTGTATGCCTATAAAATTGTAAAAAATAATATAGTCTTTTTGCGATCCAACTTAAATCTTCAATTGGTATTTTTTCGTTACTTGGGTGTACCCAATTAGCATTTGGACATCGTTTCGACGTTGGCGTAGACAACATGAGGTCAGGAAGCTACGTCAGATCGACCGCGCACCGACTCAAATTTATACCAAACTGGGGAATACAAATCCGGGTTGTAACGACGTCGCCATACGTGGGTTCCATAGAGGGAGTACAGAAATTTGTAATACAAATTAAGTCGTGCTAAGTGCAAATAGCTCAACGGCTGGACCACAAACTTAGTTAACTACACTTAGATTTGAAATAACAACCAAAGGTCAAAAAATATTCCTAGATTTCATCAAAATTATGATTGTTTTCCACAAACCAAAACTACACTTGTTTGCACTCGACGCGCATTTCGCTAACAACGTTAGCATCATCAGGAGACGACAAACAATGAACTAAATTAATCTGCGCTCTATCTTATATACAATCCTTTAGTGGGCGGAGATAAGACTAATAATTTGTGATTGATCACGATTTTTAATCCTATCTCCCCTCAACCAAAGAATAAAGTGTACTAAACGGGATGGGTCCTCTATCTTTATTTAAACTATTTCTGGATTTAATGATTTCCATACTTTCATATGCATTCAAAAGTCTTTTGTTTGGTACACTTTTTAGAAGTTTTAGGTTATCTAATGTGAATCTATGATTGTTTTCAAAAGCATGCTCGGCCACACTTGACTTTTCTGTTCTTCCGTATTTTAAGTGTGCTAAATGTTCTTTAAAACGTGTTTGAATAGAGCGTCTCGTTTGGCCAACATATTTTTTGTCACAATCCATGCAACTAATTTCGTAAATTCCACTTTTTTCTAGAACTGTAGTTTAATCCTTGGGATTTCCTAGTAAGCTTCTTATTGTGTTACCGGATTGATATACTAATTTAAGACCGGTGTTATTAAATACTTTGTGTAATCCTTTCGTATAATTAGGATTATAACGAATTGATACAAACTTTGAGTCGCAGGTATCTTTTTGTCTGAAAAAGGTAGAATTCCGAAAGGTCTTTTGAAAAGAATGTCTATTTATCAGCTTATTTATTAAGCCTTCGTCATAACCGTTTTCGCCAGCTATATTCCTAATCTTATTCTTTTCTGCTTCAAATCTTTCTTTGTTTAAGGGGAAATTTACTAATCTATATGTTAAAAAGTGCAAACTTGCAAGTTTATGTTATAAGCAATGAAAAGAGTCATTTGGAATATACCTGTTGGTGGCCGTGCCTTTTCTGTATAGGTCAAAGTCCAATTTATTTTTATTTCTTATAACTAAAGTGTCTAGAAATGGCAGTGTACCGTTGTTCTCTGTTTCATAAGTAAATTTAATAGTGGTAAATTTGTTATTTATTTTTTCCATAAAATTTTCAACACTAGTTACTTTAGTGTTGAATACTGCAAACACATCGTCTACATACCTGAACCATACTCTGGGGAAATACTCAAATTCTTTACTTATATCTGATTCAAATTTGCTCATAAATAGGTTTGCAATAAAAGGTGATAAACTATTACCCATTGTGGTTCCTTCTAATTGCTGGTAGTAGTTATTTTTATATTGAAAGTAATTTTGATTCATGCAGAGTTTTGTTAAAGATAGGAATTCTAAAGTCTGTTTGTCTTCTAGATTGTTTTTTCTTAGTAGTTCCTCCAGGTATTGTAAGGTATTGGGGATCGGCACACTAGGGAACAACGAACTAACATCAAACGAGATTAAAATTTCACTTTCTTGGAGTGAAATATCTTTAACTTTGTTGATAAATTCAAGGGAATTTTGAACAGAAAAACCTTTTTCCTTTATCGGTAAATTTTCAAACTCGTTTGCTAGCCATTTCGAAATGTTGTAAGTAGGTGATCCTACAGCAGAAACTATAGGTCTAACCGATTTTCCAGGCTTGTGGATTTTCGGAAGACAATACAGTTTCGGCATAGTGGGATTGCTTACTTGTAGTTTATATTTAATATTGTCAGTAATAATATTGTTACATTTTTTAATTGTATTTTTTACTTCGTTAATCATTTTTGGTAAGGGGTTCTTTGGGACTTGTTTGTAGGGTCCATTTTTAATTAGGTTATCTACCCTTTCAAAATAATCTGTTTTATCTGACAAGGGTAATAAAGTTGTTATATTAGATAAAACAGATTATTTTGAAAGGGTAGATAACCTAATTAAAAATGGACCCTACAAACAAGTCCCAAAGAACCCCTTACCAAAAATGATTAACGAAGTAAAAAACACAATTAAAAAATGTAACAATATTATTACTGACAATATTAAATATAAACTACAAGTAAGCAATCCCACTATGCCGAAACTGTATTGTCTTCCGAAAATCCACAAGCCTCGAAAATCGGCTAGACCTATAGTTTCTGCTGTAGGATCACCTACTTACAACATTTCGAAATGGCTAGCAAACGAGTTTGAAAATTTACCGATAAAGGAAAAAGGTTTTTCTGTTCAAAATTCCCTTGAATTTATCAACAAAGTTAAAGATATTTCACTCCAAGAAGGTGAAATTTTAATCTCGTTTGATGTTAGTTCGTTGTTCCCTAGTGTGCCGATCCCCAATACCTTACAATACCTGGAGGAACTACTAAGAAAAAACAATCTAGAAGACAAACAGACTTTAGAATACCTATCTTTAACAAAACTCTGCATGAATCAAAATTACTTTCAATATAAAAATAACTACTACGAGCAATTAGAAGGAACCACAATGGGTAATAGTTTATCACCTTTTATCGCAAACCTATTTATGAGCAAATTTGAATCAGATATAAGTAAAGAATTTGAGTATTTCCCCAGAGTATGGTTCAGGTATGTAGACGATGTGTTTGCAGTATTCAACACTAAAGTAACTAGTGTTGAAAATTTTATGTAAAAAATAAATAACAAATTTCCCACTATTAAATTTACTTATGAAACAGAGAACAACGGTACACTGCCATTTCTAGACACTTTAGTTATAAGAAATAAAAATAAATTGGACTTTGACCTATACAGAAAAGGCACGGCCACCAACAGGTATATTCCAAATTACTCTTTTCATTGCTTATAACATAAGCTTGCAAGTTTGCACTTTTTAACATATAGATTAGTAAATTTCCCCTTAAACAAAGAAAGATTTGAAGCAGAAAAGAATAGGATTAGGAATATAGCTGGCGAAAACGGTTACGACGAAGGCTTAATAAATAAGCTGATAAATAGACATTCTTTTCAAAAGACCTTTCGGAATTCTACCTTTTTCAGACAAAAAGATACCTGCGACTCAAAGTTTGTATCAATTCCTTATAATCCTAATTATACGAAAGGATTACACAAAGTATTTAATAACACCGGTCTTAAATTAGTATGTCAATCCGGTAACACAATAAGAAGCTTACTAGGAAATCCCAAGGATAAAACTACAGTTCTAGAAAAAAGTGGAATTTACGAAATTAGTTGCATGGATTGTGACAAAAAATATGTTGGCCAAACGAGACGCTCTATTCAAACACGTTTTAAAGAACATTTAGCACACTTAAAATACGGAAGAACAGAAAAGTCAAGTGTGGCCGAGCATGCTTTTGAAAACAATCATAGATTCACATTAGATAACCTAAAACTTCTAAAAAGTGTACCAAACAAAAGACTTTTGAATGTATATGAAAGTATGGAAATCATTAAACCCAGAAATAGTTTAAATAAAGATAGAGGACCCATCCCGTTTAGTACACTTTATTCTTTGGTTGAGGGGAGATAGGATTAAAAATCGTGATCAATGACAAATTATTAGTCTTATCTCCGCCCACTAAAGGATTGTATATAAGATAGAGCGTAGATTAATTTAGTTCATTGTTTATCGTCTCCTGATGATGCTAACGTTGTTAGCGAAACGCGCGTCGAGTGCAAAAAAGTGTAGTTTTGGTTTGTGGAAAACAATCATAATTTTGATTTAGTGCAACTAAAGGTTCCAAATTCCCAACATAGCCTAGATTTCATGTCAAAATCATTACATGCCCCATGAGAACATTGAAACTTGTAACTTGTGCGAGCTTGAAAACCAGGCTAAATACCAAAAATTACCAACGCATTTTACTTTACTGACACACACTGACCAATGCAGGGCCGAAAATACACAGTCGCCAGGAATATTCTCACTTTTTCAATAAAAAATAAGACTTTATTGAAAAAGCAAAAAGAAAGTAGGGAACAAATTCCTTGTTCCCTAGTGGTATTAAAGACTTACGTCAAGAGTTGCGTATATTTTACCAGAGGCGCTGCAAAAGTACGAAAATTTCTGCATTTTCGTAAAAAGTCAAATAAAATATTGATAACATAATAAAATAATCCCTATACACTAACCTATTTCAAAAAAATATTTTTACAATAGCAGAAGACAAATTTATTTTTAAAAAAATTTGTTTTAGATAGTATGACACACAGTGAAAAAAAACTTGATTTATCGCGCTACCAGCATATGCGGAATAACTAACTTTTTCTCCTTACAATAAAAATCACAGACTTAGAAAAACAGAGATGAAGCAAATGAGGCCATTGAAAAATATATAATTGGAATGAAACCAACATTAATTTTAATCACGACGTGTGAAAATCAGGTGGTTTAAGCGAGATTTGCCTGAATAAGTTTATGTCACACCACGCTCTGAGACAATTAACATAAATAAATATGCATTTTTTAAAATGTAAGCACAAATTCTTCGTAGAGCAAAATCCACATAACAAATTTATATCCCATGTATATACTTTTATGGATATGGATATGATTTTGTGATTAAAAACATGTCCATATGGCTACGAGATAAATATCCATGGTATATTTTCCGATATCCACTGCATATCCACATAAATACATGCACTGCATATCCACCGATCATCTCCTAAAATGTGATTTTGGAATAAACTATGGATATTTAGTGGATATCCTTTATTATGTATATAGAATAGATATAATTTTATAATTTAAAACAGATCCAGATGGCCGCGTAATTAATATTCATAGTATATACTGGATATTGTATGGATATGATTTTATGGTTCAAAACATGTCCAGATGTTTATCCATAGTATATTTTCGGATTTTCAATACATATCCACATGAATATATAGGGTTTGTTTGAAAGTTTGAGACTTCCATTGTCTATATTTTATTTATACACGACGTTTCGATCATCGATTGTACTGATCGAAACGTTGTGTTTGAAAGTTTGAGACAATGATGTATTTGAAATTAGGTCTGGGTTTCGAACTTCCATTGTCTATTTTTTATTTATACACTACGTTTCGATTAGTACAATCACTGATCGTGTTCAAGTGCAAACTACAATCTATTCCTAAACTCCTTGGACGGAGCCAACTTCTTAAACTTCACGGTTGAGTGATTTCCTACAGTATATAAGTACGTATCCTTGGGAATAAATTGTAGTTTGCACCTAAATACGATCATAGATTGTACTGATCGAAACGTCATGTATAAATAAAATATAGATAATACATCATTGTCTCAAACTTTTAAACAAACGTTGGAATCCCGGCATCGGCGATCTTTTTCGAGGCTACGAGAAAACTTTTATTAAGCACACCAGGGAAGAAACGCACATCGAATTCCTATGTCAAGCAGGAGACAGCAACATTATTCCTGTCGCGTTTCGTCTTAAGGCATCATTTCGAGGACAAAGAGTTCAGCGGATTTTAGATGACGCCATTAAAGCATTGCATGATGCCTTACGACGAAACACAACCGGAATAATGTTGATACCAGTGGCGGATCCAGCAATTTCACCAGGGGGGGGGAGGCGCAAACAATAAAACTTATATAGGCCGGTTCAAACTACTACGAACATAGGGAAAAAAAGTACTTTTTTATGGTCATCATTGTTTTTGGGGGTTTGGTTAGATTGGTATGTTAGTTAGTGGTGACCTAACCCTCTCCACTCACCAAACAGTTTTCACCTACATATGTTCGTACAGATACTACCTGATGCAACCAATTTATTTTGGCAAACTTATTTGTTATACAAATCCTTAATTCTAAAAAACAAAAAAATTTCATTCAGTATTAGCATTCCAACATTATTATTGTATAAAAAAACTTTTAGTTATATAATAAAACTAAGTTTTATTTTTTGCTTTGCAAACCTATCTAAGATAGATTCCAAATCCAGGCTCATTTAATGATATATATAAAAAAGCGCCAAGCCATTAAGTCTCTCTTCTCCTACCGTGGAACGAAGATTTTCAAAAGTTAATCATGTTTACTACACAGTCTCAACGCTGTTAAGGCAACGTCGCATTTACTATTTAAAGTTTCGTTTTTAAACAGTGTTAACTCTCCTATTATCACTGTGTGAGACAGGTTGTTGAAAACTGCGCCAAATTTTTCTATAATTTTTGTTACCATATCTGATATTTTTTCTGCATCGCATAAATTTAATAGAGATTGGATGGCCCTCTGTATGCAACTCAAATATGACATTTGGTAGACAATTGCATGAAAACTGCAAATTACGATATTTAAGTGATTTCCCAACCAACACAACGTGGTTTGGACGCTAGCGCATCTCTTACAATTTTTCGGAAGCCAGCTGGCTCGACAACTTGGACCGCCCATGACAGGCGGGTGGGAGTTAGTATTTTACCTGTGTTAAAGTGTTAGACGCAACCGGGATCCGAACCTGCGCCTCCCGAGTGAAAGTATGGTACTCTACCACTACGCCACGAGCGTAGTTTATTTCTATGTTGCGAACCCGCCGCGAGAAAGGTTGCGTAGAGCTAGCCTACGAAGCGACAAAACTCTTAATACAGTCAGGCGTTTTCCAGCAAGCGAAGAACCTACTCGTTAGAAAGCGTATTTTGGTGGCGTTTAACCAACCTCGGAATAAATTCGAATTAGCGAGCGCCAAATACTTTCTGAAATACAGGACGATTTTAGCGGCTGCATTGCAAGTACCTATACGTCCCGTCAGAAATCCGCCGGTATCACGTAGCGGCCGACTGTTTACCGCCACCTTCTGTGGGTTGTCTCGACTTTGCTGGTCACAAGATATTGTGAAGCCGATTAAGCTACCCAATGTATTTTTTTTAGGCAAGTCGTTTAAGTTACGCAAGCCAGACCTATTTTTCTTACCTACAAATAGTTGAAATTATAATATTATGGCTCAAAAAAACCTTCAGATTGCCAAAATAGCTTGAAACACAAATTCGAAAATTAGCAAAAATACCTTATTTTTTTAATGTCCCCCGCACAAAAACTAAGGCATCCGCCAACAGTAAAAATGGTCTGGTCATAGAAACAAAATAAAAATTACCCATTTTCTTAGCTAGCACTAGTTATACAATATATTCAAAATTAGTTGAAATCGACTGAGATATGTTTTATAGGAGTGTCCAGTACGTGGTTCTTTAATGTTTTTAAAACTTTGATAATTTTCAGGGGGGCGCCGCCCCGCGCCCCCCTGGATCCGCCACTGGTTGATACGATCCCAAATCAGCTTTCATCGCTGGAACATGTCCTGGGACTGGGAACTGGGCCAACGGTTTTAGTAGATTCGAGAATATACTACAGATGAAGATTATCAACCGATCCTGGACAAAATCACACGAACCTGCAACCATCTACAACAAACTTGGCAAGCAAAGCACTAAAGGAAACTCGCCCATCAACATCCACAAACCCAATCGACCACCGACACTGTAAGAACAATAATTATTGCATCAAAGAAGACATTGACACCCATAGAAGAAAACTGACTTGACAAAGAACTTTTCCATCGCTCCTACGAAGATACCCACTATCGATATCATGACCGACATAGAAAGTCATCTTCTTTCACGACAAAATGCCGATGAGTTCAGACATCAAGTAAGGACCATTATTGACAAGCCTATTAAGCATACCTCTAACATAAGCAAGACAGAGGGAATCGTGTTGAAGAATCTTCAAAAGGACAAATCAGTTAAAGTCTTACCGGCAGATAAGGGCAATGCAACAGTGATTTTGGACACGGAGCCCTATGAGCAGAAAGTTGAAGAGGTAAAGTATTCCAGATATATTCTGGACAACACAAGGCCTTAACTTACAGCACATTATAGCAAGCCTCCTTATCTATACGAACTTCCCAAAATTCACAAAGATGCAATGCCCTTACGCCCAATCACAATTTCCAAAAATTCTCCAACAAGCAATCTGTCTAAATTCTTTTTAAAAATTATTCAACCTCTTGCAGGCAAGAGCTCTTCATTTATAGAAAATTGTAACAATTTTGTTAATGACAGAAGCAAAGGTTTTGCACAAGGAGTAACACTGGATATTTTTTTGTGTGCGACACTGTAGTAAATCTGAAACATCGGTTAGTCACATTCTTTCGAAACATCGATGTAACATTTTAAAAATTCGGACAAGAAATAAGGATGGTTGCAATTTTTAAATAGACCAGAGTTTACCTGCAAAATCAAGCTCATTAAGAAAAAATCTACCTGTTTAAATAGCAATAACTTTTTCAAATATTGTTCAATTTTAATAAGTTTAAACTTTTTAAAAGGCACACGCTTCAAAATTAATAGAACTAATGATAAAACTGACATATACTAAAAATCCCCCCTAGAAAAAAATTTTTCTGTGACGCTGTATTCAACCTCAGACAACGGTTACAGTGGTAGAAGGCCAAAAGGCTCCCTCAAGGTGCCGTTTGGTTCAAGGAGAACTTAACGACGCCGTGTTTATTAAAGGAAGGATTATGAATACGGCCCTAAAAGTTTTATAAACAAAACTTGACATTTCGACTTTCTGTCCTTCACAAGGGGGCAGAATTTATTAGTACCTAGTGTTTCAAAAATATTTCCAGCAAAGTCGATTCTAAGTTCAAAATTAAGATACCCTTTTATTTTCACTAAAGACCGCCATGGTCACGAAATAAGCACTCTATTCATTAGAATATATCAGTTAAAATTATTTTTTCCCTTTTAGTGCAGTATAAATAAGATTTGTTTGAAAGTTTGAGACAATGATGTATTTAAAATTAACTCTGTGTTCCGGACTTCCATGGTCTATATTTTATTTATACACGACATTTCGATCAGTACAATCTCTGATCGTCTTCTGTAGTTTGCACCTGAAGACGATCAGAGACTGTACTGATCGAAACGTCGTGTATAAATAAAATATAGACAATGGAAGTCCGAAACACAGAGTTAATTTCATAAATAAGATTGTTTTTTTGTTTATTTTATTTATTATGTCTATTTGCACCGCAGCGTTAAAACCAGATTTAAATTGAAGACGCCGATTTTCATTTGCACCGTATTTTAAAACCGGATTTAAGGGTCGTTAAACACGGTTTGGTTAACACTTCATTTGGCAAGGCTTAAAAATTCTTAAAGCATAAAACTTGTTTCCTAATTTCTTATTGGTCAGATTTTTGATGGAAAATGTCATCAATCAGCTGTTGTTTTATTTTCATATTTGTTGAGTGCGTTGGTGAAGAATGAATTTTACAATAGAAGGGCCCAACGATCTGTCACGATCATGTATTGTGGAGGGCAAACAAACGATTTTCCAAAAGACGCAAAATTAATTTCAAGACAGTAGCTAAAATTACGACAGTGGTATTTAGAGTTACGACAGCCGTTTTTGGGATTGGGTTGCGTTTGGTGTGTTGTGTAGGGTTTACTGGGGTTGTGTTGTGTGGGATTAGTTTTCTTGTGAAAATGTAAAAAAACGGGTTTTTCGCGACTGGCGTAATTTTAGACACGGTATAATTTAAAGTGATTTTCCTATTGGTGAAAATGCTTTTTTATTATAGTTTGTTCGTTTGGAAAGTGGATAAAAACCATTTATTTTTGGAAAATAGTAAAAAAATGTTTGCGCAAAGGTCAATGACCTGTATTTTGTTTTTATTGTATTTTTTTCTTTTTTCAAGGATTTATAAGAAAGAAATATACTACGAAAAGTCGCTTGATGCAAATGTAAATGAAAAAATACAAGAATTATGCTAAAAGAACTCATATTATTTATTTTCACCATAAATGGGCTTTCAGTTGAGGCGGATATTCATGCACTGACAGCAGCTTCCAGTGTTGTCAGAGTGTCTACGTCTTAAAGTTAAATTTTTCCTGGTGCAAACAAACTTTCTTAAATCCGGTTTCAAAATTAAATTAGGATTTAGCCAAATCTAGATTTAATGAATTGGCGGTGCAATTGGACATTAATACAGTTAAATAAGATTGTTTTTTTTTGTTTATTTTATTTAAAGTACTTGATATATTTAAACCACCTATTTAGGTATGACGTCATATTACCAAGCGCTGGGTTAGTGACAGTCATAGAAATGAGCAAACTCAACCCACAACTTTTTAAAATAATGTAACCTCTGAACTTAACTATCTAATATCCTCTAACATCTGCGACCGCTTCTGCTAATTAAAAATTTATACAGGCAATAAATGGCTAACTAAATTTTCTAAAACTCACGCTTTCGTTCTTCCATTGTGACATACACTTTAACAAATTGCTAACTGATTAAAATACAATTGGCTAGTTCAAAGAGAATTTCGTAATTTCTGATTATTTTATCAAAATTCAATTATTATCTTTTTAAAAATCTTCCTTACAATTTTTATCAAAATATTTACACGTTGAAGTACGGTTCTTCAAAATAAAAATTAGGTATGTTTAAGCAGACAAGCGTTGTAGCATTTGTAGAAAAACCGCGGCGCGGCGGTAAAAAAAAGTCAAGTAAAATGTATTCGTAACTCATCTAAAGTTCAAGAATATGCCAGTCTTTATCTTATTGTACTGCTCAAAGGGTTATAGTTCTAGGGAAATAATTTTTAGCAAGACTACACGAATTATTTTTAAATAGGTTTTATTCTAATCTGCTCCTAGTTTGCAAAACTTTGAAAAGATAAAAGCCTTTTGATTGCCACATCAGAGCTTTTTTTAAAAAAATAGGGTTCGTTATCAAAGCAAAATTAGCTTTTTCTGATCTTAAATTTTTCTGGTGGCCAAAGATTATGAAAAAAGGCATTGACAGTTGTAGATTTGTTTAATATTTGACGCAAATGTTTTCTAAAAATATATATTAGTCTATTCGCTTGGAGGTCTTTTTTGCATGTAAATTCAAATTTGAACTGATAGAAATTCTGCTCGCAAGGAGTCAAATTCTTTCGCTACTATGCTTCTCATTCGTCCAAATCTTCGGCTTAAATCGGTTTCTCTCACTTTTGCCCGATATTGATAGAAAGTAATTCTATTGGTCTTGAATTACCAGAGAGTTAAATTAACTCTGGTTTCAAATCCCAGTTTCTTGCTATTTTGAGCCAATATTTTTTTTAGGTTCCCAAGCAGCATTGTTTCGACATCCGACTGTTTCTGACTCGGTCCGACGTCAGATCAAGTGAAAATTTTAGTAGTCTGTTAACCTATAACTAGTAGTTGAGTTGACGACGTAGTCTTTATTAGAAAAGCGTCGACGGTAAAATAAAATGACTTTATAAGGATTTCGGCGACAGAGACTTTAGTTTTCTCTGTTATACCATACTGCATATCGCGGTCGGGTCATGTATACTAGTTGTCTAGCACGATTGTATTAACTACGAAATAACTGAACGCGACGTTGGTGGATGAACCAGCCAGGATTAGTCCAAACAAATTGCCCTATTTCGTCGTCATCCACAATTAGGCATTTGTCTAAAAAATATCGTTAGAAAGAAGACCCGACGCCATAACTCTTTTGTTTTTGAGAATTTGCACTGAAAGTATGCCTAAAAGAAGAACAAAAAAAGAAAAGGGCTTTTAGGCATACTAACACGTTTTACAGGAGGCAAGCTAAACAAATAGAGTATTTAAAATGTAGGAGAGATGACCCCCCAGGAGAGCAATCAGCAATCCAATAAATCAGGTAAAAGAGAACTCGGAGAAGATTAAAGTTGGGTTTATATAGGAAATAACATCAGATAAGAAATAAGAATAAGCTATTTGTCACATGTGATCACCTGGCTAGAACTCCGGTTTCTTTAGTTTTTTTTTAGACATTTTTTAGATTTTTTGTCGGGATTATGACAATGACGAATGACCAGTCGTGCTCTGGCGCAGACGTCGAATTCCGATCCTGGCGCGCGATACTTGGAACACGACTTATACCCGTTTACACAGCTGACTTAGACAAAGGTTAGTGAATAGATAGTGAACGTACTGACTTAAAGTGCAAATTTTGGCGCATTAGGTGTAACAATTATGGAGATCTTGTCGGAATTGGTCTTGAATTTTGGTATTTCGTCAGAAACGACATGACATTAAAGCAGAAATAGGCTCGCCATTGTGAAGGCATTTTTGATTTTTTTCTTTATTAAGCAATCAAACCAAGCTTTGTAAAAATTTTTAGTAAAATTTGGCTTAGATGATGCGGTTGATTTTTTTTTTGTGAAAAATCTACAAATTTAACAAAAAAAAATATTTAGGTATATATAGTTTAATTTTTTTTTTTCGTATTTTCACAGAATTCTGAGGGCGGGTTTATTTTTTTCAACAACTTTTGTTCATGTTTATCAGTAAAGTGGCCTTGGTTAAAGAATTTCGACTTCTGGATCAAAAAGTGCTACATAATATAATCACTAACTGAGAAATATTTAAACATTTATTTCCTTCAAAGTAATAAATATCTGGCGATTTCCAAAACTATTTAACTCCAGTCAAAATTAAGTGCAGTGGCCGGAAAATTCTAGGTGTAGAAAACATATTACATTTTAGTACAAAAATTACGATTTTGTTGATCGTCGGATTTGGTCAGTCGGGCGCTACTACGAGAGTCGCCTACTGCCATCAGAACGACCAAAATTTTGATGCTCAATTTTAGTGCAAATGCCATAAAGTCAGTTTACAACGTCGGGTTATGAATGCCGCCGTCAGAGAACCGAAATGCGACATCCAAATGCTGCTTGGGTTAACCCTGAGGTAAGGTAACCTACCCTCACCTTAAAGGAGTTAATTTTAACCTACTTTTTAAAGATTTTTTAAAGAAAAACCGGCCCTTAAACCTGCAAATAACTTTCTGTTGTGAGTCAAGGCCGCATTTGTTATGTGCTTGATAATAAAATAATTTTTAGTAATTTTAATACAGTATAAAGTAATTGTTTCCTATTTCAAAAATTTCATTTAAGAAGATGATATGTTTCTAGGGGAAGCATTGCAACTTTAAGGTTATAGTTTCTCCCCAGATTTTAAGTAAAAAAAAGTACAACTGGCAACGCCTTGTTCTTTAAATTTTTAATCTTTTGCCAGAGTGCACAGGAAAAACTAAATATCAGAATTAGCTGAAATTTCGCAGGGGTGATCATTTTTAAATGCTTAACAAAAATATCTGAAGGACTTTTCTAAATTCTCAATTATTTTTTCTCCAAAATAAAAGCTCTGGTGCTGTCATCTATCCCAAAAGCCTCAAAATAATTGCGGTTTAGAACAAACCCGATTTAAAAAAAAATAGAGAAATATATTTATAATATATTTATAATATATTTCCTTGCGTTAGTGAAAATAAAAACTAAGTTTCCTTTTTTCTAAAAGCCTGTGCACTCTGGAAAAGGAAACCGATCAATCAATCAGCCTTCATTGTATTTGGGAGACACACGCAGTTCAAGTGTTGGCCGATCGACCGCAGAATTTATACGATTCCATGGTAACTGCAGGTGTTTTGTCAACAAACTTTAAATCGGGCCGCAATGGTACAGAAGAATATTTTTACGTTTTCTGCCAGAAAACCATTCGAGGTTATGTTTATCTTTCAAAAATGTGTTTTCAAAGACATTGTTCTAAAATAAATATGAAACCACGCCGCGTGTGCGTTCGCCCGCCGAAAAAGGCCTAGCGCTGCGCGGGTATTACCCCGAGTCTATCAAAGAACCAAAAGAACTTTACTGAATTGCTGGGATTACTAGGAATTCGCATAGAAAAACGCCCATAACCTCACATGATTTTGTTTTTATTTTGATTCAACCATTTTTTTAAAATTTAAATTATTGCGGCATAAATATGTGCAATTGTACCAGTGACATCTTGGAGTGCATAGATAGATTTTAGAACCTCAGTTTCAAAAACACACGGATACTTGAGTACTAACAAAACAGGTCAGTAAAGCTTCATTTACAGGTTGGAAAGACTCTTGCTAGTCGTTGACGCTCCTGTTTAAAATAGAATACGATTATTTCGTCTAGCGCCAGCAGCTGATTTTTAAATCTGCTTGCTTTTAAGTTAACCTGTTGTCGGTATCAGCTAGCGGGAGTGTTTCCAACTCAATTATAAATGCACCTGTAAATGCAACCTTAAACATTGCACCCAGTTACTTTAATACGTAGTTGGGTATCGTTTTTCTAGCAGGTAATTCTGCCGTTATAACATGTCTAGGTTTTTAAAGCCGCAGTAGGCTTCAAAGATCTCCCCACTACTAGCAAATGAATCGGACGAAAGGATTTCCGAATAGCTAGTTAAAACCCCAGTTCCTGGGTAGCTGAGTTGGTAGAGCACAAGACTGGTACTCTAGAGGTCCCTGGTTCAAATCCTGTACGAGGAAAAACTTTTTTCCGATTTATTCCCTCACCCTTTGCCCTCAACGCCACAAATCTTTTTTGTAAATTTATTAGGGCGCTAAATTTTCACTTCATTTAATAAAAATATATTTATTATTTATATATGAATATTAATTTTTATCAACGATTTTTTTTAGGTTGTAGGAAGGCTATACGAGCCTGCTGGCGGGAAAATGTATTTTTATAGCAAATTTTTCGGATGTTGAAATGGAGAAGTTTTTTCACTTATATACGATACTTTGTGAATTTGTTAAATTATCTCTAAAATATTTTGCATTATTATTTTTTAGAAATTTTCAAGTGCCACTCAAAGATAAATTATAATTAATATTTGAAAGAAAAACTTTTTTCTGAAAAATATTTGCGATTTTTTAAATTAAAAAACAACGTCGTGTAAATAATGTTTGCATCAATTAATTTATCTGTTTAATTTATATTTTGTGGAATGAAGAGGGTTTTATAAAAAATGTTACCCATATCCACTGCGCCAAAAGTTTAAAAATAATACTTAAACAATTTAAAAAAATATTAGAAAAGTAACTTATATATAGCAAAAGAGAAAGGTGATCGCCTCCCGCATAATGCATTTGCACCAAAGGATTCTTTTTACCAGGTCCCTTTTACTTCTCTCTTGCTTAAAGCTTCTTTTTACTTCCCTTGCTAATTTGGTGGTCCTGGTCGGTCTGTATGTGTATCGGTCTGTCAGTTGGTCTGTCCGTCGCTCAAATTGTAGCCACTGAAACTTAAAAACCCCTGCACCAATTATAACGAAATTTTATATAACGTTTGCTTGAGTTGACGCGCAAACCCCTACCGTAAATAACTTCATCTCTGAAAAACTGCAACTTCTTTTATCTTGTGATATCTCGTTGGAAAGCTTATAAAAATCTTAGTTTAAAGGCTCCAAAATTTTTACAACATATATTTATATAGTCATTGAGAGAAATGTCAAATAAAAAGTAGCCTATGTTATGATCCGGGTTACAGAATAATTATAAAAGATTAGTTAATTTACTCAATCGAGAAATAGTAATTTACGAGATAAATTACTGGCTGAATGCTATTTTAAAAAATATTGTAAATTTACCAAGTAATTATTCTAATTTAAAAAAAAAATAATTTACAAATTTAAATTTTATTTTTTAAAATTCATATTTAGTAGTTACATCCGTATTGAAGTCATTGCATCTTATTATTTTTTTATAACCCTAAAGAATGATGCAGCAATTTCGATACGGATTTAGACTATCATAAAAACGTACCCATTAATTAATATATTATAGGAATTAAAAAAGTATATTTTTCAACAATTATTAAACAGCCCCAGTCTACAATATTTAGAAGTTCTTAAGGTAATACTATAGGCTGACAAAACTTTTAATCCAGTTTGCGGAGACTTGCTAATGAAACAATAAACAATATTGTACTAGTAACTAAAAAGATAAATCTCCAATGGGTCAAGATTTACACTCAAAACTCATTATTTATAAACTAAAAACTACTAAAGCACTTTGGCAGCTCTCCAAGTAGCATTTGGTCGTCATCGGGATGCAACGTTATTCCGACCTCGTGCCAACCGGATTTTGCACTTGACTTGACTGGGGCCCCTGACCTAATGCAATGTTAATATACATCGAGTAGCAGCAAGTAGAGTAAAAATTCAACTGCGAAGGAAATTTATACGTCACGTCAAATTTTTTAGTTGGGTTATGTTTTCACAACCAACAGCCTGGTCTCTAAAAATGTGTTGGATATCGACGTTTGCTTATCATAATTTAATTTGGGTATAAAATAATTTATTTCTTTAGTATTAAAGCTCAAAAAACGAAAACAAAAGAAGTCTTTCTGTCCCACAAAAACATGGGTGACCGAGCATGATTCCCCGATAGCAAAAAATGTTACTTTAAAAGAGTTGCGACTTGTATGTGGTCATTAAAAGTTATTGCCTTCACACTGCCACATTATTATGCAACTGTGATTTCGCAAACTTTTGTAGTAAAATTTTAAGTAAATTCCTAGTTTGGCGTTTAACGTTGGCTACTTCAATGAGGCTTAAATTTATGTAGACAAATAAGTATGGAATAAAAGTCTGGGCTACTACGAATTCACGAATAGGGAGGAACCTTAAAGGGGCGGAAATTTAGTATTGTGCCGTGGAGGTAAGGAATACTTTCAAACGACACTATAAAAGAATACGACCAATAAGTCGTCTCTGGGGGTGATCATTATGTAAGATGTACTTTTGCGCGATACTAAAGAGTATTCCAAACTTATAAGTCCCAAATTGTTGTTCTTAAGATCACACTACTACTATAGGAAAGTAGCAAAGCCTTTACCCATGTATCTGTTACTATGTTATTTTAGTTGGGATCTGAGTAAATGTATTTCTTCTTCCTCTATCGCAGGTGAGTCCTACGTCAGCAGCAGAATTATTCTTCTATCAGAGCCGCGTTCGAGCTAGGGCAGTCCCGCTCTTTTTCCTAATCTGCATTGCACCAATAATCTTTTTTTTTTAACTATTTTATGAACAAAATTTACGACACATAATAAGAAAAAACATTATTTTGATCGCGGTCATAAATACCGTATGTTTTAGACATGCAGTAGATATCCCTGTTTGATCAAGCTTTGCTTACGCACCCGAAAACATGTACGCCTGTTCCGCGCAACTACCCCTACCATCCAGTTATTAAACTATGATTTAAAGATAACCAATATTCGGTCCCTTCCGGGCTATAACGCTCAGACCCCCGTTACACGCAATGTCGTGCCGCTCATATTACTATCTCCTTTTTACAAGGCAAGTCATTAAAACCTCAAAATTTTAGAAGGAAGCAGTTTACCCTTTTGGGGCTAGTTGCACTTAAGCTCGAATGAGGCTCAGATATTGTGCTGATGCCTCTCCCAACCCCAAAACCTACTCTGATGCGCAACGACCCCCTAACATAAAGCACTTTTTAAAAGCCAGTTTTACAAAACATTACATTATTCTCAATTAATAATGTTTTAAAATATTAGTTTACATAATAAGCATGTTATGATGGTCATTGCACGCGAAGATAAAGTTTGGTACGCGAGACGAAGGCGAGTGTCTTAATTCATGTGAGCCTTTAATGACTGCCAGTTAATGTACTATGCTCTAAACACTTTTAAGGGTCGGTTTCTCAATAGCGAGTTAGCGTTAACTCGAGCAACAAAATTAACTTCTGGGTAACAAGGGCTTCAAGGTGAGGGTAAGCTACATTACTTCAGGGTTAACCTAAAAAAAATATTGGCTTAAAACAGCAAAAAACTGGGATTTATAGCCCGAGTAAATTTAACTCTCTGGTAACCCGCTATTGTGAAACCGGCTCTAAGAGAATTAAGATAAAATTGTGACATTCAAATTTTTGAAAATTTCAAAAAAAAATGGAAATATATGAATTTTGAAAATTTTTAATTTTTTTTTGATTTTGAAAATGGTTAAATCTTAAGAAATTTTATTTGTTTTTAATTTTGACAATTTTTGAAAATTTTGTGTTTTCTTTAGAATTATAAAAATGTTTAAATTATTAAAAATTTTTATTTTCTTGCCGTGCTGTTCTGGTTTGATTTTTAAATTAAGTTTTTTTTCCTTTTCTTGTTTCAGGTGAAAGATTTCCTAGGTAACCAAAATTTGCCAGTTAAAACCATCATTTTGTTGGATAATGCAGCAAGTTATTCGCCCGCTGAAGAGTTAAAACGTAAGGAGGGTTTCATTTTTGCTCTTTACCTGCCACCTAATAATGATACAACCGATAGATCAAAATGCAATACGTTTGTCAATATTATTTTATCGTAAAAATTTGTTGTCACAAATTATCGGCACCAATCAAGAAATTGATAAAGCTATGAAGTCTCTTATTTTAAAAGACTGTTGTAAATTTGGCCTTGGCTTACAGTAGTTTAATGCTTCAAGTTCTTGAAAAATGTTGGCATAACATTCTTCTGCTATTAGTCAACGAAGTTGACGACGATGACATTCTGCCAAGTGTTTTAAAAAATCGAATGAGGAATGATGAAGTTGATAAAACAAGATCAGAAGTCGTTGATTTACTGCACTCTGTTAATCCCGAAATCAACATTCACAGTACTGATGTAGATGACTGGAACAAAGATATTTACTAGACAAAGAAAATGAAGACTCAAGAGAAAGTGATAACACCGTTCAAGACCAAGAGGTTGCTATAATAAGGCAACATGTGACAACAGATTCTGCAATTAAATCGATCAACAATCTAATATAATGGACTGAAGAAAATGAAGTAGATTTTTCCAGTTTATTTATTTTACATAACTTGAGAAATTCTATGGTTGAAACCCGATACAAAAAACATAAAATTCAAGCAAAATAACTTAATGTTTGAGAAAAAGCAATAAATTACTTTTCCATTAGCATTTTTGTGTTTTAAAACTTTTTTCCAGTGCTAATAAAGCCATTTTACTGGAGAAAATAATTGTTTTAATTGATTTTTTAAAATATTTGATATAGTGAACATATCACTATATCACGGGTCTACTGTATTTAATAAATATTAAGTTTGTTAAGAATATAGAAAAATAATCTAATTTTTGCGGTAATAAGTCCTTATGAAAGAAAGTTTCATCGCTTATACGTTTTACGTCTTAGCTTCATTATTATCCCAGGATCGTAAATGGTCCGTTACAGTCGTATTAGGACGCGCGTTAAACTAGTATTATGGATTGATCGTAAGTAAAATAGTTTTATAGCTGGTGTGGAAAGTAAGCCCTAAAGTTGTCTAACGGAAAACAGGACAACTTTCGGTGAGTTGACTGCATTTATTTTGTGACAGGGTATATTTTTAGTGCATATGAAATTTTATTACATTTAATAATTTTAGGTAGCATTACATGCTTTAGTGTATTTTCAATAATTTTGTTAAACAATAGTTCACCTTTAATGAAAGTTCTATTCTAAAATCAAGGGATAACAAAAATATCAAATAGTGCGTGATGTATTACAAAATTTTGGTGTTTTGCCTTGGTTATTAAAAACTGGCGATAGCGTGATCATCGAGGGTTAGCTCAATGCTAGTTTATGTAAAATCTCATATATAAATTGTACCAAGAAATGTAGTAAAATCAGTATTAAACTAGTATCAAAACTACTAAAGTTGTTTCACTCACCAAACCTACTACGGCTAAGTATAGAGTATAGTAGAGAATAAAAAGTTCAGGAAATCCCTGTCTTTTCAATTCCTAATCATGAAAAATTTGTTTTTAAGTGTTAAAAATTTTAGATAATAAGATAGTTGTATCATTGGAAAGTCAGCCAACCTTGTGGAAAAAATATATATAATAATATATCTTTTCCTGTTGTTAATATAAAACAAAAAAAGAGAAGCCCCTGGTATAGTAAAGGTCTAAGAATATCAGCCATTAATACGAGATCCTTAAATTATATTTCCGAAAATAATATTTTGTTTTTGAATTACTTTAAAAATTATCGAAAAATTTATAAAAAAATCACTTAAGATGGCAAAAAGACTTTATTATAAAAACAAAATCGAACAGTCTTCTAACAAAACCAAAGAGTCTTGGAAAATTGTCAATAAGAGGTTAAGAGGAAAAAAATTCTATTCCTACTCCATCTGACCTTAAAGCTAAAGACTTTAATTCATTGTATTGTAGTATAGCTAGCAATCTATCCAGTAAAATCAACTCCACAAAAGATTTAATTGGTTACCTTGGGAATATTTCAGTAGCAGAATCATTTCTAATTACTTCTACTACAGTCTTGAAGATTAAATCTGGGTATAAAAAACTAAAAAACACGAATGCTTGCGGATGGGATCAAGTATCGCTTCGTGTTTTTGAGGCACTTCCGGATTCAGCCCTCGAGGTTATGGCTGCGGCTATCAATAAGTCGTTCGATACTGGCAAATTTCCAACCTACCTAAAAAAAGCAATAGTCCTACCACTTTTTAAAACTGGAAGTCACAACATTCTCTCAAATTTTCGTCCTATTGCTCTACTGCCTACACTATCAAAAATAGTTGAGAAACTGGTGCAAGTTAGACTTACATCCTTTTCAAGAAAACACAACCTTCTGAGTCTTACTCAGTTTGGTTTTCAGTCCGAAAAGAGCACAAATGATGCTATTTTTAACTTCTTGGAACAGCTATGTATTCAACTAAAATCACTGTGATTTAACGAAGGCATTTGATTGCATGGATCACAGAATACTGCTAAGAATCCTGGAAAGATATGGGGTTCGGGGACTGGCTTTGAGTTGGTTTTGCTTCTATCTATCTGGGCGATCTCAATCAGTAGATTTTAATGAGGAAAGCTCAACTTATAAATGTAGGCGTACCACAAGGCTCGATACTGGGGCCTCTGTTATTTTTAATATTTGTGAATGACATTGCGCATCTTCCAATCAAATGTAAATTTACTGGCTTCGTAGATGATCAGACAGTCTTATGGCATGATCTTAGTGTTGAAAGACTTACTGCGGCTATCCAGCGGGACGTGCCACTTATAAAAGAATGGTGTGATTCAAATATCTTATCTTTTAATATCTCCAAAACAAACATTTTAAATTTTAAATGCAACATTGATAACATCCAGTTAGAAAATAAAAACCTATCAAATCCCGAAACAAAAAAATTTTTGGACTTGACTATTGACAACAAACTTTGATGAGCATATAAAAAAGCTAAGTAGTAAAATATCGTCAAGTTGTTATGCCCTTAGAGTTATATCTGATAACCTTGGGTTTACTGTCGTAAAGAACGCTTATTTCGCATTAGTTTACTCTCACCTCTCTGCTTTTGGTACGAAGTTTGCTCTTATTCGAACCATTTGTTCAACTCTGTGTTTGTTTTATAAAAAAAGGGTGCTTAGAAATTTATGTAGAATGAAAAGACGCTATTCTTGTAGACCATTGTTCTTGCAACACAAGATTTTAATTTTAAGTATGATTTTTAAAAAGTATAAACATGAATGACGTATATCTGGTCACTACAGTATGCGTCGAACTCACCTTCTACAATTACCTATCCCGCATTCAACATTAATAAACAGTTCGTTTGTTTATAACGGAAAAAAAATGTTTAACCATTTACCTGTTGAAATAAGAGAAATAGAACATTTCAAAAAGTTTAAAAAGAAGGTAAATAATTTTTTGTTTGTCAATGGCACGTTGGCATTACACGTTGGGAGAATTCTTTCTAAACTAGTCATAATTTTAATTGTGCTGTTTTAACCTCTAATTTTGTACTTTTTTTGTGTGATTATTTTTAATGATTTAACTTACTCATTGTGATTTTCTTTGCTTGCTTAGCTTAATTAAAAATATTATTATTTAATTTCTATTTCTAATCTGTTATTTTTGTAAAAAAAGTCATTTACTGACTATTTTTTGTATATTTTAATTCTGTATTTTTTTCTTTTTCATTAGTTATATCTTTGATTGTGTCGTTTCAACGTTTCTTTTTTAAATTATTTTTAAATAATTTCTGCTTATCTAAAGTTTCAATGTTAATGACTATTTTAAATTTTTTTAAGTATTTTGAATTTATTTATATTTATTATTACTTCTTCATTTAAATCCTGTTTATGTTTTTTTTTCTATTAAGTTAAGCTTGGCTTTGTCAATGTATACTTTAACGTTATCAGACAATAAAGCTACTTTGAGATTGAGATTGAGCAAACACTTAACACTTTTTAGGCCAAATCGTGGTTCAAATCATTAAATATTTTGGACAAAATGAGTCTAATACTTTTTACTTAATTCTTCTATCATATTTTAAAAGCTTTGGAAAATAAAATCTGACAAAATAAAAAAGACATTTAGGGCGATATTTATTAAGATGGGTTAGGGTTTAGGACTATGGGAAGCATATGGTTTTCAATTTAATTTAAACTTGAGTAAAACTTGTTGGAAAAGACGCAGATTTTCCAAAACTTTCGTGAAAAAATCGGGAAAAAGGAAATTGGCGTTGGGTTTATCCCTGTATTAAGTGGGCCTTTAAACTAAAATTACTCTGTTAAAAGATATTAAATTTTAAGGAATATTAGCAATTAAGTCCTAACAAAAAAGCAGTTAGTGTAAACTTATGTTTAAAAATAGTCAGATTTTTGTAAGGGCGAGATTTCCTGACGGTTTTGCGACCCCTGTGTCACTTTGACAGTTGTCAGATTTCTTGTTTACCCAGATTTTATTAATTTTTACGGATTATTTGGACTGTTTTCAAAAAAACTGGCCTTACGCGTCTTATTCTAGTGCATTTTAAATATCTAATCAGGCTTAAAATCAATTTTTAGATACCCAAGTTTTTGTCAGCCTTCAAACCAGATTTTCGTTAGACTATAGTCCTTAGTAAATATCGCCCTTAAGGATTTGGACTATTGTCATAAAGTTGGCTGACTTTCCTATGTAGTAGACGATGGTTGTATCCACTTCAAACACAATAAGATTATACAAATTAACTGCATAAAATAAAATATATTTGCTATCAGACATCTCACTTCTGGTTTCGGTAGTTAAAAAACAATTATGTCTAAGATAAATCTTAACAGATCTACGTCAACATAAATATTTTATTAAAAATATTATCGATCTTATAATATTAGACTTTAGTCCTACTAAAACAGTAGCAAATTTTATTTTAATGAATTTCGTTGCCTATAGTTGACTAAACATATTTTACTAAAAAAGTACGTCTGCGATATGGATTTACCAAGTAAGTTTAATAGAGCAAATAGAGTTTTGATATGGGATAGCTCAGATCTATCGTCTTAATGCCCCAATTCAATTTCACTGTTCTTTCGCTGTTTAGAATTGTACTACTAAATTATATCTACCATATTCCATATATATATACTTAAATTAAGTGATAATATACAGAGTTGGCCATTTAAAAGGGTTTACCTGGATTTTTTCAAAAACTGTAAATTATTGGAGAAAATGCTAAAAAACGTCGATTTTGTTGGTAAAGGAAACACTTTTTGGCTTGAAATTTTTATAGCGCGCATCCTCTTTGAGGGGTAAACTTTACCCCTATATTTTGAATAGGGAAAGTGGGTCGAGTGACACCTTGTTTTGAAGGTCACTTGAATGACAACAAAATTTCGGAAATCTATCGATTCGTTTTTGAGATATTTACTTTCAAAGTAAGCTCAAATTGTACAGGTCAATCTCACCTCTCGCAGACATGTATCCTAGAAGAAAAAAATGCATTGATAAAATGTACTATTAACAAAATAAAAGTCTGCGTGTCGCGGGATTTCTCAAAAAATTAAAAAATAAATTCTTTAAAAAAATATTTTTGCTTTTCTCCATGCAACTGTGAAAGTGAATATCTCAAAAACTAATTAATAGATTTTCGAAATTTTTACACGATGGGCAAGACATTCAGGAGACCTTCAAAACAAGGTATCACTCGCCCCACTATCCTTATTAAAAATGTAGGAGTAAAGTTTACCCCTCAAAGGGGATGCGCGCTATAAAAATTTCAAGATAGTCAAAAAGTGTCCCCTTTACCAACAAAATCGACATGTTTCAGCATTGTCCCCAATTCTTAACAGTTTTTGGAAAAATCCAGGTGAACCCTTTTAAAAGGCCAACCCTGTATAATTATCACTTTTTGAACGCGCTATAACCTCAGACTATAACTTTGGACTCAATCGACCGATTTTTAACTGTTTTTATAGACAAAAGACGAACCGTTACTGACGCGATTCAAAATTTGACATATCTCAAAAATCCAAGATAAGAGAGAGAACTTTAAAAATTTGGTAAATTTCAATCCCCCTGCAAAAAATGTGTGTGCAACCCTGGACTTGATTTTTGTCAATGAGGCAAAAGCAACATACTTTCTTCGCCTACCGTGTTATCACTTCTCTAAAAGGGTTATAAGATAAAAAAGTTATACAAATTTTAAATCAGGAGTATTTAGACCAAAAATTGCACTGTCTATAGGAAGGTGCACTGTTTAGGGCTAGCATAACTTGCGACTTAGTTGTCCGATTTTGTAAATTTTAGGCTTGTTGGTAGAACAAGATGTAGGTTCTTGCTAATCTGACGGAGAGCTTTAAAAAATGGGTAAATTTCACCCTCCTGCACTTGATTTTTGTCAATGAGGCAAAAGCCCCATACATTCTTCGCCTACGAAGGTATTAATCGATGTTGCTTTTCACTTTTAGACAATTTTTTCTAATACACTGTTGTGAACGTCACTTCAACCAACCCTGCCAAAACAGCCGCGTAAGATCTCTTAGAAATCTCATGAAGTACGGATTTTTTCTATCAGTTTTGACGAGAAAGTCATCTTGGCTCGTATAGAATCTTATAAAACCCTATAAAAACTCACCAAGTTTTCTATGCAGACAGGACTCGGAGCACTTTTTTGATTTTTTGCCGAATAAGCTAAAATGTTTTTGCAAGGCCATAATATTCAATATTGTTCTCTACTCTAAAGTCGTTTATTTATAGAAGTGATTTCGGATACGCTCTCCTCTCTTTGGCACCTAAGCATAAATAAAAAACAGACTCGGAATATCCAGACATATCAACCCCCTTCCACCCCCTCAACGACCCCGCACCGAAGTAGCTGTGTTATAATATTGTTTTGACGCCGGACCTACATAAATATTGAAAATTTAAATCGTTAGTTTAAAATCGATTGCAAGATTTGTGCTAAACAGGCAAACAGGAAAGAGTGCTAATAAAAACGTATTAAAATAGTTTGGCTCATTCCAGAGTATAGAGCGCCCCACGACTTTCTATTTACACATACTTAATTATTGTTTATTTCTTTTTGCGCAGAATTAAATAAAATCGGTTTACGTAAAAAAATATATCCTTATCAAGTACCTACTTAATTTAGTTTTTTTTTGAAAGTAATACAACCTAACGATTTTTTATTTATCCAAAACGTGTCTTTCCATTTTTTTTCAAAACTTAAATAGTATTTAGTTTATCTGCCAAATCAACGTGTACAAGGGTTCTTCATACTTTAAATACGTAAAAAAGAAAAAGTCTCTGTTGCCTTGGGCGTTTTTGGTTTTTCGCTTTGCGTACAGAACGACACCTTAAGCTGATCACACACAAAATTGCATAGCGCATAGCATGGCTGCATAAAAAGTTCAACCTTATGGAAATATATCTATGTATATGTAATATGGAGGCTCCAAATCCGTCTATGATTGGTCGAACTGTTATGCTATGTGTTATGCAAGTTTGTGTGTGATCAGGCTTATGGCCCGGTTTCCAGATTCATTGGTGAGCCCATCGATGCTATTGCCTATCTTTCTCCGGTATGTGTTGGTCAGTTATTAGAGACCTTTTGCACCTCTTATAAAAAACTCCGTTAGGTGACTTTATCGCTTAATAACTCGTTGTGACGCAGATAACGTCACATTATTTTTAAGATAGCATTTTTAGTTTTTGCACGTCGCCTTTGATTTGTTTATGACCGACTTTATACGGTACTTATTATTATAAAGATTTACAAAAAGCATTTGTGCAATAATATTTTTTATTTAGAATATCTTATTCTTGTGTTTTTTGCGATCAATTTTAATTATTATTAATCTTTAAAAACTCAAAAACACAACAGAGAAATGGGAGGTTATGATAAACAGATCGGAATTACTTGTCATAGGTGCCACTGCAAATCAATGTTGTATATTTCTTACGAAATTCTAGCCAAAGAAAATGATTAAACAAAAATTGACACTTATCTTCACAATTAAAAACAATAGGGAACATTTTTGCCTTCAAAAATCAATTAAAATTTTTTGTTTTTCTACTTAACATTTTACTGTCGGCAACCATGTATATAAGGGATACGGTATTCTTCCGCAGGTATCGTCAAACTTTATCGGTTAGTAAGGGATTACCTCGTAACTGCGCATGCCCGAAATAAGCGATAAAGTAAAAAGGCATCAAAATTATAGGTGTGCAAAAGGTCTCTACTGAGAGATTGAGAATCGATTCCACCCGTAGATCCACCGATGATTTTAATAGAGACCTTTTGCATTCCTAATTTTACTTTATCGCTTAAATCGGGCATGCGCACTAACCGATAAAGTTTGACGTTACCTGCAGGTGAATACGGCGTCCCTTAAAATTCAAATGGTCACCGCTTGCGAAACGTTAAATAAATAAACAAAATATTTAAATTTATTTTTGAGTGCAAAAATGTTTTGTATTCTAGATGATTGTAAATATAAATAGCAATATTTGTTGAATAAATTTATTTGGCTAGAATTCCGTAAGAAAAGTAAAACCTTTACTTGTACTGGCAACTGTGCCAAAGTAATTCAGCATAACCTCTCTTTCTTTTTCAAAAATATTATTTAAAAGGCAGTGGCGCACCCAGGAATTGGCTTAATTTGAATTAAAAATGTGACCATAAATTTAGAAGGGGAGGGGGTGTTAACCAATATTAAAATTGTTTATTCATCCAAAATTTTTTTTATAAAATAACACTTGAAATGCAATTTTTGAACTAATAATAAACAAAAATATTGATGTGATTTTGGGAACTTAAGTTGTTTATTTACCCTTAATTTGTTTGTAAAAATTCTAAAATGCGCCGTAGGCGAAAATTCTTGAGAAAATGACCCTTAAAATGCCATTTTTGACACCAAATCGCAGGCAAAATGTTTTGATAAAATTATATTAAAAAGACCATTTTGATGTTGATCCAAATTGAAAACAAATAATTTTTTTTTTAAATATATGATTTTTTAAAGATTTTTGTTAAAAATTAAATTTGTATTTTATTCCCTATATATTTTATTTCTGCTGTTATTTAGAGGGGGGGAGAATTAACTCCAACCCCTTCCCCCTCGGTGCGCCAGTGTAAAAGGCACCATAAAAGAACAACAATAAGATATTTTGATACCAAAAAATATTGAACAAAAGCCTTTTGTAAATCTTGATAATAATAAATAGCGTATACAAACCAAAGTCGGCCTGTAAAATGCTGTTTCAAGAATAGGCTTAGGCTATAAAGTCAAGCCTCTTGACGGAGATTTTTCGTAAAAGGTGCAAAAGATCTCTAATAACCCAACAAACGCAACGTGGTCTGTACGCTAGCGCATCTTTTACAATTTTTCGGAAGCCACCTAGCGGCTCGAACCGCCACGTAGCTGAAGTTGGCTTGGAATTGCGATTGCAATCTTGGAACCAGCAAATATTGGAAAAAAATTGTTTTTTGCCAAAATAAACCATCTGGAAATATTTTAATGATGAGGAACTCCTTGGGGGAGTTCATTTAGGTCAAATGGGTATCCCCCCCCCCCAAACGGCGTTAAAACAAGACATTTTTTAGAAAAGTGGCGGAGTGGTGGAGGATAAGTTGCTAGAATCTTTTTAAGGTCTTTAGCAAGGCTCCACATATTTTAGTGGCGGCACAAAATCATCTACAGGGTGAAACGAGACATTTTTTAATAAAGGTGATTCTTTCACCCTTTTCTGAGGGGACAGTTTTGCAAGCGGCTAGGATGCATTAGAGGCCTTGTTAAAATTAATTTTTTTCACATATTTTTGTGGCGGCACAAAATCATACACAGGGTGAAACAAGACATTTTTTAATAAAACTTATTTTTTTATCCTTTTCTGAGGGGACAGTTTTGCAAGCTGCTAGAGTGCATTAGAGGCCTTGTTAAAATTTATTTCTTTCACATATTTTTGTGGCGGCACAAAATCATCTGCAGGGTGAAACAAGACATTTTTTAATAAAATAGATTTTTTTTACCCTTTTCTGAGGCTACAGTTTTGCAAGCTGCTTGGGTGCATTAGAGGCCTTGTTAAAATCTACTTTTTACATATATTTTTTTAATAAAAGTGATTTTTTTTACCCTTTTCTGAGGAGGCAGTTTTGCAAGCTGCTAGGGTATATTAGAGGCTTTGTTAAAGTTAATTTTTTTCACATATTTTTCTGGCGGCGCAAAATCATCTACAGGGTGAAACAAGACATTTTTTAATAAAAGAGATTTTTTCACCCTTTTCTGAGAATACAGTTTTGCAAGCTGCTTGGGTGCATTAGAGGCCTTGTTAAAATTAATTTTTTTCACATATTTTTGTGGCGGCGCAAAATCATCTACAGGGTGAAACGAGACATTTTTTAATAAAAGTGATTTTTTCACCCTTTTCTGAGGGGCAGTTTTACAAGCGGCTAGGGCGTATTAGAGACATTTTTTAATAAAAGAGATTTTTTCAGCCTTGTCAGAGGGGGCAGTTTTGCAAGCTGCTAGGGTGTATTAAAGTCTTTGTTAAAGTTAATTTTTTACACATATTTTTGTTGCGGCACAAAATCATCTACAGGGTGAAACAAGACATTTTTTAATAAAAGTGATTTTTTCACCCTTTTCTGAGGGGGTACTTTCGCAAGCTGCTAGAGTGCATTAGCAGTCTCGTTAAAATTAATTTTTTTCACATATTTTTGTGGCGGTACAAAATCATCTACAGGTTGAAACGAGACATTTTTTAATAAAAGCGATTTTTTCACCCTTTTCCGAAGGGACAGTTTTTTTCACATATTTTTGTGGCGGCACAAAATTATCTACAGGGTGAGACAAGACATTTTTTAATAAAAGGGTGAAAAAATCATTTTTATTAAAAATGTCTCGTTTCACCCTGTAGATGATTTTGTGCCACCACAAAAATATGTGTAAAAAGTAGATTTTAACGAGGCCTCTAATGCACCCAAGCAGCTTGCAAAACTGTACCATGTAGATGATTTTGTGCCGCTACAAAAATACGTGAAAAAAATTAACTTTAACAAAGCCTCTAATGCACCCTAGCAGCTTGCAAAACTGCCCCCTCAGAAAAGCGTGAAAAAAGCACTTTTTTCAAAAAAGATTATATGATTTTGCGCCGTCACCAAAATATGCCCGAAGTTAGCCCTTAAAAAGATTCTGGCAACTTATCGAAGTTTATTCTCTAAAAGTCATGAAAACGCCACTTTTCTAAAAAATGTCATCCTGTAGGCGCTTTAACGCAGTTTAGGGGGGGAAACCCATTTGACCTAAATGAACTCCCCCAAAGAGTTCCTCATCATTAAAATATTTCCAGATGGTTTATTTTGGCGGAAAACTATTTTTTTCCAATATTTGCTTGGTCCACTGTAATTTTATCGAAATTGCAATCGCAATCCCAAGCCAACTTCAGCCACGTCTCGACAACTTGTGACGCCGCGACATGTATACCGCCAATGACCGCTTGGACACGTGTCGGCCGACAGGCGGGTGGGGGCAAGTATTTATCTGTAATTTAGTCTGAGCCTTCTGTCTTTTGACTTCAACCGTTGCGAACCATAGAAATATGATTTATTTCTATGTTGCGAACGCGCCGCAAGAAAGATTGCGTAGAGCTGACGCCTACGAAGCGGCAAAATGCTTAATACGGTCAGGCGTTTTTCAACTAGTAAAGAGCCTACTCGTCACTGAAAAGATATCGTACATAGTATTTATAACAGGCGTTTATTAATTTTTTATAGATATTTGTACATCAGTAACACGTAACTGTTACAAAAATCGGAGGAACGTTATAAACATTGACATATACAGTAATGAAATTAATAAACGGAGGTTACGAAATCAATGAAAAATGTTTCTTGATATTTTATATAGAGTTGTTATTAATATTATGTACAGGTTAATGAGATAATAAAAGAGTATATGAAATAAAGAAAACATTTTAACGATATTAATCCATGCACTAAACAAATTTAATAAATGACGATTATTGACTGTCCTTTAGAAGTTGTTATGGAATGTATGGACAAGTTTATGAAAATTATGAACCGGGCATACAAAATACATAAAAAAGGTTATGAAATTTATGTACGTAACAGTCTTTTACTAAATTCATTCTTAGGTGTAACTAAAAGTTATGAAAACATGTCTCTTAATCCTTGATTTATAAATATTATAATTATAAAAATTATTCTTAAAGACTCTTTATATTGTAACAATTTTTTTTTGAAAATGTGTCTTGCAGCAGTAAAATTAACTCGTTTTGGCTATAAAATTTATGTAAACTTGATTATGATATTAATAAAACTTTACATCGGAGCAAAAATCATACACAAAATAAATTGGCTCAATGTATTTTTTTTAGAAAACGGTGCCTTTTTTTGGTTCAGTGGTTAGAAAGCGCATTTTGGTGTCGTTTAAGAAATCGCGTTAAAACTATTTGAAAGACAGTTTTAGAGAACTAATGCTGGGTTTATACAGAAAAGTAAAATAATAAGAACTCCCAATAAAAAACCATATTTGTGATAAAATTATAACGTTTCACCAATCGCAGGGCTAATTCTTATTTCTTGTTTTATTTTATTTGCGGTATAAACCCAGCATAAGGAGAAAAATAAATCTTCAGTTTGGGCTGGTATAAGATGGATGGTGAATATCGTCACCATATCCTCCTGAAGCCCTATGAAGCACAAATTTCTTAATTGGAAAGAAAAATCTGGGCTATAACTAAATTCTGACTGATTTTTATCGCGTTTCCTTAAGTATCGATGGGTCATCGAAATCAACGACATTTTTCATTTGTCAAGAAACCGATGTCGGTTCGAAAAATCTAATGAATTTAAAAACTCGCCTTATTGGGAAAATGTAAGGAATTCTTTATTTTTTATTCATATTACGTTAATTTATATGTAAAAGGCCTACTTCATTTGAGGAGGTTGTGTGCGTGACTGCTCTAGCTCGAATGTGGCTCAGAGCATAAATTACGACGTTTTCATGTAGAACTGAATGTGTTTGCACTGCGATTTCGCTCTCAAGCTTTCCATGAAAATGGGCCGAATCGAACTTTTTTGTCGTTTTTCCCATATATCTATTAGCTTAAATATACGCCCTTTTTATGCTTTTAGCACGCACGAAGTGGTAAGCCAGAGGCCCCTCTACTTTCTCTCTTATTTATCTCCCTTTCTCTCACTGTAATCTTGTTTGTTTTAGTAACTTCATCTGCTAAGTTGTTTGACAGAAAGAATTCAGCATTTGTCATTTATTTGTTTACTTTGCTCAAAAATACTGGATTTTCGTATTTTTTTCGACAACAAAAATAAATGTGTCCCACTGAGGAAGAAACATAATCTCGTTGATGTTTAACTGTAGATTTCCAAAACAAAAAGGGCTCTGGACTTTCTCCACTCGATACCTCAAACGTTATGGCTCCTCTTTCGTTGTCTAAGGTTGTCCATAAACACAGACAGTGGGATTTACTAAGATCTAAAATAGTACCCCCCACAGGTCTAAATATTTACACCTGTAGGAGGTACTAAATTTTAAAACCCATTTTCAAAAAACACTTACTCATACAGAAAAGATACAAAGATATTGATTAATTTGTATTGTTATTGCAAAATACCACTGAAAAACTGCTTTTTTCTCAAAATACACCAAATTTTAGAAGAAAATGTCCTAAAACTAATTTTTTTTGACAGGTTTCAAAATGGCAAATGGCGAATACGCCAAAAATTTGGCACATAATAGCTTCATTATTTGTGTTTGAGGTCATAAATTTGGTGATTTTTTAGACCATCTCAGGGGGGTGGTTTAAATTCATAGCCCCCAGAAAGGATTGTTTTGTGGTATTTGGTAATAAGTTCGTTTACAATTTCCCTAAGTAACCGTTCTTACAAAGATTAATTTACCTTATTTAATATCCCAAGTTGTTCATTACCCAATAAAACACCGCCTATTTTGTCCAGAAAAACGCCATATTTTGAACCCGTTTTCAGCACACAAAATATATTTATGAGGGTACTACGAAGCAAAACAAACATAAGTGAAGGTGCACGAAAAATATAACAAACAAAAAAAACCCAAAAGAACTATATTAATTTATTTACAAACTGAAAACATTGAGGTTTCCTTTCCACTCATTTTAAAACTGTAGCTTTCATCAGTAGAGGTTGGTGCAAGCCAAGGTGCAAGCAGAGGTAAAAGATTCGAACTCGCTGTTTATGATTAAACGCAGCGCTAATATTTTTAAACTGACATTTCAACAGTGACAGAAATGTAAAAAAAACTTGCATTAAAGTTTTTTAATACATTTCATAAATAAAAACACCTTTTAAATAAATACAAAATTAATCTACTCCTTATTTTATTTATATTTATAACCCCGATGTTAATTTATTCTACAGTGTTTACTATTTAAACCCCGCATGGGTTTACATTTTTTAATTTTCTTTTCTTCTAAATTGAAAAATTTCCTCTTAAATCTACCAAAAGGTTATGTTAAGATGATTATTCAATAAACAAATTTATTAAAATACTTCTTATAAATCAAACTACGTTCAAAACTCAAGGAGGGTTCGTTTAAAATGCTGAAAACCAAAAATTTCACTTAAATTTAGGACCGTTTTAAAATAGAATAAACCGTTTTAGTAAATCCCACTGAGAATGTCTTTTTTACGTAGCGGGATCTTTAAACGTACTTTTTTCTAATTTTTGACAGCAAAAAAAATGCGCGGTACAAATGAAAACTCGGAATCAAACAATTAAATAACAAAAATGGATGAATCGATAAATTTTCGCGCTTTTGTTTTGAGATTTGCATGGCTGATTATAGATGTTGCTTACAAGTTTGGCCTGGGTAAGGCGCATATTTAAGCTAATAGGTAGGTATATGGTTTTTCTTGACCAAGTTCATTTTTTGGGATCGTATCGGGATCCAATTGCATCGAACTCACTGTGATGACATCAAGAATAAGCTATTAGCACTTCCAAAATATATCTTCAAAAAGTGGGTATACTTTTATTTTAACTACATTATTGTGCTGCCAATTAATTGGTATAAGTAAAGTTGACAAAAACTAACCACAAAATGCCCAACGCGACTGTCAAAACTTTTAAAAACTCGTTCATCGTGTTAAAAACGGATAAATTTCCACATGAAAACGTACTAAATATTTTGCTGTAAATGTTCGTTTTACATTTTAGATCGAGAAAAAAAGAAGAACAGACTTTCTATACAACTAGCCGCTCCGCCAATTCTCACTTACAGAAATAGTATAGATTTGCCATATGTTCCCGTGCCAATATATCCACGAGATCGAAAATCCTTCGGAGGTCCATTCGGGGACGCGCCTGATTTTAAAGGACCCTCTAAAGGAAACAACAATCCGTGGGAAAATGAATTAGACCCCAATGCGCCCAAAGATAGATTTAATTTTATCAGAATTACCCTCTTTGTGCTTGGATTTACCGGGATTTTACCCATGACAATGTTAATTACAGCTAACGAGGTAGGTTGTACTTTACCGCATACTGTGCGGTAAAGTTAACGTTATGGCGCTTTACAGTACGCCGTGCGATAAAGTGACTCCGTTTATTTCAGAAGATTAAAACACACATATTTTTATTGATTTATAGGGAATTTTTAAGGATTATAGGTAAATCTTATACCTAACACATGCGTAAAGTGTCTTTACCGCCCTTGCCGGTTTGACCGAACAAAGCGAAGCGACTGCCGTCGCGTGCGATAAAGTGTCACTTTCCGCACTTTTTAGGTAAATAAATATTTTATAACACGATCGAAATATTTTTTATTGTTTTTTTGCACACAAATATTGTCAATAAAAATCGACGACCAACAAAAACGAAGTAGCCGGTGACAAAGTAAATATTTACTATTTTTTTCAAACGGCCGTAGGCTACTTTGTGTTTTTCAACACAAAACGGTAAAGTGCTCCATTGCCAACATATGGACTTTTTGGCGACTAAGAAAAGTTACCGGGATGGGCACAATAATATAATATTAATATTTATAAAAACTTGATTGTTTATTTGAGTAGCAGCAAAACACATGGCTACCCTTGGTTTTTAGAGTTTTATAAAAAATCATGAAAAAAAATCGTCAAAGTAAGAAAATTCTAAAAAATGTTAAAACTTCCCAATTTTCATAATAATATGTAGAATGAACGCATGTATTTTAAAATTAATTGAATTTGGCTATAAACTTTCTAAAAATGTGCTTTCTTTTAAAAACTCATGACATACTGTTCTGTTTGTGCAAGTAATTTAGATTTAGAAAATCACAAAAAAAATGAAGCAAGCTGTGGAAATTATAACAAAGCCTGCTGTGTAAGTTCTCAAAACACTACAAATGAGAGTCAAATCATCAAACATGTTACTCATAGGTTTCACAAAATCTTATATACATAATAAAGGAATGGTCAGAACACTTTTTCCTTTGAAAAGAAATATCGTATTTTATTCGGAGGCAAAAAACTTTATCTTCTAATAAAATAAACTACTATTTTTTGTACTTTTTTATGTTTTTTTGTCGTGGTCATTCTGTGCTTTTTTATTCTCGTTTTTAAGTCACTCGCTTTTTGGCCAAACTGTGCTTTTTCGTCGTGTCAGTCTACTGATGCTTAAAGTAAGATGGTGGGAAAAAAGGATCTTCCTCTCTTTTTTTAAGAAGGACTTTCATATTTTTTAGCATTCATGATATGGCTTTTTGGTTTTAAAAAAATATCGATTAGATTTTCTATTTTTGCCGTCCGTTAATTTAAAATTAGATATGACCGACCTCTCTTATTAATATTGTTTTTAAGTGCGGTTTGTTATATTAAACGCGATAATAATAAAAGAGATAGCAATTTATTTTGTTTTCATCTCGTTCTATTATTATTTTTTTAAATTAAATTATTTATTTAGCATCAGATAGCTAATTAACAACTTCATCGTTATAAACATTTCCTTTTTAAGATTATTAAGTTCACTGTTTTTTCAGTGACGACCTTCTTTTCCTATCTAACCAGTAGCAGCAACAGCGATGAGTTATCTTTAATTTGCTAACCCGATCCTATTCTACTGACCCAACATTCCCATAATTCTGCTGGGGTTAGAGGATAGTGTAGGAAAACTTTTTGTGTGTGTAGCGTTCAGCAGAATTTGGGCTCTATGGACTGGCGCGGCTAGCAACCTTTTATATTAATCTAGTTCTAGTGCTAGATATATCTTGAGTGATAGGGATAAAATTGAGTCAAGGCTATTTTTTTATTTGCCGGCCGCCGTAGCGCAGTGGGCAACGTATCTGCCTGCCGCACGGAAGGTCCCGGGTTCGAATCCCGGCTAGGTGCATGAATATTTTGTGTTTGTCTTTAATTGTGCAAAGAACTTCGCTAACACTGGGGAATTGATCCTGTAATGGATGGAAAGTTCCAGTTTAAAAAAAAAAGGTTATTTATTATTTTAATTTTTTTTTTAGTATTGGATGTACAAATTTAGAGACATAAATTCTGATTGGGCTAATTATTCCGCTAGCAACAGGACCGAAATGCAAGTTAACTTTGCGTCTTACCATATGGTAAGTGCCTTATCTAAAGGATAGGTAGGTACTTTTTCGAGAAAGAAAAACTGATTTTTTTTTAGTTACTTATTGCTAATTTATATTCGCGATCTTCTATTTGTTTTTATTATTACTAAGATAGCGCTGCTTTAACCATGGAGCACCACCGCCGCGCGTCAGCGGCTTAAAAAAAATATGTGGAAGAAGCGTGAAAAAAAAAAAACGTTTTTGTGGTTGGGCTTAAATTTCTTTTAACCCCTCTCCAATTTTTTTGTGAGCTCCCCCTCTCCCCCTATATAATAATAACGAAAATGAAATGGAAAATGCGCAGTTCGCTGCGTGGCGAATTAAAATAATAGTTTAGTAATAGTAAAATTGTCACACTCACAACTCAATCCTAGCCAGCTGCACCGAAAGTTTCTCAAATCTGAATTTGGCTAATTCCAAAATTAACTTTAAATCCGAATTAAAAAAAAATTGTTTGCACCGGGGCAGATTTAACTTTAAGACGCAGACCAGCTGGTAACATTGGAAGCAGCTGTGAAGACATGTTTATTTGCCTCTAAAGGCTGGTTCATGGTTAAATTCCTTTTCCTTTACTGTAACTTTTGCTGTAACTTCACCCTTTTCTTTTTTCTTAAGTAAAAAGCTGGTTCATGCTAAAATTCCTTTTCCTTAACATTAGTCACTAAGATTGACACTAATGACCGGTGCACTCGCGATTTTGGCTTTTGTTTACAAAATTTGTGGTTCGTTTTGTCCTACGAATGTGGAAACTCTTTCAGCATAATCAGTATCCATTTCTGCAATAACTACTGCTTCAAATAATCAAATAAAAACAATCGATTTTGAGATTAACAAAACATCAACACATATTTGGCCGCCCTCCCGCACTTGCGCAACGCGATTTTTCCGCTTCTTTTTCCGTAAAAGTTAAATATTAACCAACTTTCAAGGTCATTCCTTAAGGCTAAAGAAAAAGATATGGAAAAGGAACAACCATGAACAAGGAAAAAGTTACTTAATATGGGGTGATTTCGTCCGACATCTTGTATTTTTTCATGTACAACTTGCAACATTACATGTAAGCAATATTTTGCTTTTAATTCTTCCTTCAAAATAAAACAAAATATGAATAGAGAAATATTGGCCGACAACTTTTTTTATCTACTGTTGGTAAATCTAGCTACGCCGCAAATTCAAATTACTACAAACAAGAAACTATCAAGCAGGCCATGACCGATCAGACCGAAAATGTCAGAGTAATTTTGAGGTTATATTTTTAAGCGAATATATCATTTTGTCAATTTGTAATACCTATTAATTGCTTTTAAAATTAAAAAAAATATGGTCGACACGAATCTTAAATTCGCGATCTTTTGTAAGAATCACGAGCATTCAGAGTGTTAGAAAACCTTTCCACTCGGCCACCTTACAATCAGTATAGGAACATAAGGGATATTTTGGAACACTTATTTGACACTTCATGGTGCTTGTGGTAATTACTGCGTCTGCGCAATAGCTAAACGTCATTCAGTTGTGGTAATTAACCACTACCACTGTCGTAAGTAACGAATTAATTTCGTTGTTGCTGTGGTTATTTTTCTAGTTAATTTTAGAGAATTTTGGCGCAATTAATTTTAAAAATAATAAAATATTACCACGTTCCAACATATAAAACACTTATTTTGTAAAATTAAGTCCAATTTTTTGTTTTTTCTCATCTCTAAATTTTTTTACGAGTGACAGTTTTTAATGTGTTCCAAAAACTCTGATAAAATCGATGCGAGGTAGTGGTAGTGGTTATTAAACACTACCACAGCAGCTGTCAAAGTTGTCAAAATTCTAAGCGTTCCAAAATATCCCTATTAAGACGACCATGGCCAAATTGTGGCAAATAAATTGGTGATTTTTAGAAGTAGAGAAAAATAGTAGATAAAAAGGTGACAACACTGTTTAAACCAGAAAAAGTGTGCTTGATTGTTTAATTCGTATGATAAGTGAAAAGATTTCGAAACCATTTTAAAATCATGCAAGAAATGTCATTTTGGCGTTGAACTGAAAACCGTTCCTCGGACTGTTTCGAAAGCGCTTCCGTCACGATTCCAAAATACGCGGGTAGTGTCGGGTTATGGAGCACCGGCTTTTTTTTGTTTTTTCAATAATAAAATGATGGACTCTGATTTGTTAATGTGCCAAATTCGATTGGGAGAATTCCTCTTAAAGGTAAATTCGGACACTGCCAGGCTGCTTTCATCAGGTAATTTATTTAATGGTGGGTTTATACATACAAATAACAAAATAACCCCGGATTTATAAACCGGGGATTGGAAATAAAACCAGCCAATAGAAAAAGTTAGGTTAGATTTTCTAAAACTGGCTGCGCGCTAGAAAGAACCGATGACGTTGTGGTCAAATTTCGAATTACGGAAGTACCGTATTCTATGCCAAAAAACGACTATAAAGTCAATTATAAGGGCTCATTTTTAGAAGAATAATTCACAGCATCATGGATAAAGTCGGTCCAAACTGAACAGGTAAACTTTGTTAAGAAGTGGTAGCACAAAGAAAATATGAGTGATTTCTAAGCCATTGACCAATAATGATCAGTCATATTTGGTCAAGACCAATGCATCTAAGCGACACCGGTTTTAACCAAAATAGGGGAAATTGTGACGGCATTGATCAGCTGTTTCACTTTTGACCAAAGATGACCGTGCTCGAGAGGCGAGTTATGGTTCCGGTCATTAGTTTTGGAGAGGGTTATATTTTCAAATAGCGATTTTTAAATTTATTTTACAAACTTCGATGATCTAAAGGTGAGTTATGTCTTTGGATATGAGATTTAAAGGTGATTCAAGGTTTTGTGTGGAAAAATATCTGGTAGCAACTCCGGGATTATAGGGCTGCGCCCCATTTATAGACACTGTGCTACCATTGAACTTAAGAGGTTGTGTGGGTCCTAAGCCGAAAATTCTGGCCCTTTGCGCTATTACTAAATTCTCCAACCAGTCAGTTTAACCGTTCCATCCAAGTGTCCGTTGGGTTACGGTTATTGTGAACTACGTCAAAACCTAATCTCAAAATTAATAATCAAAAGAATAACCGCGGTCAAAACCGCCCCTCACTGGTCAATGGCTTATAAATCACTATGTTCTTTGTGGTGGTAGCTAAAAAAGATGTCGAAAAATATTTGTCTAGATGCGCGCGCTTAATCGGCCTTCTGATCTCAAGAAAAGTTACATTGATTTTATTTGACATTTGCCGTCAAAAATCATTAGGTATATAAAGGCCCAGAATGCGAGAAATTCGTAGCGGCAAAGTTCAAAATCTAGATTTCCATGATATGGCCAATGGAATAAAGACAGCTCGATCGGAGCTTGCGCAAGTGCGTAACGTCGAATCACCTCAATTCTCGTTCAGCGTACTTCCAGCTGACGCATGCGCATTGGAGCCTGTCATTAATACATTGGCCCCGGGATTTCCGCTACGCATTTTATCAAAGAGAAATACACGGACAGGGCCTTTATAGTACCTCATAGTTATATGCAAAAGGAAACCACCTTTGTGCTACATATGGATTTAAGAATTTTTAAAACTGGACGCAACAAAATTCGGTTTTACAATGTTTAAATTTATATCTGGTTTTAACTCTGCGGTGCGAATGGACATTTAGAGGCTCCTAATTTTTTTTTGACAGGTGGTTTTAACGCTACCATAAATTTTTAGATGTCGTCTGTTGCACCTTCCGTATTGTTCAACTTCATCTCCACATTTATTGCACACAAAGTGAAAATGAACATTCGTGCTAGAGCGCATTTCCATTTACTGATTGGTGTTTTTGTTATGAACACGGTTTTTACACAAATCAACACCGATTCCTGGCAACTTGGATTTTTCTTCCTGACAATGGCTTCGCAAGTATTGTTGAGCTGTAAGTAATTAGGTTAACGCTAGCCTTCTGGATTAGAAGTTTACTTGTGCGACTCAGGCAATCCCTGTATTGTACATGATTGTACTGAAAGTTTTGAGGTCTGAGTTTTTACTTTACAAACCAATACAATTACTGTAAATCCTTCCGTCATAGTTGCCAAGTTGCTCCCGGTATGTATCCTTATGGTACCTACTCCACTCCACTCCACGTAAAGTTACTTTTTTGCATTCTATGCTGGAAACCAGGCCGGATGACAACAGATTTTTCGTAGGTACCTAGCGAAAAGCTCGACTGGTTGATAGACTAGCATCAAAAAGTGGTATAAGTAAACGAAAATATCCAGAAGTTTTCTCTTCTCTTAAAATTATCGATTTTTAGTCCACCACATCAATATGGTATGGGGGACTATGAAAATCGTGAAATTTTGACTTTTCTTACTTTATCAAAAATTATTTACTAAGGTTTCAAAACACCTTAATCGACGAAAAAAAAAAGTTGTCTGTCGGTCTGTTGTCTGTCTATATACAAGATAACTCAAGAACGCCTTAATCGATTTTATTGAAATTTGGTACAAAAATCCTCTATTGGCTGACCATAAACTGATTATCTTTTGGTAGAGTGGTGGGAGGTTGAAGAGGGGAAAATAAGGATAAAATATTTAAAAAAATTGTAACATTGGATCAAAAGCAAGTAGCAATATATGGTTTTCAGATTTAAGTTTCCATGAATATGGACTATAAATTTTGTTATGAAGTTTAAATTCGTGGGAGCTTTAGTTTCACAGTTATTTCAAAAAACGTTAAAATATGTAAAAAAAAATCATAACTTTAGAAGTAAAGCAGCTATTGATATGCGGTTTTCAGATTTTGGTTTTCGTAAATATTACCCAAAAATTTTGTTTTAAGGTTCAAATATTTCAAAGCTAGTGCAGCACCTCTTTCATTGCGTGAAGTGCTTGTTCAATTTTTACAAGTGATACCTTTTTGCACACAAGAGAGTTGTAGCTGTCTAAATCCAATGTCTAACAACACAAGTTCGTTCCAAGGACATTCCAGGAACGTTCCTTTCAAACCTAAGGAACGTTGCAGGAACAGCTTGAAACGTTACCAATTGTATTCGGAATGTTCCCGGAACGGTAAATATTAACAAATATAACAAGCCTTGGAACGTTCCTGGAGCTCAATTCTGGGCGTAATAGAACGATCATACCCTGAGAAGTGATAACTTTTATTAAAATCAAAAATTCTCTATTCCGCGACTGGCCCATGGCACAAAAGTCATTCGAAGGACGTCCTACTCTGAAAGACGGTCAAGTTTGCGATTAAAATATTGATCGGTCACGTGATGGTTTTAACCTATAGCGTGCTCTGAAATAACACGAAGATATCTGACACTCGGACAAGCAGGGCCAAAACTCACCCGAGCGACGTTTTTCACACGAGCTTTCCTAAAAGTCGCAACTACTGGGACTAATCGAGTGAACCTCTTCGCTCAAAAATCGTTGTTCGAGGCAGCTCTGCGCATGCCCATAATAATTTGGTGATTCTTCGATCGTCTCGTCACTGCTTTTAGGTGCGTTTATTGATTGAAACTACTTCTCTTCCCTTAGTTATCAATTAAATCCTAAAATATGGCTTTAAACAAAATAAAACATTTATTTTTGTGCTCTAGAAACCATGACTTATCACAATACACCCTAAGAAAATAATTAAAAAGAAAAAATAAAAAAAGGTGGAGGCAATGACGGGATTCGAACCCTTAACCTCTTGATCGCCAGAACAATATCATAACCACTGGGCCATTGTTGCTGTACTTACTTTACGTATATTAATGATCAGGACATTGGCTTAAAAAACTTTTGACAAAGGGGTAGAAAATACTTTAATTTCAAAAAAATGCGCCATTACGGATTATTATAAAATGTCAAATAGTTTCATTTACTTTTCTTTCTTTTACAACAAAAAAAGTAGATTATTGGTATCGGTACTTGGCGAATCGTTCAGACAGTGAAACAATAAGAGTACCACAGGAACTTACGTGGTTAACAAAAATAATAATTTTTAAAAGACCAGTTGTTTATGTGTTGTAGTTTCTACTTCATTTTCTCTGAGCTCATATTTCTTAGAAAAAAAAACCTATGTAGTAGACTTTTAGTAGGAAAACCTTACTAGGTGAGTGTGTTTGTCACCCCTTTTTTTAATACTTTTTTAATTTTTTAGTGTTTCTAATGTCTTTTATATTTTTTTTTAAATTTGGAAAATGCGTAATTTTACTCCTGTTTTTTCCCCTCCTTCTAATATTTTTAACGTTTTTAATATTTTAAAAACTGTTTTTGTCTATTTTATATATTTTTTTTAACTTTAACAAAAAATGCATAAAGTTTGATTGGGGTATAAGTATTTCTTCAATATGTCAATTTACAATACTTGTTTTTATTTTTATAAAATTGATTTTGATCACTTTCATTTGATTTAATGCATAATAATTTTAAAATTCTAAGTTTGTCGCTTTTATTTTATAGTGCTGAGGATGGTTTAAGGTAAAACCGAAAAGTACAATAAGTGACAAATTCCAATTTTTATTTGTCCTAATATGCCGACGAACCAAGAAAATTATAAATAATTCCAAGGACACGAAAACCCCCTTTAAGTTTATGTAGCCTTTAGTATAGTGTTTTTAATTGGAAGATAAACATGCTTTGTGTACCTCATTATCAATAGCTACCCTTGCTTTTAGTTTGGCTGTTTATTTTTTGTTCTTTTCCTCCAAAAATTTTGTACTTTTTTTTCTTTTAGTTGCCGGTGTTCTGGGAATAGTAATTCTCCCAATAACAGCGAAGTTTCCCAAAAAATATTTAAAAACTCACCTGGTGGGAGGCGGATTAGCAGGCATTGTAACCTCAGGCTTGCGATTGATTTCCATAAGTTGTTCGCCCAGTACCACTGGTTCAGCTCTTATTTATTTCGCTACCGGTACGGCTTTGATGACACTATCGTACGTTTTGTTTGAGGTTATGACAGCAAGCACGTGCTACAAGTAAGTTTTGCAAAAAAAATGCGTCCTGAAACTTAAGCTAATGGACGCACAGAAAAGTGCTCATTTGTGTGAAGAAAGCTTAACTTCTCACACGCCGTGTGAAATTTTGTTTTTGCGCATGCCATGCGTGAAAGAAAGTTTAAGTGTACGAGAAAAAATTGTACAATTCGCTAAGGCATATAAGACAGTTTGCAGGTAACAGGGCCGATTCATCAACTATGCGAAAGCTTTAATTAGCTCTATAGGATAATAAGTTTCTTTTAGGTTTTTCTAAGACGTTTTTAGTCTGTTTCTAAAAATTTTTAATAACTGAATTTTCATTTCAATCCTTAAAATGGAGGATATTATTTCCTAGAGTGCAAAAAATATATTTTGGACTTTTTTTACCCAGACGCAAGTAGCAAATATATTCTACCCACGTAGGTAAAAATTCTGTAGGAGTGACACCCATAGAATATATCACTGCAACATGCGTCTGCCATACTTACACTCAAAAGCTTTCCAGCCAACACGGTGCCCTCGAGCCTTCGTCGGGGTATTTTTTTTTTGCTTTGCGATGTAGGCCTTTAGACGTTAGACTGGTAGCCCGCCGTCCGACCAATGGTAAATTTTACTTTTTGTTGACATGGGCATACCGTCGCCGTACGATTAAGGTCCGATATGGTTTAACTACATGGTACCGACCATCCGCCCATATAGCTGTTTAGTTTGGTTGGTCTAACGTAGGCAACCTATATAATATTATTTTCCACTGTACAGGGAATATAGTGACATTAGCGCCATCTCTACATACTCGGAAGAAACTCTTAAGCAGTTTAAATATTTTAATGTGACGTACCATCGTCTGTTGCCGGTTATCGACCAATGGAACAAAAATCTGATCAGGCCATTGTCGGTCCTAAAACAGATAGAGTGCGTTTCGGCATAAAGTCGACTATAGTAAATCGGACCATCGTCAGTTGCCGATTCTCGACCAATCAAACAAAGTTCCAATCGGACCATCGTCGGCCTTAAAGCAGATAAAGTGGTCGTCGGCATAAAATCGACTATAGTAAATCGGGCCATCAACAGATGCCGATTCTCGACCGATTAAACAAAGTTCCACTAGGACTATCATCGGCCCTAAAGTAGATATAGGGTTTTCGTTGGCATAATGTCGACTATAGTAAATCGGGCCATCGTCAGTTGCCGATTCTCGTCCGATTAAACAAAGTTCCAATCGGATCGTCGTCCGACCTAGAGCAGATAAAGTGGGCGTCGGCATAAAGTCGACTATAGTAAATCGGGCCATCGTCAGTTGCCGATTTTCGACCGATTAAACAATGTTTGTGTCGACATAAAGTTGACTGTGGTAATGTGGACCTCCGCCAGCATGTAGTTGCCGATGCCAACACACTGCCGTCGTTGTCGACATTGCCCCGATTCAATCCCGATGATTTGTGTTTGCTGGGATATGTCTTTTTGATTACAAATGGCGGATCACGTATATCTTGCTGAAATCAGTTGTTTAGAAAAACATAACCATCACCAAAAATTGTAAAAGATGGCATCTGTTATTAAGGACAGACATGCATTTGAGTGTCAGTGTGGCAGTCCCCTTGTAGAAGTGATTTTTCGCTATTGCCAGCAGCGTTCATACAAGGCATAGGCTTAGTCACTTAATTAGTAACCCCCCCCCCCCCGAGAAGCCTGGTTACAATTTTCACATCAAATAAAAGCAGAAATAAAATATATAGGGAAAAAATAGACCTTTACTTTAATTTTCAACAAATATATTTAAAAAATCATAAATTGGTCTTTTTGATTTAATATTATCAAAATATTTTGCCTGTAATTTGATGTAAAAAATAGCATTTTAAGTGTCATTTTCGCAAAAATTTTCGCCAGCGGCGCATTTTACCATTTTTACAAACGAACTAAAGGTAAATATACAGCTTAAATTCCCAAAACCCCATCAATATTTACAATTTTAGTTTAATTTTAAGTCAAAAATTGCATTTAAAGTGTTATTTTCCCAAAAAATAGTTATTGACCTAATAAGTGCGGCAAGTGATCTTTTCCGAACGCAGTTGCAGGAACGACGCGGAGCGGAATTCGGGCAAGCCTTCAAGGGTGAAAAATTTTTCCTACTTGCGTAAAAACCGTCTGGACAACATTATATTTCCATTTTTGGCTATTGAAATATCAAAAAACTGTTTTTTTTTAATTTTCTTTACAAATCAGTTGAAAAATATATCTAAAAAGTCGAATTGAACCAAAAACATTGGAAAAAAAGGGTGCGTAAAAGTATTTTTGACGCACGCTGTGTGCGAAAGATTCTTTTCCCCACGTCGTGAGAAAAAGATACAGGGTAAATCCATTCCCGCAAATGCATGCGTAAAAGTCTTTACTACTTGTAAAAATTATTCTTTAATTTTGCACAAATCAAATGAAACTGCTTTTCCTCACATGTGTGGAAAAGTACTTTGCAACACACACTGTGCGGAAAAAGTATGGTGCAGTTAACGTCATCGTACACTTACTACGAAAAATTTCTGCAGATTGGTAAATTAAACGTTTTCTAAGAATGCTAACAAGGACGGCAAGTGCTACTTTTCCGCACGCGACGGCAGTTGCACGAACGACGGATAGCGGAGTTCGGGCAAGCCATCAATTGTGGAAAAGGTGTTTTTCAAAAGAGTTAGGTACAATGCAATGTTTTTCCTACGAGTGTTTTTGTCTATCTTGTTTATCAAAAAAAATGTTTTTAATACGCAAATATTTTATAAAAATGCTACACAATGACACATAAGATAGAATAGTTATATTAATTATTTAATTTGTCCTAAAAATCTTCATTTTTAACAATACAAAAATCGTGTCGAAAAGTAACTTTTCAGCACTAGAGCGGAAAAGTTACTTTTCCGCACGATTTTACTTTTCCGCATATTTTTTTTTAGTAAAGTGCCTGCATGTGACTTTTTAAGTTAAGGCTATGAATTTTCTGAATTAAAAATAATACCCATAAATAGTAATTTGATTTGATTAAAATATTGTCCTTTGAAGTGAAAATCGTGCGTTACATTAAAAATCGTGCGGAAAAGTACAACTTTCAAAACGAAAAATCGTGCGAAAAAGTGATTGAAATAATATTAGCTGAATTTTAGGTATTATGTGACAAGTAACGAAAAAGCGGACACGAAAAGAGATATAAACTCCATGGGCACAATCCTGAAAATATCGAAGCAAGTTTGGCCGGTCCTTGTGCTAAGCAGCATCAGTATTTTCATCCCCACCGGCGCTATTACCACCTTGGTTGTGTCTGAGGATCAGGGAAGTGGAAATCTGTGGAGTGGTAAGTTTATTTCTTGTTAGATTTATTTATATACAGGGTTGCTAAGCGTCTGGTTTATGGCGGGATGTCCCGCGTCCAGACTTTGATGCATTTTTTTCAAAATAACAAAAAATACAATTACACACTTTGGGCTTGCACAAGCTCGACATATCTATTAGAAAATTGTTCTCGTATAAGTAGTTATTTGCGGTCAGAATTAAGTTTAAGGCATTGTTTATAAAAGGCTGCAAGATTTCAAAAGCCCAAAAATATATTTTTTGTAAAAGTATTTTCGACAGATGATATGATATGTTTCTGTAAGATTTTTTAAGTTTAAGTGAGAAAACATTTTTTACGACTTCATATCTATTTTAAAGGGCATATAGTTTAGGGCAGGTAGGATCCTATTACTTTGATAAGTTTTTATGAGATTTCATGACTTCAAAAAATACTTTTTTGTAGAAATATTCAAGACAATTAAGTAACTAAATATACTAAGTTTAGCATTTTAAATTAGTTTACAGATGATAGAAAAAAGTGGCGTTTTTTTGAGATTTGTCTGTTTTAAAGGCCATAGCCATGTAGCAAGTGAGACTATAAAAGGATAATAAATTTATTATGGACACTTATAAAACATTATGAGCCTGCCAAATTATAAAATGCCTTGGAAAACTCATAAAAATTGAGAATATGTTCAAACCCACAGTATATATTTTTTTAAAGAGGGACACATACAAATTTTATGAGTTGTCTGACTATAAAATCTATGGGAAGACTTATAAAAACTGTTTTTACCAAGCCATAGCAAGATTTTAATAAAAAGAGATTTTCCACGCAACTTTTGAAACTTTATGAGTCTGTCTGATCATAAATCTTCCGAAAGTCTCATAAAAAGTGCGCTTCTGTGGTTTCATATATATATATATATATATATATATATATGAAACCACACAAAATGTTACTAAAATTAAAGATATAAGTCATAAGTTTTTACCAACTTTAATAAACATAAAATTTTACCTATCAAAAATCTTATAAACCTAATAAAAACTGATAGAAATCAGTTGGGTTTTTTATGAGACCAAGCTTCAATGCATCAAATGAGATATCTTCGAAGGTTTATGTCAGGTTTTTTTCGATGTTTTTTTTTATAAAGACGATAAAATAAAGCATAAATTTGATAAAGACTATAAAATAATAGTAGGTAAAATACTTAAACAAACTTGCAAAGAACAATAAAAGGTAATTCACATGTGTTCAAGTTTGTAAGAATATGGAATTCCTACCTCTTATCAGAATATTAAGGTTGATTTATACTGCCGCCGTTGCCATCTGCGCTCGCCCTTCGAATTGATATTTGAATATTTTTGTGTGTCCTAGATGTATCCATTTACCCTAAGCATTATTGACTTTATTGTGTACTGAAGAAGTCAGTTTAAGTAAGTTTACCTACTTAAATTTCTTATATCAAATAAAATATTGCTTTTGTGGAATTAAATAAACATAAAATCATATAGTTTTACCTATATGTTTCCCATGTAAAAAAGGCCCCTATAACCACAGATTACAGGAGATTTTAAAATAACATTTGCTTGAAGGAGGAACATTTCACAAACACAATAACATAATTTTTAGGTAGTAGGTAATATTATATTATTTTTTTTCTTAATGTTCCAGGTGATGTGAACTGTGTTTGTTGTTTGGCATAATTTTATTGTGTTGAAAATTGAAATTGCAATATATCATATGCATATTTTGTAATAAATTTATTTTGTATAAAACCACTGCAAACATTTATTATTAGGGAGTTTCCAAAGCTCAAATTTGCAAAATAATTTTTTGCATATTCCCAAGCAGCATGTTTCTGACTTCCGACTAATTACAACCTAACATGACGTCGGTTTTGGTGCAAATTTAGGTCGGCAGTTGGTTTGTCCATCAAACAACGTATTTTTTACTAAGACCTGACGACGCCAACAACTAGTGCATCAGTTGTGACGTCGATACTTACCAAAACTGACGTAGCCAAATGTTGGTGATACTCGCTACTTATCAGCGACGTAAATTAACGTTAATTTCGGCGACGTAATTTTTAGAATAAAATTTAAGGTCAGGCCAAAGTGAAAACGGACGTCAATAAATTTAGTTGTTGCCAAGATTTTCTGTAAATGGCAACACTGCAAATACGAAAGTATTTTATAAATATACTTTACATGGACTTATGTTAGAACAGAAAGTTTAAAAGTTTCTATTGTATAGTTTACAAAATAATCTTATAGGCCAGTCACCTCGGGACACCCGGTATAACCCGGTCAAATTGATGAGACGTCATATTTAGTATGAGTTTTAAAGTAGAATTGTAATAAAATTGACGTTGCCAAACTTTTATTTATTAAATGTAACTATTCCGAGGTCCACCGACATGGGTGCGTGACCTACAATTATACTACAATATTCTAGGTCGGGTCGTTCTACAAGGCGACGTCGCAGAAGGTGTTCTTGTCCGAATAGGTAAATAATCATTAGAAATTTGGTCGGCGCCCGAAACGCCATTTTAAACGTTTAGCATCGATGCGCCATTACAACAGTACATTTTATTTTTTAATTTTAAAGGCTTGATATGTAAATTAACTCATTTTTTGGCAACTAAAATGCATTTTTTAAATGCCTATAATGTTTTACTATAAGAAACGGGCTTCCTTATAAAGATTTTATTTTTATGTTAATTTTTTTCAAAATTAATTTCTTAATATTTTTGAATTATTTTTGTGGGTTTCTGTTTTTTAATGTCTATTTTAATTATATTTATCAGTAAACTGACCTTCGTTGGAAGATTTGCATCCATAGAATGTGTAAAACTAACTTTTTTCAGTTACCTACAATAACTAAGATAATAATTATTGTCATCCACAGTTCATTGCGATGTGTTTGTTTAGACATATAAAAGTTTTTACCTAATAAGTTTAAACTTGGTGTGCACAGTAAAATTTTGGGTCGTGGATAATTTAACGTAATATTTGACCAAAATATTGTGCAGCACCCGACGTCGAAACGACTCGAATTTTGATTCCCCACTTAGTTGCTAAATCGAGTCCTCAGGAAGACTGATGGACGTCGGAGCCGACGTCAGGTATTTCTTGCCCCACGTGACCATAACGTAATATAACGTCCAAATGCTTGTTGGGTTATTTAAATTATTTTGCAGATTTCATATTAGAGTAAAATTTTAATATTATAATTAATGTGTAAATTTATATTTAATTTGGTAGGTACGCCACTGACGTGTTTACTGTAAACAACAAAAAGGTAAACATTGTTCCATATAATAATATAACCAAAGTCTCCGTAAGTGTCATGTATCTTGTCTCTTTTTAATCTAAGATAAGACCGAATATTCGCGATCTTTAAATCGTGTAGTTTAATAACTTATTGGAAACCGGTCTTATAAAGCCCGTGCAATCAAAGATTGATCGAAGAATGCCTTTTGTTTATAAAATAGTTAAAAAAGGTGGTTTGGGCAATGTAGATTTAAATTACGTTAAATTATTATATGTAAAAGGTCTACTTCATTTTAGGGGGTTGTGTCCTTGCCCAAAAATAGCGTGACTGCTCTAGTTCGAACACGGCTACGAACGGCTGGAACGATAACCGGCAAATTTTGGAACGACTCGACGCGATGTGGCAAACCGACGTCCCTGCGAGGGTCGGCCCCAGACTTTTGGCCGCCCTGGGAAAAAATCGCAAATAGCCGCCAAAAACGAAAACAAAAAACTACCTGTATGAAAAAAAATAAACAAATATTTATTAAAACATAGAAAAATTTGCCACCTGCACCAATAGTTTTATTTTTTTCACATACACCAAATGTGATACAAAATTATATATATTATTCGAAAAACGTTAATATCTTCAGGCTACGCTACAAAAAGTGGGGCGATTACATATAAACTAATTACCTGCTTAACAGCTATAGGTATTAGATAAATCAATAAAATAAATGCAAAAAGCTTTTAGCCCAGATGCATTCATATGACCTTTTTAAATGCAAAGATCGGTAAAATCGGTGGAATTTTCCATTTCTCTGACGAATTTTTTTTTAAAGGCAAACGATTCGATAAGCGACTGGGTCCGTCTCCCTTCCACGACATTGCACCCCTGACCAGGAACAAACCTTATTAATTGAAGTAGTAGAATGATTTCTATTTTTGTTCTTATTACGCCTTCTTCTTAAAGAATTAAATTAAAGCAAAAACTTAAACTTTTCTAAAGCGACCGTCCCCTTAAAAACGGCCGTCTTTCCCATTGACCCTCGGCCCTGTCCTTGCACGCACACCTCGGTTTTGTGTTAGTTTTACCCGAACAATACGTCGGTTAAAAACGACAGAGAAATCGGAGGTGTGTATGGCGGCTTAATAGTCTAAGCAACAATTTCAGTGACTGAACTTATATATGCCAATAATTATAATATGTACACTATTTTAGATAAATATTTTGTCACCACTGCAACCTATTTAATACCTGCTGTAGCTGAAATCATTGGAAGGGTTGTGTCAAATAAATATATTACAAAGGTAAGTATTCTTGTTGTTTGAGGGTGGTAGACAATGTTGAACGTGAGAGTTCGAACTGTCATTGTCTTTATTTTTACTTTTTCACAACGTCTCGAATGCTTACTGCCCTCCTAGTGAAGAAGGCAGTAACTTTTTTTATTATTAAATATTTGTAACTTTTTTTTTGACAGATTCATTAAAAATTTTAAGACAATTTTTTTGATATAGGTTTGAGTGCATTTGGAACACAAATAAAGATTTTATTACGCACTGCGTTTTTGTCTAGTATTACTTATATAGAGCTACGTATCAGCGTTGCTCAGTATGTGAAATCATATTATTATAATAGTAGTTGGTTTAACAATTAAACTGTTGTTTTTTACTAGTGTACAAAAAAATAGAAAGAAAAAACATTGGAGTGTAAATAAATATTTAATAATGGTACGAAAATATTCACACAGTAAAAGAAAATACTGATAAAAATATAAAAAAATACTAATTAAATTAAATGGATTTAAAAAAAATAAAAACTATATGATGAAAAATTATTACAAAATAAATAATAATAATTAAAATTTATTCTATAGAGGTGTTCAAACCTCTTAATGAGTTATTTTCTGGCATTTCCTCCCAAAATATTTGTCTGTCTGTACTCATCAGGGCACAGGGTTTCTTGATTAATATCGACTTTTTCTCTAAATGGATTCTTCTAGGTTGGGTTCTTGCAGATAATTATAGTAACGTGTGAGCTAAAAAATAAAAAAACCGTAACATAATGAACTAATCAAAATTTTCAGTAACACCATTACCCACGGATGCAAAATTTTCATTCTCTACACCGACATAAAATTGGATTGAATTTAATCTACAAAATTTTAATATTTTGCGTTAGTATGAATAGCATCAATTTCCGCCAGTTTTCACCAAGTATTTACGAAAAACATTTAAAAACATCGTCAAAATATCAAAGATTAAAACCGAAACGATTGTTATTTCATTTACCAACCGCCTTGATTTATAGTGTGAAGATGGTGTGTTGCGGGAGTGCTCTTCGATCGAGATTTGTAAAAGTATTTTCCTGTTTTTCTTGGGTTTTTTGATAAAGGTTTAAAAAAAAATAGTATTAACAACTCGCGGCTAAACTGTGCTTTTTTTGTACTCGCATTTTTAAATACCTCGTTGCGCTCGTTATTTAAACCAACGCTTGTTAAAAATAGCATTATTTTAGCCACTAGTTGTTAAAACTACTATTAGTTTCCAAATTAAAAAATACTCACATGCACTAGATAAATAATAATATTTTAATTTAAATTTACAAACGTCGGGGTCTCCGGTTAGTCATTTTAATATTGATTTTTTATTAACTTCTCCCAAATTGAACAAATTTTGAAAAGAAAAACTCACAACAAAAATATCACAATGCTGAAAAGTCCGTTAGATTGAAAATCCTGCATTCTTGTCTAGTAATTGATGACGAAACGCGATGACATACTAGTTAAAAGTGTAGCAAAAGTTCCAACACTGCGTTTTTCACTAGAAAACCATGAGCCGCGGCGTACTTTTGTCTAAGAAGAAGTGAAGTATTTGATGGCGCGACCAGAAAACTGCTGCATTCTTGACTAGTATAAGAAGCAGCAGATACTGTATATTTTTTAGGCTTGTTTTTTCTAGAAAATATTTTAAAAAAAAATTTTTTTTTTAAAGATGGAGAACACCATTTTACACAATAATATGTAAAAGTCTCAAAATCGAAAATTTGGAAGTTACTGCGTTCTTCACAAGGACGGCAGCTTATGTATCTGCAATCGACATCAGGTGAATACTAACTAACAGTTAGTATTCACCTATTTATACTAACAACTGTTAGTTCAAAACGTTGTGAAAAAGTAAAAATAAAGACAATGAAAGTTCGAAATTCTAGTTTACTCGTAAGTATTCTTGACTGACCATGCAGGACAAATAAAGGAATGAGGGCTGAGAAAAGGCTGATTTGATTTGATTAAGGCGTGAGTGTTTGACAGAGCAGGCCTGGCAGCCTCGTTGTCCACCATACAGAATCCTTGGTTAAACCGTTTCAACTTTTGACAGAAAAAGTAACAGCAAATTTTAAGGTTGGGAGAAAAACGATTGGTGTATTTAGTGACTTGCATAGAAAATAGTCAGCAGCCTGGTGGAAGAGTGCGCTGACGCACTGCAGACATTGACTCAAGACAAGAGGTGACACTTATATGGGTCACGTGGACAAATTGGCCAGAGCAGAGGCCGGAACCCAATATATCGGACCGGAATCTCTTTTGGGAATGACAAGGAAACAGGTTCAAATTAGCTCAATAAATGGGCAAAAATTGAACTCAGATTGTCCTGGAGGCAGGTGTCAGGGTACAGATCCCTGCGAAAAAAACCTCATAAATAACAGATAAAACATCATAAGATTTTATGATCTATGCTCATATAAACTTATGATATTTTATAATTTTTGATTAGTGAAAGTGACACACAAATTGATCATATTTTATCAGCTAGTTGGCTTATAAAAACTTACAATATTTTATGATCTTTAATATGATAATTCCTCATAAAGGTTTATAAGATTTTATAAGGTCTACCTGTAACATTCGAAAATAAAAAATTACAGCTCAACTTTAGCAGTTGTAGTAGTAGTAATAGTAGTAGAAGTAATGTAAGAGAATAATAGACAGTCAAACTAAACTATAACCTAACCTAAACTATAAACTACGACAACCTAACCCACCACAATGCAATAACACTCCTTGGGCTTGCACAATATCTACATATCTAATAGAAAATTGTTCTCGTATAAGTACTTATTTATCGCCAGGAGCTGTGGGAGAGATGTAACTTTTATAAATTTCTATGAGATTTCATAAGCCAAAAACTATTTTTTTTACAAGCTTGTAACGAAGAAGATATGTTTCTTCGGGTGGAATCTTGCAACTTAATTTTGGCATGCTTATATAGTTGCGGTGACAACACAAGAATATAGTGTGATGAAATTGACAGTTCCCCCCTACTCGAAGGGGTGAAGGGAGGTACAGTTGAAGTACGATGGATTTCGTTGAAATTAGGTGTGTCGGGGTACTTAGGGATGGAAATAACGAATTTCTCATCAGATTTTAAAAATTCAATGTGGCGGATTCAAGATGGACGATTTTTGGTCATCTTTTGCTAACCAATTTTAACTAACTTTTACTCATCCGATTGCTTTCAAATGTGGCATGCATTTACAGTTCCGGTGACAATACGAAAGTATGTCATTATTAGGCACGCCTCCTCCCTACGAGGGGAGTGGAAGAGGAAAAACACCTAAGTTTGTCCGATTTCAACCAAAATAGGTATACGGGGGCTTTTGGGGATAAGGAATACGAATTCAATATGGCTGATTTAAGATGGCGTATTTTCGGTCATGTTTTGCTAACCAATTTTAACTGACTTATCCACATCCAATTTTGTTCAAATTTGGTATGCGTAATATGGTATTCTCAGGTACTCATCTCCCTCTGACGAGGGAAGTGGAGGGGAAAAAGATTTAGTTTGTTCGATTTCAATCAAAATTTGCATACATGGGTTTTTAAGGAGGGGTATTATGAATTTTGGATCAGATGGGATCATGAGTCAAAAAATATTTTTTGTAGAAGTAAGTAAGTGTGCAAGTATAGCTTTTTTTAATTAGTTTTCAGGTGGTCGAAAAAACTGATAAAAATCAGGTGTGTTTTTTATGAGATTTAATGAGGTTTCTTTGGCAGGGTGGACACATAAAAATCTATAAAATATTGTAAGTTTGTCTGACTATAAAATCTATTTAAAGACTTATAAAAAAAAATGTTTTTACCAACTCCTAGAAAATTTTAAATCTGTCAAATTCTATGAGTTGGTCTGATCATAAAATATCCCAATATTTCATGAAAAAACGTTTTTTTGGAAACTCTTAAAAAATTATAAAAAACAAGGGTGCAATGATAGAAATCCATAAAATATTATGAGTTGGTTTGACTATAAAATCTGTCAGAAAACTATAAAAAGATCGGTTTATATAATTCTATAATACATCATAAAAGAAAAAGGATGTAATTATAGAAACCCATAAAAGTTGATGTGTCGGTTTGATTATAAAATCTCTTAGAAAATCGTGCTTTTATAAAGTTAAAGAAATTGTCTATCTTATAAATATTTATAAGCCTGACTGATTATAGAATCAGATAAAAAAGACACATATGAAACCACATAAAATACTTCATAAATTCTTACAAACTTTATTTATAATCCTAAAATTTTGCCTCACAAAAGCTCATAGACCTTGTAAAAACTGATAAAATTCAGGTGTTTTTGGCGGCTTTTTTGGCAGGGTAAAGCTAGCTTAAGACAGCTGATGTTGGATTTCCTTACGATAGAGGAGTGCTTGCTTCGATGGGCCGACATACTGAACTTCGTAAAGAAGGAAGGCCCGGAGAGAGAGTTGCGGCCCGCGTAGCGGGAGTAGGAGGATAGGGGTAGATTGGAGTATTGCAGAAAGGGCCCATGAAGCGGCCTAATTGCCAGGCCCACTCTCTACTACGACTACCAGTGACTTGGCAGAAGCTTTGACACTGTTGAACATCAAATTCTATTAAAAAAAACGGAACATATTGGTACTAGGCGAACAGAAAGAAGATCTTGAGATATTGGCAACTCTTTTTTTGATTTATTTTTTACATGCCAATTTGTTTTCTTTTGTAAATGACCTGTAATACCGAAAATTAATCTGCTTTAACTTTCTTTGGTTTTTCTTTCAGTTTATGAATGGTAAATTTTTGGCACCGGCAAGTGTGTTAAAAATCATAATTTTTACACCACTGATATACATGTCAAACGCTCAACCCAGGCACCATCTACCGGTGTGGTTAAAACACGACTGGGAATACATGTTAATGCAGTTCTTAAACTCTTTCTTTATGGGTTTTCTAATGAATTTAAGTATGTTCTGGACCACAAGGTAAGTAGAAACTGTAATCGGTATTCACTCGTCAAAAACACAATTTTAGCTAGTCTAGTCTACAAATATCGACACCGATATCCTTTTTGGTTACTGATGAAAAAATAATAATTTTCTAATTCTTTTTTTTCACAAATTTGAGTTTGAATAGTAATATTAAGAATATTCTTTTAAAAAAATTACAAAAAAAAATTACGATAAAATAACAAACTGTCAGAAATTAAAATGGTCAAAAATGTAAGGTTACCGATCAAAAATAAACGGTATTATGTACCTTTATCAAAAAAAATTAAAAAACATGTAAAAAATAAAGCACAAAAACATTTACTTTACCACCGGCAAGTTCTTTTTTAAATTTCAAACCATATTCTTGGCCAATTAATGTTTTGACATTATTCTGTACAAAAAAAAAATTGTATCGGTGACCAAAAAAGCCATGTTAAAAAAAAATTAGAACCGTGTTTTTGATGATGATATAAAAAAATTTTTACGGATGTACTCTACTGAATAGATTGCTATTTAATAATATGATATAAAATTTTAGGGTGCTCTACTGGATATCAGTTTTTGCTTGGATTTGCCTTTGCCGGAAATATTTTATTTTTAAAATGGTAACAGTTTACCTACAAAACACTACTTATACTCATTTTTCAACTTAAAAACTTCGGAGCGCCCCACGATTTTATGTCATACTGTTAAATAAGCATTCTATTCAGAAGAATACATCAATTATAATTATTTTTTGCAAAAAAGTAGATTTTGTATCCGTGAATAAATAAAAAGAAAGGTTCGTGGCATATCGGACACACATTTTTGTTTGTTGTAATGAATTACAACCAGACCTCCAAGAACTAATGGATAGACCAGAAAGCCACAGGCCAGTTTCATCCTTGTCAGGAATCATCAGGGTAACATAGGACTGTACCTGGCGTGTGAAGCATAACATAAGCAACCACGCACAGCAAATCTAAACAACTTTCGTCGTTTCTGGACTATCTATTAGACCTTGGGGGCCTGGTTGTAATGAATTGAAAAGTAAAATGTGTGTCGGATATGCCATGAACCTTTCTTTTGATTTTGTTTTTAAATAATTTTTTATCTTTTAGTGCAGAATTAATTAAAATTGATTAACTTATACTTTATAGTGTTAGTTAGAAAAAAATTAGATCCAAATCGGTGAACGTACAGAGCGATGAAAAAATTTCCTCTTCGATGAGGGTGGGTGTGGGGGTAGTTTTTTTATTATAATGTATTTTCACAGGATAGTATATATTATTATTACATAAATACATCAAATTTCATTCAAATAGGTTAAAGGTTCGGAATTAAAAGTTAACAAATTTTGTTCCCACCTCTAACTCCCCACAGTTTTTGTGTCTCTAAAATATTTGGTGTTGCTCAACTTAAACAAATGCATACTCGTAGCAGTTTTTGTGCAAAAATTGTTAATTTTTCAAGATATTAACCCCCTCTCACCGCACAAACCACCTCTCACCCCACAAACCACCTCCCACCAAATTAGTTATTGCCTCTAAAATTAGAAAACATTAGGAAAATCTCGAATATTAAACTGCATGTTCGCAGCAACTTTGTTTTAAAAGTTATGAATTTTTAAATATTCAACGCTACTCTCAATCCTCATTTACGTATTTTTTTTCTTAAAAAATTAGAAATATTTAAAATATTAGAACTGCATATTCGTATCTACTTTGGTTTAAAAGTTCTTACATTTTAAAAATCATAATCCCCTCTCAACCTCTTAACCAACCCCGCACCAACGTAGTTTTCTCCTTTAAAACTAAAAAATATTTAATGGAACCTAAATCTGAATCAGTCCTGGTTCAAAAGTTACGAATTAAAAAAAAAACCACCCCCCACCAAACCAGTTTTTGCTTCTAAAATTAGGCAACATAAAATAAAACTCTTCTATAAAAACTTCATAGTAAGAGTTTTGGGTTCAAAAGTTATACATTTTTTAACTTTTAAAAACCCCGTTTACACCCTTAGCAACCATCCACCTACGTAATTGTATTTTTGCCGGGCCTACCTAAGTGTACCAAATTTCATTAAAATCGGTTAACGAGAAGTTTATACAAATTGCATTGAAAAATTTGAGAGACCTTACATAGTTAGACAGAGATCATTTGAAGCTAAATAAAATCGTTTAAGAATAGTAAGCTGCGTCCATATATATATACCAATGGTATGGGGGACTATTAAAATTGTGAAATTTTGACTTTTCCTAATTTTATCAAAAATAAGTTTCTATAAGGTTCCAAAACAGCTTAATCGACGAAAAAAAAAGTTATCTATCGGTCTGATATCTGTCTGTATACAAGATAACTCAACAACGTCTTAATCGATTTTAACTAAATTTGGTACAAAAATCCTCTATCGGCTGACCATGAACTGATTAACTTTTGGGTGGAGTGATGGTGGGTTGAAGGGGAGAAAAGGAGGATAAAATATTTCGGCTGACCATGAACTGATTAACTTTTAAGTGGAGTGATGGTGGGAAAAGGGGGATAAAATATTTAAACAGGTAGCGCTATACGGTTTTCATATGTAAGTTTCCATGAATATGTACTACAAATTTTAATATAAAGTCCTCATTCGTGGGATCTTTAGTTTCCGAGTTATTTGAAAAAAACGTTAAAATACCGGGTGTAACAAGGGATAGGTACGACAAGTTAGCGCCTTTATTTTTAAGAATAGAATTCTAAAATTTTGGAATTTTACAGAACTGGTAAAAGTTAAAATCTGTGTCCTATTGACACATGTCAAACTGCTAAAGTTTCTAGGAAAATGAGGTTAACTAAATACGCTTCTGTCATCTATATGTCATTTTGACAAGTTTGAAAAAATATATTTTTTTTTATTTTACAGTTTTTTCGAATATCTTTCGATTGACAGCACTGAAAACATCTACTAATACCTCCAGCTTAAAAGAATCTTTAAAATAAAGGTGACATTACTAGCTTAGGGTTTAATTTACATTTTTCTACTTCAAGACGAACGAAAACCCTTTGGTATACTTCTTTTTCTGAAACGACATTTTCTTACACATCATATTGAGTTTTTAATTTAAGTTACAATAAAAATTGCTTAAGTTATAAAAGGTAAAATATGTAAACTTTTTTTAGTTTTTAATAAGTAGGTAACACGGCACTGTCAAGAAGAAAGAAAGACAGGGACAATTTTTAATTTGTCAATCTAAAGTCATGGTATCTCGAATTCTGATAAGAGGGAGTGTCTTTTTTCTGGGTGACAGTGGCGTGCTGTCTACTTATTAAAAATTTAATTAGTTTAAATATTTTACCTTTCATTACTCAAGTAATTCTTATCATAAGTTAAATCGGAAAACTCTACCTGATGGGTAACAAAATGTCATTTCAGAAAAAGTTAGTGTACCAGAAGGTTTTCATTCGTCTTGAAGTAGAAAAATGCAAATTAAACTTTTAGTTATTAATTTCTCCCTTATTTTAAAGAGTCCCTTAAAGCCGTAGGTTTTAGTAGGCGTTTTTACTACCGCTAATCAAAAAATATTAAAAGAACTGTAAAATGTACAAAAATTAAGAGACAGAGATCATGAGAAGTTAAATAAAATCGTTTAGGAATGGTAAGCTGCGTCCATATATATACCAATGGTATGGGGGACTATTAAAATCGTCAAATTTTGACTTTTCCTAATTTTATCAAAAATGAGTTACTATAAGGTTCCAAAACAGCTTAATGGACGAAAAAAAAAGTTATCTGTCGGTCTGCTGTCTGTTGTCTGTCTGTATACATGATAACTCAAGAACGTCTTAATCTATTTTAACGAAATTTGGTACAAAAGTCCTCTATCGGCTGACCATGAACTGATTAACTTTTGGGTGGGGTGACGGTGGGTTGAAGAGGAGAAAAGGGGGATAAAATATTTAAAACAATTTTAACTTTGGAACAAAAACAAGTAGCGCTATACGGTTTTCATATTTAAGTTTCTATGAATATGTACTACAAATTTTAATATAAAGTCCAAATTCGTGGGATACTTAGTTTCCGAGTTATTCGAAAAAACGTTAAAATACCGGGTGTAACAAGGGATAGGTACGACAAGTTAGCGTCTTTATTTTTAAGAATAGAGTTCTAAAATTTTGAAATTTTACAGAACTGGTAAAAGCTGAAATCTGTGTCCTATTGAAACACATGTCAAACTGTTACAGTTTCTAGGAAAATGAGGTTAACTTTTCATTTTTACTTGATAGATATGAATAGATTCTAAATACGTTTCTGTCATCCATATATCATTTTGACAAGTTTGAAAATTTTTATTTTTTTTTATTTTACAGTTTTTTCCAATATGTTTCAATTGACAGCACTGGAAACATCTACTAATACCTCCGGCTTAAAAGAATCTTTAAAATACAGGAGATATTACTAGCTAAGGGTTTAATTTCCATACATTTTTCTACTTCCAGACGAATGAAAACCTTTTGATATACCCACTTTTTCTGAAACGAAATTTTCTTACACATCAAAATTGGTTAAGTTATAAACGGTAAAATATGTAAACTTATTTAATTTTTAATAAGTAGATAACACGACAGTGTCAAGAAGAAAGAAAGAGAGAGTGTCTTTTTTCTGGGTGACAGTGGCGTGCTGTCTACTTATTAAAAATTTAATTAGTATAAACATTTTACCTTTCATTACTCAAGTAATTCTTATCATAAGTTAAATCGGAAATCTCTACCTGATGGGTAACAAAATGTAATTTCAGAAAAAGTTAGTGTACCACAAGGTTTTCATTCGTCTTGAAGTAGAAAAATGCAAATTAAACTTTTATTTATTAATTTCTCCCTTATTTTAAAGATTCGCTTAAAGCCGTAGGTTTTAGTAGGCGTTTTTACTGCCGCCAATCAAAAAATATTAAAAAAATTGTAAAATGTAAAAAAAATATATTTTTTAAAACTAGTCTAAATGACATATAGATCACAAAAACGTATTTAGAATGACTTTACGTCTTCAGGCATAATGACATAAACAGAGCGTTTAATTTATAAATATAAAGTTAACCTCGTTATCATGGAAACTGTGAGAGTTTGACGTATGTCAACAGGACACAATTTTGTACTTTTATCAGTTCTGTAAAATTTCAAATTATCAGAATTCTATTCTTAAAAATAAAGCCCCTAAGTCGCCGTACCTATCCCTTGTTACACCCGGTATATAAAAAAAAATCATAACTTTAGAAGTAAAGCAGCTATTGATATGCGGTTTTCAGATTTGGGTCTACGTAAATATTACACAAAAATTTTGTTATAAGGTTCAAATCTTTCAAGGCTACAGTTTTCGAGATATTTTCATTTTCTTTCAACATAAAATAATTGATTGTATGGTGGACTATCCGTGCTCTCTAGCACCAATTTTTTGTGTGTATAGCTTATATAACTCGCAGCTTAGTTGTGCTTTATTTATTTGCGTTTTTCAATCACTGCTGCGCTCGTTGTATAAACCACAACCCTTTTTTAACCGAAAACTATTAAGTACAGGGTGGGCTAAATTCCCTGGGATTTGGGGGTTTTGGGTACTTGTAGGCAAGATAGCCAAAAAATAGTATACATGTCCTGGATTCGATTTTCGAGACAAGCTTAAATACGAAAACTGCATCTCGATATGTTAAGAGGTTTTTGAGATACGGAGTCTTTTTAAAAGTCTGCGTTTTGGGATGAGGTCTATAACTTTGTTATTTATGAAAATATTGTTTTCATGTAAAAAAAATTTTTGTAGACATTTTCACAAAGAACTCAACCGTCAAACTGAAATTTCCCTAACGCATCCAGTTTCTGAGATATAACCTAAAGTTGGTATTTTTCTTATTGGAATGACCTTTTTTTTTCTTTGATTTTTAAATCAGAATAAAATTCCCTTTAAAATGATGTATCACACTTTACGTTTTTTTTTGTATTTTTTTATATTTTTATTTTTTTATTATTTATTTATTTTTTTTTATTATTATCTTTTAAACTTATTTAAAGTAATTTTTACCATAAAGTAAAATTAAAAATATAAAATAAATATAGATATTCGTAAAAAGTAATAAAAATATAAAGAAAATTCATAAAAATAAAAAAATACAAAAAATAAAACACAAAGTGTGATACATCATTTTAAAGGAAATTTTATGCCGATTTTAAAAATCAAATAAATAGAGGGTCATTCTATAAGAAAAATACCAACTTTGGGTTATATCCACATAAAAATCCAGTTAGAACGTTAAGTTCTTTGTTTTAAAATGTCTTCAAAAAAGCTATTTACATGATATGAATATACCTATAAATAACGAAGTTATAGACCCCATCCCAAAATGCAAACTTTTCAAAATGCCCTCGTAGCTCGTATTTAAGCTTGTGTTAAAAATCGAGCCCAGCACCGTGATTCTTGACGGCCCGTAAGGTGTGGTGAGCTTAGTTTCACCACCTATTTCCACGGGAAATTGAACTCACCTCACCTCACGGGCCGTCAAGAATAAGCGTCCAGGACATGCATACTATTTTTTGGCTATCTTGCCTAGAAGTACCCAAAACCTCCAGACCCAACGAATTTAGCCCACCCTGTACTATTAAATATATTTTTTTAACTTTTAGTTTGGTATCTCACGAAAACATGGAACTTGGATTTAGGGTAGTTTTCATGGTGATGGGTGCAATGGGATCACTTAGCTCACCTTTAAGCGTTTTAGCTGTCAAAATTCTATAAAATAGTTTAAAACTTCGAACATTGCATGGAAGACAAAAACTTGAAATGTTAGTAATAAGTGGTACTCCAATTTTTTTTTCTAAGAAAAATATTTTTTAGTCTATGTTTATTATTTTAGACGTTAAATAAAACGAAACAAAAGTAAATTCTTGATTCTCTATATTCTTTTTTTTACATCTTGACTTAACAATAATTATTTAGGTATCTTAAAGTAGTTAAAGATATTTCATTAAACTATCAAAAATTATTACGTAACAGTTAAAAAAATTTAATTACCTATACCGGGGTAGTAAGACGCCTCTAATCTAGTTATAGGATACCTTGATATAAAATTTTTTTACTCATTTTTTGTTCTGAGAAGTAGAAAATAACTGAATATAATTTTTTGACAAAAATTTTTTGGTTTATTGAGAAAAAAAAAACTTAAAGAATACCAAGTATCACCCAAAACTTTTTTGAAACTGACTGAATTAAACGTCAATTCATCAAAGGCGTCTTGGTACCGCAGAGTAAGTTATTTAATTTATTTATATACACCTAAAATGCAGAGTAGGAACATATGTACGAAAAATTTCACAACATTTCTTTTAAAATAATTCCAACTTAAATTATAGATTTATTTATTTCTATCTACAGGTATAATTAAAAAAATAACGGAAGACATCACATATTATGCTACATATCATTATTTACTACGTTAATACGCCTCCAAAATCCGTTAGTCGGGACGGTTTTAAGTAAAATCGTTTTCTTCAAGGATTTACGCCCTTCATTAAAATCGCTTTCTAGCAGCTGATCGAAGTGCTGCCAACCCGCTAAACCTGGATTCCCATGGCCCGTGTAAAATTAAAATCATTAGTTGGTAATCGATTCCGTCACTAAACTCATCGGATCAGTTGGAGTTAGTTCGTGTTCGTAGTTCAGAAGTTAGGTTATGTAGTTGTTATTTTTCCTGTTTTGAAAGCTATTTTATTTTGTCCTATGATTATTTGGTTATTTGAAGGGAAAGACTTGTCGTGCATACTTTATGCAAAAAATCTGATTAGAAATTTAAAACTATAAGGTGCCTTGTTTTTTTGTTTTTTTTTCATTATTTAATGATGAGCCTTTTCACTAAAAAAAGCGCAAAAATGCAACTACCTATGACAAAATTAATGACCGTAATATCAGAGGGTATTTAATAAGGGCCAGAAGAAAAGAAATGATGAACAAATACAATTTTTATTACAAAAATTTATTCAAAAAAAATATAACCTCAGATGTCACCCATCAAAATATCAACAAAGAAAGCAGGCTGATATCTTTGTGTCGCCATCAGATGAGCGGATCAAAAAATATTACTAGACCGTGTTTCTTTTGACCCGAGGTAGCCCGGCAAGATCCGTGATGGCTCGGAGGATCTGCCGCGAGTTGGTAACTTCAAAGGCTCGACCCGACCCGGTGTAGCGTGCACGAATAGGCCCAAAATGCCACGGGTACACTATCGGCATCATAAAAGTGGTACGTTAAAACACTGGCTTTTATACTGTGCTGAACTAGAATTTTAAAATATTGAGATCAAAAGGTGGTGTTTAAAAATAATCTTTATATTACAATAATACTAACTAATGCATAAAATAACTAAAATTTAAAAACACAACTGTATGGTCTTGGTCTTGTTCATGAGTTGAAACTTCCAATAAATCAGTCCCTTGATTTCTTTCTATTGTGTGATCTTTTTCTCATCGTTTTTTTAATTTTCATAATCGTGGTTTTATTGCGTCCAGAATGTCTAGCCACACCTTTTAATTGACCAACCTAGTTGCAGTTTTTCCAGAAGTTGGGCTTTATCAAATAAAGAAATTTATTACAACAAAAAGTAGTGTGTACCACTTTTATGATCCCGGAAGTGTACGTCAGCTGGTTTGGTTGTTGCAACTTGTTTAGTTCGGAAAGTAGTCTCCAAGCTACGTAAATATGGAGTGAACAAACGAAGTTATTTTTGAGTTTCTCATGAGAATGAACAAGCTCTATACAACAGAAGAAGTGCTAGCCATAAAAATCGTAACGACCAACAAGATGCGTGGATGCGTATTCAAGATAAATTAAAAGGCAGCATAATTTAATGTCAACATACAGAAAGTTAAGAAGCAAAATTAAAGAACCTATAAAAACTGGTATTGATACAGTAGAAATTTTTAAACCAGAATATACACCTCGAACACACACGCGCCATGAGAGTGTCGCCTTTAAGGTGATCAGGACAACCCGGATTTGCTCAAGCCGGCGCGCAATTTTACGGGCCGTGGGAAGCCAGCTTTACCCATAAAAGTATGACTACTACGACCCTGCCCTTGCATTTTCGGAAAAAAAGTCGTAGCGATCATAACTCTCCCAATCAAGTTAGCCTAGAAAAAATGCAGCGACACAAACTCTTCTGGGCGCGAGTTGACTGCGTCAGGCATGCGCAGTAGATTTTTAGTCTTTGACCTTACTCAGGGCCAACCCAGATTTTTACATTATTTTCTTTGTTTTTACAAATTATTATTGTTACACATTTTGTGGCACTTTTGGGCCATTATAGTTTCTCATAGATATACAGGGTGTTCCCAATTCGATGCTCAACATGAGGATCTCCTAGACGGTAAGAGATACGAAAAGGTTCAAATTAGAAAAAAGTTGTGCAATTTGACGCTTTGCTCGAAACCAAAGAAAAAGTTTACAAATTCCGGGTAGTTCCGGAGATAGGCGAAAAATACCGCAATTTTTATTTTTCTGCACCCTGATTCTTAAAGCTGTCAAGAAACGCTTAAAACTTTCTACAGGCACTTTGTTAAGATCTATCTAATCTCTTTTTCTCCTACCGTTTGATTTATAGAAGATGACAGATATTTTACAACCTCATTTTGACAAGTACCTGACGTTTTGAGTTAATTGACTATCATCAGAACAAAGAAAAAAACGTATTTTTAAAATATTAGGTAAAGTTAATTGTTATTTCCAAAATATCTTGAGTAAGTTAAAAGCAAAAATTAAATTTGAGCTGATGATGGTCAATAAATCTGAAACGTCAGGTGACTTGTCAAAATAAGCTTGCAAAATATTATCTGTCATCCTTTATGAACCAAACGGTGCGAGAAAAAAAGGATGTGTCCATAAGAAAAAATGAACTTGACAGTGCTCCTGTCACACTGAAATGTCAAGTCTCAAAAACTCACTAGGTAGATCCTCAAAAAGTGCTTGTAGAAAGTTTTAAGCATTTTTTAATAGCTTTAGGAAAAGGGACGCAGAAAAATAAAAACTAAAAATTAAGATTTCGGTTTTTTCCGCCTATCTTCGAAACTATTCGGAATTTGTAAACTTTCCTTTTTGTTGTTAATTTAAACTTTTTCGTATCTCCTACCGTTAAGGAGATCCCCATGGTGAGCATCAAATTTAAAACACCCTGTATGCGCAAACCTAATGATCTAACTTCAGTGTTTCCCAGAAACTATGAAAAATATATATTTAATTATTAAAAAAATCTTAACTGTCACTAAAATCGGTTTTAAATCGATTTTGTGCCTTTAATGGTTTTAATACGACAAAATTTTAAAACCGTCCCTACATAAAAGCGCTTTAGGAAGCCCGTATAAACAAAGTAATTGAAATTTTAGTCAGATATGAAGAAAAATTAATTTTATGGTATCACCTCATCTACTTTGGTCGCGGCGGAGGTTGTGGTGGGGTCCCCAGAGAACCTGCAAAAATAAAAGTGCAATATAAAAAAGCCCAATTCTTTTCGGGCATTGTGAGATTTGAAAACTTTCAAAATTAATTGTAGGAATATTCGCTGTGAACAGTCCAAACAATAACGCCATGGCCGCGTGGATCAGGCACCACAATAAAAACCTTCCTTGGGGAACCAGGCGCACCCTGTTGTATATAGCCCCTGCCCCGAAGTGCTGGTGAGGTAATTCTAGCCGATTTACTCGTCTGTGAGGGGACTCCAGAAGGACCCTTCGACAGCCAGGAGGTAATATAGGAAACCGAACAGGTACCCAGTAAAACCTCTAAAAATAAGGATCAATAAGGAACTGTTCAAGGACCCAGTAAATCTTCTTCAACAAAAGAGGCCCGATAGGGAACTGCACAAGTACCGATTGGACACTCTATAAACGCATCAGGGGAGCCTACGGACGCCGCTGATGTAAAAAAATTGGCCAAGGAGCTCAGGAAGCACCAGGAATCGTCCTTGCATGTCCTGCTGGAGTATCCGGCTCTGGCCAGGTCAAGAGAGTCGTACCTTGGAAACTATCTGTTGGTCCCAGGCGATGTAAGAAGGTTGCAGCCCAGAAAAATCTGTTATTTTGCGAAAGAGGCAGGCTTCCAGGGCTAAACCATGGATAGTGGGCGTGCAACGGGCTCAGCAAGGTGGCACTTCTACATTCATTCTTTCATTCAGTTTGAAAATCAATTTAGTTTTTATAATTTTAATGCCATTTATTTTGTTTAAAATTTATTTGCGGAGCAAGTTGTTAAGCTCGAGTAGAGGTACTCTGCATTTGCTAGGAATAGAGATTACGTTCAATCTGTATCACATGCTATTCGAGGCCATTAGAATCTACATAAAGATATTCTCATCATCAGATAATTGGCATGTGGGTTAATATGCCCTAAAAATATCTATATCTACATAGGTACAATTTTGCAATGCAATATCCTTAAAAAAGGCAATTCTAATGAAAGAAACATAGATTATGTTTTACCCTTATCACATGTTACTCATGCATCCTTTTAGAGTTTAAATAACTTTGCATATAAAAATCCCTGATCAAAATGAATGATACCAAAGTATGTACCTACCTTAAACGATACATAAATAAGTTGTTACTTATTTAAAAATACTTTTTTAGATTTTCTTAATCCTATGTTTTAACTATTGTACTGCATCGTTACTCATTATTTTGAATACGCAATATTTACTAAACTGCGAACAATGAAACATATTTCTTATGTTGAGGCTTAAAATATTTTAGTATAATTTAAGGGGTTTTTGTTTAAGCAATTTTTACACTATGTTTTTCATATTTTTATGCTATGATTTGGCTCTCATTTTTAAGCTTTCTTTCAAAACTTTAGATTTCTAGAATAAAGCAGTTTTCACTGTTTTTTAGGCGTTCAAAAAAAGTACTACCAAAAAACATTTTTTCTCTTTTAAAATGAAAAATATTTAGAGGGAGAGGGCAGAATTTAAGAGGTAGATGGAGAGATAATTTAGTGAAGTGCAAAAATATTCAAGGTTATTGAACAGAGACAGCAGGCAATAAAAAAATATTTTAGAGAAAGATGAAAATAATTTAAGGGAATTTTTCAATAAAAATTTGTGTTATGTCATCTGTCTGTCATCTTGAGTGGTGTCGTGCATATGATTTTTATTTTGCGATTTTTATACAAAAAACAGCAAAAAAGGGTAATTTTTCAAGGCATAAAGTGTCTGAGACATGAGGTGGTATTAATTTATTTCAATCAAAGTTCTTTAAAGTTTTTATATTTACCAAAAAACGTGTCCTACTATAAATGTATTTAAGCACATCTAACTAAGTGCTTTAGGGCTGCTTGGCTGTCAGAGCATATGTAAACATGCTTTTCAGTTCCACGCTGAACCTCCTCCAGGGTTGCTGCCATTATTATGGCGTAGACCTCTGCCTGGAAAGCCGTAGCTTCCCAACAAAGACAGGATCCTCCAGCCGCCAGTGGCATTAATAAGACCCAGTGGCTAGAACGCTATGAGCGCCGCGGTTTACTATGCCCCGATGTCCGAAAAGGCTCGTATCGGCCGACACCTGGGTCAGCCGCGGTTATTCCAGCAGTAACTAAAAAAATATAGTGGACGTATTGAGGATCGACCCCGAGCCGCCCGGATTACAGCCAAGTACTCTACCACTAGGACAAGACCTGCATATCAAATGTTTCTGCTAACGTTGTGACATTTTGATTTGTCTCAACAGCAAGTTACGTCTTGAAATCCCTGACACTGCAGCTTCTTAGCTCATTGTATCTCTTGCTGTGTGCCTTCCTAATCTAAGAGGTTTGACGAGCAGCAGCCCCTTTATTAGGTTTCTCTGGCAGTTAGTTTCTCTGGAGGGGTCGTCCTCCAGTAGGTTTTGTGTTCTGCAGAAGGTTAGTGCTGGGCACCCAAACATGATGTGAGCGGCTGATTCGTCATCCTTATCACATAGTCTGCAGGTGGGTCTATAGATTCCCATCCTATGCAGGTGTTCTCTCAGTGCGCAGTGACCTGTTAATAGCCCCGCCACTTGTCGTTGTGACATACTATTGTACCGGTTTTAACTTGCCGAGTCGCGTCCTGCGGATGGCAAATGACGACAGCTTTTGGAGGCATCCGCTAGTCCAGTTCCGCTGATGCTTTATTGCCCTCTTTTGAAGGCATTACCGCCCGTCCACTTTGGCTGGTGCCTTGTTGCTCTCTTTTGGAGTCACAGCCGTTGACCAACTTAAGCCGGTACCTTCTCGCCTTTATATTGACCGCTTATCGACGTCCCCTATACGAGCCGTCACTTATCCGTCAGTTTCTCGTAGTGGCGGAGTGTTTCCCGCCACTCTTGTGTTTGCTGGGTTGCTCTCTAAGCTGGTAACTCTTCTGAGCTTTTTTGTCTTTTACATAAACACCCGCCCCGTTGACTGCCTCTCTTGACAGTGTAGCATATCATGGCGTTCCTTTCGAACTGTCGATGTTGGTGTGGATTTCCACTCTGCCAGAATGCCCTATCGGGAATTTCGACTTTATACCTTAACTTTCTTTTACACAAATTAATGTTTAATGTAATTTATTTATTTATGTAAAAAAATGAATTACTTAAGATAGTGGTGCAAATGTCCGAATGTACCCCATAATAGTTGACTTTTTTAAATTTTAAGTTTTTGCAACATCTTTAAACCAAAAGCAACCTTCCAAAACGTCATTTACTGCGGATAACAAATTTTTATTTGATATTGGGGCCCTATCAGTTATTTTACTTTGTGCGTACCCCTAAAAAATACCTTAAAAAATTGTTGAAGAAAAAAAATTATTGAGTTAAAGTTTTGTAAACTTTGAAATTCGTAAAATTTAGCCTAAATAACCCTATTTTTATTTATGTTATGTGATATAAACAATTAAAACAAAACAAATTATCTACCTAACAACTGTACCGAAGTGTTTTACAAAAATACCTTATAAATACAAATCTTGATAAAACTCAGTAAACGCACGTGCGATTTTGATGATATTTTTACCCAACTGCAGTGCAGTGCACCCACCTTGGGGTGATAATGTCATCCTCAACTAGTTAGCGAAAGTATAAAATGTCAACTGACCGTACCCGCATTCCAATTTCCCTCCTTCGCTTCGCCTTTATATATGTATATAGGTTCCGTTTACGTATTATAGTTTTTTATGCTGCTATCGTAAAAGTACCTGACGTACTTTTACGTACCATGCAATGTATGTATATCAAATAAAAATACAGAGTGTAAACAATAGTATAGTCATTCTTTTAACTAATGAAAGGAGGGGGGCAAAACAAGTCAAAAAGTTCATATGACTTATGGGGCAAAGCTCAACAGATTTTTGTCTAAATGGCTTTAAATTAAAAAAAATTAGGTACTTATATCTACCAGATATAAATAAATATTTTCTCTAAATTCTCTAAATTTCAAAAAAATAATTAAAAAAATTATGATTTCCTTTGAGTTAAAGATTTAAAAAACACTTGACAACAACGCAATTCGCTGCTTACGAGAGTCTCTGACCCCGACCCTCTCTCCTCGCACAGTGTATAGTGCATCTTCCGCTCTTCGTTGTGAAGGTTGTCAGTCGCGCGAGTCTACCTGACGTCATTATTTTCGCGAGTTTTTTGCAGTTGGGTGTGAAATTAAACTCAATTAAACATTTTCTCCAATCAGAAATATTCGTATACAGTAAAGCTCTCAGAAATTCAAATCTTGCAGTGTGTTTGTCAAAAAAAAAATAATAAAAAAAGAGTTTTCACAAATTAAAAAGATCTTTGAAAATAGTGTGAGAGGTATCGTACTTTTTTTATAATAAAAGTGGAACATACTCCAAAACTTTGCATTGCTTTTCAAAGGAAAATTTTATTTCGAAACCGAAAAGGATTTTTAAATAAACTTTTACAACCAGACGAGGCGCTAGAACCAATTTTCAGTAAGTATGTACACATTTATTTTTTTGTTTTTTACTATTTTTAAATAATTAATAAGTTGTGAAAAAAAAAACCATCTTAAAGGTTATATGTTGATATTTACGATGCAGCCCGCCGCCACGCCGCGCCACTCTATCATAAGATCTCCTTTAATTTTCTCGCAACTAAAAACGCATTGTTGCCAAACTGTGTCTAACTTAAAAGTCGTATATCTCCGAAACCACTAAGTTTTGACGTGCATATTATATAAATGTTTTTGCTTGTTTGGGCCACTCCTATCCTCCATTTAAATATCGTTTATACCCTGTACAAATTATGAAAATTGGTTTAGCCGTTTGACAGTTATAGATTTTTTCTATTTTCACATGAACGTGGGGGTATGGAAAGTATGTTGTAACTCTTTTAAATTAAATATAAAAAAGGATCCGTTTGGAAATTACGCTAAAACAAAAATGTAAAAAAACGCGTCCGACTTATAACCTATTTTTTTTTCAATCAGTTTAAATTCAAAAGAGCTGCTTTAGATAGTACCCACCTTGTCTGAATGGTACCGAACTCCGACTCGGTATCGGAGGCGGTACCGGGGAGACGGGCATAGAGGCTTGCGGCATCAAAGGTGCTCTGCCACCAGGAGGCGCTGCTGGGGGAGCCACCCCTCTGGGAAGAGCTGGTGGAGGATACTTCGGGGGTCCGCTTTTTGGTGTAATCTGAAGAATAAAATTCGCCGCTAATATAATATCATCCATGTAAGGAGTACTCATAAATATTTCAATGCTCCCCTAAAAACTAAAATGAAAGTTGTGTTCTTTCTTAGACAGGTAACTTCTGTATTAGTCGTTTCGGAAAATTTTCAAGATAGTAACACATAAGAGGTTGCATCATTAGTCCATTTGAAAGGTCAACTTTGCACTTGCATGTTCTGTGTTATACCCAGCAGTGGTTCCGGACCTACATAGGAACTTGATCAAGTTCATCTGCCTTTTGTAGCTCCTGTCTGTCTCGGTACAAGTTAGAAAAAAACAGTACCTATACCCTTTGTTACTTACCGATACACTTTGGGATCTATTAGGGGCCATCCTAGCACCAGGATGTCGAATCTCACCTTCGGATACCCCTCCATGCCTCGTCGATGAGTCTCTACTTGGCTGTACTTCTGTACTTAAAGAGATATGTTTGGTTAAATGTGCATATTTGTTATTTGATGACGACACTTCTGTTAAACTAGAAAGTACTTCTCCTTTCGATTGTATTTCAGCACTGGATGATAAAGCCACATTACCTAAAAGTACGTCTCTACCTGGCACTTCTTTTCTGTATTTTTGGGTTGTAGAGGGTGGAGGAGGCAGTTTGGGTTGTTCAGGTGGTACCCGATAGCTTGGTGGAGCTCGATTTGATGATGACGTATCTTGACGGAATGTTTGGCCAGTGTCTATAATTTTATCAGGGTTTTTTTCAGGAAGGGGCACTATCTCATGATCGGTTGGCACTACCCGATGACTGGGCGTTACCCTAATGTTGGGCGTTTGACTGTCCATCGCCCTGGGTGGACTTGCCTCGCAAGCTAACTCGTCTTTCTCCTGCTGAGTAGCCATCGGTATAATGCATGAGGTGAGATTTAGTTGGACCAATGACGTTGGTTTTTGATGCTGCTGAGGCGGTTTAGCGGGTTTGTCAATTTTTCCCGCCGTCAAATAGGAAAAGAGGCACACTAGCGAGTAAAGGATTTGTTCAGCCTAAAAATAAAAAAAGTAAGAGCCATACTCTTGCATATTATTATAGGGGTTACCCTTGGTTTCCTTGGTTGACATTTGAAATCATGTTTGTGCTCAAACATCGGATAAATTCTATTCTAAGTTGTTTTTAATAACACAAGATAAAACAATTTAAAAGATATAATACTCCATTTTAGTCTTTAAATTTTACGGTCTACTATTATTTAAGCCCTGCTTCAATGCATACACAAAACATAAATTTTGATAAGAAAAAAACTTCTTCACTAGGAACAAAAACTAACTAGCCAATTAAAGCTGAATTATTGCTACTAAGCTAACATAGACCTTATTAAGGGGACAAACAATAATAAGCGGCTACAAAATGCACAAAAATACGTCGATCAATATCGATTTTCGCTTTACAAATGTCATCGACTTATCTCCTTCACAGAGGGCGAGTTTTAAAAAAAAGTTTCATAAGGGTCGCGATTCTTCAGAAACGACAGATAATCTCACCCGTCACAATTCTGGAAAGTGGTGATTTTTACTTATTGTCTCATTTAAACTAAAAACAGAGCATCCTTAATACTTGTCCTAACGATGTAAAAGAGACTGCTTCACTTTTTTAATATTAATAACGTAAATTTAATGTGTTACAGATATTCTATTTCATCTAGTGCCCTGCTTTTCTTATTAGCCAAAATCTTAAGGCTTCCATTAGGACTGTCTAACAAATTCTCAGTCAGCCATTAATCACGTGATCGCTCGTTAAAAATGATGGCTGTAGAGTAATTACTCTAGAAGAAGCTATTTTCCATAAGACGTAATGCTAATAAAAATGAAAATTTTGGGCAAGTGGAAAAAGATTCAAATTAAACAAAGTCACTATTTTATAGAGTAATCCTTTCTGAATCTGAGAAATTCGCAGTTTAAAGGGTCAATGTCATGTCTTGTCTCCCTCAGTTCAGCCTGAAGATCGGGCCAGATCGGCTTGAGAGACAGTTGCGCTATTTGATTTGAGAGAGATGACGTTATCTATAATTACACTTGTGCGACAGAGATAGGTAGAGGGACATTTCCACGTTTAATTGCGAATTTTTAGTTTATTGTTAAAATTTCGGCAAAATGCAATGTCGAAAAGTACTTTGCTTATTCTGCGTCTTTTTCCACTATGCTATAACTTTTTGTCAGACCGACCTAACATAACCTATTTTGAATTTGCATGTGGCAGTGATTTATTAACTGCGTTTTTAATCGGTTTCAAAGCGATCAACCGCTTTCTTAAATCGCTTTAAAATAAAACGGTTTACCACACCACAAAATTTTCAAAACGTCCTTACATAAAAGCGCTTTAAGAGACACGTATAAACAAAGTAAATGGCTGGATGAAAAAACCTTTGGAAGCTATTGGTTATTGGTAACGCAAATAAATTTTAGTAACGACTTGCTTATCAAGAGGATAGCAGTGACCAATAATGGGATTGGAAAGTGATTTAGGTAAATGGTTCTAGGGGGCGGTGCTTAAGTTCCCCCCTGTATTCGCCACTGTGTTTTTATCCTGCTCTCACTTGTAATTCTTTGTATATCAACCCGCCGGCAGTGAGTAACGCCAGCAAGGACAAGTTTTATTTTAGTTTTTCTAACTTACCATGTCCCTAAATTCGATGAGCCATTAAAAATTAAAAAACGCGATAAAATTCAGCAAGAATTTAGCTATAGCCTAGATTTTTTTCAATTTTTGCCACTCATTATGACGTTAGTAATATTCATCTGGATGGCTCACCGGCCGCCAGAGTCGGTGCGCATCGATGCCATCAATTGGTGAAATCAATCGGGTAATTTATAAATCCGAATGTCATTAAGAATCAAAGATGAATTTACAAACTCGCCCCAAATCGTGCGGTCTGTTGAGATTCGGTATTTTTGTTTCCCAATCCATTTAAATTCGATTTGTCCCAAATTTCGAAATGTCACCCAAGTAACCATATGGCTTCTTCTCCTTTTTTAGCTATAAATATGTAACAAAAAATATAAATCAAAAGTTTTCCAAATAAATGAAAAATGGATATACCGGGTTGTGGATTTACCTCCGCAAAATAGGAATTCTACTGTATTTTCTTCCCTTTACTTACGTTTCTACCTTGATACAGTGTGATTTTTTTGTCATTTTTTTAAATAGGATTGAGCGGTCGGAAAACGCAGTTGCAATTCTATTTTTTTTAATGACAACTTCTTGACAGTAAACATTTGGCAAAATGGTCGCGATTCTTCATAAACCGTCAGAAAATCCAGCCTTCACAAAAAATCTGACGATTTTTAAACACAAGTTTACACTAACTTCTTTTTTGTCAGGACTTATTTTTTAATATTCCTTAAAAGTTAGTTTCTTAATACTATTTCAGTACAATGAACCAAAAAAGGCACAGGATTTTTGCTCCGATGTAAGGTTTTATTAATATCATAATCAAGTTTACATAAATTTTATAGCCAAAACGAGTTTCAAAAACACAGTGTAAAAAAAAAATTGTTACAATATAAAGAGTCTTTAAGAATGATTTTTGTGAAGGGTGTTATGAAATCAAAGACTAAGAGACATGTTTTCATAGCTTTTAGTTACACCTAAGAATGAGTTTAGTAAAAGACTGTTAATAACATAAATTTCATAACCATGTTTATGTATTTTGTATGCCCGGAAGTTTTAAACGACAGTCAATGATCGTCATTTATTAAATTTACTTAAAGCATTGATTAAAATCGTTAACATGTTTTATTTATTTCATATGCTCTTTTATTATCTCCATAACCTGTACATACTATAAATAACAACTCTCTATAAAATGTCAAGAAACATTTTTCATTGATTTCGTAACTTCCGTTTACTAATTTCATTACTGTATATGACGATTTTTATAACTTTTCTCCGATTTTTGTATCAGTTACGTATTATTGATGTACAATTATCTATAAAAAATTAATAAACGCCTTTTATTAATATTATGTACGATAATTTTTTCAGTGTAAATAAAAAATATGTAAATTTTTGTAAAAACTTCTTTTTTTATTTAAAAATGTATTTTAAACCTTTAAAACTTTTAAGATACAAAACCATAGATATTGTATTATAAAACGCGTAGTAGTAATTTATCTCCTCCGTAAAACTAGTCCTGCAAAATATATTTAAAATATTAAATTCCCTTCGATTTGACTAGTATATTGCGAATCTCAGCCAAATATCTTATTTGTCGCTCAAAACGTTGTACGCTAATAAACACATTTTGAATTTTAAAGTGAGAAAAAAGTTACGATAAAAAACTAATCCTTGTCTAACGGCAGTAGACTGCCAACGTTTACAAAAAATACAAAATAATTGTTGCCGTTTTGTGCATGGCATGCGAAAGTATGACCATGTCTCAAAAAAAATTAATGAGCTTTCTTGGTTGATAGTAAAAAATTTGTACATTTGCCTGTTACTGCTTTTTATATTTAAACCGATAAAAAAGATCAACACCTACCTATTTGCGCAAAAAGTTATATCTTTTCATAGCGATTTGCAAAACGTACCATTAAGATCTAACCACGAATTCGTATCAGGTAACTTGGATAAGTACCAGTGCGGAACGATGCCTATTTGTGAGTGGTTCAAGGTTGGAAATCAAAGTGTATGATGGTGTTTAATGATGTATAGTGGAGGGTGACCAGTGAAACTACTGATGAGGCCACGCTGGTTACCCAGGGCGAAAATTCATTTCGCTTTGATCTTTTGTGTGTTCCTTGTGGGATGCTCATCCAAGTTTGAATTTTCGTTATTTCCACCCAAGATCTTTTGATCTTTTGTTTTTTAAACAAATACAAATTTTGGAGATTGGAATATGGTTTATTAGACAATTCATATTTATTTTTTAAATAAAAGTAGGCTGTAAACTTTAACTCACTGTCTATTTAGAAATTATTATTTTATTACATTGTTTCTTTTTTTTTCTCTTAGTTTTAGGTTTCTGGGTTAATGTTGAATGGATTTTACCATGTCAAAGCTAGACTTTGCCCTTTGGAAAATACTTCCCTCTAATATTTTGATTTGCTAATGATTATTACTATTTCAAACTGAGCATTTATTTCAGTAAATACCATATTTATTTATTTACAAAATGTAATTTAAAAATTGACGCATTTTCTCTTACAACATTAGGATAAATATTGAAGGACGCTGTGTTTTTATTTTAAATGAGGCAATAAGTAAAAATCGCCACTTTTCAGAAAATCTCACCCGTCAGATTTCTTATCGCCTCATTTAAAATAAAAACACAGCGTCCTTCATATTTATCGTAACGTTGTAAGAGAAACTGCGTCATTTTTTTAATATCATTTTGTAAATTTAATATTTTAAAGATATTCTGCAGGACTAGTTTATTGTTACTACGCGTACCAATAAACGTCAAAAAGTTGAAGATTCTCACCATGTAAAAGGAAAGACAGAATTTGTGTGACATTTCTAAACAGTGACAGCGAAATATTCTATGGCTATCTATGGTTTTGTAGGTTAAAAGTTTTAAAGGTTTGTTTACACACAAAAATAATATTAATAAAATACATTTTTAAATAAAAAAAGGGTTTTTCACAAAAACTGCTTACAAAAATTAAAATTGACATATTTCTTATTTACTGAAACATCATCAAGAAACTAAATTTTAAGGAATATTAGCAAATAAGTCTTGACAAAAAAACAGTCAGTGTAAACTTATGTTTAAAAATCGTCAGATTTTTTGTAAGGGTGAGATTTTCTGACGGTTTTTGAAGAATCGCGACCGTGGTTTCTATTTCTATTCTAAATGGCTTTTATAAAGTACGAATATTTTTTCAATATCGCGGAGGTAAACACATGAAGATGCATGGTGGACAATACTTTAGCCCACCAATATGGTTTGTATTAAGCTTTTCTGGTAGCCATTTGGATGTAACAGCTAATTGGTTTTTAAAATGTTTTAAAAACAAATTATCTAATCTGGTTGGCCCATTTTGCTGTAGACATTAGTTGGGAAAACATCTTTCCAACCTTTGTGTGGCTGTAAGCTGTAAAAACCAAAAATTTTTTCGAAACTTAGAGTATTTTATTTTTTAGCTTGTAATATGTGTAAAAAGGATTCTTACGATAAGTATGTTCAAAAATGAGATGAAGGTGTCATGCTTCTGAGGGTGTGAGGTGCTGAGGCAAAATGTCGGCTAGTGCCATCAATATGGAAAAAATCCGTTGGACAGAACGCAACATGTCGCTAGCCTATAACAACAAAAAAACACAGGGAAAAAATAAAACAAAAATCATGCAAAATAAAAAGGCAGTGTAAAATTGTATTTCAGAAAACCAGATAGATTATGTCTTACCATAGGAGATTTGTACATCCTCCTTTTGAGTTGGCGGGTTTTTGGATCTAAAAAAGAAAACTCTCAACTTAGTTTATTTAACCTTCAGTTGTTAAAATTTATGTTTGGATTTATATATGACCTTGAAAAAGAGCGTGGGTTTTTTAACCATAACTCACTAGTGGGTTATAGTGTCCCATAATTATACGGTTAAAGCGCACTTTATAACCCTATATATAGGTCTTAAAGGAAGACTCCAGTAATAAAATTTGACATTAAAAATTTATCCGACTTTCAAAATAATCCATAGACATTAATACAGACACCAAATTAATTACAGTATTGTTATGAAAAATAATTAAAATACCCTCGTACATTAAAGTGTGCTTTAACACAATGACTTAGTTTTTTTATTCAACACCTGATAGTTGTTATTATTGATGTCATTTTAGACACTACAACTACACTTGTGCCCTAACCTTGCATTTTTCGAAAAAAAGACGTACCGATAATAACTCTCCTAATCAGAGCCTAGAAAAAATGCAAAGCCAAAACCTCTTCTGGGCGCGAACAGACTGCGTCAGACATGCGCAGTCGATTTTTCGTCTTTGGCCTTGCCCAGAGTAAACCTCGATTTTTACATTATTTTCTGTAAGAAAAGTAGATTTCTTGTCCATGAAAAATAAATAAAAAGAAAGGTTCGTGGCACCGGACCAGGCCTCCAAGATCTAATGGATAGTCCAGAAACGTACAGGCCGGTTTCATCCTTATTAGGAATTATCAGGGTAACATAATCCGGTGCCCTGCCTTTTACTTTTAACTTTATTCCGACAGGCTGCGCTGCATATAGCCAGACCAACATCCCGCGTTGTTTGACGACGAAAGTTGTTTAAATTCGCTAGGTGTGGTTAATTATGTTATGCTTCATACGCCAGGGACAGTCCTATGTTACCCTGATGATTCCTAATAAGGATGAAACAGGCCTGTAGGTGTCTGGACTATCCATTAGATCTTGGAGGCATGGTCGTAATGAATTGAAAACCAAATTGTGCGTCCAATACCATGAAGCTTTTGTTTTAATGATTTTCTTTGTTTTTCAAATTTATTATTGTTACACATTTTGCGATCCTTGTGCCATTATAACATCTAGCCTGGACAAAATTCAGAGCCAAAAACTCTTCTGAGCACGAGTCAAGAGCGTCAGCAGAAGATTTTTGGTTTTTGGAAGTTTCTATTGTTACACATTTTGTGATCCTTGGATAGGATCTTATTTGGCTTGAACGCAATCATTTTAAATAAGTTGGACCCTTAAACGCCCGAGGACTGTTAAAAGTTATTTAAGCGAACGCGAATATTGGATAATTTTAATTGTATCCAGTTGCACACTAAAGGGGGGGGGGCATTGGGGTTAACTTCCCTTTTTTTGAGAAGCCGTTGCGTTGGTTCTTTCTAATCGGCATAATAAAATAATATCAGAAATAAAATACAGGGTGTCCCAGTGAAAATTTACATTGGCCGATATCTTGAAAACAAAAATAGATAGAAAAAAACGGAAAACCCGTTTCAAGGATTTAAAGGGAGAACCATATTAAGGTACTTTTTCACCTACTCCTATTAGCCCTTAGAGCGGAAGCCACCTTCACCCCAAAATCTTAAATAGAAACATAGATCATGTGATGCCTCATTCGAAATGTTTTTTGATTCTCTAAATATCGCCGTAATTTATTCTTGTCAAACTTTAATTGTATTTTCCAATTACCCCGATTTACATGTTTATATCATTTTCACCCAAATTTTTTTGAATAAATTATTAATAGTGAACGGCAAATCATTTAATTTAATAACCTTAAAGAACTTTTTTAAGCAGAAATCACAAAAAATTGTTTTTCAGTGTCATTGTAAAGATAAGTTCTTTTTATTTTTCTATTTTCTTTTCTTCTTTGATAAAAACCTCGAAAAAACCCAGATGTAAAAAATATTTGCAGGCTTAATTCAAAAAGTGATAATTTAAGAAAGAGACGCATATTCAATAAATATAAAAATATTCGTTAGACTTCAAAACTATCTTGCTGGACCTGCAACAAAATGTTTTTGCTCAATGCTTGTAAGTATTCCTTGTAAATGTATCACATGATCCATGAATTCATTTAGGAGTTTGGGTCAGAGGTTGCTACGGCTACAGGAGTGGGTGGAAAACTTTCTTACTATGGTCCCCCGTTAAACCCTTAAAACAGGTTTTTCAATTTCTTTCTATTTTTTTGGGGTTTTGGGTGAGGATTTGTAAAGAATTAGATTGGGTCTTTCTTGAAGAACTTTAAATGTCAGTTTATTATTATTACTTTTTATAACGAAGGCAGTTTTATTTTACTAAAAAATGTTTTTTTTTAAATAACGACCATTCAGTTCATATTTGAGAAAAACAAATAACACAGGCGTTTAGAGAATGAAAAGACCTTTCGAATGATGTATCACATGACCTATGTTTCAATTTCAGATTTTGGAGTGGAGGTGGCTATCGCTCTAGGGGTTAATCGGGGTGGGTGCAAAAGTACCTTAATATGGTTCTCCCTTTAAACACTCAAATTGGGTTTTTAACTTTTTTTCTATCTTTTTCCATTTTCAAGATATCGGCCAATGGAAGTTTTCCCTGGGACACCCTGTATGTAGAGAGTAGAAAAGCAAATAGTTAATAATTTCTATTGTTTATGGTTGTTGTAGAAGAATTAACCTATATCTGGGTCCTAACGTGGAACGAGGGTATTTTTTATCCACTGCTCTAAGGAATGCTTCAAAATTTTTAAAAATCACATAGATGTACCGATCTGGCGAAAAAAAAGTAGGACACGTAAAATATATATTTACTTTTTTTAGTATGTCACCTTATACGTTCAGATATTTATTGGTTTGTCCACCATTCGTCCTTTGATTTATTTACTATTATGACAAAAACAAGTGTCAAATGTATCAAGGTAAATAACGAGAGGTTAACTAACAAATGACTAACAATGTAAATTTTCATTAATATAGGGTGTTATATTTAACCATATTTTAATTCCGTGTCCTACTTTTTTTTGCCAGGAGTGTACTTAAATCATTTCAAAGCATTTTATGCAATCAACTTTTTCGAACTTGCTGAAAATGGAGTCACGGTTTGGTAAGCAATAAGCACTAATTATAGCCACATTGTCGGTTACCACTTGTGCTTACTTATTAAAGTGTTTAAAAACTCAACGTCAGAAAGCTCATTATGAACATCGTGTGGAGATTTGATTATAAATTTTTCATTAATTAAATATTAAGTTTATTATTACTATTTATCCCCAACTCTCATCCTCCTCCCCCGAAGTAAATTCTTGGATGCGCAACTGTTTAATCTTTTTTAATTTTGTTTTGGCTTTAAGCTTGGTTTATACAGAAAACAAAATAAAATAAAAAAACATAAGAAATAAGAAAAAAGGGAAATAAGCGAAAATAAGGCGTTTATAGAACTTATTTTATTTATTTCTCATGCATATTGGTAAAAGAATCCTTCGATTTATTTGCTTTTAGAGAAGGGTGCTTTCAAGGCATCCTTCGACAACTTATGAACGTAAGAACCTCCCTTAAAAATGCCGAAGGAAGCAGGGGGTCTTGAGGAACGTCTACGAATAAGGCCTCAATTACGGTGGCAGACCGAAGTAAATTCCTGGATGTGCCACTGTTTAATCTTTTTAAATTTTGGCTTGGCTTTAAGCTTGGTTTATACAGGAAATAAAATAAAATAAGAAATACACCATAGGAAATATGAGAAAGAGAAATAAGCGAAAATAAGATGTTTATACAACTTATTTTATTTATTTCTCATGCATGGATATCGGCCCCATTCATAGTGCGCCCTCAAGAGGGGATAAAGGAATTCTTACTAAAAGCAGCCTTCGATTTACTTGCTTTTAGAGAAGGGTGCTTTCAAGGCATCCTTCGACAACTTGTGAACGTAAAAAGCTCCGTTAAAGATGCCGAAGGAAGCAGGGGGTCTTGAAGAACGTCTACGAATAAGGCCTTAATTACGGTGGCAGACCGAAGTAAATTCCTGGATGTGCCACTGTTTAATCTTTTTAAATTTTGGCTTGGTTTTAAGCTTGGTTTATAGGGGGAAAAAGGGATATAAACGAAATAAGGGGTTTATACAAATTACTTGACTTATTTTTCACGCATGTACTAGCGGCCCCATTCATAGTGCGCCTTCAAGAGGGGATAAAGTTATGCTTAGTAAAAGCAGCCTTCGATTTATTTTCTTTTAGAGAAGGGTGCTTTCAAGGCATCCTTCGACAACTTATGAACGTAAGAACCTCCCTTAAAGATGCCGAAGGAAACAACAAGTATTTAGGAACGACTAAGAATGAGGCCTCAACTACGGTGGCACCTTCACTTCTTATTTTGCGCTTCTGACGTCACAAGCGGCAAATTTCGCAGTTCCCAGTTCCCATTTTTGACGTTTCAAGCGAGAAATTTCTCAGTTCTACGTGCCAGTACCCGTCAGAGTATTTCACAGTTCCCACTTCCTATTTTTTACGTTACAAGCGAGAAATTTCTCAGTTGTTACGTGCACGTAACGCTTTTAGCCGCGAGCACATTTCACAGTTCACACGTCCCATTTCTGAAGTCACAAGCGAGAAATATATCAGTTATTACATATCCTACCCGCCAGCGCATTTCACAGTTTCTTCGTCCAATTTCTGACGTCACAAGCGAGAAATTTCTTAGTTGTTACGTGCATCTACCCACCAGGGCATTTCACAGTTTTTACTTCTCATTTCTTACGTTAAAGTTCTGCCCTGCTAAGAAAGAAGAGAATAACTCCACTTTTTTAGGAATTGACTTTTTTTCTTTTTCGTAACTACTTGGACCCACTAAAAATTTTAAACAAGGTTTGGGATAAAACCTTAAATATCAATACTTATATTTTTTTATGTAAAGCTTATATGCTTGCTCTATTTTACTTGTGGGACCAACCATTTGAAGAAAGAAGAGCATAAGTAACAAAAAATAACATGTATCACAATTTCCCTTCCATAATACTATAAAAGAACAGCATATACCAAGAAATTTGCATATGTGCTGTTTTTTCTAAGCAATACCTTTAATTTGTTTGTATCCACGCTCGAGTCCACTTTCCTGCTGAATATAAGCTCTTCTTCTCGAGTACAAAGGTCACCCACGCTTTTTATTTACCATTTGCTGTAGTTTTGTGTTGTTAGTGCGGGTATATGATATTTTTTCTTAGTTTTTTGATATCCTGTGACACTTTAAAAAAATAGCATACAATACGTGGCAATTTAGTGATATATGGTATTTTTCTTAAGGACGTTAACACAAGGACAAAGCCAAATAAATATACGCTTTTGTTTTTGTGTAATTTTAAAAAATCTTGAGAACATTTTTAAATAATATTTTGAATAATTATAGAGTTTTTTGCAGTGCTTATAACTAAAAATTTAAAAAAATATACCACCTTTAGAAAAAAAGTTATAGGCTAAAAACCAATATAAAAACTTTGAAGCTCTTTTTCTCGAAAGTTAGAAAATGTCACTTATGCTACTCTTTATTAGCAGGGCAGAGTTGCGCTTTTGACTTCACAAATATGAAATTCTTCTGCAACTTACTATACGGAACTATGAATCCAGCTTTAGTTATAAAATTTTGAGGCTATACTTGCCCTCGTTGATTTACTTTAAAAATAAAAGAAACAAAAATTTACATGGGACTAGTCGAGATTAGTTTAAAAATATTTTTAAAATATTACTTTTGCTGGGGTTCTAAAAAATGGCAAAGCGCGCGGCCAACTTCCATTGCCGTATATATCTATGTATAAGGTGGGCTGTGGTTGCTACCGCAAACTTGATTTTTATGATTTTAGCTTCTGCAAAAAGCTAAAGCTTCAGACTATATGAAACTGTTGCCAAATTTGACATTTCGTTAAAATCCAGGATGACGCATGATTTTTGAATTTTCTCATTTTTAAAACGCCAAAATTTTGTGTGCTCCACTGTACTCAATTTTAGACATTGGCCATAAAGACACGTCTTTGTCGTACACAGAGAGGTATCACTTCTAAAAATCAGACAAGAAGTAATAAGGCTCAACGTCAACGAAGTAAGTTGTTTGTTTATTTTAACCCAGTGGCTTCCCAGCCATTTGAAAAGGGGGGGGGGCGGTTTCGATACGAAAAAATACTAGAATAAAAGCATAGCTTTTATGAGGAACATATCAATATATGCAAACAAAACTTAGTAACTACAAGCGCAGATTTGGCCTCAAATCTACGGGGGTGTACTCAGATTTTAGGTTATTTTTTTCATGGATTTTTTATTTTAAAAAAATGTTGCAATGAGCCGAAAATTTCAGAAAATTACATTAAAAGTGCAATTTTTGAGTCAAATTAAAGTAAAATCGTAAAATTATTAAGAAAAATGCACTGAAAAATGCCATAAAGACATTTAAATTCAAAATGAAATTGTAAATATATCGTGAGGTGAGGGACACTTAAATTCATAAAGTCTCAAAATCCAAAATTTATTCAAAATTTGATAGGTTACACGTGTTTTGCCTACATAGGCATCTTTATCATCACACAATTTTTTTTTGTTTTTGTTTGTAAAATGTAGAACGAGTCTCGTTTGTTTAATGTTTTCTATTTTTATTTTTTCGAACTTTAAAAAAAATTGCACTTACTAAATTCTTCAAGGATGAATATGTTGCCCTTGTCGGTGTAGGCTTTCCTTATATGGCTAATTCGTACGAAAAACTGAAAAAAATGCTTCGTAAATTTTCACTCATAAAAAATCTCAACAATATTATGCCTCAATACCAAGCCAATTTTTTATCAACCTATAGGATTGTTTTCTAAATAAATTTCATCATTAATACTAAACCGCCATATTTTGCTAATATTATTTTTCTCAGACATGGTATTGAAGCAAGAGTATCTTTAACTGAACCAAACTTAAAGTGCCCCATACACTATGAGATCTGTCAAAAATCTGATACTGAGATTTGCGATACTGTATCAAAGTTTGAGGACTACTGAGATGGGATACCGTTTGTCTCGAGATGGATCTCATAGTGTGTGGAGCACTTACAGTACAAACAAACAAGGAAAACGATAGAATTATGTGATTTGCCTTTCGAACCACGCGTTTAGGTTTTCATGCAGGACGCTTATTCTTGACGGTTCGTGAGGTGAGGTGAGCGAAGTTCTCACATCCATGAGTGAACTTACTTTCACCACCTGTTTCCACGGGGAAAGATATACGCGGGAGTTGTTGTGACGTTTGTAAACTTACTGTATTTGGTTTTCAGTTTCTTTAGGACCCTTTTTTTTAAGTGTTTTACAACCTGTTTTATGGTCTTGAGGTTTTTTAATTCAAACAAATTGTCCCAAAAAAACTGACAACCAAATAAAGTAAGGTTACAGTCGTCAGAACAACTCCCGCGGATTTATTTCCCCGTGGAAATATGTGGTGAAAGTAGGTTCATCCATGGAGATGTGAATTTCGCTCACCTCACCTCACGGGCCGTCAAGAATAAGCGTCCAGGGGCCAAATTCTTGAATCACTCGAGTTTCAGTGGTACACGGATCACATTTTAACAAAAAATTGGCGAAGAAAGGGGTAAATTTTCTCTTATCTACTTATTAAATATTAAAATTATTATTAATTATTATTATTAAATTAAGTTTGCCGTAAAATTACAATTTTACGTTTGTGATGCGTTTTTTTTCTCAAGTTTTGACGTTCGTATGTCATAGTCGCTCAGATTTGCATCGATTGCTTCTACATGCTTCTACCCACTCGATGTAAATCGATGTAAATTCGAGCGAAAACGACATCTAAGGGTCAAAAACCGTTTTATTTTTCCCGCCAAAAATGCGATATTTAGATTTTGGGCCTATTTTAATTAAATATTGTGCATTGTTAATACGAGTTAGAACTTGTGGGCATATTTGTTTTCTGAATTAGTAAAGATTGACTCTTTTTTTCGACAATTCTTTGCTAAAATGTGATTCGTATACGACTAATAGTCGAGTGAATCAAGAATTGGCCCCCAGGGGGTCTATTCTTGAATCGAGAGAAAATTTGCTCCCAGGGTGTTAAATTATCTCGCTACTATGCATCTCATAGGTTCAAATCTTCGGTTTAAATCGGTTTCTGTCACTTTTTCCCGATATTGATCGAAAGTAATTTTATTGGTCTTTACTTACGACCAAGACCAAGAATTTGACTCCCTGGCAGCAAATTTTCTCTCGATTCAAGAATAGACACACAGGGCCTGTATTCTTGACACCCGTGCCCGTGAGTGTGGAAAATCTCACATGCTTTAAACCATGTGAAAAGTGAGAGAAGCAAATACCCACCAGTGACTACTCACCTACCACATAGCAATTTGCCATCCTTAGCATGTGCATAGAATATCCTCAAGAAGAAAAAGGATATGCTACGGATGTTCTAAATTAACATTGGAACATCCTAAGCGTGTGCTAAGAATAGATTACGATCCGCACTAATCACATGCTATGCAGGTTTTTAGAATGTGCTATTAGATATTCTTAGCAGATGATTGGCATGTGCTAAATATATAGTAGCGCAACACCAGTATAACTCCTAAAATATGGCTTTAAATAAAATAAAAAATATATTTTTGATAAAATAAAACAAATAAAAAAAAGTGCGACGCGCCGACGGGGTTCTAACCAGCAACCCACAGGTTGATAGACCAATGCTTTATCCACTGCACTATGCGTTTATAAAGAAATAGGTTGAAACCGCGGAATATAAGCGTTTTAGCGGATTTTTATAGTGCTGAAAAGTGTTAATCATCATTTAAGCTTCATCAGAGAACTTTCGCGTTTGGTGGATATATATGCACAAGCATCTCTAAACCAAGGCTTACCGGGTTCGTTTCCGGTCATCGAGTTTTTTAAAGTTATTTCATAATGGTATATATTTTGCATATGCTAAAGATGTCCTAAAAGTAATCTTCTTTAATGGTATTTTATTAGTATATATGCTAAGGAAATACTAGAATAACATTCTTTTAATGTTCTTTTACGGTACCAGAATAGCTTGTGCGCTAAAAGGACCAAATTATGTTTCAATAAGTGATATATATACTTTGTATATGCTAAAGATGTTCCAAAATTTACCTTCCTTAATGGTATTTCCTTAGCATATGCCAAAAAAAATACTAGAAGCGCATTCTTTTGATGTTCTTTTATGGTTTGTGTGACTGCAGAATAGCATGTGCGCTAAACGGACCAAAAAATGATTTAACATTGATATATTTTTTGCATGTGTTAAAGATGTACTCAAAAGGACCTGCTCAAATGGTACACTTATAGCATTTGCTATGGATATCCTTAATAGCATATACCTAAATAGTATGTATCAAGCATATGCTAAAGATGTGCTCAAAAAAATATCCTAAAAAGAAGGTTTAAAGCATATGCTATGCATGTAAATGTTCTTTCATTGCTATGTGGGATCACAACAGACCGTCAAGAATACGGGACCAGGAACTAACCTGAAACAGCAATCTAAACACATGTATTTCTATTGCCGCACGCACATTTTTAATAATTTTGGTTTTAAAAATGAAAGGCCCAAATTTCGACGTTTTTCTTGCCCGTTTAGCTAGCCATTTCGACGCATCCCAATTAAAAATAGACAAACACCAACATTAAAAAAACATGCAAAAAAGACATTCGCAAAAAACATGCCAAAAGCCTTAGGTAACTTCAGAGATGGTTTGCCAATGAACCTAACTTCGGTTATGGTGTGTTCACATCATGGTGTTAACAGTGTAGTTTGGGGAAAACATGTGTTAATGTAGGTAAGGAACTGTGCTATTTAAGGAAGTGTCAACGTAAACAGTAAGAAAGGAACCGGGTTTTCCTTAAATAACTACGCTTGATTAAAATTCAAACTGTGTTTAGATATAGGTGTTAAATGAATATTCACAGCTAAGGTGAATCATAGTTTGACCTGGATCTGGACATATTAACAATTACATAATAGAATGTTTTGGAAGTTTCAACTCTAAACTCTTCCCCCTCTAGTCACTTTGTGTCTAATATAGAAAATTATAAAAGTTTATTTCCGTAGTTCTTTTGTGGGTTTTAATTTACTTATGAACAAAAACCAAAAATTATTATTATTGCAAAAAAAAATATTTTGATTTTTTTTTGCCTACAGGTTGTTCCAATTAACAATATTTTTATGTAGAAAACTTTTACTTTTACTTGTAATCAAGAGACCTAAATTTGCTATACATATAATTTTTTTTAAAATAATAATTTCGTGATTGTCGGATCAAAATGTGGCTTTCCAATTCATTACAACCAACCTCCACGATCCAAGTGTTTCTATCTTTCTTCCACTTTCGTAAAGTCTATAGCACCCTCTTTCTCTGAGTCATAAAAAGACTACAGGGGGTTCTGGTTTGTCTGACTGAAGGACGCCATTGTTACCAATATAAAAATTCATATTTGTAGGACAGGTAGTGCAGCTACTCAGCTAGAAAAGTGTTTTGAGGAAAAAACTGTAAATTTAATTTTAACTACAACGCAGAACTAAGGTGCATGAAAAAGCAGTGATTTACATACTTTTTATTATAGTTAGATAGTTAGTTTATTTCACAAAAAAGAAAGCTTTCTTAAATTGTTAATTTTTGTCTCTTCCTGTAATGCCAGAAAAGCCAGTTATGGTTTGTTTCAGAATAATATTTTGTCAAACGCAGTTGAAACGACTGAAACAAACCTAATAAACTTTTTTCCCAAACTCTCAACCTGCTCAGCTTATGCGTATTGCCAAATCTCTAATTGAAAAGCAATACCCTCAATTTGAATTCAAGGTATTCTCTCGTATTTTTACGGATGATAAATGATTTTTCAGCAAGAAGAAGCTATGCAACCGTCACCTGTCCGTTCCCACCCTACACACCCAGGGTTTGGTTTTTAGTTGTATTGTGCAACTCGCATTGCCATGTCTTTGTACAGAAAATCGGCCTGTCTAACAAAAACAGTTGATTGCAACAATATTGCTGTAAAATAAAAAGATCCACAGCTTTTTCTTTTACAGTTTTTGATATTTTTTTAGGTACGGCTTTAGTTCAAAAGAGCAATATTTAAAAATGCGATCTTATGTAAAAGACTTTTAGAACAGCAACATATTAAAAGAGCAATTCATTATCGCTATTTTGGTATATTAAGTTTTGTAGTCTGCAGGAGTTTTGGATTCCTGGGTCGTATTTGTTTCAATTACGATCTTCACAATCTCAGTAAATTCCTGGGCACAATACTCCCAGTTGAGCCATGTAGAGCTTTTGTAAGAGGACTAATCGCCAGTTTCGAATAAATACATATACATATTTTGATAGCGCTATTTTGAATATCACTCTTTTAAATCGGTGCCGTCCAACCGATATCGTCAGGAATTGAGCGTTTAAAACAATGAGGATCATTCGCGTTAAATGGTATGGATTTCAGCATATTAATTGTCATTTTTACCAAAAAACTGCAAAAAATCAAATTTTATATGCTCACATTTTTTTGTTAAACTGCCCATAACGAAAATACTTTTCTTTTTTGTAATTAATTTAATTTGCCCACCAGGTATAATACGCTTTTCGCAGCTCATTTTTGAAGTCTGGGAAAAAAGTGCGTCAAGGGACTTAAATACAAAATCTTTTTAAGAATGCGAACCTTTCTATGTCAGCTATTCTTAGATAAATAATATTTGGCGGCAATCCTACCCTGATTTATTGAGATTACAGGGTGTTCTACCATAAATTTAGCAGTCAGTGATCTCTGTTATTATGCAAGGTATAAAAAGTTTTAAATACAAAATTTGTGTAACATTTTGCGTAGTTTCAGATATTCTATACCAAACTTGTCGAATGTCATTAGAAATGTCAAATGTTGACACTAGCTTTCTTATTTTAAATACAACACCCTGTATTTTGTTGGATTTTTAAATTCCGCTTTCTTTCCTGATTTTAAAAATGTATAATATACCTGAGATAAATATTCTTTTAGATATAGCACATTTAAGTTTGACCTCTAAGTTCCTTAAGGTAAGTATTTATTATCAAGTAGCTTAGAACGATTTACATATGAAACCAACAGCAACCACGCGGTTATTTGAATTGTCAATTGTGGGTATTAATGTTATGTCATAATTATGATTTAAACATGGTGTTTACTAAACCAGAAAAATTTGACATCCTTTTAGTTTTTTACAAAATAATAAAAACGCCAAGTAAAAATGCATTTCCAATCTGTTTCCAATCAAAGATAGCACGGAATGAGTTACCCCAAGAGGATACAGATCATCTTATCAGAGCAATCACTACGTTTTTATAGGACAGTTTTAGGTAATATCGCTTTCTCGGAGGGTTAATACGTTAAAAAACTTTAAATTCGCTTTTATATAACGACGGTTTCAAAAATTTTCCACTTAAACCGTTTTACGCACTAAATCGATTTTTTTTTTAAAGCGGCTTAATCATTGACAAATGACAATTCAAATAACAGCGTGGCTTGTTGTTTGTTTAATATGTAAATAGTTCTAGGCCTACTTGATAATAAATACCTACTTTAAGGACCTTAGCGCTCAAACTTAAATGTGCTATATCTTAAAAATATTTGTCACAGCATAGGCATATTATATATTTTTGAAATCACGAAAAAAATGGGAATTTAAAAATGCAATGAAATATATGGTGTTGTATTTAATATAAGAAAGCTAGTGAAACTTCGCAAAAAGTTATAAAACTTTTGTATTTAAAACCTTTTTATAGCAAGCATAATAACGGAGATAACTGACTGCTACATTTATGGTAGAACACCCTGTACATTCTTTTTTGACTTGCTAAGTTATTTTTCTACTATTAAAATATAATAAAAGTTCATGTGATTTTGTTGTTTAAGTCCCCGTAAAAAGTGTTTTTTTGCACCCTAGTAGTGCCGAGCAGAGATATTTATATCATCTACAGGGAAAGCGGCTATATAACTAAAAAACAACTAATTGCTAATTATACTATATATATAACGACCAAAATTAAAACTCAATTATAACCATTAATTAATTTTTCTCAATAATACCTCAAATTCCTGCCAAGCAGCAGCGTGTTGACGTGGACAGGACGAACGAAAAAAATAAAAGAATAAACAATTAGTAATCATAATATTACGAAAAAAAACGTTTATTATTATAATTTGGACCATCTCAAAAGTTCCCGTTTAGGTTTTTAAGATGCCTGAACTTAAAACACTTTATAGAAGTCAACAGCGTATCCAGATATTTTTTCTGGGAGGGGGGTGTTTTTTTCCTAGGCAATTGTTTTATATAGCGTTTTCGATTATTGTCCTCGCAAATCGCTCGGAGATTGCCCGGAATAAGAGCAATAACGTCACAGACCAGTTTTAGCGCGCTTCAAAGCCGGCCACGAGCTGTCACGAGTGGTCGGTCAACGATTAGTTCGAATACACGTTCGATTTGTTCTCTATAAACAAAGGAATTATTCATTTGATTGACTTTTGGGAGAACCCAAATACCTGTCTAGAACCTAACCAGAAAGATTATGTACATTTGAAAGAATTTAAAACAAAAGAAAACAATTGTTTCGAAAAGGAAATGGCGGGAAAATAAAATCGCTAGAAAATATATGCAAACAATTAAATTTAAACCAAACATATTTTTATAGAAACACAAAATGTCAGAAAATATTTTTAACGAAAATAATTTAATAGAAACATAATACTGCCGAACCACAAAATTTAAGAACACCAATCTATCCGAAAATTATTTAAACCGATAGCCACGAATTCAATCGCCACGTAAGTTGCAAGTAAGTTGTGATATGGTATTAATTTACCCCCTTTATATCCCTCAACCACCCCCTTTCCCCAAATTTTTTCACAATATTAAAATCGGGTCACGGTAATTGTGTCAAAAATGAATCGCAAGATTTGATAGACAGGTAGAAAGCCAGAAACTTTGAAGTTAAATAAAATCGTTTAATAAAAAAAAATCCCCGTGTCATCTTCCAAATAGAGAAACTTGTCAACACCGAAATCTAGGGCCTACGGCGCTATAGAGATTTAAATTTGACGCATGCCCAATAGCCATTCGGATGCATTGTGGTTCTGCTCATTTAAAGATCGGGAATATTATTTTCTATCAATTTGTGGTTCGGGTGTTTTTCGTTTGATATTTTAAGGTCTTTTAACGATCCAGTAAATTAAAATTCTATAAAATTATATTCGTATCCATTATTTTCTGGATATTTTAGTGTCGTTGATATTTCGTTTCGGACGTTTTATTTTTTGTTCAATTGTGTTTCGGTTTTTGTAAATGCGCTTTTTTGTGGGCTCCCGCCTCAACTTCAAGAAAATAATGGCTGTGTATGTGGGGCTGGCAATAAATACTGTGTGTCAGTGAGGTTGGAAACTATATAGTCCTTTACCTAATTCATAATTTTAGCCTGTTTTTCATTTACCTTACTATATAGCAATTTGACATACTTAAGTTTCTTCTCTGAGGAAGAAGAGGATTAAACTCATTTTTCAGCAAAAAAACAAAACCAAAACAAAAAAAAATTTGAATTAGATATACAAATACGAAGCGCTCTAGATCAAGTTTCGAACAATAATCGAAAACGCTAATAGTGTCAACCCCTTTTTTTTGGTGCGCCACCGAAAAAAGTTAAGAGATTTTGCTTTTATACCTTGATTTAAAACCTCAACAAAGTATATAAATTTGCACGTCCAGGTGTGCAGAATTAAGCGTAAATATTTTTATTAGAGTCCTTCCAATTATAAAGTATCTCCATAGTTCAGGCGTCTTAAAAAATTTTAAAAAAATTACATGACCACTCATAAAGAGTGGAATGATAAAAAGAGATACATTCAAAATAAACAGTCTGAATTTCTTTAGGTGAGTGTAAGTTATTTTTAAAACTATTTTTTTTTCAAGAAAGTTCAAACTGTTCAAAAAAATTACAGGGTGTAAACGATTCCTCTACAAACCTGTTAATGGGTGATAGGAAATGTAAAAATTAAAAATTGGTGCTAGAAAGCACGGATAGTCCACCGGACAATCAATTATTTTATATTGAAAGGATATAAAAATATCTCGAAAACTGTCGCTTTGAAAGATTTGAACTTTAAAACAAAGTTTTTGGGCAAAATTTACGAAAACCAAAATCTGAAAACCGCATATCAATAGCTGCTTTACTTCTAAAGTTATGATTTTTTTAATATATTTGAATGTTTTTTTCAAATAACTGGGAAACTAAAGCTCCAACGAATTTGAACTTTATAACAAAATTTTCTTTTCTTACAAAGTTAAATATTTTATCCCCCTTTTCGCCCCTTCAACCCCCCCTAAAAGTCAATAAATTCATGGTCAGCCGATAGAGGATTTTTGTATCAAATTTCGTTAAAATCGATTAAGGCTTGAGTTATAGTGTATACAGGCAGACAACAGACCGACAGACAAGTTTTTTTTTCGTCGATTAAGGTGTTTTGGAACCTCAGTAACTCATTTTTAATAAAATTAAGAAAAGACAAAATTTCACGATTTTAATAGTCCCCCATACCATATTGGTATGGTAAACTAAAAAAAAGATCCTATGTAATATGGGTCAAAAATCAATAGTTTTCGACATATGATACCTAAAAGTTTAAAAAAATTGGCAACACTGTGGAGCGACAAACTATAAGGTCGATAAGATTGGCATTTTACTTGTAATGAAACCGATTCGGTCACTTTAATAACAAAAGGAGTGTTTTATAAGTGGGTAAAAATATTGAATTAAATTAGTGTAGAAAACATCTGCAAAATATAAAAATGATAGTTGGGGTACTTACCCAGTTATGAAAACTTTAGTTAAAGAAGTTGGTGCAAAATGTATTTCACCAGTTTTGCATTATTTGTAACCCTTTCTTTGAATTATCGCGGCACTATCAAATACTTTCGGTTTCACGGAATCTGTGATACCATTGTTCTTCCCTTGGGTTGTGTTCGCTGTGGAAATCTTAACCAGACGCCCACGGTTTATCAGAATGTGCAAAATCAGACCCGTTAAAAAGAAAGTTCAAGAAACTGCAATTCGTTAAACCAATTTTTTATCCGAACACTATTTCTTCAAATCCATTCAAACCCGGAATTTGTCAACCATTAAATATTTTTCAAAACCGGGATTCGTAAAACCCGTTGTTTATCAGAAAATTTTTGCTAAATTGATTGCGCATTCGCCAATAATACATGAAACGGAGGCGTACACGCAGGTCGCGACATCTATACACAAAGTACTTTTAGTCAAGTGTGCGCACATAGCGCGCTACCTAAGATGGATTATTGGCGAATGCGCAATCAATTTAGCAAGAATTTTCTGATAAACAACGAGTTCTACGAATTCCGGTTTTGAAAAATAATGGTTTGACAAATTCCGGGTTTTATTAAAAATGGGTTTTTACAAATTACGAGTCAGATACTGAATGAGTTTGATGAACAATGGTTCGATTAAAAACGGGTCTTATAAATTTCGAATTTGTTATTGAATTTTTCAAGAAATAAGGTTCCGATAAAAAATTGGTTTAACAAATTGCAGATTTTGTGGTCAATCGTTCGTAGGATGAAAATTTTTATTAAATGCGGTCTGATGAATTCCTGGTTTTACAAACCATAGGAGTTCTCTTAACCGATAAACGCGACTAGCTAAATTGGCGTTTCTACGACATTCGTCATAAATTAATAACATATCCTTAGATTAAAAAGAGACAAGATATCTGGTCCAACGAAAACTTCTTGGCAAATAATAACCACTGTTTATCTGCAAATAAAATCACAACAAAACAAAGGTGAGAAATATCGAATCAAATGAGATATTTTACGTTTTTATAAGTTTTCTCTCGAGGTTTTTTTTATAAAGACGATAAAATAAAGCATATTTTTGATGAAGTAGTTAATGCGCAAATAAGATATTCTCGAACGCTTTTTTTTTATAAAGACTAAAATAAAGGTAGGTAAAGTCCTTAAACCAATTTGCAAACAACAATAAAAGTTAATTCACATGTATTCAGGTTTGTACCTCTTATCAGAATATTAAGGTTGATTTATACTGCCGCCGTTGCCATCTGTACTCGCCCTTCGAATTGATATTTAAATCTTTTTGTCTGTCCTATTATTATTGTGTACTGAAGAAGTCAGTATAAGTAAGTTTCTGCTAATGACCAGAAAAAATATCAAAATTAACAAACACAATAATATAATTTTTAGCTAGTGTATAATTTTTTTTCTTGATGTTTCAAGTGCTATGAACTGTGTTTCTTGAAAATTAAAAATGCTATAAATCATATAAAAACTTTGTAATAAATTTAGGAAGCTTCCAAAGCTCAAATTGGCAGAAATCATTTTTGCGGGTTTTTTTTTTAATTATTTTTAATTTTAATAGTATAATCCAAGTATAAATTTTTATTTAAGTAGGTACGCCACCGGTGTGTTTACTGTAAACAATAGAAAGGTAAACATTGTCTTGTCCCTTTTTAATCTAAGAAATATGTACGGTGTATTCTTCGTTTGTAAACATTTTTTTTCAATTTTTATGAAAGACGCAAAAGTACAACAGAGATAACGAATAAATAAGTAAAAAAGCTAAAAAAATAAACAGATAAACTCCAACTAATCAACCGTGCTCAATAGTGATCTTGTTGTTGCCAAATTTATTTTAATTTTGGTATTGTCGAAAAAGTTAGTTGAGAGTTGCAATATACGTATGCTGCCGACAATTAAATTTTTTTAAGTTTTTAACTTTAAAATGATTGGGAAAAAAACTGTCGGTTTTTGACCCATATGTTATAGGAACGTTTTTTATTATTTTTTCATTTTCCATCCCCCATTAAAAGTTTTGCAGTGGGATCGTTTATACCCTGTATATAAATTATCAAGAGAAATGTAGCACAATGAGCACATGCATATATGAGCTTTTTTTCAATATAAATTACCTATAATAATAAAAATTAAATTAGCTAAATTATATTTTTTATGAACATAAAAATCAAAGTAGTTTTTTTTTGAAATAATATGCATTTATATTCGTCTATTCTAACATAAAAAATATGGAATAAAGGACCATTATCAATTTGAATTAAGTATAGAAAAATATAGACATGCTGAAGAAGAATATAATAAATATAAAAATAAAGAGATTTTATTTGTCAAAAAAAGTAAATATAAAGAAAAAGCTGAGCGTATTGCGGAAAATAAAAAATAGCATAGTGGCGTAGCATATAGGAAAAAGAGAATTTTGAGTGGTCCTGGCAAACAAATGCGCATGTCACAATGGCATCGAACAACATATAAATAATAATTTTATATAATGATAAAACACATAATCATATTTAATACAAAACCAAAAAATCGTTTTCGACTTTCAATGAGGCAACGATTTCTAAATTAATACTTAAATAATCTCTTTTGGAAACCTGCCAAATTCGAGCATAAAACTCTTAAATGAGAATTCCCTCTGTAATAATATATGATAAAAATGTAATTGACCAATTTTTATCCATGTAGGTACAGGATGTTTTTTATCACTAAACACTCAGTAACTTTATCATTAAAAATAGAGAGTACGATACGAATCCATTTCGTTGTGGTTGTGGTTATTTATATAATTAATTAATTTTAAAAATAATAAAATATTACCGGGTTTCAATATATTGCTTATTTTGTAAAATAAATCCCAATGATGTGTTTTTTCTCATCTTTGCATTTTTTACAAGTTCCCAAAACTCTGGTGCGTGGTAGACGTATTCGCATTTTAAAATCTCCCTAATACATATTTTTTAATGTAACACCCTATTGATACAAGTAGCAAAAGTTGCTGTTCAACGGTTAGCAAAACCTTTTTCCAGCCAAATTCTGCAGCCATATGGTTTTGGCTTTTGTCCATCACAATCTCTTTAGATGATTTTGAAGACCTTTTCCCAACCATTTTTTGCCTTACATTTTTCAGCTCTTAAAAGGTTTTAAAAACCACATGGTTTTTTTTTTATTTTCTAACTATCTATCAATGAATAAACCAAATAGTTTTTCAAATGAAAAAATTGATGATATAAATATGCTTTACCGCGCGCATAAAATAAGCGTCTAGAGGTTTCCCTACGCTAATATTTTCTTGCGGGGGTTACTGTACTGTCACTATAGTAATAGTTTTTGGTAAGGATTTGTTCAAAAATCAGAAAAATATAACTTCAAAACATGAAAGTACTTAAAACTGAACTAATTTACACTCAAGATCCAAAATTTCAAATGATTACCAAAACATTTACGGATTTTGATATCCATGTAATATAATTTTTTTTCAAACAACGAGAAAAAAGACACTTTCCGTTCGATTTTTCGTAGCTTTCGTTTTGTTAAGAACATTCATTAACGCCATCAAGCTTGTGTAATCTATACAAACCTATAGCATTGATTAAATACTCTAATGCCTATAGAAACCTGCATTTTATGAGTTGTTTTATCACTATTCTGCTTGACAAGTTGGGCATGGTCAGCCATAACTGATGGTCGTCAGTCATCACTAAATTAGCTGTGTGAAGCTAATAGGCACTAAAGCTACAGTATAATTCTTCTAATGTTTTTTGCAATTTTGCACAAATCTAATTTCTAACCATAAAAGTTTACTTTTTTTTCTTTAGTTTTGATCTTAAAAACTTAGCGGCATTGGCTATCTAGCCAACATGAAGCCGAAAGCTAACAATTTCTTATTAGGGGACTGTTCATAAATTACGCAACGCGGCTAGACGTTGACGAAAGTGGTAGGTACTAAAATGTTTTTTCTGATCCAGCGTAAAGTGTCTTTACAGGTCTCCACAGGCTTACAGGACTCGCCTGCGGCTCGTAAATTTCCTGCGTCGACCTGTAAAGACCAATCTTCCGGTCTAGTGACGTAAATACCTATATCCCGCCGGTGCCGAACTTAGCCGAAAAGGCAAAACATACATAAATGGCTATATGGTTTTCATTAAGCTTTCCTGGGGGCCATTTGAATTTTAGAGTCAATTGGTTTTAAAACCGGAGTTTTAAAATGTTTTAAAAACAAATTCTAAAAAGCCAACCATTTTGCTGTAAATTTTAGTTGTGAAAACGTTTTCCTAAGCCTTGGTTGGCTATAAAAACCAAAAGGTACAATTTGTACTGCTTGGGTATCTTTTGTGGTTTCCGAGATATTTATATTTATGGTTAAAGTTGTTAATGATTTACTTTTTTGGCGGTTCAATTGTAAAAATGTTGTGAACCTTTTCGTATTAAATTTCACTAACTCCTTGCTAAGTTAGCAGTACAAAAACTCCCAAAAAAGTGGTTTCTTAAGATTTTTGTACTGACAACCTAGTAAACTATTAGTGACGTTTGGTTGGAAATGGTTGACAACATTATAACGCGAACTAAAATTTCCGCCCAGAATATTGTCAATTTCATTTGTATTTCGCCGAGCAGTGAAACTTTAAACGCAACAAATATAAAGTTTAGTAGTTTTGAAAATCTACTTTTTAAGGGATATAAATAAACAAAAATTTACAGGGTGACTCATTAAAACAAAAATTATTGTTATATCCTGTATATGGAGGGCGAAGAAAAACTATCATAGCACTTCAGATTGCAATAATATAGCCAATCAATTTGCCAATTATTAACTCCAATGAAAAAGTTACTGAGTGCTCCAGTTATAAAAAAAACACCCTGTATAGGGTTTTCAAATTCGATGCTCGCCATAAGTTAGAGATCCGGCTGAAAATTTTTTGACCGATCGCGTTTCTACTCCAAATATTTAAAAAAATAATTGCTTTCTTGACATGGTTGGTACCAGTTTTAATTTTTTCAAATATTTTGAGTGGTTACGCGATCGGTCAAAAACTTTGCGGCTTAGTCAAGCTACACCCCTCCCCTCCACCCTCAACGAAACTCAATTTGGATATTTTAAAAATTATGTACTAATTTAGTCCCCTTTTAAAAAAATTTGTACTTAATGAATAACAGAGTTATTTGCACTTAACAAGGAGGGGAGTGCGGCTTGGCGCTAAGTTGCACCGCCCTTCTTTATGCTTAGGAGATAGATTTATTGAAATTTGATATGTCATAATTTTTTAATAATTATGTACTCTTAAAGAAGGGTACTTTTAGTTTACAAAAACTATCGGTTCCTAAGATTTTTGTTTGTTTGTTATAGGGTGTGTAGCTTGATATCAAGGTACACCATCCTCTGCTTAGGAAAGAGATTCGCCCAATTTTTTGACAGTTTGAGACAATGATTTATTTGAAATTAACTCTGTGTTTCGGACTTCCATTGCCTATATTTTTTTTATACACGACGCCAACGTTTCGATCAGAGATTGTACTGATCGAAACGTCGTGTATAATAAAATATAGACAATGGAAGTCCAAAACACGAAGCTAATTTCTAGTAGCAAATTATGGCATAATTGCTTTTTTGAAATCTCTTTCATAGGTAAAGGGGGTGTGCCTTGATATCAAGGAACAAACCCCATATAAACAAAAAAAAAAAGTTATTTTGAGAATAGGAAATTTTTTAGAAGGGGCAAAGATAGTACATAATTACTAGCAAATTCTCGCACTATTGCCTTGATATCAAGATGCACACCCCATAAAAACAAAATAGGTTATCTTGATAGTAGGCAATTTTTTAGAAGGACGTAGTCTATTTTGGTCGAATCTCTTTCCTAAGCAGAGGAGAGTGTACCTTGATATCAAGCTACCCACCCCATAACAAACAAACACAAACCTTAGGAACCGAGGTTTTTGTAAACTAAAAGTACCCTAAATTAGTAAAAAATTATGACATATTAACTTTCAATAAATCTATCTCCTAAGCATGGGGGGAGGTGCAGCTTAGCGCCAAGCTACACCCCCCCCCCTTTTTAAGTGCAAATATCTCCGTTATTCATTAAGCACAAAATTTTTTAAAAGAGGACTAAATTAGTACATAATTTTTACAATATCCAAATTGAGTTTTGTTGAGGGGGGGGGAAGGTGTAGCTTGACTGAACTGGCCGGATCTCGTAATAATAAGAATCTGCTAGCGTCTTATTTCCTAACTTTGCCTCAATTTAATCTTTATCCTAGATCACTTGTGTATACCAGGAGTGGTATGGTCCATGGAAAAGAATAGATTTTTACCTTCCCAGTTAAAGTTTTAATTAAATGTCAGGGGACAATGCACGTTTAAAGAGTGCTTGGTCCTTTTCAAATTAACCACGCTAGGTATATATAGATTGAGAGAAAAAAAGTAGCAAACCTTACCTTGCTGTTAGCGAAGAGCAACCCTATCCCCTCCATACAGACGTGAAGGAGACCCCCCTCACCGGTACTCATGTCTTGCACCGGGAACTCGCCTCCTAATTCGGACGTGTTGCTCGGAACCACCCCGCTGTGATCCATTGCGTTCTTGATGCAGTAATAGACTTGTTTACACTGCAAATTTAATTAAAAAAAATAATAAGTTAAAATATTTTTTAATAATACGCTTTTATAAAAGGCACTATAAAGTAGAAAATATTTTTTTATCTTTTTAAAGTTGATATCTTATTTTGCTTTTATTATTATAGTAAAAGTCTAAAATTTAGTGCCTTCTATAAAAGCTTGTTATTAAAAAACATCGGACACCTAAAGTTGCACAAATATAATCGTAATCGTATCTGAGTGCGCGTGCTCAGAACGGATACGTTGTACAACAGCGACTACGTCTCACCTATCTCTACGACCACTCTTGCAGTATTCGAATGCAGCTATCGTATCCTAATCATTTTGTTACCTGTGGATTTTCATAAATACCTCCACAATTTCACTCCTTCTATTTTCCGTTCCAATGCCCTCTCACTTTTCTCGGCAAGGAAGGAAATAAAAGTGAGCGGCATGAAGTAAAACTGTGCATCAAGCACTGAACAAGAATTGGTTTAGTTAAGTCGTCCGTTGTGAGCTAACTTTAACTCTTTTTTTTTAAGGACGCTTTTACAAATGTATCAAAGATACACTAACAACAAGGAATGAAAAATACCTTGCCAAATTTAAATTTTAATGTTCTACTTAAATTTATTTTGAAATTTTATAAATTTCGTATATTGTATATGTAATTTATATGTAATGTATATATAATGTATATGTAATGTATATGTAATGTATATGTAATGTATATGTAATGTATATGTAATGTATATATAATGCATATGTAAAGTATATGTATGTAATGTATAATGTACCGTTGCATGGGTACCAGCGTAAGTCGATGATAAGTGCCAATTTTAAATTGGATAATTTGATATTTTAAAGGAAATTGAACGTATTTAGGTGGTATTCTCCTTTTTCGCCTTAGGAAGTTTATATTTCTAAAATCTGAATAGAAATCAATCGGACTAAGTTAGACGTTACCCCCCCCCCACCACCATTCCTATTCGAAGAAGGGGAACTGTTAACTTCATAAATTTTGAACATCTTATCACAAATTCGAACACATCCATAATCTCTATGTACCAATCCATAATCTCTATGTACCAATTTTTAATGAAATGCTTCCCCTCTCCAGCGAAAAACGAGAAGCTCTTTAAAATCTTAACAAAAATTTGTGTTCCTCGACCGCAAAAACGAATTGCAGATACTTCAATGGTACGTAACTCGAATTACGGTATCAGCCTCAGTGGTGGTATATTTTATGTTGGGTCGCATTGACATAAGGTCAGGTATAAATAGACTATGTATAGACATGTGATTAGCCACCAGTTATTTCCCAGACAACAGAAATTGTCCATCGGACAGCCATTTTTTGTCCAAAACCGCCCGCATTGTCCATGGACCATTTATGGACATCCATTGGACAAAGGTTTTTCCTGATACAGTGGATGATAAAAAAAACTGAGTCCAAAGAATTTCCAATTTTGATCCATAAAGAACTGCTTTTTTCAGTTAATTTTTGGATATCCAATGGATAACGATTTTTCTTGGTCCATCGGACCAAAAATAAACTCTGTCCGGCGAACGTTCATTTTGTGACCAACAAAAGTGATGTACTTTATATACATTGACCCAACATTAGTAGTAGTAGTAGTAGTAGTAGTAGTAGTAGAATAAGGGGGGGCTCCTGGCTCGGTGGCTAGGCTCTACGCGAGCCCTTTTCGCCATCCCCCAGAGCTTCCCCCTCACGCTCCCACTCCACCATGGTCGAACCTTCCCGTCATTTGGATAAAGGTCAGGATATCCGACTATTTCAGCGTCGGAAGATGTTCCATTTCGAACACTTCCTCTCCTTAGATTCCCTCTCTGATTCCTCTGTAGGCCGGACATCTTGCAAGATAGTGGTGTGAGGATTCATTCTCTTCCCAACACTCTCCGCAAGTTGAGTCCCGCACTACCTTCATCCTTGCCAGATGCTTTTGGAGCGCGCAGTGCCCAGTAAGGACTCCTATTAAGGGTCCTATTTCTGTTCGTTTCCTGCGCAGTAACCAGTACCTTCTTCTTGACTCAACATTGAATATTTATCAAAAAATATATGTCAATTGGGCTTGGCCTATTTGGCACATTAATAAATATAGTCATTTATCCGAACTGTTACCAACAATAACATTTCTCTCATATCTAGCCGAATCATATAAGTAAGTATTTTTCGTTATTTTGGATTAATTGGTATTTTAATATTTTAATACCCATCCGCAAGGATCGACAATCAGACTTATGATGTTGCAGTGGTTCAAATACCTATATACTTATATATTGAAAATATCGCCGCTTTTGACAAAACTGTCCACTGGATATCCATTGGAACAAATAATTATATCCATTGGAACAAATAAGTATATCCAATGTACTAAGAAAATTAGACCAACGGATATACATTGTAATTATTAATTTTTTCCAACAGTGAACCATAAAGATACTTTTTGGATAGCCAATGGATAACTTTTGGGAACACTTTCGTTCCACTGGATAACCAATGGATTTAGTATAGTGGTACAATATACTATATATACTTATATATTGAAAATATCGCCGCTTTTGACAAAACTGTCCACTGGATATCCATTGGAACAAATAAGTATATCCAGTGTACTAATAAAATTAGACCAAAGATATACATTGTAATTATTAATTTTTTCCAACAGTGAATCATAAAGATACTTTTTGGATAGCCAATGGATAACTTTTGGACACACTTTCGTTTCACTGGATAACCAATGGATTTAGTATAGTGGTACAATAGTCAAAATATTGAAACTTTTGGATTTGGATATTAGGGAACGTACGTTTTTGGCCGCTAGTATGACGTCATTCCATATGGGTATATTATTCTCTTTCTTTAGAATAATTCTATGTGGCGCCACTGATTGAATTTAAAATTTTTGTATTGTAATAATAACATCGCTATAGCCTGTGAGTGCACTGCGTATCGATCCCTGTTGGGTATTTAGGTAAGCATACCTTTTTATTCCATTATTTTTAGAAAAAAATATTTAATTAATGGTAAATCTTCTACTATGTCTTTAATTAATAAGAAGTTAAAAACAACAAAAGCTCATTCAAATTTAACTAAAATAAGTTGTATCAAAAAAATGCTTCGTTCAAAATCAGTTAGAAACCTGACTAGGGTGAACTCGCCAGTGCGTCGGCCCACGGTGGTAAGGTCATATGAGATCATGCGGCCAAAATTGCTTCAAATAAAAATAAAAAATATATAAAATATTGCAAATATTTCATGCCATTATTTTGTAACCACATGTAACCTAATAAATATCATATAACTAATACCATAAAAAAATGACTACTGCAAAAAATTAATTTCAACATTAGAAGTTTTTGCAAGGCAAGTAAATATTTTAATAAAATGAAAAACCTCCATGAAGTTGAAGTAATTTTCCCCAATGGCTGTTTTGGAATTTATCCCTAAAGTCCTTTTTTTAAAATGATATCATGTTTTTTGAATTTAACCGATAATATTTGGTTTTGCAAAATATCTTTCTTTTAGTTCGATAAAGTAAATTAGCTACTATGATACACATTATTTTTTTTAAATGAAATGTTTCACTTTCTACAAGGAAATAAATAATCTGCGAAGTTTGCCGAAGATTAGATTCTACATTAAAAATAAACGATATTTCACCGTCTTTCATAATTAATTACTTGTATCTGCCCAAGTTTACCTATTCAAATGATATAAATTTTTAAAGTAGACCGTGCATCTTGATGGTGCGCCAGATTATGTTCACTTGTTTTGTGAGGAGGCATCCGAGTCTAGAAATAAAGACTTCAAAAGATTTTGGCAACTATATTTACGCAAATGTTCAAGATCTGCTACTAACGAAGATATTCTTCATTCACTGCTGATTTCTTTTGATCCTTATTTGACTAGTTTAGAGAAAAAATGGAAGAAAAATGTTAGTCCCGAACTGGACGTGGAAGCTATTCAACTGCTAGCTTTATAGAAATGTTAAGTCTTTTGATGTCGATGGGGGCAACTCGGCTGAAGAATTTTCTTATTTTAAATAGGATTTGTATGTAATATTTCATTTTCTATCTTTAACTATTTTCCCACTATACTAGTTGAAAATATTGGGTAACATGCAGATTTTCAATTATGGTTTTTATCTCAAAAACGGCTAAAGTTAGGTATAGACATAAAATATGTCTAGAAATCTTAGAATCTTAAAATTAAATAATATATTGTGTCATTATTGTCCCATTTAAAATAAGAGAGTAGATATCCACTTCCGATATAACCGGAAGTTCCGTCATCTTGAAAATATTCTAGTTGCCTCCATTGACATTGGTATACTGCCAAATTTTAAAAATTTTCCATCGATCATGTCGATTTTCGTCGTGGGGCACCCTGTATATACAAATATATTTTTTTAAATTAGTACAGACAACCTAAAATAATAAAGTTTAATAACATTAATATAATAATAATAATAATTTTTAATGTTAAAAACACTTTAAATATATCTTCAATTATAAAGGACTTATCTAAAAATTGCAATCTTTTCTTGGTTTCTGATAAATTAGCTAATTTTTACTTAAAGCTCTAGCAAACTTATTTTACATTAGATCTCTGGATTTAAAAACAAAATTAATAGTTTCTATATTTTGGCCGCATAATCTCATATGACCCCACCACCGTGCGGCCCCCCAGAGGTCGGCCTTTTTCGACTTTATTTCAGTATAACTTAAAATCTGGCAGTTTCCTCTCTACCTCGAGTATTTATTTATAAACTGTCAACCTTCTGTCACCAAAACATTAGTTTTGCTAATTAGCGCCAAAAGTCAGTGTGTCAGAACCAGAAATTTCAACGATAAGGTAAATAATGCTTAAATGATATTTAGATGGTTTTGTACTATTTTTCATTGAAAAATGTGCTTAAATTGTATGTTAAAATAAAAAAAAAATATAAATAATTAATTTTGAGCTAATAAAATGAGGCAGCCGGTGACTGGAATTTTATATGGCCGACCATTGAGCTAGAGCAAAACATTTTATTTTACTTTTTTCGAGCTTTCGGATTGTAAAATAAGGATAATTATTTCATGGTTGTAAAGAATCTAATTCAAAAAATAGGTTAGCCAGTATGCGGCCGGGTCTAAAGTACCAAATAAATTATTTAAAAGACTATAAAAAAAGACCGAGCACTGGAAATTGTCATTTACACTTAGTTCCCAGTGCTCGGCCTTTTTGGAGTAGGTATTATAATTCTGAAATTTTCCTGTTTAATTAGTTTGTTTCAAAGTTTTTTTTTATTTAATTAGTAGTTTAATGTTATTTATTTAGAATTAGGTACCTATAGTAATAGATACCACCTTTTACCTGGTTTAATTATGTATCTATACTTTTGTAAACCTTGCTGGATATTACCTTATGCCAGTACTGCCTTATGCTGTTTTTAAATTGATACAATTTAGTGTAGTACGTAGGTAATATTAAAAATTTTAAAACAATCACGCGTTCAACTTTTGTGCTGGTTTTACCCTCTGTAACATTTAAAAAAACCAAGCTCAGAATGCATCAGTCCTGCTTAAAATGCACACACTTTTGGGGGCCGACCACTGGCAAATTGACGGGTGGAGAGTGGTCATTTAAGGGCTGATCTCTGGTAAAGCGACATATTCAGAAAAAGAAATTATAGAAAAAAAACTTTTAATCCTAGGTACTATCTGCCGTTTTCTTATGAAAGATAAATAGACAATCTAAAGAAAGCACAAATAGCACCTTGATAAGTAAAAATGACTCTAAACTATAGGCATTAAACTTTAGAACCTGGCAAAAAAGGCCGACGACTGGCGAGTTTACCCTTACTTACCCTTCGTTTTCTTGAAATTTTTATCAAAATGTAACGTCTCCTTTCTTCATACAGTCGACAATGTTTTTAATATTTTAAAGTTTTTGTAGGAAGAAAGTAAACAAGAATTTGATACCTTTTTGGTGTAATATTTCTGCACATGCCCCTCTTTGCCGTCGCCACTCTTTTTCCAAAAGCACAACGACTTGGCCTGAGGACAGTAAGTCATATTAATCAGTCTTTCAAACCACCATCTTTCAATAATGACACCTGTCACCGAGCGTATGACCACGCCGTCGTCTCTAATTTCCAAGAACCGGAGATCGCCATTTTCTTGGTGGACCGTAAAAGTTTGCCGATGGAGGAGGCGGGATAGCAGAGGACGGAGGTCTATGTCATTGCCATTCTGTAAGAAACAAAAACAGTAGTTTTTACAACTACGCTCAGAAAACCATCCCAAGTAAAGTGTCTACTTTTTTGTTAGTGGTAAGTGAAGTTTCCATTAGCCCCAAGTGATGAATTCAATAGCTGCAAGTAAAACGACCTCCTTGGACCCGAGTTTGTTAACCCTTAGTGATTTATCTACTTACCAATATGCGACTCACTTAACTTTCCCTTCAATTAGAATTGGTGAATTTTTCTACTAGTTTGTTAAATTGAAAAAATCCAAACTTAACACGAACTAACCCGACTTCAAACGGCTACATAATTTTTTATTTATTCAATTTTTCAGAGTTCCACCAGGTCAGTCCAACGATCTGTCGCTGTCACTTGATTGACAAGTCACGGAGGGCAAACAAAGCGATTTTCCATAAAACGTAGTGTTAATTTTCCGTATATTACAGTGACTTTCAATAGGTGAAAATGCATTTTTATTATAGTTTGTTTCTTCTGAAAAACGGATAAAGGCAGTTTGTTAATGAATTTTTGTAGAAAGAGCCAAAAACCGTGCCAAAAATTACAGTTTGTTTTGTTTACATTGGTTTTTATTTGTGTTATAAGCTATAAGGAATTTAGAGGAAGATTTAAATAGAAAACGTCGCTTCTGTGTTACCCCACCAAACCACCCGACCCAACTTAACCCAAACTGTACAATGAAAGATTTAAACAAAGGGAGCAACCTGATGTGGCTCAGAGATACATAGAAAACTGTTCCCTTATTAAAGACTTAGACCCATTTACCGTGGACGATTCTAAATTTAGTTCAAAACCTGTGAATTTAGCATATTTGATATTAACAACAAGTTTTTACACAAAACAGCAAATAAAGGCATACAAGAGCCTTAAAACAAATACATTTTTTGAAGCAGGCTTTATCCAAAGCTGTGGAACTTTAAAATGTGGGAATAAAGCCATATTTAGAGAAAAACTAAGTATTTTTACTACCTTATTATTAAAGAAATCAAGGGAAAACCGTTTTTTAAAAAGAACATACTATAATAAAAATGCATTTTCACCCATTGAAAATCACTGAAAAATCCGGAAAATCATTTGAAGTTTCCACTACGTCTTATGAAAAATCGCTTTTTTTCCCTCCGTGACTTGTCAATCAAGCGACAGTGACAGATCGTTGGAATGACCTATTTGGTCCCCCGCCACTTTCCTCGCAAAACTCAAATTTATTAGTTAATTCGTTAAGTCTTTATCTGTTTTTAATGTATTTTTTTAAGTTGATTTAAGAGAACTCCAATTTGGTCCCGTGTTTATAAAAGACAAACTTCTTTTACTACTTTAATAAAACACAAAAAAAATCCATAATACTAAAAAATCCCAAAAGGTGCAGTAGGAAAGCCTTTTATCAATGAAAATTAAAAAAAATAAAACTTTTAATAAATCTTTTAAGGTCGACAAAGTCTACATAACCTTTATAGTGTACTGCTTATAAAAGCGAGCGCCGACTCAAGAAGTTTGATTTCATATAAAAATTAAAAAAATTTAACACTTTTTAATATATTTTTTCAGTTTCTTTTATCTTTCGCATTGTGTTGATGCTTTTTTTATCTATTTTATTTTTAAAAAGCAGAATTTCTTAAATGAAATCTACTTGGCGTGCGAGCCTTCTGCACGGGAGATCTCGGGTTCGAATCCCGGTTAGGTGCATGGATATTTTGTGTTGTCTTAACTTTGCTAAAACTCGGCTAAGACTGGGAATTGATTCTATAGTAGATGGAAAGTCATACACTCTGAAAACCATCTCAAGTAAAGTGTCTACTTAGCTTTTTTTGTTAGTGGTAAGTTAATTTTCTAATAGCTGCAAGTAAATCGACCTACTTAGACCCGAGTTTGTTAACCCTTAGTGATTTATCTACTTACTAGTATGTGACAACTCACTTAACTTTCCCTTCACTTAGGACTAGTGAATTTTTCTAATAAGGATAAGTGAAGCCATCAAATATTGAAAAATCCTGCAGAAAAATATATTCATCCTATGCATGCCTATAATGATTGTCAACGTATTGCCGTCATAAGAATTCGATAATCCCATTTCCAACGATCATTGTTCTATTTATAGAGAGATCATGATGGAAATAAATTAAAAAACTGGAAAAAAAATCGATGACCGGTAACGAACCCGGTAACCCTTGGTTTAAAAATGCTTTAATCATGATTAACACTTTTCAGTCGATCATAAGAATCCACTAAAACGCTTATATTCCGTGGTTTAAGCGCATAGTACAGTGAATAAAGCAACTTGTAGGTTGTCGGTTCGAACCCCGTCGGCGCGTCGTACTTTTTTTATTATTTGTTTTTTTTTCTCAGGGTGTATTGTGATAGGACATGGTTTTTAGAGTTCAAAAATACATATTTTATTTTATTTAGAGCCATATTTTAGGGGTAATACTGGTTCCCAAATTCGATGCTCAACATGGGGTTCTGCTAAATGGCAGGAGGTACAAAAAAGTTTAAATTAGGAAAAAATTGCGCAATTTAATGCTTTACTCAAAACCTTAAAAAAGTTTAAAACATCCGATTAGTTCCGGAGAGGCTAAAAAACCGAAATCTTAATTTTTAGTTTTTATTTGTTTGCACCTTTATTATTGAAGCTGTTAAAAGACGGTTAAAACTTACTACAGGCACTTCTTTAAGATCTACGTAATTTCAGGTTTGTTTTTGAGATTTGACATTTCAGTGTAAAAGGGGCAGTGACAAGTTTATTTTTTCTTATAGACAGGTGCTTTTTTCTCCTGCCTGCCGTTTGTGAAGGATGTCAGGTGACATTTTGCAACATTATTTGGACAAGTCACCTGACTATGTGGGGAATATGGAATCTTTGGTTGCACTATAACAAAGTTATGATTGTTTTCCATAAACCAAAACTACACTTTTTGCACTCGACGCGCGTTTCGCTAACAACGTTAGCATCATCAGGAGACGATAATCAATAAACTAAGTTAACCTACACTCTATCTTATATACTATCTTTTAGTGGGCAGAGATAAGACTAATAATTTGTGGTTGGTCACGCTTTATAATCCTCAACTAAAGAATAAAGTGTACTAAACGGAATGGGGCCTCTATCTTTATTTAAACTATTTCTGGATTTAATGATTTCAATACTTTCATATGCATTCAAAAGTGTGGTACACTTTTGTTTGGTACACTTTTTAGAAGTTTTAGGTTATCTAATGTGAATCTATGATTGTTTTGAAAAGCATGCTTGGCCACACTTGACTTTTCTGTTCTTCCGTATTTTAAGTTTGCTAAGTGTTCTTTGAATCGTGTTTGAATAGAGCGTCTCGTTTGGTCAACATATTTGTCACAATCCACGCAACTAATTTCGTAAATTCCACTTTTTTCTAGAACTGTAGTTTTATCCTTGGGATTTCCTAGTAAACTTCTTATTGTGTTTCCGGATTGATATACTGATTTAAGACCGGTGTTATTAAATACTTTTTGTAATCCTTTCGTATAATTAGGATTATAAGAAATTGATACAAATTTAGAGTCGGAGATATCCTTTTGTCTGAAAAAAGTGGAATTATTTATTAAGCCTTCGCTGTAACCGTTTTCGCCAGCTATATTCCTAATCCTCTTCTTTTCTGCTTCAAATCTTTCGTTGTTTAAGGGAAAATTTACTAATCTATATATTAAAAATATTGCAAAATATCATCTGACATCCTTCACGAACAAAATGGTAGGAGAAAAAAGTACGTGTCTATAAGAAAAAATGAACTTGGTGCACTGCCACTTTCACAATAAAATGCCAAATATCAAAAACAGACCTGTCATTACGTAGATCTTAAAAAGTCAAAAGCAAATATTGAATTGATGATGGTCAATTAACCCAAAACGTCACGTGACTTGGCAAAATAAGGTTGCAAAATATTATCTGTCATCTTTTATGAACCAAACGACAGGAGAAAAAAGCACGTGTCCATAAGGAAAAATGAACTTGACAGTGTTCCTGTCACACTGAAATGTCAAATCTCAAAAACAGACCTGTCATTACGTAGATCTTAAAAAGTCAAAAGCAAATATTGAATTGATGATGGTCAATTAACCCAAAACGTCACGTTACTTGGCAAAATAAGGTTGCAAAATATTATCTGTCATCTTTCATGAACCAAACGACAAGAGAAAAAAGCACGTGTCCATAAGGAAAAATGAACTTGACAGTGCTCCTGTCACACTGAAATGTCAAATCTCAAAAATAGACCTGTCATTAGGTAGATCTTAAAAAAGTGCCTGTAGAAAGTTTTAACCGTCTTTTACCAGCCTCAACAATAAAGGGGCAAACAAATAAAAACTAAAAATGAAGATTTCGTTTTTGTTTCGACTATCCCCGGAACTACTCGGATTTTGTAAACTTTTTTTTTTAAGTTCAGAGTAAAGCCTTAAATTGCGAAATTTTGCCCTAATTTAAACCTTTTTGTACCTCCTACCGTTCAGGAGAACCCCATGTTGAGCATCGAATTTGAAAAACCCTGTAGATTATAAGTTGAGTGAGAAAACTTATGGTAAGTAGACAGTTCACTTGTCTCATATTTAAATGAAGTTTCTACTTGAGGCTAATTTTTCATAATGGCGAACAGAGAAACACAGAAATTAAATGGAAACTGTCAGTGTAAAAAGTATTGGTAAGATTAAATTTGGAATGAAGTGGACTTACCAAATGATGTATTTGATCTAGCAGTAAATTGACCTCCTGACTGTAGACCAGTCCAATGTGACTTTTGCCCAATAATCTTCTAACTTTCCTCTTAATTTCTTCCTTCTGACAGTTCAGCATAACCAAAATGGCGGTCAAGTTATACAACATGGTGGCCAACAGTCGGTCTTCCTCGTGCTCCAATCGTTTCCGCTCGGTGTCGCTCAGACCCTTGTAACGTTCCATCATTTCTCTCGGACCCTATTTAATAAAAACACTTCTATTTTAGTATACTGTAGCAGTAGAAGTTGTAGATGAGCGGCCGTAGACTTCGCAATTAGCCCGCATAATGGGGCGTTTCTGCCATGCCCCCGATTGATGCGCGTGCCCCTTACGATGCAAGTTTTCTTTCTCTAAGATGACTTAATTTTTGCCTGCCTTAGAGTATAACGTAAATAACCATCTTGAAAAACGTAAGTGACTTGCAAATGAAAAAAATTGGATATTTTGGATAACATTTGCAAAAGGGCAGTCTTTTCCCGACCCATACCCCCCGCCCCTGTATATATACACCCCTGACGTTTAGGCGAAAGTAAATCTTTCAAACATTTTTTTTTTGAATCTTCCCCTATTTCACTGACAAAAATCCTCGAAGGAACTTATTGACATGAAACCTCCAACTACCATGCCTTTATTAAAATTTGTTAATCCGTCAAAGGATCCTGCCCTAAAGCAATGGCCTCCGGTGACATTTTAATGAAATGTAAATATGTTCTAAATCTAGCTGTTGCGATCAAAATATATCCTTGGTCTAAAGTGATCCTGTCAGCGGTTTCCGAGATACAGGGGTTCAAATTCGGAGATTTGAGATTTTTGCATAGTTTTTTTTTGGGTTATTTGCCTTTACCTACGACCAACGAATAATTACTAATTTTACGACCAATTCAACACGATCTTAATGGCTTATTTACGTTCCTAGGATAATAATAAAGCTTAAACGTAAACCACAAGATGGCGTAACAAGCGATGAAAGTTTATTTTATAAGAGCACTAATTGACCATCTCAACACGATTTTAATGGCTCATTTACGGTCCTAGGATAACAACAAAGCTTAGATGTAAACCACAAGATGGCGTGCCACGCGATGAAAATTTATTTTATGAGAGCACTAACTGAAAAAAATGTTAATTATTAATCGTAAATAAATCCAATATAATTTTAGTACCTAACCAAAAATAAGTCTCGTTAAATTGACACATTACGAATTTTTAAGAAAAAAAACCTTGTTTTTAAAAAGTTATATGAAAAATACCTTATTTGTTTGAGACAATGATATATTTGAAATTAACTCTGTGTTTCGGACTTCCATTGTCTATATTTTATTTATACATGACGTTTCGATCAGTGCAATCTCTGATTGTCTTCAGGTGCAAACTACAATCTATTCCTAAGGCTACGTACTTATATACTATGGGAAATCACTCAGCCGTGAAGTTTAAAAAGTTGGCTCCGCCCAAGGAGGGGCTTCCAAATATTCGGAATTTCAACACTTGGTTTACTGAAAACACCCTGATTCTGCCCAATAAAGGCAGCTTCAATTTTCGTTTCTTCCAGTGTGACCCCTTGTGCAAAACCTTTGCTTCTGTCCACTTCATTCGGTGTTGTTTTGACCATGCGTGTTCGGCGATTCCTGATTTCGTTGTTTCACCTCTTTGGGTATTCGTCTGATGTTCTTTAAGCCTAACAGCTAGTGGTCTTTTTTGTGAGTGTGGTTGGTAATTTAAAAACTATCCAATCGATACAGAAAATAATTTTTTTTGCAACTTTCTTTCTAACATAACTACAATGCTGCTTCAAACTTAGTTGTTTTTCAATGATAACACCGAGATATTTGTGGCTATTTACTTCCCCAATTTGGCAATTGTTTATCCTTACGTTAAATTTGGTATGATCATTTTTAAGTTTAGCTAATTGATTTTTAGAAGCGATTACCATAAATTTAGTTTTATCTATACTTAGCGACAAGCTATTATCACAAAACCAATTCTAAATGCTGCTTCAGTCATTTTTTATAAATTTTTCTATTTCTTTTGGTGTACCACAATTTCAATTTACAATACTTAATGTGTTTAACTATATCATTTATAAATAGTATAAAAAAAACAAAACCCAGCACAGAGCCTTGCGCCACACCTGTCTGGAACCTCTCCGAAAATAATCCATTAAACTTTACCTGCTGGTCTCTTGCTCTTGTAAAATTATTATTAAATTTTAATGCATTTTCAATCACTCCATACCTTTCCAGTTTGAGGATCAACAACTCCAAATTTTTGTCGATAAAAACAGCCAAGACTATTTTTCTCTGAGTAATTTCGGTTTTCAAACTGGAAAGCACAAACTACAAAGCTGTTTTGCAAGAATGCGATGTAAGAAACCTAAATTGCTGTGATACAAGTATTTGATTTTCATCCACAAATTCAAGAATTTGCTTTTTTATTACCAGCTACAGGACTTTCTCATAGACAGGCAAAGTTTTAAATTGAGCGAAACTCCGAACGAAATATGGTATTTTTTTACCTTTTCAATAGGTGTTATTGTAGCAGTTTTCCATCTGTCAGGAAAGTTTCCTGTGCTTAAAACTAAGTTTATAAGATCTAAAAATTTTTCACCTACTGCGCTAAATACTACTTTTATTATGGTCCAGTCAATACCATGATTATCTATAGTATTTTTCTTTATTAATAATATAATTTCTTTTATATATATGGAATATAGCGCAGTAATGTTTTTTTTTATCCGTAAATAAACAAATACTGGGTAAGTAAGACATAAATACTGGTATTAAAATGTAAAGGCAAAACGTTTGATCTATCAGGCACATTAGACACTAATTTCATGTACGAAAAACGTAAAGCATCAGTATGAAAGAGAGGCTTTCCACACTACATGAGTGTATGGTGCGTCTGTATATTTAGTTAGTTTGTGATCAGATTTTTTTTAGTAATTTGGAATTTGTACTAAAAAGTAACATAAACTTACCTGGTCCATACCGATCATATCCCTCTCTTGTGAGACAGCGTCCAAAAACGCGTCTTCCCAGAACTGCATTTGGTCCCACAGACCGGACCTCTCTTTGCCCAAGAGACCTTCGAAGAGGTAGGTTCTTGAGCCTTCCGGTGACGGTGACTGTGCGGTGTTGATAATTTGTCCTCCATGGTATCGAAAACCGGCGCTAAGAGACGATTTGCTGGACCATACGCTGGATGCGCGAGGTTTCTGTAGTTTCGGAAACTATAAATTAAAAAAGGTGCTAGTTTCCACTATTATTTTTTACAATAGAGATTTTTTGTGCAATAAATGTCGTAGCTAGTACCATACTTTGTTTAAAAGTATTTTATAACAATATAAACAATACATTCAAAGAATGGCAATTACTGAAGTTGAGCAAAGGAAGCGCAAACAAAATGCCTAAATAGTTTCTTGTTGAGCATCAGTTTATAAGAAAAAAATAAATACACACCTGAAGAGTTTCCACTTCGGTATCGGAGACGGTCGATCGGAATGAAGCCTGGTTACCACCTCTGTTTAGACCACAAGCAGGTCCTGTAGTTATGGAACCTGTAGATGGGGAAACCGTGCCTGAACCTTGGAGAGTTCCCTCAGCCTGTATAATAGCAGTGAAAAATAACAGCAAACACAACAAAAGTCTTTAGAATAAATTTTCCTCTTAAAAGTTTTAACCATTTCTTGGCTTTGACGTATCTAGGTTTTCAGTAAAGGCTGTAGCGTACGCAGGCGTACGCAGGGGACTTTACTTTACTGAAAACTTTTTTCTAGCTTTTTTTTCAATAAGAAAATATGTTGGTAACAAAAATTGATTACAATAATACTATTACTTTAACAAATTTAAGCAGAACATTTTTTTATTTACATTTTTTGGGATATTAAAAAAAAATGGTTTTTCCCAAAAATCAAGAAACATGGTTATCTGAGACTATATGCTATTACTTAAGTCACCCTCCCCCATAAAGAATTTCTGCGAACGCCACTGCATGGTAAATTGACATTGTGTAAATCCGTTAAAAGGGACTGCGTTTGTTGACGACAGCAATGTGAGGAGTGTTCTAAATACCAAAAACACTTACGTCTGAGTCAAATGAAGTAAGTTTGCTCAAAAGTAGATTTTTCTTTTGATTTAGCATGTCTTTGAAAATTTCCGTAGTAGAATGTTCCTTTTCCGATTCTTCGCCTTGCACTAATCTAACTTCTGGAGGTTCTAAAAGAATATAATTTAATTTTTATAAATATACGCAAAAATCGGTATTAGGAGTAAATTTGAATCCTAAAAACAGTTGGTTTACACAACGGAGGCTTCTGGTATCGTCCACAGACCAGTCACGTGGTTTTTCAAAAAATATATATATCTTGTTTTTATTCAGTTTTTTAATATAATCGATAATTTTTACCGTGAATTAGACATCTTTAGGATACGTAAAATTATGTAAAAAACTTAAAATTATGCAAAATCCGTGAAATGGTTCCGGGATAATTCTTTAAACATTCACCGTAAAAAATTTGATACAAATTTGATTAACAGTTTTTTAGATTAAATAATTGGAAGAAGCGTATTTTTTATTCAAATTCACCCTTAAAGTTAAAAATCCTTGTTTAGAAAACAAACCTTCATTACAAATGCTTAAAAATGGCCAGGACATTATTTTAAATAAGTAGTTTTCTAAATATATTTTCTTCAAATAGGATTGTATTTGGACCATTTCAGGTACTTCGCTTTTTTTCTAGACATCCAAGTAACATTTTTCTAACTTGGGATAAGAGTTACAAAAAATCATAGGTTACAAGTATTAGATTATATAATAATATTGTTATAACTAAATACCCGCACAAAAATTCTATGATCAATTTTAGGTTTTAGCGGAATCCTAACCTAATTCGTTAAGGTGTTACCATTTTTTCTCCAATTTTGTAGACTTGTAGAATAAGGAAGAGTGACGAGGGAAAAAAATTCTTTTTTGTACCTTTTAAAAATCTTTCATAAGTGCCGGATTAATTTTAAATGGCTATAATTTTATTAGTTCTTCACCGATTTTAATTCCCCTTCGACAAATTTAAAAATGTTGGCGGCCATCTTAAAATCAAAGATTTTAGGTGGACATTGTCAAAATAAAGCATATATTTCAACTCGTTTCTTTTTAAGCAATCCACTCAAATGAAATTAAAAAAATAACACTATTCAATAGTCTGGTCTCTACCAAGGCGATCGACATATAGCTTATTAAAATCGTTTAAGTACTTTAAAACTCATACCCAGAAATTTGGTAGAAATTCCAATACTCTATACTGCCGTCCTTAACCAAAAAGCAGTAACTCCATAGGATAATATTGTAATTTTACCGCTTTTTAGTTAAGGACGGCAGTATATGTAAATAATGAATATATTCATATCACCGCAGTTTTTTATTTCTTAACCGATTTTAATTTTCGATCATTTTTGAATTCAAGATGAGATAATCGTAATTAATCTCGCTTATTTTTATGGAAGCAAAGTATCGATAATAAAACTATTCAGAAGCCTAGTCTCTGCCAAGGCGATTGACATATCGCTCATTAAAATCGCTTAAGAACTTTAGTATTTACACTTAAAAATTTGGGAGAAGTTCTAGTGCTCTTTATGTGAATAATGCATATATTCATATCACCACAACTTTTGTACTTCTTAACCGATTTTAATGAGTGATAGCTCGTTTATTTGAGAATTGAATTTTCCTGTTGCCACAAAAAAAAGTTTGCGGTTATTTTTGAATTCAAGATGGCGGATTTTACATAAGATAAAGCATATTTAATCTCGTTTATTTTTTTGGAACCAACTCAAGCAAAGTAACGAGTAATAAAAGCGCCCAACAGCCTAGTATCTGCCAAGGCGATCGACATCGTTCATTAAAATCGGTTAAGAAGGACAAAAGATGCAGTGATATGAATATATGCATTATTCACATAAATAGCACTAGAAATTGTCCCAAATTTTTAGGTGTAAATCCTAAAGTACCGATTTTAATGAGCGATATGTCTATCGCCTCTTATTCTCAATACTTTGCTTGGGTGGGTTCCATAAAAATAAACGATATTAATTATGATTATCTTATATAAGATCCGCCATCTTGAATTCAAAAATGATCCATAATTTTTTATTGTCGTTGCAGGAAAATTTAATTCTTTATCAAACAAGCTATCACTCATTAAAATCGTTTAAGAAATAAAAAAGTTGCAGCGATATTCATATATTTATTATTTACATATTGAGCACTGGAACTTCTTCCAAATTTTCGGCTATAGATCCTAAAGTACCCAAACGATTTTAATAAGCGGTATGTCGATCGCCTTGGTAGGTACTAGACTTTTGAATAGTGTTAATTTTTTAATTTCATTTAAGTGGAATGTTTAAAAAGAAACGAGTTGAAATATATGCTTCATTTTGACAATGTCTACCATCTTTGATTTTAAGATTGCGACCAACTTTTTAAAATTTATCGAAGAGGAATATCATGCGCTTTCAATAGAGCTATCACTCGTTAAAATCGGTAAAGAACTAATATTGACTAATTTAACAACAAAATTTGTAGCGTTTTTTAATTAGATTCAGGGACGAATTTGAAGCTTAAATGAAATGAAATTATTATTTTGCTTTTACAATTAGACGTTTTTTGGATATTCGCGGTAGTCACAGATTACCTCGCAAGTTACTTATTTTTATTAGCTTTTGATGTGAGAAATATTTTATCATTTTTGTCAGGTCAAACGTCGATCGTCCGCCATATTTTTTTTTATATGATAATGAGTGTGATAACGATATAGTGAGTCAATTAGTTCTTTAATTTTTTACTATAAACAAGTTCACAAATATATTTTTTTAAATTTTGTTTTTTTTTTCAAAAATGACAAAATAATAAAGTTTATCAGAATTTTTTTTTTCGCAGGTGAATTTTTGCTAAATTTCCTTTTAAAGCCATTTAATTATTATTATTATTATTGATTTTTATGGGGAAGCGTCAAATTTTAATAGGTGGTCATTATTCTTTAAAAGATTACTTTAATAAAATTAACTAACTATTGTGAATTCTCTTGGAGAGTAAATTTACTTCAGTTTTGTCCCCACTTAGGTAAAATAGTGGAATTTTTTACGTAATTTAGTACCTATTTAATTTGTATGGGAAAACGTCATATCCAATGTTACACACACACTACTTGGGATAATTAAAAAAAGCCTTACCAACTTGTGAAGATTTTCGGCTACTCTGACCTGTATCAAGATCTGAAGATTGCAGAGAATACCGAGGACTTTGAGGAGATTTTGGACTTGAGCACTATAGAAATACAAAATACTATATTTCAATGCCCAAAAACAGACTTTATCATAATTTGCTTAGTATAGGCCTATTTGATTGGGGATTTTACTTATAAGTAAGTAAAAGTTTTAACTACAAAAGTTGTATAACTCTCTGCGACCTTTTGGAATATGTATGCCAAAGTTGTCAAATTTGGACAATAAACTAATTTAAAAAATATATAATATATGTTAGCCAAACACATTCAAGCAGACCCTAACAAATCGTTTCACGAGCTTAAAATTGACAATAAATTTAAAATATCATTAACTACCACTAGAGAAATCTAAAAAATAATAAAATGTCTAAAACTAAAAAAAGTCTCCTGGTAAAGATAAAATTAGGTCTGAAATTCTTAGGGAAATTTGCACATTTTTAAAACTCCTTTAACGTTTTTAATAAACAAACTAATCAAAGGAAGTATTTATCAGGATATTTTGAAAGAGACGGTAATTAAACCAATAAACTAGTTAGCAACTTGTCAAAAATATTTGAAAAAATTTTAAAAGAAAGAATAGTTAGACATTTAGAAGCAAACAACATACTTTCCAAAAATCTATATGGTTTTCAAAAGGGCAAGTCAACAGATGATGCAATAGCGGAACTAATTAAAAAAGTATACAACTGTGTCGATAATAACATTCCGTCCATTTGTGTCTTTGTCGACTTAGCGGAAGCCTTTGATACTATTTTATATTTAAAAGTTATTTTGAAAATAGGGCGCAGTGGGTCGAAGTGGATGGTGTTTTAGGCAAGTCTTTGGGGGTGGCTTGCGGTGTTCCACAAAGGACTGTTCTTGACCCGATATTATTTAATATTTATATTAATGATTTATATATATAAGGTTCAAAGTCGGGCCGAGCTGTACAGTTTCTGTGATGATACGGTTGCTCATTACCAGGGAAAATCGTGGGAAGAAATTCTGGAGCTTGTAACCCAAGACTTTCCAAATTTTTGTAGTTGGTTTCAGAACCACCTTCTTAGCATAAACCTTAAAAAAGCATATTTTATGCCATTCTGTCATTTTCAATGAAGTCGCAGAAATTCGAAATTCAATCTTGCAATAAATTTTAATATTTGGGGGTATATATCGATAGTCATTTAAAATGGGACAGTCATATAGATTTCGTCGTTAAAAAACTCAGAGCATTGTTATCAATATTCCACCTTTATAGAGACATTTTTGATTTAAATCAACTCAAAACGTTGTATTTCGCACTTGCTCAATCACACTTAAATTATGGTCTAATTGCATGGGGCAGTGTCTCAAAAACTCACCTTACACGTTTGGATGTAGCTCAAAAACGGCTTATAAAAATCACTTATAAAAAAGATCGTCTATATCGAAGCATGCTTTTATTTAACGAGATAAATATTTTTGATACAAGACTTTTATATTTTCAAAATATCGTAATTCGCATTTTCACTAAAAAAATTCCATTCCAAGAAATCCAGCATAATTACAACACCCGTCAAAGGGAAAATTCCACAACTATACAAAGGTGTTTTACATATTTGAGCACAAAAGTTTTTAGTTATATCTCAGACGTTTTAAGATCTTCGCCAACATCATATTCCTTTAAAAAAGAATTAAAAACATTTTTACAAGCCACTTACTCAAGGCATGACATTCATGAACTTTTAAATTAAATTTTAAAGAAAAGCTATTCGATCACGTATCAGTTAATTAAGTAGCGGTAATTAATATTTATTTACAATACTACATTGTATATATATATATATATATATATGTATATATGTTTTTTTATTATGTTTTTTTAATACTATAAACGCGGTATTTATTAACATACTATTGTTTAAGAAGTAGAAACTAACCTTTGTAAATTTATATAGATCACTCCCACGCACAAGTTTACTTATGTGGGATTAGTTTGTATTTATTGTCAATGGTGGAATTTATTTGTAAAATAAGAAAATCAATATTTTGACAATAAGTGCTATATAATAATAATGTTCATGATATAATAAATATTTTTTGATAGCGCATAAAAATTTAACCGCTAAGTATCGTAATTTTTTTCGTTACCTATTATGTATACTACAAAAATGTATTATATAAAAAAGTTTGCAACGTTGTAACCTGTCAAATTTCATTAAAATTACGATAGAGGAGATTATACCAACCTTAGTGGTCAAATTTGAATGTACTATATTTCAAAAAATATTTATCATAGCATGGGCCTATTGGGGAAAGTCGGGATAGAGACCATAGGGGGAGAGATGGCGGCGCAAATGACGTGACACGAAAACAGAGTGCACTTGTCAACTGCCGTCGGTAAAATCAAAAAGATGTTTAGCCAATAATGTTTTGGCTCTGATCAGAACGTTTTTTAGAGCACCTGTTAAGAAATATTTACCTGAGTTATATCAGATGACAGTCCGCCATCCTCAATATCATTGGTCCAATAGTGAGTATGGGCAACTTCGTGCAGTTGAAAGGCAGATGCCATTCCCCCTAAACCATAGTTACTGTAGGTTACTTCAAGACCATGAACAATTGCCTGAAGAATTTTTAACATGCCTTTCCAAACCGGTTTTGACAAACACTAAAAATAACCAAAAAAGAATAATAATTTAATAACATGTGATTAAAAAAATTTTGGAACGCTTAAAATTTTGACAACTTTGACAGCCGCTGTGGTAGTATTTAACAACCACTACCACTACCACGCATCGATTTTACCAAAGTTTTTGGAATATATTAAAAACTGTCACTTGTAAAAAAATTTAGAGTGAGAATAAATAAAAAATCTGGTTTAATCTTACAAAATAAGTGTTTTATATGTTGGAACCTGATAATATTCACTCAGTGTCAAATTCATTATAAAATCGACAAATATTACACTTACCACGTCATCGATATGATCATCCGGTGCAATTTTCTTATCCAACGTTTTGTTAATCTTACTTAAAACGAAGTTTCTATACGATTCATCTTCCATCAGTTTCTTGAGCCTGTTCAGTTTCAGCCATCCCACTCCTTCGCCATCAAGAGCGTTATTAATAATCTAAAAATAGAGACATTATTGTTATATTTTTTTTGTCGTGGGCTCTATATTATTAGTATCTATTGTGACTTCGTCTTTATTGTCCTGTTTGTATTTTACTTACATCTGTCAAAAATGCTTGATTTTCCGCATTTGTCGTCGTCTTGTCAACACTTTGTTTCCTTTGTAAGTCGTCCTGTCTTTTTGGAACATGTTTAATAAGTGGACTTTTTTCCACTAGTCCCTTAGAACCCCTTTGGAATGGTCCAAAGAGGCTACCGCTCCTAAAATAATAAAAACATTTTTATTTTCTTTTTATAAAAACTTCTTTGAAAACACAACCAGCTCCTACCTAGTTTCCCTTGGTTTCACTTGCTGTTCCGTCCTGTGCCTATCAGCACCTTTTTCCTTATCTTTCTTGGAACCAAACAGATCGGAAAACATACTACTGGTACTCGAAGCAATACCATTGATGTCTGAAGATATGTTGGAGAAGAAATCTCTGCCTGCACCTGCGATCACATTTGATGTGACCACCAGGGAGGTGCTACTGCTGGTAGACTCCCGACGTGAGTCTGGTTTTGTGGTAAAGGAATCACCCTGTGTTTAAATATACATTCTTTACAGACAAAATAATTATTTAAAAAAAAACAAAATGAATCTCATGTCCGCAAATAAAAATTAAAGTAAAACTCGTGGCATCGGACAAAGCGTTTTTGTTTCTCACTTCATTACAACCAGGCCTCCAATGTCTAATGGAGAATCCAGACACCTACAGACCTATTTCATCCTTATTAGGAATCATCAGAGAGTCATAGTATTATACCTGGCAGTTGAAGCTACACAGTTACCATGCACACCTCTAGAATTTAAAACCAAAAGTTTGTAATCCTTGGGGACGTAGTAACTGTGTGCGCCACCTCTCGAATAAACCGAGACACAAAAACATTAAAATTGAAAAGTGCAAGACACCGTAAATACAGAATCCTGTACCGTTCAGCAGGTTATAAAGTAGAAACCTGTAAAAGTATAAGGTCACTGTAACATAACTCTTAAAAAGAGGTAACGTTCGCATCAGTAAGCAATCGCTCCGGAGGAGGCTTGTTGCGCAGAACTAAAAAGCCAAAATATTTAAAAAACAACAAAATGAATCTCGTGTCCGCAAATAAAAATGAAAGTAAAAAAAGGGCCACGTAGTATTAAGCTCCAATTGGGGGCGGCGCTCCTGCGAACGTTAACTCTTTTTAAGAGTCATGTTACAGTGACCTTATACATTTACAGGTTTCTACTTTATAACCTGCTGAACGGTACAGAATTCTACAGAATTCTGTATTTACGGTGTCTTGCACTTTTCAATTTTGATGTTTTTGTTTCTCGGTTTATTCGACAGGTGGCGCACACAGTTACTACGTCCCCAAGGATTACAAACTTTTTGTTTTAAATTCTAGAGGTGTGCATGGTCACTGTGTAGCTTCAACTGCCAGGTATAATCCTATGACTCCCTGATAATTCCTAATAAGGCTGAGACAGGTCTGTAGGTGTCTGGATTCTCCATTAGACATTTGAGGCCTGGTCGTAATGAAGTGAGAAACAAAAACGCTTTGTCCGATTTTACTTTCAAAATAATTATTTCTAGGCGCTAAAAATGTTAAAAAATAAATTTTAGTACATACTAAAGGGTTCCAAAACCCATTACGTTTTGGCGACTAAAAGGAACAGTTGTTTTAGAGTGAATTTGAATCCTAAAAACAGTTCGTTTACTTAAATAGATAAACCGCATATCAAAAATTAACAAAATTTTGCACAGCGAAGGCTTCTGGTATCTCCCACAGACCACTCGTGTGGTTTTTCAAAAAAATATATGTATGTTGTTTTTATTTCGTTTTTTAAAATAATCGATAAATTTTAGCGTGAATTAAAAATTTTTAGGATACGTAGAGATATTAGTCCAGGCCCCATCGTATACCCCTGCAAAAAAATTTAGGTCCCGAGATTTTGACTTTGTAGAAGTAATTTATCTTGGGTAGACATTGATCACCCATATTTTTGTACTAAAAATTTTAAAATTTTCATTTTTTTGTATATGTATGTATTTTTTGTATTTCCCTTGTGGAAAAAGGCTAAATATCAAAAATTACTCGGCCAATCGAAAAAAGAAAACAAGATAAACAAGATGCTTACACCAAACTATGTACGCTTTCCAAAAAAATTCGCAGACACAATATAGCTTTTCTGATTTTATTTATTTATAGAAGTTTTATTCCTTAAGCCAAGATAAACTATATTTAAATAAACGCAATTTTCAATTTTATGCAGAGCGTCCAAAAAAAAACGACTTTAAATGCAAGTTTTTAAAATCTTGGTCAATTTTTGTAATTTTTTAATATGTAACAACCTTAAAAATTTTTTACAATCTTAAAAATTTTTTACAGGGTCAGCCAAAAAAATGGTCTTTGGAAATCGCTAAATAAATTATATAAATCGAATTTGCTAACATTTTATATATGATTTTCTTGACCACGATCTATTTATTTTTTTTATATTATTTCTTATTAATGTAGAGGGTGAGTTAAAACTATGCCCTATATAGATTTGGAAGCTGAAGTTACCACCTGTAGAAAAATGTATATTATTCAAGATATTTAACTCTTATTTAGCAAAAAAATTAGAAGCAATCAATTTTAAATAATTTCACTTCAATTTTTTGACTCACCCTGTATATATATGAATATTAAGCTTCAATAATATAAAGAAAAATAAGTAGATCGTGGTCAAGAAAATTCAAATAATAAATATTTGCAAATGGAATTTATACGACTTCTAAGGTCTTTTTTTTGGCTCACCCTGAACACAAATTAATAGATTGTTACCTTTGGAAAAAAAAAATATATTTTACAATGACTTGTATAATGTCAGAAAAAACGTTTATTATGTTACTTCACTTTGAAAATCCATTTTAGAGGGTGCGGTTAAGGGTATTCTTAAACAATTTTTTTTGAGTCACCCCGAATTTATACAAAAATAAGTGCCAAATAAAAATTGTTGATAATAACATGCACAATCATATCTCGAAAGGGCTTTTTTATAGATCTTATAATTTTCTCAGAAACCAAGGTTCAAAACGGCCATTTTTGGAATTTTACCCTTCATTGCTGGCTCACCCTGTACAACTACAGGAAAATGGTAATGACAAAAAACGTTTATTAGGACCTTCTCTATCACATAGTAAAAAATAACAAAAATTGAGCAATATTTTAAAAACTTGCATTTAAAGTCGTTTTTTAGACACGCTGTAAAATATTGAAAATTACAACAAAGAAGTTAAAAAAACCTCCAAATCAGTTACACCAACCAAAAAGAAACTAAAAAACAAAAGATCAAAAGATCTTGGGTGGAAATAACGAAAATTCAAACTTGGATGAGCATCCCACAAGGAACACACAAAAGATCAAAGCGAAAAGAGAAATGATTAAACGATGGTTCGCCCTGGGTAACCAGCGTGGGCTCATCAGTAGTTTCACTGGTCACCCTCCACTATATATCATTAAACACCATCATACACTTTGATTTCCAACCTTGAACCACTCACAAATAGGCATCGTTCCGCACTGGCACTTATCCAAGTTACCTGATACAAATTCGTCCTGGCGTGTTAATATTTCCAGTAGGATTATGCTCCTAAGGCAATTAAAACAAAAAAGAAGTTAAAAAAAAACCTCCAAATCAGTTACTTAAACCGAAAAGAAACTAAAAAACAAAAGATCAAAAGATCTTGGGTGGAAATAACGAAAATTCAAACTTGGATGTGCATTCCACAAGGAACACACAAAAGATCGAAGCGAAAAGAGAAATGATTAAACGATGGTTCGCCCTGTGTAACCAGCATGGGCTCATCAGTAGTTTCATTGGTCACCCTCCACTATACATCATTAAACACCATCATACACTTTGATTTCCAACCTACGAATTCGCCAGGACAAAGTGTTTAATGATGTATAGTGGAGGGTAACCAGTGAAACTACTGATGAGTTCACGCTAGTTACCAAGGGCGTAACATCATTTAATCATTTCTCTTTTCGCTTTGATCTTTTGTGTGTTCCTTGTGTGATGCTCATCCAAGTTTGAATTTTCGTTATTTCCACCCAAGATCTTTTGATCTTTTGTTTTTTATTGAAAATTACGTTCATTTAAATATAGTTTATATTAGCTTAACGAATAAAACACCTTAAAATAAATAAAATCAGAAATTATTGAATTTGCGAATTTTTTTGGAAAACGTACATAATTTGGTGTAACCGTCCTGTTTATCTCGGTGTCCATGGCCACCCTTATTTTTAATAGACAAAACATAATAAATAAAACGCAGAAAGAAATTATCTTTCAATCAGTGGTTTTCTTTTTTCGATTGACCAACTACTTTTTGATTTTTAGCCTTTTTCGACGAAAAAAATACAAATTTTAAGCTTTTTAACACAAAAATACAGGGTGGCCAATAAAATAGTTTACCCCGGGTGATCAATGTCTACCCAAGATAGATTACTTCTACAATGATCCAAAAACATGAATCAAAAGTCAAAATCTAAGGACCTAGATTATTTTGCGGGAGTATACGGTGGGGCCAGGACTATATGTAAAAAACTTAAAATTATGCAAAATTCCTGAAATAATTCCGGGATAATGATAAAACAAAATTTGATACAAATCTGATTAACAGTTTTTTAAATTAAGTAATTGGTGGAAGCGCATTTTTTATTCAAATTCACCCTTAGGAGACATTATAACATAACATAGTTTACCCTCAAAAGTCCTTTCTTCGTAGCAGCCTCTTTTGCACTCTTGGTCAAATCACCAAAAGTTGACTTTCCCACATAAGTTAGATCATCCAAAGTGGTTTTGCTCATAGCGGTAGCCGTTTTGCTAGCTTCAAATGCTGATTTTCCTGCTTCTTGGACGCTTTTCGTGGCTTCTTCTGCCGATTTTTTGACTTGAGACGTCAGCTACAAACAAGAAGAATGTCATAAGGCACAGGCTGAATTTTTTATAAAAAACAACTTCACTAACTGATGTTTATTAATTGTTAAGAGTATAAAACAAAGTATTAATTTTTTGGAGTCGCCTGCCTTTATACAATCAGTGATTATGAGGTCTCTTCTTTAAATGAGATATCTGTTACATTTTTAATTACCAATAACCAATTTCCTAAAAATAAGTACCCACTTAGCAGAAAACAGGACTAAAGTCAAAACACGTGAAAACAACATCTTTCTAACGCTTAATAGGCAGCTTTCTAACGTTTTTTGGTGTTTGAACGTTAAAGTCACATTAAAAAAACGTTTTTCCACGTTTAATATACAAAAAAACATTGGAAAGCCATCTATTAAGTATTAGAAAGATGGTGTTTTTCACGTGTTTTGATGTTAGTTCAGTTTTGTGCTAAGTAGGTAGAAACTTGCTTACCTTATCAAAAGGTGCAAAAATCGGGCTTTCCTCAGCTTCAGTTAACTTTTCCTTGGCCTGATGCTTAAGTTTATCCATCTGGGCTAAAAGACCATCCTGACTGCTTTGTCTAGTAGTTTCTTTAACAAGTTCTTTTGCTTGAGATGCAAAGTGTTCAAAAATGGAACTTTGAGAGCTTTGTCTAGTAACACCGCTTTGTGCAGAAAGAGGGGGGTTGGAACCGGGACTACCTATAGTTAGTTTCAATTACACATATCATTAAAAATGTTTGGTACCTTTAACCGAAGTTTTTACCCAAATCTATTTTTGCTCATTTTAGAATTAAGTCGGTCTCTCCTTGCCCTAAAGCAACCACACCTGGTATTGGAAGGCTGAGCCGCACAAAAATATTTTTAATAAAAAAGCAGACTTCAATTTATTGTAGGATCACCCTGTATATGTAATACCAACCTGATGAAGTTAGACTGGCACTTTTGGCAAAAACGTTTCCCACACTGGGCTGTTTTTGCAAAGGTGAAGGAGTTATGGGGGGCACCCTTCTCTGTCGTTTGCTGGCTAGCGCTGAATTGTCGTCGGCAGTTGCAGTTTGCGGTTGATGCTGGTTGCTACTGACCATCGTTTTTTGCGTGTTTGTCGAGTTTGAATCCGATTCGTTTTCGTTGCTGCCCGTATCATTTTCTTTATCTTTTTGGACCTAATGGAATAGGTAGTTAGTTTAAACAAGAAAAAAAAACCCTTTTTTTTTGTTTTTATCACGTTTTGAATAACTTAAAAACAGACCAAAAAAAATGGGTACCTATTATTCCTTTTTCTATTTTGCGTATTTTTAACCCCCGAAGTGAATGTGTGTGTTGTGTCTGTCTGCGCGCATGTAGCTCTCGAACCAGTAAACCGATTTAGATGCGGTTTTTTTTTCTGTTTGGAACACATCCTTCAGGGCTTTGTGGCTTCCACTAATGATTCAACTTGCACAAGTTGAAGACCAAATATCAAGCCTAAATCAAGTTTTGTGGTCTGCAGAATTTTATAGTTTCCTGGGTCGTATGTGTTTAAATTACGATCTTTAAAATCTCAGTAGATACTTGGGCACAATATTTTCCTATGCCACAAAATTTAGCTTTCCATTAGTGTACACTATTATAAGGCACCACCAGCTTAGTATGCCTGACAGCTTAAAATTCAGTGTGACATCCTTAAAAATGCCACAGATTACAACATTTACAAAAGTTCAAATTATCACTCGAGTTATAGAAGACGGCTGGTCTATAAGAAGAGCGGCCACCTATTTGAAGTTGATAAAATGACGATAATGTGATCAAAAAAGCGCTGGATTGAAAATGATTCTACGGATAGGAAAGATGGATCAGTACGACCAAAAGTAAGTTCTGAAGTGCAAGATGAGAAACTTATTGACCATCTGAGACAAAATCCTTTTTCAACGTCGGTTGAAGCAGCTAATGTAACATTATTTCCGGATTCTTTAGCAACAGTAAATAAAAGAGTAACGAAATCAGAAGTCTCTTGTCGAGTTGCTGCAAAGAAGCCTTTTCTAACAGAAGAACAAAAACAGGCCAGAGTAATTTCTGCACTGAACAACGTTCTTCGTGATAATGACTTATGGGGGAGGGTGGTTTTCACTGACGAAAAAAAATTTTCAATCATCTTCAAGCAGCAGGGGCATTTTAGTTTATCGTCCACCAAATTTTAGATTTAAACCCGAATATACAAACCAAATTAAAAAAGCTGGACATTTTTCTGTAAACATGTGGAGCTGGTTTAGTGCTAGAGGTTTGGGTTTTTTTTGGAGAATCGAAGGAAGATTTAATAGTGAACGATATATTGAAATCCTTGAAAACATTATGCTGCCATCTGTACAGGCTTTACATGAAAATAATTACTTCGTACTGTCCAGTACACACGGCTAATGTTGTTCGCCAATGGTTTCAGAATAATAATATAGAAACACTTCCTTGGCCAGCCAATAATCCTGACCTTAACCCAATGGAAAATATATGGGATCGAATCGTTAAAATAATATAACAAAGGAATTGGAGACCACGAAATGCTGAAGAGTTAAGCGATGCTATTTATCGCGCATTGGATCAGCTCTCAGAAGACCATAAGTATTTTCAAAATTTAACCTTTTCAATGCCCAGACGTTTGCAGCTTGTAATAGAGAAAAATGGTGTTCCTATTAAATACTAAATTATTGATTTTAGTTCTTTTTTAAGTTAAAATAATTAGTATTAAGTTTACCATCGTTTTTCTCCTAATCCAAGTTTCCTATTCGGCGAATTGTTTTCAATCCAGCGCTGTTTCCATCGTATTATTGTTATTTTATTAACTCCAAAATGGGTTACCGTGCTCTTTATAGAACAGCCTTCGTCCGTTACTCGAGTGATAATTTGATATTGTTCAATAAAGACTTTACTAAAACATTATTTTTGCTGATTTGTTAGTATTATGCAAAATTTAATTTAAAAATAAGGTTGCCTTTAATTTAAGTAAAAAAATATTTTCAGTTTTAGAGACCTTTTTTAAACAATATGACAAATTACTACTACTACGTACTTTTGAAGTTTTTAGGCATTTTAGCTGGTAGTCCTTATATATTATACACTTTTTGAAAGGTCAATTTTTGAAATCAAGTGTACCTATCAGATATTGAAGGGGCTTAAAAAATTTCTAATTTTACCTGTTAGTTCTTATTTGTAAGACCACAGTAAATTTCTAGAAAAACTTTACCTTGTAAAACGTTTTACCAATTCATAAAAACTTTATATTTTATTTACTTTACTAACTACATAAGTAAGCATCTTTAGAAGAAGATTAAAATAATCTTAATGTAGTTGCGGTCCCAGCCATTTAAAAAAGGGGGGCGGTTTCGATACCAAAAATAACTAGAATAAAACCTATGAGGAACATATTAATAAACGCGGATTTAGTCTCAAATCTAGGGGGGGGTACTCAGATTTTAATTCATTTATTTCATATATTTTTTATTTAATTGCAATTTTTGAGCCTAATTAAACTAAAATCGCAAATATTAACGGTATCATATCGTCGCAGGCGAAGATTTCTAAGAAAATTGCACTAAAAAATTAAACTAAAATTGCAAATATATTAACAAATGCCACTTTTAACACAAAATTAAACTAATACCATAAATATCAAAGGTATTATAGCGCCGCAATTTATGCCCTACTTTTGATTTTATAAATGTTTTCATAAAAAATTTTAAGCCAGGGTAGGGGGAGTTAACTATCCCCCTATCCCTCTGAAATCCGCTTTTGAATAACTATATATGTATAATTTTTTCAGTTATAAAAAACATAGATAACACAAACCAAAAACAAAACCTAATAGCTAAATACTTTTTTCTTGAGGTCTTAAAAGCTTTTTAAGTTGAAACACTATCTTTTAGATTGCATATCTCAAACATAAGATGCCTATCTCAAAAAAAAATCGTTTCCGGTTTTTTTGGGCAAACCGGTCAATGACTTGCTCAATTTCAATTTCAATATGTCTGTTGCTAAGCTAAGCCCGTCAGACATGTTTCCGTCATATTGTTTTTAAGTATCTTTCGAGCGATGAGAAGCTTCTTTCTGACAAAAGATTACTTACTGGCAAGCATCCAAGAATGTGTTTATCAACGGAAAAATATCGCCACACTTGTTCATTGCCTCGAAAACGTTATCAGGTATGATTTGATTTGGGGAGTAAGGGATAGTGATGCGAATATAATGTAACTTTCATATTTGCTCGGAACAGTTGGAGACCGTGCTTACCCCCACTGGTCATGGGACCAGAGGTTTTCGATCGGTATGATGCGAATGCATCTAGCCTCTCATATCCAAATGCCAACCTCACCTTCTCGTGGTGCTCCCTGTCTAAAACAGACGAGGCTCTGGCGACCGAATATGGCCGGTATAGCCCTATGGGGAAGTTGAACTAGACCCACTAACGACTAGGAACTGCTCCATTAAGAACCTGTACAAACTCGTACAGTGGAAAATTTAATGGTGTGGTTAAACTAGAATCAACAGTAGGGACCTGTACAAACTTGTACAGGGGAGCGGAGTGGTTAAACTAGGATCAAAGGGTGCACAATAAGCCAGTGCAGTGACTCTGGCCAGCCATCAGACTGGTCGGAGCCACAATCGGGGGGTTTTAGTCGGTAGGAATCCGACAATACCCAGGCTCTCTTGGTAGAGGAGAAATGACTGGCAGGAAAGTAGGTCGGGCGTCTTATGCAAGATTTCCCCTTGATACCCTTGAAAAAAAAATGTTTTGATTTAAGCTTTTGCCTACTTTTAACCAGTATTGTTTCCAAATACTGACTTCTCTCAAAAAAAGTTCAAGAATTTGTTTGTGTTTTGGATTAATAAAACAGTTTATAGTATTTAGAAACGACTTTAGTTAGTTTTGCCTTGATTTTGGCTTCACGCCGTATAAACTTGTATATGTACAGGTCAAAAATACCCTTTTATGCCCGAAATGATTTTTGTCTAAAACTTGTTTTTAAACAGAAACTCTATAATAGTGTTCTGCCTTTGTTTATTCTTGGTGTGACGAATTGAAGGTTAAACGTGCCAACATACTAGAATATCTTTATAGGAACTTTCTGCAACTTCTCGTTTTTTCTCCAAAGACTTCAAGGGTACCACCAACATCTTTGTTATCTACTTTTTTCTAGAGCAGAGGGGGAGGGGGCGATAGCCCCACCGCCGCCCCTACCCTAGGACCGCCACTGCTTAGTCTCACTAAACACGTGTGTAGAGCAAAAAAATACAAAGTTTTGATGAAGGGGTAAAATGTTGTAAAAATGAATTATAGGATTCTCTAGTTTGATAAAACATGAAAAATTTATATACTTGTAATTTTGAGTCCAGGAGCTGCTTTTCAAAATCTTGTTCCGAGTCTCCATTAAACGAGGGCGAACTCAGGTCTGATTCGGAACTACTGGAGGAACGGGGAGACGCCGTTAGAGGTCTGGGGGCTTCACCTATATTTAAAAGATAAAAAATATTACTAGATTACAAAAATCTACATTTAGTGTCGAGGTAGACCATACATCTCTAGAAAGATCGTTTCTGTGCGTATTAAATATATTTTTTTTAATTCTTGGTGGAGTTTTCTAACCAAATGATATAGATTAGAAAAATCCAGTTTTTATAATATTTTTCTGTCGGTTTGTTACAGCACCACGTAAAAACTACTGAATCGATTTTGAAGGGTCACTGTTACATTCTTTGAATTCTAGGGAGTACATAGGCTTAATGTCATTAGAATTGGTTCACGAGAACAAAAGTTATGACCTTTTAAAGCAAAAACGGGAAAAGCCGCAGGCAAGGCAGGTATTCGAGTATAAGAAACGAAAGGTTTGGGAGCATGAAAATGGGGTAAAGTAGAGGGGTAGGGCTAATCTATGGTTTGAACGAAATCTCGGGCGTACCTAATATTTTCCTATACCTCGGTCAATAACAATTATTTAGACTTGAATAGAGTTTTGTTATTATTACTGATAGTTTATTTCGTGATTGTATACAATTTGGCAAAAACTTTGCAGAGATAAATGGATGGCAATAATTGCGACTTTTGCAACAAAGAAAAATCCAATAAATCAGCTTACAGCTCCGTTGAAATTTACAGAAATATTTTGGGTCAGGCAAACCACGAACTGAGCTTATAAAACTAACTGCAAAATGAAAACAACGCAAACGGCGTAAACTGGGAAGCCCGAGCGTAGTATTATAACTCCACCTAATACACTATGCTTCCGTTTAATTAAAAATTAAAAACAAGCCAAAAACAGAAAAGCTTACGAATCTCAACAAATACAAAACTCAGTGGCGTAGCCAGCGGGGGTTTTGGGGGTTAATGGGATTTTTAGTATTAGATTTTTTTTCATCTGCGGCGCATTTATGATTTAGCAACAAATTTATATATACCACCGCAACCCACATCCCTTTTTGGAATCCAACCCAATCCAGTTTTTAAAAAAATATTTTACAAAAAACCTAAGAGATCAAAAGTTTTAAAGAATTTTCGTTTTTATTGTCAAAATTTTTGCCTGCGGCGCTATACCAATATTAAAATTTTTTACAATTTTTTTTTTGTTTTCTGTACATTTTTCTCTCTTAGTTTTGGCTTCTAACCAAACGATATAGATACCAAATATCCAGTTTTGAGGATTTTTGTATGTGTGTCTGTTTGTCTGTTTGTTCCAGCACCACGCAAAAACTATTAAACCGATTTTAATAATACTTCACTGTTGCATTCCCTGGACTCCTGGGGAGTACAAACGCCTCATTTCATCAAAATTGGTTAACGGGAACAAAAGTTACAACCATTTAAATCAAGAAATACGAGGAAAAACGGGTAAAATCACAGGCGAAGGTGCGGGGTCTTCAGCTAGCTAGAAATAATATGAAAATATCGCACATTTGGACGCTGCAGCTCTGACGCCCTCAGATTTGTCTAAATAAGTTTCATTCAATCAAAGTAGGTACTCACGGCGAAGTAAGTTCATAACGCTAAAATTAACCAACAGTTAAAGCGGGTCTCTAGAAAAAAAACCCAAAAATAAATTTGGCAAAAACATAATTTGTCAGAATTCTTTTATTTTATAAAATATGATATATTACACCGTAAAATGTTTCATCAAACATCTTTTACAAATAAAGTTTATAGTGTAATATCGGCCTTAGACAGTCAGAAAATCGTTTAGTCAAAAAATTCCCCGTGTCATCTGCCAAATAGAGAAACTTGTCAATGCCGCAATCCTGGGCCTACGGCGCTATAGAGATTTAAACTTGACGCATGCCCAATAGCCCAATGGATTGTTGTTCTGCTCATTTAAGGATCGGCCATATTATTTTCAATTCAATTTGTGGTTAGCGTGTTTTTCGTTTCTAGAAAAAATTTTTCGACACTTTTGTTATTCTGATATTTTATAATGGGTTAAATTGTATTCGGGTCTTTAAAGGAACGAGTAAATTAAAATTCTATAAAATTATATCCGTATCCATTATTTTCTGGATGTTTTACTTTCCTTCATATTTCGTTTCTGACGTTTTATTTTCTGTTCAATTGTGTTTCGCTTTTTGTAAATTCGGCTTTTTTGTGAGCTCCCTTAAATGCTAATAGAAACAATGCAAACGGCGGGAACTGCGAACTAAACGCGAGCGTGGAGTTCGCTTATTGCGTTTATAAATTATAAAATAGGCCAACTGCGTGTGTTTTTCAGTGAAGTATCAAGGGAACTTACCGTCGGGATATTGCAAAGAAGATGGCGGCTTATAGACACTGTCAACGTCCACATTTGAGGAGAGGGTCATACTTTGCGCCGACGCCTTTCGCTGTTCGTGGTAGGCCTGATAGCCGGGAGAGAGGTCGGACGAGGCCATTTCCGAGACGAAATCGCTCAGAGACGAGTAACTTGAGCTGGTGCTTTCGCCCTCTTCCGAGTCTGAGCCGCTTTCGTCCGTCGGCTGATTGTCGGCAGCCTGAACACTACGCAGGGCTCCGTTTAAAGAGGAACCTAAAATCATATAAGTAAAATATGGTCATAGTTCAGGGTTTTTTATGTAAATCTTCCCTGCAAGATTTATTTTTACTATTGATCCTAGGAAGCTTAAACAAAAACAATTAATGTTGTTCGAAGGTGGTATAAACTAAAGTTTCGAACTTCCATTGTCTTTATTTTTTACTTTTTCACAACGTTTCGTCATCAGGTGAATACTAGCAAAAATTAAGACTACCTAATCTTATATACTAGCATGTGTTCAGTGCACCATCAAGTTTATACTTGGTTGGCTCCGCCCTTTCACAGTTGAAATCTGTTATCTCCGAAAAGTATGGGTTTCCAAATATCCTTGATGGTGACGCTTTGTTGAGAAAATACATTTTGGTTTATCTGTATGAATGATGTTTCTTTGAACTTCCGCATGAATAGATTTTCCTCCTTCGCGACGATCTTTGCCCCTTTTCATTTCATATGATGAAGATTTTCCTAGCAATGTGGAGCTATTTTTGATTAAGTTGTGTCCCCTTGTCATTTATGTTCTGTAAGGTGAACTTCACCACCAACATCGAATGGTAGATGCATTTCTTGGTGTTTTGGCGATATGGTTTAGTTTTTTTGAATTGCCTTCTTACTTTTGTGGTCGTGTTGAAGACAGTTCGAGGATGCTATTGTTTGCCTATTCTGCTTATCTTTTCTGAGATTTATTTTATGTTGTGTGTCGCCTTCCTTTCAGTATTTACATCTGTCGTCTATTGTGTTGGTGTGGTCTAAAGAGTTTTATTGATCGCGTAGTTGGAGAAACCGTTACTTCGCAGATGAGATCGAGTTTTTGCCTGTTCTCTATTTAAAGCTTCTTCTGTATTGCAGATGTAGGTGACTCGATCTATAAGAGATTTTGCAATTCCCAGTTTGGTTGAAGTGAAGTGGGTTGATTTGAAGTTTAGATATTGTCCAGTATGAGTTGGATTGCGATATACAAAAGTGGTTATGAATGAATTCTTCTTGCTGACAAGAACTTCGAGAAAATTGAGCTGACATTTTCCTTCTTTTTCCAGTGTATTGTTTATGTTTATAGTATACTGCGTGGATTTTTTAAACGGAACGGTGCTTCTAGCGGGTTAGAATTTGGTTGAATAAAAAAATCCAAAAACATGTCAACGGAGATTTTTAATTTCCTTTAATCGTGCTATCTTGGACTTTTTTATGTCATTTTTTTTACGAGGTATGGCAAAAAAATATATTTTTTTAAATAGGACAACCTATATATTTTGCAATTTTTTAAATCTGCAAACAATTCTCTCTTCAGAAATACTACACAGTAGGATATATCTTTTACGATAATCAAGATATTTTTATCTAAATCTGTATGGAAAACTTCGATATTCATTCAAATATCCCCCGTGAAACAGGACATAGACAACAATTCCACGTAAGTTTAAATGCCTCTATCTTGGAAACCATAGTGTGTGGTATTGTCAAAAAGATAATTTTTTTTTAGAATTCAAAAATGTCAAACTATAGAGGGTGTCCTATTTAAAAAAAATATTTTTTTGCCATACCTCGTAAACAAAATGACATAAAAAAAATCCAAGATAGCACGATAAAAGAAAATGAAGAATCTCAGTTGACGTGTTTTTGGATTGTTTTGTAAAACCAAATTCTAACCCGCTAGAAGCACCGTTCCGTTTAAAGAATCCACCCTGTGTAAGATTAGGCAGTCTTAGTTTTTGTTCACAGGATAACGATTGCAGATACATTGTGAAAAGGTAAAAAGTACTCTAGTTTAGTCTCAGAAAAAATTAAGCTAGCAGCCTGTGTGGAAGTGTTTAGGTATTTTATATAGTAAGTAAGTAAGTAAGTAAATTCTTTATTAAATCCTTAGAACCCAAATGGGCGTGGATCCAGTCAAATATTTAATATACGTTCAAATATAATAATTAAATATAAGACTTATAGTAACCTACATAACATTTTATGTGTTACATTGTCAATTTTGTATATAGTATACGAAATATACATACAAAAAATAAAATACAATTTACATTTAAAAGTTTCATAAAACGACACCACAGAATACATTTTAAAATTAATGCAGATCAAGTAAACTGTCATGAAAAAAATCATTTAGCGTATAAAACGCTTTTTTTATCAGGAAAACTTTCAGGTTAATTTTAAGGATTTTTGCCGGCAAACTTCTTAAAGCCTGAGGTAGCTTATTCCAAATTTTTAATACAGCATGGATTGCATTTCTCTGTATATACGTGTAGTGTGCAATTTCATCTTTGAGATTATTTTTGTTCGTTGTATCGTACTTATGTTCTTGTTTTAACTTAATAAAAAGATCTGGGTTTGAAAGAATGAAATTTACGCATTCCATTACATACATAGAGATCATTGTCAATATTTTTCTATCAATAAAAACCTGTTTGCAACTATCTCTGCTCTTCATGTCAAACATTATTGTTAAGCTTTTTTTTGTAGAATGAAGATTTTAGCCTCTATGGAATTACCACAAAATATAATTCCATATCTAACCCTGGATTGAATATAGGCGTGAAACGCTGACAGAGATGCCGTAACTCCTATGTTGTCTCTAATAAGTTTCAATGCATACCAATATTTACACATATTTTTAGCCAGATTTTCAATATGAGTTTTCCAATTTAGATTAGATTTAGAAGACGACAGAGTCAAGACTTGCAAGCTCAATATCGTCAATTTTGATTTTCGCCTCATTGTTGCGAAAATTAATCACTTGAGTCTTATTTGTGTTCAGAAGTAAGTTGTTCTCTTTAAAATAATTCCGTAGGTTGCTTATTGAATGAGTTGCGCGAGTACTGCATAAGTCAATAGTATTATCCTGTACGACTACAGTCACGTCGTCACAGAATTGAGCCATAAATTGTTCTGTAGCTGAGGTGATATCATTTGTATAAATTATATACAATAACGGACCTAGAATGGACCCCTGAGGGACACCTTTTTGTACAGACTTAAGAAGTTCACCATTATGTCTTTCTATGATGCATTGACTTCTATCACTCAAATAAGACTCAAACAACATCAACTCTAACACCATAACCATTAAGCTTCTGACACAATATTTTATGGTCTACACTGTCAAAGCTTTGGACTAATCTAAGCACAATGAAACCCTTTTTTTATTTGAAATAAGCCCATGTATAATTTCGTTTAATACTTGATAAACAGCTCGTATCGTAGATTTTCCTGTTCTAAAACCATTCTGAGTTTCGCTCAACTTGTTTTTTTTTTCAAAGAAATTTGTCAGTCTTTCACTAATTGCTTTTTCAAATATTTTGCTGACCTTCGATAATAAAGAGATTGGCCTGTAATTGTTAAGTTGATCATTTTTTCCTTTTTTATGGATGGGCTTCACATGTGCATGTTTTAGAGCTGTAGGAAAAACTCCAGTTTCAAAAGAGCGATTAATTATGTGGCTTATATATTTTGTGACTTTCCGCAACTCGCTAAATTTTGGAAACTCACATCATAACCGCTTGACTTAATTAAATCGCGACTTAACTCTTTGGTACAATTGGCCATAAATGTGCCACTAATTTCCTGTTTTCTTAGGGTGTTTGTTTCTTAAGTTAAAATTAAATAGCTGGTTTGACTCAAAAGGAATTCCACCGTAGATTGCGATCCCGTCAACTTCGTGACCTGACCGAAGCGCTGTCTTTAACAAATTTGGCAAAAAAACTGATCTAGAATTATTGGTTCACCTGAGTTCGATGCATCAATTAAACGTTCAAGTATCTTGAAATTGAATAGTGCCTGGTCAAAAAATAGTACATGTCTTACCGTCATCCCAAACAACGAACTTAATGGGTTCCAAAATATGCATGAACCACTTGGGCTTATCTCCAATCAGTTGAGGGTCGAGAACTCCTGTATGAACCCTCTGAAAAGCCACGTTTGTAGGTGTCAAAGACCATTCGGCTAGGAACTCTACGGCTTGGGTTCTAGAAAATCTAGAAAAAAGAGGACGTTTTATGTTGCAACAAAATCTTCCATTAGAAAAAGTTTAGCTACTTTTAACAGTAGTCCAGTCATTAGATCGAAAAAAAAACCCGCAGCTTGCAAAAGGAGAAAAAAATTTTGAGTTTTCCTTGGGGGAGAGGGTCCGCTCTCTCCACTATCTTGGATTTAGGATACATAAAAAAAATGAAAATAATTCCGGAACGGTGAACTTAAGGAGAAAATATGTTCAAACAAAAATTAAAGTGAATAATATTTCCTACCAATATTATTTTGTAGCTGCTATCTGTAATAAGCTACAGCTATAGAAAGTAATATATTTTTTAATCGTAACTAGCTAAAAAAGTAGAAAATTCAAAAATATATTTAAATATTTAATTTTCTGTAGCTGTACCTCATTGCACATAGCAGCTAAAAAAGCAGTTGTAAATAAAAATGGTAGGAAATTCTATTCTCTTTAATTTTGGGATGTGACTTTTATATCCAATATATTGTGATGAGGTGGATAACAGATTTCTTAGCAAGTCTCGTACGTTTGTTAAATATATTTTGTTTTGGATCTATTCTATTCGTTTATTATCGAATCATATATTGTTTGTGTAAAAGTTTTAATTTCCAAGATTCTATAAAATTTAAAGTCGGGGGAAAATTGGGAGTAATTTTTCTTTATTATGTGCGCAGCAACTGGGTTTTCTGAATCAAAAGTTAATAATTTTGTAATTTGGCACCCTCAATTTTTTTAAAACCAACTACAGACCCAAGTAGCATTTTTGGTCAGAAGTTAAATAATATATCCCCAACATAGGTATAATACTATCATTCTTTTAAAAAAACGTTCTGGTCGTCCAGCCATTCGAGTTTTGCTCAGGAGCCATTTAGTTCTGGGTGCATCCGGGCCATTCACGAATAGTTTGAACTGTCTGCATCTGACTCGTGATTTCATCACTGGCGCACCGAGGGGGGAGGTTTTGGGGTCAACCACCCCCCCCCCCTCCCCAAGAAGCCTGGTTATGGTCACATTTTTATTTCAAATTAAGTTTTTCTTTATTATTTATTATTTGACCCCTCCCCTCCCACCCCGAAGTCAATTCTTAGGTGCGCCACTGCCTTCAGGAAGATCTGAGTTCAGTATTTGCCTATTTATTGAGCTCACCTTAAACCTGTTTCTTTGTTATTACCAAAAGTTCGATATATTAGGTTCCGGCACCAAATGAATGAACTTTTTTGCTTACCTGTTTAGAAAGTGGGAAGTTCTGGGTCTGGATCTTAGGAAGCTGTTTATTTGAAACGCCACGACTGGCCGTGGGTAAAGTCTTAACGTTCGTGTATGTTCGGAGAAGTTAGCTAGCAGGTTTTGAGAATTGAAAAAACGCACCTAAAAAAAGTATTTTGTTTTGTTATTTAATTTGGAAGGTCAGTATCGTATGCAGAGAAAAAATCATGAGGGCGGGGATTCATGTATACTCATGATATAACATGTTTTTTTTAATTAGTAATGTACCTATGTCTTGTAATTTGTTCTTACATATAAAATTTTTGAAAATTTAGTGACTTACTTTAAAAATTAGTAATTTATTTTGTAAAAAAATAAGCAGGCAACATTTTTGGAAAATTGTTGATTTATTTTTTAAATTTTGTCCACTTATGCGAATATACCATAAATCATGTATTCCTAAGCCTATAGTAAGCAAATTTTTCAAGTAAATTTTTAGATTAGCCACTTAAAAATTGAACAAAAATTGCGCCGCAAATGAACATTTGGGTCACAAAATTTTTAAAAGTAAATATTTTTTTTTTCTGTGAGTGACCTTAGTTCAGGAAATGTTGAAGTGACGTTCAAAACGGGTCATGTGATTTCCATACTTTCTGGAATCAAATAAACATCAGAATAGCGGCGTATCTAGCCCAGGCGTCTGGGGGCGGGTATTTTATTGTCCAGGGTATAAGTTCACATTTTGTTGGCCGGTCCAACTAAAAAACAACAAAAGACTTTTGCTGGGATTGTTGGCATGCCGCTTTCCGTAAAAGTCAAAGTTAAACTGAAATGTAATCGTTGTGTGTGTACTGCTTTTATAGTTGGGCGATCTAACAGAATGTAAACTATTTATACTAAAATCAGTGGCGCAGTGCAGAAATTGTTTCTGGAGTGGCTTGAGCTTAGGCAAAGCTAGGTAGGGGGGCATCAAGAAGGGGAGGAAATAAAAAAATCGCCAAATTCTTTAAAATAATGTAAAATTATGAAAAAATGACACACACATAAAGTGATATAATGTGGACCAGAAGTAACACCGCGCTGCCGCTGGCGAAGTTTTTTTTTTTTAAGAAATGGACATTTGGTTTCAACAAAATATTTTAAATTGTACCACAAGTTACGACGCAGGCAAATTTTTTTGCAAAAAATGTATCTTGTTTGTCCATTATTAAATAAAAATCTTGATCTTTTAAAAGTTCTTATGTAAAAGTTTTAGGTGTTTTAGACCTAAGATCTTGGGGGTGGGTTGGTAGTTACCCCCATTACCCCCCCACCGCCTTGTAAATGCGGATGGAAGGCACATTTTGTAAAAATAAAGACACGCTTCGGAGTATTTTGATTTTTTTTGCCGAATAAGCTAAAATTTATTTTTAGCTACCGATTCAAATACCTTGAATATTTCGAATTGGTGATTTTAGCAAGAAATTTTAGCTTATTCGGCAAAAAATCAAAAAATGATCCTTTCATTTAAAGTTCAGCCTATTCTGATGATTATTTGACTCCAAACAAAACATCACATCGATTTTTCTGAGCTAACGTCACTGAAAAAAAAAATTTATTCAAAAAAACTTTTAAAGAACAAAGAACAAAAGTAGAAAATACTTTTTCATCTTTCTTATACCATAATAAAAGCGATGGGCGCAAATTAAAAATTTTAACTTTACGTATCGTCAGTGGCTGGATATCGTATATCGGTCACATCGACGATTCACCTAAGAAACAGTTGTATTACTCTATAACCTAAGGACATTTTCAAAGGCTTGGCAAGCACGGCAATCTCACCCGTTCTCAGCTTCTTTAGATGAAAGCATTATGTTTATCATTCGAATAGAAGAAGAATTTAGTTATTCTTTTGCAGTTCACTTTTGTCACCGTAAACTTAAAATTTTTAATTTGCGCCCATCTCTTCTATATATCGAAATTTTCAAATCTGATCAAAAATTCATATCCCCTTCCCAAAAAACCCCTCAGTGACAATTTTGATTTAAATCGAACAAACTAAATCTTTTCCCCCCTTTACTTCCCTCGTTAGAGGGAAGTGTGTATTTAATAATACCATATTATTGTATTATCGCCGGAACTATAAACGCATACCAAATTTGAACACACACCTTTAATTTTTAGATTTATAACCTTAATCGTCCATTTTGAATCCGCTATATTGAAATTTTGAAACCTGATCAAAAATTCATAATCCCCCTCCTTAAAAACCCCTGTATGCCAAATTTGGTTGAAATCGAACAAACTAAATCTTTTTCCCCATCCATTTCCCTCGTTAGAAGGAGGTGGGTACCTGAGAATACCATATTATTGTATTTTCACCGGAACTATAAACGCATACCAAATTTGAACACAATCGGATGTGGATAAGTCAGTTAAAACATGACCAAAAATCGTCTATCTTGAATCCGCCATATTGAATTTTCAACATCTGATCAAAAATTCGTATTCCTTATTCCCAAAAGCCCCCGTATACCAATTTTGATTGAAATCGGACAAACTTAGGTGTTTTCCCCCCTCCACTCCACTCGTAGGGGAGAAGGATTCCTAATAATAACATATTATTGTATTTTCCCCGGAACTATAAATGCATGCCAAATTTGAAGGCAATCGGAAGTGTATAAGTTAGTTAAAATTGGTTAGCAACAGATGACCAAAAATCGTCCATCTTGAATCCGTCATATTGAATTTTTAAACTCTGATTAGAAATTCGTTATCTCCATCCCCAAGTGCCCCAACACACCAAACTTCAACAAAATCGGGCGTATTTCAACTGTACCCCCCTCAACCCCCTTCGAGTAGGGGGGAGCTGTCAATTTCATCACACTATATTCTTGTGTTGTCACTGCAACGATATAAAAACAGAATAAAAGTGTCTTTAACGGAAAGGTTAGAACTTCTTGGTTTCAATAATATTTATGTAGTTTTTATATATCAATCAATCAAAAAATACTTTATTGTCAAGATAAAAAATTCTGTTGACAAAGCAGGCTAAATAATCTAATTATTAATAAATTTGTCACTAAAATAGATAAAAGTAAATTCTTAAATTAATATGATAATACGTCAAAAGAGGAAGAAAAAAAGAAAAATACCACAAAAATAATATTAATATGTTAAGTAATAAAACAGCATGAAAATTTAAACATTAGACTAACAAACAGAATAAATAATTTAAAAAAAAAATAAAATCTGGATTACAGTTAAAAAGAAACACGAAAAAATAAATAAAAGCCATAAAACAAAAAACTAGACAAAAAGATTAAAATATAATAAAGAGTAAAAAAAAAACTAAAGGGTTGCTTAAAAAAAAATGACTAGATGTTGGTCTTATCCAACTTGGTCCTCATAAAACTCGGCCAAAGAGTAATATGGTCTCTCTACAAGAAGGTTTTTTAATTTTTTTTTTAATTTTTTGAGGGTTGTAGCATGTTTAATAACAAAAGGCAAGTGATTAAATATTTTCTTCCCTTCATAAATTAAAGATTTTTGAGCCAAAGTGTTTTTAGGAATTGGTAAAGGAAGATTGAAATTTTGTCTGGTCATACGCCTTGGTCCAGAACCATAAATATTATTAAAATTTTTAAAAAACAAACTTGCCAACTCTAAAACAAACAATGACGTCAGAGTAAGATTTTTTTGATTAACAAAATGAAGCCTACATGACTCTCTTTGGTGAATATAAGCTACAAAACGCACTGCTTTCTTTTGAAGAACAAAAACAATTTTCAGAAGATGAAGATGTGCAGAGCCCCAAAAAGGTATGTCATATCTTAAATGTGACTCAAATAATGAAAAATAAACAGATCTTGCAATGTCACTACCCAATTCGATACTCACACATCTAATGGCAAAACACCCAGAAGAGAGTCTCCTACTCAATTTAAAGATATGGTCTTCAAATCTTAACTGACTTTCAATATGCAGACCTAAGAACTTGGTGACACTCTTGCTCTGCAAGGGATTGTGTCCCAAATTCACGCCCTGCATATTACAATTAAACCCTACAATATTTGTTTTATTGATGTTAAAACAAAGTCTGTTAGCGTTACACCAATTTTTAATTTTTAAGAGGTCTCCTGAAATATGTTTCCTTAAAATGTGAGTATCTTTGTGGTGCCATAGTACCGAAGTATCATCAGCAAATAAAGTAAACTCTCCCGCAATATTTAACCTTACAAGATCGTTTATGTAGAGGAGAAACAAGAGAGGCCTCAACACTGACTCCTGAGGTACACCACAATTGACACCAAGAGGAGAAGAACACGAACCAGAACTGACTACTGACTGATGACGAAAACTTAAATAAGACTTGAACCACTTTAAGACATTGCCTCTAAATCTACACTTCTCGAGCTTATGCAATAGTATTTTGTGATCCACACAATCAAAAGCCTTGGATAGATCACAAAATACCGCCGCTACAGCTTCACCCTTATTGATCTCTGTATATACCTTATCAAGAAAGCTAAAGATGGCATCATGAGTCCCCTTTGAAGTCTGAAATCCAAACTGTTTCGGGTTAATTAATTTATATTTAATAAGGTAGCTCCACATTCTCTTTTTAACAATTTTCTCAACAACCTTGAACATTGTAGGTAAAAGAGAAATTGGACGGAAGTTGGAAGGGATGTCTGTTGCGCCACCTTTGTGCAAGGGAATAACAATTGATGACTTTAAACATCCCGGGAAAGTTCCCTTGTTAAAAGAATCATTTATCGCAACACACAAAGCAATCAAAGCGTCATGAGGCAGTTTTGACAGAACCTCGGCAAATATTTCATCCTCACCACTAGCTTTCTTATTCTTAATATCCTTGGTTCAACAGTATACAAGCGAAAAGAGCTGGAAACTGAAATGTCTGATAGATAGGTAAGGGGATCTGTAGGAGATGGCATATTTTTTGTTAAATTAAAAGCTATACTACAATAAAACTTATTCAATGAATTTGGATCAAGGTTTACGTCACTGCACCGATACTGTTTCCCACGAAAATCATTAATAATACTTCATCAAAATTATGATTGTTTTCCACAAACCAAAACTACACTTTTATGCACTCGACGCGCGTTTCGCTAACAACGTTAGCATCATCAGGAGACGATAAACAATGAACTAAATTAATCTACGCTCTATCTTATATACAATCCTTTAGTGGGCGGAGATAAGACTAATAATTTGTGATTGATCACGATTTTTAATCCTATCTCCCCTCAACCAAAGAATAAAGTGTACTAAACGGGATGGGTCCTCTATCTTTATTTAAACTATTTCTGGATTTAATGATTTCCATACTTTCATATGCATTCAAAAGTCTTTTGTTTGGTACACTTTTTAGAAGTTTTAGGTTATCTAATGTGAATCTATGATTGTTTTTAAAAGCATGCTCGGCCACACTTGACTTTTCTGTTCTTCCATATTTTAAGTGTGCTAAATGTTCTTTAAAACGTGTTTGAATAGAGCGTCTCGTTTGGCCAACATATTTTTTGTCACAATCCATGCAACTAATTTCGTAAATTCCACTTTTTTCTAGAACTGTAGTTTTATCCTTGGGATTTCCTAGTAAGCTTCTTATTGTGTTACCGGATTGATATACTAATTTAAGACCGGTGTTATTAAATACTTTGTGTAATCCTTTCGTATAATTAGGATTATAAGGAATTGATACAAACTTTGAGTCGCAGATATCTTTTTGTCTGAAAAAGGTAGAATTCCGAAAATGTTTTTGTCTGAAAAAGGTAGAATTCCGAAATTTCGGAATTCTACCTTTTTCAGACAAAAAGATACCTGCGACTCAAAGTTTGTATCAATTCCTTATAATCCTAATTATACGAAAGGATTACAGAAAGTATTTAATAACACCGGTCTTAAATTAGTATATCAATCCGGTAACACAATAAGAAGCTTACTAGGAAATCCCAAGGATAAAACTACAGTTCTAGAAAAAAGTGGAATTTCGGAATTCTACCTTTTTCAGACAAAAAGATACCTGCGACTCAAAGTTTGTATCAATTCCTTATAATCCTAATTATACGAAAGGATTACACAAAGTATTTAATAACACCGGTCTTAAATTAGTATATCAATCCGGTAACACAATAAGAAGCTTACTAGGAAATCCCAAGGATAAAACTACAGTTCTAGAAAAAAGTGGAATTTACGAAATTAGTTGCATGGATTGTGACAAAAAATATGTTGGCCAAACGAGACGCTCTATTCAAACACGTTTTAAAGAACATTTAGCACACTTAAAATATGGAAGAACAGAAAAGTCAAGTGTGGCCGAGCATGCTTTTAAAAACAATCATAGATTCACATTAGATAACCTAAAACTTCTAAAAAGTGTACTAAACAAAAGACTTTTGAATGCATATGAAAGTATGGAAATCATTAAATCCAGAAATAGTTTAAATAAAGATAGAGGACCCATCCTGTTTAGTACACTTTATTCTTTGGTTGAGGGGAGATAGGATTAAAAATCGGGATCAATCACAAATTATTAGTCTTATCTCCGCCCACTAAAGGATTGTATATAAGATAGAGCGTAGATTAATTTAGTTCATTGTTTATCGTCTCCTGATGATGCTAACGTTGTTAGCGAAACGCGCGTCGAGTGCAAAAAAAAAGTGTAGTTTTGGTTTGTGGAAAACAATCATAATTTTGATTTAGTGCAACCAAAGGTTCCAAATTCCCAACATAATAATACTCCATGATTCTTTTTGCTTATTTTTTGAATTTTGAAGTCTAGAATTATAATATTTCTTCTTAGCTGCTTCAATAATTTTTTTGTGCAAGTTACGATATTTGTTGCAATATTCAGTAAACCAGTTAACCTCATTAAAGAACTTTTTGATGTAATTTAAGTAACGGAGATTTTTTGAAGCTCTTCTTATTCCCGCAGTTAACCAGTGCTTTGTATTTTTAAGCTTTGGTTTGACCCAACGCAAAGGGAAAGCTCGCTTAAAATTGTCCGCCAAGACTCTATAAAAAGCACTAAGCGCCTCTGGAGCTTGTCCTATCCCACACCAATTGACATTAGGACAGTCATTTTTGAATGTGTTAAAAGCATTTCTACTAAATATTCTTTTTTGGCGACGTAAACATTTTGAAGGAACAGACTTTAAAATAAAAATGGAACTAACTGCTTCATGGTCAGACAAACCAGAGTGAAGAACAGAACAAGAAACATCATTCAAATTAGAGCACATATAATCTATAGTTGTAGCAGTTGAAGCTGTGATTCTTGTGGGAGAGACAACGTGATTTGTTAAACCATACGCCGATAGCATAGTAGTATGAAATTTGTTTTTATCGCTAAAGTCAACGTTAAAGTCTCCCGCAAGCACCATTTTTGCATTTGGGGGGAACTTCGCATAATATTGAATCAAGTTTATTGAGAAAGTCGTTAACATTCGAAGGAGAGCGGTACACGCAAAAGACAAACAAATTAAATTGCTTACAGAAGACATAGAGAATTCAAAAATATTTTCCTTCCAAAGATGATCAAACTTATCAATATTTACAAAACTAAAAGATTGTTTGGATAAAATTAAAGTTCCTCCATGAAGCGAATGCTCTCTGCAAGACAGTGAAATGGTTTGATAGTTAGGAATATTAAAAATCTTCTCTGGGTGCAGCCAATGTTCTGTCAGGAAATTTGTTAGATTCTAAAAATATAAAAAGGTCATTGCATTTATTCCTTAGCGATCTAATATTCTGTAGCATGACTGATAACTCAGAGTCATTACTTTTTAAATGGTCTCCTGCAGAGGGATGTTCTGTTCTAAAAAAGATTTTTGATTTTGATGAAGAGTCACTATTTTCTGAAATTTCGTTATTTTACCAATTCTTAAATTAATTGACCTGGGAGAAACCAAGACCACAATGGTAGGTATACTCTCAGAGCCTACAGACAAACCAGTTTGAACGACCTCTTTCACAGAACTTAAAATCTCTGTGGATACAACCAATTGATGAGAAGGTTTTATAAATATTAAAGCCTTATTACTTGATGCCAAGGTTGGATAAATTTTTTCAGCAATAATTTGCCCTAATTGCCAGTTTCGCATTTTATAACCATTGTTTTTGTTTGTATTCACATAATCCAACTTGTCTTCTGTTATTCTGTCAATTCTATTCAAAAAACTTTCCAGATTTTGATTATAAAGGAACACCTTATTCTTATAAAATGTATTTTTAGTTTTTATAGATCACCCAAGAAAAATAAAGTTAGTGTGCAAGCAAGTTCTAAGTGCAGACCATAAATTTTTAATCCTAGGACACTTTTTTCCCAAAAAGTCATTAAATCCACCTGCTATAATAACATAGTCATCTTCACCATAGTGATCAACCATAGATGGAAGTCCAGAAATTACAAAATCCAACGGTGCCCCTGGTTTAATAATAGTCTGGATCTTGTAATCTTTTAAAACCAAATGTTTTTCCAAAAAAGTGTTTAAGTTCCTACCATATTCGTCGCATAGAATTAGTATTCTTTTATGTTTTTTTGTAGAACTCTTATCAATATCAAGTATTTCTTTATTCTGATTTTTTTGTATTTCAGGTTCATGATCTTGGGACAGTTCATCTAGAATGCCATTACTTTTATTACTTAAATTATATATTTTTTTCCTAAGACTATCTATTTCTTGTTTAAGCTCCACAATGTAATTTTCTTTTTTTGCCAGAATTTCACCCAAGTCGACAGTTTTATGTCTAGCATCTTTAAGTTTGCCTGACAATGATACACTTTCAAGTTCAAGAGTTTCCAACCAAAGTTTTTCTATTTCCTGGGCTGCCATTAAATCCTGATTAATTTTGTTTAGCTGATTAGTGATATCGATGTTTTCAATGTATTTTTTAGTGTTTTGATCTTTAAGCTGTTTTATTTCGATGTTTCTTGACTTCGATTTTTAAAGAGTCATTTTGAAGTTGTAGTTCTTCATTGAAGTTGTCCTTGCAGATTAATTCCTTCTGCAGGTTGTCGTACAATTTATGCAGATTTCTAGAACTAGGCAGTCAGTTTCAGTAGTTGATAAGTTACTACAGTTTTTACAAAAGGGCCGTAAGCAGACGTTACATTGAACACCAAAGAGTTCATCTTTAACTCTTCGTTTAAACACGCAGGAAGAATTACAAATACTACACTCCAAAGGCATTTTAATGGAAGACCCTGTATAATGCTTGGGTTTCAGATTTATTAGAAAAAAAGGAGAAAACGCCAAGACATAAAATAAATTTATATCAGTTAGTTATTGTTAAAAACATTTTTTTTATCAATACCAAACTGGGACCTGTTAAAATGACCCAAGGTAACCTCACATGAGTTCATGTCTCTCTCTAACACATGCTCCACTGAACAATCACTGTTTTACAACAAAAACCTTTAATTACTTTAGTGTTAATTATCCATGCACTTTAACTAGTAATTTTATTTATATTTATATCACTGTAAAGCACATAATTTTAGCTTTAATTTGATGTAAAAGTCGAAAATTTTTAACTTAGGATGTTATAGAATAATACCACAAACACGTTGACATTTAATTAGTTGACAGATTAAGAAGACAGGCTGCCAAAAAATATATACAGTGAGTAAAAGCACATTTATAAAAATTTAAATTCTGGGAAAAACCGTTAAGATATAGAAAAATACCAGGATATGTTCCGGTTTGGTCCTGGGGACTTTATTTTAATTCAGTTTGTACGAAAAACAGTTTTTTCTTTAAAAGTTTAACTCAAAATTAAAAAACTATATATCTTTATGCTTATAATTATTATTAATTTCCTATTATGCCTCTAACAAACTTTGTGTTTTTCAAAAATAATAGTCTTCGCAACTAGTGGCTAAAATAGTGCGTTTTTTACAACCGTTGGTTTAAATAAGGAGCGCAGCGAGGTATTTAAAAAGGCGAGTAAAAAAAAGGGCACACTATTTTTTTTAATACCTTTATCAAAAAATCCCAGAAAAACCATCTTTATACTATAAATCAAGGCGGCTGGTAAATGAAACAATTGTTTTCATAGCGATGTGCCTTTTTACTCGATGACTGAATGAATGACTGAATGAATCTTTGAGAGTTTAATATTTTATCGATGTTTTTATATGATTTTTTCGTAAATACTTGGTGAAAACTGGCGGAAATGGCTTAATTTTTGGGCAGGAATACTTGTAATAAAAAAAAAGTTTTTTTGCATCGGTAACTAAAAAAGCCATGCAGACAGTTACTAAAATCATGTTTTTGATGAAGGTATAAAAAAAAGTCGTTTTTTGACACTGCATCATAAAAACAAAGACTTTTGACTCACATTTTGTATTACATTTTTTTTATTTGAACCTCCCCTATCGCCCATTAAAATTATTGATACACTCTGTAGAAAACAAATAGGGCGATATCTTACCATTGCCACTCTAGTCGCCACGTCCACTGAATCTACATCGTTTCCATAAACAAAGAGATTAAAGCCACTTTGTAACGTTGGTGAAGGCGTTCGGGGTGACATCATTGCAGCTTGAGCTTGTGGCGACAGTGACAGCTTTAGTTGACTAATAGGAGTAGTTGGTGAAGCCTCTGATGAAGATTTCTGAATTCTAAACATAAATAGGGTTCTCACTCTACGGTCATTTCGTAATAGGGTCAGAAAAGAAATACTAAGATGGTACTTCCCTTCACCTCACGGGGAGCTGTCAATAATTTTTAAAATGTGTTTGAAAATTTAAAATCTTTGACCTCAAAGTGAAGGTCTTTGAGGTCAAAGATTTCACCAATTTTAAACGAAATCGGAGATATTTAGATGGTAGGTACATCGTACCACTCGATGGATTCGAGCGATTCGTTCGATTCCATTGTACAGAAACCTTCGTATGCATGCGCACTACAATATAGACTCTAGTTGCAGATTCCAGTCAGTATTTAGTAATTTAAAACCATATATATAAACCACATATTTTGACGGATGAACACTATACTTATATCCCCCCACTACCTTAAAAAAAAATAAAAAACTCTATTTTAGATTCCAGAATCTATTTCCCTTAGTTTGATACCCCACCGAACCCATATTTTGACGTGGTGGTTTCAATGCTACATACAAATTTTTACCTCTAATTGATTTGGAACTTCAAGTTATTGTAATTAAAGAATGACCCCTAATAATACGAAACCCCGCGTTTAAATATTAAAAAATGCTGAAGCACATGTTTGCTAATACAATTTTCATACATCTAGTGCTTTTTGTTTTTGGGATATAGAAAATATTTGTAAAATTTTAACCCTTATTTTTACCCCTCTATTGGCAAAATTTTTAAAAATTCTTTCTTAGTAAGAGTCTGCATTACAAACACAAACTATCTTCCAATTTTCATGTTTCTAGGTCAACTGGTATAAGCTGTACGTAAGTAGGTAGGTAGTTAATTGATAAAACATTTATATAGAACATTTATTGTGGACTGGAACAAACCCATGTAAAGCTTTATTTTTTTCTATGCTAGATTAGTAACGTTATGTATTACTTTTTAGATACCAATTAAACAAAATAAATATATGGCACTATAATTTATACAGCATTCTTACCCCGGGGGAGTGGGTGATGTAGACATAGAAAGGCTATCTCTTCGAGATGGTTGTAGATGGGCACTGGTATTGCTTGGGGTGGCTAAATTTGATATTGCCTGTGAACAGAAAAAATTATTAGGTATTTATACACCATATATTTTTTTATTTATCATGCGATGATTAAATATATTATAACGACGAACTGACTGCACGTTATAAACATTCTACACTACCAGTTAAAATAAAGCTGTGAAAACTTGGCGACTAGGATGTTAAAGCTTTCCTGAGGTTCAAATTGCCACTGTATACCAAATTGTGGCCTGCTTATATGCCAAATTTTATATGCTAGGTATTATATAATAAATGTTAAAATGTTACTTTATTTTGCGCTCATATATTTTGCATTAAAACTTTTTACACTTTTTGAGTGAGTACTACACGAGAAGCCACGCACATATGCAGAAATTTCAAACCGAATAGTCGAGTTTATTCTTAAATCGATAGAAATGCAGTTCTTATGTGAACATATATGTGAAAATGGTGGTGATTACCCTATCCCCTCTAAAATTGCCCACCTTTGGATTGGTGTGCCGAGCCCTTATCCACAATTTTGAGGTACAGGATTGTCCATTTTGTATTCAAGACGAGAAAATACACATATTATCAAAAAATGGCGAAGGTTACTTATCCATCCTATTTTATACCTGGAACTCTTGCTCTATTATCAAAAAATTGGTCTAATTAAATTTGGAATGAAGTGTAGGAGGTCAAATAATTATAAGAATATTAATTCTATTAAAATTGGAGTTTGGCTCTATTTTTTATTTGAGTATTATAGTTATAAGAAAGCAACAGCTGACAAGGTTTTTATGATGTTGCGGACACGTAACACAGGTCAACACCAAATGTGCTACAATTTTTTCTGTAACATAGTGTTACATATGCAATACCATCTAAACCCATTTTTAAAACTATCTAAACCCTCTTTAGATATTCTGTTTAAATTCGCATAAAAACACCTTGCAGTCAAGTGAAAATATATGGAAACTTGAGATGAGATAAACAGGGTGATAACTCTTATACTTATGTAGAAGTCAAACGCATATCCAATGTTAATGTTTGTTTATCACTATCTACGTACTAACAATAAATGCCAAAACAATATTTAAAAAAATGCAATACAAATAATTTTTCAAAAAAAAGTTAAATTAACAACGGTTAAAAATTTAACTTCATAAAAATAGCATTATTATACTCAAAAGTCTCAAAATAATATTAAAAAAAACTAACTACTAAAATTTGTAATATTTCCGAAGGATAAACTAAGGTGCATCAATTATTATTGCTTTTACACTTTTTTGAGGAGAAAAATATCTATACCTAACTCAACCCTTACAAAAATCCTCTAACAACATGCTTCTACAAGAAACGGTGGGTAGTTTTTTAATATTAAAATTTGTATAAATTTTATCGACTAAACAAGCAACAACCCAAGCAAAACAAGTGCATTAACAAAGCGAAAAATAATATATATTTACTCCAGTCGTGCCCACTTGGTCCATTAGTTGCATTGCCTTTTTGAAAGCAGAATCGAAACAAAAAAAAAGTTAGAAGGGCAATATATATACACAACATATAAATTAAACATTCAAAATTAAAAAACACAGCAGAAATGAGAGTAAAGGAATGAATAAAGTAAAATGTGAATTAATAGAAAAGTTGTAAAAAGTGTTGAAAAAGATTTTGTACAAGCAATAGTTATAGATAGTTTGAATTTGTGAAAAAAATGTCCTTTGTGTAGAAACATCGAAATTTTTGTAGGTGAAGAATTAAATTATCTCACATAAACAAAAACATAGATAAATCAAAATTTTAGTGATGTGGCCTCTTACCTGTTTTAAATGATTTTTTAAAATTGTGCCTTCAGGTTCGGGCAACGGAGGCACATCGCTAGGTGAATATAACTTATTAGAGTCGAGATCCACTAAACATACATCGTCAGGTAATCTAAAATGAAACATAATTCTGTTATCAAATATTTAGTTGTACTCATCCCACCCAACTTATAAAGCTTCCTTTTCAATTCATGGAAATAGTTTTAGCGGGTCTTTATAAAAAACCCGAAACCAAACTTGGCAGAAACATAATTTGTCAAAATTTAAAATAAAAGAATTGGTCCGAAAAAAATTGTCTCGAAAATGAAATTACGGGAAAATCAAATCGCTAGAAAATATACTGGAGAACGAAAAAATGCAACATCATGTATATGGATAATTATTTGAATGAATATTATTTATGTGTATACCTTATTTAAAAAAAAATATTTCATAAATTTTTTGTTTTCTAATCTTTCCTCTTTTCAACACATAAAAGACCTTTTCTGAAAATTTTAAACCATTTTTCTCGTAGTTTTTGGTCTTTTTGGATTGCTTACAGTTTACTTAAAAAACAAAAATGCCAAGAGTTCGCGGTCGCCAAGAATTTCATCATTTAAACAACTTCGAGAAAGGATGCATCGTGGGCATGAAAGAGGCTGGTTTTGGTTTACGGGAAATTGCAAGAACGGTTAACGCCAATCTATCAACAGTGTTAAGAGTTTGGAGAAGGTGGTCCAATGATGAGACTAATAGACGACGTGCGGGTTCTGGACGCCTTAGATTATTACAAGATCATGATTTACGGCATCTCAGACTTCTTGACTCAGAAATCGACGGGACAGTATACGCCCAGTAAGAGATGTTCTAGGTGCAGCTACAGGACGAGTTCGAGGGTTTTCAAGGATGACAGTTAATCGAAGATTGATTGGTATGGGGCTGAGGGCTTACCGTCCGCTTTTGGTGCTACCTTTGACCCCACAACATAAGGCTCGCCGCTTGGAGTGGTGCAGAGCTCGGCAGAACTGGAATGACGAATGGAATACCATAACTTTTAAATGGCCAGCAAGATCGCCTGACTGATATGATAGGGCGCAATTTTAGTCAATTACCACGTACCCCTGGAAACTTAGATGAACTCTGGCATGCCGTAAGGAGGATTTGGATGAGTGTTCCTCAATATGATATAGACCAATAGAACAAACGAGTGCCTAAATAATCATGGAGGAGCCACTCATTATTAATTTTTTTATGATTATCATGGAGGAATCTTCTTGGAAATGTAATCAATTACTATGAGCATCCATCATCAATGTATTAATATATAAATAAATCACTTTTAAAATATTTGTCCTTTCTGGTGTTGCATTTTTTTTTTGTTCTCCAGTATATATGCATAGAATTAAATTTAAACGAAACCTATTTTTATAGAAACACAAAATGTTAGAAAATATTTTTAACGAAAATAATTTGATAGTAACATAATAATGCCGAACCGAAAAATTTAAGAACCCTAATCTGGCCGAAAGATTTGAACCGATACCCATGAATTCAATTGCTACGTTGCCAGGATTACGGCAGAGAAGAGTCGAAGTAAGTTGTGATATTATATTAATTTACCCCCTTGACATTCTTCACCCATATTTCTTCATAATATTGTATTGTCATCGGACCTACATTACAAAAATGAATCGCCAGATGTGATGGACAGTTAGACAGCCAGAAACTGTAAAGTTAAAGAAAATCGTTTAATTAAAAAAATCCCCGTATCATTTTCCTAATAGAGAAACTTGTCAACGCTGCAATCCAGGGCCTACGGCGCTCTAGAGATTTAAATTTGGCGCATGCCCAATAGCAATTCGGCTGGATTGTGGTTCTGGTCATTTAAGGATCGGGCATATTACTTTCTATCGATTGGCAGGTCGGGTGTTTTTCGTTTCTAGAAAATTCGATACTTTTGTAATTCTCATATTTTAAGGTTCGGCAAAATTATAATCCGTTAAATTATATTTAGTAGGAGGTTTGACTTTTCATAATTTTATCAGAAATGAGTTACTAAGGTTCCAAAACACCTTAATCGACGAAAAAAAAAGTTGTCTATCGGTCTGTCGGTCTGTTGTCTATCTGTATACATGATAACTCAAGAACGCCTTAATAGATTTTAACGAAATTGGGCACAAAAATCCTCTATCGGCTTACCATGAACTGATTAACTTTTGGGTAGGGTAGTGGTTAGTTAAAGGGGGGGGGGGGGGAAAGGGATAAAATATTTAAAAAAATTGCAACTTTGGAACAAAAGCAAGTAGCAATACACGGTTTTCATAAAGTCCAAATTCGTGGGAGCTTTAGTTTCAAATTTATTTGAAAAAACGTTAAAATATATAAAAAAAAATCAGAAATATTACCCAAAAATTTTGTTGTAAGGTTGAAATCTTTCAGAAATACAGTTTACGAGATATTTTCATTTCCTTTTAAGATAAAATAATTGATTGTATGGTGGACTATTCGTGCTTTCTAGCGCCAAGTTTTTTTTTGATATAGGTAGTAGGGAAATATAAAAAATAGGTAAATGCAAATAATATAATAGGGGAAATTGTATACAGGGTTCCTAAGATGTTCCTTAGGGATAGGATTTCAATAAATCAAACAGAAATGGTATAGAAAGTTCTGCGCGCACAAAAGAAACAGGTATATTGAGCAATGGTGCCAGTTTGTTATTATCTCTGGACTGCTTTCATGAGAAAAAATTGTCACCACTCTTTCATTGTGAGCATAAATCATAGTTGCAATAATAACCGTTGACAAGATGTCTGCAAATTCCGCTAGATGGCATCTAATCTAATTAAAAATTAGATGTTTTCAGGTCCAAACCACAGCTTTTTCTTGCTTAAAGGAGGCGGCAGGGTCCATTATTTACGATACTGAGCGATAAACTCGTGAGTTTGTTAACATTAGAAAGAAATATCTTCGCTTTTAATTAAATTTCTTTCCATTCTGTTCTACTAGTGACATCTATCCGGAAACGGCCAAACCATGCAGCTAGCACTAGCAGCCAAAGAAATCAATAAACGGCGCTGTTTTTCCTGCAGAGCTTTTTGCTTGCGATATTATTGATTTTAAATAAAGCTGGCCCTACACTACATTTGATATTTTCGAGGTTTTTTATGACATGATCCCGAAACATGTAGCGAACCAATTCTTCAAAACTAGCGGGAGGGTAAAAGCGAAAAATAAGGGGCTGCCAATATTTGTAACACCCAAAAAGGGGTGAAAAGATTTATTTTGCTCTGATTCTTTACAAAAAACGTTTTTTTTACGAAAAACTTGAGCTCTGCCACTTTTTTTATTTTTTTTTTAACTTTCTCGAAATTTTCGTCATACCGTAGAAAAAAATTATTTCCCCCATGGCCATACTCTACTTTTATTAGAAAAAATTTAGAAACTGAGACGGGATCAGTTTTCCAAAAACGGGGGATCTTGGTTTCGAGTGAGAAGATAAAGGGCGCCGCAGGCAAAATTTTTTTAATTAAATTAGCCGAACGCAAAAATGTTAGAAAAACAAAGCACGAAATAAAAATGGCGCCGCTTACAATTTTTTTTCAAAAATTACGTAATTTCGGGAACTCAAAGAAATAGGTTTAAAGAGTATAATTTTTAAGAAAAAAATATCAATTTTCTCGCCCTCCTCCACTGGGACTACAAGGGCCGTGCACAAATTACGTAATGGTCATAGGGGGAGGGGGGTTACAAAACGTTATGTAGGGGGAGGGGGGTTTTCGACAGCGTTTGCATTTGTGTGAAAATAAGAAAATTTGGAATGAAAATAAGTGATTTTTTTTTTGGGGGGGGGTAGTGGTCTTAAAATCGTTTCGTAATATTAGGGGAGTGGCGTGCCAAACCGTTACAAAACATTACATAGGGAGGGGGTCAAAAATTGGTAAAATCACCGTTACGTGATTTGTGCACGGCCCCACATCTGACTGTTCCTCCTTTTTGATTTCGAATCAAAGTGCAAAACCCGGGTTGTAAGTTCGAAGGCGTCAACCCGTCCTATTTGCTTGATAAAGTTTCTCCGGAAATATCTCAGTCGATTTCTCCGGCTGTGTATGAACCCTTTAGGTTAGGCATTTGCATGTGTCTCAATCCCCAGCCTGTAAACAGTGCATACGGACAATGGTTACAAAATGAAAAGCCGAAAAATATTTTTTTTTACGATATCTTTCATCAGTTTGGTATTAAAGTCGAGCAAAAACAATTTTTATTCCAGTCCTAAAGGTTTGAAAATGGAAAACATTAGAAAACAACAACCTGGAATAGATTTACTACGTGTAAGATGTAGTGACAACATCGCCCCATGCCCATCCTTTTCTGCCTAATGTGGTTTTCCGTTTGTCTACGTCTTATACACGGCTGCTTGGCCCCCTAAGGATTTGCTTAGGAACCCTGTATAGTAGTCCAATTTTTTAAATCGGGTTTGTTTTAAACCCGAAGTAGATATTTTGCCTAAAATATTATCGCTTAATTATTTGTTCTTACCTAAAATTCTTTTTGTACATTAAAAAACTAACGGGCAATCCTATAACGTAAGGCGTGGGTGCCATAAGGAGCTAAAACAAAAAAAAACGAGGACATTAGTGCCTGCAAAAAATGCTTCTAAAGTAAATATTAGCTTATAAGGAAATCTAAAATCTGGTTGCACTCCACCTGTTCAGCACAGTTCATGCACGTAGGCAACAAGGGGATCACAGGAAACATATATTCCAACGGGTATATCATCGTAACGAAGGCCATCACAGACATGGATAGGGCGTTGTAGTCGCACGACTGGAACACCACCTTATTTTCTAAAAGTATTATCGTCAGCACTTTGAGGCACGTTTCGACACCTAAAATAAAGACATTTAATATTATGGTGCCTACAGACACGCGAACATTTCTTGAGATATGTACGCGCATACAAATCTGCGCGTACATGTACGTTTAGTGGAATTGCCTAAACACGCAAAGATAATTTTAAATGCAATCAACATGGCGACAATGAGGGATAGTGACTTAAATTTATTACCAGTGGCGTGTGGGTGTATAATAAAAAAGAAACAAAACCGATTATTGAATAAACGAAAGCTACGAAGTAAATAAGTCTCTTCTATTTCTTTCCACTTTTCCGCCAATATTTTATAATCATCGGTTTTTTTATTTTTACTCATACAGTCTTTGGATTTAGTGTTCCATCAACATGGGTAAGATTTAAAAAGCTCATTGAACTCTGTCAAAAATTCTTTTGAATAATTTCTGCTATCAGCTGCCATGGTCGTTTCCCCAAAATAAGACAACTCTAAACAGAAACACGAACCCTCACTGATATTATCGCCTAGTTTTGCCTACACACGGAGAGATGTGTCCGTGTAACTTATACGTGCGTACAAATCTTCAAACGGCGACTGAATACATCTTTGACGGATATTTTAAGCAGATATTGCCTTCACAGAGAGAGATATGTACGCGCAGATTTGTACGTGTATACATATCTTAAGAAATTTTCGCGTGTCTGTAGGCCTTTTTAGACACTTAAAGCAGAGAGCATATAAATCTAAATAGAGAGAACACGTAATGGTAATATCCGACCAGCAAGCCAATGCGATTCACAATAAGTTTTTGATTGTTAGCCGAATGCGCCAGGATGAACCGGGCTAATATTTATTTAAAATTAAAACGGCAATAATCCCGCGCGTTGAATATATATCGATTTATCACTGGGGGGTACATACTTATATTTAATGCAATTTTAAATGAACGTGTTGTTAAGGGAGCTGGCCGAAAGTTTTTATTGTATACATTTTTCAAGCCTTTATTACTTGTAATAATTCAGGAAAAAGCAGAGAGCATATAATTTAGGTTTTCTCCAGTAAAAAATAAGTGATTTTTATTAATTTTTTTAAAATATTTTGCCATCTAAGGTTACTTCAATTTTGCTATAAAAACCAACATTTGCAGCAAACCACCCAAACTATGCTTTTGTACCAAATTTTAATAACCTCGTCATTTCCGAATATTTGAAAAATACATGATTAGGAGATCAAAATGGATGAGAAGGTATGTGAAAACTGATGGTCTCATATGATAAATTTCCTTGGATATTCCTTCAATGGTTTTGTTCTCCTAATCCAAACGAGGTGGTTGTGATGTAACCGTGTCAATTCCCATCATGCGAAGCCTTCTCCAAAAGGGAGAGACAAAGAAATTTTTTTCGGAAACTTAACACCTGAATATGATTTTTTTTTAGATTTGACCGCCGAAGACGAAACCTTGCAAAAGACTAATGTTTAATTTAAAATAAAAGAAAAAAAGCGATAGCTGCGCCACTTGGTTTTCAAGTCAGTTGAGCGGGGTCGCAAATTTACCATTAGGTGTCCTCTCTATTTAGATTTATATGCTCTCTGCTTAAAGCCAAACCACCGCGTAAACATAAGGGGGCCTACAGATACGCGAAAATTTCATGAGATATGTACGCGCGTACAAATCTGCACGTACATATCTCTCAGTAGGCAATATCTGTCTAAAATATCTGTCTGTTGTATTCAGTCGTCGCTTGAAGATTTGTACGCGCGTACAAGATACACGGACACATCTCTCCGTGTGTAGGCAAAACTCGGCGATAATATCAGTGCGGTTCGTGTTTCTGTTTAGAATTGTTTTATTTTGCGTAAACCATGGCAGCTGATTCTGATTTCATTGAGCTTTTTAAGTCTTTCTCATGTTTATGGAAAACGAAATAAAAAGACTATTTGAATAAAAATTTAAAAAAAAACGATGTTTATAAATTATTCGTAGCTTTCGTTTATTCAATAATAAATTTAAGTCACTGTCCCTCATTGTCGCCATTGAAGCAGTGATTTGAACGCGCGTACATATCTTAAGAAATTATCGCGTGTCTGTAGGTCCTTTAACGTAGCTCTGAAATCCAGAGCTCTCATTAGTGGGCGTTTCCACCTCCACTAATGCGATTTCGGCTACCGGGTCAGGCAACGCTACATAAAGATATATCACCTAGCGCGCGCTAGCGCCCGTATTTCATGAAAATGAGTCTCGCTTGATGTGCAATTGACAACTTCTGTCGGATCTGACCAATGAGGTTGCTGGAAGTCGACGTACGATACGTTTAAGTAGAGTGGCATTACTTTTGTTAATTATCGCAAAGTTTTTTCTATTTCATGACATGTAAAATATCCAAGGTAAAACGTTGGTCGGGTTTTAACTTTTACGCGATTCGTTTTTTGGTCATCATTTACTTACCTAGCAATTCTAAAGGGAGATGCAACGGAAAATCGACTAAACTAAATCTAGTGTGATTTGGTAAGGCAAAAACCAGTGGCTCGTACACACTAGGAGAAAGAATTTCTAGTTCCACCCTGTAAAAGATGACAAAATTATTAGCAACTTTCTAGTAGTTAATTGTCAAATTATTTTTTTTTGTTAGTCGAAATTTTGTCATTAAAAAATCTTACTTGGTCTTTCCTGGTATAGGCACTGGAGCTGAAAGTAGTTTAAGAATCCACGTTTCTATTTCTCGAACGTCGTGTAACACTATCGATGAGGCGCCTTCGCCAGTTTGTCCTGTCAAAACGCTCCATACACTATCCCTGAAACAATTCATTCATTGCTTGTTCTTTAATACGTCTCAATATAGGTGGTTAATAACGTTATATTTTTTTGTTTTCTTCCTTATTAACTCAATACTAACAAAAGAAAGAGGCTAGAAAGGCAACATACAGAATCAAGGCCAACTCCATTGCACTTGAAGATTGCTACCGGATTTATAATGCCCAAAAGGATCAATTACCCAAATAAAGATAGCTGCTAGTACACTGACTAAATTATTATTAAAATTAATATTTAATAATTATTAATTATAATTATTATATTATATTATATATTATATTATATTATATATTAGATATATTATTATTTTATTATATTATATGTTTAAATTAAAATTAATAATTTTATAATTATAATAATTGTATTAAAGTTAATTTATTTAAAGGTTTGTATGAACATCTTGTTTTATTAATAGTTTGCTTTGGGTTGGTAGAAACACAAGTTTATATAAGTCTTCCTATAGATTCTATAGTCAGAAAAACTCACAAAATTTTATATGCTTTTATGTGTCCATCTTTTTATATAATAAACTCGGTGGTCATTCTTTTATAAATTTACCTACCACATGGCCAAGCCTTTTAAAACAGAAAAAACTCATAAAAACTCCGTTTTTTTCGACCACCTGAAAACTAATTAAATAAGTGATTTACTTGGTGTTTGTTTGTAGATATGAGTTAAGTGATTTTTGAGCTGCAAGTTTACTGCTTCCTTTTCCCTTTGCGATGTGTCTCTTTTACCACTTTTTAAACGTCGCGTCGTTGATTCTCATTGGGCTTCTTTAACAAAAGTTCAATGTCCCGTCAGAATAAAAATCTTCCACAGAGCAAGAAAGCGACGTGTAAAAAAAAAATTCTAACTAAAAAATTTACCAGCCACCGCAACGCCAACGAATTTGAGAGCTGGTGGAAATAATCAACGCTAGTGCCAATTTAAAGTTTTGATAGGGAAATGCTTATTTCTTTCACCAATAGCATGACAAAAAGAGACAGAATTAAACAAAGACAATTTTCCGTAATTCTCGGACATACCTCTTTTTTTTATAGGCACCCAAAATAAATTAGCCTAATCTACATTAAATTTAATAAATTCTAATAAGTTTGCCAATATTTGCCTTATTTATCACACATAAACGATTAAAATAAATACACGTAATAGTTCTATAACAGTCTCATAAATGATTTTAAGAAAAAACTTGAAAACTGTTTGAAAATACGTGTTTTAGTCGCGTGTGAACACATCTTAATTCAACCAAACAAAAAAAATCATTCGAGTTGTCTGACGCCATCGCAACGTTTCGGAAAAAAAAACTTCTGTATGGAGTACGACGAGAAGGCCAGGGGTCTGATTTTCGAATCCATACGAAAATATCCGCATACGTATACTGAATAATCAACAATTTTTATGTCAGTGTCTTTCTATACCGTGTGAAATGAGAGGCGAAAGATAAGCCGGTATGTGTGGACCGCGTTCGAATTCGACTGGTTTAACGCAATATTGCACGAGTGGGTGGAGGCATTCGTGTTGTTTCGCATGAAAAACCGGTTATTCTTGCACGTACTACCCATGAATCAGCATATCTGCATATCTTTTGCCTCCTTTTCTATACGGTATAGGAAGAGACGGAAGTAGTCGCATGCGAATAATTTCGTATGGTTTCGAAAATACGACCCCAGGGCTGATCCCTGAATTTCGTAGGAAAGGTCGCACGGGAACGTTCACATTCTTCGATTCGACCAATAAGAAGGCTCAGAAGCTGCATGGTGCACGCGCAAAGCTGACCGGATTGTCGTTTTTCAAGAGCGCTCGTTCACCTGGTCCAAGAGCAAGTATATGAAAGCGTAGAAAAGTTCCTTCAATACGCGGCAATCGTATGAGGTTCGGTCGTGGTCGAATAGGTTTCGAATAACTCGTGATCGCTTCAAAGCCTATTATTGGTCGATATCAGGGAGAAGACCATTCCCGTGCGATCTTTCCTACAAAATTCAAGAATCAATCAAATGGGACGAAAACGTTATATTCTTGAGCGATGATCCGAATCATACGTTCCCGATCGCATGTTCCAAAGCAAGGGAACAGCGTCGAATCTAGTGGCTTGCGCAATAAAGAGGGTTTTTTCTTAAAATCTGTTGCTTCCTAAACTGCTTTTCGATCGTGGGAAGTGATAGATCCCAATTGACAGATCACATTGCACGAGAAAAAAACCGGATCTTTCAAGAATACACGTCCAGGCACCCAATTCTTATACAACTAAAATTCGAACGTTGTTTCGACTAGTCGAAAAAATATCTATTCTCGAAAGTCGAAAGACGAATCCGTGTTCGACCATTTTGGCCAACGGGCCGTCGAAAAATTCGGCGGGGTATGACAAGCACATGAAAAGTGTCAAGTTTGGCGCCGCATTTTTTTATTTTTTTTTTCTCGTATATAGTGAAAAATTTGTACGCTGGGAAAAATTTGTTATTGTTTACAATTGTGTAAAATTTTTACACAAATTGTTCTTAGATTTGCACCAAGAACAATTTGTATCAAATTTGTATCCAATTCTAAAAATATTATCAAAAAATATGTACTTTTTTCGCACTATTCGTTGATAATATTTTCACAAAATTGTTCTTGATTCAAATTTTTTTTCATGTAGGAGTTTTGGTGCAATTTTTATTATTTCGGTGGTAAGTACCGTTTTCTACAAGCTAATGATAGTTTTTCATATATATATATATTTAAATAACCAAAAGAATCATTTCCTGAAAGATACCATAAATATTGACTGGGTCTCAGGCCCCCTCCTTTCTCTTTGGAAATTTCTTCTCTAAAAATGTATGCAGTTTCCCAAAAAGTTATAACATTTATTTTTTTTTAGTCTTGAGAAAACTTAAATTATATAGGTATTAGGTGTACTTTTTTTTATTTATACATACTACTAAAATTACACATTACTTAACTTATTTTTTCTAAAATTTTCGTTTTGCAGCATTGTGTGCAAAATAAACAAACAAACAAAATAAAGTTTTGCTCGTAGTTACATTAAAATCCGTTAAAATTATATTAAAAGTTTAGATCCACACCCACTATATAGCAAACTGTAAAGCCTCTTATACAATTATTTAAAAACTTAATGCTGTTTAATGATAATCTTTAAATATTTTATTTTCAGATGCAGCTGCAGTAAGTAGAAATTCTTTTTCAGCGACATCCATAGCAAACTGGAACATGATGCAGATAGAGAGAAATCGACTACCAAAAAAAAGTTAAGAAGAATAGAGATAAACATAAGGATATGTATTGCAATGGCAATAATGCGATATAGTGCCTGCCAGTCAAAATATTCGGTTCTGTTTGAGTTGAACTAGATTTTTTAACGTAAAGCTTTATTCTATATATTATAAATAAAATTGAAAAAAAATGTAAATAAAATGTTTTACTTAAACGAGGAAGAAGTGGGTGTTTTTAAAAAAAATAAGAATGACGTTATTGGATCTAAATGGGACTTCTGTTGGAAGTCCCAAAAGGTCATCTTTAAGGACATCCTTTGTAGGTCCAGTTCGGGCATCCATGGGATGTCGGCTCGGACGTCCCTGGGATATCCGTGGAGGATGTTCATAGGCGATCAGTTGTGTGGACACGGGACCTTCATCGTCCCCGGGACGTTTGTAACATTCCAAATTGTAAGTTCGGGTAAGTCCTTGGGATGTTTTGTGCTATTTGGGGTGGCGCGTTATAACGAACACCACACATAAGTGAAAAAATCGAATTTCTAATCAAGACGCGTAAATTTTCAATGTTAGTCGAATGACGTTGGTAAATTTTAACAATTTTGCAGAAAAAATTGATAAACAAACAGAAAAAGTTGAGTTAGATCACTAGATTCGTACGCGAAAATCTCTATCCGAGTGCGTCGAACCACTCCATGCAAACTCCGAGCGAAAAAGTCGTATACAAGCGTTCATGAATTGGAATTTTTGAAATCCGTATAAGTTCTGCGAAATCCGTGCACGGATTTTTTTCCAAAATTGGGTCCCAGACGGTTGCACGTCAGCATCAGTAAGACAAGATAGATGCAGTGGATCTGCATTATGATTTACTAAAAGTAAATTGCGAGCGAGTAAAAAGCGAGCCACAGAGTAGACCAGCTGAAGGTTGCAGTGGAAAGTGCTAGACTGACACACTCACAAACGAATTAAACAAAAATTACTCAAATACCTACCTTGATGCTTGTTTGGACCCTCCCACTCTTCTTGGATTTGAAGAATCGTTGCAAGCGTCTATCAGTTTTTTCAGTATAAAAAGGCATTCTCGAAACATCGAAAAAAAGGGATGGTGAGAGAGGATGCAGAGTGACGTTAGGGAGTGATTTTTTATTCTCTGAAAAGTGAAAAAGAAATTAGCAAAGTTATATGAGATACTATAACGGCCCTTTAAAAAAAAAAACAGCCGTATCGAAAATGACTCTACTAGTCAAGTTAGCCTGGAAAAAATGCAGAGCCAAAAACTTTTCTGGGCCCCCATTCTTTAAATGATAGAAATTCCGCTCACAGGGAGTCAAATTCTCTCGCTACTACACAAGCACTATGCAAAGTTACTTTTCCATACGATTTTTTGTTTTGAAAGTTCTACTTTTCTTCACGATTTTACTTTTCCGCACGATTTCTTCACTTTTCCGCACGATTTTTACTCTTCCGCACGATTTTTAATGTAACGCACGATTTTTACTTCAAAGGACAATATTTTAATTCAAGATATAGTTTAAATCAAATTACTATCTATGTGCACTATTTTTCATTCAGAAAATTCATAGCCCTTACCATCAACTTAAAAAATCACATGCAGTTACACTCCTGCCGAAAAAAAAGTAGGACACGGAATTGAAATATGGGTAAATATAACACCCTATATTAATGAAAATTTACATTGTTAGTCATTTGTTAGTTAAATTCTCGTTACTTACCTTGATACATTTGACACTTGTGTTTGTCAAAATAGTAAATAAATCAAAGGACGAATGGTGGCCAAACCAATAAATATATGAACGTATAGGGTGATACTAAAAAAAGCAAATATATAGCTTTCCTACTAGCGTGCAGAAAACACCACTTTTTCGCACGCATTATAGTTCTGAAAGTGGTACTTTTCCGCACTAGTGCGGAAAAGTAAAAATGTCTAAAATTAGTATCTTACATCAATATTTCCACAACAAAAAAACTACTGCAATCCGCTATTAATCTACAGAATGCGAAAAATTGTATTTTTACCATTAATATTAATAATAAGTAGCGAGGAGCAAGTGCTGAAAGTGTATTTTCCGTTCTTGATTGCATGGCCGAACTCCGCTACGCGTCGTTCGGCCAACTGCAATCGCGTGCGGAAAAGTAGCACTTTCGTGTGTAGCTGTTACATGTCCTACTTTTTTTTTCGCCAGATCTGTACTTTACTAAAAAAAAATCGTGCGGAAAAGTAAAATCGTGTGGAAAATTAACTTTTCTATTTTTATATTGTTAAAAATGAAGATATTTAGGACTAATTAAATAATGTATGTAAGTGTTCTATCTTATGTGTCATTTTGTAGCATTATTATAAAATATTTGCGTATTAAAAACATTTTTTTATAAATAAGATGGAAAAAACACTCGTAGGAAAAATATTGTACCTAACGCTTGCGGAAAATGCCTTTTCCAGCCTTGGCGGCTTGCCCGAACTCTCGCTCCGCGTCATTTGTGCAACTGCCGTTGCGTGCGGAAAAGTAGCACTTTCCGCACTTGTTAGGTAAATAAATATAAACCAACGCTTGTAAAAAAACACTATTTTACTCATTAGTTGAATTAAACACTGTTGTTTACTTCAACTAAACTAGAAAAACCGCAACAGAGGCGTTTTCATGTATTTGGATTCTATTTTGGAAAAATCCTTGAAATTTTGTAGCACGCATCCTCTTCGAACTGGGTCGAGTGGTTGTTTTCAAAATTCAATAAAATTATATTATCATTGGCGATTCGTTTTTAAGATATTTTCAAACTCTAAATACGTGAGAAAGCCTCTGTTTCGTTTTTGTTGGAACACACTGTATATAGGAAGATACCGAGGAAGGTACAGGATGATTGACCATACTTTTTAACCTCTCCTTGCCTCCCTTATTATTGAAGCTAGAAAAATACTTTCATCGCATATGTCAAATTTTGACACTAACTTCTTTATTTTAAATTGAATACCCTAGCTATAGGTCTTGTAAAATTTAGAATGGCTTGAATATACATATAATATATTAGATTTATCTTGGAAGATTCCCAGGAAAAATAAAAATATGCTGCCATAAGAGTAATGTGTTAAACGAAGAACCTCCAAAACACATTATGCAACTTCTATAAATAAAAAATGTTTCCAGCTGCAGTAATAAGGGAGATAAAAGGTGGGGTGGAAACCATGGTCAATCTAATCCTGTACCTACAGTATAATAAATTACTAAATATTTTTTTTTTTTTATTTCAAAAATATTTTGTATTTACTTACGTAATAGTATAATTTACATTTGTTTGTTTTTATTTTAAGAACACAAAGGCGGATAAAGAGGGAGGCCAAACGCGGGACAATCATCTTCCGTTTTGCGACAGCTTCCATAAGAACATTTTCAAATTTATGCATTTCTTACTTTGTTTCTAATTTTGACCTGTGACTTGGTTGGTTTGGTTAAAAAATAAAATGACACACTATAGATTCCTCCAAACATTTTCTTTTCGGCTCTACTGTGTATGTAAATTGTCAAGAGAATTGGTGCTGATCAGTTGTGATCGAATATATCCCACCCCAACCCAACCAATCTTTCTTTAATATTCCACAGAAACGTAAAAGAGATGAAATATTGTATATCGTTATAATAGTTTAATTTTAAGCAGTTGTAGCGTTTTTACTGTAATATCCTCAAAATTTTCGCCTTTTGCATATAACGCAACAACTCAATACAATAACAAAAGATCAAAAGATCTTGAGTAGAAATAACGAAAATTCAAACCTGGATAAGCATCCCATAAGGAACACATAAAGGACCAAAGCGAAAAGAGAAATGATTAAAAGATGTTTTTCCACTGGTCACCCTATAGGCATCGTTCTGCACTGGTGCTTATTCAGTTACATCAACCGAAAAGAATCTAAAAACAAAAGATCAAAAGATCTTGAGTAGAAATAACGAAAATTCAAACCTTCAAAAGGATCAAAGCGAAAAGAGAAATGATTAAAAGATGTTTCGCCTTGGGCAACCAGCGCAGGCTCGTCAGTGGTTCCACTGGTCACCCTCCCCATACATCATTAAACAACATCATACACTTTGATTTCCAACTTTGAATCACTCATTTATCAAAGTTACCTGATACAGATTCGTCCTGGCGTGTTAATATTTCCAATAGGATTATGCTCCTAAGGTAATTTAAAACAAAAAACAGAAGTTAAAAAACTTTTTTCATTGCTTTAGGAGCATAGCAAGGCGAAACATCTTTTAATCATTTCTCTTTTCGCTTTAGTTCTTTGTGTGTTCCTTGTGGGATGCTCATACATGTTTGAATTTTCGTTATTTCCACCCAAGATCTTTTGATCTTTTGTTTTTAGATTCTTTTCTGTTAATGTAACTGATTTGGAGGTTTTTTAACTTCTTTTTTTTATTTTAATTGCCTTAGTAGCATAATCCTTACGGAAATATTAACACACCAGGATGAATTCGTATCAGGTAACTTGGATAAGTACCAGTACGGAACGATGCCTCTTTGTGAGTGAATCAAAGTTGGAAATCAAAGTGTACGATGGTGTTTAATGATGTATGGGGAGGGTGACCAGTGGAACCACTGACGAGCCTACGCTGTTTGCCCAAGGCGAAACATATTTTAATCATTTCTCTTTCGCTTTGGTCCTTTGTGAGTTCCTTGTGGGATGCTCATCCAGGTTTGTATTTTCGTTATTTCCACCCAAGATCTTTTAATCTTTTGTTTTTAGATTCTTTTCGGTTGATGTAACTGATTGCAAGGTTTTTTAACTTCTGTTTTTTGAATTCAATATATATATATATATATATAAATCCTTTATTTAGCGTTGCTAATTCATAATTACATACAGTTTACAGTCTACAATGTCAGAAAAATTTAAAATAAAATATACAAGATTTAAAAAATCTATAAGGTTTAACACGTAATTCATTATATCTATAATAAGTTCAATGTTTAAACAACTCTGCAATATTAAGACATAAAAATATAAATAAAATATAAATACGATAAAATTTAAATTACTTAAGATAAAAAATTATACCACAAACACGAGTTTACATTTTAAATGAAATAAAAATAAAATAAAAATAAACTAAAATAAAATAAAAAGATGAAAATAAATAAAATATATAAAATAAATAAAGTAATTAAAATAAATAAAATCAATAAGCAGAGGGAAAACATTAAAAATAAAATCATTTGAAATAAAATCATAGTAAACTTAGATTTCAAAACACTCAACAACAATCAACAATTCAAACGAGAGGTTAAAACAGAGAAAGATAGATTTAAAAGGTTATTGGGACAGGTAAATATTTTTAAAAATATGTACTAAAACCTCTTCAAAAAAGTTACGACCTCTCCTGTGTTAAGGATAAAAGCAGTGCATATGACCACTTTTTTGTTTAAAATGACAAATAAAGATTTTTCTTTTCATTAAAAAAAAAAATCTTTTAATCAGGGGTGCCTTTACAAAAATTGCCTCGGGTGGCCATCACTACAGTGCCGGACTTGGTGTACACCAGTAATTTTAAATTTCGTGAACAAAAATAATGTTTTTTAAGTCTACAAGATTTTTATGAAAATTAAACTATCGCAAAAGGAAGAGACGAATACCCCCTTGACCCCTATATTTATGTATTTTCCTGATCTGCGGCCGGATTCTTGTGTGACCGCATGTGAATGCGTACACGAATTATGTAATATGCTTGAACCAGCGTCACCGATCACATTCACCCAAAAATTTTTTAATTGATTGATTTGATCGTTTGGATCGCGGCAGGCGATCAGCTCCACATATATTTTGCGTATAAATAACTACTTTATACTCATTTATTCAATTTATTTTTGATAATTTCGTTTTTCTTCACCGGAAAGTGTTCACTTCACAGAAATGGACGTTCGTACGAAAGCGTAGAAGTTTAACTTAGAATTCCGACTTAGAACTCGCAATTCCGACTTAAAATTGGGAATTCCGACTTTAAACTCGGAATTTGACTTTAAACACCCCCAAAAAAATAATAATAAAAAAATATAATTTTTTTTATAACCCAAAAATTCAGCAAAAATTTTACTTTTTACTTTTTTTGATAAAAATTATACTTAAAAAACTGAACATTTCTTATTTTTAACTTTTTTTTCTAACTCTATACATAGTTTTTATATAGCTTCGACTGGAAAAAATTGAGGGAGGACCAAAACAGCGTTTTTTTTAATTCTTAAACTGTTACACTTACAATAAAAACGATGAAAGTATTTTATATGGAGAAAAAAAAATACATTTAATAGTATTTTTTTTCTTTTACTGTTTATCTACCAGAGATAATTTTTTTGTCATAATCTGTTAAATATAACTTATTTCGAAAAATTACAAAAATTAAAAAAAAAATTTCCAACATTTTTCTAATATATTATTTTTTTAATATATTTTTTTTTAGTACTGCAAATGTTCAAAAATCAGAGGGGGCCAGTGTTATGAAAGTTAGGCTTTTGAAAACCAATAACATTTATAATATCACGGACTCTTCATAACCTATTTTTCTGGGTATTTTTAAATTTTTTATCTTTTGTGGACCTTTGCTGGAAAACTTTCAGTTGGGAGGGGGTTAATAAAAATCATATTCATTATCAGAAATAGTTGTCGATTGCTGGAATCGTATTGAGAATTCCAGTGCTCATTATATTATTTTTTTTCTTTAAATTTTTTTTTTTTTAACTGGCGACCAAAATATTTAAAAATATCCGAGTAGTATGACACTTTCGATTTGGTTTCTTGTAAGCTATCTGCAAATTTCGTTTGTCTGGGAGAAAAAATAATCTCTTTCAAATTTAAAAGTATCCCATAGGCGCTTGGTCGGTATCAGAGACCATTAAGACCTTCAAATAAGCGCCTGAATCCCTTACGTATCTTCTCTGAAAAACTGGCAGGAGAGGGTCTTTTTCTTTAATCGACTAATACTGCACAGACTCTAATCCTTTTATTTCAACGCCACTCGTTCGGAAAATATCGAATTTCTTGGTTGGTCGCCAGTTTAATAACAAACACAAAAAAATTACCCCCCCCCCCCTTAAAAACTTTATAAAATAAAATATAATGAGGACTGGAATTCTCAATACGATTCGGGAAATATACAGCTATGTCTGATAATGAATATGATTTTTATTAACCCCCCCCCCCCGCACTGAAAGTTTTCCAGAAAAGGTACGCAAAAAATTAAAAATTTAAAAACCTCCAGAAGAATAGGTTATGAAGATATTATAAAAATTATTATTATTCAGTTATAACTCGGAATTCTGAGTTTAAAGTCGGAATTCCGAGTTCTTTCTACGCTTTCGTACGTTCGTGCTCTTGAGATTCAAGAATTCATCCCCTGGTGTATCAATTTTATTAAACTTATTAATGAAATTAAGGTCAACATTTAAACTTCATCATACCTGTCTTCTTCTGCTAGCCCTAGGCGATGGAGAATGACTGCCTCCGCTTTCCGAGTCGTTGCCGCCAACTGTCAACTTGGACTGGGGCAGAATGTTGTGACCAATCGATTCGGAATCTCGCCTACTCGATGTGTCTTTTTCAGAGTCGCTTGGGTTGATATTGCTGCTTCTGTAGTCACTAGAAAAAAGGTTAATATTTGCTGTTGTGATGAGTAGTACCTAATATTTATTTTTTTCATGTTTTTTGTGAATAAAAAAAAAGAGGTTGGCTTGGCTGAAAATAGGGGGCCATTGCCCTCCTCTCCTCCTGTGACGCCACTTGTTAACATATCCTATTCTAACCCAAGTATAGCTCACGTCTTCCTCGAGCTCGTCCCGGAGACGTTTCACGTGGAATCAAAAATCGGTTTTGACAAAATTATTTAATCAAGAAAAGTTCGCCATGCTGAAATGCTTTCTTGATTCAAACGAAATCCCTCAAGATCTGTATATCCAAAAATATTCAGAGCGACGGCAGCCATATATGAGTATAAAGGAACCTGCTAACCTATGAATTGTTTATTTGAAAGTTCATAGCCCACCATGACTTAAAAAAAGCCTATGTCCAATGCAACTAAAAAGTATAAACCTAGCCTACTATTGGAATAAAGAAAAAGTCAAATATCTCTAAAACTACCAAAACCGAATTTCATGTGTGATACATAATTTTTAAGGTAATTTTATGGCCATTTTAGAAAGTAAAAAAAATAAGAGTAATTCCATAAGAAAAATGCAAACCTTATGATATAAATCAAAAAGTAAAAAAAACTAGAGAAAAACTGTTTCCACCAAAAAACTTCTCGTAAAAAAATCTATTAAAAAGCTTTTGACACAAAACGAAAATTTTCATAAATAACAAAGTCATAAGGCCTTTTCCAAAATACAAACTTTACAAAAATCCCCCGTAGCTCGAAAACGGCTTTGTTTGAGTTTGAGCCTGGCAAGTGGAGGTCAGTTTTTTTGTATCTCCCCTGGAAGCATCTTAAACCCTCCAAAAGTGTCAAATTTGAAACACCCTGTACAACAATCCAGTTTATAAAAGCATTCCGCGTTCAGTTCGCAGTTTCCATTACGCCGCGCTCCCGTTTAAGATCATCAAGATTTTAGTTGGCGCTCAGCTATCGACGCTATTTTGGCTTCCTAACAAGTGCGAAAAAAACGCGAACGGCGGCAGCGTGAACTGCGAACTGAATGAGAGCGCAGGGTATATAATTCCAGCTTGAGTTTTTAATGGAAGTTCCTAGTAATTAAGCAGTCCGTAACCTCGGGTTAATCAATATTCCAAAATCGTCAAAATCGTCATTTAATAAAAGGAGAAAAAAGTAAATTAAAAACTAGCAAAAAAAAACAGGAAATTAGCAGAACAGATTTTCATTGCCAAAAAATAAACTTTGTTGAAGTACAAAAAGCTCCTGTTTTTTATTTAATTTTTGACTGACTTGTAAGCACAAAATAATGAAAATAGTTTTTTTGCAGCTCTGAACAATAATAAATTACGAATGGGTAGTGGTTGCGTGTACTTTAAATCCAACGAAAAAACTCCTGTATTTTCGTTAGATTTAAAGTGCACGCAACCACTACCCATTCGTTTTTTAAATGTGCAGTATGGCACCTCGGTCGTTTTGCTTTTGCTCGTAGACGAAACTTGATCAGTGGGTACTCTTTAGAGGGCGCCATGGTCGGTACTCGACAGAAATTATCTGCGCTTTGCCGAATTTTTTGGCGTAAAAGCGCGAGCGAATTGTCTCTCATTATGGTTCACCTAGCTGATGAGTCCGTAATAAGGACGAAACGGCGTCGTCCTAGGTTTCGCTCTGTGTGTGAAAAGTCGAACCATAGAGAAAGTAATAGCTACGCGAGAGTGACCGATACTGTGTTATACTTGGAGAACATTGTTTGATGGCAACACGAGCGCAGCCGGTGGCTACAGGATGGAACTACTTGTACAGCCAGACGCATAATAAAATACATATATTCTTTTGGTTAATTTTTTACAGACACTTACTTATTTAATAATAAAAAGATATGAAAAAACAGGCGCCGTTTTACCATACTTTTTAGTGTTAAAAAAGTAATGCATTCGCGAAGGGTTTTAGCTCTATACAAACCCTAACCAACTTTGTAATGTTCCATGCAGCTAAAAAACTTTCTTTAGCTTACAAAAAGTTTTTTGGACCATTTAAAAATCTAAAATACAAGTAGGGGGTTATAACTATGTTAAGGAATATAATCATCATATATCATTAAAGGTTACAACATTATATTAAGTTATTTTCTTTTATTCATTGGGAAAAAATTCCAGTATAAAAGTCTTACAGATTTTATAAATGTTTTAACCTATCTCTTTTTTTTATTGTACTTGAACCTATTATCTCCTTGCTTAACTCTGTATAAATCATCACAATATTTTCTTCAGGGATTTGGTTCGAAAAAATCTGAACCCCAATTTCCGGCACTCTTTAAATAGTCCCATGCTCTCTAGCTTTAATGGTAGTGATCCTGCCTGATTTGAATGGCATTTTAGAATTTACAATAAGTTGTTAATCCACTATTTATATAGCTAGTATCATAAACTCGCGCGATTTCCAACCAAAACTGATTAAATTATTCTACTTTTGAAAATCTAAAAAAAACCTCTTGACAGACTTTGACAAGCGGTGGCAAAAACCGGAGGGTACAAAATTAAAATTGTGTGAAATACATTGCGACATTGAAAAATGTTTTGTAATTCTTTTATGATCATATAGAAAGAGATGGACGGGGCAAGGTAGGTGTTTACTTAATACAAGCATTTCTGTTAGTCTCCATGAGTTATTATGTTGTCTTTCAGTTGAACGAATTGTTTTTGCATCGGTAACCAAACCAACCAACCCATGTTTTATTTTTTTGCGGACAGTGAACAAAATCGTGTTTCTGACTAGGGTATAAAAAAAAGTTTTTTTTAAAGAGTACGAAGTTTAAAACAAAAAATAAAAACTGGAAAGAGATTGCTGTAAGAAAGCTTTTTTAATTTGGGGGTCCTACGCTAAAACAAGTTTTTTTAACGTGTTATCTATAAACGATACTAACCAGCAAGGGCGCGCGTTCTTGAAAAATTCCGCTGGAAGCAGCTGATGCCAGCAAGCAGCCAGCAAGTCTCATCGGCTTTAAAAGCCGATGCCGATCGCTGGATGGACTTACCATAACCCCTCTTTACCAGCTCTTTGCCAAAATAACTCAACTAAACATAAAAAGACAAAAAAAATTTTTTGGTAAAACATACATTAAAAAAAAAAACAAAAAAGCTTAGACTTAATCACTTCACACTCCCTTCTGACCGCCCCCCCCCAATTGACGCCCCCGGTACTCAGCGATCGCTGAATTTAAGCTGATTAAAACAACTCGTCCAGAGTAAAATCGCCAAAACCAACATAAACCTCAGTGGCGGCTCGCCCGATGACGCAGGTGAAGCGCTGCTTCACCTCTTATTTGCAGTCTGACTAAATAATTTTCATTTAAATGTTTCTGAAAAAATTAAACCTTCCGCTTCCATAACATAACGTTTCCAAATTTAATAAATTAGTGAAGGGGCATGTGTAAGTCCGCGGCATTTTTAATGAAGGAGTTTTGTGAAACAAAAAAAACAAAATTATGATTGTTTTCCACAAACCAAAACTACACTTTTTTGCACTCGACGCGCGTTTCGCTAACAATGTTAGCATCATCAGGAGACGATAAACAATGAACTAAATTAATCTACGCTCTATCTTATATACAATCCTTTAGTGGGCGGAGATAAGACTAATAATTTGTGATTGATCACGATTTTTAATCCTATCTCCCCTCAACCAAAGAATAAAGTGTACTAAACGGGATGGGTCCTCTATCTTTATTTAAACTATTTCTGGATTTAATGATTTCCATACTTTCATATGCATTCAAAAGTCTTTTGTTTGGTACACTTTTTAGAAGTTTTAGGTTATCTAATGTGAATCTATGATTGTTTTCAAAAGCATGCTCGGCCACACTTGACTTTTCTGTTCTTCCGTATTTTAAGTGTGCTAAGTGTTCTTTAAAACGTGTTTGAATAGAGCGTCTCGTTTGACCAACATATTTTTTGTCCCAATCCATGCAACTAATTTCGTAAATTCCACTTTTTTCTAGAACTGTAGTTTTATCCTTGGGATTTCCTAGTAAGCTTCTTATTGTGTTACCGGATTGATATACTAATTTAAGACCGGTGTTATTAAATACTTTGTGTAATCCTTTCGTATAATTAGGATTATAAGGAATTGATACAAATTTTGAGTCGCAGGTATCTTTTTGTCTGAAAAAGGTAGAATTCCGAAAGGTCTTTTGAAAAGAATGTCTATTTATCAGCTTATTTATTAATCCTTCGTCGTAACCGTTTTCGCCAGCTATATTCCTAATCCTATTCTTTTCTGCTTCAAATCTTTCTTTGTTTAAGGGGAAATTTACTAATCTATATGTTAAAAAGTGCAAACTTGCGAGCTTATGTTGTAAGCAATGAAAAAAGTCATTTGGAATATACCTGTTGGTGGCCGTGCCTTTTCTGTATAGGTCAAAGTCCAATTTATTTTTATTTCTTATAACTAAAGTGTCTAGAAATGGCAGTGTACCGTTGTTCTCTGTTTCATAAGTAAATTTAATAGTGGGAAATTTGTTATTTATTTTTTCCATAAAATTTTCAACACTAGTTACTTTAGTGTTGAATACTGCAAACACATCGTCTACATACCTGAACCATACTCTGGGGAAATACTCAAATTCTTTACTTATATCTGATTCAAATTTGCTCATAAATAGGTTTGCGATAAAAGGTGATAAACTATTACCCATTGTGGTTCCTTCTAATTGCTGGTAGTAGTTATTTTTATATTGAAAGTAATTTTGATTCATGCAGAGTTTTGTTAAAGATAGGTATTCTAAAGTCTGTTTGTCTTCTAGATTGTTTTTTCTTAGTAGTTCCTCCAGGTATTGTAAGGTATTGGGGATCGGCACACTAGGGAACAACGAACTAACATCAAACGAGATTAAAATTTCACCTTCTTGGAGTGAAATCTCTTTAACTTTGTTGATAAATTCAAGGGAATTTTGAACAGAAAAACCTTTTTCCTTTATCGGTAAATTTTCAAACTCGTTTGCTAGCCATTTCGAAATGTTGTAAGTAGGTGATCCTACAGCAGAAACTATAGGTCTAACCGATTTTCCAGGCTTGTGGATTTTCGGAAGACAATACAGTTTTGGCATAGTGGGATTGCTTACTTGTAGTTTATATTTAATATTGTCAGTAATAATATTGTTACATTTTTTAATTGTGTTTTTTACTTCGTTAATCATTTTTGGTAAGGGGTTCTTTGGGACTTGTTTGTAGGGTCCATTTTTTATTAGGTTATCTACCCTTTCGAAATAATCTGTTTTATCTAATATAACAACTTTATTACCCTTGTCAGCCTTTAGATAGAAAACATCTTTTTCTTGAGGGGAGATAGGATTAAAAATCGTGATCAATCACAAATTATTAGTCTTATCTCCGCCCACTAAAGGATTGTATATAAGATAGAGCGTAGATTAATTTAGTTCATTGTTTATCGTCTCCTGATGATGCTAACATTGTTAGCGAAACGCGCGTCGAGTGCAAAAAAGTGTAGTTTTGGTTTGTGGAAAACAATCATAATTTTGTTTTAGTGCAACCAAAGGTTCCAAATTTCCAACATAAAGGAGTTTTGTGGGGATGATAGCTCTTGAGTCACACAATCAAGTGTTACCGAGTGTTTTGTTTGCATCCGTGTAGAAAGGGTTGATATGACGTTATCTTTCAAGATGGCGGTCAAAAATCATAAAAAATACAATTTTCGCAATCAGGCCATGATTATACTCGATTCCATATAATTCGATGACGGGGATTCCAAAAAATTTACTTTAATGTCATCCGACATTAAACGAACTTGAAAATTGCAAAAAACAAGATTTTTGCCATTTTCTCTTCAAAAAATCTTAACAATTTGACGTTTTGTCACACCAAATTCAAATGTACCTCAAACTACTAGGCATGTATGCCAAATTCGAAACTTAGAGTTTGATGCAGTTTGAAGCTTCACGACCTTGAAAAATACCCCAGTAAAATTAACAAATTGCAAAAATAACATAGTAAAGGGCATCAAATAGTCAAGCGAAGAGAACCAAATTTGGCAACAAAGATAAGAAGGTCATGTCCAACAATTTGTTAAAAAAAATTGTTCAGCTATGACGTGTTTCAATAAGGCGGCTGATACATAAAAATGGCGACCTATAAGCACATTTTATTTTATCCAATTTCGTAGAAAAGTAAAAATGACAAGGGCCATCAATTCTTGTTGACATATCTCCGTTTACTATGACAAAAAAAATTTTAGTTGATGCATAACCCCGATTGACCTTAAAAATTCCATGTAAAATCGAAAAACCCGCTTTTTGTAGTGTTTTTTAATTTACCACTACGCAAAAATTTCAAGTGTCGGAGATGAAATTAACATCTTAGCCATAAAAAAAAACACTTCATTTTAAACCTCCTTACCATTTTTTTTGATCTGGCGGTTCAGATGTTGGTGTAACAAAAGGTTAAATTATGGAGATTTTTTTAAAGAGAAAATGGAAAAAATCGAGTTTTTTTGCGATTTTAAAGGTCGTATGACCTCGAAAGTGATTTTTTTGGAATTTTCGTCCTCGAGTTATATGAAATCGAGTATAATCACGTACCGGTTGCAAAAATTGTATTTTTTATGATTTTTCGACCGCCATTTTGTAAAATGGCATCTAAAACACCTAGTCCAGAAAATGGTAATGTATATCTAATTTCTGCTAACTCTTTTATACGTAATTTAAATGACTTTGTTGGCTAGACAAGTGAGTAGAACATAAAATTCACTGTTCCGAAACTAAAAACAACAGGTATATAGGTCATTTTTACCGGGGTATGATATGATGATGATATGATGGCCACCTTGTTATTTTTACTTTTTTACGTAATTGGATAAAGTAAAATGTGGTTATAGGTCTCTATTTTGAGATATGAGCCACCATATTGAAACGCGTCATAGCTGAACAAAATTTCTTTAACGAAATTGTTGGACTTGATCTTCTTATCTTCGTTACCCAATTTGGTTCTCTTGGCTTTAATAATTGATGAATAGGATAGAATGTTATTTTTGCAATTTGTTAATTTTGCTGGGGCAGTTTTCAAGGTCATGAAGCTTTAAACTGCATCAAACTCTAACGACCCAATTTGGCATACATGTCTAATAGTTTGAGGTACATTCGAAGTTGGTCTGACAGAACGTCGCATTATTAAAATTTTTTGAAGAGAAAATGGCAAAAATCTTATTTTTTGCGACTTTTATGGTCATTTAAGGTCGGATGACCTTGAAAGTAAATTTTTTGGAATCCTCGTCCTCGAATTATATAAAATCGCGTATAATCATTCCACGGTTGCGAAAGTTGTATATTTTATAATTTTTGGCCGCCACAAAACACTAAATATTGTATCTTTTATTCGATCATCAGGATCGAGCGGAACGACCGCGTTTCCGAGATGCGAAAACTCTCCACGAGTCAAAACAAACGGCAAGTCACTCTGCAAAGCAGCTTCCTCGTATCTTTCAGTCTGCGTTCAGAGTAAAGTACCCGAAAGAAATCGGTTGCCCTGACGACGGCACGCGCTTGTCGTTTCCTCCAGGGTATCGATTCTTGAATTTTAGACGGACGTTCGTGTGGTGGATGATCACTTAAAGGATGTGAACACTCCCAGGGAACGATCCCATCCCCGTCGCTGGCTGGGTGTCGATTCTTGAATCGAGGGATGGTCACATATGGGATCGTTCTCACGAAAAAATTTCTAGTTTGTATTTTTAAACGCGCGAGGAGTGTTCCCGTCCGTCTAAAATTCGCAGGTGAACGTTCTACTGGTATGAGGCAGGAGAATGGCGCTGTAATCGCACGAAACTTACGCAGAATGCTATGTTTGGTTGGTTAATTTGTAACCTAACCTTTCTTTCATAGTGTAGTGATTCGGTTTTTATTTCGTTTGCCTTTTTTATATAAATATTGTCGGTAAAAATGATGGAGCCAGAAGAAATATGGCTCGTGAATAGAGTTATATATGTGAGAAAGAGACAGACATATAAGATTAAGTAGCTGCATAAACCATGCTTTAGAGGATTGAACTAGGTTAACCTAGGTATAACCGATGGTATAACTAAGGATACCTGTTAACTGTGAAAATTGGATATTTAGTTAGTTTTTGAGTTATGATGAAACCCCAATTCTTCTATTCCCACATAAAGTATATCCATGAATGTCCCGTATATATCCAGTGGAAATTCATCAGAAGTGATTATTTATCACACTTAGATGTCTGTTGCAGCTCCATCAATGTATATCCATTTTATATGGGTAACATATAGAATGGATATACATTGATAGAGCACATATACAAATCACTGGATGTCCATTGAATGTATGTTTCATGTATGATCATAAATGGGATAAAAGTTCAATATCCATTAGAGCTGTTCATGTATGTCCATTAAAAGAATCACATCCAATGGATGGTGGATGAATGTATATATGCCGATGGATATGAATATATATATCCATGGCTTGTTATGTGGTTTACTTTGTATGTTTTCACATTATACTTAATCAATATGTATAAAAATCAAGCATTTTGTTCTTTCATATATCACGCTCCTAGTCAGAACAGAGAACATGCTCTATGAAAGAAAAAGAAGACAATCTATTCAATATGTATTGAGTATGATGTGAAAACATACTATATATTGCACTGGGTATATTAATTTATTGCTTACTCTTGTGTCGATGGACAAGTCTGATGCCCTTCAGCCCTCAACCATAAATGGCCATTATTTCTGTTGCAAGGTTTTTCGAAACTGTAATTTTTCAAGAATCAAATCGTCTTGTATTGGAAGGGCGACTTGTTGCGCCGAATCCGCCTCGGCCTCCTCTAAATAATATATAATTCTATTCACGAGCCATATTTCTTCTGGCTCCATCATTTTTACCGACAAATAAATAAACCGAATCACTATAATGAAACAAAGGTTAGGTTATAAATTAACCAACCAAACATTGCATTCTGCGCAAGTTTCGTGCGATTACAGCGCCATTCTCCTTTCTCATACCAGTAGAACGTTCACCTGCGAATTTTGGACAGACGGGAACACTCCTCGCGCGCTCAAGAATACAGACTAGAAATTTTTTCGTGAGAACAATCCCATATGTGACCATCCCTCGATTCAAGAATCGACACCCAGAGATTTCCGCCGAGGTTTGAGCGTGTTTGCATGTGATGCAAACTTTTAAGCTGCCTCTATTATAATTCTGTGACTGTAATATCGTATCGAGCGTATTTACTTTTATTATTTTTTTTTGTGTTACTGAAAAAATCGTGTTCGGGGTGGAATGAAGATGACAAAAAAGACTTCTTAAACTCTGAAAAGCCGTTAAACGTAAACCTACACTATACAAATCAAAAGTAAAGGTGGGGGGAGGGGTTCGGCGATGCTGCGTCACCTATTTGTAAAGTCGCGGGCCGCCACTGAAAAATTCCCTCCCCCAAAACAAATTTATTCATTGTCGCGTTACTTCAGGTGCAGCTGTCGTCGATTAAGATGCGTTCCTGTCAAAGTTAACTACGGCCCTATTTTAATAATGTATTCCCTATAGTTTTCCCGAGTTCAACTGCAAAATAAATAGAATGCATGTAGGATGTCAAATGTAGGTGCTTTGGGATACGGCACATATAGAGCTCCCATTAATTAATATGATCATGGCTGGCTTTGTACAAGGTTAACTAGTATAAAATAATACTATAGTTTCAATACACGCACAAGCATCAGTGGCATAGAATGTTATTATAGACAATGTTCTCTACAGTAATTTAATTACAGAGTCATAGCCGCAACTATTTACTTACGTACCTTAATGTCTTTAGCTTACATGGTTGTAATTAATACGAGCTAGGTATAAGGAAGTGCCTTGGGTCCACGGTCTCTAGAATAAACACGGTCTAGAAATTTTTTTGCTCTGCCGACCTGATGACCACACAAAGATATCAGCTGCTTTCTTTATTGATTTTTTGATGGGTTACATTTGGTGTTATATTATTTTTGAATACATTTTCGTAATAAAAATTGTATTTGTATATCATTTCTTTTCTTCTGGCCCTAATTAAATACCCTGCGATATTAGACACTTCAAGTTAATTTTCAGTTTTATCAGCATTCGTATTCTTATCTCTATCGAGTCGACCAATCAAGCATGTGTACTTTTAAAATCATGGCGAATGCGTAACAGCTCCAGCTGATTAAATGCACGAAATCCTAGTTAGGTACGATAAGCGAGTCGTAACATTACGACCGTCCCTGCATACAAAATGATGTTTTGACGCAGTTGATCAGCCAGAGCTGTCCCGCATTCGCCATTAGTTTTAAAGTACATCTGCGCGATAGGTCGACTCGATAGAGATAAAGATACGAACGCCAATAAACTTGAAATATAAATTTAAGTGTCTATTACTTACATTATTTTTGTCATAGGTAGCTACATTTATGAAAAAATAATGAAACAATCAGAACAACAAGGCACCTTATGGTTTTAAATTTGCAATTAGATATATTGCATATAGTACGCACAACAAGTCTTTCCTTCTAAATAACAAAATAATCACGCTCCCAAAAATGCCTGCCAAAAATCAAGTACAAAGTAAAATAGCTTTCAAAACAGGACAAATAACCACTACATAACCTAACTGCTGAACTACCAACACGAACTAACTCCAAGTCATCCGATGATTTTCTTGACGGAATCGATTAGCATAAAGTTATAATAAAAGATACAAGCAAAAAATAGGCCTTGCATCAATCATTTAAACAAAAAAAAAAGAAAAATCCGAAAAGAAAATTTAATTTGTCAAGTCGTCATACAATTTTTAAATGGCGGACAAAAATCAGCTGCTATCTTTGTGTCGTCATCGGGTCGAAGAGTGGGGAAAAATTACTAGACCGTTTCTATTCTAGGGACCGTACTTGGGATCGACCAACATATTTCAACGCATCGGTATTAGTACAAGCGTTCGCAGTAAAAATTATGATGGATAGGTAACCCTCGCAATTTTTTGACAAAATGTGCATTTTCTCGTCCTGAATACGAAATGGACAATCCTGTACCTCAAAATTGTGGATAAGGACTCGGCACACCAATCCAAAGGTGGGCAATTTTAGAGGTCACGTGATGGGTAGGGTAACCTCCAGTATTTTCACATATATGATGTAGTAGTAGTACCACCAGACCAAAAATCACCTGGTGTGCCGGACCTCATTCATGGATAAGGGTTCGACACACCAGATGATTTTTGGTCTGGGGTTACTACTACATCATATATGTGAAAATGGTCGGGGTTACCCTACCCCCTCTAAAACTGCCCACCTTTGGATTGGTGTGCCGAGCTCTTATCCACAATTTTAAGGTACAGGGTTGACCATTTCGTATTCAAGACGAGAAAATGCACTCTTCATCATATTTTATACCTTGAACTCTTGCTCTATATCGGTATATACCTAACGCGTTCGAAATAAAGCCAAAATTCACTACATTTTTAACTTGTTTATGCGATGTTTCGAACAATGCCCGCTTTATTGAAGAGGGCGATGACAGAACTGCTGATTAACATCGTTGCGTACGTTCGTGGGTTTGTAACGTTACGTACATCCCTCCGTAAGCATCGAGTGGAATCAGCTGTCCTATCATCGCACCCGCCAATAAAGCGGGCATCGTTCGAAACATGGCATGAACAAGTCAAAAATGTAGTGTATTTTCGCTTGATTTGAATGCGTTAGATATTCCGATACTGTCTATTAGATGTTTCGAACGATGCCCGCTTTATTGACGGGTGCCGATTCTTGAATTTTGTAGGAAAGATCCCACAGGAACGATCACCTACTTGATATCGACCAATAATGCGCTTTAAAGCTATCACGAGTTTTCCGAAACCTGTCCGACCACAGCCGAACCTCACCCGATTGCCGTGTATCGAAAAAACCTTCCTACACTTTCATACACTTGCTTCTAAGCAGGAGAACGGGCGCTATTGGCAGCTTCTGAGCCTTCTAATTGGTAGAAACGAAGGCTGTGATTGTTCCCATTCTCTCGAAATTCAAGAATCGGCACCCCGAACAGCTGATTCCACTTGATGCGTACGGAAGGATGTACGTAACGTTACGGACCCTCGAACGTACGCAACGATTTCAATCAACAGGTCTGTCATCGCAATCTTCAAAAAAACGGGCAATGTTCGAAACATTGAATAAACAAGTCAAAAATGTAGTTTATTTTGGCTTTATTTCGAAAGCGTTAGGTATACCGATACCGATGTGATGATATATTTACTTTAAGTGTCTATTAAATTAAGAGTACTTACGTGACGTTTAAAATGGGTCATGTGATAGGCATACTCTTTGGAAACAAATACCCATACCCATTTCGTAAAAACTAAAACAAGGCTCGGAGCACTTTTTCGAAAAAAATCAAAAAAGTGCTCCGAGCCGTTTCTTATTTTGGAGCAAACTTACCTTGTATTTATAAGTATGGATATTACATGACCCGTTTTGAATGTCACTTCGAAAAAAAAATAATCTTTACTCGTAATTGCTACAATATTACCAACTTTTTTAATTGGCATTTTCTTTTTGACAGAAGTCACTAAACGTGACGCAGAGCAACATAAATGATTTTGGTTAAATGTAACATCCTCATATGAAGCCTAAAATATTCTTGTTTGTTTTAGATATGATAAAATATTTTAAAGTAGGACACGCTTTTTGGTACAATTTTAAAGACTATGTAAAGAACTTTGAATAAAAGATATTAATACTACCTTATTACACTTTTTGCTTTTTTTTTGAATAAAACGAAAATCATATGCACGACACCCAGAGACGACATAATAACTTACGGACACTAACAGAAAGATAGAGCCTCGCAGAGACTACGTTCCTGTAGCACATAGCGCATAACGGCGGAGAGTGAAAGTAAACACCTACTTTGCCCCGTCCATCTCTTTCCATATGAACATAAAAGAAAGACAGAACATTTTTCAATGTCGAAATATATTTCACTCAATTTTAATTTTGTACCTGCCGTTTTTTACCACCGCTTGTCAAACGTTGTCACACAAAATATGTACCTACGGGTATGTTTGTCAAGCCTGGCAATCGGTTTTTTTTTAGATTTTCAAAAAAATCTTGAGTTATTTTGATTTTGGTTGGAAATCGCGCGAGTTTATGGGATTAGCTATATACTGGATTAACAACTTATTGTAAAGTCTAAAATGCCATTCAAATCAGCCTGGATCACTACTTGAGAAAATATTGTGATGATTTATACAGAGTTAAGCAAGAAGCTAATAGGTTAAAATACAACCAAAAAAAGAGATAGGTTAAAACATTTATAAAATCTGTAAAACGTTAATAGAAGAAAATAACATATGTTGTTACCTTTAATATTTGATAATATTCCTCAACATAGTTATAACCCCCTCCAAGGATCCAAAAAACTTTTTGTAAGCTAGAGAAAGTTTTTTAGCTGCATGGAACGGGACAAAGTTTTTTTAAGGTTTGAATAGAGCTAAAACGTTTCTCGAATGCATTGCTTTTTTAAAACTAAAAAGTATGGAAAACCGGCGCCTTTTAATTTTGTTCGTATCTTTTTAATATTAGATAAGAAAGTGTCTGTAAAAAATAACCAAAAGAATATATCTATTTTATTATGCATCTGGCTGTACAAGTAGTTCCTTCCTGTAGCCACCGGCAGTGCTCGTGTCGCCATCAAACAATGTTCCCAAATATAACACAGTATCGGTCACTCTCGCGTAGCTATTCCTTTGTTTATAACGACACTACTCAAGATGACAGACTGATGACAAAGCAGAAAACTATACATTTTTATAAAAAAATAGCGTTAAATTATCTTCATCTTTCTCTAAAATAGTTTTTTAATACTGCTTTCTCTCTTCGACGTCCTTAAATATTTTTCGTTTTTACAGAGAAAAATATTTTTTGGCAGTACTCTTTTTAAACGCTAAAAAAACACTGAAAACTTGAAAAATGTAAGTTTTTTAATTTTACGCATCGACATATTGGAAAGAAAATAAAATGTGGCTAAAATCATAGTTTAAAGGTGTAAAAAATCTACAAAAAAAAACCGATAAACAAAAACGTTACCGTTTAAATTACGCTAAAACATTCTAAACCATAAGTTCTACAAAAAATTTACCCCTAGCATTTTTAAATTTTAGGATCAATGATTTTTTTGTCAACTTTGTATTAAAACATGCAAGAATTTCATTGCCAAATTTCTATTAATAATTTATATTATTAGAAAAACTATCAATGGCAAATCCAAAGTGTGTGGTATTGTTAGAAAGGTAATAAAAAACCCCTTTAGGTGGCTCTCAAACAATTCTGGTTTTGGTACATCATCACCCTGTAGAAACTTTGACTTACTTTTTGTGATGATAAATATATATGAACAACTATATTGTTTCACATTAACTCTGTGTTTCGAACTTCCATTGTCTATATTTCATTAATACACGACATTTCGATCAGAGATTGTACTGATCGAAACGTCGGCATCGTGTATAAATAAAATATAGACAATGGGAGTTAGAAATACAAAATTAATTTCAAACACATGATTGTCTCAAACTTTCAAACTATATTGTTTACCTGGAAAACGCCGAATCCGAGCTCTTTTCCATACTTTTTCTCCAAGAATCCCTTCTCAGTCCAGTGTTTGCCTTCCCTTTTATTGCAGAATATGTCCCGGAAAGTTTCTCTATTGGTCTGTAAAAGTTGACGCATATTCCATATCTAATAAAAAAAATAGTTTAGGCTCTATAATTGGTTCTATTTCGCGATGCCTAATGCTGCTTTTTGCCACAATTTTTAAAATTTATTAACTAATTTTTTCTTAATAATAATATTTTTATAGAAAGCAAAATTTGAATGTACCTGGTTTTGCCAGAATCCTTGTCAGTAAGGGTGAAAACGAACGAGGAGGCCTCTCTGAGGGCGGTCCTCCTAGGACCAACTGAGGAACAGCCTTCGGGTTGACAAAAGTAGACCATGTCCAAGGGCATAGGAAAATCCTTGTGATCCTGAAGGGGATAGCGCCTTAACAGTTCTGGGGCCTAACAACAGAAAGTACAATTATGTTATAAAAAATATTGATATACAATTTATTCTAAATCTATTAAAAAAAAAACATTATTGCTCGTATCCATCAACGCAAAAATTCCCCGATTAGGCTTTCATCACAATTAGATACTAATCAGTGTTTAGAATGTGGTGTTTTATATTGAATCTTTGGTTGTCAAGACTCATTTTAAACTCCGATTAGTGATAATCATGATTAAAGCTTAATCAGAGAATGTTTACGTTGGTGGATATGGACATAAATCAATTACGATTATACTAACAAACCGTTTAAAAAAATTGCTTTTTTGTATCTAAACAATTTTTTTTATGAAAATGATAATTAAATAAATTATTACCTACCAAAACTACACAAAAAAGACGGTTGGTGTTTTTTATCATAAAATATTTGAAAAAAATGAAGTGAAGATTTCTTTCACGATATTTCTTTTATTTTTGGGGCATCTATATTAACCAGTTATATAAAAGAAAACTACTTATGTGAATGTATATAAGTATAAACAAAAGACATTCAACTAAAATAGACCCATCAAATCATTCATAAATCGCTTTGAAACGCGACCAGTCGTTAGATTTAGAGAAAACCATTGTTCTCTCCACTGGCAACGCTGCATTAGGCAATACCAAGCATGTTCCACCTCACACATGCTCCATCCACCTTACGTTTACCAGCTCGATTCTACTAAAGCGGCAACTGTGACGACAAATAATGAATGAGGCAGCTTAGTGCACGGTTATATAGGTGACCTGCTTTAAGTGCGAGGTTGTCACATTGTGTAGGTTTTATTCGCAATATATATTTGAAAACTAAAATAATTATTATTTTGGTCAAAATATCAGATATTTACAAAAAAATAAGATAATATATGTGACATAACATGTACACAGGTGGTAAAAAAAAACGAAGGCATAACGTACCCAAATGTAAAATACGTGTCCCCTTTTATATGAACAGATGTGTATTTACATATTATGAAATATTACTCAAAATATATATATATACTCACAGGACAGGTAAGCCCAACATTTACAATATGGCGGTGTGACGTCACCTGGTTCACGTCACCGGCTTTTTTATAGTTTGGTGTTTTTTCTTTGCTTTTAATACCTTTTTGCAAAAATGGAACATTTTTTTTTATTTTTCAAAATAAAGTTTATTTAAATTAATATTTTATTAAAATCATCACTTTGTCTAAAAAGGCACTTGGGATTCTCTCCGGCACACACTGCTTAATAAGTTTTTGCAATTTTTATACATAAGTCTTAACAAAACAAAAACAAACAAAATAAACTAAAATGACGTTACCATTTTGTTAATAAAACAGTGCTTATAGTACCCAGGTGACGTTTCAATATGGCGTCCTGTCAAATGTTGGTCTGTGAGTATACAAATTCTGCATGTTTTAAAAAGGAAAACAGAGAATTGAAATAATTGCAGCTGAATGATAAAAAAATTATATAAATATTATGTTTGTAAAAACATAACGTGTATGGATACAACTTTCAGCGCAATCTGGAATCATCGCCAAATTGTTTACCGTATTTCTGATCGCAAGTGTTGTAAACATAATGTCTCTATTTTAGTTATACGTTTATGGTATAAACAATTATTACCTTGCGAAAAAAAAACAAAAACTGAACTAATAAAAAATTTAAGCTTGTTGTAAGCACTCTTCGTAGACTATTTTCTGACTCTGTGCTATTATGGCCCATAAAAAACCGCACATTTTTTTATGGTATAAATTCGTGCCCACTTGTCAAAAAATTCTTTCTTTCTCTTTTATTGGCAAGTTAAAGCTTTAAGCTATAGGATCCTTTCACCAGAATTGACATTTCGCTAAAATTCAAGATAACGGACGCTTTTGAAAAATGCCAATTTTTCGCCCCCCTTGCCAATTTTTTGTCTGCGCCTCTGTCTTTCCTGACTAATGTCAGTTAAAAAGCCACATTCTTGGCATGTTCAAAAAGATATCACTTTTTAAAATTGCTCATGAAATACGAAAGACGGAATAAAATTAACAGAGTGAGTTTTTGGCCTCTTATTAAAAGTTGTTGGGTGTTTTTGACATTAGATTGACAATAGATCCAAATCCACGTTTTAGCAAAACCAAAAAACTACTCCCTTGACTACTGGCGCGACAGGAATCTACTGATTCACAAACATATCTCTGCTAATTTTTCCAAAGTATAGTAGAACTGTATGCTTAAACACAAAATTAATTTTTTAGAGGCCAAAAACTCACCATGTTAATTTTATTACATCTTTCGTATTTAATGACCAATGTTAACAAGTGATACCTTTTTAAACACGTCGAAGGTGTGGCTTTTTAACTGACGTTAGTCAGGAAAGACAGTGGCGCACATAAGAAATTGATAGGGGGGGGACACAAACTTGGCATTTTACAAAAGCGTCCGCCATCTTGAATTTCATCGAAATGTCAATTATGGTGTATAAAAATTTTTAAAATCGGACAAGTGGTAACGAATTTATACTAATTTATACCCTAAAAGAAAATGTGCAGTTTTTTATGGGCCACCTATATTGCTGCCAACCTCTACAAACCACTTTAGAAGGACAACCTCATAATTTGGATGAACATGCGTCACTCGCTTTGTACTTTGAGCTACTGGATTTTTCCTCGATTGCCACAAATAAAGAAAAATCTCTAACGTTAACACGTGACCCCGTCGAGCAAACGGCATCGACAATTGAAATTCAAATATCCCGAGAACTACGTATACTTCCAAATATGTTCTATTTCATACGAGATGTTGCAGCGACTTATTGATTTTTTAAAAATATTTTCGGATTTTCCAGCATATTGGGGTCTTGTTGGCGGTGAAATCCTAAAGATAATTTACTATGTTTTGTTTGTTATTACTTTCTCTAATAAAAAATGCATTTTAAAATATTTGTTTTAATGTATTGTATGTGCACCTCGATGAGCACACTAAACGACTTCTCGCGCGACAAATCGCGGCGACAAAGTTACAACGTCAGGATAAGGCTTATAGTGTAGTATATATCGATAATTTCTATCCCGTGGGATTTTTAATGAAGAAGATTTGTGACTATGTGGGATTGATAGCTCTTTAGTCACACAATCAAGTGTTACCGGGTGTTTTGTTCACATCCGTGTAGAAAAATTATAAAAAATACAAGTTTCGCAACCGGGGCATGATTTTACTCGATTCCATATAGTTTGAAGACGAAAATCGTAAAAACAAGATTTTTGTCATTTTCTCTTTAAAAAATCTAATAATTCGACGATTGATGCAGTTTGAAGCTTCATGACCTTAAAAAATACCCCAGTAAAATGAATAAATTGAAAAAATAACATACTAAAGGGCGTTATTCATTATCAAGTACAGTACAAGGTGGCCAACAATTCTTGTTTACTCATCTCCGCTCACTATGAAAAAAAAAGTTAAGTTGATGCATGACCTTGATTGACCTTGAAAATACCATGTAAAGTTGAAAAGCCAGCTTTTTGTAGTGTTTTTTTCCAATTTACCAAAAACTTTAAGTGCTGGAGATGAAATCAACATATTAACATCTTAGCCATAAACAAACACTTTATTTTAAACCCCCTTACCATATTTTTTGATCTGGACGCTTATTCTTGACGGCGCATGAGGTGAGGTGAGTTCATTCCCCGTGGAAATAGGTGGCGAAAGTAAGCTCACCTCACCTCACGGGCCGTCAAGAATAAGCGTCCTGGCGTTCCAGATGTTTATGCTATACGCCAGTAAAAATTACCTATATGTCTGTTGTTTTTATTAAGTTTACGAAATGTGAATTTTATATTCTACTCACTTGTCTAGTCAACAAAGTTATTTAAATTACCTATAAGAGAGTTAACATAAGTTAGATATACATTAACTTATTCTGAACCAAGTGTTTTAGATGCCATTTTCCAAAATGGTGGTCGAAAAACCATAAAAAATTCTAATTAAGCCAGTAGGGCATGACTATACTGGTTTATAAGCATTCATAATAAAATTCAAGGATAAGGATAAGCTATTTAGTCAAACATTTACGTGTCACCAAGTGTTTTGTTCGTATCGGTGTAAAAGAGGTTGACATGACGTCATCTTTCAAGATGGCGGCCAAAAAGCACACCAACGCAACCGGGACACGGTTATACTCGATTCTATATAATTTGAAGACGAGGATTCCAAAAAATTCACTGACCTTAAATGACCTGGAAAATCGTAAAAAAGCAAGATTTTTGCCATTTTCTCTTCAAAAAATCTTAACAATTCGACTTTTTGTAGTGTTTTTTTTCCAATTTACCACTACCAAAAAACGTTGAGTGCTGGAGATAAAATCAACATCTTAGCCATAAATAAACACTTTATGTTAAACCTCCGTAATATTTTTTTTTGATCTGGCGTCCCAGATGTTTATGCTATGCCCCTGTAAAAATGACCTATATGCCTGTTGTTTTTATTAGGTTTCGTAAATGTGAATTTATGTTCTACTCACTTGTCCAGCCAACAACGTCATTTAAATTACCTATAAGAGAGTTAGCAGAAGTTAGATATACATTACATATTCTGGACCAGGTGTTTTAAATGCCATTTTCCAAATCGAAAAATCATAAAAAATTCTAATTAAGCCAATAGGGCATGACCATACTTGTTTATTAATCCGTGTAGTGGATGTGTCGCCATTTTGAGATAAACGTGTCATATCTGAACAAATTTTTTTTAACAAAATTGTTGGACTTGACCTTTTATCTTTGTTCCTCTTCGCTTTAATAGTTGATGAATAACGCCCTTTAGTGTGTTATTTTTGTAATTTGTCAATTTTACTGGGGTATTTGTCAAGGTCATGAAGTTTCAAAGTGCGTCAGACTCGAAGGATCGAATTTGGCATACCTGCCTAGTAGTTTGTCGAATTATTAAGGTTTTTTGAAGAGAAAATCACAAAAATATTTTTTTTTGTGATTTTCAAGGTCATTTCAGGTCGAATAACCATGAAGGTAAATTTGCGAAAGTTGAATTTTTTATGATTTTTGGCCGCCATCTTGAAAGATGACGTCATATCAACCCCTTCTACAGAGATGCGAACAAATCACCCGGTAACACTTGATTGAGTGACTAAAGAGCTATTAATCCTACATGGTCACAAAACTCCTTCATTAAAAGTCCCACGGACTTAGACATTCCCCTTCATTATTAAGGAAATTACATGATCGACTGCCGCTTAAAAGAGCGGAAGTGGGAATGTATTCTAGACCCAGCCGTGTGATATCGTCTGTATGAGACGGTGGGTTAGTTTTGGTTAAAGATTAAATCGGTTTTTTTGGGGAAGTTGGCATATTAGGCATTCAGTGGGGAAAATGGCTGATCGAAAGAATAATCTGTCGTCTGTCATCTCACTAATTAGTGACCGAAGGTCACGCTGCCGCTGGCAGAGTTAAATTTTTTTCAAGTTTTTCTCCTGCAGCCGCAGCACAGTCGCTACATTTACCAATTTTTTCCATGTTTTTTTTTCATATTATTGCGTTTTTTTAGTTCTTTGTTCCAAAGAAAGTAAAATAATAAAGACATACCTCCCGCGGGTATTTCTCTTTTTTGGTTTCGCCAAAGATAAAAAACAATTAACGTACCTATTCCGGTTCATCGCTATTATTCCGTGGCGGTCCCAGTCATTTGAAAATGGGGGGGCGGTTTCGATACGAAAAAAAAAACTAGCTTTTATGAGGAACATATCAATATATGCAAACTAAACTTAGTAACTACAACCGCGAATTTGACCTCAAATCTAGGGGGGGAGGGATTTTAGGTTGTTTATTTCATACATTTTTTATTAAAATTACATTAAAAATGCAATTTTTAAATTAAATTAAACTAAAATAGTGAGCGTCAATGGTATCATAGCGCGGCAGACTAAATTTTGAAAGAAAATTGCACTAAAAATGCATTTTTTGATTTAAAATTAAACTAAAATTGTAAATATGTCAGTGGTTTCAAAGCAGAGCAGGCGAAAATTTTTTAAGAAAGTGACATTACAAATGCCACTTTGAACACAAAATTGAACTCTAATACCGTAAATATCAAAGGTATTATAGCGCCGCAATTTATGCCCTACTTTGGAAAAATATCGCCACACTTGTTCATTGCCTCGAAAATGTTATCAGGTATGTTTTGATTTAAGCTTTTGCCTACTTCTGAACAATATACTTTCCAAATACTGACTTCTTCCAATAAGAGTTCAAGAATTTATGTTTTGAATTAATCAAACAGTTTATAGTATTTAGAAACAACTTTAGTTAATTTTTCCTTGATTTTGGCTTCACATTGTACAAAACTTGATATGAATACGTTCAGGCCAAAAATACTTTTTTATGTCCAAAATGATTTTGTCTAAAACTTGTTTATAAATTAAATAGAAACTCTATAAAAATGTTTCCAATATCGTGGTGTTCGCGGTAAGTACTTCATGCGTTTGTTTATTCTTGGTGTCACGAATTAAAGATCAAACTGTCCCAAAATACTGTGGAGGAATTATAGAATGTCTTTAAAGCAGAGTTGGCTGCCAAGTAGATTACCGAAAAAGCCCATTGGTTTTTTTTTTGGGTAAAACCCACTTAAAAAAAACACGTAGGGCTTTTTTAAAAGTGGATTTTTTCATTATTAATAAAATAAATAAACGTAAAAAAAGGTATATTATTACCAGTTGACCAGTTACAAATCTTTTTCTAATACCAAACAATTTCTTATTTTATTATTCCAAATAAGACTGCACTGCACTAGCTAGGCAACAATGCATTTTATTATTATTAAAAAAAAAAAAAAAAAAAAAAAAACGATTCTGGTTCAGTATTTGCAGACTCTACTTTTATTACTGGATTTTAAAAACTCAGTACATTCTGAAACACTCTTTCTTTTAGGTTAATTTAGAGTTAATAACCTCGAAAAAAACGAAAACTTGAATCGTATACTATCATGTCATACTAAGTAAGCAGGTACTTGCAGTGTAGTAAATACACAAACTCCAACAATAATTTTCTTAAGGTTTATTTACATTAAGTATATAAAAAAAGCGCTGGTTAAACTAAACCAAAACTGCTTTGATTTATTAACAAACAAACAAACAAACAAACTGTCGATTTCTGTACCCCACCTATTTTTATGTCGTATTTTATAGTTGATAAACGATCACGAGAATAAGTCCTAATTTTAAAGAAGAACTACAATCTGTATATAATTTAAAAAGAAAACCATAAAAAAATCCAATAAAACCCATTTGTAAAACCCAAAAAGCCCAGTGGGTTGGGTTTTATATAAAAAGCCCGGGTTTTTTCCAACCCTGCTTTAAAGGAACATTCTAAAATTTCTCGTTTTTTCTCCAAAGACTTCAAGGTTACCACCAGTATCTTTGTTGTCTACTTTTTTCTGGAGCAAAGGGGGGGGGGGCGATCGCCCGTCCCCGCCCTCCCCCCTGAAATCGCCACTATATTATTACATTATTTAAACAGTCAGTGACGCACCCAGGAATTGACTTTGGAGGGGTGGTTGAGGATAAATAATAAAAAAAAAACTTAATTTAAAGTAAAAATGTGACCATAATTGATAACAGGTGTTTACAAGCGCGGACACAGGATCAAATTTAGAGGGGGGGGGGTATCAACCAAATATAAAATTGTTTATTTATCCAAAATTTTATGTCAAAATTATGCTTCAGTTCGCCGCAGGCATAACTTTTTGAGAAGATAACACTTAACACTTTTTTGACTTAAAATTAAACCAAAATCGTAAATATTGATGATGTTTTGGGAACTTGAGTTGTTTATATACTCTTAATTTGTTTATGAAAATGGCAAACTGGGCCGCAGGTGAAAAGTTTTGCGAAATAAAACTTAAATGCCATTTTTTACACGAAATAGTAAAATTGAAAGGTGTTACAGCGCCGCAGGTGAAAAATTTTGGAATTTATAATTAATTGAAGATTTTTGTTAACAATTAAAGTCCAGGCACTTGTATTTTATTCTCTATTTCTGCTGTTATTTGATTGTGCGAATTGTAACCAGACTTCCCCGGGGGGGGGGGGGTAGAGTTAACCCCAACCCCCTCCCCTCGGTGCGCCACAGAAGAAATAATCTAACCTCAAAAAATAAATATTTTGCGACACTCAGCGACAGTGTGTCACAGTCAGTTGATGTCGCTGGATTTCACCGGCGAGATTGGAGGGGATTGTATGTATTCCATTTTTTTAGTGTTTATCCGAATAAATAAACAAGATTAAGGGAGGTTGTATTTATATAATGAATAACCGAGACCCTATATGATCGCCGTACGTAGAGGGGGGCTTAAGGGCTCAAGCCCTCCACTCCCCAGAGCCACTGAAAATCGATTTCCATATAAAGGTCGAATTTTTCCCAATAAAATGATATTATGAGACAACTCTGTTACTCAAGCCCCCTCCAGGAACAACTTCTGCGCACGCCACTAACTATATATAAGATAAGTAGGTATCTACGTATATGCGTAGCACTGTAAAGAACATTTTTTTAAATTGGGTAAGTAGGTTAATCTTCCTTAAACCTACCTAAGACTTAATAAAGTTTTACGTGCTGTAGAAACTTCTAATACGACCATTAAAGTTACTATTATATTACTTTTATGAGTTCATGTTGTGAGACAACAAAGATCTAAAACTTTTGTTTTATGTATCATGATCTCTTTCTTGTTATTATTTTTATTTTCTGATGCCATTTTACAAACTATAAAATATCAAACAATAAAAGACGTGTCCTTAATTGAGTGATAAACTATTTCTAGCAAGCATAAAACTTCAGATTAGTTTTTTATGGACAGGAATATGTATAAGTTAAAAATGTAATGTTAAGGTAACATAAAAGAACCATTCTTGCGATGAAGTACCAAGCCGCTATTCTAGTGTTTGCAAGGAATGGGTTATGGGTTACATCCACCATTTTATACGTTTTAATTAGTACGTTTATACGCACCTAAAAACGCTTTTATAAAAGGACGGTTCTAAATAAAATCGCTTTCTCCGAGTGTTTATACGTCCTTCATTAAATGTCATTAAAAAGAAAACATAAAACAACTTAGATAACAACATATTTTTGAAAACCAGGGTTGAGTATTTCTTTAGGCTTGAAAAAATAGAATAAAGCCTTTTTAAAGTGTTTATAACGATACTAAAATGGGTTTTAAAGCGATAAACCACTTTCTTAAATCGCTTTAAACTAAAGTCGTTTTAGTGCTTAAAACGGTTTTAGTGGTGTTTATACGATAACATTTGTAAACCGTCCTTATATAAAAGCATTTTAAGAGGCCCGTATAAACAAACTAACTGAATTACGTATAAGTGAGGTGACTGATATACTACAAAATGTCATTCGCAACTTTTACATCTAATTTAATTAGTTATTTATCTCGTGCAAAAATATCATTCCGAAATAATATTTATTTTATTTATCCTAACCAAAATTTTTTCCCAAATTTGCAAAAGGCACCAACAATTAGACATAAAAAATGAGCCAGTTTATGGAGGAGTATCATGCATTCCAATTTTTGGTATATCTATGTCCGGAATTCGGGGACGTCCAAAATGCATCCGCCCAGAAAAAACGTTTTTTTTTGCAAATGCAACTATGTCGACGTGATTTTTTTGCAAAATTTTACGTCATTGAATTTGTTTTCCATGGCAACGCGGATACTTTATTTATGTTTATCCACAGTGGAATACCACAGATATTTTAGCACCGGGTCAAAAATTTGGGGTTAGGTTACTTATTTTGACTTTTCGCGTTCTGCGCCGCTAAAAAAACAAGTAAAATACTAAAATAAAAGAAAACCATTTATTGCAGAATTACGTGCTAAAAAAATGCTACCCAACTACGTATTAAAGTAACGGGGTGTAATGTTTAAGGTTGCATTTACAGGTCCATTTATAATTGAATTGGCTGATACCGACAACAGATTAACTTAAAAGCATGCATTTAAAAATCAGCTACAAACAACAACAGCGACAAATGCATCAAAACTCCGCGCCGATGCGCTACCTGCGTGTACGCTTCCGGTTCATGTGGTGTTGGCGAATGCGCAATTAATTTAGCAAAAATTTATGGGTTTTACGAATTCCGGGTTTGATATTGAATGAGTTTGATGAACAATGCTTTGATTAAAAACGGATCTTATAAATATCGAATTTGTTACTGAATGGGTTTGAAGAAATAACGTTCGGATAAAAAACTGGTTTAACGAATTGCTGCTCCTATAGTGAATGATTTTTTAATTGAACTTTCTTTTATTTAACGGGTTTGATTTTGCACATTCTGATAAACATGTAAAGTGTGGATACAATGGGAAACTCCGTTGTTATTGAAGATAGAGACCTGCGGTTATCGCATTACTTACTTTTTTGAGCTTTAAAAATTCTTGTTAATACATTTATTCTGTTCCTTGTAGTTTTTGAGAGTCGAAGACAACCTTTTTATAAAAACACAATGGTCTTTTCAAAATTTTAATCCGACGTTTCGTTTCGTAGATACCATCATCAGGATCAAAAAGTTAAATACGGACCAAAATGTTTTACTTCATGTTTTTGTTTCCTTTTAAGTTTTTTTTGATAATAAAATATTTTTTTTTATTTTGAAGTTTCGATCTCAAAAAAAATCATCTTCAGTGCATTTTATTTTCTGGTACGGCCCTGTCCCATTTTAATTTATTTGTTTTTAAGACCATTTATATTTAAATACTATATTATAATATAGTAAACCAAGATATATTATATGAACATACCAGCTGAACCGAATAAAACCGGACAAATTGTTTTTTACTATTACTTCAATATCAATAAAAAAAAAACTGCATTGATAAGACAAGTTAGCCTTCTGAAAGAAACATTCGTTTTGCGGCCATATTTTTTCAAACTTTTTTTTATTTAAGTATAAATGTTATTTTTCGACATGCAAAACAAAGTATTTAGAAAAAAAATGGCACGTATAACAAAAAGGGGTTTAAAAATGGTAGGCATTTGATTTTCTCCGCCATCTTCGATTTAGATATGTCGGCAAAGCGAACGTTTGTTTTCAAAAGGCTTATTTGTCTTATCATTAGTTTTTGTTATTGAAATTGGTCAAAAATATTTGTCAGGTATCTAGTTTTATCTAGTATGTTCATATAATATATCTTGGTTGTCTAGGTCTACTATATAGTAGTTAAACATAAATGGTCTCAATTCGAATAAATTAAAATGGGACAGGGCCGTACCAGAAAAAAATGCACTGAAGATGATTTTTTTCGGGATCGAAACATCAAAATAAAAAAACATATATTTTATTATCAAACAAACTTAAAAAGAAACTAAAATATGAAGTAAAACATTTTGGTCCGTATTTAACTTTTTGATCCTGATGATGGTATCTACGAAACGAAACGTGTTTTTATAAAAAGGTTGCCTGAGACACGTTTTCATAGAACTCAATTATCGCTTAAATTAAGGGAAATATCATTAATTGGTAATTCCGACCATTTTTCGAATCTCAAAAACTACAAGGGACAGAATAAATCTATTAATACTAATTTTTAAAGCTCAAAAAATTAAGTAATGCGAAAATCGCATGTCTCTATCTTCAATAACAACAGAGTTTCCCATTGAATCACATCGAAAAAGCACTGCTGCAAGTTCGCTTGCTAGAGCAACTTGCGGGAGTAAAAATAAAAGTACAATGTAGACACTTCAGCAAGTACTTGTAAAAGAGGCTAAAATACTCGCAAATAACTGGCAAGTCGACACGAGGCTTTTAATGTGTATGCGGATTCAAAAATCGTTTTTGGACAGTAGTTGTCCAATCACTTTGTGGTTTAAAGCAATTTTTTATGATAAGACTGAGTGACAATTATTTTATGTTGAAATGAAATGAAAGTATCTCGAAAACTATAGCTTTGAAAGATTTGAACCTTATAACAAAATTTTTGAGTAATATTTACGAAAACCAAAATCTGAAAACCGCATATCAATATTCTCAAATAACTCGGAAACTAAAGCTCCTACGAATTTGTGTTTTATAACAAAATTCGTAGTCCCTATTTATAGAAACTTAAATCTGAAAGTTGTATATCGCTACTTGCTTTTGTTCCAAATTTACAATTTTTTTAAATATTTTATCCCCTTTTCCCTCCTTCAACCCCCCACCACCCTACCCAAAAGTTAATCAATTCTTGGTCAGCCGATAGAGGATTTTTGTACCAAATTTCGTTAAAATCGATTAAGGCGCTCTTGAGTTATCGTTTATACAGACAGACAACAGACCGACAGACTGACGGATAATTTTTTTTCCTCGTCGATGAAGGTGTTTTGGAACCTTAGTAACTTATTTTTGATAAAATTGAGAAAAATCAAAATTTCACGATTTTAATAGTCCCCCATAACCTCAGACTAATAACTAAAGACCCATAACATATTGGTGTGGTGGTCTAAAAAGGGGGAGGACTTATTTGGTGCCATAAGTATATAGCTGTATAAAAAATATAGGTAAGAAGAAACTAAAATCGATAAATAAATATAATATAACAGTTCAATTAATTTATCTCACCTGAATATGAGGACTGGCACTTTGCTTAATAGTTGAAGGGGTATTCTTCGCCCCAACTATGGTAAGATAATCTATAAGTCGAGGACACAAAAACTGTCGCCCGTCCTCCATTATAGAGCCTAGATCTTGAAAGCGCACACCGCTTAGTTGGGTCAACTTTGGTTAGAGACTGAGATAGAGCCAAACGACGGGCGTTGATAGAGTTCATGAGCGTTAGAGCAGCTATCCGAGATTCCGCCTGCGCTGTACTTGGAAATGCCTGCATGGAACAGAAAGAAGAATAAAATTGAAACAAATAATTTTGTTAAGGAGAATCAGAGCAAAGAAGTTTGGTTTAAAGTTTGTTGTCAGGGATGCTTTCAATATTTTTCGGTTTAAAAATGTGTTGCATTAGCTTGGTACGTGCTTTTTTCATACAATTTTTTTACAATTTAGACCGTGTAACGTTACTTTGTTCGGAGCGTAACGAAGACCTCTGGTATTGCTACCGTATATGCAATTTAATACGCTTTATAAAAGCAATGCACTTTGTATCTGTTTTTGCCACATTACAATTATTTTCTGGTTTCAATCAGGAGCGTCTTCAGACTTTTAGCTGCCCCGAGCAAAATGCTTGTGTGGTGGTATATTTAAAAGCAAGAGCCTAAATCCTTGGGCGGATCAAGTCATATAGGCTGGCATTTACCCACTCTAAACCCGTCCTAAGTCTAATTTAGACCTCTATCTGTCATTTTTCTCTGACAAGATCAAAAAAGGGCAAGTAAAGGTCTAAATTAGACTTAAGCGTTAGTAAATATCAGCCATATAGTTTTAGATTTGTTGCTAAAATCGTGTCTTTAATGCTCCGCAGGCGAAAATTTGGAGAAAAATATGCAAAATGACTCAAAAAATACTATGTTTTAAACGGTTTGAATGCTTCGTGCCTTCCTATGCGGCAAGGTTTATTTGCCGAATAAAATAATTAGAACGCGCTTTCTAAATAATTCATTTTACCTACTACCTTATTAGAATGAGGGGTCAAAAAGCCACTTGACCTCCCTAGGGCATTTTACATATTTTACCTCTCTATGGAGTTTTACATATTTTACCTCCCTCCGGGAGTTTTTGTCACTTTACCTTCCTGCACCGCGTATAGATCTTTGCTACAATTGTTACTGTAGCTCTTGTATTAAAGTGCATTTCCCCTCTTGATTTTTTAATGCGGGGGGAAAAGCTCGGAGAAAAGTGAAACGCTCTTGGTATATAGATAACTATAGTACATTTCACTTACATTTAATTTGTAGGAATTTCTATATTAACGTAATTTCCAAAAACTAACCCTAAGTATAAAAAATAACATAATTGAGTGTTTAAAAATAAAGTATTATTTCTTATCGAATAAGAGGATGTTAAATTAATTAGTAATTGTTATATTTAAATACAAATAAATTAATTATATGTAACGTAGATCGGGGCAAATGTCCGCACTTAAGGTTGTACGGTTATACAAAATTAATTACAAAATATAGTTGATTAACATAAGGATTCACCTAAATACTTCCTAAGCCGTTTTCGAATGAAATCAAAAATAAGTTACTTTTGGGCCAAAAGGCAAATACATGCACATTACGAATTTTACCCCATATAAGGTAAAAATCATATTAGTATAGTGTAAAACTCCGAAGGTTTGGGTTTTAATCCATACAAGTATTTTGTGAGTGACGCATCTCCAAGCACTTTTTGGATTTTTTGTCGAATTTTGTCGAAAAAAGAGGTAACTGACATTTTGCCAATTTTGACTTTTCTGGTTTTTTGGCATCACTTTGATCTATATTTTGATATTCCGTGGCAAAAATTTTAATTTTTTACCTAAAACAATGATTTTTTTTGCAAATCGAGCGTAAGTGCGAAATGTCCATAATAAAAACATTGTAAAGTTACCTGCGCCTTTTGGGTGAAATTGTACAATGCTAAGAAAAACACGGTTTTACGGTAGAAAAAGAGTAAAATATGTTACGACGTTTTTACCCGGAAGTTTTTCGATTTGAAGCATTGCAATGGCATTTATAGGGTGGGCCAGAAAATTCCGCACTTAATGGATTGGCTATTTCTTTTGACATAAGTGCTCGATTTCTAAAGGTATTCGTTTTTTAGATAGATGAAACGTGATACTATTTCGATTCAGTTAATTTAAAATTTCTCAAAAATGCAAGATGGCGGACAGTTTCAAAAAATGTGTAATATTCACCCTCCCTGAAAAAAGTTTATGTGCGACAATGAACAAACTTTAAAGCTTTCACTACAAATGCTCGTTATTTATGTGTATATTGACGTATCACTTACTTAAATCGGTTAAGAAATTAAAAAGTTATAAGCTTCTAGATTATGAGTGTTTGGGCTTAACATTGGAAAAAATCACAAAACTACATATTTTTTTAATTTGCTGTAGCTTTTGGCCTGATTAGTTAATTAAAAAAAAAATTGTTTAAGGAGACAAAAGATGAGAGTTGCGTCTGTTTGTTCAAAATTTGACATTCAAAAAAAAATCAGGATGGAGGACAGTTTTAAAAAGGGTTAGCTTTTTACTCCTTATTTTTTTTTAAGTAAGACACTGGACAAAATATAAATTAGTATTTCCAAATCTCCCTTTTCGCCTAATTAAATCGGATAAGAAATAAAAAAGTAATGGATATTTAGATTCCTAGTATTTATCTTAATTAAATAATTAGGTCGAAAGATATAGCAAATGGAAAATGTATGCAATTTTGTGATTTTTTTCAATGCGAAGCCAAAACACTCGTAGTCAAAAAACTTATAACTTTTTTATTTCCCAACTGATTTAATTAAATGATACTTCAATATACACAGAAACAATGAGCGTTTGTAGTGAAAGCTTTAGAGTTTGTTCAGTGTCGCACATAAATTCTTTTCAGGGGGGGTGAAAATTACACATTTTCTAAAACTGTCCGCCATCTTGAATTTTTTGAAAGTTGTAAATTTATAACCGAATCGAAAAACTCTAGCATTTTATGTTTTCAAAAAGCCAATATATCTTAAAATCGAGCAATCAAATCAAAAGTTATAGCCAATCCAAAAAGTGCGGAATTTTGTGGCCCACCCTATACTTCTTTTTTACCCGGAGATTGTCCACGTTTTGAAACCTACCCCTTTTTTACTCGGAGAAAATCTTGCGAACGTGCAAATTACGTTCCAGATTTTGGCAAAGCAACACGGTTTAACACTGTTTCTCACAGTGGTTGGTGATTTTTAAACAAACCACCACGAACAAGTTCAAGATCTTTAAAAATACTTCATATGGTTGAGAAAGGGGAGACTACATGGTACGATCGCTGATAGCGGTAATAATGATAACAATGTTATGTAAACAAAAACCATAAAAACTGATCAAAATGATTGTGTTTGTTCATATTATTTTTATTATTACTAAGATCATACTCTCAGAAAGGTCCGTCCAGAAAAATTTCAATCATTTATCATTTAAACTTTATAGCTTTACGAGTTACTATCTTAGCTGTAGTACCTTTGTATCTTTGACTTATACCAGTAACGTTTTTATTGAAATTAAATTTGGTATTCCAATAAGTATTTTAATTTTGATCCTAAGCTAAAATAAAACGGCCCGCTAAAGCCCTGTTCTCAGTATGCAACTTTTTCATGCTTCTCAGAAAGATGCATGCATCTTGTGTGTTCACACTATGAAATTCGTCGAAAAAAGACGCATGCTGCAAGATGCGCTAAAATAGAACATGCTCTATTTTTTATCAGAAAGTTGCATGCATGCTGGGGAATTTCTAGTTATCTTTTGATTACCAACCGTTTTTTTTTATGTTGTCAAGTTGCTGATCAGCTGTGAATTTTAGGTTATGAGTTTTATTTTCAATATTTTTTAATCACCTTAAAACTTTCTAAAATTCTTGTTTGCCAATGCTCACAATCTGCAAGTTCTAATTCCCACTCCAAGCCTGTCAATCCTATTTATTTAATATTTCTTATCCTAGAACAATCCAGAATTTTCGACTTTTCCTTTTTTCGAAGAATTCTTTATTTCTGGAATTATTCTTTATTTCTGGAATAGTTCTTTATTTCTAGAATTCTTCAAGAACACCAAATATTCAGTCGTGAAAATATTGCTGGTTGCATACTTAAACTTTTAGCGAATGCGCCAGAAAAGGGTATAGGAAAAAAGTAAACAAAGCAGTTAAAAATCTAGGGATTTTTTGATTTTTTTAATTAGTGATTTTAGTAATTAGTGAAAAATGGCATTTCCTCTAAAAAAAAGATGCATAGTGTGAACACCCCCCACAGCTCCATGCTTCAAGAAAAAGATGCATGTAAAAAGTTGCATGTGTTTGATGCATAGTGAGAACAGGGCTTAAGATAAAACAATTATTGGATCCATTAAGAAACTTATACCTCACTAGCCTATTAGCAAAGTACAATAAACCCCCACGAGATTTCAATTGTAAAGTATTTTACAATTTTTTAAATCGGAGAGTGAGTTAGCAAACTAAGAGCGTAAAGCCACTTAACTTCCATAATTTCAAAAATTTCCGGGTAAAAAAATTGTGAGAATACTTACTTCTTTTTTACCGTAGAAGTATCCAATTTGGCTGGACGTAAATGACACCAAAAATGAAAATAAAAATTTTTTAATAAATCTGTTGACAAAAAGCTGAAATTTTGATCCTTTCTTGCATCAAAAAATATTTTCTTCAAACAAAAGTTTAGATATTTGTAGAAACTGAAAATCTTTAAACTCTCCCTCTGAAAAGTTACGTTTTCTCAGTTACTTCCTTTTTGCTCGGAAGTATCGATATACTAATTAAGCTACCCCGGAGGCTGCCATTCCCCCGGTTACCCTGTAGTTATAGAATAAGTTATGTATAGAATGCCATTTTATTCGCCTACGTACCTACGTCATATTTTAGTTCCTACGTTATTCCTTAAATATATATAAGTTTTTTAGGGTTGATTGTGTGGTTAAATGCCAAAGTATTTTAAACCCCATTTTAAAAGAATTATACTTATTGACCGAGTTCAAAAAAAGACGAAGTTAATAAACTTTCGACAAGTATACTTTATGTTTTTTTTTATTGTTTGTTTCCGCACTACTACACTTCCGGTCACATAAAATGCGTACAGCAGAAGTTAGCTGCAGTTCTGTTGAACTTAAGTTTTGCTAATTGCGTTGCTTATTGTAACTGACTTAGACGTTTTAGAATTACAGGTTATATAGATCGTTTGACATGGTAAACACAAAAATAAGGAGGCTGGCCACACTTTGCTATAAGACTAATATACTAATGAATAAAACAATTTAATAAAATTATTCAATATTTTATTATAAAACCTTATTCTTAAAGCTCATTATGGACAAAACAAGACCACAAATGTGCGAATAAGAAAAAATATCTAAAAGAAGCAACTGTTTCGCGAAAGGAAAGTAATAACTTAATCATAGTCAGCGGACCTCTGCAGGATCGATAAATTTAAGTAATCTAAGTCTTTGCAGACAACCAAAAATGTTCAAAATCAAAAAGAAATTATTAAAAAAACACTACGTAAATTAAAAAAAAAAAATAGAAAACGTTTGTTCAGTAGCGTGTCATTGCCCCGTCAGCCTCGATAATATTTGCCAGTCTTCGTGGCATGAAATCTGCTAAATTTTGAAATAAATTTGGATTTGAAACAATGATTTCGTCGTAGCCTCTAACTATCAGCTCCATTAAGTGGTGTTAACTTTTTTGCTATAAGGCCCCATACATTTTCCATGGAATTGGCGTCAGGAGTTTTTGTTTTTGTTTTGCTGGAACCACTGTTTAGAAATGCGTGCGGTATGGATAGAACAGTTATCCTGTTGATACACAAAACCTTCTGGATGAAGAATGGTTGCTTCTGGAAGTATAACGGAAAATATTGCTGGGAACGAAGACCGGGCTGATCTTCGTTCCCAGAAATGTATTTTTCGAGCGTGTTCGTGTCGGGCGATATACCAAAATTTGTTTGCTATCATTGTGGGACTGAAAGATTTTTTCATCCGTGAAGACCACCTGTTGCCAAAATTCTTTTTCTTGTAGTAAATAGTTTAGTTCAAAAATTAACCTGGCTTGCTTCTTCTCCGCACTAAATATGATTTTCTTGGTAGCAACGTGAAAATGTGCCTCAATTTTCACCTCTGGGGCCGTCGCAAATGGGTGGTCTTCAAGAAAGTCGATCAGTTGCTGATCTTGCTGAGGCGTACTGACTTGGGTCAAGCCAGTGCCTCGAATTCGTCGACCAGTTCCTTATTCTTGATACTTTCTTCTTATTCTTACAATTGTAGCATTGTTTCGTCCATAATGGGCCGCTAGTCTTCGAACCGACCAACTACCGTCTAATTTTGCCAAAATTTGGGCTTTTTTGAATTCGTTTAGTTGGGGTATTTTAAAATATAAGCGTATGACAACAACAAAACCTGACGGTGACGTTTTTTGTCAATTTGAAATACCTAAAAGGTTACTGAGTTGCGAGGCCCATAATACACTACATAAAATCGGCGTACGCATTTTATGTGGCCGAAACTGTACCTACCTTTTTCACTCATTATCTCAAAAAAAAAAAAAAAAACTTCTATAATATAAAGCTTTATAAAGAAATCCGAAAAGGTTCACTAAAAATCTAATAACCACTAAAAATCAAAAAATTTAAACTCTTTTAAAAAAAGTTCTCCTCTATGTCTATAACAGGAGACACGCTCAAGATCTTCAGCTTCCAATCCCTTATCTCACTTTAGAAATGCACCAAATTATAAAAATTTTCGACAAAAGTGTAGAACTGCTCTTCTTCACCTAGCACTTTACTCGGTTGAATCTTTCTTGAGACATTCGTTTTAATATTCGTATACTTTATGTTTTTCCCGAACAAATTATGCATTATAATTTTTAGCTTAAACATAATATTAATGTTGGCAATTTTATGTTATGGTTCTGATTTTTTTAAAATTTTATTTTGGTGTTTTTTGTAAAATTTATATATATTTAAATTTTCAATATTGACAACCTTATGTTGTGTTCCCAATTTTTAATTTCAATTTTATTTATTTTTAATTTACGCCTTTGCGGTATCTAAAATGCACTATAAAAAGTTGCGCGTCGAAAGCTAAAGGGGTTTTGCGCTTTATATTTGAGGTTTTATATATAAGAGTTACATGCTTGAGCATAAAATATACACAGGTATGGGGGTTCAGGGTACCGAGCTTAAGTGGTTTAAAATGTATTTAAGGGACAGACACCAATTTGTTTTCCACAACAGTTCAGAATCGAATGTACAACCAATAACCAGCGGAGTTCCCCAGGGCTCTGTGCAAGTCCCTACTATTTTTCTTGTCTACATTAACGATCTGCTTTGGCTTAACGTAACAGGTACTCTTGCAACTTTTGTAGATGATGCTACAGATTTAGAAACCCTGAAAAATATGATCACCAATGATGTTGCTAAAATTACAGAATGGTGTGATTCCAATAAACTTACCCTTAACCTTTCTAAAACACATATTATTAATTTTTATAAGTCAAATATAAATAAAGTGAATATATGTGTTAGTTCCTCTAAATTCCTTGGTTTGGACATTGACTACCAATTAAAATTTAAGATTTATATCAAAACACTAAATAGCAGATTGACTTCGGGTTACTTTAGCATTAGGGTCACGGTAAATGAGTTGGGCAAAATCCTAGCCAGGAATGTGTATTTTGCGCTAATTGAATCACATTTACGATACTGTATACCATTCTGGGGATGCTGGAGTCAGTATTTATTTCGCTCTGCATTTGTGCTACAAAAATAAGCCATTCGATCAATGTGTAAAGTTCAACCTCGAATTCACTGCCAACAGTAGTAGTAGTAGTAGTAGTAGTAGTAGTAGTAGGAGTAACTCCCCCATGCATTTTCATTCTGAAAACTGTATGCATAATATACAAGCATATATCAAAGTACAAAAAGGAAAACAATGTCTATAACAGGAGACACGCTCAAGATCTTCAGCTTCCAATCCCTTATCTCACTTTAGAAATGCACCAAATTATAAAAATTTTCGCCAAAAGTGTAGAACTGCTCTTCTTGACCTAGCACTTTACTCGGTTGAATCTTTCTTGAGACATTCGTTTTAATATTCGTATACTTTATGTTTTTCCCGAACAAATTATGCATTATAATTTTTAGCTTAAACATAATATTAATGTTGGCAATTTTATGTTATGGTTCTGATTTTTTTAAAATTTTATTTTGGTGTTTTTTGTAAAATTTATATATATTTAAATTTTTAATATTGACAACCTTATGTTGTGTACCCAATTTTTAATTTCAATTTTATTTATTTTTAATGCTTTGGGTATTTAGTAATTAAGTCCTTTTTTCATAGTATTATGTATTTATACTTTTTTATGATGTGTACTTACGCTTACTTTATGATTTGTCATTAAGAATTTTCATATCTGTGTTATTCTTTGACAATAAAGTATGTTTTTAATCAATCAATCAATCAGTAAGGAGATAAAAGTTTTCGTGGTAGCTAGTGGCATAAAGTAAGGAACTGCTATTTACCACGTTCACTACCGAGCGAAAAACCAGGTTCGTCCCCTGTGGTCCGACCAGAAATTCCTAAGAAACAAATACATAATTTTTCTTAAATATAGGTTTTACGTAGGTATTCAGAATTACGACTCCACCAAAATTTAGCGCTGGATGTGGTGTCAATAATTTAAACATCTTTTAAAAAAATTCAATTTTTTTTTCTAAAATTTCTTTCAAAAAATTGTTGAAAATACAGTTGTAAAAACCGCGTGTCGCTAGCTGCTACGGTTCGTGAGCTACAATTTTTTGAAAAAGTTTAATCACCCCCCCCCTACCCTCTTGCTAACCCCTCACCAACATCAAAAACTAATCAGCTCTGCATCTGGTGGCAAAAAATGTTTGTGCCAAATTTAACAAAAATCGGTTAAGCCGTTTTTGAGTACATGACATCATGACAAAATATTTCTCTTGTTTGGCCCAAGAGGTGGGTCGGTCGTCATTTTGTGTACACCAAAAGACAGTTTTTACTAGATTCTGTTAAAAATGCCTCAGAATGCCATAAAATGCCTCACAATGCCATCGGCGTCTTTCACGAAAATGCATTACCGCGAGCCACCCCTCGGTTTGACCCAAATATCTTGATTTTAGTGGAAATAAAAATACTTTTTTTGACGATCCGAATAGCCTCCATACTATGTATGGATGGCTGAAAAAGTGCCTGCAGCTAAATTGGTAGTCGGGCCCTAATGAAAGTTTCGGACTACCAAAATCTATTTATTCATCTATTAGCTCTTCCTATACTACTCTTGATTTCAAGTTTTTTGAACCAATTTCTAATGGAACTAAATGGAACTGTTATTTTCAAAAAAGCGTAATCCACAATTTTTTATTAGAGGAAACAATATTTTTATGGCGAAACATTTATAAACTTTTATTACATCAGTGGCGCACCCAGGAATTGGCTTCGAGGGGGAAGGGGGGGGGGAGGGGTTAAGGATAAATAATAAATACATTTTTATTAAAAAAAAACTTTTAAAGAACAAGATTTTATTAAATGCACTCAAAAGTAGAAAATACTTTTTTTTATCTTATACCATAATAAAATCAATGGGCGCAAATTCAAAATTTTAACTTTACGGTGACAAAGAGAGAACTACAAAAGAAGAACTAATTCGAGTGATAAAAATAATGCTTTCATTTAAAGAAGCTGACAACGGGTAAGATTGCCGTGCTTGCCAAGCCTTTAAAAATAGGTTATAGAGTAATACAACTGTTTCTTCGGTGAATTGTCGATGTAACCGATATACGATACCTAAAGTTAAAATTTTTGATTTGCGCCCAATGCTTTTATTATGGTATAAGAAAGATAAAAAATTATTTTCTTCTTTTGAATGCATTTAATAAAAGCTTGTTCCTTAAAAGCTTTTTTTAATAAAATTGGATTTTTATCCGCCATATTGAAATTTTTCAATCTGATCAAAAATTCATATCAGCTTCCCGAAAAAACCCTGTATGCCAATTTTGATTTAAATCGAACAAACTAAATCTTTTCCCCTCTTCACTTCCCTCGTTAAGGGGAAGTATGTATGCATACCTAATATTACCATATTATTCTATTTTCAAACATTTCAAAACATGACTGAAAATCATCCATCTTGAATTCGCCATATTGAATTTTCAAAATCTGATCAAAAATTCGTATTCTTTATCCCCAAAAGCCCCCGTATACCAATTTTGGTTGAAATCGGACAAATTTAGGAGTTTTCCCCCCTTCACGCCCTTCGTATTGTCACCATAACTATAAATGAATACCAAATTTGAAGGCAATCGGATGTGTATAAGTTAGTTAAAATTGGTAAGCAAAATATTATCAAAAATCGTCCATCTTAAATCCGCCATATTGAATTTTCAAAATCTGATTGGAGAGAACCCCCTTCGAGTAGGGGGGAGCTGTCAATTTCATCACACTATATTCATAGGTACATTGCAAGTTAAATAAAAGCTTGTAAAAAACTTAATTTGAAGTAAAAATGTGACAATAATTGATACAACGAAACAACTGCTTACAAGCGCGGACCTGGGCTCAAATGTCGAGGGGGGGGGGGATGTGAACCAAATTTAAAATTGTTTATTTATCTAAAATTTGATGTCAAAATCATGGTTTAGGCAAATTTTTTTGAGAAAATAACACTTAAAATGCAATTTTTGCCTTAAAATTAAACTCAAGTCGTAAATATTGATGAGGTTTTGAGAATTTTAGTTGTTTATTTACTCTTAATGTTTTTGTAAAAATCATTGAGTTTTGCGAAAATGACACTTAAAATGTCATTTTTGACAACAAATCGCAAGCAAATGTTTTGATAAAATTACATCAAAAAGACCATTTTGATGGTGATCCAAATTGAAAACAAATTTTTATAGCAGTCATGAACGAACGAAATCGTTAAAATAGAAGGTGTTAGAACGTCGCAGGCGAAAAATTTTACAATTTATGATTTTTTAAAGATTTTTGTTAAAGTCCAGGCTTTTGTATTTTATTCCCTATATATTTTATTTCTGCTGTTATTTGATTGTGCCAATTGTATATAGCCAGGCTTCTCGTGGAGGCTTTCCCCTCAATGCGCCACTGATTACATTATGAGTCACATCACAAACTTTCAAAATACTTCCCTAGTTAGAAGCAGTTTTAAAACAAATATTTTGCAGTAGCTAGTATCTAGTATCTAACATTTAATAAATAAAGTACAGTACCTCATAACTCGCATTTCTACTCAAACTTAGGTTTTTAGGAAAACTGCTCATTCAGAGTGCCTAGAATATCTATTGGTGCAGTTAGTTAACCCCACCAAGTCCCACCAATATAAAGTTATTGAAATTTATTTATTAGTAGCCAAAAATCAAAGATTTTCTTGCTTCAAACTTGTTAATTATTCTTTTTTAACATACGAGGGACTGTACTCGATATCAAAAAAAAATCTTATCAGTATCACGCAAAAACTACAGTAACTTTTCCTGATGCATTCCCTAGACCCTTGGGGAGTACTTAGGCTTTTATCAAGAAAACCGCACGCGAAGCTGCGAGGTCTTTAGCTAGAGAATAGCAAGGCCACGTAAACCATTTTTTATGAGTGTGAATTATGCAATACCTGATATAAGGCGGATTTATGCTGGTGAGTAAGCAAGCAAGCAATTCGGAAAAGTTCATCATATGGGAATACAAATAAACGTTCACGCTCGCAAATGTCATATGTCAAGCAGAAGTGCAATTCCTCATGCACAACTGTCAATTTCCTGCTTGCCTAATTGCTGGCTTGGCCAGCGTAAATCCGCCTATACCCTTCAAATCTTCAATTAAACTTTTAAAAGGGGAGCGCATAATACCTGCGTATTACATATGAGATTTGTGCTCATAAAATATTGTAGAAGTTTTCCCATGACCTAATTAATTTTCTTTCTACCTACTTGCTTTACCCTCAAGGCAACACTTTAAAAGTAAAACTTCAAATTTTGGTTTGTTATTACACTTATAATTACCTGTTTTATTCACAAATGTAAAAACAAAACTACTTATATTCTCTCAATTGGAACAACACAACACACAACTTAAAATGTGTGGGCCCTATTTATCATAACAACAAGATAAGCTGAAACTTTTGTATGCATGCATACATTTTAGCTACACATGTTTTGAATAAAACATTTTTTGAACGACTTACCTCAATGTTAAAACCTGGTATGAAGCTTGTTTTTTTTAAATTTTGTGTTGCGCCAGCGCCACTATACAGGATGGTCCATTTAAAAAGATGTTACCAGGCCCGCCAAAAGCGGAAAATTGCTGATCAATATACCGTTCTATCGTAAAAAATATTTGTTTTTCCTTTGACCCTTTTCCTCGACGACGACGCTGGCGATTTGAATATAAATTCTGATGAGGCTTTGTAATAAAGACTACTCTTCTGAGGCTTTGTGCCGCTCCCGCCTCCCTATTACTCTTATAGACATACGATGGCAATTATTCTCTAATTTTATGTGTATAAAACTGCTCTTTTTCTAGATAAATTCAATTTTTTATAACGTTTTCACAATTTAAGCAAAAAGAAAATACTTAGTTTAATTTTCTCATTCATTATAATCACACAGTCATATAATTAAATATTGTCTGGAAAACAAGTGAATCACACAATAGCCAGTTAAAATCATGGATTAATTTGAAAAAAATGCTGGTTTTGGAGAAAACCGTATATTCCGAAAATTTACTTACTTTAGAGAATTATCGAAGTAATATGGTTTCTGTCCCAGCAATGCCTCGCGTTGCGTGGTTCTTTACTAATGATAATGGAAACTTTCTAAAAGCAATAGAGATGATTCGATCCAGTGATGCGTGAGCATATCAATAGAGTTCAAAAGTTTCAAAGCTCTGCCAAAAAAATCGTACATTACCTGGGTGATAAAATACAGGATGAGAGAATCGAATTACTCGGAACAAAAGTGTGGAAAAATCATTTTGGAGATCGTACGAAGTTCGAAATATTTTTCAATAATCTTGGACTCCACGCCCGATACAAGTCACGCGGAACAAGTGAGAGTCATCTTAACGTACATTCACTTAAACAATGATACTCAAAAAATTCAAATAATAAAAAATTTTGTATCCTTCTTTCCAATTAACGATACCACTGGAGAAGGATTACTTAAATTCGTATTGAATCTATTTAAAGAAATGAATCTAAATATTTATTGTTTACGTAGATACCCACATAACAAGTAAACATTCCTGTAATGTAATAGAAATATACTTAGAGAGCAAAGAATGTGATAGAAATGTGACATTTTACCATTGGGAATATTACTAACATATTCCGGCAATAAGTTACGTTCTAGCTCACACAGGTGATATAAAAGTGATAGAAACGTGACGTGAAACATGACTATAATACAACCAGAACGTTTTTTTAAAAGAATGACTCTGACTATAATATCCCACATAGCAAACATATATCCCTATTAAATATTGCATGGATATGATTTTGTGATTCAAAACATATCCAAATGACCACGAGATGGATATCCTAAGATATGCAGTGGATATATAATATCCACATTAATATCCACCAAATATCCATTAGTCTCCACTAAAGTGCAGACTATCGATATAGGTATATCAATGTATCACCATTATGTTGATGTACTATTTGAGATTAGTTATCAAAAGATTACCTAAATAACTTTTTGCTGTCTTACGTGTATAATAATATTACCTGCTACATAGAGAACATATTGATTTCAGTGCCATCTACCTACAAAAGATGACATTAAAGTAAATTATAATTATATAAAATGTAAATCGCGTTCTTTTCACAAGATAGTAATATTTTCGGCAAACATGCCAGAATCCTGACAAAAAGTTCTTTTTTCGGAATATTCATAAAAAATAATAATAATATTATTATCTTATTACCAAAAAAATAACTATCACAAACTCTTAAAGAATATTTACCAAAAAATAGGTCTGGAACATTCCTGTCACATTCACAATAGAATATTCCAAAAATCACTTTGAGGGAATATTCCTACAACATGAATATTCCTCCAATGTTATGTGGGCAAGCATACGACAATGGGAGCAATATGAAAGGAAAAAACATTAGTTTGCAAAAAAAATATTATTGCTCTGCTTATAGTCTAAATCTGGTTGTAAATGATGCTGCCAAAGTTTCATATGGGACCTTAAATTTGTTCAATATTAGTCATTAAATGTATGTATTTTTTCGGCTTCTAAGAAACGATGAGACATTATTAAACGGCATTTACCTAATAAGTTTACCTAATAAGGTGGACCAGTAGAATCGACGATGTCACTCCTTTGCGACTTTATCTCCCAGATATCTTTGAAGCGCTGATAGAAATTTACGAAAACCAAAACTTTGATAGCGAAATACAAGACGAAGCCTATTCATTTGCAATAAAAATTCAAAATTTTAAGTTTATATGTTCAATTGTCATTTCGTATGATGTTTTAACAAAAATTAACACTGTGAGTTAAATGCTGCAATCATCCAAATTAAACTTTAAAAATGCTCTATGTAGCTTAATGCTTTGATAGAGTATTTTAGAAAATACAGGTCTGATCCAAATTTTGAAAAATTTAGTGTAGAAGACAAAAAAATGTTGATTATGATTGTTTATGTGGAGACGGGGGTATTGAGGAAGCGAAACATAACTACAGAGTCAATTTTTTCAATAGAGTGATCGATCAAACCCTGAAGTCTCTACAAGACAGATTTACTGAACTGACCGTATTTGATGATGTTTTCGGATTTTTGACAAGTTTTGATTCAACAACTGATTTGTTGAAAAGCTGTATGGACTTGGAGCAAAAATTGACAGACTCAGCACGAAATGAGCGTGATATTACTGTACCTTTTTGAAAATGGCATACTATCTTCATTCCCAAACGTCAGTAGCCCTGCGAATTTATCTGACTCTTCCATTTTCAAAATTGAAGATAAATAAGAATTACTTAGGTCGACCATGGCACAAGAAAGACTCTCCAATTTGGCCATTTTTTTTATTAAGAAGTTTGCTGTTATCAAAAGTAGATAAGTGTGTTTTGACGTTATTTTGTTGTTGTTCGTGTCATGTTTGTTATCTTTTTAGTTTTAAGAATTTTTGTACCTAACTAGCTATTCGAGATATTTTTTCGCGAATTATTTAAGAAGATATTTTCTGGTCCTTAATGCCTATCAAGAGGTTGAATGGGTTTTGTTCCTACCAAAAATATTTTTCTACCCGTCGCTGTCGTCGATCGCAAATATAACAAAATAGGGGCGTCATTTTCTAATCTTGCACCAGGGCGTCATCAAAACTTGTGTGTTAAAAAATCTCGAATCACGTTGATTTGGTTGTGTGTAAGGCGGACACGATTTGGCTATATTGGAGTTTTTGTAGAATGCTCCCCCCTTCCACTGAAAAATATTTTTGTATGTGTATGTATACTTTTTCATGTTTTATATAGTATAGTTATGTACGTATAAAAAAGTTATGAATAATATGCAAAAATACATTGAACTAATGGAAAAGTACATTAAAACGATTAAATTGAGGAATAAAATTAATGTCACCCTTACATCGGAGAAAATTTTTTTTCAGTTTCAAGGGGTAAGCTTCACCCCCAAAATTTAAATAATGAAAGGGAATTTTTTCTTTTTTGATATTTTTTGGATTGTTTTCGGCAATAGTACAGCATCTTATGATTGCGTTTTTACTTCTAGGATACACTCCTACGAGGGGTGAAATGTATTCTACAAAAATTCAAATTTAGCCAAAACGTGACTCCTTGCAAACAAAATCGAAGTGATTTGGTATTTTTTGTAATTCCTGCTTTGCTGGTTATACACAGCTTTCTTAGTGTAATCTCGAGTTTAATGATTTTCCTGGTGTAACTAATTTTTTTACTTGGTTGTCTGGTACTAAACACTTTCGTTGTATTTAAATTTTGGCAAACACGTTGCTGTTCTTCTCTTATGTATCACTTAAACTCATCTTAGATATCGTAAAAAAAGGGGTGGAGGTAGAAAATATTAAGTTTTCTAGGAAAAAAATTAAAATATTAACTGTTTTTTAGCTTTAACAAACTTTAAATATATGCCTTTAACTTAAGCTTAGTTTTAATTAAAATTCTGCTATAATGCTAGCAAAAAAAACTCGGTCGCGATTAAAAACAAACTTGGTTTATATCTATACATACAGGGTTGGCCATTTAAAAGGGTTCACCTGGATTTTTTCAAAAACTGTTAAGAATTGGAGAAAATGCTGAAATACCACGATTTTGTTTGTAAAGGGGACACTTTTTGGCTATCTTGAAATTTTTATAGCGCGCATCCCCTTTCAGGGGTAAACTTTAACCCTATATTTTGAATAGGGAAAGTGGGTCGAGTGACACCTGGTTTTAAAGGTCTCTTGAATTTTTTGACAATCGTGTAAAAATTTCGAAACATAACTACAGAGTCAATTTTTTCAATAGAGTGATTGATCAAACCCTGAAGTCTCTACAAGACAGATTTACTGAACTGACCGTATTTGATGATGTTTTCGGATTTTTGACAAGTTTTGATACAACAACTGATTTGTTGAAAAGCTGTATGGACTTGGAGCAAAAATTGACAGGCTCAGCACGAAATGAGCGTGATATTACTGTACCTTTTTGAAAATGGCATACTATCTTCATTCCCAAACGTCAGTAGCCTTGCGAATTTATCTGACTCTTCCATGTTCAAAATTGAAGATAAATAAGAATTACTTAGGTCGACCATGGGACAAGAAAGACTTTCCAATTCGGCCATTTTTTTTTATTAAGAAGTTTGCTGTTATCAAAAGTAGATAAGTGTGTTTTGACGTTATTTTGTTGTTGTTCGTGTCATGTTTGTTATCTTTTTAGTTTTAAGTATTTTTGTGCCTAACTAGCTATTCGAGATATTTGTTCGCGAATTATTTAAGAAGATATTTTCTGGTCCTTAATGCCCATCAAGAGGTTGAATGGGTTTTGTTCCTACTAAAAATATTTCTATTTCTATTTTCTAATCTCGAATCACGTTTATTTTGTTGTTTGTAAAGCGGAAGTGTCCCCTTTACAAACAAAATCGACGTGTGAAAAAATCCAGGTGAACCCTTTTAAATGGCCAACTCTGTATAATAAATCTCTATATTGAATATTTATTCTAAATTTTTTAAAAATCAATTTTTTAGAATTTTTCTCTTTATCTTTGTCTTTTTGTTCCAGCATCACGCAATAACTACTTAACGGATGTTGATGGGAATTTCAGTACTACATTTCTTGGAGTCCTGGGCACACCGGTGTATACAGGGGGGGGGTAATTACCCCCTCCAAGGTCCCAGGTATTGGATTAAAAATCACATCGCAAAATACGCAAATTAAAAATGTACACCTAAAACTTTTAGATAACAGCTTTTAAAAGCTCATGATTTTTATTTAATAATGGACAAACAAAACAATTTTATTTAATAATGGACAAACTAACTTGTGCTACACTTTAAAATATTTTGTTGAAACCCATGGCCATTTCTTTAAAAAAAAACTTCGCCAGCGGCAGCTCGGTGCAACTTCTGGTCCACTTCAGATTACTTTTAGTTTTATAAAATTTTCAATTGCGGTGTCATTTTTTGCATTATTTTACAATATTTGTCGAAAATTTTTGCCTGCGGCACATATTTATCATAACTTTACGTTATTTTAAAAGAATTTGACTTTTTCTTAATTCTCTCCCCTTCTTAATGCCCCTCTACCTAGCTCAAGCCCCCTCCAGTAGTTTAGATTCTGTTAGATGGCCCAACTATAAAAGCAAAATACACTTTTTTACAAGACGATTGCATGAAAGCGGCATGCCAACGATCGCAGCAAAAGTGTTTGTTGTTTTTTAATTGGAGCGGCCAATAAAATGTTAACTTATACCCCGGACAATAAATTACCCCCCCCCCCACACGCCGCTGCCTGGGCCGGACATAGGCTTTATTTTATCAAACAAGAAAAACTGGAAAAAACCGTCTAAAACTGCATAAAATGTGCATGTCACCAAAAATATATCATAAGGTTATCTCATTCGGTTTTTCAGATATTTGTTTTTAAAAAGTACATAATTTAATTCATTATTTTGTAAAATTTTAGCTTTTCTTAAATGTGTAATTTTTGCTCTGACCATGCAAGATGAACTCCTTTCGAAGTTTTTTTTTATTAGTAATTCCGCACGTTTTATACCTACATATGACACCCAAGTAACACATCATGCATCAAAAATACTGGGACAACGTTTCCGCAGCAAAAACAATTCAAACAACGATAAAATAAAAATCAACAAAGTTTTATATATTCAGGTTAAGCTCGTAAAATTTACAAGAAAATTTACAAGAAAAGCTCAAGGGCCTTTCTCCACTTGGTATTACCTATAAAACTCCATCAATATATAGAACTTCGTAGAGGTTCTTGAAAACATAGGTACTTTAAATCTTAGAAAACTTTAGGACTAGACACAGACACGTGTTTCGAATTTATTTTGATCTTATCGGTGTGGCATAAGTCAGGTTAGCTTAAGTTTTCCTAAGATTTAAGGTATCCCTAAAAACAAGGTGTGACGGATTTCTGATGGTTCTTCATTGGTTCAATGACTGAATGACTTTTCAGTTACTGTGACGGAAATTATTTAGTGGGCTGCTGACGACCATTAGTTAATTTGCCAACAAAGTTGTTTCGCCAATACTAATTCGATGTTGAATTGAAGAAAAAACTACGTCTCTCCGATACTCGTTCACACGATAGATAGATAGATAGATAGATAGATAGATAGATAGATAGATAGATAGATAGATAGATAGATAGATAGATAGATAGATATATAGATATATAGATAGATATATAGATAGATAGATAGATAGATAGATAGATAGATAGATAGATAGATAGATAGATAGATAGATAGATAGATAGATAGATAGATAGATAGATAGATAGATAGATAGATAGATAGATAGATAGATAGATAGATAGATAGATAGATAGATAGATAGATAGATAGATAGATAGATAGATAGATAGATAGATAGATAGATAGATAGATAGATAGATAGATAGATAGATAGATAGATAGATAGATAGATAGATAGATAGATAGATAGATAGATAGATAGATAGATAGATAGATAGATAGATAGATAGATAGATAGATAGATAGATAGATAGATAGATAGATAGATAGATAGATAGATAGATAGATAGATAGATAGATAGATAGATAGATAGATAGATAGATAGATAGATAGATAGATAGATAGATAGATAGATAGATAGATAGATAGATAGATAGATAGATAGATAGATAGATAGATAGATAGATAGATAGATAGATAGATAGATAGATAGATAGACAGATAGATAGATATATAGATAGATAGATAGATAGATAGATAGATAGATAGATAGATAGATAGATAGATAGATAGATAGATAGATTAATTATATATTTATTTTTTTTTTAAACTCTTATATAGTTTTGGCTGGAAAAAATTAAGGGGGGACCAAAACAGCGTTTTTTTTATTCTTAAACTGTTACACTTACAACAAAAACGTTGAAAGTCTTTTCTATGGAGAAAAAAAAATACATTTTTTTTTTATTATTTATCTACCCGAGATTTGTTTTTGGTCATAATCCTTAAAATGTAACTTATTTCGAAAAATGACAGAAATTAAAAAAAAAATCCAACCTTTTTCCAATATATTATTTTTTTAGTACTGTAAATGTCAAAAATCAGAGAGGGCGAGTGTTATGAAAATTAGACTTTTGAAAAACAATAACATTTATAATATCACGGACTCCTCATAACCTATTTTCCTGGGTGTTTTTAAATTTTTTATCTTTTGTGGACCTTTTCTGGAAAACTTGCAGTGGGAAGGGGGTTAATTAAAATCATATTCATTATCAGAACTAGTTGTAGTTTAGTGTTAATTATATTAATTATTTTTTCCAACCAAAATATTTTAAAAAATCCGAGTATTATGACATTTTCGATTTAGTTTCTCGTAAGCTATCTGCAAATTTTGTTTTTCTGGGAGGAAAATAATCTTTGGTAATTTAAAATTATCCCATAGGACCTTCAAATAAGTGCCTGAATCCCTTACGTACCTTCTCTGAAAAACTGGCAGGAGAGGGTCTTTTTCTCTAATCGACTAATAACCGTAGATAGAAAATACTAATAACCTAGATTGCCCGAATTTGGGTCTCCAATCTGGATCTGTTTTGGTTTCGAAAATATCAAAAAAAAAATGGTGAGGAGCCACAAGGACACCTATGGACCCCATCAGATTTTTTTTGTATCTTTGGCAACAGTCGTATGCTACGACTTTCGATTATCTCAACCGTTTGTATTTGAAAAATTACCCTCATCCCGCCCCCCGATTTTTTATTGGTGCGCGACTAGCCCCATTATTGTTGGCAAAATACACAGACTTTAATCCTTTTCTTTCAACGCCACTCGTTTGGAAAATGTCGAATTTTCGAACCGTTTTTGGGGGTATTTTCGACCTTTCTCATGAAAAATTGGTTGGTTGGTCGCCAGTTTAAAAACATACATAAAAAAATTACCACCTTATAAACTTTATAAAATAAATTTCTAATATAATGAGGACTGGAATTCTCAATACGATTCGGGCAATCTACGACTATGTCTGATAATGAATATGATTTTTATCAACCCCCCAACTAAAAGTTTTCCAGAAAAGGTAGGTACGCAAAAGATTAAAAATTTCAAAACATACAGAAGAATAGGTTATGAAGATATTATAAAAATTAATATTATTCAAAAGTCTAACTTTCATAACACTGGCCTGTCATTTTTTCGAAATAACCTATATTTCACGGGTTATGAAAAAAAAATTATGTCGGGTAAATAAAGAGTAAGAGAAAAAAAATAAAATTAATTAACTTTCATCGTTTTTGTTGTAAGTAAAGCCGTTTAAGAATAAAAAAGAGTTTTGGACCCCCCCCCTCAATTTTTTTTGGGTTTTGAAGGTCAAATTCCGAGTTTAAAGTCGGAATTTCGAGTTTAAAGTCGGAATTCTGAGTTCTAAGTCGGAATTCCGAGTTTAAAGTTGGAATTCTGAGTTGTAAGTCGGAATTCCGAATTCAAAATCGGAATTAAAATAAAAATTGCTTTGTGGCCCCTCTACGCTTTCGTACACAAGAGTATACCGCGCGAGGGCACTAAATATGCCATAAAGTATTTACTAATAGTAAAATAACTACACAGTAAAGAAAAAAAAATATTCATAAAAATTCTCATGGATGTAAAGCAAATATATATTTTTTTAAATACTCTGGTCTAACCCAGTACTTATAAAATTAAGAAAGATGGCAAATAGTTGTTCATTATATTAATTTTCACGAAAATTAGGAAAATTAAAATAATTTAAAATTTAGGAATGAATATATAAAAATCTTGTGAGAATGCGCCGCAGGAGAAAATTTGAAGAAAATTATGCCCGTTTCAAACGTTTAAAAAAATGGTTAAAATTAAACTAAAATTGATAAATCGACCATTTTTTTTTAGTTGGGTTGGGTAAGTTGTTGAGGGGGGCTGGGTTGGTATGAAATCTAGACCCAATTTTAAATTTTTGGCCAAAATCATGTTAAGAGTGCGGTAGGCGAAAATTTATATTTAAAAATATGCTAACAAATACTTTTTTTTTCTTATAATTCAACTGTAGTTTTTTGTGGAATCCTAGTGCTACTTTTATTATAATGCAGCTGTTTTAATGCTATTTAGCACCCTCTACCGCTAGGTTGGAACCGTGATCCCACAGCAATAATGCCAAGATTTGCTTTTGTTTTGGATTTAAGGTTTAAAAAATGTAATATAAAGTTGCTTGGTTGCACGGTCGTTCGAGCGGCCTAGTTTTATGTTATGGTGAAACATAACCTTTTAAAAATTTGTGAAAAAATAATCTTAGTCTGAAAATCTTTCAAAATTAACTAAATATCCAAGACATCAGGTTTCTCTTTTAATTCTGGATTAAAATAAAGAAAATTAAACATTCTAATATTAAAAACATCCATATTATCTAAATTTTTAAGGCGGGTGCAGTTTGACAAAGATATCATGACAGGTTTCTTCCTCAAACGAGTCTTCTCACAAAGATTTGACCGTTGGGAAGTCTACAAAATGCGTATTTTTGACTGATAGTTTGTTAAACATCAATAATATTTATTTTAAGTGTTTTGCATCTTTTATTTTGGCAGACAGTTTTGATTTATTAATATTAATTGAATAATTGCTATTTTTAAATACGTTTTTTATTAGGTAAGTTAAAAAGCATTGACTTCGTGTGCAAAAATGCTGTATTTTCAGGTGCCGTGGACATTGTCCATGCAAAAAATATTTCTTTAAATAGCTGTGAAAATATTTTCATGACGTTTTCACAATGTTGTGGCAGAAGACAGCAACAGCATTATTGTTATTTTTTTTGTTTCCGAAACGTTATCCCAACTTATTTACAACACGCTGTGTTACTTGCGATTTTACCTGAATTTTCGGAAAACTAAATTATTTGCGTTTGCAGATGACAACGCTCACGCTGCACGCTGTGTCTATACATGAAATCTTATATTATTGTAAAAACAAAGGCCTTTTGTTAGATTGCTCAAAAACAGATTTCATAGAATTTAGTTTGAAACTGAATTGCGATTTTTTATTAAAATCGGATGATAGGTATAAGTAATCATGTTGAAGAGAAACCTTTGTAACATTTGTTTGTTCTTTCGGTTTGAGAAATTTAAGTTTAGATAGTTTAGAAGTTTTATTGATAAATTGTTATGTATCTGATAAATTAAAAGTTGTTGTAGTTTATTAAAAATGCCCAGCAAACCCATCTGTTACACTATGTTAGTTATTACGTAAATATAAAGCCAAAAAATTTACATAAAAGGGTTTTAATAAAATGTACGTAATATTTACATAACATAACTTATTTTCTTTAATTACATAAGGTATATTTACGTAATAAGAATGAAACTTTGTGCATGGCATTATGCACAACATAGAAATTACTTTTTACCTTGTTGTGACATTAGATATATATAAATATTATATACACAATATGAGTTTAATTTTACATAAATATTTATGTAACATTTGTGTTATAAAGAACACTGCACAAATTACATTGGAAATGGCTTTCAGCTAAGTGCCATAATTTTTTTTATATGTTTTAGTACTTGATCAACAAAGCTTCGAAATGAAAAAACGAGATAGGGAGCAGGATTACTTTTTGAGATGTGAAGCTTTAAAATTTACCTGTTTTTAGGCTATATTTTAGGACATAGTCCAAGTTTCTTTTCCACAAATTTGTTGATTACCGCCAAAATAAAATGATTCGAATCTCTGTTTGTCTGGAATGAAACACCCCTTCCACCCGTATAAAAATGTTTTTATATAGTTTTTGTGGTACCACCAGAAAAGTCACTAATTTGTAAGTTTTAAAAAAGAAAGAAAATCACCGTTTTCTAAAAAATGACAATTCTGATTTTCTTTAAAACGAACGGGCATATTGTAAACATTTTTACATATATTATTAAAAATAATTCCACTTAGCTAAAAAAAACATTTTTAGCTTGAGTGGTACCATGAATTTTGAAAATAGTTGGCACCTTTAATGTTTTTTAATATTTTTTTAAATATTGGAGAAATACGAAAAGTGATTTTAAATAACTTATGAATAGGTTATATAAACCTTTTTAAGGCAAAATCTAATTCAAAAGCTTAATACCAATATGTACGTAACAAGTAGTACTCATCGGTACCTGTATTTGACCAATGAAATTGCTCGTGTGATATATGCTTTTAGGCTAACTTGGGGTCGTCGGTAACGAATTTGACAACATTTTTCCGGTTACTATTAGTATTTTTTAGGAGAATACGTGTTTTTCCTATTTAAGTGCGGAAAGTGGTTTTTGCGCATGCAGTTTCGAGCAAATAGTTAAATTTAAAACTCTTAAGATATGTTTAATATGTTTAAAAAACATAAGATAGGCTATGACACCTTGACAAGTCAAAATTTTGCTTCACAAACAGCGTCATTTGCTGCCAGATAATTTTACGTATTCTATTAAGAAATCAGTGTAAGCAGAAAAATGTTATCATATTCGTTACCGGCAACCCCAAGTTAGCCGAAAAGCATATACCACACTAGCAATTTCATTGTTCAAATACAGGTACTAATAGATACCTATCGGTAGCAATATATTCGTATCAAGCTTAGGAATTGAATTTTTAGAAAACAGTTTGTATAACCTACTTATAAGTCATTTTAAATCACTTTTTATATTTCACCAATATTTCAAAAATATTAAAAAGCATAAAAGGTACCTACCATTCTTGCAATTAATGGTACCTGCCGGCCGCCGTAGCGCAGTGGGCATGGATATTTTGTGTTTGTCTTTAACTTTGCAAAAACTTGGCTGAAACTGGGCATTGATCATACAGGGTTCCTAAGATTTTCCTTAGGGATAGGATTTCAATAAATCAAACAGAAATGGCATAGAAAGTTCTGCGCGCACAAAAGAAACAGGTATATTGAGCAATGGTGCCAGTTTGTTATTATCTCCGGACTGCTTTCATGAGAAAAAATTGTCGCCACTCTTTCATTGTGAGCATAAATCATAGTTGCAATAATAACCGTTGACAAGATGTCTGCAAATTCCGCTAGATGGCGGCCACACCATGAGATGATCGAGGAAAAAATTAGATGATTTCAGGTCCAAACCACAGCTTTTTCTTGCTTAAAGGAGGCGGCAGGGTCCATTATTTACGATACTGAGCGATAAACTCGTGAGGTTGTTAACATTAGAAAGAAATATCTCCGCTTTTAATTAAATTTCTTTCCATTCTGTTCTACTAGTGACATCTATCCGGAAACGGCCAAACCATGCAGCTAGCACTAGCAGCCAAAGAAATCAATAAACGGCGCTGTTTTTCCTGCAGAGCTTTTTGCTTGCGATATTATTGATTTTAAATAAAGCTGGCCCTACACTACATTTGATATTTTCGAGGTGTTTTATGACATGATCTCGAAACATGTAGCGAACCAATTCTTCAAAACTAGCGGGAGGGTAAAAGCGAAAAATAAGGGGTTGCCAATATTTGTAACACCCAAAAAGGGGTGAAAAGATTTATTTTGCTCTGTTTCTTTACAAAAAATGTTTTTTTACGAAAAACTTGAGCTCTGCCAATTTTTTTATTTTTTTCTTCAACTTTCTCGAAATTTTCGTCATACCGTAGAAAAAAATTATTTCCTTCATGGTCATACTCTACTTTTATTCAAAAAAATTTAGAAACAGAGACGGGATCAGTTTTCCTAAAACGGGGGATCTTTGTTTCGAGTGAGAAGATAAAGGGCGCCGCAGGCAAAAATTTTTCAATTAAATTAGCCGAACGCAAAAATGTTAGAAAAATAAAGCAAGAAATAAAAATGGCGCCGCTTACAATTTTTTTTTCAAAAATTACGTAATTTCGGGAACGCAAAGAAATAGGTCTAAAGAGTATAATTTTTAAGAAAAAAATATCAATTTTCTCGCCCTCCTCCACTGGGACTACAGGGGCCGTGCACAAATTACGTATTGGTCCTAGGGGGGAGGGGGGTTACAAAACGTTACGTAGGGGGGAGGGGGGTTTTCGACAGCGTTTGCATTTGTGTGAAACTAAGAAAATTTGGAATGAAAATAAGTGAAAAGTTTTTTTTTTGGGGGGGGGGTAGTGGTCTTGAAATCGTTACGTAATATTAGGGGAGTGGCGTGCCAAACCGTTACAAAACATTACATAGGGAGGGGGTCAAAAATTGGTAAAATCACCGTTACGTAATTTGTGCACGGCCCCACATCTGACTGTTCATTCTTTTTGATTTCGAATCAAAGTGCAAAACCCGGGTTGGACGTTCTTCTTCTTCTCCGGCCGTGTATGAACGCTTTAGGTTAGGCATTTGCATGTATCTCAGTCCCCAGCCTGTAAACAGTGCGTAAGGACAATGGTTACAAAATGAAAAGCCGAAAAATATTTTTTTACGATATCTTTCATCAGTTTGGTATTAAAGTCGAGCAAAAATAATTTTTATTCCAGTCCTAAAGGTATGAAAATGGAAGACATTAGAAAACAACAACCTGGAATGGATTTACTACGTGTAAGATGTAGTGACAACATCGCCCCATGCCCGTCCTTTTCTGCCTAATGTGCTTTTCCGTTTGTCTGCGTCTTATACACGGCTGCTTGGCCCCCTAAGGATTTGCTTAGGAACCCTGTATAATGGATGGAGAGTCCCAGTAAAAAAAAAATTAATGATACCACTCAAGCTAAAATTGCAAAATTTTTATTAACATATGTAAAAACTATTAAAATCTGGCCGTTTGTTTTGTTAAATACCTCGCTGCGCTCGTTATTTAAAGCAACGCTTGTAAAAAAAAGCACTATTTTAGCCACTAGTTGTGAAAACTATTATTTTGTACTTCAGTGCAAAATAGGGGTGTGTTGCGATATCACGAACTGTGACTTTTTCACTGTTAGTCGTCAGTCACGGTCTGCCCCATATCGCCATATAACTATGAAATACTGTAATGGCCCAAGTGTCGCAAAATGTGTAAAGAAAATATATAACTTTGAAAAAAAAGAAGAAAATTCAAAATCGCGGTTGGCTTTGGCACTGTTTGGGCCACCAGGCCCTAGGCGAAAAGCCTACTGCGCATGCACTAACAAAGTCATGTCAACGTCGTAGTGACTTTACGATAGTTTAATGACAAGGTATTAGTTTGAGTGACAGCAACTACATCATCTGCTTGAAAACTTTGTAGAAAAAACAATGTTATGTAAAAGGGCCTTGCATTGCGTAACACTTTGGTAACACATAAGGCTACCTTTTTAAACTTTTTTGGAAAAATTTGAAATTGAATAATCAAGATATTTTTAGTCATCAAATAAAATTCATCCTTAAAATTTAATGATACCTTTTATTTTAAAAATTAAATTTAAAATTTAACTTAAAAATAGAACAAAAATTGGTCCTTACTTTACTTTAAATTTAAAAAATTGGTGCTAGAAAGCGCGGATAGTCCACCAGACAATCAATTATTTTATATTAAAAGGAAATTAAAATAACTCGAAAACTGCAGCTTTGAAAAAAACCTTATAACAAAATTTTTGGGTAATATTTAAGAAAATCAAAATCTGAAAACCGCATATCATGATTATTGATTATGATTTTTTTAATATATTTTAACTTTTTTTCAAATAACTCGGAAACAAAGGATCCCACAAATTTGGACTTTATAACAAAATTTGTAGTCCATATTCATGGACACCTAAATCTGAAAACCGTATATCGGTATTTGCTTTTGTTCCAAAGTTACAATTTTTTTAAATATTTTATCCCCCTTTTTTCCCCTCCAACCCTCCACCACCTTACCCAAAAGTTAATAAGGTTATGGTCAGCCGATAGAGGATTTTTGTACCAAATTTCGTTAAAATCGATTAAGGCGTTCTTGAGTTATCGTGTATACAGACAGACAGCAAATCTGTGGGACATTTTGTCCAAGGCATATGCATTGGATAATACAATTGTCAAAACGTTGGACGGCTCTTGGACATCCCAAAACAGTTCAAAAGTTTCAATATTTTGACTATTGTACCACTATACTAAATCCATTGGTTATCCAGTGGAACGAAATTCTGTCCAAAAGTTATCCATTGGCTATCTAAAAAGTATCTTTATGCTTCACTGTTGGAAAAAATTAATAATTACAATGTATATCCGTTGGTCTAATTTTCTTAGTACACTGGATATGCTTATTTGTTGCAATGGATATCCAGTGGACAGTTTTGTCAAAAGCGGCGATATTTTCGATATATAAGTAGATAGGTACCTAGATATTTGAACCACTCCAGCATCAAAGGATGGGTATTAAAATACTAAAATACCAATTATTCCAAAATAATGAAAAATACTTACTTAAATGATTCGGCTAGATATGAAAGAAATGTTATTGTTGGTAATGAAAAGAAAAGGCCAAGCCCAATTGATATAGATTTTTTGATAAATATGCAATGTGGGTCAATGTATATAAAGTACATCACTTTTGCTGGACACAAAATGAACATCCGCCGAAAAGAGTTTATTTTTGGTCCGATGGACAAAGAAAAATCGTTATCCATTGTTTATCCAAAAACTAACTGAAAAAGCAGTTCTTTATGGATCAAAATCCTTTGGACTCAGTTTTTTTGTCATCCTTTGTCTCAGGAAAAATTTTTGTCCAATGGATGTCCATAAATGGCAGTCCGATGGACAATTTGTGCTGTCTGTTAACCGACCCACAGACCAACAGACAACTTTTTTTTCGTCGATGATGGTGTTTTGGAATATTAGTATCTCATTTTTGATAAAATTAAGAAAAATCTAAATTTCACGATTTTAATAGTCCCCCATAACAAATTGGTATGGTGGATTAAGAAATGGTTATTTAGAAAAATGTCTGCAAATATACCAGTAAGCAGTTGTTTAGGAAACTAAACATACTAAGTACCTAATATTAATTTCTATACTATTTTTTAACATGGTATAAATCTATCAATACTATTAAAAGAACGGTAGTCAACATTAACTATAAAAGCACAGATCAAACCACTTGACCTAAAGTTATGAAATTTTAAGGACATATTGGGTTTTTGACGTAGGCGCTCGCTAAGAAAGCATTTTTGAAAATATTACCCCTAAGGGGGTATAAATAGGGGTTGAAATTTTAACGCCTTTTTCTATATCTCGTAAACTAAAAGCCGCAGAGGTCTGAAAATTGGTGTGAATATTATGTTAATATTATAGTAGCTAAGTAAAAAACAAAAAATAAAGTTAAAAAACCTCCAAATTAGTTACTTCAACCCAAAAGAAACCAAAAAACAAAAGATCACAAAGGACCAAAGCGCTTTGGTCCTTTGTGTGTCCCATGTGGGATGCTCATCCAAGTTGGAATTTTCGTTATTTCCACCCACCTTTTGTCTTTTGGTTTATTTTCAGTTGAAGTAACTGATTTGGAGGTTTTTTAACTTCTTTTTTTGTTTTAATTGCCTTAGGAGCATAATCCTATTGGTAATGTTAACACGCCAGGGCGAATCCGTATCAGGTAACTTGGATAAGTACCAGTGCGGAACGATGCCTATTTGTGAGTGATTGAAGTTAGGAAGTGAAACGACTGATAAGCTCACGCTGATTACCCAGAGCGAAACATCGTTTAATCATTTCTCTTTTCGCTTTGATCCTTTGAGTATTCCTTGTGGGATGCTCATCCAAGTTTAAATTTTTGTTATTTTCACCCAAGATCTTTTGTTTTTTTTTAAGTAGATAAATGTTTTGGCATTTTTATAAATTTTAGAAATAGGGGTAATTCGATTTCAAAGAGGGTAAAGTATCTCAGAAGAAAAATAGTCACAGAGGTTTAGAAATTGGTATTATAAACTCTCATAATAAAGTAGATGGGCACGTGTTTCAGCGTTTTTCTATCAATCAAAGAAATTAAGCCAGGAATCGAAAAAAGTGCCTTTTCTATTAATTTTAGCAATTTTTTATTACCCCCCCCCCCCTTTATATTCGATAAAAATATATGCCTAGTAAAATATGGATTGTGGGGTATGAAATCGAAGAAAATGGAGCCCGGAATAAAAAAAGAATTTTTTTTTTTCAATAATTCATGCAATATTTTATTACCTCCTCCGCCGCTTCTATATTTGGTGAAAATATTGACCCGCTTAAATGTAGGTTGTTTTAATTTTTTTATTAATTCCGCCGCTAGCAACGTAGTGGGTGAAACGCTCGCTAGTTCGTGATAAATGCATCTAATTGGCTTAAATTTGTGAAACAAGAAGATAGATTTGCTTACCAAAATATTAGGTTACTTCTCAGCATCTACTCCTACACTGAGCTATTTGAAGTATGTTTTTTCAAGATGACTAAGCTGGCGTCTTATATTTTTGGAATATGATCACTAAACAAATTCTTCAACACATCGGAAACATTACACATTACCAATTTTAAATCAGAGATACCCACCTACTCTTATGGGCCGGTAGTGGTATCAGTTTCAACTAGGGCTGACCTAGTTTCTTAAGGTCAAACAGATTCATAGCTTTGGGAGCTACCCTGACTAAAAACTTGCCAACTCGGATACCTTCTCAGGCTATAACTAAAGTAAAAGATTATTATGTCGTTGCACAACCTGAACCTATATTTCTTTTGATTTCTTAAGGAATTTTATTCAAAATATCTCGGTTTATTCGTAAAATCCCGCAGCCCATATATTAATTGGAGCAAACGGCGCGGCACGAGTATATCGTATAAAACCCAGGCTTACTATTGTGGTGGAGGGCAAAATCAATAATTCGGGAAATCAATGATATATACGCACAATTTTCAGGGAAATTACGTTGTCATTTATTTTTGCCCTCTTAAATTCAATCGTTTTGAGTAGGAGCTCACAAAATTACCGCAGGTGTAATTAAAGGGCATTCTACAGCTACGCTACCAATTTTCCCAGTTTCTACAAACAATGTTTTTATAATTTACGTTAAAAATTTACCTTATCCCTTACTTACGTTTGAGTATACACATTTTAACTAAAACTTAAAAACATTGAAACAATTGTAATAAAATCATGCATGGTGAAACGGCCGTATTTCTATTCTTTGCGCAATTTTCATTCTGCATGCTCTTTTAATAGATTATCGGAATTTTCCGACAGACGCAAGCGCAGTAATTTTCCGAAGCTGTTTTTCTGGTTATCATATGCGAAATGGTTTGTGAAATAAATTCCTCGGAACAAGTAGTTAGGTACGGTAATTTTTTTTCTTGGGCTTGAGATGGTTCACGCAATTATTTTTATTCCAGAAACTTACTTTGTTTATACTGGCCTCTTAAAGCGCTTTTATATAAGTAAATTTTGTCGCATAAACAACAACAAAATTGTTTTCAGCAATAAATCGATTTTATTTTAGAGCGATTTAAGAATACGGTTTATCGCTTTAAAACCTACTTTATGGGCAGAATAAACATTTTAAAAACGCTGTAGCACATTTCTTCCAACCTAGGTTTTACCGAAAATTCTGTTACTTAGTTGTTTTATTGGTTTTCTTTTTAAATTGAAATTTAATGACATTTAAAACCATTCTTATATAAAAGCGGTTTTAGGTGCGTATATACGTAGTAACTGTAAAGCAGCGCCACGCACAGTGGGCAAAATCTAATTTCTGGAAAGACAATAATGTTTAAAGTAAATATTTCGCAAAAAAGTCAAAAATGTAGCGTATTTTGACTTTGGTTCGAACGCGTTACATATACCGATACGGATAGATTGAAATATTTACTTTAAGTGTCTAATGTCTAATAACATATTGCCGTAAGTACAAAGGGTATGACAAACTAATAATTTTATAGATCAGCAGGCACACAACGACAACAAGTGCAAATGGTGTTAGTTTTTTTATGCACTTTAGGGATTAATTATAATTTTAATCCCTGGAGGATTTAAAGTAAATTTTTCCGTATTAAACAATAATTTTATTGAAAACGAAAAAAATAATTAGCATATGGATTACTTAAATCTAGTTCTTATTATGATATATATTTACATTTACATTTACTTGGGTGCCATTTACAAGGCTTACGAAGGATGGACAGTTGGAGGCAACATTTTTAGTTATAGACGTATTCTGCACATTCGTAGCAGTCGCCGCTGCCTTTGTCGTCTTATTTTCTGAAATTGATCTTCCTATGGTTGATGCTGATGCCATATCGACATCGGAGGAGACATTGGTGAAAATTTGATCGGCAACATTCTTCTTTTGATACAATGAATTTTCAACATAACCTTCAGCAACCGAACTGCTTTTCCGGCCACCATGTCTTTTCAACACATCTATAGTTGCTCCCGAGTCGGCAAGTAAAGAAGCTGATGATCTGCGAAAACAATGCCCAGTATATAGATTTGCGTCTGGTAGTCCGAAGTAGCCAGCAATTCTCCTTGGTAGCTGTCTAAATGTATTTTTTCCTATGGGCTGACTCATGCATTTCCCATTTTTGTAAGACACAAAAAATCGTGTATGCTGTGTAGGTGGCCTTAGACCAATATATTTTCTCACCATTTTCACTACATTCGTAGAGTTTTCACCGGACGTTTTTATCACAAATGAGCGATCCTTTCCTCGACATGCAACAAAAGTAGTCTCCTATTAGTAAAGTTTTGTAGACAATCAGTGGTGTTATGTTTAGTAGTACTATCAGAAAAATACTCAAAGTAAAGAAAAGAATCTTACCTTTTGGGCTAGATATTCTTCGTCTGGAGCATTTTGAAGAAAATCTCTTATATTGTCGGAATCCAATGTCTTGGACTTTTTCGGCTTATAATTCTGTCTCTTTAGAAATGCCCTGAGTTTACTATATTTGCTGATGTCGACGTTTGCTTCAGATATTATCGTGGCTTTGATCATGGAATATTGGCTCCATACAGAAGATGCCTTGAGATTATTAGACTTCTGTAGGAAGTATGCCAGGAGCACCTTTTCATACGTAAAATTCTCTGCATGCTGTTCAGCGCACCATTTTCGGTAATCACGAAACTGATTCTTGTAAACCTCGCGAGATTTTTGTGGCCTCTTCCGCGGCCTCTTCAATGTTAATTTTCAAAAAAAATGCTGTACGATTTTTCTGGACTCACCGTTTGGTGACGCCGTTTGATAACAACAACTGACTGACATTTGTTTTGTGCCATAGCAACACTTCCATGGCACCAGTACCCTCTCCATACAGGCCGATCAACTCCTACCGATTTAGTGTCCTTTTATCCACCTTGGCTGCCATTTTCACTCAAAAGTGACAGAAAATCCATTAGTTTTCTGTCAATATGGCGGCGAAGGTCGATAAAAGGACACTAAAACGGTAGAAGTTGATTGGCCTATGTGGAGAAGGTATTGATGGCACAATAAATTTTGAGTGAATCCACCATGCCAACAACAATCAATAACAACTATCAGTAATACGAGCTGTCAATCTTGAAACTAGAGTACCGTTAAGTGGTCTACTGTTAGTTTTGTAATTTTTTGTTTTTAGTTTCTCGCATTCTAAAGTGCATAAAATAGTATATAAACCTCGTGACTAAAGTGTATTTTAATCCCTACGGTCGGGCTACAAACCTTTCGCCGCGGGATTAAAAGAGGCACTTTAGTCCCTAGGTTTATAATGTACTATTAACGGTTTTAGGATTTATGTTATAAGTATTTAAACAACTTATATTCCTTATAGAAGAAAAGAGAGGGCCGGAAAATTCTCTGAGTTTCCGATTTGTTTTTACTACTATGCGTTGGTGTGAGTTACGTCATGCACTGTTTGTTGCTCTTCACCATTTTCTGCAACATTTTGAAAGAATACTGACAGTTTATTTAAAAAAGAACCTTCAGTCGAAATCTCAGCTTAGAAATGGATTATAAAGGTAATAATTCTCAAATATAAAAAAAATAGTTATGTAGGAGGGTACCTCTAGATTATTAAACTGTTTTCAAAAAATCAATGCATGCGGAAAAGTTTTAGCTGCAACGACGGTAAATCATTCTCCCTTAGTTCTAAAAACGAGGCAAATAGGTTATTAAGCGGCATGGGGCTAGTTGGTACCGTTAATAAAGTAAGGTACTCATTGACAGTTATTTTAACCATATCTAATCCAATCCAAAACTGTGTCGACTGTTCCTTACAAAATTTATCCCTGACCAATATATAGGGTGTGTCAAAAAAAACGCATTTTTTTAAATGATTATAACTTAGGACGAAATTGTCCGATTTTTATAAAATTTAGTTTTTTAGAAAGCCAAAGCTTTAAAATTAAAGGATTAATGTCAAACTTGATATTTCCTAAAAATCCAAGATGGTGGATCAATTTGAAAAATAGACATTTTTAACATTGCCTAGATATTTTTTGTGTGCGACACTGTCATAAATCTGAAACATCGGTTACGAAGTTTCGAAGCATATCGATGTAACATTTTAAAAATTCGTACAGGAAATAAGGCAGTTTCCAATTTTTAAATAGACCGGAGTTTACCTGGAAAATCAGTGGCGGTCCCAGCCATTTAAAAAGGGGGGGCGGCGGTTTCGATATGAAAAAAAAATAGAATAAGCTTTTATGAGGAACATATCAATATATGCAAACAAAACTTAGTAACTACAAGCGAGGATTTGGTCTCAAATCTAGGGGGGGGGGGTACTCAGATTTGAAGTCGTTTATTTAATACATTTTTTATTTAAAAAAATGTTTAAGAAAATTTTTAAAAAAATTACATTAAAACTGTAATTTTTAAGTCGAAATAAACTAAAATCGTAAATATCAACGGTATTATATCGCCGTGGGCGAAAATTTTTAAGAAAATTGCTCTAAAAAATGCGTTCTTTGATTTCAAATTAAACTAAAATTGTAAATATATCAATGGTTTTAAAGTGCAGCGGGCGAAAATTTTTAAGAAAATGACACTACAAATGCCATTTTTGAAACAAAATTAAACTAATACCGTAAATATGAAAGCTGTCATAGCGCCGCTATTTATGCCCTACTTTTGATTTTCTGAATGTTTTCATAAAAAAATTGAAGCCAGGGTAGGGGGGGGTTAACTAATCCCCGAAAATCCGCACGTAACTATACTTTTTTCAGTTATAAAAAAACATAGACAACAAACAAACCACAAACAAAACCTAATATCTAAATACTTTTTTTTTGAGGTCTAAAAAGCTTTTTGTTGAAACATTACCTTTTGTATCGCATATCTCAAACATAAGATGCCCATCTCAAAAAAAAAATAATTTCCAGTTTTTTGTCAATTTCAATATGTCTGTTGATATGCAGCAATGCTAAGCCCGTCAGACGAATTTCCGTCATAGTGTTTTTAAGTATTTATGTTTTCAATCTTCTGAGGCATGAGAAGCTTCTTTCTGTCGAGGCATTACTTACTGGAAACATCCAAGAATGTTCTAATCAACGGAAAAATATTGCCACACTTATTCATTGCCTCGAAAATGTTATCAGGTATGTTTTGATTTAAGCTTTTGCCTTCTTCTCCCAACCAAAGTTCAAGAATTTGTGTTTTGGATTAATAAAACAGTTTATAGTATTCAGAAACGACTTTAGTTAATTTTGCCTTGAATTTGGCTTCATATTAAACTTGGTATGAATATGTTCAGGTCAAAAATACTTTTTATGTCCGAATTGATTTTCTCTAAAACTTGTTAAATAAATAAATAGAAACTCTGTAATACTGTTCTGTATTTTCAATGGTTTTCGCGGTAAGTTCGTCATGCGTTTGTATATTCTTGGTCTGACGGATTGAAGGTCAAACTGTCCCAAAATATTGTGGAGGGATTCTAGAATGTATTTAAAGGGACTTTCTGCAATTTCTCGTTCAATATATATCTTCAGGGTTATTACCACCAGCATCTTTGTTGTTGTTATCTACTTTTTTCTGGAGCCCTCCCCGTGGGATCGCCACTAAAAATCAAGATTATAATAAGACTCGAATTTTCATAGCCCTAGATTCAAGTTGAACTATAGCTTGCACGATGCTAGTTTTCTCTCGATCTTGAACGGAGAAAATTCGAACTTGCACAATGCTACGAAGTAGAATAGTCAAAAACCACAGTTCTGAAGAGCTCGAATTTTTAGGCCTCCGGAGCGGCTACTGAAATATGAAATCAAACTGTATGCGGGCAGTTTGAGTCTAGTGAAATTCGCCCAGTTGATTGCACCGCGGCTTCGGCCGGGTACTGAAACATGCAAAAGTTCGAGCCGTGACGTCATACCTTGAATAATTCTGCACCGGAGTAGGTAGTGAAATTCGCTATAAGATAAAATCTATTTGTTTAAATAGCAGTAACTTTTTCAAAAATTGATCTATTTTAATAAATTTCAACTTTTTATAAGGCAAAGGCCTCAAAATTTATGTCAAAAATGACATTTGTTAAAAATTTTAGATGGCGGACTTAAAAATCAGGCATTTTTGACCCCCTTAGAAAAAACTTTTAAAATTCGGACAAGAAATAAGGAATTTTTAAATCTTTATATAAAGCAGAGTTTGCCTGCAACATCAAGCAATTTTTTATTAATAACCTTGATTTTGCATGCAAACTCTGGTCTAAATAAAGATTTAAAACTTCTTTATTTCTTTTACGAAATTTTTAAATGTTACGTTGATGTGCTTTGTAACCGATGTTTGAGATTGAATACAGGCTCGTAGAAAAAAGTTTTTTTATTAGTTCTATAAATTTTGAAGCTTAATGTGCCTTTTAAAAAGTTTAAACTTATTAAAATCGGTCAATTTTTATAAAGTAATTGCTATTTGAACAAGTAGATTTTTTCTTAATAAGCTTGATTTTGCAGGTAAACTCTAATTTATTTAAAAATGTCAAACTTCCTTGTTTCTTGTCCGAATTTTTAAAATGTTACACCGATGTTCGTAAGCAATGTTTCAGAGTCTCGCGAACAAAAAAATGTCTAGAGGGGTTAAAAATACCTACGAAGTTTGACATTGGTACTGTAAATTTTGAAGCTTTGGATTTCTAGAAAGCTCAATATTATTAAAATCGGACAATTTCCCGCTAAGTTATAATCATTTAAAAAAGTGCGTTTTTTGGCACCCCCTATACTTTACATGTAAGGGAGGTGGGCTTGAAATGGGATAGTGAGGTAAAATGGGAAATGACACTCCTAGCCATACCAAAGGTGGTACTAACCAGAGACAACTTAATGTACTAACTATATAAAATTGTTTACAGTGGTCGACGAAAGTATGCCATCTTGTAAAAACAGTAGGTAATTAGATACAGGGTGATTCAAAATTTCCTAGAAAGATCTGAACAGTGGTTAGATATCATTATTCTAAGAAAAGTTACGTGATTATTTTGTTTAAATTTCAATTTTTTTTTTCTGAATTTAGGAGTAAAATTGACGTATTTTTTGGGGAATCGTCTTTAAAATAATTTACCAACCAAGTCTCCGTGTGCTGACAATGCGATGATTTAAGGTTTTTGTCAAGCATTTTGAAGTTGTCAAAGTTTTGTTTTCAAAAATTGATGTTTCTACCACGTAGTAAAGGGTGCTTCTCAGAGAATATTCACAATTTTTAAATGCAAATATCTCTGAAACGAAAGAGTTTACAAAAATATATTTTACTAATTCCTGTTCAGAACAACAAATTCTACCGACAGTTAAAGTCTTTCTAGGGAATTTTGTATCACCCTGTTTAATATACAAGATGTTCATTTGAAAACGTCCTACCCCAGATTTACGTATTTAGAGTCTAATTTTGAAAAAATCCGCGGAAACGTCGATTTTTTCTTCGATGAGGACACATTTTGGCTCTTCTTAAAATTTTTGCAGCACGCACCCCCTTCGGGAGGTAAACTTTACCCCTAAATTTTGAATAGGGAAAGTGGGTCGAGTGACACTTGGTTTTGAAGATCTCTTAAATGGCTTTGCAACCGTGTAGAAATTTTGAAAATCTATTGATTCGTTTATGAGATATTCATTTAAAAAATAAACTTAAATATCTGAACAAAAACACGGTCGGCGTGTCCCGGTATTTCTCAAAAAATTAAAAAATTATTTTATAAAAAAAACTATTGGTCCATGCAACTGTAAAAGTGAATATCTCAGAAATGAATCGATGGATTTTCGAAGTTTTTACATGATTGTAAAGACATTCGAAAGACCTTCAAAACAAGGTGTCACTCGAGCTACTTTCCCCATTCAAAATATAGGGGTAAAGTTTAACCCTCGAGGGGGGTGCGTGCAACAAAAATTTCAGGATAGACAAAATGTGTCCCCTTTGAATAAAAAATCGACGGGACACACGTGAATCTTGGGTGCACGATACACTTAACACGATATGACAATGCGCATCTCGGCGTGACGTTGCTGGGTGACCGCGATACCAACACATGTGCATAGAAAAGGTATTAATTTTCCTTAATGTAATTTTGAGCTCCGCGCGTTTAATGCGTTTTTATGGGTTGACTTGCGTTTGATTAAGTTAGGTGTGGTTGATTTAGTTTAAAAAAATTAAAAAAAAATTGGGGGACGCGGATTTGGGGTCTTAAAGTCCCTAGTAGGTGTAAAAAATCAAAAGCACCATACACTAAATAATACACTAAATAATTACCAAATATGATAGTAAAATTTTTTAAGTGAATTTTTTTATATATACTGGGTCTTTTTAACCATGTACCTAGTGTAGCCAAGTGGTTTGCAAAGTTAAAGACAAACATGAAATTTATATGCACCTAGGCAAGATTCAAACCCGGAACCTACCTACAGCACGGTAGTAGTAGGACAGATACGCTACCCACTGCGTACATTAAGTTTAAATTATATTATAACAGTTTAAAAAAATGTTGTTGTAAGGTTCTTATCTGTGTACAGTCTTTACACAAAACCTAATTAGGTTTTCAAATTCAGAGATCTCAAGAACTATATATCTGTACCACAGAGGTAAAAGTCCATTTTCGACCAAAATGTGATTGACTTTATTTTGTCGTTTATTTGGCAGGCAATTATCCATTTCATTTCTAAATCTTTTTCTCTTGGAAATCTGAAGTATTTAATGTTTTTTGTAATTCTGTCATAATTTTTACATCCAAACAACAAAGTGGTACTTGCACAAGTTGTGTGTTGGTATCGTAGAACAGCGTAGAAGGCAGTCTCTCACTCAAATCTTATTCCTTACAGTTTCAAATAAAACATGAGACAAATATATCAACGCAGCTAATTAAACTTCGAATGTTGACGTCGGTATTTGGCATAAATAGTAGCATACCGTGTTAATTGTATCGTGCTTGGGTGTGAATTTTTAAAATGAACACCCTATAATTGAGCCACGAGGAATAATTGTTTATTTTTTTTTGCGTTTCTGATTGTAAGTTTCTCTTCTGAGACTGTGTTACGTATTAAACAAATATTTGTTATCATTGCCACCTCTTCCAATGGGTACAGGGTGAGCCAGAAAATAAGGTAAAGCTGGAAAATTGACTATTTTCTACCACCCTAAATCCTTGTTTTTACGGAAACTATGAAATGGAGAAAAGTAAGTTTCAAGTATATTATTTGGTAAAGCACATCCAACATTTTTTGTATCTGCATTTATACAGAGCGGCTAAAAAAATTGTTCAAAATATGCCAAAAATCGATATTTTTGCGAAATATTTTTGATGGTCCTTAAAACGATAAATGGTTGTCAATTTCATGTCTATGTAAGCGGTGTCGATGGCGAACCCAAAATATTTTTCTTTGGGGGGGGGGAGGATTCTACCGGCTCATACGAAAATATTAACTTTTCTTTTACCTACTGGGATAATGAGTTTAGTTATAAACACAAACCTCACGTTGACTGCATAGTCATCTTTTGAAAAAACGTTACAAAGGGAGGGGGACATAAATATATTTAAGTTGGATCGTAATATTTAATTATTACGCAATGATGTTACATCACGTACGTCTTAACCCTTAAGTATTATGGATTAGAATTAATCGCGTTCTCACTATCTCACAGTATCATATTTGAGTCCCCCTTCTCCTTACTAAGGTTTTTTTTAAAGATGACTATGCAGTAAATGTAAAGTTTGTATCTATAATTACCTACTTACAATCCCAGTAGGTAAAAGAAAAGTTCATATTTTAGTCCTCGGTAGAACCCCCACCCCCAAGAAAAATATGTTTGATATGCTACTGATACACATGAAACTGACAACCATTTATTGTTTTACTCCTTTAACGGCCATCAAAAATATTTTGCAATAGTAACGATTTTTGACCATTTATAAACATTTTTTTATGTATAAATATGGGCTAAATTGTAGATACAGAAAATGTTAGCTGTGCTTTACTAAACATCATACAACATCAATCGGACCAATTTTTTGAAAATGACAGTAAGATTTCCATTTAGTTTTAGTGTTATGTCCGGAGAATTTGGAATGGATAGTACATTAGGGTGTATGATTTTTTATAAACGCACAACCCTACTAAATTTTTTATTATTTGTCGCAGAAAGTTAAAATCAAAAGTGAGCTCAAAAAATACTTTGCCCCCCCCCCCCATAGCCACCCTGCCGGCTGCACTGCAGTGACATTAAAAAAACCGAGACTAGCTGTGATCTAAAATCTACATGGGGGAGAGAATAGATAGTTTTTGGACGAACGGGGCAAGTTAACGAATTAAAATAAAAATTATAAATGGAAACCAGTTTAGTTTTGCACCATTAGAACCCAGTAAGTCAAAGTTTTATGGATTATAATGGCACTAGTAAGTAGGAATACTTATTAGAAATTTTAGTTCAACGTGATACTGATATTTTGCAAAAATTGGATTTTTCCCATAGTCAATACTTAAAACAGTGCCTTTTTTAAAACTACATTGGTTGTCCGTTTTGTAAAATTTACGTTTTTGTTAACAGGGTAACACGATTCCATACCGTTCCTCGGAGAGGACGTTAAGAGGACGGTCCCTTGTTATCCATATATTGATAGTGGAGCACGTTAAAGATCCCTAGCCTCGACAAAGGGGTTTAGGCACGGATCACCTTTTAGGCTAAATTAAATCCTTCTAGAGCAAGAAAACTGCCTTCCTAGGCGGTGCTCATCAGACCGGTCTAGTGAGTGAGGTAGGGGGAGAAATTAGAGAGAAAAAAAATTATATGCCTGGTCGGTCGTCACAGTAACGCGAGGCCATTGTAAATCTAGAGAGAGAGAGACAATATTTGCCCTATTTAACATACGAACACGATTAAAATAAATAAAAGTAATAGTTCTATCACTATCGCACAAATGGTTTTAAGAATAACCTTAAAAACTGTGTAAAAATACGGTTCTTAGTCGCGTGTGAACACATCTTCATTCCACTAAACAAAAAGAAAACATTCGCGTTTTTCAACGCAAAAAAGGCAACTTTATTTTCATGTCAAAATGTCAGAAGTGGATGGGCGTTAGACCAAAACTCTCATATAAATACTTACATGATACAAGTAAAACATATATGATATCGCACAGGAGTAGGTGTGGCTAACTGACGTCACCTGTGTGGAGATTCTTGAAAACCAAACCAGTGAGTACTCCCCGAAATTTAAGTCAGAGCGAGGTGGAGATATACAAAAGTAGACACGTAAGAAGAAGACACGGATGGTCCCTTGGCGAGTACTCTCTTCTCACACTTTCAAGAATCCCGGCACTGGTGAGAGACGTGACTTACGTCTCGACGTGCGAGACAGCATCCATTTGCCATTTTTATTACAAGGTGGTCGTTGGCTTACAATTAGTTTTAAAAAATTTTCAGTGAAAAAAATTAACAAAAAACAGAAAGTTGCTGTATACACGGATGTGATGTCGACAATCAGAAATAGTAGATTTAACAACTAGTGGCTAAAATAGTGCTTTTTTTACAAGCGTATTTACATAAAAACGCGAGTAAAAAAAAGCACAGTTTAGTCACGAGTTGTTAACACTATTTTTTTTAATACCTTTATCAAAAAATCCAAGAAGAACATTTGAGATTTTTTAACGATTTGAAAAAAAATTAACGTAGAAAACAACTATCGAGCATAAAAGAAAAGTTAATTTTAATTTTGTCCACCATCTTGAATGGCCTCCACAAAAGCAAAAATTCTTTTCGATTATGTATAAAATTCAGTTTTTTTTAACTCAAATCGATAAAAAATCTCAAATAATTTTTAAAAATATCTTTTTTTTTGTGTTTATGGCTTAGCCAATAAACCTTATAGAAAAAACCTGCCACTTTGACAAAGTGAACATTATTATATATATATTTTTAATGCTAGCTGGTAGACAAAGAACATAGTTATCTTTTGCATTTTTTTATCGCCAAATGCCTGGAAAAACCTTGGTGAAAAAGAGGCCAATAAAATTGACCATTTTTGCACAATTTCAAACTAGATTTTTTGTTGTGAGAAAAGTGTAGATGCTACAAAAACCTTTATGAAACATTCTTTGCTGAACATAAGATTCTATACAACTCTCAAAAATTCGTTTTACCTGAATGAATAAAATTCTAAAACGCCAATTTTTGCAAATTTTAAAATATTTAAACAAATTTCCCTAAAAAAACTAAACGTGTTACAAAAAAGTTTATTATTAAATTAATTAATTAATTATTATTATAATTAAATTATTATTAATTATTTTTAATTTTTTTAAAATGTAATTTTTTTAATTTTGAGAAAATTTTGGCATATTTTTATAGGTTTATAGGATGTTATATACTCTCAAGATGTATATCGAAGATTTTCATTTATACCTTAAGTAATAGTGCTGGATGACACAAACACAAAAACATATAATTTAAGAAATATATATATAATATAATATAAGTGGGTATATGTTATCTGTTTATTTATCTTTCTGCGACAAATGATCAAAAAGTTAGGCAGGGGGATGTGCATTTATAAAAAAATCACGCTGTACACGCAAAAGCAAAGCTTTTTATGTTCTTCTTTTAATAGCTTTCGGTAACATTTTTATCTCGAATTCTATTGATTTTAGTAACTGAGGAAAATCAAACGGACAACTTGCCTCCAGGACTGATGTCCGTCAAGTCAGAATGGTGTAGAGCCCAGAAAAGGCACTACCCCTCAATAGCTAATGTTTCTGTCATCTCGTTTAAACCCCCACCACTTCCTAAAAGAAAAACAGCACTAAAAGTGAAGTACAAAGGCGAAAAGCGGCATTATCCTGAAAAATTTACAAAATCATATTTTTATGATTTTCCCTGATTTTGTTTACGGTTTAAATTTTAAATAAGTATTAAAATTAATTAATTTGCTTTTATATTCAGGAGGTTTTGTATTCAACGATCGCTCTGGAGAACTTGTGGATGATTTAAGATATTTAAAAAAAGAAAAAAATAAAAACAAAACTTCTTGACGCCAAATCATTTTTTATTTACTACTCAAAAATTGAAGTGAGCCACCCCATTTTTTCGGTCAATTTCAAAATTAATTTATTACCAAGTGGGTCAATTTCAAAAGTTTTTCTTTTGTTATATAGCCCAATGCCTCTTTTAATTCATGGGTTTTTTGTTGCTCGATATTTGACAGGTAGCTTGACAGTAAGCTCAAAACACACGTCTGACAAAACTGCGGACATTTGCACAGCTCCCATTTCCGGCAAGATTTTTTTTTTTAGTTTTAATGGCTCAAATTGACAGTCAGCTCATGCCAAAAAAACTAAGTTCTCATTTTTCTAAATTTGTCTTTAGTTCATGAGATATGATTTTTTTCTATAAAATTGTACCTTTTCTGATTTTTTGTTTGACGTTTCTACCATCTTTGACTCATATCAGAAAAGGAACAATTTTATAGAAAAACAAATCATATCTCATGAACTAAAGACAAAGAATCCTGCACGGATAGCATGGGTTTATGACCTACCCCATATTTTGATATTTTGAAGATATTGTACTTTGATTTAAAAAAATGAAATTCTATGAGGAACGTATGTTTACTAAACACCTACAGATAATTTTTCTCGTAACTTGAAAAGTACTTTGTAGATTTTCGTGATTGGGGTATCATTTGAAAGGTACTTCAATACTACACTGTGGCGTAATCAGGATTATAATTTAGGGGGGCTTTAGTATTTGGGAAAGTTAATTTTTCAACAAAATACGTAAATGAGACTAAAACGTTTTTGTGTTTTATTTTCTCTGTTGGTTAGTCGTAAATAAAAGGTAATTTAAGGGCGTAGGCAGAATATAATTTGAGGGGGGGCATGGACTTTAAAAAGTCAATAAATAAGAAAAATGTTAAAAATAAAAACCAACTCTATTTTTTTGCAGTAATATTTTTTCTCTCATTTAATCAATGAAGTGATTACTCTTTAAAGGTGCAGGTAGTGGCGCATGAAGGGGTGGGTTTAGTAGTTTTTTGCCCTCTAGATCTAATGATAATTGAATCCTAGAGATTAAACTCAAATTAAATCAAAAATAAATTGTCATCTAGAACTATGTTGTTACTTAATTCCCCCCAGAAACCTCAAGCCCCTACCCCTAGAAACAAAATTTTTGCATACGCCACTGAGTATGGGCCAAGGTTCAGTATTAGGTTGGGTTTCGTGGGAATAATTTAAAAAAATGGAAAAAATCGGATTTAAAACATTGTTTTGGTCGGTTTTCATAAAATATTTTCTTGTTGATTGTTTTAATTTTAAGAACAAAAACTTAATGAGTAATTTAATTTTCAAACAAAACTTATAAACTAATACTTCTTTAATATCATACTATGCATATTTATTTTTTATAAAACAAAGTTTTTTGCTTCCTCGATCTGCAATTGGTTTCTAAAACCAAAAACAATTTTCAATGACAAATAAATAGATATGTAAAAAGTGCATCATCACCAACTCCTAATTTTTTTCAAAGCAAAGTCAAAGCCAACTTAGTTTAAACTTACCTAAACCTCTGTATAAATCTCAATCCATTCGAATAGGATGCATTATTACATTTTGTATTAATTTATATGAACCTCTTTAGGTATTTATGACTTCGCTAAGATAGAATTTCAGATACACCCCTGTAGCGTATTTGATTTCCTTTAAAATGAGGCTAAACTTGCGGAAAACTACCAGCGAAAACCGAACCAAATAAAGATTAACTCTGATTTTGGCCCTCATAAGCATGGAAGCACAAAATAATGAGTACGCCTCTGTAGACTAATCCATTGCCTTTTAAACGAGACCCCACATTTTTTCGGTCAATTTCAAAATTAATTTATTACCAAGTGGGTCAATTTCAAAAGTTTTTCTTTTGTTATATAGCCCAATGCCTCTTTTAATTCATGGGTTTTTTGTTGCTCGATATTTGACAGGTAGCTTGACAGTAAGCTCAAAACACACGTCTGACAAAACTGCGGACATTTGCACAGCTCCCATTTCCGGCAAGATTTTTTTTTTTAGTTTTAATGGCTCAAATTGACAGTCAGCTCATGCCAAAAAAACTAAGTTCTCATTTTTCTAAATTTGTCTTTAGTTCATGAGATATGATTTTTTTCTATAAAATTGTACCTTTTCTGATTTTTTGTTTGACGTTTCTACCATCTTTGACTCATATCAGAAAAGGAACAATTTTATAGAAAAACAAATCATATCTCATGAACTAAAGACAAAGAATCCTGCACGGATAGCATGGGTTTATGACCTACCCCATATTTTGATATTTTGAAGATATTGTACTTTGATTTAAAAAAATGAAATTCTATGAGGAACGTATGTTTACTAAACACCTACAGATAATTTTTCTCGTAACTTGAAAAGTACTTTGTAGATTTTCGTGATTGGGGTATCATTTGAAAGGTACTTCAATACTACACTGTGGCGTAATCAGGATTATAATTTAGGGGGGCTTTAGTATTTGGGAAAGTTAATTTTTCAACAAAATACGTAAATGAGACTAAAACGTTTTTGTGTTTTATTTTCTCTGTTGGTTAGTCGTAAATAAAAGGTAATTTAAGGGCGTAGGCAGAATATAATTTGAGGGGGGGCATGGACTTTAAAAAGTCAATAAATAAGAAAAATGTTAAAAATAAAAACCAACTCTATTTTTTTGCAGTAATATTTTTTCTCTCATTTAATCAATGAAGTGATTACTCTTTAAAGGTGCAGGTAGTGGCGCATGAAGGGGTGGGTTTAGTAGTTTTTTGCCCTCTAGATCTAATGATAATTGAATCCTAGAGATTAAACTCAAATTAAATCAAAAATAAATTGTCATCTAGAACTATGTTGTTACTTAATTCCCCCCAGAAACCTCAAGCCCCTACCCCTAGAAACAAAATTTTTGCATACGCCACTGAGTATGGGCCAAGGTTCAGTATTAGGTTGGGTTTCGTGGGAATAATTTAAAAAAATGGAAAAAATCGGATTTAAAACATTGTTTTGGTCGGTTTTCATAAAATATTTTCTTGTTGATTGTTTTAATTTTAAGAACAAAAACTTAATGAGTAATTTAATTTTCAAACAAAACTTATAAACTAATACTTCTTTAATATCATACTATGCATATTTATTTTTTATAAAACAAAGTTTTTTGCTTCCTCGATCTGCAATTGGTTTCTAAAACCAAAAACAATTTTCAATGACAAATAAATAGATATGTAAAAAGTGCATCATCACCAACTCCTAATTTTTTTCAAAGCAAAGTCAAAGCCAACTTAGTTTAAACTTACCTAAACCTCTGTATAAATCTCAATCCATTCGAATAGGATGCATTATTACATTTTGTATTAATTTATATGAACCTCTTTAGGTATTTATGACTTCGCTAAGATAGAATTTCAGATACACCCCTGTAGCGTATTTGATTTCCTTTAAAATGAGGCTAAACTTGCGGAAAACTACCAGCGAAAACCGAACCAAATAAAGATTAACTCTGATTTTGGCCCTCATAAGCATGGAAGCACAAAATAATGAGTACGCCTCTGTAGACTAATCCATTGCCTTTTAAACGAGACCAGACTTGAAAATAACCGTTCCCCCAAACAGGATTAAAATAAGTTTTTACTTTTAATTTTTATGATTTTTTTTTTAAATTAACTCTTCCCGACAATCAAACTTTACTAAAATATTATCCCAGATACGCCCATGTGCAGTATTCAAGTACCTTCCAAGTGACACCCCAATTACAAAAATCTACAAAGTACTTTTTAAATTACGAGAAAAATTCTCCGTATATGTTTAGCAAACATACATTCTTTCACGGCTCATATCTCCTATCACAGACATACGATCCTCATAGAATTTAATTTTTTTCACTCAAAGTACAATATGGTTAACATTCACGGTAGGCCATAAACCCAATTATGTTATCCGTGCGGGATTCTTTAGAAAAATGAGAATTAATTTTTTTTGGCATTAGCTGACTGTCAATTTGAGCCATTAAAACTAAAAAAAAAAATCGTTCCGGAAATGGGAGCTGTGCAAATGTACGCAGTTTTGTAAGACGTGTGTTTTGAGCTTTCTGTCAAGCTATCTGTCAAATATCGGGCAACAAAAAAACTTATGAGTTAAAAGAGGATGCATTAAGCTATATAACAAAAGAAAAACTTTTGAAATTTACTCATTGGTTTGGTAGTAAATTAATTTTAAAATTTACCAAAAAAAATGGGGTAGCTCACTTCAATTTTTGAGCAGTTTATTTATTTTTGCAAAAAAATTACAGGTTAGGGAGATAAAAGTTACAAAAAAAGCTGCAATGGATAAAAAAATTTTAATCTTAACACGCGCGACTAGACGAAATAGTAATTTTTACCACTAATGGCTAAAATAGTTCTTGTATCTTACAATTTATAGTATTTAATAACGCGAGTAAAAAAAAGTACAGTTTAACCGCGAATTGTTATTGCTATTTTTTTAATACCTTTATCAAAAATCCAAGAAAAACAGGAAAATACTTTCAAAAATCTCGAACGAAGAGCACTTTTCGCGAGTAAAAAAAAGTACAGTTTAACCGCGAATTGTTATTGCTATTTTTTTAATACCTTTATCAAAAATCCAAGAAAAACAGGAAAATACTTTCAAAAATCTCGAACGAAAAGCACTTTTCGCAACACACCATCTTTACACTATAAATCAAGGCGGTTGGTAATCTAATAACAATGGTTTCCATAGCGATTGTTGCGACATTTTAATCTTTGACAGTTCGATATTTTGACGATGTTTTTAAATCATTTTTAGGAAAGAATAATTAAATTTTTTTAATATTACTATTTTCCGCTATTTCTCTTTAATTTTGTGTAAAAAACGGACAGAGATCTTTTTTTGCACCCGTGATAAAAAAAGTGTTTTTTTTGCAAATTGTCTTTTTGCATCGGTAACCGAAAAAGTCATGCTTTAGTTATCTGCAGACAGCTAATAAAATAATTTTTTTGATGAAGGTATAAAAAAAAATATTTTTTTACTTAATCAATACAGATGTTGGGCGGCGTTTAGACAAACCCCGGTGCGTAAGTGCGTATTACTTTCCGCACCTAAATAACTATTAATAGACTCTGTGAGGGCGCTATTCAAAAGAGCGTGTGACAATAGAACGAAAAGAACAAAACAGCATCACGCGATTAGAAAAATAGCTCTCATCATGCGGAAAGTAGGTTTGGTTAATATTTAAAAAAATGCTTTTTATAACCAGGCTGGTAAGGATTTCCTCAATTTTCTTGTTATTACTATGGTCTAATGTGCATATCCACCAACACGAAAATTCTCCGATTAAGCCTTAATCACTATTAACACTAATCCGAGTTTTGAATCAGTCTTGATAAACAAATTTGCAAGGTAAAAGATCACATTCTAAACGCTGATTAGTAACTAATAACGACTAAAGCCTAATCGGGGAATTTTTGATTTGTTGGATACGGGCATTAGACTCTATGCGACCAAACTCTAATTATATATATAGCTATAATATTGTCAAAATTGGTTTAAAACTAAAAAAAAATCAAAATTTAAACTAATCATAAAAAAAACTATAAATAAAAAACTTCTTCCAATCCTTGTTTTTTGGGTAAGGTCCCCAGCACTGAGGTCGCATTCCCCCTTTGAATGGCGATACTGATCCGCTGGGTGATGAAACTTCTAGCATTTTTTGTTTCAATTTTTTTTGCTATTTCGGAAATTAATTTTTTAGCTTCATCACCCCACGGACCTAGGGTTTCCACTGCAAAAGTGTAAAACAAAAATCCTCTGTCTTCTAGCTCTTTATATTTTGTCCTTTTTTGTATTTCTCCTATCTTAGCCGCTTCTCCCGACTTATGTGAAGTTTTACCAAGATAGGAGCTGCAAAGCGTGTCTCTGCAGGTGGCATCCCAAACTAAAGTTTTTCCCCCCTTCCAAGCAATCAAAGTGATCCCGTCTGCCCGTTTTCCGTCACTCCTACAAATACCGGACGGTTCTATTTTCGCTGGAAATCCTGCTGAAACCAGAGACCTCTTTATAATGTCGTTGATCAAACTGTGACGAGTCCATCGACCTGCACTTTTTTTGCAGCTAAGGCCATGAAGACCCAATTTACTCACTATTTAGTCACAAGTGCAGGTGTGAGACTGGCAAACAGGAAGACCAAGACGAAGAGCGACAGAAATACGAAAAGACGAGTCATCCAATAAATTTCCTAAAGAAGAAGAGGGCAAAGCATTAGGCCACGCATTACTCTCGGGCTCATTAAGAGTTAGAAGACGTGCTTGATCAAGTTGAGATTTTGAAGATAAAAAAATTTGCTGAAAAAATATATCACACATTGCAGTATCGAAATCTCTTTGTGATTTTAAATTAGAAGTATCCGAAATGCCTGTTAAATTTTGATATTTATTTGATGCTTCGATCAAAGCAAAGTCTGGATGCAAAATAATTTCCTAAGGAAGAATTTGTGGAAAAATATATGATAAATCATTCAAAGGACCAAGAAAAGCTGAGTAACAAAGAGATGAGCTATTTCTGATTCCTAAACCACCTAATTTAATTGGAAGAATGCACAGTAACCAAGCATTCGAATCAATTTTACAGTTTATAATATTTTCTAAACTTAATTTCAGTAGATCGTCAAATTTTTCTAAACATTCCAGCATCCTCCAACATGGCGCAGTCCGAAGTAAATAAGTGATTTTTGGAATCGAAAATGAATGTTTTAATAAATAATAGGCAGTATGAGAATTTAGAGATAAAAGTTTGTCGGAAAATTTTGTAAAAACATCAATCTTTGAGGAAAAATTTTTGCCAATTTCCTTTTCAAAGAAAGGTACTCCTAAAAGGGTAAGATTTTCAAGATCAACTTTTAATAAACTATCAATATTTGAGTCATGGTCTGTAATATTTAAATTGTGTTATTTACTTAGATGTCAAAATTCACACTTTGCTAAATTAATTTTTAAGCCAATACTCAAACATTCTTTTCTCAAAAATTCAAAATCTTTGAGTACGCTACAAGGATCCCCAGCTAAAGTTCCGTCATCAAGATACCATAAATTAATATCAGATTTTAATTTTGAAATTATAGAATGTAAAGATAAGCAGAATAATGGTGGACCTAAAGGATCGCCTTGCTGGACTCCTCTTTGTGATAAAATGTTTTTTTCTCCAAATGATAAAAATGAATTAAAAATAATAATTATGATGTAGGTATCCGTCTGTTTGATTTCTATTAACTAAGTAATCCTTATTTCAAGTATCAGAGTTTTTTTAAGGGAAGGGAACGCTTTAGTAGGTGTTGAATTTAAATAGGATGTACGAAAAAAATTTTTATATTAATATTTAGAAGCAAAATAGTAGTTTTCACAACTATTGGCTAAAATGGTGCTTTTTTTACAAGCGTTGGTTTAAATAACGAGCGCAGCGAAGTATTTAAAAACGCAAGTAAAAAAAAGCACAGTTTAGCCGCGAGTTGTTAACATTATTTTTTTAAATAGCTTTATCAAAAAATCCAAGAAAAACAGGAAAATACTTTTAAAAATCTCGTACGCAGAGCACTTCTCGCAACACACCATCTTTACACTATAAATCAAGGCGGCTGGTAAATGAAATAACAATGGTTTTCATAGCGATGTCCCTTTTTACTCGGTGACATTCATTGTTGCGACATTTTAATCAATAGTACTATGGTTCGCTATTTCTCTTTAATTTTGCATGAAAAAGGGACAGAAATCTTTTTTTGCACCCGTGATAAAAAAAATAGTAGTTTTAACAAGTAGTAGCTCCTTAGGGATAGGATTTCAATAAATCAAACAGAAATGGCATAGAAAGTTCTGCGCGCACAAAAGAAACAGGTATATTGAGCAATGGTGCCAGTTTGTTATTATCTCCGGACTGCTTTCATGAGAAAAAATTGTCGCCACTCTTTCATTGTGAGCATAAATCATAGTTGCAATAATAACCGTTGACAAGATGTCTGCAAATTCCGCTAGATGGCGGCCACACCATGAGATGATCGAGAAAAAACTGGGATTCACAGGCATTGCATTTTTATTTCCTTTGGAGTCGCTTCAGTTTCGTAAATTTTGTGTTTTTAAAATACCGTGTACTCGAGAAGAAAAGATTTTTATTATTAAAAACTACATAACAAGTGACAGTGCGGACGAGGTCATTGGGCTTTTTGTTTTTGCGTTTCCAGATCGACCGGTTCCTGTGGCTCAAACTGTCTACAACATTTATCATCGTTTTGAAAGGTACAGGTGCATAAATGGTTGTAGAAAGTGTTACCACGACGGCGAAATACCACAGCATCCCGTTCTTCCACACAGGGTGGAACGAGACAAAATGGTATGCGCTTACGTTGAGGCACATGAACCATGTTCGACGAAACCGATTGCGGAGGCACTGGATATTCCCAACAGTACTTGCCAATGGATCCTAAAAAAATACGGCCACAAGTCGTTTAAGATTGGGAAGTCGCAGGAATTGCAACCAGGTGATTATTTTCGCCGGTTAGAATATTGTGAGGTTATGAGGGATACATGTGACAGGAACGAAAATTTCCTATCAAAAGTTTTGTTTGGTGACGAGAAGATATTTGAACTTCATAGCTCTCACAATCCACAAAATAGCCGCTATTGATCCCGCGAAAATAAACATCTGCACGCAAGTGTTAGAACGCAACATCCTCAAAAATAAATTTTTGGAGCGGTATTGTCGGGGATCCCATTATTGGACCCTTTTTCATTGAAGGGAATTTGAATAGCCAAAAATATGTTGATCTTCTCCAACACCAGGTTTTACTACGGTTGAGGGAACTCAACATAAATTTGGACGAATTGTGGTTTCAGCAAGATGGCTGTTCATCCCACAATTCACGCCAGGCTACAAATTACCTTCGTCAGGTATTTGGTGATAGAATTATTTCCACGTATGGAAATATCCGATGGCCTCCTCGATCACCAGATCTTGCGCCAAATGACTTTTTCCTATGGGGTTGTTAGCACGACAAAATTTTCCAACACCCTCACTTACGGCCTACGACTATACAGGAGTTGAGGGTGAAAATTTTGGAGGCGGGCAACTCTATCACCCCTGAAATGTTGGCTGCTACGCGCCAAGAGTTTTACAATAGATTGGGATATTGTGAGGCTCAAGAAGGGGACAGATTTGAACATCTAATCTAATTAAAAATTAGATGTTTTCAGGTCCAAACCACAGCTTTTTCTTGCTTAAAGGAGGCGGCAGGGTCCATTATTTACGATACTGAGAGATAAACTCGTGAGGTTGTTAACATTAGAAAGAAATATCTTCGCTTTTAATTAAATTTCTTTCCATTCTGTTCTACTAGTGACATCTATCCGGAAACGGCCAAACCATGCAGCTAGCACTAGCAGCCAAAGAAATCAATAAACGGCGCTGTTTTTCCTGCAGAGCTTTTTGCTTGCGATATTATTGATTTTAAATAAAACTGGCCCTACACTACATTTGATATTTTCGAGGTGTTTTATGACATGATCTCGAAACATGTAGCGAACCAATTCTTCAAAACTAGCGGGAGGGTAAAAGTGAAAAATAAGGGGCTGCCAATATTTGTAACACCCAAAAAGGGGTGAAAAGATTTATTTTGCTCGGTTTCTTTACAAAAAACGTTTTTTTACGAAAAACTTGAGCTCTGCCACTTTTTTTATTTTTTTCTTCAACTTTCTCGAAATTTTCGTCATACCGTAGAAAAAAATTATTTCCCCCATGGTCATACTCTACTTTTATTTGAAAAAATTTAGAAACAGAAACGGGATCAGTTTTCCTAAAACGGGGGATCTTGGTTTCGAGTGAGAAAATAAAGGGCGCCGCAGGCAAAAATTTTTCAATTAAATTAGCCGAACGCAAAAATGTTAGAAAAACAAAGCATGAAATAAAAATGCGCCGCTTACAATTTTTTTTCAAAAATTACGTAATTTCGGGAACGCAAAGAAATAGGTCTAAAGAGTATAATTTTTAAGAAAAAAATATCAATTTTCTCGCCCTCCTCCACTGGGACTACAGGGGCCGTGCACAAATTACGTAATGGTCATAGGGGGGAGGGGGGTTACAAAACGTTACGTAGGGGGGAGGGGGGTTTTCGACAGCGTTTTCATTTGTGTGAAACTAAGAAAATTTGGAAAGAAAATAAGTGAAGTTTTTTTTTTGGGGGGGTAGAAATCGTTACGTAATATTAGGGGAGTGGCGTGCCAAACCGTTACAAAACATTACATAGGGAGGGGGTCAAAAATTGGTAAAATCACCGTTACGTAATTTGTGCACGGCCCCACATCTGACTGATTTCGAATAAAAGTGCAAAACCTGGGTTGGACGTTCGAAGGCGTCAACCCGTCCTATTTGTTTGATAAAGTTTCTACGGAAATATCTCAGTCGATTTCTCCGGCCGTGTATGAACGCTTTAGGTTAGGCATTTGCATGTATCTCAGTCCCCAGCCTGTAAACAGTGCGTAAGGACAATGGTTACAAAATGAATAGCCGAAAAATATTTTTTTTTACGATATCTTTCATCAGTTTGGTATTAAAGTCGAGCAAAAACAATTTTTATTCCAGTCCTAAAGGTATGAAAATGGAAAACATTAGAAAACAACAACCTGGAATGGATTTACTACGTGTAAGATGTAGTGACAACATCGCCCCATGCCCATCCTTTTCTGCCTAATGTGCTTTTCCGTTTGTCTGCGTCTTATACACGGCTCCTTGGCCCCCTAAGGATTTGCTTAGGAACCCTGTATTAATATTTAGAAGGAAAATAGTAGTTTTAACAACTAGTGGCTAAAATGGTGCTTTCTTTAGAAGCGTTGGTTTAAATAACGTTGGTTTAAATAACGAGCGCAGCGAGGTATTTAAAAACGAAAGTAAAAAAAGGCACAGTTTACCCCCGAGTTGTTAACACTATTTTTTTAAATACCTTTTTCAATTAATCCAAGAAAAACAGGAAGATACTTTTAAAAATCTCAAACGAAGAGAACTTCTCGCAACACACCATGTTTACACTATAAATCAAGGCGCGGCTTGTAAATGAAATAACAATTGTTTCCATAGCGATGTGTCTTTTTACTCGGTGACGTTCATTGTTGCGACATTTTAATCTTTGACATAGACATATTTTTACGATATTTTTAAATGGTTTTTTCGTAAATACTTAGTGAAAACTGGCGGAAATGGCTTAAGTAATTCTTAGGCAAGAATAATTAGATTTTTTCAATATTACTTTTTTCCGCTATTTCTCTTTTACTTTGAGTAAAAAACGGACAGAAATATTTTTTTGCACCCATGATAAAAAAAAGTTTCTTGTATCGGTAACCAAAAAAGCCATGCTTTAGTTATCTGCAGACACTTACTAAAATAATGTTTTTGATGAAGGTATAAAAAAAAGTTTTTTGTGCATCGGTAACCAAAAAAGCCATGCTTTACCTGGTTCCCACCTACGATTTTTTCGTGCGTGCCCGCTCACGCGTCACATGACTGTCTTAACATTTCATATTGACAACATGTGACGCGTGAGTGAGTACTTACGGGAAAGTCGTAAATGGGAACAGGGTGTTAGTTATCTGCAGACAGTTACTAAAATCATGTTTTTGATGAAGGTATAAAAAAAGTGTTTTTATTCAGAGAAAGTTTCGACGCTCCTGAAACACAATATAAGTCCTAAGTCGGCTAACCTAAAACCATGCAGGCCCTACATAAACGAACTATGTATAGGTCCTATATACCATGCAGTGCACTGAGAAACATTTTTAGTAAAGTGATTCTGCCTGGCGCCTAGTTAGCCAAACAATCTTAGAACAAAAATGTGTTTTGCTAAAAGAAAGAGGTAAGCAATACCTTCTCCACATAGGCCAATCAACTCCTACCGTTTTAGTGTCCTTTTCTCAACCTTCGCCGCCATATTGACAGAAAACTAATGGATTTTCTGTCACTTGAGTGAAAATGGCGGCGAAGGTGGATTAAAGGACACTAAATCGGTAGGAGTTGGTCGGCCTGTATGGAGAGGGTACTGAGGTAAGACTTTTTGCCAGTCTAACTGATTTTTTTTTGTTAGTGTTTTAAACATTCTTGTTTTATTGGGGCTACTGTTTTGTTCTGACAAGATTGTTTGCCTAAATAGACGCCAGGCAGAATCATTTTCCTAATAATTCTCCTCAGTGTACCTAAAATTATTCACTTCAAAAAAATTAATATAAACAGTTCTTCTAATCTGCCTAATCGTGCACAGCACGTTGCAATTTGGCATTATAAAATTGAAGACTGTGTTTACCTTTGTCTTCAACTAAAGATTAAATTAAGTTTAAGCTTTGGTTTAATCTGGAGCTTTATCGGTGGTTGTAAAATTAAAGAAGGTAATTTATTGTAATAAGCGTAATAGGAAAATTTTGGAACGCTTAAAATTTTGACAACTTTGACAGCCGTTATGGTACTATTTAACAAACGCGCCGATTTCACCAGAGTTTTTATTGGTTTTTGAAACACATTAATGCCCATATCTATCAACGTGAAAATTCTCTGATTAAGGTTTAATCATGATTAACACTAATCGGAGTTTGGAATGAGTTTTGGCAAAACAAGTTTCAATGTAAAATACCACATTCTAAATACCGATTAGTCACTAATCACGATTAAAACCTAATCGGGGATTTTTGCGTTGGTGGATACGAGCATAAAAATTGTCACTTCTAAAAAAATTTAGAGATGAGAGAAAACACAAAATTGGGATTTATTTTACAAATAAGTGGTTTATAGGTTCGAACCTGGTATTATTTTATTATTTTTAAAATTAATTGCACCAAAATTCTCTAAAATTATCAAAAAAAAAAATAACCACAACCACAATGAAATGGATTCGTAGTTTACGGCAGTGGAAGTGGTTAGTTCCCACAACGGTATAACGTTTAGCTATTGCGCAGGCGCATTAATTACCACAACCACTACGAATTTTTAAACACATCCGTACACTTATACCTAACGCGTTCGAAAAACACATCAATATTTTTGACTTGTTTACACCATGTTTCGAACGTGGCCCGATTCGTGAATGCGATAGTAGAACAGCTGACTGCAGTCGTTGCGTACTTATATACTCTATAGTTACTATTGTTCTCTTTTTTTTAATTGCATCGGTCTGAGAGAGATCAGGCTTACCAGAAAATGCTCCCCCTGCACCCCTCTGCCCATGAAAATATAACTCTCCTTGATCTAGTTATCGTTGACAGAAATACGGGGTCGAAGGGTTAAAGGGGGGTCTGACACCTCATTTTCCTAGTAAGTTAATTGTAGTATGCTGGATCTCTCTCAGTCGAATGCATTTAGAAAAAGAGAACAATAGGAACTATAGTAAAGCTCACAAAAATTTGCTAAACGTTGCGACCACAGCAACGCACACATCGATTGTGACAGCGTGAAAATTCTCCGATTAAGCTTTAATCAAGATTAACACTAATTGGAGTTTGGAATGAGTCTCGGTAAACAAAGTATCGGTAATTATGTAATATACGGTTTTCTTTTATTATATGGTGTTTTATGAAAAAATATATAGACACTTAGTACTGTCTGTAGAATGTAGAAAATATATCGACGCACAAACAAAAAAAATTGGTTTTTTTATTAATATTAAAGAAACAAACGAGATCCGGGAGTCAAAAGGGGTGCTGGGCGGGGTAAAAACAGCACAATAAAAACTAAGCACATACAAAACTTTATATTTTATATCAAAACATATTTTTTTTGTACAAATAATTGTTTTGGGTTAAGTTGGGTTGGTATATGACCTGGTTTCCCTTTACCTTACCTTTAGGTAGATGGTTTATTAGTTCTTAATAAATAAATTATTTGTTTCTCAAGTACCCATAACTTTTTAATTTTTTTAAATACTTAATTCACCAGTTTTTAATGTATAATCTATTTGCATTTAATAAATGACCTACTAAAAACAAATAAATAAATCATTAGCATTTATAATCCTAATACCAATATAATTAGTTTTTAGTATAAAAAGTATTTTTTTCTCATATTTTATCTATTTATTTAAAGTGCTTTTTCTATTTATTCCAGTGTTTTAATATCAATTATTTTAGGTAGAACGAAATATTTATTCTAAAAGTATAGTTTGCTTGTCTTCTATTTCATGCAGATATGCCACTTCGTTTAAGTTTTTTTTATTAATTCCAAGTAGGTTTTTTCTCGGTGTAAAATAGACATTAAAAAAACAGAAACCCACAAAAATAAATCAAAAATATTAAGAAATTAATTTTGAAAAAAATTAACCTAAAAATAAAATCTTTATAAGGAAGCCCGTTTCTTATAGTAAAACATTATAGGCATTTAAAAAATACATTTTAGTTGCCAACAAATGAGTTAATTTACATATTAAGCCTTTAAAATGAAAAAATTAAATGTACTGTTTTAATGGCGCATCGATGCTAAACGTTTAAAATGGCGTTTCAGGCGCCGACCAAATTTGTAATGATTATTTACCTATTCGGACAAGAACACCTCCTGCGACGTCGCCTTGTAGAACGACCCGACCTAGAATATTGTAGTATAATTGTAGATCACGCACCCACGTCGGCGGACCTCGGAGTAGTTACATTTAATAAATAAAAGTTTGGCAACGCCAATTTTATTAGAATTCTACTTTAAAACTCATACTAAATACAACGTTTCATGAATTGGACGTTATACCGGGTGCCCAAGGTGAGTGGCGTATAAGATTATTTTGGAAACTATACAATAGAAAATTTTAAACTTTCTATTCTAACATAAGTCCATGTAAAGTATATTTATAAAATACTTTCGTATTTGCAGTGTTGCCATTTACAGGAAATCTTGGCAACAACTAAATTTATTGACGTCCGTTTTCACTTTGGCCCGACCTTCAATTTTATTCTAAAAATTTCGTCGCCGTAATTAACGTTAATTTACGTCGGTGATAAGTAGCGAGTATCACCAACATTTGGCTACGTCAGTTTTGGTAAGTATCGACGTCACAACTGTTGCAGTAGTTGTTGGCGACGTCAGGTCCTAGTAAAAAATACGTTGTTTGATAGACAAACCAACTGCCGACCTAAATTTGGGCCAAAGCCGACGTCATGTTAGGTTGTAATTAGTCGGAAGTCAGAAAAATGCTGCTTGGGACACTCGTAGCATTTGCTATGGATATCTTTAATAGCATATACTTAAATAGTATGTACGTAACAAGCATATGCTAAAGATGTGCGCAAAAGGACAATAACTATCTATGTAAACAAGGGCGGATCCAGCTTTTTAGTAAGGCGGGAGCTCACATCAGTGGCGTAAAGGTAAGCGAACATATTTGCCCTCTCCCAAGACGAGAAAAAAAAAGACGCAATAATGCCAAAAATTTTACTTCAAAAATGGAATGACATTAAAAAATCTATTTTTTTCTTCTGTCTTGTCAAAAAACGAATACGTTTGTATAGATGCTCCTGCGAAAATTTAATATTACCGATAGCGTTCTTTCTGATTTTGCACGACGCGCGACACCGTAAAATAACCAAGTGACTAGATATGATGTCCAAGATTTTTACATAAAACACTAGGGACTTATTGGGCGTACATTTTCGCGTTCCCTTATTAAGGAAAATTGACATTTGACATCTAAGCATGCGCGTGACCTGCACTTTTATTAAGGAAATCGTAATAAAATACGGTGTTCCCTTAATACGGTACAGTTACCGTACGTCCCTTATCTTTACAGAAATTTTTCACTGCTTAAAATTGTCTTTTGTTCTAATACTTTTTTTACTTATTAAAAAATATCCAAAGAAATGCACCCTTACGTGTGATTTCAAGGTTGACGTTACCATCGGAGGGGTTATTACGAGTACAAGATATTAAAAAAAATATAGCATGTTCTACACTGGACTATTGTGCCTTTTTTTGTAAAAACTTTTAGTTAAGAATAATAAAATTCTTTTTTTTATTACCATCATTTTTCTTAAAAATTGGGTAAGAAAGTATGGGATTTTTGTTTTGTATCCTTGGGTTTTCTCATTGGTACTTAAAAAAAACCATAGTTTTGTTATTAGTGAACAGAGACTAAAATCGTGTTTTTGATGGAGAGATAAAAAACTTATTTTTCCAAGACCGTTACCTCCGCTTCTAGGACGGTAAAATATGGAGAACTGTATAAGAGCATGTTTAAGGTTAAATTAGCTCTAATCCCATCAGCGGCCGAATCGCTGTATTTATACATCATGCAGGGTTGCCAGATTTCGGGTTTGAAGACGCCGATTAAATGTGGCAATTAGATACAGCAAGTCGCGCTCAACTCGACAAATGTATCCTTAGTTGACTATTTACAGCATATCCTGTTATATGAATGTAACACGCTTGCTATGTGGGTGGTTAAGGTTCAACCTAAATAAAATACGGTTTCCCCTTATTATGGTAAAACCTTATAGAAGAACGCCCAATAAGTCCCTAATAGGGATTATAAACCACGGCATGGCGTAAACGCATCGTACGTTACGCAGAGAGGATACGTCGCCTAATTACGACGAGCTAAACGTATCTTGTAAATTGGTTAAGTATTCTCCGTGGAGAGGCTGCTCTCGGGAATAGAGTAGACTGCTATTTACATACAACGGTGACAAATTTGTGAACAAGCCCCAATTTCAGTGTGCACCTTTTATGTACGAGCTTTCGGGAAATTTCGCAGGTTTTTCTAAGTACATGCTTTCAGTAGAGAATGCGCTTTCTATAAAGAAATCAATAAATAGAAAAACGTCAACTGTGTCTAAATTCATTGAAATTTGAGGCTCAATCAATAGCGTTTGAGTTGGTTTGAGTTTTGAGTGAACATAGTCAAACAACAAAGGCTCCCAGCTTTAAAGAGCGCACACTCAGCTAAAAGAGTTGTCAATATTCCGTGTCCGTGGTGTTTTTCAAAATAACCCAGGTCAGCTGTTTCCACTTTGTTCCATTTCTTCATTTTTTCTTGCTGTTTTGTTGACATACTTTTCATAACCATGTGTGCCAGTTACCATGGGCGCGATCGCTTCGGTACTACAGTGGCATTGTGTTCATTGCAATAGGATTAATCCTACAGAAAGGTCGAGATGCATTCGATGTGGCCACTCAAGACATATTCCAGTGGGCATCAAATTTAGACAAGGCCTTCCAAGTGATTATAAACACTGTGGAAAAAACACGAATTGCACAGTTGTTAGGAAGTTTAGAGTAGCTCAAGGGGAGCAATCACCTTTAGATTTTCATAGGTAATTAGAACAAAGCTGAACAAAGCAATCTGTGTGCTTTTTATAAATATTTTGTTTTTTATTTTTAACCCCCAACTAAACACAGTTAATTTAATCAGGTAATTATGCAGTATACGGTTTTCTGCCATTTTTGATTTTTAATCAAAAATTCGGTAATTATGCAGTATACGGTTTTCTGTCATTTTTGATTTTTTTTGAAAAATTCTTTATGGGGGCACCTTCTAGGGTCCCTAGGACCCCAAATCCGCCTGCGCCCGATTTTTTTTTTTTTTTTTTTTTTTTTTAACGAGAAAAAAGGGTGCCCAGGGGGGGTTGTAAAGTGGTTTTTTAATTGTTTTGGGTTGGTTTGGATTAGGTTGGGTTGGACTGTGTTGGTTTGGTTTGTTTTAGTGAAAAAAGAAATAAAAAAATCCAAAAAAAAAAAAAAAACCAACCGGCGCAGACGGATTTGGGGTCCTAGGGACCCTAGAAGGTGTCCCCATAAAGAATTTTTCAAAAAAAATCAAAAATGGCAGAAAACCGTATACTGCATAATTACCAAAAATTCTTTATGGGGGCACCTACTAGGGTCCCTAGGACCCCAAATCCGCCTGCGCCGATTGTTTTTTTAAAAAAAATTTTTTATTTTTTTTTGCTAAAACAACCCAATCCAACACAGACCAACCCAACCTAATTCAACCCAACTCAAAACAATCAAAAAAACACATTACAACCCCCCAGGCACCCTTTTTTTTCATAAAAAAAAAATTCGGGCGCAGGCGGATTTGGGGCCCTAAGGACCCTAGTAGGTGCCACCATAAAGAATTTTTCATAAAAAATAAAAATGGCAGAAAACTGTATACTGCATAATTACCTTTACTCATTGTAATCTATGACAATTATAACTGGCTTAATAATTGAAACATTTACTTATTATTATTACTTATATGAGTGGTTTTTATTTTAAATAATTAAATAATGTCAGTATTAAAAAGAAAACAAATAAACAATTATGTTAAGAACAGATTTAAAAGTAGCCCAGCCCTACACAATGCAACCCAACCCACCAATGTGATAAAGCATTCACCTAAAATCAGTTTTAAGGCAGATGAACCTTAGAGCTTAAAACAGTTTATGACCAAATTTTTAACCATCTTTATATGAAAGTGCTTTAAGAGGCTCGAATAAACAAAGTAAATGTAAAACAACTTGAGAGATGTACAGGTGGGATTAAGTGGGTGTACAATTTTAAACAAATTTTTTAATTAGACATCTAAATAAAGGATAAACCAATCAAGCAAGATATGTACAAAAAACTTGGCAAGACCTCTAGAAAATATTGTAGAATTGTAACTACCACCTTAGGGTCACTTGTACATCCTTGAATCCAAGCTTGAATCCACCTGGGGCAGTGCACTTCCTAAGAGCCACTCAGACTGATAATTTATCATTATTAAATTGAACTAGTTTAAATTGAAATAAATTACCTATTATTTGTGATTGTGTTTAAAATATTGATCCATTTACATGTACCTACATTTTTAATGTTTTTAGTGGTTTGCAACAAAAAAACTGCTCTGCATTAGTTAAAAATACATTAATCAATACATTGATATTCATACAACAAAGGCAAGTTGACAGTAGCTATTTAAAGAGACCACAGCGAATATTCAAATCTCCAAGTTTGTCAAATTTGAGAGCAAATATTTTGTTCTGTAAGGAATGTCAACTGACCTTCAAAAACTCATCACTTGTGTTTTGTCTTTTATGTGACAATAAATTAGAAAAAATGAATATTACTGAGTCACCATGCAAAGTATGTTCAGTCACTCCCAACTATCGTAATTATGAGATACTAAACTATGAGAGGTGTAAATGTCAAAAGAAACAGACCAGTTTAACATCTTTAGCAGGCATTAATTGCTCCATAGCCCAAGAAAATGTTATCTGTGATAAACTAATTGAATCAAGATTTGTGGAAGCACCACCAATAAATGTAAGAACCACAGCAAGTGGTATACATAGTGACCTACCAAGTGGCAGTGGTATTATGTGGAATACCAAGCATACCAGTACTATACCTTTGAGCACATGGACTTGCAAGAGATGCACCTTGTTGAACAGTCCTAATTTTGCCATTTGCGAGGCTTGTGAAGCACCCTACTCACCGGATCTGAACAGTAATCTTAGCCCAAGTGTCCTTATTAAGGTACTTATTAACATTATGACAAAATGTGCACACTTGTGTATCTAGACTGCCTTGTAGAATGCTTTGTATGGGTTATATTTATTTTCTTATTATTTTAGTAGATAATATTGTTCACATTCTTTTTATAGATTTATTGAACAATCTATTTTATTTTAGTTTTGTATTTTTAAAAGTGTTTTGTTTCTTTTTTTTTATTATAGATTATTTTTTGTATTTATTTAAATAATTTCTTGCAATTTTAAGGAGTAATAAAGAAAAATAAAAAAATATAGTCACATATTTTGTTAGTTTATGTAGGAAGAAGTTTTTTTGTTGCAATTGTAGTTTTCTCTTTCTCTTTAGTTTTACTTATTTTTACTTTAAATTTACCTAGTACCTATATTTGGTATAACCAACCAAGCAAAAGTGCCTTTCTAAAATACCAAAAGAACTAACCCCCACAAGCACCAACCCATACATTATGTGACACTTTTAATGGGGGATGTGACAGTTCAGTCAGCCCAGCTAGTTTAGCCTGACGATTTGATGCAGGAATGGTTTGGTTTTACTTGAAGTTGTATTGAATTTTTAAGGATACTTGAGAAACCCAAAAACATGATTTTAGTAACTGTCTGCAGATAACTAAAGCATGACTTTTTTGGTTACCGATGCAAAAAAATACTTTTTTTTATCACGGGTGCAAAAAAAAAATTCTGTACGTTTTTTACCCAAAATTAAACAGAAATAGCGGAAAATAGTAATTATTGAAAAATTCTAATTATTCTTGTCTAAAAATTAAGCCATTTCCGCCAGTTTTCACCAAGTATTTACGAAAAAATCAACCATTGTGATTCATTTACCATCCACCTTGATTTATAGTGTAAAGATGGTATGTTGCGAGAAGTGCTCTTCTTTCGAGATTTTTAAAATTATTTTCCTGTTTTTCTTGGATTTTTATTTTTAACAACTCGCGGCTAAACTTGCTTTTTTTACTCGCGTTTTTAAATACCTCGCTGCGTTTTTAAAAACCGCGTACACGCTAACCTAACCGAACACATATTAAAGCGCCTAAATGCTAAATTCAAGTTGTTATTTAAAAAACTAACTAAACGCTCAAGAAGATCATATTTTGCCACCTTCCCTCCAAATTGTTTATCTGGGTGCGCCACTGGTACAATCATTAATTATAGGTATTATTTTAAAAATTAACCATCATATTTTTATTTGAATTAGTTACTAATTTTTTGAGTTAGGTACCTATGTACTCTTTTTCCTCTAATTGGTCTAATTGGTCACACTAATTTAAGTCAAGAAGTTAAGAACATTATTTTGACAGTATTTATGATTTGTTTTTTAAAATAGGCTTTTTTAGTGTCACCTATTTCGCACCGCATCTGCATGCATCATAAATTTAAATGAAATATCTGTTAGCGTATTGTCAGCAAATATAATTTTTGGCAAATTGACTCGAACTCAGTTTAAAGTTAAAGATATTTCACTCCAAGAAGGTGAAATTTTAATCTCCTTTGATGTTAGTTTGTTGTTCCCTAGTGTGCCGATCCCCAATACCTGGAGGAACTACTACGAAAAAACAATCTAGAAGACAAACAGACTTTAGAATACTTATATTTAACAAAACTCTGCATGAATCAAAATTACTTTCAATATAAAAATAACTACTACCAACAATTAGAAAGAACCACAATGGGTAATAGTTTATCACCTTTAATCGCAAACCTCTTTATGAGCAAATTTGAATCAGATATAAGTAAAGAATTTGAGTATTTCCCCAGAGTATGGTTCAGGTATGTAGACGGTGTTTGCAGTATTCAACACTAAAGTAACTAGTGTTGAAAATTTTATGGAAAAAATAAATAACAAATTTCCTACAATTAAATTTTAATTATGAAACAGAGAACAACCGTATACTGCCATTTCTAGACAGTTTAGTTATAAGAAATAAAAATAAATTGAACTATACAGAAAAGGACCGACCACCAACAGGTATATTCCAAATGACTCATTGCTTACAATATAAGCTTGCAAGTTTGCACTTTTTAACATATAGATTAGTAAATTTCCCCTTAAAACAAAGAAAGATTTGAAGCAGAAAAGAATAGGATTAGGAATATAGCTGGCGAAAACGGTTACGACGAAGCCTTAATAAATAAGCTGATAAATAGACATTCTTTTCAAAAGACCTTTCGGAATTCCACTTTTTTCAGACAAAAAGATACCTTCGACTCAAAATTTGTATCAATTCCTTATAATCCTAATTATACGAAAGGATTACAAAAAGTATTTAATAACACCGGTCTTAAATTAGTATATCAATCCGGTAACACAATAAGAAGTTACTAGAAAATCTCCAGGATAAAACTACAGTTCTAAAAAAAAGTGGAATTTACGAAATTAGTTGCATGGATTGTGACAAAAAATATGTTGGCCAAACGAGACGCTCTATTCAAACACGTTTTAAAGAACATTTAGTACACTTAAAATACGGAAGAACAGAAACGTCAAGTGTGGCCGAGCATGCTTTTGAAAACAATCATAGATTCACATTAGTTAACCTAAAACTTCTAAAAAGTGTACCAAACAAAAGACTTTTGAATGCATATGAAAGTATGGAAATCATTAAATCCAGAAATAGTTTAAATAAAGATAGAGGACCCATCCCGTTTAGTACACTTTACTCTTTAAAGTGTAGTTTTGGTTTGTGGAAAACAATCATAACTTTGCTCTAGAAAAGCTTTTTTCTTGAATAAGTCCTGTCAAATGGGAAAAATTTTCAAATTTAATTCTCTATAAATAATTAAATAGTGATAATGTAGCTTAAGTCACTCCAACCGCAACCCAAGTAAAAATGTTGCTAATTTGAACAATTTCTTGCATATTCCGCTTTAGCATTTTCATCAAGATTTCTCCACCTACGACTACCAAACTTGGCATAGTTGATCTAAGAGCAATGACCTAAATAATATCAGAAAATTAAATTTTTTCAGTGGCGTAGTCCGATTTTCCTAACTAAAAAATTTCAAAATGTACCAAAACCTTTGATACGCCACTTTTACTGACATATACAAAAAAAGGCCCTCCTTTTCACTGGATCTGGATAATAGATAAAATTGCATTTCCAACGACACCTTTTGCTTGTATTTGCTGCTTCTAGTAATAAAATAGGAATTTCTTAAATCATAATTTTTTTTAGTAAATTTGTTAAATGACAGAGGTGCTCTACTCTTCCAATACCAATTATGACTTTAAAAAAATTCTTATCTTATTACTAGGAGCAGCAAATACAAGCGGAAGGTGTCTAAGGTCCAGTGAAAGCGGGGCCTTTTTTTCTATGTCAGTAACAGTGGCGTATCAAAGAGTTTTGGTACATTTTGAAATTTTCTAGTTAAGAAAATCGGACTACGCCACTGGAAAAATTTAATTTTCTGACATAATTTTGGTCATTGCCCTGCCAATTTTGCTACTCGTAGGTGGAGAAATCTTGATGAAAATGCTGAAAAACAATATGCAAGGAATTGTTCAACACACTATCATTATTTACTTCTTAATGCAAAATTAAATTTGCAACATTTTTCCCACTTGTCACTTTTGACAGTCTGTCACCGTTTAGGAGTTATCCAAGAAAAACGCATTTTTGGAGTTTTTTGTAGCTTAGAAATGACAGTTCCCGAGAGGGTAGGAATGGGGACTTTTACTATGTTAAACGGTAACCTTCCTAAGCTTTTTTCCTATGTAGCTTAGCCTACCATGGACCTTTTCATGAAAAAAAAAACTGCCAGTCCGGGAGACCCCCAAAAAAGGTTCATATAACAACAATTGATTAGTTTATTTATTTTATATTATATGAATATATTATTTATATGAGACAGCCTGTATATTAATTTATTTTCAGTGCTCTTATCTTTGGGAGTTTCTAAATACTTCAATACCAAAAACCTTATATCCCATAATGTTTTTGTTGGAACTCAACACTTTTAATTTAGCTTTCTAGGTTGGGAGGGCGGAGACTTATAAATAATCGTCCTGGATAGAAGAAAAATGAAAAATTAACATAAGTTGCTATGGGTGCTATGAAGGGTTCGACTCCAATCTTGAGTCTGTTCGTTGCCGGGTATCCAGCGTCACTTTTTTGTCTCTGGCGCACGTTGGCAGTCCTCTAGCATTTGCACAGTTTTTGGTACCTTCAGAGCCTGGTTGCATGACCATTATATTATTAAGATTACCTTACAAGTCATTATTATGATAATTAACAGGTTGACAACTGGACGGATAACGAAGCTGAAAAGAATACCAATTTGAAGCCCTTTTATCGAAGATCATTTTCTGAACTACCTGCCGCAACGAGCGTTGCTCCCAGTCATAACAGATACAGCCTGGACAGCGACATTTTGGAACAAAACCTACCAAAATCAAGCAATTCTATGACTAACATACAGGCTTCTAGGTGAGTTTTTAAATAGTTTAGAAAGTAAAAAGTTTCTCAGGAGGGTGGATTTGTTTGCGCGAGGCGCCAGCCGAGTGCAAAAACCCACGAGTGTTAAAAAGTCATTATAGTTTAGAGTTATGTAGGTACGCTATTTTTCCTACTAACACACTAATGTATGTAGTTATTGCTCTTTTATTTTGTACAAAATGGCTTGAAACTACTTTTCTGCACATGTGTGGAGAAGTACTTTGCAACACATGTGCGGCAAAGTTATGTTTACAGTTGACAACTCTACCCAGCTTCAACAACGCACTTTACCACAAATGTGGGGAACTATTTCTGCACACGTGTGTTTCTATATAACGACCAAAGTGTGTGAAATTCATTATTTTTGTGTGTAGTTCTAGCAAAAATCATTTTTGTTTAAAGCGAGGCTTGTGATTTTGTGGGTAGTTGGTACAAAAAGATTTTACTTCTAATGGGGTTTTAAGATAAGCGTCATCATATCCTATTTTTGGTCTGTGGTGGTTTGTATAATTTAATCTCATTAGATTTGGAAAAGACGTGAACAAAATTTAGTTGCAGTTCTACAAGAAATTAGTGGGTCGTTGGTACAACTTTCTTTTTACACTTCAGGAACTAATGGCACTTTTTATCCGTTAGGGACTAAAATAAAATTTACAGAGTAAAATAAAATTTAGTGACGAATGTTAAAAGAAATATTCTTAAAATGCCAATTTAATTGTTTAAATAAACTTTAGGTATTCTAATTATAAAAATACATATGAACAGGGATCTATATAAATAACTTTAAGATTCGTTACGTTAATTAATTACAACCGTTTAATTGTTTTCTTTCGATTTAGACCAGCACGACGTGTAACGGTAACCTAAATTGCAAAAAAATGGTATATAACGTGACTAAAGTGTCTTTTTATCCCTCAGCGAACTGTAGTCCTAATTTCGCAGAGGCTATTTTTGCTTTGGGATACAAAATACCACTTAGTCCATAGGTATATCATCAAGTACCGAATGGTGATCCGTGATACAATTCTTTAATCCATTAATATGAAATTAACAACACCATTTGGGTAAAAAATTGTGGTTTTCTTGTATTTGTTACGTTTTTTAAAATAATTAGATTCAATGAAAAACTCACCATTATTAATTTTGCTAGATGTATAATTAAATATAATTCATGCAAAAGCCAGTTTTTAAAAGTTTCAAGGTCTTTTTAATGCAAACTGTATGTATTTTCTATTTTTAAGAAACATCCCGCTATATGCTGTCCCCAACAAAATAAAAAACAGGAACCTAAATCGAAGCACCAGTGACATTAACGAAACTGGCATTGACAGAACTCTGTATACGTATATAGGGATGTCGGAACCTGATCGTGAAAGGTCCCATTTTTACGAAAATCAAAGCATAATCAATGCGCAAAAGAAGAACGTTCAAGATATCAATTTGGATCTGCAAGAACCAAATATGTAAGTCATTTTTTAAGCACCTAAATTCCAAATAAAAAAAAAAATATACCTTTTTATCACATTAATAGCATTCTAAATTTTCATTAGCATCAGTTAAAGGTAATATGCATTAGGTGCAAAATTTCAAGAAAAGGATATTAGTAATAGGCGACTGCATTTTTAAAAAAAGGAAAGGAAACGAAATTGGAACAAGACATTTTTTAACAGATTATTGTAGCATAGAGTGTACTTAAAAATATCTAAAGTTTACCAAAGTTTGATTACTGTAAAGTTAGAAGCGGTTTACATCCGGAGAGAAAAACACGGAGAAACATCAAAATATCCAAATATCTCAAAAAAGGGTTGGACCTAAAATACAAGGTTTCCCGAATTATGTTGGTTATTGGTTGGTTTGCTGGTTTATCCTTGTCAGTGTGGCTTTCGGGGATCCAGTGACACATAATCAGCAACCATAGACACAGTAATATTTATACAAGAAAAAATTAATGAACTATTTAAATGCACCATGGTGTCGCTGGATCTTCGAAAGACGTTTGACACGATTAATCATGCTTTATTATTTAAAGAAAAAATGGAAATTATTGGAGTTAGAGGCATCTGTCCGGAGCATTTTTTAAACTATATATCACCCAGAAGTCAAAGCGCTTTTGTGAATAGAGTCATGAGTACCAAAAGCATAATTAACTTCGGGGTCCATTCTGGGCCCTATTCTGTTTTTAATTTACGCTAATGACACTTTGCCAGTCTCTCATGGTAACTGAAATAACTAAAAATATAAAACATCATCTGAAGATTTTAACAAAGTGGCTAAACGCACACAAATTAACACTAAATATATAAAAATCTTCTTACATGTTTATATGTAAAAGCGTTGGAAATATGGATTCGAATAGTATTCAGATAGATAACCTTAAGTTTAATTACTCTAATGTAATAAAATAGCTTGGCCTTTACTTAGATGAAACTCTGTCACGGGAGAAACACATACAAAAAATAGTTAAATCAATACGCTCTCCTATAGGAATATTGAAATGGTTGAGTTACTGTATACCAAAAAACTTGTTTAGACAGGTCTATTTTTCCTTAATTCATAGTAAAATTCAGTATCGGTGCTTAATATGGTTTTCCACATGTAATAACTACAAAATAAAGCAATTAAAAATATCTATGGATTGATGCCAAGATATCATAGCAAAGAATTGTGCCTTACTTTTAAAATTCCATGTCTATAAACAATTTATAAAAAACAAACCTGCTTATTTATACACGAAGTAATCAACAATACAAGACAGTTTAGCCATTTACAGTGAGAAACCAGATACACAATTACATGACTAGAGAAAACAAATATTTAAATTTACCTATTGTGAAAAGTAATCATCTAAAAAAACTCAATTGTTTTTAAAGGCGTTAATTTATATAATAAACTTCCTCAACATCTAAAATCAATAGCTTTAAAAGCTTTCAAAGTAGGAATAAACCAACACTTTTCTTTCTTTTAAGTAGAATTTACTACATCTGTTTAAATATGCAAATGTCATTTCCACAAAAATTCGTACCTATACATTATTTATTTTTTGTTAACTAGGTTTATTTAAATATATATAAGAACAGTTGTCTTAAGTCTGGGGACGAAATTAGCACATAATTGTAGCATAACTAAATTTTGATTTTCTTGGGGTAGGGCCGCTAGGTTAATGGAGGTAAATTAAATTTTTATTAGTTCAGGGCTTAAATGCAAAAAAAAACTGTAAGTTTTTCAATATTAATTAATTTTGGTTAATTTTAAAAAAATGTTTCACTCTGTGTTTGACCGAAAAATTGTAGGTACTACTTATTTTGATCACACGGGGACACAAATTTTTTTGGCCGCCATCTTGAAAAAAAGACTATGCCGGATAGTCCAATTTTGGTAAACTTTAAAAAACCTTTCGTTACAACTTTTGATGTCAAACCTTATTTGCAGTCGTCTATAATTACGGTTTTGAAGTTAGGAAAAGATAAGAGTGCGAGTTTGTAAATTTATCAGATTTTTTCACCTATGTCATCGGTTTTTTGATAAATGACGTTAATCTGACATTTAATGTCGTTGAGCTCGAAGGGCCATCGAAAATTAAGAAAACGCGATAAAATTCATAACTTTGCTATAGTGTAGATTTTTTCTCATATACTACAATGAAGACGAATAAAAACATTCTCATAGGTCTTTAGAAGGATATAGCGAGGATGAAACTTATACCAGCCCAAATTGAAGATTTATTTATGTCCTTAGTCCGCGAAAACTGTCTTCCAATAGCTTTAGCACAACTTTATATCAAGCCAGCAATCGTTATTAAAAAAACATCAAATAAATTTAAAAAAAAATAATAATAAAAAAAACAGCTGATTAAATATGACTTTAGTGAAATTCATCGGAAAGGCTCACCGGCCCCCAGAGTCTCCTCATTAATCTAGCGACTCCACCTCAAAAAAATCAAAATTTAGTCACATCATAATTATGTGCTAATTTCGTCCCCAAACAAAAGATTTTGTGCTCCTCTGGTTTCTGAGAAAACCGTAAAAGAAAATGGGGTAGCTAGATTAATATTAACTTAGCAACCCCACCAGGAAATATGGCGCCAAACTAAACATTTTTGGTCTTAAAATTATGTGCTAATTATGTGCTCCACGAATATATAAGAAAATGTTTAAATAAAAGGGAGGAGTAGATAGGTTAATATTAACTTAGCGACCCCACATTGCACATGTTTAGGTATCACGGAATTTATAAATTTCAAAAACCAGTATTATCTGCAAATTATGTGCTAATTTCGTCCATAATCAAAACATTTTGTACTTGTCTGGTTTCCAAAAAAATCAATAAAAATTATTGTGATAACCTAGTAAAAATATATTGTTACAAAATTATGTGCTTCATGAATATGTGTAAGAAAAATCCGAATTAGTGCATCTTTTTTAGTGGAGTAATTAACCGAACTAACCCACTTTCCTTTTCGATTTTCTCGGAAACCAGACGAGTACAAATTTTCTGATCATGGTCGAAATTAGCACATAATATACAGATAATACTGGTTTTAGCATGTAGGGTCGCTAAGTTAATATTAACCTAGCTACCCCACTCTCTTTTTTTTAAAACATAATCTAAAATGAAAAATTCGATTTTTTTCTTATATATTGGTCGAGCACCTAATTTGCAAATAATTTTAAAACCAAAAATTTTTAGTTTGGCGCCATATTTTCTGGTGGAATTGCTAAGTTATTATTAACCTAGCTACCCCATTTTCTTTTTCGATTTTCCCAGAAACCAGAGGAGCACAAAATATTTTAATTGGGGACGAAATTAGCACATAATTATGGTGTGAATAAATTTTGACTTTCTTGAGGTGGGGTCGCTAGGTTAATGGATATGCCAGAGTCAATGAGTATCGGTGAATTGGTGGAATCAATCGGGTAATTTAAGAACCCGATAAATGTCACCAAGATTTATAGATGAATTCGCAAAGTCAATTGTTTTCATCGGTGAGCTCATCGGTGAATTTACAAACTCGCCCTGTGGGTCTATTCTCGAATCGAGAGAAAATTTGCTCCCAGGGAGTGAAGTTCTCTAGCTTCTATGCATTTCATTGGTCCAAATCTTCGGTTTTAATACGGTTTCTCTCACTTTTGCCCGATATTGATGGAAAGTAATTATATATAGTCAAGACCAATAGAATTACTTTCGATCAATATCGGAAAAAGTTGGAGAAACCGATTTAAACCGAAGATTTGGACCAATGAGATGCATAGTAGCGAGATAATTTAACTCCCTGTAAAATTTGTAAAAAAATTATCGGGTTTTTGTACGTCGAATTTTCCAAAGTCGTTTTCTCAAATGTGTGAATGGATAACATACGGTGTTTTTCCGTTGGACGGTACAGTATATAATGGCTCAACTTTTAGATTAAGTCTCTTGCAAAAAAGCAATGTTATATCAACCACGTGGACGGTGAAAGAGCGAAAGTGGACTTGTATCCAGTGTTCGTTCGCTTACAATAACTTGAGCAACGAGAAATGTGACATTTGTAAGAGTTACAGGCGGCCGCCATCTTTGAATCAACCCTCAACGATTACCGTCACTGAGAATAGGTCTAATGGCGGTCCTAGTCATATGTAAGTTCCATTTAAAAAAATGACTTTGTATTTTGCGTACAATAAGTCTGTAAAGCACTCAAATTTTTTCGGTTTATAGTGACCTGTTCAACCTATAGGAACTAGTTTCTCACCGGTCAGAACTAATTTGGTTTTTAGTATTCAGCATAACAGGTTTTGGAAAACTTACAGTGGAATTTACTACGATCTAAAATAGTACCCCGCACAGGTCTAAATATTTACACCTGTGGGGGGGTACTAAATTTTAAAACCAATTTTCAAAAAACATACCTATACAGAAAATACCACTGAAAACTGCTTTTTTTCTCAAAATATGCCATATTTTAGGAGAAAACATCCTAAAATTATTTTCTTTTGACAGGTTTTAAAATGGCAAATGCTGAATACGCCAAAAATTTGGCACTTGCTTCATTTTCTGTGTTTGAGGTTATAAAATTGGTAATTTTTTAGACCACCTCTGGGGGGGTTTAAATTTATAGCCCCCAGAAAGGATTGTTTTGTGGCAATTGGTAATTAGGTTTCCCTAAGTAACCATTTTTACAAGGATCAATTTCCCTTATTTAATATCCCAAGTTGTTCATTAACCAATAAAACAGCTCCAATTTTGACCAGAAAAACGTCATATTTTGAACCTCTTTTCAGCACAAAAAGTATGTTTATGAGGGTACTACGAGGCAAAACAAACATAAGTGAAGGTCACTGATTATGCACGAAAAATTACCAAACAAAAAAAAAACAAAACAGCTATATTTACAAACTGAAACTAAAACATTGAGGTTACCTAAAAGCTCAGTCAAGAAAACTTTCCTTACTCAAAGCCCACTCATTTCGAAGCATTTTCTTCTAAATTGAAACTTTCTTCTTAAATCTAACAAAACATTTTGTTAAGATGATTATTCAATAAACAAATTTATTAAAATTCTTCTTATAAATCAAACTATGTTCAAAACTCGAGAAGGGTTGGATTAAAATGCTTAAAACCAAAACTTTTACTTAAACTTAGGACGTTTTTAAAATAGACTAAATTCTTTTAGTAAATCCCACCGTTAGTGTTCATCAGGTTTTCTGTTCAACTTAGAAAAAGTGACAGCATTTTTGTAGTTATGAATACGATGCGTGTTCAAATTTAAGGAATCACTCCACTAGTTCTCCACGAGCTGTTTATGCTCGTGCTGGTTTTTCTGTTAAGGCATGTATGACTTTTATTTATTTTGAACGAATTATCACCATTTCTTTTTGACAGCTCTTGGAGGCATACGACGGAATATTTATTCATTTTTAAAGTGTTTTTAATTCTTCTAAAAACCGCATACTTTGTAATAGAAACATCACTTTTTATTTTATTTATTTATAAACAGACATAAAATTTTTCACTTTTAGAATTTTCTTTCTTTTTCGCATTGAGTTTCTAAAAAAATTGTATAACAAGTTACACTCATTAATAATTTTAATCTTAATCCCACATACATATTTATAACTGATGTATCTACTTAAATAATTCAAAATATTACAAGATAAAATAGTGGTATAGCTAGTATTGGTATAAGTATAACTAAAGATTTACAAAATAAAATCTATAGGGTAGTTCTGTATCAATATTATTGCTTATTATCCATTTTGTCAATTTGTGTTTTATTTGGTTGCAATTCTTCTGCTTAAATCTTTCGGGTAGTTTGTTATATATGATTGGTTCAGTATACCTAAGATGTCGTTGTGTCGTGATACCATTTATAGATGAAGAATCGCGGTCTTCACCGCGTAAAAAACACAGCGTACGTAAATATCGCGGCGCATTACCGCATCAGGGTTTTACAGCGCAATATGAGTTTACCGCGCAAGATCACCAACCACGCAAATAATTTACTGCCCAACACCTTTACCACGAAAATCAGTTAGCGCGTATAACATTTGCCTTGCAAAGTATATACTGTTGTTACAGAAACGAGCAAATTAAATACCTTTATTTTAATAAAGCTTACCCACTAAAACAAAGAAATATGAAGCGATTCCCAACCCGGTAATATAATAACATTTTTGCTCTAAACAGCTTTCTGCGCACAATCACCGGGTTGGTAAAGATTTGTTTATTTTTTTTGGTTTTAGTAGGTAAGGTTTAATAAAATAAATGTATTTCTAATTAGCATGAGTGCGGTTCTCTATTGTGATGGTAAATGTTATTGGTTCTTGGTTTGCGCGGTATTGTTCTTGTGCCATTATGTACTTGAGCAGTGTTAAATTGGTTTGTTGGGTGATGTAATATGGCACGGAAAAATCTTTCGCGGTTTTGGCTTTCGCGGTAATTTTGAAGCAGTTAAGACGTCGATTTAACGATAAATTATCCCCAAAAGGCAAGCAAGAGTCTGCGTGTGATGGCCTTAAATAACTAAAGGCTGATCCATACTACCCACCAAAACACCTTTTATATTTTGTGCAAAAACGAATTAATATACAAAAGTTTGTGCTTGTTCTACTCTTTTTTTTATTAATTTGAAATAATTTTATGCAAAGTAAAGATAGAATTATCTGCAGACTTCTTGCCACTGGCTTTTATTTCCCTGTTTGTCGTATTGAGAAAGAGAGAAATATATTTTCTATTGCTCTCTTACTCTTTTTGACACAGAAATAGAAGTTGCAATGTGGACCATGCATAATAGTCGCCGTGGTGTAGTAGTCAGCATATGGGGCTAAATCTCACTTGGGTTCAATTCCCAGTTACTGATTGGGACTTACACTAACTTAGCTTTACAAAACTGGGCATTGGTCCTGCCATGGATGAAAAAATATCCGTGTAAAAAATGGATCATTGGGTTGATCTTTATTTATAAAACTAACGTGATAATCCCGGATAAAAACTAACTCGAGCTTTGGAGGTGGGTTAATTTGGTTGTTCTTCTAGTTAAATACAAAACACAACACATTAACCTTTTATTTCATTCAAAATGAAAAATGGCGGGGAGACGATTAATAGTTCGAAAAGTAAAAAAATTATCAATAAACAGTGTTTTTATTAATAGGGAAATTTTGGAACGCTTAACATTTTGACAACTTTGAGAGCCATTATGGTAGTGTTTAACAACCATTACGACTACCTCGCACCGATTTTACCAGAGTTTTTGGAACACATCAAAAATTGTTGCTTCTAGTAAGTGGGTTATATGTTGGAACCTGGTAATATTTTATAATTTTTCAAATTATTTGCGCCAAAATTCTCTAAAATTAACCAAAAAAATAACCACAACCACAACGAAATGGATTCGTAGCTTACGGCAGTGGTAGTGGTAAATTCCCACGACGGCATAACGTTTAGCTATTGCGCAGGCGCAGTAATTACCATAACCACTACGAAGTAAAAAATGTATTTGTTTCGAAAGAAAAATTATTACGATTATACATTTAAATACTAGAAGCCCAATGAGCTTCGAGGGCTTATGTGTGCTTCTGTTTAAAAGGCTTAATACTCAAATTATTATATTTTTAATAAAAATAAAAAGAGACCTTCGACACTGTGGCGCACCATATTCTACTCAAGCGACTCGAAACCAAGGGCATTAGTGGCGTACAGAAAACTGTTGGATTTTTCGCCTTTTCCACCAGTTCTATTTATTATTATCTATTCACATTGGGAATTTATTTCTCATTCTGTTAATTATTATATTTTTGCCTAAGTACGTCTAGGAATCTAGCAATATATTAATCTTAAGTTATTATTTTAGATAAAAGGTTATCACATATATCATAGTTATTTAACAGCCATTTAGTTAGTTCATTTTTAATCCTACAGTAGGCATTTTCTATAAAGCGTTTTGGTAGAAAGTTATAAATTTTAGGTGCTGTATAAAAACGCTTCTCTGTACTGCTGAATAGTTTTCAGTTGAAATAGCAAAAGAGCCCATCGTTTTAAATCTAGTTGCTCTAGAATGCTCAATCTCATTTTTCTCTATTTACCCTGATATAATAATCTAGACACATTTCGCAGGTAAAGTTGTTTAAGTGTTAACACATGTGTCTCCGAAAACAGTGAAGTGGTTGAGAACCTTTTATTTTTGAACAGACAAATCTTTAGAAGCCTTTTTTGAGTGATTTGTAGAGGCTGTAAATGAGTATTACAGGACGCCCCACATATGCATAGAGCATAGCTCATTATTGCCTCTCCTAGTGCTTTATAGATATTTAATATTAGTTTTTTTACTTAACATGTTTCTTCTTCTGAGTATATAAAATTTATAGAGGAGTTTACGAACTTTAAAGCTTACATATTCGATATGATTGATATTTATCAAAAAATAAATATTTAGTTTGGTCGACAAAGTTTATAATTAAATTACAGGTACACAGTTACTTACGTTTTTACATATGTGAGTGTATATTTTTAGAGAACCAAAGTCAGCTGTCCAGACATAGAGAAACAGATAAATTGAGATTTGCCTACGTTCATAGACAGTAGGCTAGGATCAAGCCAGGTTTTTACTATTCTTAGGGTGTATTCAGCTACTGTTCTTACTTCATTCCATGGGTCGGCTTTAATTATGATCGCGGTATTATCAGCGTAACAGTAGTGCAGATAATAGTTCATCCATGTATAAAGTAAAGAGGATTGGGCCCAAGACTGTGCAGCCTATTTTTGTTTTCTGTTCTCGCTTTTCTACAAAAGATTGAATGAGGTTTTTTTGGTACGCCACTAATGCCCTTGGCTTCGAGTCGCTTGAGTAGAATATGGTGCGCCACAGTGTCGAAGGCCTTTACAAGGTCGAGAAAAATTACCATGGTTTTTTTATTTTGATTAAAGCCAGAGACAATAAGATCTGTTACCTTCATTAATGCATCTTCAGTGCCTACATTGTTTTTAAACCCGTATTGGTGCTTTGAAAGCAGCTCGTTTGTCTCCAAAAATTCACACAACCTCAACCTGATACATCTCTCTATCACTTTACTAATACTATTTGTGATTGCTATAGGTCGGTAATTATGTGTATCTAGTTTAGAGCCTGACTTATGTATTGGAGTTATTATGGTTTGCTTAAGGGTCCCAGGAAACACACCAAATACAAAAATTATGTTTATTAAGTGTAACATAGGGCTATGTAGTTTAGAGTAGTGTGTATTTAGAATATTATTAGTTATACCATCTCCAACGTGTCAATTACTGTCTTTTAGAGATTTTAAAATGATAATTCAGGTGAGGATATCGGCCAAAGTTCTAACTTTTTATTGTTTGATTCATTACCAGAGGGCATATTATGTCCAGGAGAGTTTTGTATCTTAGCAGCTAGTGTCTCACAGAGCCAAAATAATTATTAAATTCATCTGCGATTTCTTTGTTAGTTTATACTTGTTATTTTACCTATTTGACCACACTCCCTAGGGACTTTTTAAATATTTTTCCAAGTTTCCTACCCATCCTTCTGATTGTGATCAAATAGTTTTTTATAGTAATTATTTTTGGCAAAGTTGAGTAACTTAGTTAGCAAGTTTCTATGGGTGATATATTGTGTTTTGATATTTTGGTCTGTCGTCGAATGGACGTGACAAGACCAACCGACAACCATGGTTTTTTGTATCGGTATTTACACTTAATGTATGCTACCTTGGTGGAAATTTCTATACAATTTTTTAAGGTGTTTATTAGGTTATTGGCATACTTGTCAGGGTTTTGCTCATTATACACATTATGCCATGATTCAGTGATTAGTGTCAAATAAGTGTTCCAAAATTTCCCTGATAATTGAACAAGTGTATTAAGATTTGACATTATATTTAGTAAATAAAAATTTTTGACTTCATTCATATATCTTTGAAAATTTAAGATACTAGATAATTTAAACGTACCATTGTCTCTTATTTGACATTTGTTGATATTGTTATTTTGCTTACGTGCAGTTATGTTTATTAACGACAACGTCTTTGCTATTGCTTATGCTTATTGCTAATTTTATTGTGCTAAATTTCTATGTTATATGCAATCTTTCGTTGGTTATAAGGTACCGTTTATTATTTTTTTAGATTTTTTTCTGATTTTTATCGTAACTTGTACCAATTTGATTTTCGAAAAGATTTGTAGCTACTATGGTAATAAGAAAATAATATTTTTTTTTTGTGGTATTTTATTCTCTTAACAGATGAAAGTTATAGTTTGTTTTAAAAACAATACATAACACTAAGTTTAAATGTTTAGCCCCTTAAATTCTTAGATAGACTGCTGATAACTATATCCATATGGCTGTCAAGATTTCAAGATTTTAGTTTGGCCAAAAACTCTCTAATTTATCTTTTGTAGTAAAAATTAAGCTCAGTTATATAAAATCTACCCATTTAAAGTTATTATAGGATATTTTTACTTTATTAAAAGTAGATTTTATTTTTCTGTCAGTGACCTTGGCTAAGGAAATATCGAAGTGACGTGAATAGAAGGCACATCTTGTATAAAGCTAATACACAGCTCGCAATGTAGATATAAATTTTCTGAATAGAGGAAAAAATTAGAACCCAATTTTCCTTCCAGGTCCACCGTTTAACTTACTAAAGGTCCCCATTTCTACCACCTCGGGAAATATCATTTCTAACCTCCAAAAAACAGTTTTTCTTGGATAACTCCTAAACCGTGACAGACTGTCAAAAGTCAAAATTTAATTCTATATCAATAAGTAAATAGCAAAAATGATGCAAATTTGAACAATTTCTTGCATATTCCTTTTAGCATTTTGATCAAGATTTTTTAACCTACGAGTACCAAACTTGGCAGGGTTAATCTAATAGCAATGACCTAAATTATATCAGAAAATAAAAATTTTCCAGTGACGTAGTCCCATTTTCTTAATTAGAAAATTTCAAAAGGTACCAAACCTCTTTGGTGCACCACTGTTACTGACATATACAAAAAAATGCGACGCTTTTGATATCTTGTAGATCTTATATTAGAAAAAATTGCATTTCCTACGAAAAAGATTCAAGGCCTACTCTTCCAATACCAATTATGATTTTAAAAAATTATTATTTTATTACTAGAAGCAACAAATACAAGCGGAAGGTGTCGTTGGAAATGCAATTTTATCTAGTATAAGATCCCGTGAAAAGCAGAGCCTTTTTTGTATATGTACTGTGAGTGGCGTATCAGAGAGTTAGATCAATCCTGCCAAGTTTGGTACTCGTAGGTTAAGAAATCTTGATGAAAATGCTAAAAAGGAATATGCAAGAAATTGTTCAAATTGGCATCATTTTTGCTTGGATTTTTTCAATTTTTCTGGTAGAAGGAGTGGTTTAAGCTACACTAAAACTATTTACTTATTGATAGAGAATTAAATTTGCTACATTTTTTCTGTTTGTCACTTTTGACAGTCTGTTACAGTTTGGGAGTTATCCAAGAAAAGCGCTTTTTTGGAGGTTAGAAATGACAGTGCCCGAAGGGGTAGGAATGGGAACTCTTAGTATGTTAAACGGTGAACCTTCCTAAGCTTGTTAATAAAAAACATTTTTGGGTTATAATTTTTTCCTCTATTTTTCATATGTAGCTTAGCCTATCGGACCACTTTTTTTATTTTTTCCAAATAAGCCAAAATTTATTTTCTAAGGTCACTGATTCAAATGTTTGAATATTTTGAGTTGGTGGCTTTAAAAATAAAAAAAGCGCTCTGAGCTGTGACTTAGTTTTGACAAAATGTGCCATCCATTCAAAGTTCACCCAGTTCTGATATCATATCACATGACTCGTTTTGAACGTCACTTTGACATTTTCTGAGCTAAGGTCACTGACAGCAAAAAAAATTCTCTTAAATGATATGACTTTCTCCGTGTAAGTTTTTTTTGCACCTTAGAAATTAAAAACACATTTTAGCCCCTTATCGACGGAACTAAAATGAAATTCTAGGGACTAAACTAAAAATTAGAACTAGTAAGATTAAATTGAAACTTGATTAAAACAAAAAATCTAAAGTGCAAAAAATAGTATTTATACTACGAAATTAAAGTCTCTTTTTATCTTTCAGCGAATTGTAGCCTCGCTTCGGTCAGGCCATATGACCATGAAATACTATAATGGGGGACTATAAAACTAGCGAGCCCACCTCACAAAATCCAAATTTTAATAATTCCAGAATTATGTGCTTTTTATGTGCTAATTTCGTCCCCTTTAAAAACCTTTTGAGTTTTTGAGAAAATTAAAAAAAAAAAGGTGGGCTCGCTAGATTTATTTGAACCTAACAAGCCCAACCTTAAACAACGGTTAAAAATATCCGTTAAATATCTCAGAATTATGTGCTTTTTATAAATATAATAATTTTTTTTTACTTTTTCAGTTATTTAAGAAAAAATGTTGTGGGCTTGTTTGCAGGCCCAACCTTAAACAAATCTTGACAATATCCCTCAAATATCTCAAAATTATGTGCTTTTTATGTGCTCCATGGAAATAGAAAAAAATAAAGATTTTTTACTTTTTTAACGAATATTTTTTGCCTTACCTACCCAAAAAAGTTAAAAATTTTTATCTTTTTTTCTATTTTCATGGAGCACATAAAAAGCACATAATTCTGAGATATCTAACGAATATTTTTACGCTTTCTTTAAGGGTGTGCCTGGTTTATATAAAGCTAGCGAACCCATATCATTTTCTTAAAAAAATAACTAAAAAAGTTAAAATGTTTTGTCTTTTTTTATATTTTCATGAAGTACATAAAAAGCGCATAATTCTGAGATATTTAATGGACATTTTTAACCTTTATACATATAGCGTTGGGCTTGCTAGGTTTATATAAAGCTAGCGAGCCTATCTTTTCTTTTAATTTCCTCAAAAACTCAAAGAGCACAAAAATTTTTAAAAGGGGACCAAATTAGCACATAAAAAGCATATAATTCTGGAATTATTAAAATTTGAATTTTATGAGGTGGGCTCTTTAGGTTTATAAAGGTTTATAATGGCCCAAGAATCGCAAAATGTGTAACGATAACAACTTTGAAAAACAAAGAAAATGTAAAAATAAAATTGGGCATGCGTATCTCATAGTTATGTGCTCAAGGCTAACAAATTTTTCTTCTCGCCACTTTAGTCTCTATATAATGTACTATTTCTTGGCACATTTTTAAAAATCGCAAAAAACAAGGAAAAATCTTATTAAATTAAACATTTCACAAAATATATTGCCAAAATCAAAATTTGTTTTAAAATGCCTTTTTCAACATTTAATTGGATAAAACCTTCTTAGTGAATCTTATCTTACGGAAATGTTTTATCGTTACTTCTTGCTTCACGTTGGTAAAAACCAAAGAGTGTGGGGTTGCGGATTATTCAGTGCTTAATATCATTTTTTTTTGTATTTCAGTTCCTCTAATTGGTCGGATCCCAACGATTTTAAAGTTCCGATAGCAACTCTGGACCAAGGATTAGAAGATGACTTTCAACTATGGCCAGGTCAGTAGTAGGGTCTTAGTTACACTCGTTTTCAACGGACTACTTTGGATAATATGTCTGGGTGTCGATTTTGGGTATCCTCTCGGGAATCGTAAGAAGTGATTCAATTCAATTCAATTAATTTTTATTGTTCCAAGAGTTAACAATTTACAAGTCCTGTATAAGAGAAGTAAAATCAAAAATAATAATTAACAGTCCCTCCCTGAGCCCGTACAGCTTAACCATAGATTAATAGAAAAAAATTAAATAAAATAAATTTGGTAATAATCTCACAATAAAAACAAAAACAAAAAAGACAGCAAGATTATTTTTTTCTGCTAATAATATATTTTGCTAGACCCTTCGACCTTAAAGCACCCTTTTTTGTGGCAGAATAAAGCCTTTCAACCAAATATTTAAGACATCTTTTGGCAAAAATATGAAAAAGTTCTTTCGGTATATAAGTAGCTATATTTGTTTAAAATGTATGAATGGTCCATTCCCTACCACTCGTTTCGCAGATATGATATGAGGCGCAGGATTTGGGACATAGTGTTATAGATATCTTTGGCCTTGTTTGGATTTAAATTGTTTAAAAAGCGGTGTTGGCGTTAGGTCAGCGCGTGCTCTGTAAGAACTTGGCACTCTTCGGTGGTCCTGTGACTGCTTTTGAGTGTGTCAAAAATCGATCTCAGACAATTCAGTTTTATACACTGTCATACTTATGATTTATAAATTTTTAATCCAAATTGATAATCTCAAAGAAAAATCAAAATATAATCATTAGATTAATATAAATTATATCTTATCATTATTGTTGTAAACAAAACTAACCTACTTTATGGTATTTTGCGCATTTCATTTTATTACTCAAATGCCTCTGTGGAATTATGAAAAATAACATAACAAGAAAGATATCTTTAAAAACAAGGCAAACATTTGCTCCGTTCTTCTGATCGTTGTTTGACAACCAGCTTATTAAAAGAACGATAAGATCTTTCAAAATCCGTGGGGACTCGTGTTTGTTTTTTTTTTGGACAACCCTAGAACTGCACTGTGCTTTCTTTTTTATTTTAAAAGCTTTTTATTTGAATGCATTACTTTAAAATTTCGTCATGTTCGATTTAAATTTAATCTAATAGCGAATTTCGCTACTTGCCCCAGTGCAGAATAATTCGAGCTGTGATGTCAAGGCGCCAGCTCTTGCATGTTTCAGTAGCCGACCCAAGCCGCGGTGGAATCATCTGGACCGGTATTCTCGTACTCGCTGACCGTATGATAACGTAATATTCGCATACCACGTGACTAAAGTAACAAAAATGGTATTCACGTATATTGAACGCAAGGCGTCGACGAAGTGCGCTCAGCGCGTGGCGACCGTTTGAGAAACACCTACCATTTGCCAGCTGTTTTGCCCTCCGCGCGTACGATTTTCCTACCCTACAATAGTTTGTAGCAAAAAATATAGTAGTTTTTTCAGTTTGCGTTTTTATTAATAATTAGAAAAATAAAAATCTCTTATTAGTAGCTTGGGGACGGATGACAAACACGTACACATCAACCTTACTATTTGATGCTCGATGTAAGACAACTTTTTTTTCCAAAAAATTGCAACAAAAACTTTTCTTATCAAAATCGACATCGAAATAATTGAGCATCCGTATAATACTAGAAATAGAAGCAATCAAAATTCTGTAAAACCAAGGGTAAAAAAAGCCATTGGTCAGCGGTGCATTTTGTATCTTTCATCGGATGTGTACCAAAAAATATCTGGTTTTGTTAGGCTCCTGCCCACATTAATTGTTTTCTTTCAAAAATAAACTAAAAGCTTTCATGAAATATGAAATTAGCAAACATGAAATAAATAGCTTAATTGATATAAAAAATAATTAGCAAACAATATAGGTAACTACCTTTATTTCTGTGTTTTCGCCTGTATTTTCTTTACTTTTCAGAAATATCACATTTTTCATATTAATTACCATTTTTATGTTTTTTATCTTTTGTCATTTTATTTATTCATAAATGTACTAAAAATTACTATTTTCTTTTTTTAATTTAACAGTTCCATGAAAACATACATTTTTCCACGCGCGAGGTTTCTCTTGTGGATGTATGAATTCTGTGTTTGTTGTTGAATTGGTTAGGTTATTTTTTGGGTAAAAAATACCTTAGAGTTTTATTTTCTGTTTCTTAAAATGTAGAAAACGCATGTTCACTATAATTAAAAGGTATAACTTACTAGATATATAAGTAACTATTGTGAAACCATTTTAACCATAAATGCTACATAATAAAGTATCAATATGAATATACGACCGTGCCGGAAACACCACTTTCCCTGACTGAGTGCCGGAATAAATTTAAACTTTCTCGCACTGAGTGCGGAATTTTTTTGTAGGTGTGCGGTTAAGTCTCGAGGTAAACATTTTCCCGCACACTGTGCGGGAACGTGCTACTAGTTTATATCACAGGGTCAAAGGGCGGGTTTAACTGAGCTAAATCAAACCATCAAGTAATTTTTTAAAGGATCAACATGCACTTGTGCAAGTCACCATTTGATTTACCCTTTCTGAACTACGGATCGAAATCGATCACGTAATGGCCTCTTTCTTACACATAGAAAAAGAAAAGGAGCGACAAGACTAACAAGAAATAAAAATGCAAAATTCGGTGATGCCAAGATGTGCTAAGCAAATTTGATTCTGTCTGCTTGTAGGGCAGCGCGTTCGGCAGAGCGAATACGAAAAGTCGTCGGTCAGCGTGCCGCTGAGCGCGCTGTTCGTTATTCGTTTCGCTTAGCGACTTCAAAACGTTACGTATTACGAGAATACCGGTCCTGGGCGTTTTTCGAGCTGCCCGCGTACAGTTTGATTTAATATTTCAGTTGCCGCTCCGGAGGTCCGAAAATTCGAACTTTTCAGGACGCTTATTCTTGAACGACTGTGAGGTGAGGTGAACTTTTTTCACCACCTTTTTCCACGGAGAATTTCGCTCACCTCACATCACGGTCGGTCAAGAATAAGCGTCTTTAGCTGTGGTTTTTGATGGTTCTACTTCGTCGCACTGAGCAAGTTCGCATTTTCTCCGGCTGAGTCCGAGGACATGCTAAAGTTCAACTTTGAACTGGGAATATAGACATTTGAGCCGAGTGCGTTAACCCAAATATTCTGATGTTCGGATCTCTGACCGCCGTCATTCACCAAAGTTGGAATTCACTGTAGGAAGTTGTCACTTTGAAACATGAGGTTTTTATATTAACGTTCCAGTTTTTTCAAAAGTTTTATTTTTGTAGTTAATGTTTTCAGACCCATTTTATGACAAAAACGTAACTTATGTTGTCACAGGCTTTGCATTTAAAATTGGACTTTTTTATTAACACCATAAATAAGGCCGTCTTCCTTAATAAAAATTCTAGTTTGATTACTGTGCTAGTACATTAAAAAAAACTACTTAAGTATTTGATTGATTATGTTTAAGAAATTGGCTTAATATGTTTTAAATTATTGGAAGGCAACTAATGGATCATTTTATATGTATGTGTAAAGGATTTAAGTTTGTTCTTTTGTGCCTATATCTTGTAAATATCAATTTTTCATGAGTCCGTAATTGGAATTGTAATTACAAATACAATGTCATGAAAACCAATAAAAATAAGTCTGCTTGTTCAAAATATAAGTTATTTTTTTTTGAGTTCAAATATTTTTTTGTCGATTTTTGGTATATATTTTTGTTTAATTTTTAATAATGAACAGTGTTTTGTAATATTCGAACGCAAAATTTGGAATATTAATATATTTTTTATTAAATTATTTTTAGTAATTCCCTCAGCTCCGTGATAACTAATAGTATAGTAAAATTGTCATAAATAAGGGAGATACCTCGAAAAAAATCTGGGTAGGCTAAAATTTTTATATGTTTTTAAGGGGGGGGGGGGTCTAGAGAACAAAAATAGTCGGCATAAAATTTTCAACATTTTGGTCCCAGTGCCCAACTTTCTGTAGTTAGTTTTCAAAAAGTTAAATGGCGCCGAAGTTACAAAAAATCAATTTTAAAGTATTTTGACCAACAAAAAGTGATTTTTTAAAAAAAAACTTTAAATGAAAAAGTTGTAGATCTCAGAAATCTCCTATAAAAATATGTATATTGTTTATAATTAATTAAACAGTCTCTGAGCTACAGTGACTGAAAGTCGGTGTTGATGATTATATATTATTATTCATGGTAAGAGCAGTACAAATGAGGTATCAAATAAAAGCTTGTGACGTGCGCTACAGAAATGACTCGGTCTGTCTTCATGAAAATTGCCGACAGTATCTGACAACTGACATTTAGTCGGATAAATACGTTAAAACTGATTTTTCGTAACTTTAACGCCCTCTATCTTTTTAAAAACTAACTACAAAGAGTTGAACCTGCAACAAAAAATATTGCAAATTTTATGCCAAACATTTTTGTTTTTACACTTTTTTGCCTCCGACCAACAGAAATGGAGAAAATTCGGTTCCAAAGTTTTTTTTTTAAATGGCGGATAGTTCCCGAGGAGTGCGGGAAACACAAACTTGGGAATTTTACTTTCAGGCACCCTCAAAGAACATACAAAAACTCAGCCTATCCGGTTTTTTTTTACTTCAAATGACAATTTTACTGTACTACCATCAATTATGTAAAACCATTTTTCCAAATTGGAACTCACACCCCTTCACCCTTCTGCAAAACTTTATAACATTTTTGCAACCCCTTCCCCCTCTCTTTTAGCACTTAATAATACTTCTACCTACCTCTCCAACCCCTCTTCTCGCGTTTATTTAAGCGATGGATAGCCCGTTACCCAACTAAATATCAGTCTGTCAGATACGTTGGACAATTTTTATTCCAACAGGCTGTGTCATTTGTGTAGCGTACGTCACAAGCTTTTATTTGATATCTCATTTTTACTGCTCTTACTACAAATAATAATATATAATCCACAACACGCGACGTCATGCATGCCCATTTAAAGTTTTAAAAAAAAAATCACCTTTTGTTGGGCAAAATACGTTAAAACTGATTTTTGGTAACTTTGGCGCGTTTATCTTTTTGGAAATTAATTACAAAAAATTGAGCACTTGGACGAAAATTTTTTTCCGAATATTTTTGTTCTCAGACTTTTTCGCCTCCGACCAATAGAAATGGAGGAAAGTCGGTTACAGAGATTTTTTAAAAAGGTGGATGGTTCCCGAGGAGTGGGGGAAACACAACTTGGGAGGTTTACTTTCAGAGCCCTCGAAAGAAAATACCAAAACTCAGCCTCCCCGGATTTTTTTTGACCTCAGATGACAATTTTATTCAGCCCCATGATCATTCTTGCATTATTGATAATTATTTAGTAAGTTGACTAATTTTTCTGTATAGGTAGAGTCACACTTGGTTCATTCACTCAAATCGTGATCACCATGTCAGCACTGTGATTATATATTTTTGATTTTCAAAGTGCTAAATTCTTAAATTAAAACACTCTCACAAAATGTTATTGAAAACGTTACATATAGTGTTAAAGATATTTAAATTTTCAGGAATCGATGGGTCTCCAACAGAAGATCAACAAAAATGGACCTGCATGAAGTGTACCTTGGTGAACCGCGGCTCCGCCTTGGTCTGCGAGGCGTGTTACGGTTCGAAACTAAAATCCGTATCTTTGAATCACGATATGACATTGAAAAAAGGCGAATTCTGGACATGTTCTAAGTGTACATTAAAAAATAGTTTAAAATTGATAATATGTAAAGTGTGCAAGACAGAAAAAAGTGGTTTAGAAGTGACGGCTCGGTCCAAAAGTCCATCTCCTATGCATTCCAGGGCGGGTAACAATAATGTCAAGGTATTGTTGGCTTACCTTTTATTATTGACACTTGCGCCTTTACATTCATCCATTGTTTAATATATGGGAAAGTTACACAATATTGTGGACAATAATAAGTCAAGACATTATAAGAATATGATTGTTCTACCTAAGAAATGTTATGTTTTTGTTACGTTAAAACTAGCACTTTTAAAGGACTCTCCTGGATCAACGTTTTCCGACCCACAGTTTCAGAGATATAGGTGTTGAAAGTTGGAGGTTTCAGATTTTAGGGATTTTTCACTAAAATCAGTTTTTTGAATAATTTGTTTTTAGGTAGAGAACCAGTCTATTGAATGCAGTTGAAAAAATTGACATTTCATTTACGTCACTCTCAGTGGCGGCACAAACTAGAAAAACGTAAAAAACTTTTTTTTCAAAATCAAAATTTTTCATAAAATCGCTGATTAAAAAATAACAAACGTTTAAGTATTTTTTATTTTTTGATATGTTATAGAAAAATCTTCATAGAAAAAAAAATATGAGCTACATATGTATAAGCTCATCGTACTTTGTGAAAAACGCCCGTGAACCTGGAAAATGTTCGGGTTATTGTCCCCATTTCTACCATGTATATGTGTATGCCATGATAGAGACCAGAAGGCTCAGCCGATTTTGACAAAGGTGGTACCGCTGGAGTGCTCTGAGTCTCAGAGGTACTATATGTCATATATTGTTCAAGAAGAAAATCAATATGGCGGATGCGAGCCGCCATTTTGTCATTTTTTCATAGTTTTGAGATATAACTTACAAAAATATAAAGTAATATAAAGGTTTTTGATTTGGTTTCTTTAGAGTGATCACCCAATACCGTTTCTCCTGCTTTGGACCTTCTAACCCCTCCTTTCCCCATCCCAGGTGACCCGCTTAAAAATAGGTAAGGTATAGGTAATGTAAGGAGGTAAAAATGACAGAATGGCGGCTCGCATCCGCCATATTGCTGAGACTCAGAGCACTGCAGCGGTACCACCTTTGTCAAAATCGACTGAGCCTTCTGGTCTCTAGCATGGCATAAACATATACATAGTAGAAATGGGGACAATAACCCGAGCATTTTTCAGTTTCACGGACGTTTTTTACAAAGTGTGATGAGCTTATACATATGTGGCTTTTTTTTCTTTGAAAATTTTTCTATAAAATATCAAAACATAAAAATTATTTCACCGTTTGTTCTTTTTTAATCAGCGATTTTCCGAAATAATGCATTTTGAAAAAGAAGTTTTTTACGTTTTTCAAGTTTGCGCCGCCACTGAGTGTGACGTAAATGAAATATGTCAATTTTTTCAACTGCACTCAATAGCTTGGATCTCTACCTAAAAACTGGTGTACTGGAAAAAGCAAATTAACTACTCGAATACAACAAAATAGGCAAAAAACTGATTTTAGTGAAAAATCCCTAAAATCTGAAACCTCCAACTTTCAACACCTATATCTGTGAGATCGTGGGTCGGATCAAAAAAAGGTTGATCAGGGAGAATAGATCTATAACATATCAAACCGAAAGCCAGTGGCAATGCTAAGTGAGCGGGGGTCCTTTTACAATTTAGTTGTTACCTTGGAGTTTTTTTGATTTGTGTTTTTTGATCAAATTAAGAGCGGCCATTTTTTGCTCTGCTCAACCATGACTCCTTAGAAGAACAGGAATTTACATTTTTTTTTTGTTTTTTGTTTAGGTTGGTGATAAAGCACCTCAGTTAAAGAGTAAGATAAATCTACGAACGGACATGGATCTGGGGTGCGTTCCAAATACTTCAAGGCAAATCCAGGTATGTTTTTTTTTTTTTAAAAAGGCTTATCCACCTTGGCAGTAGATGTACACATTTTTGGCAGTACTGGCAGTATTTGGCAGCACTCGCACTACTGCAGTACTTGGCGGTACTGGCAGTAACGACAGAAAATCTCACCCGTCAGAATTCTGGAAAGTGGCGATTTTTACTTATGGCCTCATTTAAAATAAAAACATAGCAACCTTCATATTTATCCTAACGTTGTAAGAGAAACTGCATCATTTTTTTATTTACATTTTGTAAATTTAATATTTTAAAGATATTCTGCAGGACTAGTTTATGGCGGAGCTAAATTGTTACTACACTTACCAATAAACGTCAAAAATTCTCACCATGTAAAAGGAAAGACAGAATTTGTGTGACTTTTCTGAGCGTTGACAGCGAAATATTCCATGGCTATCTATGGTTTTGTATGTTAAAAGTTATAAAGGTTTGTTTACACATAAAAATATTTATGGAATATTAGCAAATAGTCCTGACAAAAAAGCATTAAGTGTAAACTTGTGTTTAAAAATCTTCAGATTTTTTATAAGGGCGAGATTTTCTGACGGTTTTTGAAGAATCGCGACCCTGTGTACATATTTTGAGGGGGTGGATAACCCCTCGGGCATAACCTTTTAAGAAATTTTGTTTTAGGAAATGATCACAAGGTCCTTTTTTCAAATTCACATAGTACATGTCTGCCCTTCCAGTCGTCCTCCATACAGAATCTGGTGACCCCTTTCTGTGCAGTGATATTTAAAGCTCAAACAAAAAATGTTTTAGTTTTCCCGCACCCAGTGGCGTAAACAGACATTGTTCCTGGGAAGGCTTAAGGTTCCTGGGGGGGCTTGAGTAATAGAATAGTCTCAGATTACCATTTTTTTAATAATTTTTTGGGAAAAATGGGAACTGAGGACAAAATTTCACGGAGGATCATTTTTATGCGATCTATACCTTGTGCCGGCACAGGCACATCGAGCCTATATCCCTTAGTTTAGCCAATATTTCAAAAATTAAGTTAAATTTGGTATTTCTTATAGATTTGGACCTGTTTGATCTGTACCTTCGAAAATACCAAATCTCAAGTAATCTGTGATATGTGTCAGAAATTGCGCATTGACCCCAAATCTGGACCCCCGCATGACCCTCCTAGACTTACTCAGGAAGAACTTAGCAATAAACATTGGAATTACATAGTAAGGTGAGTTCTTAAAACCCTCAATAAAATGTGCGAAAAAATTTCTAAACAGAGTCTATTTCGTATTTATGAATCCACCAGTGGCGCACCACAAAAAGGTTTATGAGGCGAAAAAGCCTTCACATTTAATACTCTTACAATAATGAGTTCGTTAGCGTCAAAAACCGATCATACGATGAGGGTTTAGTGACTTCACGGCCTGAATCTTACATTTTTTAGTCAAAAAATTGTTTGTTATTCGCCGAAAAAAGTATACAGATGGTTGGATACAGAGCTTTTAGCTAATATGGAGAAAGGGTAATGCCGAATTTGCTACGCCGATAGTGCTCTCCGAGAAATTGAGCGGCATTTTATGACCGAGCATGTTGGCGATAATGTAGAACCTTCATTAAAATAAAAATCGTCGCCCAACTCCAAAGAAATGTTAATAAAAAAGTGAGGAACGTCAACTCGAAACGGAAAAGTGGACCTCCGCACGCTTGGGGTTTCTACACGAGCGCACCCAATATACAGGGTGGAGACTTCAAATAGAATATTGGCCGTAGCGGCTTAAAAAAAATTGTTATTTAGAAAAATCCAAAAACACGTCAACTAAGATTTTTAGCAGCTAAAATTTTGTGCAAAAAACTTTTGTGAACGAACCCTCAGAAAAGGTTCTATTCACATACAACTTTTTTTTTCAAATGAGAAAAAAAGCTTATCGAAAGAAAAAAAACGCTTTTGTAATTTTGTTTGAGATTTGTCAATCTGTGTGTCAAAAATTCTCAAAAAATGATTGTGTCGGACTTCAAAAGGAAGCGGGTTTGATATTTGTTTTTTAGAGAAATCCAAAAAGACCTCAACTAATATTTTCAATTAAAATTTTCGACCTAAAATTTTTGCGAACCTACCCTCAAAAAGGGATCTATTCACATAGAACTTTTTTTTCAAATGAGAAGATCCTGCTTGTGACACCTTGTGGGAAAGTTTATCGGAAAATATAAACTTTCGTGTAATTTTTGAAAAAAAAGTTTTTTTTTGTATTTTAGGCCGAAAATTCTTATTGCTAAAAACATTAGTTAACGTGTTTTTGGTTTTGTTCAAAAACAAATTTCTAATCCGCAAGGTGCAATGTTCCATTTAAAGTCCTACACAATAATTTTTTCGAAGATTTTTAACAAATGTCAAAAAAAAATGACACGAGCGTTTTTCTTTTTCGAAAATCTTTCCAACTAGGTGCTACAAGCGGGGTCTTGAAAAAAAAGTTGTATGTTAATAGACCACTTTCTGAGGGTTCTTTAACAAAAATTTTTGCCGAAAAAAATTTTAGTTGACGTGTTTTTGAATTTTTTTAAAAATAATAGTTTTCACAACTAGTGGCTAAAATTGTGCTTTTTTACAAGCGTTGGTTTAAATAACGAGCGCATCGAGGTATTTAAAAACGCGAGTAAAAAAAGCACAGTCTAGCCGCGAGTTGTTAACACTATTTGTTTTAATAACTTTTAATACCTTTTAGCACTTCTCGCAACACACCATCTTTACAATATAAATCAAGGCGGCTGGTAAATGAAATAACAATGGTTTCCATAGCGATGTACATGCCCTTTTACTAGGTTACGTTCATTATTGCGACATTTTAATCTTTGATATCTTGACGATGTTTTTAAATGATTTTTTCGTAAATTCTTGGTGAGAACTGGCGGAAATGGTTGAATTTTTAGGCAAGAATAATTAGATTTCCTGTACATATTTATTTTTATCTCTCTAAGATGATCGGAAATAAAAAGATCTTGGGGCAGTATAATAAAATGAAATATATTTTTGTTAGAAAGTATATTTAATGTGAAAAAATAATCTGGACCCGGCTTTAGAGTTCGGTCAGTTTCTCTTCCTTTCTCTCTCTGTTTCTGTCTCTAAATATTATTTTTAAATGTTTTTTTGCGCGCGACAACAGAAACATGAACGAGAATTAAAAAGCTTTTCCCTATAAGTTTCTTTCTTATACTGCTTGACTATTTATAGTTACTTTGTTTATACGGTCTCTTAAAGCGCTTTTATATAAGGACCGTTTGCAAATGTTTTCGTATAAACACCACTAAAACCGTTTTAAGCACTAAATCGATTTTATTTTAAAGCGATTTAAGAAAGCCGTTTATCGCTTCAAAACCCATTTTAGAAGGGAAAGAAATAGTCAACCCTGGATTTCCAAAAAAATCTGTTTTTAAATAAGTTGTTTTATTTGTTTTTTCTTTAAACTGACATATTGAATGACATTTAAAGAATGACGTATAAAACCCCTGGGAGAAAGTGATTTTATTTCAAACCGTCCTTATATAAAAGCGCTTTTAGGTACGTATAAACGTAGTAAGTGTGACAGTTTGATGCTTAACAGGGGTTTTTTCAAGGTCGCAAAATTAAATTAAGAGTAATAAAAAAGCGAATTTTTCTTAAAGCAAGAGCCCATATTTTTTAATTTTACACCTGTAAAACTCGACAATCGTTTAAAATTGTTCTTTTTTCAGATATTGTAAACTAAAAAAACAAAGTTACGTGGACGAGGACTTCCCACCGATGTCCTCGAGTTTGTACTACAATCCGTCGGAGGTGCCGGAAGCTCATTCTGTTAAATGGAAACGCTTACGAGACATCGGAGCGGATGAAGATAAAGACTTGCCGTGGGCGGTTTTTAGAACCCCTCAACCCTCGGATATATCGCAAGGTTGGTTAATGGTTATAAAACGAGGTTTTGGAAATTACTCTTTGTACACAACAGGGACTGGTCTGAAGCAGGGTGTCAAAATCGTAGAAAAACTTGGAAGGTCAAGGAAATTGAAAGTGGTGAGGAGAAAGCCAGGAATGATTCTATTTTGTCAGGAAAATTTCTTATTGGTGTTATGTATTTAAACAAATTTTTTGGTAGAAGTCATTTAAAGATTACCTAAAAAATTGCTTTCTAAATCTTTCAAAATTTTTATTCTTTGTTACCTCCGTTAGTTCAAATTTTTGTTTGATTTTAAATAATTATATGTTTGTGGCAGATTCATAATGTCGAAACTACTTTTTTTGGGTTTTTCGCCACTAAGTTAAGGAAATTTACTTACTGTACACACATAAATTCTAACTAGAATAAAGTACTTATCTGAAGTTTCGGCAGAAATTCTACTGCCAATACCTTGTTGGCTACTATCGGCACACCAAACTGTCAAGTTAATATTAAAAATATACATCAGTCAAAGTCAGTCAGTTGTGATAACCAGACAGATATTTTTAAAAAAATAATCGAAAAAGTTTTGAAAAGAATAATTTCTTTGAAAACGGCAGTAGAGTTTCTGCCGAAACGTCAGATAGGTACTTTATTTTAGTTAGGATTTGTGTGTGTGTAGGCAAATTTTCATATTATTTAAAAACCACTGACAAACGATCAAATTTTTTTCTTTAGGAATTTGAGGGTTTTAACATATATTTGAAGAAATTTCCTTAACTTAGTGACGAAAAACCCAAAAAAAGTAGACAAGACAAGATCTACAAGTCAAACAAAGCACAAAGGTTTCCTAGCAACTTTTTTATTATAATTTTTTCACACAACAATAACAATACCTTTCAAAATTAAGTTGAGGATTAACTTACAGATTTGTTTACCAAAAGTTGTCCAAACATCGTCTAAATACAGTTTTTTCACGCAGCATGTGTTAAATGACATTTTCGGAGCAAGTTTCATGTGTGCAAAACCCAAAGGAATTAAAATAAACTAGAAGGCGCACTCCATATATTGAAGGCAAATTTCCAAATTAGTAGCAGCAACATTGTAGAGTCGCGTTCTGATTGCCCAAGTAACATTTTTGGTTAAAATTTGGTAAAATATTTCCGAGTTAAGCTAGTAATTTTTTCGTTTGAAAAACTGGGAGGGAAATTTCCCGCCTTTTTACGAAAGTGGGGACAAAAACCAAGGTAATTTGGTGGGATAAAACAGGTAATTAAAATTTTTTTTCCTGAAGGTGAATTTGCCCAGAGGACACTTTTCACCAACTTTTGGGACACATGTACACATCTGCATAAATGCTCAACCTAATTTGTGTCCTATTATACACAATGCCCTCTCAGTGCCCTCTTGTTTGTCTGTGATGAAGCGCCCTCTACGTGTGAGAATAGAAGGAGATGAAAACATTTTTAAATAAAAATAAAAAAAGAGAAAAATAATAATTATGTCCATGGCCTACAACAACTTTGGAAATAAAAAATAGTGATGAAAAATCACAGTTATATTTTAATCATAGGGGATAAACTGCTATAATTTTTTTTTACTTACTTTCATAAAATGCAGTTTTAACAAAAAAATCACCAAAATTATGCTTCGGGGAAACACTAATTAAATATTATTTCCAATTTGTAATCATAGTTTAATATTTGGATATGAAACAAGTGTAAGCAAATCATTTCCATAAAGATATTGTATTTTTTTTTAATAAAAATAAAAAAAGAGAAAAAAACATGACGTCTTACCTTTTTTTGGCGACCGTGCCCTAAAAGTCGTGTTAACCATGTTTTTTTCCCTCAAACATAAAATTTTCAATTTTGAAGCCAAAATTTCTTATTAATTTTGCATCAAGGACGGTTTATTCATTTTTCGAATTTATTGCCAATCCCCGCACACCCCCTGCCCATTGTTCGGTTGTAAGTTGTCATGTTGATATAAAGGCGAATTTACGCTGGTGAGCAATTAAGCAAGCAAACAATTCGAAAAAGTTCCATCATATGGGAATACGCACAATCGTTTACGCTCGCAAATGTCATAACTTGACATAGGACTTGTTGGGTCCCCACTATTACTTTTAATTTCTTTAACTTTTCTGTAAAAACAGGATCACCACTACTAGGTAGGTACTTTAACATAGAGTATCCTTTTTGACGATCAAAACGTGAATGCCCTCTCTTCCTTAAACCCAAATTTTACCTAAACATCTACTTTCTTTGTTTGAATTTTGAACCTCAATCTGGTTTTTCCTATCCCTTTTTATAATAGGAGGGTAGGTATCTAATAGTCCAAAATCCAAACAAGGATTGAAGATATAATAGTAATTAAGGAAATATCTTATAATTTGGAAATAACGAGAAGGAACATGAAAGTTATGATTATTGATTAATCTAAACAGCTGATCATGACAGTTTGTTAGAGGACACGTAGCGCAAAGGAGTTTTCTTATTTTCTACCACTACTTTCTTCCCATCAAGAAAAACAAAACTGAAGTTTTAACCTAATCAAATCTTAATATTCCATATGGTTAAATAAAATAGAATAATTTTCCATAAAGTTCGAACATATTTTTAGGTTATACTTATTTGGTCAAAAAACCAAATTTTTGTCCTAAAACTTATTCCAAAAAAATCCTAACTTTGAGGAATAACTGTAGGTCAAAAATAAGTAACTTTGAGTTCAGTTTTAAACCCAAAAAGTTCTTAACATTGAGTGATTTCTTCAGGACATTATTAAAAACTTTTGACAAGCAATGTTGACCAAGAAATGCCCGAAACAAGGCGGAGACCTCAGAGTAGAATATCAAGTCAAGTGTTCCATCAATTTACCTTCTCTTTTAACTTTATATTCAAAACAACTTTGAAGGCATGATACGAGGAAAATAATTCGAAAGATATCCTAAAAGAAAACCTTTAAAATGTCGTGTATATAATGACGCTTTCTTAAGGTTATTTGTTCCAATTTAAAACTTATTTTCAAACCTCAAACTACAAAGTAATTTTCTGAAGGAAAACGGGGGATGTTTTGTCGTATGATTGGTTATCTTAACCTTCCAACTTCCCAATATACCCTAAAATGTTACTTGGGTGGTTCTGAAGCAATATTTAAAATATGGCGGTTTTATACAGATGTGTTGTTTACTTGTCAAAAGGTAGTTCAGGCGACTTTTCGGCACTTTTTCCACCTAACGCACACTTCTTATGCATTTTTATAAGTTTTAAAACCAAAATATAACAATAAAAATTGCAAAAAACCCAAACTAACAAAAACCCGACGGATCGGTCGGACCTCAGATGGCAAAACGGCCTCGAAAAATCAATAACTTTTTTCCCTAGTTGTCAGATTGTAGGCAGTAAATGTCCTAATCCTGATTTCAACAAAAATTATGTTAAATAAATGTCGTTATGCATTTTGAACCGAACTTTTTTTGGCACTATATCTACTACTACTAATGTATTGTATATACTATATAAATAAAATAAGGGATAATTATGAAAATTCGGCAACCGCGGTCTAAATTTCTGAAAGTTCAGCCTAGATGTGTGATTTCTCTAACGTTTTTTATGAGGTTTCTAGTTTATTTTAATTTCTTTGGTAAAACCTAGTTTTTAGAGGCAAGTAAAAAGTAGTATAAAATTAACTCTGTGTTTCGGACTTCCATTATCTATCTATCAGAGATTGTACTACTCTAGTAGTTTGCACCTGAAGACGATCAGAGATTGTACTGATCGAAACGTCGTGTATAAATAAAATATAGACAATGGAAGTCCGAAACACAGAGTTAATTTCAAATACATCATTGTTTCAAACTTTTAAATAAAAAGTAGTATTTTCAACAGTATGGTTTAAAAATGCCTCAGCACAAGAGCGAGACAGTGTGATCAAGCGAGTGTGTATCGGAAACCTTTTTCCCTTATTGGTAGACTGAAAGGCAGTTTCCACTTTTCATTTAACAACATCTGTAGTAGTATCACAAGGGACGGAGAAATTATCAAAAATCTTCCCCGAGGGTTTGTTGCTTTATAAATTGCTTGAGTGCATTTTTGTTTTCTCGATGTTAAGATTTTTATATTCTTTTGCAATCTCAAGAGGTATGTTGTACATAATTTACCGAATGTTTTATGCTTTAAAAAATATCCTGACAATGACATACTGACTGTTATCGGAGGGCTATTATCAGTTTGGTCAAGGTAAATATCAGTTTTTGGAGAGTGAAAATCACCCTTCTTCAACAAAACTTGATCTAACAAAAAAAGAAGTTAAAAAAAAAATGAAATGAAAATTTGATCTATCGAAAAATCTTGCTAGATATTTGACTCCAACTATTTTTCAGGGGTCTTGGGAAACTGCTGGCTACTGAGTGCCCTGGCGGTTCTGTCGGAACGCGAGGAACTACTCAGAGCGGTACTGATCACCGCCAATCACTGCCCCCAAGGTGCCTACCAAGTACGCTTGTGTAAGGATGGCGTTTGGACCACCGTGCTGGTGGATGATTACTTTCCCTGTGATAAGAGGGGCCATTTAATGTATTCTCAGGTATAATTTTTATATGATTATTCCACTTATGATTTCGAAAAATTGCGGCGATAATTTTTTTGAGCTGGGCACGTCAAGTGATCATTTTTTTCTTGGATACTATACTAATTTTGTCAAAGGTAGAGTCCGATTATTAAGTAAATGGGCCACGACAAGCACGGACGATGAGCGGCGTTCGCTTGTTGTCTCTGTTTGAGGCAGGGCCGAACACTGTGGCAGGAGCGTACGTATCGTCACAGAGAAAACAAGACACAAAGTGCAATAAACAGATTAGAGCGTCTACGTCTATGACTCCATACGGCAAACCGATCGCGAGATAAGTGGGCGGGCTTCAGACGAAAATGGGTTTCTACGCACATTCCTTAGCTGGCCCATTTACTTCTTAACCGGACTCTAGTATTTTATTATCACTAAAACTGAATTCCTTTTGGCAACCGGGTTTTTTTCTGTCGTTAAAAACCCGTCGGGTCGGTCGGACCTAAAATGGCAAAACGTGCCACGAAAAATCAATTATTTTTTTACCCTGGTGATCAGATTGTCGGCAGAACATTATATTAACTAAATCTCCTCATGCATTAAACTGAACTTTTTCGGCAATAAACCTACTTTACGAAAATAATGTATTCTATTTAAGCTACCAATTGCAATATTACGTAATTATAGGAAATAAAATAAGGGATAATTATGGAAACTTGGTAACCGCGGAGTAAATTGCCAGAATTTTCCAGAGAGAGATTTTTATGCGGTTTTTTATTTTGTTGTACCTATGTGAATCAACTTGTTCCCGGGTCCAGGTTGTAGGCGACCATTGTAGATATTCTTGAGCGCAGGGAAAAGAAAATAATTCCACACAAATGACACTAATAGCAGTATTTTAAATAGAATTTCGTATCTTTTATTTCTCTTACTTTCTCTTAAATTTCATCAAGTCATGCTATTGTGTCATTTTCGTGGGAATCGGCGGCGTCATTTCAAGAATAGCTATACAGGGGACTCAACATTTTGTGATACGTTCCACCTAATAAGAAGGACCCCAGCGAAATCTAACACTTTCTATACCTAAAGGCTCACACCCCAGGACTAATAAAAATTGTCCAATAGGGCTTGTTTTTCCTCTCAGGAACCACGGTAATGGATGACCGTTCAGAGCACTCGGCTAAGGGCAGAACAACGAATGAGATTAATATGACTTGTTCAAAACTATTCACAATCCAAATCAGCGAACGTATTTTAATTTACAACGGTTTTGCAACTCATTTTGTTGTTTTTTTTTATGTTGTTGAAATATTATTGTGGGAAGTAAGTAGGGATTTATAATCAAGATCTAATTTAAGGATAGCAAGGGCGGTCAATAATCTTCCCAAAATATAGCAAGGTTTTGTAATGTTACCTTAAAAGGCTGGGTAATATTCCTCTCAGTAAGATTCAAAAACTATCAAATTCAACATCGCCAGTGAAGGGTGTTTAATTTAATCTTTTCACCCCGATTTACAAATTAACAAAATTATGTGACGAAGGGCGAAATAATCCACATGGTTTTCCGGAAAATCGGAGCGCGGATAAATTTCACTCAGCGTTTATTCCGAAAGGCGCTGGGCACGCCCGACGACATTCGGCGTAAGAACTAAACACCCCAGAAGTATTTAAGGAATTTTTTGTTACTTACGGTTTTGGTACTTGCTAGCATCTATTTTTTTACACCTTACTTAATCGGAATTATTGTTACTTTTCAGTCGAAAAGAAAACAACTCTGGGTGCCTCTGATAGAAAAAGCCGTTGCAAAAATCCACGGCTGCTACGAAGCCTTGTGTTCAGGTCGATCGTTGGAAGGGTTGGCCACCCTTACCGGGGCCCCGTGCGAATCTATACCTCTACAACCCTCCACTTACCCTTCGAACGAAGAGAGTATAGATGCCGATTTTATTTGGGCTCAGTATGTATAAAAATGTTTTTTGTTCAAATGGACGCACGTAGGTTGGGTTTATGTGCGCACAGACAGTATACTATTACCAGAACGTGCCTGCGAACTTCCATTGTCTTTTTTAATTTTTCGCAATATTTCGAGTGCTTATTATGTATCTGCAATAGTCATCAGGTGAATACTAACAAAAACTAACTTGTGTTCGGTGAACTATGAAGTTTACACTTGGTTGGTTTCGCTGTTTTTTTGAAAAGTGTGGGTTTCCAAATATCCTTGATGGTGACGTTTGTTTGGGAAAATACATTCTGGTCCGATGCAGATATCCCCACACTCGCATGGAACCTGGTAGATGCAGTTCTTGGTGTCGTGGCGTTGTGGTTTAATTTTTGTCAATTGACTTCTTATTGTTGTGATCGTTTTGAAGACAGTTTGAAGGCTGGGTAATATTCCTATTCTTCTTTTCTTTTCTGAGATTCCTTCGATGTATGGAATTATTAGTGTCGGCTTACTTTCAGTTTTTACGTCTGCGGTGGTGTGGTCTGAAGAGTTTTATTGATCGTGTAGTTGGAGAAACCGTTCCTTTGACTTTTGACTTTTCTTTTTTTAAAGCTTCTTCTGTATTGCAGATGTAGGTGGCTCGATCTATGAGAGATTTTGCAATTCCCAGTTTGGTTGATGTGGAGTGGTTTGGTTTATACGGAAGTGATTATGGTTCAATTATTTTTGGGGACTAGAACGTCGAGAAAAGAGAGCTGACAACTTTCTTCTTTTTCCAGAGTGCATTTCATGTAGTTTCTTATGCTGTTGAGATGATGAGAATTGTTCTAGTGTGTTGTTGTCCTTTTCCCAGATGATGAATATGTCGTCCATGCATCTGAGCCATAGTTTGGCTTTCTGCCATAATGTTTGCAAAGCTTCTTCTTCAAAGGATTCCATAAAGATGTTGACCACTACCGGCGAAAGTAGAGATCCTATGGCTAGACCATCTTCCTGTTAAAAATATCTGTCCTTTTCCTGGAAATAAGAATTCTGTAGACAGCATTTCAACAAATCCATAATGGCATTGATGGGTAGATTGGTTCTGTCAGAGAGGTGATTATCCTTATGTAGCTTCTGTTCGACGATTTGGAGTGATTCGTCTAGTGGTACGTGTGTGTACAAACTTTCGACGTCAAAAACTAAGAAACCAGTCGTCAGATTGTAGGTTGATATCTAAGGAGTTCCACGAAGTGCTTTGAATTTTTGACGAATGATAATGGTCAAGCCTCTTCGACGAAGGTCTCCATCATTCGTCAAAAATTCAAAGCACTTGGATTTCCTTGGAGACATCAACCTAAAACCTAACGACTAGTTTGTTTTGACGTCGAAAGTTTGTACACGAACTTACCACTGAGAGAATCCCTCCAAATCATTGAACAGAAGCTACTCACGGACAATCACATCTCTGACAGAACCAATCTACCAATCAATGCCATTATGGATTTGTTAAAATCGACCCATGGGATCTCCACTTTCGTCATAGTGGACAACATCTTTATGGAATCCTTTGAAGAAAAGGCTTTGCGAACAGCAAGCAAAAATCCAAACTATGGCTAAGATACATGGACGACATATTCGTCATCTGGGAAAAGGACAACAACACACTAAAACAATTCTTCAATCATGTCAACAGCGTAAGAAACTGCATGAAATTAACTCTGGAAAAAGAAAAAAGTTGTTAGCTCTCGTTTTTCGTCGTTATAGTCACCAAAAATAATTCAACCATAATCACTTCCATATATCGCAAACCAACTCATATCGGACAATATCTTAACTTCAAATCAAACCACTCCACATCAACCAAACTGGGAATTATAAAATCTGCAATACAGAAGAGGCTTTAAGCAAAGAAAAGTAAAAAATTAGATCCGATCGGCGAAGAACGGTTTCTCTAACTAACCGATCAATAAAACTTTTCAGATCACACCGACACAAAGGACGACAGACGTAAATACTGAAAGAAAGGCGACACTTATAATTCCATACATCAAAGGAATCTCAGAAAATACCAATACCATCTTCGGACTATCTTCAAAACGATCACAATAATAAGATGTCAATTAACAAAGACTAAACCACAACGCCACGACACCAAGAACTGCATCTACCAGGTACCAGGCGAGTGTGGAGATATCTACATCGGAGAAACCAGCCGACCCATGCAAGTTCGCCTTACAGAACACAAACGCAAAACTCGACATGGGGACACAACTGGATCTAAAATAGCTCAACATTGCTGAGAAAATCAACATCATATGTAATGGAAAGAGGCAAAGATCTTCGTCAAGGAGGAAAATCTATTCAAGCGGAAATTCAAAGAAACAGCAATTATTCTGAGGAATCAAGGATATTTAGAAACCCACACTTTTCAGAGGTAACAGATTTTTAATGAAAAACAGCGGAACCACCTAAGTGTAAATTTCATGGTTCACGAACACATGCAGGGACATAACATTAGGTTATCTTCCTTTTTGTTAGTATTCACCTGATGGTGATTGGAGTAATTGGTTGGAGGAAAAAAGTAAAAATAAAGGCAATAAAAGTTCGAAACTCTAGTTTACTCTCAAGTTCAACATTGTCTACCACTTTCAAAAAATCACAGGAGTAGTTGTTTAACAGTGGACTGTATGTGTGGTCTATACATAAATATAAACCTCTAGATAAATCATTCCTGTGCACTGAATTTTTTTTTTTAATTTTTGCTGTTGGCTTCTATACCAACAGTCCAATTTTTAGATGGAAGTTTCACTGGATTCCCTGGAGTCCTGGGCAGAACATAGGCTTTATTTCATGAGAATAGCTTCACGGTTATGATCACTTAAAGCAACAAAAAAAAAGCGGGAAAAAACCACAAACAAAGCGGGTATTCAACTGGATGGAAGGGTTTAAAACACGGACCGGGGCAGGGGAGGGGTTAAGGAAGGGGCGTAGAACGTGGACGGAAAAGTTACAATTTTAAACACGCGAACGAAGTCGTGGTCTATAGCAGGCCCAGGTTAATTATTTCTATACTAAAATAAATATGGTTATTCTTTGGATGATTAACAAAAAGGATTCGGTAGTTTCTGGAGACCTTCCTATCCTGGAGAGACCAAAGAAGTTGAAAACTAGTATACAAATTGGGATATAAAAGGAAATTGTTTCGATTTGTTTTACAGTAGTATGTCGGGGTTTTGTGTGCACAGATGTACTTTTTGTAATTTAATACTTGTAAAGGCGTTACCGGGGGAGTAGGTGCTTATAAGTTATCTGTATTTAACGGGGGAACTTTCTGTTTGTTGGATGGCTATTTGTTTTTGCGGTCTATACAAGTCATCCCCAACGTATATAAGAAAATGCAAAATAAAAATTTAAAAATAATTTTTCAACTATTTTTTATTTAAAATAAATATGCATTTTTCAGTCCTTTTTCATACTGTATCCTAAGCAAGTTTTTTAAATTTTAAATATTTTAAAAAACTTGCTACGTATTAAGCATTTTACACACTACTTTTTTTTGTAGGTTACTGTCCTCCAAACAAGCAATGTTTCTAATGGGTGCTTCTTGTGGCGGGGGTAATATGAAAGTAGACGAATTAGAATACCATAGCAAAGGTTTAAGACCTAGGCATGCCTATTCTCTATTGGACGTTAGAGACATCGATGGCCATCGGTTATTAAAGTTGAGAAATCCTTGGGGTAAGTATAAAATCAGTATAGTCCCCTAAACGTGTTTTTTTACGTTTGTAAATATTTTAGGATATGAATCTAAACTGTGAAAAACAAAATTTAGGTTGTTTTATCAGCTTTCAGCGAGTCACTGTTTTTAATTGTTCAAAAAATTCTGAAAAAGTGTAAGGTTATTTTAACAGCTTTCAAAGTTACTTTTTGTCGCTGCTTTTCATTTTTTAATAAATTCTTTGTGTCTGGTTCTTATTTTGTCGGTTATATAAATGTCATAAGTTTAGTTTTTTTCCCAGATAAGTGTAAAAAAGTCATTGGTAACTTTTTTAAAGAAACTTTCTTTGGTTTAACTTTTCGTAAAAATGAGAAAGTTTAACATTGAGCCAAAAAAAAAAACGAAAAATGCAGTTTCCTTTAAAATCAAATATTGTTTTTTAAGTAACCACAGCAAAACCCATGTGGTTCAGTATTTTTGTTACAAATTGATATCCAAGTAAGGGTTTTAATTGGATATGCTAGAGTAAATATTGCTGTTCAATTTCTTTTTAATGTGTGTGTGTTTTTTTTTTAAATTTTGTTTAGGTATTTCGATATTACTTTTTCTCATTTGCTTGGTAGTTTTTCTTATGATAACGTAGCAAAGGAATTAAATACGGTTTAAGCCAAACAGTTGTTTTTTTTTTTAAATAATTATTTAAATTTTCGTTGCATTAGCTTCGCATTACACAAAATATTTTATAATATTAATTATATTTGAGTAAGCCATAATTATAACTGCGTTACTAGCGGCGGAATTAATAAAAAAACTGAAACAACCTATATTTTATCGGTTCAATATTTTTATCAAATATAGAAGTAGGGTAGAGGGTAAATAGAAATTTCGTACAACTAATAATCGTGAATGTGTACGTCCTTGTCTTTATAACATCTCTAGGTTTTTAAAGCCGAGGTAGGCTTCAAAGATCTTCCCACTACTAACAAATGAATCGGACGATAGGATTTCTGAATAGCTAGTCAAAACCACAGTTCCTCGGTAGCTCAGTTGGTAGAGCATTAGACGGGTATTCTAGAGGTCCCAGGTTCAAATCCTGACCGAGGAAAAACTTTTCCGATTTATTCCCTCACCCTTTGCCCTCTACGCCACAAATATTTTCTGTAAATTTATTAGGGCCCTAAATTTTCCCCTCATTTTTAATGTTGTTTTTAAAATTTTTTTAATTAAGTACACGTTTCTTCAAAAACCTCAAAAAACACGTAACAAAATTGATGATTTCAAGAAAATAGTGTTTTTTTGGTACACAAACGTCAAGACCGCAATAAATATAACAAAATTTGTTTGAGCAAAATCGGTTGATAAATAAGAAAGTTACGATTTTTTGAATAATACGCCATCTTTAGTTCAAGATGGCGGAGGAAGCAAGCGGCCCTCAGAGGGAAACTTTTTTTACAAACTATTATAGGGGTAAATTAGCATCTGTCAAAAATCCAGCTTCATCCGAAATAATTCCCCTAAAAATGCTAACAGTCTTGCCACACACACACAAATAAGGAATAAATTCCCAATGTTTTTATATGGTAAAATCCCCTTAAAATTAGATTGCATGCTATGAAACGGAGAAACACGGACATGTCGTTTGCGCAATTTGTGTCATTTTTGCCCTACACTATGCCCCGTCAAACCAGTCACGTAACCTCGACATGCGTAACTGATCCGTATGACCTCGAGAGAGGTGATCGTTTCAGTCGGACAGATTACGATTCTGTTAAAAAATGTTCTTGCATTTACCGATTCTAATTTTGAAAATTCTGCCAAATTATGGAGCCCCAAAAATATAGATTGTGATATGTGCTAATTTTATTAAACGACAAACAGAACAAGAAAGTGGTGAGTCCTTTTTATCCAACACATTTTACCCGAACTACCCTTAGTAAAATCTTTCGTAAAATTGCCCTATGTGGATATTGTTAAAAAGAAACTGACTCATTTTTACACTTGACCCTATTTGTGTAATTTTTTATGGTCCATGCGGTGTAAGATTTTTTCTAGATATATAAAGTAAAAAAACTACGGTTTTCAACAGTTTTTTCATAATTTATATGTTGCTTTTTAGGACATTTCGTATGGAAAGGCGACTGGTCCGATGACTCTCTCCTCTGGAACGCCTACTTAAAAGAACTGTTAATGCCGGAAGGACCGCAAGATGGCACTTTCTGGATATCGTTCAACGATGTACTTCAATATTTCGACTGCATAGACATTTGTAAGGCCCGACCTGGTTGGAACGAGACAAGATTGAGCGGCATTTTGCCACCTTTAGCTAGTCAACAGCACCTGTCCTGTATCTTGTTGACAGTTTTAGAGCCGACTGAGGTTGATTTTACTCTGTTCCAGGTTAGTTTTTGCGTGAATTTTTTCGTAATCGGTTTTTGGACCTTCATTATCATCTTATTCTTAGGAAGTTTCTACTTGAAAATTGAAGTGAAAAAAATGAAGAGAAGATTTGAGGGAAACCCTCGTAAGACGTAATGAAAATTATATAAATCTGAGAAATTGTGTGGTGATTTACAGTAGATTCTACTACTAAAGTAGTACTTTTTTGTAAATAAGAAAAACATGTTCGTTTTTCAAAAAATAGAAAGATGACTAGTTGACAAATTTTATGTAATTCTTGGACCCAAAATTTTTGACTTTATTTTTTGGTTCAAAGTTAGCCACGCATCTGTTTTTTATCTATTTACGCCATCTCTTAGATATCATTGATAGGCTCTTTTGCTATATTGTTATAAGAGAAGTCAGGTTCGATTGCTTTATCACTTTGTTTTCTTTAAATCAACATTAAAATAGTTTTTGGGTGGAAAAAAAAAACGAAAATTCAAACTTGGATGAGCATCCCAGACAAAGGACCAAAGCGAAAAGAGCAACCAGCGTGGGCTCATCAGTGGTTCCACTGGTCATCCTCCCCAAACATCATTTAACACCATCATACACTTTGATTCCTAACTTTGAATCACTCACAAATAGGCATCATTCCGCACTGACACTTATCTAAGTCACCTGATACGGATTCGTCCTGGCGGGCGTGTTAATCTTTTCAATAGGGTTACGTTCCTAAGGCTATCAAAACAAAAAGAAGTTTAAAAACCTCCGAATCAGTTACTTCAACCGAAAAGAATCCAAAAACAAAAGATCAAAAAGATCTTGGGTGGAAACAACGAAAATTCAAACTTGGATGAGTATCCTACAAGGAACACACAAAGGACCAAAGCGAAAATAGAAAAGATCAAATGATGTTTTGCCCTGGGCAACCAGCGTGGGCTCATCAGTGGTTTCACTGGTCACCCTCCCCAAACATCGTTCCGCACTGGCACTTATCTAAATCACCTGATACGGGTTTGTCCTGGCGTGTTAATCTTTCCAATAGGGTTACGCTCCTAAGGCGATTAAAACAAAAAGAAGCTAAAAAAGCTCCGAATCAGTTACTTCAACCGAAAGTAATCCAAAAACAATTCAAAGTTTTGAGGGTGACCAGTGGTTGCGGGCGAAACATAATTTGATCTTTTCGCTTTGGTCCTTTGTGTGTTCCTTGCGGGATACTCATCCAAGTCTGAAATTTCATTCTTTTCGGTTAAAGTAACTAATTTGGAGGTTTTTTAACTTCTGTTTGTATTAAAATAGTTGTCCTATCCAAGATCGTGTCAGTGGTTTTTGTGTTGTTTTTAAGGTATACATAAATAATAAATTTAATACCTAGGGACTAAAGTGGTACTTTTTATCCTATGGGTGAAAGGTTTGTACTACAATTGGCAGAGGGATAAAAGTCACTTTAGTCTCGTGGAATATTTATTATATTTTGCACACTTTGGATTTATTTTTATCAAAATGTTTACAAAAAAGAAAAACAGCCACATCATACGCTAATGAAATTGACACCAAATCAAATCCCCAATCATAATCTGACGTTTTGTCAAATTATATTTTCTTAAGATAGCTTCACTGTTAAGAATTCTGAAATTTTCAAAAATTTAAAAATAATGGATATCAATGAGGCTGCAGCTGAAGCGATGAAGGCGTTACTGCTTGCAAAATCGCAGATTGTTTACGAAAAACAATTCTACGAATATCTGGGGAGCACGACATGTCGAGGACATAACCGAAGAAAAAGTACTGTTAGTCGTTTCATTTTAGTCCCTATGGACGAAAAGTTCCATTTTAGTGTGACTAAAATGCGTTTTTAGTCCCTAAAGTGCAAAAAACTTGTTTATAAAACTCGCGGCCTAACTGTGCTTTCTTTTACTTGCGTTTTTAGATCACTTTCTGCACTTATTCTTTAAACCTTTAAAAAAGGCACTTTTTTAAAACTAGTTGTATAAATTACTATGTACACTGGATTTCAAAAAAAACGCATACATGCAGTCACAAAATTGACCTTTCTGAAAGTGTATAATATATACGGACTAGCAGCTAAAATGCCTAAAAACTTCAAAAATACGACAATTTTTCATATTGTTTAAAAAAGGTCTCTAAAACTGAAAATATATTTTTACTTAAATTAAAGGCAACCTTATTTTTATGTTAAATTTTGCATAATGCTAAAAAATCAGCAAAAATACTGTTTTAGTAAAGTCTTTATTGAACAATATCAAATTATCACTCGAGTAACGGACGAAGGCTGATCTAGAAAGAGGGCGGTAACCCATTTTGGAGTTGATAAAATAACAATAATACGATGGAAACAGCTGGATTGAAAACAATTCGACGAATAGGAAACTTGGATTAAGACAAAAACGATGGTAAACTTAATACTAATTATTTTAACTTAAAAAAGATTTAGTTCTTTTTAAATAATTTAGTATTTAATAGGATCACCATTTTTCTCTATTACAAGCTGCAAATGTCTGGGCATTGAAAAGAATTTTGAAAATACGGATGGTCTTCTGAGAGCGATAAATAGCATCGCTTAACTCTTCAGCATTTCGTGGTCTCTAATTCCTTTGATATATTATTTTAACGATTCGACACCATATATTTTCCATTGGGTTAAGGTCAGGGCTGTTGGCTGGCCAAGGAAGTGTTTCTATATTATTATTCTGAAACCATTGGCGAACAACATTAGCCGTGTGTACTGGACAGTTGTCCTGTTGATAAACGAAGTCATTATTTTTATGTAAAGCCTGTACAGATGGCAGCATAACGTTTTCAAGGATTTCAATATATCGTTCACCATTGAATCTTCCTTCGATTCTCTAAAAAAAATCCAAACCTCTAGCACTAAACCAGCCCCACATGTTTACAGAAAAATGTACAGCTTTTTTAATTTGGTTTGTATATTCGGGTTCAAATCTAGAATTTGGTGGACGATAAACTTAAATTCTCCTGCTGCTTGAAGACGATTGAAAAATTTTTTCGTCAGCGAAAACCACCCTCTCCCAGAAGTCATTATCACGAAGAACGTTGTTCAGTGCAAAAATCACTCTGGCCTGTTTTTATTCTTTTGTTAGAAAAGGCTTCTTTGCAGCAACTCGACAAGAAACTTCTGATTTCGTTACTCTTCTATTTACTGTTGCTAAAGAACCCGGAAATAATGTTACATTAGCCGCTTCAACCGACGTTGAAAAAGGATTTTGTCTGAGATGGTCAATAAGTCTCTCATCTTGCACTTCAGAACTTACTTTTGGTCGTCCTGATCCATTTTTCCTATCCGTAGAATTATTTTCAATCCAACGCTTTTTATCAGCCGTCTTCTATAACTCGAGTGAAAATTTGAACGTTTGTAAATGTTGATATCTGTGGCATTTTTAAGGCTGTCACACTGAATTTTAAGCTGTCAGGCATACTAAGCTGGTGGTGCCTTATAATAGTATACACTAACGGAAAGCTAAATTTTGTGGTATAGGAAAAAATGCATGTATGGCTTTTTTTTGAAATCAAGTGTACGAGTTCACCGACGCCAACAATAGAGCTCAAAAATCTTCGGTGGATTCCACCAATAAAACAAGAGACATTCTTAAACTTTTCTATAGATTTCACCAATCCAACAAGTGTTGGAAACAATCGCCACCAGCTTTAGGAGTAGGTGAAATACCTTAATGGATTACACCAAATAACTGAGATACTAGACATTTAAAGTTGGCAAGCTATTTTTGATTCCTTGTTGTTAGCGTATCTTTGATGCGTTTGTGAAAGGGTCCTTAAAAAAAAAGAGTTATAGTGGTGCTTACACGTACGACGTAACAACCAATTCTTGTTCAGCTTACTTCTATTTCCTTCCTTGTCGAAAAAAGTAGCATTTGTGAAAACCCACAGATAATAAAATGGTTAGGATACGCTAGCTGTGTACGAATACTGCAAGGGTGGTCGTAGAGATAGGTAAGACCACGATACATCGTAGTCGCTGTTGTACGATGTATCCGTTCTGAGTATACGCACTGAGATACGATTACTATTAAGCACTATTTGTTCAACTTAAGTTGTAGATTTTTCGCCCTTGGTCTTGCCCTGGCCCAAAGTTATTGTTACACATTTTGCGGTCCTTGAGCCATTATAGTATCTCATAGTTTTATGGATTACATAATCCCTCCCATAATCAGCTATTGAGTGTTTTTTCGTTTGTTTTTAAAAATTTTGAATACCTTTTGGTTAAATGCAGGATATAAAAAAGTTGTAAGCAAGTTAGCAATAAAAATAATACCTACAAGAAAGAGGACTACTTAATGTAATCAGTTTTTTGACTAATGACATATGACGTTTATCTGAAATAATATGTCGTTAATTTTGATAACTCATCAAAAATTTAAAAAAATGGGTTATAACTCGGCCATAACTTAGCTATAGCTTAGATTTGGAGGATGGCAGGAATAAAACTTATGATCATCTTATAAAGATTAGATCTCCTTAGTCCTTGAAAACTGTCTTCCAAATAGTTTTATCGCGACTTCTAATATCACACTGGCATTACTTACGAAAAAAACATCATCAAAAAACTTAATAACAAAAACAGCTGGTGAATTGGTGGAATCAACCGGATAATGTAAGAGCCCGATGAATAAATTTACGAAGTCGATAGTTGCATACATGAACAACTTAAGCAAAACAATCGAATCCCTAGATATTTTAATGTAAATTATTCCCGAATGTAAAAAATGTTACGTAATATTAAAATTTCAAGGATTTTTCAGCAAGGCCAAAGAAAATCCGAAAAGAACCAAAGATCACAGTTGGATCTTTGCGTGGTCCTGTTCAAGGCCCGGCAAGGTACCACCATAGGGAACCTGGTGGAACACAGTCGCCGACAGGTTCGAGGCTTCGTCGGTTGCTGCAAAATGCTGGAACCCGGGGAGTACGTGGTCGTACCACTTGCTTATAATCACTGGCACACCGGGTTAGACGACGTTACGGCTTTTCCTAAGTAAGTCCAATTTTATACCTTTCTAGATCCCGAAGCAAGCGAATCTCATAATGGTAGCTCCTCGGATAGCTCATAATTAAGCTTTGATCTTACTCGAGTTACAATGACGAAAAGAAATCGGGATTAAATGGCAGGGTTCCACTCAGTCAGTTAGTTGGGAAAGGTCAGATAATTGTTAAAATAGTCGGGGTGATCAGTAAAACTTGGAGAAGGAACTCTACGAAACAGATCTGTAACAGTTAACTTATATTTATCATTGCATCACCCTCCCTATATCTGTATGTACCTAATAGGCAGTGGCAACCCAGGAATTGACCGGGGGGGGGGGGGGGGGGTAAAGATAAATAATAAATAATAAACAAAACTTAATTTGAAGTAAAAATGTGACCATAAACAGGCTTCTCGGGGAGGGGGGCGTTTAACACCAACCTTCCCTCGGTGCGCCACTGTAAGGAGGGTGACTGGAATGTTATATAAAATACCCAAAAACTGCAAAATACCCAGCAAGTGCACTAAAGGCGAAACGATTGTAATTAGAGTGAAGAAAGAACTTTAATAGAGGAAGAGGGAAGTTCAGTGGTTGATAGATGAGCACAATTTAGCAATCTCAACGAATACTGACTAAATTCAGATTAACCAGATGTCATACTAACGCTTTTTTCGTGACAAAGGTTGACAAGACATTGAAAATGATAGGTCAATGGCAATTAGCAGCAAAATGGTTGAAAACGAGTTTAATGGTAAACCCTCTAACGAAAAGTGCTAGAGACACAAAATTTTGAAATTGACACTAAAATTTGTAGGAGAATTGGGGAATCTGCTGGATTTCTGTATTAATCTAGTGTTTTTAAAATTAAAATATCAAATTTGAAAATTCCGCCATTCTTTATTCAGTTTTGAATAAGTGTGAAAATTTTCGTGTCTCTAGAACATCCCATCATTAAACTCGTTTTTCAAGCGCTGATCTTCCGTCTTAAATAATTAATTTTTGCCATAAACCATTTTTTTTTATTTTCTACGGATTAAAAGTAACTTGTTACGTTACGTATTTAATTGAATGGGAAATTACTAGTGATTGTTTTAGAATTTCGGGATTCTCAATAGGAGGGAGCCTTTTCCATCCGAATTCACTTGAGGCTTACCCACAGTGCATTTTCCCCGTATTCGCCCTTCTAAACATTTATTAATATACAACCTTTATGTTTTATTTTAGATATGTTCTAGCGATCCACAGTTCCAAAAAACTACTAGCTGAACACATAAAACCGCCATCTTACATTTTGGCGGACGCCATCATTTCTTTGACGTTAGCGAAAGGTCAAAGGCACGAGGGGCGAGAGGGGATGACTGCTTACTATCTGACAAAAGGTAAAAATGCCCTACCTCGATCTCTGCCATAAAGATTTTTCAAATTAATAAACCCTACAAAAATCTGAAAAAAAAATGTATGTTTACTAAGAGACGCAAGGACCTAAAATAATGAAAACATATTTTTTTTATTAACAGAATCGCTCCTAAGAATTGACGTAACTGGGTGGGGAAGAGACTTAGTACAGCAATATTTAATAATAAATAACTTCGTATATTACCACACATATTTAAATTCATTTCTTTAACAATACTTAGTTCATATATTTGCATAATGTGACCTATTTTATTGGTCTTTCTAGCCTAGTAATGTAAGATTCATTTTCCAAACCTCCAAAATTACTAATAGCAGTCATGTCATGTCAGTATAAAATAAATATTCTTTTTTTACCAGGTTGGGCTGGACTGGTCGTGATGGTGGAAAATCGTCACGAAAATAAATGGATACATGTGAAATGTGACTGCCAGGAGAGTTATAACGTTGTTTCAACCAGAGGGACCCTTCAAACTGTCGATTCGGTACCCCCTTTAACTAGACAAGTAAGTTTATACGAACGAGTTTATTTCAGATGTTTCAAAATTTTTAAGCTAAAATATTTTTTTTAAAAACATTAGGTCCTCCAACTTTAAATTTTATTGTGCTTCTATTATGGTATATGGTAAATATTTGTATTAAGTCAAAAAAGTACAAAAACTATTCATTTGTGCAACAGCTGCTATGATGGACAAGAAAACGACGCCACGCCGTTGTTGTTAACTAGGGTAAATTTGGCAACCCTCTAACAACTTTTATTTTTACTGGAATATTGTGGGGTTTTCAACGACCGTAATGAACGACGGAACAACGACGCCATAAGGTTGTTAATTAACTAGGGTTAATTTGTATACCCTACATAAACGACTTCGTGACGTCGCAAACAACGTTTTTTGGACGGGTCAGTTTAACGTTTCCTGGCCGTTTACTCAACGTCAACATAGTTGGTCTACTAAAGGCATATTAGAGGCACAAAAAAAATGGTGAGGGAGACATAAATTCAAAAAATCAGTTTCCAAGTGACCAGTAGTCAGACTATCTTGAAATATAAACTAAGGGCCGTTAAACCGGCCCTAAAAAAGGGCTGCGTCCATAAATAAAACACGGCAAGGGGTAGAAGGGGGTAAAAGTTTTATAAAGTAACTGCGTTCCGTAACAGTTTTACTCCAAAAATAATGTAAAAGATAATAAAAAATTAATTTTTTATATTTTTAGGGGGGCTTTCCATATTCATTAAGTGTTGCACAATTTGCAAAAGTATTACGAGGAAGGAAAGAGGGGTTAAAAATAGGATAAAATGATGTTAGATAATTGACCGACCATGCAGGGGCCACGACCCTAAACGTTTGTGACGTCACACAATCAAAAATCGCTACGTAATTTTGTTAGCAGCTGTAATTGTTTGATTTGTTTCTCTGCCTACAAACTATGTAACGCCCCCCAAGTGACCCAGAGTCAGACTATGGTCAGACTCCCTGACCGACTGTAGATACCAAGTAACGAAGAGTCAGACTACCCTTAAATTAATTTGTGGGGTTCTTCTTTTGATGCACTGGTGTGCACTAAATGTATCTATGTCCTTTTCTAGCTTGTATAAATATAAAGGATAGATATAATTAGTGCAAATTGTTGCACCAAAAGGAAAAAGCTATTAGCACTTTCGGCCAATTTCAAAATATAAGACAACTATAGAGGGCACCTCTTTAGTCGCAAAATGGTTAGGTTTTCAGTAAATCAAGAAATGATTATTGCCGCCATACTGTTTTCTTTTCCTGATTTGCGCCGCTACATCATTTGTGTACATCGTTAAAAGAAACTTGGTTTTTTGCTGGATTTTGATGATTTTTATTTAATTTTGGAAATTTTTAAGTATTCTTTTAGATTGGCTACAGTTTGAAATAGGTTTAAAGCATTTTTAAAATTTTCAGTATTTAAATAAAAAAAATTATTTAGCAAAAAAGTAAGAAGGATTGAAGGCTCCCTTATTTTTTAAAGCTAAAATGTTCATTTTTGACGGAAAACTAAGGTTCGTTGTTAAATTTAGTTAGTGGGAACCTTTAAAAAGTCTTTAATGTAATAAATTAACTGAGTGTTACCTAGCTACGTATTTTAGAATTAATGATAGATGGTGATTGATTTCAAATCAACTATATTAATAAAAATATTATCCAGAGGGCACTTCAGTCGTAGTCGCTTCGGCGACGGTGTGGAAACTTTGCTAGCGACTCTAGTCACAGGCAACGTCAACACAACCCAAAAAATCTCCGCCAAATTGGTGCAAAAGCTAGTTGCAAGAACGTTTATACGACGTTTTCACACAACTTTAAGTCGCCTTTGGCAACGTTAAAACGTCGACAAATTGTTACTTGGGAAGTTGTGAGTAAAATACTCATTTACCGAATAGTAACCCAAGCAGCAATTGGACGTTATCTTACGTAGCAACGTTGTTTTTACTGCCTAACGACCCTCATTCGAAGCTAAATAGGTAATAGAGATTCGGGTCGCCTCAACGTCATTGATCCTGACTAGCTTTACCAATTCCCAATTTTACGTTTAATTTCCCTATCACGTAAAATTAGTTACTAAACAAGAACGATACGTTTGGTTTTGTTTCGACTACCTAAAATATATAAAGTTTTTGTAAAAGAAATTCTCGAAGATTTACTTAAATTATACCCAATAAATACATATTTTACAGTTTGAATAAAAATGGATGCGTTTTTTAAAGGCGGATCCTGATGTCCATAGGTATACAAGAATAATATGTAATTCTTTTATTTACTTTTAAAGTACCTTACACATAAAATTTTTTAAACGAAAGGCCGTTCAATGATGTTAGTTTTGTTGTAAAAATGATCTAACATTACCCCAAAACCTTATTTTATTAATTATATTATATGTCACTCTCTAATTTAAGACTAAATATAAAAAATTTTTTGATTTTTTGATTAACAATGGCCGACAGACGCCTAGCTGTTCAGAATGGCGAATTTTTGTGTACGGTTGACGTAGGCCAGTTCCAACGAACTACACGTTGTAAATTTCAACGCCAAGCAGACGTCAGTATTCGGCACGTTTAAATTTCCTACGCACTAAAGACGTCGGCTTGACAGTCAAAACGTACGTCGCTTTTGCCGACGTCGGCATATGATTGGGTTTTGTAACGAATAACTAAAAACGTAGCTTTTACCTTAAAAACAACGTTGGAGACAAACTCCCTTGATCACAACCTTAATTCTACACGAAATTGACGCCATATTAAGACGCATTTGGTTGGAAGTTATATTTTTACTGCTTGGGAAGCCTTTTTAGTCCACCCTATCAATATGGTATGGGGGACTTTTAAAATCGTTAAATTTTGACTTTTCTTAATTTTATCAAAAATGAGTTACTAAGGTTCCAAAAGACCTTAATCGACGAAAAAAAAAAATGTTGTCTGTCGGTCTGTTGTCTGTCTGTATACACGATAACTCAAGAACGCCTTAATCGATTTTAACGAAATTTGGTGCAAAAATCCTCTATTAGCTGACCATGAACTGATTAACTTTTGGGTAGGGTGGGGGGGGGGGGGGGTTGAAGAGGAGAAAAGGGGGATAAAAATTTTTAACTTTGGAACAAAACCAAGTAGCGATATACGGTTTTCAGATTTGAGTTTCCATGTATATGTACTACAAATTTTGTTATAAAGTCCAATTTCGTGGGGGCTTTAGTTTCCGAGTTAGTTGATAAAACGTTAAAATATATTTTAAAAATCATAACTTTAGAAGTAAAGCAGCTATTGATAAAGATTTTGTTATGAGGTTCAAATATTTTTCGAGATATTTTTATTTCCTTTCAACATAAAATAATTGATTGTATGGTGGACTATCCGTGCCTTCTAGCACCTATTTTTTAATTACAAGTTCATATGTGGCAAAGGCAATTTCATTTGAGTTGATCTTCTGTTGCTCTACCTTCTGCTAAGGTGTAGCTCGCTTTGATATTTCTTAAAAACAGGCTTCCACTGACCTGAATTTGGAGAGCTACCTGGAAAAGTCAGTGAATGACCAACTTTGGGAATTTCTCTTTCTCAACCTATTTTTTAAACCAACTTTGTAAAAAATATTATGTAATTTCTTCTCTGCTCACCTCGTATATAAACTCAACCAGTTCCAGTCCACCTAAAATTCTAGAGCAAGAGGAAAGACGTGTAGAACAAGAACTGCATCATTACCCAGGGTGGCAGATTGTGTTTATTGAACATATTTGGTTTTCGTTTCGAAATAATAAATATCACCTTGTATTATTTCTCCTTGTTTTAAGCACACATCTGTTACAACTTTCAAGTGTAGTCGAGGGCGTTTTTTTTAATCCGACAATATTTATGTAATAAGTATTTATTCCCAACCAACTTAAGTAGTTCATTACAGGGAATAAAAATAAACATTATAACCATTTGGGTACAACATACATTAAGTAAATATAATTTAAATTATATTAATTGTAAAAATGGTAATAAATAAATTGTCATTTAAAAAAAAAATATATAATAAAAATTTACTAATAATAATAATAATACTATTAAAAACCGAGAATACAATAATTACATAGAGAATTACATCATTTTAAAACATGTTTTTTTAAATCTTTTTTAAATTTAATTTTTATATTCTTATTTTTTATTTCTTCCATTCCATCATATATTTAGCATGTAATGATGTGGGGTGCAAGATTTCGAGAATTTTCAATTTTTTTTAGAGCAAGAATCCAAAATTTCGAAAAAAAAACAGTTTTTAATTCAGACTGGATAAGTCTTTTCATAAGTCCACCAGAGTGGGAGTGTCTACAGGCTGTGAAAATCAATAAATATCAAGCATATTGTAAGCTTTGTTTAAAAAATATTAAATTGGATAATATGTGGCGTCAGGCCATCTTGAGGCATTTTAAGAGCAGTGGTTATGTACAGATAGTGGAGGCTGAAAATAATTCAAGGAAATTGCCTTTTTTTTGTGTGTGCGTTAATAAGTGGATTAGAGAATATTTACCCATTTTTTATAAAATGTTTGCTAAAACATAATCCGTAGACGACTGAAATCCGTGTGAAACAACCTTGATCATTTTAAACATTTTTTTATTTTTGACCGGAGATCATGTTTAACATGGTATAGGTATTCTTTAATTTCACATAAACTTTAAGCCTGTACAAGTGGTAGTAAAAACAAAAACTTTTTAATTATCTGAGCAAAATGTATCAAAATATAAGTTTATACAAAAATTAGGATCTAATTTTGTTCAACTGCGTTTTTGCGAAGTGTAAACACGTTTAAGAAATTGAAACTAACTTTAAGTAAAAAAAAATATTATTTTAAAATTTTCGCTTTAATTAGATGTTGGTTGTTTACCCTAGCGAAAAAACTTTCCAAAAAATACATGTGTTGCCATGGTGACATGTGTTCAGTGTAATTTTTATAACTTTTATCAATTTATTGCTGTAATTCATCAAAATCACTCTTGTCTTATGTGAATTTTGTACCTGAACCCTGCACTCAAATGGGCCTATTAGGCACAGGAATCTACTAAGATTTTAAAGATCGTAATTTAAACACATTCTACTTAGGAAACAAACTCTGGCAGACTAGAAAACTTGATTTAGGCTGTATACTTTTTCTTCAAGTTACGCCAGCTTGAAGCTTTAGTGGAAGCCAGAATGAGACTTTTAATATATGAGTGGCATAATCGTGTCTACTTTTAGGTCATAATAGTCCTCACCCAGTTAGAAGGGAGCGGCGGATTCTCCATAGCGCACAGATTGACCCACCGGCTGGCGAATTCTCATATGTTACTCGATTGGGCGCCGGACGAACGAGAGGGGTGTCATAATCCTGAGCTGGACCCGCAGACTAATGGGTTGCATGCCCCTCGGCCCATATAAGGTAAAACATTAACACAGAATAATGGCGGCTACATAGGTATCGTACAAATGCGCAGTATCTTCCGAACGAATTACGCGCGACGTATCGTTACACCGCCTAGCGTTCGGAAAAACGTAATCCCAGATCAAAAAAAAGTTACGTGGTCTCAACCAAATGTCGACTTATTTTTCGTCTAAAGGGTATGTTAACGAATGTCCCAAAATTCTATTTTATAAAACAACAAAGTGAATCTCGTGTCCGCAAATAAAAATTAAAGTAACATTCGTGGCATATCGGACAAAGCGTTTTTGTTTCTCACCTCATTACGACCAGGCCTCCAATGTCTAATGGAGAATCCAGACACCTACAGACCTGTTTCAGTCATAGGATTGTACCTGGCAATTGAAGCTACACAGGCATCATGCACACCTCTCGAATTTAAAACAAAAAGTTTGTAATCCGCGGGTACCTAGTACCTGTGTGCGCCACCTATCGAATAAGCTGAGAAACAAAAACATCAAAATTGAAAAGCGCAGAATACCGTAAATACAGAATCCTGTACCTTTCAGCAAGTTATAAAGAAGAAACCTGTAAAAATATAAGGTCACTGTAAAATGACTCTTAAAAAGAGGTAACGTTCGCAGCAGCACCGCCCCCAATTGGAACTTCATTTTAGTTCTGCGCAACAAGCCTCCTCCGGAGCGATTGCTTGCTGATGCCTTAAAATTAGGGCCACGTAGTATGAAGCTCTAATTGGGGGCGGTGCTGCTGCGAACGTTACCTATTTTTAAGAGTCATTTTACAGTGACCTTATATTTTTACAGGTTTCTTCTTTATAACCTGCTGAAAGGTACAGGATTCTATATTTACGGTATTCTGCGCTTTTCAAATTTGATGTTTTTGTTTCTCAGCTTATTCGATAGGTGGCGCACATAGGTACTAGGTCCCCCCCGCGGATTACAAACTTTTTATTTTAAATTCGAGAGGTGTGCATTGTGCCTGTGTAGCTTCAACTGCCAGGTACAATCCTATGACTCCCTGATGATTCCTAATAAGGATGAAACAGGTCTGTAGGTGTCTGGATTCTCCATAAGACATTGGAGGCCTGGTTGTAATGAGGTGAGAAACAAAAACGCTTTGTCCGATATGCCACGAATGTTACTTTAATTCTATTTTATATCCTGAATTGACTAGAAACGTCCAAATAAATCAATACAAACAAATAATAAACATTATTGATAATAAAAAATGTATACAAATTAAAATAATTAAGAAAATAAATAAGTAAAATAAAGAAAAATAAATGAAATTATGTAAATAAAATTAAAGAAAAAAAAAAAGACAAGCGGGAAAATTTAGCATTTCCGAAGTGTAGAAATATAACAAGGATGCTTCTACGAGAAAGGGGTTGTGGAGAGGGAATGCAAATTTTTCAAACACAAATTGCACAAGAAGAATATTTTTGTTCATAAGATTTAAAGCTAAATGTTATCTTTATGAAGTTAATAATTTGTTTTATTACACTGCAAACCTCCCAAAGCAAACATCAATAACTTGTGTTAGGTGGCATAGGATATGTACCGACGTTTCCCCCTCTCCACAGAATATACAAATCGGTGTATTGCTCACTCCAATTCTATTCATGTATTGGTTGAGTCGGCAGTGGTGTGTATACAGACCTGTGATTATTCTCAGGCTGTTCCTTGGTAGTTGCAACAGCTGCTTTGCTCTACGTTTGTCTGGCTTATTCAGAAAGGTTTTGGGGTGCTGTTGAGCGCCAGTGCTGCACCCCTTTTCTTTCAACCCACTCGGATAATTCCCTATTGACCGTGATTTTAGTTAGTCCAAAGCAGGGCTTTGGCTCTAAAAACGCAGATTCCGCTCCTGCCTTAGCAAGGGAGTCGGCTTTTGCGTTTACTTCAATTCCTGTATGGCCCGAGACCCATAAAAGAGTGATTTTGTTGGTTCCACAGATCTTTAGCAGAGTTTGAAGGCAGTTCCAAACTAAAACTGATTGGATCCTTTTTGAGCTTATTGCTTTTAGAGCAGTTTGACTATCTGATATGATTTTGATGTTTGTGTTGGAGATGCCTTTGTCGGATATTTCTTTGTACAGAGCTCTATGGCGTAAACCTCGGCCTGAAAGATGGTAGCAAGGTTACCGACTCCAACTAATATTGCGGCTCTTGAACCCGATGCACCCGCTCCCAGGCCGTCCTTGGTTTTTGATCGGTCTGTGTACCAAACGTGGTCAGCTTTGGTAAGTTGATTTTTATTCCCCTCCCATTCTTCCCTCGTTGGAAACAGAACCTGAAACGGTTTTTCAAAGTTGTATTTTGGTAGCCTGTGGTCTGTTGTGATACCAAAGATTGGGTTATTACGAAATACCTTGGTTACCCCTGCACAGTTTCCCAATGCCTGCTGAAGTTATGACTGCATGCTTTTCACTGCACCCCTACTAGTTTTTGCGGAGCAGTGACCTGCTTGGTTTTGGACCACCGAGCTATAGATCCATAAGTGATCATTGGTCTTACTACCGTTAGATACAGCCAGTAGGTTTGTTTTGGTTTCATCCCCCAGGACTTCCCACATATTCTGTTACAAGTTCAGAGATCCATTTGTGCCTTCTGGATAACTTTGTTCAGTTGGGCATTCCATGTAAGTTTCCCATATCAGTCCCAGGTATTTCCCTTCTTTTAGGAAAGGAATACGTTCCTCGCCAATTTTAGGTTCTATAAGATTTAATGTTCTCCTTTTTGTGAAAGGTACAATGATGGTTTTCCCGAGGTTAATAGATACACCTTCCTTAGTGCACCAACCGTTGATTAGGTTTAGACTTCTCTGAAGGATGTTAGATATCACCCCATCAAATTTGCCTCTTATTTCTACTACAACATTGTCAGAATACGCTTGCACATCTATTGCCTCCGTGTGAAGGAGGTCGAGCAGTTCGTCCACCAGAAGTGACCATAGTAGCGCTAGCTATGCTCTTTCTCCCCCAGGGTTGTTTTAACAATGCGATTTTATAGCATCATTTTGATCCAGTTGCTGACGATTGACTCGACACCTCTCCTCCTACAACTTTTGGCGAGAGACTCGGTTCTGGTATTGTTAAATGCACCTTCAGTATCTAAGGAGACTGCCACTGCAATTTCTTTATTGTCGAGTGACTGAGATAGTTTCACGAGGTTATTTATTGTCAGATCCGTAGATTTGCCTGGTTGATAAGCATACTGGTTTTTATTCAGTGGGTGAAGTACCAGCGCCCCATCCCTAATATGCCTGACTGGCCGGTACCTTTAGGTAGCCTACTCTACCTTTAGACGGTAAATAACCTTCACCGACCTCCAGTTTTTAGGTATGTAGCTCCATACTCAGCTAGCTCTAAAAAGTTTTGGCAAGGTGGATAGAAGTTGCTCCCCCAGCTGTTTACGGCTCTTCTACAGAAAGGGTCCTCACCTGGAGATTTAAATGGTTGGAATGTATTAACCGCCCAACTAATCTTTTCTGGGTTTATGAATAGTTTTGCCAGCTTCCAGCTCTTTCTATCCGGTCTGTTTATATCAGATCTGGATTTTGGCTGAGCCAGAGTCTGTTCAGTTACTACTGTGCATCACTGGGGAAATGATATTTAACCAAATTTTACGTCTTTATCCAAAAATGGATAAAACGTAACTAGTAAGTCGTATTTTTAAAAATCCCAAATTAAATTTTTCCCGACATTTTGCAATTTTAGACGTGTTCCAATTTTTGCAACACCATATCTTTAAATATTAAAAGTTAATTTTAAGAGAAACAGGTGACCTTGGATTTCTAATTTGCTTGTGACAATGCCAAGTTTTTAAATATATTTGAGACTTATCGGTACATAAAGTCGACCTTTTATTTCCTCTGGCAACATAAGTATGAGAACGAATTAAAAACAAATAAAAATAGAAGGGACGGCCACGCTTTATCAGAATGTGCAAAATTAAACCCGTTAAGTAAAATAAAGTTCAATCATAAAATCATTCACTATAGAAACTGCAATTCGTCAAACCAATTTTTATCCGAACCTTATTTCTTTAAACCCATTCAATATCAAATTCGAAATTTATGAGACCTGTTTTTAATCGAATCGAAAAAGAGATATAGCAGTAAACAATACTACCCCGATCAACCATCCATAAGGTTCATTTTCCGCAGGATTTTGTAAGCACAAAACTAAATACAGTTTTTGAATTGCTTTTTTAATTATATTTGCTATGTTACGCATTTTTATACAAGGTAATTAGCCTGAGTAATAACTAAATTTTCTAATTTGAGTAATTTACTATAATTACATTTTTAATTAATTTAAAAAAATACAAAACAGCAACGTTGGATTAAAGATAAACGGCCAATAAATTATGACAAGTCTTTTTCGTTCACAACTGACTCGACAGTGTTTTTAACGGGATTTGGTGGTTTTTGGTGATTTCTGATGTTTATTTTGACTATTTAAAAAAAAAACTATATAAAGTCTTTTTTAGGAACACAGAATATTTCTACCTAGAATTATTATTTTGAAGGTAAGAGATTGTGTCATTTTAGCTGGGTCATTGGCATAGTTTTGTAGCTTATTTATATATTTTAAATCTAAAATTATAATATCTGTGTGCAAGGTGTATTTTAAGACAACTTTGTACTGTGCTGCCGAGAAAGTTTTGTTTTTTTTTTTATTTTTTTTTGAATATGCTACTTAAACTTTTTTCACTTTTTTTCAAAATATGCTCGCAATTATTTCATAGGTATTCAAAAGTTATTGGTTAGAGGTTAATTGCAAGAAACCCAAAAAATATCCAAATTTTCGACTCATTATTAATGGGAGCACTTTCAGGTATTTTTTAATCTAAGTCCAAGAACTTCAAACTGTTTTAAATAAAATTGTTTGAAATCACAACACCGGGTTTGGAGTAGTACCCGAGGGGTTATCAACTCCCTAAAAATTTGTACATGTATTGCGCATTACATCATTTTTTGTGTAATGTCGAAATTTTAGAATGTAATGTCGTAATGTCAGCTGTAATGTCGTAATGCCAACTGTAATGTCATAATGCCTTTATGTAATTCAGTAATTTCTGTAGTAATTCAAATAATGCATGTAATGCGCGCATTACACATGGTAGTGCCACAGTAATATAATGGTAATGCTGTAATGTCATGCGTAATGTTATTTTACAATAACTACCATTTTTAAACAATTTTTTGAGAAAATTCAAAAAAGCTAAGCTAATTTTTTTGTTTTTTACTATTTAAACTTGGCACATATAATGTAGAATTTACGCGGCACACAAGATTAAAATAGTAATAATTCATTTAAAATATAATTTTTATATACACAAATAATAATAATTAAGTAAAATTTGAAAATTTGTGAGAATAATTTCTTTTCTAAAAATTAAGTCATTCTTCTAATAACCTACCTAGTTATTGCTAAATTTGCAAATTTTTATTGTCGCTTAAAAGCTGTTTTTTAATGTAAGCGCTCTCTAAGAAAGGATGTAAAAAAATTCACTCCTAAGCCGTTAAACATATGGGTTGAAATTGAAACAAAAACTTCTGTATTGTAGACTGCTACCGCTAGCAACGCAGCGGGTACCAAACGCTAGTAAATTTTCCAAAACATTTTTTATTGCACAAAAAAGTATGCTAAAATTTTACACACAACAAATTAAGTATAATTAAAACAGATCTTTTTTTTTAATTTTAAATTTTTTTAATGTCGGCTTATGTTAAACGGATTGGTTCATTTAGTTCTATTGGACCATAAAACACAAACTGTTTTTCAACAGTTTGAAAATCATGATTTCTTGGCCAAACATAGATGTCGAGTTCAAGTTTGAAGAATTTAAATTTAAATGTTGGATTCTCGGTTGGATCTATATTGCAAAATGGCGGATTTATTTTTAACATTAGCAGGACGCCATTTTGTATTTTTATATTGAGCCCCAATGAGTACTTACACACCAAATTTGATCTAATTAAGCCCATAAACAGCGGTACTAAAAAAAAACTATCATAAATCTGTCATTTTTTCAATATGGTGGTCCTCAGATCCAGGGGATTTTAGAGGACTTTTAGTATGTTGCTTACGAAGGTATTCTAAAGCTCTTCCACCTTTATATTTTTATATATTTTTTTTAATCGGCCTTTATTTGAGAAAGTTATACACAGAAAAAGCTACAATACCAATCTAACGATGCCATTTTTATCAAAATCGGTTCAGCCGTCTAGTGTGACACAAACGAACCTATAGATACCCCAAACGAAAAACAACCCTCTCGCTGTGTTTCAGTTGGGTAAAAATATTTCTAAAACAAGTTTCCACTTTACCCGAGACCTCGCCCGAGACTATGTCCTATATTTAAATTGTAGAGGTGGGTTTTACCCTTTGTAAGTGGTTAATCCTACAGCTACACACTGCGGTAATATTTATATTTACGTTGCAACTTATACGCAGTAGTTTGCTCTTTGGTGACATCATTTTTGGAGGCGACTGTACCTAGGTACATGCCACTGTACCTAAACGAATCTGCCGATAGAAAAACAGAGTAAATAAACAATTAGAAGAGCAGCAGGGCAGCAGGGCAGGGTGCATACCGACTTATACCTATACCTAGGTATATACCTACCCCCGAGTATCTATACAGACATTTGCTAAAATATGAAACCTGTAACCGGAGCTATAACCCGTGTATTTTTAATTACATTATATTTTTTTTACATTTCCTGCTGCCACATGCAACACAAAAACTGAAATACTGACGAAAAACGTATCTTTCTTTGCCTTTTTAAATTATTTTTATTTAAATTTTAGGTTATAATGTTGTGTGTGCAGCGTTGCCAGGTACCCAAGACAAAATTATCGTACAGGCTTGCCAAACAATTTTACATGAGCTCTACCCACAGATCTCTTAAAAAAAGCTCTACCACAAAATAAAAACACAAAAATAAAACAGAAACAAGAAAAAAGCGGATAAAAAACTGTCATTGGGAACACTCCCAACCACATTTTTAAAAATTTTTAGGTTACAGTCTCATTGAATAATAATAATTCAGTCCTACCTACTGAAAACCTAACCTAATAATCTTTCATTAAATCCGATTAAATCTTTAAAATTGAGGATTTACATACCTGTTAACTGTATTTTACAAAGTCACTAGAACTCACTTAAAAATGTAACTTATTGTGACTTTTTACAACAACTGCGAAGTCACGACGTGCCACTGCCGCGGTAATGTGTCGTAATGCGGTGTAATGCGGTGTAATGCGCAAGTAATGCCGTGTAATGCGAGGAATGCGACTGTAATGTCATGTAATGCAAACGTAATGTCGTAATGCAGATGTAATGTGAGTGTAATGCATACGTAATGCCAGAGATTTGTACATGTATTGCAACGAGTTGATAAACCCTTGGTAGTACCTATATTAGAGTTCTAGCGAATGCGTTGGCAAACTCAAGATCACATGTAGAGTGGGTAGATATAAGGAACAACTACCGACAGTTGTCTCTTCGGCGAATACCTTGAATTTTGACCTATTTAAGAAAACGAATTTTAAACAATTCCAGTGGAGTGCTGTTACTATTCGTCGCAATTTAAGGGCCTTGTAGTGCTGTCCATGCAATGCTTCCGTCTTCCGTGAGTAACGAAGTAGGAAGCCTTGGACACCACTATAAATTTAACTCTATTTAGGTGGCTAGTATTTTAATTTTGGCTACAAGCGAAGTGGGTTGACGCAAGCAAAAGTCGCCGCCACTGGTGATGGGAAAACCGACTTTAAACAGGGTTGCCGTTTTATTCGTCTACGTATAACTGGAATTCGTAAAACCCGTTGTTTATCAAAAAAATTTTGCTAAATTGATTGCGCATTCGCCAATAATACGTTTCGCTGCTACGCGCGCATACTTGTACAGGTAGCGTTCAATAGTTTCTGTATAGATGTCACTTGCATTCCAGTAAGGAACAAAAGAGCGACATCTATACACAAAGTATTGAACACTACCTGTGAATACTTTTAGTTAAGTGTGCGCACATAGAATGACAGATGCATCAAACCGCCGCGCCGCCGCGGCACCTGCGTGTACGGGTTTTACGAATTCCGGTTTTGAAAAATAATGGTTTGGCTACTAAAAATGGGTTTTACAAATTACGAGTTTGATATTGAATGAGTTTGATGAAGAATGGTTCGATTAAAAACGGGTCTTATAAATTTCGAATTTGTTATTGAATGGGTTTGAAGAAATAAGGTTCGGATAAAAAATGCAATTTTTATGGTGAATCGTTATTGCCATGAAAATTTTTATTAAATACGGTCTAATAAATTCCTGGTCTGATAAACCATAGGCGTTCAATAGAAGCACTGTAAAATTAATTAAAAAAACCTTTCCAACACAGGGGACTTCCATCCATCTTTCCTATTTAAATTTTAGGTCTGAGTTGCACCCCTTGCAATCTACTAAAGCCAAAAAACAAATGAAAATATTCTTCTATAAATTCGACGTGTCGGAAAAACGAGAAACCACTTGATCCATGTTCCCTATTTAAATTCTAGGGATGGGTTGATGAGTTTTTATGTAAACTCTACAGATATACCAAAGTAGCCAAAAAGTATTTGCTCAAACAAAAATTAAACTTTTAAATATATAATTTACAAATAAATTGGTGTTACACTAATTAACGAAACTACTATAACCCACTTAAAAATCAGAAAAATTTTTACTCAAGGCGATGAACCACACAAGTCTAGTAATTTTTGTGTCGTTTTTTTTCAGGTCGAACAGGGAGAAATTGTAATTTTCACTACATAATCTTTAATATAAAAAAATATTTAATTAAATTATATCTTTGGTTCCTTAGTCACTCTTTGGATAGTATAAGTATTTCAGTTTCATTGTAACCATTGGAAACAAAAATATTGTCCTGTACGACACATGGTTGCAATAAAATCGCATTCATGGATTTTGCCTCATTTCAAAATTTTGTAATACGTATGCAATGTATCTGCGAACAGTTACTACTAGTCGTGTTTTTGGTGAGAGTATAAGACAATATTTAGTTAACAGAATGAGAAATAAATTCCCAATTTCCATATGGAGGTAGATATAAATAAAACAGAGAATTTTACCAACAGGAAAACTATTAGATTTTTGGCCTCCTCGACCAGTTATACACGTGTTTGCGTCTAGTCTCCAAGTCGCACCCGGTATGTATTCTTGTGGTACTCCGGTATATTTTGTATTAGACCGGCGGCACGTGACTAGTTTCTTGCCACGGTCTCTAGAATAAACACGGTCTAGTAATTTTTTTGCTCCGCCCACCTGATGACGACACACGATTTTTTTGATGGGTGAAATTTTGGGTTATATTATTTTTGGATAAATTTTTGTAACAAGTTGTATTTGTTCATCATTTCTTTGTGATATTTTTTGCATTATTTTCGTCATAGGTAGCTTTATGCGTTTTTTTTAGTGAAAAGGCTCATCATTAAATAGATAATGAAAAAACCAAAAAAACAAGGCACCTTATAGTTTTAAATTTGCCATCAGACTTATTGCATATAGTAAGCACAACAAGTCTTTCCTTCTAAATAACAAAATAATCACTCTCTCAAAAATGCCTGGCAAAGATCAAGTACAAAATAAAATAGCTTCCAAAACAGGCAAAAAAACTACATAACCTAACTTCTGAACTAGGAACACGAACTACAACTATTCCGATGAGTTTCTTGACGAAATCGATTACCAACTAATGATCTTAATGTCCATATGGTACAAGATCAACGCATGCAGGCCAAAAATAAATTATATTTACCGATACACAAAAAGGAATAATAAAAGATACAAGCAAAAAATAGGTCTTGCATCAATCATTTAAACCAAAAAAAAAAAGAAAAATCTGAAAAGTTAATTTAATTTTTCAAGTCTTCATACAATTTTTAAATGGCGGACATAAATAAGCTGCTATCTTTGTGTCGTCATCGGGTCGAAGAGTGGGGTAAAATTACTAGACCGTATCTATTCTAGGGACCGTGGTTTCTTGCAACGTTTTTCTAATGCATGCCAATCATATGTGTGATTGCACTTACCGTAAGTATACCAGAGATGGTCAATTTTTGCGGTCGTCGCGGGCAGAAGGGTGCGCAAATCGATTTTCAAAATGCAAAAAAATTTCTTTGAACTACTTTAAAATGCATGCCAATGTTGCCAAATAAAAACTAGGAAAACAATATAAGGCGAAAAATTTATGGCATGCAGTTTCCGCGTGTACAACCAATTTGGTGGACACATGTAATCGTCAAAATTTTTGACATCTTCGAACGATTTTAAAATGCATGCCAATGTGTTTTATGGTAAATTTGAACTGCCAAACGACGAGATCTTGGGTGGAAATAACGATTTACGATTGGCACGCAATTTGGTAGCGCAAAAGGCTATGAAAATGATTGCCGAAAATGCAAAAAAAACACAATATCTTAGAACGATTTAAAAATGCATGCCAATATAATCTATCAAAATGTTGCAATATCAAAAGACGATTTACCGATTGGCATGCAGTTTGGTAGTGCAAAAGGCTATGAAAATTATTGCCGAAAATGAAAAAAAAAACACAACATCTTAGAACGATTTTAAAATGCATGCCAATATACTCCATCAAAATGTTGCAATATCAAAAGACGATTTACTGAAAACAGAACAAATAAAGCAAAGCCTACTTGTCAAAGATTTTTAACAAAGCCGGGATTTGGTTCTTGTATTTATATCACGAAATATATAATAACTATGTATTGCATTTTCGGCAATAATTTTCATAAACTGCATGCCAAGAGGTAAATAGTCATTTGGTAATGTAAAGTTATTACTATAACAATTGGCATGTATTTTTGAAAGTTTGAGACAATGATGTGTTTGAAATTAACTTTGTGTTTCGGACTTCCATTGTCTATATTTTATTTATACACGACGTTTCGATCAGTACAATCTCTGATCGTCTTCAGGTGCAAACTACAATCAATTCCTAAGGCTACGTTCTTATATACTGTGAGAAATCACTCAACCTTGAAGTTTAAGAAGTTGGCTCCACCCAAGGAGGGGCTTCCAAATATTTGGGATTTCAACACTTGGTTTACTGAAAATACCCTGATTCTGCTCAATAAAGGCAGCTTCAAGGAATTTTCGTTTCTTCCAGTGTGACTCCTTGTGCAAAACCTTTGCTTCTGCCCACTTCATTCGGTGTGTGCATGTTCGGCGATTCCTGATTTCGTGGTTTCACCTTTTTGGGTATTCGTCTGATGTTCCTTAAGCCTAACAGATAGTGGTCTTTTAGTTTCGCCTATGTATGATTCACCACACTCAAAAGGAACTTGGTAAATGCATTCCTTATTTTGTTTGTTCTCTGGTTTTGTTTTACTAAGAAGGCTTCTAATTGTATTACTAGATTTAAAAGCTGTTTTAATATTAAAGTTTTTCGCTACTCTTCGAATTTTCTCTGACACTCCTTTAACGTATGGGATTGTAAGGAATGCATTTGCCTGATTTTGGTCTTGTAATCTCTGTCCTGTTTGTTGAAATTTAGAAATAGTATCTGTTATAAGCTTAAGGCTGTACCCATTCTGCTGCAGATCCTTCTTAATGTTTCTTATTTCGATTTCCAAGTCATGACAATTGTTACAAATTTGAACGGCTCTGTTATACAAAGTTTTGATTATGCCTCGTTTGGTTGTAGCAGAATGATTTGAACCTTTATTTAAATATTGTCCTGTGTGAGTGGGTTTACGATAGACTATTGTTCTGATGTCGCTTTCTACTCGTGTGACAAGTACATCAAGAAAAGGAATTTGACAATTTTGCTCCAACTCCATTGTGAATTTAATGATAGGTCTTATGTTATTTAGGTGGTGAAGAAATTCTGAAAGTTGTTGGTCATTCCCGGTCCAGACAATAAAAGTATCATTATTTATATGTTGCGGTATCAACCACGTGTGATTCAAACCACTCCATGTAAATATTGGCCACCACTGGCGAAAGCGATGAACCCATTGGCAGACCGTCATCCTGAGCATAAAACCTATCTTTCACTTGAAAATAAGAGTTATGTAGGCAGCACTCCAACAACTCCATCACTCCCTCCAGGGGTAGGCTGGTACGTTCATAAAGGGATTCGTCATCAACCAGTCTCTTTCTAATAAAATCTAGCGATTACTTTATCGGGACATTGGTGTATAGACTTTCAACATCAAAACTGACAAGTCTATCCTCGGTTCCTAAAACAAAAGATTTAAGAATATTAACAAAAAACAAAATGGTTGGAATTTTCTAAAAATGAAGCGGTCTTGCCTGCAAGAGGTTGAATAATTTTCAAAAAGAATTTAGACAAATTGCTTGTTGGAGAATTTCTGGAATTTGTAATTGGGCGTAAGGGCATGGCATCTTTGTGAATTTTGGGAAGTCCGTATAGATGAGGAGGCTTGCTATAATGTGGTGTAAGTTGAGACCTTGTATTGTCCGGAATATATCTGGAATACTTTTTCAAAATTCTATAAACCTTACTTTCGATTGATTGCGTCGGATCTTTTGGGAGAAGTTTATAGTTTCCTTTAGCAAGTACCTCTTCAACTTTCTGGTCATAGGTTTCTGTGTCCAAAATCACTGTATTGCCCTTGTCTGCCGGTAAGATTTTAACTGATTTGTCCTTTTGAAGATTCTTCAACGCGATTTCCTCTGTCTTGCTTATATTAGAGATATGCTTAATAGGTTTGTCAATAATGGTCCTTACCTGATGTCTGAACTCGTCGGCGTCTTGTCGTGGAAGAGGATGACCTTCTATGGCGGTGATGATATCGATGGTGGGTATCTTCTTAGGAGCGATGAAAAAGTTAAGTCCTTTGGCAAGTAAGTTTTCTTCTATGGGTGTCAATGTCTTCTTTTACCCATTAACGATGATTCTTACAGCGTCGGTGGTCGATTGGCTTTGTGGCTGTTGATGGGCGAGAGTGATGAATCATACATAGGCGAAACTAAAAGACCACTATCTGTTAGGCTTAAGTAACATCAGACGAATACCCAAAAAGGTGAAACCACGAAATCAGGAATCGCCGAACATGCATGGTCAAAACAACACCGAATGAAGTGGGCAGAAGCAAAGGTTTTGCACAAGGAGTCACACTGGAAGAAACGAAAATTCCTTGAAGCTGCCTTTATTGGGCAGAATCAGGGTATTTTCAGTAAACCAAGTGTTGAAATACCAAATATTTGGAAGCCCCTCCTTGGGCGGAGCCAACTTCTTAAACTTCAAGGTTGAGTGATTTCTCACAGAATATAAGCACGTAGCCTTAGGAATTGATTGTAGTTTGCACCTGAAGACGATCAGAGATTGTACTGATCGAAACGTCGTGTATAAATAAAATATAGACAATGGAAGTCCGAAACACAGAGTTAATTTCAATTGGCATGTATTTTAGAGATGTTTTGATATCTATACTAATAAAAGAAAGTTTTGTGACATAGGCGCTCGCTAAGAAAGGATTTTTGAAAATTTTACCCCTGGGGGTAAAAATAGGTGTTGAAATTTTAAAAAGGTTTTCTATATCTCGGAAAGAAAAAGTAGCAGAGATCTGAAAATTGGTATGTAGATTCTACTAATAAAATAAGTAAAAACGTATTTTGGCGAAATTTTAATTGGGGGTGGAGAAATAGGGGTAATTCCATTTCGAAGGAGGTAAAGGGATCTTCTGTATCTCAGAACAAAAGTCACAAATTGGTATTATAGACTCTACTAATACAATATATGGACACTTGTTTCAGCGTTTTTTTACCAAACCTCATATTTGATAAAAAATTTTATGTGTTAAAATATGGGTTGTGGGAAGAAAATGAAGCCCGGAATCGAAAAGTGTTTTTTTATTCATTTTTGAAATATTTTATCTCCCTCTTCTATATTTGAAAAAAATATTGACCTAATAAAACATGGGTTCTGGGGTATTAAAACAAAGAAAATGAAGCCCAGAATTTAAAAAAATTAATATTTTTTTTAAGAATTCATGCAATTTTTTATTACCCCTACCCTACCCCTTTATACGATAAAAATATTGACTCGCTAAAATATAGGTTGTTTCAACTTTTTTATTAATTCCGACGCAGCGGGTGAAAGTACCTACCAAATAACTTCTTGCACTTTTATGATAATTTTTCTTAAGGTCGTGCTCTGCAAAACTGCATGCCAATCGGTTAATCGTTGTTTGGTACTATAAAGTTAGCATAAAATTTATTGACATGCATTTTAAAATCATTCTAAGATTTTGTGTTTTTTTGTGCATTTTCATAGCATTCTGCACTACCAAACTCCATGACAATCGGTAAATCGTCTTATAAAAACAGATCAAAAGTTCTTGGGTGGAAATAACGAAAATTCAAACCTGAATGAGCATCCCACAAGGAACACACAAAGGACCAAAGTGAAAAGAGAAATGATTTAACGATGTTTCGCTGTGGGTAACCAGCGTGAGCTCGTTAGTGGTTCCACTGGTCACCCTCCCCATACATCATTAAACACCATCATACACTTTGATTTCCAACTTTGAATCACTCACAAATAGGCATCGTTCCGCACTGGTACTTATCCAAGTTCGGATTCGTCCTGGCGTGTTAATATTTCCAAATCGTCTTTTGTTACTGCAACATTTTGATAGAGTACATTGGTATGCATTTTAAAATCGTTCTAAGATATTGTGTTTTCTTTCTAAATTTTCGCAATAATTTTCATAGCCTTCGATCTTCACTACCAAACTCGATGACAATCGGTAAAACGGCGTTTGTTATTGAAACATTTTGATAGAGTATAGTGGCATGCATTTTAAAATCGTTCTGATATATAATTTTCATAGTCTTCTGCAATACCAAACTGCATGCCAATCGGTAAATCATCTTTTGGTATTGCAACATTTTGATAGAGTATATTGGCATGCATTTTAAAATCGTTCCAATAAATTGTGTTATTTTTTGCATTTTCGGCAATAATTTTCACAGGCTTCTGCACTGCCAAACTGCATGCCAATCGGTAAATCATCTTTTGGTATTGCAACATTTTGATAGAGTATATTGGCATGCATTTTAAAATCGTTCCAAGAAATTGTGTTTTTTTTTGCATTTTCGGCAATAATTTTCATAGCCTTCTGCACTGCCAATCTGCATGCCAATCGGTAAATTGTTGTGTGGTACTATAAAGTTAGCATTAAATTTATTGGCATGCATTTTAAAATCGTTTTAAGATATTGTGCTTTTTTGCATTTTCGGCAATTATTTTCATAAACTTCTGCATTACCAAACTGCATGCCAATTGGTAAGCAGTCATTAGCTGCTCCATATTTGTCATTAAACATATTGGCATGCGCTTTAAGATGATTCGAATATACCTGATATTTTTGCACAAATTTCCATAACCTTCTGCATTACAAAACTGCATGCCAATTGCCAAAAGCGTCCTTAGTATTGCAAATTTTATATTATTCCAATTACCGAACATTTTAAGATCGTTCAAAGTTTTTTGCATTTTTTCAGTAATTTTTGATGAGGTTGTGCATATCAAAACTGCATGCCGATCAGTATATCGTCGTTTGGCAGTTCAAATTTACCATAAAACACATTGGCATGCATTTTAAAATCTTTCAAGGATGTCAAAAATTTTAACGATTTCATGTGTCCACCAAATTGGTTGTGCACGCGGAAACTGCATGCCATAAATTTTTCGCCCTATATGGTTTTCCTAAATTTTTATTTGGCAACATTGGCATGCATTTTAAAGTAGTTCAAAGATATAGATTTTTTTTGCATTTTGAAAATTGATTTGCCTGCCCGCGACGACCTCAAAAATTGGCCATCTGGTATACTTACGGTAAGTGCAATCGCATATAGAAAAACGTTGCAAGAAAGTAGTCACGTACCGCCCGCCGGTCTATATAGTCTATAATAAAAGTCCCGACTGGTGGATGAACTGTTTCTGAGATCAGTCAGTGGTAGAGTGGAGGAGGCCAAAAATCCAATAGTTTTTCTGTAGGTAAAATTCTCTTTTTTATTAATATTTAGTTGATTGAATGAATTTATATATATAAAAAAACAGTTGCAACAAAAGAAAGAAAAACCTCTCTCATTTCTGCTTTAGTTCAAGAAAATAATTTTAATGGAGAATTTAAATAAGAAATATACTTTCATGCCAATGAGTTAATCAAAAAAACGGCATTAAATTTCCACTAAATTTTGCACAGTGAGAGTTGGAAACATTATATCGTGATGTTTTAAGTGGTTTACTGAATAAAAATATGTTTACCATCAGGGTTAAAGCCTTATGGCTGTGCAAGATTTTGTTAATTTTGATGTTAATAAAGCTAATCCATTTGACTCATTAAGCTGTTTTTCTCATTGAAATTCTGATATTCTCAATCGAATATTTTTTTGGGTGTGGATATGATATTGGTCGAGTATTTGTTGAATTATTGACAAACCAAAAAATCCAATGATCTCTCATTTAAGTTTGGATAAAGGAGATACCATCTCTTGTTCATAAAGACATGTTATTAGTTAAATTTTTTAAAATATAAGTAAGATGTGATAAATGTTAATTTTTCTTGTATCCGTTATACAGGGTGTAAACGATTATTATTATTATTATTAGTATTATTGGGTGAAATGCTTCGCGCATTGTATTGAAAAAAACCAGGTTGTTTTTCTCCGATCTGGGACTCGACGACGCCCATTCTACAATGTAAATCCTCTTCCATTGCTCGAAGTTGATAGGAAATTAAACAATATGAAAAAAAATCCTATAATGTAGGGTTGTTTGTTATTTCCAAGATATTTGGCTTTAAAGTTCGAGAAGTGGGGGAAGAAGATTTTTCAATTTGTTCAAAAAAACTTTAAACTGACAGCAAGGTTAGGAAGATACAGAAATATATTTTAATTAATTTAATTTTTAGAATATTTAGGAAAATACCGGGATATATTCAATGTAGGTGTAGTGGGGAATTTGAAACACCAGTAAAAAAATAAAAAAGTTTAATTTAAAAATTTTCAAAATTGTCAAAAAAAAATTTTTAATTGTTTTTATACTGAATAATTTCTTTTATTATTATATGACTCTCTCAAATTTTATTTTTTCTTTGTGTCACAAAGAAAGTTTGACTCATGTTATAGAGGGTGTCTCAAACGTCTAAGTCCACCCTAATACCTCCAGAAGATAAGATGTATACTTATTGCGTAATTGATAAATGTATAATGGATAGTGTTTAATACCTAATTAATAGGAGTGTTTACTCAAATTTTTATGCACAATATGTTTTGGTTGGTTGGGTTTTATCTGTGTTTTTTTAGATAAATATATTATTTGAAATGATTGTACTTTTTTATACAATGGTTAGCACTATAGTGCTCAAGAAACGTAAAAAGTAGCAAGAATTTTATTATTTTCATTAGATTTAATGTCCGAAGTTAAAATTTGCCCATTAAACATTGAGTAAACAGCACCTTTGGTTTCCATATATTTAACTTAAATATTAATTAACAATTGAGCAATATCTATTTTGTTTATCAATTACTCATTAGGCGTTAAAAGATGAGTAAGCAGGGCTAAACCTATTTTTTTCTCTAACGGGTTTTAAGTGAAATGATAAAACATTTTAAATAAGAGCTCATTGGTCTTGGATGATTATCCCATTTTATCTAAAAACCGTTAGAGAAAAAAGTAACATATTAGGTATTTTGGAAAATAGATGGAAAAGCTTTATTTAAATTTTCTAAAATATACAAGGTATCTTAAAAGTATCGTCGCTGCCCTAGCCCCGCCCCTTAATGACTGGCCGGATAATTAGCATCCAAAAAGATACTTTTGGTTATGAAGATATTAGGGTGGACTGGCACTTTTGGAACACCCTTTATGACTTTTTCTCGTTTTGAACTCCTTTATCACTAATTTGTGTTTGTATAGCATTCGTTTACACCCTATATAGGGTGTTCCAAATTTGATGCTCACCATGGGGATCTTCTAAACGGTAGGAGATACAAAAAGGTTTAAATTAGGGCAAAGATGCGCAATTTGACGCTATGCTCAAAACCAAAAAAAAAGTTTACAAATTCCGGGTAGTTCCGAACCGAAACCGAAAAAACCGAAATCTTCATTTTTAGTTTTTATTTTTGTGCGCCCTTATTCTTAAAGCTGTCAAAAAACGCTTAAATCTTTCTACAGGCACTTTTTTAAGATCTACCTAATGAGAGGTCCGTTTTCAAGATTTCAGTGTGATAGGAGCACTGTCAAGTTCATTTTTTCCTATGGACACATGCTTTTTTTCTCTTACCGTTTGGTTCATAAAGGATGACAGATATTTTACAACCTCATTTTGACAAGTACCTGACGTTTTGAGTTAATTGACCATCATCAGCCCAAACTCAAAGATTAAAAAACAAAGAAAAAAATGTATTTTTAGAATATTAGGTTAGGTAAAGTTATTTTGTTATAACTGTCATTTTTAAAATGTTAAAAAGTACTGCAATCGAGTTTCCAAAATATCTTGAGTAAGTTAAAAGCAAAAATTAAGTTTGGGCTGATGATGGTCAATAAACCCAAAATGTCAGGTGATTTGTCAAAATAAAGTTGCAAAATGTTATCTGTCATCCTTTACGAACCAAACGGCAGGAGAAAAAATGAACTTGACAGGGCTCATGTCACACTGAAATGTCAAGTCTCGAAAACGGACCTCTCTGTAGAAAGTTTTAAGCGTTTTTTGACAGCTTTAAGAATAAGGGCGCAGAAAAATTAAAACTAAAAATGAAACTTCGGTTTTTTCCGCCTATCTCCGGAACTATCCGGAATTTGTAAATTTTTTAAAAAGTTTTGAGCAAATCATCAAATTGCGGAACTTTGCTCTAATTTAAACCTTTTCGTATTTCCTACCGTTTAGGAGATCCCCATGGTGAGCATCGAATTTGAAACACCCTGTATATTTAGGCAATCGAACACTTTTAACTAATTTTTTTTAATGCATTTTATCATTCCAAGAATGTAAAATATTTTTTTACCTGTGCATACACAAAATTAAGGATTTTATTTATTTATTACAATAATTCTTATGTTTGCATCTTTTTAAACTTTTTGTACAACAGAATTTTAAAAATAACAATGAGGCACTAGTATATTACCCACTTCTCGCCAGTTTTTATTAACAGAAAATATAAGTACCTATACAGATACGTTTCAAAATAACTAATTTGCACATTTTTACACTCAAACTTCACCCTCAAAGTTATTTTTAATTATTAAATTTTTTAATTGTGTTTATTATTAATTATTATTATAGCCTTTTAAAGTGTTGTAAAAAATAAATTGATCAGCTTTGGATTTTCTTTGGCGTTTTTTTATTTTAAATATCTTTTATATAGGTATATAACCTTTAGTACTCGGTTTTCTTTTATTTAAGTAGTTTATAAAGAAATCTTTTCCCAGGAGCACATATGGAAAAATATCCAAATATGCACTCTAGTGCTTCAGAAAGTTGCATATTTCGCACGCATATTAATTTTTGTCTTCCCTCTAATGAGGAGAATCCTTTCCTCTCTAGAGAGGAAAATGACTTGACGTCAGGCATAAGTAGCACAGTGAAGAGAAGGATCCTCTACGGAGTGATACAATCAACAATACTGTATGCTGCCTTTAGACAAATTTATTACACTATTAAGCAAAAACCTGTTACATTTACATTACCTCAATGTATTTTTGTAATGTAACACAACTTGTAACCTTAATGACGTTATTAAATTGCCAGTACATCAATTGTCCTAAACATTTACGTAACAGTGTTACATTCGATTTTTTTTTAAGTATGTGATTTGCATGTAACATATGTTAAGGTGCAGTCAGACTGTGGTAGTGTAGTCGTCGTAGCATTGCAGCTATATTGAATTTTTTTCCATAGATAATGCAGAACAGGATATTTTACAGATAAATAGTTAACAATATTTTTTGGTAAACGCTTTTTAATACAAGTTACCTTGTTTAATGTTTTAAACAAATATTGGTGATAATACACCCTCTTGCAAAATTTTTGAACATGTTAAAAGGTCCACCTTACATATTTCTTTTGTATTAACCGAGAAAGTTCCGTTTTTTCTTAATATAAGTTCAAAAATGCTTTAGTTTTAAAATTAGGGTTGATTGGATACCAAAGATGGACAAAATAAAACTTGGGGAAGAAAAAAATGTGGTAATTTTGTATTTGCATACATACATACAGTCAATAGTGTGTTCAGTGGTATTAGCGTTATATTAACAAGGTACTATAGTAGTTATATCTAATCCCCTGATTAATCATTCTGGTTTATTATAATTGCGAAGAAATTAGAGCCTGGTTTATTATAATTGCGAAGAAATTAGAGCCTTTTTTTTTCTAAGTGACAAAAAGCGCTTACTTTTAGCATTACTTCGCTTGCATGGACAAATTATATCAAATAATTTACCTTCTTAATCTTATATACTGCTTTAGTAATAACCTTTAGAAAAGTTTTAGTACCGTATTATCAAAGGTGCACGGTGGTTGTAGTGAAAAAACTCACACAGAGATAGGTAGATATTTTCGGGCGCACATGAACACACCAACTTTAAGCATAGGAGTTATTTCGTGGATATTTTCAATAAATGAACAAAGTATTATATTTACTTATGTCCCTATCCCCTGACCAGCTGAAGTTAATAATTAATAATGGTACCTACCTACAATAAACAGCGGCGCTATATTACCCCTCTCCCCTTTTCTACGTCAAACTAGTAATTTTCTAAAATTGTTTAAAAGTAACTTTTTTAAAGAACATTTTCCCTCAAATATTACTTATATTACCCACTAGACATATTAATTTTTGTTACACACTAGACACCGCCGCGCCGCTTTGCCTGCGGTTTTACCCATTTTTTCCGCTTTTATTCCTTTAAATGCCATAACTTTTGTTTCCGTAAACCGATTTTGATGAAATAAATGTGTATGTGTTGCCTAGGAACACAAGGAATGCAATAGTGAAGGTCCCATCAAAATCGGCTGAGTGGTCTATGCGTGATGCTGGAACAAACAGACATACATACAGACAAAAATTGTAAAAATTGCATTTTTGGTATCTCGTTTGGTCAAACAAAAAATATAAAAAAATAGTCAATGTACAGAAATGGTCCTTTTAGAGATTTATTATATGTACAGATAAACAACTAATTATACTCGGGGGGATAAGTGCCGATTTTTCCAAATTTTATAAAATTTCGGTTCAGTGAATTTTGCCTAATTGTCTCCCAAACAGACAGACACCATCAAAAAATTTTATATTTAGCCTATACTATAGTATGGATGGCTAAAAATAGAGTTCTAGATTACTACATAGCCGGTACCTACTAAGTTTTTGTTTATGGGTAATAAAAATAATACGACCGCCTTATTTATAATATTGCTATTGCTATTTTGATAGAGTGATGAAAGTGAAAAATTTAGAGATAAAAAGTTTGGTCATCTCTACTTGATAGCTGTAGGTATCGCAGTATGTATATTGACTATATAAGGTTATAGGTATTTATATTCTTTGGTTTAAAAAATATTCAATGTACAGAAATTAGAGATTTACCAATAAATGTACCAATAAATTTTAGAAAATTAATAGTTTAATGTAAAAAAATGGGGGGGGGGTTACAGTATCGCCACTGCGTATTGTAGGTAGGTAACATTAATATTATTAACATCGGTTGGTCAGGGGATGGGGACATAGGTAAATATAATACCTTCTTCATTTTATTTTATTGCAAAGATCGACTGTATGCTTTTCCACGAAATCACTTCCATGCTTAACGTTGGTGTATTCATGCCATCTCTTTCATACGCGCCCGAAAATATCTACCTATCTCTGTTTTTTTCACTACAACCACCGTGCACCGCTGATAATACGGTACTATAACTTTTCTAAAGGTTATTACTAAAGCAATATATAAGATTAAGAAGGTAAATTATTTGATATAATTTGTCCATGCAAGCGAAGTAATGGTAAAAGTAAGCGCTTTTTGTCACACAGAAAAAAGGGTCTAATTTCTTCGCAATTATAATAAACCAGAATGATTAATCAGCGGATCTAACATAACTAGTATAGTACCACTGAATACACTATTGACTGTATGTATGTATGCAAATATAAAATTACCACATTTTTTTCTTCCCCAAGTTTTCTTTTATCCATCTTTGGTACCCAATCAACCCTAATTTTAAAACTAAAGCATTTTTGAACTTATATTAAGAAAAAACGGAACTTTCTCGGTTAATACAAAAGAAATATGTAAGGTGGATCTTTTAACATGTTCAAAAATTTTGCAAGAGGGTCTATTATCACCAATATTTGTTTAAAACATTAAACAAGGTAAATTATATTAAAAGGTGTGTACCAAAAAATATTGTTAACTATTTATCTGTAAAATATCATGTTCTGCATTATCTATGGAAAAAAATTCACTACAGCTGCAATGCAACGACGACTACACTACCACAGTCTAACTACACCTTTACATGGCTATGTAAATTTAATTTACCTCTAACTTGTTAAATATTGGTACAAAAAACATAAAAAATATATTTTTGTGCTTTAGAATATCTGATTTTCGCAGCTCTGGATCTTTGTAGTTACATCTTAAAAAAATAAAAAAAAATAAAAGAAAAAAAATATGCGCTGACGGGACTCGAACCTTTAATCCAAAGATGATACACGAAGGTTTCAGCGCCTTACACCACTAGGTCATCTCGGTTTTGTTAAGGACTGTCACCAATTCACGGTATATTAATGCAGTGATGTCATTGGTTACGATTTTTACAGAAAATAGGAAGTTAGGTTTTTTATTATTAATTTAAAGAATTGTTTTTAATAAATAAAATACATATAAAAAGGTTTCAGTTGCAATAAAAAAAAATTGTATACAAATATTGAATCACAATTTGATAAAATCATAATTTGGGGAAATTTAAAAAAAACAGAAAGTATGTAATTTCGTTGAACTATAAAAAAATACTTATTTTCCCTTTTATGGGAAGTTTTTCGCCATATTTGAGTTAAAAGTTTCATTAATTTTGGAATTTTTGCATAAAACTTAGAATTTTATTTGGTCATTTCCCAATAAGCAATAAGTTTGTTTTAAAGTTGGCATTAATTGAGCTGACAATACTGCTGCTTGCATGTGATCATTAATGAACTAAACTTGCTTCAACTTTGATGTGCATTACCCTTACAATATTTTATTTAAATTTGTTTTAAATTTGGCAATTAATAAACTTGCAATATTGTGTAATAATATCATGTTATCGAAACTACTTTTTTTGGGTTTTTCGCCACTAAGTTAAGGAAATTTTTTCAAAAATATGTTAAAACCCACTGCGTAAATTCCTAAAGAAAAAAATTTGTTCGTTTGTCAGTGGTTTTTAAATAAGATAAAAAATTTTGCATACACACACGCAAATCCTAATTGTTTGAGTGTTTTCGATTTTAGATTACATTATAAAAATACAAAATTTTTATTTTAAGATATCAATTATAAAAATTATCTTTTGACTAACTTTAAGAAAAAATACATTAGAAACCCAAAGAACATCAATGCTATTTTTTTAATTTGTTTTAAAAAAAACCTTTTTGAAAATCTTGTTTTAAAATTGGAAGCCAAACTGTATTTATATCAACTGATATGCTAGCTATGCATTCATCTTCATTAAGATAGATGCAAGCTCCTTCTTTGATTTTTCGTTTAATTTTGTCTGGTTCTTTTTGTAATATACTGGTTTCTCCCCACATTACTTTATGATCATTTTCAAAAGAATGTCGGAAAATTTTAGACTTCTCCCAGTCTCCCCTTCTGAGGTAGGTAGGTCAAGAGGCCTTGAAGTTTCTCCAATATAAAATTTACCACACTCGCAAGGAATTTTATAAACGATATTTTTTGAGTTTTGCTCAGCATTTAATGGTTTTGTTTTGGTTAGAATTGATCTAAGAGTATGTGATTTTTTAAAAATTGTTCTAATATTATAATTATTAGCGATTCGTTTAATTTTTTCCGAAATACCTGGTATAAAAGGAATTATTAAATTTGTTGGTTGTACATTATTATGTCTACGTTCGCGTTGTCTTGGAAATTCGATTTGTCTAAAAGAATTTTCGAAGTTATTTGCATACGAATTTTTAATTAACACCTTTTTTAATATTTGTTTTTCTTGTAAACATGTGTTATTGTCCGAACAAATAATTTTAGCTCTGTCGTATAGACTTTTTATTACTGCTTTTTTAACCGATGAGCAATGATTTGAGTTAAAATTTAGATATCTATTTGATGTGTTGGTTTTCTATAAACTGAGGTTTGTAATGTATTTTGTTTGTTTATTAAAACATCTAAACATGAAATTTTGTTATCGTTTTCTACATCTAAAGTAAATTTTATTTTTGGTTCTTTACCGTTTATAAAATTAAGAAAATCATTAACTTTAGTTAAATCGTATATAGCGAAACCAAATGACCGGTTTAAAATTAAATTCCTCTAAAATTTTATTTTCAAAATCTTCCATAAAAATATTACTCATTAGGGGAGAAAGTGAAGAGCCCATCGCCATCCCAAAATACTGTTGAAAAAAATCACTTTCCCACTGAAAATATGTGGTTTTTATGCATAATATGAGAAGTTCCAGAATAGCATTGACGCTCAGTGTAGTTCTTTCGCCTAAATTTTGATCATTTTCTAATCGATGTCTTACTATAGAAAGGCTTTTGTCTACAGGTACATTTGTGAAAAGGCTCACCACATCAAAACTCACCATCAAGTGATTGTTATTAAAATTGACCTCGGATAATTTTTCTTTTTTTTTCTAATTTTTTTTTATAAATGAATTCGTATTTCCTTACCTCAAGAGAATGCAAACGAATTTAGAATTCGATCTAAACTTATTTTACAAAAACCTTTAAAAATCAAATCTAATATTACTAGAGAGGAAAAAAACGCTTTAATTTCTCTAAAAAATGACAACTCAATTAAAATTTTACCGGCAGATAAAGGCAATGCCACTGTAATTATTGATAAAAACACTTATAATGAAAAAATTGAAACATTATTAAATGAACGCTCATATTCAAAATTAAACAAAGACCCAACAAAAACAATTGAAAGAAAAATTTATTCAACTTTATGTAAACATAAAAGATTTTTTAACGATCTAGAACGTTCAGAGCTAACCCCACATTATAGTAAACCTCCCCATTTATACGGCTTGCCCAAAATTCATATACCAAATATTCCTTTTAGACCAATAGTTAGTAGCATTAATTCTCCATGTCATAAACTCGCAAAATATTTACTTAAAATTTTAAATCCCTTAGTAGGAAATACAAATTCATTTATAAAAAATTCTCAACACTTTAGAAAAATTATCCGAGGTCAATTTTAATAACAATCACTTGATGGTGAGTTTTGATGTGGTGAGCCTTTTCACAAATGTACCTGTAGACAAGAGCCTTTCTATAGTAAGACATAGATTAGAAAATGATCAAAATTTAGGCGAAAGAACTACACTGACCATCAATGCTATTCTGGAACTTCTCACATTATGCATAAAAACCACATATTTTCAGTGGGAAAGTGATTTTTTTCAACAGGATTTTGGGATGGCGATGGGCTCTCCACTTTCTCCCCTAATGAGTAATATTTTTATGGAAGATTTTGAAAATAAAATTTTAGAGGAATTTAGTTTAAAACCGGTCATTTGGTTTCGCTATATAGATGATATTTTTAGTATTTGGCCACACGATTTAACTAAACTTAATGATTTTCTTAATTTTATAAACGGTAAAGAACCAACAATAAAATTTACTTTAGAAGTAGAAAACGATAACAAAATTTCATTTTTAGATGTTTTAATAAACAAACAAAATACATTACAAACCTCAGTTTATAGAAAACCAACACATACAAATAGATATCTAAATTTTAACTCAAATCATTGCTCATCGGTTAAAAAAGCAGTAATAAAAAGTCTATACGATAGAGCTAAAATTATTTGTTCGGACAATAACACATTTTTACAAGAAAAACAAATAATAAAAGAGGTCTTAATTAAAAATTCGTATCCAAATAACTTCATCGAAAATTCTTTTAGACAAATCGAATTTCCAAGACAACGCGAACGTAGACATAATAATGTACAACCAACAAATTTAATAATTTCTTTTATACCAGGTATTTCGGAAAAAATTAAACGAATCGCTAATAATTATAATATTAGAACAATTTTTAAAGAATCAAATACTCTTAGATCAATTCTAACCAAAACAAAACCATTAAATGCTGAGCAAAACTCAAAAAACATCGTTTATAAAGCTCCTTGCGAGTGTGGTAAATTTTATATTGGAGAAACTTCAAGGCCTCTTGAAGTTAGAATAAATGACCATAAGGGGTACCTCAGAAGGGGAGACTGGGAGAAGTCTAAAATTTGCCAACATTCTTTTGAAAATGATCATAGAGTAATGTGGGGAGAAACCAGTATATTATAAAAAGAACCAGACAAAATTAAACGAAAAATCAAAGAATGAATGCATAGCTAGCATATCAGTTGATATAAATACAGTTTGGCTTCCAATTTTAAAACAAGATTTTCAAAAAGGTTTTTTTTAAATAAATTAAAAAAATAGCATTGATGTTCTTTGGGTTTCTAATGTATTTTTTCTTAAAGTTAGTCAAAAGATAATTTTTATAATTGATATCTTAAAATAAAAATTTTGTATTTTTATAATGTAACCTAAAATCGAAAACACTCAAACAAATATAATTTTGATTTTAAATTTTACTAAATTCACCCAATACCTTGTTGGCTACTATCGACGCACCAAACTGTCAAGTTAATATTTGAAATATATATCAGTCAAAGTCAGTCAGTTTTATGTCTTCAGACTTGCTTAATTAATTATTTATTTAACGAGTGGTTTAGGTCTTAAACATTAGTTCATTAAAAACACGAAGATAAACTTTAATAAATATATCACAGATTTTATTCAGGTTTCTAAACTACAAGAACAATGGACGGCATTACACGACATAGAGAGACATACTTAAGACGAATGTTGGTAGCAGACTAAATATGGTTTCCTAAAAAGCTTATAATTACACCTCGGTTCCGGAAGTCTTATCACCAACTTAGAGCTTTTATCTCAGAGGTACCAACTTAAGACTTTATACCAACTTACACCATGTGGTGAACAGTAGGACAGATGTGTACCTTTCATGTACACAACAGTCAGTTGTGACAGATATTTTAAAAAATAATCGAAAAAAGTTTTTGAAAAGGATAATATTCTTTGATAACGGCAGTAGAATTTCTGCCGTGTGTAGGCAAATTTTTTTTATCTTATTTAAAAACCACTGACAAACGAACAAATTTTTTTCTTTAGGAATTTACGCAGTGGGTTTTAACATATTTAACTTAACTTAGTGGCGAAAAACCCAAAAAAAGTAGTTTCGACATTATGAATCCGCCACAAACATATATAGATTTTATTTAATATCATGTTACTCTAAAGAAGCAAATTTGTTTCGACACTGACATTTATTAAACTTCAAATAATGATATTTTTCACTTACTTTATCATTTACATTTCTTGTTAAATCCAAGATTAAATATTAATGTAAAATTAGTGCTTTTTATGTATCAGCAATACTTTCACATAGAATTTTAATTTTGAACTTATATTTTACCTTTTTTAAACATTTTTCTTAACATATACAAAGTTATACCAATTTTACATTTTTTAAAAGTTGAAAACCTGTAATGTAACGGACTTTGTTTAGTGGGTAGATTTAGGACCGCATGCATATTCATTCCTCAAGGCTCCCTCCATCCTTTTCCATAAGAATTTACATTAGCCAAGGAAGAAGGGATGTTGTTGATTTAATGAATACGGCCCTTCCTGAAATCAGGCAGAGAGTTTGTGAAGGGCTTGACTTAGATAGTACATATCACAACTGCTAAGAGCCAAAGGCAAATGGATCATGCAACAAAATGTAATATTGTGTTGGGTTGTGGGAACAAAATGTACTTAAGCACTTTTGTTTGGTGGAATTAAGATCATACACGCGACTAAAAAATTATTATTCTTAAAATCATTTGGAAGAATTGGGAGACAGTGTCGAACTCTTACTTTTATTTATTTTAATCGTTTTCGTGTGTTTAAATAGAGCAAATATTGTGAAATTTATTAGAATTCATTAAATTTTATGTACATCACCCTTTAAAGTAAGAGAATTACGGAAAATCTTATTCGTAATGCAGTGTTGTGTGGGAACGTAAGTGGCGGCCATTTTGAATCCGATTCTTGGCATTTCGTGGAAGCGATATCGAGCAACACACATCCAGTAATATATTACCCCCCCCCCGCTGACCCCCCAAATAAGAGTGGTAGAGCGAAAAACACGATTGACCAGCGAAAAAGTTGTTGACCGGGCCCTTATCTTTATCCGATTTTCACCAAACTTGGCAGAAATGTACGTAACTAAAGTACAATTGCTGTAAAAATTTTGCCACCCTACAGCCCCAAATAGGAGTGATCGAGCTAAAAAACACGATTGACCAGCGAAAAAGTTGTTGACCGATTTTCACCACACTTGGCAGAAATGTGAGTGTACCTAAATTACACTTGGTATTAAAGTTTTACTATCCTCAACCCCGCAAATGAGGGTGGTAGTTTGAAAAAACACTATATTGTCCAACGAAAAAGTTGTTGACTGGGCCCTTATAATCTTTATCCGATTTCCACCAAACTTGGCATAAAGTGCACGTGCTGTAGATATTTTACCACCCTCATCCCCCAAATAAGAGTGGCCGAACGAAAAAACACGATTGACCAGCGAAAAAGTTGTGACTGGGCCCTTATATCTTTATTCGATTTTCACCCAAACTTGGTGGTAGATCGAAAAAACACGATTGACCAACGAAAAAGTTGCTTATCGGGCCCTTATCTTTATCCGATTTAAACCAAATTTGGTAGAAATGTGAGCGTACTTAAAGTGCACGTGCTGTAAATATTTTACCACCCTCATCCCCTAAGTAAGAGCGAAAAAACATGATTGACCAGCGAAAAAGTTGTTGACCAGGCCTATATATTTATTTGATTTTCACCCTTGTTAGATCGCAAAAACACGTTAATAATCCAAAAAGAAGGTAATATTTTTTTATATGGGAAAGCAGCAATGCAAAGAAAAAAAGCCGAGGAACACACAGAATAAATAATACATAAGAACACAGCAAGGGTGTGCATGATATGTGACGTTATATATTCGACAGAAATAAGACAGACAGCCATTTGCACCAACATATTTACCTAGCATGAGGTGGCACCTAAAAGGTATTTTCTATCTACGCCTAAATCTAGATTAGGTTTAGGTTAGGGGAGCGCTAGGGGACCAAAAACGGGCCCCTAGATTTAGGGATCACCTAAGGTAGTTTAGGGGAGTTCTAAATACAAACGAAACTCTTCTCTAACCTAGGCCACCTTATTCTAGGTGACCTCTAAATAACTAAATATGTTGGTGCAAATGGCTGAGAATATGGTTCGACTACATTGAAGTCTGGTTTATTGGGAAATCAAAATAAGCAAAGCGCCCCCTAACCTAAAGCCCCCAACTATCCTAAAGCCCCCGATACCATGGCAACTGCAGGTCTTTTGTCAACAAGGCCCACAGTAGGCAGAAGGGTATTTTTACGTTTTCTGACAGAAAACCATTCGAGGTTATGTTTATCTTTCAAAAATATTTTTTCAAAAACGAATATGAAACCACTCCGCCTGTGCGGTCGCCCGCCGAAAATGGCCCTATGAAATGGGTCCCCATAATTATTCCAAAAGATACATTATGAAATGGCCTAGCGCTGCACGAACATTACCGCGAGTTTATCAAAGAACCAAGAGAACTTTACTGGCTCGCTGGAATTACTAGGAATTCGCCTAGAAACATTCCCATAACTTCACATAATTTTGTTTTTATTTTGATTCAATTTTTTTTAATTTAAATTATTGCGCAAGTTTACTAGTGAAATCTTAGAGGCCTAAGGATATATTTTAGATCCCAACAGCAGTTTCAAAAACACACGGATACTTGAGTATTAACAAAACAGGTCAGTAAAGCTCCATTTAGAGGTTGAAGAGACTCTTGCTAGTCCTTGATGCTCCTGTTTAAAATAGAATATGATTATTTCGTTTAGCGTCAGCAGCCGATTTTTAAATCTGCATGCTTTTTAAGTTAACCTGTTGTCCTTAAATCAGTGGTAACAGCTAGCAGGAGTGTTTCAAATTCAATTATAAATGCACTTGTAAATGCAACCTTAAACACTAAACCCACTTACTTTAATATGTAGTTGGGTAGCGTTTTTTTAGCAAGTAATTCTGCAGTAAATGGGTTTTTTTTTATTTTAGTATTTTACTCGGTTTTTTTTATGAAAAAAATCTTGTATGTAGGCACTGACTAGGGTCCCTAAAGTTAAAATTTATGAGCGCTGGAATTGCTAAAAAGTGCTGGGTTGGTTTGAGTTCAGGATTTGGGTGGTTTAGTTCCCTCTTTAGTTTAAAAAAATGAAAAAAGTTTCATCACTGGTAAATTTGAACTTCCTAGGGGCTAAGGTAAGTGCTAAATAGGTATCTAAAGAAAACTGTTTACTACACTAATACCGTTCAGCCTTAATATATTAAGTGAGCAGCATGAAATAATACTGTGGAAAATTTTACTAATAAAAAGTTATTCTTAGGGCCAGTTTCTCAATAGCGGATTATCAGTAACTCGCGAGCTATAAATCCCAGTTTTCTTGCTGTTTTTAAGCCAATATTTTTTTTAGGTTAACCCTGAAGTAAGGTAACTTACCCTCACCTTGAAACCCTGGTTATCCTAGAGTTAATTTTAACCTGATTTTTAAAGATTTTTACTAGGTTATGTTGCTTGAGTTAACACAAACTCGCTTTTGAGAAACCGGCCCTTAGTCTCTCTTGTTTTTTGAATAAAATAGGTTAGTGACTTGAAAATTGGAGAATATTAATCAGAAAAATTCTTTAAAATATAAATAGTTGCTCATTCATCTTTCAAATAAATTAAATACACAGGATCAAATACTATGTGTGTATGTCATAACTGGTGTTTAGTTCTTCTATGAAGTTCTTCTATCTTTTAAACAGTTTATAAACATGCCACTCAAGAGAAAATTTTTAAGAAATATTGGTTGTCCTCGCCTAAAGTGCAAAATATAGAAACAAAATTTAGAGATAGAATATTTCTTGTTATTTTTATTATTCTTTTAGGAGCTGTATATAATAACAAAACATATGGAGCAGTGGATATTTAGGCAACTACCTAAAATGAAAAAGAAGAAGATTCTAAAGTGCCACCACCCAGAGAAGAATAATAATCTATAAATTAAAAAGTCTACAATTTGTACCCAAACATACAGAGCAGTGGATATTTTGCCAACTAAAATGTATAGCTAAAGAAGATGGTTCTATAGAGTCAGCACCAAACAAAGAATAATAATCTATAAACTCAAAGTAAGTTTTTGCTTCTGATTTCAATTATATTTGGTAAAACTTCCTTAAATAAACAAAATTTATTATAGTCTAGATCCGATATCAAAAATTAATTTAACTCTTATTGTTTATTGCAAATTTCCTGGACCTATTTCTGGACATATTTTGAGCCTCCCGTCATCTATTTCAATTCCATTAGGAAAAACAGAAAAACTATACACAAAGAACAAAACAGAGAACAATTTTGAAGGGGGACACTCACAGATACTTTTTGGCTGTGTTGGAAATTTCATAGGGTAATTTTTATCTCTGGAATTTAAAAAGGGAAAGGTCTTTTAAACGTCTTTACTATTAATTATGTCAAAATTTTAAAAAGCTAGGATGACTGGTGTTTAAGATATTTGCTTTTAAATTTGGTATGGAATGAAGAAAAGGTTTGAACCTTTTCAGCGGATCAGTTTGACCACCAAAATTTAAAGAATAAAAGTAGGCTTATTTGGATGGTATGTTTGAGAAAACAATCAGAAAAAAATCATGAAATGTTATTCCTTTTTTATTATAAAAAATGTAACTTTAAAACCAACGTTTTTTCCTGACTTTTGTGCAAGAAATTGTTTATTTGTTGCTTCTTGACAAATTTAAACTTAATATCTTGCATGTTTGTAAAGCAATTTAAACAATCTTCTAAATAAGATGTCATTCGAGCCACTTTTTTTATATAATTTCTCCTGGAAAAACTCATATCCCTCAAGTCACCCCCAAAAAGCCTGTTTATGGAAAAAAATATATTGAAAAGTAATTTCTAGACTACTAAAATTGTATAATGTTTTTCAAGTGTTCACCAAATACTCAAAAATCCCTCTGTTATGTTTTCGTTGAACATGAATTTGAATTATTTCAAGCATAAGTCAAGGTGTTAATGGGCTTTTTTCCATGTTTGAAGGGAGCGCTTGATAATAAAGATTTTTTTGACGGATTTTGGTAGCTAAGGGGGTCTATTTTACAAATCTAAGTGATGAAACTCTGGCTCCTTTGGGAGAACTTCAAAAAATAAAACATAATATAGGCACCATAAGGATTCTAAGCACAGATTTAACAGTAAACATTTTTTTAAATAAATAAATGGATTACAGGAAGGCAAAAACCCCTGAATTGATGTATCAGATGCCTATATTTGGTTTTATTCTTTTTATTAGTGATTTTTAAAAAATGGTCACCACCTTGAATATCTGGATTCAAGTTCCCCAAAATCAGTAAAAAAATATCTGTTATCCAGCTCTTTCTTCAATTTTGTTGTTTTCTCTAAAGAAAATATTTTTTTCAGTTCATACACTTATACTTTTTTTTTTTTAATTTCAGAACCTAACCACATGAAGCCTGATATTTGAAACTACAGCTACTAGTTTGCGGTTCCAAAGAAGGAAAAAATAACATGTTATTCTTTTCTTTTTTAAGTTAGATTTAATTTAAATGATTATTAATAAGTATTTTTGAGGCACGCGGTCCTGAGACGTAAAACAGAAATGCCCACATGTGGGCATGGGCAATGTGTTAATAGGAGGGTGTCACATTCTAAACATACATTTAATTATGTTTTACATTGAAATATTTATTACACTCCATTCCAAATTGCTGCAGACCAGTTTTTTGACACTGACAATGACAGTTCCATTTAGCTTCTGTGTTTAATTATCAGCCGCCATATTGAAATGGGTCCGGAGAATTTGGAATGAGGTGTATATGTAAAAATGTAATTTTTCAGCATATTTTTTAAAATTTTATTATATATAGTTAATTAAAATTCCTAAAAATATTTCTACGACACAAAAATGCTATAGTATTCTACCCATATAGTTGTTATTGTTCTGTGAATAACTAAAATGTATAAAAATTGTATTGTTCATTCTGGTAGTTTTCTTGCCTAAATTCCAAAATCTGAAAATAAAAAAAATTGGAGGTAAACATTTGTCTAATTTAGCTACAATGCTTTTTTTAGTACTAGTAAGGAGTGCTTTAATAAATGTTCACTTACAACCAAAACAGAACTCCAAAAAAGAGAAAGTATTTCTGCAACCTTATCTTTGCCGCAACCTTATCTTATGCATTTTTAACTACATTGGGCATTGGTAATTAGAGTTTTAGTTAACGGATCTTTTATTAGGAAATTAGAGATTTTTGGACCTGTAGGTATCTCTTTCAGAAGCTACACATTTCAAATTTTTACACAATAAATGATTCACTAACAGAAAACACACGTTTACATAAAAGATAGCAAGAGATGTAACATTACATTTCATACCTACCTATATGCCAACAAAAATAAATAGGTAGTATTTCTGTGTGTGCAAGTTTTTAGATTTTATTTGAATTATTTATTTTTGGGTTTGCACAAGAAGTAATAATTTTGGGTAAGGGATTTAAATGAGAAAGGCATCAGTACATAAGGTCAATAACAGAGTTTGTACAGAAAACCTTTAATTGGATTCTCTGATGTCTCCCAGTTTTTCCTAACAATTTGTAAAAAACTTATCATAATTTTTTCAAGAATTTTGTATAAAAGAAAACAGCTGCAAAATTTTATTTTGACAAATTTCATGATTCTAATTTGTTTTTAAATCAATTTTTTCCCGATGGGCTTCCATATTTTCTTTGTTTTTGTATATTTTTTTGTCAAATTTCCTGACCTTTTCAAAGAATAAATTTCTCAACTTTTCTCGGTTTTTCAGTTCCATACATACTCTGACTGATTAAAATTGTTACAATAAGAATTTTAATTTTGAATTTTATATATATACCTTGAAGACAAGAAAAGCAGTGTCATTCCATCTTAATAGATTTCTTTCCTACAATAAGGCATGATTTAGGAAATCCCTGACACTCCAGCTAGTTTGCTTATTGGAAGGCTTATTGTATTCCTCATTGCATATTCTTTTCTACTGTTCACATAGTTGTTTTTTTGCCAGGTGGAGCAGCCTTCTTATTAGTATTTTCAGGAACCCTCCCTCCTAGACAGTTTCCTCAGGCCAGTATGCTTATTCTTGAACAAATGTGAGGGGAATTTCGCTCACCTCACCTCTCGGTCCCTTATCTTGGACACCTTAAATTTACAAAAATATTCAGGTCCTAATTTAATTTTCAACTCTTAAAAAGTGCATAGAGGTAGGTATTAAAAACTGGACTTTCTCTAGCTTTACTGTAGAGAAAACTTAGAAATAAGTAAATGTGCCAAAGTGAGCAAAATGTGCCTCACTATTTTTTTGTATAATGTTTTTATTCTTTACCTAATATATTCATTATAGTCCGTGAGCCCAGGCCTATGAAAATTTATGACTACCTCACCGTTAAGACTTTGTATGTGTTCTTTAAGATGTTCTAAGGGGTATTTTTAGAGACCCCTCCAAACTTAACCCTTAACTGAGCCCTTAAGTTAAAGTCCTTTCAACAGAATTTCTCGGAAATGTTTAAATTAGATAATGTGACCATGTGTTTTAAATACTTATAAAGCAATCCTTGAAAAATCAGCTGTGAGGAGCTTAATTTAACTTTTCGATGTTATCAAGAGGGGCTTAATGACAAAATATATTTTTTTGACAAAATGTTTGTCCATTTCTTGTTAAAAAAGTTACAAATTTAAGAATATATATGTTTAAAATGTCATCTGAGTGGACATAAAGAATAAATATTATGCAAAGTCTGGCAAGGTCTTAACAGTTTAAGTTATGGGCTGTGGGACTATTAATTTGCATGGTACCTAATTCCACATATGTTAGTGGTAGTCAACTGAGTAGTGCAGAGGAATAAAGGCGTATTTAGAGTTCTGTAAGGCAAGTGGTATGAGGTAAGATGCAAGGAAAATAAACAATAACAAATGCATGCTGCTCTTACTGCATACCGCTTGTGGCTTACGGAACACTTACTTTGTTTATATAGGCAAAGCGCTTTTATATAAGGATGGTTTGAAAATGTTGTCATATAAACATCACTAAAAGCGATTTAAGCACTAAATCGATTTTATTTGGAAGCGGTTTATCACTCAAAAGCCCATTTAACACCATTCTCAACTAAAAGGTCAGTTAAATCCTACTGCCTCAGTGCCCTTTAGCCTACTGTGGCTGCCATTTTTATAACCAAATTGACAAGTAAAACATAGATTTTCTGTCAGTTTGGTGTCAATATGGCATTGATCATAGGCCAAAGGATACTAAAATGAAAATGAGTTAACTGGTTGTTTTAGTTAAGAACAGTGTTGGCCCATTTAGGGTCGTTATAAACACTTTAGTGCATTTCTTCTAACCTAAAGAAAATACTAAACCCTAGTCTTTAAAAAAATCTGTTGTTAATTAATTAATTAATTAATTAATTATGTTGTTTTATTTGTTTTTTCTTTAAACTGACATTTAATGAAGGACATAACCCTCGAAGAAAGCGATTTTATTTAAAACCATCCATATATAAAAGTGCTTTTAGGTGCATATAAACATAGGGTAATTATGCAGTATACGGTTTTCTGCCATTTTTTATTTTTTTTTGAAAAATTCTTCATGGGGGCACCTTCTAGGGTCCCTAGGACCCCAAATCCGCCTGCGCCCGTTTTTTTTTTTTTTTTTTTAACGAGAAAAAAGGGTGCCCAGGGGGGGTTGTAAAGTGTTTTTTTAATTGTTTTGGGTTGGTTTGGATTAGGTTGGGTTGGACTGTGTTGGTTTGGTTTGTTTTAGTGAAAAAAAATTAAAAAAAAACAAAAAAAATTAAAAAAAAAACCAACCGGCGCAGACGGATTTGGGGTCCTAGGGACCCTAGAAGGGGCTCCCATAAAGAATTTTTCAAAAAAAATCAAAAATGGCAGAAAACCGTATACTGCATAATTACCAAACATAGTAACTGAGGACAGCAGCATATGCTTGCTATAGTTATGGAACTCTGAATACACCTTAAAAGAATCTAAAAGGAAGAAATTTCCTTAAACTAAAAATGAGTACCTAACAATGTTGCCTAGTCACTTGTAGTTATTTCAAGGGGTAATTATGCAGCATACGGTTTTCTACCATTTTTGATTTTTTATGAAAAATTCTTTATGTGGGCACCTACTAGGGTCCCTAGGACCCCAAATCCGCCTACGCCCGTTGTTTTTTTTTGTTTTTTTTAAATTTTTTTTTTCACCAAAACAACCCAATCCAACACAGTCCAACCCAAACTAATCCAACCCAACCCAAAACTATGAAAAAAACACATTACAACCCCCCTCCAGGCACCCTTTTTTCTCTTAAAAAAAAAATCGGGCGCAACCGGATTTGGGGCCCTAGGGACCCTAGTAGGTGCCCCCATAAAGATTTTTTCATAAAAAATGGCAGAAAACCGTATAGTGCATAACTACCTTCCAAGGAAAAACCCTTATAAAGACAACAATACTTATTCAAAAAATGTATAGTCAACCCGAGGTCTTACCTTAAGAATTTGCTTCCTTTTATTTTTTCTTGATCCATTGCATACTTTCGGAGTCTCTAAGCACACCAAGAGGCAAATAATGTACTACATTAGCAAAAACCGAGGCACAAATAGCAAAACTTATTATTTTTGTCTGAAAAATAAACAAGCAGTCACATCATTGAATTATAAACCAGACTTTCAATGAGTCACATGGACCTAAAGGTTTATTTGCGCGGTGGTACCGTACAGCGGCGGTAATGATGATGCAAGGCAAGTTCGGGCTACAGCAACGCATGATGAGTTACATGGAGGCGAAAGTAAAAAAATCTTATGTGCTTTAGCGCCGCGGAATGCGAAATCAAAATAAGTCAACTATCCCCAAATTTTTGACCCGGTGCAAAAAAAGCTCTGGTGTCCCACTGTGGACAAAAATAAATAAACTCTCCGCGTTGCCATGGAAAACAAATGCAATGACGTAAAGTTTTGCAAAAAAATCAGGTCGCCACGGTTAAATTGATTTCCCAATAATTCAATGTTCGACTATCACATTCGAATCTTCAGAAGAAGGATTTTCGTTTTACAATTGGTCCTGGTTCTGGTTGAACCAGAACCGCAACCGGTCCTTTCGTTTTAAAACAATGACGTCACGGTTGCAACCCGGTTATGAAATTTTAGAACCAGCCTGGGAGGTCGGTTCGGTTCTTTGGTTGTAAACATAATCCCCAAAAATTTTGAAAAGGTATAGATAGTCTTTTTTTGAGTAAAATCAAAGCTATCTTCATAATATTTTTAAATGACGTCATTATTTTAGAACCGCTGTTAAAATTTATGTCAAAATAATGTCAACCAGAACCAGGACCAATTCTTAAATCGAAAATCCTTAAGAAGGGGGAAAATTTTCACCGGGTAAATTTTAACCGGACTATGAACGCACCCCTGCACCAGAACCAATTCTAAATCGAAAATCCCTATAGAGCATGGAACCGAGATACAGTTGCATCATCTGATTGCCCCAACCAAAATTCTGCCGAACTTTGCTCTAGCCGGTATCTGCCACACAAATCGAACCCATTTTTTTTCTATGGAACAATAACCTCAAAATTGTTTGCCTCATTTATCCCTATTCTTTTTCTTTTATATCTAGATTTTTTCGTATTTGTAAGAAACTAGCAAGTGAGGTGTTACAGAATATATTTATATATAACATGTTGGCAACACGTAAATTTAAAGAACTCGCGGGCTTGTCTCAAGTGGCTAAAAGAGGCTTCGCTATACAGCAGGAGCCTGCTAGAATGGAGAAAAGTAAGTTGACGCATTTCTTTTCCGTTTTTTATATTTTTCTATTGTTTTAAAATTAATCTAGGGTAATTATGCAGTATAGGGTTTTCTGCTATTTTTTTTGATTTTTTTTTTTTTTTTAAAGGGAAAAAAGGGTGTCCATGGGGGGGGGATGTAATGTTTTTTTGTTTGTTTGTTTTGGGTTGGGTTGGACTGTGTTGGATTGGGTTGTTTTAGTGAAAAAAATTTTGGTAATTATGCAGTATACGGTTTTCTGCCTTTTTTGATTTTTTTTTGAAAAATTCCCCTAGGACCCCAAATCCGTCTGCGCCGGTTGGTTGTTTTTTTTGATTTTTTTTGTTTTTTTTAATGTTTTTTCACTAAAACAACCCAAACCAACACAGTCCAACCCAACCTAATCCAAACCAACCCAAAACACATTACAACCCCCCCCTGGGCACCCTTTCTCGTAAAAAAAAAAAATCGAGCGCAGGCGGATTTGGGGTCCTAGGGACCCTAGAAGGTGCTCCCATAATGAATTTTTCAAAAAAAATCAAAAATGGCAGAAAACCGTATACTGCATAATTACCAAAATTTTTTTTCACTAAAACAAATCGATCCAACACAGCCCAACCCAACTTAACACAACCCAACCCAAAAAAAAATTACAACCCCCCCGGCACCCTTCTCTCTCTTAAAAAAATTTAAAAAAACCGGCGCCAGCAGATTTGGGGTCCTAGGGACCCTAGTAGGCGTCTCTATAAAGAATTTTTCATAAAAAATCGAAAATAGAAGTAAACTGTATACTGCATAATTACCATTATTTTAGTTAAGCATAACCCTTGAGTGAACCTTTATTTTGTGAAAAAAAATATTGTTACTTAAAGCCTTGGGTCCATATTTTCTTTAGTGCAGGGCCATAATAGACAAGCTTCTGAGGGGGTTACCACTTTTGGGATATGTGTACATTCTGACCCACAGTACTTGCAATGCGTAGCTATCATCTAGCAACCCGAGGCAAAGCCTCGGGGCCCGGCAATGCAAGAGGACCCACTGCCCAGTCAGTATCTCCAATAAATAAAAGTATTTATTTATTTTACTAAACCATCTTAAACCTGATGTTAATTTTGTTAGGCCTGTGCTTTTTCCCTCTCTAACTAAACCTAACAGCACAACTCTCATACCCAATTTTTATGTTATTGATCAGGTTACAATTCAAATTGAGAATCAATTCAGAGGTATGAAGACTGTGCGATTATTTTGATTTTTTGTTACAAATATTTTGAAATTATAGAGCCATCTATTGTAAAAAACGATCTAAATAATAATATGTCGACTAGCAATTTTTTAGAGCTAATTAAACAATACAGAGTTCTAGAAAGAAACTTTGTTTAAATATTTACCGCTTTTTGATTGTTTAGTTTATTTTATTTTAAGATTACTTAAGATCACAAATGGGTTAAAGTAGATTAAGCAGATTAGCTTACTTTCAATTGAAAAAAAAAATTAAAAGTTGCTTACGAAATGGACTTACCAACTTTAATAAAAGAATTGGCCACTGAAAAAGCGAGGAAAAGGAATTATTGACCTGTCAAGACTTGCCACTGTTACAGGTAATGTTAACAATAAAACTGTGTTAAATAAAATAGATAACAATATTACATATCTAATAGTATGTTAAGTTGCCATTGCTACCAAACTAAAATGAATATTGGTTTTTTTACAATAAAAAACATACCAACATTTAGTAGTATTTTATTTACTTGAATAAAACACAACTTTAGGTACCTAACATGTCTTTAATTTTTATTAAAAAAAATTTAAAATTTACATAGTGGGGGGGGGGCATAAATTGTCTTTGCCTTGGGACAGTCATGTTGCTACTCCGCTGAGTATGTGTCATAGTACATTACAGTAGCCTACACAGTAGGGTATATTCTCTATCTATGACAGTAAGTAGGTACTTGGGAGTGTATACAACTTTTTCTGTGATTACCGAGGTGATTACTTTCTCAAAACTTATACTATTAAAAAATGTCACTTTACCAAAACCTTATATTTTTTACTTTATATATATATATATGCATGTATTGCTAACAAAGTTAGCATCTTCAGGGGAAGATTTTATTTTTTATATACTGCCTCTTAAATATATATTTGAAGGAGAAAAACTCAAATAAATATGTTTATATTGTCTTCAGGCATAAACAATGTGCAGTTACTGGGAAGGGTTGGAGCTGATCCACAAAAAAAGGGCACTGAAGAACATCCAATTGCTGTCTTCTCTTTGGCAACACATTCAAACTATCGATATGACTCTGGAGAATTTTTGCAAAGGACAGAGTGGCATAGGGTAAGTTAAAGACTGGCTTGTTGGGTTGGGTTGAGGTATTTTTAAGTAGTAAACAGAGTAGTAAAAATTTTAACCTTTGATTTTCAGGTGGTCTGTTTCAAACCTGGTTTGAGGGAAACAGTTCTTAACTACCTTAAAAAGGGACAAAGAGTTCATGTTACTGGTAGGATAACTTATGGAGAAATTCGTGGAGATGATGGTGCTGCAAGAACTACCACAGCAATAGCAGCAGATGATGTTATTTTTTTTAATACCAGTACTTCAAATTAGCATAGATTAGGAATAAATTAAGGAATGAGTTATAGATATTTTTAGTTTTAAAAAGCATTTTTAGTGTCTTCATTTTTATTACTAAATGACACTTATGTGCATAAGTACCAAAAAGTAAGTTAAGATTTAATTTTTAGGCTGTAATTTTTTATTTAACTACCTGTCTACACCTCAATAAAAATATTTTTACTTATTTCCCTGTTACAGACAGGTTTGACCATATTCTTATAAGAATGTGTTATCCAGAGTTTCTTATTATTTCACTTGTTTGGATAAAGTTGTTCATTGCGAAAACATTGAAACATTTTCGGTTATCTGATGTCTCCTCTTGCTCGGGTTGTCTGAAAAAATAACAGCCAAAGTCATAGTAGAATGGTGGTCCACGGCCCAGTGCACAGTGGATCGAACAATAGGGAACATCGGGACATCAATCATAACTTTTCACCTATGGGTTAGATTTTCATGATTTTGGATTTTCTACAAGGTATTCTTGATGACGGACAGCCTAAATTGATTTGGTGTGATTTTTAATTATGCAACACTTTACAGATGCTAAGAAAAAATACATACACATAGTACATATCAGTTAAATTTGCCAAAACTAAGAATAAACCGTTTTAGGTGCGTATTTATCACTTTTTTGATTGACAGCTTTAACTATGTAATATACCAAATGTTTATATGAAGGAGAATTTTTGGATTTAAATGACCAATCTAATACTACGTCTTCACGTGGAACTGAATACGTTTTCAATACCATTCACTTTTTGTTGCGTTTTAAGCACGATTTGAGTTTTTCACATTTGCCTGATGCATTTTAAGGTTAGTTTTTGCAAATTTTACTTCGTTGTTTGTTTTTTATAAGCCAATAAGTTTATAGCGCAATAATATAATTAAGGTATATACCTACTTTTTGCAAAAATATTGGAATATGATGTCATCAGGGTCATTTTATATGAAATCAACCAAAAAATGGAAGGTTTGGCAGACCATCTCCCCGATTTCGATAATTTTTGGTACATTTATTCTAACCATCAAGGGGATGAAAAATCCTAAACTTGAAATTTTTTTGACCATTAGCTTTTTTTAATTAATTCTTGAACATCACAAAAACTACCAATTTTGCTCAAACATGTATTTAAAGAAATTTAAATATCTCCATAGCTACTTAAACTTGGACGGTGGTGGTTTAAAGCTCGTTTTAAAGGTATTTTAAATACCTTTCGAATGGCGTATCACATGATATACTTTGTTTAAAAAAAATTTGAAATTAAAAAAGAACTTTTTTTTAACAGCAATTTTTATTCTTTTTTATAAAAATATATTTTGTTTCTGGGTATTTCGCCAAACTATTTACTAAATTTTAAGATGGAGACTTGATGGGATCCTCCAAAAAAAATATATTTTAAAAATGTTGAATTTTTTTTTCAAGAAAAATGAGGTATACTTTTTAAACAAGCTATCACTTATTTTGATAAATGCCTGTAAAGACAATTTTAACCAAATGGGCAGGTACACAAAAAGAGTAATATCTTGAGAACTGTATACCATACAAAAGCGAGTAATACCTTGTTTTATATGTATTTTTGAAAAATTGTTTACAAAATTTTAAAAATATTTTTTCTTGATTTTCAACAAGTCTCCATCTTGAAATTTTGTTAATAGTTTGACGAAATATTTAAGAAAATATGCTGTTGTCAATACTTTTTAATTTAAAATTTTTTTAAAAACAAAAAGTACATCATGTGATACATCATTCGAAAGATATTTAAAATACCTTTAAAACGAGTTATAAGCCACTGTCCTAGTTTAATTAGTTATCGAAAAAGTTTTACTTCTTTAGGTACAACTTAATTTTAATTTGGGATTTTTCATTCCCTTTATGGGTGAGCACCACACTATCAGCAGCGCTTGAATGCCTCCTAAACCTTCCTCCTCTACATCTTGTCTTGGAGAAAGAGGCTATGAAGGCAACATACAAAATCATAGCGAACCAATAGGGTGGTAGGGCAAGTCAAGTAGTCCCAAACCCTTTAACGCGGGCAATTGAGAGCCACTGCATTCTAGGGCTGCTACCGGATCTAATGCCCGCAACAGTAAAGAGCAAAAAGCTATGCAACACTATTCTCCCAGATAGGGAGGACTGGACGACAAACAGAATAAGTTTCTCAAGTGAAGATAGCTGCTGGTACACTGACGGATCCAAAATGCCTTCAGGCGTTGAATCCGGATCTTATTGCAGCCGGGAAAATATCAGGATTATACATAGTCTTGGGCGAATGGCTACAATTTTCCAAGCGGTACTCTTCGCCATTGAAATGAGCGCACGTTGGATGATAGATCATAACTGGCGCAACAGATCAATAAAGATACTCTCCGACAGTCAAGCGGCCCTTAAGGCTCTTAAATCCTATAGGTGCTCATCGAGAACCATTAGGAGCTGCCAGGCCACACGATCACCCTAGGGCGAATAAACACTGTGTCGCTGGTATGGATTCCGGGACATTTTGGGCATCGGGGAAATGAGACTGCCGACCAGCTTGCGCGTGAAGCGGCCTCTGCCGTCTTTATTGGCCCCGAACCAGCCCTTGGAATAGCATACAACACAATCGACACTGCTCTCTCAGGCTGGATGGAAAACAAGTTCCACCAATACTGGAGAGAATTGCTGGAACTGGCACATTCCAAAGAGTTCATTACAGAACCCTGCAGGATGAGGGCCGGGAAACTCATTGAGCTCACCAGGCAGGACATCCGGACGATGTTTGATCTATACACCGGACACTGCAGGCTGAAAGTACCATTACACAGAATGGGTCTAAGTGAGGACACCGAATGTAGGCTCTGTATGGAGTATGATGAGACGTCCAGACATGTGCTGTGTGAATGTCCGGCCATTGCACGTCAGCGTCAACATATCTTCGGTAAACCACAGATCGACGGACTGGATCTGAATGATGCTTCACCAAAGGCAGTTGCGGGGTCTGAATATTCTGTAGCAACAAAAAATGTTAAAAGTGAGCCACAATATACCCAATGGCACAAATACTTTGCTTATTTATATACACTCTCATGTCATGAGTCACCTGGCATATGGGATCATAATATGGGGCTCTTCAATGGGTATTGATCGGTTGTTTTTGTTGCAAAAAAGAATTGTGAGAAAGTTGGACTATGCGAAATGGGATGACCAATATTTAAAAAATATGGTATCATGACTGTGTATTCTCTCTATTACTACAGATTACTTATTTTCGTTAAAAAGTACCCATTTTATTTTTTAACAAACAGTGACCACAATATAGGTATACAGACAAGGTATGCATCCCATTTCAGCTCTCCCCCACACCAGACTGCTTTGTTCGAGAAGTCACCCCTTTATATGGGCATAAGGGCGTTCAATAAACTCCCGAACACTATTAAAAAAGTCCTTTAAGAAATTCAAACACACCATTAAAGTTTTGTTGACAGAAAATGTTCTTTATAGTCACCATTAGTTTAATAACATAAAGTTCAGTGCCTATAACTAATGTACATTATGTTGTTTTCACCATTACCTGTTATTTTATTTCGTCTGCCATAAGTAAACTAAAAAAAAATAACTGTGATGTCCTCGATTTTAACTACGATTTTCACTCGATTTTAACTACTATTTTAATTTGTTTTACGTGTGTTTGTTATATTATATTACACTGTTCTTATTTGACAAAAATTTATAAATATGCAAAGTTTGTTAGGAATTTATAATCTAATTAAGTAATAGAATAATATTTTTTTTGTATTGTGAATGACACATCCAATATACAGCAATTTATCACATGGATTAAGAGATAAATAAATAGTGGTCGCAGTGGACAGTACCATACTGGCACACTCACAAACGAATCAATCAATGGGTAGATGGTCTGCCAAACCTGTGATTGATTTGATTTGAAATTTGAAAAACCATTAGTCAGGATACCCGTTTTCATGCAGTTAGATTCTGATACGATCCCAAAAAAAGCGGTATTGAACTTGGGCAGGGCCAACCCGTATTGAAAACGTGTTCAGTTCTACATGAAAACGTAGTATAAATAATCATATCTAAGCATATAAAATACTTTATTTTGCTTATAATTTTTTAAAGGTACATTATTTCCGAGATTATTTCTTAAGTGTAAACTAAAAAGACAAATTACCAAATAATATTAGTCTTTGATTTTTAACAACAAATATACGGGAGAATGAGTATTTGCTTGTACTGACTTTATTGTTAACAAAGTGTCAGCCAGTGATTTAAAAGCAAATTAATGCGATATTTTTAAGAACGTGAAAGTATATTAAAATTAAATAAATAAAAAAAAAATAATAATTATTATAAATTTTTAAAAAATTACCATTTTTTCTTACTCACAAGTTAAAAAAAACTTAACCTAATAGTCGTGCTATACAGAAAATAATCCGCCAAATTTAATTTGACTGTGACTAGAAAAAAAATGTCTTTATATTTTAACAAAGTATCAGAATAAAAAAATAATACCAAACCAAGTTGGTTTTATTTAGGTATATGGTGGAGTTGAAACATAAAAAGTTATTTATTTCCTAGGACTAAGCTAAAATCACCAATCAACCAAGTAACATTAATTATTTTAAAAACTCACCAAAAAATGAGTTCGCTAGGTGTATTTATACTTTTTTCTACCACTGGAAAAAAGAAAAGATAACTTTTTTTTTATTTAGGAGCAGGGCTTATATTATCAATTAATCCGTGAAGTAATTTACAAAAATTTTAATTCGTCCCCGTAATTTTATTCCCTTACTTGTACTTATTAAAGGTAGTAGAAAAAATCATAAACCACCCAATTTGTTTCGAGTCAACTTTCAAATTTAAACGATACTAAAATTTTGACAGGTCCCTATCCAAAATTTTTGTTTTTAAATGTTCCCACAAATACACGTTCGCGACGACGGTGTAATTTAATACGGATATGCCCATCGGTGGTACACAGAGCAACATGTACTATCCTTATAGCTGTTAACCAAATATCAAAAACCTATCTCTGACGCGTCTAGTTTTATGGAAGGCTATCCCCATCGTCTGTGAGACAAACTCGTTGGTGGCCACCGGTGCGCATACCGTCGTGAACGTGTTAAAAAAGAAATGTTCAACTTTTGTTAAACAAAACCTGTTTATAAGTATAAAGTCATATTATTGATTTATAGTCTTTTACTTCCATCTTTCCAAAAATATATGTGTAAATATTTTAATAAAAAAAATTTCAGCCACGGCCCTACTCCTTCATTGCCTACGCCATTTGGTTACCCAACAATTGCCTACGCCCTTTGGTTAACCAGCAATAGGCGACCTTATAATAGTTAGCTCTATCGGTTTATTTTTTTTAATGATGTGCGCCTGAGAAAAATAATACTACCCCAACAAGCGTTTGACGTACCCGCTTTATTTGCTTTTATGTAACTATGTTATTTAGTTTTAGTCTTTTCCGTCTAGCATCTAAAATGGGAGTGACATACAATTCACGTACAAAATTGACCTATAATAAATCATCTATTGTATTGTTTAAATACTTGCAAAATTTACAGAAGGCAATGTCCTGGATAGCACCTATAGTGTATATAGGCAGAAGGGAGGGACAAGGGCATGTTTGATCTTTCTCAGTACATGTACATGTACAAAATTAGAAGAAGCGAACGATAGTAACTAAGTTAACTTGGCAAAAAAGAGCCTAAAATGTTTTAGACATTAGGTCCGTTTTTGCGAGCTTAACATAGTTACTATTGTTCTCTTTTTTTAAATGCATTCGTCTGAGGGAGATCCAGCATACCAGGAAAATACTCGCCTGCACATCCCCAAACCCGCATGTCTAACTATCCTCTTGAGATAGTTGTCTGATGCGGGGTAGAAGCGTTTACAGGCGGGTATTTTACTGGTATGGTGTAGTATCCTTAATTTCTCTCTGATGAATGCATTTAGAAAGAGAAAACAATAGTTACTATGCAAAGCTCGCAAAAACGGACCTTTATAAATATCACGAAATAACCGCGTTCACTAAAAATACGAAGCCGGACTTTCTCTCTTTTCTCGGCAATAAAGTATTCCTGTCGTTTGTAAATAAGTATTTACCATTGCACTGCCGCTTTTTTCTAAAATTAAAATTTAGCTAGAGTATTTCAAGCATTTTTGCTAATATTTTATATCTTTAAAACTACAAAATCTGATTCTCTTCTTCGTCATTTTCTATTTCGACTTTATCTTCGTCATTTTCCGCGTTGTCCGAAACGGTTTTAATAACGCCATCTATTAGACTGCCCGCAAGTTGCTTCAGTTCTTGGTTTACGCCTGAGCTTTGTGGCGTTTTTGTTGCTTTAACTGGAAGAGGCAAGGACGATGGTCTAGACTGTGGTAGATTGGTAGTGTTATTTTTTTGAAAGGGAAATATCTTGGCTGCATCTCCCTAAAAATAAATCAATATTTTTTTTTTTGTACGGGTATGTTGGTTTTTGGGGTGGGCTACAACATCTTGCACAAAGTCGGCCATCTTGTATTTTTAGAAAATGTCGAATTTCACATCGAATCTATAAATTTTGATGCCTTGGCTTTCTAGAAAGTTTAATATTATTCAAATCGGGCAGTTTCTTGTACAGTTATAAACATTTAAAAAAGTGTTTTTTGTTTGCGAAAATTACAGTTTATGAGAAAAATTAATAAGTGTGGGTTTTTGTAGAGTAATTTCCTTTCCATCGGTGTGCCTTTTCAGTTCCTGGAGATTGTCGGGAACACATAGGAAAAAAATCGCCGACATATTTGAAAAATATCGACTTCTTGTTTTTTTTTAAACCAATTTAAGTTATTAGAAATGGTATGAGCTTTAAATTTTAGTAACTCTTTTGCCGCTTTTGAAACTCATGAAAAAGTGAATATTTGGTGTCTGGGGGTACAGGGTGATTCATTATATTTGGACATCCCGGTTATAGCCGTTAATATTAGAGATAGAAAAAATGTTTTAATGTAAGATTTTAATAATTTTGTCCAAATTTTTTGAAAAATTTGGCAAAAGCTGTCAAATATCATTCCATATGTCCAATTTTAACATTAACTTTCCTATTTTAAATTGAACACAATGTATTTTTTTATTTTGTCAAGTTTCATTTTCCTTTCATATTTCAAAATTATATCAATTGTCTAGGTGCGGTAAACAGTTTTCAAGATATTGCATATTTGGGATGGATTTTTGCACTCCCGTTAGTACGGTTAATATTAAAGATAGAAAAAAAAATTGAAAACAAAAGATGTTGAGTTTTTTACAGACTTTATATATATTTTGCCAGAAAATGTCAATGTCATTTTTATGTCAAAAGTATAAATAACTAAACTAAATTAGGACTACACATCACCATTTAGTTCAACACAAAGTTCATAACGCCTTCTTAAGCCAGAAATCGTGTTGATTATTTTATGACTCAGGTTTCTATTAATATTAATTTCTTCATTATTTGCTCGATTTTCAATTTCTTCTAAGGTGTTCGGGCGATTTGAGTAAATAGTCTCCTTTAAATGGTTCCACAACTAAATATCCGGAGGTGTTAAATCTGGGGAGTTTGGTGGCCATGGTATAGTCCCATTTGAATCAAGCCATATGGGATAATTTTGATTTAGAAATTTTGAAATTTGTTACTGTTGAAGGTTATTTGATGGAATTTTCAATATCATCTTCCAAAATGCTAAATATCTTATTCGGTTAAAATTTCCTCGGTAAAAAAATTCCATCAATAATAATAATAAGTGTGGGTTTTTGTAGAGTAATTTCCTTTCCATCGGTGTGCCTTTTAAGTTCCTGGAGATTGTCGGGAACACATAGGAAAAAAATCGCCGACATATTTGACAAATATCGATTTCTTATTTTTTTCTTTAAACCAATTTAAGTTATTAGAAATGGTATCAGCTTTAAATTTTAGTAACTCTTTTGCCGCTTTTGAAACTCATGAAAAAGTGAATATTCGGTGTCTGGGGGTACAGGGTGATTCATTATATTTGGAAATCCCGGTTATAGCCGTTTATATTAGAGATAGAAAAAATGTTTTAATGTAAGATTTTAATAATTTTGTTCAAATTTTTCGAAAAATTTGGCAAAAGCTGTCAAATCTCATTCCATATATCCAATTTTAACATTAACTTTCCTATTTTAAATTGAACACAATGTATTTTTTTATTTTGTCAAGTTTAATTTTCCTTTCATATTTCAAAATTATATTAATTGTCTAGGTGCGGTAAACAGTTTTCAAGATATTGCATATTTTTGGTGGATTTTTGCACTCCCGTTAGTACGGTTAATATTAAAGATAGAAAAAAAAATAAAAAAAAATAAAAACAAAATATGTTGAGTTTTTTACAGACTTTATATATATGTCAAAAGTATAAATAAATAACTGAACTAAATTAGGACTACACATCATCATTTACTTCAACACAAAGTTCATAACGCCATCTTAAGCCAGAAATCGTGTTGATTATTTTATGACTCAGGTTTCTATTAATATTAATTTCTTCATTATTTGCTCGATTTTCAATTTCTTCTAAGTTGTTCGGGCGGTTATAGCCGTTAATATTAGAGATAGAAAAAATGTTTTAATGTAAGATTTTAATAATTTTGTTCAAATTTTTCGAAAAATTTGGCAAAAGCTGTCAAATATAATTCCATATATCCAATTTTAAGATTAACTTTCCTATTTTAAATTGAACACAATGTATTTTTTTATTTTGTCAAGTTTAATTTTCCTTTCATATTTCAAAATTATATCAATTGTCTAGGTGCGGTAAACAGTTTTCAAGATATTGCATATTTTTGGTGGATTTTTGCACTCCCGTTAGTACGGTTAATATTAAAGATAGAAAAAAAAATTAAAAACAAAATATGTTGAGTTTTTTACACACTTTATATATATTTGGCCAGAAAATGTCAAATGTCATTTTTATGTCAAAAGTATAAATAACTAAACTAAATTAGGACTACACATCACCATTTACTTCAGCACAAAGTTCATAACGCCTTCTTAAGCCAGAAATCGTGTTGATTATTTTATGACTCAGGTTTCTATTAATATTAATTTCTTCATTATTTGCTCGATTTTCAATTTCTTCTAAGGTGTTCGGGCGATTTGAGTAAATAGTCTCCTTTAAATGGTTCCACAACTAAATATCCGGAGGTGTTAAATCTGGGGAGTTTGGTGGCCATGGTATAGTCCCATTTAAATCAAGCCATATGGGATAATTTTGATTTAGAAATTTGTTACTGTTGAAGGTTATTTGATGGAATTTTCAATATCATCTTCCAAAATGCTAAATATCTTATTCGGTTAAAATTTCGTCGGTAAAAAAATTCCATCAATAATAATAATAAGTGTGGGTTTTTGTAGAGTAATTTCCTTTCCATCGGTGTGCCTTTTAAGTTCCTGGAGATTGTCGGGAACACATAGGAAAAAAATCGCCGACATATTTGACAAATATCGATTTCTTGTTTTTTTTTAAACCAATTTAAGTTATTAGAAATGGTATCAGCTTTAAATTTTAGTAACTCTTTTGTAGCTTTTGAAACTCATGAAAAAGTGAATATTCGGTGTCTGGGGGTACAGGGTGATTCATTATATTTGGAAACCCCGGTTATAGCCGTTTATATTAAAGATAGAAAAAATGTTTTAATGTAAGATTTTAATAATTTTGTTCAAATTTTTCGAAAAATTTGGCAAAAGCTGTCAAATATCATTCCATATATCCAATTTTAACATTAACTTTCCTATTTTAAATTGAACACAATGTATTTTTTTATTTTGTCAAGTTTAATTTTCCTTTCATATTTCAAAATTATATCAATTGTCTAGGTGCGGTAAACAGTTTTCAAGATATTGCATATTTTTGGTGGATTTTTGCACTCCCGTTAGTACGGTTAATATTAAAGATAGAAAAAAAAATTGAAAACAAAAGATGTTGAGTTTTTTACACACTTTATATATATTTTGCCAGAAAATGTCAATGTCATTTTTATGTCAAAAGTATAAATAACTAAACTAAATTAGGACTACACATCACCATTTAGTTCAACACAAAGTTCATAACGCCTTCTTAAGCCAGAAATCGTGTTGATTATTTTATGACTCAGGTTTCTATTAATATTAATTTCTTCATTATTTGCTCGATTTTCAATTTCTTCTAAGGTGTTCGGACGATTTGAGTAAATAGTCTCCTTTAAATGGTTCCACAACTAAATATCCGGAGGTGTTAAATCTGGGGAGTTTGGTGGCCATGGTATAGTCCCATTTGAATCAAGCCATATGGGATAATTTTGATTTAGAAATTTTGAAATTTGTTACTATTGAAGGTTATTTGATGGAATTTTCAATATCATCTTCCAAAATGCTAAATATCTTATTCGGTTAAAATTTCCTCGGTAAAAAAATTCCATCAATAACCTTCCATTGGATATTCAAGAGCACCCAATAATATGGCCGCAGGACGGGGCATCAATTCACAATACTCGAGCAATAACAAATTTTCTAAATTAAAATTATCCTATATGGCTTGGTTCAAATGGGACCATATCATGGCCACCACACTCGCCAGATTTAACACTTCCGTTTATTTGGTTGTGGGACGATTTAAAGAAGACTTTTTACTCAAATCGCCCGAACACCTTAGCAGAAATTAAAAATCGAGGAAATAATGAAGCAATTAATATTAATACAAACCTTAATTTCTGGCCTAAAAAGGCGTTATGAACTTTGTATTGAAGTAAATGGTGATGTGTTCGAGCATTTGTTAGATTAGTAAATTTTTTGTTCTTTGTTGTTGTGGTTCGTCTTTAAAAATAGAGTATTCCTAATTTAGTATAGTTATTTATACATTTTAAGTTCATAAAACTGAACAACTTTTGCCTTTAAACTTTTTTTCTATCTTTAATATTAAGAGCATTAACGGGAGTGCAAAAATCCACCAAAAACATGCAATATCTCGAAAACTGTTTACCGTACCTAGACAATTGATATATTTTTGAAATAAGAAAGGAAAACAAAACTTAACAAAATAAAAAAATACAGAGTGTTCGATTTAAAATAAGAAAGGTGATGTCAAAATTGGACATATGGAATGACATTTGACAGCATTTTAAAGTTTTCAAAAAATTTGGACAAAATTATTAAAATCTTGAAACATTTTTTCTATCATTAATATTAACCGCGATAACCGGGGTGTCCAAATATAATGAATCACCCTGTACCCCTAGGTTAATTTAGTTTTTTAACGTAACTTTGGAACCTTTTAACCTATGGTAAAAATATATTATGGATACAGCTTATTAATACGCATCTTTCTTGTGTCTTCTGAGTTTTTTACAAGCAAATAAACAAGTAACAAATATTATGTTGCAGGATATATGTTTTCCTGTCATAAAAATATCCAAAATGCAAGTGGTTGATGGTTTCGCTAAAAGTGAACTATAATTCAAACGAAATAAAACTAAATTCAAAAAAATTGGTGCACAAACGAAAAAGCTGTGAATTTTCCAAAATTGTCTTGTCTTTCATGTTTGAGCCGCCATCTTGTACTTGGTATGCGTTTGACAGATGTCCAATAACTGGAATACTAATTCCAAATTTAAACCTCAGGGCCCGTATTCTTCATTTTCGGAGAAGGGTGCGCTCCCGGGAATTAGAAACGCACCTGAATGAGCGAATTATCATTTTTTTGTCACATTTCTGTCAGTTTTGGCACTAACTAACTAGAACTGACAGAAAACTAAGATTTCGACCAATCAGGTGCGTTTCTGATTCCCGGGAGCATTCCGTTCCCCGAAATTGAAGAATATGGACCCTGGAGTCAAATTTCCTGCTTGTAAAATCGGCAGGCAACATGAGAAACATCCGGATAGTTTTTCTGCATCGAAAGATTGTAGTACCCACGGTTTAGTTTTCGTTGAGCTGTCAACATTAATTCATGTTTCAGAGGTATCCAAAGTCATCGAAAAAAACCTCAAAAATGGCCCTTTTTATCACATTAAAAAAAACAAGTAGTTGGTATCATTTTCTACTAATTCGGGTGAGATTCGGAGTCTGTAATCCGTTTTTGTCTATCTTGTATAGTTTTCGAGTTTGACTAATTCGAAGATGGCCAAAATACATAGGTCAGTTTTTATTTTTTTTAGGAATTTAGGAAATAACATAGACAAAAAATGATTATATGCACATGTAGAAGAAGGATGTAGCAGGGTTGCCACAATCCTTAAAAACTAAATCCTTGAATTGTTCAGATATGTTTGACCTGGTTGAGATTCCCTTACTACTATACTTTACTACATTAGGCATTGATTCTATTACGAATCAAGTCTCAGTATAAAAAAGCATATAAATTTCAATGAAATTTTCTCCTGCAGGGTTACCTTTCGATTTATAAATAATGAAAATATATTTTAATAAAATATTTAAAACTCTACGGCTTTTTTGAGGGGTTATCCACCCCCTCAAAATATCCTACTGCCATAAGTACTGCAGTAGTGCGAGTGCTGCCAGTACTGCCAAAAATTTGTACACCTACTGCCAAGGTGGACAACCACTCGGGTTTTTTTAATTTTAAATATAAACTATTACACACTATGTTGGGATTAAAAATCGTGATCAATCACAAATTATTAGTCTTATCTCCGCCCACTAAAGGCTTGTATATAAGATAGAGCGTAGATTAATTTAGTTCATTGTTTATCGTCTCCTGATGATGCTAACGTTGTTAGCGTAGTTTTGGTTTGTGGAAAACAATCATAATTTTGTATTACACACTACTTTTTGTGCAATTTGACACTCTGCGGTATTTATTTCGATCACAATCAGAGATAATTTTTTTCAGTGGGCAATCGCCCCTCCCCCCTTTGCGTCAAAAGTTTCAACAAAATTTGCTTTTGGCGCTCGCTACAATGTCACTAATTGTTACAATTTTAGTTAACAGTTTTTATTAAAACGTGTAAAAAATAGCTTTTTTAGTATAACTTTTTAAAAAAATTCAGGCATTTATGTCATTTCACCAACACATATAGAACTGAGACTAGATCCCACCCCAATCCCACACCAAACCAGCATTTTCTGCTTAAACTGCAAGAAATTGCCTTCGGGAAAAACCGGAAAAAAGTCGGGAATTTTATTTAGGGAAACTTGTGGCAATCCTCTAGATACACGTGCCAGTGACTTTCATTCGTCTGTGGTTTTTTAAGTTTTTTATGGCTATAAGAAAATGACCATATTTTCGGACAGAAACGGTTTTATCTAAAACGGATTTAATTTAAAACGGTATGCGGAAAGGGTCTATCGGAGAAAATATTTTTTGATAGTCAAAATACAAAGTCACCTACGGCTCACCATAAGACGGAACTTTGTACGCTCATGTGTGAATTTTGCACAGTGAAGTGTCATCTTTGCGCACGGTTTTTAATTTACCAAAAAACAAAAATCTATTTGGTTTTTACTCGCAGTCGTATAAAAAGTATCGTACTACTTGTGAACTTCGCCACCAACATGTCTTGCTCATGTGCAAAGTATTTCAAACCTAGTTTTTTAATATACTATTTGTGAATTTGAACAATGTTTTCTTATTTTAGGTGTGTTAAAAACAGTGGTTTTTGATATTTCATTATGCGACCCAAACAGGAATTTACAAATGCATTTAAAGTGTGTTTAGTGATTTCTGTATGCATTTTCTTGAACATTTTTTGTGATTTTCTTTACCTGTGGAGTATGCACAGCTATAACATCTGTTTGTGTAGCTATTACCTGTGGAGTGTGCACAGCTATAATCTCGGTTTGAGTAGCGATTCCATTTTCTTTGAGTTGAGGGTGAATAGCGGCTGTTTGGCTAAACACTGTCATAACTTTGACAACGTCTTGCATGGAACTTTGTAGTTGCTGTATCTGAAATATAAACATGACGAAAAAGGTCACAAATACACATTCTAAACAAGTCGGTAATTATTAATTTAGTTAGAATTTAGACTTCATAGTCCAGTCCTTTTTTTTTAAACCAAAACATTTGACTTTTAAAAGTGGCGAGGTTTAAACACTCGTTAGCGAAACTTATAGTATGTTTTACCTGATTTTGCAAAACTGAGCAAGTTTGAGACAGTTCCTTAACTACCTCGGTATTTTGTTGAGAGGACAAATTAGTCATGTTTACTACGGAGCTCGCTGACGGACTACCTTCATTGTTACCAGTCTGAAGAGAAGATATTTTCTTCCAGAGGGCGCTGATAGCCTCAGTTTGAAGCATTTGTATCTTTCTTTCGCTTTCCAGGGCCGCTTTTGTGGTTTCCATGTCTGACGCTAGTTTTCTAGAAATTGACGTTATTTAGTATTATAAATCGAGTAATAATAGGGCACGGCCAGATGGCTGCGCGACAATAGTGTCTCTTTTATGGGATAATGAGTCGGCAACATTGCTTGCAGGGTTCTCAAATACTTATACCGGGTGTACCAAGAGATAAGTACGACGACTTACCGCCTTTATTTTTAAGGATAAAATTCTGAAAATTTGGAATATTGCAGTACTGATAAAAACTCAAAAATGTCTTCTATTGGCACATGTCAAACTGTTACAGTTCCCATAAAAACGAGGTTAACTATTGATTTTTAAATGAAACACCCCCATAATAAATACGTTTGTGACATCCATATATCATTTTGACAAGTTTGAAAAAATATATTTTTTTTTTATTTCTTTTTACATTTTACAAATTTGTCTAATATTTTTCGATTGGCGGCAGTGCAAAAAACTACCAAAATCTACAGATTTAAAGGAATCTTTAAAATACAGGAGATACCTTTGGTACACCAACTTTTTCTGAAACGGCATATTTTTGCACATCAGATACAGTTTTATGATTTAAATTAAATGTACAACACGGACAGCACTGTCACCAATAAAGAAGGACAGTGACAATCGAAATTCGTCAACCGAAAGTCATGTCATCTCGAATTCAGACAAGAGACAAGTCTTTTTTTCTTTGTGATAGTGCCGTGTTGTCTACTTAATAAAAATTAAATAAATTTAAATATTTCACCTATAACTTGAGCAATTTTTATCGTAACTTAAAACTATCTGATACGCAAGTACCAAAGGGTTTTCATTCGTCTTGAAATAGAAAAATGCAAATGAAACCTTTGGCTTATTAGTATCTCCTGTATTTTAAAGATTTTTTTAAAGCTGTAAAAAAACTATATTCTTTCAAACTTCCCAAGCAACAATTATAGTCAATTTCACTGGTGCCATTGTCATTGCCACCAAAAAAGGGTTAAAGCGTAGTAATAGTTCCTACAAAAAACTATTTATAGGAAAAATTTCATTATTTTCACTTAGTGTGGTCACTATTACTGTTAAAAAATTACCACACTGTCGTAAAAATATAAAGTTATACGCGAAAGTAATATATTCCACTATATAACTATATACCATTACTAGATCCACGAAAAAACTTTACAGTGCGGGGTTTACTTCATAGTTGTCACATTTAATTTCTTTAACTTAACTTTTACGAGGTAACGACTTTACTGATATTAATTTGGTTGCAATTCAGTAGCCCCTACTCAATACAAAACTACAAAGTTATGGAGTCTACACGGTCGCCTATCTATCACGCAGTAAGAAATAAATGTGCATATAGTAGAAAAACGTTACCTACGAGTTATCACTACTTTAAAGACGTTGTAAATTAATGCACCGTCAACTGGATGCGCCACGGCGCCATGTTATTTACTTCTACTAAACATGGAATTCAAATAAAAATTTAAAAGTACCTCATTAAATCATTAATTAGTAGTTGCATGTATCAATAAAAGTAAAAATATTAATATTTAATTAATAATACATATTAAAACTGGAAATACATTTAATTTGGAAATCCTAACCTCAAATAATTCCGATTTTTTATCAACATTTTAGATAAAACTAGGTCAAAACTGGGGGGCGCGCGTTTTTTTTATAAAAAAATCAGCATTTTTAATCAGTAAAGTGCTATGCGTTGGTAATAATGGTAATTATTAGCTATAGGTTATGATATAGATAATATTTTTGTTTTCTGTCATGTCTTCACATATTTCATGGCGCGTGTCCTGATATAGTTCAGAAAAAGATCAACATATTTTAAATTAATAATGTGACAAAGAGAAAACCTATAAAAACCCTAAAAAGTCAGAAATACTACTTTATGTGGTAAACAGGACGTCGCTATAACGTACCCGTTTAATACCCCCGACGGCGTAATTCCTTTATCAAGAGTAATCTTTACCGTCGCGATGTAGTTGTATAACCGTCCCAATGCATTCCCAAAAATGTTGAATACCTCAAGGTATATTAGTAATAAAACCATCGCCGTGATATGACGCCACAACTCTATTAGGGATAGGGCGTGGAGACGGCCACCACATCGCGACTGATTTTGTTGCTTGGGTTCTCAACATGACATGGATGTCATTTTCAGTCTTCAGGTATGATGACATGACGGTTCATTTAAAAATCCAAAATTAACCTCGTTTTCATGGAAACTGTAACAGTTTGACACGCCTCAATAAGACACATTTTTGAGCTTTAAACAGTTCTGTAACATTCCAAATTTTCCAAATTATATTCTTAAATATAAAGGTGCTAAGCCCGCGTAACTATCCCTTGTTACACCCGGTATTTTCCGTCTTATAGAAATCCTACCCCAAGATGTAACCTTACGAAGCCTGTATAGCCACGGTGTGTCTGAATGGGCTGTAGGACACATGAAAATGTCATCAAAATTCGTCTTGTGAAATCATGAAGTCCTAGCTGATCCATTGTTTGAAATTTTTCACAAAATATTACGTTTTTGATAAAAAAAAATTAAAAATTAAAAAAAAAAACGAAAGTTGCTGAAATTATTCCAAAATATTTAAATTGTATTATTTTATTGTAGACCAAAACAAAACTTTACTGAAAATTGATGGTATGGACATAGAAATATCTAGAACAATAAACATTTATTTAAAATAATTTAGAAAACTGAAATAACTAAAGATTTTTATTTGATAATATAGGCTTAAACAATTAGGTACTATAAACATCAACTCTCAACAATTAACAAAAAATATAACCTTTATTTGATAAATAGAATCGTAGATTTATTTGATAGTTTAACTCCAACATATAAGCAACCATTTTCAGCAATTAAATATTTTTTAAAGAAAATTCTACCATAGCAAGGTAAAAATTTCCAGCATACCTCGGATTTTCAATCGAATTAATTTTGTGTATTTTAACCAGTACTTCAAAAAATCCCGGTAAACCGATTCACCGGCCTCCACATGGATTTTTAATGTTTTTACTTTTGAAAACGTCTTTTTGTTAAGTTCTGCAGTATCGGGTCGTTTAGTTGAAAAACTGATTTGCACTATGGAATCCATGGCTTTGAATGACTGAAAAAATGGTACGACCACCAATGGACTGATAGTTTTCAAGATTTGTTGAGAAAATAGCAAGTCGGATGCTTCAAGAAGTTTCGGCACGCATTGCTTTTAAAAACTATCAAGGCGAACTTTTTGTTGATTTTGTTATTTATTCATCCTCGCTAAATGCCTTTTTAGATTTATCAACTCTAAAGCTTAGGATATCTGTCAAGATAATTAAATCTTTCTCCGTAAAGATGCTTAATTTTCCTTCAAATTGAACTCCAGAGCTTAGGATATCTATCATCAAATTGAAGGTATGTACATCTGCCGTTGAAATCCGGATCTACGGTTACCATTACCTTTTTTGAGGGAAAGCTCGCTAGTCATTGATTTTGTTATTTATTCACCCTCGCTAAATCCCTTTTTAGATTTATCAACTCCAGAGCTTAGGATATCTTTCAAGATAATTAAATCTGTCTCCGTAGAGACGCTTAATTTTCCTTCAAATTGAAGGTACATCTGCCGATTCTGCAATTTGACAGATGGTTGTCTTTTACATGAATCCTGTGTCACATTTTTTAATCATCATTTCATTTCCTAATTCCTAGCGCCGTACTGATGAGCACCACAAGTGCGAAATCCGGATCTATGGTTACCATTACCTTTACCATTTACCAATTCTATAAAAAAACAATACAATTATACCACTGTTTACCTCTTTCAACACTTTTTTATCAACGTTTTAAAACACGATGCTAGTTGGAACAAAAGGCTGCAGATGGCGCAGTGTTGAACACTGAAGGTCCGTTTCTGCGAGCTTAACATAGTTACCATTGTTCTCTTTTCCTAAATGTATTCGTCTGATGCCCCTGTGCACCGGTTCGGCTTGACATGTAAGCGGAGCTTAAGCTTTAGTTTTGTTTTGCAAGGGTGTGGAATATCATGTAAGTGGCACTTAAGCTGTAGTTAAGATAAGCCGTATAATTACTTCGGCTTAAGCGCATTTATAGGTTATGTGAGGTATTTTTTTGATTATGTTTTTAAACAAAAGCCATTAATTTATTCAGACTATAAAACTGTTCTGTTGCCTTAAAATATTTCTGTGATTGTAATGCAAACAAATGGAACTTCTTTGGAATTACGAAGAAGATGAAGAATTAGACTTTGTAATTAATGTAATACCTACCAAGAAGGATTTTTCAAAAAATGAGATGAAGATACCTTTTACAAAAGGTTTAGAATGTCCAAAAAAAAATCATGTTTTTTTTCTCTAAGCGAATAATTCACCTTTTTTTTGCAATTTGTTGTAAAGAAACTAAAAAATGGGTTGGGTTGGTCTGGTGTTGTAATAATTAGTATGTTTTCAAATCGTATTCAATACGTATCGAAAATCAAGCATCTTGTTCTTCGTCACGCTCTTTGTCGGAACAGAGAACATGCTCTATGAAAGAAAAAGAAAACAATCTTTTCAATATGTATTGATTACGATGTGAAAACATATACTAAATAAATAGTCAGGTTTTATAGTTAACCAATTATAGTAGTTCTATTTGCCTTTTCCTCCATACAATCATAAATCATCAATAAAATTTATTTTTTTAAAACAATCTCAAATTTTACGTATTTTTTTTTGACAGCTAACAGGTAATAATCATGATCACCACACAAAAAACACAAAAAAATGCAGATAACTGTCACGCTGCCAATAATTTCCTTACTTTTTCCAAGTGGAACATATTCGGAACCTTTGCAAACCAAGTAAATCTCAAGGGTCACCCTCAGTTCAAGCGGCACTTGAACAAGTGGAAGAAGTAAGGGGAAGTGGTGCACACGGGCATGACAGAGGTCCAACATACTACACATACCAGGAAAAATACCCGCCTGCACACCCTTCAACCCCGCATAACTGTCAGAGGTAACTATCTCAAAAAGATAGTTAGATTGCGGGGTCGAAGGGTGTACAGGCAGGTATTTCCCTGGTATGCTGGATCTCTCTCAGACGAATGCATTTAGAAAAAGAGGATAATAGTGACTATGTCAAACTCGCAGAAACAGACCTTGAGGCTGCGTTCCGTCGCGTTGTAAGGTGGTCTGTTCAAAATTGCCGCCGACCAGCCGTGCGCACTGTATGCACCGTGAATCGAAGTTTCACGGTGCATTTTTGCGAACTTAACACGGTTACTATATTGTTCTCTTTTTCTAAAACACGGTTCCCATCTATGGGTTTCTTATGCGTGGGCTCTCCGAATCAAAACACGGATCACGTAGTCTAAGCGAGATTTGCCTATACAAGTTCATATCGGCCCACGTGATGAGTTTTTTGAGTCAGGGTGGCCGCGCATGGAAAACGCTGGTCGGAACCGGGTGTAGAATGCATTCGATCCCGATATCTGTCATCGAAAACTATCTCAAGAAGATTTGGATCTCTTATGTCTCTCCTCAGATTGATGTAATTAAAACCAGATAATGATGGTATGGTATCTCGAAAAAACGCGCCTTTTGATGTCGCAAAAACGCACCTTTTAAAGTCGCAAAAAAGAGCCTTTTGATGTCACAAAATTAACCTAAGAAATCTTGTTTGTTTTGTTATAAATTAAAATTGTTTTTTTGTTGTAAAAACAGTGGTATTATAACCACTATACAAAGAAATTAATAAAAACATTATAGAAAGAATGGGCAAAAAAGGTTTATGAATGAGTTCATAAGAATATTACAGGCACCAATTTATATAAAAGTGTCTCTTTGTTGTTGGTTAATTAAGTTTTTATAATTGAGTTGATAGCAACATTTTAAAAACCAATCTATATATCTTTAATTGATAGTTACTTACGGTTTTATAGATGGGTTAACAGAAAGATTTCAAAAACCAATTTATATAACTTTTGTCACTGATGACTTATATTTTTATAAATATGCTGGTGGAAACATTGTTAACACCAATTTATACAACATTTGTTACCGATGACTTTAATTTTTATAAAGATGTCCGTGGAAATATTGTTAACGCCAGTTTTATGTTACCTTAGGGTACCATCAATTTAGAACCTTTAATAAAACAAATATACAAACTCAATTCCTGCAGGAAACCTCTAAATACCCTAGGGCATTAATGGAACCCTCTTTATAATAATTATATAAATTTTTGTCACCCGAGGTTTCTGAAAATGCTCATTGGGAATAAAATATTGAATTTAAATATTTTAGAATAATTTAATCAGTTTCCGTTTTTTTTTTAATTTTTTCTCAAAAAAGTAATATTTTGTGCAAAATTTCAAAAAAGGGATCAGTTAGGATTTCATGGAATCCAGTTTTGAGCTTACGGAATGGCCCCTAACAATTATCACAAGACGACTTTTGGTGACATTTTCATGTGTCCTACAGCCCATTCAGGCACACCGTGTAGTGAAAACACTAATGAATTATCGATTAAACTTTACTTACTGAATATATTGACTCGCCCTTTGATTCTGCAGCACCCTGAACACCTCTTGAACCTCCTTGTCTTTGTTTCTGGTATAGTATCCCCTCCAAATTTTCTGAATTTTAACCGCTGCCTCCCCAATCTTTTCCTGGCTGGTGCTGTTACTTAACAGTACTGCTTCCTGAAAAGAAAAGCGAGCGGGGCTTTAGATGTTATTTCGAAGAAATCGTATAAAACAAGTCCGACTACTTTTAATGTAATCAGATTGTCAATAGAAGCAACCATCGACTTCCACACATAGACTGCGCATAAGTAACATTTTCAATTACCTCAAGTTTTATAAGTTTGGTTACCAGTTCTTATAAAGGTAATCGGGTTTTATTACCAGGTTTCCTGGTTTCATAAAATTACATGAAGGCACGATAATTTTTATAATAGTAACTGCTACTATATTTCTTTTTTTTATAATAGGTGCCATAGGAAACTGATAATTCATTAAATTTATAAAGGTTTCATTATAAATCTTGAATTGTCGTTATTAGGTTATTAAAACATGTCACATATTCATAATATAGTACAAAAAGCAACAAGTACAAAAAAAAACGAAAAACTTTTGGATACAAAAATTTTAGTTTTTATCAAAATAAATTAAAAAAATTGCAGGCGCGCGTGTTTTTTAGGTTTTTGACATGTACCTTAACAGTAAAGTTTGCGCCGCATGTAGTTTTAGGGGGTCGAAATTATTTTACCATCATAAAATCCTATCACGGCTTATTTATAATTTGATTGTTTTGATTCGATGTTTTTTCGAATGAGCGCTGCACTCGGGTTTTTTTTCGTTCGTTTCATAAAGATTGCAGATACTTTCCTGTAACCTTTACATCTCCTAATTCGCATAACTAAAGGTAATATAAGAGTTGTAAGAAGGTTCTCACAATCAACTTCTAGTTTTTTAAGATCCACCAGTTAGGCCAATAAGGCAATAAAGGTTTCGGGAAGGTTCTCGTTACTTTTCTATAAGACTTCAAAGTTTATAATTTGGTGGTGGTAACTTGCTCGCAACCTCTATAAAAAATTAAATGTTACTTGGGCGCACTTGTATGGCACTCGATTATTAGATCATAAAATAGGTTCGTGCCTTATACAGGGTTCCTAAGATTTTCCTTAGGGATAGGATTTCAATAAATCAAACAGAAATGGCATAGAAAGTTCTGCGCGCACAAAAGAAACAGGTATATTGAGCAATGGTGCCAGTTTGTTATTATCTCCGGACTGCTTTCATGAGAAAAAATTGTCGCCACTCTTTCATTGTGAGCATAAATCATAGTTGCAATAATAATCCTTGACAAGATGTCTGCAAATTCCGCTAGATGGCGGCCACACCATGAGATTAAAAATTAGATGTTTTCAGGTCCAAACCACAGCTTTTTCTTGCTTAAAGGAGGCGGCAGGGTCCATTATTTACGATACTGAGCGATAAACTCGTGAGGTTGTTAACATTAGAAAGAAATATCTTCGCTTTTAATTAAATTTCTTTCCATTCTGTCCTACTAGTGACATCTATCCGGAAATGGCCAAACCATGCAGCTAGCACTAGCAGCCAAAGAAATCAATAAACAGCGCTGTTTTTCCTGCAGAGCTTTTTGCTTGCGATATTATTGATTTTAAATAAAGCTGGCCCTATACCAATATTTGTAACATCTAAAAAGGGGTGAAAAGATTTATTTTGCTCTGTTTATTTACAAAAAACGTTTTTTTTACGAAAAACTTGAGCTCTGCCACTTTTTTATTTTTTTCTTCAGCTTTCTCGAAATTTTCGTCATACTGTAGAAAAAAATTATTTCCCCCATGGTCATACTCTACTTTTATTCGAAAAAATTTAGAAACAGAGACGGGATCAGTTTTCCTAAAACGGGGGATCTTGGTTTCGAGTGAGAAGATAAAGGGCGCCGCAGGCAAAAATTTTTCAATTAAATTAGATGAACGCAAAAATGTTAGAAAAACAAAGCACGAAATAAAAATGGCGCCGCTTACAATTTTTTTTCAAAAATTACGTAATTTCGGGAACGCAAAGATATAGGTCTAAAGAGTATAATTTTTAAGAAAAAAATATCAATTTTCTCGCCCTCCTCCACTGGGACTACAGGGGTCGTGCACAAATTACGTAATGGTCATAGGGGGAGGGGGGTTACAAAACGTTACGTAGGGGGGAGGGGGGTTTTCGACAGCGTTTGCATTTGTGTGAAACTAAGAAAATTTGGAATGAAAATAAGTGAAAAGTTTTTTTTTTGGGGGGGGGGGGTAGTGGTCTTCAAATCGTTACGTAATATTAGGGGAGTGGCGTGCCAAACCGTTACAAAACATTACATAGGGAGGGGGTCAAAAATTGGTAAAATCACCGTTACGTCCCAATGAGCATTTTCAGAAACTTCTGGTGACAGATATTTATATAATTATTATAAAGAGGGTTCCATTGATACTCTAGGGTATTTAGAAGTTTCCTACAAGAATTGAGTTTGTATATTTGTTTTATTAAAGGCTCTAAATTGATGGTATCCTAAAGTAACATAAAACTGGCATTAACAATATTTCCACGGACATCTTTATAAAAATTAAAGTCATCAGTTCAAATGTTATATAAATTGGTGTTAACAATGTTTCCACCAACATATTTATAAAAATATAAGTCATCAGTGACAAAAGTTATATAAATTGGTGTTTGAAATCTTTCTGTCAACCCACCTATAAAACCGTAAGTAACTATCAATTAAACTTATAAAACTTAATTAACCAACAACAAATTTATATAAGATAAGATTGAAAATATTTCGAGAGACACTTATAAAAACTTGGGAACTCACACACAATAGTTATATAAATTGGTGTCTGTAATATTTTTATGAACTCATTCATAAACCTTTTTTGCCCATAAGGTTTTTTCTATAATGTTGTTATTAATTTCTTTATACAGTGATTATAATACAACTGTTTTTAGAACAAAAAAAAAAATTTTAATTTATTTTGGCAATTATAATAACAAAACAAACAAGATTTTTTAAGGTTAATTTTGTGACATCAAAAGGCGCGTTTTTGCGAAATCAAAAGGAGCGTTTTTGCGACATCAAAAGGCGCGTTTTTGCGAGATACCATACCATTATTATCTTGTTTTAATTACATCAATCTGAGAGAGACAAGAGATCCAAATCTTCTTGAGATAGTTGCCGATGACAGATATCGGGATCGAATGCATTTTACACCCGATTCCCACCAGCGTTTCCGATGCGCAGTCACCCTGACTCAAAAAACTCATCACGTGGTTCGAGATGAACTTGTATAGGCAAATCTCGCTTAGACCACATGATACGTGTTTTGATTCGGGGGACCCACGAATGAGAAACGCATAGATGGGAACCGTGTTTTAGAAAAAGAGAACAATATAGTAACCGTGTAAAGGTCGCAAAAACGCACCGTGAAACGTCGAGCGCATACGCTGATACTGCTGGTCGGCGGCAAATGTGAACACCCCGGAAAATACTCGCCTGTACACCCTTCGACCCCGCAATCTAACTATATTCTTGAGATAGTTACCTCTGATAGTTATGCGGGCTTGAAGTGTGTGGAGGCGGGTATTTTTCCTGGTATGTGTGGATCTCTCGAGGAATGCATTTAGGAAAAGAGAACAATGGTAACTATGTTAAGCTCGCAGAAACAGACCATCAGTGTTCAACACTGCGCCATCTGTAGCCCTTTGTTCCAAGTAGCATCATTTTTTAAAAGGGTTATAAAATAGTGTTGAAGAGGTAAACAGTGGTATAGTTGTATTGTTTTTTTTATAGAATTGTCGGAAATTTTCGCCATTTTGGATTACAAAAATAGGTTTTTGGCCTAATTAAAAACGTTATTTATGGGGTTTCAACATGTGTTTCAATCGAAATATTGCTTGTTAGGGTTAAGAACAACATATGAAATTCAATATTTGTCCAAGAAAGAAAAAAACGCGTATGAAAAAAAAAACTGATAGTTAAATGAATATTTTTTTTCACGTTTTCTCAAGTATTTTTGGAGCCCATGAAATTTACGTGAGTGTATTCGAAAACTATACAGTACACACGGGACCGCAGCTGATTTTCAGAGAAGGATGACGTGAAAAACAGCTTTTATTTGACTAGTATATAAATATTCATATTCCTGCTTCAGCTTATCTCACTTTCATTTTTATTTATTTTAGAAGATTGCTAAACACCATTTTATAAATTTTTTTATTGTAAAAAGAAAAAGAATAATACATAACCAGCAAAGGGAAGAAAGATGGAAAATCTATATTTCTAAATCCATAAAAACCTTTCATTTGTTATGTAGTGTTGTTAGAACAGTTGTAAAACCTTTTTATAATAATCTCTATACTTGAGGGCTCATAAGGAAGTTTTATAAAATCTATATGTTGTTTTTGTATCCATTACTATGTAACATAAATTTTTATAAGCTGGTGTTGAACAGTTGTTTTTCAAGTCTTTTTTACTCATTTAAGAGATATATTAGAGTTATAAAATTATCACCAACACTAAATAATATAACTTTTGGTTATTTTATGAAGGTTTTATATTATTTGCTGTAACTTTTATATAGACAAAAATGCTCATTGGGGTAATTTGTGCACGGCCCCACATCTGACTGTTCCTCCTTTTTGATTTCGAATCAAAGTGCAAAACCCGGGTTGGACGTTCGAAGGCGTCAACCCGTCCTATTTGCTTGATAAAGTTTCTACGGAAATATCTCAGTCGATTTCTCCGGCCGTGTATGAACGCTTTAGGTTAGGCATTTGCATGTATCTCAGTCCCCAGCCTGTAAACAGTGCGCAAGGACAATGGTTATAAAATTAAAAGCCGAAAAATATTTTTTTTTACGACATCTTTCATCAGTTTGGTATTAAAGTCGAGCAAAAACAATTTTTATTCCAGTCGTAAAGGTATGAAAATGGAAAACATTAGAAAACAACAACCTGGAATGGATTTACTACGTGTAAGATGTAGTGACAACATCGCCCCATGCCCATCCTTTTCTGCCTAATGTGATTTTCCGTTTGTCTGCGTCTTATACACGGCTGCTTGGCCCCCTAAGGATTTGCTTAGGAACCCTGTATGTGTGTTAATCATTGAAGAAGGGATCGTTAAATCGAAATGTTCAAGGCGTAGGTCAAGGAAAACGGCCCATGTGTTAATACATTTTCATAACCTCGGTATTTTGACATGTTGGAAGTGGAGGTCTCGCTAAACGGCACAATATTTTTGTAGGGCATTTTTCTTTTTTCTTTCTTCTTATTTTACCAAACACCCGTGTTGTACCGCGGACTACAGAGAGCTTCAGGCTACTGCGAACATAGTCCAATTTGCCATTGTCCACCGCACACCTATCAGCGGAGCAACCAACATTCAGTGCCGTTTTCTTTTTTTCGCGGTTACGGTTAACCTTGGTCCTAAAATTTCCCAGAAGTATAAGCAAAAGAAGGAGATCTCAATTGTGTAATATCTTTGAATATTGTTTAAATTTACAGATAATTGTTTATGTTTACATGTGTATATAATCAAAAGTTTTTAATTTTTGTGAATTTCCGGATTATACTTAAATTTTCATATCAAAAAAGCTATGACGTCATGTATTAGCTGATATGAACAGAAAAAAATCGATGTAGACAGCGCATCCTGTTATGTTCGATGCCTTGAGAACCGGAACCAGCCTATTTGGTCGGTTCAGAATAGTTGCAGTTCTCAAGGTATGGATCTTCACAGGATGTGCTATCTATGTCCATTTGTTCTGTTCATGTCAGTTAATATATAAATGACGTCATAGCATTTTTGATGTGAAAATTTAAGTATAATCCGGAAATTCATAAAAATTTAAAACTTTTCATTATATACACATGTAAACATAAACAATTATCTGTAAATTTAAACAATATTCAAAGATATTACACAATCGAGGTTTCTTTTGCTTATACTTTTTTTAGGACCAAGGTTAACCGTAACCGCGACAAAAAGAAAACGGTACACTCAGGCTTGAGTTCAGCATTTGTGGCTTACGTTTAGTACAGCGTTGCCAGGTCTACTGATTTTTCAGTAGATCTACTGCTTTGGGGTCTTTGTCTACTGACTACTGTTTTTGCGGCGGAATCTACTGCATTTTTCGGTTTTCAAAAAATATGAGCAGTAGATTTACTGTTTTTTTTTCAAGAAAATTTATGCCTATCTAAAATAATAATTATAATTTTTATCTGTAAAAAGAGTATATGAAAACGCCCATTAGAAAAAAAATGAAACGCATTTTTACAGTACAATGAGCGAAAGTTCGTATTCATGTTATCACGTTAAAATTGAAAATGAACTGGTAAACCATTTTGAAAGCGAACTGTGCTGGGCTTTAGGTCTTGTCGTTTCCTTTGGCATTAATTAAGTTTTTTGTAGTCGTATAATAAAAGATGACCCTAGACGGAGCTTTTTTTTGCTTGTTTGCTGCTATATACCATCAAGTATTGGGGAAAAAAATCTACTTTTACCAAATTACTGTTTTTTTTCTTTGATCTATGACCTGCTGCTTTCCTCAAATTCGACCTGGCAACACTGGTTTAGTACGCCTGTACGGAATTTGGTCAATAAATACGCAAATTTTGATAACGTAATTCTTGTTTTTTGTCTCTGATAAATTAGAGCGTTTTATTTTCAACTGCTCAGATTTATCACTAACAACATGTTACAATGAAAATAAGAAGGAGAAACAAAATAAAAGCAAGTTCTCAAAATAAAATAATACATTCTAAAAACCAATAAGATTCTCCCAGTCAATTTGGTCAATAAATACGCAAATTTTGATAACGTAATTCTTGTTTTTTGTCTCTGATAAATTAGAGCGTTTTATTTTCAACTGCTTAAATTTATCCGTAACAACATCCCAATGAGCATTTTTGTCTATACAGACCGCTTCAAGCTACTGCGAACATAGGGCGGAAGAAGTCTAATTTGCCAGTGTACGTACATGCAGAGACACCGCACGCCTATCAGTGAAGCAACCAACACTCAGGCTTCCGATCGCCATTCGCTGCCGTTCGCCGCCGTTCGCCTTGTATTTAGTACGCCTCTAACCACGGTGCTGTGTGGAGAGTAGTCAATGAAACCGGAATTTGGTCAATAAATACGCAAATTTTTATAACGTAATTTTCTTATTTTTTGTCACTGATAAATAAGAGCGTTTTATTGTCAACGGCTCAGATTTATCAGTGACGACGTGTTACAATGAAAATAATAAGGAGAAACAAAATAAAAGCAAGTTCTCAAAATAAAATAATACATTCTAAAAACCAAAAAGATTCTCCCAGTCAAAAAAAAATTAAAGCAAATGTTCGAAAAGTCCTCCTTGCTCGGCTAGACAATATCCGAGCCTACTATAAAAACCCCTTCTAACGTTTCCAAGCATGTTAGGGGTGATAATTTGAAAAGCTTCTTCAAAAACAGATAGAAGTCATTAGGAGCAAGATCAGGAGATCGAGCTGGCCATAAAATAGTTCCCCGTGTACTTATAACCCGATTAGGAAATACATTATCAATATATTCCCTAACAAGGCCAACATTGTGAGCGGAACAACCATCTTGTTGAAACCATGTTTCACCAAATCTTACACCTAACAACTGCCTAGCAGTTGGAATAATGTGCTGCTGCAGTAGATCCAAGTATCTAGGACCATTCAAATTGCAATTGCCGTTAATAAAAAATGGCCCAATTACGTGTTCCCCTACAATACCCCCCCCCCCCAAACATTTAGTTTTTGGGGATACTGTGTTCTTACGTCAAAATATAAATGCAAATTTTCCCTCGACCAATATCGAACGTGTGTTGGGTTATGACGATTTGACCATTTGACCATCTGCACTTTTTCAACAACTTCGTAGACATCCATTTTTAGTTTTAAAAATGTATTATTTCAATTAAGAACTTACCCATCTGTTTCTCGAGCAAGGCAGAAATAAAACAAAATAATAAAAACAAAATGAATTTCCAAAAGATAACACTGTAGCGTGCTTCGAATCCACCTCGGTCGTACGGCACGGAGATTAAATTGGACTTGATTCCCCCTATGTTCGCAGTAGCTTGAAGCGGTCTGTATAGAAGTTACAGCAAATAATATAAAACCTTCATAAAATAACCAAAAGTTATATTATTTAGTGTTGGTGATAATTTTATAACTCTAATATATCTCTTAAATGAGTAAAAAAAACTTGAGAAACAACTGACCAACACCAGCTTATAAAAATTCATGGTACATAGTAATAGATAGCAAAACAACATATAGATTTTATAAAAATTCCTTTTGAACCCTCAAGTCTAGATATTATTATAAAAAGGTTTTACAACTGTTCTAACAACACGACATAACAAATTAAAGGTTTTTATCGATTTAGAAATATAAATTTTCCATCTTTCTTCCCTTTGCTTGTTATGTATTATTCTTTTTCTTTTTAAAATAAAGAATTTATAAAATGGTGTTTACCAATCTTCTAAAATAAATTAAAATGGAAGTGAGATAAGTTGAAGCAGGAATATGAATATTTATATACTATAGGTTAAATAAAAGCTGTTTTCCCAGTCATCCTACTGTGATAATCAGCTGCGGTTCCGTGTGTACTGTATAGTTTTTGAATACACTTACAACATTTTTATGGGCTCAAAAAATACTTGAGAAAACGTGGGAAAAAAATATTCATTTAAATAATACTTTTTTTTTACATATGTTTTTTGCTTTCTGGGAGAAATATTTAATTTTGTATTTTGTTCTTAACCCCAAAGAATCAAAAACCTATTGTTGGAATCCAAAATGGCGAAAATTTACGACAATACTATAAAAAAAAACAATACAATTATACCACTGGTTACCTCTTTCAACACTATTTTATCAACATCAACGTTTTAAAACATGATGCTAGTTGGAACAAAAGGCTGCAGATGGCGCAGTGTTGAATACTGCGAGCTTAACATAGTTACCACTGTTCTCTTTTCCTAAATGTATTCGTCTGAGAGAGATCCAGCATACTACACATACCAGGAAAAATACCCGCCTGCACACCCTTCCACCCCGCATAACTGTCAGAGGTAACTATCTCAAGAAGATAGTTAGATTGCGGGGTCGAAGGGTGTACAGGCAGGTATTTCCCTGGTTATGCTGGATCTCTCTCAGACGAATGCATTTAGAAAAAGAGGATAATAGTAACTATGTCAAACTCGCAGAAACGGACCTTGAGGCTGCGTTCCGTCGCGTCGTAAGGTGATGTGTTCACAATTGCCTATACTATATTGTCCTCTTTTTCTAAAACCCGGTTCCCATCTATGGGTTTCTTATGCGTGGGCTCCCCGAATCAAAACACGGATCCCGTAGTCTAAGCGAGATTTGCCTATACAAGTTTATGTCGGTCCACGTGATGAGTTTTTTGAGTCAGGGTGGCCGTGCATGGGAAACGCTGGTGGGAATCGGGTGTAGAATGCATTCGATCCCGATATCTGTCATCGAAAACTATCTCAAGAAGATTTGGATCTCTTATCTTTCTCAGATTGATGTAATTAAAACCAGATAACGATGGTATGGTATCTCGCAAAAACGCGCTTTTTGATGTCGCAAAAACGCACCTTTTAAAGTCGCAAAAACGAGCCTTTTGATGTCACAAAATTAACCTAAAAAATCTTGTTTGTTTTGTTATAAATTAAAATTCTTTTTTGTTGTAAAAACAGTGGTATTATAACCACTATACAAAGAAATTAATAAAAACATTATAGAATTAATGGGCAAAAAAGGTTTATGAATGAGTTCATAAGAATACTACAGGCACCAATTTATATAATTATTGTGTGTGAGTTCCTAAGTTTTTATAAGTGTCTCTTTGTTGTTGGTTAATTAAGTTTTTATAAGCGAGTTAATAGCAACATTTTAAAAACCAATCTATATATCTTTAATTGATAGTTATTACGGTTTTATAGATGGGTTAACAGAAAGATTTCAAAAACCAATTTATATAACTTTTGTCACTGATGACTTATATTTTTATAAATATGTTGGTGGAAACACTGTTAACACCAATTTATATAACATTTGTTACCGATGACTTTAATTTTTATAAAGATGTCCGTGGAAATATTGTTAACGCCAGTTTTATGTTACCTTAGGGTACCATCAATTTAGACCCTTTAATAAAACAAATATACAAAGTCAATTTCTGTAGGAAACCTCTAAATACCCTAGGACATTAATGGAACCTTCTTTATAATAATTATAAACATTTTTGTCACCAGAGGTTTCTGAAAATGCTCATTGGGATGTTACAATGAAAATAAGAAGGAGAAACAAAATAAAAGCAAGTTCTCAAAACAAAATAATACATTCTAAAAATCAATAAGATTCTCCCAGTCAAAAAAAATTAAGAAAATTTTCGAAAAGTCCTCCTTGCTCGGCTAGACAATATCCGAGCCTATTACAAAAACCCCTTCTAACGTTTCCAAGCATGTTAGGGGTGATAGTTTGAAAAGCTTCAATTTTATTCCGAAGTTCTTCCAAATTATTAGCCCTTTCATGCCCGTAAACTTTATTTTTGATATAACTCCACAGATACTATTAACATTTTTAAGTCTCCCGTGAACCTTACTGTTTTTTATTTGTCAAAGCTTGACATATTTTACTAACCAAAAAAGATATCACCATTCAAAAACTGTCTGGGGAAATTATAAAAAGAGCAAACAAAACATCAGCCCATTTCATAAAATCGGTTTTACATGCAAATATGAAAAAAATTAGAAAGAGAGAACAACATCAGTGGCCCATCTCTGGTAAAACAACTGTGGGCCTCTATATAGGACCACTCAAATTGCCGTCAATAAAAAATGGTTCAATTACGTGTTCCCCTACAATACCCCCTCAAACATTTAGTTTTTGGTGATACTGTGTTCTTACGTCAAAATACAAATGCAAATTTTCCCTCGACCAATATCGAACGTGTGTTGAGTTATGACGATTCAATAATGGAAAAGTGCTTTCACCTGTGAAAAGAATAACTCACAGAAAGTTTTCATCACTATTAGCCCTTTACATTATTGTTTTGTAAAATTCCATACGGAAAACTTTGATGCGTTTTTGAGGATTTGTAAGCATGATAACCATTTTTTTGAGAACGGCTGAAGAAGACGTATCAACTGCTTCGGAAATTTGGTGGCTAGTTAACTTTCGATTTTCCTCCAAAACTTACCAATCTGTTTCTCGAGCAAGGCAGAAATAAAACAAAATAATAAAAACAATAAATATGAAAAAGATAATACTTCGACCCCACCTCGGTCGTACGGCACGACAAGACTAAATTGGACCAGTTCACCCCTATGTTCGCAGTAGCCTGTATTTGATTTGTTTATCGATCAAGAAATACGTTATGGAGATAAAACTCGATAGTTGTTCGCATCGTCTTTTTGGAACCCTTCAGTTCTCAAACTTGCTTCAATAAAAACACCTCGTAAGAATATTTTGTGGTGTATGTTAGGCTTCTATTCTACAAATGTCCAATTAAAATAACAATAGTTGAGAATTTACCCTTTGTTGCCTTTGTTCTTCTGCCTTCATTTGAATAATTTGTAGCTTCGAGTTGTACATAATCTCGCTCTCATCTTCACTGCTTGGCGATCGTGTGCGCAATGTTGAGGCTTTTTTGTTGTTGCTTTCCGTTGGCCTGCTGCTGAAATAATTTATCAAAGGCGTCATTTAATATGGATATGTTCGGAAAACCCTGGACAGGCGTCCCATTTTTTATGGGATTAAATAGGGGAAAATGATGGTAGTAAGATTTGCGGTTTCACATTATTTACATTTTACATTATATTATAAATAAAAGGCACCTGATGGGATCTAAAAAATTAACAATTTTAACAACGACACTGGCCTCCTCTAAATAAGTAAGGGAAATAAAATATCTCGGGTTATAAGTAAAATATAATCAATTCTTTGCATGCTAACACTTCCAAAATAAATTTATGATGACAGCTAGAGTTAAAGAAAACTGCCCTAATAAAGATACTAACTTGTAGTTTGTGCTAGCTGTCCTTTTTTGTCTTCCGGGGGAGGGCGAGCCCCCTCCTTTTCTTGAATAATCGGTGTTTAACTGACTTCTTCTAGTGCCGGCTGCGGCAGCGCTAGCTACCCTTGTTGCTTTTGGAGATCTTACAATATGACTGGCCTACAAAATAAAAGAAATATATATCAAATTCCTTGTAATGCGTTCGTAATGAATTTTGGTAAAATACGCATAGAAAAAGTCGATGCTGGGGGTCGACTAATGGGTCATTTCAAATCAAATCAACCAGAGGTTTGGCAGACCATCTCCCCGATTTCGTTAATTTTTGGTACATTTATTCTACCAATAACGGGAATGAAAAATCCCAAATTTTTTTAAAATTAATTCTTGAAAATCAAAACAAACTACCATTTTGCTCAAACATGTACCTAAAGAAATGAAAATATCTCGATAATTACTTAAACTAGGGCAGTGGTTTGTAGCTCGTTTTAAAGGTATTTTAAATACCTTTCGAATGATGTATCATGTGATGCATTTTTTATTTAACAGAAAAAAAAATGAAATAAAAAAAAACAAAATTTTTGAAAATGAGCATTTGTTTATTTTTTTTATATTTTGTTTCTGGATATTTTCCCAAACTATTAACAAAATATCAAGATGTAGACTTGATGGGTTAAAAAAAAAATATTTTCAAAATCTTGAAAATAATTTTTCAAAAAAAATAAGTTATGTGATATCAAAATGGCCTTTAAAATACCTATAAACCAAGGTATTACTCGCTTTTTAAATATCCAGAAAAACAAAATATTTTTATTAAAAAAAAAATAAAAATGTAATTTGCAAAAATTAAAGTTTTTTTTTATTGAAATTTTTTTTAAACAATATGTGATACATCATTCGAAAGGTATTTAAAATTCCTTTAAAAAAAGCTATAAATCACTGTCCAAGTTTAAGTAGTTATCGAGATATTTCAATTTCTTTAAGTACAGGTTTGAGCAGAATTGGTAGTTTTAATTAATTTAAAAAAACTAATGGTCAAAAAAATTTCAAATTAGGGATTTTTCATCCCCTTTATGGGTAGAATAAATGTGCCAAAAATTATCGAAATTGAGGAGATGGCCTGCCAAACCTCTCTTTTTTTTGGTTGATTTCATATGAAATGACCCTAATATAAAATATAAAAAATTCTTGTTACCTTAGCGTTGGCAATAGCCTGGTGCGTTGGTGTACTGGTCTGATGAAATGGTGACTTCTGATGGGCTAGTATCTGTGCTGGCCTATAATCGGGACTCATAAAACTTTCGGGCCCTGGCACCATTTTTGAGAGCGCCTCAAAGGGATTGTGCATTGGTTCTTCTTCTGAAAATATTAATGTAATTACTAGAACGGAAAAAGCAAAATATTTAGGAATCGTCATTGATACCCATTTAAGATGGGATGAACACTTAAAACTATTAATCCGCAAAACAAGGTACTTTATAACAAGATTCTATCATCTAAAACTACATCTTAAAATTGACCAACTAAAAACTATCTATTATGCTTTGTTTCAATGTCAAATATCATATGGCATTTCAGGTTGGGATGGTGTGAAAGAATGTTACATAAGAAAAATTGAAATTTTGCAAAAATGGGTTATAAAAATAATTTTTGAAAGACAAAGACAATACCCTACCGAGCCTTTTAAAAAAGAAATCGTGGTTTTATAGCGTAGGTAGCATTAAAAATGTATGAGTATTAAATCATTTTCAAATAGTACCTATTCAGAAAAAGTAAAAGTGTGTGCGTGAACAAAATATTACATATGTAAATAATCCCGATAAATGACTAAACCTAAATTGTGACAAGATTTTTCCGATTATGACAAATACCTAATTGGACAAAAAATACCTATTGTGAAAAATTATAATAGTTGTAAAAATAAAATAATTTTGGCACTAACAAGCGACCACAGTAGCTTCTGTGCCTAACTGTTTATTTATCATTTATTATTAAGGATTTAAATTATAATAATTATAATTTTATGCAGAACTTTTATGATAAATAAACTAATTTATTATTATTATTAACCATTACAGAGACCAGTACATTTTTGGAAAAGTACAATTCGTAGTAAAGTCATATGTGATTCAACACGTTAAAGATTCCTAACTTCGCAGATGACAAAATTAAATCCTTCAAGAGAAAGAAAAATTTCCTTCCGTGAGGACCTAACGGTGAGGAACGGGGAGGGGCCATGAATTAAAAACTAAATAGAGGTTCCAAGTTAAATTGTTTTAAAAGAATAGTGTGATTTACGCTGTCAAATGCCTTACTCAAATCAAGAAAGACTGTTGGAGTATGAATGTTGCAAATATAGCAAAAGAAATAACTTTTCTGAAATTGAGCAGGCACAACAACTGCTGCTTCTTCACTACTAAGCCTAAATCCGACGCACAGTGGAACACTAATCTCATATCTGGGGCCGAGCACCAAAAAACATACTCAAGTCCCTCGACTCTCCTGACTTGGATAGTGAACGTTGAGGAATTGTTACTTATTTTTATAAACATTATTGTAGAAAGCGCTCGAAGAAACGGCGCTGGCAACAAGGAAGTAGGCAGCGTTGCAAAAACAGGGGCTGAAGAAGTGATCCAAATGAGAAGTGGACCAATTATTGTCGTCATACAGGGTTAGTACGCAAAAACGATCTTTAATTTCCGGGTTTTTTCCAGGTTTTCTAGGTTATTTCTTACTAAACTTCAAGGTTAGAAAAATATTAAAAAAGGATGAAACGGCGAAACAAGGGCAATACTGAAATAAGAAACAAAGCTAACTAAACTCGACTTCTTTTAAAAACCCGTGCGTAAAAAAGCGCTTTTATTGTATTAACAAATTGGCCGCTTTCAGACAATTTTTTTAATTTATATTGGTTTTACCTTAAATAAAAAATTAAGTAAATAATTATTTTGGTTTAATATTATAGCAGCAATTTTTCTATAAGAATCCACGAAAAAAATGTAGTTTCTTCTGAAATATTTAAAAAAAAAACGTGAATTGGGGTAGCTGCCAATTTTTAGAAAATTATACTAAAAGGGCACACGCTGGGAATCCTGCTAAAAAAACTGCTTAAAATTAAACTAAAACTGTACCAATTCACGTTAAACCGCCGCAGGCAGAAATTTTCGATATTTAAACCAGAGGTTCTCAAAGGGCTAAAGAGCCGAAATAAATCCATACAAAATAGTTTAATAATATAACTTATTGTTCATAGAGAGCGTAGCCTTTATAACCTATATTAGGGCGTACCTAAAAACTTGTCAGACGTGTTAAAAAAGTTATTGACCGATTCATGCATGCTCCTGTTCATACTCTGTGACATGATGTTTTGCCTTAACAACGAGGGGTCGAGACTCTGAGACATAATAGAATGGTTGCTGTCACTGTCAAAGTTTCCATAGCAACTGGTTGTCATTCTGTCAGGCGATTTAGGTTTGTTGATGTGACGTAGGGCTAAAAAAATACAGGACATATTATGGTAAAGCCATGATGGTAATTTACGGCTTAAAATATTTTAGTTTAATTTAATGGGTAACGTTTTATAGCTTTCTTTTCAAAATGTCAATTTCTAGAATAAAACACTTACTTTTTTAAAGTTTTCAGTTTTTTTTAGTGTTTGAAAAAAGTACTGAAAAAATATTTTTTCTCTGTTAAAAATAAAAAATATTTAAGGTTGTTGAAAAGAAATAGCGGGCAATTGTTTCATAAAAATTTCTGTTTTGTCATCTGTCTGTCATCTTTAGTGGTGTAGTGATTTTTAATTTGGAAATTCCCTGACTTTTCCAGGTTTTTCCTGACCATTTTTTAAAAAATTCCCTGACATTTTTGTCCACGTTAAACTTTTTCAAATTTGGTCTCATAGTTTCTGTTCATTATTTTTTCCCTGATTTGTTAAGTTATTATTTGAAAAAACTGTTACCACCGCCTTTACCAAACTATAAAATACAAGCAAAGTTACGCATTCGCCAAAAACCTTTAACATTGTTGTAATACCTCAATGATTGTGAAAATACACTATTTAAGCAGCACAATATATCGGCATCTACAAAGTCTTGTTTTAGAATAAAATCTGTCATAAATACGTTTTTCTGAGTATCACAAATATTATTAGAATTTCTTGAGGCACTAGATTCATTATTTTTGTTTATCATCACACTCTTTTCATTGAGCCTTTTAATTTTTGCGTTTTTTTTTTTAAAAAGTTCAACTTTATTTTTGTGTTTGGATTCTTGAAAGTGGCATTTTACTGCCCGGCGGCCCATATTGGACAGTTCGAATGGCTTATTTTTATTACACAGGCTGATTTAGATTTTTTTCTACTGGATCAATCCGATCCATACTAAAATTTTCATCTTAAGGTGTGGAGGACAGTTTTTCAAACGCAACTAAATAAACATGTTAGGTAAGTAATTGGACTTACTGTTTAATCTGGGTGAATTTCGATTTTGTTGCATTTTTTTTCTTGAAGCTGGGGACGGCTGAGGGGTGTCTAAATAAAAAAACAACGTGAGAAAAATAGCAAGTTAGATAAATCATTTATCAAAAATTGATAAAATTTTGCAAGAAAACAAGTAAAATTATTACAAAGCAGTATAAATAATTTGACACACATGTAACAAATGCCCCTGTACATATTTTTTTACTTTTGATAGATGTTTTCTTGATTAAGTAAATAGGAGACATTTTTTTAGAGAAAAAAATGTGGAAGAAACAGATCCCCAAAAGAACGATCGCGCTGTAATAAAATAGCGCGGGACAAAGCAGCGAGTGGCAAAAGAGCGAAAAAGACAAAATACCTGTAACAATTAAAAGTGCGAAAAGAACCACACAGAGCATGACTCACCAGTGGAAGTGAAAAAAAAAAATGAATATTTCTAATTTACTTATAGGTATAACAAAGAACGAAAAAAGAGGAAAGAAATCAGCCTCCGCCACTCCTTAAGCTGACTAAATCATCAACCATCAACATTCTTTCCTCTTTACAATACAAATATTCCACAAATTGTAATATTCACATTTGCTTTTTTCTGAAATAAATATTCTTAATTAAATGGTACTATGATAGTTTGAAAACTAGAGCATCTAAAAAATCGCCCTCAAATTGTTATCAGTGGGGAAACTTCCCTGACTCTTCCTGTCCAATTTAAACGTTCCCTGACTTTTTCCAGATTATAGACACCCACTAATAATATAAAAAATTGAGTGATCCTGGGTCCCCCTACAACTTACTATTTAGCGACTGTTCCCTTAATTGTTGCTGATGATGCTGGGCTTTGCTCAAAATCAACCTCAACTTCCGATCATCTTCGGTTTCGAGCTGCTCGCCCGTCAAAGGGCACACCGCTGACAGATATTGCGTCAATTCTTTCTGATCCCCCACTCTAAAGTGTCTGCCTCGTCCTTGGGAATAAAGCCATTCGGCGCGTAGACTAAAAATAACTTTATTGGTTATCTTTCTAGCCAAATTCAACTCGAAATATTTTTTGTTAAGAGTATAAGTCTTCGATGAGAGCAGATGTTTCATTATAATCTGAACCCCCTGTTAAGTCATTTAAGAAGAGACATCAAAAAAAAAATTTAATGCAAAAGTTTAATATTTTTTTAAATGCTTTTATATTTCCCTGCCAAAATCAACGTACTATCATTGCAAATGTTAAATTTTGATATCAAGTTTATATTGTTAAATGAAGAACCCTATACAGACCGCTTCAAGCTACTGCGAACATAGGGCGGAAGAAGTCTAATTTGCCAGTGTACGTACATGCAGAGACACCGCACGCCTATCAGTGAAGCAACCAACACTCAGGCTACCGATCGCCATTCGCTGCCGTTCGCCGCCTTTCGCCTTGTATTTAGTACGCCTCTAACCACGGTGCTGTGTGGGGCGTAGTCAATGAAACCGGAATTTGGTCAATAAATACGCAAATTTTTATAACGTAATTTTCTTATTTTTTGTCACTGATAAATAAGAGCGTTTTATTGTCAACTGCTCAGATTTATCAGTGACGACGTGTTACAATGAAAATAATAAGGAGAAACAAAACAAAAGCAAGTTCTCAAAATAAAATAATACATTCTAAAAACCAAAAAGATTCTCCCAGTCAAAAAAAAATTAAAGCAAATGTTCGAAAAGTCCTCCTTGCTCGGCTAGACAATATCCGAGCCTACTATAAAAACCCCTTCTAACGTTTCCAAGCATGTTAGGGGTGATAATTTCAAAAGCTTCTTCAAAAACAGATAGAAGTCATTAGGAGCAAGATCGGGAGATCGAGCTGGCCATAAAATAGTTACCCGTGTACTTATAACCCGATTAGGAAATACATTATCAAGATATTCCCTAACAAGGCCAACATTGTGAGCGGAACAACCATCTTGTTGAAACCATGTTTCACCAAATCTTACACCTAAACAACTGCCTAGCAGTTGGAATAATGTGCTGCTGCAGTAGATCCAAGTATCTATGACCATTCAAATTGCAATTGCCGTTAATAAAAAATGGCCCAATTACGTGTTCCCCTACAATACCCCCCCCCCAAACATTTAGTTTTTGGGGATACTGTGTTCTTACGTCAAAATACAAATGCAAATTTTCCCTCGACCAATATCGAACGTGTGTTGGGTTATGACGATTTGACCATTTGACCATCTGCACTTTTTCGGCAACTTCGTAGACATCCATTTTTAGTTTTAAAAATGTATTATTTCAATTAAGAACTTACCCATCTGTTTCTCGAGTAAGGCAGAAATAAAACAAAATAATAAAAACAAAATGAATTTCCAAAAGATAACACTGCAGCGTGCTTCGAATCCACCTCGGTCGTACGGCACGGAGAGTAAATTGGACTTGATTCCCCCTATGTTCGTAGTAGCTTGAAGCGGTCTGTATATAATTGCATTTTTGAATGTGATAAAAATGTCAAACCATAACAAACACACACATCTCTAACAAATTAGGATTTTGGCAATTTTCTCACAAACAAGTGTAGATAAGAATAACGTGTTTGGTATTTTTGAAATTGGGAAGGAAAGTTCGATTCAAAAACGAAACGATGTTTCATAATTTTATATAAAAAAAGCTTTTCAAATACTAGCTTTTATAAAATATAAAGTGCACTAAAAAGTAGAAAATAATTTTTAGCATTCTGATATCATAATAATAAAAGCGAGGAGCGCATTAAAGGAAGTTTGGCCATGTTATTGATTATATTCGGATCGTTCGCACGAATCTGAATTTACCATAAAGCAGAGAAATGCAAGGGTAAGTAAATCCAATCCAATCCAACTCGACCCAAGCTACCCTAAAATTTCTCTGATATATCGCCATCGCACAGCGCTTTTATTATTATGATATCAGAATGCTTGAAACTTTATGGGTTTGTTTTTACCGAAAAGTATTTTTTGGCCACATACCACAGAAACTTTTTTCCGATTTTCTTCATAATTGGACGCTCTTAGCATTTTTCAACTTTTTTATTTTAAATAAACATTTCTAATTCGATTTTTAAAACTGTAAGTATATCATCAAGTTTTGACAGGTGAAAATACTTTAAAATTTTTGAAACTCATACTTAAAGCTCTCTGTGAGTAATGAGTCGTATTCTATGTTAGGGATACAATACCCAAAATCTGACCAAAAATGCTACTCGGGTAAACTTTTTTGGATCGTATTTGATGCCGCAGTTGATTTTTTTCACTTTTTAAAAATAACATTTTTGTAGATACGCATTTTTGAACTTTTCCCCCCAAAAGTTGCTTAAAAAATGTGAACTGCCTTATTTCGACACTGTATCTAAATTCTTCATCAAATTTACTTATTAAGGCCATTATAAGATAAGAGTCAAAATTTAAATTTTTGGTACCCTTTTAAAGGATTTTATTAGTATTAACCATATAGATTAAATTAGATTGGGGTGGTCTAGACAGACACCTGTCCACCTCGACCTTCTCCGTTCTATTGTGGTTCCCCTTTCTTCTTCCCTGCTTTGCTAGAACTACAAAACAAGTTTCAGCCCCGTCCTCGTCATGAAACCCAGAAGCTTTGCTAGTGTGCCCTGTATATAGCTTTCTGGCCGCGGACATTCTAGGTCCCCAGTAAGGCACTGGTTTTAACTAGGCCTTCATATTTACATAGGACATGTAATGAGGTTTCTTCCTCCTTCTACCAATCCTATTGCATATAAGTGCTTATTGAGTTTGCAGTGACCTGTAAGGAGATACACTATTTGTCTGACAAGCTAAGAACTTCTGCAGTCAGCTTTGGTGAACGTTCTTTAATGAACTGTTTGGCCTGTCTTTGTCCAGCCGTTTGGTCCCACAGAGCGTTCGGCTCTTTGGTGAGCCACTGTTTAATAGATTGCTTGGCTCTGGCCTTAGCGATCCCACAAAATGGCGAATTCATCGGCTTTTTCGTTTCTAGAGTGGCCCCGATGTTCTGGAACCCTGGTTAGTGTCACCATTTTGGTGCTTGCCAGCCTATTTAAAGCTGTTCTGCAGTCCCAAACCAGTTTGGACGTCACTTGCACTGCTTCTAGAGCTTTAAGTGCAGCTTGGCTATCTGAATATATAACTATCTAATGAGTTTTCCTCTACTCTTTGTATTTCTTCGGCACAGTGATGTATTGCCGCTTGCAATCGTTTGTCAGGCTTATAGAGACTAAAGTCTTGTCCTGTGAACTGATAATGGGTGCTTGACCCCGCGTTAGCCTGTAGGCTACCTCTCGTGCTTCTGCCTGAATGAAGACATGCTTTGTATGTTATTCAGGAGTGCTATGGCCCCGGCCTGTTTGGTTCTCGTCCACCAAGCCACCGAACCATAGGTTATTATGGGCCTTACCACCTTTGTATATATAAAGTCATCTTGGGATTTAACCCCCCGTTTTTCCCATACAATTTCCTGCAATCTGCCTAATGCAATCGATGCTTTTTGAGGTTTCCATGTTAGCTTTTGGTCAAAGATGACCCCTAGATATTTCACCTCTTTGGTGTACGGAATTTCCGTCCCATTTAGTACGGATGGTTTTAGGCCTTGTAGTACTCTTTTCTTTATAAATGGAACTATTTGCGTCTTTTGTGCATTTATGGACAGATGTTCCTTTTTGCACCATTTATTCACTAAATTTAAAGACATATAAAGCCTTCGTTGGTGAGTTTGTTCAGGATGTCATCCACTAGGTTCGCCCAGAGCAGAGGTGACAACGTCCCACCTGCTTTGACCTCTATAGTCTTGCTGCCTAAAGTGGACATTATTATCCTTTCTTCTAGGCTTGCTTTTATCACACGACAGATGCAGGGAGCTACCCCTCGCCGCCATTGTGCTTCTACCAGTGAAGCTGTTGTGGCGTTGTTAAAGGCGCCTTCAATATCCAGAAACACTGTTACCGCTATTTCTTTATCCGTTATTGACTTTGAGATTAGCCTGTTTAAATCGTCCAGGGCTAGATCTGTTGATTTACCTAGTTGATAGGCGTACTGTCTTTTTCTCAGTGGTGAGCGTAGAAGTGCAGAAAGATTACAGACTGATTGGTCTGTATGACTTTGGTGTTAGGTCTGTTACTCTTCCTACTTTGGGAAGGTACGTGACTTTTATCTTTCTCCATGCTTCTGGGATGTACCCCCATGCCAGGCAGGTTTTTAGGATTTTGCACAGATGTGGTATTAGCTCATCCACTCCTATTTGTAGCATGATAAGATAGATTCCGTCTACTCCAGGGGACTTAAATGGTTGGAATTTATTATTTGCCCATCTTATTTTGTTGGGTCTAACGATCTCCGTGGCTAGTTTCCTACTCCAGGGGACTTAAATGGTTGGAATTTATTATTTGCCCATCTTATTTTGTTGGGTTTAACGATCTCCGTGGCTAGTTTCCAGTCTTCTCGATTTGGCCTTTGATAGCTTTTATCGGAGAGACCTAGCATTACTGGGTTTGTCAAAGATGACGCCGGGAAGTGTGTCTTTATTAGTTCCTGTGGCGACTGTCTTCCTTAGTTTCAGTGTAGGTTCCGTCTATTTTTTTTTAAGGAAACCTACTTCTTTCGCCTCACAATTATCCTTTGCCAGAACTTTGTGGATTCTCGTGCATGCCGGGATAACATCTATCTCTCGGCAGAAATTCCTCCACGAGTCCCTTTTAACTTTACGGATTCCTTTGTTGTATTTCATTAACTTACTTTTGTACTCTTCCCAACTTTGGTTGGTTTTCGCTTTGTTGAACAACCTTCGTACCTCTGTCCTGAGAGATTCCAGGTTTTTGTTCCACCAAATTGTTTTACATCCTCTATTTTGAGTGGTTTTAACTATACAGTTGTCATGATAGGCTGCCTTAAGGGCTTCATATATCTGTTCGACTGCCAGTTCCAGGCTTTCAATGTCGTTTATAGGCGATGTTCCTACGTTAAGGGACTCCTCAAGGGATTTCTTATATCCCTGCCAGTTTGTCTCTCTTGGATATCTATATGTCACCTCCGTGAGCCATACGTCGGGATTAACCATGTAACTATAAGATAGCCCAAGTCGCCCAATCGCAAAATGTGCAAAAGCAAAAATCTACTGCGTAAGCCTGCAAGAATCCCGCAGTCTACTCGCGTCCAGAAGAGTTTTTTTCTTCCAGGCTAACTTGATTGGGAGATAATATCGCTACGGCTTTTTTTCGGAAAATGCAAAGGAAGAGCCGTTACAGTATCTCATAGTTATATGATACTAACATGTGACTATTAGGTATATAAAGGCCCAGGATGCGAGAAAATCGTAGCGGCAACGGTCAAAATCTAGATTGCCATGACATTGCCAATCTGATAAAGACGGCTAGATCTGAGCCTGTGCGTTTTTCGTTCGGCGCACTTTCAGCTGACGCATGCGTATTGGAGCCAGTCATTAATCAATTGGCCCCAGGGTTTCCGCTACACTTTGTATCATACTAACAAATAAAAAGTAGCCCTTTCACTCAATAATTTTAAAATGACATACATATTAAAAAAAAAATAATGCATTAGAATTTTTTTAAGTTACCCTCCAAACAAAAGGGCTATAATATAAAATAACAGTTGGCGGTTAAAAAAATTAATATCTTTATATTTCAAGAGTGGAAAAAAATCAACAGCTGTGACCCAAAAAATCATAATTAAAAACCGCGTCTTTTTAAAGTTCATTCAATTCAATAATAAATTTTGCCACATCTCTCAAAAGTGTAGATAGAGAATACTTACTCTCTATCTATGCTCACAAAATCTGTATCTAAGAAACAGTGACTTCTTACCTCTCAATGGCATCTACCACAAAGTCATCAATGATGCTGACATTTAGACACCAGTTAATGACAAATGGCCGGTAGTCAAAACCACTATATAGTTTGTTAAGAAAAATTCAATTGTTTCACCAACTATTTACAATATAAATACATCTACTTATATAGGCAGCTAGATTTAAAAGTCATATTTGGTTGTTCGTTCGTTTGTGAAAAAATAACATAAAGTTCCCTTCAGGTGTAGACAGGGTTCAAAGTGATTTTCAATATTAAAATTCCCTGACATGTACGCTTTTTTAAATTTAGTCTCAAATTTTTATTATTTTTTTTTCCATTATTAGTAAAGTTATTTTTTGAAAAAACTATAAAATAAAAAAAAAATTACTTTTTCCGACGCATTCGCCAAACTTTTAATATTGTTGTAATACCTTAATAATTCTGTGAAAATGCAGATATAGAGAAGTGTAATATCTCCAAAAAAATATTGATAATTAATACCTTGATAATTAATATAAGACAATACTGCTGGCTAGTCACAACCTTCACCAAACAATATAAGCAAGTTTTTTTTTCTGATGCATAAGCCAAACTGTACACCTTGATAAGTACAAAATAATTGGGTTTAATAACAGTCACTATACAGTATTTAAGCACCACAATATCTTGTTTTGGAATAAAATCTGTCATAAATACATTTTTCGGAGTATCACAAATATTATTAGAATTCTTTGAGGTACTATCTTCATTATTTTTGTTTATCATCACACTCTCTTCAAGGTTTTGCAGCACTATTAGTTTTTGCGTTTTTTCGAAAAAGTTCAGGTTTATTTTTGCAATTGGATCCTTTAAAGTGGGCGGCCCATGTTGGACAGTTCCAATGGCTTATTTTTATCACACAGAACACACAAAAATTGATTTCGATTTTTTTCTAATGGCTTAAGCCGCTTTACCCAATCAGGTGGAGCTTTTGCATCAGGATCAATCCAATCCATACTAAAATTAGTTTTTCTATTTCACATTTTTTAAATTCTTTCACTAGCAGACAAAAAAACCACACAAATTACAGAACAAAAATAGATTTTTGCAGGAAAACACGAAAACTCCACCCATCTCTTTCTCTTTCATGTGTTAATGGATGTTTTAGTTAATGTACACATAAACATAAGTCTGTGGAAATGGGAGTAAGGGCCGGTGCAATAAGAGCGGAATTAAACAACAAATACACTGACCTTTTTTACATCCTTATTGGTGCAGACAAAAATATGAATATAGCTCAGACAAATGTAGTTATATTCTGTCTCTTTTTTTTTGCACTATGATGCAAGGTTGCAAAAGAATTTCAAACATACAAAATATTTTGGTTGTAGCAGGTTTATTGCTAAAAAAATCGTAAACAGATGAGCACCATGAGTATATTATTCCCTGACTTTTAGGTAATTTCTGGGTTTACTGACTTTTCCCTGATTGCATACAAATTCTGTGACTTTTCCAGGTTTTCCCTGACTACTTTGAACCCTGGTAGAGTGCTAAAAGAGAAGATAAAAAGTTTTTTTGTTTAGCAATTTCTTTTGTTCAAATTTGTTTTTTTTTATTATTGACAAAATTTATTTTACCAAGTGGATTTTTTCTCAGCTCCACATTAAAATTATTATTTGAGCTAAATTTTTCTACAGGTATAATTATTTTTGAAGCAAGAAAAATATGAAACCATTTTGTAAAAAAAACTATAGCTCATACAAATAATTAGTTTTTTGACTATTTAAATGCTCTATGTCTTGGGTATTTTTCTGTTGAGGTGCAAGAGAATGGAGAGGCAACTGCGAGACCTGAGTTCAAGTTTGCAGTGTCTTTCTCTCTGGCACTTCAGTGGAAGTGCACCCAAGATGTGCTCCTGTAAATGCTGTATACTCTTAAAATTATTTTAACACCAATGATTAAAAGGATACATGTTGTTCCCAGTCATGTTAACACATGGATTGTTAGCAATGGAAATTTTGGTTAAATTCACCAGATGCACAAGCCTGGAAATCTCATTCAGGTCCCCGATGTTATTATAAGCAAGTGTTAGTGTGGTTATACTGGTAGGTAGAAACCTATCACACTGGCCCAAATGGTTAATTTTGTTTTTGTGTAAGTACAGCTCCTAGAAAAGAGGATTTTTGTTAGTTTGTTACTTTTTCTTAGCATTCTGTGATACCACATCAAGTTAAAAAACTATAGGTACTTTCTGTTCTTAATTAATTAGAATAATAAGAAAGTTATAACATTTTATCCATATTACCTTAAGATTCTTTAAATAAGCAATGTCACTTATATGCGTAATACTGTTTTCTGACAAGTCCAAGAATTCCAAGTTGATATTGGTTTGCAAATGTTCTATAGTCTGCAAAGTATAAAGAAAATAAGTTGCCCAAGGCATAAAACTACCTCACTTGATCTTTTAAAGGTATATTTTTATGTATTTATTAGTATTTATTTAAAGTACTACCTTTATACTATTTCCTGATAAACACAACCATTTTAGACCAGTTAGTTCTTTTAAACCTTCAATGGTAAGAATCCCATTAGAAGCGAGATTTAGAGTATGCAAACTATGTAGCCTACAAACTCCATACATACGCAGAAGCTGATTGCGGCAAGCGGAAAGCTGAAAGATGAAGGCAAGCTTAATGTGATTTTCCTGAACTTTAAGATGGAAAATAAATGTCAATTTATATTAAAAAACAAGATAAGTATATTAAAGCCATTCCCTGCTTTTTTACCTTTTCTAGTTTATAAAAAGAATCAATATTATCTAGTCGTTGTAGTTCATTGTGATCTAAAATCAGTTCAGTTGCTTGACATTCTGATGGTGTTGGTTTGTTGATTTTCTTTAGTTTTTGTTGTGAGTAATCTAACACTACTATTGATTGATCTGAAAATAATAAAAATAGTAGTAGTATTACCTTTATTTTTAATATCATTTTGTTCAGTGGCTAACCCAATGGCAGGTTTACCAAATCATTTATGCTTAAGCATGAATTTAGTGCTAATTCTGTATTTCTGTCTTTCTTCTTCCTTATCAAAATAAAGAGACAGACATATAATTAGCACTAAATTTATGATTAAGCCTTGATAATGAGTTGGGTAAACCTCCGATCCATAACTCTTATCTTTGCTGTGAAAAAGAAATTAAACTTCCACCTTCAATCCCAAATTCTATGTAAAAGTCCTGTTAAATATTGCAAACGCTTGTTAAGAAAGCCCTGATTTATAAATTTGATGTTACGGTTAGTTCAACATTGATGCATTTTTTTTTACTAAGGAAGAATTGAACAGAAATATGCGTTAACGTCAAACAGTAAGTACAGTTTATAAATCCAGGACCATTGTTTTCTTGGCTAGCCTCAGCAGGCGAATTATAAACCGTGTTGTTTAACAAAATTAATTGTCTTACCCATATTAGTGCGAGTCATAAAGGCATAACTATGAACTTAATCAAATAAACGATATTCTTAAAACTATGCTAAAAATATAAATACATCTTAAAACACTTTTTAAAACCAGTCTTAAGAAAAAATCCTAAATAACTTGTCAATTTTTTTGGACGGGAATCAGCTGATTGTCAATTTTTAACAGTCTAAAGTGAAAGCTCTGTTGAGACCCAAAGCCTCTTCTGCACGATGCAAATCGATACTTTGTTCGAAATTTGCCCGGCATGAGATTCTAATTTCCCATTGCTGTTTTTTACACATATGTGCTTGTTTTCACTAATTTGTTCATGATCCAGTTTTTATCTACGGGTGCCCACTTTGCCTAGGAAAAAAAATTATGGCTTATAAATTCATGGGAGAGGCCGCCTAAATTTTAACGTGATACTGTATATAACGCCCTACTAGGGTCAGTTTTTTGTTCGCGTGCGTTAGGTACTAAAATTTCAGAAATACACTGTATTACGTTTTCTTTTTCATTGACTTAAATTGCTTGTAAAACCCGGTTCCCACCTACGAATTTTTCGTTCGTGCCCGCTCACGCGTCACTGTCATAACATTTCATATTGACATCACGTGACGCGTGAGTGAGCACCCACGAGAAAGTCGTAGTTGTTATGTAATTTATGTTTGATATTTGTCAAATAACCTCCCCCTCCTAACCTTAACCCACAAAATATCTCACTTACAAAGTCCATGGCACGGGAATACCTACAAAAGCACTCCCAGCAAACACGGTTCCTTCGAGCTTTCGTCGGCCCGATGTCGATTGCCGAATTTGCCGTCATCGGCACGACGTCGATTTACGACATCGGAGCAGCAGTAGTTTTTGTCCGCTTTGCGATGTAGGCCCAATGTATGTTTGCCGACGCAACGTTAGACCGTAGCCCGCCGTCAGCCCAAAGGTAAATTTTACTTTTTTCTGACATCGGCATACCGTCGCCGTACGATTAAGGTCCGATATGGTTTAACCATATGGTATCGATCATCCGCCCAATAGCTGCTTAATTTGGTCGGTCTAACGTAGGCAAGCTGGTCTCGGCCCGACATCGGTAAACTATTCAGGTCCAACATTGGTTTCCTAAAGCGGTCCAACGTCGGCGGTTGACGAAAATCCGTCGGTGGTAGCTTAAAGCGGCCCGACATTGGCAAACTACAAAGTTTCGGTAATGCAGATGCTTAACCAGTCAGGCTGGTTTAAGTGGTCGAAGAGGTGATTCTTGTAGAGAAGTACCACCATCTTGTCAAGTGCGCATTCTAGTTTTGAAATATCTTTGCTCATTATATATATAATATTATCTTCCACTGTACAGAGAACATAGTGACATTAGCGCCACCTCTACATACTCGGAAGAAACTATTAAGAAGTTTAAAAATTTTAATGTGACGTACCATCGTCAGTTGCCGATTCTCGACCAATCAAACAAAGTTCCAATCGGACCATCGTCGGCCCTAAAGCAGATAAAGTGGGCGTCGGCATAAAGTCGACTATAGTAAATCGGGCAATCGTCAGTTGCCGATTCTCGACCGATTAAACAAGTTCCAATCGGGCCATCGTCGGTCCTAAAGTGGTGTCGGCATAAAGTCGACTGTAGTAATGTGGACCTCCATCAGTTGCCGATTATTGACCGAAAACTGAAAATCGCAATCTGTCCAACATCGGGCCAGCGTGTTGTCGCTGATGCCGATACACTGCCGACGTTGTCGACATTGGTCCGATTCAATGCCGACGATATGTGTTTGCTGGGCTTGTATGCCCAACTTTTATGCAAAAATTTGAAAAATAAAATCCAATAATATCTAGCAAATAGGTTTTCTCTGGAGAAAGCCACCCAACTAGCACACGTCGACCTCAGAACGTCCCATTAAGGGCCGAACGTCCCGGGTCCAAAACATACGTCTTGGGGACGTTTGAAGTGGGACCAAAGATCGGTTGAGAACACTTATACGTCCTCAGGACGTCCCCAGAACAGCATAACTATAAAATTGGTTTATACTTATTTCGAGATTGGTTTTGATTAGTTACCATTTTATATTTATATTGATAAAATCCATTAATACTCAAACGACCTAGGTCCAAAACATACGTCCTCGGATCGTATCAAACAGTTTTAGGACGTCCCGAGGACATATACTAAAAAATTGATTTATACTTATTTTGTAACTGGTTTTGATTGGGTCCCATTTGAATTGGTTTTTATTGCTTTTGTAAGTTATTTATAGTGATAAAATCCATTAATGCTCAAACGCCCTTGTTCCAAAATGTACGTTCTGGGGACGTTTGACTCCACATATCAAGACTTGGATAGTGTATATTACAAAGATATTCAAAATTAGGATATACGTTGCGTGTGGAGCGTAGTCAATGAAACCGGAATTTGGTCAATAAATACGCAAATTTTTATAACGTAATTTTCTTATTTTTTGTCACTGATAAATAAGAGCGTTTTATTGTCAACTGCTCAGATTTATCAGTGACGACGTGTTACAATGAAAATAATAAGGAGAAACAAAATAAAAGCAAGTTCTCAAAATAAAATAATACATTCTAAAAACCAAAAAGATTCTCCCAGTCAAAAAAAAATTAAAGCAAATGTTCGAAAAGTCCTCCTTGCTCGGCTAGACAGTATCCGAGCCTACTATAAAAACCCCTTCTAACCTTTCCAAGCATGTTAGGGGTGATAATTTGAAAAGCTTCTTCAAAAACAGATAGAAGTCATTAGGAGCAAGATCGGGAGATCGAGCTGGCCATAAAATAGTTCCCCGTGTACTTATAACCCGATTAGGAAATACATTATCAAGATATTCCCTAACAATGCCAACATTGTGAGCGGAACAACCATCTTGTTGAAACCATGTTTCACCAAATCGTACACCTAACAACTGCCTAGCAGTTGGAATAATGTGCTGCTGCAGTAGATCCAAGTATCTAGGACCATCAAATTGCAATTGCCGTTAATAAAAAATGGCCCAATTACGTCTCCCCTATAATAACCCCCAAACATTTGGTTTTTGGGGATACTGTGTTCTTACGTCAAAATACAAATGCAAATTTTCCCTCGACCAATATCGAACGTGTGTTGGGGTGTTATGACGATTTGACCATTTGACCATCTGCACTTTTTCGGCAACTTCGTAGACATCCATTTTTGGTTTTAAAAATGTATTATTTCAATTAAGAACTTACCCATCTGTTTCTCGAGCAAGGCAGAAATAAAACAAAATAATAAAAACAAAATGTATTTCCAAAAGATAACACTGCAGCGTGCTTCGAATCCACCTCGGTCGTACGGCACGGAGAGTAAATTGGACTTGATTCGCCCTATGTTCGCAGTAGCTTGAAGCGGTCTGTATAAACTCACCATTAAATAACCTACTTGACGAAAGTTGCTTGGCAGTGTCCGAATCTTCAAAAAATAATAGTCGGTGCGCCATCCCAAGTAGCACACATCTGTCCCAAAAACGTCCTTGGGACGTCCGCCACCGGAAATCCCCGGGACGTCCTAAAGACGGCATAGGTCCCAAAGCGGACGTACCTAAGACGTCCTGTGAATATTTCCTGCAGATATTTTCTGTATACGTCCCAGCGACGGCTTTGTCGTACGTCCTGTGGACTAATTATTTTGTAATATTGGACCTCCCAGGGACGTCCTAAAAACGGCGTAGGTTCCAAAGCGGACGTACCTAAGACGTCCTGTGAATATTTCCTGCAGATATTTTCTGTATACGTCCCAGCGACGGCTTTGTCGTACGTCCTGTGGACTAATTATTTTGTAATATTGGACCTCCCAGGGACGTCCTAAAAACGGCGTAGGTTCCAAAGCGGACGTACCTAAGACGTCCTGTAAATATGTCCTGCAGACGTTTTCTGTGTACGTCCCAGGGACGCCTTTGTCTTACGTCATGTGGACTAATTATTTTGTAACATTGGACCTCCCAGGGACGTTCTAAAGACGTCGTAGGTCCCAAAGCGGACGTACCTAAGACGTCTTGTGAATATGCCCTGTAGAGGTTTTCCGTGTACGTCCCAGGGACGTTTTTGTCGTACGTCCTGTGGACTAATTATTTTGTAACATTAGACTTCCCAGGGACGTCCTAAAGACGGCGTAGGTCCCAAAGCGGACGTACCTAAGACGTCCTGTGAATATGTCCTTCAGACGTTTTCTGTGTACGTTCCAGGGAGGTCTTTGTCGTACGTCCTGTGGACTAATTCTTTTGTAACATTGGACCTCCCAGGGACGTCCTAAAAACGGCGTAGGTTCCAAAGCGGACGTACCTAAGACATCCTGTAAATATGTCCTGCAGACGTTTCTGTGTACGTCCCAGGGACGCCTTTGTCTTACGTCATGTGGACTAATTATTTTGTAACATTGGACCTCCCAGGGACGTTCTAAAGACGTCGTAGGTCCCAAAGCGGACGTACCTAAGACGTCTTGTGAATATGCCCTGTAGAGGTTTTCCGTGTACGTCCCAGGGACGTTTTTGTCGTACGTCCTGTGGACTAATTATTTTGTAACATTAGACTTCCCAGGGACGTCCTAAAGACGGCGTAGGTCCCAAAGCGGACGTACCTAAGACGTCCTGTGAATATGTCCTTCAGACGTTTTCTGTGTACGTTCCAGGGAGGTCTTTGTCGTACGTCCTGTGGACTAATTCTTTTGTAACATTGGACCTCCCAGGGACGTCCTAAAAACGGCGTAGGTTCCAAAGCGGACGTACCTAAGACATCCTGTAAATATGTCCTGCAGACGTTTCTGTGTACGTCCCAGGGACGCCTTTGACTTACGTCATGTGGACTAATTATTTTGTAACATTGGACCTCCCAGGGACGTTCTAAAGACGTCGTAGGTCCCAAAGCGGACGTACCTAAGACGTCTTGTGAATATGCCCTGTAGAGGTTTTCCGTGTACGTCCCAGGGACGTTTTTGTCGTACGTCATGTGGACTAATTATTTTGTAACATTAGACTTCCCAGGGACGTCCTAAAGACGGCGTAGGTCCCAAAGCGGACGTACCTAAGACGTCCTGTGAATATGTCCTTCAGACGTTTTCTGTGTACGTTCCAGGGAGGTCTTTGTCGTACGTCCTGTGGACTAATTCTTTTGTAACATTGGACCTCCCAGGGACGTCCTAAAAACGGCGTAGGTTCCAAAGCGGACGTACCTAAGACATCCTGTAAATATGTCCTGCAGACGTTTTCTGTGTACGTCCCAGGGACGCCTTTGTCTTACGTCATGTGGACTAATTATTTTGTAATATTGGACCTCCCAGGGACGTTCTAAAGACGTCGTAGGTCCCAAAGCGGACGTACCTAAGACGTCTTGTGAATATGTCCTGCAGAGGTTTTCCTTGTACGTCCTAGGGACGTTTTTGTCGTACGTCCTATGGACTAATTATTTTGTAACATTAGACTTCCCAGGGACGTCCTAAAGACGGCGTAGGTCCCAAAGCGGACGTACCTAAGACGTCCTGTGAATATGTCCTTCAGACGTTTTCTGCGTACGTCCCAGGGACGTCTTTGTCGTACGTCCTGTGGACTAATTATTTTGTAACATACAGCAATAGTACCGTCGATTCAAAGCGAATGCCCAGCGCGCTGTATGTGCGACACATGCAAGCTAACCATATATCAAATAAAATATGTAAGTAACATTTCTCTCAATCTGTCCCATGCAAAATATCTACTTATACCAGTATAATTTTGTATTAGATATGTTTATGGCTCATGCGAGTCTAAGGTGTGTGCTATTATACAATGAGCTTCAGGCTACTGCGAACATAGGGGGAATCAAGTCCAATTTACCCTCCGTGCCGAGGTGGATTCGAAGCACGCTGCAGTGTTATCTTTTGGAAATTTATTTTGTTTTTATTATTTTGTGTTATTTCTGCCTTGCTCGAGAAACAGATTGATAAGTTCTTAAGTAAAATAATACATTTTTAAAACTAAAAATGGATGTCTACAAAGTTGCCGAATAAGTTAAGACTTATTTAAGAACTTTTTTTGGAGAAAAGTTTGGTTGTGTAGCGCCAAGAAACCATAAAAAACCCACTGTTTTGAATGACGAGCAGGAAGTACGAGGTGTGATGATTTGCGCTGCAGTGGAGGAAAATCGAAAATTAACTAGGCACCAAACTGCCGAAGCAGTTGATACGTCTTCAGCCACTGTCTTACGTGTTCTCAAAAAGAATGGTTATCATTCTTACAAAGCGTCAAAAAACCCATTAAATTTTTCCCGAGAACAACTATCGTCGTATGGAATTTTGCGAAACAATGATGGCAAGGGCTAATCGTGCTGAAAACTTTCTGAGATCTATTCTTTTCACAGATCATAACCCAACACACGTTCGATATTGGTCGAGGGAAAATTTGCATTTGTAGTATTTTTTTTAAATGTTTGGGGGGGTATTGTAGGGGAACACGTAATTGGGCCATTTTTTATTTACGGCAATTTGAATGGTCCTAGATACTTGAATCTACTGCAGCAGCATATTATGGTTTCAACAAGATGGTTGTCCCACTCAAAATGTTGGCCTTGTTAGGGAATATCTTGATAATGAATTGTCTAATCGGGTTATAAGTAAACGGGGAAATATTTTATGGCCAGCTCGATCACCCGATCTTGCTCCTAATGGCTTCTATCTGTGGAGTTATATCAAAAATAAAGTTTACGGGCATGAAAGGGCTAATAATTTGGAAGAACTATCACCCCTAACATGCTTGGAAACGTTAGATGGGGTTTTTATACTAGGCTCGGATATTGTCTAGCCGAGCAAGGAGGACTTTTCGAACATTTGCTCTATTTTTTTTTTGACTGGGAGAATCTTTTTGGTTTTTAGAATGTATTATATTTATTTTGAGAACTTACTTTTATTTTGTTTCTTCTTATTATTTTCATTGTAACACGTTGTTAGTGATAAATCTGAGCAGTTGAAAATAAAACGCTTTAATTTATCAGTGACAAAAAACAAGAAAATTACGTTATAAAAATTTGCGTACTTATTGACCAAATTCCGGTTTCATTGACTATGCTCCACATAGCACCGTGGTTAGAGGCGTACTAAATTCCAAACCCAAGTCACGCAAGTGGTGATCGCAAGCCTGAGTATTGGTTGCTTCACTGATAGGTGTGCGGTGTCCCTGCATGTACGTACATTAGCAAATTCGACTTCTTCCGGCCTCTGTTCGCAGTAGTATGAAGCGGTCTGTATATATATATATATATATATATATTAGTGGCTAGGTCATATAGTTTAATTTATGTTAAGTTTAGGATACTTAGGTGTGGTTTAAATTTAGTTTGTGTTAGTTAAGGTCCGAAACGTACGTCCTGTAGACGTTTTTTGTGTACGTCCCAGGGACGCCTTTGTCGTATGTCCTGTGTACTAATTATTTTGTAACAGTGGACCTCCCAAGGACGTCCTAAAGGCGTCGTACGTCCCAAAGCGGACGTACCTAAGACGTCCTGTGAATATGTCCTGCAGATGTTTTCTGTATACGTCCCAGGGACGTCTTTGTTGTACGTCCTGTGGACTAATTATTTTGTAACATTGGACCTCCGAGGGACGTCCTAAAGACGGCGTAGGTCCCAAAGCGGACGTACCTAAGACGTCCTGTGAATATGTCCTGCAGACGTTTTCTGTGTACGTCCCAGGGACGTCTTTGTCGTACGTCCTGTGGACTAATTATTTTGTAACATCGGACCTTTCAGGAACGTCCTAAAAACGGCGTAGGTCCCAAAGCGGACATAACTAAGACGTCCTGTGAATATGTCCTGCAGACGTTTTCTGTGTACGTCCCTGGGACGTCTTTGTCGTACGTCCCGGTCGGACGTCCGTCTAATTATTTTGTAACATTGGACCGCCCAGGAACGTCCTAAAGACGGCGCAGGTCTCGAATCGCACGTCCCGGGGATGTACGTATAACTCTATAATAATACTCATCAATTAAGCCTCAGAGAAATATTATATAATTTTCTATTGATATGAAATTACGGGAAACACTGGACAACATTTTTTAATTTTTTTTACAATCTTAAATTTTCCAAAAGCAAACAAAAATAGGGATATTTTGGAACGCTTAAGATTTTGACAACTTTGACAGCCGCTGTGGTACAACTTTATAAAGTTGAATTGGTGAGATGGTAAGTGTTTTCAAGCTAAAACAATAATAAACTAAAATGTTCCTGATAATTATATCCGAAATTATTTCATTTTGAAAAATTTTAATTTTATGTGAAAATTTAGAGCAGGGTTAATTGTGAACAGTAAATCAGTAAAATAGCTAACAAAGTATAAACTGAATGGGGCAAATAGTTCTTAACAATTATCTCCCGTTAACTGTTATAGTTTTAAAATTACCTATATCAAGGGTTGTAAAAATGTGCTGAGCTTGTTCTTGGTTAAATCAAACCTAATATACTCTTCCTATAAAAAGTAACCCTTTATGTTTCGAAAATTATACCAAAAATGTAAGTTTGGACAGTTTTTATTTTTAATTTTCCAATAATATAGTGATAAAATGATACTTATAGGGTAGGTCAAAAAACGGGACTTTTTTGACTGTCCATTAGTTAAAAAGTTTTTGACAGATTTCAAAAATTTTAACCATTTTGAAAAGCCAAGACATCAGAATTTAATACTAAAATTGACAATTTCTGAATAAAAGGTATTCTTGAACTCTCCTGCAAATTTTTATATGCGCCACCGGTAAAAGACTTAATTTTTGGGTGTAGACGAGCTCTATTTTTTGCGAGTGTACTAATGTATCGCTTGTTAGTATCGGGTAAGAAATAAGAAAGTTATAAATTGCTCAAAATAGTGCGTTTGGTAAACCACATTCAGCCAGTCAAAAAAAAGTTTTGCTTGGCTATGCTTTCGGATGTATTTGTCCGATTTTAATAATACTGAACATTTTGAAAAGCCAAGGTCTTAAAATAGTTTTATGTGGAAATTCGAGATTTTTTTTGTTCTGACTGAATTTGGTTAACCAAACACATTCACTTGAACAATTTATAACTTTATTTTTTCCTACTCGATAATAATAAGTGATAAAAAAACGAAGGGTCAAGAATTACCTATTTTAAAAAATTTTCCGCCATATTGGTTTTTCACAAGTTGTCAACTTTGGCATAAAATTCTTAAATTTTTAAATCTTGGCCTTCAATTTTTGAAATTGAAAAAAAACTTTTTAAGTAATGGACAGTCAAAAAAGTCCCGTTTTTTTGACCCACCACAGTAGTAATATAAATAATTCATTCGTTTTTAATATACCATCCACTTGCTTTAATAATTTGTGCACTTATTTTAGGTAGATGGTTTATTAGTTCTTTATAAATAAATTATTTGTTTCTAAAGTACCCATAACTTTTAATTTTTTTAAATATTTAATTCTCCAATTTTTAATATATAATCTATTTGCGTTTAATAGATGACCTACTAAAAACAAATAAATAAATCATTAGCATTTATAATCCTAATAACAATATAATTCGTTTTTAGTATAAAAAGTATTTGTTTCTAATATTTTATCTACTTATTTTTAATGCTTTTTCTATTTATTCCAGTGTTTTAATATCAATTATTTTAGATGGATCGAAATATTTATTCTAAACGTATAGTTTGCTTGTCTTCTATTTCATGCAGATATGCCACTTGGTTTAAGTTTTTTTTATTAATTACAAGTAGATTTTTTTCTCGGTGTAGTGTTTAACAACCACTACCACTACCACTCATCGATTTTACCAGAGTTTTTGGAACACATTAAAAACTGTCTCATGTAAAAAAATATAGAGATGAAAAAAAAAAGCATTTGGCTTAATTTTCCAAAATAAGTGTTTTATACGTTGGACCTGGTAATATTTTATTATTTTTAAAATTATATAAGCCAGAATGATTTAAAATTAACCAGAAAAATAACCACAACTACAACGAAATGGATTCGTAGCTTACGGCAGTGGTAGTGGTTAATTACCAAAACGGAATGAGGTTTAACTATTGCCCAGACGCAGTAATTACCACAACCACTACGAAATGTCAAATAGAGGTTCCAAAATATCCCTAATATTAACATAACCTAAATTTCCGCTGTCAGGTGGTAGTCGGAGTTGCTTTTACTATACTGAGAGTGAGAGTGAGAGTTATTATCGGTACGAATTTTTCTCGGAAAAAGCAAGGGCGGGGTCGTTAATTATAGTATCTCATAGTTATAAGTTTCGTTCTAGCTCATACAGGTGATATAAATGTGACAGAAACGTGACGTGAAACATGACTGTAATACGGCCAGAACGTTTTTTTTAAAAGAATTATAGTAATATGCCTGGGATATCCTAAGATATGAAGTGAATATCCACCAAACATGCATTAGCCTTCCATTAAAGTGCAATTAAGGAGTAGCCTATGGATATAGGTATATCAATGTATCACCATTATGTTAATGTACTACTTGAGATTAGTTATCAAAAGATATATAATAACTTTTTGCTCTCTTATATGTATAATAATATTATCTGCTACATAGAGAACATATTGATTTATTATTGACATTAAACTAAATTACAATTATAAATCATGTAGATCGCGTTCTTTTCACAAGATACTAATATTTTCAGCATACATGCCAAAATCTTGACGAAAATATTCTTTTTGAGAATATTCATAAAAATAACTTCATAATCACATTATCATGGGAATTTTATTATCTTATTACCAAAGAAATATAACTATCACAAACTCTTACAGAATATTCAAGAAAAAATAGGTCTAGAACATTCTTGTCATATTCGTAATAGAATATTCTAAAAATCACTATTCCTACAACATGAATATTCCTCCAATGTTATGTGGGTAAAGTGATAAATAAATTATTTAACTAAAAAATTAACTATTTCTATATACTACGATATTTTATATACACATCTGTCATCATAAAAGTGGTACACACTACTTTATGTTGTAATAAATTGGTCTATTTTTACAAACAAAGACGCTCATCATTGTATTTATCTAAAACTGTCAAAGCATGTCATTCTAGATTTCATATTGACAAGTAAATAAAAAAATGCCTTTTAAAATTTTTTTTTTGATAAAGCCCAACTTCTCGAAAAACTGCAACTATAATTAGAGGCGTAGCTAGAATTTCTGAACGCCATAAAACCACGATTATGAAAATTAAAAAACGATGAGAAAAAGATCACACAATAGAAAGAAAGCAAGGGACTGGTTTATTGAAAGTTTCAACTGAGGAACAAGACCACAGCTGTGTTTTTAAATTTTCGTTACAGTTATTTTATGCATTAGTTAGTATTATTGTAATATAAACATTATCTCTAAACACAATGTTTTAATCTCCATATTTTAAAATTTTATAATTGTATAAAAGTCGGTGTCAAAATATAATTCGGTAAATAACCATGTAATTTAAAAAATACTTATGTTTTTCGCGTAGTGTACATCACCCAATACACGCAAAACAATACCGAAATTTATAAACATGCTCAAATCGTCGGCATTAAATCGGGCCAATGTCGACAACGTCGGTAGTGTGTCGTCATCGGCGACAACACGCTGGCCCGATGTTGGACAGATTGCGACTTGCAGTTTTCGGTCAATAAACGGCAACTGACGGAGGTCCACATTACTACAGTCGACTTTATGCCGACACCTCTTTATGACCGCCGATTGGTCGACAATCGGCAACTAACAACGGCTCGATTTACTATAGTCGACTTTATGCTGACGCCCACTTTATCTGCTTTAGGGCCGACCACGGTCCGATTGGAACTTTGTTTAATCGGACGAGAATCGGCAACTGACGATGGCCCGATTTAATATATAGTCGACATTATGCCAACGCAAACTTTATCTACTTTAGGGCCGATGACGGTCCGATAGGAACTTTGTTTAATCGGTCGAGAATCGGCAACTGACGATGCCCCGATTTACTATTGTCGATTTTATGCCGACGACCACTTTATCTGCTTTAGGGCCGGTGATGGTCCGATTGGAACCTTGTTTGATTGATCGAAAATCGGTAAATGACGATGGTAAGTCATATTAAAATTTTTAAAGTGCTTAATAGTTTCTTCCTAGTAGTAGAGATGGCGCTAATGCCACTATGTTCTCTATACAGAAGATAATATCATGTATATAATGAGCAAAAATTTTCAATATTTACAAGAATCACCTCTTCCGCCACTTAAACCAGCCTGACTGGTCGGATCGTGCCAAGCAACCACCGACGGACCTTCGTCAATCACCGACGTCGGGCCGCTTTGAGAGGCCGATGTGGCCTTTTTATCCCACCCATTATCGGACCTTTGTGGTTTGCCGTTGTCGGGCCGTTTTAAGCTACCACCGACGGATCTTCGTCAATCGCCGACGTTGGACCGCTTTAGGAAACCAATGTCGGACTTAAATAGTTTACCGATGTCGGGCCGAGACCAGCATGCCTACGTTAGACCAACTAAATTAAGCAGCTATATGGGCGGATAGTCGGTACCATGTCGTTAAACCATATCGAACCTTAATCGTACGGCGACTGTATGCCTATGTCAGCAGAAAGTAAAATTTACCATTGACACGACGGCGGCCTACGGTCTAAAGTTGCGTCGGCAAACATACATTGGGCCTACATCGCAAAGCGGACAAAAAATAATACTGGTCCGATGTCGTAAATCGACGTCGTGCCGATGAGGGAAAATTCGGCAGTCGACATCGGGCCGACGAAGGCCCGAAGGAACCGTGTTTGATGGGAACCTGCAGTTCACTGTAAAATACGCAGATTTTAGCCCTAAAAAACATTCTGAGAGAAATTTTCCAAAACGACACTTGACTTGTATGTCACCTTTAACACGTGAGTTCAACAAAGCACATTTAAAATGAGACTTTGGTTGGAGCGTGAATTAAACCGAATTTTGGTATAATATACGAAACGGAAATATATAATATATAATATATAATATATTATATATAATATATAATATATAATATATTATATATAATATATAATATATAATATATAATATATAATATATAATATATAATATATAATATATAATATATAATATATAATATATAATATATAATATATAATATATAATATATAATATATAATATATAATATATAATATATAATATATAATATATAATATATAATATATAATATATAATATATAATATATAATATATAATATATAATATATATAATATAATTATATAAGTTTTTGGTACTTCTTAAGAATCTTATAAAACCCTATAAAACAACATAAAAACCCACCAACTTTCATGAGAATCTTAACGCTTTTATTGGAGGGAATAGAATGCATATTTTTTGTCCAGTAAAAAACTCACCTCTTATAGCACCCATCTATTTATTGTGCAACAGGGGTGCACGTTCATGTCTAATGTAATTAACCGAGTAATTAAATTAATTAACGCATCAAAATCTAAAGATTTTTTCACTCCAAGTAAACTCCTATTATATTGACAATAAACATAGGATTTATTCCCACTTGCCAACACCTTCCGTGTGCTGTATATTTAGGCAGTGTTTTCGATTTGGTACGATGTTTGTTCTGTAAATAGAAAACACTTAATAGAGGTTTAAGCGGCAAAGAAAAGATTTCCGTATAAAAAAAATGTTTTGAATGAAGAGAAATTTTGCTTCTTGTATGTACCACGGTAATAGGTAGGTATAAAAAAATAAATCCATACATTTTTTAAAACAAAATTATTTGACAACATTTCAAACATAAATTAACACAATGAAAACCAGAGGGTAATATAGAGTGTATTTTTAAAATTTTATTAGTATTTTACGTGAGTATAAAAAAAATAAATCGATTCATTTTGATGATTTTCTAAAATAACATTATTGGACAAAATTTCAAGCATTTTAGAAGTATTATATCCCAGCAAACACAAATCGTCGGCATTGAATCGGGTCAATGTCGACAACGTCGGTGGTGTGTCGGCATCGGCGACTACACTCTGGCCCGATGTTGGTCAGATTGCGATTTTCAGTTTTCGGTCAATAATCGGCAACTGACGGAGGTCTACATTACTACAGTCGACTTTATGCCGAGACCACTTACTTTAGGACCGACGATGGTCCGATTGGAACTTTTTTTAATCGGTCGAAAATCGGCAACTGACGATGGCCCGATTTACTATAGTCGACTTTATGCCGACGCCTACTTTATCTGCTTTAGGGCCGACGACGGTCCGATTGGAACTTTGTTTAACCGGACGAGAATCGGCAACTGATGATAGCCCGATTTACTATAGTCGACATTATGCCGACGACCACTTTATTTGCTTTAGGGCTGACGACGGTCCGATTGGAACTTTGTTTACTCGGACAAGAATCGGCAACTGACGATGGCCCGATTTACTATAGTTGACATTATGCCAACGCAAATCTTATCTGCGTTAGGGCCGATGATGGTCCGATAGGAACTTTTTTTAATCGGTCGAGAATCGGCAACTGACGATGGCCCGATTTTATAGTCGACTTTATGCCGACGCCTATTTATCTGCTTTAGGGCCGACGACGGTCCGATTGGAACTTTGTTTAATCGGACGAGAATCGGCAACTGATGATGGCCCGATTTACTATAGTCGACCTTATGCCGACGACCACTTTATCTGCTTTAAGGCCGACGATGGTCCGATTGGAACTTTGTTTGATTGGTCGAGAATCGGCAACCGACGATGGTCTGATTAAAATTTTTAAACTGCTTAATAGTTTCTTCCAAGTATGTAGAGATGGCGCTAATGTCACTATGTTCCCTGTACAGTGGAAGATAATATTATATATATAATCAGCAAAGATATTTCAAAACTAGAATGCGGACTTGACAAGATGGCGGTACTTCTCTACAAGAATCACTTCTTCTGCCACTTAAACCAGCCTGACTGGTTAAGCACCCGCATTATCGAAACTTTGTAGTTTGCCAATGTCGGGCCGCTTTAAACTACCATCGACGGACCTCCGTCAATCGCCGACATTGGACCGCCTTAGGAAACCAATGTCAGACTTGGAGTAGTGTACCGATGTCGGGCCGAGACCAGCCCGACGTTAGACCGACCAAATTAAGCAGTTATGGGAGATTGGTCGGTACCATATGGTTAAACCATATCGGACCTTAATCGTACGGCGACGGTATGCCGATGTCAGCAAAAAGTCAAATTTACCAATGGCCCGACGACGGGCCACAGTTTAACGCTGCATCGGCAAACATACATTGGGCCTAAATCGCAAAGCGGACAAAAAATACTGCTGGTCCGATGTCGTAAATCGACGTCGTGTCGATGACGACAAATTCGGCAATCGACATCGGACCGACGAAGGCCCGAGGGAACCTAAATAATTTAATAATTATTATGTGTATATGGTATGGAATTTTTTTCCTACAAACTTTGGTTTTAAAATGTGCGGGAAAGTCTCGGGGTAAATTTTTTCCCGACCAGACTAACGGGAAACTGCTAGTTTGCATAAGCAAAGGTGTGCGCAAAGTAGCTTTTTGCGGCCACCCGTAGAAAAACTTTTTATTCCTGTTTTTCTGCTTATAATCTACTTATAACCTCAAAATAAAGAACGAAAGGTGCGAAAAAATTTGACTTTTACCACAAGTTTAGGAAACATGCATGTATTGCATTTACTGCATGTGCAGAGTTAGTAATTTAATGTAGTTTTTTTAGTACCTATACCTAGACTATACCGGGTGTAACAAAGGAATAGATACGGCGACTTCCATAAAAACGAAGGGAACTTTTGATTTATAAATGAAACGCTCTGTTTATGACAAAATGTCTGAAGACGTGAAGGCAGTCTAAATACGTTTTGTCATCCATATGTCATTTTGACAAGTTTGAAAAAATATATATTTTTTTTACATTTTACAGGTTTTTTCTAATATTTTTCGATTGGCGGCAGTGCAAAAGCCTACCAAAACCTACGGCTTTAAAGGAATCTTTAAAATACGGGAGAAATTAATAGCGAATATTTTCATTTGCATTTTTCTACTTCAACACGAATGTAAACCTTCTCGTACACTAACATTTTCTGAAATGACATTTTGGTAGAGTTTTCCGATTTAACTCACGGTAAGAATTACTTGAGTAATGAAAGATAAAATATTTAAAATAATTCAATTTTTAATAAGTCCACAGCACGGCACTGTCACCCAAAAAAAAGACACTCCCTCTTGTCAAAATTCAAGACGACATGGCTTTAGGTTGACAAATTAAAAATTGTCACTGTCTTTCTTTCTTGGGCACAGTGCCGTGTTGTCTACTTATTAAAAATGAATAGTTCATAAGTTTACATATTTTACCTTTTATAACTTAAGCAATTTTTATTGTAAATTAAATTAAAAACACAAAAAAAAAGAAAAAGTAGATACACCAAAGCTTTGTATGATAAGCTGTTCATACAACGACCAAAAGGTTTTCATTCGTCTTGAAGTAGAAAAAAGATTGTTTTAATTGGTATGGAAAAATTTTTTGATGAGCGGACTAACGTAATTTTTTTGAATCTGTATTTGATACATTGTTTTAGACAGCGACAATAAATATGTAAAAAAAGTCACGTCGTTGATTGTTTCAACTGTTTGACAACAACAAATTATTCGACATGCGACCTGTTGACAATAAAGAAATATGTTTTCAGAGGCAAAAAATGACGTCAGTCCGCTCATCAAAAGATAGGACTATAGATGTTTTTACTGCTGTCAATCGAAACATATTGGAAAAAAAACTGTAAAATGTAAAAAAAAATATTTTTTTAAAGTTGGAAAAATGACATAGGGATGACACAAACGTATTTAGAATCTCTTCACATCTTCAGGTATGATGACACAGGGTGATTGATTTAAAAATCAAAAGTTAACCTAATTTTCCTAGAAACTGTAACAGTTTTACATTTGTCAATAGGACACAGTTTTGAGCTTTTACCAGTTCTGTAAAATTCCAAAATTTCAGAATTCTATTCTTAAAAATAAAGGCGCTAAGTTGCCGTACCTATTCCTTGTTACACCCGGTATAGTTTTTAGGTCCCATATTTTTATAGTGTAGTTATTTTGTGTGCCTAACTTTGATTCTAAAATTGCATGCTGGTCTACAATAAGTAGGTACCCAACACAACCCAACCCTCTCGTAAATATGGAACTGCCACGTTTTGAACACAAGGTGGCGCCCAGTTTATTTCCAGAGAATAAATACTACGTTGCCTCACTCGACAAATGCCACACTGGTCCATATAACCAACGAACAGGCAAACACTATGAGATAATTAATAAATTAATTTACTTACCTTAAGGCTAATTAATTTTAATTTTCCTAACTTGTCCGAATATAATTACATAATATATTAATATTGTAGTCTCCGTTAGAACGACTTCCCGGCATGCACGCTCAAGATAAAAGATTCAGGTTGGCGGCGCGACGCTCATCGTCACCCGATCAGAACACCGAAACACAGATATCATTCCGTTTGAAATGACAAAATCACAATCACTGGGGAAGAAGAGAATAATTAGCAATTTGGGTATGGGTGGGAATGTAATTATATTCGGACAAGTTAGGAAAATTAAAATTAATTAGCCTTAAGGTAAGTAAATTAATTTATTAATTTTCCGTCACTTGTCCTCATATAATTACATAATATATTAATATTGTAGATGTTCAAAGCCACTAGTGATTTTGTAAAGCAATTTTTTTTTTGTGTAATTCATTGATATTGGATAAAAACAACAGTGCTTTGAATTAAATACATATATGTATAATTTCCATAGATAATAATATAATAATTTTGACAAAACTTATATTTTAACACAATTTACTAAAAAGTAGATCATAATATGTTACAGAAACAATGTAAATTAATATTTTTGTTGTCATGAACAACAATACTTATTTGTAGTAAAATATGTACATAAAAATAAATCACAACAATATTTAAAAAAGGAACTGTTAACCGGTTTTAATTATTGAACGAGCAAACATATCATTGGGCTTACAAAGAGGTCTATTATAGAACTAAAAAAATGTATTTGATGCTGGGGTTATATGCCACCTGTATTTTTGATACTTTCTATACTAACTCCAGCTCGCAAAGCTGAAGAAGTTGACGCGTGGCGTGTGCTATGACTAGAAAATATCTCAGTGCTAATACCTGCTAGCTTAAGAGTATTTTTAATCCATCGGCTGATGGTTTGTGGCGACGCTGGATGAAATGGCTTCTTATGCGTTAAGATTAAAAAATCGTCCGACCTAGTAATATCTTTCGTTTTCTCTAAATAAAAGTCAATAACCGACGCCACGCAAAGATTAGGTCTTTCTCCGAAGTAGGGAAAAACTAGTAGCGGTTGAAATCTTTTCGGCCCAGACGTTTTTATACGATCAGAAATCTTAATTTCAAGTTTGCTCTCTTGTTTAACAATATTGAATATCTTGATTTTTGACAATGTTTGAACTCTGCTGGCTGTTGTAAGTGCCATAAGTGTCACAAGCTTTAGTGTTAGTTTTTCTAAATTCAAGGATTCAAGAGGCGACCAGTTTTCTAAAAAGGTTAATAAGATACGATCAGAAATCTTAATTTCAAGTTTGCTCTCTTGTTTAACAATATTGGATATCTTGATTTTTGACAATGTTTGAACTCTGATGGCTGTTGTAAGTGCCATAAGTGTCACAAGCTTTAGTGTTAGTTTTTCTAAATTCAAAGATTCAAGAGGCGACCAGTTTTCTAAAAAGGTTAATACTGAGTCCGTATTCCAAGTCAACATATATTTTGGTGCACTTGGTCTTCTATTATAAGCTCCTTTTAGAAGTCTTGAAATTAATACTTCGTCGCTTTTTTGGATAGGATTAAAAAGCAAGTTTAAAGCAGATCTGTAGGAGTTTAAAACTGAATAAGATGAACCCGATTCAAAATGTTTTGTTAAAAAATTAAGGTAATTTGCCAAGTTGTACTTGTAGGGATCAACTTGATAAGAATTACTAAATTCCCAATATTTCTTAAAACAACTTGTGTACTGCTTTAACGTCCCTTCTGTTATTGACGAGATCAAAAGTGGAATGCTCTGAGAAGGTATTCCTTTTTTCAAAAAAGTTCGCCTGATAATTTCCCGGCCTCCAGGGAAATCTTTTGATGAAGTGGGTGACTTTGCCTGAAAGGAGATATGAGTAAAAATTTTTCAGGTGGAAAGTATATAGGGCGGCCAACCAGCAGTTTTTGAAAAATTGGGTACCAAGGCTGTGAGCCAGTATTATACCTGTCGCTTTGTCATGAATAATCTTCTCTAAGACTTTAATTACAATGCAAAAAGGAGGAAACGCATAGAAGAAAAATTTATTCCAATTGGCGGTAAAAGAATCTACTAAGAGGCAGTCAGGATCCGGAAACCATGAAATGTAAGTAGTACACTTTGCATTTAATTTAGTTGCGAAAATATCAATTTCTGGATATCCAAAAACTTTTACAATTTTATTAAACGCAATCTGATTTATTTCATATTCTATATTAATGTTAACAGATCTAGACTATTCATCTGCTTCTACGTTGTCTTTAGAAGCAATGTAGGATGCAAATACCAATATTCTTTTGCTTTCACACCATTGCCATAATTCTTTTGTAAGGCGATTTAGAGCTTCATATTTTACACTGCCTCCCCGATTGATGCATGAAATTGCAGTTTTGTTGTCAATCCTTAAGAGAATTCGACAGTTTTTTATATTTTTTGGAAAAGATTTTAATGCATAGAAGGCTGCTTTGATTTCCAAAAAATTAATATGCATCCCTTTTTCACCGTCACTCCAGAAACCATGACATTTCTCCTTAAAGTAAAACGCACCCCAACCAGAAGGTGAGGCATCGGAAAAAATTTCTAATTGAAAATCTTTGGGTTTAATGTTTTGACCATTGCCGATGTTAATTTCCCACCAATTAATCTCAAAAACTTGTTCCTGAGATATTATGACCATTTTGTCGTAATTTTCAGTTTTTGTACAATGGAGATGAATATGTTTAAAAGTCTCAAGTGATTTAAGGTGGAGGAAACCATAACTTGTGGCCGGACAGGCTGCTACGAATTTTCCAACGAGACTGGAAAATTCACGAATTGAAACTTTTTTCTTTTTAAGTATATATTTTATATTTTGTTTTATATTAATGATTTTTTCTGTGGGTAAAAAAATTCTCATTGTCACTGTGTCATAACAAAAACCCAAAAATTTCAGTTTTTGCTGCGGCTTTAAATTGCTTTTTTCAGTGTTTATTATAAATCCTAACGTTTTCAATAATGTCATGACAACCTGAGTAAAATGATAACTCTGGGATTCACTATTAGCTATCAGTAAAATATCATCCAAATATATTACAAAAACAATACCCAGTTCACGTAATTTTTTCGCTGCCGGTTTTAACAACTTAGTAAATATGTATGGTGCAATATTCAATCCAAATGGGAGGCAATTAAATTCAAACAATTCACCTTGAAAAATAAATCTGAAATATTTTTTAAACTGCTTATCAATCGCTAAAAGAAAGTAAGCATCTTTTAGGTCTATATTAGTTAAATAACAATTCGGTGTTATCAATTTAACAGCTGTTCGGTAATCTTCGAGTTTAAAATGTGGTGCTTCTATGAACTGGTTAAAATTTTTTAAATTTAAAATAAATCTTTTTTTACTATTTGATTTTTTTATAAGAAAATATGATGAAAGAAACTGATTTTTTTCTGGTAGGCACTTAGAAATGGCCCCGATAGACATTAAATCCTTTATTAATTTCTGATAATTTTGTAAGGGTTCAACTAATTTAATTTTAGGCTCAATTATCTGAGTTGGTCTATTTTTAAACGAAAGTTTTATACCTTTCACCCACTGTAAAATGAAAGGATCGTTTGTAATTTCTTGCCATTCCGGAATAAATTTTGTAATGCGACCTGAATAAATAAATGCACCTACTTGGTTTGTACGCCAGGTATCTATTGCTTCCGATAGTACGGGTGCCCTCTCGATTGATTGAACCTGGTCCTGTTGGTATTCCGCATCGGCTGTTGTTGTTGCTCCCTCTTTTTTTCTTTCATTTTGAATTTGTTCACTGGGCGCCGATAGTTTAAAGAACTTAGACCTATTCCTCATACTCCGGCAACACTTAATTTGGAGGTGCTCGCAAATCCGGGTGGATTCGGTCTTTTCCTTTTAATTTCCTGACTAGTCTTTTTCATTGTTTGTTCACTTTTTACAGCGTCGTTAAACGATTTGCCAAACAATAACTCGTCAAAAGGTAGCGCTGTCGCTACTTTCTTAAACTCCGTATTCAAAAACGGAATTATCTTATATCTTCTGTGGACTGAGAGTGAATAGTGCACATTGGTTAAAATTTGCGAGGATTCGCTAAGAAGTTTCAGGTCTTCTAACTGCTCTTCCATTTGATTTTGTAAAGATAACAACCTGTTCATAACCTTACTTATTCCAGTCAAACCCTGTCCAATTTCTTGTTGAAGGGCCGTTATGTATTTGTCATGTTTTAGAGCCTCTTCTGACATACAAGGCTTGATCTCCTCGTTGATTGCCGGAGGTTTCAAAGGTTTGCAATTATCGGGAATCTTGAATTTGTTAAGTAACACTTCTTTTATTTCTTTTTTTAGCCCTTTGGTGAGATATTCGATCCATCTTACGACGATCTCTTGGTGAGTTGGATCTCCAAACTCTGTGTCATCAGAAGATTTCAAGCCTAATATTTGAAAGGGATCGCCAGTTACCGGAACTAAAGGTTCATTACGGTTTTCTGGAGGAATTTGATCTTCCTGCAAACCCTCTTGCCTCCCTTGTATCTCTTCTCTACCTTCAGCCTCTTCGCCATAATCCATTTCTTCTGCAACGTAGAGAAAAAAAACAATTGTTTAAATCCGTTCAAGGCCTTAACAAAATTTGAAGTACACTTTGGGTCACGTAAAACGCATACGCCGATCTCTTTGTGTAATATCGAGCCTCACAACTCAGTAACTTTCGGTATTTTGACTTGTCAAAAATATTACCGTGCAGTTACAATAAGCAATGCAATTATTAAAATTTTAAAGTTTCACACCTGCAGCTTACTTCTGCTAAACGCTTTATATGTGGACCCATGTGTATGAAATTTTGTAAACTTATGTTTTATAAATACGACATGGACAGGTTTACAAAAATATTATTTTTAATTTATTTTTTGTATGAACTTTGCAACCGTTTTGAGATGATATTTGCAACGAATACGGATGTATTCCTTGATTCGTAACAGACATCGGGCGATGCTGCGCAGAATTTTAGTTATTTTGATTTGCATATCCAGCATTTATGCGGATTCAATAAAAAACAAAAAAATTTCGAATTAGATATTACAGACATCGGGCGATGCTGTGTATCTATTTACGATTTTGACTGAAGCGAATACGGATGTATTCTTATTGGACAGACATCGGTTGATGCTGTGTGTAAACGTCAGAGTCCAATTAACTTCTAATTTTAGGGATCTATCTATATACAGGATTTATATGATTTATAATACGCAAAAAAATACAAATTAAGTATGCTCCTACCTGATTCATCATCAGAATCTGATTCCATTAATTCAGCGTTAATTTGCTGCTGTATTAGCTCTAGTTGATTTTGTAACAACATAAATTTACGTCTACTGTTGTTCCTTTTCGACATTTTTACACCTTTTTCACTTATCACAACACGAAACGGCAAAAAATTGCAATAACCGCCGAGCGTACGTACCGCGAAGGCATGCAAAACGGAATGATATCTGTGTTTCGGTGTTCTGATCGGGTGACGATGAGCGTCGCGCCGCCAACCTGAATCTTTTATCTTGAGCGTGCATGCCGGGAAGTCGTTCTAACGGAGACTACAATATTAATATATTATGTAATTATATGAGGACAAGTGACGGAAAATAGACACTTAAAGTAAATATTTCAACGCATCGGTATCGGTATACCTAACGCGTTCGAAACACAGTCAAAATAGACTACATTTTTGATTTGTTCATGCTATGTCTCGAACGATGCCCGCTTCTTTGACGGGTATAATGACAGAACGGTTGATTCCACTCGTTGCATACGAAGGGATGTACGTATCGCTACAGACCCACGAACGTACGCAACGATTTCAATCAGTAGTTCTGTTATTGCACCCTTCAAAAAAGCGTGCATCGTTCGAAACATCGCAAAAACAAGTCAAAAATGTAGTGTATTTTGGCTTTATTTCGAACGCGTTAGGTATACCGATGCGTTGAAATATTTACTTTAAGTATCTACTTTTAGGGCTCTGCCCTTGCAATGTCAGAAAATAATAAATAATAAAATAATAATAATAATAATAAAAAGTACTGATAATAACTCTAATCAAGTTAACCTGTAAAAAATGCAGAGGCAAAAACTTATCTGGGTACGAGTCGAGTGCGTCATGCGCAGTAGATTTTTCGCCTGTGGCCTTGCCCAAGACCAATCCATATTTTTAAATTATTTTTGTTGTTTTTTATGGTCAGGTCTAAGCGTGCAAAGTAGCGAGATGTTTTGTTTTTTAGAACACCATTTTTTTAAATAAATTTATAAAAAAATTCAAGAAAAACAGGAAAATACAGTGAGAAAAATGGTGGGCTACGAGAACTTAAATATGTGTTCTCCTAGACCCAGCCGTGTTGCCAATAGAGGACATCCCAGACCTCTGGGCTGTGAGAACCAAGTCCAAGGGGTTGCAGGGAAACACAGTTCGTATGTTGTGGTAGCCCAAAATATGCATAAACACTGAATGTATTTTTTAGGCCATTTGGGCTGCCAGAACTCAACATCTAGGTTGTGGTAACTCATGATCTGTGCTGGGAAAACCCTGCCTTTGGGCTATCAGAACTCAGCATCTGGGTTGTGGTAACTTATGGTCTGGGCTGGGAGAACCCTACCTTTGAGCTACCAGAACTCAGCACCTGGGTTGTGGTAACTCATGATCTAGGCTGGGAGAACTCTGCCTTTGGGCTACCAGAACTCAGCATCTGGGTTGTGGTAACTCATGGTCAGGGCTGGGAGAACCCTACCTTTGGGCTACCAGAAATCAGCACCTGGGTTGTGGTAACTCATGATCTGGGCTGGGAGAACCCTGCCTTTGGGCAACCAGAACTCAGCATCTGGGTTGTGGTAACTCATGGTCAGGGCTGGGAGAACCCTACCTTTGGGCTACCAGAAATCAGCACCTGGGTTGTGGTAACTCATGGTCTGGGCTGGGAGAACTCTACCTTTGAGCTACCAGAACTCAGCACCTGAAATGTAGTATAGTCAGTCGGGGTAACTTTGAACCATTATGGGTAACTTTGATCCACTTAGAAAATTCAGTTTAGACACATAAAAAGTTCCAACATATAATTTTCCAAGTTGCTCAAAGTTACCCACAGTGGTTCAAAGTTACCCCAAATTACTGTACTAGTATTTTGAAAAAAAATAAAACTTATTTTTATTTTTTATTTTATTTTTATAAAAAACTATTAGGTTAAAAATGTTTTAGTCGATAAAATAAATGCGAATGCAGAAAAAAAAAATCTTCATTTTCATCTCCAGCACGAACGCTACTAGAGATAAAAAAATACCGCATTAAAAATGTGGATTGTGTTTTTCTCAAAAAAAAAAAAGATTTTGTGATTTAAAAATAAAACAAAATCCACCGAAGCCTTGGCCCCAGCTGACTGTACACAAAATATAATGAATAAATAGCTAACTATACAGCGCTCTCCATTATAAACAAGTATAGAATTTTTTACTCTTGATCTAAGATTAAAAGTGCATTTAAAAGAAATCATCACTTTTTCTGACAAATTTATTAGAATACTTGGGCTTTGTACATGTATTCTGTTACTTTACATGATACACCCTGTATTTTGTGTAATTTTTATAGCTAAGCAAGGTTTACCCTTGCCAACAATGCTGAAAAACTCAAAAACTAAACGAGATTTTTTAAATTTCTCTTAAATTCACACACAATAAACAAGGTGTAACGATGAAAATAAAAAAACATATCTATGCAATTTGCAAATTATAAATGTAAAATTTCACATAAGACGATAAGGTTTATAATGGATAACCCTTTACATAAAAAAAAGCTTAAAAAAAATCTAAAATATCGCGTTTGAAAATGTTTGACTGTTAAAAATATAAACAAAATCATATATTTGAATATAATGGTGTGTTAAAAACAAAACCTAAAAACTAAACTATGTAGTTGTAATTTAGTTGTAAACTAGGCTTAGGAAATAGTTAGCGGAGTTAGTAAATCTCAGCCAAACTGTTTAAAATACAAAACAGGCCCTATAATTTTCGCACTCCACATTTTCATATTATTTAGAAAATACAATAAAACACGTTAATATTTTTCACTCGTGAACCTGCTGCTGCACCGACCAGGATACCTGCACATATGACCTACACGAAGTACATCACAACTGGAAATGAAGCTAGCAACCGCCATCGCCAGCCAAAGCAGCACGCATATAATCGGATTGACATGTGTAAATCCCTGGATTTTACTAGACGACGGAAAAAATAAACCATGAGTTAGAACAATTCAGGCCCTGAGTTATCGTAGTCCAGACCGTGAATTAACACAGACCCAAAAAGTTAATACATGAAACTGGGCTGGGGCAATCCCATGCCTGAATTGTGGTAGCCCACGACTTGCTAAGTTCTCCCAGCTAAATTGAAATGCTTTGGGACAATCATACCGTGTGCTATAGTAACGCACGGTGTGAGTTCTGGTAGCCACAAACCCACGGTTGTGGGTTGGCCCCGTTTTCTCAGTGTACTTTTAAAAATCTCGATCAAAGATTACTTCTCGCAACACACCATCTTTACACTATAAATCAAGGCTGCTGGTGCCTTTTTACTCGGTGACGTTCATTGTTGCGACAATTTAATCTTTGACAGTTTTTAACGATGTTTTTAATTCATTTTTTCCTAAATACCTACTTGAATTTTCACTCAAAAATCACTCCCAATTTGCCCAAAATAGGTCCACACCAAAATGAGTAAAATTTTCGCTCAATTTTTGAGAGTAAATGATATAACTAATGTGGTATATAACGTAACGCCTTTTTGAGTGTTGTTGTATTCATTTTTGAGTACTTTTTGGGTGCTTGATCCGATTAGGAGTATGACAAAACTCAATTATTTGTATAATTGAGTAATTTTTAACACAATTCGGAGTAATTTTCACACAATATTAAGTATTTTTAACACAATTCGGAGTAATTTTCACACAATATTGAGTATTTCTTCCAATTATGAGTATTTAAAAACTCAATTTTAAGTAATTTTTAACACACTTCGAAGTAGTTTTCACACAATATTGAGTATCGTCTAAAAAGTACTGAGTTCAAAAAGTACAGGGTGATAATTTATAAACTTATACGGCCTGTAACTCTATTACTATTTAATTTTGTAGTTTTTACCACAGTTTTATTATTTTTTATCCCTGTACAGGCAGGGTGACGATAAGGCAACCCTGCCTATAACAGGGTAATAAAAAAAAAGATTGATCTACAAAATTTCATAAGTTATTCATTTTTTGGTTTCACCTATTTACGGTAAATATTAACAAAGAAGGGGGTGTGCGTTCATAAATGATCACCCTATACCAGGGGAGTAGATTTTTTAGTAAGCATAGTAAAAGAAAATTAAATTTTTAGTCAAGTCATTTTTTGCGGCGCAATAACGTTTTTTTTATATGGTGGAGATGTTGTAACAAATAAATTTCTTTACTTAGTTAAAAAATTAATTCATATGGTATTTTATTAACAGTCACCTTATACAGATTTACTACAGTTTATTCCTAAAGAATAGTTTTAAAAACTAACCAGTCAAGTAGAACTGACGAATATTCGTTAAAAATGATTATCGATTAACATTTATAAACAAACGAAACTACTCAGTACGTAAAAGTAAAAAATATAGCTTCGATTACTTAGAAAACTTATTACTAAAGAACTGTTAACTTTAAACTATAAAAACAACACGACTTGTTCCTACTGAACAAAGTTTTGAAAATTAATAAGCTTTTGCGCGAGCTTTTGCTCGAACATTTTACCATATGGGCTTGTGTAAATGTTTTTCGGCATTTTGAACATCAAAGGAAAGCTCGTCTGTGTGGACGCTACTTAAAGATATTAGACACTTAAAGTTAATTTTGAGTTTTATCAGCATTCGCATCCTTATCTCTATCGAGTCGACCAATCAAGCAGGTGCACTTTTAAAATCATGGCGAATGCGTGACAGCTCCAGCTGATTAAATGCACGAAAACCTCGTTAGGTATGAGAAGGGATTCGTAACATTATGACCGTCCCTGCATATGCATACGATGTTTTAACGCATTTGATCAGCTGGAGCTGTCACGCATTCGCCATAAGTTTAAAAGTACACCTGCTCGATAGCTCGACTCGATAGAGATAAGGATACGAATGCCGATAAACCCGAAAATTAACTTTAAGTGTCTATTAACACCATCGATTTCTCCTTCTGCTTATGCTTCTGAAAAATTTTATGACTGCTGTCAATCAGGACCGGGCAGGACCGAGATCAATCGAAACTCCCCTGAGCTTAAACAGAAAAACAAGTGTTCGAAAATTGTGTTCAAATATAAGAAATTATGTTTCTAGATTTTTTATTGTGGAAAAAATTAAAAAAGTAATGTTTTTAGAATTTCAGAAAAAAATCCATAAAAGAATTAAAAAAAAAATCAAAAATAAGTAAGTAACAAAAATTATGATAAGAACATCATCAGTATCCTTAAAAAATAGTACAACCATAAGTAAATATACTGCATGTTAGAAAATGGCTCGTATGTCATTAACTCAAAAAAATTGTGTACACAAAAAAAATACTCAAAAATGAGCGAAATTTGGGTGAGACAATTACGTAGGCCCCGCAGAAGCACTTGACTTGAAAATGGCGGAAAATCCGTGTGAGATATTTTCTCGTTCTCAATCCATAAATATTTGGGTAATCAATTAAAACATTTGTCTTTCTTAAATATACATTAACTAAGCCCTGATTATTGTTCACTTTTTAAGATATATTTCTCAAAATAAGGAAGGATCCTATCAAATTTTAATAAAGCTTTTTGTGAAAATAATGTTTTAAAAAGCAAAATTATTTTACTTGTTTCTGTCAACTAAGACACCACAATTTTTTGCCATTAAAATCGAGTTTACAAATTAGTTAGGCCATTTTTACCAGCATTTGCACAAACCCGAATCTTCAGAGCATTAAAGACCACCCATTCGATCACCACACGTTGAATTTCAATAGAAGGAATCATCCCTCAAGAGAAGGGATCAATCCCAGGGAATGATACCATCTCCCAAAAAAACATGATTTTACTTGGATTTACTAAAAAGATAGAATATACGCCCAATTTTTGATACAATGTAATGAGCGATTACCGCTCAAGAATACGAACTGCGTTCGATGTGGAATCATTCGACAAAAATCTATGTCGTTCCCTGCTCAAGAATTCAGGCCCTGCACTGTGATATATGACGCCCTTATTTTGGCCAAAATTACAAAAAAATAAGTTTACTCTTTAATGCTGAAAATACTATCAAAAATTTTAAAAATTTTCAAGTCATTACGATTTGTAAAAATAATAAGTTATACCTTAGTAGGCTTTGCATGATGACAGCTTAAAGTTACTTATACGTCAACAAAAGTTTCAATTGACGCCGTGACAAAGATACTAATTTGGAAGTGCTTATTTTAGAATATTTATGGAGAATGAAGGTAGGATTAGTAAATTGCATGACTTTAATTCTGTAAAGGTTTATTATTTTGTACTTGTTGGTTTTAAATCAAAATATTACATAAACATGTTGAAAATATATAATTTTTTGTTCAGCTAGTCCTAAAAAAAGAGATCAGCATAGATCCGACCATACTTGTATGTAATATTGTTTTTTAGAGTTAACACTAAAAGGTTATGTATAAGTTTTTGCAACAATTTGTTTTTTCTTAATTTTTAGATGAACTCCTTTTTAAAAATCAAGATCTTTTTGATCTGTCGTTATCGGAAAAAAAATTTTCTTTAAAATCTTTTGCGATAACCAGATTTATTTTGGATAAATGTAATATCCAAAATTCGTCAAGACCTCAGGGCGCCATTTTAAAGAAAAAAGTTGCCGTATTTTGTGCTCATGTCACTGCTCAGTGGAAAAGTGTGCATAAAAGTAAACTATGGTTTTGTTCAAGACATAGCAATTGGCTTCAACAATTTACAGTATTTAAACAAAAAAAAACTTTAAAATATACCTCCAGGTATATCTGAAAATATAAAAAATTCAGTAGGAAGAAAAAAGTTACCTTTTACTCAAAAATCTGACCGATCACAGAGGCTAGATGCTCTTAACCTATCCAAAGCCAAATTAATAATCAACGCAGCTGCTATTGCTACTAAGCAAAGTGGTACAAAGGACCTCTCCTTTCTTCTTATAGAATCAACAAAAAGCCCTACAAGGCCATCTAAATTAAAAAAAAGCTTTAGATACTGTTGGTTCCATATCATACACTGCACAAGAAGCACTAGCATTTATACTAGTTAATCGATTTACAAAACAACAATATTTAGCTAGAGGATCTGGTTCAAAAAGTAGAAACTGTAATATATAAGTTAAGTTACACTGTAGACCAACAGAAAAATATGCAGAGGTTCCTGTTCAAAATCTTCTGGAGCACATCAAAAAAAGAATTTTAAAAGTTCAAGAAGACGTTATTTCCAACCTTATGATATCAAAGTCACAAAGCAGCCTGCCTCTTACTTTAATTGCAAGTTACGGCTTTGATGGAAGTCACAAATAAACAAAAATTTACATCTGAAGAACTGACGGATTCGAGTATTTTTGCTACAACCTCTGATGATATAATATTATGGAATAATTCTACACCTCAATCAGTTAGATATTGTCGTCCAATTAAACTGGAGTATGTTAAGGAAACCAAGGTTCGGATCATGTTCTAAAAGAGAAGACATATCTCGATAATCAAATTAAAAATTTAAGTAATCTGAATGCGACCTAAAAAGATTTTCACGTGCAAATCAATTTTAAGTTACTCACTGACACAAGATGTAGTCAGGCTTGCCCCATATGTAATGCAACACCAGTAAATTTTCTGTCTGTTACTGATTTTCGATCCCAACTGTTCACACCAAAAGAAAACTCTTTGCAATATGGAATTAGCCCGCTGCATTGCCGGATTAGATTTTTTTGAGTGTATTGTACACATATCGTACAGAAGTTTCTCTGTGTTGCCAATTGCCTTTAAATTTAACAAAGTCTGGGAACTATTGCTTTGAGACTGCTGATATTTTCATGCAAAAATACACTTGGTTTCCGATGCCAGCTAGCGTGAACAAGGTTCTTATCCACAGCAAGCAAATTTTGCAAAATTGTTTATTACCTGCTGGATTTTTGGGAGAAGAAGCCTCAGAATCTAGGAACAAGATCTACAAGTACGACCTGGAAACCATGCGGGAAAAAATAGTAGGCTAAATAATTTAACAGACATTTTTTATAGGGCAATGGACACTTCTGATCCTTTAATTTCGACTCTCTCGCTTATGTCACGTAAAACCAAACTAAAAACAAAAATCTTACCAGAAAATGTTACAAACCTTTTGCAAGCACTGAGAATAACGGTCAATCCAGAATAACGGCCATTCCAGAAATTTTGCGACAGATCTTGAATTTTTCTTTGACACTACAAAATTAGATAGCTTACAGTTGGATCGACAAATAAAAAGCTAGACTGTAAAACTACCAAAAATTCGCGAAATTTTTATTTTTTGATGTTTTGAATAATGTAGTTATAAAATAATAATACAATTTTCTGTGCATACTAATGTTTTTATTTTTAATTTTAATAGTTTCTTTACATTGAGTAACCACTCGGCAGCACATTTTAGAAATTCTAGCGAGGTAATTTCGTGGGGCTAAAAATCAAAGGAAATCCTAAATTTAAACTAAGTAAATAAATTTTTCTTGCAAATATTTTATTTTCAAAACAGTAAGATAACATATAACTTATAATAATAATAATAATTAATTTGCGGCAAATTGGTTAAAAAATTAAGTAGTCTGCCACTTTGAATCCGCTACTATGATTTTTTTGAATTTTAAGTTAAAAATTGTATTGAGTGACCTAAAACACTGCCAAGGCTCAAATTTGTGGCAAATCGGTTTATAAATATGAGAGTTCGCCATTGTGAATCTGCCATTTTGATTTTCATTTAAATTTTAGTCAAAAATTGTATTAAGTGACCTAAAGCACCGCCAAGTTGCAAATTTGAGGCAAATCGGTTTAAAAATAATAAAGTTTGCCATTTTGAATCCACCATTTTGATTTTTTGAAGTTTTAGTCAAAAACTGTATTGAGTGATCTAAAACACAGCCAAGTCTCAAATTTGAGGCAAATCGGTTAATGAATAAAAAAGTCCGCCATTTTGATTTTTTGAAGTTTTTTCATTGGCCTAAAATACCTCCAAGTTTTAAATTTGACACAAATCGAACAAAATAAATCTGATTTATTATCTAAGCATATATTCTTTTAATTTTGGCCAAAATAAGGGCGTCATATATCACAGTGCCCTGGAAGGAACTAAATTCACAGCACATATATTCTGTTCACCAAAACAATTGAGTAGGAAAAACTCAAAAATGTGTTTTTTTTATAAATTACACAAAATTGATTAAAACTAAGATTATTTTATTAATTCTGATCAAATGTACTTCAAAACCCAATAAGCATTTGGACGTTATATTACGTTATGGTCATGTAAGGAAAGAAATACCTGACGTCGGCTTCGACGTCCATCAGTCTTCCTGAGCACTCGATTTAGCACCTAAGTGGGGAACCAAAATTCGAGTCGTTTCGACGTCGGGTGCTTCAGAGTGTTTTGGTCAAATATTACGTCAAATTACGTAGACCCACGACCCAAAGTTTTACTGTACACACCAAGTTTAAACTTATTAGGTAAAAACTTTTATATGTCTAAACAAACACATTCCAATGAAATGTGGATGACAATAATTATTTTCTTAGTTATTGTAGGTAACTGAAAAAAGTTATTTTTACACATTCTATGCATCCAAATCTTCCAACGAAGGTCAGTTTACTGATAAATATATATAATATAATAATTCAAAAATATTAAGAAATTAGTCTAAAAAAAACTAACATAAAAATAAAATATTTACAAGGAAGCCCGTTTCTTATAGTAAAACATTATGGGCATTTAAAAAATGCATTTTAGTTGTCAACAAATGATTGATGCTAAACGTTTAAAATGGCGTTTCGGGCGCCGACCAAATTTGTAAGAACACCTCCTGCGACGTCGCCTTGTAGAATGACCCGACCTAGAATATTGTAGTATATTTGTAGGTCACGCACCCACATCGGTGGACATCGGAATAGTTACATTTAATAAATAAAAGTTTTGGCAACGTCAATTTTATTACAATTCTTCTTTAAAACTCATACTAAATATAACGTCTCATGAATTGGACGTTATACCGGGTGTCCCAAGGTGAGTGGCTTATTAGATTATTTTGGAAACTATACAATAAACACTTTAAAACCTTCTATTCTAACATAAGTCCATGTAAAGTATATTTATAAAATACTTTCGTATTTGCAGTGTGACCATTTACAGGAAATCTTGGCAAAAACTTTGTTATTTTAAATTAAACACCCTGTATATATTTGCATTTTTGGATTGGATTGATTGACAAGTTCTCACGTCGTATCTTGGTTTTTCAGAAGCTATCGTTATAAACGCAGGGTTAAATATTCCAAGGCAAATTTAACCCTGGATTAAAAATAAAACGATAGCCTGATAGGAATGTGGAAACCGTTTTGTCCTATCTTTAACCGTTATGATGTTACGGGCCTTCAAAGTTATAACATGGCTATTTTCACCTGTCAATATTTTAAAAACAGTTGAAAATAGGTATGGGACATTAAGCATAAAATGTACCTAGAATTTTTTGTAGAATCCAAAAATGCGAAAATATACGGGTTGTTTTATTCAAAATAACAAAGTTTTGGTCAAGATTTTCTGTAAATGGCAATACTGCAAATACGAAAGTATTTTATAAATATACTTTACATGAACTTATGTTAGAATAAAAAGTTTGAAAAGTTTCTATTGTATGGTTTCTAAAATAATCTGATAGGCACCCACCTTGGAACACACAGTATGACGCCCAACATACATCCTAAATTTATTGACGTCCGTTTTCACTTTGGCCCGACCTTGAATTTTACTCTAAAAATTACGTCTTCGTAATTAACGTTAATTTACGTCGTTGATAAGTAGCGAGTATCACCATCATTTGGCTACGTTAGTTTTGGTAAGTATCGACGTCACAACTGATGCACTAGTTGTTGGCGACGTCAGGTCTTAGTAAAAAATACGTTGTTTGATGGACAAACCAACTGCCGACCTAAATTTGGGTCAAAACCGACGTCATGTTATGTTGTAATTAGTTGGAAGTCAGAAAAGTGCTGCTTGGGAATTCACTCCATAATTTTTTTACTCATAAAATTTTGCTAATTTACACCATTAGTTTTAATGGCATTTTTTACTGTGTGGGAAGATTAGTTTTCTTCATTCCTCCCGTGTATACGCCGCTGATGCTTACAAAATTTTATCGATCATTCATCAAATTTAATCTTTATTTCCAATTTATACATTTTACAAAAAATATTGTCTCGATCCACATCTATCAATATAAAACGAATCAATTTACATCGTTAATCGTCAAACACGTACTTATCTATGATTTACATTAATAATAATCTTTTATCGCAAAAAAACACAAGCACTTAGGAATTAGTTTTTTTTTTGGGCGAGGGGAGTTACGGGTAAGGGTTTAAATATAATTTTACGACTGCTTTTTAAAGGATGCTCATTGTTAAAAAATGTTTAAGGTCAGGTCATTCAAAAATAAAGTGTTTTTATTTTAAAATTTTGATTGCTCTCTGTTCAAAATATTTATAAAGCTGGGAACACAAAATGCAACTTTTCCATGCATCAAATGTGTGTCTCCTTTTAACCTGTGATTCGAAAATTTGATGCTCGTCTGTTCTTAGCATAAAGAAAAACTGACATATATTAATTCTATCAGTTAGCATCAATATTTTGTTTTTCTGCGATTACCTGAAAAGAAAAAAGTTAATAGACACTTAAAGGAAATATTTCAAGGCATCGGTATCGTTCATCACTCCGTACGTACGCATCGATTGCTGTTAGCAGTTCTGTCATCGCACCTTTCAAAAAAGCGGGAATCGTTTGAAACGTCGCATAAACAAGTCAAAAATGTAGTGTATTTTGGCTTGATTTCGAACGCGATACGTATACCGATACCGATGCGTTGAAATATTTACATTAAGTGTCTAATAACAAAAAAATTTGAGTGTGCATCTCGGCGGACGATGTTTTGCGCACGGACGTAGAAAAATGTTTTATTTTATTTTTGAAACAAGGAAACTTGCAAATTTGAAACACTTGTATAATTTGTCTTTCAATTTCACGTATTATTTTTGTTCACAATTTCAATTCCACAAGAAAAAAATCTAACCGCACAAACCGCAAGTTAAGACCGATATACAGCTTCTTTGTTGTGGTTTTTCGGCTGGAGTCGTTTTGATGACATTTGACGTATTCTTGACAGGTTTCTTTTTGTTTGATTTGCGCTCCTCCTAAAAATCACGTAGGTAATCTCAAAAACTTTCCTGACCATGTTGTAAATCTTTTTGTATATATTAATCTGGGTTGCGGTCATAAATAAACTAAATTACCTTATAAAATAAGTTACGTTTCGGCTTATTACAACCATCATCAGAATACATTATATGGATATGGAAAGTTCCACATAAATAAAATTATTACTTACATAAAAAACACAAAGAACAAACAAACCATATATATTATTTAAAATATATTTATTTCTTCAAAAAATGTTTTCTTAAAACGTTTTTATCAAAATTATTGAATTGTAAGATTAATTTTAAATAAACATAATTTTATAAATAACTATAAATATAAAATTATTATTTTACTTATATAGAACTTTTCCATTTCTCTCTTAATTTTTACAATGAACCGAAACGTACCCTAACGTATTTAGAAAGTAATTGATTTTATTTATGACTGCAACCTAAGAAAATACAGAGTGTTCATTTAAAAACTTTACATCCAAGATTTACGTATTTAGAGTCTCATTTTTAAGAAATCCGCGAACACCTCGATTTTTTGTTCGAGGAGAATACATTTTGGTTATCTTGAAATTTTTGTAGCACGTAAACTTTACCCCTAAAATTTCAATAGGGAAAGCGAGTCGAGTGATACCTTGTTTTGAAGGTCTCTTAAATGTCTTTACAACCGTCTAAAAATTTTGAAAATCTATGAATTCGTTTTTGAGATATTCATTTTCAAAATAAACTTAAATTGTACAGGTAAATTTAACTTCTTAATTTTCCATAGAAGAAAAATACAATGATAATATGTATCTTAAAAAAAAAAAACAAAGTACGTGTCTCGGGATTTATCAAAAAATAAAAAAAATATTTTGTCAAAAAAAAACAATTTTTGCATTGGTCCATGCAACTGTAAAAGTGAATATCTTCGAAACTAAGACCTTCAAGACCAGCTATTATTCGGCCGACTTTCCCTATTCAAAATATGGGGGTAAAGTTTAGCTCTAGTGTAACAAACATTTCAAGATAAAATGTGCCCATTTTGAATAAAATATCGATCTGTCTCTTCTACAGAAGGGGCGGAGCCACCTCTATCCACCCTGACAAAAACTGTAGAGCTAGCTTAGCATGGAGCTACATACCTAAGAACTGGCGGTCGGTGAAGGTTATTTACCTTCTAAAGGTAGGGTAGGCAGTACCGGCCAGTCAGTCTTACCTCATTTCTTTTAAAAACAATGGAAAAACTAATTAAAAGGCATATTTGGGATAGGGCGCTACTACTTCACCCACTGAGTAAAAACCAGTATGCCTATCAATCAGGCAAATCTACGGATTTGGCGATAAATAACCTCGTCAGAAAACTCAGTAACTCAACAATAAAGAAATCGCAGTGGCAGCCTTCTTACACATTGAAGGTGTATTTAACAATGCCAGAACCTAGTCTCTCGCCGACAGTTATAGAAGGAGAGGTGTCGTGTCACTCGTCAGCAACTGGATCAAAATGATGCTACAAAATCGCACTGTTAAAACCACCCTGGGGGAAGAAGAGTTTAGGGTAAATACCAACAGAGGCTGTCCGCAAGGCGGCGTCCTATCTCCCCTAGTATGGTCACTTCTGATGGACGAACTGCTCGACCTCCTTCAGACGGAGGGAATAGATGCGCAAGCGTATTCTGACGATGTTGTAGTACAAATAAGAGGGAAATTTGAAGGGGTGATATCTAACATCCTTCAAAGAAGTCTAAACCTAATCAACGGTTGGTACTAGGGAAGGTCTATCCATTAATCCCAAGAAAACTATTATTGTACAAAAAGGAGAAAACTAAATCTTATCGAACGTAGCATTAGCAGGGAACTTATTCCAGAAACTTATATGGAATGCCCACCTGAACAAAGTTATACAGAAGGCACAAATGGTTCTTTGGAGATGAAACCAAAACAAACCTACTGGCTGTATCACTTATGGCTTTATAGCTTGGTGGTCCAAAACCAAGCAGGTCACTGCTCGGCAAAAACTGACGGGCGTGCAAGGAACAGCATGCAAAGTCATAACTTTAGAAGACAACACCATTGGAAGCAATGGAAGTAATGCTTAACCTTAGCCCGCCGAATATCTGGCTGGAGAAAGAGGCAGGAGCAAATTTAACAAGATGCAACCGCTTGAATCAGGAGCATTCTGTTCAGGCATTGGGAAACTGTGCAGGGCTAACCAAGGCATTTTGTAATAGCCGAATCCTTAGTATGCCAACAGACCACATGCCACCAAAATACAACTATGAAAAATTGTTTCGGATCTGTTTCCAACGAGGGAAGAATGGGAGGGGAATATAAATTAACTTACCACGTTTGGTACAGAGAAGCATCAAAAACCAAGGACGGCGTGAGAGCGGGTGTTTCGGGTTCAAGAGCTGCAATTTCAGTTTGACTCGGTAACCTTGCCACCATATTCTAGGCCGAGGTTTACACCATAGAGCTCTGTGCAAGAGAAATAGCCGACAAAAGCATCTCTAATACAAGCATCAAAATCATCTCAGATAGTCAAGCTGCTCTGAAAGCTATAAGCTCAATAAGATCCAATCACTTTTAGTTTGGAACTGCCTTCAAACTCTGCTAAAGATCTGTGGAACAAACAAAATCACTCTTGTATGAGTTCCGGGCCACACAGGAACTGAAGGTCAATAGGGAATTATCCGAGTGGGTTGAAAGAAAAGGGGTGCAGCACTGGCGCTCAACTTCGGAACAACAGCACCCCAAAGCCTTTTTGAATAAGCTAGACAAACGTAGAGTAAAGCAGCTCCTGCAACTATCAAGAAACAGTCTGAGAATAATCACAGGTCTGTATACAGGCCAGTGCCGATTCAACCAACACATGAATAGAATTGGATGCCACTGTGTAAGACTAATGAGAACTTCTCTTCAAGTGCCATGCTCTCTTCGAACGTTGGCTATCATCAGCACAATCTGCACCCTGTCCACTGCTTTTCGGAAAAGTGTCGTAGTACTAAAACCATACCATTGTCTAAGATTTTTAAGCCATGATATCCGTCTACGACCCGGACCTCTTCTGCCTTCAATTTTGCCTTCTATTATCAATTTTAAGAGTTTATATTTGTCATTTCTCAAAATATAGTCAAAATATTCAAGTTTTCGTTCTTGGTGGTAAATAAAACTTCAAGCTCTTTATTTATTCTAAGCAGTTCTGCTTCTCTTAGTTCTCATTAGTCACTCGGTCCATCCAAGATATCCTTAATATTCTACGATAACACCACATCTCGAATGCCTCCAACTTTTTGCACATGGCCTCAGTCAGTGTCCATGCTTCCATGCCATAATATAAGATGCTAAAAAACATAACACCGAAGCACACGAATTCGCAGAGTGGTATTAAGATCGCGACTACACAACACTGGTTTCATTTTGATAAAAGATGATCTGGCCTGTTCAATTCTTGAATGAACTTCTTGCATGTTGTCCCAGTTCTCATCAAGGAGACAACCTAAGTATTTGTATGAATACACGCGTTCTACTTGCTGCCCATTTACTTCTAACATGGCCCGGATGTTCTTTTCCTTGGATATGACCATCCATTTTGTTTTTTCAACATTTAAGTTAATCCCGAATTGCGAACTTTTGGCAGCAATTTGATTCAATAATTCTTGTAGGCCTTCCAGCGTGTCTGCTATTATGACAGTGTCGTCGGCATATCGTATGTTGTTGATTTTTATACCGTTTATGGTCAAACCCTCTTCGCAGTTATGAAGTGCATTCTCTATTATTTTGTTACTATAGATATTAAACAACAGTGGAGACAATATAACACCTTGGCGTACTCCTCTTCTTATTTGGAACTCTTCGGACCATTTGGCCATCAATCTTTATTTAAGCAGTCTGATTCCAGTATAGATTAGCGATTATCTTTGGATCTCGGTCATCTAGACCAACTCCTTTTAGCGATTCTATGAGCTTTTCGTGTTGGACTCGATCAAATGCCTTCTCATAATCTATGAAACCGACACTAGACCGCTGAACTAAGACTTGAATGCCAAACAAGGCCTCTCTTGTCCCGAACCCACCACGAAATCCAAACTGCGTGTCACCCATAAAAGATTCGCATTTCCTATAAATTCTTTTGTGGATAATCTTTAGAAATATTTGCTTTGCTGAATGTTTTTTAGTCAGCGTAACAAAGGTTGACTTTAGCCAGTAAGCAGGGATTTTACTGCTACGATAAATCAAGTTAAAAAGTTTGACCAGCGTATTTAGTAAATGTTTATTAGCTTTAAAACCTCAATGTATACTTCGTCTTACCCTACCGCTTTTCTGTTTTTAGCTGAAGATATTGCGTGTTTTACTTCCTCTGGTGTTATATCTATGCCTTAATTTGAGAATTCTTGTGGCTGTTCGGATCGGTTATCGGTAAAGATATGTTCTATGTAGCTACCCCATTCTTTTAATTTTTCTTTGGTATCCGGTATGATTTTGCCTTGATTATCCACAAGGATTCCAGCTTGTCTTTTAATAAATAATCCGGCCGCTTCCTTTATGTGTTTGTGTAAATTGAAAGTGTCATGTTTAGCATCTAGATCTTCTATTTCTTGACATTGCTGTGTTATCCAGTCTTGTTTTGCTGACCTTATCTTATTTTTTATTGCTCTATTGATTTCTTGATACTGATCGCTGCCTTTTTTACTGCGTCTTTTATCCATCAACTCCAGGATTTCATCGGTCATCCAAACTTTCTTTTTTTATTTCTTGGTTCGTCCTTGCCTAAGAGTGTTGTGCTTTCGACTATGACATTTTTAACCTTTGTCCAGACCCTTTATGCATCTTGTTCGGAAGACTCATTAATATCTTTAAGCTTTTTGTTAAGTTCGACGTTAAGTTTCGTTGCTATCATGTTATCTTGAAGTTTGTCCAACCTGGGTCTGGGTTTGTTATTTGGGGATGATTTTTCTTGAGGGTAAATTTAATTTTCGCCACAACTGGATTGTGATCCGAGCCTACGTCTGCACCAGGATAAGTTTTTGCAGATTTAATGGTTTCTAATGATATTCTCAGGAGTGTCAGATTTGGAAGTCCAAGTATAAAGACCTCTCGATCTCGAAGTTTAAAGAAAGTATTTGACACGATAAAATCCCTTTCCTGACAGAACTGGAAAAGGCGATCTCCACGTTCATTTAATGTACCAAGACTGTATCTCCCAAAAATGTCTTCTCTTGGGGCGTTTCCAAGTTTTGCGCTCAAGTCTCCCATAACAATGGTGATCTCTGTCTTTTTTGTAAAATTAAGGGCAGTCTGAACTTGGTCGTAGAATGCCTCTACGTCATCATCTGAATATTTACTGGTTGGAGCGTATACCTGAATAATATTGACAGTGAAAGGCTTAGAGTTTAGCTGAAGAAATATGACTCGATCCGACACAGGGACAAAAGAGGTAACGGATTTTTGAATTTCTTTATTCAAAATGATTGCGATGCCGTTATAGTGGTTTTGTCCGTCATTGCCTGCGTAGTAGACATGGTAGTCGTCTATCAGGCATTTACCTGAGTTAGGCCATCTAACCTCGCTAACTCCCAAGATCTCTATGTCCAACCGTTCCATTTCTCTGATGACATTGTAGACTTTTCCAGCCTGAAAAATACTTTGTACGTTCCATGTATCTTCTTCATGACTGGTCCGGAGATTCTTAGCACCCTCTGGTCACTTAAGACTTGCCGGGGACTGAGGGCCTGGGCTTTTGGTTTTCCAGTCATGATGATGATATTTCCTGGGGACGGTAATGAGGTGGTTTCCTGTTGCCTTCCTCATCGCAGCATTAAAACCATTAAAACAATCCTTGTCACGCCTTTAACTATGTAATTTGTTGTCGTTTTTCTTTCCATATCTAGAAGTACGCCGAACAATTACTTTTAGTGTTACTACTTCCCAACACTAATTTTCTCGCCATATCTGGCTACCCTCACATATTTGGTCCTGCAGGTTGATGCACTTACCGGGGTGTGGCACGTGGAGTCATATGTGAGAGCTGACCGCCCTGTGAGGACCAATTGTTCAAAACCATCTCCAGTCTATGACTCTCGATGCAACCATTTTAAACAAGAAATATTACCTCCACAGCGCAGCCCATACAACCCCAATGAGAACAAGGGTGAAAATATTTGGCCCTGGGTTAAAATTGCCCCAAGATTTCGAGGAAGTCTCATCAAATAGACTGATTTCCTTTATCAGGGAAGTTGGGAAGAGTGACTTGTAAAACAGGTATGAGCCACAATAGACGTTTTAGGTCGCAGTGGAGGGTGCATCATTGCACCGCTCATAACAAACCTAACCTGACCCAACCTTGAATAAAAAATCGATCTGTCTGAGGATTTTTCTAAAATCAAACTTTACATACGTGAATCTTGGGTGGGAAGTTTTAAAATGAACACCCTGTATGTAAAAAATTGGCATGTACCATATCCTAAATAGAAAACATTCTGTTCACCTAGTACAATCATGGCCATTAACAGTTTGTGTCACGAGCCTTTTTTCCGTGAGTTGTGTACGGATATTAACTGGTGGACAAAGAAACATAGATTTTAACAAACAGGTAAAAAATACCAAACAAGTAACACAGTGTGCTGTAAAACAGCACGGACAACGTTTCAACAGCAAAGCAACAATAATGCTTTTGCTGTTTTTTGCCACAATGTTTTGAAAATTTCATTAAAATGTTTTTTTTTTGAGGAATATTTTTTGCTCGTGGCAATGTCAACGGTAGCTAAAAATACAGCATTTTTCAACATGCGTGCAATATTGTTTAAAATTTGATTTCACTGGCAAAAATGTGTTTGAAAGAAGCAATTATAACAAAATTTTCTAAAAAATGGGGATAATAGTCCCCTATTTGCAAGAATATCGTAAGTCAAGAGAAGCAATTTTACAGGAGAACCATTTTTCTGTTTCCAGGTTTAGTTTTGAAGCGAATTTTATGATTTTTGGTATACATATTTGGCTCAAAAAAATTTAATTAAAAAAAAAAATGTTTATTCCAACATGGTTTTTTGAAGAATAACGATGGTTATTCCTGGACATTTTATAAAGCATATAAAGCAAGCTCTCTCTACATTAACGCTCGGTGTGGTCTTGAATATTCTATGTGTACTTATAAAAGAAGAATTAAAGGCTCGCCAGGAATATGGTCGAAAGTTATGGAGCATGTTGCAATATCTGACATAGTACTTACGATAAAATTCAAATGCAAAAAAATTAAAAAGAATTTTTTCTTAAAAATTTTAGGGTAGATGGGGAACCCTCCCTTTTATTTAAATTTCAAAAAATCGCCTTTTCGCCAAAACGATACTTACAATATTCTTGCAAATAGGGGACGATATAAAATAAATATTAACGATCATAAAAACATACCACACCCAGCGAATTTAAACAACTTTCAACGTCAAACAACGCGGGATGTTGGATGGGTATATGCAGCGCGCAGAACGTTGAATTTTGAACGGTCTTCTTTCAGTAACCGGTACAATTTCGCAGGTTGTGGTTGTTTATGTTATGCTTTATACGCCAGGTACAGTCCTCTGTTACCCTGATGATTCCTAAGAAGGATGAAACAGGCCTGTAGGTTTCTGGACTATCCATTAAATCTTGGAGGCCTGGTCGTAATGAATTGAAAAACGACGTGTCCGATGTGCCACGAACCTTTTTTTTTATTCATTTTTCACGGAAAACAAATTCCTTTTTTTAAAAATTAATGATCATATTGAAGGGAAAATTTAGTGCCCTAATAAATTTACAGAAAAGATTTGTGGCGCAGAGGGCAAAGGGTGAGGGAATAAATCGGAAAAAAGTTTTTCTTCCACCAGGATTTGAACCCGAGACCTCTAGAATAACAGTCTAATGCTCTGGAAAAACTTTTTTCCGATTTATTCCCTCACCCTTTGCACTCTACGCCACAAATCTTTTCTGTAAATTAATGATCATGTTTAGCTAAACTACTATTCATAAATACACATTTTGATAAATACATATTTTGAGGACCTACCGGTGGTCAAATCTTTGTGCGAAGACCCGTTTACTGATGAAGCCTGTTCTGCCCTGCTAATAAAGAGTAGCATAAACGATATTTTGTAACTTTCGAGAAAAAGAGCTTCAAAGTCTTAGTATTGGTTTTTAGCCATTCCATGTAGTAACGGATGCGACATGGTTACTTAAAAAAGTTATCACAGGCGTACCCAACAAACACAACGCGGTCTGGAGGCTAGCGCATCTCTTACAATTTTTCGAAAAACAGCTGGCGGGGCGGCTCGACTGCTTGGAGGTCCGTGGCGTGTATTAAGCCTGCCGCTTGTCTAATTAATCTTATTCCAGGCAGGTAATCCCCGGTATAACGTACTAAATAATAACACACAAAATAATGTAAAAATCAGGGTTGGCCCTGGACAAGGCCAAAGACAAAATATCTACTGCGCATGCCTGATGAGGTCGACTAGCGCCCAAAAGAGTTTTTAGTTCTGCATTTTTTTCCAGGCTAATTTGATTGGGAGAGTTATATCACGGATCACCTACCAACGGTACTCTGTGGTTATATTATATGAGCGCCGATAGCAAGCGGCAAGATCGAGGCGGCGGTCGGCTGTTGTCCGGCACCCTTGTGAATTTTATTACAGTCTGAAGGCTTGAGACTACTGACATTTTTTAAAAAAAGATGTATGTTTTATTTATGTACGATGTTGCGTCCGTTACCCTCGTTTTGTCCAATTATATATAAAACATACGTCTTTTGAATTAACAAAACGTCTACGTTACTATGGAATGGCTGACAACTAGAAATGACACATTTTTCAAAAATCTTGTAAACTAACTATTTTACATGTCTTAAACCGAACGTTTTTTGTTTAGGAGCAAAACTAACCTAACCTAGATGCAAAAACCAATTTAATTTTCTATACCACCCACAAACGAATTTTGGTCACTAAGACAAAATTATCTCTTGGAATGACATAGACCAGGTTGCTTATTCTTGAAAGCAATGGAAAGAAATGCTCCCGGAAATCTTACATTTTAAAGGTTCATTCGCTTAGTTCTCTTACAATGGCTCAGGGGAAGGCGGCATTCCCTCCATATTATATCCATTGGTTTTGGCTACTCTCCGTTATTACATACTTACAATAAATATTTCAACGAATCGGTATCGGTATACCTAACACGTTCAAAAGAAAGCCAAAAGACACTACTTTTTTATTTCTTTACGCCATGTTTCGAACGACGACGATCATTTATATATTTTTTTTTACTAGAACTTTTCCATCCATTCTAGGATCAATGCCCAGTGTTGCCAAAGTGAGAGATAGGTGTAAAGTTTTTTTGGGATATACACAAAATATCCATGCACCTAGCCGGGATTCGAACCCAGAACCTTCCGTGCGGCAGGCAGATATGCTGCCCACTGCGCTACGGCGGCCGGCAGCTTAAGCTGACAGGTGACAAGTTTTGTTTTGTGCTATTCTAAATGACCATATATTCTGGTTTTTCAATATCTTACCTCTACTACCTCTCCTATTTTAAACTCTTGCATTTGTTTTTTTGCATCTCCGGAATGACCAAAATCATCAAATGCCTTTGTAGCGTCTTTACCAGCCCATTCGTTTAACAATTCTCTGCCCCCGGGATGCTAAAAGGATGGGTTTTTCTTAATTTATGGAACAGTTTCCGGTAATTTTACAGCATTTTCGATCTACACAGAAATTTTCTAGCAAAATAATTCTGCCTGGCGCCTATTTAGTCATAGTGAAAAAGCATGTGTAAGTTCATGGGATTTTGAATGAAGGACTTTTGTGACTATATGGGATTGATATCTCTTTAATCATATAATCAAGTATTACCGGGTGTTTTGTTCGCATCCGTGTAAAAGGAGTTGATATGACGTCATATTTTAAGATGACGGTCAAAAATCATAAAAATACGACTATGACGAGGATTCCAAAAAATTGACTACAAAAAATCTTAATAACTCGACGTTTTGTCAGACTAACTTCAAATGTACCTCAAACTATTAGACATGTGTGCCAAATTCGATCTTTGGAGTTTGATGCAGTTTGAAGCTTCATGACCGTAAAAAATACCCCAGTAAAATTAACATATTGCAAAAATAACATACCAAAGGGCGCTATTAATCAACTATTAAAGGGAAGAGAACAAAATTTGGTAACAAAGATAAGATGATCAAGTTCAACAATATTTTTTGAAAAAAACTTGGTTCAGCTATGACGCGTTTCAATATGGCGGCTGATATATAAAAATGGCGACCTATAAACACATTTTATATTATTCAATTTCGTAAAAAAGCAAAAATGACAAGGTGGCCATCAATTCTTGGTGGCTTATCACCGCTTACTATGAAAAAAAAGTTTAGTTCATGCATGACCTTTATTGACCTTGAAAATGCCATGTATAAGTGAAAAACTAGCTTTTTGTTGTAATTTTACCAATTTACCACTACGCAAAAACTTTAAGCGTCAGAAATTAAATTAACATCTTAGCCATAACTAAAAACTTCATTTTGAACCTCCCTATCATTTTTTTGAATCTGGCGTCCAAGATGTTTATACTATACCCCGGTAAAAATTACCTATATGCCTGTCGTTTTTATTAAGTTTAGGAACTTTCTACACGGATGCTAACAAAACACCTGGTGGCACATGAATGTGTGACTAAGTAGCTGTAACCTCATCATTGAATTTTATTATGAATGTAAATAAACAAGTATAGTCAGGCCCTACTGGCATAAATAGAATTTTTTTATGCTTTTTTTACCGTCATTTTGGAAAATAGCATATAAAACACCTGGTCCAGTATATGGTAATGTATATCTAACTCCTGCTAACTCTCTTATAGGTAATTTAAATGACTTTGTTGGCTAGGCAGGCATTTAATGACATATAGCTCATTTTTACCTTAGACGCCAGATCAAAAACAAAATAATAGGGAGGTTTAAAATGATCTGTTTAGTTATGGCTAAGATGTTAATTTCATCTCCGGCACTTAAAGTTTTTGCGTAGCGGTTAATTGGAAAAAACACTACAAAAACCTGGTTTTTCATTTGTACATGGTATTTTTAAGGTGAGTCAAGGTCATAAATCAACTAAACTTCTTTCTAATATTAAGTGGCGATAAGAGAGCAATAATTGATGGCCACCTTGTTTTTGTAAAAAATGTGGTTGTAGGTCGCCATTTTCATATATCAGCCGCCATATTGAAACGCACAATAGCTGAACCAAATTTTTTTAGCAATGGTACTGGACTCGACCTTTTTATCTTTCCTAACAAATTTGGTTCTCTTCGCTTTAATAGTTGATTAATAGCGTGCTTTATTTTTGCAATATGTGAATTTGACTGGGGTATTTTTCAAGGTCATAAAGGTTCAGACTCGAAGGATCGAATTTGGCATATATGCCTAATACTTTGAGGTACATTTGAAGTTAGTGTGACAAAACGTCAAATTATTAAAATTTTTTGAAGAGAAAATAGCAAAAATCTTGTTTTTTGCGATTTTCAAAGTAATTTAAGCTCGGATTACCTTAAAAGTTAATTTTTTGGAATCATCGTCCTCAAGTTATATGGCATAGAGTATAACCATGCCCCGGTTGCGAAAGTTGTATTTTTTATGATTTTTGGCCGCCATCTTGAAAGATGACGTCATATCAACCCCTTCTACACGGATGCAAACAAAACACCCGGTAACACTTGATTGTGCGACTAAAGAGCTATCAATCCCATATAGTCACAAAACTCCTTCATTCAAAATCCCACGGAATAGAAATTATCGACATATGCCCCTACACTATCAGGCAATTTTGCTAGAACATGTTTTTTGCTAAGCTAACGGGGGTCAGATGTTTTTTCGCTAGTTTAAGTAAATATTCTTGTTATATTGGAGCTAATTTTTTGTTCTAGCAAGATTGTTTGGCTAAATCGGCACCAGAAAGAATAACTTGGCTAAAAATTTTTCTCAGTGTACGCTCAAAAATCGATCCCGAAAAAGATTTGCGTGTTTGATTTAAGAAAGGATCACACTTCCGCCGAAATTTGCGTGTTCAATTTATGCCCCAAATCTCTGGCGGACCCACGTAGGTAAAAACACGGTAGGAGTAATACCCATGGAATAGACGACTGCAACATGCGTCCCCCATACTGACACTCAAAGGCATGTGTCTTCTTAATTACAAATGCCAGGGCACGTGTGTCTTGCTGATATCAGTTCTTTTGTTACGATAAGGTGACCTAACTAACTAAGAAAAGACATACCCACCACTAAAAATTGTAAAATATGGCGTCAGTTATTAATAAAAGACATGCCTTTGAGTGTCAGTATGGTAGCCTCCTTGTAGCAGTGATTTTTCGCTGATGACAGCACGGGCTTTACTCCTACAGGCTTTTTACCTACGTGGGCGGACCACTTTTTCTTGCTTTTTCAATTTTGACGGATCAAGAAGTTATACCTAAGAAGATAAACCTTACTTTGTTATTTTTTAATCGTTTTATATTTAAACGTTTATGATATTGAAAAAATGGACAGAAAGTCGAGTTTATGCACTGAAAAAAGAATTATTTCAGTCAAAGCAAATTATTTTGATTCAAGACAAAATCTGCTTTCCTATGCACAAAGACAATATTTTCTTAACAAAAAAAAAACAATTGTTTTGAACTAGTCATTTTCCTTTTTGTTATACATAGACATTAGTTTTAAAAAATACCTCGGTTTAAAACAATAGGCTAGCAATAACATCTTGCGCTAAAAACATTATTTTCTTATTTTGACATAGTCTTTCTCATATGAAGAAAATTAGAAAGATACGTTTTCTTGATTAAATTAAATTTTGTTTCGCACCAAAAACATCATTTTCTTGTTTTGAAATATATTTTTTCATCTGAAAAAAATTTAAATCAATAAGTTTTCTTGATCGAATTAAAATTTGTTTTGCTTTAAATAATTTTATGTCGCTTAAGGGTGAATTTGAATAAAAAATGCGGTTCTACCAATTAGTTAATCTAAAAAAACTATTAATTTTGTACGGTGGGAGTTTAAAGCATTATCCCGGAACCATTGCACGTGATTTGGCATAATTTTAAGTTTTTTACATAATTCTAAGTATCTTAAAAATTTTTCATTCACGGTAAAAATTATTGATTATTTTAAAAAACTAAATAAAAACAAGACATATATATTTTTTTGAAAAACCACGCGAATGATCTGTGGGAGATACCAGAAGCCCCCGCTGTGCAAAATTTTGTTAATTTTTGATGTGCGGTTTATGTGTTTAACTAAAGGAACTGTTTTTAGGATTCAAATTCACTCTTAAGAAACTAAAAATTTTCGCGACATCGGGCGAAATTTTAAATGCCGAAAGGTCTGAACGTCTCTTCTCGTTTGAGAAAAAAAATAATTTATTATTTCCATTTAAGAAAATATAGGTACCGCTATTTTGAGTTAAAAAAGTATAGTTCTTGACGGAAGTAAAGCTTTTTTTGTGCTAAGAAGATATAAATAAGAAATCTTATGTCTTGTTTCGAAATCACTTTTTCTTCTCTAAAGACAGTTTGTTTTAAATCAAAACAATTTTTTAAGACAATTGTTTTTTTCACAAAACAAGCGGTTTTCTTACATGAAAAAAAATCATTTTGAGCGATGACTTTCGCTTTTGGGTCAAGATAATATTTTCAAGAAAAGTATTTTTTTCCAGGGATGATTTTCTTTTTTTCTGTGTATATGAACATTACGTCTTTAGTGTGCCTCAGGCCAAATATTATGAATTTTGTGCAAAAATTCATGCCCGAATTTACAGACAAAGTGGTAAAGTAAAGCTTTGTAAAGTAAACTCCCTAGGAGACCCACGAAAATATATCCCGAAAAGTAAAAAAAACAAACAAAATCTGGGGCTATGTAATGCATTTTAGGCGTAAACACGTTCGATTTACGATCGCAAGTCGAGTGCCCTTATTCGGATTCTGAATCGCTTTTAGACCACTCACGGGGGGGGGGGGGGGGGGAGGTGATCTGAGCCCGATTTAAACATAACTTTTTATAAATTTTAGGGTTTTCTAATATTACTTCAATAGGACGCCACATTGACATGTCAATATAACCATCTTACAAGCGCCATGTTAAACTTCGTTATATTTTGTCTTCATAATTTACAAAAACTATTGTTTAAATCAAACAAAAAACAATGATTTTCATTATGGCCGACGCAAGATAGCTACTGACATATGTCAATTATGGGTCAAAATTAGATATTGTTAAAAACGCTTTATGTGCGAAAAAGGTTTGGTTTAATTCGGTCAAAAAACAACGAAGTTCAATATGGCCAACTCAAAATGGCTACCGACATATCAATTTTGTGTCAAAATTATATATTGTTAAGAACGCTTTATGTGCAAGAAGGTTTGGTTTAAATCGGACTAAAACCAACGAAGTTGAATATGGTCAGCGCAGAATGGCTACTGATATTGTTAAAAACGCTTTAGGTGCAAAATAATTTTGTTCGAATCGGACAAAAACCAACGAAGTTCAATATGGCCGACGCAAGATGGCTACTGACATATGTCAATTTTGCGTCCTATTTACGTAATATTAAGAAAACCTCAAAATATATAGAAAGTTATGTTTAAATCGGGCAAAATAAAAACGCTTTATGTGCAACAAAAGTTTTGTTTAAATCGGACAAAAAATAGCGAGGTTCAATATGGCCGATGCAAGATGGAGACTGACAACTTTCAGTTTTCCTTCACAGTTAGGTGTCTTGGAAACATTTTATAATTTAGAGAGTTTCGTTTAAATCAGATAAGATATAAAAAAGTTTAATATGGCGGATCCAAGACGGCAGTGCAATTTTGACGTTTAAAATTGTATTTTTAAATACAAATTTCCATATGAAAAGGGCGATATCCTTTCAGCCAGTGTTTGATCTGAATGCTTTAAAATGCGCCCGTCGACGCCTGACGCTTTAAGTGAAGGTAGAGTCCGGTTAAGAAGTAAATGGGCCAGCTAAGGAATGTGCGTAGAAACCTATTTTCGTCTGAAGCCCGCCCACTTAGCTCGCGATTGGTTTGCCGTATGGAATCATATGCATAGATGCTCTAATCTTTTTATGTCTAATATGTCAGTAGTGGTAGATAGGGGTTTCAACGCCCTCCGTCCTCCGGAGGAATCTTATCATCAAAAAATCTCTGACGTCATCGTGTTTAGATACAGCAGACGACAATAAACAGCTGTTAAACGGGCCTATTCCCAAATAAACGGCTTTTAAACGGGTCTGTTCCTAAATAAACAGCTTTTAAACGGGTCTGTTCCCAAATAAACAGCTTTTAAACAGCTCTGGAACAGACTCGTTTAAAAGCTGTTTATTTAGGAACAGACCCGTTTAAAAGCCGTTTATTTGAGAATAGGCCTGTTTAACAGCTGTTTATTGTCGTCTGCTGTATCTAAACACGATGACGTCAGAGATTTTTTGATGATTAAACAGCTTTTAAACGAGTCTGTTCCAGAGCTGTTTAAAAGCTGTTTATTTGGGAACAGACCCGTTTAAAAGCTGTTTATTTAGGAACAGACCCGTTTAAAAGCCGTTTATTTGGGAATAGGCCCGTTTAACAGCTGTTTATTGTCGTCTGCTGTATCTAAACACGATGACGTCAGAGATTTTTTGATGATAAGATTCCTCCGGAGGACGGAGGGCGTTGAAACCCCTATCTACCACTACTTATGTCTTTTACATAAAGCACCCCTTGTCAAATTATTATTATTTTTAACAGTAACATTATACATAAATAATGCGCATGCGCATATAGTTAGTCTAAAAACCATTAAAAAAAAGTAAATTTAAATATTAATACAGGAAGGGTAGACGGGAAAAGGGGGGAATGTCCATTTCAACTTATTTGTGAAAAGGTGTTTTTTAACTTTCAATCTATTGTTACTAAAAAATATTACTACTCATCCGATATCACCATCATATTATTCGTTGATCATGCTGTAATCTGATTTCATTTATGTTTCCATTGTTTAAAAAATATTTTGTTAAAATGAAGTCCTTCAACAGGTGGCAAACGGAAAATGCATGGTAAGGATAGGCAGAAGGCAATTTGGAGAAAATATTATACATTTTTTCAAAAAATGTTTCGATTTGACCCGAACATATAAACATAGAATACCTTTTAAATTCATTAAAATTAATTGAAAAGTCCCTGATTCTTACAAAAAATGTGAAATAGCGAAATTTTTTCTTAAAACTAGAAATATCAAAAAAATAATGATTCTCCAATAAATGTAAAGTAATTTTTCCACAAAATTTATTTGAAGCATTTTTTGATTAAGTTGATAGGATCTGTACGGTATCCTCTTAAATAAGTACAATTATTTTTCTGCAAAACGGAGGAAAGGTCAAAAATTAGTGCAGAAACTTAATGGAAGTGTCAATGTAATTGTCAAAAAAAGTGATTCTGCCTCCAGTGTTTGACCCCAAAATCTGTATGTCACCTACAGCATATGCCACCCGAAATTTTTCCACATTGATTGACGTCAACTGTCAACGAGAATTTTCAGTCTGACTTTTATTTTTTGTTTCTCCCTAGATTTCTGGCCACACTGATCACAGTATGGACAGGGCCTCATTCAGAAAATTTTCGATTTCGTTTAGTTTAAATTTTATCATGAGTTGATTGTAATAGAAAGTTTTTGAACCATTTTTTCGCCATTTTGTTATTGTTATCGTAAGACAATTGATCACAGTGTACTAGATATGGCCAAGGCAGCAAGTGTTGATGCAATACATAAACGTAAATAGTGTTTGGGACACAGGCATGGTGGACGCAATCACCCATTGGTCATTTTCAGGAGCACAATATATAGGTATATAGTCGCAAGAGTAGCAAGATCGATAGAGATCTGTTTCGTCAAAATTCCCTCTAATATAAGGAAGTAATTTGTTATTTTAAATCTAAAAACCGCAAATTCGTAGCAGCCTCCAAAATTAGAAAACATTAAGTTTATTATTACAAGCTTTTATTTAACTTCACCTCTATTATCTATATATGTTTCTCTGTTCGGGTAAAAATCTTGCAACTCAATTTTGACTAACTTGTAGTCCGATTGAATTTAAACGGGGTATGTTATTATAGTTCCGGTGACAGTACAATAATATGGTATTTTTAGGTACCCACCTCCCCTAACGAGGAAACTGGAGGGCGAAAAATATTGAGCTTCTTTGACTTCAACCAAAATTGGCATACGTAGGTTTTTGGGGATAAGGAATACGAATTTTTGATCAGATTTTAAACAATCAATATAGCGGATTCAAGAAGAAAAATTTTTGGTCATATTTTGCTTATCAATTTTAACTGACTTATACTCATCCGATTGTCTTCAAATTTGGTATGCGTTTATAGTTCCGGTGACAATACAATAATATAATATTACCAGGTACCCACCTCCCCTAACGAGGGAAGTGGAGAGGGAAAAATTTAGTTTTTTCGATTTCAATCAAAATTGGCATAGAGTTGTTTTTAGAGAAGAGAATTATGAGTTTTTTATCAGAATTGAAAATTTTAATATGGCAGATTTAAAATGGATGATTTAGGGTACAAATCTAAATATTAAAAAATAATTTTATATAAAAAAAAAGCTTTTCAAATACAAACTTTTATATAATATAAAGTTCACTAAAAATAAAAAATTATTTTTAGCATTCTGATATCATAATAATAAAAGCGATGGCCGTAAATTAGGTCGAGTTGTGTTGAATTTAATTACCCTTGCATTTCTCTGCATTATAGTGAATTCAGATTCTTGCGAACAATCATATAATCAATACCATAAATTTTTTGAGTCAACATGACCAAACTTTCTATAATGCGCCCATCGCTTTTATTACTCTGATAGTGAACTTAATATTTTTGTATAAAAGCTTGGATTTGAAAAGCTTCTTTTATATAAAATTATTTTTTAATTTTTAGATTTGTACTCTAAATCGTCAATTTTGAACCCATATTGATATTTTCAAATCTGATCAAAAATTCATAATCCACTTCTCTCTCTAACAATTCGTGTATGTCAATTTTGATTAAAATCGAGCAAACTAAATCTTTTTCCCCCTCCGCTTCCCTCGTTAGGAGGAGGCGGGCACCTGATAATACCATATTAATGTATTGTCACCGGAACTATAAACGCATACCAAATTTGAAGACAGTCAGATGTGTATAAGTCAGTTAAAATTAGTAAGCAAAACATGACCAAAAATTTTTATTCTTGAATCCGTCATAAAGAACTAAAAAAATCTGATCAAAAATTCGTATTCCTTATTCCCAAAAAAATCCCGTGTACCAATTTTGGTTGAAATCGGACAAACTTAGGTGTTTTTCTCCCTCCACTCTTCCCGTAGGGGGGAGGTGGTGCCTAAAATACCAAGTTACTGTATTGTTACTGTTCTTGTTAAATTTGAAGATAGTCGGATGTGTATAATTCAGTTAAAATTGGTTAGCAAAACACGACTAAAAATCGTTCCTCTTGAATCCGCCATATTGAATTTTTAAAATCTGATCAAAAATTCGTATTCCTTATCCCCAAAAACCCTCGAATACCAATTTTGGTTGAAATCGGAAAAACTTAGCCGTGTTCCCCGTCCAGGGGGTGCCTAATAATACCAGATTATTGTATTGTCACCGGAACTATAATCGCATACCAAATTTGAATTCAATCGGACATGTAGAGTTTAGTCAAAATTGAGTTGCAAAATTTGACCCGAACATATAAACATAGAATACATAGAGGTAAAGTTAAATAAAAGCTTGTAATAAAAATTACGCAAAATATAAAGCCGGTCCAGCATTTTTAAACGTCTAAATTGAATTTAATTTCATTAATTTTTGGGTGACTTTGTCCACCAGTCTGGGTCTCTCTCAGGCATATTGGGTCAGCATCGCGTTTTCTTTGTTATGTTCGGTGTACAAATAAAAACGAATATCATGGCCGCCTTAACAGGCATATTACATAATAATATATTTTTCATCTATAAAGTATCTCTGGCATCTTGCTGTTTCACTCTGGTGCATTTGACTGATATGAAAGCGTAATATAAGGGGTTATTCGGAGTGATTTAAAGTTAGCAGTGTGGTTATAATGCCGTGGGGCCGTTTGATTTTGGCAACTTAAAAATCTGATTTTTGTTCTAAGGAAAGTAAGGTTATGTTTTGTCTAAATAAAAATGAAATGGACTGTATGTAAAGAGATCTGCAGAGAAACTAGATCTCTATCTGTGTGGGAAATGAACCTTGCATCCAACTTACCTCTTCTAAGAAGTTTGTGACGTCATAGACAATATCCTTGTAAACTATCCAGGTTTTCTCGCCACTTTCACCATTGTGTTTTTTGATTTCATCAAAAGAAAAACACTTGATGTCAGACATGCTTGTTATACTTAGTTCACAAACTTTTTTTTGAATTAGCTATATTATTAATTAAGTTGCCTGCCTACGTATATTTTATATTTTCAAAGTTGTGACAGTAATCGGTTTTTTTTAACTGTAAATTATTTTGATCAATGAAAAATGAAAAGAGGGCGGACAATAAAATGGGTAATCTTATCATTTTTTTCTTAACAAAATACTGAAAATCCATAGAATTAAACGAAAGTGAGATAATGCAAAAAAAATGATAACGCTGATAACAATAATTTATTGTGATTGATTTAAAAAGTAGGTGTGTAAGGTCGTGAAAAATCTCAAAACGGTAAAAAAAATGTTCAAACACAAATAAATAACGCAGAGGGTTAGGAACATAGTTACAAAATAGATGATATCACCCCTCCCTGTAACTGTTTTAAAATTGGGACATTTTTTCGAAAACTTGTGTAGGGAATTTAAATCACAATTTATGAAAAAGTTTTGGAAAAATTTTTGTCAAATTAATATAGGTATTTTACAAAGTAGTATGTTGACTTTATTTAATTTGGCTCAAACAACTTCGAAACTGCCTTGTGTAAGACATTTTTTTTCGAAAAAAAAGGAAAATACTTTTGTTTAACGGAGTGGGCTATTTTCTAAATTTTCTTATAAAGGAATAAAAGTACAACTCCGACAGACAAAAATATCCTTTGAATAATTTGAGATAACCTTGTATATGATATAGATTTATTTTACCATTGATTTGATACCTTACAAAGAAAGAGATAGAAGGTTCTTTATTTAAGTTTTTTGTACATTTTTACTATATATAGTGAATCGCGAAAATTACTTTGTATATTTCGATCCGGAGTTCAGAAAGTGTTAAGCAATGGTGGTTTAACTAATAAGCAGAAATTTCGATGGATTAACCTTTCTTATACTTGCACAAGTGTTGATTTCTTTTTTAATTGTATTTTTACTTGACGGTTTGGTTTAGCCCAGTTAAACCCGCCCTTCAACCAGTGGCGTAGTAAAAATAAATTACCTATATACCTATTATGTTGGGAATTTGGAACCTTTGGTTGCACTAAAACAAAATTATGATTGTTTTCCACAAACCAAAACTACACTTTTTTGCACTCGACGCGCGTTTCGCTAATAACGTTAGCATCATCAGGAGACGATAAACAATGAACTAAATTAATCTACTAGTAGATATATATAATTAATATTAAACGCGCGTCGAGTGCAAAAAAGTGTAGTTTTGGTTTGTGGAAAACAATCATAATTTTGACCTATATACCTATGGCAAATTTTTAAAAATTAGGTAGGTGCCTATTACTTAAGCTATTTGAACTGAAGGGAGGGTAGAGGGGCGGTTTAATGGGTGTTGAGTTAGTGTATATATGAAACAAAATTTCGTATTTTTAAAAACAAGTCTCATCTAGTCTCACTTGCAGTTTTTTTTAAAACTAGCCTTTAAATGCGCCGCAGGCAAAAATTTTGAAAAAAATACACTAAAAGGTTATTTTTTAGGCATTTCAAATGTTGTTGGCAAAAAAATTTCTTAACATTAAACAAAAAAAAAACAAAAACATTCTTTAAAAATTTTGTCTCTTAGGTTTTTTGTCAAATATTTTTTAAAAAGTGGATTGGGTTAGATGCCGTAGGTTGCGGTGGTATATTTGTTGCCAAATCATAAAAGCGCCGCAGATGAAAATTTTGAGAAAAATTATTAAAATTACACGTTTTGAATGCTGGTAAAAAAATACTTAGATTTGAACTGAAATTGTAACAATTAATGACGTCATGGCACCACAAACAAAATTTTAAAAATTTAAGACATCGCACCAAACACACGTCACAAACCCGAGCAAAAGGTCAAAAAAGTGGGGGAGCTATAGCTCTCCCTGGGGCCCTTGATCATGATTAATTTATTATAGATTGGGTTGGACCTCCTAGTTTAACCACCAAAACCCCCCCTTGGCTACGCGACTGCTTTAGCCCCGTGATATGAACGTAGCACATTCCAAAATTTACCCGGAGACTTTTCCACACATTTTTGAAAAAAGCGTTCGGGAAATTTTTTTTCCGCACACTTTTTTAAAGTAAAATTACCATAATATAGACAATAAAAGGGACATTTAATTATTTTAATTTTGACAACTTTGTCAGCCGTTATGGTAGTGTTTAACAATTACTACCATACCACCCGTCGATTCTTACAAAGTTTTTGGAATATTTCTAAAAGTATCACTTGTAAAAATATTTAATGTTTAAACCCACATAACAATTAAACATTCCTGTAATGTAATAGTCATATACTTAGAGAACAAAGAATGTGATATGAATGTTTAATTTTACCATTGGGAATATTACTAACGCATGCCGATAAAGTTACGTTCTAGCTCATAAAGATGATATAAATGTGATAGAAACGTTTTTTTAAAAGAATTATAGTAATATATTCAGATGGCCACGGGATGGATATCCTAAGATATGCAGTGGATATATATCCACATAAAATCCACCAAATATGTATTATTCTTCCACTAAAATGCAATTACGGAGTAGCCTATGGATATAGGTATATCAATGTATCACCATTATGTTGATGTACTACTTGAGATTAGTTATCAAAAGATTACCTAAATAACTTTTTGCTGTCTTATATTTATAATAATATTCCTGCTACGCAGAAAACATATTGATTCCAGTGCCATCTACCTACAATAGATGACATTAAACTAAATTATAATTATAAGTCATGTAAATCGCGTTCTTTTCACAAGATAGTGACAAAAATATTCTTTTTGGGAATATTCATAGAACTAACTTGCTTATCACGTAATCATGGGAATATTATTATCTTAATACCAAAGAAATATAACTATCACAAACTCTTAAAGAATATTCAACAAAAAATAGGACTGGAAAATTCCTGTCATATTCGCAATAGAATATTCACAAAATCACTTTAAGGGAATATTCCTATAACATGAATATTCCTCCAATGTTATGTGGGAAGATGAGAAAATATACAAAATTAAACTTTACTTTACAAAACTAGTATTTTATATGTTGAAACTTAATGTTAATATAACAATGTCAATAGTGAGCCACAATAGAACCTCCAGTGATCGCAGGGACAGTGCCAGACTGGCACACTCACAAATGCAGTGGCGCACCTAGGGGGGGTTTGGGGTTAAAACACCCCCCTCCTCAGAGGCCATTGGGTTACAATCGGCCACGCGCAAAACTAAAATTTTTTACGAAAACATTTAGAAAATCAAAAATTATAAGGACCTTTCTACATAAATTACAAAAATTTTCTTCTTTCTTCTTCTTTAATATTTACGATATTAGTGTAATTTTGTGTTGAAAATGGAATTTGTAGTGTCAGTTTCTTAAAATTTTTCGCCTGCGGCGCTTTTACACAATTGATATGTACAATTTTAGATTCGTTTTGAGTAAAAAAAATGCGTTTTTAGTGCAATTGTGTTAAAAATTTTCGCTTGCGGCGCTATGACACTGTTGATAACTACCGTTTTTTTACTCAAAAAATTGCATATTTTCAATAAAATTTTCTCCAAAATTTTCGCCTGCGGCGCATTGTTTACAGAAATTTTTTTTCCTCGAAACCACCCTCGAAGTAAATTTCTGGGTGCGCTACTAACAAATAAATCATCAAAGTTGCAAACCGGTTATGAAAGTTTTGAACTAGCCTGGGAGGTTGGTTCGGCACTTTGGTTGTAAACATAACCCCTAAAATTATGCAAAATTATTCTTTCTTGGAGTAAAATCAGAGATATTTTCACAATATTATAATCATTATCATTATTTTAGAACCGTTGTCAAAATAATGTCCACCAGGACCAGGACCAATTTCGAATAGAAAATCCCTTATATAGTTATAGTTGCAAATTCAGACGTCAAAAAAATGCTGACTTATAAGTCAACTATTCTTTAACTTTTTAACATAATCTATTGGCAATACGTTTACAATTTTTTAGACGTTTAGGATTAAATGCATAAAATCCGTTGAATATATAAGGCACGTTAAAAATTTGGTTGTAATATGGGGCACATAATTTCGTTTTATTAGTAATGATACGAAAATCCTTTAGGTAAATTCACTGCAGTTTTTTATTATGCCATATGGTTCAAAATCAATAAGCTAATCTTTTTAGTCAATATAATTTTGTCAAAACAATTTGTGTATGACGTTAAAAATGTTTACGTGTATTTACACAATAATTATTATCCTTGAACTATTATGAGAGTCAAAATTGATAATGGATAGTTTAAGTCAGATAAAATAACAAAATCGACGGATTTGAAGTTGCGCATGAGCTTCAGACACATGTTTATGGTCTTTGCGTCAACGTCAACTTAATCAGGACTCTACGAAGCGACACTAGGGTTTTCTGACACCAGCCATCTCCTATTTCTATTAGGTAGTACCGTACCACTAGTAAAAAAAAGAAAAACGCTTGGTATTATAAACCAAAAACATTTTAGGCTACAATTTTATTCTGTGCTATAGAAATCCTTAAAAATATTACATCAGAGTGACGATTTTTATGTTATACACGCTGTAAAAATCGTCACTCTGCGCTGCACGCAAAGCACACAACCAACTTTTACGAGGGATTTTCTCGTACTGACAGTCAACCAAACAGACGTTCGTTATAGTGTTGTCAGGTGTCTCGATTAGTGCTTAATTTCTGGAAAAACTGAGGTGGTCGAATATAGGAGCGGGCTCAAAACAGCGTGTTTCACAACTTATGTTTAAAAACGAAAGACGTGATTCCTAATAATGGTCGGTGTTAGAAATAATGATTCATTTCGCTTAAATTTGCAAAGTTTTTCCAAAAAAAATAACTAAAAATGTGCTAAAACATTTTCTTCGCCTTCGACTGTGTATTGAAATTTATAAAAAAAGTACCCAAGAAAAAACAATTATCAAGCAAGAAAGTGCGTCGCCCACCCCGCTCTTATCTCCGTATCGTACCATAGAAAGTAAAAAAAACTATGCAATAATAAATAAAAAGAGTTTTACCAACAGAAAACTGTTATATTTTTTGCCTTCTCCACCAGTTCTACCACTGACTGGTTTCAGATACAGTCCATCCACCAGTCGGGCTTTCTTCTATGACGAATCTATAGCAAAAAAACGAACTTTATAAAATACACCGGAGTACCACAAGAATACATGCCGGGTGCGACTTGGAGACTAGACGCAGACACGTGTTTCACTCTTGTTAGAGATCATCAGTGCGACATAAGTTTTTATAGTCGAACAATAAAATGCTTTTTATTTAATTACTCGACTATGGATATTGGGAATTTATTTCTCATTCTGTTATCCAATAATAGCTGATTAAGTTATGAAATATTAGTTTTTTTAGTGATTTTGTTTTTGTGTTTTGTTGTTATAACGAAGCACAACAACCCGCCGCGCGCCGCAGAAACTAACCGAATTTATTCCTGTGGCCCTTCACATTAATAGAGGCATGTCATTATTTGACGTCGGCTATCCTAGTCCCCATCATAAGGGGCCCAAAAATTTTCAATGCTACATTTTGTAGCCTTTTTGTAGCTATTTTGTTACGGTAAAACTAATTTTGTAGCTGTTGCCGTTTACAGGATAATTTTATTTTTATTTTATTGGGCAATATACCGGGTGGGCCACAAAAAACCAGACAAAATATTTTCCGTTATAACTTTTAAATCAGGCCACCAATTTTAATGCAACATACTGTTCTTTTCAGGGAATTGATCAAGACTTTGATTAGAGATATTTCTTTTGACATATGAAAATCTAAGATGGCGGACAGAAACAAACTTTACCCTTCAAAGAGCCTCGTTTATTCTTATGTTACGGAAATTTTTTGGATTTTTTTATGAAGTCGAACGAGGTGCAAATCTTTAAAATCGGTTAAGTGGTTTAAAAAAAAAAATCAATCAGCGGATTATGCGATTGCCGTCTCAATTCTGTCTGCATACATTTTCTCATAAAAAGCGATTTTGATGAAATAAAAAAGCTTCATGGCGAAAATCGATTGTTCTTTAACTACTGCTATTAAAATTTGTCGCCATCTTGAAATCCAAGATGACGGACAAAATCAAACTTGTCCTTTTAAATGGGCTCGTTTATTGATATGTTCTGTAAAGTTTTAAATATTTTTTTTTTCATTTGTACAAAATTTCTGTCTGCATACATTTTCTTATAAATTCATTATTAGCAAACCGATTTCAATGAAATAAAAGGCGTCATGACCAAAATCGATCGTTTTTTAACCACTGCTATTGAAATTTGCCGTCATCTTGAAATCCAAGATGGCGGACAGAATCAAACTTGACCTTTCTAAAAGACTTGTTTATTCATATTTTCTGAAAACTTAAAAAAAAATTATTCGTAGAAAAGTTCTGCTGTCGCCACGCACAACGAAGTATAAATCATCAAAATCGGTTTGGTGGTTCTCCAAAAATTAATGTTTGTTTCCATCACTGTTTTCCAGATTAGACGATTGCTTTCTCAAATTGATACTCAACCGATTTCAATAAAATAAAAAGCATCATGGCGAACATCAAAAACTCTTGAAAGATCACTATAGAAATTTGTCGCCATTTTGATACCCAAGATGGCGGTCACAATTAAATTTATCTCTTCAAAGAAGCTCGCTTATTCTTAGGTTTCAAAAACATAAAAATGACCTTCCTCCAACGCGTATAGCTAGGTACGAATCATTAAAATCGGTTTGGTGGTTAAATAATAAAATAAAGTTCTAATGTTAATAAATAAATACTACGACTTAAAGGGAACAGCTCCATTACCTTCCCACAAACTATATTTAACAGTAACATATGAAAAAATGATCCTTTATAAAAAGGAGAATTTGATTTAGTCCGCCATCTTGGATTTGATGGCGCCAAACTTCAGTAGTATCAAGGAGCAATTGATATTCGCCATGATGTTTTTCATTTTATTAAAATCGATTTAGTAATAATGAATTTATGAGGAAACGAATGCAGACAGAATTAGCAAGGCAATTGTATCATTCGTACCCATGATCTGTAAAACAATAAGTGAATCAAAAATTAGTTTTTTAATAACCTCTAAACCGTTTTTAACGATTTGTACCTAGTTATACACGGCGATGATAGAGCTTTTTTACGAATTTAAAAAAAGTCGAAAAGTTTTCGAAACATAAGAATAATCGAGCGTCTTTGAAGGGTCAAATTTGATTTTGTCCGCAATCTTCGGTTTACAAATTACGACAAATTTCAATAGTGGTCTTTAAAGTTCAATCGATCTTTGTCATAATGCTTTTTATTAAATTAAAATCGGTTCAGTAATTATGAATTTATGAGAAAATTAATGCAGACGGAATTGAGAAGGCAATCGTCTAATCTGGAAAACATATGGAAACAAAAATTAGTTTTTTAAGAACCACTAATCCAGTTTTAATGATTTATACCTCGTTGTACGTGGCGAAAGCAGAACTCTTCTACGAATAAAAAAAAATTAAAAAGTTTTCAGAAGATATGAAAAAACAAGCCTTTTTGAAAAATCCAGTTTGATTCTGTCCGTCATCTTGGATTTGAAGATGGCGGCAAATTTCAATAGCAGTGGTTAAAAAGCAATCGATTTTCGTCATGATGCCTTTTATTTCATTGAAATGGGTTTTCTAATAATGAATTTATGAGAAAATGTATGCAAACAGAATTGACCGTCTCCGTAAAACACTGATTGAAATTTTTTTATTTTTTTTTGGAAACCACTTAAACGATTTTATTTATTCACACCTCGTTCTGCGTGGGAGAAATAGGGTTTTTTACGAATTTATAAAAAAATCCCAAAATCTTCCGTAACATAAGAATAAACGTGGCTCTTTGAAGAGTAAAGTACTAGTATATACTTAGATTTTAAGATGGCGAACAAAAATATTTTTACGCAGTCTTGCTTAATTCCTTGCAAAGAACAGTTTGTTGCATTAAAATCGGTGGCATGGTTCGAAAGTTATAACGGAAAACATTTTGTCCGGTTTTTTATGGCCCACCCGGTATATAGGCCAAATGTACCATGTGATATATTTTTCCCAACCCAACCCAACCTTAGGATTATTTTAAAAACTTTTAATATGTGATCCCCTCGAACAAGCCGAGCTACAAAATGTAGTGTTTATTTGAAGTTTCTAGCTTTAGCAGAACTGAAGGTATGGGGTAGCCCCTCAGCTTAACGGTTAAGCTAGGGTGGTTACGTTTTCTCGAAAACGGCTACATCTACAAAATTAATTTAACCGTAGCATTGAATATATTTGGGCCCCTTATGATGGTCGCCCCACGTAAACTGGCGTCATTATTTGACCTTTTTATTTAGCTATGAGAATATTGAGCAATTAGAGGTTTACAGTCATGTCTTGGAAAAACGTTCCCTAATTGAAACATTTTTGAAGAGGCTTTTAAAAATGGCGCAATCTTTTTACATTTTGATATATTTTTCTATTAGTATTTAAAGTTGTAAAACACCCTGTATAGGCAACCTGCCAAAAAAACCTCATAAAAGTTTAAATAAAATTCATGGGTGAAAAAATTTTTTTTTTTTTATTGAAGTATTTACAACAGATGATGTGGCTAAGTATAGACAGAGCTTTACGTGGTAATGTCTGTTTCAAAGGCCATAGTTAAGAGCAAGTATAAGATGGAATAGTTAAGTAACTCTAGAAAATTATAAAGTGTTATGGGCCTGTGAGATTCTAAATACCTTGAAAAACCAATCAAAATTGTGGATATATAGTATATAATTTTTAAAGATGGACATGTATGTGATGCAACCCCTTTTAGTTCATAAATAATATTTTAATATTCAATTCAAACATATCTTGCTATATTTTATAGTATACGTTATTGTTACATATCAATATCTGTTCCAAATAAAAATGTATTGTCAGCATAATTTGAATCTGACACTTGGTTGTCTTTTTCTTATAACAACGCATCATTTGATGTCCTGCCTTTTTCCATTAGGTAACGCCGTATTGACACTGAATAACGCACCATATATGCCTTATGCAGTGGCACAGGGTGATTTACTATATTTTGAACTCCTGGTTAGCGCCTTTATTATTGATGATAGAAAAAAGCTCTGAATAAAAAAGTTTTAAAATTTTTTAAGAGCCTTCTAGCCCATGTGACAGATATTGTCAAATGTCATTCCATATGTCAAATTTAGACATCAACTTTCTTATATTAAATAAAACACCCTGTTTATTTTTTAAAACTTTGATAGATATTTTTTTCCTGATTCCAAAAATATACCACATGTAGGGTTTATCTCTAGCAGTTCTCGAGTGAAACAAAAAAATAATTTTGCCATAAGGGTAATGTGTTAGCCAAGTAACATTTTAGGTTGCTACATAGTTTTATTATTTTTGAACTTTTTTATAAGGGGTTTATAGGGTCGTGAATATTTATAAAAATAATTATAAGAAAACTTTAACAAGTTAAAGTTTATAAAGGTAATGGAAAAACCAGACGAGCATTATACTTCCAAAATTAGCAATCAGAATATTTTTATTACTATATTTATAAAACTTTTGTCTTAGGTTTTATGATATAGCAAACAAAATATTTTAAAGAGCCTCCCTATAAAACTTTTGGTTTTTGGGTTTTATAATTTAACAATCAAAACCTTTTGAGGACATTTCTTATAAAACTTTTAGTGCTTTTAGTGTAAATTTGACAAGTTTTATAACATCGTAATCAAAACCTTTTAAAAATTATTCTAATAAAACTTTTAGCATAGAGTGGTTCAAGTTTTATAAAATAGTTAGCAAAACATTTTAAAAACTCTTCTTATAAAACTTTTGGTTTAAATTCACTTAAGTTTTATAAGATAGAAATAAAAACTTTTTAGAGATAATCATTATAAAACTGTTGGTGTTCAGAGCTGCACAAGCTTTTATAAGATAGCAAGGAAAACTTTCTGAAGATTTACCCTAAGCTTTTCATGTGTAAGAGTTTTTTAAGTTGTTAGGTAGTAACCAAAACCTTTTCAATAATTTTGATATAAAACCTTCGCTTTAAAGAGAAAGCCAAAATCACGTGACTGGGTAAATTAGCCATGCAGCAGACACGCAAAAGGCCTGAATATTTTTATGTTGTTCGCGCGTGTGTACGATTTTAAAGCCATACATTTTATGGATTTTAGTTTAAAAAAACAAATTTTTCTGGAAAAATACTGTCAAATATCAAAGAAAACATTTTGATTAGTTAAAATGGCTAAGTGGCCACTAGGACTACAGTTTACCAAATAATTAATCAATATCGAGGGAGACCAGTATAATGGTAATTACAACTTCTTGGGATTCTATAAGGGTTTTCATAACCCTTATAAAACTTGACGTAAAATATCTGACTGGCCGCCATTTTCCTAAACTGTTTCATAATTCAAAAATTTTGTATTTTTGACTTTAAATTCCAAATAGTAGAAAATAGTTGATTTATTAATCGTTCAACCTGCACTTTGTTATTTGTTTACTATTTTTTGAATTACAGGACCTTTAACAAAACTAACCTTACTTTTTTCTCCACAAATTTGGTTAAAAATTCTTTAAGTTACGGTTTTTTTCAAGCGCGCATGTTTTTAGAAGGCAGAAATTAATTCTATACGATAAAGACGACGTGGCTTATAGGATTTCTCGTAGATAATCGATATAAATATCAATAAAATATTATAATAATATAACCTATAAATAGTTGTCGAAATTAATATCCATCAAAAGTTTCGTCATTTCTGTAAATATTTTACTTGATGCATTTAGACAAAGGCGGGGTCAAATTGGACGCGCTAAAACCCTCTGACAAACATTTGAAAACTACTTGTAGTTAGCTTGAGATTTTATAAAGGGTTAGAGAATGTTTTTAAAGATATTTTTTAAAACTAAAACTCATGTGAAAGTAGTAATGTATCCCTTTATAAAAACTGACACTTAAGACGTATAAGGGGTTTATAAGAGCCCTGAGAAGATTTTGAAGAGAACCTAATACAACTTTTTGTTTTATTAAGTAGTTGCTAGGAGGTATTGATGGCCAATATAAAAAAATAAATGTTACTTGGGATTGCTCTTATGGCAACAATTTTCTAAATTTGTTCAATGACCGTTCAAGACAACGGTAACTCATTGTATATTTTTGGAATCAGGAAGAAAAGATCTATCGAAGTTTCGAAAAATATATAGGGTGTTATTTAATATAAGAAAGTTGATGTCTAAATTTGATATATAGAATGACATTTGACAACATCTGTCATATGGGTTAGAAGGCTTTTAAAAAACTATAAAACTTTTCCATTTAAACTTTTTTTCTATCATCAACAATAAGGGCGCTAACCAGGGGTTCAAAATATACTGAATTACCCTCTACCATTGAATAACGCATGTACGGTGAGTTATGCAGTGATAATGATAAGCACTATACTACCTTCAAATTCGAGTCTGCGGTTACCATTACCTTTTTTGAAGGAATGCTCGCTATATATCCTATTGTGTTTATTTACATCCCAACTAACATTTATAGTAACAGCTACATGGGTAAAGACTTCGCTACTTTCCTATAGTAATAGTGTGGTCGTCAGAAGAACAACTTGGGACAATAATAAACAACCCCAGAAACGACTTCTTAGTCGAATTCTTTTATAGTGTCGTTTGAAAGTACTTTTTACCACCATGGGAGAATATCAAGTTCCCGTTCCTTCTCATTCGTGAATTTGTAGTAGCCCCCCCTTTTATTCGTTACGTTCGTTAGCCGACGTTGGACGCCACAACTAGGAAATTACTTTAAATTTCACTACAAAAGTTTTCGACATCATAGTTGTATGATAATGTGGCAGTGTGGAGAAAATGACTTTTTATGACCACTGCTATGAGAAAGAAAACTATTTTAAATCCAAATTAAATGATGATCTGCAAACGTCGATATATCAACATATTTTTTATACGACGGTCTTGAAAAAGGGGATTTTGCGCACGGAGAACACGATATTAAAACGGCATTTTGCGTACGTGTGCAAAATGTTTTGTATACGCTTACGTCATTTTTGCGCACGGTTACGTCATTTTTGCACACGGGTCCCCCGTCATTGTGATTTTTGTTGTTGTCACCCAACAATATAAGTTGGCTGAGTTCCATAGCAACCGTCACGTCTTCTTTGTTTTGTTGATTAGATACATCATAGAATATTATACATTTTATTAATAAGAACGAGTTAAATTCAAATTTGATTTTTCTGGTCTCTGTTTATTTGCAGTCGTATAAAAAGTATCGTAAAAAACTCGTTTGAAAACCTCTTTGCACACTCTCTCGACTTGTGGACCTCGCCTTCGGCTTGGTCTGTCTGTCTCGATCGTGTGCAACGAGTCGTTTTCAAACCTTGTTTAAATAAGTATTGAGAGATCCATCTGCTGGTTGTGAAAACATAACCCCAAAAATCACAACGAAAAAATTTCATCAGCTACAAGGAAACGGCGGAATTTCGAGAGCAAGCTTGTTTTTTAAAATAAACGTGACGTATATTTCAGATTAAAATTTGACATATTTTATTTTGTTAATCACTTTGTCATGTATGAATTTATGTTACCAAAAAGAACCGAATAGAAATATTAGAACTAATCCACTCCTTTTTCGCCTCCATCATATAAAAGAGCGCCTCCACGACGTATCAACGGTATAATAACCGGAAAATGGTTCCCCACCTAGGGAATTACTACCTCGTGTTATGGTATACAGGCACGTAGCGGGAGCAAGTTGCGGTCACTTTCAGGAAATTCTATGTGGTTCTGGTTACCTCGTGAAAACTTTAAAGGTTACTTGGGATATCGTCTAAATACTTTTTTTGAATAAAAAAAAATTAAATTATTTCTTGTAATCGTGTAGCTAGCCTATAGAATAAACATAAAATAACAAAGCACAATACTAACATAACATGTTTTATTAAAAAGTTATAATTAAACTAAATGCGTTCTATGTTTGATTACGCAATTTGCATCAGAGTTAATAAAATAAAATTTTGTTTATTTTTTTTTGTTGATGAATATTTTTGCATTAATAAATTCGAATCGAGTTGTCTATTCCGCAGAAATAATGCATAACCAATTAAAAGGTAGGTACTATTTTAACCGCCGCCAATCACATTAAAAAAAAAAGATAATTCGTGAGAAAACCTCGTAACTCCTTTCGAAAAAAGTTTTCAGGAGGAGCAAAAACTCAATTTTAAAGAGGACGAAAACATTGAATTAGATAGGATTTATATAGACAACAGAAGCTTCTTTATAAGCTGACTTAACTCAAAATTATGTATAGCAAAATGTTTCGTACTTTTTGGGAGTTACGAGGTAATTTTTAGAAAAAATTTATAGAGAAAACCTAGCAACTCCAATTTGTTGGTTTATTTAGCAATTTAGTAGGTATAAAATTAGTCTTATGGGGGCAAAACAAAAAAATTTAACACCTCCCCCCTCTCTCGTCTAGTAGATGTGTGAATTTCCAAATTCTTTCTGATTAGATGTACAGGGTGTCCCATTATCGATGGCATTCAACTCCGTTGTTATTGAAGATAGAGACATGCGGTTTTCGCATTACTATCTTACTTTTTTTCAGCTTTTAAAAGTGGTACTAACAGATTTATTCGGACCCTGGTAGTTTTTGAGCTACAGGGGAAAGTTGAAAATTGGTCGGAATTACAAATTGAAGATATCTTTGAGTTCTGTAAAAACATATCTGTGGCAACCTTTTTAGAAAAATAGAATTGTGTTTCCTAAATTTTAATACGACATTTCGTTTCGGAAATACCATCATCAGGATCAAAAAGTAAAATACAGACCAAAATGTATTACTTAATATTTTATTTTCTTTTTTAAGTTTGTTTAATAATAAAATATATTATTTTTATTTTTAAGTTTCGATCCCGAAAGAAATCATCTTCAGTGCATTTTTTTTCTGGTACGGTCCTATTCCATTTAATTTTTTTTTAGACCATTTATATTTTACTACTATATAGTAGACATGGACAACCAAGATATATTATATACAAATTGTTTTGTGCTATAGCTTTACCAATTTCAACAAAAAAAACTGTACTGATAAGATAAATATACCTTTTGAAAAAAACATTCGCTTTACCCCCATATTTAAATCCAAGATGGCGGAGAAATAAAAAAAAATAAATTTGATCCTGATGATCCTGATCTGCGAAACCAAACGTCGAGTTAAAATTTTGATTTTTTTTATTTTCTAAAAAAGTGGCCAAAAATATGCTGTTCAATCTTTAGTGCATTTTTTGAGTACGGCCCTGTCCTATTGTTGTACCCATATATGTATGAACTTAAATATACGCCCTTGCAATGCTTTCGGCGTGGACAACTTTGTAAGCAGGATGTCCTATATATACGCCTATATCTTTCTCTTTTATGACTCTTATTGTCTCTTTCTGGCGTCAAAGCGTAGCGGTTCTGCTCAGGCGCGGCCATCGTCATCGGTTAACCAACCAAAATCCAGAAAGATAGCTGTGCAGTTGTCAAAATTTTTCTATTTGTTTACGTTTTTAGAAAATCAGTATTTTCTATTTTTACATAAATAAATATATGAATAGAAATAATTTTTAGGTATTTTCACTTTTTCTCCTTCAAATTTTAAGAAAAAATAGCTACCAACCTGTGGAACTTCACTTTTGTTGCTTGGCGGCATCCACAAACACAGCACGTTTGCGGCAACATCTTAAGCTCCAAGATATAAACAGTTTTTATTATAACTCCTAAAAACTTTCGCGTAACCAAAGATTAAAAATATCACAATAAAAAAATTTGCATAAACGAAAACGCAGAAAACGTGTGATCAAAACAAATCAACAAAAATGGCGTCTCGGCTCCATGGCCTGCTAGATTTTAGATCTTGCTTACAAGTTTGGCCTGGGAAAGGCCTATATTTAACCTCATACATAGATGGTTCTACCGCTCTCATACTTATTACATAAAGGTCTCAGTTTTTTTAAAGGGAGGGATGTTTAATATTAGCATTTTTGAAAGCAAGTACCGATTATGACTGGTTGAAAGTGGTAAATACTGGACGGGTTAAAACGGTTTTAGATCTAATTATTTGTCACGGGAAATTGCGTTTGAAATTACTGACGTCACGAATTAGAGCTCGTAACGTCACTAATTTAAAACGCAATTTCCTCAGGTCGAAATCTGTTCGCTAGCTGCAATTATCCCCACTACCATAATTTCTTTAGGACAAGTTTTTTAACAGCATTCGTGATTTACCGTTTGTTTATATCTAAAGAATTCTGACGTGTTTTTTTATAACTCACGCCCTTTGATACCTAAATCAACTCACTTTTTGTTTTAAATATTTTGTAAAAAACATAACAGATATCTTTTGATCTTTTGTTTTTTAGTTTCTTTTCGGTTAAAGTAATTGATTTGGAGGTTTTTTCTAACTTCTTTTTTATTTTAATTGCCTTAGGAGCATAATCCTACTAAAAATATTAACACGCCAGGACGAATCCGTATCAGGTAACTTGGATAAGTACTAGTGCGGAACGATGCCTATTTGTGAGTGATTCAAAGTTGGAAATCAAAGTGTATGATAGTGTTTAATGATGTATGATGGAGGGTGACCAGTAAAACCACTGATGAGCCCACGCTAGTTACCCAGGGCCAAACATCGCTTAATCATTTCTCTTTTCGCTTTGGTCCTTTGTGTGTTCCTTGTGGGATGCTCATCCAAGTTTGAATTTTCGTTTTTTCCACCCAAGATCTTTTGCCATAATATTGAACCAACTTATCCTGAAATTTTTGATTTAGAATATTATTATAATTATGCCACTCAGATAAATTTCTAATAATTTACAAAGTTTTTGACAAAGCCTTCTTTTTATATATTTTTAGTTCAAACTTGTGAACATGATGTGCAATAAATTTATTATTAGGAAAAAATGGGTCCAAAATGTTCTAATTTGGCAACAAACTTTTTCCTTTTCTTGGACGCTTTCCGGTCACTAACCTGGTAAAGCAATTTTTTAGGAAACTGTTGATTAAACAACGCTGGTCCGTAATTTTTGGTCGCATATTTGACATTAAAGCGCTCTTTTTGAAAGAAACGGTTTCGCATCAAAGTGCACTTTGATGCAACTATAAACGGAATACATCTCTTCTTCTATCAAATCAGAAAAATGTTTCAGTCGACCAGTTTTTAAATTATCTCCCTCTGCCTCTAAAATACTGCTTTCTACCTCTAACCCAAATTTCTTTTAATTTTTTTACTTACTTTTTTAAACAGTAAAACAGTAAAAACTTGCAAAACAGTTTGGAAAGGTAATTATAAATTATGAATAAAATTATGGCTTAAAAGTGTGAAAAACCTAGAAAAAAATTGGAAAAATAAAAACTATCCCACTTAAAATACGCTAAAATATTTTAAGCCTTAAAATACCATCATTAACAATAGATTACAGATGCCGATGCCGCGCCGACTGACCCAGAATTTTTTTGGCAAACAATATTTACCTCTCAAAAGATGAACTACAACAGTCAAAATGTTTTAAACTTAAAAATGTCTAAAGCCGTCTGTAATAAAAACCCTTGAACATTGAAATCCAATGAACGTTATGAAAAAATCAGCCATATATTTTTACAAGAACATGCGCAATGTTTTAGCGCGCGAAAAAAATTTTTGATTTTGAAATTTTGAATTTTTACTATTTTTTGGCTTTGCTACTACACCATTTTTCAAGTTATTGTTTTAGATTTTTGCGTAATAAGTATTTACGTCACTAGACCGGAAAATTGGTCTTTACAGGTCGACGCAGGAAATTTACAGGACGAGCCGCAGGCGAGTCTTCTAAACCTGCAAAGACACTTTCCGGTCGTGTATAGTACGTACTTTTTTCTCAAATGATCAGAAAAAACATTTTAGTACCTACCACTTTCGTCAACGTCTAGCCGCGTTACGTAATTTATGAACAGTCCCCTAATAAGAAAAACTTATTCTTCTGCTGCTTGTCGGCTAGATAGCCACTGCCGCTAAGGCCAGTAATTTTTAAGATTAAAACTAAAGAAAAACAAGTCAACTTTTGTGGTTGGAAATAATTTTTGTATATTTAACTTAACAAAATTGTAAAAAATATTAGAAAAATTATAGTTCAGTGCCTATTAGCTTCACCCAGCTAATTCAGTAATCACTGACGACCAGTTATGGCCGACCATGGCCAACATATCAAGCAAAGGCAGATTTCTAGGTTTTTCCTTTATTTACCTATATTTACAGTATTCTTACTTTGAGCATTAATAATGTGTGGTGGATTTTGCCAAAAAATATGCCACCAATATACATCTACATTAATTTTCTTAACGTTTTATAATTCGCACCAGTTTATAAACGCATCAAAGTTCCGCTGGTGGCACTCTTTAGATTTTTAGAAAGTATTACTTTACCGCAGTCAATACGGTAAAGTTAACGTTGATGCACTTTAAGACACTACGTTTATTTCAAAAAATTAGAATAGAGATATTTATATTTCTTTTTTGGAAATTTTTATTTGTGCTTGTAGGTGAAATCGTGTACATAACACATACGTAAGGTGTGTGATGTCCACCCTTGCCGGCTTGACCAAACTCGCTTTGCTTGTTACTATTCAAAGGCTCTATTCTGGGCGTAATAGAACGATCATACCCTGAGAAGTTATCAATCGCACAAAAGTCATTCGAACGACGTACGGTGGTCGATTTTCCAGAAAATGCGGACATAAATAGAAAAATTAAAAATTCAAACTGTATCTAAATTTGCTCTTATATGGTTGTCAAGATATTAGGCGAATAGTTGGCCAAAGAATAAACTATGCTTTTTACGAGTTTGACATTACGTATCAGTATTCAACATCAAATTTTAAGTAGAAGACCCAGAGAGACATAGGGTACGTTATATAAAAATGCTTAGAATTTCAAACCAGAATGCAAAAATGTAATAATATACTGGGTATTTCATTTGAAAGTTTCGGTTGGCATTCTTTTTAATATACCCAATATACATAAAAATATTCTAGTATACTGTAATTTAGCTAATTAATAAATATATATAAAAATGTCTTAAGATAAATGTGAAAATTCACATGATCATCCTGTGTATCAGCTAAATAAGAATAAATTTATCTTCTTATTAAAACTAAATATTTTGTACGATTAAATTACAATGTGGAAGTTTTTTTTAATGAAAGTAAAACTCGTGACATATCGGATAAAGCGTTTTTGTTTCTCACTTCATTACGACCAGGCCTCCAATGTCTAATGGAGAATCCAGACACCTACAGACCTGTTTCATCCTTATTAGGAATCATCAATTACTTTATAACCTGCTGAACGGTACATGATTCTGTATTTACGGTGTCTTGCACGTTTCAATTTTGATGTTTTTGTTTCTCGGTTTATTCGACAGGTGGCGCACACAGTTACTACGTCCCCAAGGATTACAAACTTTTTGTTTTAAATTCTAGAGATGTGCATGGTCACTGTGTAGCTTCAACTGCCAGGTATAATCCTATGACTCCCTGATGATTCCTAATAAGGATGAAAGAGGTCTGTAGGTGTCTGAATTCTCCATTAGACATTGGAGGCCTGGTCGTAATGAAGTAAGAAACAAAAACGCTTTGCCCGATATGCCACGAGTTTTACTTTCATTTTTATTTGCGGACACGAGATTCATTTTCTTTTTTTTAATATCCGCGTTTTTACAAAAATCGACCACTGTGCAAGTCCTACTCTAAAAGACGGTCAAGTTTGCCGTAGTATGCGCATTAGCGAGTTCGGTCACGTGATGGTTTCGTCCAATAGCATGCTCTGAAACAATACGAGTGACGTTTTTCACACGAGCTTTCCTACAACTTCCGACTACTGGGTCTAGTCGAGAGAACGGCTTCGCTCAAAAATTGATGTTCGAGGCAGCTCTGCGCGTACCCATAATAGTTTGGTGATTATTCGATCGTCTCGTCACTGCTTTTAAGCGCGTTTATTAGTTGAAACTACTTTTCTTCTCTCAGGCGAACGATCACTTGCTCTGACTTCCAGAATCGGTACCCAGGTAGCAAATTAAAAGTGACTCTTAAAGAAAATTCTATTAATTCCTCTGGATTCAACTCATTTTATATATCTGACTCATTTTTGTAAACCAAACTTTTAAAATAAATTTAAAAGAGCCTTTTTAGAAGTGTCAAAACTACAAAAAAAACAAAAGCTAAAATACTGACTGTGCGGTAAAGTGACTACGTTTATTTCAGAGAATTAAATACAGATATTTATATTCCTTTTTTGGGAATTTTTAAGGCTTGTAGGTAAAATCTTGTACCTATCACACGCGTAAAGTGTCTTTGCCGCCTTTGTCGCCTTGACCGAAGTCGTTTCACTTCGATCGGTCAACTGCCGACGCGTGAGGTAAAGTATCACTTTCCGCACTTGTTAGGTAAATAACTATTTCTAGCACATAAAGCTCATTGGAACGTTTAAGTGTTACTTTGCTCGCTTATTAGAAAAATACCTATTTATTGTCTCTAGTTTTGAAAGAATAAGTCAAGAAAGCGGAGTAATAACGAACAAAATTGTCATTGTTCTGAAAATATTGAGGTAGTTGACAGCCTTAAGTATTTGTGCTTAACATTGGACAGTCGACTCAATTTTAAAAAGCACGCTGACAAACTAGCTTCAAAGCTTAGAAAAATAAATTTTATGTTCAAGAAACTTCGCAACATTCTAAATATCTCAAACCTTAAAACGATATATCATGCAATCTTATTTATTTTGAATACTCATCTGGGAAAATAGTTACGACGCGTCTCTCAACAATTTAGAAGTACTCCAAAAAAGATGTATAAAAATAATTTTGCAAAAAATCAATTGTATTCAACAGATCAACTTTTTCAAGATTTCCCAGTACTTAGATTAAGATAGTTATATGCAAGTAAAGTCTTACGATATGTATAAAAGTATCCTGACATTATACACATCATAAACTCCAACCAATATAGAACCCGACAGGTAACTTAAAATATCGCAGAGATACCAAAGAAACATAAAACTCAGAAGTGTATAACCTATATGGCACCAAAAATATTTAACATTTTAACTGCCGATCAAAAAACGTCAATCTGTCAAAATTACAAAAATAAAAACAGGTATAAAACATTTATAACATCAATTACTTATGAAAGCCTTAAATCCTGTTTTCCGAAAAGGAAACTATTCAAAAATACCAAAAAACTTAAACAAGCATAGTCACCTATTCTAATTTTAATTCGACTAAAATAAATCCATTTAAGTTCTTTTTTTCTGTTGGACCTTTTTTACATATAAACTAAATCTTAAGAAATTATCTAGCATTAGTAGGTATAGTAGCTATTAAGCATAAATAACATATTTATATTGTGCTAAGAGTATATATTGAAGAAAGTGGGAAAAGCTACGCGCTGGCAGAAATACTGCCTTAGTAGCAATCCCTTCCTACTTTATTCATATTCCTTAAATTTTTATTTTATTTTATTTATTTATTTAATTAAATTTTATTTATTTAATCAGATTTTACATTAACTGTAATTATTATTTAGTTTGGATTTTGAATTAAGTATTCATTCATTCATTCATTCAATACGGGGTACTTAAGAAAAAGCTCTTATTTCTCGCATCCCACACCCACTAAAATTTTGTCCTCTTCTTGATACTGTCTTGATGTCTGTTAAACTTTTTTTTGAAATTAATCTTACAAGTCTTGTTATGTTCAATGCATAATTAGGGTAAAATGGGGTATCCTTGGGAACAAAATGGGGCAGTTACATTTCTTTAAAAAGTTAAATTAAAGATATTTGTTTACTTAAGAAAATACTTTTATTTAAGAAATAAATTAATTTTCTGTAAAAACTTCAAAAATACTGCCTAATATTATTAAACAAAATATTTATTTTTAACATATAAAACATGCTAAATTTGAGTATTAACTGGTTCTTAAGGCTGCCAAATCGCTATGTACCCCAGCGAACGTATCTCTCTATTCTAGTTTTAGGTACATTTAACTATTGGTAGGCTTTTTTTAGACCCGTTTCTCTGGACTGAACCGCATGAACAGCATTTTTCATGGATGTCTCGGACCAACTTTGCTTTGTGCCCTTCTTCTATACTTTTTTGGCATTTAATACAATATTTAAATTTATACAATGCATCTATTAAAGTTTAAAACATTTGGAGCAAAATTGAGTGTAGTAACTCAAAATCCACTTACCTCATTTTATCCTCGAACACCAACCCCACTTTGGCCCATAGCAAATGAGAAATTAAAACTATTTCAAAAGCTTTAGTTTACCTATATAGTAAAGGGTGGTCCATAAAAAAAGGAAACATTATTTATGGTATAAATTCGTGCCCACTTGTCCGATTTAAAAAATTTTTGTTTTATTGGAAAGCTAACCCTTTAAGCTATAGGATCCAGTATTGACGTTTCGCTAAAATTCAAGATGGTGGACGCTTTTGAAAAATGCGAATTTTTCGCCCCCCCTTTCAATTTTTTGTCTGCGCGGCTGTCTTTCCTGACTAACGTCAGTTAAAAAGTCACATCCTTGACTTATTCAAAGAGATATCACTTTTTAAAATTAGTCATGAAATACGAAAGATGGAATATAATTAACAGAATGAGTTTTTGGCCTCTTATTAAAAGTAAAATTTTAACAAGTGATACCTTTTTGAACATGTCAAGGGTGTGGCGTTAGTCAGGAAAGATAGTGGCGCATATAAAAAATTGGCAAGGGAGGGGCAAAGAATTGGCATTTTTCAAAAGAGTCCGCCATCTTAAATTTCAGCGAAATCTCAATCTTGTTGACAGGATCCTATAGTCTAAAGCTTTAGCTTTCCAGTAAAAAAAAAATAAAATCGGACAAGTGGTAAAGAATTTATACTCTAAAAGAAATTGTGCGGTTTTTTATGGGCCACCCTATATTTTTATTGAAGTATCTGAGTAATAGTTATGGGCACAAAACATCAACATCGATGTTTATAAAATATCATGGACACTAAAACATCGATGTTATTTTTAAACATCGAACATCGATACAAAAAAATTATGGGAAATAATGTGTTTGAGAAGTCTGCACTTGTACACCACCGCATCAGAGCGCTTGTTTTCAAAAGCTGGCCAAACCCTCAACGAAAGAAGGAATCGACTGAATCAGTAGAAAAAAGTTTTTGGGACCTCTAATAGTGTGCTCCAATGAGAACAAATTTTTTTTATATAATATATTTTTTTGAATCTACCACTCATATTTTTGTTGTTGTTGCTTTATATATTTAATAGCTTTTGTATATGACGTACTGATTATTATTATAAATATCTTATGTTTATTATAAGTAAGGGCCGGTTTATCAATAGCGGCTTAGGCATTTAACACCCGACTTTCTTCAGCTGTCTCATTCAAAACAATCTTTTAATTTTGCCTTAAAATAACCTCAAAATGCTACATTCAACATGCACCGAAATTACCAGTTTGCGAAGTATGATTTCTTCACTCTCTCCTATTCATTTAAATAAAAGGCTGTAAAAGTTAAACCGAAATTCATGCGAAAAGAACTAAAGAATGTATAATTTAGAGTTTTTGCATTTATCTACAGCAGTTTCTTGATTTAAATCATGAATTTTGTAATATTTAATTTGAATCCATGAGAAAAAGATGCCGAAATTTTCCTACTTATCTAAATTTTTAGACGACGTTCGCCTCTAAATACCCACGGTAAGTTAAATATTGCAGACGGTAATCCTTGGTTTGTAACCCCGACTTTCGTTGTCATTGGCTTTCATGCTCGTTTAAAGGTAAACATAACATCGAAGTATAAACCAAAACATTTTGCCTTTGTTTTACTATGAGTCATGATATACTTATGCCCGTGTGCACCACTTCCCCTTACCTCCTCGACTTATTCAAGTGTCGCTTGAAGAGAGGGTGACCTTTGAGATTTTGGTTTGAAAAAGATCAGAATATGTTCCACTTAAAAAAAGTAAGGAAACTATTGGCAACATGGCAGTTGTTTGCATTATTTTGTGTGGTGGCCATGATTATTACCTGTCAGCTGTCAAAAAACAATGTAACATTTGAGGTTGTTTAAAAAAAAAACAAATTTTATTAATGATTTATGATTATATGGAGGAAAAAGCAAATAATAATACTATAACTGGTTACCTATAAAACCTGACTATTTATTATTACACCACTAGACCAACCCAACCCCTTTTTGAGTTCTTTGCAATAAATTTTCGAAAAAAAGGTGAATTTTTTGTCTATCAAAAAAAGTTTTGTGCAAAGTTTTAAAAACATTATTTTTTTTTGACATTCTAAACCTTTTGTAAAAGGAATCTAAAGTATAATCCATTATTTGAAAAATCTTTCTTGGTATTCCATTAACTACAAAGTCTAATTCTTCACCTTCTTCATCATCATCATCATCCCGAAGAAATTCCATTTTAAGCACAGTCCACTAATCACAGAAATATTTTAAGCCAACAGAACAATTTATAAAATTAATGTTTTGTTTTTTTAAAAACATAACCAAAAAATCCATCACATAACTTCAAAATACAATTAAGCCGAAGGACTTCTACGGCTTATTTTAATATGATATTCCACACCGTTGCAAAAAACTAAAGCTGAAGCTCGGCTTACATGTCAGGCCGAACCCGTGCACACACGGTATGGTACTATATGTAACAAATTCCGTCAGTTTTGCTGTTTTTGAATGTAAGGATTATCACAAATTTATTAAATACATTAAATGGTTTAGATTTCCAAACAGAAAAGATTTAGAAAAAGAACGGATAATCGCCTGCCAAAGAAACGACAAAAACTTTTTATTATTTATTTGGAAACCCGTATTTTAGGAAACGTCTTACGTATATTTTGAGTAATGATTTATTTAAGTACAATCTGTTTATTTTGCTTTTGTATATTATGGTAAAAAAGTAGGTACATATTAATTAAATTACTATTATTAGGCTAAAAACGGCAATTATATGATTGTATTTTTTTTCCAGATAGGATTCACCGTACTTAATTTACAATAAATTAAACGCGCGAACCAAAATAACATTAGAGAAATTTGATACCGTTTCCACATGTGTTGATATTGGATGAAACAGTGATATATTGTGTTAAAGACATCTTTTCGCGACCGATGATTTCGAAACCGCTTTGAAAACATGCGTAAAATGTAATTTTGGCGACGAAACGGTGACGTCACGATTCAAAACAATTCAAAGGATTTTGAAAGCGCCTCGGCCGCCGTTTCGAACACGGTTCCGTATGGCGGTACTTGTCGATTTTTGGCAATAATGAAAATAGATCAAGGTTATCTAGCGGGGACAAAAAAAAGGCTCACTTGTGGATCTAGGATATACATTAAGAAAAATTACAAAAAACTTCCAAATCCAAAAAGCGAGAAGCCACAAACACATAGCTAATTAATGTCATTCAACAATTGTCATTTTGGCAATCAGTAGCGATGTTCCGAAACGGTGACGTTGTGGTTGAAATGGTGACGTATGGTTTTCAAAATGTGCTCGAAAACATCGGTCGCGAAAATATCGTGATTTGAGATTGAGAAATTGTAATTACTTAATCAAATAAATACCTTTATAGAGCGTCATCCTCATCAGCACAGTTAGTTCTTTCCACAAAAAACCACAAATAAAATTTTTTTATAAAAAAAAACTTTTAAAGACAAACTTTTATTAAATGCACTCAAAAGTATAAAATAATCTTTTATCTTTCTTATACCATAATGAAAGCGATGGGCGCAAATTAAAAATTTTAACTTTAGATATTGTATATCGGTCACATTGACGATTCACCTAAGAAACAGTTGTATTACTCTATAACCTAAGGACATTTTCAAAGGCTTGGCAAGCACGGATATCTCACCCGTTCTCAGTTTATTTAGATGAAAGCATTATGTTTATCATTCGAGTAGAAGAAGAATTTAGTTCTTCATAATCTCCCTCCTTAAAACCCCTGTATGCCAATTTTGATTGAAATCGAAAAAACTAAATCTTTTTTCCCCTCCACTTCACTCTTTAGAGAGAGTTGGGTACCTAAGCATAACATATATTATATTTTCACCGGAACTATAAACGCATACCAAATTTGACCACAATCGGATGTGGATAAGTCAGTTAAAATTGGTTAGCAAAATATGATCGAATATCGTCCATCTTGAATACGCCATATTGAATTTTCAAAATCTGATCAAAAAATCGTATTCCTTATCCCCAAAAGCCCCCGTATAGTAAATCGGACAAACTTAGGTGTTTTCCTCCTCCACTCCCATCGTAGGCATTTAAAGGCAATCGGATGTTTATAAGTTAGTTAAAATTGGTTAGCAAAAAATGACCAAAAATCGTCCATCTTGAATCCGCCATATTGAAAATTCGTTATCTTCATCCCGAAGTGCCCCACCACATCAAATTTCAACGAAATCGGACGTACTTCAAGAACCCACCACCAACTATATTCTTATTTTGTCACCGCAACTATATAAGCATGCCAAATTTGAATCCGATCGGATGTCGGAAAGTTGGTCAAAACTAAGTTGCAAGATTCCATCTGAACAAACATATTATCTAGTTCGTTCGTTACATACATACATAAATATATATATATATATATACATAGATACATTGCAAGTTAAATAAAAGCTTGTAAAAATAAAGGACCATGCAGTTTTTAAATGGAAACTGGGCTTTGCATCGATTTTAATGTTGTCGTGGCATAGTTGTGGATATGACCCAAGGAAACAATTTTTTTCATAGGCCCGACCGCTGCAAATTATTTTGACACATGCCAAAAAGTGTCAATGCTCCAACGTCGTTTTTTTTTTAATTTTTTTATATAATATAAAGTCAATACTTATTGTGTACACATACTCATTTGACAACTTTCTTGCAAACTTGTCAAAATAACTGACAGTTGCTAGACCGTAACACTTGGTTTTTGGGAAACATACAACAATTATTAGAAAAGTTGAAAACTTATGGATTTAAAGACACTGCTCTAAACATTTTGAGCTCCTTTCTAGAGCACAGAAAGTTTATTGTGAAGATAGGTGACTTATTTTTGGACTATAAAGATGTAGACTTCGGAGTTCCTCAGGGTTCTGTGCTGGGACCACTATTGTTTTTTTTCTTTTTTTTTCTGGATCATATGTCAACAAATTTTATAATATTATTCGCTAATGACACAACAATAGTGGTCGCAGCTGAGAGCCCTGATGGCCTGAGAGAGCTAATTCACTTAACAATAAGTGAATTCGAAGAATGGTGTGTTAAAAATCAATTAATCCTTAATTTAGAGAAGACTGACTGTGTGAAATTCAGATGTTCGACAAACAGACCTAAGGTAGATTTAACTGATGTAAAATGTGACGAGTCGACAAAATTATTAGGAGTCTACCTGGATGAATTCTTAAGGTGGGATATCCATATTGATGCAGTGTGCAAAAAAATAAATTTAGGATATTATGCAATTTACAGACTCAAAAATCTGTTACGTTTCTAGATATGTATTTTTCTTTGATATTTACACACCTTAACTACAATATTATCCTATGGGGAAATAGCCCATTCTCTGAAAGAGTATTTATTGGTCAAAAAAGAGTGCTAAGGCTAATCTATAATTTAAAATTTAGAGACAGCTGTCGACCGACATTTATTAAAAATAATATTTTAACTTCACCATGCATCTACATTTCTCGGCTATTAATGCACACTAAAAAGAATGCGAATAATTATTTAACCTACTCAGACTTTCACAACAGAACTATTCTACCAGATCAGCTGGTTGTTTTGTTTTGGATCATCATAATCGAACAAAATACGAAAACTGTCCCCCTTATATAGGAAAAAAACTATTTAATAAAATTCCTTATCATTTTAAGATTTTACCGGAAAATAATTTTAAACGAGAGATAAAAAAGTTCCTACAAAAAATGGTTTTTATAAGGGCTTAAATGGCTTTTGTACAGTATTTCTATTTCTATTTCTATTTCTATTTCTATTTCTATTTCTATTTCTATTTCTATTTCTATTTCTATTTCTATTTCTATTTCTATTTCTATTTCTATTTCTATTTCTATTTCTATTTCTATTTCTATTTCTATTTCTATTTCTATTTCTATTTCTATTTCTATTTCTATTTCTATTTCTATTTCTATTTCTATTTCTATTTCTATTTCTATTTCTATTTCTATTTCTATTTCTATTTCTATTTCTATTTCTATTTCTATTTCTATTTCTATTTCTATTTCTCTTTCTATTTCTATTTCTATTTCTATTTCTATTTCTATTTCTATTTCTATTTCTATTTCTATTTCTATTTCTATTTCTATTTCTATTTCTATTTCTATTTCTATTTCTATTTCTATTTCTATTTCTATTTCTATTTCTATTTCTATTTCTATTTCTATTTCTATTTCTATTTCTATTTCTATTTCTATTTCTATTTCTATTTCTATTTCTATTTCTATTTCTATTTCTATTTCTATTTCTATTTCTATTTCTATTTCTATTTCTATTTCTATTTCTATTTCTATTTCTATTTCTATTTCTATTTCTATTTCTATTTCTATTTCTATTTCTATTTCTATTTCTATTTCTATTTCTATTTCTATTTCTATTTCTATTTCTATTTCTATTTCTATTTCTATTTCTATTTCTATTTCTATTTCTATTTCTATTTCTATTTCTATTTCTATTTCTATTTCTATTTCTATTTCTATTTCTATTTCTATTTCTATTTCTATTTCTATTTCTATTTCTATTTCTATTTCTATTTCTATTTCTATTTCTATTTCTATTTCTATTTCTATTTCTATTTCTATTTCTATTTCTATTTCTATTTCTATTTCTATTTCTATTTCTATTTCTATTTCTATTTCTATTTCTATTTCTATTTCTATTTCTATTTCTATTTCTATTTCTATTTCTATTTCTATTTCTATTTCTATTTCTATTTCTATTTCTATTTCTATTTCTATTTCTATTTCTATTTCTATTTCTATTTCTATTTCTATTTCTATTTCTATTTCTATTTCTATTTCTATTTCTATTTCTATTTCTATTTCTATTTCTATTTCTATTTCTATTTCTATTTCTATTTCTATTTCTATTTCTATTTCTATTTCTATTTCTATTTCTATTTCTATTTCTATTTCTATTTCTATTTCTATTTCTATTTCTATTTCTATTTCTATTTCTATTTCTATTTCTATTTCTATTTCTATTTCTATTTCTATTTCTATTTCTATTTCTATTTCTATTTCTATTTCTATTTCTATTTCTATTTCTATTTCTATTTCTATTTCTATTTCTATTTCTATTTCTATTTCTATTTCTATTTCTATTTCTATTTCTATTTCTATTTCTATTTCTATTTCTATTTCTATTTCTATTTCTATTTCTATTTCTATTTCTATTTCTATTTCTATTTCTATTTCTATTTCTATTTGATATAGATTTATTAACTAAGTTACAATTTTTATGGAGGTAGTAGGTGGACTCGGACTTTCAGGACACCCTGTATATAGATATACGTATACCGATACGTATATTTATTCACTTTTAAGTGTCTAAAATTATGTTACGTTTGGTAAGTGAGTTGAGAAAATTTGCTTCACTGTTCACATATGTCTTACTGTATTTACATGGCACTGATATCTATCTCAAATCGAACTCAATCCCAATTCGGGCCCATGTAAAGTTTTGGTCATTTTATTTTTAAGCTGATTCGATACTAAATCCAGATCAAAACCGTGCATTCGGATCAAATAATATAATATTTATGAGTGTGTTAGGTAGTCATGTAAACTTACATTATTTTCAAATTTGTATACATAAAAACTCAATTGTTAAAAAAAATTATAAAGTTGTTTTAAACCTCATTTTTAATAGCTGTAAACATGTGTGTGCATATGTGCGTTCATAAAAAATTAATCTATATTCAAATTTCCACTGTCACTAAGTGTTTTTCACGCATTGCGGTATTGAAAAACATAATTTATCGCACGCATGAACTGATGCGAATAAAAATAGCTCTCTCTTTCCAATTAAAAACAAATATATATTTATCAAACGGATTAACGCTGGAATTTATAGTCGATCCTCAAGGCCTCCTTAAGGCTGAGTATTCTTTGAGGATCCGTTAAGGTCGGAAATGCATCTTATAGTCGCTGAAGGAAGCCTTAAGTTTGAGTAAAGGCCAAGGTAGCTCGAGGACTATCTTAAGGAGGCCTTGGGTTGTGTTTTTCATGTTAGGTTGAGGTTTTATGTGTTGTTGTTGGTGTGATTTTTGATGAGTAGTTTTTTTGGGTTCTTTTTGGCTGAATAATGGACAAACTTCAAGATTTCTTAGACTAGTACTCAGGATATGGTAGAAGTAGAAGAACCCCTCTTATCGTATCAGCGAGTTGAAAAAATATACCTCAGAGATTTTGACAACCCTAAACTAAACTCCATCATGCTGTTTTCCTTAATATTATCTGTTAAAAACAAACCAAAAAATGCAAAAAACCCCCATTTAAATTACAAAAACAAATGAAAGTGAGGTTATGTGCGTCAAAAAGGCATGCTCAAATCCGTTTTAAGATAAAAATAAATGTTAACAGTTACTCATCTTTTTATTTATGCTGTATAAATGCCTACACTGTTCCCCATAAGCTCATTCAACTTTTATTTTAATTTTAATTATTTTTTTTTTAAATTTTTATTTTGATTTGCCTGTATGAACCCAGCATTAAATCGTGATATAGACGCCACTTTACAAGAAAATCAAAGGTCATATCATGATCTACAATGCTTAAGCGATACTGACACTGATAATTTACAAATTTCTTTTGTAATCGAGCAAAACCTTTCTCAACTAAAAAGCCAGTTAACTTCTACCTGTGTTCAGACTTCAGTGCCATTTAGCCTACTGTTGCCGCCATTTTTATAACCAAATTGACAGGTAAAACATGAATTTTCTCTCAGTTGGGTGTCACTATGGCCTCTGTAGTAGGCTAAAGGATACTATATCAAAAAAGAGTTAACTGGCTTTTTAGTTGAAGTGTTGGATCGAGCCATCTAAAGATTCATCAATTCAGTCTACGTCCAAGTCATTTTCTAACAATGAAATTTCTCTTGCTGACCCAGAGAATGATGACCCTTAAATTTCTTGTGAAACCGAGCTGTCTTTAGTTAATATCTTAAAATCTTTTTTAAAATTAATATGAAAAAACTCGTCTGGTACTATTTTTTTATTGTAACGTAAATTTGCCAATAAAACAACTAGATTGAAGTTTTTAATTTTTTTGTTTTTGAGAAACCGATATTTTGTCACTTTTTAAGCAAGAAGGGCTACTTTTTTCTAAAACAAAATACTGGTTTATCCAAAAAAAATTATTTACAGCTATACTTACCACAATTTAAACTTTTTTAGATTCTGTAAAAAATCCTTTAAGAAGTCAACCAACTTTTCCTCATTCTGTCGTTGAAGATGCTACTAAGGCTTGGTTACGGGGTGCCTGTGACTGGAAAGGGGGCAAAACATCCAGGAAAAAAGATGCTGAATAAATCTTCATCTTATCTTATAACAAGAAGAAGGAAGTACTAAGTTTTTAAATTTTTGGCCAAGGAATTTTTATATAAAGCAACTGAAGCAAATCTTATTGTTTTGATTCACAATCAATGAGATTCTAAATAAAATTTTCCCTGTTGCAATTTACTGTGGTATGGAAAACCTCCTCTTAATAAATATTTAAAACAATTTATGAAAGAATTTTCCTCTATCTTTGGCATGACCAAGACGACAAATATTATTCGTATGGTTTCCATTGCTGTCTCCATGTTAGGATATAAATATAAGTGCATAAGTTTTTGTTTATAGTAACATTTATTTATTTATTACATATTGGTTTGTCTAGGAATTTTCGTTCGTTTAAGGATAAAATAAAATAAATGTGCGTTCGTAAATTATGTGCATTATTTTATTTTTAATCCACAAACAATATAATTTTTATTTTATGCATAAATACTTTAAATAGGTAGAAAAAGCCAATTATCAGTGGTATCGGAATTTGCATCTGTATCCCTATTGAGCCGACCAATCAAGGAGGTGCATTTTTAAACTTTTCATTTTTGCGTGGGTTTGGCACTTAGTGGTACGGGGTGATTCACCATATTTTCCCAACTACATAACTTATTTATTCTTAAAGATAAAAAAAAATACAAAAGTTGCTTAGTTTTTCACAAATTTTAAGAAAATTTAACCAACATTTTCAAAATGTCAAATTTCGACATCAACTTTCTTATTTCAAATGGAACACCCTGTATATTTTTAAAGAAAAACGTTGACTTAAGAGCAATGTGTTGAACAAAGAACCACCTAGACTCTTTTTCCTTGGCTAACACATCGCCCTTATGGCAAATTATTTTTTATTTCACTCGAGAACTGCTAAAGATAAACCCTATAAGATCTACCGAAATTTTAAAAAATATACTGGGTGTTCAATTTAAAATAAGAAAGTTGATGTCTAAGTCTAAGTCTAAATTTGACATTTTGAAAATTTTTATTGAATTTTCTTAAAATTCGTGAAGAACTAATCAACTTTTGTATTTAAACTATTTTTCTATCTCTAATAATAAATGAGCTATGTAGTGGGAAAAATATGGTGAATCACCCCATACATTTTTTGCCAATATTGCCTGCAATGCCGGTATTTAGTATGCAGTGCTCCTCTACATTTAAACCATGATAAGTGTGTATTTGCCATCAGTTTAAACGTATTCGTTGCCGTCGCTCGGCCGGTGGCTCACACAGGTGTGTTTAAATCATGTATAACGTACAGATTGCCGTGCGTCAAATTCTCATTGCCAATAGATGCCAATATTTGTAAGGCACGTTGCCATGACGGCATTGTTTGTGGGGTTATTCCTTTTTCCAACGGAGAAAGAAACTCAGGAAAAGTTAAAAAGTACAAACATACGCATTTAGCATGTACTTCGTAAATAAATAAAACATTATGTTTCCGTGTTTTATTGTAAGAAAAAGAGTTAAAAAAAATATAGATCAATAGGAGTCTTTATATTTAACCTATTATTTACATTTTCAATATCTACCGCGTGTATAATCAGTGTTTGTTTTTTCTTGTCAAATCTTGACATATTTTACTAACCAAAAAATATCAATCTTTCAAAAACTGTCTGGGGAAATTATAAAAAGAGACAACAAAACATCAGTCGCTTTTACATGCAATATGAAAAAAACTAGAAAGAGAGGGCAATATGAGTTTCCCACCGCAGTAAAACAGTAACTGTCAAATGTACAGAGGACCTTTAGAAGCAATCGATGCAAATCCCAGCGAATATGACAAACGAACGTCAAAACTTGCGAAAAAAGCGCATAACAAACGTAAAATCATAATTTAACGGCAAATTTAATTTATTATTACATAATTTCAGTACGAGTTTAATGTTGTGTATGCGTTAATAAGCGGATAAGAGAAAATTTACCCCTTTTTTCGTCAATTTTTTGGGACCCAATTCTTGAATCACTCGAGTTTCAGTCATATACGGACCACATTTTGGCCAAAAATTTACGAAAAAAAGTTAAATATTCTTTAGTCCACTATTAACGGTCACATAAAATCAAACTTGTACTGAAATTGTATAATATTTAGTTAAACTCGCGCTAAAATTAAAATTTAACATTTTTATTTTGATAACAATCGAAAGTTTTGGCATTCCTCTGTCATAATCGTTCGGATCTGCGGCTTTTACCCACTCGATGCGAAGTCGAGTGGAAATGACATCTAAACGTCAACAATCGTTCTCTTTTGCCCGTCAGAAACGCAAAATTTTAATTTTGCACTTTTTTTAATTGAATATTGTGTAATGTGCATACAAGTTTAAATTTCTTTTTGTATTTGGTATCTTAATCAGTGAACATTAACTCTTTTTTCGTGAAATTTTTGCGAAAATTTGATCCGTATACGACTGAAATTCGAGTGATTTAAGAATTGGGCCCCAGGTTCCCATATAACTAGCTGAACGAGGACTGATGTTTACATTCAGCCAATTTTACCGGCCTGGTACCTAACTGCACACACAGGGAACTATGGATTAAAAATAAGCGAAAATTTCTCATTCAGGTGAAAATCTCCCTTATCAAAACTGAAAATCTCCCTTGTCAAAACTAATAATTGCCCTTTTCAAAACTCAAAATCACACCTGTACACATGTACCAACAGGTTTTTAATAAAATTATATGTTTGTGGCGGATTCTTAATGTCGAAATTATTCTTTTTGGGTTTTTCGCTACTAAGTTACGGAAATTTTTTCAAAAATATGTTAAAACCCGCTGCGTAAATTCCTAAAGAAAGAAATTTGTTCGTTTGTCAGTGGTTTTTAAATAAGATAAAAAATTTGCCTACACACACGTAGATCCTAATTAGAATCTAGGTACTTATCTTCCGCAGAAACTCAATTGCCGTTATCAAAGGAATTATTCTTCTCAAAATTTTTTTAGAATCAAAATTATATTTGTTTGAATGTTTTAGATTTTGGATTACCTTATAAAAAACCAAAACTTAAAGTGAAATCAAAAATAAAGTTTAATATTTTGTTTTTTATTTTAAAATATAAGATATAGAGAGTATCTTTTGACTGACTTTAAGAAAAAATAAATTAGAAAACTTGTTTTAAAATTGGAAGTCAATCTTTATTAAGAAAGATGCAAGCTGCTTCTGAGGTACCCCTTATGGTCATTTATCTTTTTTATATTTATCTATTTCTATCTTGTAATTATATAATCTATAAAAGTGGACCCAAAATCGACCCTTGGAGAACGCCTGCCTTAAGAGCAATTCTTTGAAATCTGTGAGAATTGTAGTCTTAGCAAAGTTTTACGGGTATATCTGAAAAACCAATAAACTTTAATATTGCTCACATTAGAGAGTGGTATCAAAGCTTTTCGAAAAATCAATTTGGGCTCATTATGTCATTACTATTTATGTACTGGCGAATTTGTTGGTCAGAATCACGTTCTAAAACTTAAAAAAAGGTACGTAAAATTCTGACCAGTCTGAGATCTTTTATTGCTTGGGGATTGTTTACTTTCGGTAGTGGTCGGACTGATGCTTGCTTCCAATTATTAGGAAATTCACCTTTGACAAGACAAGAATTTAAAATATGTGTAAGGTGCGAAACAATCTGATGTCAACATTAAAGTATCATTTTGATATTGATCTTATCAAGCCCATCTGCACCAAATTTAATATTATACACATTTGTTTGGATCTCGTTTAAACTTAAAGTTTTCTCTTTCCTGCTGTATGCCTAAATAAGAATCCAAAACATTTTGACTAATAGAAGGTATCGGTACTGAGCTTGTATAATAATCGTTAATTTTGCCAACATCTTTCCAGCTTTCTGGGATTTCAATTTCCTTTTTGGCTATACTAAATTTTCTTAAAGTTTTCGAAGTTTATTTTATCCTTCTTCACAAATTTAGTGTTCAAAATAAGTACGTTTTTTATTACGGTTGGCCAAAGTTGCATAGTTGCGCAAAGACTTGAACTGTTCCCTATCAATATTGTTTTTTGTACATTTTTCGTTCCGCAAATTTAGAATTAACATTAAATTAGGAGTTATATTTTCGTTGATATCTAATGTGGTATAAATTTGATCAAAATATATTGAGTTCAAATCAGAAGTAAAAGATCGTAAATTAAAATTCTTTAAATCTCTAATTACCCTGTACTCCGGAGTTAACTTTTTGGTTTTAGAATGTAAAATACAATGAGTTAGTTCATGTTCTGATGTACTGTCAACAAGTAACTCCACTTTTTTCTATAAGCGACTCATTGAAGAGGTAAAAGTTATCGTGGTTGGGAAGTTTATTAATTGGCTTGGATCCAATAATTAAATCATTGACATATAAGTATCAAAAGCAGTATTATGTTGCAACAAATGAACAGTGTAGTCTCCCAAACTGATAATTTCGTCTACTTCAGAGTAAATACTCGTAACTAAGAAATATTTCCAAGAAAGTAGTTAGAGAAAGGTCTGCCTATCCATTTTTTATATAACTTAAATTTGATTTTAAATGTTCAGTTTGGTCGTCTAAATCAAATAATGTAAAGTCGATTGACTCTTGTACATAAAGACACTCCCGCTCCTACTTAAGTCCCTGTCACAACGAATTAATCTGTAGCCAGTTTCAGTCATACAAAATATATTAAAGTCATTGTCTAAGATGATAGCTTATAGCCTAGTATTAAGGTGACTTATAGCAAAGTTTTAATTTCACATGTTTGAAAAAACTTCCTGTAAATAAAAAAACGAAATTAAGCAAAAAAGAAAAAAAGAGAAAATTGATACTCTTTTTACAGCTAAACTTTATTTTTGATTGCAGTTGCACTGCGTGTTTGTTTTGGACTTTAGATTATAATTATGCTTCTACGTTTGCGCTTCACAGACTTTGTAGGCTTCCTATTAGTTTCACTCACAGAATCGATATTCGCCTTCAGATTCCGAACCACTGACTTGATTTTCGAGTTCCAATAGCTCCTCTACAGTATACACGTTCTGATCAATTTTTAAGCAGATGTTTAATTTTAGCATTTAGTGTCTGTTATTTTGCTTCCCGAAGATGCTTAAGTAAAACTTTTTGCCTTTGATTATCTTAATAACTGAGGTCATGTGAGATGGCAATACCTGTATTTTTTAGCTTGCTGATCTCGCTAAAAACCGCACGCTTTTTAAGATATGACACAAACTATAAAATAAGAAATGTTTTTGCTCTACGTTGGTGACCAAAAAGTTGTTAATGTCTCCTTCAACAACGAGTTTAATTTATTGAGAATTTCTCGCAGAGGATTCCTTTGGTTTGCTATTTTCATTTCTCTAACTAAAATATTACTAAAAAACAAAAGATCAAGAGATCTTGGTTAGAAATAACGAAAATGAGCATTCCACAAGCAACACACAAAAGACCAAATTGAAAAGAGAAATGATTAAACGATGTTTCGCCCTGGGTAACCAGCGTGGGCCCATCAGTGGTTTCACTGGTCACTCTCTAACAATAAACACCATCATACACTTTGATTTCCAACTTTCCAAGTTACTTGATACGGATTGGTCCTGGCGTGTTATTATTTCTAGTAGGATTATGCTCCTAAGGCAATTAAAAAAAAAAAATAATAATAAGTTTAAAAACCTCCAAATCAGTTACTTCAACCGAAAAGAAACTAAAAAAAAATCAAGAGATCTTGGGTGGAAATAACGAAAATTCAAACTTGGATGAGCATCCCACAAGGAACATATAAAAGACCAAAGCGAAAAAAAATATTATTTAAAAAACAACAAAATGAATCTCGTGTCTGCAAATAAAAATGAAAGTAAAACTCGTGGCATATCGGACAAAGCGTTTTTGTTTCTCACTTCGTTACGACCAGGCCTCCAATGTGTAATGGAGAATCCAGACACCTACAGACCTGTTTCATCCTTATTAGGAATCATCAGGGAGTCCTAGGATTATACCTGGCAGTTGAAGCTACACAGTGACCATGCACACCTCTAGAATTTAAAACAAAAAGTTTGTAATCCTTGGGGACGTAGTAACTGTGTGCGCCACCTGTAGAATAAAGTCCTGTTACAGTGACCTTATACTTTTACAGGTTTCTACTTTATAACCTGCTGAACGGTACAGGATTCTTTATTTACGGTGTCTTGCACTTGTTTTTGTTTCTCGGTTTATTCGACAGGTGGCACACACAGTTACTACGTCCCCAAGGATTACAAACTTTTTTTTTAAATTCTAGAGGTGTGCATGGTCACTGTGTAGCTTCAATTGCCAGGTATAATCCTATGACTCCCTGATGATTCCTAATAAGGATGAAACAGGTCTGTAGTACAGGTGGAGGCCTGGTCGTAATGAAGTGAGAAACAAAAACGCTTTGTCCGATATGCCACGAGTTTTACATTTAAAAAATATTATTCCTCCGAAATTTTTTCTCTAACGAAAAAATATTTTTTCCAACTTGTTGACTTTAGACTCATGCTCGACGACTTTGATTATTAACCCATCAATTTTCAAATTAAATTAATTTTTAATTTCTTTTGTTTGCTCAGGATTGGCACTGGCAGATTTAATTAAGATCCAACAATTCACTTGTAGATAAGTCCTTAACTGCCGGAACGCTCATATCTAGATCAGTGGTATTATTAATTTAAACAAAAAAAGATATACGAAAATCAGCCTATTATGCAATAAGAACAAAAGGTTGAAAATCAAAAACTTCAATAACCTCTATAATAATTATAACAGACTCACGCTTAAAATGTTAAATTTAATTTAATATTCGCTTTTTTTCACGAAAATTGCAAAACCCAGGAACAAACTTAAACACGTGCATCTTTTTCTCTTTAGTCTGACATAAGTATAATATAAGTTAAGCTAATATATATATAAAATAGTGCGTCAACCCATAGGTATATTTTATGATGCCAACGGTGTCGGCAGACCCAAACGCAAACGTAAAGTTTATAACTCAAATTGGAAGTAAAAACTTACCAAATATAAAAGTTTGTATGTGAACACGCAGTTGAAAACAACTCTCAATTTTATCTGTAAAAAATCCTCCCAAAATAAATAGAAAAATAAACAGAAATTCTCAAAAACTCTGGGTATTTTGACAGCAGTCCGCAATCAGTATTCCCAGTAAATACTGTATTTTACAATCGAACAAGCATGTAATGATGTCACTGGCATTTACTGTGACGTCACTTTCAGATGTTTTGAAATTTGCTAATGCCACTGAATCGGTGTAAAAAAAAATTTTTTTGCACATAGAAAATCTAACTTTTTCGGAGAAATAGTATACTAAAAAACAAGATTTTAAAATAGTTCTTTGCGCATGAGCAAGAATGTTGGTGAACTGAGCCCGAAGGCGAGGTCCACAAGTCGAGTGTCTACCCAAGTAACAATTGTATGAACTACTGGTTGTGATTACTAAAATCTTAACCAATATTAACGTTGTATTTGGTGGAGAAATTGGTTATTTTCGGGACGACCTTCGTTAACGAAATAATTACCGGCCTGAACGTTAATTTTACCCTGGAGTTAAACTGCAATGTTTTGTAAACGTTTTTTACAAAACATTGCAGTTTAACTGCAGATAGATACACAACCTCACTTTTTTTTATTTTTCAATTTTTTATTCTAAATTTTATTTGTTTCATAAGGACTATTTACTGAATTTTGAGTGGCTAATCCTCCACGTGTAATTTTTCTTCTCTCTCTACTTTTTGAAGGGAAAGAGACAGAAATAGAAATTTATGCATTAGGCATTAAAACTTGAGTAAATGGGCCCTTACTTAGGAATCCTTGAATAGTTAAAAAAAACTATGATTTCTTTATTTTTAAATCAGACTAGAAACTATTGCTATTGTAATTGTGTCAAACTTTTAAAAAATATGTATTTATTAAAGAAAAATAAAACCTTTCTTCTGACTAATTTTAATACAAAATACAACTTGCACAAAGAGTACAAAACATAATACAAAACACAAAGTAGGTACTTAGATTGTAGCTTCTTTAAAAGTACAGAACCCAACTAATAGGGACAACATTTTAATGAATAAACTAGCAGAAAGAAAAACGTTTTTTTTCTTAATCTATCTAATTATAAAACTAACCTAAACAAAAATAAAGAATATATTTTTTTTAATTTGAAACAATATTATGAAGCTTTTTTAGTTAGATAGTGTACCTACTTATTATTTAGAAATCTCAACTAGGTATGTAAAAAAACACTAGTATCTACTTAAAAGATCAGAGGATTATCCCCTTTTTCAAGATCTTCATCCAAAGTATTGTTTACTAATAAGTAGGTACACTATCTAACTAAAAAAGCTTCATAATATTGTTTCAAATTAAAAAAAATATATTCTTTATTTTTGTCCTCTTTAGATCCAGTTGATATTTCATTAGCCTTCAGTGTAACTCTCTTTATTTAGGTCTTTGAGGTGGTCCAGTTTTACATCCATATTATTAATTTCTTCGCACCTAAAAAATTTATTAAATTAAATTAATTTATATAAAACTTCTATGACTGAACAAGCTCTGCTTAGCTATGCTTTTAATGCTCATAAAGCAAAAATTCTGAGAGAATTGTTGTTTAACATGTGATGTTTTATATTGATACTTTATTTGTCAAGACCCATTTCAAACCCCGATTTGTGTTAATCATGATTAAAGCTTTATCGGAGAATTTTCATGTTGGGAGATACGGACATAAGAGAAGTTAATGTGTTAAAGAAAATTAACCTACAGAATTGAATGTGACTGTTCTGATCTGTCATTTAAGTCTTGACAGTTTACCATCAAAAAAATCAAACGGATGGATACTGGGTACTAAAAATAAAAGAAAACCAGTAAAGTTGTAGTACTTACATGCAGCTATGAGGTTGCAAAGTTCGTTAAGCTTCTCAAGAACATCTGGCCTTTTGTTAGAATCATCAGGTGTGCGAGTGGGACTTCATTATATAGTATTTCTGAACTTTCTCCTTGTTGACCATTAACTTTGCATAATGATTCCATATGTGTGGCTCTGTCTCTGCATTAAGCATACAACAGTTTTTACCAACGTTTTCTGGGAATGAATCTGATTTTCTTGCAGCTATTGCTTTGATGATCCAGATTAGATTTTATAACTTTATTGACACCGGCAGCCTCTGTAACTGCCTTTTTTGTTGAGGTTTTATCAGCTGTAAGTAAAACTCTTCCTTCACAACACACGGTTAGGTACTGGTTTTATGGGCAGAGCTCCGGTACCATCAGACAGAAGTCTTCTCAGCAACCTCAAAGGTGCCGGCGAATAGAGGTGACCCTCGTTTCCCATGATTGTGGAACAGGCTCCACTCCAACCCAATTTCCAAAATATGGACCACTTTAAACTAGCTCCGGTCCATTTTTTTATTTGGCAAAAAGCATCGAGTAAAAAGCATTTTATTTTAAATTCGAGTACAGATGAAATTTGGCAGTCTGTCAGCTGTCACGCAAGGAAAAGATTTTGGTACGTTGGCATTAGGCGCATTTTGGTTAAGCAGCTGTCGAACCTGTTACCAAAGAACGTTTTTTGGTTGACAAACGGTAAGTACGAAACGACGGTTAAGCGTCATGTTGCTTTTTGCAATCACCTTTTTAATTTGAAGCCATATTGTCAAACATAATGTAAACAAACGCGTTAGGAGTCTTTTATTAGTTTTTCCTAGCAATTCGTAGCTGTTATTAGTGTTAAATCACTAATTTAGTTGTATACAGACGTAAAAGTTGTTCTGCAACAATTTTTTGTCTTATATAAAATTACAAAAAAATTACTTTTTTTCTAAATCTGCCATATATTTCAGTCCCGCGTTTTTTTTGGACTTAAAAATATCATATTTGACAGTAGACTAAGTTGCGTTTCCGATTTTATTGTACAGAAAGCCTTAAAAACGTACATCTTGTTCATGATTATTAATTTTAAAAATAATTACTCTGAATCTTATGATAGATCATTTTTGGTTGAGAAAAAATATAAAATGTTGACTAATGGTTATATTTTGGGCAATAATAAACACCTCTGGCGCACTTCTAACAAATAACTTATTGTAGGTGGCGCTGAAGACAAGGTTGTGATCTTGGTCATTTCTTGACTTGGATGGATACCAAAGGTTGCGAGCAACGTTGAGACAACTCGAAAAGTATTTACCAAATTGGTGTAAAATAGGGTTGGCAAAACGTTTCCTACAACGTCACATCGCAACGTTGTGGTTGCGTTTGGAAACGTTGTTCCGTCGACAAATTGTTACTTGGGTATGCAAAGAGGTTTCCAAACGAGTTTTTTACGATACTTTTTACACGACTGCAAATAAAAATCAAATGGATTTTTAGTTAATTAGAGATTAATTAGAGTATCAAAATGACAAATCCGTGCGCAATAGTTACCTATTTACCTAACAAGTGCGGAAAGTTATACGAAAATACTTTCCGCACGCGTAAGGTACAATATTTTCCTACGAGCGCGCGGAATATCAAAATATTTTGTCATTATTTTAGTTAAACCTAGCAGACTTAAAATGAAAAAATAGTCAAAACTACGAATTTTATGTTTTATTTAGAACTAAACTTTAACAAGCTTAAAAAATTAATTTTTATGGTAATTATTAATCACGGTAACATTGAAAGTACCACTGCTCATGTTGCTTAATGCCGTCATCGACTTCAAGTCCTCCTGATTCACCACTGAGCAACAGCCGTGCTCAACAACAAGCGTGCGCAACAGCGTGCGTGAAAAACTTTTTGTGCTCAACAGCCTGTGTAAAAACTTTTTTTTTTGCTCAACGGCGTGCGGAAATTTTTTTTCACGCACGGAGTGCGGAAAAGTGGCACTTTCCGCACGGAAATGAGTGCGAGAAAAGCGTTTTCCGCCCGCTCGTAGGAAAAATACTTTGCACACGATATGTGCAAAATACCGATTTTAGATTGAGTTTTGCGTATGTACATGGCTAAAATAGTGCTGTTTTACAAGCGTTGGTTTAAATAATAAGAGCAGCAAGGTGTTTAAAAACGCGAGTAAAAAAAGCACAGTTTAGCCACGAGTGTTTAACACTATTTTTTTTAATACCTTTATCAAAAAATCTAAGAAAAACAGGAAAAAACTTTTAAAAATCTCGAACGAAGAGCACTCGCAACACAACATTACACTCTAAATCAAGGCAGCTGGTAAATGAAATTGCGACATTTTAATCTTTGACAGTTTGATGTTTTGAGGATGTTTTCAAATGATTTTTTCGTAAATACTTGGTGAAAACTGGCGGAAATGGCTTTAATTTTAGGCAAGAATAATTATATTTTTTCAACCATACCATATTCCGCTGTTTCTCTTTAATTTTGTGTAAAAAATGGACAGAAAACTTTTTTTGCACACGGGATAAAAAAAAATCTTTTTGCATCGATAACCAAAAAAGCCATGCTTTGGTTATCTGCAGTCAGTTACTAAAATCATGTTTTTGATGAAGGTATAAAAAAAATATTATATCGTCCGAAATTTTAAAAGAGAGTAGCCGGTGCCGGTGGCGAAGGAAACGCTTTTTTTATTTGTAAATTTGTCCGCTACCGTTACATAACATAGATTTAACAGCATCATATTAAATGCAAATCCTAATAAAGTTGAAGTATTTTTTTTTTACAAAAAGCAAATAAGATGCAGGTTATGATTTTATTTAATTTTGATCTTTCGGTACATAATATTACAGCATCACTTCATCAGATATTTTGGTATAGTAAAGAGGCGAGAAATCACTTTTTATTTTTTTTTTGGGTTTCAAAAAAATTAAACTTTTTAAAAATTTAAAAACAAAATAAATTAATTTTAACTTATTTTTTTTTTAAATCTGTTACTTTTTAAGTTGCCCTTACACTCTTTCAGGCATCCTAATGAACGATCAAGTCAATGTAATCATCAATCTGGGGTGCAATCAGCAGAAAGATACCTAAACTGTACAAAGATTAATCCTTTTTCATAATTTGCGGTACAATATGGAGATGTGTGTATGTCTGAAGTAATGCTGTAATATTATTTATCAAAAGATAATAAATAAATAATCTCCACCCGGATTTTTTTTTTGCTTTTTTTAAAAAAAATACTTAAACTTTAATAAAATAACCCCTTTTTTAAATTTTGGTGTCAATTTGATTATTTTTATTTAAAATAATTCTGATAAATATATGTTAGAGAAAGGCGTCGCGTCGGGCAAATTTACACATTTCAAAAAAAAACAATTTTTTTAATAGCAAAAACAAAAAGTTCCGCGTTCATTTTATTTTCTTTAGTAATTAGTACTCTAATCTTTTTGAAGAAAATGAAAAAATTTAATTATTGTAAGTTACAGGATTTTGTTTTTATGTGAGATTTGAAAATGAGAAAAAAAAACTAAGACCGGACCAGAAAACTCCAAATTTTTAAAAACAGCGTGTAAAATTTCATAATTTTTGGTTGCAGTTTTCGCATATTTTGATAAATCATCCTCTATATCTGTTAAAAATGACACCAGGTAAAACTTATTACCAGATATGGAATGGGCTTATTCCATAGTGCCTATGGTTTAACTATGTCCCATTCGTCATGAATCACTCTGTACAAAAGTATTTGAAACAGATACGGACAAAATTTTCTGAAATATTTAGTCGAATTATTTTTTTTTAAGAAAACTAATTTTCGTCTTCAAAAAGTGGTTTTAATGGTTTTTGTCTGATCACTAGACATTTACTACTACAATTTTTAAGAATCCATGCTTCCCAGCAACTTTAACTTCTTACTACATTTTTTTTCCTTCAATAAGCATTCACTTTACAGTGTAGGTAGAAATACCTCGGGCGTATTGAAACTACTAACGAAGATTCGAAAAAAAAAATGTTTTCCAAAAATTTTAGCGTCCGTGGGTGCATCTAGGCCCACGCCGTCACATTCCATTGGAGGGGAGGTGAGAGAAAAATGTTTCCCTCCCTCCGCGAAATCGCATAGGCTATAAAGCGAAGTAAACTTTGAGTTCTAACTCACTTTGCGTTTGGCATTATAGAGTGGAAATTTCCCCATCTCTCCACAAAAAAGAGAAGCATATAGAGAGGCTTGATACGAACGGCGCGCGACTGACAAGAAAAAGTTTAGAAAGTTTTTCTGTGCGCTTTTCAGTTTAAGTTTGCCGATTTTTTTTGTAGAAATTGCCTAAACGGTTTTAAAAACTAACTCTTGTTAAAATCTACAACGTTTTTTTATTGGACACTAAGCAAAGAAGTACGAAACCAGTGCCAAACTACGATATTTAAAAGTAAGGTAAGTTTTTGATGTTACCTGAATGTGATTTTTTTTTATTAGAAAAGAAGTTATTACTAGGAGTGGGATTCGCCGTAACTATTGAAAAAAATGTTTTTATACGAATGACGTGAAAAACTATATTGGAAGTCGTACTTTTGTGACATTAAAATTTGAAAATATTCAAAAGTTTTTTTTAGGAATGAGGTATTTAATTAAAATAATTTACAAAATTCCTTAATTACGAATTTTTTATGATTAAATTGACGATAACTTGACAAAGAATACATCAAGTAAAAACTATAACAAAGAAATGCTACAGAGATTTATAGGTTAAAATCCTATGAATTCCAATTAAAAACAGTATCATCGTTTGAAAACTGGTTTGATTGGTATTGAGCACCCTTTAATAATGTCTTACTTTTTGACTTGAAGGCGGCCAAGCGTAACTATATACTATACCGCTTTAGCAACTAATTCTTGTTAAAATCTACAACTTTTTTGTTATTGGGCAGTAGTCGTACGAAACCAATGCTAAACTAAGATATTTTAAAGGAAGGAAAGTGGATTTATTTTGATTTTACGCTCAATAAGAGTATAAAAAATATAACTTTGTAAATACTTACATGTACAATAAATAATACATATTGGGATGATGAATAGTACAAAAAAAATTACTGATGATAGTGGTTTTCCAGTGCGAATACCAGGGAGTGGAGGCTGTAAAAGTCGCCCACTCCCCTCTTAGCTCCAATTTGTGACAATTCGCCGCAATTCCATTAAATATTGGTGAAATTTCAAAAATACTCGCCGCATGCGGTGAGTTTTTCGTAAATTTTGTGTATTAGTAGTAACAGTTGTAAACATGCTACAGTGTTCACAATTATCATTATTGACAAAAATACCTGGGCCTAGAAAATTTTAATTTAATACTAATTTTAAAATTATAAAATGTCAAAAAAAAATCATAAAATTACCAAAAAATAAAGTTAATGTTTAGGTGAATAGCAAAAAATTATTGGAAATAATTCAAGATTTAAATGTTTTATGCTAAAAATGCTAGTTTTTAAAATTAGATGAAGAAGTGCACAAACATTAGGGTATTTTTGATTCTTCGTTATAGCCATCGTTATTTCTGCGACTGCGCAGTTGCTAAATGTCATTCTGTAGTGGTGATTAAGTAAGGATTAACCCTCACTAAATCCCTTTTTAAAGATAACTTTATAGTTATCGTTATTTTTTATTTATTTGTTTTCGCAATATCTTTGAAAACCTACTTATAACATTGCTAAATTTACTGAGAATGTGCTTATCATCGCCTTCATCTTCTCTAATTCGAAGAAAATTGGTAAAAAAGTAGAGTTCTGTTTAACAAAAAAAGTTAACTTATATTTAACGTCAACTACAAAAGTAGATCAGACCAAAAACTCTCTGCGAACATTCCGTTATCGTTGTTAAAAATAAAAATAAGCATACAAATAGCGATAACTTCGCCGTTAAATTTTTGCGTTTGAGGTCTTTAAAATAATTCAAAACAGCATTTTTTAATACACGTGGTGTGTCTTGGTGGTGAGAATATCCCAAGTAAAAAGGACCAAGTAACTAATATACACACTTGTACTTAAATCCAAATAAAAATGTTATTAGCTTTTTAAAACTGCTATATCTGATTCTGTATTCAAGGCAATGAACTAAATTTAAGTAATGAAATCTCGTTTTGTTGGTTGAATATCCCTTAAAAACGTTTATCTTGTTACTTTGTGACTAAAAAATTTAAAGATTTTTTCTACGAGTGTGAATAATTTAGATATAAATTTTGTTTGTGAATTCAATCAAATCAATATTTTGACACTGAAATAACAGTTCAGTTTATTTTCCGAAATATCAGCGCCACGTTACCTTTTCGTTGAGATACCCTGTATATTATTTCGTCGAAAATCCCTTGTTACCTTTTCGTTGAAATATGAATTCGTCCACACATCTGGTGAAATATTTTGCTAGTTTTATTACCGAATTTAAGCAAAATTTAAATCTCACGGCACGGAGCGCAACGCAACCTCTAGAAAATTTTATTGGCCATCACTTTAAAAAATTTACATTTTAGTGGTTTACACTCACTTACTTCTTAAGGCGCAATTACACAGACGAACATGCTCAAACAAAAGCTCGTGCAAAAGATTTAAAATTTTTTGCGCGAACATTTTTGTGAGCTTTTCTTTGAACATTTTGCTCGGGTAAATTTTTGAGCAATTATTGCTATCTGTTTTGGAAACATATTTTTAAAGATGAGAATAAATAACATTTCACATCAGTGATCAGTGATCTCAATTCTTTAAAAAAATGGAACACCAACTTTTATTTTAAATTTTTGTGAAAAAAAAGCCGACGGCAAGCGAAACATTATTCTTGACTATCAGTTTTGTCACATGGATTAGGGTTACTTATAATATTTTTTTCTTAGGGTTTTTCCCAGATTTGTTTGCCCGGGCATTTTTTTGGGATTTTATTTTGAGTTTTTTTTATTTTCTAGGGTTTTTTTCCTAAAGTCAAAAAAAACCCAGGAAAATTTTCCTTTTCCAAAAAAAATTTGAGTTTTTCAAAAATCGGCAAAAAACTCAAAAATTGCACTTTTAAGCGGTAATCCGCGCGTCACGTTTATGAGGAGTGGTGCGGAGAGGATTTTTTTTTAAACATATTTTTGTTTTACTTTACCCTTAGCTTTGATTGTTTTTTTTTTAATTTCTCACACCAGATTTACCTAGTTAGTTTAAGGCCCCAACGGTTGCTTAAAAAAGCAAAAGGTTCATGAAAATGCTGAAGATAGATATTTACTGTCAATTTAATGTAATAATCAAGGTCGATTACTGACACTGAACAAACAATATGCAAAGGAGCAACATTCCGATTCAGAAGTCCAGTCTATTACTGCTATATTATATTTTTTTAGACAATGGTCGGGATGGTAGGATTGTAAAAGTGGGTAATAAACGGGTATTATTTAGACCGAACGTGCTTTTTTTCATATATTTGAGATTTAATAAAATGTATATAGGTTTTTTAATTTGACTTAATTATTATGGTATTATGTTTTAAACTAGGAAGTAAAATAAAAAGATATTCTTTTAAACGTAAATTTTTATCATTACGTTTTGCAGGCAACAGCAATAAATAAGTGCCATTATTATTTTTTTATTCTCGTTTTTTTACAACCCCAAAAAAGTTACAAGTATACTGGCATATCCCCTATAAAAATCAGGTCAATCGAAGTTGCTTATGAGGTAAAATGTAAATTTCGACATCAAATCATTTTTCCGTCGGAAAGCACTTAAATAAAAATACCTTGTTTTAAAACTTAGTCTTTCTATTTTCAGTTAAGTTCAATGAATTCCCATAAAACTATAAAATTTAAATTTGTAAGAAATTTCTATACCAACATTTCTTCAAACAAATTTTGCCATTCTCTCCAAAATTTACGTGTGTTTTTTTGTACGAGATTTTGCTCGAACATTTCTTTGAGCATTTTGCTCAAGAGGCTCGTGTAAATGTTTGTCGGCATTTCCACATCAAAGGAAAGTTTGTCTGTGTAAATGCGCCTTTAGTAAGCATTTTATCATAAGTAATCAACGCACAACTTGTTTTTAAAATACTGCGCATAGTAAGGCGCATTTACACAGACAAACTTTCCTTTGATGTTGAAATGCCGACAAACATTTACACGAGCCTCTTGGGCAGAAAAGTTCGAGCAAAATCTCGTACAAAAAAACTCACGGAAATTTTGGAGAGAATGTTAGAGCAAAATTTGTTTGAAGAAATATTGGTATAGAAATTTCTTACAAATTCGTAATATACATTTTTATCGGAATTCATTGAACTTAACTGAAAATAGAAAAAGTAAGCTTTAAAACAAGGTATTTTTAATCAAGTGCTTTCCGTCGGAAAAACGATTTGATGCCGAAATTCACATTTTACCTCATAAGAAACTTTGATTGATTTGATTTTTATAGGGGATATGCCAGTATACTTGTAACTTTTTTGGGATTGAATCAAAAAAATAAAAATTGGCATTTATTTATTGCTCTTGCCTGTAAAATGTAATGTAATGTAAATGTAATAATTCCTAGTTTAGTCTTTTACAATAATAATTAAGTCATATTAAAAAACCTATATACATTTGATTAAATTTCAAATATATGAACAAAAGCACGTTCGTTTTAAATAATACCCGTTTATTACCCACTTTCACAACCCTACGATCCCGACCCTTGTCTAAAAAATATAATTTGGCAGTAATAGATTAACTAGACTTTTTAATCGGAATGTTGCCACTTTGCATATTGTTTGTTCAGTGTCAGTAATCGACCTTGATTATTACATTTAATTGACAGTAAATATCTATATCTTCAACATTGTCATGAACCTTTTGCTTTTTTAAGCAACCCTTGGGGTCTTAAACTAACTAGGTAAATCTGGGGTGAGCAATTAAAAAAAACAATCAAAGCTAAGGGTAAATTAAAGTTACAAAAATATGTTTAAAAAAAATCCCCCTCCCCACCACTCCTCATAGTGGTGAGGCGCGGATTACCGCTTGAAAGTGCAATTTTTGAGTTTTTTGCCGATATTTGAAAAACTCAAAAATTTTTTGGAAAAGCAAAATTTTCCTGGGTTGTTTTTTGAATTAAAAAAAAAAGCTTTGGAAATAAAAAAACTCGCAAGAAAATCCCAAAAAAAATCCCCGGGACAAAAAATCCGGGAAAAACCCTAAGAAAAAATATTATAAGTAACCCTAATCGATGTGACACAACTGATAGCCAATAATAATGTTTCGCTTGCCGTCGGTTTTTTTTCACAAAAATTTAAAATGAAAGTTGTTGTTCCATTTTTTTAAAGAATTGAGATCACTGATTACTGATGTAAAATTTTATTTATTCTCAATCTTTAAAAATATGTTTCCAAAATAGAAAATTTCAAAATGTACCAAAACTCTGTGATAGGCCACTGTTACTGACACATACAAAAAAAACCTACTTTTCACTGTATCTACTAGATAAAATTTTATTTCCAACGGCACCTTCTGCTTGTACTTGCTGTTTTTAGTAATAAAATAAGAATTTTTAAGGGACCTTGGCTCTCTCATTTAACGAATTTACTAAAAATAATCGTAAAGTAAAGGTTTACTCTAAAACTTCCCTCGCTCAGAAGAACATATATAAAAACCACTACTCGTATACAGATTGAGTCGGTCAGACTTTTCCAGGGTATATCCAGACTTTTCTTGGGTGTATTCACACTGTTCAGGAGTGTATTCAGACTTTTCCATGGTGAAATCGGACATTTTCAAAGTATATCCAGGTTTTTACAGAGTGTATTCAGACTTCTAGCATCTTTCTAGACTTTTCCTGAGTATATCCAGACTTTTTCAGGGTCTTTTCAGGCTTTTCCAGAGTAAATCCAGACTTTTCCAGGGTCTTTTTAGACTTTTCCAGAGTGTACCCAGACTTTTCCAGGGTCTTTCCAGACTTCGCCAGAGTGTATCCAGACTTTTTCAGGGTATTTCTAGACTTTTCCAGAAGTATCCCGACTTTTCCAGGGTCTTTCCAGACTTTTATAGGGTCTTTATGGACTTTTCCAGGGTCTTTCGAGACTTTTCCAGAGGGCATCCAGACTTTTCCAGGGTCTTTCCAGACTTTTACAGAGTGTATCCAAACTTTTCCAAAGTTTTTCCAGACTTTTCCATAGTGTATCCAGACCTTTTCAGGGTATTTCCAGACTTTTTCAGAGGTGTCAAGACTTTTCCAGGGTCTTTCCAGACTTTTCCAGGGTCTTGCCATACTCTTCCAAGGTATTTCCAGACTTTTCCAGGGTGCATCTAGACTTTTCCAGGGTCATTCCAGACTTTTATAGAGCGTATCCAGACTTTTCCAGGGTCCTTCCAGACTTTTCCAGAGTGTATACAGTATACAGTTTCTAGGGCCTTTTCAGACTTTTCCAGGGTCTTTCCAGACTTTTCCAGAGTGTATCCAGACTTTTCCAGGGCCTTTCCAGACTTTTCCAGCGTGTTTCCGGACTTTTCTGGGTCTATCCAGACTTTCCAAGAGTGTATCCAGACTTTTCCAGGGTCTTTCTAGACATTTCCAGAGTCTTTCCAGACTTTTCCAGAGTCTTTCCAGACTTTTTCAAGCAGTATCCAGACTTTTATAGGGTATATCCAGAGTTTTCCTGGATGTATCCAGACTTTCCCTGGTGTATCCAGACTTTTTCAGACTCTTTTCAGACTTTTTCAGAGTGTATCCTGACTTTTCCTGGGTTTTTTCAGACTTTTCCAGGGTGTATCCAGACCTTTACGGGGTTTATCCAGACTTTTCCAGGGTGTATCCAGAATTTATTTCGCGTAGACGGACTTTTCCAATACATTTTATATGTGCTATACTTTATTGTTACTAAAAACATTTCGTTGTACATGTGCTATATATATATATATCTATATATACTCGCATATATGTTATCAAAAATTTTAGATTTTTGTCCATTAATCACGCAAGAACGGCTGTACCGATTTGTATGAAATTTGATAGGACAACAGGGTGTGACCTGAATCTTAATTTAAGCTACTTTTTATTTAACATTTGAGTTTTTCAAGAGTTTTTTGCATTTTTTATATGATGTATATACATATATATATATATATATATATATATATATATATATATGTAGTCAAAAATTTTGGCGCCATTTAACTACGATTTTTATAAGCTTTCCAAGGAGGTATCAGACGGTAAGAAAAAAAATATATTTTTTTTTAGGGATGGAGTTTCTTGGGGGTAGCTCCGAAGGGTGTAATAGCGGAATGCTCAAAAACAATAGGGGTCTGCGCGTCAACACAAGTAATCACTATGTAAAATTTTGTTATGATTGGTGCAGGGGTTTTTGAGTTAGAAGAGTGGCTACGAACTAGGCGACAGACAGACCGACAGACAGAGCGACTGCGCCTGAATTCATGCTTATCACTATTAGGAACCTCAAAATTCGTAGAGGATCATGAAAATCTCGAAGTGCGATTTTTAGATGAGTATAAATATAAAAAATTGTGACTCGGATATTTCTGTCCGTTGCGGTGTTAGGTAAAAACAAGAGACAGAGATATCTCAGTGTTGCACTAACTGTCTCAAAGGAATACGCTATTTAAAGCATTCTTATTTTATTACTAAAAGCAGCCAATACACACACATTCCATTTCACTTAGAAAATAAAGGAATATGTAGTTTATTTCAAAGCTAAAACAATTCACAAAAAATAGGTTTTTTAAAATTTTTAACACATGGGTTGACAGATGTGTGGTATTTTCTTTATTCCGCTTAGTAAATAGAGAAGCTAAAGCAAAATTAGTTTTCTAAAATTTTTGACACATTGGTTGACAGATGTAAAAAAAAACTAGTGGGTCAAATTTACTTTTTAACAAGCTTTAAAAAAAGGTGCCACAAGTGGTACTTTCTAATTAAAAAAAATAGTGGGTAGGCCCTGGGCCTCCAGTTGGGGGCCTCAATTTTTTTTTATAATAAGCGGAATGTCCATAAAAAATCAATAAAGATTCGCTTTAGCTTTTTTTAAAACCTCTTCCCTAAAGCCGCTAGAAGCACCGTTCCATTTAAAGAATCAACCCTGTATATCTATCAAAATAGTGAAGCAGCAGAGCTGAGGATAGGAACACATGTGGGTGAATTATAGGACACTCTGTATAAGGCTATTTTACTTTTTTAAACGTCAAGAGGTACATATTTTCTGCTGGTATTTATCATAAACTCCCGACCTGCGTTATTACCAATTAAAAAAAATTAATTCCACGTTTTTTCGTGCATAAAGAGTGGCTTCCGAAACAAAAACAAAAATTAAATAAAGGCTTTTCATTATCATAAAAAGTGAGTATAAAAATGCTTGTCTCAAATACCTACGAACGCTTCGCGAAACTGCTTTGAAAGGGCGTGTGTACAGGGAGATTCAGAACTTAGTATTAAAATGAAAACTGATCAAAGACGCTGTTTGCACTTGTTACTACTTTTCTCAAAACCTTCACATAAGCATTGTGTAATATGTATATAGGGAAGTCATACAAGCTTTTAAAGGACAAGCTTTTATTAAATGTATTCAAAAGTAGAAAATAATTTTTTTACTTTCTTATACCATAATAAAAGCGATGGGCGCAAATTAAAAATTTTAATTTTAGGTATCGTATATCGGTCACATCGACGATTCACCTAAGAAACAGTTGTATTACTATATAACCTAAGAACATTTTCAAAGGCTTGGCAAGCACGGCAATCTCACCCGTTCTCAGATTGTTTAGATGAAAGCCTTTATGTTTATCATTCGAATAAAAGAAGAATTTAGTTCTTCTTTTGTAGTTCTCCCTTTGTCACCGTAAATTATGTTATTATGGTATAAGAAATTATTTTCTACTTTTTAGTGCATTTAATAAAAGCTTGTTCTTCAAAGATTTTTTGTAATAAAAATTAATTTTTTAATTTTTAGATTTGTATCCTAAATCGTTCATTTTGAATGCGCCCTAATGAAATTTTCAAATCTAATCAAAAATTCATATCCCGTTCCCGAAAAACCCCTGTATGCCAATTTTGATTAAAATCGAAAAAACTAAACCTTTTTCCCTTCCACTCCCCTTGTAGGGGGAACCGGAACTATAAATGCATGCCAAATTTGAAGGCAATCGGATGTGTATAAGTTAGTTAAAATTGGTTAGCAAAAGATGACCAAAAATAGTCAATCTTGAATCCGCCACATTGATTTTTCAAAACCTGATTATAAATTATTTATGTCCATCCCCAAGTACCCCAACACACCAAATTTCAACGAAATCGGGCGTACTTCAACTGTACCCCCCTCCACCCCCTTCAAGTGGGGGAGAGATGTCAATTTCGTTACATTATATGCTTGTGTTATCACCGCAACTATATAAGCATGTCAAATTTGAAGCCGATCGGATGTCGGGAAGTTGGTTAAAATTAAGTTGCAAGATTAAACCCGAACAAACATACATACATTGCAAGTTAAATAAAAGCTTAAAAAAAAATCTACAACCATATACAAAACTTGCCGCTTTTTTGGACGAATCGTAAAACTTTTTTAAAATACCTTTTTTGTCTGGTGGGATTTGAACTTAAAATTGTCCTTGTTGAAAACATTTTATTGTAAAAACCTTAAGTATTGGTGCGGCGACGTCATTCGCTTTCGAAATTTATAAGAAATGATCAAAAGTACAAAGGTCGAAACGTAATTTTATCGAAAAAAAATCGATCGAACCACAATTTGATCGAATCCGAAAGTTACAAAACCGAAAATAGTTTCGTCCAAACTCATATTGGTTGAATCGTACAAAAGTTGATTCTATAACGAACTTACCCGTTAAGATAAAGTGCATTCGTTGTAAGAAGTCCGCTAATCAATAAAACCTCTTGAGCAGGGAACTCGGTGGTTCTCAAACAATAAATTATATTTTTGGAACATGACGAATTACATTTTCTAAATAATAGTAGTTGTTTAAATACCTCGCTCGTTATTTAAACCAACGCTATTTAAGCCACTAGTTGTGAAAACTACTATTTTTTGCATCGGTAATTAGGAAAGTCATGGTTTGGACATTTGTACACAGTACTTAAAAAATCATTTAGAGTTAATAAAAAATAATTGGGTAAAAAAAAGATTATCTCTTAGCTTTAGGCAAATTAGTTTTACGAATTCTTTTTTATAAAGTTTCGGTTCTAAAAAGAACCGATATTGCAGTCTTGCGATAGAACGCACCTACTTATAAATGCATACTAAAAATAGTGTTCGTCTGCATCTGAAATATCATCCATGCTTTCAGAATCATTATCATTATCCGTAATAATTAACGGTCTTACTTCGTCTATAACCTGTTCTGTCTCATAAGATTCAAAAATTATTTTTTCCGTGTGTTCAATGCATTTCCGACATTCTTCTTTGCCCACTTTGCTAAGTGCCTCCTCCCACAACTTTATAACGCTAGGCTCACCGATATTTTTACAGTCATGTTTGTCATAATAATTTTTGCTAATGCCCCATACCAATTCAATTGCGTTGTAATGGCAATGGTAGGGTGGTAATCTCAAAACTTGATGTGCATATTTAAGGGCTAATTCGTCAACAATATATTTTTTTTTAAATGACTGCTGTTTACACTTGCTTTTTCAAAATAAATTTTCATTGTTTATGTTTTTCTTTAACAACCACTCTCTTATTTCCTCTTTTTTCCAGCTGCTTTTAGAAAATTTCTCTTCGAGTCTCGTATGGTAAGACGCATTGTCCAAAACAATTAAGGAAGGGTTTTCTAAACTTTTTAAAAGTTTTTCCTCAAACCAATGCTCAAAAATGTCAGCATCCATATTGCCGTGATAATCGTCAGTTTTTTTTGTTGATGAAAATATTAAACTGGCATTTGAAATAAACCCTTCTTCATTGCCTGCATGTATTATTATATATCTTTTTCCATTACTTGAACGGGTACTGGAATAGCAATGTTTCGATTCATCCTGCCAAGACGATTTTGTTGAAGTTCCGTGCGCAAATACCCATGTTTCGTCAAGAAAACAACTTGCCTTGGCAATTCCGATTTTTTGATTTTTATGTAATCTCTCAAAAATTGCCATCTTCTTGACACAATATTGGATTGCTCGTAAAGCACTTTTCTGTTGTTCGTTTTTTATATTTAAAGCCCATTTCTTTTAAAATTTTGGACAAACTGGTAATTCCAATATCGCAAAGTTGTTTTTCCTTTAACTTTTCTAGAATAACTTTGAGGGTAACATATTCCTTTGACTTAAACATATCATAAACCATATTTCTAAACGACAGTTTAACCCCTTGGGATAGATCAAAGGTTTTTGAATGCTGTCGAACCCTTTTATATGGTCTGTCCAATTCCTCTTCACTCTGTTTTCGAAGTCTCCTTAAGATCTTATCTGAAATGCCGCCGTTTTCGCACTGCCAAAACAGACACTAACGAGCCCAAATTATTTTTTTCTAACGTAAAATAACGTTGCACTTGTAATACCAAACGGCGTTCACCTGGAGATAAGCACCTTCTAGGCGTTGTGTCACCTTGCTGAACATTTTCCATAACTTTGCTTTATAACTGCTTTAAATTCCATAATTCACACACAATAAGAAAAAAACTTATTTAGAATAGAACATACCATCCCTAACTGGAGCAAATTTTAATTATTTGTTGGAAGCAATAAAACCTATTTGCACTGACTATTAGCATTGACGACAGCTCCAGATTTACCTATAATGACCCCAAAATAATTAAATTCTGGAAAAATATACCTGTTAAAATCTTTAACTTATTGACGCAAAAAGTTTTTCAAAAGTATAAGTAAAAAATAAAATAAAATAGAAATATTTATCGTGGTGTAAGTGTAACGCGTTAGTCTTAAATAATTTTGTTTTAAGACCGCTGATACATATAGTGACCCAGTGAAATGTCTGATACGATCAAGTACAGCGAGGGCATTCTAACTTAACTGACTTACTCTTTAAAAAGCGATAAAATCTTTTGGAGATTTAATCCGATATCGGACTTCATACAGCGAACCGACTTTATTCGCATTTATTTATGGTAGGTACTTTATACTAAAGCCGAAAAATATGTCAACCCTCGTTTTCCCCTCAGCAGCTTCCAAAAAAGTATAACATCACTCTGTATAAAATTCTTATAGTAGTTTTGAGTGCGCAATGTGTTCATTTTTTAAGTTTACACCTGGTGTACACTCTCAAGTGTTTTGGAAAATGCTATGTTTTTTAAATTAAAATGTTTATTATTCTCTAAAGAATGCAGGATTTTACTGTTTGTAGGACATGGCCCATATAACAATGAGATACTATAACGGCCCTGCCCTGGCATTTTCTGAAAAAAAGCCGTAGCAATAGTAACTCTCCCAATCAAGTTAGACTGGAAATAATGCAGAGCCAAAAACTCTTCTGTGCCCTTATTCTCGAACTGATAGAAATTCTGCTCCCAGGGAATCAAATCGGTTTCTCTCACTTTTGACAAACGGGGGGGAGGGGGCGGTTGCGATATAAAAAAAAAACTAGAATAAAAGCATAGCTTTTATGAGGAACATATCAATATATGCAAACAAAACTTTGTAACTACAAGCGCGGATTTGGCCTCAAATCTAAGGGGGGGGTACTCAGATTATAAGTTGTTTATTTCATTCATTTTTTGTTTTAAAAAATGTTTAAATGCGCCAAAATCTAAGAAAATTACATTAAAAATGCAATTTTTTAAATGATTTTTTCGTAAATACTTGGTGAAAACTGACGGAAATGGCTTAAGTTTTAGGCAAGAATAATTAGATTTTTTCAATATTACTATATTCCGCTATTTCTCTTTAGTTTTGGGTAAAAAACGGACAGAATTCTTTTTTTAAACCCGTGATCAAAAAAAAAGTTTTTATTTGCATCGGTAACCAAAAAAGCAATTCTTTAGTTATCTGCAGACAGTACTAAAATCATGTTTTTGAGGAAGGTATAAAAAAAGCTTTTTAAGTTGAAACAATACCTTTTATATTGCATATCTCAAAAAAAGTTTGTTTTCAGTTTTTTTGGGTAAACCGGTCAATGACTCGCTCAATGTCAATTTCAATATGTCTGTTTGAAAGTTTGAGACAATGATGTGTTTGAAATTAACTCTGTGTTTCGGACGTCCATTGTCTATATCTTATTTATACACGACGTTTCGATCAGTACAATCTCTGATCGTCTTCAGGTGCAACTTTAGTTTGTGGGCCTTGGTGTTAACATTTGCACATTGTATGCATGCTTTAAAGAACAAATCAATTAACTCAATTTTTTATTTAAAACCAAATATCTGTGCATATTACTACAATATTTATTACTTATAATTAATTTTTGGTCGTTAAATGCAAAAATGATGTTAAAACTTTCCGTAAGATTTTTGAGTTATTATATTTTGCAAAAGTTAATAGACACTTAATATACCTAACGCGTTCAAACAAAGCCAAATGACGCTATATTTCTTACTTGTCTATGCCATGTTTTGAACGAGACCCGCTGTTATGGTGGACGCGAGGCTTGAACAGCTGATTGCATCGTTGCGTACATTGGTAGGTCCGTAACGGTACGTACATCCCTCCGTACGCAACGAGTGGAATCAGCTGTTCCACCATCCCATCCACCATAAAAGCAGGCCTGGATCGAGACATGCCGTAAACAAGTGAAAAATGTAGTGTTTTTTGACTTTGTTTTGAACGACTTAGGTATACCTATGCGTTGAAGTATTAACTGTGTCTAATAGGTATTTTAAAAGGTAATTTGTAATTTACCGGAGCGCGACACTGGTCAATTTACATTTTACCTAAGGTAGGGAAATTGGACAGAATCTGATAACACTGCGCTGCCTAGGTATGAGCGCTCAAAATAACAGAAATACCGTAAAAGCGCCCATCTTGCAACGCGGACGTAACATGCAACAAAATGCACTTACTTTTTAATCGGCCCTGTAGAGCCTAATACTTAAGCGTGCGCGGGCTCCAACCTCAGTTCAGTGATGCCAACCCTAGGGAATTGTCCCTAGTTCTGGGGATAATTGAGCAAAATTTTTTTTATTAGGGAATTGGGGAAATTCTACGGATTTTCTCTTCGTTTTTGCGCTCACTTTTTTGCTAGGAAAATCGAGGTATTATAGGACTTTTTTGGCCTCCTTGTGCAATCTTTCTTCTAAAACCAAACCATAACATATGTTCAGCTGAACAGTGAATAAAAAAACGTCTACCGAAATGTAGTGGCGGCGTATCGTTCATGTTTTTGAGGAATTACCGAGTATATGTGCGGTAAAATACGTTATTGATTTTAATGTAACAAATGATCACATAAAATTAATGTCAACCAACCGTTGTATAAATAAAGTTTTGTATTTTTTTAATAAAAATTGTTTAAGATTATATGTTTTAGTTTTTATTTCTCTTCTTACCAATTTTTGTTTTACATATTTATTTAAATTTTAAAGTCTAGGGGATTCTAGGGACAAATTTCTTAAAATCTAGGTATTTTTAACTTGGGACAGTTGGTAACACGGCCTCAGTTGTTGTTGGGAGAGGTAAGCGTGCGGTTGTGCTGTCTGAATAAACCGTACGTTAAACGCCATTGATTTGCAAATTATTTAAAAATTGTGTATCAAAATATAAAAGAAATAAACTTTTAAAACTAAAATATAAGCATATATAATTAAAAGTCCTCTAAATACTCTATTTTTTATTCCAAGCAAATGCTAAAAATATCAATCGATAGAGAAAATTATATATTTTTATGTTATGTTTGTTGTAAGTTAACATTACAACTTGAAATTTCGTAAGAAACCGTCTGTGTTGCAAGTACGGAGCACTTGTCATCTTACTTGCAACAACATGTTTTTAAAAAATAAAAAATATAACATAATATTTTTTACGATTTTAAAATATCAAACGTTGTAGACCATATCGGGACTTGGTGTTTTCAGTTTTTTCTATTATAATAGCATTTATAGTAGTTTCACAATTTCACTTTAAAGCTAAAAAGTGTTGCAAGATGGGCGCTTTTACGGTACCCATTTAAATCATTATAATTCCAAATTTGACTCTGCCCCGTAAGGGAATTTACTTTTAGATGGCCCCTGGTACAGGAGAATTGTGGCGTCGCCGTCGCTTTTCGAACGTTCTAGGAAAATATCAGAGGTACGAACGGCTATAAAATAAGCAACTGGTCTGCCGTTGGATCATCACTTACTGATCACTACTCGTGCTAAACCAATACTGATCAATCATCAGTACTAGTTTAGCACGAGTAGTGTTCAGTATTAGATAGATATAATCGAAGTTACGAAATTAATTGGAGAAACCGGAATACAAAACAATACTACAGCTTATTTAGAATTGGCAGTCGGGTAGTTTTTTATTAATTTTTTTTCTTGGCTTGAAGTCATGTAGTATAAACTTTTCTATGCCCGCCTCGCAACCCCTCTCGATCCCCTTCTCAACCTTCAAACTACTTCATCCCCTCAAACTGCTTTATCAACGGTTTTCCCGTTTTTCTTCTGTAAATGGTTATAACTTTTGTTTTCGTGAATTGATTTTGATCCAATAAAGCCTATGTCCTGCTGAGAACTTAAAGTAACTCAGCCGTGGAAGTCCTATCAAAATCCATCTAGTTATTTTTGCGTAATGCTGGAACAAATCAACAGATAAACAAACAGGTAAACAAACAAACAAACAAAAATTCTAAAAATTGGATTTTTGGTATCTATATCGTTTTGTACGAAGCCGATATTAACAGTTTTAAAATCTAGTCTCTAGATTTAATATATCTTATAGGTATATAAATCTAATCTCTAGATTTAATATATTATGACTAGATAATAGCGGGTCGCTCGCGTGTTTAATATTTTAGCTTTCCCCGCCACCTTAATGCTCTCCCACCATTCTTTCCCTTCACTTCTTCCCTTAAACCATTCCATCTACTCAAATACCTGCTTTACATGCGTTTTTTTTTTCTATTTTTTTGCTTTATATTGTCATAACTTTTGTTTCAGTGAATCGATTTTGACAAGATAGAGCCTATATACTCCCCAAGAATCCAAAGAATGCCGCAGTGAAAGACAGACATGGTCCTTTTAGAGATTTATTATACAAAATAAAAATAACTGATGCCTCTGTAACTCAAAATCTATAATACACGTCGTGGAAAATATTGGTTGGTAAATTCGCAACTTTAAACTTCTACGTACAGCCATTGTAACATCAATTGTATTTTTGTTGACTAGTGTAACGTATACTACTAATGACTACCTACCTCTAAAAGATAAATGTTTATATGTATGCATTAAACCTGGTTAAGGTGCCCTATAAAATAGTTTTCCATTTAGTGCTTATAATGTCGTTTGTGAAACAGTGGGCTAGAGTCAGCGTTAATAAACAAACTTAAGGTAGAGCTTAACCATGTAGAGGCCGAATTTTTTGAAAATATTTTTTGCAAAAAAAAGAAGTTTACAAAGAATATAAAAAAACTAAATGTCATTTTTGACACTTGTCAGGAACCGTCTGTAACTACATTTGACACAATAAAGAAAATCCGATGACAATACAATGTTCTGCAAAAATTTGGGGGAAGGGGGTGGTTGAGGAGTGTAAAGAAGGTAAATTCAGAGCTGTGTAATAAAAACAGGTACAAAAACATTCGGTTTTTAGATTTATGATTTGTTCTGGTGACAATACAATTTTATCAAAAAAAAATCGGGGGTAGGGGATCGTTCAGGTGTATAAAGGGGGTAAATTCATAACTTTTAAGTCTGACTTAAAAGTTTTGATACCTCTCAGAAGCACGCAATAAGAGAGAGAAAGAACTTTTAAGACAAACTTAAAACACAGACTTAACATTGGTGCAATTGGCAATAAGTCTAAAAAGAAAAAAATTAAATAATTAAAACAAATTTGATGCTATTAGTTAAAAGTTAGTTTAATCAATTTTTTTAATAGTGCGCATTGTTATAGTATTAACGCTATTTCAAGAAAATCGTTTAACTTAAAAGGTTTTTTATTTATTTTATTATTTAATTGCTTAATTTTTATTACTTTTTAGTCCACCATACAATAATGGTATATCGTGAAATTTTGACTTTTCTTAATTTTATCAAAAATGAGTTACTAAGGTTCCAAAATAATCCACGAAGAAAAAAAGTTGTCTGTTGGTCTGTTTTTTGTTGTCTGTTGTCTGTCTGTATACACAATAACTCAAGAACGCCTTAATCGATTTTAACAACATTTGGTACGAAAATCCTCTATCGACTGGTCATAAACTGATTAATTTTTGGGGTAGGGTGGTGGAGGGTTGAAGGGAAAAAAGGAGGATAAAATATTTAACCTTGGAACAAAAGCCACTAGCGATACACGGTTTTCAGATTTAAGTTTCCATGAATATGGACTACAAATTTTGGAAAAAATTCCAAATTTGTGGGAGCTTTAGTTTTCGAGTTATTTAAAAACACGTAAAATTATATTAAAAAAATCATAACTTTAGAAGTAAAGCAGCTATTGATATGCGGTTTTCAGATTTTGATTTTAGTAAATATTACCTAAACATTTTGTTATAAGGTTCAAATCTTTCAAAGCTACCGTTTTCGAGATATTTTCATTTTCTTTTAACATAAAATAATTGATTGTATGGTGGACTATCCGTGCTTTCTAGCACCAATTTTTTACTTTTAATTTTTAGGATCCCAAGTTGCGTTCATTTGTAGCTTCAAGATTTTTATAATTATTTTTATGCATCTTCTTATTAGTTTAGTTAAGTCGTCTTTGGGACGGAACGAGACATTTATACATACATAATTTATATAATATTTCTAAAAGATCCATTTTATGGAGACAATATATTGGACATTAGGTTTTAAATATCCCATAGGGACACCGACTTGGACAAACATGCCTACTTCCCAAACAGGACATCTCCAAATTTTTTTGTGCAGGACATCCTAGGAATATGCATGTCTAAAAAATGTACATAGAACATCCTGCGAATGATGCCAAAACGGGATGTTCTTGTGTCGAATGATTCAGTAGGGATCAATTTCCAACTTTTTTTTCTGAACAAAATCTATTTTAGTTGGCTCATAAAAACCTACATATATTATTTAGTAGAACATTTATAGGCATACAATGAATATGCAACATACATGTAACTATATAATTTTAATTTAATAAAAGCAATTAAATAGCACAGTTTTATTATTGAAACTAGAGTTTAGACACTCATTTAGCGCTTCTTAGCATGGAGAGTCTAGGACAACTCGGTGCGGCCAACTCGGCGCCAGTGTACAACTCGGCGCGACTGAATCGGCGCGGCCGACTCGACGCCACTATTACCACTTTTTTTAATGGTATACTGCAACTGTATACCATTAGAAAAAGTGCTTTTAGGACAAAAAATGCATCAGTACATAATGTTTATTCCAAATTCTCCGTTCTCTAACCCAACCCAACCTAACATAAAAACCCTAAACAAAAACTCAAAGTAATGCGGAAGTGCACTCTGATTAAATATAGCAATTGTGTGTTAAAAATATTTTCTGTTGGGTAGGAAAAATATCTGCCATCGCGCCGAATCGGCTGCACCCAATTTTTTCCCTCTAGGACATCTCTCGTAATAGTCCAGCGGTGGTCGGATAACATCTCACAGTTTGATTTTCCCTGATACCTTCTTTCCATGTTTAAAATATCTTGGTGGAACCTATCACCGTGCTTATCACTTACAGCACCACAATTTTTCGGAGAGTAATCCAGATAAGAGTCCAAGAAATTAATTTTTACCGACATGTTACATTCTAGGATTTGGCAACACAAAAGAAGTCAATCAGGTCTTTATAGTTTTCTGCTCTAATGTTTCCCAAAAAATTTGTTGCAACCATTTTAAATTAATTTCAAGCGTCTTTTCCCTTGTGTCGAAGTATGGAAACGAATTGCACATCTCCCAACTTTTCTTTCAAATAACTAAAAGCGTCGCCTTCTTTGTCTATGGCCTTCACAAAAAGTCCTAATTTTATATGAAGTGGCGATAGTAAAATCTTTTCTGGGGGAACTAATGGCGCGCTGATTACATTTTTTCCCTGGCTCCAAAGGCTTTCTTGGTGGCTTTTTACAGCGATTTCCTTTTGTTGCACCAGGGCGTATTGAGTGCATCTCTATCCTTTATTTTGATACAAAATTGTTGTACCTAAAATAAATTATCATCGCTGAAATGTCCCATGTGAGATATTCTAGGAATATATATATAATTTTATGATTTTTATTTGATTTGAAACATGCTCCTGATGGGCATGCTTAAAGATACAATATTCTATGACATAAAAAACAAAAGATCAAAAGGTCTTGGGTGGAAATAACGAAAATTCAAACTTGGATGAACATCCCACAAGGAACACATAAAGGACCAAAGCGAAAAGAGAAATGATTAAACGATGTTTCGCCCTGGGTAACCAGCGTGGGCTCTCAGTGGTTTCACTGGTCACCCTTCACCATACATCATTAAACACAATCATACACTTTGAATTCCAACTTTGAATCACTCACAAATAGGCATCGTTCCGCACTGGTACTTATCCAAGTTACCTGATACGGATTCGTCCTGGCGCGTTAATATTTCCAGTAAGATTATGTTCCTAAGGTAATTAAAAAAAAAAGAAGTTAAAAAACCTCCAAATCAGTTACTTCAACCGAAAAGAAACTAAATAACAAGAGATCAAAAGATCTTTGGTGGAAATAACAAAAATTCAAACTTGGATGAGCAGCCCACAAAGAACACAATGGACCAAAGCGAAAAAAAAAATGATTAAACGATGTTTCGCCCTGGGTAACCAGCGTCGACTCTCAGTGGTTTCACTGGTCACCCTCCACCATACATCCTTAAACACCATCATACACTTTGATTTGCACCTTTGAATTACTCACAAATAGGCATCGTTCCGCACTGGTACTTATCCAAGTTACCTGATACGGATTCGTCCTGGCGTCCAAATCAGTTACTTCAACCGAAAAGAAAGTAAAGAACAAAAGATCAAAAGAGCCCACGCTGGTTACCAATGGCGAAACATCATTTGGTCCTTTGTGTGTTCCTTGTGGGATTCTCCTCCAAGTTTGAATTTTCGTTGTTTCCACCCAAGATCTTTTGATCTCTTTTTCAACTTCTTTTTTATTCTGTGACATGTTTAATTATTATTATAAATTAGGTAGGTGCTTATTGCTTGAGCATTTAAACTGAAGGTAGGGGCAGTTTAATAGGTGTTGAGTTAGTTACTTATTTTTAAAAGCAAGTTGCAGCAGATTTGTTTTAAAATTAACCATTAGATGCTCCGCAGGCAAAAATTGTGAAAAAATTAAACTAAACTGCTATTTTTTACGGGTTTAAAATGTTGCCGACAAAAAAAATTTTTTTCTATGATATTTTTGGAAAACTAGATTGGGTTAGAGGCCAAGAAGGTTGCGGTGGTATATACAGATTTGTTGCCAAATAAATCATAAATGCGCAGCAGATGAAAATTTTAAGAAAAATTATACTAAAAATGCCATTTATTATAGGTTTTGAATGCTGATGAGAAAAATTCTGTAGAATTAAACTCAAAAAAGTGGGGGAGCTATAGCTCCCTGGGGCCCTTGATCATGATTAATTTATTGTCAATTGGGTTGGAACTCCTGGGGGGGGGGGGTTTGAGGGTTTTAACCCTCAAAAACCCCCCTGGTTACGTTACTGCAGATGCTAGAACATTCGAACATTCGCAGCACCTAAACAAATTTTTGTTATGTTGCGGGATGTTGGATGTAAGTAGGTACATAAAGGAACATTGGTTTGGAAAATCCAACGCATATTATATAGTCAAGTACTTCTTCCTATTTTACTCTATGAAAATCCTTTGCTTTACTGTAGAATATTAAATTCTCAATCCCTACCCTAAATGCACCTTACCAGAGTCCGATTTGTTTAACATGGCTAAATAATAAGGTACAACATATACCTACTTTATGAGTCTATGAGTCAATGTTGATTCTGTAATTCAACTATAGTCGAGGATGGAGAATGTACTTTAATTAATTTAACCAAAAAGTTATAGCATTATAACATTTATGCTGGTATCCACCAACGCAAAAGCTCTTGAATTAAACTTTATTCATAAAATCGGTGTTTAGGATGCGCTAGTTTGCAAAAACTTTATAGTATAGTAATGCCGATTTTGAACACCGTTTACTATTTAATTTCCAATTTAAATCTAATTATCAAATTAACTTTTAATCAAAAACCCATTCCACATGAGTGGGCAAGGGTTAAAATTACTCAAGTTAAAATATGCGAAGGGCGAGAATGGGGTTGTTGCAAAAAAATACTTAGTGTTTTTTTCTTATTCGATCGTCGTAGTTATTACACTCCTCAAGTAATAAATTTAGATCAATTTTACCAAAATAACATACAATTTTTGACAAAGTTTTATAACTTTTTGTTGACTTTTTTTTCTAATTTCATAATAATCAAACCATAAATTTAAATCTGTCACTGTCACTGCTCAGAAAACTCACACAGATACCTCCGACCAACACCGTTCTTGGTTAAGAACGGTGTTGCAACAACATGGAGGCCAGCCAACACCTTCCATTTTAGTACCGTTTTACACGTATGCCGCCGCCATTTTTGACACTGTTGACAGATATTACATTAGTTAATTGTCAAAATGGCCACCACATAAAGCTCGCTAAAACGCGAGTAGATGGAAGGTCTATTAAATATCGGAGCAACACCGTTTTCAACTAAAAAGCCAGTTAACTCATTTTCGTTTTCGTATCCTTTAGCCTATGATCGGCGCCATATTGACAGCAAACTGACGGAAAATCCATGTTTTACTTGTCAATTTGGTTATAAAAATGGCAGCCACATTAGGCTAAAGGGCACTGAGGAGGTAGGAGTTAACAGGCTTTTTAGTTTAGAACGGTGTTGATCGGAGGCATCGCTCACACAAATTCTGTCTTTCCCATAAAGGTATAACTTAGGTCTTTGGTCTTTCCTTTTACATGGTGAGAATTTTCGACACTTTGGTCGTGATTTTTCAGAAACGACAGAAAATCTCAACCGTCAGAATTCTGGAAAGTGGCTATTTTTATTTAATATTTATCCTAACTTTGTAAGAGAAACTGCGTCACTTTTTAGTTCACCATACCAATATGGTATGGGGGACTATTAAAATCGTGAAATTTTGACTTTTCTTAATTTCATCGAAAATTAATTACTACGGTCCCAAAAAACCTTAATCGAAGAAAAAAAAAGTTGTCTGTCGGTTTTTTGTCTGTCTCTATACACGATAACTCAAGAACGCCTTAATCTATTTTATTGAAATATGGTAAAAAATCCTTTATCGGCTGACCATGAACTAAATAATATATTATTTAAAAAAATTGTAACTTTAGAACAAAAGCAAGTAGCGATATACGGTTTTCGGATTTAAGTTTCCTTGAATAGGGACTACAAATTTGTTATAAATTCCGAATTCGTGGGAGCTTTAGTTTCCGAGTTATTTGAAAAAACGTTAAAATATATTAAAAATATCTAATAATCTAGCTATTGATATGCGGTTTTCAAATTTTTATAATAGTGTAGGGGCATATGCCGATAATTTCTATCCCGTGGAATTTGAAATGAAGGAGTTTTATGACTATGTGGGATTGATAGCTCTTTAGTCACCGAATCACGGATTACTGGGTGTTTTGTTTGCACCAGTGTAGAAGAAGTTGATATGACGTCATCCTTCAAGATGGCGGCCAAAAATCATAAAAGATACAACTCTCGCAACCGGAGCATGATTATACCCGCTTCCATATAATTCAAGATCGGAGATTCCAAAAAATTCGCTTTCAAGGTTATAAATAAAACAAGATTTTTGCCATTCTCTCTTCAAAAAATCTTAATAATTCGAGGTTTTGTAAGTCCAAATTCAAATGTACCTCAAACTAATTGGCATATGCCAAATTCGATCCTTAGAGTTTGGTGTAGCTTGAAGCTTCATGAACTTGAAAAATACCCCAGTAAAATCAACATATTGGCAAAATAACATACTAAAGGGCGCTATTTATCAACTATTAAAGCGAAGAGGAAGACAGAAAAAAAGGGCAAGTCCAACAATATTGTTAAAAAAATTGGTTCAGCTCTGATGCGTTTCAATATGGCGGCTGATACATCAAAATGGCAACCTATAACCACATTTTATTTTATCCGATTTCGTAAAATAGCAAAAATATCAAGGTACCAGGGGGGCAATTCCAGTGGGCTATCGTTATGAGATAACGATCGCTATCGCCATTATTTTCACTGTTACGGCAACATCGCTTATTATTAATTAAAAAGAAGGCTTAAATGGCACGCAACCAGCAATACTTTCCCAAAACAACTGTCAAATGCCGACAGTCAGTCAAGTTTGTTTAGATTTTTAGATTTTTGTTGCGGCGAAATTTCGGGAAAATAATAATTTTCATGAGCTTTTTGCACGCAATATGGACTAAAAATCTGATCACAATGTGATGGTGGTCAACCGTTATTGAATTTTGTTTGGAAAAGCCACGTTCTCTGTGAAGAAAAATCCACATGGGCCTTGTGTGGAAGTGCCTCCAGATTTTTCGTTTGGGTAAGTACTTATATTTACTTTATCTTATATTCTATTCTGTTCTTTTTGGTGCTTAAAGAACACTACTTACATAATGTAAATAAAAAGATATAGTAGGTCCGTTTTAAGTTCAGTTTATACATTTTGAAAAGACGTGAGCCAGTGGCCAGAAAACCGAAAAATAATTTTACAAAATATTCATACATTATAAGAAAAAAAGGTTGGAAATTCAAGAATGCAGGATTTGTTTGATCCAAGGTTATTACACTGACTTTTTATTAAAAAAAATCTGACATCAACTAATATCTACCTATATATCGAGAAAAAATCAAATATTATTTATTTGGACAGTTTATGTTTATATTTTTTGAGGTTATAGCCAAATTACTAAATATTATGCCTTGTATAAATAATAGTACTTACAACAGACCGCATTGAGTACCTAGTTGAAGAGAGGCGGCTGATTCTGAACTGCTATGCACGATCAAGTAAAAATTTAGCAACCCTGCTCATACTGTCCCCCCTTCTTCAATTATTTTATTTGCACAGGATAGTAGATCTTTTGAACTCCCTCCCTCTGACAGACAGATAAGAGTCATGTACCTAACTTTCATATATTCAAATTGATTTTGCTAAAACAAATTTTGATGTACACATTTTCTTTTTTTAAGGTTTTCAAAGTTTTAATGTTTTAATGTAATGTAATTTACTGTTCTTTTTTTAGGTCAACTGTTGAAAATCTCCAAGAGCAGGACCCATAAACCCAATAAACACTTACCGTAGCTGCTCAATGTATATTGATAAATTATCCATAGAAATCAGTTTTGGTAAGTTTTCAATTCCAACACCTGATTTTAAATTTGTAGGTACACCTATTGTCAAGTAATGCAAACTATCCTAAGATTTTGTCCCATACAGTCAAGTATTGTCAGGTATTATCGAGTTTTCGTACACCTATTGGAGGTGTTGGCCTCTCGGTTTTAGATTCTGAGTTTTAAAAATGTTTACTTAAATCTAGTAAACAAAAAAATTTGTGTAAATATAATATTTTTGTGTAAAAGTAGAGTATTGTGGTTTTTGACGAAACATCATTTTAAGTTTCGCAATTATGTCAGTAATAAATAGTCATTTTTAAATATTTAACCTTTGCGTTTCTACATAATTTTAAGACCAAGTTTCTCACCTTTGTCAAAATCAAAATGCATAAAACTTTTAACTTTTCAAACTCTCTACTGTTGATCAAATTCCTGTCTTAAAAACTCTTTTAGTTTTTATCTACTGATTTACAAAGTTTACTAGTTCTTATCAGTAAATTATTTGACCCATCATGACACAAAATTAGTAAAGTTTAAAAAATTTAATAATAATAAATTGTAATTTTACTCAGAAATCATTTTATTGGGATAATTTCAGATAATTTCGTTTTTTTAACCGGTATCAGAGGGTTTTTACCTCGACTCCCCCTTCCTTTGGGACGCCACTGGGTAACCATATACACCTATATAACAAATCTTATGCATTTTTGTTAGATAACGTTTAAAAAATTGGATTATTTAATTGACGTTACATATTTTATGCAGATTTTATGGATGTCACTAATAAAAAGAATAAGTAAAATTGATAATACAGTACCTAAAATATGTTATAAAAATCTAAACTTTTTACATGAAAAAGTTAGCTCATTTTTTTCCTCGTATTGAAAGGTCATTCATTCATTTTGATTCAGGCCTAGATGAGAAGATTAACTTTAAATTTGGCACAAAATTGGAAAAATATTGGGAAAAAAACAAAAAAAAATAGCACATGGTATTGCTATTGTCTGAAGTATTAATTCAAGTGAACTAACTGGTTAGCTGATTAGACTATAGATTTGCATACATCACACCTATAATAAATTACTTTAAATTTAATTTCAGAATACATTTAAGCAGGCAGCACCCCACCCCACCTACGCAACTAAACATTTTAGCAGGACAAAACACATATGGTAAGCTACCTTCACATTAAAAAGAAAACATTTTAAAATCCAAAAATTCATCAGTAAAATTAAAAAAATTGGCTACTTTCGTTTCAACCACACATAAATTTCCACTTCTTTATTGCTGTAATTTAAGTTTTTGTTTTCTACTATTTTTATTAGCCACCAAAACCTAAATATTTCAAATTTCATTAGTAAAATTCAAGGAGGAATAAAGTTTTAAGGTAACTTTTTATGTCCACAGGATATTTTAAAAAAACATTAAATAACAATTAAAGATCTTGGGGTAACTAGGGGATAAGCCACACTTATTTCGTTAATTTACAAGAAAAACTCAAGTCTTTTTCCACTTGGATCCCAACTTGTTAGATTTTCTGAACTTGTTCCCTTTGTTTTCCCAAAGTTTTTAATTATTATTCACTATCTTGATAGTTTTTTTGATCGACAGTTTACATTACTTTTTCTAAATAATATATACAAGGGCCAAATTCATATCGTTTTTTTTAACAGGCAAGTTTTTTTACGACCTTAGCCAGAAAGTTGTTTTATCCTGTCCCTTAGTTTCTAAATCAAAGTGCGTTGGACCAAATTCACACAAGCATTGACCATCACTTAAGTTTCTACTTTACCTTAAATATTAAGATGTGGGGTAAACAAAAGATAGTCAATAATAAAATTTTCAAAGTAGAATGTAATGTAAAACTTGGTCCGTACTTTTCTAAAAGAATCTAAATTGGCAGACAGCAATAAAACTGGTGGCCAAAAAATTGGTGAGATATATGCTATGTTTTCATGGGTATTGAGTTCGTTTTCAAAACTTATTCTATCTTTTTCTTTTATATAGCGTGTTCTTGGTCTTGATAAAGAACACGCTATATAAAAGAAAAAGATACAATGAGTTTTGAAAACGAACTCAATACCCATGAAAACATAGCAATAGTTGATGTAAGTCTAATAAGTCGGATTATACTCTTATTCAAAGGGTGAGGTGATTAAAAGTTACTATTGGTGTAATTGATTGATTTTATAAACCAAACCTGAAAGCTTTCAATCTTAAGTAGCCATTTCACTGGCTTACATTTTGAAATACATCTTATTTTTTGTTTCAGGTTATCAGTGCCCAAGCTGATGAAAGAAAAGATGCAATCCACTAATTATTGAAATATTAGAAAACAATTTGTAATTCTAAGTAACATTTAAACCAATAAGTAAAATAAATCAGTTTTTTTATCCCAAATTTTATTATTTTTTTAATAGCAATGTTAAGAGTGACAAAATCAATTTTTTCTTTGTAATATAATAAATTGGTAATATTAAATTAAAAACTAGTATAAAGTATTAATCTAGCCAAAAAAAACAAATTTATCTAAATGCATTGTAAAAAACTTGCCATGTCAGTCAGTAAAACTTTAGAGTTAATTTAAAAATGCAGCATACATTTAAGGCCCTTTATTTGAAGTAGGTACTAAGTAGGTTTCTTAAATTATATTACTCAGGTATTAAAAATTAAAATAATTTGCTTAATTAGACAACTGCTATATAAATATCAAGCTATGCTATGTGTGTGTGGGAATAAATATCATTTAGGTAATTTAAAAATGGATGTAAAATAATGAAGAAATATCATTTAGGTAAATATTAAATCACATCAGTCCAATTTTTTAAAACATCTTCATCAATTCTTTTTTTTAGCAATCAGAGCTTGAAATAACTTAATACTGTACTTAACTTACCCCACCAAACCAATCTAAAGGCTCTTGAAAAAAAACTCTGCCTTATTTTAAAAAGTTTGCAATAACTTAAAATAATATATAGTGGCCCACACTTTTTCGATGACTCCCCCAAAAAATCTGCGAATTTTTTTGAAAAAGTTCTAAAATCGTAGTTACAATAGGTCCAATGTTCTATAACTATCGCTTAAGTGACATTTAAATTTTTTGATTTAAACAAATTTTAATTCATTAAAAGTTATCTTATTATTTTTTAATGGGAGAACAAATAACATTTAGCATACATGTATATTGCATCAGTTTCTTCTGAAAGTTAGTTTCACTATGTCTATTGAACATCGAATCTTTGTCTAGTTTCATTTAGTGCCTTGGAAGGTTGGTCTGTGTCTTACTTGAATCTATCCATAGTTAATTTGTGGCCCGAGTTGTGGTCTTGTGTGGTACTATCCTACTAGAATGATTCTTACATGTAGCTCCATTCACATACCCTAGCATGTTATACCTAAAAAGAAGTATACACTTTAAGTTTTATCAAATAGTACTTATCCAAAATCTGATCTCAGCTTTAAGTAGTTATTTTTTCTTTGGTGAACTGCAAGAATCTAAGTCAGTAGTTTTCATTTTAAATAAACTATCTCAATGTATCACATTCTTGCCAAGCCTGACTTTAATTTAAGTGGGTGATAAAGTCAACTAGTTGGGCCATGCTTATCTATATTCTATCATAAAGGCTTGCGATTCCCTTTACAGAAGAATATAAAATATAAACCCAGCTTAAAATAGCAGTGATGTACAAGTTTGGGATAAGTAAAACAAATATTTCCCCATAACAAAAGCGAGTTTTACTTACTGTGCCGTTCTTTGTGGGCTCCAAATATGGTGTAAACTTATTTTCGTCTTCCATTCGGGTGGTTGGAGAACACAAGATCACAGAAGAAACTAGGCAGCAGGAATTATAAAAAGTATTTTGTTTCCCGATGTCTGCAACCATCGCAGAAGAAATCATGTTAATTTTTCTCAATCAAATCAAAACTTATATTTTTGTGCGAGTTTAGTTGTCAAAGTTGCATTGACACGGCCGCGGCCATTGTGAAACAACAAAACAAACCGCGGTGTTGCCGCGATAACGAATTCGCTACGTAACGATATCGGTATGAGCCACTGGAATAGCCCCCCTTGTATAGGTACCTGTCCACGTGGCCACCAATTCTTGTTGAATTTTTGAGCCTTCTTTGAAAAAAAATTTAGTTGATGCATGACTTTGATTGACTTTGAAAATACAATGTACAAGTCAAAAACCAGCTTTTTGTGATGTTTTTTCCAAATTACCACTACGCATTTTAAACCTCCCTACCATATGCCTGTCGTTTTTACTAAGTTTCGGAACTTCTACAAGGCCAATTTACCACTACGCAAAAACTCTAAGCGTCGGAGATGAAACTAACATCTTAGCCATAAACAAATACTTCATTTTAAACCCCTCTACGATTTTTTTTAATATGGCGTCTTAGATGTTTATACTATACCCCGGTAAAAATGACCTATATGCCTGTCGTTTTTATTAAGTTTCGGAACTTCTACAGGGACGCGGTGTCACATGAATGTGTGACTAAATAGCTGTTAAATCCTCATCGTTGAATTTTATTATTAATGTTAATAAACAAATGTAGTCATGCCCTACTGGCATATCTAGAATTTTTATGCTTTTTCTACCGCCATTTTGGAAAATGGCATCTAAAACCACTGGTCCAGTACATAGTAATATTTATCTAACTTCTGCTAACTCTCTTGTAGGTTACTTAAACGATTTTGTTGGCTAGACAATTGAGTAGAACATAAAATTCACAGTTCCTTAACTTAATAAAAACAACATGCATTATTATTATTAAGATTTTTTGAAGAGAGAATGGCAAAAATCTTGTTTTTTGCGATTTTAATGGTCATTTAAGGTCCGATAACCTTGAAAGTGAATTTTTTCAAATCCTCGTTTTCGAATTATATGTAATCGGGTATAATCATGCCACGTTTGCGAAAGTTGAATTTTTTATGATTTTGATAAGATGACGTCATATCAACCCCTTCTACACGGATACGAACAAAACACCCGGTAAAACGCGATTGTGTGATTAAAGAGCTATCAATCCCACTTAGTCACAAAACTCCTTCATTCAAAATCCTACGGACTTACAAATGCCCCTTCACTTTAAGGTTCAAATCTTTCAAAGCTAGAGTTTTCGAGATATTTTTAACATAAAATAATTGATTGTATGGTGGACTAATCGTGTTCTGTAGCACCAACTTTTTAATAACATTTTGTAAATTTAATATTTTAAAGCTATTCTGCAGGACTAGTTTTACGGCGGAGCTAAATTGCTAATATGCGTATCAATAAACGTCAAAAAGTGTCGAAGATTTTTAACGTGTAAAAGGAAAGCCAGAATTTATTTGACTTTTTCAAACAGTAATAGTGATATATTCCATGGCTATCTATGGTATGTTTAAAGTTTTAAATGTTTGTCTACACACAAAAATAAGATTAATAATTCAAATAAAAAAAGGTTTTTCACATATAGCTATGAGATAATATAATGGTCCTGCCCTTGCGAGAAAAGTGCGTACCGATAATAACTCTTCCAATTAAGTAAGCTTGGAAACAATCCAGAGACGAGGAGTCTACCGGGCAGGCGCGTCGATTGCATAAGTAATGAAAGCAACTGACAACCATCTGACAGCGATAATTTAAATTATATTTAATATTTTTTCGCAATTTAGGGGCTAAAATGGTTACTTTACCTATGGAACCAGGATTTCCAGAATACGATTTGCCCAGGGGGTCCTGGCTCTTCAGTTTTTTTAATATATTTCATAAATAAAAACATTGAAGATTTGATAAAGCGTTGGACTTTCTCTAAGCTGTCAGAAATATTACCACCGTACAATACTACCAGGAATCGCTCGCCAGCTTTTCCAACTTTGTCAGGATTAGCATCTGGGTTGTTAAAAACTTTAATATTAGGAAGACTACGAGTGGTTTGTTTTTCCCTAATCAAAGATCGCCGAAATTGTGTCACATCCACTAAATGCGTGCAAAACGCAAATGAATTATGCTAGATTTTTCTGCTTTAAGCTAATTGGTGAATACATTTTCTCTGATATCTTTCCTTTCCCTGGCTTGAGAAGGAACATGTTGTGTTGATATGGAACCAATTCCGTTAGCAGAATATATTTTCACCAGCAATAAACACACAACCATGATCTGAGCAAAGCATGGCGTATACCTCAGGGTAACGATTCAAGGAGACTGACTGCTGCTGACTTCATGGCCTGATACTCCAGGCGAAAGCAAATCTCAGCCGGGCATGTATTCTTGATGACCAGAAAGCTACATGACCAACATGATAAACAAAGACAGACAGTATCCAGATCACCAGCCAAATGAATGATTGATGCGTTCATCATTTAAGACACGTAGAGAGTCTGCATCTTCTTTGTTATCTAGTTTTATAGGTACTTTTATGATGAGCTTCGCTTACACTCTTCTGCCGGCTGCTGGCAGTTCGTTGGTTTACATTTTTACGTCCGGAAATGAGTATTATGGAGGGTATAAACAGAGGTCATTTTTTTGAAAAACCGCAACTTTGTATATCTCGTATAGTATACATCAATATTTTATATTATATATCACTGGTTATACATATAATATACTTAAATATGTAAACTAGATATTAAATTATTATATATTAGTAATATCATGTAATTCACCGTCAGTCAGTTGTCAGAAACAACAAAAATGTATGCAAAACCTTAAAAAACCTCAATTGTTCATCGAAGAAGAAGGAAATTTTATCCTCTTTAACTTTCTAATAAGACTTTTCGCTCTAAAGTCTATAGTTTTCGTGTTATATAAGAAGAAAAAAATTATACACACTAAATCCAAGATGGTGGCATGGGCTCCCCCTACCCAAGGTCAAAAAATTTTTTTAGGGACCCAATCTGAACAACATATATCAAAATCCCTACTAACCCACCTTTTGCAAGCTGATTGCCTTTTTTAATCTCTAATGACTGGACTACCTGTATAAGTAGCACAAAAGTTATAATAAAAGTGTCTTTTTCGATCCAAGTCAATTGCCTTGTTATTTAACACCCAATCATCTTATAACGACAGTGTGTTTATCGGATACTACCCAGCTTACAGCTAGAGGCGAACTTGCCTTAAAGTCAAAGAACTTTAAACAAGTTTAAACTAAATTGGCGTAAGAATATAATGTTCGAGTAAGTGCAACAAAAAATAAAAGTAGAGGAAAATATAAATTTTCGGATGGCTTTTCCGTTATCTATAAAACCAGAATTGAGAATCTGTTTCTTAATTTAATTTTACATAAATATGTATACAAATCTATCGAGCAGAAGTTTGTGGAAAAATCTGGGCAAAAGTTTACGCAAAAGTTTGTGAGAGAGTTTGTCGAAAATTGGTTACACATTTGGTATTCCATGATTTTCTCATGGAAAGTAACAAGTAACTAAAAATAAAAAAATTAAGAATCCTGCACGGATAACATGGGTTTATGGCCTACCGTGAATGTTAGCCATATTTTGATATTTGGAAGATACTGTACTTTGGGTGAAAAAAGGAAATTCTACGTGGATCGTATGTCTGTGATACGAGATATGAGGCCGTGAACGAACGTATGTCTGCTAAACACATACGGAGAATTTTTCTCGTAATTTGAAAAGTACTACGTAGATTTTTGTACTTGGAGTTTCATTTGGAAGGTACTTGAATACTACACAGGGGCGTATTTAGGATTATATTTTAGTAAAGCTTGATTGTCTGGGAGGGTTAATTTAAAAAAAAAAACATAAAAATTACAAGTAAAAACTTATTTTAATCCTGTTTGGGGGAACGGTTATTTTCAAGTCTGGTCTCGTTCAAAAGGTAACGGATTAGTCTACAAAGGCGTACTCAGGATTTTGTGTTGCCATGCTTATGAGGGTCAAAATCAGAGTTAACCTTTATTTTGTCCGGTTTTCTCTGGTAGTTTTCCGCCAGTTTGGCCTCATTTTAAAGGAATCAAATACGCTACAGGGGTGTATCTGAAATTCTATCTTAGCAAAGTCATAAATACCTGGAGAGGTTCATATAAATTAATTTAAAATATAATAATGCATCCTATTCGAATGGATTGAGATTTATACAGAGGTTTAGGTAAGTTTAAACTATGTGGGCTTTGACTTTGCTTTGAAAAAAAAATAGGAGTTGGTGATGATGCACTTTTTACATATCTTTGTATTTGTCATTGAAAATTGTTTTTTGTTTTAGAAACTAATTGCAGATCGAGGAAGCAAAAACTTTGTTTTATTAAAAATAAATATGCATAGTATGATATTAAATAAGTATTAGTTTATAAGTTTTGTTTGAAAATTAAATTACTCATTAAGTTTTTGTTCTTTCTAATATAAGTAATTGCTACGCTACTCTTTTTCTCTGATGAAGAATCTAAAATGATAAAATTAAAACAATCAACAAAAATCAAAAACCGACCAAAACAATGTTTTAAATTCGATTTTTTCCATTTTTCTGTTTTATTCCCACGAAATCCAACCTAATACTGAACCTCGGCCCATACTCAGTGGCGTATGCAAGAATTTTGTTTCTAGGGGGGGGGGGGCTTGAGGTTTCTGGGGAGACTTAAGTCACAACATAGTTTCAGATGACAATTTATTTTTGATTTTGGGAAGAGTTTATTCTTTAGGATTCAATATTCATTAGATCTAGGGGACAAAAAAATAACTAAACCCACCCCTGCATAGGCCACTACCTATTCCTTTAAAGAGTACTTACTTCATTGATTAGACAAAAAATATTAATGCAAAAAAATAGAGTTGGTTTTGGTTTTTAACATTTTTCTTATTTATTGACTTTTTAAAGCCCATACCCCCCCTCAGATTATATTCTGCGTATGCTTTTAAATTACCTTTTAAATACGACTACCCCTAAAAAAACCACCACCAGAGAAAATAAAACACAAAAACGTTTTAGTCTCATTTACGTATTTTTTTTTTTTTTAAATTAACTTTCCCAAATACTAAAGCCCCCCTAAATTATAATCCTGATCACGCCTCTGTGTAGTACTTAAGTACCTTTTAAATGACACCCCAATCACGAAAATCTACAAAGTTCTTTTCAAGTTACAAGAAGAATTATCTGTAAGTGTTTAGTAAACATACGTTCTTTCATGGCTCATATTTCCTATCGCAGATATACGATCCTCATAGAATTTCATTTTTTTTCACCTAAAATACATCTTCAAAATGTCAAAATATGGTTAACTTTCACGGTAGGCCATAAACCCATGTTATCCGTGCGGGATTCTTTCACTTTATTACTCATCCATTTTTCTCGATTGTTTGTTAGTTTGGATGCAGTTAGAAAAAATTTGTAAGGAATGACAGTAGGGAGGGAGTCCTAAACTTAACACCCCACAAAATATAATGTCAGAGGCGGCGCACCATAAAGGCAATGGGGCAGTGGCAGCGTCCACCAAAAAAAAAAAAAGTGAAAATATCCCAAAATAGTTACGGAAACGTTATGGAAAAGTATTTTGGCAAAAAATAATGTATTGCTTAGACCAGTGGCGTACCGAGAGAGAGAAGGGGATTAAACGGCTCCATCAGGGTACTAAAAAAATAAATACTTACTCGCCAGAACAGTCCCCTAGAAAAATATCCACCTGCATTTTAAAAAGTAAGTAAGTATTTCGAAGGATATGTTTTGTTTTATTTTTTTAATGAAACAAAAAATGGATAGAATAGAATGTAATTTTATTATTTCAATAGTAAACTATTAATAGTTCTGACACAATTTACAAAAAAAAATTTTAAGTGATCAGTGATGTGAGAAAAAAACCATTTTTAATCTCACCTGCGAGCAAAATTTCAGATTTTTTTCCCGAACTTTTGTACGAACATATTCGTTCTGTGTGGATTCTTCTTCTCCGTCTGACACCTGGACAAATTATAAAATCCCGTCCGGACGCCCCTCAAACTCGGACATGTTCGGGGAAATTCGGACGGATGTTAACCCTACATATAGGTACCAAATATATTGCATATTATTTTTCCACCTTTGTGGTTTTTCATTGACCAAAATGCTCGAGGTAAAGTTCATTGAGAAGTATGTCCAAAAGTTTGTGGACAAGTTCGAGTAAAAGTTCTTGGAAAAGTTTAGTTTGCCGTAAATGGGATCTCAAGTATTTTCGCAAACTTTCGGACGAACTAATTTCTCTGAGTAATTGCGCCTTAAGGTGAGTAGCCCACGAGTGTTAGCAAATTAAGGGGACTGATCTGATAGTCTTCATCATTAACATATTTTTTTTTTGGAAATTAAATTCTAAATGTGAAAATCGTGTGTCACTAACTGCTATAGTTCGTGAGTTTTGTTTTAAGTTCAACCCCCATTTCCCTCTTTTTAACCTTAAATCAAAATCTAATTAGCTCATCGCCAGGTCCCAAAGAATTTCTGTGCCAAATTTGATAAAAATCGTTTCAGCAGCTTTTGAGTTATCGTGTCTCAGACAGAGAGACCGACAGACACCATCACAAAATTTTATATTTTGGTCTCTTTTGATCCAAATAGCTAATTTTTAGTAAAAATAAAAGAAACTTTTTTTGCCGATTCTACGTATTGGTATGGATTGTTAAAAATCCTTAAACGTCTTTTTCTTCCGTGTTTTTTTTGACAAAGCTTTGTAATTTTCTGTGTATACTATTTTAGACAATATTACTGTTTTAATAGTAGGTATCCAAAAATTCTATAACCATTATAAAAAATATTATACCCATTATAAAAAAAACTATATTGTGCCAAATAGTATACAACTGGTGTATAAAGGCTAATATCATTTCTATAATTGCATAAAGTATATTACAGATCTAATGCATTTTTAACAAGCGTCTAAATAATCTAACTAATTGTAAAAGCAACCATGGCTTTAAACTGGAAAAATCAAACCCCAATAAAAACTCCAATAAAATCCTCTATTATTCTTGGCGTCTGAACCCTAGGCAGTGTAAACTGATCCCCGATTTTGTTAAGGCTTTTTGTTGTGTTAAATGGATTAATGAATTTTTCAATGTTTGATATACATAGACTTTTTCAAGTACAGGATAATCCGGATACATCAAAGACTTTTCACTTTCCATACATATTAAAACATATATAAACATAAAATAACCTTCCAGAGAATTTTATCTGTTTTTCTTTGCAAAATAAGTTTTTATGAGAGGCTGTTATAAAAAGTTTAATATTTTTTACACACTATAAATTTGATGAAGTGAATTTTTATAATTGATTTCTTCTTCTTCTTTGGAACTCTAATCTGTTTCTGAAATTAGCTAAAACCATACAAAATATAATTTTTAGTGCTAAAAACTAAAGCTCCCACGAATTTGCACTTTGTAACAAAATTTGTAGTCCATATTTATGGAAACTTAAATCTGAAAACCGTATATCGCTACTTGCATTTGTTCCAAAATTACAATTTTTTTAAATATTTTATCCCCCGCCTACCTACCCAAAAGATAATCACTTTATGGTCAGCCGATAGAGGATGTTTGTACCAAATCGATTAAGGCATTCTTGAGTTATTGTGGATACAGACAGACAACAGACCGACAGACAACTTCTTTTTTCGTCGATTAAGGTGTTTTGAAACCTTAGTAACTCATTTTTGATCAAATTAAGAAAAGTCAAAATTTCAAGATTTTAATAGTCTCCCATACCATATTGGTATAGTGGACTAACCATACCATATTGGTATGGTGGAATAAAAAAACATCTTTGGATTTAATATACTCTGAAAGCTTCATCCCTTAAGAACTTAAAAGCGTGTCACTTATAAAAATCGCAACTGAAATAAAAAAGTTGGACATAATTAAATTAGGTCGCATTTTTACTAAAAAAAACAACTTGAAAGTGCGCCATCTCGAAATTTCTAAAAATGTCCAATTTTATGTTGAATAGACACTAACAGTGGGATTTACTAAAACGGTTTAGACTATTTTAAAACGGTCCTAGGTTTAAATGAAATTTTTGGTTTTCTGCATTTTAAACGAACCCTCCTTGAGTTTTGCACGTAGTTTGATTTATAAGAAGAATTTTAATAAATTTGTTTATTGAATAATCATCATAACACAATCTTTTGTTGGATTTTGAGGAAATTATGAATTTAGAAGAAAAGAAAATTAAAAAATTTAAACCCACGCAGGGCCCAAATAGTAAACACTCTGTAGAATATATTAATATTGGGACTATAAGGCACTCTAATTATAAGTTACCCTTGTTAATTAATTTTTACAATTAATACTTGATGTCACACAACCATTTAGATGAGTAATAATAAAATAAGGAGTAGATTAATTTTGTATTTATTTAATGAAATGTATTAAAAAACTTAAATGCAAGTTTTTTTACATTTCTGTCACTGTCGATATGTCAATTTAAATATATTAGCGCTGCATTCAACCACAAACAGCGAGTTCGGATCTTTTATCTCTGCTTGCACCTTGGCTTGCACCAACCTCTACTGATGAAAGCTACAGCTTTAAAATGAGTGGGCTTTGAGTAAGGAAAGTTTTCTTGACTGTACTTTTAGATAGTCTCAATGTTTTACTTTCAATTTGTAAATAAATTAATATAGGTCTTTTGGGTTGTTTTGTTTGGTACATTTTTGGTGCATAATCGGTGACCTTCACTTATGTTTGTTTTGCCTCGTAGTGCCCTCATAAATATATTTTTGTGCTGAAAACGGGTTCAAAAGATGCGTTTTTCTGGACAAAATAGGAGGTGTTTTATTGGGTAATGAACAACTTGGGATATTAAATAAGGTAAATTAATCCTTGTAAAAACGGTTACTTAGGGAAATTATAAACGAACTTATTACCAAATGCCATAAAACAATCCTTTCTGGGGGCTATAAATTTAAACCACCCCCTGAGGTGGTCTAAAGAAATCACAAACTTTATAACCTCAATCACAAATAATGAAGAAGTGTGAAGTCTGCGCACAAATTCTAGCTCCCATTTACAGTCAAAATAAAAAAATATAATTAGTTTTTTGGTATTGATTCGCTAAACCGATTTCAACCAAATTTTGTACATAGAAAAAATAGCATTTTGATACTGTTCCGCATGACATACTTTAACCAAATTTGGTGCATAGACCCAGATAAAAAAATAAAAAAAGGACAGTGCTTAATTTTTTTGATCGTGTTCCCATGAACAATAAAAAAATTACACATTTTTAAATTTTTTTGACCATGTTCCTATGAACTGATTTTACCAAATTTGGCATATAGAAGTACTAGGATAAACTTCAAGCTTCAATAACCCAACTAAAAAAATTAAAAACCATCGATGTAATTAGTACGTCGATGTTACAAACCAAAAAATACACATTATTTAATGTTTTTGATCATGTTCCCATGAACAGATTTTTACCAAATTTGGTACATAGCAGTAATACCGCAAAGTACAATTGCAGTAAAAACCGTATAGATGGTCAACGTCAATAACCCAGCTAAAAAAATTAGAAACGAAAACCTACACATCTTTTAATTTTTACCAAATTTGGCACATAGAAGTACTATCATAAAATACAATTGTCGTCAAAAGCGTATAGATGGTCTGCTTCAATAACCCAGCTAAAAAAATTAAAAACCAAAAAATACACATTATTTAATGTTTCCATGAACAGATTTTTACCAAATTGGGCACATAGAAGTAATACCGCAAAATACAATTGCAGTCAAGAGCGCATAGATGGTCAACTTCTGTAACCCATCTAAAAAATTAGAAACGAAAACCTACACATTTTTTAATCTTTTTGACTTTGTGGTTTTGTTGACCGGCTGTAATAGTACTACCCACACAGCACAAATAATTGCTTTTTGTCAGTTAGTTTTTGGATATCCAATGGATAACGATGTTTCTTGGTCCTGCGGACCAAAAGTCAACTATATCCGGCGGACGTCCATTTTATGTCCTGCAAAAGTGATTTACCTTATACATTGACTAAACATTGAATACTTATCAAAAAATCTATGTCAATCGGGCTTGGCACATTAATAAATATGTCTTTTGTCCGAACTGTTTTGGATATCCAATGGATCATGTTTTTTGTGTACCAAGAAAATTAGACCAACGGATATATATTATAATTATTAATTTTTTCCAACAGTGAACTATAAGATACTTTTTGGATAGCCAATGGATAACTTTTGGACAGAATTTCGTTCCACTGGATAACCATTGGATTTAGTATAGTGGTACAATAGTCAAAATATTGAAACTTTTGGACTTTTTGGAGATGTTCAAGAGCCGTCCAACGTTTTGACAATTGTATTATCCAATGGATATGCCTTAGACAAAATTTCTTACAAATTTGGTTGTCCAATGGACTGCTGCATTGTCAAGAAAACTCTCTCCACTGGACATCCTTGGGGCAGAGTTGTGCTGTCTGGGTAAACATAACAAGCATATTATGATGGTCATTAAACGCGAAGTTGAAATTTGAGACGCGAGCCGCAGGCGAATGTTTTAATTTACCTGAGCGCGCAATGACCATAATATGCCATAAACATTAGTACTATATACTAAAAACTAGTAAATCTTGGGATCAATATAGCGTTAATAACATTTGTATTTAATATTAGTACAAGTTAACTGATCTTGAGGTTGGCTGATTTTGAACTATAAATCAGTATTTTAAGAATAAATAGTAGTAGTATTATAAAGCCTCACCAATATTTATTTTGAAAAAGTACAGATTGCATTATTATTAAGAAAATTTGTGCTAGCAATTACTCTTTGTCAGTACTTTTAATAATAGTATTTAGTATTTGCTGAACTAAATCTCAAACATCTTGGAGTAAATATTAATACATTTGTACTAATATTTATTCTTTTTAAACTAAAACCAGAGTACTTATTGTATGAGCTTTTAGTGTCACTAATGCCTTTTAATACTAATCTTTAATACTATTTTTACTAAATTACAGTTCTATTTGCACTACATATAAGCTTATCGTAGATTAAAATATAGTACAAGCGTACTAAATTTTAATATATAAATAAGTATTGTTTTCTGAAATTAAAAACAATTATTAAATTTCATCGGTAACGGACAAAAAAATATATAATATAAAATTATTAAATTATTAAATAATACAAGTTACGGATTTTTATAGGTATTACTGTGATTACTCATTACCAGGATAACTTGTTGGAACGTTGTTCTAAAGTCAGATAGATAGTCCTGTATTGCTGGTCATCGGCAGGTCTAAATTTTCTTTGGCGTCGTATTAAATCGATGGGCATACTGTATTGTAAACAATTCGACAATTAAAACATTCCTTGAATCTAAAATAAAAAAATACATGGATAATAATTTAAAAAGTTACATAATGAAATTTGTAATTATTTAAAAAAAAAATACTTATTTTAAATAGTTTGTTTACATACCTCTAAAATAATAGGTTTTTTCCTGTCCAAAACTGAAAACAAATACTACGTGTCTTGCAAGCGAAAACGGTGCCATGAAAGACTATAACTCGTACAACATGCATCCGTGAAAGTTCTGGGATAACTGACATGATCCTGATACAAAAATTTTCAATTAAAAAAAACCGTTAAAACTTAGTACAAATAAATTTATCTTTACTACGTGCATATTGAATATCAATACACCTTTTCATTTTATTAATTATGTCTATTTCACCTGTACTAGAATCTATCTTTATATACTGAGTGGTAGTAACATAATTTACTAATACCAATTTTTATAAAGAATAAAAACTATTGCTATATTTAAGTACTAATATTCAGTACTTATGTACTTATCGTTAGTTCAATGGTAAATACTAAAGCCAATATATTCTTATAATTATATTTAGTAGCAGCTGTACTAGAGTTTAGTGCTTAAAAGTTTAAATCAAATATTAGGGTCTGTTAGCTTATGCTAGCGTTAAACACTGTCCAAAGATTGATCTTAGTTAGGCCGTACTAAATTCAAGTACCCAGAAGATAAAATCAAATATATTGTACTAAATTTTAGTTAATTGACAGATTCTAAAATTGATAACATGATTTACTTTCTTGCTGACATACTTTCTATCTAAAACGTCAAAGAAAAAAAAGGTTTTTTTCTTTTAAAAATGCGTAATATGTCAATTGAAAGGGACTTATTTTTGGTTAGGTACTAAAAGTATATTGGATTTATTTATGTTTAATCTTGTGGTTTACATCTAAAGGCGCAATTACACAGACGAACATGCTCAAACAAAAGCTCGTGCAAAAGATCTAAAATTTTTTGCGTGAACATTTTTGTGAACTTTTCTTTGAACATTTTGTTCGGGTAAATTTTTGAGCAGATTATTGCTATCTATTTTGGAAACATATTTTTAAAGATGAGAATAAATAAAATTTCACATCAGTAATCAGTAATTTTTTAAAAAAATGGAACACCAACTTTTATTTAAAATTTTTGTGAAGAAAAGCCGACGGCAAGCGAAACATTATTACTGGCTCTACTATCAGTTTTGTCACATGGATTAGGGTTACTTATAATATTTTTTTCTTTTGGTTTTTCCCGGATTTTTTTGCCCGGGGTTTTTTTTGGGATTTTCAAGGGTCTTTTTCCTAAAGCCAAAAAAAACCAGGAAAATTTTTCTTTTCCATCAAATATCGCCAAAAAATTAAAAAATTGCACTTTTAAGCGGTAATCCGCGCCTCACGACTATGAGGAGTGGTGGGGAGTGGGATTTTTTTTAAACATATTTTTGTAACTTTACTTTACCTTTAGATTTTATTGTTGTTTTTTAATTCTTCACACCAGATTTACCTAGTTAGTTTAAGGTCCCAAGGGTTGCTTAAAAAAGCAAAAGGTTCATGAAAATGCTGAAGATATAGATATTTACTGTCAATTTAATGTTAATAATCAAGGTCGATTACTGACACTGAACTAACAATATGCAAAGGGCAATATTGCGATTCAAAAGGGTGACCCGCCTACTACCTGCGAAATCCAAAACGCGGGATGATAGATCGTCGACACAGTCTACTATTACTATTACTGCTAAATTATATTTTTTAGACAAGGGTCGGGTTCGTAGGGTTGTAAAAGTGGGTAATAAAGGGGTATTATTTAAACCGAAGGTGCTTTTGTTCATATATTTGAGATTTAATAAAATATATATAGGTTTTTTAATTTGACTTAATTATTATTGTAAAAGACTAAACTAGGAAGTAAAATAAAGGGATATTCTTTTAAACGTAAATTTTTATAATTATATTTTACAGGCAACAACAATAAATAGGTGCCAATTATTATTTTTTTTATTCTCGTTTTTTTACAACCCCAAAAAAGTTGCAAGTATACTGGCATATCCCCTATAAAAATCAGATCAATCGAAGCTGCTTATGAGGTAAAATGTGAATTTCGGCATCAAATCGTTTTTCCGTCGGAAAGCACTTGATTAAAAATACCTTATTTCAAAACTTTGTTTTTCTATTTTCAGTTTAATTCAATGAATTCCAATAACAATATATATTTTGAATTTGTAAAGAAATTTTAGACCCCCAATTCTTCAAACAAATTTTGCTCAACATTCTCTCCAAAATTCACGTGTGTTTTTTTGTACGAGATTTTGCTCGAACATTTCTTTGAACATTTTGCTCAAGAGGCTCGTGTAAATGTTTGTCGGCATTTCAACATCAAAGGAAAGTTTGTCTGTGTAAATGCGCCTTAAGCTCTATTGTTTACCTAGGACCGTAAATGAGCCATTAAAATCGTGTTGACATGGTCGTAAAATTAGTATTATTCGTTGGTCGTAGGTAAATGCTTTTACCCACTACCTTATCAGAAAATGACATTTTTGACCCACATATTCCACAATTCTACTTTACCTAGGGAGTTTTACATATTTTACCTCCCTGTGGGAGTTTTAATTACTTTACCTTTCGGTACCGCGCATGAATCCTTGCTGGAAGATAAATAGGTCAGGTCCTATAATATTTGTTATTGTAGGTATTAATTGGTAGTAGATAAAATCAGATTTATTCCTCTGAAGTAAAGTATTGTATAAAGTAGTATATATATTAATAGGTATCTATTGTGTTTTAGTTTTTTGTTTGTTTAGAATTCGCGGCAAAACTGTAATTTTCTTACTCGCGTTTTTAAATCACTCACTGCGCTAGTTTTATAAAACCAAGCTTGAAAAAAGCACTATTTTAGTCACTAGTTTTAAAAACTGCTCTTTTTTATAAATCGAGGCCAGGCTTAAAGGTTGCCAAGTTTGCATTTTCTTTCATATAGCCGGATTACCAAGGATTTACTTTTCTGTGGTTGCGCTGGGTTAGGTTAAGCAAAATATGATTTAGATGAAATAGTATTTTGCCTCAAGTGCCCTTGTAAATCTCGAAAAAATTAAGGCTTTCAAAATAAATGAGCACTACTATAAGAAAAAAATGAATTTAAAAACTAAAATATTAAAGTAACAGGATAGGTAATATTCCATATTAAATTCGGGTAGAATATTGTATTTTTGATTTGACTTTTGTTTGGTTTAAAGTATTTTTGAATAGCTATGCCTTGAAATAGCTTTCAAGTAAAACTTCGCCACTGCATTGGTCAGGCGTCCAATAATTAAATACCTATCTATACGTCTTTCATCGAACAAAGTTTAAATAAACGTTACCCAAAGTCATCTCTTAATCCGTTTAGTTTTCAGCAGTTCCTTAAAGTTTCGCTGATTTGACTCTATTTGCAATTCAAATTCCCTGCGTGGCGGTTTAGCTTCTTTTTATTATCGTTATCGTTCGTCTTTTATTTGACTAAATTAAGTTTAAATTTTATAGTTTTTCTCTATCTTACAGTTCAGATTTCTTGGAGCATTCGGGATAAGAGAACCTTATTTGGTGCTAGCGGTTGACCCGCGGCATTGGCCACTGTCATTGAGCGAAATGTCAAATAAAAAGCACCCTATGTTTCAATACAGGTTACACCCTATCTTCTTACCAAATTTCATCCGAATCGGTCCTGCCATCTTGCATGATTGAGGAACAAATGCGCACACACACATTTTCGCAATTATGATATTAGTAGGATAGGATTTATGTCTTGGTTCAACGGTCCAGCTATGAGATTCTATAACGACCCTGCCCTTACATTTTCCGAAAAAAAGCCGTACTAATAATAGGGATAATTTAGAACGCTTAAAATTTTGACAACTTTGACCGCACAGTGGCTGTAGTGTTTAAGAACCACTACCGCTTATCGATTTTACCAGAGTTTTTGGAACACATTAGAAAGTGTCACTTGTAAAAAAATGTAGAGATGAGCAAAAATAAAAAATTTGGCTTAATTTTACAAAATAAGTGTTTTATATGTTGGAACCTGATAATATTTGTTTATTTTTAAAATTAACTACCCGAAAATTCTCTAAAACTAACCAGAAAAATAACCACAACTACAACGAAATGGATTCGTAGCTTACGGCAGTGGTAGTGTGTGTGTGGTAATTACCACTACGGAATGACGTTTAGCTATTGCGCAGACGCAGTAATTACCACAACCACTACGAAGCGTCAAATAAGCCTTCCAAAATATCCCTAATAACTCTTCACTAATGAAGTTCAAGCCTGGAAATATGCTAAGACAAAAACTGGGCGCGAGCAGACTGAATCAGGGTATGCGCAGTAGACTTTTCGCCTTTGGTCTTGCATTATTTTCTTTGTTTTCCAAAGTTATTATTGTTACACCTTTTGCGATATTTGGACCATTAATGTCCATATCCACAAACGTGAAAAATCTTCGATTAAGCTTTAATCATGATTAACACTAATCGGAGTTTGGAATGAGTCTTGGCAAACAAAGTTTTAATGTAACATACCCCATTCTAAACATAGATTAGTAACTAATCACGATTGAATCCTAATCGGAGAATTTTTGCGTTGGTGGATACGAGCATAATAGTATCTCATAATTATATGGTTCTAGTAAGTGCCTGTTTTAGGAGAAGGCTTTTGCTCTAAATGATCGAAATTTTTAATATAAGGGCCAGTCTTGTTAGTGATTTGCCTCATTCAAATATATATATTTTTTATACTTTCATTAAAAACATGATTTTAGTAACTGTTTGCAAATAACTATATCATGGCTTTTTTGGTTAGCGGTTTCTTTCCGTTTATTAACCTATAAAGAGAAATAGCGGAAAATAGTAATACTGAAAAAATCTAATTATTCTTGCCTCAAAAGTAAGCCATTTCCGCCAGTTTTTACGAAAAAATCATTTAAAAACATCGTCTAAATATCAAACTGTCAAATAGTAAAATGTCGCAACAATAAAAGTCACCGAGTAAAAAGGCACATTGCTATGGAAACCATTTTATTTATTTATTTTATTAAAGATGGTGTGTTGCGATAAGTGCTCTTCGTTCGAGATTTTTAAAGGTATTTTTCTGTTTTTCTTGGACCTTTTTTATAAAGGTATTAAAAAAATAGTGTTAACAACTCGCGGCTAAACTGTGCTTTTTTTTTATTCGCCTCATTCAAATATATTTTTTTTATACCTTCATCAAAAACATGATTTTACTTACTCTCTGCAAATAAATATAGCATGGCTTTTTTGGTTACGGATGCAAAAATACTTTTTTTTTAATTACGGGTGCAAAAAAGACTTCTGTCTGTTTTTTACCCAAAATTAATGAGAAATAGCGGAAAATAGTAATATTGAAAAAATCTAATTATTCTTTCCAGTTTTCACCAAGTATTTACGAAAAAATCATTTAAAAACATCGTCTAAATATTAAACTGTCAAAGATTAAAATGTCGCAGCAATGAACGTTACCAAGTAAAAAGGCACATCGCAATGGAAACCATTGTTATGTCATTTACCAGCCACCTTGATTTATAGTGTAAAGATGGTGTGTTGCGAGAAGTGCTGTTCGTTTGAGATTTTTAAAGGAATTTTCCTGGTTTTCTATGACTTTTTGATAAACGTATTAAAAAAATAGTGTTAACAACTCGCCACTAAACTGTACTTTTTTTACTCGCGTTTTTAAATACCTTGATACGCTCGTTATTTAAACCAACGCTTGTAAAAAAAGCACTATTCTAGCCTCTGGTTGTATTTTGCTTGCCCTGCTGTGTAAAAGTCTTTCGCGCTAAGGTTCGACGTGTAATTTTAGCAATTTTATTAAATTTTTAAGAAAATTCGAAGATGTTTTGCAGAATTCGTAAAAGAAGGAGAGCAATCGTCTACTCCTCGCCCTTCCTGCATTTCTCCAAAACCTTGCCTTGTGTCTATAGATGGTATTTTTCCCTTGCGAAACCGTTTATATGATTATTAAAGTCCAAAATTTGTAATATAGTAATATGTTTTACTCAAGTAATTAAAGGAAAAACCCGTATAATTATATAAAAAACGCCATGCACCCCATAGTCCTAAACTTTAGTCCATCTTAGTAAATCTCGATGTGTTTATCTTATGAGAATGAGGGTAGTGAGAGCGCGACAAAATTTGGGGTAATCATTTTGTGAGAGTTTGACATAAGAATAATAAAAGTAAATAGGTCTAAGTCGATTTTGTTTTATCTCGGTCCTGGTTGACCTTGATTCTTAAACTGGGATAAGCAAAGATTGAAACCTTGATTGTGTAATATCTTTGAGTATTGTTTAAATTTACAAGTAGGTAATTATTTATATTTAGATATGTAAGTAATCGAAAATCTTTAATTTTTATAATTGTCAGATTAATTGCCATGACTAACCTACCAGTGCTGGATGGATGGACGTAGATAGCGCATTCTGTGATGATCCATGCCCTGAGAACATTCGTAGAAACGATTATCTGTAAATTTAAACAATACTTGAAGATATTACATAGTCGTGGTCTACTTTTTTCGCTTATACTTCTGGTTAACCAGAACTATGATATTGAAATCGACTAAGGCAGTGAAAGCTCTACCCAGATCTCTGTTTCTAGCGCTATTAAAAAAACCATCAGTAACTTTTAGTTTTTGAAAAGTTTATAAAGACGGATTATTCAATTAAATTTGTACCTCACAAAAGGAGCCTTTTAATAGACGTCGAGTTTCCTCGTAGGTTCTAAGAAATTCTTACTTTTACCGTTTTTAAAAATTATTAAGAAGACCACCGCCAGGGGAGGATCAAAACCGGCATAAAGTAGGGGGGTGGAGGAACTGTTTTTAACGAGTGTACCAAAAAAAAATGGGTAGTTCAATAGCATTTACATTTTAAAATTTATTTTTTATGTCTTTATCAAAAACGCGATTTTAGTAACTGGTGTCCGCGCATAAACCAAACATAATTAGCTTTTAAACACATATTAAAAGTATTTCTTAAGAACCAGATATCTCGAGATGAGGTTCACAGAAGTTAACCCAGACTTAAATTTTTACTTCTTATTAAAAAAACTTTTCTACCTGTTTTCAAAAGTATTATTAAGGATTAAACGACTTACCTGTAAGGAAGTTCAATCCAAATTATACGAGATTGGTCACATCCTATTAGATACACCAGGTAGTAGTGATACTTCGTAGCACGTCATACGCAAGTTTTAGAGATAAAAAAAAATACCGTCATGGCAGCCTGCCTGATCTCTGCTACTTCAGTATACTTCTAAAGCTTTCCTGAAATACTAAGATCGCCAAGGGCGGTTTGACTAGTACTTAAATAAATTGCATGAAAAATACATGAATATATAAATGGGAGGGCGTCTAATAGGATGTGGCCAATCTCGTATAATTTGGATTAAACTTCCTTACAGGTAAGTCATTCGATTGGGCACATCCTATTAGATACACCAGGTAGTTGTCTAGAGAATATGGCGATATTAGTTAAAAAGTTAAATAATAATAAGGAAACCACAAGGTTTAAAATTTAAATATATTTCTTAATATAATTAGCTAAGAAATCTTTTGGAATTAAAGGTTTATTATAAAATCGATTGAACGTTTTCCTTGTTTCGGAACATCCCGCAGCCTTTCTGATACTTTTGATTGATGCACCAACCCTTAATGCTGCGGAAGACACCCCATGTCCTGTGCTATGTCCTATAAAATTTGATTCTATTTCTGCGTGTTTTAGACCTTTTTAAGTCCACCTGCTAATGCTTTGGGATGTAGCGGGCTTATGAGGCTCTTTAACTGATAAAGTAAGTGTATCCTATGTTCCTCGAAATAGTTTTGTTTTCTGTATGCAATATGTAATGGCAAAACACAAATAGAACTGTACATTTTCTTTAAAACAGGGTACTTAAGGCAAGGCTGAATTCTTCTGGGTCCAGATATTTTAAAAATATTTTTAAGAATTATTTCTATGCCCTCTTCGTTAGCCTTGATGTTACTTAACTTATAGAAAATGTCTGAACTCTTTGAGCAGAACAAAGAGTCAAAAGAAGTACCATTTTTATAGTTAATAACCCGAATGTTAAATTTACCAAAGGGTACAATTTACCTATATAAGGTAACATTGGTTCCGGATACCAAGTTTATATTTCGAAAACTGAGGGCGCAGCTTAAAAATGCGTCTCGCAAATTAAATTTAGGGCAGACCTATGTGTGTTAAGAGTTCAATATTTCCCACTATTTTGAGATTCTGTTTCTAAAATGGATACAACTTGATTTACATTAGCCTGCAAGATGGTCTCAATATTATTGTCGTAAAACTTCCATCATTTGGAAAAAATAAATTGCATCCTCACAAACGCCCCTTTTACTATAGGCCACCTTGATAAGATTGCTACCCCTAGGTGGGTGGGGTTACCTAAACGAGGATAAGAGTAAATCACCTTTCGGATTTAAAACGATAACTTTTAAGCGGATCACGGATTCTAATTTTGGATACCCTGCGTGACTTTTCAATTTTTCCTTTTTTTTTCATTTTTGGAAACAGTGAGGAAGGAGGAAATGTATAAGAATTAGGGTTTTCCTAATTCATTGTGAATGCATCCACTGGAAGCCACGATACAAACCGGTGGCATTTTTTGTTCAGGTAGCTTGCAAATAAATATACAATTTTTATACCAGATTTCTTGTCCGCTATATGATTATCCAACGTATTTATGTACGTGGCAAATACAAAAAATATACCTAAGCTCACTGCCACATCATCCTCCCAATAGCAATCAATTCTTAGTAAAATATGACATTTTTTGTTATACATTTGCATGTGCATAAGCGCGGAGCTAAGACGGCTCCATGGCCTGCTAGATTTTAGATCTTGCATAGCTTAAGACCATTGAAAAACTCTTTTTGAGGTTGATTAGTGGGTTCTGAATTAAAATACAAAAGTGGGAAAAAGTTTTCGGTGCGCCATGAATCCTCACAACAAGGGTGGAAAAAAACCAAATTATCAGTTTTCCAATGGAACACGAAAACTTAAAAAGTGCAACCCATATATGAATGATATATAGGCCTTTCCCAGACCAAACTTGTAAGCAAGATCCAGGTTACTCATTTTCTTTTTTAGGTAATCCATTTGCTTTTCACGTTTTCTTTTGTTACATTTTTTTCTTTAAATGCGTATTTCCACAATTCGCGCGCGCAATACATTCTTCAGTTGTCGCATGAGCGCAAGAAGTATACTGAAGTACCTAGCAGAGATCAGGCAGGCTGCCATGGCATGTTTTTCTGATCTCTAAAACTTGCGTATGACGTGCTACGAAGTATCACTACTAACTGGTTTATCTAATAGGATGTGCCCAATCAAAGTATATTCCTTCTTAACGGTTCAAATTTGTATTCTTAGATAAATAACTTTTTTTATATTACTTATTTATTTAAGAAAACAAATGATGCTGGTATTTATTTATTTTCCTAATTAATTGATTGACCCTACGCGCGAGTTCTACTCTTGAAGGGTTTTTAAGATTTCCCAATTTTTTCTTGGATAAAATGAGATTGACAAAAAAGTTACTAATTGTCAGTTTTTTTTAAATTTTAAAACATTGTTTTTTTTCTGCCCCACGCCCGAGGATGCTCTTGTGGGAAACCATTGTATTTATTGTTAACGCACTTTAAATGTAACTATTTTAAGATAAATTATCAATAAATGCTATATAATAATAATAATAATAATAATAATAATAATAATAATAATAATAATAATAATAATAATAATAATAATAATAATAATAATAATAATAATAATAATAATAATAATAATAATAATAATAATAATAATAATAATAATAATAATAATAATAATAATAATAATAATAATAATAATGATAATGCCGGAGAGACCTATACATATCTGGGTGTTCCCCAGGGTTACATCCGTGATAGTGTCGCCGTAAAAGGGTCTCTCCGCGACAAGTATCAGCAGCGACTAAGACAAATCTGGAGTTCAGAGCTGTCTGGAAAGAACAAAGTTGCTGCTAAAAATATGCTTGCCGTCCCACTACTCACTTACTCCTTTGGGGTAATAAAGTGGAACGTGAACGAGTTGCGTGAAATCGACGTGAAAACCCGCAAGATGATGACGCGATATCCCAGCCATTACCCTAAGGCGTCTGTCCAACGGCTTTACTTCCCACGTTATCGGGGAGAACGTGGACTCTTAAGTTTGGAGTGTTTACATAGACGGTTGGTCCTAAGTACCGCGTGCGAGGTAATAAAAAATGAGGATCCCCTGCTATGCATGGTGCGTAACCATGAAACGGTTGGGGTGGGGGCATTTCTTTTTAAAGCAGCACAAAGGGCATCGGATGAGCTCCAAATAGTTTTTGACAAGAGTCGGCGGCTGGAAAGAGGTAGACTATTTAATGAGTCTACATATGGATAAGCCATTGCACAGTGTTTTCTTTAAAACCATTGAAAACACTGGCTTATCCACAAAGTTAGGATTTGCATTCTTAAGGTCTGGTGCATTAAAGTCGGAAACTGAGGGGTTCATCGTTGCTTACCAAGATGGAGTCATCAACACTTTGGAACACCGAAGTCGCTTAATGGGTATATACGTTCCTGACAAAAGTTGTAGGGCCTGTCATAGGGCGCCGGAGAGAGTATGCGGTCTCCGCGTATATCCATGTCTTGTATTACCACCTAAGGCACTCGTACGGTGTTGATGATAATCCAGTGTTGCCATATGTCCCCTCTGATATTCCGTCCGTAGTGGAGAATGATAGAAGCAGAATTTACTGGAATTTCGCATTCTCCACTCTCCGGCTTGTAAACGCTAACAAGCCAGATATAGTACTTCTTGACAAGAATGATAAAATTTTGTATATCATTGAGTTCTCGGCACCCGCCGAGACAAACATCATTGTCAAGGAGGAAGAAAAACGGACGAAATATCAGGATCTTCACTTTGACCTTCGCCGAGTGTACCGGGGCTATATAGTCAAGCTAGTGGTTTTGATAATTGGAGCTCTCGGAGGTGCACGGCAAACACTGCTCTCAGCTCTCAAAACCTTGCCAGCCTGCCGTGACAAGGCAGAACACCTTGCTGGCGTAATGCAGAAAGCGGTAATCCTTGGATCATTGCGTCTACTCAGAGCGCACGATGCGGAACACCGTTTCTACTAACCTCGCGGTTGGTGGGGAGTAGAACGGTGAATGGAACACCTAGCCTATCTGCACCCATGTAAGTCGGAGCGGCGGGCCCGCAGATAAGGCCAAACCCAAAAATAAAAAGAAAATAAAAATGATAGTTCAAATCAAAGATCTAGTAATTTGCAACATGACAAAATCTCTCAAATACGTTTATAGAAAAATTTACAAAACGGGAGACACATACAGAATACTAGAACACAAAAACCATTGACGGGTCTCCATTTTTATACTTTAATCAAGATATTCCGTTTTTAAATGTTGCAGTACTGTTGAGCTGTGTCACTACTGTGTGATAAAAATAAGCATGAATAAAGAATTTTTTTGCAAGCCATGATTTTGTAATTAGCAAGCAGTAAACCATATCCCTGCTGAAAAAATCTCAGAGCACATTTTATGAGTTTTTAGCCGTTTATATAAGACCGAGAAGATTTAGGAGTCTGATAATTTTTCTCTTAAAACCTGATAAATTCTCTTACATTTGTTTTAAAGTGACTGAAAGATTTTAGGATCTCATGGGATGTTGCAAAAATTCATGCATCAAAACTCCTATCTTCTAAAAATCGATATAAGATTCTGTGAAAAAGAATTTTTCTGCAGGATCGTCCATTACTTGAAGGAAGGTCCTGGCTCGGATTTTTCGAGCAATTTTATTTTTATCTGGAGAGGGGTGGCAGTTATAAAATTTGTATTCCTGTAGTGAGAGAAGGATAATGGAAAGTATTTTTTGGTCATAACTTTCACGACCCCCGAACCCTACATATTGAAATTGGAAAAATCTCTTCGTCGTCACTGTTAATACTGGGTTTCAATAAAATTCACGTAATATTACCTGTCAGTTTGCTTCACTAACTTGCAGATTAAAACCCTTTTTCCAAAAAATAGACTTTCCTTTATTTTTATTGACAATGTACATTAACAACTATCAAACTCAAAAATTTTAAACAATAAAACTTTTCAACATTTCTCCTTCCTGTAAGAGGAACTCTTTTACATCATTGGCTCATTATCATCATTTACTTCGAGTCGTGCAATTTTGGTAACACACGTACTTCATTGTCAGATCTGGGATACGTTCTAGTCACTCTTGCAATTTCCCACTCGTACCTGGGCGAATTGTCATCAAGCATAAACACAACATCATCTACCTTTATTGGTCGAGGAGATCGTTGGTTCCATTTCTGTTGGTTGTCAGATACTCTTTCGCCCATCTGCCCATAAGCTGTTTAAAACGGTTTGGTTTTTTTTTCCATTCACTTCTTAGGTTATTAGTCGTAGCGTCCCTTTTTTGAATTGAGGATGTGTTTGAGTAGCCTATAAGGAAGTAATTCGGAGTGAGTGCTGTTAAGTCATTTGGATCAGATGAAATTCTGGTGAGTGGTCTGCAATTTAAAATATTTTCAAGTTCTGAAAGAACCGTATGGAGAGTTTCTTCTTTAAGATTATTAACGTTTTCCCAAAGGCTTTTTTAACTAAGCGAATAAACCTTTCCCATACTCTCCCCATATGTGGCGCACCAGGTGGGTTGAAGTGGAAATCTATGCTTTTTTTTAATAGATCGTCTATGAATTTCGCCTTTTCTAGTTTGGACATTTGTTCGCATAGAAGACGATTTGCTGCAACAAAGTTAGTTCCATAGTCACAGTAGATGGTTTTAGGGTACCCTCTTCTCATCGTTGTCATGTCATTGGAAACAATCACAATGCATTTTGTTATAGTTAAGCTGACGGGTTGAGCTTTGGCACACTAAATGTACATGTCCTAAGGCAACTTTTAAGAAGTGTTGCCACGGTGGCAACACTGTTAGAATGTAGGATGAGGGCGTTGCCCATGGAGTTGCCCTCAATCCCCGAAATATTTTATATTTTGGTCTATATCTCGACAAGCAAACGCTGTACGATGACACGGTTGGTCTTGTTGGATTCAGCACACCTGATACCATACGAACACATTATGGTTTCACCCCTTTCCGTCACACTTGCGGGCTGGGGACGGAAAACAGGCAAGAAAGAGCGATTTCTCGTAAGAGCCACCTTTGAGTCTCCACAGATTGTACGAGGGTGGGTGTGTGGGTATGGGTGTGCGTGTATGTGGATGGGTGTGTGTGTGCGTGTATGTGGATGGGTGTGTCTGTGCGTGTGTGTGGGTTAGCGTGTACCTTTTTTGTTATTTAATTATAAAATTTAATCATAGTGTCTGTTGAAACCTGTAGTGCACCTGTGTGCACTTTTCCAGTTTCCGAGACAATGCTTTTTACTCCTACCTCAAGAGAGAATCTCAATGTGTCTCTCGGATGGACATTGTGTTCAAAGAATAGTCATAAAAAGTGGCAAGAGATAGAAAAGGTGTTGGTGTAAGAATGCGTGTTGCTCAAAATATCAAACTTCCCAAAAAGTGACAAGACTTTTTAAGAAATACTGAAAACAAGAAAGAATTTTTGAGTCCCTCGCTGAGGGCATTCCGATGACTGGAGACTCTACAAAAGGAACGAATGTCGTGATGAACTCCAACTGGGACGTCTACTCAATGTGACAGATTTCGTCATTCTAGCGGTTTCTGCTTTTGTACAGCTGAACATAAACGGCCAGCAAGGTGCACAAATTTCTCGGTAAGCAAGTCCTACGCAAGCAAGGTCCTGAGAAAAATGTCGCATTGCCGTGTTTCCACGCATTAACCGGCTATGACACAGTTGATGCCATGTATATACAATTGATAAAAAAACTGCACACTAATTCCCAAGGCATGCAACAGCTTTAAAACCGAAAAGTCGAATGAGGAGAAATTTCTCATCGCCATGGGATATTCATTCAATTATTAAAATTTTTTTTTTCTATTTATTTCAGACATGACATACTCGTTAGTCAATGACTATCGTTGAAAGCTACTGCCATCCAGGGCCCCTATTCTTCAAATGATAGAAATTCTGCTCTCAAGGAGTCAAATTCTCTCGCTACTATGCATCTCTTGGTCCAAATCTTCGGTTTAAATCGGTTTCTTTCACTTTTGCCCGATATTGATCGAAAGTCAAAACCAATAGAATTACTTTTTATCATATCGGGCAAAAGTGAAAGAAACCGATTTAAGCCGAAGATTTGGACCAATGAGAAGCATAGTAGCGAGAAAACTTGACTCCCTGGAAGCAGAATTTCTATCAGTTCGAGAATAAGGGCACATGAAGAAGCACGAATCCATATAACACCGTTCTCAACTAAAAAGCCAGTTTACTCTTATCTCTTCAGTGCCCTTTAGCCAAAGATTGCCGCCATTTTTATAACCAAATTGACAGGTAAAACATGGATTTTCTGTCAGTTGGGTGTCAACATGACCGCTGTAGTAGGCTAAAGGATACTAAATCGAAAAAGAGTTAACTGGCTTTTTAGTTAAGCAGGTGTTGATCCATATCTCCTCTTGCTGAGGCTCTGGACCAGAGAAAACGACGTGTGTCTTACACGGTTCAAGTTTGGGTTCACTTACTTCAGCCTTTGCAGGTAGTCCCGTCTCCTGCTGACTGCGGATGGAAGTTTCAAGGGAGTGACAAGGCACAACGATGGCCCACACTATCCCCAAACACAGTCGAAAATTGTAACTGTATTGTTGGTTGTAAATGCAAAATTACTTGTGTGGAAAATTGCAACTGTAGCAAAGACGGTGGGGAATGCTTTATTGGCTTTTGGAAGTGCATTTGCGTTGCACCCGCTTAAAAACTGTTTAGTGTTTATAGTGAAGTAAGAAATATTCAAGGTTACAATCTATTTATAACCAAATAAAAATATGGGAGAAACCAATTTTTGTTATTTTCTCGGCTAATGCCCACACCGCACACACGCTCGTTCACACACGCGCATCCTCACACGTGCGTCCACACACGCACATCATTTCACATAGACACGCGAAGATACACAAAAGTGTGCAGACTTAAGAGTGGCCCTTACGAGAAATCACTCTTTCTCATCTCTTTTCCGGCCGCAGCGCGCATGTGTGCCAGAGGATAGTGAACCAATATTCCAACCAATCCAACGAAATCAACCGCGTCAGCCTCCAGCGACTGGTTTTCCAGATATGGACCAAAATGGAAAAGATTTCGGGGATTGTAGGCAACGCTATGGGCAACACCATCTCCCAGCCCTCTGACAGTGTTGCCATCATGACAACACTTCTAAAATAGTTCACTAACGTCCCCACTATTAGTTATCATCAGAGACATCATAATAACTTACAAAGACTAACAGAAAGATAGGGCCGCACAGAAACTACGTTCCTGTAGCGCATAGCGCATTGCGGCGGAGTGTGAAATTAATGTTTGTATTAAGTAAACACCTACCTTGCCCCGTCCATCTCTTTCTATATGAACATAAAAGAAAGACAGAACATTTTTCAATGTCGAAATTTATTTCACACAATTTTAATTCTGTACCTGCCGGTTTGTGCCACCGCTTTTCAAACTCTGTCAAGCCTAGCAAGCGGTTTTTTTAGACTTTCAAAAGTGAGTCATTTTAATCAGTTTTGGTTGGAAATCGCGCGAATTTATGGGATTAGCTATATAGTGGATTAACAACTTATTATAAAGTCTAAAATGCCATTCAAATCGGGCTGGATCACTACCATTAAAGCTAGAGAGCATGGGACTATTTGAAGAGTGCCGAAAATTGGAGTTCGGATTTTTGCGAACCGAAGCCCTGAAGAAAATATTGTAATGATTTATACAGAGTTAAGCAAGAAGATAATAGGTTAAAATACAACAAAAAAATAAAGAGATAGGTTAAAACATAAATAAAATCTGTAAGACTTTTACAATAAAAATTTTTTCCTATTAATAAAAGAAAATAACATAATAAGATGGTGTTACTTTTAATATTTGATAATTTTCCTCAACATAGTTATGACCCCCTCCTTCTATTTTATATTTTTAAAGGGTCCAAAAAACTTTTGGTTGGTTAAGGCTTGTATAGAGTTAAAACCTTTCGCGAGTGCGTTGCTTTTTTAACACTAAAAAGTATGAAAAACGGCGCCTGTTAAGGTTTTTCATATCTTTTTATTATTAAATAAGTAAAAGTGGCTGTAAAGTATTAACCAAAAGAATATATGTATCTTATGCGTCAGCCTTCACAAGTAGTTTGTTCCTATAGCCACCGGCTGCGCTCGTGTCGCCGTCAAACAATTTTCCTCAAGTATAATACAGTATCGGTCACTCTCGTGTAGCTATTACTTTCTCTATGGTTATGATAATGTTCTAGTTCGAGTAGGTGTAACTTTTTCTTTCTCAAGCCATTTAAGAAACACTTCGTTACTTCGATATAACGCAGCAGATGTAGATGGGCTCTCTATATTCCATTATTTGCATTTGCTTCAAAACGTTAGCGTTTCAGCCACAATAGATAGTTTTTGGTCGTGCATAAAACGCCCGACGACTAACGCTATTTAACAATTTTGACATTTGAACGTCATGTATACTGTGAAACGCCGCAAACTTATGGACGGTTGACACATAGATAAAGTAATAGCTAGAGTGACCGACACTGTGTTATACTTGAGGAACATTGTTTGACGGTGACACGAGCGCAGCCGGAGGCTACAGGAACGAACTACTTGTATGGCCAGATGCATAATAAAATAAATATATTCTTGTGGTTAATTTTTTACAGACACTTACTTATTTAATAATAAAAAGATATGAAAAAACTTAACAGGCGCCGTTTTTCCATACTTTTTAGTGTTAAAAAAGCAATGAGTTAACCAAATTTGTGCTGTTCCATGCAGCCTTCTTTAGCTTACCAAAAGTTTTGGACCCTTAAAAAATCTAAAATAGGAGGAGGGGGTTATAACTATTTTGAGGAATATTATCAAACAACATTTTATTATGTTATTTTCTTTTATTAATTGGGAAAACATCCCAGTATAAAAGATTTTGTAAATGTTTTAACCTACCTATCTGTTTTTTTGGTTGTATGTTAACCTATTATCTTTTTCCTAAACTCTGTGTAAATCATCACAATATTTTCTTAATTTAAGTAAGTTATTAATCTACTATATAGCTTATCCCATAAACTCGCGCGATTACCAACCAAAACTGATTAAAATAACAAATCTGAAACAACCGCTTGCCAGGCTTGACAGACTTTGACAAACGTTGGCAAAAACGGGCATATACAAAATTAAAATTGTGTGAAATGTATTTCGACAATGAAAAATGTTCTGTCTTTCTTTTATGCTCATATAGAAAGAAATGAACGGAAGAATGTAGGTGTTTATTTAATGCAAGCATAACTTTCACTCTCCCCCACAATGCGCTATGCGCTACAGGAACGTAGTTTCTGCGCGGCCCTATCTTTCTGGTAGTAGGCGCTATAAGCCACGGCATGGCGTAAACGCAAAGTACTTTACGCAGAGAGGATACGTCGCCTAGTTACGACGAGATAAAAAAGCCTTAAAGCAACGCTTCTTGCGTATGTTGTAAATTGGTTAAGTAGTCGAGCAGAGGGTGCTCTCATTTGCTTAAGATAACTTAAAAATTTTCGTGTTTCATTATTCCTTTTTATATTTCAAAAACGGAAGACATTCTTAATGTATTTATTTTTGATGACGACGATGAAGAAAATTATCCGTGAAGTGGCTGCTTTGGGGAATAGAGCAGCCCATTATGGATGACTCAATTTTGATTGAGGTGGCGGAACCAGAGTGTTTGACGCTGTTTAGGTATGAAAAACACCACCTACCTCGCCTCGCTAGAAACCTGGGAATACCAGAAATGCTTATATAATAAACAACGTTCTTTTGATCTGGAGTTTACTGCACATGCGCACTTGATCAAAACTTACGCTACGTCGAGTTACGTGCTGTGGCTAGGCTAGCCTAGTATCCGTAAGTTATTACGTTGTCGTGGGTTAACATGAGAATTTGTGTTTTGGCAAGCTTCTATTAAATTTCGCCCAATTCAGACCTGGTGTCTCTGCGGTTAGTCCCCAAGACACCCAAGCGTTTTTCTCTGTTTGAAAGTTACTTTATAAATAATTAAATAGGTATTTGCTTTAAAATGTAATAAATTTGGGTATTTTGAATCCTCTACATTTTCTCGGAACTTAATTAAGAAAGTATATATTTTGTCTTGTAATGGAAAACCATAGCAAACTAATTTTATTTTAAAAATTAAAATAAAAAAATACCATACTGTCGGCATCGACAGAAAACCTGTACCAAAAAGGCTATTCGGAACTGTGAAATAGCGTTGAAGTTATCGTTGTCGGCGAAGTTATCGGGCTGTAAACTGGCACGACCAAAAACTTTCTATTTTTGCTGTAGTTTCGCTTATATCTGCTAAATGTCGGAATAAAATTAGAAAAACCAACAGAAGTTAGCAAACTTTCCGCCTTAGAAATTTAAAAGCGGGTTTTGCATTTTTTACAAGAGTTAGTGGATATTTCCTTTTAACTTAATTGAAGAAACCCGCCATATAAGTTGGATCTAGTACTAAATACTGATCAATTAAATTTTCAAGCTAAAATTAAAGATAGTTTAATTTTGATAAAAAAATCTGCAGAAGATTGCAGTAAAAATAGTACTTAATTTAACTTAGACGCTAACCCAAAAATTAATATTTTTTATGAATAAAACCCCCCCCCCAAAAAAAAACAATAAAGCAATAATAACAAAATTTTGCAAGCTGAATAGTTGGGATATGTGGTGATCCTGATAACTTGTTTTTCCTACGTACCCTAATCAATCAAATCATCAATCAGTTTATTGTTTATAACAAAATTTACATTGTTATAACTAAATTGTGTAAAAACTCAATTATTAGATATATCTAGAACTAAACAAGAAAACTAAAAGGGATTGAAGGAATGACTAGGTATCAACTTAGTACATACAAAAAAATTCATCTAATAAATTAATTCAAATTATTAAATAAATGCACCTAATTGTATTAATTTTTTCAAAATGCCCTAAGCCTTAAATGTGACTAACGAGCCCGATTATTATAATTAAAAAAAGGTAATTAAGCCTATATATTATTATAACTAAAAAATAATTAAGGCTATACATATATATATAGAAAGCATTTGATCGAGTCCAAACGAAAAGCTCATAGAATCGCTAAAAGAAGTTGATCGAGATGATCGAGATCTAAAGATAATCGCTAATCTATACTGGAATCAGACTGCTCAAATAAAGCTTGATGGCCAACTGTCCGAAGAGGTCCAAATAAGAAGAGGAGTACGCCAAGCTTGTATATTATCTCCGCTGTTGTTTAATATCTATAGTAAAAAAATAGTAGAGAATGCACTTCATAGCTGCGAAGAGGGTCTGACGATAAACGGCATAAAAATCAAGAACATACGATATGCCGACGAAACTGTCATAATAGCAGACACGCTGGAAGACCTGCAAGAGTTGTTGAATCAAATTGCTGCCAAAAGTTCGCAATTCGGGCTTAACTTAAATTTTGGAAAAACAAAATGGATGATCATGTCCAAGGAAAAGAACATCCGAGGCATGTTACAAGTAAATGAGCAGCAAGTCGAACGCGTGGATTTATGCAAGAACTGAACAGGCCAAATCCTTTTTTTAACAAAATGAAATCAGTGTTGTGTAGTCGAATTCGTGTGCTTCGGTGTTATGTTTTTATTTAGTTTCGAGATGTGGTGTTGTCGTAGAATAATCAGGATATCTTGGATGAACCGAGTAACTAATGTGGATGTTCTGCTTAGAATAACTAAAGATCTTGAAGTTTTATTCACCATCAAAAAATGAAAACTTGAATATTTTGGCCATATTTTGAGAAATGACAAATATAAACTTTTTAAATTGATAATAGAAGGTAAAGTTGAAGGCAGAAGAGATCCGGGTCATAGACGGATTTCATGGCTTAAAAATCTTAGACAATGGTATGCTACGACACACAGCAGTGGATAGGGTACAGATCGCGCTGATGATAGTCAACGTTCGAAGAGAGCATGGCACTTGAAGAAGAAGAAGATTCATATAGTAAAAATATTCTACAAGCTAAATAGTCGTTGTAGAATAATTTAAACTCCCGTTTAAACTTCTTTCTACCTCCTCTTTAGGAGCTATTTCCTTCTAGTAACATATTTTATTACGTATTAGTAGTATAGATAGACAGTAGGGAGGGGAGGCAGGAGGGACATAACCCCTATCTTGAGTCTTAACTAAGCACTGCTTCTGAAGAAATTAAAATCCAACAGATAGAGTATACTTATATTTGGAAAAGTTTTCTTTTTATTGCAAAGAATATTAGTTAAATTGAAAAAATGCCACTCATATATTTTTAGAAATTAGGAAGAATTCAGTTTTTCTTAAAACGATTATTTTGTTAATGCAATAAAGCAACTGTTTTTTTGAAAAATTTTGACTAAAAATCAGTAATGTACAAATGACTAAAAAAATAAAATAAATTTTTGCTAGGTTCGAAAACGTATCTGCGTGAGCATATTTTTGTGTTTATTTATATAATTTAGGCGTTTGCGACAGAGATTTAAATAAATTTAATCAATTTCAATAATTAAACCCAATATTTAAACTATTTACTTATAGTTCTACTACTGTAGGATTTTCAAAAGGTAAAAAAAGGGTAAAATTGTTTTTATTAAATACAATAGTATTCTATGTATCTTATCAAATCTAATCAAAGCAAGCAGTTTTTTGAGCAATCTTTATTCTTTTTTTTTCCCTCGAAATTCCCTCCTCTATCTCATAAGGCCATATTATTGTAAAAAAAACGATTACACCTTATCTACTTAGGTAACGATTCCTTTAAGACTGGTTTACTAAACCTAAAATGCTGCTTGGGTGTTTAATTCAATTTACACTAGATTGGGCATATCAAATGCGTGAAAATGGAATATGTAGCTAACATAAAACCACTAGATTAGCTAGCCAGGATAATATAATTAAATATTATATTAATTTTTGTTGGTGCAGGGTGTTATGATATAGAAACCAAGCCCAGGAATTGCCCTATTTTCTTTTTTTTAATTGTGGAAAATAAAAGTGCTGGCGCAAATTTTTATTTATAATATTTGACAAAAAACTGCAAACACTTAAAAATACTCATAAAAACTCCAATATGGAATACAGAAGATTACATTTTTAACGTGATTTCAAGATTCCCTCACACAGTTTGAGTGTTGTGAAGTGACACCATCAGTTAAAGCAAATTACTAATTTCAATTAAATTTTAATTTAAGCGTTTATTGATTCAATGCAATTTGACCACCGAATTGAATATTTACTAACTTTATGCTGATAATTATCGTATCAAATATTAACCATAGAGAGAAACCGAATGTTTTTAAAATCAACGCTTTTTCGAGTTCGGTATACACGGCATTGCAATGCATCCCCGTTAAAATTTTTGTATGCAAGATTAATCATCTAAATCCAGGAGGCTATGAAAATTTTTTAAATTTCAGCCATTTTACGCATGCGCGATGCCCTTCACTACGATGTACGATGGAATGTCACGTTTCACGTTGACAGAAGTAGTAAAAAAGAAGTTAAAAAACCTCCAAATCAGTTACTTCAACTGAAAAGAAACTAAAAAACAAAAGATCAGAAGATCTTGGGTGGAAATAATGAAAATTCAAACTTGGCTGAGCATCCCACAAGGAACCCACAAAGAACCAAAGCGAAAAGAGAAATGATTGAACGATGTTTCGCCCTGGGTAACCAGCGTGGGCTCATCAGTGGTTTCACTCATCACCCTCAACCATACATCATTAAACACCATCATACACTTTGATTTCCAACTTTGAATCACTCACAAATAGGCATCGTTCCGCAATGGTACTCATCCAAGTTACCTGATACGGATTCGTCCTGGCGTGCTAATATTTCCAGTAGCAATATGCTCTTAAGGCAATTAAAAGAAGAAAGAAGTTAAAAACCCTCCAAATCAGTTACCTCAAGTGAAAAGAAACTAAAAAATAAAACATCAGAAGAGCTGTGTGTGGGTGGAAATAACGAAAATTCAAACTTGGATGAGTATCCCACAATAGACACACAAAGGACCAAAGCGGAAAGAGAAATGATTGAACGATATTTCGCCCTGGGTAACCAGCGTGAGCTCATCAGTGGTGTCACTGGTCACCCTCAACCCTACATCATTAAACACCATCATATACTTTGATTTCCAACTTTGAATCACTCACAAAGAGGCATCGTTCCGCACTGGTACTTATCCAAGTTACCTGATACGGATTCTCCTGGCGTGTTAATATTTCCAGTAGGATTATACTCCTAAGGCAATTAAAAGAAAAAAGAAGTTAAAAACCCTTCAAATCAGTTACTTCAACCGAAAAGAAACTAAAAAACAAAAGACCAGAAGATCTTGGGTGGAAATAACGAAAATTCAAACTTGGATGAGTATCCCACAAGGAACACACAAAGAACCAAAGCGGAAAGAGAAATGATTGAACGATGTTTCGCCCTGGGTAACCAGCGTGAGCTCATAAGTGGTGTGAGTGGTCACACTCAACCACACATCATTAAACACCATCATACACTTTGATTTCCAACTTTGAATCACTCACAAATAGGCATCGTTCCGCACTGGTACTTATCCAAGTTACCTGATACGGATTCGTCCTGGCGTGTTAATATTTCCTGTAGGATTATGCTACAAAGGCAATTAAAAGAAAAAAGAAGTTAAAAAACCTCCAAATCAGTTACTTCAACCGAAAATAAACTAAAAAACAAAAGATCAGAAGATCTTGGATGGAAATAACGAAAATTCAAACTTCGCTGAGCATCCCACAAGGAACCCACAAAGAACCAAAACGAAAAGAGAAATGATTGAACGATGTTTCGCCCTGGGTAACCAGCGTGGGCTCATCAGTGGTTTCACTGATCATCCTCAACCATACATCATTAAACACCATCATACACTTTGATTTCCAACTTTGAATCACTCACAAATAGGCATCGTTCCGCACTGGTACTTATCCAAGTTACCTGATACGGATTCGTCCTGGTGTGTTAATATTTCCAGTAGGATTATGCTACAAACGCAATTAAAAAAAAAAGAAGTTAAAAAACCTTCAAATCAGTTACTTCAACCGAAAAGAAACTAAAAAACAAAAGATCAGAAGATCTTGGGTGGAAATAACGAAAATTCAAACTTGGATTAGCATCCCACAAGAAACACACAAAGGACCAAAGCGAAAAGAGAAATTGTGGGATACTCATCCAAGTTTGAATTTTCGTTATTTCCACCTCAGATCTTCTGATCTTTTGTTTTTTGATAGAAGTAGTGTTTATTTTTCAAAAAACAAGCAGTTTTCGTTTTTTTACGTAAAAATATGTGCAGCCCAAAATAAAAATGTAATTTATGCGGCGCTTTTAATCGCATTTTAATGATCGAAAACTAATAAGATGTGAAAGTGCCAAGACAGTTGTTTTCTCTGGATGATGCCAAAAATTTTACAGGTATGTTTCTCTCTGTATAAATAACTTTATGTTGCTTTTGAGTTACCGATTGCAGAAAGCCGCAAACAAACCAAGTAAACACACGATCGAAAGTATAAATGCATGCCATAAATATAGACGATAAAGTAAAATCACAGTTCACTATAATGTGTGTACAGGGTGTCCCATTTTCGATGGGATTGAATGGGAAACTTCGTTGTTATTAAAATTTTCGCATTTCTGATTCGTGTCTTAATTTTTTGTGTTTTAAAAAACGGTATTAACAGATTTACTTTGTCCCTTGTAGTTTCTAAGCTACAGCGGAAACTTGAAAAATAGTCGGAATTATCTCCCTTAATTTAAGAGGCAATTGAGTTCTGTAAAAACATTTTAACAACCTTTTTATAAAACACAACGATCCTTTCAAAATTTTAATCATCATCAATCAATCTATCACCATCAACCAATCTATCATCATCAATCAATCAACCATCATCAGGAAGTTTACAAAAAAAAAGGATTTTTTATTTATATATTTTCTTTTATTTTAATGTTTCTATCCCGAAAAAAATCATCTTCAGTGCATCTTTTTTTCTGGTACGGCTCTGTCGTATTTTATTTTTTTTTTGAGACCATTCATATTTAACTACTATAAAGTAGACCTGGACAATAAAGATATATTATATTAACATACTGGGTGAACCGAAAAAAACCGGACAAATTGTTTTTTCGCTATAACTTTTTCAATAAAAAAGGACAGTATTAATAAGACAAATAAGCGTTTTATTCGCTTTGCCGCCATATTTAAATCCATGATGGCGGAGAAAAGCAAATGCTTACCTTTTTTTAAATATTATTTAATTAATTTATCAATTATTATAGCTTAAAAAAGCAAGACAGTAATGCGAAAATTGCATTGCATCTTCAATAACAACGGAGTTTCCCATTGAATCCCATCGAAAATGGGACACCCAGTACATGAAATTTGACATAATCCTAATTATTTTTGGCTTTCGTAGTCTTTTCATAAACGACTTAGAATAAATCCCAAAATTTTCGGGTACTCCTAAAGGCGCATTTACACAGACAAACTTTCCTTTGATGTTGAAATGCCGACAAACATTTACACGAGCCTCTTGAGCAAAATGTTCAAAAAAAAGTTCGAGCAAAATCTCGTACAAAAAGACTCACGGAAATTTTGGAGAGAATGTTAAGCAAAATTTGTTTGAAGAAATGTTGGTATAGAAATTTCTTACAAATTTAAATTTTATAGTTTTATGGGAATTCATTGAACTTAACTGAAAATAGAAAGACTAAGTTTAAAACAAGGTATTTTTAATTAAGTGCTTTCCGACGGAAAAACGATTTGATGTCGAAATTCACATTTTACCTCATAAGCAACTTCGATTGATCTGACTTTTATAGTGGGTATGCCAGTATACTTGTAACTTTTTTGGGGTTGTTAAAAAACGAGAATAAAAAAATAATAATTGGCACTTATTTATTGCAGTTGCCTGTAAAATGTTATGATAAAAATTTACGTTTAAAAGAATATCTCTTTATTTTACTTCCTAGTTTAAAACAAAATACAATAATAATTAAGTCAAATTAAAAAATTTATATACATTTTATTAAATCTCAAATATATGAACAAAACCTCGTTCAGTCTAAATAATACCCGTTTATTACCCACTTTTACAACCCTACGATCCCGACCCTTGTCTAAAAAAATATGATTTAGCAGTAATAGACTAGACTTCTGAATCGGAATGTTGCTGCATATTGTTTGCTCAGTGCCACTAATCGACCTTTATTATTACATTAAATTGACAGTAAATATCTATCTTCATTTTAAACTAACTAGGTAAATCTGGTGTGAGGAATTAAATCCCCTCCCCACCACTCCTCATAGTCGTGAGGCGCGGATTACCGCTTAAAAGTGCAATTTTTGAGTTTTTGTCGATATTTGAAAAACTCAAAATTTTTTTGGAAAAGAAAAATTTTCCTGGGTTGTTTTTTAAATTTAGGAAAAAACCCTTCGAAATAAAAAAAAACACCCGGGCAAAAAAATCCGGGAAAAACCCTAAGAAAAAAATATTGTGAGTAACCCTAATCCATCTGACAAAACTGATAGCCAATAATAATGTTTCGCTTGCCGTCGGCTTTTTTTCACAAAAATTTAAAATAAAAGTTGGTGTTCCATTTTTTTAAAGAATTGAGATCACTGATCACTGATGTGAAATTTTATTTATTCTCATCTTTAAAAATATGTTTCCAAAACAGATAGCAATAATTTGCTCAAAAATTTACCCGAACAAAATGTTCAAAGCAAAGCTCACAAAAATGTTCGCGCAAAAAAATTTAAATCTTTTGCACGAGCTTTTGTTTTAACATGTTCGTCTGTGTAATTGCGCCTTAAAATTTTTTGCGTGAACATTTTGTGAGCTTTTCTTTGAACATTTTGTTCGGGTAAATTTTTGAGCAAATTATTGCTATCTATTTTGGAAACATATTTTTAAAAATGAGAATAAATAAAATTTCACGTCAGTGATCAGTGATCTCAATTCTTTAAAAAAATGGAACACCAACTTTTATTTAAAATTTTTGTGAAATTTTCCTAAAGTCAAAAAAAACCCAATTCCTCACACCAGATTTACCTAGTTAGTTTAAGGTCCCAAGGGTTGCTTAAAAAGCAAAAGGTTCATGAAAATTCTGAAGATATAGATATTTACTGTCAATTTAATCTAATAATCAAGTTCGATTACTGACACTGAACCAACAATATGCAAAGGGCAACATTGCGATTCAAAAGAGTGGCCGGCCTACTACCTGCGAAATCCAAAACGCAGGATGATAGATCGGCGACACAGTCTACTAAATTACTGCTAAATTATATTTGTTAGACAAAGGTCGGGTTCGTAGGGTTGTAAAAGTGGGTAATAAACGAGTATTATTTAAACCGAACGTGCTTTTGTTCATATATTTGAGATTTAATAAATGTATATAGGTTTTTTAATTTGACTTAATTATTATTGTAAAAGACTAAACTAGGAAGTAAAATAAAGGGATATTCTTTTAAACGTAAATTTTTATTATTATATTTTACAGGCAACAATAAATAAGTGCCAATTATTATTTTATTTATTCTCGTTTTTTTTACAACACCAAAAAAATTACAAGTATACTGGCATATCCCCTATAAAAATCAGATCAATCGAAGTTGCTTATGAGGTAAAATGTGAATTTCGGCATCAAATCGTTTTTCCGTCGGATAGCACTTGATTAAAAATACCTTATTTCAAAACTTTGTTTTTCTATTTTCAGTTAAGTTCAATGAATTCCGATAACAATATATATTTTGAATTTGTAAAGAAATTTTTATACCCCCAATTCTTCAAACAAATTTTGCTCAACATTCTCTCCAAAATTTACGTGTGTTTTTTTATACGAGATTTTTTTTGCTCAAGAGACTTGTGTAAATGTTTGTCGGCATTTCAACATTAAAGGAAAGTTTGTCTGTGTAAATACGCCTTAACGGCTGAAGGAATTGAGGAGATCTCCAACAGTTTGTATATGCTCATTTCACCCACTATAATTAGTTCAAACTCATCTCCGAAGGACTGTCTTTAGAACTAGCGACTATTTTTACTGGTTAACATCTTTTTTAATATTACTTTTTTTAAGGTTACGTTAATCCATCACAACTGGTCCAGTAATTCTTAAAGTCGGTGGCTTTTTTTTTAAACACTGTATATTTTTTTGCGATAACAGAAAAGTACCAACTATTATCTTTTAACCCATGTATCATTTGTTCAAATCTATTAAAAAGTTAGAAAAATGTTGGGATTCTCGTGTAACACCTTTTAAAAAAAATAACGTCAATTTTTGTAACAATAAACTATAATATATACATCAAAAAAACTAAAGTAGCCCTAAAAATTTGGGCGAATGTGCAGCAACAATAAACTGCATGCATAAAACGTGTTACACTAGAATCCCAATATTTTTCTTATTTCTTAATAGATTTTAACAAGTGACACATGGGTTAACAGATTATAGTTGGTACTTTTCTTTTATAGCAAAAAAATATACAAAGTGGTTTAAGAAAGAAGACAACGGTTTGTTTAAAATGGCATTCGCCATCTTGGATTGTCACAAAATGTTATTTTTTTGACATTTAGAAAAGGAAGCATTATTGTTAGCATCTGTAAAGTATCCTTGTCAACAAAATTGGGGAAAAGATAACAAAATCCGGTTCACTTAAATTCAGTTTCAGTTTTATTTTATGTAAAAGGTTGGTATACGAAAAAACCAATAGTTTTTTATTTCTTAATAGAATTCATCAAGTGATACATCGGTTTACAGACAATAGATAGAAGATTTTTGTGGTTGCAAAAAAAAGTATAAAAGAGCCTTAAAAAAAACCCAACGGTTTTTAATATGCATAAAACTTTTAGACATACACCATTTTAAATTTTTAATAAATCGGCCATTTCAAGCGGTCGGACGGGACAAAAAAGTAATCCATTACTTAATAAGGTGTAACCAGAGCTTACAGGGTGAACCTTTAAACTTTGGGTTGGACGGGACAAGAAAAATCAAAACATAATTTTCGTAAATTCTTACTTTTATATATTTCCATTTTTTAGAAAAATGCTTTATCATGGCTTTTCCAAACTAAACAAAAGGCATTGGAATTAAAGGAAAGAGCATGTTGTTAGCATTTATGTTAAAAATTATTGGGAACCATAAACCAGTAAAGCTTTTCTTTTGCGTTGAACGGGACAAAAAATACAATAACTGAAATAGTAGTTTTCACAAATAGTAGCTAAAATAGTGTAAAAAAAACGCGAGTAAAAAAAAACACAGTTTAGCCGCGAGTTATGAACACTATTCCTTTAATACCTTTATCAAAATATCCGAGAAAAACAGGAATATACTTTTAAAAATCTTGAACGGAGACCATTTCTCGCATCACGCCATCTTCACACTATAAATCAAGGCGGCTGTTAAATGAAAGAACAGTGGATTCCATGGCGATGTGCCTTTTTACTCGGTGACGTTCATTGTTGCGATATTTTAATCTTTGACAGTTTGGTATATTGACGATGTTTTTAAATGATTTTTTTTTGTAAATACTTGGTGAAAACGGGCGTAAATGGCTTAATTTTTAGGCAAGAATAATTAGATTTTTTCAATATTACTATTTTTCGCTATTAATTTTGGGTAAAAATCGGAAAAAAATATTTTTCGGTAGCCAAAAAAGCCATGCCTTAGTTTTGTTCAGACAATTACTAAAATCATCGTTTTGGTGAAGGTATAAAAAAAATATTATTTGCTTCATATCCAAAACTGTTTGTATGTTTCGGCTTTTTTTTTACATACCAAGAAAAAGTGTTATAGTAGTTTTATGATTTACAGTTATTTCAATATTTTTAACAAAGACCAGTAGATTGTTAAAGCGTTTCCTTTTTTTTTAAATTACATTTGCTTGAAGTGGCTCAAATGTAGTTTTTGAACATATTGGCAAAAAGTCTATTTCATTACCTTTCAAAAACTTTTTTTGCGTTAAAACAGTGGCGGTCGATCGCCCCTCCCCTCTTTGTTCCAGAAAAAAGTAGACAACAATAACAAAGATGTTGGTGGTAATAACCCTAAAGAAGAAAAAACGAGAAATTGCAAAAAGTTCCTTTAAATACATTCTAGAATCCCTCCACAATATTTTACCTTCAATCCGTCAGATCAAGAATATACAAACGCATGACGAACTTACCGCGAAAACCATTGAAAATACAGAACAGTATTATAGAGTTTCTATTTATAAACAAGTTTTAGACAAAATCAATTCGGACATAAAAAAGTATTTTTGACCTGAACATATTCATACCAAGTTTAACATGAAGCCAAAATCAAGGCAAAATTCTTGAACTAAGCATTATTATTTTAAGACAAGGTTTAATTATTATTTATAGAATTTTCTCATACGGCAGTATTTTTTATTAATAAAATTACACATAAGTTTCCGAAAACAAAATTTCCGCCTCCCCCTTTAATGGTAGGGTTTTACACGCCCCTGTCGCAAATGTCTGAACTTTTTCTTCTATTATTAGCGAAACTTTATTTCCGTTTATTTTCAGTGCGGTTATAAATCGATATTTTGATACTGAAATATTTTTAGTATATTATAAGTTGGATTTTTAGGCCCAAAAACTTCTCTGCCTTATTAACAAAAAACCTTTGAACGTTTTGCGCCAAGCTACCTTAAATTCCTAAAATATCTTTAAGCTCGATATAATCTGGAGGTACGTAAAACTTGTTAGAATGAGGATTCCAAAGTAAACGCAAGAATTTTAAATTAAATATTTTTTTATTATGTTACCGTACAAACTATAAGCAAGTAAAGTTAGATAGTAGGCAGGAAGTCTCTTAAACGTCTCTTTGTGCCTGTTTTAACAGTGGTGTAGCCAGAAGTCGACTCTGGGGAGGGGTTATCATTTAATAAAAATCAACTATGGCATATTTTTAAAAATTAGGTAGGTGCCTATTGCTTGAGCTTTTAAACTGAAGGGAGGGGAAAGGGGCGATTAAACAAGTTAGTATGTACGAAATAAAAATATTTATTTTTAAAAGCAAGTCTCATCTAGTCTCATTTGCAGATTTGTTTTAAAATTAACCGTTAAAGGCGCCGCAGGCCAAATTTTTTAAAAAAACATCAAACTGCTATTTTTTATGCGTTTAAAATGTTGTTAACAAAAAAATTGCTTAACATTAACAAAATTGTAATAATATTTAATATTGGTATAGCGCCGCAGGCGAAAACTTTGACAAAAATAACAAAAAAAATCTTTAACAATTTTGATCTCTTAGGTTTTTTAAAAATATTTTTGGAAAAATTGATTGGGTTAGACGCCAAGAAAGGGTGGGTTGCGGTGGTATATATAGATTTTTTTCCAAATCATAAATGCGCTGCAGATGAAAATTTTAAGAAAAATTATACTAAGAATGCCATTTATTACACCTTTTGAATGCTGGTGAGAAAAAAAATTTGTAGAATTAAACTAAAATGGTTGTTAAAATTAATGACGTCATAGCATCGCCGGTGAAAATTTTAGAATTTAAGTTATCCACCAAACACATGTCACAAACCGGAGTAAAGGGTGACAAAAGTGGCGGAGCTATAGCTCTCCCTGGGGCCCTTGATCTGATTAATTTATTGTAGATTGGTTTGGACCTCCTGGGGGAGTTTAACCCCCAAACCCCCTCCCCCCTGGCTACGCCACTGGTTTTAAGGGACAATAATACCTTTATGAAAAAATCCAAGAAAAACAAAAAAATATTTCTTAAAATCTCGAACGAAGAGCACTTCTCGCAACACACCATCTTTACACTATAAATCAAGACGGCTGGTAAATGAAATAAGAATGTTTTCCATGGCGATGTGCCTTTTTACTCGGTGACAAAAACACCACTTTTCCGCATGCATTTTAGTTCTGCAAGTGGCACTTTTCCGCACTAGTACCTTACATCTATAAATTTTTTCAGTGGGCTTAGTGTTTGGCCTGTCAAGTCTCTGACAAACAGCAATACGTATACCATGTCATATCAAAATTTCAATTTTATCGCCTTGCCCACGAGTCGTCAACAACTCAATAAATGTCAGAGTGAAGAAGGTCAATTTTTAATAATCCAATCAACACCGTTCTCAACTAAAAAGCCAGTTAACTCATTTTCGTTTTAGTATCCTTTGACTTATGATCGGTGCCATATTGACACCAAACTGACAGAAAATCCATGTTTTACTTTTCAATTTGGTTATAAAAATGGCAGCCACAATAGGCTAAAGGGCACTGAGGCGGTAGGAGTTAACACGCTTTTTAGTTGAGTACGGTGTTGATCCAATCGGATTTGAAATTTTCTTCGTAAAGGACAGCAAAATGAATTCATCGAATGAAGAGTTGCCTCAGTCTATCCTCCTACAAGCAGCCAACAATGTGGAGTTACCTCCCGAAAAATCCAAAGAAAGGTACGAAAAAGAATATCTAGTTTTCAATAAGTGGTGCGACGGCCTGCGTGCAAAAAGTTTAAAAGAAGAAGTTTTTTTGGCTTATTTTATGCATTTAAGCAAGACTTGTCGACCTAACACTATGTGGTCTAGATATTCTATGCTCAAAAATATCATTAAAATTCAGAAAAATGTCGACATTGCCAAATATTTTCGGCTTACGTCTTACCTTAAAAAACAAAACGTAGGATTCTAACCCAAGAAAGCCAAAATTTTTACAAAGGGGAATCACCAACATAAAAATGCATACAGGGACTCTAAAAAAGACTAGGTGGTTGGAAGTCAACTGCGGTGGCTGAAGGATATCTGGAAGAATCCAGCGACTCGTAATGAAGAACTTCCATGCACTTGACCTTCAAGTAAAAATTTTGCTTTGGTCGAACTACCAACTCAAGAGGTTGTTGAAGCAGATTCCGCAGACAATATTGCCACAACAAAAAAACTACTGCAATCCGCTATTAATCTGCACAATGTGACAAATTGTACGTTTACCATTAATAAACACTTAAAGTAAATATTTAAACGCATCAGTATCGGTATACGTAACGAGTTCAAAACAAAGTCAAAATACGCTACATTTTTTCGTGGGTCCCTAACGATACGTACATCCTTCCGTACGCAACGAGATTCTGTCATCACACCCGTCAAAGAAGCAGGCATCGTTCGAAACATAGTATGAGCAAGTCAAAAATGTAGCGTATTTTGACTTTGTTTCGAACGCGTTACGTATACCGATACGGATGCGTTGTAATATTTATTTCAAGTGTCTAACATTAAGAATAAGTAGCGAGTAGCAAGTATAGTTTTTTAGTAATGTATTGTTTATAAAAAAATAAAAAAACTAAAAGTTTTGTTTTTACTTTTCCCTCACGCTAGTAGAAAAAATAGCGTTCCTAACACGTGCTGAAAGTGTCTTTTCCGCTCTTGATTGCATGGAAAACTGCAATCGCGTGCGGGAAAGTAGCACTTTCAGCACTAGTCAGGAGATCTACTATAACAGTTTGATATTTTCCCGATGTTTTTAAACTGGCGGAAATTTTTAGGCAAGAATAATTATATTTTTTCAATATTACTATTTTCCGCGATTTCTCTTTAATTTTGGGTAAAAAACAGCCGTGATCAAAAAAACAGTTTTTTTGCATCGGTAACCAAAAAAGCCATACTTTAGTTATCTGCAGACAGTTACTAAAATTATGTTTTTGATGAAGGTATAAAAAAATAGGTTTTTAGCACTTTAGGCTGTCAATTTAGGGAAATCAGAAAATAAAATGCTATTTTTCGATCCTGGGAACTACAATATTGCATTTTGTTTTACGAGGGTGCCATTCCACAATAGAGGAGACGTAAAAATCAATAATTGTTTTTCAGAAACAGCAAAACAAATCCCATGGCGCAAAAAATATTATATAAACCACGTGACGAAGGTGTAGCTTTTCTTCCGGTTAGGCTACAAACATTTTATTTGTTTAATACCATTAATAACTTCAAGTAAAATCCTGATAATTGATTTAATTAAACTTTACTTCTCCATATAGCCGTGAATCCTGAATTACCTATAGAAACCGAGAATTAGTATCCATTCAGGCAGGCTAAACAAATTGCAATATTTTATCTACGGGTTAAAAGTTGATTACCGAAATAAAATGTTTTCCCGTCAAAATTTACCAAAAAGTTATTTTCCACTGGAGATACTTTTCATTTCCCAACGGAGCGCTAATGAAAAGAAGTGGGAAATCAAGTCTCTTAAAGCTTTACAGGCAAAAAATCTGAGTATTGTAACAGATTTTAAAAATACTGAAGTAATGCGTGTTTGCATTTTAAAATTTTGAATTAGTTTTTGGGTAACCTAAAACTTTGAGTTTTAAGTGAGTTAGAAGATCGAATTTTATGTAAAAAAACTTTCAATAGTACAAGGACTAAAGTGGCACTTTTTATGCAGGCGAAAAGTTTGTAGCCGGAGGGGAAATATATTATAGAGATAAAACAAATATAGTTTACAACTCGAAGTTAAGCTGTGCTTTTTTTTACTCGCGTTATTTAATCAAAAGTTTGTTTAAAAAACACAATTTTAACCGCTAGTTGTAAAAACTACTATTCCACTATATTTTCAAACTGCGAAGGTGTTTTAGCCACTAGTTGTAAAATCTACTTTTCTATTACCCTGACAGAAAATTTCATTTTTAACCCGCGAATAAGCGCTGAAATTGGCACGTTACCTTCCTAGGGATTTTTACCTTCCTAGGGAGTTTTACCTATTTCCTTTACCTCCCTCTACTTTGTAGACTCAATGACTTGTAGCGATATATACTGTTTATAATTTTTTTTAACAGTACATAATAAGCTTTATATAGACCCGCAGCAATGGGGCGTATTCCACCATCTTTTTTCTTGAAGGCACATAAATTTTCTCCAAAGAATATAGGACGAATTTCATTAGGAACAGATCCCGATATAATACGAGTTATTAAAGCTGAAAAAGATACTAATAATTTTGAAGAAAAAATACTTAGACCATCACCCACAAGATTCTTTAAATGCTGCGGTCTAAGTGAGTCGATACCCCCTGAAGAGCCAGGCTTGAAAGAAAAAATTGCATTTTTTATTTCGTCTGCAGAAACATTATTAAATTCTGATTAAAACTCAAATTCATCTTGAAAATTTTCATCTTTGTCTGGTTCTAGATGTTTTGATTTTAAAATTTTTAGTACTTCTTCATTTCTTTCTGCAAGTGTGTCATTTTATGTTAAAGTCCTTAAAGGATTTTTAACATCTCCTTCGGATATTTTTGATCGTACCTTTTGATTGAGAATTTCATGCTTCGCCTTTTTGTTTTCACATTTTACTTCAATTTTGTTGTTTCTTGGTTTATATTGGGATAAGAGCTCAAACGTAGGTAGATATTTATTTCTTTGCCACAAAATTAGGTTATTTCTTACTAAAGTTATTAAAGTGACTTTACAATTTTTTTTTTGAGTTACGTGGCATTGGTAAAACAGCATACGGAAAGAGAAAGAGACAAATCCATGAATGATAATCATTTCTTGTAACACATTTGTCAAGAAATCACGAAAATTCTTCTGCAATTGTATTCCTAACTCTTTTGGAATGATTTTGAGTATTTTATAGTTGAAAAGTACTTAACCAAGCTAGAAATATCATGGTTTGGTTTAATTTCTACTGTCTTTAAATGTGTTATTATTATTGTGTTTATCCAAATCTTTTTCTAAATGCAATAATTTGTGTTTGATTTTCTTATGTTGTTTGAGACCCTGTGTTCCTTTGTATGACTTTTTACAAATCAGCACATTTTCTCATTAAAAGTTAATTGATTAATTGAAGAGAAACGTAGGGTATCTTGGACATTGTTATTTTGTGTTTTTGAAGAAGTCCCTTTCAGGACGAGAATTTCTTAGAACAAATTTCACAGCAAATTAACCTAGTAAGCGAAAATGACCTGAGCTTGGATTGCCAGAAAAAAGGATTCGGATAGGAGGATAATTATTTTTTATATATTTTCGTTCTTTCCTCCCAAGATCTTTTTATCTTCTCTTTTTTTTCTTGGATGTTGTCAAATTGTTTAATATGGTTCCAGTTTTCGTAAATCTATTCTATAGCGCCTTTTCTTAGATCTAGATGATGAGACTCATTATTGAATAAATATTGGCTTGCGCATCGAAATAAACAGTTTCCCTCTGGAATATTTTTTATAATATCATATTTTCCTATTGTTTGTTTATCTTGTATTTCGTTCTCAAATTTTGATAAATTTTGTTTCGGTGGGCGTTTGACCATATAATTTCCAGATGCCTCTGTCCTCAAACTTGGAGCGATTGGTGGTATATTATTTGTAAAAACGTGTAAAAAGTTAAAATATATAAAAGTTTTTGATAAATATTTTTGATGTCTGACTGACATTTCTGGCAATAGTACTTATTTACTTTATCATTTTATTTCATACTGCATTGTAATATACTCCATTACGTTATCGGTTTCAGTCCGGGAAATGATACATTACATCACTAGTCCGGTAAATTAGCTAAAAAAAAATAAGAATAAAATAATGGATTTCCCACTTACAGTATGAAATAAAACGTTGTACGATACACGTAAACATCTAGACTTGTACTTTAATAGAGCATTTCCCGGCCTTGTAACGTAAATTGCTATTATCAGATTACTTTTGTTGATAAAACATGATTAACTTAAATATTTTAACAAAGTAATTTATATAAAAAAAATATAACAACTGAAGTGATTTCTTTCCTCCATATGTATGTAAATAATATCTATTTTTCTACAAGAGTAAAATGTGGTTTTGGCTCGGGTTTTGTGAAAAAGTAAAAAACACGTAACTCTCTCTAAGATAAAAAATTCCCTTGCGTCCCGAAAATGTGAGAAAATCCGATGGCAGCAGATATTTAAAATCTTTTAAAAATACGTAATAAGTATTTGTTGAAAAAAAGGACTACAATACTTTGGTGTTGCTCAGTGTAACTCTTCTTGCAAACACTTTAAGAAAAGTGTTTAAATTTTTACCACTTAAATTAATTTTAATCTAATGGAAGTAGATAACTTCTTTAATTTAATTTTACCACTGAATTTGGAATCAGAAGGTTAAAAATAGGTTAATAGATATTTTCTTATTTGCCTTCTGCAACGGGTCTCAAAGGCATAGGTAAATATTTTCGTCTTTTTCAATCTTTATTAATTTAAAACTTAAATTACATCGGTACCTGTAAAGTTCGTATTTAGACATGCACAGAAAAAAATTTGATCTCAAATTTGGTGAAGGGCACTCCAATATTAATTTTTGTTGGTTTACCTTGAAAATTAATAGAAAAAAACGAATTTTAGGCATATGTTAAAAAAACAAAAAATAGTAGTTTTAACAACTAGTGGCTAAAATAGTGCCTTTTTTACAAGCGTTGGTTTAAATAACGAGCGCAGTGAGGTATTTAAAAACGCGACTAAAAAAGCACACTTTAGCCGCGAGTTGTTAACACTATTTTTTTTAATGCTTTATCAAAAAATCCAAGAAAAACATGAAAATACTTTAAAAAAATCGAACGAAGAGAACTTCTCGCAACACACCATCTTTACACTATAAATCAAGGCGGCTGGTAAATGAACTAACAATCGTTTCCATAGCGATGTGTCTTTTTACTCGGTGACGTTCATTCTTGCGACATTTTAATCTTTGACAATTTGATATTTTGACGATATTTTCGAATGATTTTTTGTAAATACTTGGTGAAAGCTGGCGGAAATAGCTTAATTCTTAGGCAAGAATAATTAGATTTTTCCAATATTACTATTTTCCGCTATTTATCTTTAACTTTGGGTAAAAAACGGACAAAAATCTTTTTTTGCACCTTTTTTTACTAAAATCATGTTTTTGATGAAGCTATAAAAAAAACATTTAAATAATACAAATTTATTCAAAAATGTTTGCCTGTGGCACTATAAAACCATTAATATTTTCAATTATTTGAGTTTAATCTTTAGTTAAAAATGGCATTTTTAGTGTAATTTTCTCAAAAATTTAAGGTTAATAAACCCCCCTAGATTTTTTGTTCCGCGTTTTTTGTGGTTGTGTATAAACAATTCTCTGAGTAAAGTTGATAAGTTTCATATTCACTTTTAAAAAAAAAATCAAAATGAATTTGCTTTCTTATAAACTCTCCAAAAAATACACGTACACAAACAACTTGAAAAATAATAAGTTTTTATTAAAAAAAACTTTTAAAGAAAGGAAAGGAAAAGGTAGAAAATAATTTGTTATCTTTCTGATACCAAAAGCGAAGGGGGCAAATTAAAAATTTTAACTTTAGGTATCGTATATCGGTCACATCGACTATTCACCTAAGAACAGTTGTATTACTCTATAACCTAAGGACATTTTCTAAGGCTTAGAAAGCACGGCAATCTCACCCGTTCTCAGCTTCTTTAGATGAAAGCATTATGTTTATCATTCGAATAGAAGAAGAATTTAATTCTTTTGTTGTAGTTCTTCTTTGTTACCGTAAAGTTATAATTTTTAATTTGCGCCCATCGCTTTTATTATGGTATAAGAAAGATAAAAAATAATTTTCTACTTTTAAGTGCATTTAATAAAAGCTTGTATTTTAAAAGTTTTTTTAATAAAATTTATTTTTTAATTTTTAGATTTTTACCCTAAATCATCTGAATCTGCCATTCGAAATTTTCAAATCTGATCAAAAATTCATATCCCCTTCCCGAAAAACCCCTGTGTGCCAATTTTGATTTAAATCGAACAAACTTAATCTTTTCCCCCCTCTACTTCTCTCGTTGGAGGGAAATGTGTATCTAATAATACCATATTATTGTATTGTCACCGGAACTACAAACGCATACCAAATTTGGACACACAACCTTCATTTTTAGTAATCATCCATTTTGAATCCGGCATATTGAAATTTTAAATCTGATTAAAAATTCATAATCCCCCTCCTCCACTTCCCTCGATAGAGGGAGATGGGTACCTAAGAATACCATATTATTGTATTTTCACTGGAACTATAAACGCATACCAAATTTTAACACAATCGGATGTGGATAAGTCAGTTAAAATTGGTTAGAAAAACATGACCGAGAATCGTCCATCTTGAATCCGCAATATTGAATTTTCAAAATCTGATCAAAAATTCGCATTCCTTATCCCCAAAAGCCCCCGTATACCAATTTTGGTTGAAATCGGACAAACTTAGGTGTTTTCCCCTCTCCACTCCCCTCGTAGGGGGGGGGGGTGGGGTGCCTAATAAGGACATATTACTGTATTGTCACCGGAACTATAAATGCGTGTCAAACTTGAAGGCAATATTGGTTGGCAAAAGATGATCAAAATTCGTCCATCTTGAATCCTCCATATTGAATTTTCAAAATGTGATTAAAAATTCGTTCTCTCTCCATCCGTAAGTGCCTCAACGCACCAAATTTCAACGAAATTGGGCGTACTTCATCTGTACCCCCCTCCATCCCCTTCGAGTAGGGAGCAGCTATCAATTTCATCATACTATATTCTTGTGTTGTAACCGCAACTATAAAAGCATGTCAAATTTAAAGTCGATCGGATGTCGGGAAGTTTATACCCGAACAAACATATCTCGTTACATAGATAATTACAGTTGCAAGTTAAAATAAAGCTTGTAATGTAATAAAAAATTCAAGCACAAATAAAAAAAATAATAGATGATGAATGGTTTACATGTACAGCGTGTCTCATTTTCGATGGAATTCAATGGGAAACTCCATTGTTATTGAAGATAGAGACATGCACAAGACATATGTTACTTTTTTACGCTTTAAAAAATGGTACTAACAGATTTATTAGGGAGATTTTGGTCAGGTATACCTGACTACCTTTACCGTTAAAAAGACAGTAACCAAACTTGATGTGATTCTGTGGTGGAAGATTTTTAGGTTATAAAAGTTTGTTTTGTTTGCCTTTTTTACCTTTTTTTTTGGTAAACAGGTGAGTAAGTACAAATAAGTTTGCAGAGTCTCGATTTCTCCTATTACTCCACCAAAGATATCTTACAAAATCATTTATGTTGGGGTGTCCGTCTCCCAGTTCTATCACTAAATTAATATTTCCCTCCATGATATGGTTAGAAAAGCAAATAAAAAAAAGGCTTGAGAAAAAACAACAAAAGTCGATAAAAAAGTAAGGTTATGTTTACCGCCAAACGATTGACTACGTTCAAAAGCTATATTTTTAAACTCTTGAACTTACCTTTGCCTTACCAAAATCTTCCTAATCGGTCCTTTGCAGTTTTTGAGCTAGAGGGGAAAGTTGAGAAATGAAAAATTGATGATATCTCCCTTAATTTAAGAGATACTTCTGTAAGAACATGCGCTTGCGTAACTGATAACTTAAAAAAAATATATAAACGTAAAAATGGGCGTGGTCTACGATCGTAGGCCACGCGCCTAACGTAGGGTTAAAATAGAAAAGTAGATTTTCTTTTATGATGGCTGCTACATCAAATATTTCCCCCCATTGTTCATTGTTATTCGTTCGTTAAGTATAACACAATTAATTTATTTATTTCGAAAGAAACAAATGTCAAAACAAACGGTACAATTAGTTCATTTCAACGCCTTTGTACTTTTTGGAAACTTAATTACTTTGACTGGAATTTAAATCAAATATATATTTAATTATAAACAGCAAATTAGGCAATATTTGAAGGATGCTTTTCTTTATTGATATAATTAGGCATAACACCCATTCAACTGAAAGTATCAACTTCTACAATTGAAAAAAAAAACAAATATAATAATATATTGCCTGTAGGGCGATTCATGTGGCAGCCATTTTCAATAGCGATCCGATTTATCCATATCTTACCGATTCTGGAAGTCATAGAAAGTGATCGTTCGCCTGAAAGAAGAAAAGTAGTTTCAACCAATAAACGCGCTTAAAAGAAGTGACGAGACGATCGCATAATCACCGAAATATTATGGGCACGTTCAGAGCTGCCTAGAACAATAATTTTTGAGCGAAGTCGTTCTCTCAACTAGACCCAGTAGTTGGGGAGTTGTAGGAAAGCTCGTGTGAAAAACGTCACTCGTATTATTTCAGAGTACGCTATTGGACGAAACCATCACGTGACCGAACTCGCTAATGCACATGCTACGGCAAACTTGACCATCTTTTAGAGTAGGACTCGCACAGTGGTCGATTTTTGTAAAAACGCGGATATTAAAAAATACTTCCACATTGTAATTTAATGGTACAAAATATTTAGTTTTAATAAAAAGATAAATTTATTCTTATTTAGCTGATACACAGGATGATCGTGTGAATTTTCACATTTATCTTAAGACATTTTTAAGAAGTAAAATATATATATTTATTAATTAGCTAAATTTGTGATGGTGGTGTGAGGGGGGATCTACGAAGGACATGTAGATTGAGAGACGATTGGAGCTTGAATGGGTTTTATTTAGCCAAAAATGTTGGGATGTCAAATACAGTTTGAATATAGCACTGATGGTCACGTGACTATTTAAAAGTGTCCAATCACGTGATAATTTTGGTTACAGTTAAAGTCACATTATATTTTAATTTTAAGCTCACTTCACAAAATTAAACTACAAATGTTAGGTTAGAACAATCAAATTTACTTTAAAGTAATTGAGACAATATATAAATGTTACAGTATACTAGAATATTTTTATGTATATGGGGTATATTAAAAAAAATGCCAACCAAAACTTTCAAATGAAATACTCAGTATATTATTGCATTTTTGCATTCGGTTTTGAAATTCTAAGCATTTTATATAACGTACCCTATGTCGATCTTCAACTGTTTTCGAAATATTAACAGTTGGATACTGTCATACTCTAGGTCTTCTATTTGAAATTTGATGTTGAATACTGATACGTAATGTCAAACTCGTAAAAAGCATAGTTTATTCTTTGGCAAACTATTCGCCTAGTATCTTGACAACCATACAGGGGCAAATTTAGATACATTTTGAATTTTTCCATTTATGTCCGCGTTTCCCGGAAAATCGACCACCGTGCGTCGTACGAATGACTTTTGTGCGATTGATCATATCTCAGGGTATGATCGTTCTATTACGCCCAGAATAGAGACCCTGATGGTACACTCCCGGCCACATAAAATGCGTACAGCAGAAATTAGCTGCAGGTCTGTTGAATTTAAGTTTTGCTAATTGCGTTGCTTATTGTAATTGACTTTGACGTTTTCGAATTACAGGTTAGATCTTTTGAAATTGTAAACACAAAAATAAAGAGACTGGCCACACTTTACTATAAAACTAATATACTAATAGAATTAAATTTTTTTTTTAAATTATTCAATATTACATTATAAAAACTTATTCTTAAAGCTCATTATAAACGAAACAAGACCACATTATCTCCACGTCTTCTCGCCGATATCCAACTCCACACATTCACGGTATTCCTGTCCAGCAATTTTTCGAGATGAGTGTGCGTGGCGGGCGATATACCAAAATTTGTTTGCTGTCATTGTGGGACTGAAACTGGGAATAAAACACCCGGTTTTCAAAATTCTTCCCCTTGTAGTGAATAGTTTGGTGCAAAAATTTACCTAGCTTGCTTCTTTTCAGCACTAAGTAAGATTTTCTTGGCAGTAACGCGACATCTAAGCCTTATTCTTATGGATCCAGGAAAATGTGTCTCAATTTACACTATATAAAATCGGCGTATGCATTTTATGTGGCCGGAACTGTACACTCCGACAAAATCACATCTTTTGTGGTTGCTAGGATGAGTTATTTTATTGATAGGGTGACCGCACCAGACGATATTTGCTGACGTATGTCTTTTCTGTTTACAATTTATTCCAAAGTACCTTTTAAAAGTGAAAAACCTAAGTAATTAGAACGTTTGAACCATGGAAACTTAAGTACTTTCACTTTTAATTTCAGTATTTTCTAAGCGTCTTTCTTCTTTTACATTTCTTACAACACCAACACCGTGTTCTTTCTTTCTTTTTTCTAAATTTGCAAAAATACACAAATAGATTAATCGCGACAATATTTGACAACAAACCGCTATTGTGTCATTATCTGAAATGCTATTAAAACACTTTTGTATCTGAGGAAATGCTTGCAAAAATATGATTGAATGATTGAATACTGATATTTACCCCTGGTGGGTTAATTAACCAAGTTTTTTAATTTAGAAATGCACAATTTTTCTGTTAGCAATAGATAATTCTTAGCGTTGGATCACAATTAAAATCTCCTGTTATTATCAGATTTTGATTTGGTTTATAAATTTTATCTATCACACGTTACAAAAGCCCAGAGTAATGGTCAGAGTGTTTTGAATAGTTACAACATGGTGACCTGTAAGTAAAAATTACAACTGTGGGTCTGATTTTGTTTCGCCAATTGAAAAGAAGTTGCCACGTTTCAGTAAAACAGAGCAATTCAACTATATTTTCCATCAATGAGTGTTGTGATAGTAGATAATATGCTTTGATTTTTTTCAAACCGCTGCTGTTTAGATACAGAATACCTTTTGTGTTTTTATTATTTATAGTCTAGAAAAAACAGACCTCTCTTTTGGGTGCGATTTTTGGATAGAGTTCCAGTTTTTGTCACTTTTGTTTTTTGAAATATTGAGGGTTGTATGGACTGTTCTTTAGAGCTTGATGTGAAACTTTGCAGTAGATTTTGTGATTTAGGTTGCAGTTTTTTGTTGTTGTGGCCTATGTTTTATAAACTTTTGACAGTGATCTTTTATTGCCTTGGCCAAGACAGCGTCTTGTTTTGTGATTGTTGAAAATTTGCAAAAAGCTACTTCTCTCTAAAGTCGGTTCGCTGTATGAAGTCCGATATCGGATTGAATCTCCAAAAGATGTTATCGCTTTTTGAACAGTAAGTCAGTTAAGTTAGAATCCCCTCGGTGTACTTGATCGTACCAGACATCCCACTGGTGCACTGTATTCGGCAAAATATAAGTGGGCTAACTCAGCGGTCTTAAAACAAAATTATTTAAAATTTACGCGTTATACTTATACCACGATAAGTATTCCTATTTTATTGTATTTTTCAATTATAATATTTTTTTCCGAGAATTTAATTATTTTGCGGTCATTATAGGTAAATCTGGAGCTGTCGTCAATGCTAATAATCACTATTTTCTAAGAAATAATTAAAATTTGCTCCAGTTGGGGATGGTATGTTCTATTTTAAATAAGTAGATGTGCTTTTATTTGCTTTTAGTTTGTTTCTTATTGTATGAACTACGGAATTTAAAGCAGTTATAAAGCAAAGTTATGGAAAATGTTCAGCAAGGTGACACAACGCCCAGAAGGTTTTTATCTCCAGGTGAACACCGTTTCGTATTACAAGTGGAACGTTATTTTACGTTAGAAAAAACCCGTTAGTGTCTGTTTTGGCAGTGCAAAACGAACGTATGATGCATGCGGCATTTCAGATAATACCTTAAGAAGACTTCGAAAAAAGAGTGAAGAGGAATTGGATAGACCATATAAAAGGGTTCGACAGCATTCAAAAACTTTTGATCTATCCCAAGGGATTAAAATCTCGATTAGAAATATTGTTTATGATATGTATAAGTCAAAGGAATATCTTACCCTCAAAGCTATTCTAGAAAAGATAAAGGAAAAACAACTTGATATTGGAATTACCAGTTTGTCCAAAATTTTAAAAGGGATGGGCTTTAAATATAAAAAAACGAACAACAGAAAAGGGCTTTGCCAGCAATCCAATATTGTGTCAAAAAGATGGCAATTTTTAAGAGATTACATAAAAAACAAAAAATCGGAATTGCCAAGGCAAGTTGTTTTTCTTGACGAAACATGGGTATTTGCTCACGGAACTTTAACAAAATCGTCTTGGCAGAATGAATTGAAACGTTGCTTTTCCAGTACCCGTGCAAGTAGTGGAAAAAGATATATAATAATACATGCAGGCAATGAAGAAGGGTTTATTTCCAATGCCAGTTTAATATTTTCATCAACAAAAAAAACTGACGATCATCACGGCAATATAGATGCTAAAATTTTTGAGCATTGGTTTGAGGAAAAACTTTTAAAAAGTTTAGAAAACCCTCCCTTAATTGTTTTGGACTATGCGTCTGACCATATGCGACTCAAAGAGAAATTTCCTACTAGCAGCTGGAAAAAAGAGGATATAAGATTGGTTGTCAAAGAAAAACATAAACCATGACAATTTATCTTTAAAAAGTGATCTTTTAAGCAAGTGTAAATATCAGCCATTTAAAAAAAAATATGTTGTTGACGAATTAGCCCTTAAATATGGACATCAAGTTTTGAGATTACCACCCTACCATTGCCATTACAAAGCAATTGTATTGGTATGGGGTATTGGCAAAAATTATTATGACCAATATGCCTGTAAAAATATCGGTGAGCCTAGCGTTATAAAGTTGTGGGAGGAGGCACTTAGCAAAGTGGGCAAAGAAGAATGGCGGAAATGCATTGAACACACGAAAAAAATTATTTTTGAATCTTATGAGACAGAACAGGTTATAGACGAAGTAAGACCGACTTACCTGCTCAAGAGGTTTTATTACTTAGCGGACTTCTTAAAACGAATGCACTTTATCGAATTTTATCAATCATCAAATCAAGATAATAAGGGCTCAGGGGTACCGAAAACTGACTCGTTGGGGGATTTGTGCAAAAAATGAAGATTTTTTTGCTAAATACTCGAAAGTGCCTCCGTATCGTTTAAACACCCTGAGCATAAGGCGTTTTTACGTATTTAGAGTCTGATTTTTTTGAGGGTGACACTTATTGGCTTATCTTGAAATTATTGGGGCATGCGCCCTCTTTGAGGGGTAAACTTTACCCCTGTATTTTCAACGGAGAAAGTGGGTCAAGTTATACCTTGTTCTGGAGGTCTCTATAATGTCTTAAAAATCGTGTTAAAATTCGAAAATCTACCGATTCGTTTTTGAGAAATTCACTTTCAAAGTAAGCTCAAATTTTACAGGTAAATTTTTCCCCTCGTAGGAATGTATCCTAGAAGAAAAAATTAAATGATAAAATGTACTTTTAACGAACACAAATTCGACGTGTCACGGGATTTCTCAAAAATGAAATTTTGATTTGGAAAAAAAAAACGATTTTTGCATTGGTACATGCAGCTCTAAAAATTAATATCTCGAAAACTAATCGCTGGATTTTTAAAACTTTTATACTTTTTTAAAAGCATTTGGAAGACTTTAAAAAAATATATCACTCGCCCGACTTTTCCTATTCAAAATTTAGGGGTAAGTCTACCCCTCGATTGGGGTGCGGGCTACAAAATTTTAAGACAGCCAAAAAGTTTCCCCCTTTTCTTCCAAAAATCAGATTCTAAATGCGTAGAAAAATCTTTGTTTCGTTTTCGTTGAAACACATTGTAAAAGAACTTATTCCTTTAAGTTTAGTGTATTTAAAAAAATAGGATATATATATTTTATAAGCCTGACAATTTAAAAAAATGTAAATTTTTCTTTGGTAAATATTAGAGTAGGTATCAGTGCAAGCAAATGTAATGGGATAATTTGACACCTCCTAAAATTATGGATTTACTCAACATTATAAATTTGCATTGCATTTCCTTTGCAAATGCAGGTAGGTATATAAAATCATTGTTTGATATCTACAGGGTGTAAAACGTATACAAATATTGCAAACATTTTAATGGGCAGCAGGCACAAATATATTTCTTTTTTCAAATTTGTGTTTAAGTATTTTTTGACCCGAATAACTAATTTTTAGTGGAAATTAAAAAAAAGACTTTTTTTTTTGACGATCTCAATAGCCTCTATACTATGTTTGGATGGCTAAAAATAAGAGAAAATTTTTTGATAATATAGGGGTCCCAACTCCTCTGTTTTTAAGATATTTGGCTTTTGTTCGAGGACTGGATAAAGGATAAATCATTTTTTTAATTTATTACTCGATCCAAAGACGTCCTATTCAGTTTTGTTTTTCAAACGCGCATGTTAAGGGGATGCACGATGTCAAAAACATCTTCAGTGAGCAAAAAGTAATTTTTTTTATTAATGTGTACACCCTGAAACCACTCTTTAATTCCATGTAGAAAAACATTCAATAGGGCCCTACGACTTTAATTGTGTTTAACATTTTGACACTCATTTTTTTGTTCTCGTAATTTTTAAACAATGAACAAAAAATATCACACATTTAGTACATTGTATATGTACCCACATACCATTGGAGAAATATACATGTTCTAGAAATATTTCCTCAAAGTAATTTTTGGAATATTCTATTGCGAATATGACAGGAATGTTCCAGACCTATTTTTTGTTGAATATTCTTTAAGAGTTTGTGATGTTATATTTCTTTGGTAATTAGATAATAATATTCTCATGATAACGTGATAATCAAGTTATTTTTATGAATATTCCCAAAAAAAATATTTTTGTTACGATTTTGGCATATTTGCTAAAAATATTACTGTCTTGTGAAAAGAACGCGATTTACATGATATATAATTATGATTATGTTTAATGTCATCTATTGTAGGTAGATGGCACTGGAAACAATATGTTATCTATGTAGCAGGTAATATTATCATACATACAAGACAGCAAAAAGTTAATTAGGTACTCTTTTGATAACCAATCTCAAGTAGTACATAACATAATGGTGATACATTATTATATATTATATCCATAGGCTACTCCGTAATTGCACTTTAGTGGAAGACTAATGCATATTTGGAGGGTATTCATGTGGAACTATATCCACTGCATATCTTAGGATATCCACCAATTATATCCATGCAATATGGTGGGATATTATAGTCAGTCTTCATGTATAGGGTGGGCCACAAAATTCCGGACTTTTTGGATTGGCTATAACTTTTGACGTGATTATTCGATTTTGAAATATATTGGCTTTTTGAAAAGATAAAACGTTAGAGTTTTTCGATTCGGTTAAAAATTTACAACTTTCAAAAAATTCAAGATGGCGGACAGTTTTAGAAAATGTGTAATTTTCACCCCCCCTGAAAAAAATTTATGTGCGACACTGAACAAACTCTAAAGCTTTCACTACAAACGCTCATTGTTTCTGGGTATATTAAAGTATCACTTAATTAAATCAGTTGGGAAATAAAAAAGTTATAAGTTTTTTGACTACGACTTTTTTGGCTTCGCATTGAAAAAAATCACAAAATTACATACATTTTCCATTTGCTATATCTTTTGACCTAATTATTTAAGTAAGAAAAATACTAAGAATCTAAATACCCATTACTTTTTTATTTCTTATCCGATTTAACTAGGCGATACCTCGATATACGAAGAAAAAAGAGAGATTTGGAAATACTAATTTTTATTTTGTCCAGTGTCTTACTTTAAAAAAAATAAGGCGTACAAAAGCTAACCCTTTTTGTAAACTATCCGGCATCCTGATTTTTTTCTAATGTTAAATTTTGAAGAAATAGACGCAACTCTCATGTTTTGTCTCTTTAAACAATATTTTTTTTTAATTAACTAATCAGGCGAAAAGTCATTAAATTAAAAAAACATGAAATTTTGTGATTTTTTTCCAATGTTAAGCCCAAACACTCATAATCTAGAAGCTTATAACTTTTTCATTTCTTAACCGATTTAAGTTAGTGATACGTCAATACACATATAAGCAACGAGCATTTGTAGTGAAAGCTTTAAAGTTTGTTCATTGTCGCACATAAATTTTTTTCAGGGGGGCTGAAAATTACACATTTTTTAAAACTGTCCGCCATCTTGGATTTTTGAAAAATTTTAAATTTTCAACTGAATCGAAAAAGTATCACGTTTCATCTATCTAAAAAACTAATACCTTCAAAAATCTAGCACTTATGTCAAAAGTAATAGCCAATCCAAAAAGTGCGGAATTTTATGACCCACCCTATATATTACGATAGAGAAAGTAATAGCTGCGCGAGAGTGACCGATACTGTGTTATAATTGGGGAACATTGTTTGACGGCGACACGAGCGCAGCCGGTGGCTACAGGAAGGAACTACTTGTACAGCCAGACGCATAATAAAATACATATATTTTTTTGAGTAATTTTTAACAATTAACACAAGTAATTAACAAGCGCCGTTTTTCCATACCTTTTAGTGTTAAACCTTAACCAACCTCGTACTATTCCATGAAGCTAAAAAACTTTCTTTAGCTTAAAAAAAGTTTTTTACACCCTTTAATTATCTAAAATAGGAGGAGGGGATTATGACTATATTGAAGAATATTATCAAATATTAAAGATAACAACATTTTATTATGTTATTTTATTTTATTAATTGGGAAAAAATCCCAGTATAAAGTGTTACAGGTTTTATAAATATTTTAACCTATATCTCTTTCTTTTGGTTGTAGTTTAACCTATTATCTTCTTGCTTAACTCTGTATAAATCATCGCAATATTTTTTTTAGGGATTTGGTTCGCAAAAATCTGAACCCCAATTTTCGGCACTTTTCCCATGCTCTCTAGCTTTAATTAAAATACAATAAGTTGTTAATCCACTATATAGCTAATCCCATAAACTCGCGCGATTTTCAACGAAAACTGATTAAAATAATTCACTTTTTAAAATCTAAAAAAACCGCTTTCCAGGCTTGGCAGACTTTGACAAGCGGTGGCAAAAACCGGCAGGTAGAAAACTAAGATTGTGTGAAATACATTTCGACATTGAAAAGTGATCTGTCTTTCTTTTATAATCATATAGAAAGCGATGGACGTTTACTTAATACAAGCATTACTTTCACTCTCCGCCGCAATGCTCTATGCGCTACAGGAACGTAGTTTCTGCGCTGCTCTATCTTTCTGTTAGTCTCCGTAAGTTATTATGTATATTACTATAATTCTTTTAAAAAAACTTTCTGGTCGTATTATAGTCATGTTTCACGTCACGTTTCTATCCCATTTATATCACCTGTATGAGCTAGAATGTAACTTATTGCCGGCATGTGTTAGTAATATACCCAATGGTAAAATGTAACATTCTTATCACATTCTTCGTTCTCTAAGTATATGACTATTAAATTACAGGAATGTTTAATTGTTATGTGGGTATGTACAATTGACTATAAATATTATCTCTCTCTATTTGTATGTCTGTTTGTTTATTCCAGCATCACGCACAAACTACTGACCGAATTTCGATGGGAGTTTCACTACTCTTTATTTTTATCAAAAGGGGTTTACTCGAACAAAGTAAAGCAAGAAAAACGAGAATAAACCGCAGGCAAGCGGGTATTCTGGATCTGCTCAATGGAATGGCTTTAGGTGCGAGAGGGGGCTGCAAGTGGTTGAGGGAGAACAATCGGTTTTTAAAAAATTCGCTTGCCTTACTATTTCTTCTATTATTTAATCCTACACTTGAGTAAGCTCTATTCATCAATGACAAACTAAAATCCTGGGAATTAGGAATTCACTATATCCAAGGAAATCGTCTCTGACATAGTGTTGAAATTAGCTTAAGGAGAATGAGAGAAACATTGATAATAAATAGCAAATCTAGGAGATAATCTCCCAACATAGCTTATTGCCAGTTCTTGACTGGATTTACCACCACTTTTCAGCATCCGTTGCTTTACGAAATTAAATTATCCTGAGAACATACACTACAGAGTAAAACCCAGAGTTTCATATAATAGTAGTTTTCACAACTAGGGGCTAAAACAGTGCTTTTTTCTACAAGCGTTGGTTTAAATAACGAGCACAGCGAGGTACTTAAAAACGCGAGTAAAAAAAGCACAGTTTAGCCGCGAGTTGTTAACACTATTTTTTTAATACCTTTATCAAAAAATAGAAGCAAAACAGGAAAATACTTTTAAAAATCTTGAATGAAGAGCACTTCTCGCAACATGGTGTGTTGCACTATAAATCAAGGCGGCTGGTAAATGAAATAACAATGGTTTCAGTAGGGATGTGCCTTTTTATTCGGTGACGTTTATTGTTGCGACATTTTAATCTTTGATAGTTTGACATTTTGACGAGGTTTTTAAATGAGTTTTTTCGTAAATACTTGTTTAAAAACTGGCGGAAATGGCTTAATTTTTAGGCAAGAATAATGAGATTTTTCCAATATTACTATTTTCCGCTATTTCTGTTTAATTTTGGGTACAAAACGGACAGATATCTTTTTTTTCACCCGTGATCAAAAAAAAAAGTTCTTTTGCATCGGTAACGAAAAAAGCGATGCTTTAGTTATCTGTAGATAGTTAATAAAACAATTTTTTTTGATGAAGATATAAAAAAAATATTTTAAGGGTTATAACGCCTTGTTCCATCATTTTTTAATCCTTGTCAGGCTTTTCAGAAAGAAAAATTTGAAAAAAAGGATATTTCGAAACTTAAATTTTTTCCTTTTTGACAAAAAGAAAGCTCTGAAAGAAGCTCGCTGTCATCTTTCTCGAACTAAAAGGCGGTTTAAAACAAACCCTAATAAAAAAAGGAGAATAATCAACAAATTCGTTTGGATCACATTATTCCTTTTTAAATTTTCCTATTCTATCGAAAAAAACTAGGTATTCTTGTTTCTAAAGGCCTGGGCACTTTGGTAAAAAAAATCAAAGATCGATAAATAATTGCTGACTTTTAGTCGTTTCTATTTTATTGAGTTTGACAAAAAAAGTAGCTAGTTTAACGGGTTGTAATATAGATCGCAGTACTGTCTCACGGTAATTACCGACATGCTTGCAGTGGTGCTAAAAACTATTTCCGTAGATCGTAACTACGACCTTAATCAATGGCGTACGTAAAAATTGATTCGGAAAATTCAAAATTCGGAAAATTCAAGTATGTCAGTTTTCAAAATTTATCCTAATGCACTATGCTTATAAACTCTTGAATAAACAGGTGCTGTTATAAATTGTGTATTAACACTAAAATTGTGCTTATACACTATGAATTAAAGTTATGAATTATCAATATGAAAAGTTGGATAAACCCGCCTTTAATCTACTTTGACCCATTTGTGATCTTAAGTAATCTTTAAATAGTTTTAATTTACTAAACGTCTTCTCAAGAGTTGCCACTGTTACCGGTAATGTTAAAAACAATAAAAATGCAGTAAATATTTGAACAAACTTACTTTCTAGAACTCCGTATTGCTGAATAATTATCTTAAAAAAATCGCTAGTTGACATATTATTATTTAGATCGTTTTCTACAAGTGGTAAATAGTACATTAAAAACCTAGGGAGTAAAGTGGTACATTTAATCCCGTTTATATACTATTTTATGCACTTTAGAATAAGCGGAAAAGTAAAAAAAAATAGCTATATTTTTTTATTTATTTTTCAAAAAATCGCACTCTGTAGACAAACCGCCACATGTACCTTCGCTCTCTCTTTATGTCAAACGATAACATCCAGTATGCCGAAACGCAGAAATATATTGCGTCGCTATGTCAATAAATTTTATTTATTTCCCTAGGGAATAAATGAACCACTTTATTCCCGCAAAAGCGGGATTAAATGGGTGCATTTATTCCTGGGAAGTGCATAATAGTACATTATAAACCTAGGGAGTAAAATGGTACATTTAATCCCGAGGCATTCGGTCGGGCTATAATTTGTCGAGGGATTAAGCATCACTTTACTCCTGAGGTTTATATACTATTTTATGCACTTTAGAACAAGCAGAAAAGTAAAAAAAATAACTATATCTTTTTATTTATTTTTCAAAAAATCGCACTCTGTCTTTATGTCAAACGATAACATCCAGTATGCCGAAACGCAGAAACATATGCATCGCTATGTCAATAAATTTTACTGTATTTCCCTAGGGAATAAATGACCACTTTATTCCCGCAAAAGCGGGATTAAATGGGTGCATTTATTCCCGGAAGTGCATAAAGATTATTATATTCAATTACTAAGGAAGGCTCCATAATTTCAGAATATTTGTTATAAAAGCGTTTACACTTTTGTAGAAGAATTTCTTCAGTAGTCAGTCATTATACCTCTGAATCGATTCTCAATAACATAAAAATTGGGTATGAGAATTGTGATGTTAGGTTGGGTAAGAGAGGGGAAAAGCGCAGGCCTATTAAAATTAAACATCGGGTTTTAGATGGTGTAGTAAAATAAACAATTTTATTTACTGAAAAACATGTCTTGCTCATCTGCAAAGAGTCGTTTTCAAACCTCTAGCTGGATACGCTGTTAGAGACGCCTTAGAATTTTAGATACACAGAAATATGCAGGCTTACATAATAATCTTGCAGTGGGCAAATGTATTCCGATACTAATCTAAAATTCAACGAATTTGCAAAATTCAATTCTCCGGATGGCCCGAAAACCCTGAGATATCCCCCAAGAATGTTTTCTCTCAAACAAAATGCAAAATATCTTTGATTTATACTGAGACTTTTTGGTTACATATTTTCATAACCAGGATACACATGTCTTTTTTTTGTTCCTATTTCATATTTTCAGACCTTTATATGTTTCTCGAAAATTGATAATTGCATAGGCACTGAATAAATGTCGTGTTAATAGGGAGCTTTTCTTCAGGTTTTTCGCCAGTCTGTTAACCTTACCATTCTGGGCAGGCGTAGTAGCGCTCTGCCAGGCTGTTACATTTATTAACGCTAACCACTGGCGCTAATTAGCGTCGAATAGCAACTACCTTTACCCTTAAAAATACAACCAACCAAACTTGATGTGATTCTGTGGTGGAAGATTTTTAGAGGTTATAAAAGTTTGTTTTGTTTTACAAAAATTTTGTGTATTTGAATTTTATTTTGTGTTAACCGTATTTATAGTAGTAGTGAGTGCCTTTTATACCGTTATTTTTTTTTGGTAAACAAGTGAGGCTCAATTTCTTCTATTGCTCCACCAAAGATATCTTGCAAAATCATTTGCCTGACTAAATTTTTGTTGGAGTGTCCGTCTCCCAGTCCTATCACTAAATTAATATTTTCCTCCATGATATAGATAGAAAGGCAAATAAAAAAAGACTTGACAAAAAAACAATAAAAGTCAATAAAAAAGTAAAGTTATATTTACCGCCAAACGATTGACTACGTTCAAAAGCTCCATTTTTAACCTCTTGAAGTTACATTTATTTTCAGTAACGGTAACCATAAGAGTAAAGAAATTTGCCGTTAAACTGCCTGACCAAAATCTCCCTAATCTTAAAGATGAAGTTTATTTAAGGGCTAATTTTACAACCAAAGGTAAAACTCCAGATTAAACCATAGTTTAAACTTCAGTTTAATCTTTGGATTAATCCATCGGTAAACAAGTTGCTCAATTTTATAAGTCGGAGTTAAACCACGGCCATGAAGAAAGACTACATTTACTTTACATATATAGGGTTGATTATTTTAACCAAAATGCCACCAAGAGAGAGAGCTTGATAAAAATCAGTCAAGTAGTTTTTAAGATATCAGCGTTGGTTACAGACAGACATGCAGCCAGACATACAGCCAGACGACACAACAAAAATGTTCAGATTTGTCAAAAAGATATACAGTATATGCAGCCTTGCCTGCGGTTTTACCTGTTTGTCGTGCTTTAAATGGTCATAACTTTTATTGCCGTAAACTGATTTTGATGACATAAAGTCTATGTTCTGCCCGGGAATCCAGTAGGGTTCTTTTTAAAATCCGGTTAGTAGTTGCAAATGCTAGAACCAACAGACAGACAGAAAGAGAGCTTAGAATCTAATGTACAGACAGTGGCGGCTCGTGATCTATGAAGAGGAGGTTCACAAATTTGAATTTTTTTTTTCTAAGTTGCACGACTAAAAGGCATGTCTATTTTCTAATTTTCTAATTTTCTGTTGAAGTCCTCAGATTTGCAATTAGTGGTTTGTGCTAAGTCAATTTCGACTTTAGGTCCATCGGCATTTTTTGGTCCATACTCGAAGAGCTAAAATTATTTTTAAAGTACTATACCGTTAAAATGTTCATTATAACAATTGTTAAAATAATACAACAGAAAAAGTATAAATAAAGCCATTATAAAATCGCTAAACGCGCGAATGCATTACGAACCACAGCAACAAGGCAAAGCAAGTGGATACGATTTAGCAACCATTGATAGAAATGTGTGATTCGTGAACGATTCGTTCACTATGATTGAATCAAGTGACTGACTGACCGACGGAGATAAAACGAATTAAATGAAACTCAACGCGAAGAGATACAGACGGACAGAGTGATTCAATCGGTTGAATGAAAGCAGCGAGCAGCGTGAGTGGACCTTGAAAGAGACAGCCAATAAACTATACACTGAATCAGTTGAAAATAGCTCGATCGTTTCGTTCATTCGTTCCTTTGATTCGAATTCCTGCGCTCGGGGTAAACTGTATGAAAATTATGGATTATCACTGATGAAAAATACGAAAACCGTGATTACCGTTTCGTTTTTTTTGGTATAGATCGAGGTGTAGATATTACGTTAAGATTCCTTTTATACAATAAAAAATGCTCTGCCTTTTTTCACACCCTAATAGATTTTTTGGTTAGTATTTCATATTTAACTGCATCCTGAATAGTTCTTTTTTTTTGGTCACCATTTTCTTTAATTTAATTTTAAATACTTGATTCAATGATCGATCGAAAAGGTTCGACCATTCTAGAAACGAATCACTGATCGATTCGTTCAGTACAAAATGATCGATTTACCTATCTCTAGGATTGGAGCACACCAAATAAATGCGCCTTTCTCTATTGAAATTCGCGATATCCCTCGCTACTCGCCGACTGAAAACCCACCCACTTTATCGCATGTGCGAGTGTTCTGCGTAATCAAGCAGAGTTTCAATTCATTCGGCGCGCGGCGGCGGCGGCGGGATCGAGCAGCTGGTACAGTGTTACCAATTGTAGCAATAATGTGCGATTTGAGCATAATTTTAATGGCTGTAGCACAATTTGAGCATATTAAAAATAAGCACATTATCGCACATTTTCTCGGATCAAAGAAAAAGCAAATTTAAGAGTATAGTCTTCGCTAAAAAAACGGTCCGATGCAGAGGTATTTTTTGATAATTTTGGTATCATTTTAATGATAAAGGATAAATTTAGGCCTAGTGGTAGTTTTTTGATTTTTTTTTTATTTTCAGCACTGTACACACGAAATCAGAAACAAAAAATGAAAAAATTAACACGAGACGACCCTAGATCTAAGCTTCGTCTATCAAATAAAACAAAAAAAATTTTGAAAAACAAATTTTTGTCGCTTAAATTTAGGGACAAAGTAACTCTTACAAGCGAAATTTACGAATTACAATTCTATACCGAAAGTGGCAGGGCAGACTCTGTAGAAGAAACAATTTATAAGCCAGTCAAGACATGATGTACATGTAAAAAAATTAGATTCGTGCTGTAAATTATTCGTGTTTTAATTGGATTTTTTTAATATAATTAACATTATAAACAGAGTGTTTATTTAATTAATAAATAATAAATTTTAAATATTATTTATTAATTCTGAGTAATCATTGAAATAGATAGTTATTTCTAAAATTTGTTTAGAAAGATAAAGTCTAGGTAATAATATGGTCAGAATGCCACTTTTTCGTTAAATTACAACGAAGGTAAAAAAATAATAATCCTGTTTTTATAACATGTGGTGTGCATTATAGGTTCGGTGAGAAAACAATGTTAAAAAAAAACTACGTGCTTTTGTATTGCAAGAAATATTTGGAAAACGGTTAGGATTATTTCGACATGGTTGACATTTGCCGTTTAAGCACAGTTACTGGATTCCGAGCCGTCGTCGATCGGACGAATTCCACTTAGGTCGACGGGCCATTAGGGCATCGTCGTACCTACATGACCTGGACGTGAATTGGACGTCGGGTCCAGATTTGTGGGCGGGACGTTGAGCCATCGTCAAGCCTACGTATAAGGTGTATACCATGGCCCGACGTCCAAAATGCGTTCGAATAAATCAATTTATCACGGATCGAGTAAAGACCATCTACTAAACTTGGAGATCCGGTCCAAATTGGTTATTTTTTGGGCCTCAGCAAAAATCCGCCATACTTAGGAATTAGGTGTCTTCCGCCATTAGACAAACGCAGGTTAAATTTTCCATTTACGTTGATATTGACAATCAAAAATGGTCAATATTGCAACCAATATGTCTTTAGAATATGGCTTAAACTAAGAAATATCAAATATGTTTGCAAATTAAAAAAAAATATATGTATATTTTTTGATTTTAGTTTTTTTTTCTATAAAATCTAAGAAATTTTGAGGCGCACGTATTTTTCTGAATTATCTTATCAATGTTTATCGGTAAACTAATCTTCGTTGGTAATTTTACATCCCCATCGTGCGTTAAAGGCCTGTCTTGTTATCATTATTATAAACTGCTTCTAAAGAATAATATTGCTTGTTATCCATATAGGTAGCTTCTATTCACAAAAAGGTTTACACGATGGAACTAATAAGATATAAATAGGTATAATGAGATTACCTCTACCTACACCACCTCGGCTAAAACTATATTTTACGTTGGCGACTACCCCAGTTAATATTGTAGAAACTTAGGTAATTCCGATGGCGGTCCAACGAACGTCGTACGATCGACCCGTGTATTACCGCCAGGTCAGTTTAAGTACATCGCTAGATCCTAATAAGTAAAGTGTTCGACGTCGACACGACTCGCATTTGAATGTGCCATATAGGTGCAAATAGGAGCCGGTTCGAGGTTAAACGGACGTTGGAGACCGACGTCCGATTTTTAATGCGGACGAACGCACAACGTCATATTACGTCAAATTGCTACTTGTGGTTAGTTGGTAGAGTTGGATAAATGCGCACAAAAAATCACAGGGGGGGTAAGAATTTTAAATTTTTGACCAGATTTTAAAAATTATGAAGTTGAAAGCTCCTCGAAGGGGGGGGGGCGTACCATCTAGTATCTCCGATTTTGTTCAAAATTGGTATGTAGCGCTTCTTGGAGTCGAGGATTACGAATTTTCGATCAGAATTAAAAAACTATAAAGTTGATAGCTTCCCGCTGAGTTGGGGGGGGGGGGTAACCTCTAGTATCTTCGATTTCGTTAAAAATTGGTATACAGCGGTTTTTGGGCTCTAGGATTACGTATTTTCGATCAGAATTGAAAAACTATAAAGTTGATAGCTTCTCGCGGAGTTGGGGGCCATCTAGTATCTCCGATTCTGTTTAAAATTGGTATATAGCGGTTTTTGGGGTCGAGGATTACGAATTTTCGATCAGAATTGAAAAACTATAAAGTTGATAGCTTCTTGCTGAGTTGGGGGGGGGTACCATCTAGTATCTCCGAATTTGTTTAAAATTGGTATGTAGCGCGTTTTGGAGTCAAGGATTACGAATTTTCGATCAGAATTGAAAAACTATAAAGTTGATAGCTTCTCAGTGAGTCGAGGGGGAGGGGTACCATCTAGATCTTCAATTTCGTTCAAGATTGGTAGATAGCGGGTTTTAGGGTCGACGATTATGAATTTTCGATCAGATTTGAAAAACTATAAAGTTGATAGCTTCTCGCTGAGTTGGGGGAGGGGTACCATCTAGTAACTTCGATTTTGTTTAAAATTGGTATAAAGAGGTTTTTGGAAACAAAAATTAAGAATATTTGACCAGAAAGACCAGAAATTAAGTTGACAGCTTCTGGAGGGGAGGGTATCATCTAAGTATCTTAAATTTAGTTAAAAATTCGTAAAAAGGGCATTAAGAATTACGAATGTTGGTTCACAAATTATAAAATTGACAGTTCCTCGAACACAAGGGAGGTACCCACTTTAAATATCTTCGATTTTATTCAAAATTGGTATTTGGGTGACGTTATTGTTACGCCATATGTTATCGACATATTAATATCTGTCAAAATGGCCTTTGTATATGCATAATTTTTTTTTCTCTACGAGACCTTATAGTACGGAAAAAACCTAAATTCAGAAAATGCTTGAATTTCTAAATATCAATCGTGACGTTGTCACCCCATCTGTTATACTCGAATCGATAGCTGTCAAAACGGTCTTCCTTCAGGCTTGATTTATTTATTCTGTACGAAACCCCAACAGGCTGAAATATACCCCCTATATTAAAAAATGGTTGAATTTTCCAAGTTTTTTAAAGTTTTAAAATTTCTAAATACCAATCGAGACGTTGTCACCCCATACGGTATACACGAATCTACACCAATCGCAACGGTGTCACGTCATACGATATACACGAATCCAAGATACTTAGATGATACGCTCCGCTCCAGAACCTGTCAACTAAATTTTTTTAAATCTGGTTAAAAATTCTCAATTTTTGACTCCAAAAACCCCTTTATACCAATTTTAAACAAAATCGGATTTACTAAATGGTACCCCCCTTAACTCAGAAAGAAGCTATCATCTTTATAGTTTTTCAAATCTGATCGAAAATTCGTCATCTTGGACTCCAAAGACCGCTATATACCAATTTTTAACGAAATCGAAGATACTAGATGGTATCCCCCAACTCAGCGAGAAGCCAGCAACTTTATAGTTTTTTAATTCTGATCGAAAATTCGTAATCTTCGACCCCAAAAACCCCTATATACCAATTTTAAACAAAATCGGAGTTACTAGATGGTACCCCCCTCCTCCAACTCAGCGAGAAGATATCAACTTTATAAGTTTTTTAATTCTGATCGAAAATTCGTAATCCTCGACCCCTAAAACCGCTATACACCAATTCCAAACAAAATCGGAGATACTAGATAGAACCCCCCCCCAACTCAGCAAGAAGTTATCATTATAGTTTTTCAATTCTGATCGATAATTCGTAATCCTGTAACCCAAAAACCGCTTTATACCAATTTTAAACAAAATCGGAGATACTAGATTGTACCCCCCCCCCCCAACTCAACGAGAAGCTATCAACTTTATAGTATTTCAATTCTGAGTGAAAATTCGTAATCCTTGACCCCAAAGACCGCTATATACCAATTTTAAACAAAATCGGAGATACTAGATGGCACCCCCCCCCGAACTCAGAGAGAAGCTCTCAACTTTATAGTTTTTCAGTTCTGATAAAGAATTCGTAATCGTCGGACCCCAAAAACTGCTATATACCACCCCCCTCCACTTCGGGAATCTTTCAACTTCATATTTTTTGAATTCCGATCGAAATTTTAAATCTAACTTCAACGACGTTCGCCATTGACCGGCCCTGAATGTGATAACCGTGTTTTGCTAGCTGCTACGGTTCGTTAGTGAGAATTTTTATAAGTTTATTTTTTTAAATATGTCAAAATTTACGGCTCTGACAAACTTCGAAGAAGTACAATTTTTGTTGAAAGTGAAATTATCCATTTACATGTGAAAACCGTATGTTACTTTTCCCCTTACCACCATTTAAAAACTAATCAGCCTATCGTCTGGTGCTAAAGAATTATCGTATCAAATTTAGAAATCGTTTTACCGGCTTTTGAGTTATCGTGCCCCAGAGAGTCAGACACCATTATAAAATTTAGTGAACGGGCATGTGTAATTCCGTGGGATTTTTAATGAAGGAGTTTTGTGAGTATATGAGAATGATAGCTCTTTAGTCACACAATCAAGTATTACCGGGTTGATGACGTCATCTTTCAAGATGGCGGCAAAAAATCATAAAAAATACAACTTTCGCAACCAGGCCATGGTTATACTCGATTCCATATAACTCTAGGATGAGGATTCCAAAAAATTTATTTTTAAGGTCATCTAAGTTTTTTAAAGTTTTAAAATTTCTAAATACCAATCGAGACGTTGTCACCCCATACGGTATACACGAATCTACACCAATCGCAACGGTGTCACGTCATACGATATACACGAATCCAAGATACTTAGATGATACGCTCCGCTCCAGAACCTGTCAACTAAATTTTTTTAAATCTGGTTAAAAATTCTCAATTTTTGACTCCAAAAACCCCTTTATACCAATTTTAAACAAAATCGGATTTACTAAATGGTACCCCCCTTAACTCAGAAAGAAGCTATCATCTTTATAGTTTTTCAAATCTGATCGAAAATTCGTCATCTTGGACTCCAAAGACCGCTATATACCAATTTTTAACGAAATCGAAGATACTAGATGGTATCCCCCAACTCAGCGAGAAGCCAGCAACTTTATAGTTTTTTAATTCTGATCGAAAATTCGTAATCTTCGACCCCAAAAACCCCTATATACCAATTTTAAACAAAATCGGAGTTACTAGATGGTACCCCCCTCCTCCAACTCAGCGAGAAGATATCAACTTTATAAGTTTTTTAATTCTGATCGAAAATTCGTAATCCTCGACCCCTAAAACCGCTATACACCAATTCCAAACAAAATCGGAGATACTAGATAGAACCCCCCCCCAACTCAGCAAGAAGTTATCATTATAGTTTTTCAATTCTGATCGATAATTCGTAATCCTGTAACCCAAAAACCGCTTTATACCAATTTTAAACAAAATCGGAGATACTAGATTGTACCCCCCCCCCCCCAACTCAACGAGAAGCTATCAACTTTATAGTATTTCAATTCTGAGTGAAAATTCGTAATCCTTGACCCCAAAGACCGCTATATACCAATTTTAAACAAAATCGGAGATACTAGATGGCACCCCCCCCCGAACTCAGAGAGAAGCTCTCAACTTTATAGTTTTTCAGTTCTGATAAAGAATTCGTAATCGTCGGACCCCAAAAACTGCTATATACCACCCCCCTCCACTTCGGGAATCTTTCAACTTCATATTTTTTGAATTCCGATCGAAATTTTAAATCTAACTTCAACGACGTTCGCCATTGACCGGCCCTGAATGTGATAACCGTGTTTTGCTAGCTGCTACGGTTCGTTAGTGAGAATTTTTATAAGTTTATTTTTTTAAATATGTCAAAATTTACGGCTCTGACAAACTTCGAAGAAGTACAATTTTTGTTGAAAGTGAAATTATCCATTTACATGTGAAAACCGTATGTTACTTTTCCCCTTACCACCATTTAAAAACTAATCAGCCTATCGTCTGGTGCTAAAGAATTATCGTATCAAATTTAGAAATCGTTTTACCGGCTTTTGAGTTATCGTGCCCCAGAGAGTCAGACACCATTATAAAATTTAGTGAACGGGCATGTGTAATTCCGTGGGATTTTTAATGAAGGAGTTTTGTGAGTATATGAGAATGATAGCTCTTTAGTCACACAATCAAGTATTACCGGGTTGATGACGTCATCTTTCAAGATGGCGGCAAAAAATCATAAAAAATACAACTTTCGCAACCAGGCCATGGTTATACTCGATTCCATATAACTCTAGGATGAGGATTCCAAAAAATTTATTTTTAAGGTCATCTGACATTAAATGACCTTGAAAATCGCAAAAAACAATAATTTTGCTATTTTCTCTTCAAAAAATCTTAATAATTCGACGTTTTGTCAGACCAACTTCAAAAGTACCTCAAACTATTAGGCATGTATACCAAATTGGATCCTTAGAGTTTAATGGAGTTTAAAGCTTCATGACCTTGAAAAATACCCCAGCAAAATTAACAAGTTGCAAAAATAACATACTAAAGGGCGCTAGTCATCAACTGTTTAAGCAAACAGAACCAAATTTGGCAGCAAAGATAAAAAGGTCAAGTCCAAAAATTTTGTTAAACAAAAATTGTTCAGCTATGATGTGTTTCGACGAGTAAAAATGACAAGGTGGCCATCAATTCTTACTGATTTAGCTCCGCTTACTATGAAAAAAAAGTTTAGTTGATGCATAACCCCGATTGACCTTGAAAATACCATGTAAAATTGAAAAACCCGCTTTTTGTAGTGTTTTTCCAATTTGCCACTACGCAAAAACCTTAAGTGCTGGAGATCAAATTAACATCTTAGCCATAAAAAAACACTTTAGTTTAAACCCTCCTACCATTTTTTTTTTCTGGCGTTCCAGATGTTGGTGCAACAAAACGTTAAATTATGCAGATTTTTTTAAAGAGAAAATTAAAAAATTTGTATTTTTTGCGTTTTTCAATGTCATTTGAAGTTGGATAAACTCCAAAGTGATTTTTTTGGAATTCCCGTCCTCGAGTTATATGAAATCGAGTATAATCACGCACCGGTTGCAAAAATTGTATTTTTTATGATTTTTCGACCGCCATTTTGGAAAATGGCATCTAAAACACCTGGTCCAGAATATGGTAACGTTTATCTAACTTCCGCTAACTCTTTTATAGGTAACTTAAATGACTTTGTTGGCTGATCAAGTGACTATAACATAAATTCACAGTTCCGTACCTAAAAACAACAGGCATATAGGTCATTTTTACCGAGGTATAGCATAAACATCTGGGACGCCAGATCAGAAAAAATGGTAGAGAGGTTTAAAATTAAGTGTTTATTTATGGCTAAGATGTTAATTTTATCTCTGGCACTTCAAGTTTTTGCGTAGCTGTAAATTATGAAAAAACAATACAAAAAGCTGGTTTTTCAATTTTACATGGTATTTTCAAGGTAAATCAAGGTCATGCATCAACTAATTTTTTTTTCATATTAAGTAGAGATAAGTCAACAAGAATTGATGACCACCTTGTTATTTTTACTTTTTTACGTAATTGGATAAAATAAAATGTGGTTATAGGTCTATATTTTGAGATATCAGCCGCCATATTGAAACGTGTCATTGCTGAACAAAATTTTTTTTAAAAAAATTGTTGGACTTGACCTTCTTATCTTTGTCGCACAATTTAGTTTTCTTGGCTTTAATAATTGATGAATAGCGCCCTTTAGTATGTTATTTTTGCAATTTGTTAATTTTGCTGGTGTATTTTCATAAAGCTTCAAACTGCATCAAACTCTAAGGACCGAATTTGGTATATATGTTTAATAGTTTGAGGTATATTTGAAGTTGGTCTGACAAAACGTCGAATTATTAAGATTTTTTGAAGAGAAAATGGCAAAAATCTGGTTTTTTGCGATTTTCATGGTCATTTAAGGTCGGATTACCTTTAAAGTAAATTTTTTGGAATCTTCGTCCTCAAGTTATATGGAATCGAGTATAATCATTCCTCGGTTGCGCAAGTTGTATTTTTTATGTGTATTTTTATTTTTATGAGGGCATGTGGCCGCCATCTTGAAAAAATGTCGTCATATCAACCTTTTCTATATGGATGCGAACAAAACACCCGGTAACACTTGATTGTGTGACTAAAGAGCTATCAATCCCACATAGTCACGAAACTCCTTTATAAAAAATCCCACGGGATAGAAATTATCAAGATATGCCCCTACACTAATTGGTAATTATTTAGTATATAAAAAATTTCGGGACCTAACTTTAACCAACTCAAACCAACCCAAAACAACTAAAAAAATCACAATCCAACCGTCCCTGGCTGCCCTTTTTGCATAAAAAAATCAGTCGTCGAGGAATTTGATGTCCTAACGAGTCACTAGTAAGTGCCTCTACAAAGAATTTTTCATAAAATACTGAAAATGGTGTAGAAAATGGAATACTACACTCCTTTTCATGCATACATTTTTGGTTGTAAATGGCAAAGAGTGAGAGATTGTAATAAAATTCCGCTTTCGTTGGAATTCAAGTTTATATAACTACCACAAAATTTTATATTTATTTCTCTTTTGGACAAAAATAACTTATTTTTAGTGGAAATAACAAAATGCCCACCCCAATACGCTCAATACTGGTACGGATTGAAAAAAATACTATTTTCTGCTATATGTATGTATGTATGTATGTATGTATGTATGTATGTATGTAAGTATGTATGTATGTATGTAACAATATAATTATATAGGTAGTAAACAATATTATTTGCAACCAAAATAAAAATATTGTAAAGGCAAAATTAAGAAGTTTCGGGTTAAAGAAAATCTAAGTTTACGACTTTTTTCAGTAACATTTTCAGAAAACAAAACACTTGTTCATACGTAGACACCAAAAAATAATTGGCTCTCGAACCATGATATAAAATAAATAATAATCTGCCTGTTTGTTCTCGAATCACGGCAATTCCGTAAGTTTATTTCTTTTATTTACATACAGGAAATCACTGTGCATCTCACTCAACGGAGAAGTATCCGATCTCTCATTGGACAAACACACACAAGACCCGGCGCGCGAAAGGTACGAGATTTTCATCTCGATCCTGCATAAAAACATAATTATTTGTTTTATAAATTTCTACCCTAAAAAAATTGTCTAATTTGAGGGCATGTGGTATATATATATAGAAAAAATAAAAGTCATGATTTATTGAGATGCTTATTTGACTGGCCTATAATCACCTGCAGACGAGGAGAGTATCTACGCATACACAACTTTTAGGTGTGGGAGGCCTCTCCGTGCCCCGCGACTGGTGACGTCATGTTCGCCCCAAGGCCTCGGTAAAGACTATACTCTTAAAAGACGAACATTTTTAATGATTTGCAATTGTCCATGACTAGTACACAGTTTAATTTTACACAAAATTTTTTATTCATTCATATTCATATCTTTGAAATATTTTTAGTGATAAAGCATAATTTTCTGCAAAATCGCACATTTTCAAGTGACCAAGAGCAGAAAATTCAAATTCGTGGTGGGTAACACTGAACTGGTAGCAGGAATTGCATTGAAAAGACGGACGACGGACGCGGCAATGAAAGCGCGCGACACGGAAATAGACCTGGCTGTGTTTTAAATAGTCATCTAATTTTGACGCGGTACCATAATAATTAGCCCTGATAATAATAGGAAGTTTCGGAAACATTACAAAGAATAATATAAATCAGACATTTTTTTTATTACTTCCTTATTCCATGTGGGGGTACACGTGCTCATGTGCTCTTAGGAGGAACCGCCAATGGTCCATCTAGAGAATTTAAAAAACAATGTTACGCCCTTTTTCGGTTGATCCGGAAGTGGTGGGAGGTAAGTAGGTACCCACTTCTCACTCTTTCAAGAATACTCACACAAGAGTTATTTGTGTCTGAGCGCGTCTGCATCCTCTTTTCCATCAGTAGGTTTGCAATGCATCATAGCTCATTATTTGTTGAGTCGACTTTACACATGGATCCCACTTATAACTACCTTAAATTCTTTTCTAACCCCTCTTTACGTGGTTTTATATATTTTAGAATTTTCACATATTTTTAATTATTTTAAAAATCTTTGTTCGTTGTTGGCTTTTTTACAGAATTTTTTTAATATGTTTAATTAAATGTTCAGAAAAATACAAAATGCTATTTGGTCAAACATTTTGACCACATTTCAAGAGCAGTCGGCAAAAAAAACTGTTATTAATCCTCAAGACAAAATATCTCTAAGTGAAACAAAATGTATTAAAAAATTATATTTTTGCCTCCTCTAATCCGTAAAAATTTTGAATGGAAATTTACTCAAATATTTTTACGGAGATTTTTACCGTATATACGTAATATTTGTTACACGTGTTTCAAAAATGAAAAGGAAGATTATTATCATATTTATTTAAAATTGATCAAAGCTTTTATAATATTATCCGTATTAGCTTTCAAATTATTAATATATTTTATATTATAGATTGGCTCATCAAAGTAAAGAAAAATAAAAGAAGCGCAAATAAACGAGGATTTTTTTAATAATAATAATATATATATATATACCTCGGTTGGTTAGTGGGAATGCAGTCTTATATGGGCCGGAATAAAGTAAACTCTTTTTTTGACAGTCAAGCTTTCGAGAATATATTTTTCTCTTCTTCAGGACTTCTACAATAAGTTAACAAGCCATTAGAATAATTAACTTAATTAAATTACAACCATTAAAGGTAAATTATACAGGTACCCATACAAATATATCTCAATAATTATGTACTCACCAAAGTGGATTGAAAAACAATAAAGCTAGACATCTCAGAACAATTCTGGGCATTTTTTGCCCTTTTGGGCCTTATGTTATAATAAAAACCTACATGAATTTGTTTAAAAGAATTAAAAGTCCTCAAAATGGTGGCGAGAGTTTCTTTTTATATTATTTTTTTAATTTTTTGACGTTTATGAGGTCTTCTTTAGTATATCAAGTAACCCAGGAGAGAGAGCGAGTAATACAGAGAATACTGCACGAGAAAAGGACACAACAGAGTGGTCATCTTATTCTCTTTTTAATTTTAAAAGTGTTAGACGCAGATAAACTTATGTGCGTCTTCTCGTTGCCGAGAGAGATTGGTAGATAAAATGACACTCTGCTGCCTCCTTCACCACGCAATATACCCAGCTCGTCACCAATTTTGTTTACATTTTAATACCTACAATACATTGTTGAAAAAAACAAAGATTGGCTCATCAAAGTAAAGAAAAATGTTAAAAGAATTAATTTTTTAAATTATAGTGTAAGCTCCCAAAAGACACAAAGTTCACCATACTCAACCTATATTTTATTTTTTGTTGTTTTGGTGTACATGTACATGTACATCTAACAGCTGGACTGGTGACTTTGTTTTTGTATAAATTTTAGAGATAGTCTTGATCTGGTTTCTCGCTATTTTTATGTCTTTACCTTTAAAAATTGTTGTTAATCTAGGGGTGAGGTTTGAAATATAAGGTAATACACAGTAAACAGCTGTTTTATTTTGATTGTGTTGAACCTGAGTCGGTTCTTGTGACTGATTAGTAACAGACAATTGGGATGGCAAAGTAAGCAGCGCAGGGGCCCTTTCTATGATATTTTCTGATATTTGATATTTTACATTATACAATAGTTTATTTACTAATTTTTCTGGGTAAGAACTGCCAACAAGGAATCCTTTGAGTAGGGTTAAAGATTCGCTCCTGTAGTCAGGATGTGTAAGCCGGACTGCCCTAGATTTCATACTTAGCACTAAGTTGATCTTCATATTCATTGGGTGATAGGATTGATAACTCATAAAACGGTTTGTAACATATGGTTTTCTGTACCATTTTGTTTTTAGTATTGTTTTAGTTGTTGTTTTCTTCTTCTGCTGTGAACTGTATGTGCCTGTTATAGGTATTGAACATCTCTAGGGTCAGGCCCATGCCCCTCCTAGGTACAGCTAAAATTAGATCGTCTACAAATCTTTTTACGAAACGAATGTGGAAAGGAAGGTAATGCAGGCAGTCTTGAACTAGGTCATCTAGTACAAAATTTACTAAAATAGGTGATATTTTTGAACCCATGGGGGTACCAAAAATTTGTTTATAATATTTATTATTAAATTCAAAAACATTTGAGTCAAAAATGAAAGACAGGATACCTGAAAATGTTTCAGAGTCCAGGGTGCAATGCATTGCTATCTCATCCCATTTTTTCTGCAGGCTATCTTATATGACATCTAGTGGTAAGTTTGTGAACAGCGAGACAACATCAAAACTAACTATGACATAGTCATTTGGTAGTTGGTAATTATTTATAAACTCTATCCAACATAGATTTTACTATTTTATTTGCTTTTTGTTGTAATGTGACTGTTGGATCTCGATTTAAGCAGGTGTAATACTGCACTACTGCATGTCATTTAGTAGATCTAGGCTCTTATTGATATAGTCCTGTTTATTCATGGCTAATGTGATATTACCTTTGTCACTGTTTACAATGTACACCTCAGAATGAGCTTTTAAAAAGAGTTTAGTTTTATTATAAATGTCATTAAGAAAAGGCCTACTATTGTGATTTTTATGAATACAATTTGTTAGTATATTGGTAAATTGTGCTCTGTAGCAATCTTTTTTGTGTCATCAACATCCCATATAATTCTCTCTATGTCAGCTAAGAGGTGACGAGCCGGGTATACTGCGTGGTGAAGGAGGCAGCAGAGTGTCATCTTATCTACCCATCTCTCTTGGCAACGAGAAGACACGCATAAGTATATCTGCGTCTAGCACTTTTAAAATGAAAAAGAGAATAAGATGACCACTCTGTTGCGTCCTTTTCTCGTGCATTATTCTCTGTATTACTCGCTCTCTCTCCTGGGTTTCTTGATATACTAAAGAAGACGGTTAATGTGACCTCATAAACGTAAAAAAATTAAAAAAATAATATAAAAAGAACCTCTCGCCACCAATTTTGAGGACTTTCAATTCTTTTAAACAAATTCATCTCAAAATATTTTTATTTGAATCGAAGGTAAAATATTCAGTACCATCGAGTTTTCACTTAAAAACAGACGGGCCTTTTAAATAATTTTTTTTTGTAAAAAGTGAAGTTCGGTTTCCCGAGTTATTCAAAAATGTAACATTTTTCTGGTATCTTCCAAGGGTTAAACATATAAATTAAAACTGGTTTGTTTGTTTGCTTGCTTGCTTGTTTGTTTGTTAATGTATGTTTGGCACATATCTTGCAAGTCAATTTAAACTCACTTCTTCCGGTGACAATACAATATTACGAAAAAACTGCGTTGGTGGTTGGTCGTTAAGGGGGATAAAAGGGAAATGATATATTTGTAAATTCAAATATTTAAAACTTTTGAACGAAAGAAGATGCTACGAATATGCGGTTTTCAGTTTATGTTTTTTAAAAATATTTTTTAATTTTAGAGATTGAAATTATGTGGTAAAGGGGCTTTTTGGTGTATTAACGATACCCCTATAATTAAAATTAAAACACACACCGGCTTAACTTGATGCATATAATCAACAACAGTAAATAGTGAGCTTTAATAATAAAGTCTTTCATAACTTAATATTCTTAAGACTAAATCCAATTAACTAGCATGGACTATTTTGTATCACAGGTTGTTGCAGTTTGTTATTAATCGAAATTATGACTTAAATGACTGGGATTAAGGCTAGGTCACCTGGCTTATAAACTACATGTTTAAGTACATAGAATCACCGAGTTATACCTCTTTATACTGGGGTTTACTTGGCCAAGTAAAGTTTTTCCTTAATAAATAACAAAATTAGGGTTTATTTTACATATCTTTAGGTTTTGCTTTGGTTTAGGGAGGTTGATGGATACGTTAATTCATTACAGTTACTTATCTGTCTATCCTGATTCGTTGGCGCAAGTAAGCCACACTGCTCCTGGTGTCTGGTATAATGGGGCGCTGGCTGAACTAGGGGTTACTAGGATGGCATTATTCTAGTGCCGGTAATGGCACACGAGGATGTGAAAGTATGTCACAACGGCTTTTGTGAAGTATGTCAAAGCATGATGAAGGAGGACGAAGTGCGATGAAGGAGGACGAAGTACGACGAAGAACGATAAAGAACGACGGAGAATGACGGAGAAGGCCTAGAAATAACCAAAAAGACAAGAGGGAGTTAGAAAAACTACCATATACCATTTATGAGTTAACTCAGTACTGGCGTATTATAAGCTAAGACTCGCGTTGTTGAGTGGCCTTAGGCGAAACAGGGCACGGTCATGCGAGCTCCTGTAGCGGTCGGTTTTTTTATGGTCATCGGTGGTTGGACCATGGCTTAATGTGTTTTGAAATTGAGCCTGCATAAATCCAAAAGGCAGAGACTTAGTATCGCGGAAGACTATGAGATTTTGAATGATATACAAAAAAGAACAAAGGACGCTTACCTGATAAGACACTGATTCCTCAAAAATACGTGGTTCCTTCGCCGAAAATGGCACTAAAGACTGGCACAGCTGATACCCACACTAATAGGCTATCAGAGAGCGGAAGGCGCACGAGGAATGCCCTTAAATTGCTTTTAAAATATAATTTTAATTGCACGTTTCGCTAGAAACTTCTAGCCGAAACCGCGGGCTTGTGTGTCTGTCAAGAATATTCGCGGTTCTTCCTCAGCTGACGGATGACCTTGACCGTGACTGGGAACAATCTAAATAATAGAATTTGCGCTCGAACAGCTGATTTACGTTGCTGTAAGCCGATACAAAGTCTCAGGTTTGGTTGAGCAAAGGCGAGCGGATTCGAAGACACCTCTCTGTAAACCGTTGCACTTGTCGCACTCAGGAGTGCCATGTTGTCACCTCATGACAACTTGATTGCCGAAAATCTATCCTATTATAAAAACTGACTTTTCTTAAAGGGATTTTAACGGCCGTAGGGGCCTTAGGGTCATTTATACAGAACTACAACAACGGGAATGGGCTCTGGAAACTGAAAGTCAGATTTACAGGCAGAACTTGCCGAGAGAGAATCGCTGAAATCATTTCACTTTTATAGACAGTGCCTACAATCCGGCAACATAGGCAAATCGTTATACCGGGTTAAGCGGATTCCGAATACCATGACTCGAGTGATGGAATGTGGAAATTTGTTTGTTTACAAAATGTGACACACAGAAAAGCAGTGAAATTTCAGTAAACATGCTAGTTTTTCTGGAGAAAATTCAGTCAAGTGATTTCTTGGAATTATGGGTAATTATGCAGTATACGGTTTTCTGCCATTTTTTAAGATTTTCGAAAAATTCCTTTACAGATGGTTAATATGCCTCGCCAGAAGTACGAAACCGTTTGCGCGTCGAAAAAATTCTTTTTTTTTCAAAAGTTACAGGCATCAAAAGTTTCAAAAACAACAAACTTACGGGACAGCGGAGTGAATAGGGGTGCTGGGCGGGGCACTCCCTTCATCTAAAACACTGTAAAATATGTCAAAATGTAGGTAAAGGATCAACCTTTATGCGTCACTTTTTTGTTTTTTTTTTGAACCTCAATTTTCCGAAAAATCATCGAAAGAAAACAACACAATATTTTTGGATTTTCCAACAAAACACGACATTTAACGTCATTTCAGTGTTGCCAACCACGAAACTGCGTCATTTGCAAAGAATCATGTGTTTTGTTGGTAGGTCATCCGCACGGGCATCAACTTGCCAATTTAGGCGCGTAATTTAAATTTGAAAATTTTCTTCAATTTAAAGGAAATTTAGGCGTTTGGATTTGAAAAGGCAAAGTCGGGTTGCGTTAGGTTGAGTCCGGTTGCATAAAAGAAGGGTTGGGTTGGATTGGTTGGGTTGGTTTGGTTGGGTTGGGTTTTATTTCATAAAAGAAGGGTTGGGTTGGATTGGTTGGGTTGGATTGGTTTGGTTGGGTTGGGTTTGATTTCATAAAAGTAGGGTTGGGTTGGATTGGTTGGGTTGGTTTGGTTGGGTTGGGTTTGATTTCATAAAAGAAGGGTTGGGTTGGCTTGGGTTAAGTTTTCGAAAGAAGGGTTTGTATAGTCTTTAGCCCAGACGTAGCGGGGGTTTTTAGTCCGTAGGCAGTCCTCTAGAGAGGCTGAATCGGGCATGCTCGGAAGACCAGTTTGGCCGGCATCTTTTGAAGATTTTCCTTCGCTATAAAAAAAAAAAAAGTCTGGGCTAAAGACTATACAAACCCTTCTTTCGAAAACTTAACCCAAGCCAACCCAACTCTTCTTTTATGAAATCAAACCCAACCCAACCAAACCAACCCAACCAATCCAACCCAACCCTTCTTTAATGAAATTAAACCCAACCCAACCAAACCAATCCAACCCAACCAATCCAACCCAACCCTTCTTTTATGAAATCAAACCCAACCCAACCAAACCAACCCAACCAATCCAACCCAACCCTTCTTTTATGCAATCGGACCCAACCTAACGCAACCCGATCCTGCCTTTCCAAATCCAAACGCCTAAATTTCCTTTAAATTGAAGAAAATTTTCAAATTTAAATTACGCGCCTAAATTGGCAAGTTGATGCCCGTCCGGATGACCTACCAACAAAACACATGATTCTTTGCAAATGACGCAGTTTCGTGGTTGGCAACACTGAAATGACGTTAAATGTCGTGTTTTGTTGGAAAATCCAAAAATATTGTGTTGTTTTCTTTCGATGATTTTTCGGAAAATTGAGGTTCAAAAAAAAAACAAAAAAGTGACGCATAAAGGTTGATCCTTTACCTACATTTTGACATATTTTACAGTGTTTTAGATGAAGGGAGTGCCCCGCCCAGCACCCCTATTCACTCCGCTGTCCCGTAAGTTTGTTGTTTTTGAAACTTTTGATGCCTGTAACTTTTGAAAAAAAAAGAATTTTTTCGACGCGCAAACGGTTTCGTACTTCTGGCGAGGCATATTAACCATCTGTAAAGGAATTTTTCGAAAATCTTAAAAAATGGCAGAAAACCGTATACTGCATAATTACCGAATTATGTCAAACCGGTAGGTTAATGCTGGCTGTGAAAAGTGAGCCAAACTTAGGCTATGTTTACATTTCTTGCAGAAGCAGAATATTCCGATTTTCCACGTATTTTCCAACAAACAGAAACCAGATTGGGACCAAAACAAGGGTTGCTAGCCAGGGACAAAACATACTTATACTAAGAGGACTGCCTGATAGGTAAAAGCCAAAACAAGGACTTAAAACTACACAGCTAAATGTAAGGTTAGTTACCGAGTCTCAAACATCTACGACTGGCAAAAAAAAAGGCAGCACCCGGGGTGCAAGCTATATAACACCAGGTAATTGGGCTACATATATCAATCAATATCTTTTACGCGCACTTCTAAATTTGAAATGTAATTATTTATGACTTAAAACTAATTTTGCGAAACTTTATGTAGAATGTAGCATTTTATCAGGGGAAATAGGAAAATAGAGTTTTGGGAATTTTTGACCCGTTACAGAGGCTTGGTTGAATTTACAACTTTTGAACATTTCCTTAATAATCGTGGACTAACTTCGTAAAAAGAAACTGCAAAAAAGGTATATTTTTTATATTTGGCAGAGTAATACCCAATCCTAAAAGCTAAAATTTCAGTCAAGGATCCTCCAATTTCCGGCCCCAGAAACCAAGATGGCGGCTGTCAAAGTTAGGAAAAAAATGTGTTTTTTACGTTTTCAGAAAAATCAAATCGAAATCAATTGCTTTTTAAGTGATGATCTCTTTTAATGTCTCATATTAAAGCTACTGACCGGCTTCTTGATCTCATAATAAAAAAAAATTGAGTTTATAAGTGGGTACAAATATGGCGCTTGATATGTCCAAAATATAAGAGACCTTATTATTCTATAGACAACATTAATAAAATAATATTTTTTTTAGTAGATACTATAAGCAATGAGTTCGTCTATGCTAAAATTTTAAAAAGCGTTTGATTTGACATTTGATATTCAAAATGGTGGCCAAACTATCGAGAAAAAGTAATTTTCCCCTTCTGCTGCGCTATTTACACTGCGCCATGCAACATATCAATTTGTACTAAATCGAGGACGCTTGTCTCAAAAATTGCAAAAAAAAATGACACATGACATTCACAGATCAAGATGGCCGCGACTAAAATTAAGAAACGTCATTATTTTTCTGCACGTTAGCAGTTTTGCACAAACCAAAGCAGTTTTAGGATGACTTAAATTAGTTTTAAATTTTTGTCTAAAAAAAAGAAATTTTAATGCCTCATTTAAAATGGCGGACTAAGACTAAGACTAAGTAAAAAAATTGTTTTTTTTCATGTCTTCCTTAAGTTAAACACAAAGCACTTGGCAAAATATTGGGTTGCGCTAAGTAAGATATAGCCATTTCAGAAATAAAAAAGTGACGTATGTCATTCACAGGTCAAGATGGCGGCGATCAAATTAAAAAATTAACATTATTTTTCTGTCTGTTTACATTTCTTCACAAAACAAAAGCAGTTTTAAGATGACTTAAATTAGTTTTTAATTTTTGTGTCAAAAAAATTAAATTTTAAGGCCTGAGTTAAAATGACGGACGATTAAGTAAAAAAAGGATTTTTTTGTTTCTTCCTTAAGTTAAACACATAGCACACGTCATTTGCAAATCAAGATGGCGGCGACCAAAATAAAAAACAGCACTATTATTCTGTCCGCTTACATTTTTTCACAAACAAAAGCAGTTTTAGGATGAGCTAAATTAGTTTTAAATTGTTGTTTCAAAAAAAAATAAATTTTTATACCTCAAATGGTGGAGACTTAAGTTTTAAGAAAACTTTTTTTCGTAAGATAAACAAAAAACACAGTTTTATTAAGAACGATGTAATGTTAGACCTAAGACTATAGTTTTTTTTTAAAGGAAAACATATCAGATATAAAAGTATCTAGTACCTAAGCATCCGCGTAGGAATATTTAGAAATGTCGATAGTACCTGACTATAAGATGACATGTTACTTGTTTTTCAATATTTGCCAATTGTTTTTTGTTTATCTTACCGAAAAAATTTAAAAAAAATACTTTTGTTCTACATAATTGTCCGCCATTTTAACTGAGGTATTAATTTTTTTTTGATACAAAAATTAATTTAGCTTATCCTAAAACTGCTTTTGTTTGTGAAGAAATGTAAATGGTCAGAAAATTTTTTTTTATTTTTTTATTTTAATCGCCGCCATTTTTGAACGAAAATTACATATCTTATTTTTTTTAAATCTGTATCTTTAATGTGATAAATTCTAATATTTTATCATGTACTTTATGTTTGAGTTGAGAAAAAACAAAAAAAATACACTTTTTTTTACTTAATCCGTCCGCCATTTTAACTGAATTATTAAAATTAGTTTTTTTTTTAAACAAAAATTTAAAACTAATTTAGCTCATCCTAAAACTGCTTTTATTTGTGAAAAAATGTAAACGGACAGAAAAATAGTGTTATTTTTATTTTAGTCGCCGCCATCTTGATTTGTGAATGACATATATCACTTTTTTATTTTCGGAATGGCTATGTCTTACTTAGCGCAACGCAATATTCTGTAACGTGCTTTGTGTTTAGCTGAAGGAACAAACGAAAAAAACACTTTTTTTACTTAATCGTCCGCCATTTTAACTGTATCATTAAAATTTGTTTTTTTTGCCATAAAAATTTAAAACTAATTAACTAAAACTGCTTCGGTTTGTTCAAAATTGCTAACGTGCAGAAAAATATTGACGTTTCTTAATTTTAATCGCGTTCATCTTGATTTGGAAATGACATGTATCATTTTTTTTTTAGTTTTTGAGGCAAGCGTCTTCGATTTAGTATAAATTGAAATATTGCATGACTTCAGTGTAAATTCCACATCAGTAGGGAAAATTACTTTTTTCTCGATAGTTTGGCCTCCATTTTAAATATCAAATTACAAATCATATGTTTTTTGAAATTGTAGCAGTGACGAGCTCATTGCTAATAGCATTCTACTAAAAAGGTTTTTTTTAAAATGTTTTCTATAAATTAGTAAGGTTTCTTATATTTTCGACATATCAGGCGCCATCTTTGTACCTGCATATAAACTCTAATCTTTTTTATTGTGAAATCAAGAAACCGGTCAGTAGCTTTAATATGAGACATCAGAAAAGATCATCATTAAAAATTAAAAAGAAAATCAAAGAAAAGCTAAATTTTTGAAATCTGGCCGCCATTTGGTTTTGAAGTGACATATGTCAACTTTTTTTATATTTTTAGATTAAGTCACTATTATCTAATTAATTTCGCAGCTTTCTCTTGAAAATCCCTACGAGTTTACTCCACTATAGATATTTTCTTATTTTGGAGGTAAAAACAACGTTGGTGGGGGATGGTAAAGAAGATGAGAGGCGGTTGATAAATTTGACAATGTGTATCTTTTTAACCAAAGTCAGATTCGAAGTAGGAGGTGGCTTAGTGGTTGATATTTTGAAGTTGACAGCTCTCATCCTCTTTGAAGGGGGGTGGAGGGGAAGCACCATGTTAGTGTCTCCTATTTCGTTCAAAATTGGTACATAGGGATATATAAAAGTTATGACGGTAACAGATCCTCTCTCTTCGGGGGCGGGGGCATCTAAAGAGAAGATTAAACATTTGTGATTAAATTGTAAAACTATGAAGTTAACAAATAATAAAAATTTTTTCTAATTTAGTTACAGTTTGAATGTAATTAAAAAGTGCCAAAAAAATCATCAATTTATTACTTTGTTTATAATAAAGCATGAAATTGTATTTTATTTAAAAATTTTTTTACTGCAACATAGATATTTTGGAACGCTTAAAATTTTGACAACTTTGACAGCCGCTACCACTAGCACTCATCGATTTTACCAGAGTTCTTGGACTACATTAAAAACTGTCACTTGTAAAAAAATTTAAAGATGAGGAAAAATAAAAAATTTGACTTAATTTTACAAAATAACTGTTTTATATGATGGAACCTTGTAATATTTTATTATTTTTAAAATTAATTAAGCCAAAATTATCTAAAATTAACCAGAAAAATAACCACAACGACAACAAAATGGATTCGTAGCTTACGGCAGTGGTAGTGGTTAACTACAACGGAATGACATTTAGTTAATGCGCAGACCCAGTAATTACCACAACCACTACGAAGTGTCAAATAAGCATTCCAAAATATCGCTATTTACCTTAGGCGCAGATATTAATGGATACTATAGATAAAAATTTATTAGCAGTAGCTATCTTTTGGCGTCAGAATCATAATTCTATTTCAACTAGTTATCGAGATATAGGCTTTCAAACATGGTCAAAATATAATGGATGTAGAAAAAAAATAAAAAATTAAACATGTACAGGATTATCCATCAAAAATGTTACCCCCCTCTTTTCTCTGTTATTATGCATTTTACAGTATAAAATTATGTATGTCAAAATTGTCAAATGTCATCGCATATGTCAAATTTAGACATGAACTTTCTTATTTTAAATTGAACACCCTGTATATTTTTTAAAGGTCCGATAGACCTTTTCTTCTAAAAATATGTCATATGTAGGGTTTATACTTAGCAGCTCTCGAGTGAAATAAAAAATAATTTGCCGTTAGACAATGGGTTAGCCAAGTAAAAAAAGTTTAGGTGGTTCTTTGTTCAACACATTTATTATGACAAAGTTTCTCTAAATTTGTTCAATGACCGTTCAAGACAAAGGTTACATATGGCATATTTTTGGAATCAGAAAGAAAAAATCTATCAAAGTTTTGAAAAATATGCAGGTTGTTCAATTTAAAATAAGAGAGCTGATGTCTAAATTTGACATATGCGATGACATTGGACAACAAGTAAATGACAAATTGGCTGAACTAATACAGGACAGCACAATTTCTATTTTAGTTTAATATTCAGCAATTTTTGGTACACCACTAAACTAAAATGTAAAAATGCTAGTTCTAGTACTATAATTTTTTTAAATTTTCGCACAAAAACATATTATGTGAGGGTGCCTAAATTTATTCTTGCTTACACCTTAAAAACTGTTAAGCGGCTCCTGTCATCATCCAGTATGTCGAGTAATTTTAAGAATCTACAGGGAAATATTTTCTTCAGGGGTCAAGCCTTTTTCGCCCCATAAATCTTTTTCTGGTGCATTGTTGGTATATTCTAAAATACGAAATAATTTCTTTGTTTTGTTCTGAAACTTTTTTGTCCCCTGTATTTTTTTCGCGATCGCAACCGTTATCGACAAAAAAAATTAAAGTAATTATTTTGTAGTTCCTTAGATTTAATTAAAATTTTTAACAAAAGGGACCTATTATGAAACTTTTACTCTCTGTAGCTCACGGAAGTAAAATTACGTGGAATGATCACAGGCTAACAAAATAAAAAAAATATTTTGATGCCTGAGATCTAAGAACTGATTTTAGATATAATTAATGTGCTGATTCTAAAACTGGCAGCAGATTTTTTCTATCAGCTCTAGTTTTTGCGATAGAGACTAATTGAATTTAGTTCTAATAAAAGGCAAAAATAAATAAATCAACATCTCTTTAAAATTAAAAATAGAAATTTGGTTATCAAAACTAGGATCTAGTTAGCCAAATATACCTGAAATAATCCGTAAACCAATATTCCTAGACCTGGTTAACTCGCATTACTAATCTTATTAATTTTATTAGCTATTTTATATTTGGAATTCCCTATGATCCAATCTCCTCATACCTGATCAACCCCGACTAATTGGTTTTGGAAACAGTACCTTTTGTCTACCTTTATCCTTCTCGACTTAGTATGTTGTGTAGTTTTTGCAAATAAAGTTGTGTCATAATTTTTTGTACATTTTCGTCGTTTTATAGTGTTAAAACCATATATATGTGTATGAGCTTAAATATACGCCCTTGCAATGCTTTGCTTTTACTCTTTTATGACTCTTATTGTCTCTTTCTGGCGTCAAAGCTTAGCGGTTCTGCACATGCGCGGCCATCGTCATCGGTTAACCAACCAAAATCCAGAAAGAGAGCTGTGCAGTTGTCAAAATTTTTCTATTTGTTTACGTATTTAGAAAATCAGTATTTTTCCATTTTTAAATAAATAAATATATGAATAGAAATAATTTTTAGGTATTTTACTTTTTTTCCTTCAAATTTTAAGAAAAAATGGCTACCAACCTGTGGAACTTCACTTTTGTTGTTTGGCGGCATCCACAAACACCGCACGTCTTTTTATGCGGCGACATCTTAAGCTCCACGATATAAACAGTTTTTATTATAAATCCTAAAAACTTTCGCGTAACCAAAGATTAAAAACATCACAATAAAAAAATTTGCATAAACGAAAACGCGGAAAACAACTGTGTAATCAAAACAAATCAATAAAAATAGCGTCTCGAACGAAGGGCGAAGACGAAGGTCGCGAAACCGACCGTCTCGTAAAATTTTCGCGCATGTGCATAGGCGCAGAGCTAAGATGGCTCTATGGCCCGCTAGATTTTAGATCTTGCTTACAAGTTTGGCCTGGGAAAGGTCTATATTTAACCTCATAAATATATGATTAAAACTAAAACAATGGCATCCATAAGCAGGCGTTGCTGTGTAAACCATCCAGATGTTTTTTGTTATGTATGTGCCGAATATACTTTGAAAGAAAGTAGAAAAACTATTTCTGAATTTGTGAAAAGGTCTTATCTTGCCTATTTTGGCGTTCATTTGGGAGATCAAGATAAATCTTGGGCTCCACATGTGGTGTGTAAAACATGTGTTGAACATTTGCGACAGTGGACAATTGGAAACAGAAAGTGCTTGAAATTTGGTATATCAATGGTTTGGAGGGAACCACGTTTGTCTAATTAATTTTAAAGGCATAAATAAGAACAATCGACATAAATGGACATATCCTGATCTAGATTCTGCAAGAAGACCTGTACCGGACCCTAAGGAAATACCCATACCAACCTTCACCAGTCTTTCTGATCCCGGAAGTCTGATGAAGTTCAAAGAATGCAATGAGAAAACGACAGTGAATTTGAAGCAGATTTAATAAATCCTCGGTGTCTTAATCAACAAGAACTAAACGATCTCGTGAGAGACCTATTATATACCTCTCAGAGGAGTGTGCTAAATTATTTGCATCCAGATTAAAAGAAAAGAACCTTCTTTATCCAGGCACTAATGTTACATTTTATCGTCAGAGAGAAAAGGATCTGCTGCCTTTTTTCACTGAGGAAAATAACCTGGTATTCTGTAACGTTATAAAAGGACTCTTAGAAAAAAATGCCAGAATACACTTCAGACGACTGGCGCCTTTTAATTGACAGTTCAAAACGAAATGTGTCCTTTTACATAACGGTAACAAATATGCCTCAATTCTTATTGGACATTCTACTACCATGAAAGAGGAGTATAAAACAATAGCACAAGTTTCGAAACAAATTAAATACGAAGAACATCAGTGGGCAATTTGTGTTGATTTGAAAATGGTGAGCTTTTTCCTTGGATAGCAAAGCGGATATACAAAATACGCCTGTTTTTTATGTCTTTGGGACAGCAGAGCTAAAGATCAGCACTAGGTTAAGAGAAATTGGCCTTTAATAGATACTATGGTTCAAGAAAAACAAAACGTAGTAAATGAAGCTTTGGTTATGCGAGAAAAAAATATTACTACCACCTTTGCATATCAAGTTGGGACTTATCAAGCAGTTTGCGAAAGCGTTAGATCGAGATAAAAATTGTTTTGTGTACTTGTCACCTAAGTTTCCTGGGATTAGCACGGAAAAACTAAAAGCTGGTATATTTGATGGTCCTCAAATAAGGCAACTTGTTAAAGATACACAGTTCACCACATCAATGAATGAGACTGAATCTAACGCTTCGGGTTCATTTGTTCAAGTAGTTAAACATTTTCTTGGAAATAACAAAGCAGACAATTACATAGAATTAGTGGAAACTATGCTTTCAAATTTTCATATTCTCGGTTGTAACATGAGTATAAAAGTTCAGTACCTCCGCAGCCACCTAGATCGCTTTCCAGAAAATTTAGGTGACTGTAGTGAAGAACAGGAAGAAAGAGCCCATCAGGATATTAAAACTATGGAAGATCGATATCAAGGACGATGAGATAGCCACATGATGGCCGACTACTGTTGGAGCCTTTAGCGAGACGAGAAAGTCGTATAAAATAAAATATGTAGGTGACAGTGACTAATATGAGTATGAATGTATGTTAAGCTACTTTTTATAATAAATATTTAATTATATGTGTTTTTCTGTTATTGGCAATAGTCATAGTTATAACGTAAAATATATATAGAGGTTAAAAAAAGTAAATAATTCCTATTTTAAAAAATACATCCGATAGACAAAATCTGATGGCTACTTCGAATTATCCACCCAAAAATGACCCAGAAACAGTTAAAAAATCGCCGGCACGAAAATGTGTGTTGGCCCAAATCAGTTTGTATTGATAAAATTCCCCAACTCTGAGTCTACTAATAAAAAGGGTTACCGCACAGCACTTATCAAAAGCAAAAAGCTAGTCATTCCGGTTGTATAAGAGCACTGAACAAATTAAAACACTATATTTTTAGCAAAAACACGCAATAAAGCCGAAGACACTTTATTTTGACTAAAACAAACAAGGCTAGTAACTTTTTGTTTGGTTTTAATAAAAAGGCAAATATATATAATGTTTACAGGGGGACTTGAAACCGATCTAAAAATGATATAACTTTCTATTAAAAAAAAATTGAAAAAAACAAAATTTTAATATATTACAAAAAATTATGGTAAAAAATATCATTTACTGAATGTGGAAAAGTCACATCAGAAAAAAAATAATGTCAAGTCGATGCGATTGATGTGATTATGTTTTTTTTAGGCTCATAACTGTCGCCTATATAATGCGGTCATTTTTGTGAAATTTCTCATTGTCGGACATTAGAGGCTGACTTTAATAAAGTCGGCACTATTTTTGACAGTTCCAGCGGCGTAAAAAGTAAAAAGTTTTTATGTGAGGATTTTTGGACGAGGAATTTGAATTTGTTAATAATAAGTATAATAAAATAAATGTAACTTTTTTATGTCCTAACGTACTTACATATGAAAAGTTCACGGGAGAAAGGCGAAATGTCAATCCGACATTGTTTTGTAAAAATTCCACTTTTTGCATGGACCCTACGCATTTTTTTCAATGTACAGGATTTTCAGATCACGTTTATGCTGTGATGCTTCTCGTTTCTTCCCTTTTTTAATTCGGCATATAAATCTACTACCAATAGCAGACTTGTTGCCGTGTTTAACTGAAAACTGAAAAAAATGTGACATTTCGCCTTTCTCCTGTGGACTCTTCATATGTTTTTATTACCATATATTTGATACTGCATAAGTGTGTAAAATCTTATTTTACTTCCATTTCCATCCACATAAGACATTATTTTAAAAAAATATAATTTTCAAAAATTACCCAAACCCTTTTTGTGTCTGGTATGAAATTGATTTTAACCATCTTTAAGTTAGACGAACTAGAGACCAAACTCAACATGAGTACCAAATTTTATTAAAATAGTTAAAGTAGTTTTTGAGGTATGAGCGTTGCTGTTAGACAGATAGAGACTGACACAAACCAACCGCCCGACATCGACAGACGGACAGATAGACGACGCAACAAAAAAATGTTCATAATTGTCTCAAATTATATATATAAAAAAGTAAAATTGGAGCAATCCTGTTTTTGGCAAAATCGCCAAAGGTCACAATATATTAGATATTTATAGTCTAACCGTGTAAACTAAAAAAAAATTGTAACAGCTAAGATCGCAAAATATCACAAAATTTTATGTTTGAGACTTTTATGCCCATGTGCATGGGTTCGGCTTGACATGTAAGCCGAGCTTAAGCTTTAGTTTTGGTTTGCAAGGGTGTGGAATATCATGTAAGTGTCACTTAAGCTGTAGTTAAGATAAGCCGTAGAATTACTAAGGCTTAAGCGCATTTTTAGGTTATGTGAGTTTTTTTTGTGATATTGTTTTTAAACAAAAGCGATTAATTGTTTATAAAATTATTCCATTGCCTTAAAATCTTTCTGTGATCTGTTGGTCTGTGCTTAAAACTTCTTCGTGATGACAAGGAAGATGAAGAATAAGATTTTGTAATTAAGGGAATACCAAGAAGGATTTTTCAAAGAATGGATTATTTCAGCACTTTTGATGAAGATACCATTAACAAAAGGTTTAGAATGCCCAAAAAAAATATTTTTTTTTCAACTTTGCACAATTCTTAAAAGCAAACTTTATTCGCTAAGCGAATATTTCACCTTTTTTTTCGCAAATTCGTCGCAAAAAACTCTAAAAGGGGTTGGGTTGGTCTGTGTGTCTATCAGGGAGTCCAAATCTTTTTTTTTCAAGGGTCTCAAGGAAAAATCTTGCATAAGACGCCCGTACTACTTTCTTACCAGAGTCATTTGTCCTCTACCAGGAGAGCCCGGGTAGTGTCGGATTCCTACCGACTAAAACCCTTTGATTGTGACTCCAACCTGCCTGGTGGCAAGCTACAATCACTGCACGGCAGCCATTTCTGGCTTATTGTGCCCCCTCTTGGTTCCTAGGCTAACCACTCAATTAATTTTGTCCCCTGTGCCAGTTTGTACAGGTTCTTGATGGCGTAGTCCCCAGTCGATATTGGGTCTAGTTCAACTTCACCAAATATTAGGTGCCTTTTGCAATCTAGTGCACCGCATTAGCATATTACATGTTCTACTGTTTCCAGTTCCTGATTGCATAGTCTGCAGCTCAGGTCTCCGTAATACAGGCCCATGTTGTTTAGGTGAACTTTAACCGCCATATGGCTAGTCATGAATTAGAGTTTACTTGCATCCTACTATAGCTTAGCAGGTCTTTCGTGAGTTTGGCATTCAGGCCTTTGATAAAGGCTCTGCTGTGTCTTAGTCCCTGTCTTTCTAGCCGTCTTTCGTGTTTTTCCCTTATACAGAATTTGATCTGGGACCTTATTGTACATTTTGGTACCTCCTGAGCTGGTTCTGCAAGTTCGTCAGCGTTTTCATTGCCTTGGATATCTCTAGGGTCTAGCACCCATACTAATTTTATTTGGTTGTGTTCCGTCAGTTTGATTAGTTCAGCAAGGCATTTCCATACTAGCTTTGAGGTGACCTTCGGGCACATAAGCGCCCTAAGGGCTGCCTGGCTATCTGAGTATATAGATATGGTTTTACCGAAGTATCCCATTTTATTGTTCTCTCTTGCGCATTCTAGGATGGCTGTTAGTCAAGACCAATAGAATTACTTTCGATCAATATCGGGCAAAAGTGACAGAAACCGATTCAAACCGAAGATTTGGATCAATGAAATGCATAGTAGCGAGATAATTTGACTCCCTGGGAGCATATTTTCTCCCGATTCAAGAATGTGATAATAAATAGTCAGTTTTTATAGTTCATCGATTATAGTAGTTTTATTTCCGTTTTCTTCCATATAATCATAATTCATCAATAAAATTTGTTTTTTTAAAACAACCTCAAATTTTACGTTTCTTTTTGACAGCTGACAGGTATAAATCATGGTTTCCATACAAAAAACACAAAATAATGCTAATAACTGCCACGTTGCCAATAATTTTCTCACTTTTTTCAAGTTGAACATATTCGGAACTTTTGCAAACCAAGTAAATCTCAAGGGTCACCCTCAGTTCAAGCGGCACTTGAACTTGAACAAGTGGGGGAGGTAAGGGAAAGTGATGCACACGAGCATTAGAATATTGTTTCAGCTAAACTGAGGCTAAAGTTTTAGTACTCGATTATTTCCGATGTGTAACTAAAAGTTTACAAATATTCTATAACAAATAAATAAATATGTTTAACAATAGACTGATATTGATATGCCGCTAGCGCAACGACACTCTGGCACTCAATAAAACGAACCGCCAGGTTTTGATGCATGCTGCGTGTACCACGGTGAACGCAGCGAAGATGTATTCTTGGTATGAATACACGTAGGTATATACAAATATTTCGTAATATCACTTGGTTGTGCGTCGGTCTCTTATTAATGTTCGGTGCCTTAGTTCAGGAAATGTCAAAGTGACGTTCAAAACGTTAAAAAAGTGCTCCAATTCCATTTTTATTTAGACAAAACATAACCTCACTTTCCATAGAACAAAAACCAGATTTTGAAGTTGCCAAAATCAAACGCTCTAGGTTTTGGTAATCGGCATTATAACTACACTGCTAACTTTAAATCACTCCAAATAACCCCTTATATTACGCTTTCATATCCATCAAATGCACTAGAGTGAAACAGCAAGATGCCAGAGATACTATATGGACGAAAATTATATTATTATGTAATATGCCTGTTAAGGCGGCCATCATATTCGTTTTTATTTGTATACCGAACATAACAAAAAAACCGCGATGCAGACCCAATATGCCTGAGAGAGACCCAGAGTGGTGAGCGAAGTCACCCAAAAATTAAAGAATTCAAATTCAATTTAGACGTTTAAAAATGCTGGACCGCTTTCTTGCAACATAATTTTGACTAACCTGTGACAATACATTAATATGGTATTATTAAATACACACTTCCCTTGAATGAGGGGGAAAAGTTTTAGTTTTTTCGATTTAAATCAAAATTGGCTACAGGGGTTTTTCGGGAAGGGCATATGAATTTTTGATCAGATTTGAAAATTTCATTATGGCGGATTGAAAATTTCATTATGGCGGATTCAAAATGGACGATTTTTGATCATGTTTTGCTAACCAATTTTAACTGACTTATACACATCCGATTGTCTTTAAATTTGGCATGCTTTTATAGTTCCGGTAACAATATAATTATATATTATTATTAGGCACCTCCCACCCCCGTACGGGGGGAGTAAAGGGGGAAAAATACCTAAGTTTGTCCGATGTCAACCAAAATTGGTATACGGAGGTTTTTGGGGATAGGAATACGAATTTTTGATCAGATTTTGACAATTCAATATGACGGATTCAAGAGGAACGATTTTTAGTCATGTTTTGCTAACCAATTTTAACTGAATTATACACATCCGCCTGTCTTCAAATTTGTTAGGCGGTTAAAGTTCCGGTAACAATACAATAATTTGGTGTTTTAGGCACCCCTTCCCCCCTACGAGAGGAGTGGAGGGGGGAAAATACCTAAGTTTGTCCGATTTTAACCAAAATTGCTATACAGGGTTTTTTGATGATAAGGAAGACGATTTTTTTATCAGATTTTGAAAATTTAATATGGCGGATTCAAGAGGAACGATTTTTAGTCGTGTTTTGCTAACCAATTTTAACTGAATTATACACATCCGCCTGTCTTCAAATTTGGTATGCGTTTATAGTTCCGGTGACAATACAATAATATGGTATTATCAGGTACCCGCCTTCCCTAACGAGGGAAGTGGAGGGGAAAAAGATAAAACTTGGCATACAGGGGTTCTTAGAGAAGAATAAATTTTTGATCAGATTTTAAAATATCAATATTGCGGGTTCAAAATGGACAATTTAAGTCGTTTTTTTGGCGTAGAACACGGTGCTTGCGTGATTTCGAAATGTGACGTCACCGGTTCAACCACAACATTTTCGGTTCTTGCTATCGCCAAAATGCACTTCCCAGTGACAGTTTTACAAAACCCCTAACTTCTTGCTGTAAGATATTGGTCAGGGAAGTTATTTTATCATTTTAATGTATAAACTTATCTGACGAAAGCTGCCTGGCAGTGTCCGAATCGACCTCTAAGAGGAATTCTTCCAATTGAATTTTGCACATTACCAAATCAGACATCATTTTGTTATTGAAAACACAAAAAAAATAGCCGGTGCTCTATAACCCGACACACCCGCGTATTTTGACAAATAACAACTCTCCTTATCGAATCAGAATTTGATATACCTTTGAAATGTTCTGAACCGTGACGTCACCAGTTCAACGTCCAAATGACATTTCTTGCATGATTTCGAAATGGTTTCGAAATCTTCTTACGGCAAAAAGGACTTTAGAGTACAAATCTAAAAATTAAAAAATAATTTTACATAAAAAGAGGCTTTTCAAATCCAAGCTTTTATACAAAAATATAAAGTTCACTATCATAATAATAAAAGCGATGGGCGTATTATAGAAAGTTTAGCCATGTTGATTCGAAAAATTTATGTTATTGATTATATGATTGTTCGCAAGAACGTGAATTCACTATAATGCAGAAAAATGCAAGGGTATATCAGAATCCTAAATCTACTTTTTGTGAACTTTATATTTTATAAAAGCTTGTATTTGAAAAGCTTTTTTTTTATATAAAATTATTTTTTAATCCTTAGACTTGTACTCTTAATCGTCCATTTTGAATCCGCCATATTGAAATTTTAAAATCTAATAAAAAGACTCATAATCCCCTTCCCTAAAAGCCCCTGTATGCCAATTTTGATTAAAATCGAACAATTTAAATCTTTTTCCACCTCCACTTCCCTCGTTAGGGGAGGTGGGTACCTGATAATACCATATTATTGTATTGTCACCGGAACTATAATCGCGTGCCAAGTTTGAATTCAATCGGACTACAAGTTAGTCAAAATTGGGTTGCAAGATTTTTACCCAACATAGAAACATATATACATAATAGAGGTTAAATAAAAGCTTGTAATAATAAATTTAATGTTTTCTAATTTTGAGAAAAAAATAATTTGGGGGGTGGTTGAGGAGGTTGATATATGTGAAAATTCATAAGTTTTGATACAAAACTGTAAATTCATAACAACTATCTAAAAACTACAAATTAAGGCTGCTACGAGTTTGCAGTTTTTAGATTTAAAATAACAAATTACTTGCTAATATTCGAGGGAATTGTGACGAAACAGATTTCTAACAATCTTGTTACTCTTGCGGCTATATGCCTATTGTGCCCTTGAAAATGATCAATGGATGGGTGCGTCCACCATGCCTGTGCCCCAAACAATGTCTGAGCTTCATTAATTTGAGATTTCATAACCAGAGTTTGGTACACTGTGATCAATTGTCTTACGATAACAATAACAAAATTACAATCAACTCATGAAAAAATTTAAACTAAACGAAATCAAAAATTTGCTGAATGATGCCCTGTCCATACTGTGATCAGTGTTGCCAAAAATCTAGGGAGCAACAAAAAAATAAACGTCACACTAAAATTCTCACTGACAGTTGACGTCAATCAATGTGGATAAAATTCGGGTTGAATATACTGTAGTTGACTCCAAAAAGTATGGATATTTTGAACGTCACTTCGAACTATTGAGCTAAGGTCACTGATAGAAAAAAAATAATCTATGCTCTTAAAATCTTGATACTGAATTTTCAAATACCCCTTATTATAGCAGTTCTTAAAAGTTTTCTTTCAAAACATTTCTCGATCTTAAATCGATGTTTTCCGTAAATATTGTATTTTTACGCCCGCGGCTTTCAGCACGTAGTAGTAATAAATACGTATTTGCTTAGAAAAACTCGACTCTATTTTAAATGTTATTCCTTCACCACAGGGTTGGGGATACTTAAGCTCTACATAATTTTACGTAGTTTTACGCGTATATGTATATTTCCTGGTAAGCAAAACACTGTTATTTTAATCAGCTGAAGCTGTCCCGCAGCCGCCATATGTTTGACATTGCACGTAGTTGATTTGTCAAAGTACCGGGTGCCTATTCTGAGTTTCGTAGGATGGGATTGTTCGCCTGAGAGAAGAGAACTAGCTTCAACCAATAAACGCGCTTAAAAGCATTGACGAGACGATAGAAAAATCAGCAAACTATTATGGGCACGCGCAGAGCTGCCTCGAACAACTATTTTTGAGCGAAGCCGTTCTCTCGATTAGACCCAGTAGTTGGGACTTGTAGGAAAGCTCGCGTGAAAAACTTCACTCGGGTGATTTCAGAGCACGCTATTGGACGAAACCATCATGTGACCGATCGGTATTTTACTTGCTAATGCGCAAGCTACGGCAAACTTGACTGTCTTTCAGAGTAGGACATGGCACAGTGGATCAAGGTATAGGGAATTTTGGACATTTACCTTAAATTCAAATTTGGCTTGACGGATCATGTCAAAACTGAATTATACAGTTATACAGGGTGTTTTTTAGAATTCAGTGCAAATATTTTAGACACGAATTTTTCAGGTCAAAATAAGAACATTTTTTTCCATGAACATGTCCGCAAACACTTTCTTACTGATCTACACACACACAATTTTTTTAGTTTTTTCTTTATATGCCTTGCAGTTTTTAAGATATTTGCAACAAATTTGAAACATAGGCAACTGCAGCTTAGGGCTATAGGGAGATATTTTTTTAGAGGTGAAGTTCTTCTTTTCTCCATAAACTTGTACGTGGTGCGCCGGTGATGAATTCTGTATTAATAAATAAATTACCTGTCTAGTTTAGAAACTATTTTGTCTCATGTAAGTTTTTCGCATTTGTGACTGTTATCGAGAAATTAAATTATTAAAATCATTATTTGTAACTCGCTAGATTCAATTAGAATTTTTGACGACAGAGGAGAGCACATAGGAATATTTAGTGCTTTTGGCCGGTTTTCTCAAAATATCGCAATCGTCAAGTAAAATGTTTTATTGGTTTATGGTTTTTAAAGAATGCTAAAATAAAAAACAAAATTGTGCAAATTTAAGCATTTTTAAAAAAAATCAATGTTATAATACTACAATCAGGTTCCTTCCTTTAAATAATACATTATAAATAATATCAAAAAATATTGGTGTTACCAATAATGGCAAAAATGTAATATATAAATTAATTTAAATTAAAATAATAATTTTAATTATAAATAAAAAAGCTCCTCCAGGTCAGTTCCTACAGGCAGAGTACCGAGGACGGAGGCCGAATTTCCCCTCAGATAGCTTTGGGCTTTTCTATTCTTTATTTTTGCGCTTATTTCCCTAATAAGATTTTTAGCCGCACTACCCCAGGGTCCAAACGTCTCAACACTAAATGGGACAAAAATATACTGGTTCGAAAGTTGCTCGTATTTTTTTTGTTTTATTTGTTCGCCCAATTCTGCCGCTAAACCCGCTCTAGTGAAAGTCCTACCAATATAGGATTCCGCCATGGTATCACGACAAGTTGCATCCCATAATAGCGGCCTTCCAGCCCTCCATGGGACTAGGGTTATCCCATCCACCCGTTTTCCGTCTGCTCTGCAACTACCATTCGGCTCCAATATAGACGGAATGTTTGCCGATCTTAAAGAGCGCAAGATAATATCGTTGATATGACTGTGTCGAGATAGCCTACCCACGCTTTTATTACAGCATAGTCCGTGAAGACTATAACTATCTACTTTTTTGCTGCAACCAGCGCAGGTGTGCGCCCCAACAACAGGCATACCAAGTCTTAAACCAATGGAAATACTGAAAGACGGGTCATCAAGAACATTTTCCAAAGAAGCGGAAGGCAATGCCTTTAGCCAAGCATTGCTCTCCGGTTCCTGGAGGGCCAAAAGGCGCGCTTTCTGTCGTTCTTCAGTTGTTTGTGATATCATTTTGTTAAGGAAAACCTGGCACATTTCCCTATCAAAATCTTTTTGGTTATTAAAGCATGAAAAATCTGCGATATTTGACAAATTTTGAAAATTCTGTTCTGCCTCCAAAGTGGTTAAATCTTGAACGAGGGTAATATTGTTAGGAAGGATACAACAAAGAAGGTTAGAAGTGTTTTTAATTGAACTCAAAAAAACTGAAAAATACAAAGTTTTTGATTCTCTAATACCCAAACCACCCATGTTCACTGGCAGGATAGATTGTTGCCATGAAATGTCATTAAAAGTACAGTTAACAATGTTTTCTAAACAAGATTTCAGACAAAAATCAAAATTTTCTAAACATTGTGGCACTCTCCAACATGGAGCACAACGCAATAAGTAGTTGATGCGCGGTATTGCAAATGAATGCTTTAGAAGAGAAAAGGCTACATGTGAATTAAGTAACAAAAGATTTTTTGAAAAAGTTTTAAAAATATCAATTTTCTTATTAAAAATTTTTTCATTTCAAAATTTGAAAAAGGATGTGAATTTTAAGATGTTTGAAATTTTTATGTAGGTAGAAAAAAATTAAAAAAAAAATTATTTCAAAAAATATAAAAAACAAAATAAGTAGGGTTTTAAGAAACGCTGTATAGTATAGAAAATAAATTAAAATATTTGAAAAAAATGGCTATTAAGTCTCCCTTATAAAACAATGTTTACAAATATATAAAATGATCTGTTTCAATTTTTTCTTAATGTCCATAAAAAAGCATTGCATCGATACACTGTGCATCGTTCGAATGACTTTCGCAGTCTTAGAATCGATCGCACACGTTGTTGTTTTGACTCTAACCTCGAAAAAACGCAATGACATGATAGTAAACTGTGATATACTGCCTTGAAGGCTAGCTTTTTTTTGAAAGCCTATCTCAGCGGAGTTTCATTCTTACAGTTGACGTAAACTTACTTTAACACAACTAACCTAATCTTAACTCACCTAATCTACCCTAACCTAACCTGGCCTAATATTCCCCTTATCTTTCATGTTCATTTTGCACATTGCTTATCGTGTTAAAATTTACCTTTTTACAGAATAGTAAAATCTGCGATGGAAGATAAAGTTTATATTAGGTTAGGTTAGGTTAAGTTAGATAATGTTAAGATTAGGTTAGGTGAGTTAAAGTAACTTTACGTCAACTGTAAGAATGAAACTTTGCTGATATAGGCTTTCAAAAAAAAAGCTAGCCTTCAAGGCAGTATATCACAGTTTACTATCATGTCATTGCGTTTTTTCGAGGTTAGAGTCAAAAGAACAACGTGTGCGATCGATTCTGAGAGCTTATTTACATTCAATGCATCGAAAAACATAAGAATCGACATGCCTCATCCCCAAAACAGGAAATACTAATTTTTTTACGTTTTTTGAGGTTAGGTTGAAACGCGAACCTGGAGGACAAATTCGAACACTTTTTTTTTGTGTGGCTGTGTTTTTATTAAAGGTTTACTCTAAAACTTCCCTCGCTCAGAAGAACATATATATATAAAGGACCACTACTCGTATACACATGGATTAAATTGGGTCGGACAGACTTTTTCAGGGTATATCCAGACTTTTTTTGGGTGTATCCACACTGTTCATGGGTGTATTCTGATGTTTCCATGGTGTACGCGGACATTTTCAAATATATCCAGGTTTGTACAAAGTATATCCTGACTTTTCCAGGGTTATTCCAGACTTTTCCAGCGTGTAGCCAGATTTTTCCAGGGCCTTTCCAGACTTTTCCAGAATGTAGCCAGACATTTCCAGGGTCTTTCCAGACTTTTTCAGAATGTATCCAGATTTTTCCAGAGTCTTTCCAGTCTTTTCTAGAATGTATCCAGACTTTTTGTGGGTCTTTTCAGACTTTTCCAGAGTGCATCCAGACTTTTCCAGGGTCTTTCCAGACATTTCCATAGTGTTTCCAGACTTTTCCAAGGTCTTTCCAGACTTTTCCAGGGTTATTCCAGAATTTTCCAGAGTGTATCCAGACTAGACGACTAAACCAATTTGTATGAAATTTGATAAGACAATAGGGTGTGATCTGGATCTTAACTTAAGCTACTTTTTATTTACCATTTCGTTCCATAACTCGAGATATATGGCACAGAAAATTGAATTTTTCAAGAGTTTTTTTGCATTTTTTATGTGATATATATATATATGTAGTCAAAAACTGCGCCATTCAACTACGATTTTTATACGCTTTTCAGAGAGGTATCACATGGTAAGAAAAAAAATATAATTTTTTTAGGGATGAAGATTTTTGGGGGTAGCTTCGAAGGGTTTAATAGGGAAATGCTCAAAAATAATAGGGGTCTGCGCGTCAACTCAAGTAATAAATATGTAAAATTTTGTTATGATTGGTGAAGGAGTTTTTGAGTTAGAGTGGCTACAATGGAGGCCACAGATAGACTGACCGACAGACGAACAGACCGACAGACAGAGCGACGGCGTCTGAATTCGTGCTTATCACTATTTGAAACCTCAAAATTCGTGGAGGATCATGAAAATCTCGAAGTGCGATTTTTAAATGATTACATTACTTCCCTTAACGAAGGGAAGTAGAAACGAACAACACAACAACAAACCAAAACATCAATGTTCGCTTTTCATAAATCATCAAACGACACGTCTGTAATAAAAACCTGTTGGTACAGGCCGAGTATAAAAAACGTACAGGCGTGAGATTTTGAGTTTTGAAAAGGGCAATTATCAGTTCTGACAAGGGAGATTTTCAGTTTTGAAAAGGGAGATTTTCACCTGAGCGGGAAATTTTCGTTTAATAATCAGGTAAAAATCGACTGCTTTTATAATGTATGAGGTAAATAATATATAAAATACCTCTCGGGATGGGAAAATAATCCCTAATCTAAAAGCACCTTTTGGCGGAAGATTTTCGAAAATTTCCCCATCTCTATTACTACAAACCCATAAACTGCCGAGCCCTAGCATCTTATTCTAGGTAGATCCCTAGGACGGTATTTACTAAGATGGACTAAGGTTTATGACTATGAAAGGCATGTCGTTTTCCCCTTCCTTAGACGTTCCCTGAACATCCAGAGGAATGTTTTATAAAGTCCCATAAAAACCGTTTCGAAAAGTTCGAAAGACGTCTTTTGGTACTTTAAAACCAAAATTCCATGAACGTCTGTCAAACGTAAAACGACGTAGTAAAACGCGTAAAACGTAAAAAAAGTGTCCGCAATATTTGTCCACGGGACGTCCTCGGTACACTTGCGACTTTCACGGACGTCCTTGGGATGTCGCGTAAGTCCCAGTGCGACGTACCAAAAACATTTTATAAATGTATACGTGTTTTTAGGGATAAATCTCTAGATGGGCCATTTCTGTAAATTGAATATTTTTTTAAAAATCTTTGATGTCGGCTTCTAAACACATCATACAGATACCAACAATCTGTTGTCTGTTTGTTCGTCTGTGTGTTTGTTCTACAATCACTACTGGGCTCCTTGGAGTCCTCGGCAGGACATAGGCTTTATTTCGTCAAAATAAGTTCAACGGAACAAAAGCTTTGGGCATTTAAAGCAAGAAAAACGGGAAAAAAGCCTCCGGACCTCTGCTAGTCTCTAGTTAAAATACGTCCCCGGAAGTGACTTTTTTCCTATAGAATTAACAAAAAAAAACCTTTATATATAACAGCGTTTAGGATGTGTCTTGGACTTATAATTTCAGACGACTTTGAAGTTATCTTTATTTTTATATTAAAATTCACGTTAATTACAGCGGACCATACAAAACTTAAGAAAAAATGGGTTTTTGAATAAAATACTAAAGAAAAATATATCTAAACTTGTATATACTAATTACTATTACTAAAGCTGTCACGATTGCTAATTAAAGGTAGCTAAGGAAGCTTATTAACTCTAGAGATGCATTAAAAATTAAGTTAATAAATATGTAGGAAAGTTGTCGATGTATAGTAACAAGCATTTTCTGATAAAACCCATCGCATAGTTGAGCCAGCTTGGCTTTGGAAGATGAGCTATGGGGTTGTTTTTAAAATCATAAAAACCTCAATATGAAGAAAAGTTGGCGATATATGGTAACAAATTTTGCTGACTTGTAGTACTAACTGTCAAACACACCATATAGCTGAGTCAGCTTTGCTTTGGAAGCTGAGCTATACGAGTGTTTGGAAAATCAAAAAAATGTAAATATGAAGAAAAGTTGGCGTTGTATAGTAACGAATTTTACTGATTTTTGATACTAATTCTTCATTCTATCAAACCCACCATATAGCTGAGGTGTCTCCTTAAAATTATAAAAATGTAAATATGAAGAAAAGGTGGCTTATGTATAGTAACAAATTTTACTGATTTGTTGTACTAAACTTTCATTCTATCAAATCCACCATATAGCTGAAGGGTTAGTACTCCAAATCAGTAAAGATTTTTACTGTACATTATGCATTTAAAAATATAGCTATATGGTGGGTTTGATAGAGGGAAGGGTAAGTACTCCAAATCAGTAAAGTTTGTTACTATACATCGCTGAATTTTCTTTATATTTACATTTCTATGATTTTAAAAACACCCCCATAGCTTAGCTCTTAAAGTCAAGCTGACTCAGCTATGTGGTGGGTTAGGTAGAATGAAGGGCTAATAGTCCAAATCAGAAAAATTTGTTACTATATATATCGCCAATTTTTCTATTCCGACGGCTTAAGTAATGTGTAGTTACTGTTTGTCAAGTGTAGATATTTTTTCTTCAGTATTTTATGCTAAAATCCATTTTTTTCAAAAACCCAAAATTTGTTTGGTCCGCAGGTAGCAGGATCTTACCGAGCAACAATTTTTCGACGTTTTCAAGTTGCCAAAGGCGACTTAACATTCCGTGAAAACGGCGTCTAAACGTTCTAGCAACTCGCTTTTGCACCAATTTGACGTTGCCTGTGACTAGAGTCGCGTACAATGTTTCCACACCGTCGCCGAAGCGACTACGACTGAAGTGTCCTCTGAATACTATTTGTATTAATATACTTGATTTGAAATCAAGACTCCCACGTTTGCAACCACAAATGAACTAATTTCCAAACACCATTTATTAATAATTCTAAAAATACGTAGCTAGGTAACTTACAGTTAATATAACATTAAAGTGGCTATTTAAATGTTCCCATCTACTAAATTTACCAACGCACCTTAGTTTTTCGTCAAAAATATATATTTTAGCTTTAAAAAGTAAGAGGGCCTTCATTCCTTCTTATTTTTTTGCTCAATTATTTTTTTATTGAAACACTGAAAATTACAGTTATATCCTAAATTTAGACAATAATAGGCACAATGCACTAATTAATAACCAACAATAATATAATGACAGTGATGACAGCTGATCTTCAGTTAAAAAAAAAATATATTGTTTCCTTTTTATCTCTATAAAAAAAATTTTGTTTGAATAATAGTTCAGTACTCCATTTCCAAAATAACGTCAGTAAGTGCTTTGGAGACATACATTTTGCCATACAAACCCTTTCCTTTTATTTTCTCAAGTACTTACAAAATAGGTTTAATTAACATAATAATATACACTCAAACAACAAAAAAATATAAGGAGAGAGATAAGGAACCGAGATATAAGGAGAGTATGTTGGACTGTGTGTCTTTCAGGAACTTACATTAAAATGAAAAATTAATTCTTGTAATATAAAATTTATTTTTTCCTGTGTTTTTTTTCCACAATATATTGTCAGTATTAAAATGTGAACAAAACAAGTGACGAGCCCTGTATCCGGCATGGTGAAGGAGGCGGTAGAGTGTCATTTTATTCTACCCATCTCTCTCGGCAACCAGAAGACACACATAAGTTTATCTGCGTCAAAAAACTTTCAACATGAAAAAGAGAATGAGATGACCACCCTGTTGCGTCCTTTTCTCGTGCGATATTCTCTGCGTTACTCGCTTTCTCTGCTAGGTGAATTGATACACCAAAGTAGACGGTTAATATGACCTCATAAACGTCAAAAAATTGAAAAAATAATATAAAAAGAACCTCTCTCCACCATTTTGTAGAATTTTCAATTCTTTTAAACAAATTCATGTAGGTTTTTATTAGAACATAAGGCCCAAAGGGCAGAAAAAATGCTCAAAGTTGTTCAGAAATGTCTAGCATTATTGTTTTTCAACCCACTTTGGTGAGTACAGAATTATTTAGATATTTATATTTATATGGGTACCTGTATAGTTTATCTATGTATAGTTGTAATTTAATTAAGTTAGTTATTCTAATGGCTTGTTAACTTATTGTAGAAGTCCTGAAGAAGAGAAAAATATATTCTCGAAAGCTTGACTGTGAAAAAAGGAGTTTACTTTATTCCGGCCCATATAAGACTGCATCTCCACTAACTAACCGAGAAAAATTTTATTTATATTTTAAACTGTAGCCAGTCTAAAAGAATACTTCAAAAATTACTGAAACTAACTAAAAAATCATCAAAATCCAGCAAAAAAAACAAGATAATTTTGTTTTAAGATATTTTTTAACGATTTACACAAATGTCATAGCTGCGAAAATCAGAAAAAGAAAACAGTATGACGGCAATAATCATTTTTTGGTTTACTGAAAACCTAACCGTTTTTCGATTAAGGAGGTACCCTCTCTAGTTGTCAGATACAGTTTTATTTTGAATTGCATTGATTATTTGGACACAATTGTCTCGTAAAGACAAACGTTGAAATAACGTAAATTAATTAACTCTAGTTAATTATCAACGTTTTGGCGTCGTTGATTCGTCGTTCGTTGTGGTCGTTGAAAACCCCACAATATTCCAGTAAAAATAAACGTTGTCAGAGGGTTGCCAAATTTGCCCTAGTTAATCGTTTCCTCGTTCACCATAGCAGCTGTTGCACAAATGACTAGTTCCCTAGTTTTTGTACTTTATGCAACGTTAATTTTTGTGTTTTTATTAGTTATGGCAACTAAGGCAACTAAAAATTGTTACTTGGGTTTATTAACGCCCTAGCGTGGCGGTTTCTAATTTTGTCAAGAAAAAACTGAACGCATCTATCCTTGGTTAGAGGTCAATGTCATGCTAGTATTACAGTAAATAATATCAAACCCATAAAAAATATTCCGTATAATCGTAGATAGAAAATATCCAAGATATGTAACTGATAAGTGGAAGTGAGAATAGTCCGTCGCACTTCCACTCATTATAAACCCTGATCAGGCAAGTGGTGCCCCCCATTTACCTTGCGGAAAGTATGGAAACCAAAAATTTCGTTTTGCTGAGTAACTGTTAGAGGGCGCTAGCGGAGACCGCAATTGATAGGTAGTGCTGCCGACGAGGATATAAGCTAAATAGAGAGGACACGTAATGCTAGTATCCGAAGTACATCGATGATATCCGACCAGCAAGCCAAAGGTAGCTGGTAGAGAGATCATAATATAAATTGATGAATATGCTGCCTGACTATCAAATTTTGCTCTTCGTTTTTGACACACTTCCCGTAATCCGATTTTAAAAAAATTTGGCACAGTAATGTCGTTCGGATGATAATACAATATTATGAAAAAAAATTGGTGGGTTAAAAATAAGGGGTAAATTCATTGAAACACTTCCCGTGAACCGATTTTAATGAAATTTGGCACAGCAATGTAGATCCGATGACAATACAATATTATGAAAAAATGGGGGGGGAGGTGTAGTGGGTGATTGGGGGGTGTAAAGGGGATAAAGTGGCTAAAGGGAGCAAATTCAGAACTTTGAAATGAAAACAGATACGGACATGTGGTTTTCAGATTTATTATTGAATTTGGTGATAAAACAAAATCGAGGGTAGGTGGTTAAGGGGTGTAAAAAGGATAAAAATGTACGGTTTTCAGATTTATGATTTGATCTGGTGACAATATAATTTTATGAAAAAAACGGTGGTAGAGGGTGGGTGAGGAGTGTAAAGAGGGTAAATTCAGAACTTTGTAATGAAAACAGATAAAAACATGCGGTTTTCAGATTTACGATTTGATGAAATTTTATGAAACAAAAATCGGAAGTGGGGCGTGTGTGAGGGATGTAAAGAAGGTAAATTCAGAACTTTTCTTATACTGGGACTTTTATGCAGAGTTAATTGGAAAAGAACTTGTACAAAATTGACAGGAAAGAAACCTTGTAATAAGAAGACATTGCTAGAAATGGAAAGGTTGCGAAAAAATAATTATATAGGGTGTGCCAAAAAAACTGCACTTTTTAAAATGATTATAACTTAGCGGGAAATTGTCCGATTTTAAAAATACTAAATATAAATAAAACTTTTTAGAAATCCAAAGTTTAAAAATTTATAAGACGAATGTCAAACTTGACATTTCCTAAAAATGCAAGATGACAGACCTATTTAAAAAATAGGCATTTTTAACCCCCCTAGATATTTTTTTGTGTGCGACACTGTAATAGATCTGAAACATCGGTTACGAAGCCAAATTCCTTTAAAGCGAAAGTGAAGAAGAATAGATATATCATTTTAAAAATTCGCACAAGAAATAAGGAAGTTTTCAATTTTTAATTAGACCAGAGTACCTGCAAAACCAAGCTTTTTAAGAAAAAATCTACTTGTTTAAATAGCAATAACTTTTTCAAAAATTGATCGATTTTTATAAGTTTAAACTTTTTAAAAGGCACAAGCTTCAAAATTTATAGAACTAATGAAAAACCTAACATTTAGTAACAATCCACATGGCGGACTTATTTAAAAAGTAGCCAAATTTCACCCTCCTAGAAAAAACTTTTTCTGAGACACTTTATTCAATCTTATTTCTTGTCCGAATTTTCAAAATGTTTCATCGATGGCTTCGTAACCGATGTTTCAGATTTATTACAGTGTCCCACACAAAAAAATTGGTTCGCCATCTTGGATTTTTAGGAAATGTCAAGTTTGAAATTGGTCCTATAAATTTTGAAGCTTTGGCTTTCTAAAAAGTTTAATATTATAAAAATCGGACCGGTTTTATTGAAAGTGGGCAACAAAAAATAAACAGCATGGCTGCCCAGAATATTGTCGATTGATCAGTTTTTAACTAATTATGTTATTTCGCATTTTAAGTTGGATTGCTTGGATAGAAACACATCGTGTTAAAAATGGATAAAATTAAAAAAATAATATAGTTTTTAAATCGTGTTTTTTACAAGCTTGGTTTTAAACAAGCGCGAAGCGCCTTGATTTATAGTATAAAGATGGTGTGTTGCGAGAAGTGCTCTTCGTTCGAGATTTTTAAAAGTATTTTCCTGTTTTTCTTGGATTTCTTGATAAAAGAATTAAAAAAATAATGTTAGTTTTTTTACTCGCGTTTTTAAATACCTCGCTGCGCTCGTTCATTAAAGCAACGCTTGTAAAAGAAGCACTATTTTAGCCACTAGTTGTTAAAACTACTTTTTTAGGTACACGCAAAATTAAAAAAAGTTGAGTTTTATTATAAACATCAAAATAATTTAAATTTTAGCTGTTAAAGGCTTTTCTTCTTCTTTTTCACTAGAGAGAATGAGCTTCTGTGGCTTTTCACATCACAACACCCAAATGAAAGGCTTTCCTAATGACCTTTTTGGCTTTCTTAAAGAACCCACGGGTCTTTATATAAAATTAAGCAAACAATTTATAAAAATGCAGAAACTCGTTAATTTTTTTTTTAGCTCAAGCAGAAGAGATAAACCGAAATTTTCCATAGATTAAAAAAAATGTAAAAAATATATTGAGTGTCTTCTTTGAAAAATAAGTTAAACAAATTTTGAATAAAGGTGATAACAGATTTCAATCGACGTGATTTTGCATTTTTTGCATTGCTGAACAATATAAAATTTGGGGCAAAATGTTTTTCACAAATGACAAAATTTTTTAGTTCTTCTTCGGTTTTACAAAGAATGTTTAAGCTTTCCGAATGTTTCTTCCATTTTTTCAATCTTACAATGTCGTTAATTGGAAAAAAAGCACTTCGTTTTTATTTTTACGGTTGGAGCAGTTCCAATACGAACAACACCCTGTTGACATTTTGTAATTTATTTCGATTACAATTCACGAGACAATTCAATAAAAATAGTAAGCAGCACCAAAGCACTGTATGGTAAACTAACGCACCTGTGAAACCCCGGGGGATCCCCGGCCCCGGCACGAGTCTGTATCTCCTGCAGCGCGACGCGGGTAATAAAATGAAGTTCAATGAACCCACGCGAAACACGTCCAAAAGAAGGGTGTTCCTAATTTGCTGACCCGGTTGAATTCTGCTGACCGGGTACTTTCGGCCAAAAATTCTGCTGACCACGATATATACGTTGATCCTTAACTCAAATAGAACACCCTCGCACAAATTTTACCTCCCCACCCCCCATCCATTTAAAAATATCCACAAAACTTATATCAAAGCTTGCTGACCGGGCATTTCTAGATCGAAATTTTGCTGACTACGATATACACGTTGATCCCAAACTCAAATAGATAGAACACCTTTGCACAAATTTTAATACTTTCGTCAAAAACATGATTTAAGTAAGTGTCTACAGAAAACTAAAGCATGGCTTATTTGGTTACCAATGCAAAAAAACTTTTTTTTTGATCACGGGCATTAGAGTAAACCTTTAATCAATGTCACGGGTGCAACAAAAGATTTCTGTCCGTTTCTTATCCAAAATTAAAGACAAAAAGCGGAAAATAGTGTAAAGTAAAATTAAGCAATTTCCGCCAGTTTTCACCAAGTATTTACGAAAAAATCATTTAAAAACTTCGTCAAAATATCAAACTGTCAAAGATTAAAATGTCGGAACAATGAACGTCACCAAGTAAAAAGGAAAATCGCTATGGCAACCATAGTTATTTCATTTCCCAGCCACCTTGATTTATAATGTAAAGATGGTGTGTTGCGAGAAGTGCTCTTTGTTCGAGATTTTTAAAAGTATTTTCCTGTTTTTCTTGGATTGTTTGATAAAGGTATTAAAAAAAATAGTGTTAACAACTCGCGGCTAAACTGTGCTTTTTTCACTCGCGTTTTTAAATACTTCGCTGCGCTCGTTATTTAAACCAACGCTTATGAAAAAAGCACTATTTTAGCCACTAGTTTTTAAAACTACTATTATTGCAGTACTTTTTTTGAACGCTAAAAAACACTGAAAACTTGAAAAAACTGAGTGTCTTATTCTAAGAATCGAATATTTGGAGAGAAGGCTATAGAATTGGAGCAAAATCATGGCATAAAAATCTGAAAAACATAGTCAAAATTGCTTAAACACAAACGTTACCCCTTTAATTATGCTAAAATATTTTAAGACAAATTTTTTTATATTTAATATTTTGTTTATAACAGAAATTTTCTAGGAAATTTCCGAACTGCGGATGTTTTTTTTAAATAGTTCCTACCTACTTAATTATTAATGATAAAAAACATTTACCAACAATTTTTTATTAGTATAAAACAGAAACATGTAAAATGAGGAACACTCGCCTGTAAACGTTAATAAATCACCAGAAAAAAACTGTTTTTGCTTAAAAAATCACAAAATCAAGACGATATTTCTTTTTCTAACACTAAATCGCACAAAAAAAGTACTGATAAAAACAAGAAGAATGTTTTCTATGTCGTCAGATAAAGTTATTTTCTCAGCTTCAACCAAATTTTAATAATGGCAGTGATATTTCTATTTTCTCCGCTATCTGGCGCATGGAAATTAATGGCGCCACCTATACGAGGTCAAGTGAAACAATGCAGTAATTTATTACAGATTGTAAAGGAAACTTGATTATATCTTCTATGCTTACAGATTTTAATGCGGTGAAATCACGAAAGTAAAAACAAAAGTGGAATGATAATATCCTGTAAATAAAATGACCGCTACATATACTTGACATTTGTCAGCCTAAATAAGTTGGTATTGATAAAATTTTCCTAACTCTGAGGCTTATTATAAAAAGGGTTATCGCACATCACTTATGAAAGGCAAAAAACTATTCATTCCGGTTGTATAACAGCACTGAACAAATCAAAACACTATATTTTTAGCAAAAACACGCAAAAAAAACGAAAACCCTTTATTTTGACTAAAAAAATAACGGAGTAACATCCTAGTAACTTTTGTTTTCGTTCAAACAAGTGTGTGGCTAATAAAAAAAGTAGGCAAATATATATCATGTTTACAGGGGGACTTGAAACCCATCTAAAAATGATATAACTTTACTTTTTTTATTAACAAAAATGTAAGAAAACAAAATTTTAATATATTATGAAAAATCATGGTAAAAAATAAAAAGAATGTCAAATCGATTCGATTGATGTGACTACGTACTTTTAGGCTCATAACTATCACCTGCATAAGGCGGCCATTTTTGTGAAATTTCTCAGGGGGTATTATCATTCCACTTTTGTTTTTACTTTCGTGGGTGAAATGCACTGGGTTGATGACAGTCGAGTTGTCCAAAACCGACTATGTGCGTTCTGGGGAGTTATCCACGAGCTTCCATTTTTTGCTAACATTTTAGCCCGTAAGGTTACATATCTTCGGTATTTTCTCTATCTATGGTATAGTATATTAAGCGGTAAAATTTCAATAAAACTCTATATCTGTTCAGAATGTGGACATGAAAGAGGATTTTATTATCAAGTCAATGATCTCCTAGATAAATATTTTATAGATAAAATGAAAGTTTTATTTGATTTTGGATAAACTAAGCTATTCCGGAAATTAGTTTTTCTATACAGGATGATCCAATAAAACTGACTATCACAGTTTTTCCTGCAGTTTTATCTGTTTTTTTTCCTATTTTTCGTGATTTAGAAAGTCATAACTTTTTTTTCCATGAACTGATTTTAATAAAATAAAGCCTATGTCTTGTCCATTAGGGATCCAACAGCTACATTTCCATCAAAATCCGTTAGTACGACGCGACAAATAGGCGATGCTGGAATTTTGTGGGAGTGGCAGCGGGGTTGGTTCATTTTTATTTTGTGTCGAAAAAAATTAGATTTCCGCTGAAGGGCTGGACCTATTTTTAATTTTGAACTGATTCCATACTAGCACCGAAAGAAGTCACCAACCATATTATAATTAGAGTAAAAGGTTCAAATTAGAATAGCATGCAATGAAAACGTCAAAATGAAACCAAGAGGGAATTACTAAATTTTTATTTCTGCCAGGGCGGAAAGTTAGGTTAGGTGCGAAATTTGGTGTTGACTTTACTTACACATATGTTTCTTTCTATCTAATTAAACTTGCTCTAGAATGGGATAGATTAGGTTGTCGGTTAAATGTGGTAAGTTACGCGAAAACCACCAACTGTCAGCATTTACTATCGTAAAAAAAACTTTGCATTAACGACTGTGTCGAAAATTAAGAAATATTCACACTTTCACACAAAAGTAAATAGCGGTATGGAAGCAATTCTTCAAAAATCGTCAGAAAATCTCGCCCTTACAAAAAATCTGATAATATCTGCAATTTTCGAGTATTTCTTCAAAGCTAGTTTATTAATACTCTTTTAGTAAATAAAAAAATATGTCAATTTTACTTTTTGCAGGCAGTTTTTATGAAAATCCCTTTTTTTATTTAAAAATTTATATTAGTAAGCCTATATTTTTGTGTGTAAACAAACCTTTAACCCTATTAACATACAAAACGATAGATTGCCATGGATTATGTCACTGCCGTTGTTTAGAAAAGTCACACAAATTTTGTCATTCCTTTTAGATGGTGAGAATTTTCGTCACTTAGTTTGTTTATACGTGACTCCTAAAGCTCTTTTATATAAGGACCGTTTAAATATTTTGTCGTACAAACATCTATTTAAGCACGAAATCGATTTTATTTTAAAGCGATTTAAGAAAGCAGTTTATTGCTTTAAAACCGATTTTAGGGTCAGTATAAACCAACTTAAATAAATAATTAACCCTGGTTTTACCGAAAGATCTGTAGTTAACTTAGTTATTATATTTGTTTTTTTTAACTGATTTTTAATGAAGGACGTTGGGGGTGACGCTGGACAAGGGACTCAAGTGGAGCGAGCATGTTGCCAGAATAACCGTTAAAGTCCAGGTAATATTATGGCAGTTGCGCCGAGTGGTCGGTCGAACCTGGGGCATTAGCCCGAGGATCCTACACTGGATATACACGGCCATCATAAGAACAAGGATCCAATACGGATCAGTGGTCTGGTAGCCCGCTGTAGAGAAACTGACCATATGCAAAAACCTCACGAGCCTACAAGGACTCTTCTGCAGAGGGATAACCGGCTCAATCAGGACGACCCCCATCCACGCCCTGGAAACACTTTTGGGTCTCCCCTCGCTTCCAACTTGGATCAAGAAGGAGGCGATGGCGACGCACCTGCGATTAAGGGACCAGGGAATATGGAAGGGCAGGGAGAAAAGAGACTGACGACGAAAGTGTTGTCCCTCCTAAGACTGCCAGTGAAAGCATCGCTTAAACCATGGAAGTTCGATAAAAAGTACAAGTTGACAATACCATAACGGAATGAGTGGTAAATGGAAGAATGCCGAACGGAATTAAGCAGAGAGGCGACGGTCTGCTAGAAGCAGAAAGCCTAGAAGTTCAGAAAAGTTATCCACTTGGAGAACACGCTACGGTGTTTCAAGCGGAGGTGTATGCTATTATCATGGCAGCAATAAAATAGTCAGTAGTCAGGTGGAGGAATGCGCTGAATCACTGCAAACACTGGCTCAAGACAAAAGGGTGAAACTGATGTGGATCCCAGGTCATGAGGGAATACCAGGGAATGAGAAAGCGGATGAACTTGCCAGACTAGGAGCCGAAACCCAATACATTAGACCGGAACCTGTTCCAAAATGTAGACAGTCCAAGCTATTCGTGGTTGGTCCGAATGTAGCACGTACTAAATGGCTCTTAGGCAAGACCCGAAAGGACATTGGACTGCTGACAGGGATGCTGACTGGGCACAATCTGCTAAACAAATATCTGACGCAAATAAAAGTAGCTGAAGAACCCGTGCTTGCGGGCTCGAAGAGGAATCGGCGCAGCACTTGATAGCAGAGTGCGATGCATATACCATAAGGCAGCTGAAGTGGGGATTTCCCACGATAGAGGAAGAAGAGCTCCACTCGCTTAAATGGGCCGACATAGTGAACTTTGTAAAGAAGAAAGAGAGGTCCGGAGAGAGAGTTGCAGCGGCAATAGAGGCATAGGGGTACGGAACGGAATATGGCAGAAAGGGCCCATGAGAAGGCCTAATTGTCAGGCCCCCTGGCTACTACTACTACTAATGAAGGACGTATAAACACTTAGAGAAAGCTATTTTATTTAAAACCGTGCCTATATAAAACCGCGTTTAGGCGCGTATAAACGTAGTAGTTGTTAAATTTTATTAGTACGCATAATAGCAATTTAGCTCCGCCGTAAAACTAGTCCTGCAGAATATCTTTAAAATATTAAATTTACAAAATGCTATAAAAAAAATGAATGATAAAAAATCTGTGGTTTTATTTTAAGTAAGTCAATAGTTAAAAATTGCCATCTTTCCGGAATTGTGATGGGTGAGATTTTCTGTGGTTTCTGAAGAATCAGGATCAATTCTCCAGAAACAGCTGCGATATCTACACTGCATACCTGGACCTTTCTAGAGCCTAACCCCCGGTTCCCACCTATGAATTTTCATGCGTGCCCGCTCACGCGTCACATGACTATCATAATATTTCATATTGACATCATAACACTCGTGAGTGAGCACTCACGAGAAAGTCGTAGGTGGGAACCGGGTGTAAACGAAATTGTACAAGACAAACCTTAACTGCGTGGGGACGCCCATTACCCCTGCATATTAAAACCAACCCCTGAGTATCCTGTTACGCCGCGAACCCCGTACCAACTCCACCAAACCCCCGTATCGCCTTTTTGTCAAAAAAACATTGTGGAGCACTGAGATAAAACTGTTTCGAATCTTTTAGCGAACAGTGTTCTCTTTTAACGTAACAAGTGCGTAAAATGATAATGTCCCGCACGAAAAAGCAGTAAGACGAACGACGCGGATAAGGAAAGATACTTTGCTTGCAGGTTGGGAACTGTATTTTTAAAAAATAAAAAAGTTAACTTACATAAAGAAACTTTTATATTTTGTTGAACGCGAAACAAAAATAATATTAATTTAAAAGTGAGAAGCTTGTAATTTGACATAGAAACGACGTTGTGTATGGTGAAAAGCAGAATTTTATTGTTGCATTTTTTTACATTAAAAGAGTCGTTGAAATAACTACCAAATATGCGATATTTTAGTAGACTAAATTAAGTCGAAATTTTTAAAAACCACACAAAAATCAACCTTTATTTTGGAACATTGCACTTGTCTAGAAAACATAAAAATACACAAAACCCGTTTCGAAAACCACTAAAAATCCTAACAAAAAAAGCGTGCGCTGAGTTTACGTGCAAAATTTCATGTAGACCCTTTGCGTTCGCAAGTAAAAAAAAAATTGTCAGTGATTTTTCGTTGGGTCAGTTTTTCATATATTTCTTGTACAAAACTACTATTTTTTACTATTTTAACAGAATGAGAAATAAATTCCCATTGTCCATAATGGAGTTAAATATAAATAAAAAATAGAGTTTTACGTACAGAAAACTATTGAATTTTTGGTCTCCTTCACCAGTTCTATCACTGACTGGACGAATCGATAGCAAAAAAACGAACTTTGCAAAAATGTATATTTAATTCCACTATGGACATTGGGAATTTATTTCTCTTTCTGTTATCTGATGTTTTGCCGAGCATTTGTCCATGACTTGTTGATTTGATCGTTCGTGTTATTCGATTTGCGGACTCCACCGTAAAAACACGAAACGCGCGGGCCAAGGCCGCACAAATCAACAACCGCGCGTGTCCATGACCGCGCAAGCCCATCACCGCGCAATTCAACAACCGCGCGTGTTAATGACCCCGCAAAGCCATAACCGCGCGAGCCCACAACCGCGCAAACATGTACCGCGCTAGACCCAAAACCGCGCATAACGTTTAGTGGAGGTTGGTGGATTGGGTTGGGTCGTGTTGCCGAGGCTACCTAACCCGTTACCCATCACGAACCAACCTAACCCAAATCAACGCAATCCAATCCAACCCAATATGCGCGGTATTGGTCTTGCGCGGTAAACGTTATGCGCGGTTGTGGGCTTGCGCGGTCATGTAAACGTGCGATTGTTGATTTGCGCGGTAGTGTGCTTGCGCGGTGGTGAGCTTGCGCGGTCATGAGCTTGCGTGGTCATGGACACGCGCGGCCGTTGATTTGCGCGGTCTTGGCCAGCGCGGTTGTGGTCCGCGTGCTTTGTATTTGCGCGGTGGAATCCGCAAACCATATTATTCGACTATAAAAACTTATGTTGCCCTGATGATCCCTAAAAAGGGTGAAACACGTGTATGCGTCTGCGATTCATCATAGTAAACAGCTCGACTGGTGGATGGACTGTGTCTGAAACCAACCAGTGGTAGAGCTGGTGGAGGAGGCCCAATATCCAATGGATTTCTGTTGGTAAGACTCTCTTTTTTATTTTTATTACTACTATTTTATCCACTATTTGTGAAAAACTGATATTAACAATTTAGGATAAAAACTGGTGTATATTCATCAGTAATTAATTTATTTTTGGTAAAAGCTGAGTGGTGACGGACGTGTCAGAATATCGGCGGATACGACACCCACGTGTAAAAACAGGATATATCGCGAGTTATTTCTAATTAAATTTGACCAATACAAAGGGCGAGTTCTTTTAATCAGCTTAAATTCAGCGATTGCTGGTCCAACTGCATAAACAACCTAAAAAAGGATAATTTAAATGGTTTTGATCTTCCAAAATATCTCACTAATATAATAAATGCGAATAATGTCTGTGGCGGATTCAAAATGCTAAAATGGCAAAAATGGCTCGGCCGATTTGAATGAAATTTGGCAAGAAGCAAGAAGATAGGGTTTCACATGGATTGAAATGAAAATCACATCAAAAGTCAAATGGCGTTATATTTTGGATATGGCGAGCAACGTATACAGTAAACAATCTTTGTTGCATTAGGGAAGCACCCAGTATAGAGACTTTGACTCGGTTAATATTAGATATCTAGAATTTTTTACACCTCACTTCACATAAGCACTCTTCTGGCACTCATTTATTTTCCGATGTTCTTTCTACTATCTATTTTTTCAAGACTGAGGACTACGTGGGAAAAATATAAGGTTTTCAATCGCTTAAATAAAAAGAACCTTTTCCTCTAATGATGCGTTAAATTAAACTTTGCGCCGCTTATGGCAGATGTCCGGAGAAGGAAAATAATGCACTCTAAAAGTAAAAATGTTGTTAGTTATCTTAATCCACCGACTTTCTCGGTAAATTTACTAAGACAAATGAAAAACTTACACAGTAAAAAAATCAGAGATAAAAGCTGTTCATAAAATAATTGTGCAAAACATTGGACACTTTTAACGATTCGGTGTCGGTATACCTAATGCACTTAAAACAATCCAAAAAACACGTTTTGCCATGTTTTGAACGAAGCCCGCTTTTATGGTGCCTGCGATGATAGAACAGCTGATTGCACTTGTAACCCATCGCATCCACCATAAAAGCAGGGCTCTTTGTAATCATTGCTGATTTCAAGGTACTAACATGAAGCTGAGTTTTTTCACTACCCCAAAAGTTGTTTATAATTGAAAACGCGCAAATTCAACTAGCAACGATATCAAAAGATCAAAAGATCTTGGGTGAAAAAAAAAACGAAAATTCAAACTTGGATGAGCATCCCACAACATACAAAAGACCAAAGCAAAGAAAGGAAATGACTAAACGATGTTTCGCTCTGGACAACCAGCGTGGGCTCATTAGTGGTTTCACTGATCACCCTCCCCGCACTGGTACTTATCTAAGTCACCTTTTTTTTTTATACCGACGAGAAATCTTCATAGACACCGATCTCTGGTGGTCTACCGAATGTGCCCGACTCATCCTCTCTTGAGGACGCCTACGGACTAAAACCCTTTGCTGTAGATTTGGTCAAAATAGCGGAACCATTCTCAGGAATATAACGTGCCTATTTCGCCGTTTACTGTTTTGATCTCTTAGGTGCGTTCGTCTTGGTGTTTAGTTTTTAGAATCGTTCTGATCATATCAAGTCTCTGGTTCCATTTGCCTATGTCTTGTATCATTTTCTTAAACAAGTTCTCTATGATCATATTCTCTATCTGTAGATCGTGTCTGGTTGTTTGGCGGTAGTTCTCAAATCTTGAACAGTAAATTAACGTTCTGCGTCATCTATTCTTTGACAGTACCGACATATGTCGTCCATTTTCCCCATTCGCTTTGTATATGTCCTGAAAGATCCATGTCCCGTTAGAGCTTGTGTCATATAGTAATCCATTTTTTTGTGTTTGCACTCTATCCATGTTTTAATGTCAGTAATAATTCTTTTCGTCCACGTCCATGTCCTTTTTCGGTATTTCGGTCCCACTTACTTGCCAGGATTCCAGTGTTTTCTCCTTTGCAGATTCTTTGTTTTCTTCACTGTGTCCATTTTTATCTTCATATATAATTTCTTCGACAATTTGTATCTGTGTCACCTGATACCGGTTCATCGTTCGTCTTTATTAAACTCAGAACGGGTATATTAAAGTGCACTCTAACCAATTTCTAATATCTATTGCCCATCTATCCCGTTTACAAACGAGACAAAGTAAACAATTCAATTAAGACTAGTGCGGATTTCTAGATGTGTAAAGCTCAGATTAAACATGGCATTCATAAACTGAATAAAATGCAGTTAAGACTTTTCCCTATACAAAGTTATGCCGAATTCCTAAAATAATTTCTGTGTATCCTTACAGTTTTTATTTGACAACATTTTGGGCGGTACTTACTAAGTTGGACTTATGTTTAGGACTATAAGACGCATGTCATCTATACTAATAAAAGAACGGTAGTCAACATAAACAACAACAACATCGGTAACTATAGACGCGCAGGTCAAACCACTTGAAGTTATGAAAATTTAAGGACATATTGGGTTTGTGACGTAGGCGCTCGCTAAGAAACAATTTTTGAAAATATTACCCCTAAGGGGGTAAAACTAGGAGTTGACATTTTAAGGAGGTTTTTTATATCTCGTAAAACCAAAGCCGCAGAGCTCTGAAAATTGGTACGTAGATTCTACTATTAACATAAGTAGACAAAGTGTTTTGGCGTTTTTCGAAATTTCAACTAGGGATGAAGAAATAGGGGTAATTCGATTTTAAAGGGCGAAAGAGATCTTCTGTATCTCAGAAGAAAAATTTCACCCAGGTTTGGAAATTGGTATTAAAAACTCTATTAATAAAATAAATGGAGACATGTTTCAGCGTCTTTCTACCAACCCCCTGATGATGGGGGGATTACCCCACATATGTGATAAAAATTTTGATCTGTTAATATATGGATTGTTGGGTATCAAACTAAAGGAAATAAAGTCCGAACTTTTGCATATTTTTATTACCCGTGCCCCTCCTTCCCTTGCAACCCCATATTTAATGAAAATATTGACCGGCTAAACTATGGGTTGTGTTGTATCAAACTAAAGGAAATAAAATCCGGAATCAAGAAAAGTGATTCTTCTATTATTTTTGCGATTTTTTGTTACGCTTTTCCTCTCCCCCACCACTATGTTCGATAAAAACAATAAACTGTTCAAAATTTGGATTTCTGCGGAGTACATTCATCAAAATCGGTTCACGGGAACGAAAGTTATGACTCTTGAAAGCAAAAAAACGGAAAAAAAAACTTCAGGCAAAGCGGATACTCAAGTAGATGAAAGGGTTTAAGGGGCTAAATGTTTGAGGGCATGAAAGTGGGGTAAGGTGGAGAAGGAGAGGGAATCTACAATTTTAAATACGAAAACGAAGTCTAGGGCGGCCAGATAGTTTTTAATCTAATAATGCAGGTTTTTCTTTAAACTTGAGTGAAACTTTTGGATATATTATGATCATATAATTGTTTTCGTAAGGGAAAAAGAGAGGTTTTTCCAGTATTTCAAGAAAAAAAAAGAAGATTGACGGTTGCTTTGTGTCTGTATAGTAGACCTTTTATCTACAGAAGCTCTGTTAATTGGGTGAATTACTCAGATATTTGTATACCTTTTTATTCCGTAATTTGCGAATGTCCATATATGAGAAAAAATATTCATCACACACTGCTTCGCACTAATGAGAAACGAAAATTGAAATTTAATATATTTTTATCGAAGAATAATTAAAAACTGTGAAAATAAATTTAACTGAAGTTTTGCTCGCTGACGTTTGGAGTAGAAACCTACTTTCTAAATTTAAAAAAGCCTTTTACATCTCAGTAAGCAAGTCTAACATTAGTTTTGCCAAATTTTTATTTCGACCCTCTCTTTGTAACATTTTCGAAATTTTCTTTATTATTTTTCAGATAAAAATAGAAACGAAACGCAGTTGTGAACTGCGTTACATAATTTATGGACATCAGCAAGTTGCAATACGTCAAGGTCTAAATGTAGGAAGGAAGGAGAATTCGCGATTGTTATGGCATCTGCAAAAAAATCTACGAACTTATATAAAAATTTAGTGAAATTGCTAAAACCGCACGTTACTTTTCCGGTCACTAGTGTGCAAGAATATTTACTGCGAAAGACTTTTACCGCGCAGGATCATCAAAACAAAAAAAAACGAGGCAAAAATATGGATTTGAATAAGGCGAATCACTAACATTCCAAAAATTTTTTTTTTGCTTGCGCTGTTAAAATCGCGGATCTTTCGTTATACGTATTTTTTACATGCACTTTTCTTTAATACGCGCTGTAATCTTTACGTACCGTAAATAATTTAGGCAGACGAAATGGTCATGTCTGTACTGTAATGGCATGCGCCTTTTGCGTACCAAACAGCACAAGAATTGATGATGTGTACCGCAAACAAATTACCGCAAATTTGTTCAGCGCTATTTTTTGCCGCGCCAGCATATGCAGCGCAAACCATTTACCGCGAATAATACTTCTTTTAACTACTTAAAATTAATTTGAAACTTATTTGTAAAAGGCTTTTTCTTGATTTAAGAGGGCAGTGATGTCCTTAAATCAACTTAAAGTGAGATCTAATACGTTCCTATACATTGACTTAAAAAACAGATTGGAATAGCATCCATATAATCTAATTAAGGGGAGTGCTAAAATATACTGAAAAATCCTGTACCTACTAAAAATAGATATTAGTTTAAATTCTTTAATTGAATCTGCTAATTCTAGTTACCTCTTCTAATTTATTACCTGCGATATATAAATCACCTTTATGAACAATAAAAATACTAATATTAATTTATAAAGCGTTGCGTCAACTTGGATTGGACAGGCTTAATAGTGCCAAATTTTAAGGTTTTAAGATCAAATTTAACTTATACGTATGTGTTAATCCTTCTAAAACTGTATAGTATTGTATAATTAAAAATTACACCAAATCAATGTGGCTGCCCGGCTCGTCGTCTTGAGTATCTATTCACAGGCCAACACACATTTTGGTGCCGGCGATTTTTTAACTGTTCCTGGGTAATTTTTGGGTGAAGAATCCGAAATAGACATCAGATTTTGTCTATCAGATCTAGTTTTTAAAATAGGAATTATTTACTTTTTTTTAACCTCTATATATATTTTACGTTATAACTATGACTATTGCTAGTAACAAAAAAAAAACACATATAATTAAATATTTATTATAAAAAGTAGCTAAACATACATTCATACTCATATTAGTCACTATCACCTACAAATTTTCTTTTATAAGACTTTCTAGCATGAAGTTTACTAGTGTAGTCTCGTTGAAGGCTCCAACAGTAGTCGGCCATCATGTCGCTATCCCATCGTCCTTGATATCGATCTTCCATAGTTTTAATATCCTGACGGAATCTTTCTCCCTGTTCTTTACTACAGTCACCTAAATTTTCTGGAAAGCGATCTAGGTGGCTGTGGAGGTAGTGAACTTTTATACTCATGTTACAACCGAGAATATGAAAATTTGAAAGCATAGTTTCCACTAATTCTATGTAATTGTCTTCTTTGTGATTTCCAAGAAAATTTTTAACTACTTGAAAAAATGAACCCCAAGCCTTTAATAAGTTGCCCTATTTGAGTGCCATCAAATATACCAGCTTTTAGTTTTTCCGTGTTAATCCCAGGAAACTTACGTGACAAGTACTCAAAACAATTTCCATCTCGATCTAACGCTTTCACAAACTGCTTCATAAGCCCCAACTTAATATGCTAGGGTAATAGTAAGATTTTTTCTCTCGTAACCAAAGGTTCATTCACTACGTTTTGTGTTCCTTGAACCATAGTATCTCTTAAAGGCCAATTTCTCTTAACTTAGTGCTGATCTTTAGCTGTGCTGTCCCAAAGTCATAAAAGGCAGGGGTATTTTGTATATCCAGTCGCTGTCTAAGGAGAAAGTTCACCATTTTCAAATCAACACAAATTGCCCACTGATGTTCTTCGTATTTGATTTGTTTCAAAACTACTGTTTTATACTCCTCTTTCATGGTAATAGAATGTCCAATAGGAATTGAGGCATATTTGTTACCGTTATGTAAAAGGACACGTTTTAAACTACGTTTTGAACTGTCAATGAAAAGGCCCCAATAGTCTGAAGTGTATTCTGGAAAACTCATTTTTTCTAAGAGTCCTTTTATATCATTACAGAATACCAGCTTATTTTCCTGACTGAAAAAAGGCAGCAAATCCTTTTCTCTCTTACGATAAAATGTTACATTAGTGCCTGGATAAAAAAGGTTCAGCACACTCCTTTGAGAGGTATGGGTCTCTCACGAGATCGTTCAGTTCTTGTTGATTATAATACTGAGGAGTTTTTAAATCTGCATCAAATTCACTGTCGTTTTCTGATCGCATTCTTTGAACTTCATCAGACGTTGATGTTTCTGTAATATCCTCCAAGATTTCAGGAAGCCTGCTGAAGGTTGGAATGGGTATTTCCTTAGAGTGCAGTACAGGTCTTCTTAAAGAATCTAGATCAGGATATGTCCATTTATGTCGATTGTTCCTATTTATGCCTTTAATATTAATTTGGTGTACCAATTGCTTTCCTCCAAACCATTGGTACACCAAATTTCAGGCAGTTTCTGTTTCCAATTGTCCACTGTCGCAAATGTTCAACACATGTTTTACACGCAACATGTGGATCCCAAGATTTATCTTAATCCCCCAAATAGGAAAAATACGAATTTTTCACAAATTCAGAAATAGTTTTCCTACTTTCTTTCAAAGTGTATTCGCCACATACATAACAAAAAACATCTGGATGGTTTACACGGCTACGCCTGCTTGTGGATGCCGTTGTTTTAGTTTTAACACTATAGAATGACGAAAATGTACAAAAAATTATAACACAACTTTATTTGCAAAAACTACACAATATACTAAGTCGAGAGGGATAAAGGTAGACAAAAGGTACTATGTTTCCAAAACCAATTAGTCGGGGTTGAGCAAGTATCATAAGGAATTCCAAATATAAAATAGCTAATAAAATTAATATGATTAAGTAATGCGGGTTAACCAGGTCTAGGAATATTGATTTACGGACAATTTCAGGTATATTTGGCTAATTGGATCCTAGTTATTGTATACAAAGTTTATGTTGATTTATTTATTTTTGCCTTTTATTAGAACTAAATTCAATTAGTCTCTATCTCAAAAACTAGAGCTGATAGAAAAAATCTGCTGCCAGTTTTACAATCAGCATATTAAGTATATCTAAAATCAGTTCTTAGATCTCAGGCACCAAATTTTTTTTTATTTTGTTGCCCTGTGATCTATCAAATTTAATGTTTACCATGTTGGGAATTTGTTTTAAATTTAATGTTAGTCTTTGTAGAAAATCCAAAATCATAGAAATCGAACACATGGGTGATAAGTTTTAATCGATGTCCCGATCTTCCCTATTGTTCGATCCACTGTGACGCCGCACAGTCCTAGGTTCAACTTTCCGTATAAAAAGTCGAAGATAAGAATGTTAATTTTGCACTAAGAACAAAAAATTCCTGTTCTTTCGTTAGAATGTGCACGCAGCCACTCCTCATTCATTTTCTAAGTATAAACATATCAAACATTTTGGGCTATTTTCAACCATAAATATCTGATTTGAAAATACCTACCTGTAATTAAGTTTCTGCAATCCTCTATCCTTTTAAAAATTTTCTGGAACTGCCTGTTGGAAATAGCATTGCTTTAGTTCTCCATAAACTTTGACTACGCTAAATTACAATATACACTGGGATTATTTGCATGGATAAAACTTTAGTTTTGATTAAATTGGATCTGTTGTTAGAGAAAAAATGTGGAGTGATGAAGCAAAATGGGTTAAATGCCCTTTTTTCAGAAAAAATCTACTTTCCTTATAACAATTTGTTTGACTAAACATTTCACAAAATTAAAATTATTTTATGTTTTAAATACATTTATGAATCTCACTTTTAGCTAATAAATAGAAAAAGTATTTAGTATAGTTTTTCATATGTCCTTTGAAATTAAAACTGGATTTGATGCGTTTTGTTCTTTTTGTTTTTGTATTTGCATTTTTCACTAATATTAATTGTTTAAAATAGTTTTATTCTTTCGTTTTTACAATTTTTGAACATTTTAAAACGCTTTTCAAGAGACGCGTATCTTTGAGCCCGTTTATTCATTCAGAAAAAAAAGAAAAATATAAAAAAAATATACAAAAGAAAACCCAAACAATGCATAACAAAATTGCTGGAAACGCTCTTAAGCTATAATTAATCTAAAATTACGACTTTTTATTGCTGCGTTCTTTTTTGTGACTAACATAAATTTTTCCAATCTATTCTCAATTATGTCAAAACTACTTTTTTGGATTTTTCGCCATAGGTACGTATTTTGTGACAAGGTACACTTCCGGCCACATAAAATGCGTACAGCAGAAGTTAGTTGCAGGTCTCTTGAATTTAAGTTTTGCTAATTGCGTTTCTTATTGTAACTGAGTTTGATGTTCTCGAATTACAGGTTAGATCTTTTGACATTGTAAATACAAAAATAAGGAGACTGGCCACACTTTGCTATAAGACTAATTTAGTAATGAATAAAACAATTTTTTTTACATTATTCAACATTTGATTATAAAAACTTATTCATAAAGCTCATTATCGACGAAACAAAAAGTATCAAGAAGAAGGAACGCAATGGCTTAATCATAGTCAACGCACCTCTGCAGGATCGGTAAATTTAAGTAATCTAATTCTTTGCGGTCAACCAAAAATGTTCAAAATCAAGAAGAAATTATTAAAAAAACACTACAAAAATTAAAAAAACAAAGAATCTGCTAAATTTTGAAATAAATTTGGATTTGAAACAATGACTTCGTCGTACCCTCTATAACTATGAGCTCCATTATTTGGAATTTCTGGGAAGAATATTCATTCGTGTCAACTTTTTTGCTATAAGGCCCCACACATTTTCCATGGGATTGGCATCTGGAGTTTTTTTCGGACACCACTCTGGTAAAATTTTCCCCTAGAATCTCACATGAAATATGATAGAAATTTTGTAGAAGATTTTCTCGGGTTTTGGGTCGGTTTTTGCAACATTTTCCATGATATTGAAGGAGATTATATCAGTATTTTGATTCTAGAAGATCCTATGGGGAATGATTTTGGAGAAGTTTCTATGAGTTCTTGTGGGATCGGTTTCTAGGACACGAGGAGATTCTATCAGTATGATGATTCTAGAAGATCCCATGAGCAAGAAGATTTTATCGGATTTTGGGTCGGTTTTTGCAACATTTTCTATGATATTGGAGGAGATTTTATTAGGTCTATGGGCAGTGATTTTGATGGGTTTTGAAGAAGTGTCTATGGGCATATATGGGATTGGTTTATAGGATATTTGAGGAGATCATATCAGTATTGTGATTCTAGAAGATCCTGTGAGGAGCAATTTTGAAAAAGTTTCTGAGTTCTTGTGGGATCGGTTTCTGGAACATTTAAGGAGATTCCATCAGTATAATGAATCTTGAAATTGTGTTCTTGGATATTGGAGCAGATTCTATCGGCTCTACGAGCAGTAATTTTGATGGTTTTTGAAGAAGTTTCGATGCTGGATAGAATCTCATCAAATATTTTATAAGCAGATCTTACAAGAACTCATAGAAACTTCTCCAAAATCATTGCTGATAAAAACACCTAGAATCGCGATGCTGGTTAGAGTCTCATCAAATATTTTATAAACCGATCTTACAAGAACTCATACAAACTTCTCCAAAATCATTTCTCATAGAATCTTTTATAATCATGATACTGATAGAATCTCATTAAATATTCTAAAAAACGATTCAACAAGGACCCATAAAAACTTCTCCAAAATGCTTATATATGCTCTTCTGGAATTACGATACTGATAGAATCTCATCAAATATTCTAGAAACCGATTCCATAAGATCTCATAAAAAACTCTCCAAAATCATTGCCGATAGGAATCGCGATACTAGAGAGAATCTCATCAAATATCCTGGAAACCGATCCCATAAGAACCCATAGAAACTTCTCCAAAATCATTGCTCATATAGGATGTCCTATAATCACCATACTGATAGAATCTCCTCAAATATTCTAGAAACCGATCCCACAAGAACCCATAGAAACTTCTCCAAAATCATTGCTCATAGGATCTTCTATAATCACGATACTGATAGAATCTCCTCAAACATCCTCAATACCTCATTCTCATCAAATCTCCTTTAAAACTGTGTATTTGTTCGTTGATAAAATCTTCTCCATATCCTTATACAAGCTGATAAAATATACTATATAAAACTACAAGCTGATAAAACATCATATATTCCCTATATAATCTTCTCTGCGTCTAAAAGATTATAAAATATTATCGAAAAAAATATTGGCCTTCTCATTGGATCTTATAGAACTTATAAAAACATGATAAAAGCTTCTCCGGTCTGGATGAGATTCGAGGGGAAAATTTTACCTAGACACTGTTTAGAAATGCGTGTGGTATGGATAGGACAGTTATCCTATTGATACACAAAACCTTCTGGATGAAGAATGGTTGCAACATAAATTTTCACGCACATTCACGCAAAATCTTCCAGCTCGGTCTTCGTTCCCATCAATATATTTTTCGAGATAGCGTGTCCGTGGCGAGCGATATACGAAAATTTGGTTGCTGTCATTGTGGGACTGAAAGATTTTTTTATCCGTGAAGACCACCTGTTGCCAAAATTCTTCTTTTTGTAGCGAATAGTTTAGTGCAAAAAAAACCTGGCTTGCTTCTTTTCCGCACTAAGTAAGATTTTCTTGGCAGCAACGCGCCATCTAAGCCTAAAACGGCTTATCCGTCTGCGGGTCATTCTATGGATCCAGGAAAATGTGCCTCAATTTTCGCCTCTGGGGCGTCAATCGATCAGTTGCGGATCCTACTGATGCATACTGACTTGGGTTAAGCCAGTGCCTCGCCTGATACTTTCTTCTTATTCTTAAAATTGTAGCCTTGTTCGTCCATAATGGTCCGCTACTCTTCGAACTAACTAGCCACCGTCTAATTTTTCTAAAATTTGTGCTTTTTCGAATTCGTTTAGTTCGGACAACAACAAAACCTGACGGTGACATTGTTTGTCAATTTGAAATATCTAAAAGTTTACTGAGTTACGAGGCTTATAAAACACTATATCAAATCAACACCGGCTTAACTAAAAAGCCAGTTAACTCTTTTTCGATTTAGTATCCTTTAGCCTACTATAGCGGTCATATTGGCACCCAACTGACAGAAAATCCATGTTTTACCTGTCAATTTGGTTATAAAAAATGGTGGCAATCTTTGGCTAAAGGGCACTGAACAGATAAGAGTTAACTGGCTTTTTAGTTGAGAAGGGTGTTGATCAAATCGGCATACGCATTTTATGTGGCCGGTAGTGTAATTTTATCTATTTGGAACTAATTGCGTGGTACCTACTATTTGTTGATTTGTTGTCCGCAACAAAAAACCACGTGAAAATTTTTACCCAAGCCCAAATAAAGCAAAATCATAGATGGCGAATAGTTTTAGTACAAGTAGCGCCATCTGTAAAGGTTCTTAATAATTCTCTAACATAGGATAGGACCCTTTTCCTATGCAATTAAATACGAATGAATGAAGGTTCGACACCATTGCTAACACGCTCTATTTTAGACGTTAAAAACTTTGTATCCAACTTCCTGTATACTTTATTCAGCAAAAATAATCAATTTAATGAAAAATGTAAGGTTCGTAATCTTTTTTTTACATCAACCGAAGAAAAGCCTTTTTCGAACCGCAAAAACTCGGGCTTTCAGGCCGTGACGTCACTAAACCCTCTTCGTACGGTCGGGATTCTACGCGAACGCACTCTATAAATGGTTCTTGTAACAGACTTAAATAATTTTTTATTTAACTAGTAAGTAAAAAGTCCCACTATTCTACCTAATTAGCAATAAATCTGACTTACATTTTTCTTCCAAAATAGGTTACAGTAGTTAGTTGTCCAGCAGATCTTTGGCCGACAAAATGAAATATGGCCACTTGATATAATTTAATAGCATTATCGATAAAATTCAGCCGAAATCCACCTGCCAAACAGATTTTTCTGATAAACTTTAATATTTTGTCTCTAATAAACACAGCACTTTTAACTCCTTCAGGCACAAAGTTTTGGCAATAAAAAAAACCCTAGATGCACAAAACTCTTAAAAGCGGTCTCATATACAATCTATATGACCACGTGTTGCACGCTGAATAAAATAAACAAATGTGGTCAAATGAACACTGCTGCCGGTTAATTTTTTTGCTAAATGAGTCTTTTAACGAACTATTAAGAGGGATAAACTAGAAACCTATGTGCTTTAAAGAAACGCGATTAAGAATAACCGGGACAAATTATAGCCCACTATGCAAATACTGCACAAAATATGTGGGTTAAATTTTACTCTGATAAGCCTGAAAGAGTTAAAACGCGTAGCCAAAACCTAAGTACCTATTTTTAAAAAAATTGTCTTCGTCTTGCTTTCGAATTTGCAAAATGACTAAAAATCGATACCTATAATAAAAAAATATGTTTGTTATGACAAGACTTTACATACATCTCACATCACATATATATAGCTGACATTTTTTTGTCCGTAAAGCACTCAAAACTTGCAACTTATGCCAACAAGCTGAGAAAGAATTAAGTGAAGATTTAACAAGTATATCCCAGTACGCCAAAAACAACAATTTAGAACTTAATGAAAAAAAATGTTCAATAATGTTCTTTGGACCTGTAAAAATATAAATCATAAAATAAATAAAATAATAAATAAGAAACTGTGCTCGAAATCTTGGTGTATTGCTTGATGAGCAGTTACGGTTTAAAGAATATGTTTCGAAAACAATTAAAAAATGTTATTTGGCATTCAGAGGTCTTTATAATAACTATAATATAATTAATTTTAAGCTTAAAAAAAACTTAGTGAAACCTTAATATTTCCTATTCTAAACTAGCCAACATTGTTTACTTTCCTTGCCTTGATATGATAACCCGAAACCGACTGCAAAAACTCATTAACACTTGCTGTAGATTCGTGTTTAAGTTAAGAAAGTATGATCACGTGTCAGAAAAACTAAAAAAACTGCAGTGGCTAAGAGTTGAAGACGTCTGCAAGATATACCTGTCCAATTTTGTCCATAAGCTCAATAAACCTCTTGGCCTGATTATTTATGAAAAAACTTACTTTTAGACAGGACACACATAATCGTGAAATGAGATTTACGAATAGACTCTTTACCCCAAAATTTAAAACCATCATTTTAAGAGATCATTTTAATACAACGCCACTAAAATTTACAATTCGCTGCGTGATGATTTAAAATAACTAAAGATACAAAAGTTTAACTATGTTGGGAATTTGGAACCTTTGGTTGCACTAAAACAAAATTATGATTGTTTTCCACAAACCAAAACTACACTTTTTTGCACTTGACGCGCGTTTCGCTAACAATGTTAGCATGATCAGGAGACGATGCTAACATTGTTAGCGAAACGCGCGTCGACTGCCAAAAAGTGTAGTTTTGGTTTGTGGAAAACAATCATAATTTTGACAAAAATTTAAGAAAGAAATAAAAAAAATATATTTTTTTTAATTGTTTTTTTTTTTTAACTCGTACGTTTTTTTTTATATAAGTTTGCTATACTTAACGCTTTTTTAAATTTACTGTTAAATTTTCCATATTTAGTTGCTGTTTTTTTTAATTTGTTTTTAAATTGAATTGTGTGTGTGCAGTAGATATTACCTTTTTTTTGTTTTTTTTTATTGTTTTTTATCTGTTAAATTAATTTTGTAATTTAAATAAAGGCATATTATTATTATTATTATTATCACAAGCAATCTTAAACTCGATCATCCAAAATTCGGGTCAAAATAGGTAATTTGTGACTAATGCGAATATTCAAAAATGTCTAACTATAAAAGCAAACTACTACTACTACAAATTCGTCCCTGAATTCAAGTAAAAAAGGTAAAAATTATATTTCCAAATCCGTTAATATTTGACCGATTTTCAGTCCAGAACATTAATACTACTTATAAAGGATTTTTAAAAGGTAAAAAACAGGACTTTTTCCCTCGAAACTAATCCCACCAGGCCACAATATTGAAGAAAAAAACGGTAATACCTTACCTAATTGGGTTAGGATTCCTCATATAACTATCATATGGCCCAAGCGTCGCAGAATGTGTAACAATAATAACTATGAAAAACAAAGAAATTATTGTAAAAATTAGGGTTGGCCCTGGGTAAGGCCAAAAACGAAAAATGTACTGCGCATGCCTGACGCAGTCTGCAGGCGTTTAACTGCCTAACACAGTCTGCGCGCGCCCAGAAGAGTTTTTGGCTTTGCATTTTTTCCAGGCTAACTTGATTGGGAGAGTTATTATCGCTACGGGTTTTATAGTATATTCATAGTTACATGGGATTCCTTTAGTACTGGTTTACTGAACCTAAAATGCTGAGTTAGTCAATATATGGTCGCAGTGTTGCTATAAAAACAATTCTTCGGACCTATCTATCAGCTTAAACGAATTTATTTAGCACAGGATCTGCGTTTCGCGTCTCTGTCAAGTACTTGTGATTAATTTTTTACAAATTATCTGTTAACCGATTTCAAAAGTTGGCAGGATAATTTAGTATATCCCAGCAACAACACACATTAAAAAATGGAAATTTTTTTTCACTCAAAGGCGTTTGAGTGAAAAAATATGTCACTGAAAATTGAGTTAAAGTCACTCAAAATAGTGTAGGTAACTCAGGATTGTATGAAGAGTTTATGACATTGACAATTTCACATATTGTGTCAATAGTGTTCACACAAATTTATAGTAAAATAAATACCTTTTGCAAGTGGTAACAGGTAACCGGCAGTGTGGCCATAATTTAATTTTACAAGGAAACAGGTGCTTACCAAACTAAAATTTAAGGTGAACTTAAAATACACCTACTGGGGGAAGCGAGAAAATATATTTTCAAAGCAGAAGGATTCTGATTATTGGGATTTTGCTATTTTACTCTCTATATATTTTATTTCTACTGTTATTTTATTGTGCCAATTTTAACGGCCTCGGCAACGGAGGGTGTTTAACCTTGATTCGTCATTGACCACATGAGTTAGGTTTAAAATTTTTTCTACGACCAGTCGGTAATAAAAATTCCGGGTGCAGAAAGTCGTGCGGTTAATTTAAGACACTTTCTAAATTAAAATGCGTGCGAAAAAGTGTTGTTTTCCGTACGCGCATAAAAAAAAAGGTATTTTTCCTACGACCACACTCAAAAGTAACCAAATCTGCACCCTATAACGCCTCAGAAAGTTTTATATTTCACACGCATATCAATTTTATTTTCGTCTCTAGAAACGAAAATGTTTTATTCTCTAGTGACGAAAATAAATGACAGCAAGCCATCCAAAGAATGTTGGTATCTAGTAGGCTATGATTTGCAGAAGCGTCGGAAATAGACCGACACCATTTTCCATTTTCGAAAATACTTTCTTCTCTTGAGATGAAAATGAAAAAAATTTGATAATAATAAAAAATACGAATTAAATCCTAAAGTGGTCGTAGGAAAAATAGCGTACATAACTCGATAGAAAGTAACTTTCTTACACTCGCGTGTTGTTTTACTCGGCTAGCACCTCGTTCACAATATTCACGCTCGTGTGAAATATGTCACCTTCTCCTCTCGTTATGTAATATACTCTTTTTAAAATCTGTCATTTCTCATCTTCTAAAACCAACCATTGTTGAGGTTTTAATCAGATCGTCCGTTAGGTGTCAAATAATTAAACCCATTATTGCATTACCTACATGTTTTTATTAACTGGATTTCCGATTTATATATTATAGCCCGATAATATTTCCATCAATTTTCCTGCAAACAAGTTACACAAGTTAAACATTACAATTAGTACGAATTATTTCGAATAATATCAGCATTCTCATTATTTTGTGTCACATTTAATAAGTGTAATTGAATAATGGTAATTCTGTGCCTCATCATTAGGGAGTTATTCGAAAACTTCACTCGAATTTGCATAAACCTAACTCGAGTACACAGAAAAAACCAATGCGGTATAGCCTTCTAGCTTTCGGTAGAAGTTCTTATTCATATTCCTGAATGACAAGTAGAACTGTCTCAAAACGAAACCCTTTATTTTAATAACAGCGCAATTGCGTTAGTTTAATTTTTTTATTGGAGAACTTCAGGAGCTGTGTCAAGAATTGTATGTTTTTGATTTTAAAATATTGTTATAAAACCATTTCGAATTACCCTTAGGAACTCCCATCGAGACTACCTCAGTGTTTTTTCTATGTACGCAAGCGCAAGTTAGGAACAGATCAGTCGGTCTTTCTTAAAACACGCGGTAATCAAGTGTGCTGCCGGTAATTAGTATAGATAAAATAAGGAAATACATAGTGGAAACATGGTACAGTACCAAAGCCGAAAAATACATCAAACCCCTCTGAACCCCTCAATTTCCCCATACCAACGTAGGATTTTTTATCATATTCTAGACAGTGAAAAATAAAATTTTTGATTTACTCAATAGTCATTTAGTGAAAAAATATCTCGCTCAAAATAGCGTAAAAGTCACTCACAATAGTGCATGTTAACTCAGAATTGTATCAAAAGTTTATGACATTGAGAAGTTCAAACATTGTGTCAATGGTGTTCACAAAAATTAAGTTTAAATGTCGAAAAATTTCTCTCAATATTTCGTGGACTCGTTTTAACGAAATTTTTTGTTAAAACGAGTCCAATATCTTTTCTCGCTCCCCCAGTAGGTACCTATATTTTAAGTAAAGTATGGTAGTTGGGTAAGCACCTGTTTCCTTGTACACTATCGGAATCATAAAAGTGGTACGTGATAAATATAGGTATTTTTTAAATTGTATGGTTAACTACCGGATTATATTTTGTGACAGACTTGTACTAAAATGTCAAAATATTGACATCAAAGATTTCTTTCAAAAATAATTTTTATATTACAAATAATACGCTAACGCATAAAACAACTGTATCGAAAATTAAAAAAAACGACTGTAACGAAAATTATAAAACAATAGAAACAAATTATTAGGTATATAAATTTTAATATCTAATCATTGCGCCATTCACCTCAATTATACCATTTAACCTTCTTGGTAGAGAATCAGCCAAAATTTCAAAAAGGTTTTCCTTTACATCAATCACTTCTTCATAATCATTGACTATTAACTGGACCAAGTGATGTTGCTTTCCCGGCACAATATTAAATCTTTTTTGAAATTAAACCCCAAATATTTTCCATAGGATTGGCGTCTAGGGTTTTCGCAGGTCAAGGCAGAACTTCCATATTTTGCTCTCAAAACCAAGTTTGGCAAATTTTGACCGTATGAGCAGGGCAGTTGTCTTGTTGAAAAATAAACTCTCTTGATAAAGTTCTGTGACGGCTGGAAGCATGGTGTTCTCTAAAATGTCTGTGAGCCTTCCACTGATTCGAAATGGAGCACCATGACCTCTAGCAGAAATCTAACCCAGTGCGATCGCAATATATCTTTCCTCATAGCGCGTTCTTGGTGGACGATACACCCAAATTTGTTTTCTGTCACTACAGGACTGGAAAACATTTTCATCGGACAATATTACCTTTCGCCAAAACTCTGGTTCCTTTAGAGAGTAATTAAGGGCAAAAAGTAACCTGGCCTGTTTTTTTCTTCATTCGTAAGTTTAATTTTTTAAGCAGCTACACGACATCTTAAATTAGATCCTTTCCTTACGCGATTTCGTGTCACTCTTACACATCCTGGAAATTGGGTTGATCTCTTTGCCTGGGCAACAGATGCAAAAGGGTTTTCTTCCATAAAACTTTCAATAAACCAGTTTCTTGTTTTCTCTCTATTGTCTGATCTTCCCATCGTTTTTTAATTTTTATAATCGTGGTTTTATTGCGTCCGTAATGTCTAGCCACGTCCCTAATTGACCATCCTATTTGTAGTCTTGCCAGGAGTTGGGCTTTATCAAATAAAGAAATTTGTGGAGGCATTTTTTTATTTATTTGTCAGACTAAACTACAGAATGACATACTTTGACAGTTTAAGAAAAATACAATAAAGGGTGACTTTGTTTGTAAAAATAGACCAAGGTATTACAACAAAAAGTATTGTGTACCACTTTTATGATGCCGATAGTGTACAATTAAATTTTTCCAATTATGGCAACATTGCCGGTTACCTGTGACCACTTGCAAAAGGTATTTTTCCTCATTAAATTTTTTGAAAACCTACCTTAGAAACTCAACATCATGGTGGATGGGCTTTATTGTTTATTTATTCAGATATTTCAATTTCTGCAAACGAAGTGCCAAACAATCTTGCATTAGAAAAACGTCGTTTGGAGATTTTATTATTTTTTCTTTAAATTTTTTCCCCCCCACCCCCAGGACTGAAGTATATTCCTGGGTGCGCCACTGGTAAAATATCTTTTCCGTCATTGCCTGCTGGCCTCAACCCCGCTTCGTGCGTCTTCGTTTCAACGGCAGTCGCATGTGGAAAAAATTAACTTTGAGCCTTGGATAGGATATAATAGTTATTTACGGAAAGCGGTACTTTTCCGCACGCGACGGCAGTTGCACAAAGGACGCAAGCCGTCAAGAGTGGAAAATACTTCGCAACGTTACATCTAGCGTAATTTAGTAGTAATTTATTGATAGAAAGGTTTAAGCAATTTTTTTGGAGTTATTATTTTGTGATAAAATTCTTTGAAGAATTATAAAATTTCAATGTGTGCATTTGCACATGTGCCCTTATTTTACAGCCTGGTCAGACGTAAAACAGTTGGGTGACCTGGGGGTCACAAGTGGATGACCTTCAACTTGTTTTGAAGGGTTTTCCGGGAAGTTTTAAATCTTCCGGCTTGCCTCTGCTTGCGACATGCCGCCTCTAATGGCGGCAAGTGCTCTTTGTAGGTCTGCCTCCAAATAGCTCGCGTCTTCCCCAGTTTTTTCTTGTCCTCAAAGTCTCAAACAAAAGAAAACCCTGGTCGGAAGTTTAAAAAAAAGAAAAGAAAATACGGATTTTTTTTTTGGTAATATAGCAAAGTTCCAAAGTAGGTCGCAAATGCCAAAGTAACCCCGCTTTACGGTACTCAATGGCAATTTTTTGACACAAACTGAATTTGGGACTTTATGTGATTTTTATTATACTTGTATCTGATGTTTATAAATATTTTAGATAACCTGATATAACTTTCGTATACAAACACATAAAATATTACATATAGGGTGTCCCAAAAGTCCGAGTCTACCGAGGAGTTCACACTAATATCGTCAAAACCAAAAGATGCAGAAAAGTAATATTTCACATAATTAGATGGTGTACCAAAAAGTGACGCTACGTTTTTAAAATGGAATCCTGTATATAGATATATTTTGAAAAATTTAAAGAGACCTTTTTATTCTCTTTTTAAAAATACCTAATATGTTATTTTTTTTCTAAGAATATAGGCCAATATGTTTAAACAAGAAAAACTATATTCGGTTATTCTTTGTCTAACTCCTTAGTGTTTGATATTATATATGTCAAAGGTACTTTTTTGTAAACCATCTAATTATGTAAAATTTTACTCCTCTCCCTTTTTTGGTCATGTAGATTTTAGAGTGACCTCGGACTTTTGGGACATTCTGTATATAGGTAGTATACTTTATGTACTTTCCATTAGGAATTAACTTAAATTCCGCAATTTTTATTGCAGAGCAATAAAAATAATTTATATCTTGTCGTGCATACTTTTTTAATTTTGAATACTCCAAAATAATTGAGATAAAATACTTTTTAGAAAGAGCAAAGAGCAAAAAATGTAATAAAACGCAATGCAGGGTAATAAAACATTAGCTCTATAAAGGCGAGAAAAATTGCTTTAAGCAGAATTTCTAATTGTTCTAGACAAATGAGGTGACGTCAATTAATTACGTGAGATCAAAGTGGGGGGGAGGGTTAATGAAAATATTATGTAAAATTTTTAATTTAGAGTATATACCATATTATAAACAAATGATAATCATGGGATCATCTTCCCGAGGTGGTGGCACCATATCAAATTAAAAAAAAACACGTCTCACGTAAATTATAGAACAATATTAACAAAGAATTAACCATCCAATCAAAATGCTCTAGAATCTAAAGATCCTATATTAAGAGCTATATAAATGAAGGGGCAGGAGATCGGCTAGCGGATGAAGCACTCTCTAACTGGACAGAATGCGAGTTTTGGTATATACATTTCAAAGAGTTAATTATAAAATTTCACACTCAATAGAAAAGAAATGTCTGACAATATATATATATATATATATATATATATATATAGGTACTACATATTTAACGTAGTTTATGTTCTTAATATAGGTATCTGTCATAAACATTAAAACGCAACGGCGTATACAAGGGCATTGTCTAGTAAACCATGGTTGCAACTTCAATTTGGTAAACAAAAGTAACTTACTTCAAATTAAATTAGCAAAGACATATGTGAATACAATAATGCTCTAGGCTATTTATAGTAACACATAAGACACAATTATCTCAAACCATGACAAATCAAATTTTATTCATATGCACCAAAGCAATATCTTCCTTAAACAAAAAAACTATTTATTTTTGAAATATTTCATTGACTGAAGACATCCACTCTCTTACTACTTATAACATTCACTTATTTTTTTCAAGAAAATCGTATCACGAAAAAGAATAAAGCAATAATAGGGATATTTTGGAACGCTTATTTGACACTTCGTAGTGGTTGTGGTAATTACTGCGCCTGCGAAATAGCTAAACGTCATTCCGTTGTGGTAATTAACCACTACCACTGCCGAAAGCTACGAATCCATTTTGTTGTGGTTGTGGTTATTGTTATGGTTGATTTTAGAAAATTTTGGCACAATTAATTTTGAAAATAATAAAATATTACCTGGTTCCAACATACAGACCGCTTCAAGCTACTGCGAACATAGGGGGAATCAAGTCCAATTTACTCTCCGTGCCGTACGACCGAGGTGGATTCTAAGCACGCTGCAGTGTTATCTTTTGGAAATTCATTTTGTTTTTATTATTTTGTTTTATTTCTGCCTTGCTCGAGAAACAGATGGGTAAGTTCTTAATTGAAATAATACATTTTTAAAACTAAAAATGGATGTCTACGAAGTTGCCGAAAAAGTGCAGATGGTCAAATGGTCAAATCGTCATAATCCAACACACGTTCGATATTGGTCGAGGGAAAATTTGCATTTGTATTTTGACGTAAGAACACAGTATCCCCAAAAACTAAATGTTTGGGGGGGGGGTATTGTAGGGGAACACGTAATTGGACCATTTTTTATTAACGGCAATTGCAATTTGCATGGTCCTAGATACTTGGATCTACTGCAGCAGCACATTATTCCAACTGCTAGGCAGTTGTTAGGTGTAAGATTTGGTGAAACATGGTTTCAACAAGATGGTTGTTCCGCTCACAATGTTGGCCTTGTTAGGGAATATCTTGATAATGTATTTCCTAATTGGGTTATAAGTACACGGGGAACTATTTTATGGCCAGCTCGATCTCCCGATCTTGCTCCTAATGACTTCTATCTGTTTTTGAAGAAGCTTTTCAAATTATCACCCCTAACATGCTTGGAAACGCTGGAAGGGGTTTTCATAGTAGGCTCGGATATTGTCTAGCCGAGCAAGGAGGACTTTTCGAACATTTGCTTTAATTTTTTTTTTGACTGGGAGAATCTTTTTGGTTTTTAGAATGTATTATTTTATTTTGAGAACTTGCTTTTATTTTGTTTCTCCTTATTATTTTCATTGTAACACGTCGTCACTGATAAATCTGAGCAGTTGACAATAAAACGCTCTTATTTATCAGTGACAAAAAATAAGAAAATTACGTTATAAAAATTTGCGTATTTATTGACCAAATTCCGGTTTCATTGACTACGCTCCACACAGCACCGTGGTTAGAGGCGTACTAACGAAAGGCGATCGGAAGCCTGAGTGTTGGTTGCTTCACTGATAGGCGTGCGGTGTCTCTGCATGTATGTACACTGGCAAATTAGACTTCTTTCGCCCTATGTTCGCAGTAGCTTGAAGCGGTCTGTATAAAAACACTTATTTTGTAAAATAAAGCCCAATTTTGTGTTTTTCCTCATCTCTAAATTTTTTTACGAGTGGCAGTTTCTAATGTGTTCCAAAAACTCTGGTAAAATCGATACGTGGTAGTGGTAGTGGTTGTTAAACACTACCACAGTGGCTGTCAAAGTTGTCAAAATTTTAAGGGTTCCAAAATATCTCTTATATACGATATAATACTATACGATAACGACAAGAAGGATAAAAAATGATTTGTTGAATTTAATGTAGGGAAGTGGGGTTTTATCGCGAATTTTTATTTAATTGGAACCAGCTGTTCTTATTTTTTTGGCTTGAAATTTAGGCACACTTGTTTTATTTTATTTTCTTTTTATTCGTATGCCACATTTTTTTTTCTTAATATTAGAGAAATATTTTTTACAATTTTTTAAAAAAGCTTCCAATCACGCTGTTGCAAGGGGTACGGATAATAGCGTTTATATTTAAAAAAAAGGAAAATAAAGAAGTAAAATAAATAATTAAAAAGAAACAACACTAATGTTAACCAAATCTACTTTAAGCGGATTAATAGGCAGATTTCTAAAGCCTCGTCACTTCTTTTAAATTTTAAAAACTTGGAAAAAAATATTTTTCATAAATAAAGTGAACTTAAAACCAGATTTATAAGTATATTTTTTAGCCACAAATTTTAGCCTTAAACATAAAGTAGTTAGTAAACTTTAAAAAAATAAGTTTAACTTAGCAAACATCAAAATATCTATCAACAAACTTAACAATATAAATAAAATAAACTTAACGATCAGGTCGGGTCAACAGAGTTGGCTCAAACCGCACGATTGCCTAGAGTGTCGAGATACGGGATCTCCCGTAAGGTTGCAAGTTGCACAAGGGTGAGCCCTTTGACTAGATGAAATTAGCACGCGGGTTTACCACTGATTGGTTTTATTGCTTGTACCTACAAAAACACTAAGGTTGACCTGAGTGGCCCTACACTGAAGAAAAGGATCTCTTAGTGTTACTAAATACTAGGTTAATTTAAGAGAATTATGACTTTCGATATGCGCAGAGTCCCCAGTTTCTTCTCACGAGACCTCCATTCCCTTAAACTCATTTAAGATTAAAAGTCCTATGCAAAGAACATAAAATCTTATGCTCAGAGTATATTTCTTGAACTATTTGTATCATAGTATAATAAATAGTTTGCTTTTAAGAGCATATTTTTTTTGGAAATTGGCCTTAAAAGAAGCACACAATTCTCTTACAAAAAAACTGTAGGTACCTACTGGAAATTAAAAAAAAAAATAAAAACAATTACCAGAAACTGTTCATTAATAAAATATTAAAACTTTACATAAACGTGTCAAAAATAGTAAACAGTGTATTTTGCACATGAACGTGAACATTTTTTGCATAGAATTTTTGTTTCTAATTATATCAAAGGGTTTACATTACACCATCAAAAGAGCAGTAACTTAATTTTAGCTAATTCTAACAAAAAATCTAGATTGACTATAACAGTTTATAAACAGTATACAAGTATAAAAACTCGGCTATTACAGAACTTGCTTAAAAATTAAAAGTAGAAATAATTTTTGTTTTTCGAACACACGTCTAAATTAAGAAAAATGAAGTAGCTTTTTTATCTGATAATAATTGTCATTCTAATAGTCTTTCCGTTTTGGCTTTGTTCAACAAAAAATACACATCACAATTCTTAAACTAAAATAAGAAAGACAGTTAACAGTAAAAGTGGGACTTAAGTTTTATCTCCCTTTATTAAAGTCGTAGAGCTCGTGAACAAAAACTGCAAAAAGGCTGATTTCTTAGTTTATGGGGGGTGGATTATACATCATCAAGCGCACTTCCAGTCAGCCAGTTCTCCTAAGAGCAGGCGGTTGGAAGGGAAGGGGTTCAAACCTGTAAAAAAATCATAAAAAAATAAAAATAAAAGAAAACCGTGTTACCAATGTTTTTAATTGAGTAAGATCAAAACGTTTTGGAAAAATACTTCATAATAATTTACTCCTTGACAATAGGTGTAGGAATTTTTCCCAGATGTTGACCCTTCGGAGAAATAGAAATTTACCGACACAGATCTATTTTTTTAAAGGTTAGGTGAGAGTTTACTTTCTGTTTTACTGTCCTCTAGTTTATCCAAGTTTTAATTGCTAGCTCAAAATGGATAATGCATAATTTTTATATGCCTGTCTCTTTTATTTTGAAAGAATAAAAAGAGACAGACATATAAAAATTAGGCATTATCCATTAGCCATTACGCATTAAAAGTTCGGTAAATGGGGCATAAATTTATATTCCTTACACTAGAAAGTGCTTATACACATAAAGAATTTTTCATAAAAAACCAAGGAAGGAAACCAAAAAATAATATAGTCCATTCCTAACCGATAGATAGGTACAGTGTTGTAAATTTAAATGACTTAAGCTCGTAAAGAAGACAACAGGAGCTCTAATCTTAAAAACCGACTAATGGTCAAACAGGATATAAAAAATTAATTATTCAGCTACACAATCAAAAATTTGTGAAATTTACTACACAAAAGAGTTCAGGCATGATTGCTGCACCTTGCAAAGGACCGGAAATACATATTTTAAACTTTAAATGGAAGAAATCAGGAAGGCGTATCCTGTATGGCCGGCACCTTGTTTTAGCAATATCTTTTTTAAATTACTCAAAAAATACTACATATTTACCTCTGAATATCGATTCCAAGTGCCCCATGCCCATGCACATGTAGCAGTTCTTCCAACCACGGTATTTTGGGTCTTATCATGGCCGGCATCTGACTAGTGACTCTCGATTGACGAGTGGCAGGGTAGATTGGGTGTGCTCGGTAACTAGCCGAACGGATTGAAATAATTGTCTCTTGGGAGAAGAAACCCTATCATGGACTGAAATAATTTCTTTTAAATTTGTAACAAGTTTTGAGCATACTGTTCTTGACAGATAAAATAAAACCGATATATTAGGAATCTTATTCGGAGAAAACCTAATTTATATAAGAAGATATAATGCTAAAAGAAATTCATTTATGATGAAAAATACGTGAGTGGAGATGGTGATTTGACGTTACATAATTTGGACTTGCGTTATTTACAATTCTGCGATGCCCACTTGACTCTGCGCGCTGCTCGGTCTACCCGTTCTCACACGCCGCAGGTATGGTAGTTTAACCTCCGAGCGAACCCACTTTTTTCGGGTCCGACCGCGGCATCTTTGTTACTTTGCACAATGCCAAAAACCGAGTCCCCGATTGATTTTCGAATCCACCAACAGGTAGGCCTTCTTTCCAATCTCTTGATCGTGGCTTTTTCCGATACAAAAGCATGTTAAGCAAATTTTGTACGCCTCACTTTGTTTTCGGTTTATCAATTTTCTAAATAAACTTTGATAGTTTTACAAAATAAAGGGAAAATTTATCGCCCTAATATATTTTCAGAGAATATTTGTGGCGTAGGCGGCAAGGGGTGAGGGAATAAATCGGAAAAAAGTTTTTTCTCGACCCGAACCCGGGACCTCTAGAATACCATTCTAATTCTCTACCAACGGATCTACCGAGGAACTGGGATTTTGACTGGCTTTTCGGAAATCCTTTCATCCGATTCATTTGTTAGTGATGGTAAGATCTTTAAAGCCTACTGCGGCTTTAAAAATCTAGACAAGAAGGTACACATTCGCGATTATTAGTTGTATGAAATTTCTATTTATTTATCAACCAACGATACATGACATATAGCGTTTTATTGGAGATGTCAGATGACGAATTTTCAACTAATAATTTCAGCCAAACATATTTACAACATACAACATATAAGTAGTGTGCTTCAAAGATCTTTCCACTACTAACAAATGAATCGGACGAATGGATTTCCGAATAGCCAGTCAAAACTCCAGTTCCTCGTTAGCTCAGTTGGTAAAGCATTCGACTGGTATTCAACAGGTTCCGGGTTTAAATCCTGGTCGAGAAAAAACTTTTTTCCGATTTATTCCCTCACCCTTTGCCCTCTACGCCACAAATCTTTTCTTGATAGTTTTGTTTACCTTTATACATGTTAAATTATATTGGGGAATTTTCAACGATCTAGTCCCTGCTACGGTCAATCGTTACAAACTTTTTTTCAGTGTGGGAACGACTAGAATAGTGGTAGGGCCAGAATTCATAATCCACGGGATTCCAAAATCTATTCCATTTTATAGAGAAACGGTGAAAACTAAAGCACTTATTGGGTTGGTTTGGGTTGGTGACCTCGCTACATCAGACCTATTTTCTTTATAAGTGGGTGCAAGTTAGCTGAACAGCTTCATTTTGCGTGTTTTTATTATTACCCTCTTAATACCTTTTGAACACATTGCTTAACCAAAGACTTATCTTTTCGTACACATTGATGAAAGTAGGATATTCAACAAGTCGACAGGCTTACTGAAGTTTACCGTGAAATAAACCTCATACCTTATACTTATATATCCTACTAATATTATAAATGGGAAAGTTTGTGTGTGTTTAGGCGTGTGTGTGTATATGTTTGTCTCTTGGCTGAAAAGATTTAGAATAAATTTGATAAGAGGATAGGGTTTGATCTGGATTGAAAAGTGCGCTATTTTGTACTTGACATTTCGCTCAATAAATAGGTGAATATCTCATTTTTTTTTGAATTTTTACACAGTTGTAAAAACATTCAAGATATCTTCAAAACAAGATATCACTCAACCCACTTTTCCCATTCAAAATATAGAATTTTCCCTCTCGAAGTGGGCCAAAAAGTGGCCCTCTAGAATAAAAAATCGACACGTCCAAGAATTTTTTCAAAAGCAGCAAATATACTGTATATGTATATATATATATATATATATATATATATAGATACAGGGTGGATTCTTTAAACGGAACGGTGCTTCTAGCGGGTTAGAATTTGGTTTTATAAAAAAATTCAAAAGTACGTCAACTGAGATTTTCAATTTTCTTTAATTGTGCTATCTTGTTTTTTTTTATGTCGTTTTGTTTACGAAGTATGGCAAAAAAATATTTTTTTTTAAAAATAGGACACTTTGTATAGTTTGACATTTTTGAATTGTAAAAAAAAATACTATTGTCAATACCACACACTAATACTCTATCTCTTAAGGTTTCCAAGATAGAGGCATTTAAACTTGCATGGAATTTTTGTTTATGCCCTGTTTTAACGGGGGAGATTTGAAGTAGTATCGAAGTTTTCTATACAGATTTAGATGCAAATATCTTGATTATCGTAAAAGGTAGATCCTACTGTGTAGTATTGCTGAAGAGAGAATTGTTTGCAGATTTCAAAAATTGCAAAATATATAGGGTGTCCTATTTAAAAAAAAATAAAAAATTGCCATACCCCGTAAACTAAATGACATAGACAAAATCCAAGATAGTACGATTAAAGGAAATTAAAAATCTCAGTTGACGTGTTTTTAAATTTTTTTATTCAACCAAATTCTAACACGCTAGAAGCACCGTTCCGTTTAAAGAATCCACCCTGTATATAGGGCCTATTATAGCGGTATCTCTTTACCTATCGGGTCACATTTAGTGCCAAAACTGGTGGCAAATAAATAAACTCAAAACATCAAAAGGGGTAAAAAAGACAGAAATTATACATCAAGTTAATCTTAAAAAATAATAATAGAATTTTGAGGAAATGCTCGCAATTATATCGTTGTTGGTAAAACCTACTCTCGTGAAATACTTTTTAAAATTAATCTTACTTAGAGAATTCTAAGCAAGGCTGTTTAAATGTAAAAGTAGTTTTTTTTGCCCGTTAAAATTGCAATAATATGCTTTTGAAAGAGTTTAAATAATGTCACACTTTTCGGACTTACCTTTACAAAATTACATAACAATTTATCTTTATCAATTATGATATTTTTGCACATTTTCTTAAAAAATAAACCATAAAATACTTGTTTGCCTGATGAAAAGGAGCTCTTTTGTTCCTATAATCCTCAATCCAGCAAATCTTGCTGCACCATCGGCCTAAATAAAAAAGAGCATGAGCTACAGTTTTAATATTAAAATAAGCCCACCCGGATTTCGATTAAAAACAGGTATTAAATCCTACATTACACTAAAAGAGGGATAAGTATATAATTTTAATAGTGATTTCTTAATTATTTTTAATAATATTATGTTTACCTCTACTAAAATTGTTAAACCTTGTAAAAGGTCTCACTGGTGGTCCGAAAGCATTTGATTCGGGAAGGATAAAGGACATTCTCCCAACTAATGTTGAAAGCGATTCCTACGTTACCTGAAATTTTAAGATTTTTTTATTGTTTGTTGAAGAAATTAGAAATACAAAATGTTTTGTAAAATGTACCTAAAGGAGGGGGCACTAAATACATTGCTTACCGGCATCGGTGAAATGGCTTGTGGTTGCAATATGTTAGAGTCCTGACCTTCCTGATATTTTTAGGAAAAAAATTTGGGGGGTCTTCGGTTTTGCTTTTGAGCTATGCCCGTTTAAAAGTACGCCCCTGGATAATAAGAAAATATGCCGTGGCTTACTATATTGGCAATATCTTTTCAAAAAAGAGAAACAGAACCCCAAAATTCATACTGTATTATTAAGAATATATGTCCAGGTTAGATTTTATTATTTTTTGACCTATAATATTATAACACACATACAGGGTGGTCCATAAAATCTTTGATACAATCAACTAATAAGAACATGGTTTCATTTTACTAGAAAGGTACGATAAAAAGTCAATGGTCAACTAAAATCATGTACATGAGAAAATTCAATAAGTTATTGAAACATTTTGCTCATCAAAATTCCTATAGGGTGATCTCAATAGAATTCTCAGATAACAGATTTTCAAACGCTGAAGTACGTACTAACTTATTGCTGGTAAAATATGAAAAAGTATAGCAAATATCCTCTGTTTTATCAGTATTATAATGCGAGAAGGTGATTTTAATAAGTCAAAGTTGCTTACAGGGTCTACCAATAAAATAATCTTGCAAAAAGTGAATTTAAATGAAAAATTGAGTTGACCTTGATAAAATATTATTTACTTTTTATTACGATTCAATTCTAACTGTTTTAAATTTTCACTATACACTATGACGTGTTTTGATATGTACAGAGTAGCTGAAATAAACATTGTATACATAAAAGATATTTTTAATATTGTATGTGCGGTTCAAGTTTTTGTTTATAAAATAATCAAAACGATTCTTAGTCACTATATGTGGTATCTATTTTCAAAATGGTTTTTTCAAAGTAGTTTTTTGCAACCCCTTTCACCCTTCTCCTTGGATCTCTCTCACTTTGGTGTTTTTGGTTAAACGTATCCTCCTTTAAAAATAATTTGCTATTGGGTAATTCCATTGTAACGGGTGTTACGTTTTATGTTTTTGACATCCAATTTTATGTTTGATGTTGATAAGTTATTACAACAAAACTCGAATTAACTCATGTGGTCTTGACAGATGAAAATCTTTATGCAAAAAAACTCACTAGGAATCACCAGAACAATGTATTTTAGGGAATCGAATACATGTAACGGGTGTTATTTTGTTTTTTAAGTTTTTTCGACATTGATATGGTTAGGTTTAGTTTTCATAAAAGTTAGCATAGCAACTAATATATTTTTTGATCTTAGTGTATAGCAGAAAAGGTCACCAAAGAGGTTTACTATATTTTGAGTTTTATTAATTTTTACTTCTTTTATTTTCTTTATCCTCCATTTGTAACGGGTGTTATGATTGAGTGTAACGGGTGTTATATAGTAAATTCATTTTTATATTGGATTTTTTTTAAAGACTTTTTCGGCCAAGAATGGTCAAAATCAATTGCAGTTGAGGACGTATGCTCTATATAATACACCAAAACTACTTTTATACATTGTTATGTTAGTAAAAAAAGTAAATAACTACATGGAAGGAGTAACATATTAATTTTAGTATTAATTAACGAGAAAAAAAAGTAAGTAGTAACATAGTACTAACAAATGGTTACAATACGTTAATTTGGATCTTTTGAAGTTCAGATTTGTAGGTGACTGCTGACAAGATAACATTGAGCCCATCATTTTCAAAATAATGCTTGGATTGTATGTTATCTATGGCTCTGAGACCTTGCCATCTCGTTTCTAAAACGGGGGTGATTTCTTTTATTTGGCTCTCTGGTATATAGAATACCAAAAGTCCCCCAGCATTCACTGAGAGGAACTCAAGGCACACTTTAGGAGTATTTAATATTACTTTGTAAAAATACACCAAAAAATACTGTTGAAGAAATTGTGAAATACTTTTAGAATTATCAAAACGTCAATCAAATTATTTACTTACTCAAGCAATTGTTTTATATTATGTCAAACACTGAATATACACAGCCTACTATGACTACTTTATTTTTGCAAGAAATTTTATTTTTTTTTAATATACCTGTAACGGGTGCGACAGTATTTAAATACTCTATTTTTTCAAATTTCCTTGTGGTGACTATTTTTTTTTGGTACTGTCGAAGCGTATTTCATACTTGTTGTAATGATATAGTTTTGTATAATTTTTGTATTTGCCTGTTTAGTTAGAAACACTTTTTGTATTTTTTTTATAACGGGTGTGACATATAAATAATGATGAGTTCTTACAGTTACAGATCCTAAACGACGTCTTGCATGACTGAAATTTTATATTTCTATTTTAGGCACCAACCACTAGTTCCTTTCAATAAATAATTCAATATGATATATCTTAACGTGTAAGCTAGAACTCATTGTAAACAAAATTAAAATTTTCTGCATTATGAGCCTTAAAGCTTTTTTAAAAGATTAAAGTAGAAAGTACATAAATATAGGCAAAGTTTTGGTTGAACCTATCATTATAAGTATTCTTCTCTTTATTGGGGTGGATTTTATAAAGACACGACACAATTGAGTTTTGTGAAAATAGGGTACATTTCTGTGGAAATACTTTATTGTTTTATTTTATTAGAAACCTAGAGAATAACTAATTATGAAGTTAAAACAAAATAAAACGAAACACTTTATTTTTCCAAAATATATAACTTTTAACTAAACTACAATATCCAACTTATTCTAAAAACGACAGCAATGTAAATGCTAACGTATACTTAAAAAATATATTTTGTCATTATTCTATTGGATATTCATCTGGTTGTTATGTCTATGATTTGCATCCAAAATATTGGCCAATAGGGCTCCCGATCGAAATTTTATCTTTTCTAGACGCCTGGCATATCCTAAGAACCATACTATACTTGCCACATGAGCACATGTCCCTACAGTTCTGGCTCCCGATTTGTATATACAATAGTAGTCAAGAAATAACTACAAATATATATTATAACAAGAAATATAATATATATGTTATATGTTATAACAAGAAATAAATACACAAGAATCAATCTAACTGTTACTGCCAGGAAATATGCATTTGTTGTTTACGTCAAGTTTTCACGGCTACCTTGATAATGCTTCAACTTCTTATTTCTATGTTTAGTTTTTCACAACGCGCGTCTTATAAAATTTTACCAAAGCTTAAGTTTTCAAAAGCGGTATATATTTATCTTACAAAAAAAACACCGGAATGAGGGAGATTGGCAGGTGGGGAGTGGTCAGGATTGAAAAAACTACTCGCAGGAAAAAAATTTTGAAAGTAGATAACGCACTCAACTTTATTTATAAACTTTAAGAAAAAACCTAAAAAATTAAAATATTTCCTGTACAATGTTTATTTTAACTACTCTGTACATATGAAAACACTTCATAGTGTATAGGAAAAATTGGAAACAGATAGAATAGAATCGCCATAAAAAGTAAATATTATTTAATTAAAATGCACTAAAGTTTCCTTTCAAATTCACTTTTTTCGTTGCGGCTTCTGCCGGATTATTTTATTGATACACCCTGTAAGTAACTTTGACTTATTAAAATCACCTTTCGGCACTACAATAGTGATTAAACAGTAACATTTGCTTTTTTTATTATATTGAGACCACCCTATAGGAATTGTGATGAGCAGAATGTCTAAATAACTTGTTGTGTTTTCTGAAACATATGAATTTAGTTGAACTTTGAGGTTTTATCGTACATTTCGAGTAAAATAAAACCATGCTCTTATTAGCTGATTTTATCCAAAGATTTTTAGTGCCACCCTGTATGTGTGTTAGAATATTACAGGCCAAAAAATGTCAAAATCGGACCTGGACATGTGTTGTTAATAAGACTATATGAATTTAGGTCTCTTGTGCCTCGTTTTTAAAAAGATATAGCAAATAGAGTGGAAAATTGCATATTTTCTTATTTTCCAAGGGCGTACCTTTAAACAGGCATAGCTGAAAAACAAAACCGGAGACCTCCCAAATTTTTTTCTGAAAAATATCAGGAAGGTCAGGACTCTACCATATTGCAACCCCAAGTCATTTCACCGATGCCGGTAAACAATGTATTTAGTGCCCCCTCCTTTTCCAACTGAACCTTCATATTTCCCAACTGCAAGCAACATTCGGGGGGGGGGAGGCTCACCCCCATTCCCCCCCAAGAGATCGCCGGTGAAAGGTCTAATGTACCCACCCATATATCAGGTTTTGATTTGTAGGTATTATGACGGATTCAATAAGGGAGAAAGGCATATTTTATAAAAATTGTTACTTTTTTATTTATTATCGGATTTTGATAACACAAAGTTTGAAAAACTTGAATAGTAATATATAGAGTTGGTCAAAAAACAACGGGACTTTTTGATTGTCCATTACTTAAAAACTACTTGTCCGATTTTAAAAACTTTGATCATTTTGAAAAGCCAGACACGAGAATTTTGGAATCTGACGTTTTAATTGGCATTTCGTAAAAATCCAAGATGGCGGACAATTTAAAAGATATGTTTTTTTACCCCCCTGCAAATTTTTTGTGTGCGCCACTGGTGCAAAAGTAAAAATAAATTTTTGGAAGCCATGTTCTTCCCTGGTTTACTGATGTATCGCTTGTTAAAATCGGGTAAGAAATAAGAAAGGTATTAATTTTTAGAATAAGGGCGTTTGATAAGCCCAATTCGTTCAATAAAAAAAAGTTTTTAAATTTATTACTTTTTTTGGCAAAATTGACATTTCAAAAAAATCCAAGATATATACTTTTTAAAACTGTCCGTCAGTTTTAAAAAGTAGGTTGTTTTTACCCCCCCGCGAATTTTTTGTGTGCGCCACTGGTGCAAAAGTTTAATTTGACGTGTATGGCCTCATCAGTCTCGAGTCTTCTAATGTATTTTTTGTAAAAAGCGGGTAAGAAGTGAGAAAAATATGCATTAAGTTATTTGAGTGCGTTTCTCATCAAATTCAAATGAGGTTTTTTTTGACCTGACTGAATTTAGTTACCAAAGGCACCCATTTGAACAAATTCCCAGCAAACATATCGCAAGTACAAAAATAGCAATAATTTGGAACACAACATTTTACAATATTTGTACAATTTGTGCTGCAATGCATAGCAACAATACAAAAAAAAAGCGTAAATATTGCACTGTCATAAAGTACTTTAATTAGAGTACTAAAATATTGCTTTATTTGTAATGGCGCCGCAAAGTGCAGCATCAAATGTACAAAAATAGTAAAATGTACAAAAAACTTTGTTACTTCTTAGCCGATCTTTATTACCGACACAATGGTAGACTGAAGAAATGATGAGGCTCTTCACGTAAATTTAACTTTTAACCCAGTGGCGCATACAAAAATTTGCGGAGAGTTCAAAACAACCTACTTTTTAAAACTGTCCGCCATCTTGGAATTTTACAAAATGTCAATTTTGCCGAAAAAGTAATAAATTTTGAAACCTTGGCTTTTCAAAATGGTCAGCGCTAATAAATAGTCAAGCAAAAATGATGCTTTTTTTTATTTGACTAAATGTCAATTTTGCCGAAAAAGTAATAAATTTTGAAACCTTGGCTTTTCAAAATGGTCAGCGCTAATAAATAGCCAAGCAAAAATGATGCTTTTTTTTATTTGACTAAATTAGGCTTACCAAACAACCTTATTTGAAAAATTTATAACTTTCTTATTTCTTACCCGATTTTAACAAGAGATACATCAGGAAGCTAAGGAAGAACATGGCCCTCGAAATATATTTTTAGTTTTGCACCAATGGTGCACACAAAAAATTTGCAGTGGGAGGTCAAAAATACCTATTTTTTAAAATTGTCCGTCATCTTGGATTTGTAAGAAATGTCAATTTTGACATCAGATTCCAAAATTCCGATGTCTTTGCTTTTTAAAATGACCAAACCTTTGAAAATTGGACAGGTAGTTTTCAAATAATAGAAAATCAAAAAAGTCCCGTTTTTTTTTGGCCCACCCTATATTTGAAGGCGTCAAGCCAAAAAAATATATTTCTCAAAATTAGCAAAAGTAAAATTAAAAGCGAAAAAAAATATTTTTTGGGTTTTTCTAAAATTATTAATTAAAAAAAAAACGTACAAAATGATTGAAGTTTTCTTAGAAGGAATTAAAGAAGTAATCCAAATTTCAAATTGTTGAAGTAATCCATGTTTGAGCCACAGCAAATCAGTTTTGATCAAATAAGAACCAGTGAAAATTAAAATTGACGAAATTTACGGAACATTAGTACCCTTAGTATTCGGGAAACAATAAGAGTAGGGAAGCCATGGTTGAAAAAAAGAATATATTTCAAAAGCCACTTTAAAAAAAAATACATAAATTTCCTTCTGACTGGTGTCAAAACGGATCAAGTTTTCAATATAAAATGCCACATGATATTTTCAATTTAAATTTTAAGTTTGAATAGGTTATCTTTCGTGAAAAATTCTAGAAGCAAGTGGAGAAAAACCATAGTTGTTTGATTTATTCCAAATTTGTTAAGCTTACCTAGTGAATTTAACTTATTGTTATTCTTTGTTTTTAAACAAATATGATGGTTTCAATATGGCGGAATGACATATTTTTTAAATAATGTTATATTTTTAATTTGTTTCCGATTTTATTAAAAGAAAGTTTTAAATATTTTAGTTGTAATATATTTTAAAACACTAATTTAAAAAAAATCATTTTTCTTGAAGTTGTTAAGAAACAAAAAAAAATTTAAAAAGAAGTTTTTTTTATACCTTTATCAAAAACATAATTTTAGTAACTGTTTGCAGATAACTAAGGCATGGCTTTTTTGGTCACCGATGCAAAAAACTTTTTTTTTTGATTACGGGTGCAAGAAAAGATTTCTGTCAAAATATTAAAATGTCGCAACAATGAAGGTCACCGAGTAAAAAGGAACCACTATGGAAACGATTGTTATTTCATTTACCAGCCGCCTTGATTTTCCTCTCCCTCTTGGATTTTTTGATAAAGGTATTAAAAAAAATAGTGTTAAAAACTCGCGGCTAAACAGTGCTTTTTTTATTCGCGTTGTAACGATTGTAAAAAAGCACTATTTTAGCCACTAGTTATTAAAACTACTATTTTTTTTTTATTTGACTTTTTTTTAAACTTAAACTAAGGGTAGCGATTTCGATCCTTTACTTAAATAGGGTTTAAAATTTAAATTTAAGTAAGTAGTCTTCGAATCACTAGTAAAAATGAGCTTTATTAAAACAGAACTATAAAAAACTTTTATGATAAGTCAGATTTGTTAAACGTGTACCTAAGGTTTTAATTTTTGTTCATCCTAAAATATTAATTTTTAGGCAAATGTGACAGACGAGAAGAAAGTTTTTTGCTTCTTATTCAAGGATAATAGAATAAAGTTTAGAATGGTTTTCAATATATATTTTAAGGAGAAAAAACAGTTATATTGGTATTCTTTTAATAATTTATAAAAGTTATATGAACACCACAAAACGATTTTTTTCACTTTAACATCTAACTAAAATTAACAAAATTTTTGAATATATTACCAAAAGTATTAAGACTGAAAGAATATACAGACTGACATCTTCACATAGTTATATCACCCGAAATCTGTGTAGCCACATACTGGTAATTTTTGTTAACAAAAATAAAATTTCCTCCTGGCATCCAGATTTACAGAAAAATTTTATTAGTGACTACAATGTAATCGAGTCATTTCCTGGCTTAACTACATACCAGAAATATCTACTGCTGGTTGGATAGAATTAGGAACTCAAGCAGCATTTGGACGTCTCATTTCGGTTCTCTGACGGCGGTATTCACAACCCGACGTTGTAAACTGACTTTATGACGACGACCTTAAGACCGGCATTTGCACTGAAATGGAGCATCAAAATTTTTTCCGACGGCAGTAGGCGACTCTCGTAGTAGCGCCCGACTGACCAAATCCGACGACCAACAACATCGTCATTTTTGTACTAAAAATATAATATGTTTTCTACACCTAGAATTTTACGGCAACTGCACTTAATTTTGACTGGAAGTAAATAGTTTTGGAAATCGTCAGATATTTATTATCTTAAAGGAAATAAATGTTTAAATATTTCTGAATTAGTGATTATATTATATTTAGCACTTTTTGACTATTTGGAAGTCGAAATTCTTCAAACAAGGCCACTTTACTGATAAACATGAACAAAAATCGTTGAAAAAAATAAACCCGCCCTTATAATTCTTTGAAAATACGAAAAAAAAAAAAATATTTTTTTTTGTTAAATTTGTAGATTTGTCACAAAAAAAGAATTCATCATCTACGTTAAATTTTACTAAAAATTTTTCCAAAGCTTAGTTTGATTGCTTAATAACGAAAAAAATCAAAAATGCTTTCATAATGGCGAGCCTATTTCTGCTTTGATGTCATGGCGTTTCTGACGAAATTCTCAAGTTTGCACTTTAAGTCGCTACGTATTCACTAACCTTTGTCTAAGTCAAATGTGTAAACGGGTATAAGTCGTGCTCCGACTATCGCGCGCCAGGATCGGAATCCGATGTCTGTGCCTGCACAGAACATGACTGAAGTTTACTCGTCATTTGTTTTTGTCCGATAAAAAATTTAAAAAATGTATTAAAAAAAATTAAAGAAACCGGAGTTCTAGCCAAGTGATCACATGTGACCAATAATTATTTCTTATCTTATGTTATTTCCTATATAAACCCAACTTTAATCTTATCCAAGTTTACTCTTACCTGATTTATGTCCATTTGCTCTGCGATTCGCTTAAGTAGTGCGTAATAAAGGATTCCATAATTTTTAAGTATTCCCTAAATTTTATTCATTTGCTCTGGCCAAAAAAAAGTTTTCCATAGCTAGGAATTAAATCTTGTTACAAGTTCAACCACTGGATGGCGCTGCTTGTCGCAAAATCATTATTTACATCCGACAACGTTGTTTATCCTGATAAAATGAGTTTTGGACGGTCTATTTTTTTTAATGTTTAATTTTTTCTCTCGACGTTTATTTTTGTGAAGTGACGATGTCTTCATCAATAAATAAAAAAGTCAGAGCCCCCAAGATGCAGTTTCCGTTAATGAGAAAAAGGAGGCCTGGTTCAAGGTGACTCAGGAATTTAATAGTATCCCCTAAAGAAGACCTTAGAAATAGGGCCGGAAATGAAAAGCAATCCATATATAAAACAGGGGGGTGATCCCCATCTCCAAACAAAATTAAATAATATAGGAGATGAAGTGTTGATGGACCTGGTAAACAAAAAAACAATATATGGGTTAACTAATGAATATGATAATGATGGCCCAGGTGATACCGCCACAAAACTGAAGAAAGCTGAGGCAGAAAATAAAACAGTGAGTAAAATATTTTGAGATTTTAATACTGTGGACAGCAATATGTTGTGGATTTAATGTTTTTACTTTTGGTTTCTGATCATCTCCAGCCAAAAAATCCTAGAAAATAGCATTTTTCTACTACCCCCCTAGAAAATGGGCTTTTCAACTCTTGAAACAGGGAGGAAAATAGCAGATTTTCTCCCGTTGTCATGACAGCAGAAGGGAAATTTTTTTCTCTCTTGTTGCTAATGGCAGCACGAGGGAAAAAATTATTTACCTCTACCGCAGCTGAGCATAGGTATGTTAAATGTTCGATTTTAATATTTGTTGCTTTATTTTTATCAAAAACAACTCGATTAACAACAAAAACCAAAAGTAATTACAGGTTGCATTATGTGTATTACACATCAAAAAGTTATAAAATACGGGGTTTGTTTCAAAAAGCAAACCAGTTTTTTTCAATAAATAAAAGGATCATTTCTAAAAGTAAAAGTAAAAGGCAGTAGAAAAAATTATATACATTCCTCTGGGGAAATTTGCATTTCCTCCATTAGATTACCCAAAACAGTTTCATATAGGTTTTGTGTTTAAATTTTAAGCCACCATATTAAAATTGTCAAAGTCAAATTTGTTACGACTATTCACTTATTTCATTCTGGAATTGAATAAAGATTAATTTTCGTTATATTTTAGCAAGACGCAGTTAAGAAAACTTTATTGCAAGACAGTAATATTGAAATTATTTATGAAGAAACGAGTAAAGAAAGTACACTGCTGAGTAATAATAATTATAATGAAAACAAATCAATATTGTTCCTTAAGGAAATCCCAAGAGAAATTATTTCAAACAACAAAGTAAGTAAAGTTGGTGTGATAATATCCCTCATAATCTCCTTTATTTAAAAAAAGTTTTCAAATCCAATCACCATCAATTTTTTGTTCCACTCAGTGTGTGTCCATTATGTTCAGGTAGTCTAATATTTACAGCATTTTAAAAACAAAAATATATCTTTAGTTTTTTTCAGAAAAATTTGTTTATTTCTGCAATTGTTTTTCTTTCTCACCTACAACCAAGTTTTTATGTGTAGTTCTAAATTATATTTTTTTTATTATTTTTAAATTATATTATAGTATATTATATTATAGTATATTATATACTGTAATTGTTTTAGAATACAACTGAAAATAACCACAACTGGGCGAGCTATAAGGCAAACGATGTGGCCAAACCACTTAATCCACCACTCAGAAAAAATCTGAAGAGAGTAAGTTAGCTTTTTCATTTTATTACATTTTTGTTATGGTATGTTTACCTAACTCCCAAAACAAACTGCTTTTTACCTTCTGTTTTCTTTTTCTATTTTTACTTGGCAAGAGGAAGGGGCATCAGTTAGGTAGCTCATGATACATAATTTTGGGTGAATTACAAGGAGGCTTCAGGGGTGTCTAAATTTCCTAATTTTTGTATTAATAATAATTTATTAACATATCCTCTTAATGTATGCTGAACAAAATTGTGGAGACAAACTAAACAAAGTAATTTGGTTTTTAGTAAAATGTTATAATTTTAGGTATATGCAAAGACCACGAAGCAACCGAGAGGAGCAAGTGGTAATCAAATATTATCTTCTTCCAAACTTGGAGAAAAATATGAATCGTTAATTGAAAAAAAACTGGAACTTGCTTCTGGCTTACAAAAAGAGCATAACCTCAGAATGACACTTTTGAGGTTCGACATTGCACTGAAAAAGAAAGAGCTTAGAGCTGCTGGTTATGAGGACATGGATATGGAATAAAACAACAAAGTCCCAGAATTTATGTTATAAATATGCTATGCAGCAAAAAGAGGTACTTAATTTTCTTAAGATGTTCCTATTATTATTTAGTTAGGTTAGTTAGGGTCATGCAGATAAACATAGTTTAAATTAAATTAATGTTTACAAAGTGACCTCTTATTAAAACTTCATTGTGCAAGCACATTTTTAACAGCAATTAAATTTAAACTAGATTTAAAATAGCTGCAATTGGCAACTACTTTTGTTTTGTTTTAAAGTTCTTATTGTTTAGTTTGTTATCAGTATTTAAAAAAATATCATTCTAGGGAAAAATAAACGTTTAAGAGAGATTTTGAGTTTCTAATAAAAAAGATTAAAAAGTTTTTACTAGCTTATTTAATTATACCTATATAAACCTATTTATAGGTACTTAACTATAGGGTGGGCCACAACACTCCATACTTTTTGAACTGCCTATAATTTTGAATTTGCAAACATCTTGCAACTAAGTCCAAAAGTGCGGAATTTTGTGGCATACTATATATTTCTAAGTAAATTTGTAGTAACTTAATGTAGCCCATCAAAGTAGTTGATTATTTCATTTCTGTACAGAAAATGATTTCCACCTCTCAAATTTTCTGCCTGTTCTGGTATGTTACCCATTTCAATGAGATAATTTAACTCTTCCAAGTTCATTTCATCATCTAGTGGTGGCTCTGGCTCATTCATATTTCGAGCTATGTTATGTAGAACTCCACATGCGACAATTACTGGTAGAGCCGTTTCTAATTTTAAGCGGATTCCATATGCTAACACGGGAAAACGACGCTTTAGGACACTATTTGTACGCTCACTTACATTACGAGTTCGAATGTGGGCCTCATTGTATAGAACCTGTCCTCTTCCTTGAGGTTCAGCCAAAGGAGTCAAAAGGTAATTGCGTAGTGCATAACCACTATCGCCTAAAAAATTATAGTTCTCAGAAAGACTTAAAATTTTCAAAGTGTATTTATATATTATTTAATTTTAAATTCAACTTTCTGTCCTAAAAAAAAAATAACATATGTTACCATTTTTTTTGATTGTGAGAAAAACGCTAATAATGAAGTTGGTCAAGTTTACCTCTTCCCCCCTCCCTTATTGAGATGAAATTTTTAAACAAGTTTTATGACATTCAAAAGGTATAATGTTTGGGGGAGCTAACCTGGTTACTCAAGAACCCTATGGATGGCTTCTGGAAGGTGTGGAAAACTATATATTTTTGCAATAACACAAAAATTTTAAAAATATATTGTCTGGGGAGAGGCAATTGTCAAGTTAGCCTCCTTTCTATATAAACATGACCAGTTACTCATAAGGGTATGCAAAATTTGGCTTTATTTTTTTTAATACTGTCTGGGGGGTTGGGCGAATTTGATCACCCCCTAATAATTGAGAAAAATTACATTGAAAAATCTTTTTTTTTTGTTTGGCTGTATGTGCCTACTGTCGCCATTTATTTTATCTAGCTATGAAAAAAAGTTAAAAATATATTGACTGTACGTATGTAGTTACCCACCTAACAACACACAATTTTAAAATTCTCCATTTTCAAATATTCCTCTTATCCTGCTGTGATGGAAGATAGTATTGTCATGCTGGGATCCTGGCCATCTTGCCACAATATCCTGGATCCTTAAGTGTGCATCTGCAACCAGTTGCAAATTAATAGAGTAGTAACCTTACCAATTTCTAAATACTTCTCCATCAGCTCCTCCTAAAAATAAAATAATGATAGGTAAAGTGAATGTTATTATATTTTTTTAGATCATCATACAATATTAACTTTTAGCCATCCATGCCTAGTATGGAGACTATTGGGATCAGCAAAAAGTGTTTTTATTTTCACAACATTATTTGGGTCAAAAAGATGTAAGTACAAAATTTGGGAATGGTGTCTGCCTGTCTGTCTAACCGCTAAACCGATTCTTGTAGGAGAAATTACTGTGCCACGTGTCAAATACCAATGCATTTTTACGCTTTTAAGTGAACTATAGAATCACGTTTATAAAGGCAGTCCGGGTTTAGTCCGCAAATCGGACCATCTCGATGCTCCGATTTACCCATAGACTACCAACCAGTTAGTTTACTGTGGATTTGCCATAGTCGACTTTATGCCGAAAATTTGCTTTAGGACCGACGATGGCCTGATTAGATTTTTGTTCGATTGGTCTATAACCGGCAATAGACAAAATTTTTAAACTGCTTAATAGTTTCTTCCTAGTATGCAGAGATGGCGCAACGTCACTAGTTTCCCATATTATATATATAATGAACAAAGATAAGACCGAACCCAATTTTTTTTATGTGTTCAAAACTAAAATACGGACCTGACTAGATGGTGTTACTTCTCTACAAGAATCACCTCTTCCGCCACTTAAACCAGCCCGACTGGTTAAGCACCCGCATTATTGAAACTTTGTAGTTTGCCAATGTCGGACCTTGTCAAGCAACCACCGACGGACCTTCGTCAATCACCGACGTCGGGCTGCTTTGAGAGGCCGATGTGGGGCCCTATTATCCACCCATTATCGGACCTTTGTGGTTTGCCATTGTCGGGCCGCTTTGAGCTACCACCGACGGACCTTCGTCAATCGCCGACGTTGGAACCAATGTCGGACTTGCATAGTTTACCGATGTCGGGCCCCGAACAGCTTGCCTACGTTAGACCGACCAAATTAAGCAGCTATATGAGCAGTTGGTCGGTACCATGTTGTTAAAAATGTCAGCAAAAAGTAAAATTTACCATTGTTTCCACGTCGGGCTACAGTCTAACGTTGCGTCGGCAAACATACATTGGTCCTACATCGCAAAGCGAACAAAAAATACTGCTGGTCCGATGTCGTAAATCGACGTCGAGCCGATGACGACAAATTCGGCAATGGGAACCGTCTTTGCTGGGTTAGTTGTAAAAACTAGTATTTTAAAACTTACCAGGTGACTGGATACGAATATGTGTCCCGTCAATACTTCCAATCACTCTTGGGAATGATGCTATCTGAAAGAAGTCAGCTTGCACATTTAATTTTTGAGCCTCTGTAAGTGGCATTTGAATATATATTGGCCTTAAAGAAGCTAGTGCTTTGCTTGTTCTTTTAACCACTTTTGAGACTGTTCCAACATCCATTCCCATAAAATCGCCAATACTAGAAAGGTGCCCACCAGTGGCACATAATCGTAGTGTTGTTAATAGTTGGTTCATTGGAGAAACAGTATTGTATCTAAAAAATAAACAGTGATTTCTATTTTAATTAAACTATAATAAACAACAAAAAAAACTTGCATAAAAGATATCATCCATTGGAGCATCATGGAAATTAAATTGAATGTGGGCTTGTTTCTACATTTGACTGATCCTAATTTGTAAGTCATATTATAGTCTTACCCGAAACGTCCTCCATCTAACTCCAATTGGTCTTGTATAAGCGGTAAAATATTTCTAACTGTTGCTTTCGTTAGCCGGAAGCGTTGGAAAAATTTAAATTCGTCCATGTCTTCGATATAATTGGCCCTATGGTAAACCCTTCTGGGAAAACCATTTTCAATTATATCTAACATATCCAGATCATCATTTAGGAATTCCATTTTTATTTTTTGTGACCGTTATTGAGTTGACAAAAAATGAGGTTAGAATTCTCTCCTAAGGAAGATTTAAGGCTCGGTATCTGGCTTTTTAAATTTAGGTATTCCTTAGACTGCGAATGTACGCTGAGCAAACCAAATCAGCTACTTAGCACGGTTAAGAGATCCTTAGCGCAAAGGAATCCTTAAAGAAATCGCAGAGCAAATGGACATTATTGGATCTGCTGATTGCTCCTGGGGGGTCATCTATTATACATTTTAAATACTCTATTTGTTTAACTTGACTCCTGTAAAACATGTTAGTATGCCTAAAAGCCCTATCTTTGTTCTTCTTTTAGGCATACTTTCAGTGCAAATTTGCAAAATTTTAAAAACTAAATTGTAGCTGACGACGAAATAGGGCGATTTGTTTGAACGAATTCTGGCTGGTTCATCCACCTACGTCGTGTTCAGTTATTTCGTAGTTAACACAATCATGCTAGACAACTAGGGTACATGGCCCGACCGGATTTGCAGTATGGTATAACAGAGAAAACTAACGTCTCTGTCGCCGACGTCCTTACAAAATCATTTTATTTTACCGTCGGCAACCGACTACGCTTTTCGAATAAAGACTACGTCGCACAGTGGAACGACCTTATGGGAACATGAGGGGAGGAGGGACATGAGGTTTTTTACTTGAAACTTTTAATCTGGAAAAGCTAGGAATGAGTTTTATACACAGTTATATTGTACAAAGAGCAACGTCTTAAATAAAAAAAATAGTTACTTTACATGATTTAAACCATATATATATACAGGGCAACCCAAAAATATAGAGCGTTTTACAAAAACCTATTTTTTGGAAAGAAGAAGCTTTTAGTTTTACTATAAAAACATATTTTTTTATTTTTTGACAACTCAAATGCGCTTTTTATAATGAACTGCAAAAATGACGCTTTGCCCATACGCTCAACTTCCATAGCCATCTTGGTAGCAGATCGTAGCAGATAAATGTTATATTTTCGTGATCGTAATACTCCAGCAATTATATTGAGATTACTGGTGAAGCGAATCCTGTCGAATGTTAAATTTTGTAAATACAAAAACTTAAATGTTGATATATTTTTACCTAATTTGTTCATTTTATTATTATATTTCTGATAAAAAAGACGACTTATTTGTGTAAAAATTTCAAAAAACCATTAGGCAATCATATAACAAAAATATTTACTAATGTAACATTTTATACTAGATTTTCTTTTATATTTACTTTTCATTGGTATATCATTTAAATAGTAGTAAAATTTGTAATTAAAATTACAATAAAATGATAATAAATGGGCTTCTTTCTAAATAATTGTGTAAATTTAATTTTAAAAATATAAAGGACGTTTTTTGGTCTATGTCTCTGATATTATACTAAGCCGTTCCTCTGTGCGTCGTCAACTAAACTACTAGTTATAAGTTAACAGACTACTTAAATTTTCACTTGATCTGACGCCGGACCGAGTCAGAAACAGTCGGAGTCGGAGGTCAAAAAAATTCTGCTTGGGAAATGAAAGTTATTATCAAGCAGTAACTATGAAAAAGGGACCTGGATACTCTTGAAGCTATTTTGCAACTAGTTTAGTGTTCCTGTAAACACAAGATTGATGTGATTCTACTGCAGTCTTGGTACTTCTAATAAATAATATTTCTTGTTAGGTTTTTAGATTTAGAGCAAATATAAAACGCGTTTGTTTGGTGGCGTTTATTTAGTTTTTATAAAATATTAAAGAAGATACAAAAATAACATACTTGTATTTTTTTTAAATTCCTTCAAAACATTCGAAACTTTCTTGTATTATAATTAAATAAAAAACAAAGAAGCTCCTTTTCGCTTTATTCAACCTGCATAATTTGTTTTGAAAATTAACATTTTAGGATGACAAAAATTGGGCATGTTTATTAATTTTGGTTATCATCAAGCGTTTAACTAGTTATTTGAAAATAACTCTAAAACTACGCGACCCATTTTATTGCCCAAACTCAATTTAAACAATGGATCAAAAGCGCTATTTTTTTTTAAGATAAATTATTATTCTTTAAATAATTTAGCCAAAAATAAAATATAAAAAACATTCAAAAATTAATGAAAAATAAATATAATAAATGAAAAAATTTCCTTATTAACAAAGCCGCATTTTCACTCTCACTCTATTCTTTGCTTGAGGAAACTCCTCGAACTCCTGGAGAAAATCAGGCAACTTAAATCTGAAATAAATTTAGTTCCTCCCCCCAAGTCACCACAGCAAAAGGAATAAAAATAAAACGATATCTTTTTTGTTTAAAAACACTTTTCACTTATCAACGGTTTTCAAAAAAAAAAACAACAAAGCAAAAAAAAGTTTCTAATATTTTTTTTTTCGATTCGTTTTTTTTTCAATTTAAAAAATGTATTTATTGAAATTAGTGTTTTCACATATAATGACAATCAAAAATACTTTAAATTTTAAACCAGAATAAAATAACGAGATGTTTTTCTAAAACAGATGCTCTTTTGACAACTAAACATTAAGGACTAAGTTTTTTGTTTTAAGCTTGGAAAGCTTGGCATAAAAACGTTATGGGGTACGCAGAAATTGCTCAGGGGCTGAGGGGCAGGGGAAATCAACGATAATACCATTTTTGGAAAAAATTTAATCTTAAGAGGCAATTTTTAGTGGTTCTGGAGGAGGGGGGAGGCAAGACCCTCCTTGCGTACGCCGATGTTATTCTAACTTGCTTGCTTCTGTGACATTTACGGTGAGATTTACTAAAAAGGTTTAGTCTATTTTAGAACAGTCCTAAGTTTAAGTGAAATTTTTGGTTTTAAGCATTTTAAACCAACCCTCTTTGAGTTTTCGACATTGTTTGATTTACAAGAAGAATTTTAATAAATTTGTTTATTGAATAATCGTCTTAACACAATCTTTTGTTGAATTTAAGAGGAAATTTTCAATTTAGAAGAAAATTATATGAACAAACGCGGGGCTTAAATAGTAAACACTCTGTAGAATAAATTAACATTGGGGCTATATGTCACTCTAATTAAAACTTACCCTTGTTAATTAATTTGCCCAATTAATACTTGATGTCACACAACGATTTAGATGAGTAATAATAAAATAAGGAGTATATTAATTTAGTATTTATTTAAAAGGTGTTTTTATTTATGAAATGTATTAAAAAACTTAAATGCAAGTTTTTTTACATTTCTGTCACTGTCGAAATGTCAGTTTAAAAATATTAGCGCTGCGTTCAATCACAAACAGCGAGTTCGGATCTTTTACCTCTGCTTGCACCTGTAGCTTTCATCAGTAAAGGTTGGTGCAACCTCTACTGATGAAAGCTACAGCTTTAAAATGAGTGGGCTTTGAGTAAGAAAAGTTTTTTTAACTGAGCTTTTAGATAACCGCAATTTTTCACTTTTAGTTTTGTAAATAAATTAATATACTTGTTTTGGGTTTTTTCTTTGGTATAATAAGTGACCTTCACTTATGTTTGTTTTGCCTCGTAGTGCCCTCATAAATATATATTCAATGACATTAGAAGTGTTACACCCAGAAGAAATTATTTCTTAAACTTGATTTTTTTACAACAGAATCGCCATATTCAATGCATGCTATGATAACAATATGAACTTTTTATCTTTGATAGTTTTTGCAAAAACAAATTTTTATCTTTTAATTTTTTGTGAAGAAACCCGTTTATGAGACCTGAATAGCACGAATATTTTTAGTTATTAGGCGTCTACTTGTGTTAAGCATAATAAAATGCCTCGGGTTCGAAGACTACAAATTTATCATCATCTAAGTGATTTTGACAGGGGTAGAATTGTTGCCTATCGAGATGTTGGTTTGTCCTATCGCGAAATTGGTCGTCGTGTTAATTGTACTGCAATGACGGTAATGCGTGCGTGTCGTGTGTGGAGAGAAGAAGGCAGAGGAGCACGAAGAAGACCCACTGGTTGGCCGAGGCGTACCACAGAGCGCCAAGATAGGCGCTTCAGACAACTAGCTCTGCGAGACCGTTTTGCTACTACGCGTCAAATTGCTGATTAATGGTTTGGAGAAGAAGGTAGGCCAGTTACCATGCGTACTCTATATCGCCGCATTCGAGCCTTTGGACTTTTTTCATACCGTCCACGATTAGTGCTTCCTTTGACTGCGGACCACTGTCGTCAACGTTTAAACTGGTGCAGAGAACGAAATCATTGGGAGGCAGAATGGCATAACGTTGTATTCAGCGACGAATCACGATTCTTTCTAGGTATGCACGATGGCCGTAGAAGGGTTAGGCGCCGTCGTGGAGAGCGACATGATATTGGGTTTGTTGCTGAGAGGCATGTACACAGAACTGTTGGAGTAATGGTTTGGGGGGCTATTGCCTATGGTAGCCGATCACCACTTTTGTTTATTCGAGGCAGTATGACAGCTGCACGTTATGGTAATGAAGTTCTCCAAACAACTTTACTACCTAATCTAGATGACCGTCCACTTCGTCCACAAGTCCTTTTTCAGCAAGACAACGCACGTCTCCACATTGCTCGTCAAACTATGGACTTTCTCCAACAAGCTGGCGTTAATCTTTTGCCGTGGCCACCCCGTTCACCTGATTTAAATCCCATCGAACATGTGTGGGATATGATGGGGAGAAGACTGTCCAATTTGCACCATCCTCCACAGACACTGGCACAGTTATTCCACGAAGTTCAACTTTCTTGGAACGAGGTGCCACAAGCAGAAATCGATCATCTCATTTTGTCGGTGCCTAGACGTGTACATGAGTGTATTCAGCTACGGGGCCGCCAAACACATTATTAATTTTTTTCGTATTATATGTTAATAAAATGTATTGCAAATATTATCGTTTTATTCTTGATGTAAGATTATACCATGGTTAAAAAATCAAGTTCCAGAAATCATTCCTTCTCGGAGTAACACTTCTAATGTCACTGAGTATATTTTTTCTGCTGAAAACGGGTTCAAAATATGGCGTTTTTCTGGACAAAATAAGAGGTGTTTTATTGGGTAATGGACAACTTGGGATATTAAATAAGGTAAATTAATCCTTGTAAAAACGGTTACTTAGGGAAATTGTAAATAAACTTATTACCAAATTCCAAAAAACAATCCTTTCTGGGGGCTATAAATTTAAACCACCCCTCTGAAGTGGTCTACAAAATCACCAACTTTAAGCCCTGTTCTCACTATGCAACTTTGTCTTGCATCAAATTTTCAAATAACAGGTTAAAAGAAGACACAATCTGCTTGTGTCTTCTTTTAACCTGTTATTAGAAAATTAGATGCATGGAAAAGTTGCAGAGTGAGAACAGGGCATTATAATCTCAAACACAAATAATGTATTCATCATTTTCCATTTTGAAACCTGTCAAAAAAAAATTAGTTTTAGGGCATTTTCTTCTAAAATATGTTGAATTTTGAGAAAAAAAGCAGTTTTTCAGTGGTATTTTGCAATTACAATACCAAATAATCAATAACTTTGTGTCTTTTATGTATCGGTAAGTGTTTTTTGAAAATTGATTTTAAAATTTAGTACCCCCCACAGGTGTAAATATTTAGACCTGGGGAGGTACTATTTTAGATCTTAGTAAATCTCACTGTTTCTTTCGCCCTGTGAGTACTGTGAGCTGATTCGTTAAGCTGTTATGCTATGATCATACGACCTTTGTGATGGTTTTGATAAGAAATTAGTTTTTTATGTTTTTCTATTTCTTTTTTCGAATAAAAAGGGGAGCCCTGGATGCTATAGGATAGGTAATCTTAAACAAAGTTATTTCCTTTGACACCCCGTAGGCACGTTTTCAAGTTTTAGCGCGGCATCAAGATATAGATTACAAAAATGTGTTCAATTTCCTGCCTTACTTTAAGTTAATTCTTGAGAAGCTTTAGCCGTTTTAAGGAGTATCTACCCACAAGAAAAATACCGTAAGGAAAGAACTTTTTATAAAATTAATTTTAAAATTAAAACAAAGTTCAAGTACAGAATTTCTTAAAAAGAATGTTGCAAGCACGTAAGTTAACAACTATACTTCAATATTTAAGTTTTAGTAGGTAGGGATATCTTGATTTTCCGAAATAGTATGAAAGCTTGACCAGTTATAATTCCGGCTTAATTCCCAAAGAGCAATCAATTGTTCATTTTGTGCAGAAAGCATGAAATTTGGCACAATTATTCTTTAGACAATTCTTTGTAATTTTGGTCGAGGAAATTGATGATCGGATGAATAGGAGCCAAGATGGCGGCGATTTTTTAAAAATGGACGTCTATTTTTTTAAAAAATTGTAGGTTTGCCATCAAAACAAGATTTTACTCGAATCCATACAATTTGATAGACGTGTGCGAATTTTTATTTGATAATTCTTCATCATTTAGTAAACTACGACAGGTCTTTCGTTGTAATTTTATAATTTAGACAGAATATCAAAATAACTTTTCAATTGACTTTTTGCTTACAGGGCTAGTCAATGTACGATTTTTAAAAAAAAGCTATATTATCATCCGTATCTTTTTTAGTTTTTGAGGAAAAAATGTCAAATTTGGTGCGATCATTACAATTTTCAAGGACAACTGATATTCTAAAAAAAAATTGGATAGGTGGCGCTGCGGACGACTGGCATCTAAATTTCTGATTTTAAATTTAATAAAATCACTGATTTCCTCGGCCAAAATTTTAAAAAATTATCCAAAGAATAAGCGTGCCAAATTTCATGCTTTCTGCCCAAAATGAATAATTGGGGACCTAAGCCGGACGGCTATAAAAGCTACTATTTATTAACGATCCTACGTCACGTCATACGTCTTCATTCATTCAAGGCGACGAAGCGACGCGCTACGCAGTTTACATATGTGCTAAGGGCACTTTTCACTGTTAAAAATTTGAAAAGTTAAAAGATGCCGCTGCGTAAAAAAGACATGCTGGAAGAAATACAGGATTTTTGAGAGCAGTAAAATTAAGCGTCCCAGAATGTACCGGATTTATTAGTTTCATGCCGATTTGTACCAGATTGCATTTTCCTCCTCGGCCAGAGCCGGTCATAGGGAACACTTACCATTTATAAGAATTAACGTACCCCTAATAGGCAAAATGACCGATCTATTTATGGTTAATGAAAAACTATTTATGGTTAATAGAAAATTATTTATGGTTAATAAAAAAATTATGTATGACAAATATAAACTTAATTTGGGGTTAATACGTGTTCTACTTACCTTAAACGATTTATCTATTAACCACAAAATTGGAAAAAACTCATTAAATTATAAAATATGGCTTGAAATACAATGAAAAATATATTTTTGTGTTTTAAAAACCATGACACCATAAGAAAACGAATTAAAAACAAAACAAAAATAGAAGACGACACCGGTGTTCGAACTCTCAACCTACTCGTTGCCAGGCCAAGCTTGTACCACTGCATCATTGTGGCTTCTATACGAAAAATGCCAAACTCGCGGTATGTAAATGGTTTCTCAAATTTTACAATTTTTCAAAACTTACAGTTTTATAACAATAGTGTTTTATAACAATATGTGTATACCTATAAATCTAAAAATAATAATTCATTATGAAGAAAAACCGAGAGAAAAACTCACTGTTCAACAAATTCCCTTAGTTTTAAAAAACTTTCGCTTAAGTTCAGTTTGGAAATTAATAAAAAACAAAAAATTAGAAAGAGTAAAGTATTCCTAAAAAAAATTAAATGCAAAATAATAAAGAATGTACTTGATAAAAAAACTTTGGCGCATGTGCAGTTTCGAAAAATATTTAGGAAAGAAAAAAATAGACAGTTTTCCATGGTATTAATTGATTCAAGACCAGCAAAATAATTATTATTCGTTTACCGCTAATATTTATAGATGACGTTACATTTAAATGTGTAAAAAACGGGTGAGAAAATTACATAGAGATTGAGGGCAAATAACCTATGTTACGTGCCAGATTCTATGCTCTGGTTCTTAGTTTAATCGAAGCGCATTTTGTGCCAAATCGCTTCCCGCAAATTGAACTAATATTTGCTCTGATTTTTAAAAAATCGGAACACGGAACAGATTTACTAAAATCTTTCTCTGCTAGCCCAAACGAACAGCGAATTTCACTGCCTGCCCCGGTGAAAAATTATTCGAGCTGTGACGTCACGGCTCCAGCTTTGTTTTCTTTAGTACCGGACCCAAGCCGCATGGTGCGTTCGTTTATCTGCTCAGAGAGCTGAGCGTGCAGAGATTACTTACCTTGTTGCACAATTTTCTTTTAATATTATTCGGCGCTTACGCTTACGTTGTATAAAACATTTTCTTCGTCTAAAATTTGAACAAACGGCATTGTAGAAACTAACCAAACGTTAAAAAAACTAAACTCGCACTACTCGGTAAATAAAAAAAAATTCTAGATTAGAATTTCCGCAGTTTGACAGACCTCGATATACTCGCTCAAAAAGCATCGAACTAATCGAAGAGGTCTTTTCGCTCGCTCGGTCTAAAAACGAACGCAAAAAAGTGCTCACGGTTTGTTCGATTTTGAATAAAAGAACGGGAATTTGCCATTTTGGAGTGTACGGTGCGCATCGATCAGATAAGAAAACGCACCAGCAATCACCTGCGCGCGTATTTCACTAGTCTAGCTATTCCCCTACAGTTCGATTTCATATTTGAGTAGCCTCTTCGGAGATCCAAAAATTCGAGTTTATCAGAACTGTGATTTTTGACAATTCAACTTCGTGACATTGTAAAAGTTTGAGTTTTTTCAATTCGAAACCACGCGCAAGCCAGCACAGTGCAAGCTATAGCTTATAGCGTATTTCACTATACTCAATTTTGCTAGCCCTACTTCAGAATTAAACTATATTATCTTGCTCTCGGTCTCGAACGGAGAAAATTCGAACTTACACAAGTAGCGACTAAGCAGAACCGTCAAAAACCACAGGACGGAAGAGCTCAAATTTACGGGCCTCCGGAGCAGCTACGGAAATATGAAATCGAACTGTACGCGGACCGCTCGAGTCTAATGAAATACTCCCAGCTGATTGCACCGCGGTTTGGGTCATAGGTTAAGGAGCTTCAATAGATACCACAGTTACGTGTTAAACGGTTCGGAACTATTTGGAGTTTGGCGAGTCTGCGCAGATATGCACGCGACCAATAACCATACTTTTATATTGATTTTTCTATTTTAATTTGTAATATGACCACTAGATGGCTCACGGTTAAATTAGCGATAACCGTACTATTCATTTTTTTGTTAGTTTGTAATATGACCACTAGATGGTGTTCGCTTAAATTTCTGTTTTTTAATTTGTAAGCAATTTTTGTTTAATTTTTCAAAATATGCTTTTTTGCTAGACACAAAACAAAATTGTTAATTATGTTAAGTTGAAACAAAAAAGGAAATTTTAAAAAAATAAATAGAAATTACAAAACCTCTGGTTGTTTTATTATAAAAGATTTTGGCATACATTTCAAAACATGTTAGTTTATATTTTTGATAATAAATAAAATATAACAATATTATCTTGTCTGTAATTTTTTAAATATTAAATAATTTCCTTTAAAATGTTTATCTTGTTTTTAGTACATGAAAAAACAATAAATGGAACACTTTTGTATTCCAAACTAAATTTGTGAAACAAAAAAAAAATAATTCTAAACTCAAAAAATTTACAGTATATATGTAAGGCAATTTATGGTAAATGCACACGGTACTTTTTAAGACCTCTGTGACCAGTCTGCAAAATGTCCTTTGGAGCAAAATATTTATCACACACGTAAAATCTGTTATATATTTCATCAGCAATTATTTTATTCGCGTTTAAGGGCTTCACGATACTTCTGAAAAAACAGGATTGACTTTGGGAAAACGATGTCTTTTTTTATTGGGATCATGGCACGGTCTCCGCAGCTTTGAACACATCACACTCTAACTTGTTTCTCAGCCATTGTAATCAACGGATAAAATCACAATTTTTTGAACAAGAAAAATCATAAAAATCACTTTTTAAAAACCGACATTCTGTCACTGTTGTCATAATGTGCCCTCTGACGGACAACCGTAAAAGGGGTAAGAGGCGGAGTTGCAGATTTCTAGAGTATTGCCAACTTAAATATTAAGTTGGCAGTTCCTTTGTACGCGGAAACAAAACCGCACTTTTTGCGAAAAATAATTATTGGCGAGAAGGGTGAAGTGACGGATCTATAGCTCCTTAATCTATGCTTTGGGTCTTTACTAAAACATGCAAAAGGTCGAGCCGCCCCAAGAACATCTTGCCGCCTCTAACAACATTCTTACCAAGTGTAACGTTCCTTTGGGTGCTCGTGTTAGTCATTTTGGCAACGATGAGTTTGAGACGTTTTAACACCGGCGCATTAATTTGTAGTGCATTGGGATTGTCGCTGACATTAAGCGACATCTAATTAACTAGGGTAGAGACACATTGTTTTTAAGTCGTTTAAACAACGTTTTGGCAATAACTATTTAGAGGTTTTAGTTTTTGTTATAAAAAGTAAAAAAAAAACAACTTTGAAGATGCTGATATACCACTAATAATAAATAAATAATTGCTGTTTTATGTAAGATCAAGAAACAAATTGCCGGCGTTAATGGGCCTACTGTCACGCGGCCAGTCTCTTCCGTTTAATCGGCGTGTAAAATACGACTAAATGAGACTCCACCATTTTTGCTGATTTGCGTCTTGGCCTGCCATGATTCTTGTTAGTTGTAAACAACAGAAAATTTAAAAAATATTGCTGAAATTCGCTTTAATCTACATTTTAACATATGGGGCGGACCTAGGCCACTACCCAAAATAAATTTAAAATAGATTCGTAGAAATGTAAAAAACACGTTGCGTTTAGGGAACGCGTCTTTTTTAGGTCAAAATACACATATATTTGACAGTAAACTGGCTTGCGTCAGATATTGCTCGGAGAATGTGTTTTTCTTTCAGAATCAAACACTTAAGTATTTTTACTGCATTTTACTAGATAGTTACAAAATGGGTTTTTAAGCTGTTCATTTTGCAAATATAATAATTTAGAAACTATCAAGACTAATTTTTGGACAGCAAAAGTGAGCCTAGAGGGCGCTAAACTCAGTCATTCTCTTGTAAACCCACGACGTTAAAGCAACGACTCCCACCGACTCTAGTTAGGGTTTCAACGTCGCTTCGACCCAAAATATATTTCCCAAATTAGTGCAACACTGGGTTTTTACAACGTCTACAAAACGTTGACCGGGCAACTACAATCAAGTCACCGACTTTTTAAAAACGTCGTCCCAACGTTAAAATGCTGCTTGGAGTGACCTCACTGCTCGAATAATTCTGCACCGAGGCAGGTAGTGAAATTCGCTGATAATTTTAAAATAGGGCTACAAAAATTTGAGCCAAGTGCGGTTTAGTTACATGCGCTATCAATGTAAAAAAAAGTCAGGTAATTCTTTTAAAAAGCCGCTTGCAGGAACGTAAGCGACAAAAGCCTTAAAAACCGCAACTATTTAGCTTGGAAAACTTCTGTTGAAAGCATTTATAGTTATTTAGAGTTAGGTACATAATTTTACCTTTGAGCATCTAAATTTAAAAAACATATATTCTAAAAATTTACAATCACTCTAATAATATAACAAGGTGGTATTAAATTCATGCAAAACTATATACTAAATTATTTAAAAATTATGTGTTTTTAAAAATTTTAAAATATTAAATGTTAAAATATCTTTTTTAACTGGAAAAGTGGTCAGTTAATCGCTGTTTGAAATGCATGTTAATTTTTGAAGGAAAAATCTAATGATTATCTAAAATAATTATTTTGTAAAATTCTTTTATTGATTTTATAACGAGCGCAGCGAGGTATTAAAAACGCGAGTAAAAAAAGCACAGTTTAGCCGCGAGTTTTTAACACTATTTTTTTTTAAAAACTTAATCAAAAAATCCAAGAAAAACAGGAAAATAATTTTAAAAATCTCGAACGAAGAGCACTTCTTGTAACACACCATCTTTACAGTATAAATCAAGGCGGCTGGTAAATTAAATAACAGTGGTTTCCATAGCGATGTGCCTTTTTACTCGGTGGCGTTCATTTTTGCAACATATTAGTCTTTGACAGTTTAATATTTTGACGATGCTTTTAAATGATTTTTTCGTAATACTTGGTGAAAACTGATGAAAATGGCTTAATTTTTAGGCAAGAATAATTAGATTTTTACAATATTACTATTTTCCACTATTTCTCTTTAATTTTGGGTAAAAAACTTTAATAAGAGAGTCGCCGTTCTTATTTCTCTATAAAGAATGCATGTTAATTTCATATGGAAAAAGCTGATGTGTATTCTAAATATGTATTCCGTTTTTTGATTTCTACAAGAACTTCAGGGAAAAATTTTAGGCAATTTTATATCATTTCACTTTAACACACACTTTGCGGTAAAGCTACTTTACCGCAAAGTGTGCGGTAAAATGAAAATATAAAAAATTGCAGTACAATAATAGGGAGATTTTGGTCAGGCTTTTGTCAGTCTCTTACCCTTACCTTTATTCTGGGCAGGTGCAGTAGCGCTCTGTCAGGCTGTTGCCTTTATTAAAGGTAACCACTGGCGCTAATTAGCGTCGAATAGCGACTACCTATACCGTTAAAAAGATAACCAACCAAACTCTATGTGACTCTGTGGTGAAAGATTATTAGGTTATAAATGTTTGTTTTGTTTTACAAAAATTTTGTGTATTTGAATTTTATTTTTTGTTACCCGTGTTTATAGTTGTATTGGGGTGCCTTTTTACCGTTCTGTTTTTGGTAAACAGGTGAGTAAATAAAAATAAGTTTGCAGAGGCTCGATTTCTTCTATTACTCCAATAAAGGTATCTTGCAAAATCATTTGCCTGACTAAATTTATGATAGGGTGTCCGTCTCTCAGTCCTATCACTAAATTAATATTTTCCTCCAGGATATGGTTAGAAAAGCAAATAAAAAAAAAGACGTGAGAAAAAAAAAGTAAGGTTATGTTTACCGCTAAACGATTCACTAAGTTCAAAAGCTCTATTTTTAACCTCTTGAAGTTACCTTTATTTACGGTAACGGTGACCATAAGAGAGAGAATGAAATTTGCCGTTAAACTGCCTGACCAAAATCTCCCTAATGTTCGGTAAAGTGTAATCAAATAATTTATCCCCACCCAGCCCCCCAGTTCACTCCACTGATCCTATAGAAACTAAATAAATATCTATTGCCAAAAAGAACATTAAAAAACAATTTTTTAATTTAACTTTAGCGCATAGTGTGCAGTAAAGTGAAATCTTCAGAAACTAATAAGACCGACATCATTGAAATACTGATTAATTGTAGCAGTTCTGTATAATTTTACTTTACCGCATAAGACAGCATTGCAGTTATTCTGTCTGCAGATTTTTTTTTATATCTCTTAATGATTTAATATTATAATATAAGATAAAAGGGATAAGTTTTTAGGCGGTGCCGCGGTGCCCGGTGGACTAATGAAATTTAACTTTCACCGGAGACCAAACAATTCATGTGTAAAATTTAATGGGTTAACTAATTTTTGAGTTATATGGAGACAAAAATCCTCGGAAAAACCTAATATCTAAAAGATGCGATTTTTTACTGATTAGGTGAGCAAGAAAGAGTAATTTCTTGTTTTATTTCGGAAGATATTTGCTTAAAAAATTATTTTGAACAAATTTATTTAAGAGAAACCGGACCGCTCCCATCACCTTTCAGATTTGCTGATTTTTTTTTGTTTTTTACTCACCTAGAGAGCAATTAGAAGCCAAAAAATAAGATTTCGCAAAAATGTGTTTACTGAGCTATAGCCATTTTGCTTGTTTCTTTTACTTGTATTTTGGGTATTTTTGATTATTCATAGGTTTTTGGTAGGTACTAAGTGGCAAGAAATTGGGCTTCTAGTGTAAAACTAACTAAGGAACAAGAATAAGTTGCAAAATTTGACAGGCGATTAATAGTGTCAAAAATTTTGGCCAAAAACTCTCAATATTATTTAAGAAGAACCGGACCTGTCCTTTTCAGATTTGACAAGCCTAGCCATTTTTAATTTTTTTATACTTGACTTTTAGCAATAAGATAAGGCTGAAAATTGTGTTTCTGGTGTAAAATTAAGTAATGACCAAGAATATGTTAAAAAATTTGATTTGTAATTTATAGGTCGTGATTCTTCAGAAACGACAGAAAATCTCACCCATCACAATTCTGGAAAGTGACAATTTTTACGAATTGCCTCATAAAATAAAAACACATCGTCCTTAATATATCCTAACATTTTAACATTTTGTAAATTTAGTATTTTAAGGATAATTTTGCAGGACTACTTTTATGGCGGAGCTAAATTGCTGCTGTGCGTACCAATAAACGTTAAAAAAAAGTCGAAAATTCTCACCATGTAAAAGGAATAGTTATTTTTTATACAACTGTCTTAAAAAAGGGGGTTTTGCGTACGGAAAACACGTTCTATAAACAGCATTTTGCGCACGCCGTATGCCAAACGTTTTGCACACGCTTACGTCATTTTTGCGGCTTACGTCATTTTTGCACACGGGTCCCCCGTCATTGTGATTTTTATTGTTGTCACGCAACAATATAAGTTCGCTGAGTTTCATAGCAACCGTCACGGCTCCTTAGTTTTGTTGAATAGAATATTATACATTTTATTAATAAAAACGAGTTAAATTGAAATTTAATTTTTCTGGTCTCTGTTTATTTGCAGTCGTATAAAAAGTATCGTAAAAAACTCGTTTGAAAACGTCTTTGCACACTCCCTCGTTTTGTGGACGTCGGATTCGGCTCGGTCCACCAAACTCTCGTCTCGATCGTGTGCAAAGAGTCGTTTTAAAACCTTGCTGTTTAAATAACTATTACCTAGGAAGTGCGGAAAGTGGTACTTTTCTGCACGCGAGGGCAGTTGCACGAACGACGCGGGGCGCGGAGCACCAAAATAAGATTATTATTATTATTACCAGACATCCCACTGGTTCACTGTATTCAGCAAAATATAAGTGGGCTAAATCAGCGGTCTTAAAACAAAATTATTTATTCTTATACTTTTGAAAAAATTTTTGCGTCAATAAGATTTTGACAGGTATTTTTTCTAAGAATTTAATTATTTTGCGGTCATTATAAGTGAATCTGGAGCTATCGTTAATGCTAATAATCACTATTTTCCAACAAATAATTAAAATTTGCTCCAGTTAGGGATGGTATGTTCTATTTTAAATAAGTAGTTATGCTTTTATTTGTTTTTAGTTTGTTTCTTATTGTGTGTGAATTACGGAATTTAAAGCAAAGTTATGAAAAATGTTCAGCAAGGTGACACAACGCCTAAAAAGTGTTTACCTCCAGGTGAACGCTGTTTGGTATTACAAGTGGAACATTATTTTACGTTAGAACAAAATAACTCGGGCCCGTTAGTGGCTGTATTGGCAGTGCAAAAACGAACGTCTGATACTTGCGGCATTTCAGATAAGACCTTAAGAAGACTTCAAAAAAAGAGTGAAGAGGAATTGGACAGACCATATAAAAGGGTTCGACAGCATTCAAAAACCTTTGATCTATCCCAAGGGATTAAACTATCGATTAGAAATATTGTTTATGATACGTATAAGTCAAAGGAATATTTTACCCTCAAAGCTATTCTAGAAAAGATAAAGGAAAAACAACTTTGCGATATTGAAATTAGGCTGTTTGTCCAAAATTTTAAAAGAGATGGGCTTTAAATATAACAAAACGAACAACAGAAAAGTGCTTTGCGAGCAATCCAATATTGTGTCAAAAAAATGGCAATTTTTAAGAGATTACATAAAAAACAAAAAATTGGAATTGCCAAGGCAAGTTGTTTTTCTAGACGAAACATGGGTATTTGCGCACGGAACTTTAACAAAATCGTCTTGGCAGGATGAATCGAAACATTGCTATTCCAGTACCCGTGCAAGTAATGGAAAAAGGTTTATAATAATACATGCAGGCAATGAAGAAGGGTTTATTTCAAATGCCAGTTTAATATTTCAATCAATCAATAAAAAAAACTGACGATTATCATGGCAATATGGATGCTAAAATTTTTAAGCATTTTTTTGAGGAAAAACTTTTAAAAAGTTTAGAACACCCTTCCTTAATTGTTTTGAAGAATGCACCTTAACATACGAGACTCGAAGAGAAATTTCTTACAAGCAGCTGGAAAAAAGAGGAAGTAAGATAGTGGTTGTCAAAGAAAAACATAAATCATGAAAATTTATTTTTAAAAAGTGATCTTTTAAGCAAGTGAAAAGAGCAGCCATTTAAAAAAAATATGTTGTCTGTTTTAAATAAGGAACTTTATAACCACAAGTGATCAATTTATTAACCAACTAACCATAAACCCAAATTATAATTTAACAAATGTAATAAAATTGAAAAAAAAAATTCTGAGTCGACTTATTATCGCAAAGATAATACATACAACGCACACCAAATTAAGTTTCTATCTATCTTAAATAGTATTTTTATTAAATTAAGCATAAATAGATCGGTCCTTTTGCAATAAATAGATAGATCTTTTGTCTCATATTTAAGTGAAGTATCTATTTGGGGAAAGTTAATTCTTATAACTGCTAAGTGGGAATTTTTGTGAGTGCATGCTGTCAAAAATTTTGAAAAAAACTCGTAAAATTTACCAAAAATACTCAAATCTTGGAAAAATTGTATTTTTTTTAATTTTACGTATCCAATTCAGCAAAAAGCAACAAGGAAATTTTGGAACACTTATTTGACAGTTCGTAGTGGTTGGGGTAATTACTGTGTCTGCGCAATAGCTAAACGTCATGCCGTTGTGAGAATTAACCACTACCACTGCCGTAAGTTACGAATTCATTTCGTTCTTTTTGTAGTATTTTTTTTTGGTTAATTTTAGAGAATTTTGGCGCAATTAATTTTAAAAATAATAAAATATTAACAGGTTCCAACATATAAATCACTTATTTTGTAAATTAAAGCCCACTTTTGTCTTTTTCCTCATCTCTAAATTTTTTTAGAAGTGACTATTTTTAATGTGTTTCAAAAACTCTGTTAAAATCGGCGCGTGGTAGTCTAGTGATTGTTAAACACTACCATAACGGCTGTCAAAGGTATTACTAAAATTTTAAGCGTTCCAAATTTTCCCAAATATTGTAGAGAAAGAATCCGCAAATCTAATAGCCCCTGTCGATATTTTTAGGACAAACCGTTTAGGAAATACATGATCTCAATGTTGGAGGTTTCTCTGGGGCTCTAAGGCGCAACATCCACCTCGGCTCGGTGTTGCTCCAAATGGGCAAGTTGTGTAAATTTATATTTTGTGCTGTGCCTGTGAGCAAGGTTCCAATCCCGGGTCGGTCAAGTTTGTCTCCCCCAACCAGCGTTTTAAAAAAATTGAATGCAAATGTTTGCAAACATTCTGCACAATTTTGCACACACTTTGCACAATTTTTTACACCCAAAATTAAATTTTGTACACCCTTCCCTGAGTAACTAGGGTAAGTAGGGTTTTCCATTAACCAGGTAAGCTCTCCTCCCCAGACGATATATTTTGCACAACCCCCAGAAGCCCTCATTAGGTTTCTCGAGAAGCCAGATAAGCCCCTCGCTGGCGTTATTTTTTAAAATTTTTTATGTCATTCAAAATGTGTATAATTTTGCACATCTCTTAAATTTATCACACCCCTCCAGCCCCCCCAGAAAATATTTTTTGAAAATTTTTATGTCATTCCAAAGGTGTAATCTTGCACACCGAATTATTTTTTCAACCTCCCCAGGAATTTTTGGAATGGTTCTCGACTAATCAAGTTAGCCTCTTACCGAGATGATATTTTTTTTAAATTTTTATGTTGCATGATATACCCAATGCAAATTTTTTATTTTATTTTTAAATTTAGTACAGCTTCTAGGAATCCGCAGGAGGGTTCTCCAGTAACCAAGTTAGCCCGCCCAGACAAGATCTTCTGAAAATTTTTATATTATTTGAAAGGTCATATTTTGCAGACCAATTTTAAAATTTATTTAACTCCCCACCCAGGAATACGGTTACTTCAGAACTCTCCTGAGGGTTCCGGGGGGCAAAAATACACCTTTCGAATGACATAAAAATTTTCAAAAAATATTATCTAGAGAAGCCCTCTGGTTATTCGGAAACCCTCCTGTGGGTTCCTAGGGAGAGTCCAAGGTAAAAATGGGTGTGCAAAACTGCAAAATTATACCTTTCGATAGTTACTCGTTTGCAATATTTAATTTTTGGTGTTCAAAATTGTGCGGCATGTGGTCAAAATTGTGGAATTAATATTATTTACAAAAGCTGTCTGATCCAGGGGAAAACTGGACCCACCCCCTCTAATTTCCGAGTATCACATGGATATAATTGCGTAAAATAAAAGAGAAATCACGTATGTCCTAAACAGCTTGTTCTAAAGTATGAGCGTGAGTTCTTTCTCTCCAAGATCGATGCATTGGATATAAATAAACTAAAAAAGTTTTGACCATTTCCCCAAGATTTGGGTATTTCACAAAAAACAAATTTTAATGTCGTAAAAAAATACGATTTTTGCCGTTTCGTTAAAACGCACTGTATAACCCTCGGCATGCACACAATTAAACCAAATTTTCCCAAATGCAGAAAGTTCTTTACGGTAATAAAGCGGATGTGACGTCATAAGTAAATTGCATCACGTCGTCATAACTAATGAACAATAGTAATTGCGCAAACAACTGTGGAAACAGGCAGCGCGAGGCGCTTCAAAATTTCTAGGTACATGTTAGACCAATATGCAAGGTTACCTACCCTTTTGGAAAAATAATGTCAAATGATGTAACTTTTTCTATAGAGACTTATGCATGTATAAAATAAAACTTTGGGGGAGCTTAACCAAAAAAATCCAGTGAATTGGGGGAGGGGTTGGATACGCCTTTGCCTGATCCATCACGGTTCGCGTCAAAAGTTTTTTTTTTGCATTCGCATGAGTTAACTTTTTGTCGAGAGCCGCCAACATTACTCAGTTTTTTCTGCATGCCCTGACTTTTCATCTTTTTTCGCGAAAATGTTTCAATTGTTATACGACAGTTAAGTGACATAAAAGTGATTCTAAATTCAAAATGAATTTTAGCAATTTTTTTAGATATTGCCTGGTAAAATATGTGTCTTTTGAATGCAAGTAAGTGACTGACGAAAAAAAATTGAGTGCTACATTTCACAGATAAAATAAGTTGTTTTGATACCAGTGGCGCACCCAAGAATTTACTTCGAGGGGGGGGGGGGTTAAGAATAAATAATAAAAAAAAATAATTTGAAGTAAAAATTTGATTATAATTGATACAAGGAGGCGAAATGTTTTAATAAAATAACACCTAAATACAATTTTTTACTTAAAAGGAAACTTAAATTGTAAATATTAATGGGGTTTTGGGAATTTGAATTGTTTATTTACCCTGAATTTATTTGTTAAAAAAATTTTGCAATTTATGATTTTTTACAAATTTTTGTTAAAAAAAAAGTTATTTGATTGTGCCACTTATAACCAGGCTTTTCGGGGAGGGGGGGGGTTAACTTTAACCCCCCCCCTCCCTCGGGGCGTCACTGTTTGTACAAAATATCCAAAATAATTCTTGATACAGTGGTATGTCTTTATGCTTTAAATTGGTTTAAAATAACTCTCTACTTTGCTTAAGAAAAAATAAATATTTGGTTAAAACTTTAAATTAGACTTCTTTAAAAGTTCTGTAGTAACCAGTGTCAATTGGTATCTTTCTATACTTTAAGTTGTGTGTGTTTTACTTAAGTTTTGTTCGGCCGCAAGGTCGGACGACATTCGTTTGTTTCCATTTTGCTTCATTTGCATACCGATTGCGGTGCGTCCGTCCGATTTCCTGCTCTAAGTCAGTCCTATTTAAAATGCATTTTTACTTGCAAAGACTGGCCTAAAATTTGCTTAAATTGTTGAAAATTCTCAAACTCTCTCCCTAGATTAATAAAATTTTAGCTAGACCGCTTAAATCCGTTTCGGCTTCAAATAAATTGAAGTAAACACAAGGGATGTTCAAAAACTCGTTGATGGCTTAGATTTACGTCGTGTTTAATGGTTTGCATCTTTTTCTGACACCGAGTTTGAATAAAACTTTCTATGGAAATCATCTAGTAAATTTGTTTACTTTCGTACTTATACTTATCGTAGATCTACTTATTTGTACTTTAAATTTAGATTTAAGCGAGTTTATTTTATATTTAAGTAAATATAATTCGGAGCTTAGAGAAAGTGGCTCGAAATGCAGGTTAGTGGTTTATTCGTGACGCTATAATAAAGTCGCCTAATTTTGCTGGAAAAGTCAACCCCAAAAAAGTAATGTCGAAACTACTTTTTTTGGGTTTTTCGCCACTAAGTTAAGGAAATTTTTTCAAAAATATGTTAAAACCCACTGCGTAAATTCCTAAAGAAAAAAATTTTGTTCGTTTGTCAGTGGTTTTTAAATAAGATAAAAAAAATTGCCTACACATACGCAAATCCTAACTAGAATCTAAGTACTTATCTGACGTTTCGGCAGAAATTCTACTGCCGTTATCAAAGAATCTTATCCTTTTCAAAAACTTTTTTTGATTCTTTTTTAAAATATCTGTCTGTTGTCATACAACTGACTGACTTTGACTGATATATATTTCAAATATTAACTTGACAGTTTGGTGCGTCGATAGTAGCCAACAAGGTATTGGGTGAATTTAGTAAAATTTAAAATCAAAATTATATTTGTTTGAGTATTTTCGATTTTAGATTACTTTATAAAAATACAAAATTTTGATTTTAAAATATCAATTATAAAAATTATCTTTTGACTAACTTTAAGAAAAAATATATTAGAAACCCAAAAAACATCAATGCTATTTTTTAATTTATTTTAAAAAAACCTTTTTGAAAATCTTGTTTTAAAATTGGAAGCCAAACTGTATTTATATCAACTGATATGCTAGCTATGCATTCATCTTCGTTAAGATAGATGCAAGCTGCTTCTTTGATTTTTCGTTTAATTTTGTCTGGTTCTTTTTGTAATATACTGGTTTCTCCCCACATTACTCTATGATCATTTTCAAAAGAATGCTGGCAAATTTTAGACTTCTCCCAGTCTCCCCTCCTTAGGTAACCCTTATGGTCATTTATTCTAACTTCAAGAGGCCTTGAAGTTTCTCCAATATAAAATTTACCACACTCGCAAGGAATTTTATAAACGATATTTTTTGAGTTTTGCTCAGCATTTAATGGTTTTGTTTTGGTTAGAATTAATCTAAGAGTATTCGATTTTTTAAAAATTGTTCTAATATTATAAGTATTAGTGATTCGTTTAATTTTTTCCGAAATACCTGGTATAAAAGGAATTATTAATTAAAACATATAGATTTTATCCCAAAAAAGTAAACTCTTAGGTGTAAGTGGGATGGATACCTAAAGAAGTTTACTCCATTTTTATTGAATCTTAAATTCTTATTCCATACAACAGCCGGTATATACCCTATACAGGGTGGAGACTTTAAATTATTTTTTAGAAAAATCCAAGAACACGCCAACTAAGATTTTTACCAGCTAAAATTTTCGACAAAAATTTTTTGTCAGAAACGAGTCTATTAATATACAATACAAAAGACCCCGTTTGTGGCACTTTGTTGGAAACCTTATGGAAAAATAAAAACGCTCGTTGCGATAAAAATCCTCAAAAAATGATTGTGCCGGACTTCAAATGAAACATTGCCCCTAACGAATTGGAAATTTGTTTTTAGAAAATTCCAAAAACACGTTAACTAATATTTTTAGCAATAAAAATTTTTGGCCTAAAATTTTTGTGAACCTACCCTCAGAAAGGGGTCTATTCACATACCACTTTTTTTTTCAAAAGAAAAAACAAATTTTTAACACGCTAGGGGCAATTTTCCATTTTAAGTAAGACACAATCATTTTTTGTTGATTGTGACACATGGATTGACAAATGTCAAAAAAAATTACACGAGCGTTTTTCTTTTTCGATAAGTTTTCCAACAAGGTGCTACAAGTGGGGTCTTCTCATTTGAAAAAAAATTGTATGTGAATAGACCTCTTTCTGAGGGTCCGTTCACAAAAAATTTTTTTCGTCTATTTTAGCTTAAACATTTTACTTGACGTGTTATAAAATTTTTCTAAAAAACAATTTTTAACAATATTCTATTTAAAGTTTCCACCCTGTATAAGCAAGTAAGTAATATTATTGTTACACTTAGCACATGCTCGTGATGGTTACCTTTCTTTTTACCGTATGCTTGTAGTGGGTATGGTAAGTGGCGGTAATTATTTAAAAGGGCACAACTACAAACTTATTTATTACTGAATTTACAAAAACCAAAGCGAATTACTTAGTTGCCTATTAAAAATCATTTTGGAAATAACGATAACTAAATCCTACCTTAAATTTCTTCAAACGCCACAGCTGCGGACTTAAACTATGAAAACCAACTAACTCGTCTTTTCTAGAGAAAAAAAATCTGCCTTAATCTTCTCTGTACGCGAATTAATTTACTACTTGTCTCAACTGTGGACTTCAAAAGAATGATCCACATTTTGTTACTAAGACTCCAGCTCACTTCCTTAAAAAAAATTTCGAAAAACTCAAAACAGACAACCGAAATCTGCATAAATACCGAATTTTGCATAGAGTTTGATAGAGATTTAGCAAGTAATCGGGATTAGTTCATCAGGACTACGGTCAGATTACACGACGGATGTCGTCTGGTGATATTTCTGTCTCTCCCTCTGTGAATTGCGAAAAAAACTTTATTTTCATCTTATTTAATTGTCATTATAGGGTTTATTTTTTCATTTGTTCTTAGTGGAGAGATAGTCCTAATATTTTGTATGATTTGACTTTTGGAAAGTACTCTTTAGTACTCATAAACTTTTACTATTATAATTATTAGTTTTAATATCCCAAATATGTCCTGCTAACGTCCGATTACAAATTTAATAAATACGTCTTAAATCGTTTAAAATGTCTCCAAAACAATACTAAACATATCCTGGAAATGTCCCAGAAATGTCTCAGATTTCTGCCTAGGGACGTCTTAAAACGACAACCGTAAAAAAAGATCTCTTAAAGACGTCCCTAAGATGTCGAAAGTCCTAAAGTGGATGTTCCAGGGACGTCCTAGTGTCCTGAGCAGACATACTATGGACGTCTTTGGTACGTCTTTGTGCTACTTGGGAAACCATCGGTAACAATAAAAAAATTCCATCCAAGTCAAAACAATGGTTATAGACCGAGCTGTAGGAGGTCATTCGCCACATTTGGCAGTATATTACATACCGAGGTGGAAAGTGGTTCACTGAAGGGAGATTGGTAGATACATGGTTAACTTACATTCTCTCGAACTTTATTTACAAACCTTTTGACATTTAAAAATCTATATTTAATGTTTAATGTGAACTTTTGATAAACCAAAATTTGTTTATTTCTGTTTCTTTTTGGGCCCGTATTCTTCAATTTCGGGGAAGCGAATGCTCCCGGGAATCAGAAACGCACCTGATTGGTCGAAAGCTCAGTTTTCTGTCACTATTCTGTCTTTTTTGGCGCTAATGACTTTGTTCGTGAGCAGTTTTGACGTCAGTTTGTTCTCCTCGTATAAGGCAGGAGAGGAAAATCGCTCACCACTAATGCCATTAGCGCCAAAACTGACAGAAATGTGACAAAAAAAGAGAATTCGGCCAATCAGGTGCGTTTCTAATTTCCGGGAGCACTCTTTTCCCCGAAACTGAAGAATACGGGCCTTGAGCAGAAAATATTTAAAAATGAGATGATAATTAAAAGGTAAATAAGTAAAACTTTCAAATTTGCTACCGCCTCAGTTTAGAAATCCTACTCCTCTTATGCCGTTGCTTTTGTTGGCCAAACTACACCTGAAGACGATCAGAGATTGTACTGATCGAAACGTCGTGTATAAATAAAATATAGACAATGGAAGTCCGAAACACAGAGTTAATTTCAGCAAAAATCTTGTTTTTTGCGATTTTAAAAGTCATTTAAATCGAGTTATATGGAATCAAGTACAATCACGGTTGCTAAAGTTGTATTTTTTAGGATTTTTAGCCGCCATCTTGAAAGATGTCGTTATATCAACCCCTTCTATACGAATGCGAACAAAACACCCGGCAACACATGATTGTGTAACTAAAGAGCTATCAATCCCATATAGTCACAAAACTCCTTCATAAAAAATCCCACGGACTTACACATGCCCCTTCACTATTATACCAAATCTTCGTTGAAGCGCTCCTTCTGTAGTTATTTATACTTTCCTTGTTACACATATTGTTGAATTTTCCACTAGGGAAATTTGTTAAATAGTCGAAAAGCATATTCAATGGGGAGTGAAATGATTCTTAATACTTTTAGTAAGTACCCTATTTTCAAATTTCATGACGCAATGATTATTATTGTTCTCGTGCGCATTGGAAACTGTTTCAAGGCGGAAGCATTTACACGGTCACGGTATTTAAATGGTTAAACATGTATTTTAGATAAACGGATTAGAAATAAGGTGGTTTAGTGGCACTGAGAAATTGTTTAAAATTACCAATGTATACGTTGTTGTATAAAGCAATTAAGTACAAGCACAAATAAAACAAATATTAATCTGTATAACATACTCATTTCCCCACTTAATTTAAAAAAAGCTGGTTGTTGACTTATAAATAATAATACATGTACGGCTTGAAATTGTTTTTTTTAAATTGCTTTTTCTTATTTATTTTATTGTTGTTTTTTAAAAAATTTATTGCGGATGCGAGGTCAATCAGTCAATTCAGCTGCGCCTAATCGGCTGCGACCAATGGTCCTAGATCTATTTATATCATTGTCTTACTATAGTGGGTCATTAATACGTATAGCTGCTTTAATGTAAAACACAGTGGCGTAGCCAGATATCGCCTCTGGGGGGTGGAGGTTTCGTCATTTAATCAAATTTATCTATCTACCTACCTATTGAAAATTTTTAAAAAAAGGTTGGTAGGCTATTGAATTTTTACTGATGAGGTCAGCGGCGTCACATGGCGATTCTAGTCCCAATTGGAGTTTTCTTTCAAAAATAAAATTTTTAGAAAATTACACTAAAATGCTATTTTACATGCGTTTGAAATGTTGCTGAAAAAAAATGTTTGAAATTGAACAAAATCGAAAAATTATTAATAATGGTTAGCGCCAAAGGCGAAAATTTTGGTAAAAAGCAAAAAACTCCTTCAAAATTTTAATTACGTTTGGTGTAAAATAGTTTTAAAAAAGTAGATAGGGTTAGATACCAAGCAGTGGGTGGGTTGCGGTGGTATATAAAACTTTGTAATTTAAATCATATCATAAATGCGCCTCGACGAATATTTTTAAAAAATTATACTATAAGTGCCATTTCCTACACGTTTCAAATGCTGTTAATAAAAATACACTAAAATTCTAACAATTAGTTACGTCATGGCGTCGCAGTCAAAATTTTCGAAATATTTTTACACAAATTATTTTACATACAGTTGTGTTGTAAAACGTGTACACAATTTAAGTTTACTCAACTCGATTAAAGAAATTATACAAGTGTTTTTTGTACGTGCGTCACACTAAATCAAACCTCACAAACCGAAGTAAAGGGTAAAAAAAATAAGTAGGGGGGGGGGGCTATAGCTCAACATGGCGCCCCCGAAGTGACGCCCTTATATCCTTGGACCCTCTGGGGAGGAGGTTTATCCCCCCTGACTACGCCACTGTGTAAAAGCTAAGACCTCCATCGCTATAAAAGGGCATTCCGGGGACACGCAGTTCTGAAAAAAAAAGTTTTTAAAGAAAGATATTCCGGATGTAAAACAAAGGAGATTGAAACCCTTTTCTACGACAGACCTACAAGCAAAACCGTGCTGTTTTTTATGCCTAATATAATATTACCCCAGACTAGAAAGATTCAGGATCATTTTTCTTTGATTTGGAGGGGTTGCGTATCCTTCTTTTCGGCGTAATTTTTATATTCTAAGATCGTCACTTTTTTTTGTAGTACGAATGATGGTTTTATATAATACCGAAACGTCTGCTATGCACAGGGATCCGGAACAAGTCAAAAGTTACAAAAAAATTACAACAAAAACCAACAGTGGAGTAATATAAGAAACCACCCCCGCATTACAAAACAGCATTTCGTAAAATCCCAGCAGATCCTTTTTTTGAGTTTTTCTGTTTATTTCAACCCGCGGAGTAACCCGATTCAAAATTAATATAATTTGACAGCTTTTATTAAGCGAAATGTCAAATAAAAAGTAGCCTATGTTCTAAAACAGGTCACCCTTTATCTTATAACCAAATTTCATTCAAATCGGTTCAACCGTTTTTGAGTGATTGTTGACACATTGAAACTCAAACTTTTGCATTTATAATATTAGTAAGATAATACTCATATAATTGCATGATGCAAATTGTAACTACAGCAGCACTTTATTACTTTTCCTATTTTTTTTCGGTGTGTGTTATAATATATTTAAATATATACTTTTTTAATTATAGGTATTTTAACAAAACAGTATTCTATTATTACATTAGATTAAATAACTATGTTGGGAATTTGGAACCTTTGGTTGCACTATAACAAAGTTATGATTGTTTTCCACAAACCAAAACTATACCTTTTTGCACTCGACGCGCGTTTCGTTAACAACGTTAGGCGGAGACGATAAACAATAAACTAAATTAACCTATACTCTATCTTATATACTATCTTTTGGTGGGCGGAGATAAGACTAATAATTTGTGAATTTCCGAAGTCCGAAAATCCACAAGCCTGGAAAATCGGTTAGACCTATAGTTTCTTCTGTAGGATCACCTACTTACAATATTTCGAAATGGCTAGCAAACGACTTTGAAAATTTACTTATAAAAGAAAAGGGTTTTGCTGTTCAAAATTCCCTTGAACTTATCAACAAAGTTAAAGATATTTCACTCCAAGAAGGTGAAGGTGAGGAACTACTAAGAAAAAACAACATCTAGAAGACAAACAGACTTTAGAATACCTATGTTTAACAAAACTCTGCATAAACTAAAATTACTTTCAATATAAAAATAACTACTACCAACAATTAGAAGGAACCACAATGGGTATTAGTTTATCACCTTTTATTGCAAACCTCTCTAGAAGCAAATTTCAATCAGATATAAGTAAAGAATTTGAGTATTTCCCCAGAGTATGGTTCAGGTATGTAGACGATGTGTTTGCAGTATTCAACACTAGAGTAACTAGTGTTGAAAATTTTATGAAAAAAATAAATAACAAATTTCCCACAACTAAATTTACTTATGAAACAGAGAACAACGGTACACTGCCATTTTTAGACACTTTAGTTATAAGAAATAAAAATAAATTAGAATTTGACCTATACAGAAAAGGAACGGCCACCAGCAGGTATATTCCAAATGACTCTTTTCATTGCTTACAACATAAGCTTGCAAGTTTTTGCTTTTTAATATACAGATTAGTAAATTTTCCCTTAAACAAAGAAAGATTTGAAGCAGAAAAGAAGAGGATTAGAACTATAGCTGACGAAAACGGTTACGACAAAGGCTTAATAAATAAGCTGATAAATAGACATTCTTTTCAAAAGACCTTTCGGAATTCCACATTTTTCAGACAAAAAGATACCTCGGACTCTAAATTTGTATCAATTCCTTATAATCCTAATTATACGAAAGGATTACAAAAAGTATTTAATAACACCGGTCTTAAATTAGTATATCAATCCGGAAACACTATAAGTTTACTAGGAAATCCCAAGGATAAAACTACAGTTTTACACTGTGTGTGACAAAAAATATGTTGGTCATTCTTTCACATTTAGCACACTTAAAATACGGAATAATAGAAAAGTTAATTGTGGCAGAGCATGCTTTTGAAAACAATCATAGATACACATTAGATAACTTAAAACTTCTAAAAATTGTACCAAACAAAAGACTTTTGAATGCATGTGAAAGTATGGAAATCATTAAATCCAGAAATAGTTTAAATAAATATAGAGGCCCCATTCCTTTTAGTACACTTTATTCTTTAGTTGAGGGGAGATTAAAAAGCGTAACCAGTCACAAATTATTAGTCTTACCTCCGCCCACTAAAAGATAATATAGTGTAGGTTTATTTAGTTTATTTTTTATCGTCGAGTGCAAGAAAGAGTAGTTTTGATTTGTGGAAAACAATCATAACTTTGTTATTAGATTAAATGCTTGACATGTATTTTTTTAAGAAAGGTTTTCCAATCTGTCTTCAACTAATATACTTATTACCTAAATCTAGAATTGTGGTAAATGACAAAAAACAGTATTATTTGTAAAAATATTTAATAAATAACTTAAATCAATCTTTTATTACAAAACTTAAATATTTTTTGAAGAAAACTCAACAACAGCTTTTCTTAAATTTTTACCAAATGATGGATTGTCCATTGCGATTAACCATTTAGAAGAATGTCTTTATTACGTACACTCCTTAGAAATCTGATCCGAAATAGCAGGGGAGTCCATCCACCGTGAGTTTATTAAATACTGGAATAACTATAAAATTAATAGTACTGACAATCTACAATTTGGTAAAAATTTAAGAAAAGCTCTTGTTGAATTTGCCTCAAAAAATATTTTAAGTTTTTTAATAAAAGTTTGATTTAAGTTATTTATTAAATATTTTCATAAATAATACTATTTTTGGTCAAATATCATAATTTTGGATTTAGGTAATAAGTATATTATTTGAAGACAGATTGGAAAACCTTTCTTAAAAAAATACATGTTAAGCATTTTTTCTCAATTATCACAGAATAATTTTTTTGTCAAATTCCCTATAATTAAGAAAAGTAAGAAAGTGCTGCTGTAGTTACAATTTACATCATGTATTTATATCAGTATTATATTACTAACACTATAAATGCAAAATTTTGTGTATGGGTGTCTATGGATGTGTATGTTTGTTCCTCAATCATGCAACAACAGTGGAGCTGATTTAGATGAAATTTGGTTATAATATAAAGGTTGACCTGTATTAGAACATAGGCTACCTTTTATTCAACATTTCGGTTAATGACGGCTGTCAAATTATATTAATTTTGGAGCGGGCAACGCCGCGGGTTAATATAATACAAAAAACAAAAAAACATCAAAAAGTCAAAAAAGGGATCTGCTGGGATTTTACTAAATGCTGTTTTGTAATGCGGGGGTGCTCTCAAACAATACCCCACTCTTGGTTTTTCTTGTAATTTTTTTGTAACTTTTGACTTGTTTTGGATCCCTGTGTATGTTAGAATTTTCTGATATGGCGTGCTAAGGAAATTCGCATTTTCTTTGTTACAGTTATTTTAAAGAATGTAAAAATATAACCACCTACAGAGAGAGTAGTGTGTAAGGGCGTCAACGTTTTAATATTGGTTTAATGGCACATCGATGTCGGTTCTTAGGGTAGGTCATTCATAGAAGGCATGGGGTTATAAATTATATGTGTCAAAAGACTCGGCGTGTACATCTAGACTACTTAAACGGGTTATATCGAGTATGCAACAACGTATAAACGCCAAGACAAAACTTCAGTAAATAATTAGTTACAGATTACCACTTGTCTTTGTGCGAATCAGAATATTTTTAGGTACATATTTAGATTCGGATCCGAAACCTCTCTAAATTTCCCCAGGACGCTTATTATTCTTAAATGTCTGGGAAGGGAACGCTCTGTTTGTCACTGTTGGACACAGTAACTCCCCGAAAAAAATAAGTCGTATTCTTGAATATTCGAAATCCCACATGATCTTTCCGGTTCATTTTAGGGTAAATGGTAAAAAAGCTTTCAAAATAACCAAATTAGTTGCTGAATATTATAACGTATATATAATAAACAGACTTTTTTCCATTTAACAAGGATTACCCAGTAACGCTATAGCGATGTTATTTGAAAATAATACATTTACAAGCACAAAAGAAAGGGATTTTGTCGTGTTAAATACTTTCTTTTATCCGACACTCCTGAGAGTATCATTAAAAACTAGATCAACTTTATATTAATTAACAAACGACTTAGAAATTGTATTTATCAGCAAAAACTTACCCTCTCAAGAAAAATCATCCCCCAAATAACAAACCCAAACCCAGGTTGGACGAACTTCAAGATGGTAGCAACTAAACTTAAAGCCGAACTTAATAAAAAACTTAAAGATATTATGGAGTATACCGAGCAAGATGCAGAAATGGTCTAGACAAAGGTTAAAAGAGCCATAGTCGTAAGCACAATACTTTTAGGCAAGGATGAAACAGCAAATAAAAAAGTTTATGGACAAAAGACGCAGTAAAAAAAAGCAGCGATCGGCACCACGAAATCAATAGAGAAATATAAAATAAGATAAGGTGCGCAAAACAAGACTAGATAACACAGCAATATCAAGAAATAGAAGATATAGATGCTAAATATGACACTTTTATTTAGTCAAACGCATAAAGGAAGCGGGCAAAATTATACCGGATACCAAAGAAAAACTGAAAGAATGGTGTAGCTAGAATATCTTCAGCTAAGAGCAGAAAAGCGGTAGGGCAAGACGAAGTATACACTGAGGTTTTAAAGCTAGTAAAATATGAAGATTCGCTAAATTCGCTGATCAAACTTTTAACTTGATTTAGCACATCGAGCGGTGAAATCCCTGCTGTCTGGCTAAAATTAACCTTCGGTACACTACCTAAAAAACATTTAGTAAGAAAGAGTAGTGATTAGTGCCCAATTAGCCTAATGAGTTAAAAATATTTCTAAACATTATCCATAAAAGAATTTATGGAAAATCTTAATACTTTATGGGCGACACGTAGTTTGGATTTCATGGAGGGTTCGGGATAAGAGAGGCCTTGTTTGGCAGTCAAGTCTTAGTTCAGCAATCTAGGGATTTGTCGGTGCCAGTATATGCCTGTTTCATAGATTATGAGAAAACGTTTGATTGAGTCCAATACGAAAAGCTCATAAAATCTCATTATAGTGGATTCAGACTGAAATAAAAGTTCATGGCCGACTGTCTGAAGAGACCCAAATAAGAAGAGGTGTGCATCAAGGTTTTATATGGTCTCCGCTATTGTTTAATATTTATAGTAACAAAATAATAGAAAATGTACAATACGTCGACGATACTGTCATAATAGCAGACACGGTGGAAGGCCTGCAAGAGTTGCTGAATCAAATTGCTACCAAACGTTCGCAATTCGGGCTTAACTTAAATGTTGGAAATACAAAATGATAATCATATCGAAGGAAAACAACATCAGATGAATGTTAGGACTAAATGGGCAGCAAATCGAATGCGTGGATTCATGCAAATACTTAGGTTGCCTCGTCAATGATAACTGGCCAGATCATCTTTTATCAAAACGAGATTAGTGTTGTGTAGTGGCGATCTTAATTCCATTCTCCGAATTCGTGTGCTTTGGTGTTATGATTATATTATCTTATATTATGGCATGAAAGCATTGACACTGACTGAGGCCATGAGAGCAAAAAGTTGGAGGCATTCGAGATGTGTTGTTATCGTAAAATACTGAGGATATCTTGGATGGACAGAGTAACTAATGCAGATGTTCTGCTTAGAATAAATAAAGATCCTGAAGCTTTATTTACCGTCAAAAAACAAAAACTTGAATATTTTTCCATATTTTGAGAAATAACACATTTTAAAATTGATAACAGAAGGCAAAATTGAAGGCATAAAGGGTCCGGGTTGTAGACGCCTTAAAAATCTTAGACAATGGTATGGTGTTAGTACGACGACACTTTTCTAAAAAGCAGTGGATAGGATACAGATCGCGCTGATGGCCAAAGTTCGAAGAGAGCATGGCACTTGAAAAAGAGAATCACCAAAAGTGGTTTGGCCAGGAGTCCAACTTGGGCCACCACTACATCACAGAGGCTGTTACCGATTTTATTGATCGATACTTTGGTACACCCATTTTGGTTCACAAATATAATTTGTTGTTTTACCTGTCAAAAATATCGTTACAAATTAAAATTTTTCCGCCCGTCAATCAAACCCACCCTTGTTTACAAACGAAGTTCAAATATAGTTAAAATTTTAAATTAACTACATAAATTAAAGTCAAATTGTAAAATCTTACTTTTAGTTGCAGCCTAACGGTGGGGTTGACTAAAAGAATTTAATCTATTTTAGAACGGTCCTAAGTTTAAGTGAAATTTCTGATTTTAAACATTTTAAACGAACCCTCCTTGAATTTTGGACATAGTTTGATTTATAAGCAGAATTTTATTAATAGCACAATCTTTTGTTGGATTTAAGAAGAAAGTTTCAATAAAAAAAAAAAAAAAAATTTAAACCCAAAGTAAACACTCTGAAGAACAAATTGAAATTGTGGTTATATATCACTATAATTAAAACTTACCCTTAAATTAATTTTTCCAATTAATACTTGATGTCACACAACGATTTAGATGGGTAATAATATAATAACATGTAGAGTTATTTTGTATTTATATAAAAGGTGTTTTTACGTATGAAATGTATTAAAAAACACAAACAGCGAGTTCCGATCTCTTACCTCTGCTTGTACCTTGGCTTGCACCAACCCTCTACTGATGAAAGCTATACAGTTTTGAAATGAGTATGGCTTTGAGTAAATAAATTAAAAAAGTTTACCGTTTGTTTATATTAAAACACTATAAAAACTTTATTTGATGAATCATTTATTTATTCTTAATTTTATTTACTTTCTGATGTAAACAGTGTAATGCTATGTACTAATTTAGACCCCTTTTAAACATTTCTGTACTTAATGAATAACGGAGTGGGGGGTGTGGCTTCGCGCTAAGCTGCACCTCCTCATGCTTAGGAGAGAGATTTAATGCAAGTTGATATGTCATAATTTTGTACTAATTATGTACTCTTAAAAAAGGGTACATTTAGTTTACAAAAACCATCGGTGTTTATTTTTTATGGGGTGTGTAGCTTGATAACAAGGTACGCCTCACTTTGCCTAGGAAAGAGTATGCCAGTATCGTAGTAAGTATGCAATAATTTTATCCCGTTCTAAAAAATTTCTTACTCTCTTTCCCAGGCAGAGGGGGGTGTGCTTGATATCAAGCTACACACCCCATAGAGACAAGAAACAAATGAAGTTATCTTGAGAATCAGAAATTTTTTAGAAGGAGGCGAAATATAATTAGTACCAAATTCTGGCATAGTAACTTTTGGTCGAATCTCTTTTCTAAGCAGAGGAGGGCGTACAGCCATACACCCCATAACAAACAAACAAAAATCTTAGAAACCAATGGTTCTTGTGAACTAAAAGTACCCTTCCTTAAGAGCACGTAATTAGTACAAAATTATGACATATCAACTTTTAATAACTCTTTCTCCTAAGCATGGGGGGGGGGTGCAGCTTATCGCCAAGCTACACTGCCCCCCCCCCTTTTAAGTGCGAATAATTCCGTTATTCATTAAGTACAAATTATTTTTAAAAAAACTAAATTAGTACATAATTTTTACAATATCTAAATTGAGTTTCGTTGAGGGAGGGGGGTGTAGTGACTGAGAATTTTCATAAGCCCCTTATACTGGTTTTGGACAAGAGAATGGATCCTTATAAAAAGTAATCAGCAGCACTGCGCGTGCCTCGTAAAAGTTAGTCGACTGTTCGGTCGAAACTGGTTTTGAGCCCGTTAATTGGTTGAAACCACTTCTTTTCTCCTAGTCGATCTAACCATATCCTACTAAACCCAGAATCGGGAGGCAGAAAATACGGAATAGAACTCGACCTTAACGCCCACTTGCCGCGACTTTTTTTATGCGTCCATTAAGTTAAAGGACCGTTAAAGTACCATTAGCAGATTTTGCTGGTTGCACCGATTTTAATGGACCTTTAAAGGATCTTTAAACCGGCATTCGCCAAGCGGCCAAAATCCTCCATTTAAATTATTATTAAACCACCTTTAAGCAGTTCTAACCTAAAAATATGCGTGTTTTTTTTGTTAAAAAAATGGGATATATCGACTTTATGGATAACGTTTTGGTAAATGATTTCGAAGATGATGACTTGGAACTGATAGACTTTGCTGATATTGGTTACCCAAGAAGACTCTTCTTCCAGAGACCGAACCACTATGAAGAGATGTCAGAAATGAATTTCTTCAGAAGGTTTCGTTTTACAAAGCCTACTATAATGAATTTATTGCAGCGAATTGAACATCGGCTGGAATGCCCATATGATAGATAAGTCTTAATAGGTTCCCATTCGCTTGAGCCCTTGCTTGAGTCTATATAACCTAACCAAGGGATTCCCACGAGCCAAAATTTCTGACTCTGGCTGTCAAATAATAAAAATTTTCAGTGTTCCCAACAAATAGAAACGAAAATCTCGGGTAAAATCCGACGTTGCCAGATTATAATAAAGATAAATAGCCAGTAATACGACCATAGCTAAAACGCCGTCGGAACTTTGCGATGCAAGCCAATTTATTTTAAATGATACATACATTTTAAAGGTCGCATTGTTAATGGATGCATAAAAAAAAGTCGCTGCAAGTGGGCGTTAGAATTTTGCATATTTTTGAGTTTCTCATAATTATAGCCATATAATATATTTTAATAGGGTAAAGTCGAGTGAGATGGGCAATCGGGAGAGATTGCCAGGAGCCAACATTTTATCAAAGAGTTGTTAGAAGGCGCTGCGTATTCTCTCCGAGTAATAAACAATAAATTCTGAATATGGAGGGTGTATTTTGTCTGTGACAAGTGGGTATTAAAGCACTCAATAAATAAAAACAATATATATCGAGTAGTTGAGTAAATTCGATGTTTACTTAGAAAACCTAAATTTCAGAAACTGTAAAAAGTATTCAGTTAGTGATGTTTGTCACTTTGACCATCTCTTCCTAAGATTGGGTAAAGATGGCTAACTATTTTTTACGTCCGCTTTGTTACAGGTTAACAATTTATAGTCGGAAAATGCCAACAGAAGTTAAATTAAAACTCAAATCGTAGGAGTTATTCGGAGGAAAATTTGAGGCTAGCAATTGAAGCCGTTAAACACGGTTATTCTGTAAACGGTGCTTTAAAAAATTATGACATTCCGAAAAACCTTCTTGAAAGGAAGATAAAAAATAACTAGTGTATATAACAACTAGCCATAGCAACTGGTAAAATGAAGCCGATCAGTATGTCATAGGAGCTCATTGGCCAACTCGCCCGATTGAATGGCACACTGCATCTTATTATGGATTAAAAAAGTTTTTGTAAAAGTGTTTTCATCGTAATTGTTTTTTTTTTATTATTTATTGTATTTTCAAAGCTTTTGCTCCCCCACAAATCAAATCCTGGCTGCGCCAATTAATTAGGTTTCAAATAAGATAAAACCCATAAAAAAACACCAGAGAAAATGAATTTACTTTCTTTTAGTTATTTTTTTAAAATTAACCCTCTCAGACAATAAATCCCCCGTAAGGTAAACCCCTGGATAAGCATGTTAGCATTTCGGCCAATGATGCTCTTTTCACACATAGATGAATAAAATTTTGCTCAAAAAGAACCCTTTTAATTAACGATTCAGGATTTTACAATGTCTTCAAATATTATCCAATGACTGTATATTTTAAATAATTTTTTATTAAAAAAAGTTTTAAATAACAAGCTTTTATTAAATGCACTCAAAAGTAGAAAGTGATTTTTTATCTTTCTTAAACGATAATAAAAGCGATGGGCGAAAATTACAAAAAAATTTGAACTTTAGGTATCGTATATCGGTCACATCGACGAGTCACCTAAGAAACAGTTGTATTACTCTATAACCTAAGGAAATTTTCAAAGGCTTTGCAAGCACGGCAATTTCACCCATTCTCAGCTTCTTTAGATGAAAGCATTATGTTTATCATTCGAATATAAGAAGAATTTAGTTCTTCTTTTGTAGTTCTCTCTTTGTCACCGTAAAGTTAAAATTTTTAATTTGCGCTTATCGCTTTTATTATGGTATAAGAGAGATAAAAAATTATTTTCTACTTTTGAGTGCATTTAATAAAAGCGACCTTTAAAAGTTTTTTTTTATAATTTTTTTTAATTAAAAAAAAACCCTGTAAACACAATCGGTTCGTTCATTCATTCTCCTCAGAGGGGGAGAGGTGTCTAATAATGACATATTATTTTATTGTCACCGGATTTATAAATGCATGCCAAATTTGAAGGCAATCGGAAGTGTATAAGTTAGTTAAAATTGGTTAACAAAAGATGAACAAAAATCTACCATCTTGAATCCGCCGTATTGAATTTTCAAAATTTGATTAGAAATTCGTTATCTCCATCCCCAAATGCCTCAACACACCAAATTTCAACGAAATCCGGCGTACTTTAACTGTACCTCCCTCCACCCCCTTCGAGTAGGAGGGAGCTGTCAATTTCATCACACTATATTCTTGTGTTATCACCGCAACTATATAAACATGCCAAATTTGAAGCCGATCGGATGTCGGGAAATTGGTCAAAATTAAGTTGCAATATTCCACCCGAACAAACATATTTACATTCATTGCAAGTTAAATAAAACCTTGTAAAAAAAAAACGTACCGTGATTTCAACGACTCAAAACTCAGGTCTTTACCGGCTCAAAAACTCAATTTTCGCGGCCCTCAGTCCCGACTTCTTCCCTACGCCATCTTTTTTTCTCTTCCTCTATAACTGTCTAACTTCATGCAAGAAAAGCCTAAACAATAACCAGTAATGGTTTACCTAGAAAATCTATAGTACTCCCTTGTGCAATAATAAAGTACCTTTTAAGGGCCGGTTTATGAATAGCGCCTTAGGCATTTCTCCCAAGGTAACCTTCAGTTGTCTCATTCTGGCACTTGGTATATGTCAGTCATCTTTCTCTTTGTGAGACCCAAATTATAAAAATATACAAAATACTTTTACAGTGACAAGAAAAGAAAAGTCTTCTTAAGGCGCAATTACACAGACGAACATGCTCAAACAAAAGCCCGTACAAAAGATCTAAAATTTTTTGCGTGAACATTTTTGTGAGCTTTTCTTTGAACATTTTGTTCGGGTAAATTTTTGAGCAAATTATTGCTATCTGTTTTGAAAACATATTTTTAAAGATGAGAATAAGTAAAATTTCAAATCAGTGATCAGTGATCTCAATTCTTTAAAAAAATGGAACACCAACTTTTATTTTAAATTTTTGTGAAAAAAAGCCGACGGCAAGCGAAACATTATTCTTGGCTATCAGTTTTGTTACATGGATTAGGGTTACTTATAATATTTTTTTCTTAGGATTTTTCCCGGATTTTGTTGCCCGGGGGTTTTTTTTGGATTTTCTTGCGAGTTTTTTTTATTTCCAAGGGTTTTTTTCCTAAATTCAAAGAACAACCCAGAAAATTTTTCTTTTCCAAAAAAGTTTTGAGTTTTTCAAATATCGGCAAAAAACTCAAAAATTGCACTTTTAAGCGGTAATCCGCGCCTCCCGTTTATGAGGAGTGGTGAGGAGGGGATTTTTTTTTAAACATATTTTTGTAACTTTACTTTACCCTTAGCTTTGATTGTTTTTTTTTAATTCCTCACACCAGATTTACCTAGTTAGTTTAGGGCCCCAACGGTTGCTTGAAAAAGCAAAAGGTTCATGAAAATGCTGAAGATAGATATTTACTGTCAATTTAATGTAATAATTAAGGTCGATTACTGATACTGAACAAATAATATGCAAAGGAGTAAAATTCCAATTCAGAAGTCTAGTCTATTACTGCTAAATTATATTTTTTTAGACAAGGGTCGGGATCGTAGGGTTGTAAAAGTGGGTAATAAACGGGTATTATTTAGACCGAACGTGCTTTTGTTCATATATTTGAGATTCAATAAAATGTATATAGGTTTTTTAATTTGACTGAATTATTATTGTATTGTGTTTTAAACTAGGAGGTAAAATAAAGAGATATTCTTTTAAACGTAAATTTTTATCATTACATTTTACAGGCAACAGCAATAAATAAGTGCCAATGATTTCTTTTTCTCGTTTTTTTTACAACACCAAAAAAGTTACAAGTATACTGGCATATCCCCTATAAAAATCAGGTCAATCGAAGTTGCTTATGAGGTAAAATGTGAATTTCGACATCAAATCGTTTTTCCGTCAGAAAGCACTAAAATACCTTGTTTTAAAACTTAGTCTTTCTATTTTCAGTTAAGTTCAATGAATTTCCATAAAACTATAAAATTTAAATTTGTAAGAAATTTCTATACCAACATTTCTTCAAACAAATTTTGCTTAACATTATTTCCAAAATTTCCGTGAGTCTTTTTGTACGAGATTTTGCTCGAACTTTTTTTTGAACATTTTGCTCAAGAGGCTCGTGTAAATGTTTGTCGGCATTTCAACATCAAAGGAAAGTTTGTCTGTGTAAATGCGCCTTTAGGTGTTTAGCAGACATACATTCTTTAAAGGCTTATTATATCTCCTATTACAAATACACGATCCTCATAGAATTTTACTTTTTTGATCTTTGGTACAATACCTTCAAAATACTAAAATATGCTTAAATTTTACCTCGAGCCGTAGGTCTATAGTCCAATTTTTTGATGAGCGGACTGACGTCATTTTTGCCTCTGAAAACGTATTTCTTTGTAATCAACAGTTCGCATGTCAAATAATTTATTGTTGTCATTTTGAAGTAACAGTTGAAACAATTAACGACATGACTTTTTTACTTATTTATTGTCGCTGTCTAAAACAATGTATCAAATAGAGATCCAAAAAAATGACGTCAGTCCGCTTATCAAAAAATTAGACTGTAGGTTATTCTAACTAAAATCTTCGAGGACAATTTAACTGACAGTATCAATCAATACAAAGGGAACTATCAATATGCGGCAGATCCCACGTCCAGACTAAACAAATTTTTTACTTTTCCTGTGTAATTAAGTCCAATACCTACTTTAAAAAGTTGTAAAAATGGATCGTTTTACATTGCGGAGTTTCATTTATAAACTTCATCTTAAATGGCTTACTTACTTACTTAAACTTCATTGTTCCAAGAAAAATAGAATTTTTTTCTATAACATGAAGTTCGTAAGAAAACTAAGAAACTAAAAACGCCCATCAACTTTTACAGTACAAAACTAAGTAAAGCGAAATAAAACTACTTAAATATCGTGGCAACGAAACCTGTAAAAAAAAATACTACTTATAATGTCAAGCGAAATATAAAAAATTCTTGATATAGTTAAATACCAAATAACAGTAATAATACTTAACGACATGACAATATCAAAATTATTTAAAAAAAATGAAAAAGGAAGAAAGATTCGATCTAATAAAAATCTTTTGAAGTTAAGTTATATATTGTCAGAAGTTTAGTATACCAATAAGAGTATAGGCCAAATATTTTGCGTTACGTGAACTTAAGTGGTCTACATATTCGACAAAATTGTGAAGATCTGGACGTGTATTCTTGAGAGTCATACGATCCGGTCTTTCTCTCGTGCGATGAGATCTCTCGTATGGAATCTATCACCTCCCACGATCGAAAAGCAGTTTAGGAAGCTATACATTCCAAAAAACAAGCGTCACTAGATTCAGCGGTGTTCGCCGGTTTCGGACCATGCAATCGGGATCGTATGATTTTCATGAGATTTTTTTTTCATCCCATGTGATCATTCGCCATAGATCTATGCCGCTCCCTGTTCAAGAATACACGTCCTGAGAGACATTGCGTGAGTCGAAGTTGAGCCAATAGTCGGACAATGAACACAAGAAGGTTTAATGTAAAATATCCAGCAGGACGTAACAATAGTCAAACCATTTGTGTAGTTTGATGCAGACGCAGTGGCACTGTCTGATTCGAATAATTTATTTTTGCACGCCTTCAGAATGTGTGACTGCCGCCGCTTTAGTTGATGAAAGTCTTGATTATTCCCTTCAAAGGTAAAATAAATTCGATCTTTAGTTGAACTGTTTAGCATCTGAGTGAATTTCAAAATATTCCTTTATTTCGGATATAAAAATTTTTAAATAAAAAAGTTGTCAGAATTTCATAAAACATGATGGTAGGCTGTAGATAACTGGATTTATACTGGCAATTACGTTTATGAAAAAGTCAGATGTCAAATTGAGATTTAAAATTTTAGAGACCAAGTAGACTGAGAGTGTAGCCAGTATACTGAGATTTTCATTAAAACAGAAAATTTAAATATGATAATTTTTATTTTTTAATGAACAAGTTTAGAAAGAATAAAAAAACACGTAAAAAACTAATAAAAAAGAAGGCTAAAAGTAATAAAAGTCATTGATCAAATGACCAAATACAAAAACTTTTCGACGATTTCTCTTTTGCAGTGGTTCCGCTAATCTTTTAAATGTCTTCTGACAAATAATCTAGAATATCAGGTTTGCTAGGCCACTTCCACCTTGTTTCATTGCTAGTGACCCAGTGGCGTCAATTCACATTTCTCTTGGGGGGGGACATACCTAATTAAAAAAAAAAACACTTTATTAAGGCCAAAATAACCCAAAAAAACATAAAAAATCATGCAAACTTTTTGGTAAAACATACATTACAAAAAAAACAAAAAGTTTGGACCTAATTTGTAAAAGTCAAATTTTGATTTTTGTGTGCGAATACTCAAGGGGGAAATTCCCCCTGCCCCTCCCCCAATTGACGCCCCTGAAGTCACCTCCAAGGAGCTAACAGTAATGTACTTCTACGCAGTTTCTAGGACGAAGTTCGTCCAGATATTGTACATCTGAAAAAAAAGGACGATGATGAAGTAAAAATATTTTTATATTAGGAACACCATAGCCTATTTGGTAGTATATTATACATGTGAGTTGAAGAAGAGGAAGAGCAGTAGTAGAGTGATATAAAAAAAAACGCATTAGTTTTTATTGGCACCCTTAGATAATTATTTTCCCGTTTTTTTTTTACTCTGCTATAAAGAATGTTCAAAATGCCCACTCCAAGAAAAAATTCTCAAAACAAAAATTTAAATTATAATTTGTATTGTCCTTAGCGGACAACTCAGTTTACGGGCCCCTTCTCAGTATCCTGGCCTTTAAATTTTGGAAAATGCCAAGATACTGAGGACCAGGATACTGAGAATCCTAGTTGTTTTCTTTTTATTTTGCAAAACTGCAGGTCTGAACGTTGTTTAATTCTTATCGTCAGAATAGAAATTAACATTAATTAATGCATTTTTTAATTTAGATTTCGAAAATTGCTTAGCATAGACATAATAAATGCAAAAAAATTTTTGTCAAAAACGTACCTCAAAAATCCACACAATGTAAGCAAAAACTCAAAATACGTGATCCCACACATCTCTGTTCATTGCCAGTAGAGCCTTTACCGAAAATACAAAATAAATTTTAGTCATGTTCGATAGAGGGCGTCTAAAAAAATGGCCCAGTAGACTGAGAAAAGTGGTTGTGACAGAATAAAAATCGTTTTTTTTTCAAAGAAATTTTTGGAAAAAAAATCGGGTGATGGTTTAATAAACCACAACTCAACCCATGTAATTAATTTTTGTTATATAAATTAGGTTTTACTAGTAGTTTTAACAACTAGTGGCTAAAGTAGTGCTTTTTTTACAAGCGTTGGTTTAAATAACGAGTGCTAATTAAAAACGCGAGTAAAAAAAGTACAGTTTAGCCGCGAGGAGTTGTTAAGACTATTTTTTTTAATACCTTTATTAAAAAATCCAAGAAAAACAGAAAAATTTCGAATGAAGAGAACTTCTCATAACACACCATCTTTACACTATAAGTCAAGGCGACTGGTAAATGAAATAACAATCGTTTTCATAGCGATGTGTCTTTTTACTCGGTGACGTTCATTGTTGCGACATTTTAATCTTTCAGAATTTGATATTTTGACGATTTTTACATGATTTTTTCATAAATACTTGGTGAAAACTTGAAGAATAATTAGATTTTTTCAGTATTACTATTTTCCGCTATTTCTCTTTAACTTTGGGTAAAAAACAGACAGAAATCTTTTTTTGCACCCGTGATCAAAAAGTAAAAGTTTTTTTGTATCGGTAACCAAAAAAAGCCATGCTTTACTTATCTGCAGACAGTTACTAAAATCATCTTTTTGATTAAGGTATTAAAAAAACATATGTTAAAAACAAATACGCAACCTACCGCTGGTGACAGGCCAGGATGCTGATATTTCAGGATTTTTAATTTATATTTTTTTGAGTTTAAAAAAATTCAAAAATCTCAAAATTGTGTGGGGTGCTTAAAACTAGTAGGATTGTAGCCAAAATAAAAATAGTTTATATAAAAAAAAACAGTACCTACAAAGCTATATGCGAGTGACATGATGTAGGGGAATATTTTGAAATTCACTCATCTATGTGAGTAAGCTATAGCAATCGTTTAAAATAAATCTGTCAAACTGTCTTCCTCCATTTTTAAGAGTTTTAGTAGAAAATTATAGCAAGATTTAAAAATGACGTAGCGCAGGTGAGTCGATCCTGTTTCTACCCTAATTGATGTTGATGTATATTTAGGAAGACATGGAAGACTTTTTAAAGAAAGAGCTTTGAACTTTTAATTTTGCAATGCAACCCTTACACTGGCAAATCAGATATCCCCCCAATGTACCAGAGAAAATATTATTAATACTTATAATAAATCTTTAGAAGGACCATTTCCGATCAGTGAATATTTTTAAAAGTTTTTGATGCTAGCGTGTTTTCATTTCAATTTTTCAATTTACTTTATTGTTTATAAAAAATTACAATTCATTCTTATAACCAGGGTTCTGTAAACAAAAAATAAACAGAATAAATAATTAAGTTTAAATAATACAAAAAAAAATACTTTACCCTACATAAGTAGAGCCTACACTACATAACACTACCTAACATTTTTGTGTAATCTGCTCATTTACTCATTCCTGAAAAATGCTCTAAGCTTTAAAATATTAGTAATAGTACTAAGTAGTTCTCTAAGCAAAGCTGGTGTGAGATTATCTTAATAATATGCAAAATTATTAGGGTCATTCCAACTAGCAGGCTTAAGGTGCTCATAGGGCATTTAAAGGGTAAATAAAATAAAGACTCTGGTTCAAGTAAGTTGCAGACCAAGCACAGTTCATTTTGATTTATTTTATATGAAACGCCATTCCAAACAATTTTACAATTGTAAATAGAGCAAGTTCTGAGCAATTCGATTTTGAATCGATTTGAAAACGGTTTTCAAATTTTGATATTATATGTAATAGTTGTCAAATATTCCTTTTTGAGTTTTGGTACTTTTTTAAAAAATGTATTTTATTAAAAAAATGATGTTGGCTCTTGCCACACATTTTTTTTTATTTTTAAGTGGAATTAATTTAAGTAAGGTTATGTTATTAATCTTCTTTTTTCTATACACTGGGGGTATCCACTCCACCAAATTTTAAAATGCCGTTTCCACAGTTTCATTTTTACTTCTCTCTCTCTCTCTCTCTCTCAACAAGAGTGAGAGCAATAAAATATATTTTGGCGGCTGTCTGGTAACCCAACGCAATACGCATGTGTAAACTCAATCCCCGTTTTCATGGAAAATCGGTATTTAGATCTCAATGCGATCTTGATCCAACCCTAAAAATTTTCAGGTTCGATCGATGAAAATCGATTTGAATACTGGAAAAACAGGCGTTTTCATGGACGGTATCGGATTGAAATCGTTTTCAGAACAAACTCAATTCCCATGAAAACGTAGCACGTATCTGCCACAAGGGTTCGAACTAAATAGGGCCACTTATCGCTCCAAATATTATTTTAAAAATAAAATAAGACAACGGAAGGGAGCCAAGTTTCAAGCCTGATCAGAGCATGGGCTGTTTTTTGAGGAAGTCTAAGAAGGGACTTGTAGAAAGATGACTGTATCTTTTCCAGGGCATTAGTGTAGCGAGGCCCCCAGACAGGTAGGCAATTAGTAAATGAATTAAGAATGGTACTGGAAAAAAGATTTTTGTTAATTGAGAAAGAATGATATTTTATTTGCGTTGTTATGCTCATAATTGCCTGTGTCGCTCTTAAAAGAGTAGAGTCGCTCATTCTCCTAAAACAATTTGAAGGGGTAAAAACAACCCCTAGGTAGGTAAACTCATTAACTACCTGTAAGTCTTGACCAATAATTAAAAATCTAAAACCCCCAGAATACGGTCGGCCAGGCCGATTGAAACACATTATTTTTGGTTTAGTTTCATTTATGGTAAGCTGAGTGTAACCAAGTGATACAGATATCAAAAATCCAATTTTTAGAATTTTTATTTATTTGTCAGTCTGTTTGTTTCAGCACGCGAAAACTACTGAAATGAAAGTTTCACCAAAAGATTCCTGGGATCCTTGCAAAGTAAAAAAAACGGGAAAAAAAAAACCGGGAAAAGCCGCCGGCTAAGCGATGCAGCTCTGACAAACTTTGACGTTATTACAAATTTTGTTGGTAATTTAAGTCCCGATCTAATTTTGAAAACCGCATTTAGCTAGCTGCTGTGGTTGTCGATTATTTTTTTTAAATTCAACTCCCTTTTCTATCCCTTACGTATCCCACCCCCATCAAAAATTAATCAACTGACAGACAAACAGACAGACAAGCGCCATAAAACAAATTATTTAGGTTTTTTTTCTTAGTTTAATTCCAAGTCAAAAATAACTTTTTAACAGAAGCTTCTACGAGATTTTGTTAAGAATTATTGATAGAAATTTGTTTTTCTGTAACTGGAAAACCACAGATCATGCAGAAGTCATAACTTGTCATAATTTCTTATAAGGTGATGACACTCCAGTTTCACTTTGACTTTTACGGCACGGAACAACACCGTTCTTAACTAAAAAGTCAGTTAACTCCTATGTCTTCAGTGCCCGTTAGCCTACTGTTGCTGCCATTTTTATAACCAAATTGACAGGTTAAACAGGGATTTTCTCTCAGTTTAGTGTCAATACGGCCGCGATGGTAAAACGAAAAAGAGTTAACTGGCATGTTTGTTGAGAAGAATATAATTTATAGTTTACTTATTTTGAGAAATATCATCTTTAGAGAAGAAATACGTCCTAATTTTGTTTATTTTTCAATAATTTTTAAAAAGTTGGGGTTCTAAAGCGGAAAATACACTGCAAGCCGCAGAGTGTGTGTTCAGCATCAATTTTTCTAATAGCAGCTTAAGGAGAGACACAACTACTGTGTTTCTACGCACCTAACACGGGTTTTATATAAGGACGGTTTTAATTAAAATTGCTTTCTCCGAAGGTCTATACGTCCTTCATTAAATGTCAGTTAAAAAAAAAAAACAAATAAAACAACAAATTTTACAACAGATTTTTTTATAAAACCAGGGTTGAGCATTTTTTTAGGTTATACCGACCCTAACGCATCGGTTTGAAAGCGATAAATCGCTTTCTTCAATCGAGTTAAAACAAAATCGATTTAGTGCTTAAAACGGTTTTAGTGGTAAATTTTTAAACCGTCTTGTCCTTCCCAAGTAGCACTTCTACAGTATTATAACACCTGTTTTTACCCCTCATTTTTTGGTTTGTCATAATGTTGTTGGCAGCAAATTAGCTAATTTTTATACAGGCTGCAATAGTATTACATATTTTTGTAACTAAATAAAAATTAGAAAAAGAAAATGTGGATCATAAAGTTTTAAGTCATCATAATATGTTAATTTACTTATTTAACATCATGACAATCCGTAAAAAAGGCATTACACGAGTAAATTCGGGTGCCCCAGGCAGTTTCACAAGCAGAATTTTTCTGACTTCCGACTAATTACATGACATTGGTTTTGGCCCAAATTTAGGTCGTCAGTTGGTTTGTCCATCAAACAGCGTATTTTTTACTAAGACCTGACGTCGCCAATAACTAGTGCATCAGTTGTGACGTCGATACTTACCAAAACTGACGTAGCCAAATGTTGGTGATACTCGTTACTTATCAGCGACGTAAATTAACGTTAATTACGTCGAAGTAATTTTTAGAATAAAATTCAAGGTCGGGGCAAATTCAATAAATTTAGGATGTATGTTGGACGTCATACTGGGTGTTCCAAGGTGGGTGCCTATTAGATTATTTTAGAAACTATTCAAACTTTCTATTCTAACATAAGTCCATGTAAAGTATAAACAATGAGCTTCAGGCTACTGCTACCATAAGGGAAATCAAGTCCAATTTACTCTCCGTGTCGTACGACCGAGGTAGGGTACGCTGCAGTATTATCTTTTTGAAATTTATTTTGTTTTTATTATTTTGTTTTATTTGTGCCTTGCTCGAGAAACAGATTGGTAAGTTCTTAAGTGAAATAATACATTTTTAAAACTAAAAATGGATGTCTACGAAGTTGCCGAAAAAGTGCAGATGGTCAAATGGTGCTATCAAGGCAGACCATTGAGACTTATTCAAGAACTTTTTTTGGAGAATTTTCTAAATCGCCCAAAACCTAGTTTCAACGATTCATAGGTTTGTGTGTCCATCCGGGAAACACATTAAGATTCCCTCTTGAGGTAGAAGTAAAAAAAATTGTCTCGGAAACTGGAAAAGGGTACACAGGTTGCACTTAGTTTTAACAGATACTGTGATTAGCCATAAAGTTGCTAAGATTTTATAATTAAATAACAAAAATGGTACACGCACACCCACACCCACCCACTCACACCCCCCCCCCCCCTTGCACACCCAACCTCGCACACCCTGCACACCCACATATACACAGGTGTGCAGACTTAGTGGTGGCGCTTACGAGAAATCGCCTTTTTTTTGTCTGTTTTCCATCCCCATCTGTGCCCGAAGACGGATGAACCAATAATGTGTCCATATGGTATCAGGTGTGCTGAATCCAACAAGAGCAACCGCGTCATCTTACAGCATCTGGTTGTCGAGATATAGACCAAAATAAAAGATTTCGGGGATTGTAGGTAACTCCATGGGCAACACCCTCCCCCCGCATTTTGACAATGTTGCCACGATGGCAACACTTCTTGAAAGTTGCCTTAGGACATGTACATTTAGTGTGCAACAGCTCAACTCGTCAGCGTAACCATATGCAACTTTTTCATGCATCAAATTTTCTAATAACAGGTTAGAAGAAGATACAAGCAGATTGTATCTTCTTTTAACCTGTTATTAGAAAATTTGATGCATGGAAAAGTTGCATGGTGTTAGTAACGTATTTCGGTTCGATTACTTTTAGATACGGGAGAAAAATAATCGACTTAGCCTACGTTTATTAACGCTTTAGTGTTTATACAAGTGCTTCGTAATGTTGAAAATTACTTTTTCCGGACGCGTCTCCAAGCGACAGATTATTTATATATATGAAATAAAATATAAAGCACTTTTTCAAAAACAAATCGAAAGTGGTAAACAAATATTAAAACTTGTTGACCGTAATCTCGGGCGGCCAGCGACAAAAACCGGTCGTATTTACTCTGAAGTTCGCAAAGTTAAGCACCAGTGACCTCACGACCACTTACGGAGGTTTTTTTCAAGGGTCCTAAGTTTGAAGCGAGATTACGGGATGAAGAAGCAAAAAAAATGTTATGAGAAAACTTTTCGCTAATATAAGGGTCCCAAAAATATAATAAAATAATAAAATCAGCATCCTTTTTGAACGCACGAACCCCAATTCTCTAAACACCAAACATTAAGTGATATCGAGGCTTGAGTAAATAAAATTATTTTTTTTACTGGTAGTAAAATTTTTTATTTTTATTTTTTAGTTAAAAACTCTAGGAAAGTTTCTCTCGTTTTTTAAATTGCACAATTTAAATATCGTTCATACAAGGGGTAGGCTTTTTGATTTGATTTGTCTCAACAGTAAGTGTAGGTCTTGAAATCCCTTACATTGCTGCTTCTTAGCTTATTTTATCTCTTGCTGTGTGCCTTCCTAATCTAAGAGGTTTGACGACCTCGCGAGGAGCAGCAGCCCCTTTATTAGATTTCTCTGGCAATTAGCTTCTCTGAAGGGGTCATCCTCCAGGAGGTTTTGTGTTCTGCAGAAGGTTAGTGCTGGGCACTCAAATATGATGTGAGCGGCTTATTCGTCATCCTCGTCACATATCAGGTGGGTTCATCTCTATAGATTCCCATCATATACAGGTGTCCTCTCAGTGCGCAGTGACCGGTTAATAGTCCCCCGTCACTTGTCTGATATATTTCCTATTCAGTTTAAGAATTTCGCTGGTGAGTGGTATGGAAGGGGATGCCACCATTCTTTTGCTGTGGTTTTGCCCCGATATTGAATGCCAGTGGTTTCGATGTTCTTCGTGCACTCATCGCTTGATATAGCCACGTATCGAGGTTTTTGGGATTCCAAATACAGGTTCAGGTCCTATAAATGGTCTTTCTGATCCTCTACTTGCTAGATCCGCATGTTCATTGCCTGCTACCTCTGTGTGCCCCGGCACTCACGCAAGGGTGACTCTATTGTTTCGCTAGGGTTAGGAGGGTTTGAAGGCAGTTCCACACTATTTTTGAGTGAATTTGTTGGCATGCCAGAGCTTTAATAGCTGCTTGGCTGTATGAAAATATTGTTATATCTTTATTGAGATATTGTCACGTAGGGGTTTTCGTGACGGGGTTGTTCTTATTAATTGACTTAATAAACCAACCGTACCGGGTTTTAATGAATTTATTATAACAAAATATAAAAACGTTTCTTACTTGTAATTAATTAACATCCAACAGTCTTAATACAGCAGCGTCACAGTTCTATCTTAGGGGTAGGTCGTGGTTCAGCAGTTTATCTTATTCTTGAGAAATACATCACAACTTTCTGACTTAGTGAACTTACTAAACTTACTGACCCCTTCTTGCTGTTTTCGATTGGTTTTATAGGATGTATGTGATAACAAAACGTGAGTTTACAAAAACATCTATTCATTGAACTTAAAACATTACATACTTCCTAATGCTAACTGTCAGGTTCATAACCTGAGTCGTTAACATTTACAAACCAAGCAAGGGCAAGATAGAATGCCTAAAGGGCATTCACGACATATCCCCCCGTTTTAAATAAAACTGGACCCACAGTTATATAAAATTAAAGTTTTACAAAATAAAGGAATTGTAGCTGAATTACAATTTAAAAAAAAAATACACAACATCAATTCAAAAACATAATTCGCTCGACCCACTTGCTCCCTGTTCTTCTTTCTTCTATTCACCGGAAAGCATAGTACGTGATTTGTGCCGATTTGTGCCTTTAACTTAGGTCTTGCTTTGTCAGTGGATTTGCGGTACTTGCTCATAATTTCATTCAACAGGTACTTCCAATATAGTCATTTTGAATACATCATTCTCATTACCATGTAGTAATAAAATATTATTTTCCAAATGGAGTGTGATGAATAATACTTGTCCCGTTTCTTCAAATATGTGTGGATCTATACGAGACATCTCTCGCTGATACAGCCTGAATGGTAACCCTTGTGTTTCTAAAGAATTTCCTTTAGATCTCCATACGTGATACTGGATTTTACCACTATAATTTTTATTATCATGTTGTGAGTTTTTCTGCGCTATGCCTCTGACTATGCAAGACCTTGGAGTTGTTGGTCATCATTGGTCTCTTCCTGTATTATCTTCTTGGGAAGCAAGCGGTGCCAGCGACTCTAAAAAAGTTAAACAAACATACTCCTTAAAAAATCTAACATTATAGTAATATTTACTTGCGCACATTTAACCCCAAAAGAATTTTAAATCTGAATTTCTGGTAACCGAGAGAAAAAAAAATAAGTGAATATTTATTTTGATGCTCTGATTTTTATTAAAATGATTAACCCTCATTTAATAAGGTTTTACGGTATGTGAAGATTTTAACGTAAATACCAAAATACTATATTACTATTAATTAATTTTTGACTTAAATTCGCAAGAAAATAGTGATTTTGTGGAATACATTTTTTTTTCTAAATTATGCTGTAGCTATTAAAACTTATATGCTTAGGTAGAGCATACTTATATCACTATTTACTGCTTTTGTCTGCACACCCAAAAAATGTTAAAAATACTCAATGTTTTGAAATCTGTTTACCTATTGCAATTTTACGCTACCTAGATGAGCTAATAAGGTAACTATGATAATACTAAAGTGGAAAGATTTCAAAAACACCTCTTTTTAATACTGGCAAAATATAATAATAATACTAATTTCTACTACTTATATGCCTACATCGTAACCATATTCTCAAAATACTTATTATTGTTTATTTGATTTGCACTTACGTTATCTCACTATACCTCAATAATCAAAACTATACTTATTATTTTTCTTTACTTTTACCCTCTTTACTATACTTAGCTCATAGTTATAACTAAAACCATAGGTATATATATATACTGTTTATTGTTCTTTACATTTATCAGGCTTCACAATTACTTAACATTTAACACTATTTTTCTTAGGTGAACCTAGCACCTTGCATGATCATGCCCTGTTCACTTTATAGCAGACGGATTTACCTTAATATTTATCCAAATGTCTTTTAGTGGGCCCACACACTGGCGTAAATAAAAAGATAAAACCATAGGGTGCTTACGGGGAGAGTATTTCCTCAAATCTAAAGTACTCAAAAGTACCATATATTTTTGTTTTCACAAGTCTTCATAAAAACAATTTCTGTAGTTAGCACGTGCGGATGACGAACATTTAGACAACCCAAGTATTTTTTTTTTGACGCAATGCATTGCTCTCCTTTTGTAAATTGTCCTGTATTTACAGTTTTTATAGGAGGTCGATGGCAAAGGCGTTTAACGCCCAAATTTCTTTGCCTAAATTGGGTTTTTTAACGAGGGAATTATACTATTCCGCCATGGTGTTACAGTTTTGTTAAAATGTAACAATAATTAAAAACAAGTCACATTAAATTAAAAATGAAAATATACCACCTGCTTAGATTGATCATAAGGCCCAAATTATGCTTTTTGGCATGTCCTATTTTTCATAGATAGGCGTTTTTAATTGATCATACAATTTTTTTTTTCTGTGACATGTGCTAAAATTACCTAAAACTCAGAATAGATGTCATTATTTAAATAATACACCATATTTAGTGTGTGATATAAACACTACACCAACCAATAAAATGGCAATAAAAACATTAGTTAAGGTAAAGGCGAGGAGTTAAATATTGGGGACAGTCATTGATATCTCCTTTCGGTGGTTGTTCCTGATGATGTTTTACTTTTATATTGCAATGAAGAGTGTTGGTCATAATAGTTTTGTTCGCTCCCGTATTTATTTATGAAATTTAATTTACTATGTTAATAAACATTTTGATTCCGCTGCGAAATCGTAACACTACTAGGTCGAACGTTAACTTTTCGGTTTTGTTTTTGATTATTTTTAAGGCCAATGTCATATGGTTTCGTATGACTAAAAGTTTTAGTAGAATGTGATTGACTTTTGTTGCTATTTTTATTCTTTATTCTTTAAAATACATTTTTTGTTTTGAAAATAAGAATAAAAATTAGCACCTTTTACAAAAAAGCCCAAATTGGCACCTTTATAAATTTTGACAAGCTTATGATTTCTTGATAAAATTTGTATAGAAATATAATCTTTTGATATTTGCGGCTCCGAGACGAGCTCCAAATTTTTTCTTCTGAGGCCTTTTGTGAGTTTAAAATGACATCTTCCAATTCGATTTGAAATTTTATTTTTTAATTTTATAGATAGTACTTGATTTCACCCTAAAGAATACATTTTTGGGGACTTTAAAAATACATTTTTAATGCAACGATTATTTTGTGAGACAGAAAGACATGATTCTAGATAATTAACTTCGTGGCAAGTAAAAAAAGTTGAAAAATCGTCTTCAAACGATACTTTATTTTTGCTATAGTCAATAACCACTTTCTTTTCACTCAGAAATGATGTGCCTAAGATTAACGACATGGGTAGTTTATCAACAACAAGAGCAGCTAGTCTATATTTTAAAAAAACAAATTTTATTTCAATGTTTGTTGTTCTAATACGAGAAACAAAATGACCACCAGCAGTAGACAATTTTTTGTCGTATTCAATTTTATTAATTTTTTCCGCGAATGCTTTATGTATTATATTTTGACTTGACCCTGTGTCAAGCAGAATATTGACATTATTATGTCCATTTATAGACCCTTTTATTTGAAGGATATTAGAGTCTGTTGTGAAAGAAGACAAATTTAAATCGTCCTCATATTCGCCATTAAGAAAATCCTCCTCTTTAAACATAAAATTTTGATCCAATTTTTCAAATGAATTTTTATTTTTACATTCGAAAATATGGTTCAGTCTTAAAACAATATCTTTTAAATTGTCTTGTGTTATGTTGGAAGCTGATAAAATTCTAAAATTTTCGTAATACTCAGAGAGTAACCCATCTTCAAAAACTCAGAGAGAAAATCAGAAAATGAGATTTTTGGTTCTAGTTCATATGCCAACGTTAAGAGATTGAAATAGTAACTTTTTATGGTTTCATGAACCAGCTGTTTTCTATTTTTAAAATTAGATTTCAATTTCTTGTAAGTATAATTACCTCCAAAATATTTAATAAAATCCTCTTTAATGTCTTTCCACGTTTTACTGACATTTTCAGACTTTTCTACGTAGCTTAAATACCAAAAAGTGGCTCGACTTTTTAGAAAAACGCTCAAGTGCCGCATTTTCAGACAATCTGACCAAAAATTTTTGTCACATATTTTGTCATAATTGTAAATAAATTTAACCGGACAATCACAAATTGGATAAAATGTAGGTGGTTGTGTAAATTGAGGAGTAATAGCATTTTAAGTCATTTTAAAAGCGTTGCTAAGTTGATCCATATTTAAATTTAAATTAAAAGTAAATTATACCACGTATATAAAAAAATATAAATTAAACTGTAACTATTAAGAACCTACAAAAATGTTTTAGAAACATATGCACTGTCCTTAAAAAAAATTATTTACCGTGGGTGATTTCAATAACGACCTACCAATTTTAACCTTTAGACAGTAATCTATCAATGCCAATCCTTCAGTATTTATATTTATAAATCGTTTTTGAAAAAAAAAATTGATTTTCTAATTTGAGAAATAGCGTTACAAAAAAGACAACGGCACCTCCACCATATGTCACGTAGGGGTTTTCGTGACGGGGTTGTTTTTATTAATTGACTTAATAAACCAACCGTACCGGGTTTTAATGAATTTATTATAACAAAATATGAAAATGTTACTTACTTGTAATTAATTAACATCCAACAGCAGCGTCACAGTTCTATCTTAGGGGTAGGTCGTGGTTCAGCAGTTTATCTTAATCTTGAGAAATACATCACAACTTTCTGACTTAGTGAACTTACTAAACTTACTGATCCCTTCTTGCTGTTCTCGATTGCTTTTATGGGATGTATGTGATAACAAAACGTGAGTTTACAAAAACATCTATTTATTGAACTTAAAACATCACATACTTCCTAATGCTAACTGTTAGGTTCATAACCTGAGTCGTTAACATTTATAAACCAAGCAAGGGCAAGATAGAATGCCTAAAGGGCATTCACGACAATATCTTCTTCTCAGGTTTTCTCGCAGACAAGTCTCTATGATTTTAGGAGTCATGATGTCACTCCTCATCTCTAGCAGCGAATTGGTGACAATGGTCGCAATCTTGTCCAAATGGTTATCATACCAATTGTTATTGCATTTTAGTCTGTATGCTCCCATTCTCGCCTCCGCTTTTATGACAATGTCAAGTGGTGAGATATTTAGAATGGTCTCCATACCAGCGGTTGGTGTGGTGGTCATTGCTCCTATTATGCAAATACATGCAAGTCGCTGAAGTTTCGAGAGCTCCAATTTTGCAGTGCTTTGTTCGGCCTTCGGTCACCATATTGTGCGCCGTAGGATATTTTGGGTTTTACCACCATTGTGTATAACCAATGGGTTATGTGTGCTGCAAGTCCTCAAGTTTTTCCTACAGCTCTTCTGGTGGCCACTAGCGCCATTTTGCTCTTTTTGATGGCGTAGGCAATATGCGGGTTCCAAGTTAGTTTTGCATCCAGGATAAACCCGACATATTTTACCTCCTGGGCATATTGTATCTATTTGTCAAAGAAGGTAAGAGTTGATAATCCTTCCAGCTTCATTTTTTTCGTAAAGGGTATTAGCGCTGTTTTCTCGGGATTTACCCGTTTGCACCAGTCCTCTACGATTTTCGGGGCTTGTTGCATTTGCTTTGATATTCTGTAAAGGTTTTTTTCCCATGATTAGTATGACTATGAGGGGTAGGCTTAGTCTTAGGTCTAATTTTTGTTAGAGTCTTAATCATAAAATAGGTAAAACCACTGTTTCTTATGAAAGTGTTTTCGATTAAGCTTTGTCATAGGTTTAGTCACAGTTCTAAGGAAAAGTTGGCAACTTTCAACTTTTATAACTAAAATTATGAATATTACTATAAGTGCGCATGCGCGAGTTCCAAATTTTAAGTATGACGCCGAACTATGGTAACAGGAATGATATCAACATTTAAAAAAATTTTATACAGGCAAATTAAAAGCAAAAACCAAGTTGCTAAGTGTTTTTTAGGTTTCAAAAAAAAATTGTTTTTATTTAACCTTATTTTCTTTAAAAACAAACTACAAAAAATAAAAGTAAATAAAACAAAATATCAAAAAAGTGAGGTTAAATGCACTTGCTTAGTGATTGTTGTGACTATAATAAAGGCAAATATGAACAATGTCCGTCGCGACGACTCAAAACGTAAAGATCAAAAGATCTTGGGTGGAAATAACGAAAATTCAAACTTGGATGAGCATCCCACAAGGAATACACAAAAGATCAAAGCGAAAAGAGAAATGATTAAACGATGTTTCGCCCTGGGCAAACAGCGTGGGCTCATCAGTAGTTTCACTGGTCACCCTCCACTATACATCATTAAACACCATCATACACTTTGATTTCCAACCTTGAACCACTCACAAATAGGCATCGTTCCGCACTGGTACTTACTTATCCAAGTTACCTGATACGAATTCGTCCTGGCGTGTTAATATTTCCAGTAGGATTATGCTCCTAAGGCAATTAAAACAAAGAAGAAGTTAAAAAACCTCCAAATCAGTTACCTCAACCAAAAAGAAACTAAAAAACGAAAGATCAAAAGATCTTGGGTGGAAATACAGGGCGAAGCATCGTTTAATCATTTCTTTTTCGCTTTGATCTTGTGTGTGTTCCTTGTGGGATGCTCATCCAAGTTTGAATTTTCGTTATTTCCACCCAAGATCTTTTGATCTTTTGTTTTTTAGTTTCTTTTCGGTTGAGATAACTGATTTGGAGGTTTTTTAACTTCTTCTTTGACTCAAAATAGTGCAAAACTGGGTTTTTACGACGACCATAAAAAGTTGACCGGCCAACTACAGTCAAGTCGCTGACTTCCTAAAATACGTCGTCACAACGTTAAAATCCTGTTTGGGCCCGATTACAATTTTATAAAAAAAACAACACAATTCGTTTAAAAAAATCCCATTTTTTTTTCGTGCATCTAAATAAAACCCCATCTGGGCTATAACATCTGTCCGAGAAAATTGCTGCCTATTATTTCCGGTTTTTCGTACACACATAATGAAAAACACTACGAGTAAACTAACTCACATTATTATCAATGACAACCTCCCTTAATATCTTATTAGTGTTCGCACTTGACCCTTTATTATCATCGTTTTTGTTTTGATATTATCAACAGCTTCGTTTAATTGTTTTTTGGGGCTCCACTTTCGCTTTTACTGACAGCACGCAGTCATCTGGAGTTTATTGTTTTTGATCAATAAATAAAGTGACGCATCCCAATTTTCGATTAGGCAATAGTAGTTTTAACAACTAGTGGCTAAAATAGTGCTTTTTTTACAAGCGTTGGTTTAAATAACGAGCGCAGCGAGTTATATAAAAACACGAGTATAAAAAAGCACAGTTTAGCCGCGAGTTGTTAACACTATTTTTTTAATACCTTTATTAAAAAATCCAAGAAAAACAGGAAAATACTTTTAAAAATCTCGAACGAAGAGAATTTCTTGCAACACACCATCTTTACACTATAAATGTAGGCGGCTGGGAAATGAAATAACAATCATTTCCATAGCCATGTGTCTTTTTATTCGGGACGTTCATTGTTGCGACATTTTAATCTTTGACAATTTGAAATTTTGACCAAATTTTTAAATGATTTTTTTCGGAAATACTTGGTGAAAACTGGCGGAAATGGCTTAATTCTTAGGCAAGAATAATTAGATTTTTTCAATATTACTATTTTCCGCGATTTCTCTTTAACTTTGAGTAAAAATCGTACAGAAATCTTTTTTTGCATCGGTAACCAAAAAAGCCATGCTTTAGTTATCTGCAGACAGTTACTAAAATCATGTTTTTGATAAAGGTATTAAAAAAAATAAGTTAATGGTTGTTGTTTGTAAAAATACAGTCCGTTGCATTTCACCGTCTCTAGAATAAACACGGTCTAGTAATTTTTTTTCTCCGCCCACCTGATCACTACACAAAGATATCAGCCTGCTTTCTTTATTGATTTTTTTGATGGGTGACATTTGGTGTTATATTATTTTTGCATAAATTTTTGAAATAAAAGTTGTATTTGTTCATCATTGCTTTTCTTCTGGCTCTAATTAAATACCCTGTGATATTACTTACATTATTTTCGTCATAGGTAGCTGAATTTATGAATTTTTTTTTGAAAAAGCTCATCATTAAATAATGAAAAAACCAAAAAACAAGGCACCTTATAGTAGGAAATTTATTGCATAGAGTATGCACAACAAGTCTTTCGTCTTTCCTTCTAAATATCAAAATAATCACTCTCCCGAAAATGCCTGGCAAAAATCAAGTACTAAATAAAATAGCTTCCAAAACAAGAAAAATAACAACAAAATAACCTAACTTCTGAAATAGAAACACGAACTAACTCCAACTCATCCGATGAGTTTCTTGACGGAATCGATTACCAACTAATGATCTTAATTTCTATTTGGTGAAAGACTAACGCATGCAGGCCAAAAAAAATTATATTTATTTATACAAAAAAGCTATAATAAAAGATAGTATAAAAAATACGTCTGGAATCAATCATTTAAACAAAAAGAAAGAAAAATCCGAAAAGTTAATTTAATTTGTCAAGCCTTCACGCAATTTTTAAATGGCGGACAAAAATCAGCTGCTATCTTTGTGTCGTCATCGGGTCGAAGAATGGAGCAAAATTAGTAGACCGTATCTATTCTAAGGACCGTGGTTTCATTTTTATTTAGACAAAACCTAACCTCAATGACGCACCGAACAAAACAAGGTTTGAAAGTTGACAGAAATCTAAACGCCTTAAATTCTTTTTTGTTTTAATTGCCTCAGGAGCATAATCCTACTGGAAATATAAACAAAACACGCCAGGATGAATCCATATCAGGTAACTTGGATAAGTACCAGTGCGGAACGATGCCTATTTGTGAGTAATGCAAAGTTGGAAATCAAAGTGTATGATGGTGTTTAATGATGTATGGTGGAGGGTGACCAATAAAACCACTGATGAGCCCACGCTGGTTACCCAGGGCGAAACATCGTTTAATAATTTTTCTTTTCGCTTTGGTCTTTTGTCTGTCAATTTCAGTGTACTTGGTCAGCAAAAATTTGGAATGGAGTGGAAAGACTCGTGCAAAATACCTTGCAATTTTGCCACCAGTAAACCTAGTTTGACACGCATTCGTTTTATTTTTCTTTGTTTGCACTTGTTGACACTTACTTAGTTTATATTTTAATGTGGTTTACCGCCAATGCGCATTTCGCCTACTATTTATACGTTGAAATTAAAAACACTTTCTGCTCCAGCCCTGCCAACCTTGACGCAACCAAAAGCCGACTGGTTGGTATAATGGGTACATACCTGGTTTTATATCGGAATCGACCTTGAACTCATTTTGAAATTTCGGTTGGCAGCACTAGCTTAAAAAATGGTTTGAGGGTTTATATGCACTTTAAACGGTTTTACAAATGCTAATCCGCATTTTGTAAATGATTTTAGCTAAAGCATGCGTTTTAGGAAAACGGTTTGAAATTTAAACGGTTTATCGGGCCCGTATAAACTAAGTAATTGACATGTCATAACAAAATGTATCGTTATTTTGGGCTAGACAAGGCTGGAAATGTGGAAAACATTTTGAATTGGTGCGTTCATGAAAGTGATGCTTTTATACCTAAAATTATAGATAAAAAATGTGCTAAAAAAATTTAGATGAAATTTTAATATCAACACACATGATAAAATTAAAATTAAAGAAAACTATGCAGCATTGGCCCAACTGTGACCAACTGACTTTTTAGGGAAAAACAAAATTATCAAATGTCAGTTAAATTAAATACTATTTATAGGTTTGGTAACAACGTGTATATGCTTTTAAATTTAGCTTACACGGAAAAAAAATATTTTAAATTTAAAAATAATTATTTCAAAAACTAATACATTATATATTACTATATCGGACACCTATCCGATATTTTAAAAACTAATATAAAAATATATACTAAATAAATTTTATTATTTTTTATTTAAAATCCATTCGATTAAAAGGAAATAAAATGTCTTTTAGATAATCTAATATAAAGTTAATTTATCTCTAATATACACTTTATTACTTTTAAATAAAAAAATATATAATTTTTTTTAAAATTTTTAACTTCCATTATTTTAATATATAAAATATAATATTTTAAGAAATAAAATATGAGTTTATTGAATTATTAATATCCTGTATATTTGTTTCAAAAACATTTGATATTAAATCGCAAAAAACTCATCGGTGCCGAAGGATTTGGGGCCTAGAGACTCTAGAAGGTGCCTTCCTAAAGAATTTTTCAAAAAAATCAAAAACGGCAGAAAACCGTAAGTATACGGAATAATTTTTTTACTACTGAAATAATATATTTATATATAATCTTATTCCATTTTTTCACATTCGCCGCAGGTAAAAGTTACTTTATGGAGAAAAATTGGCTGTCCCACAAATCTATAAAAAACTTTACCAGAAAGACATTCCATCGCCGCCGCCGCGAAAGCTCTTAAAAAATGTTTTACTCAAATGAGTACCCGCAATACAACCCAAATACACAAAATCTCCACAGATTCGCAACGCTATAGTAGTATTTGATCGAATCACGTCGGCATCGTTCTTTGCGCGCGGATTTCAATTTGCAAGATTGCAAGAGCGACGCGGCTCGTTCACGTCCTTACCCTTCGAGCTTTGCACAAGAGCTGACTAACTCTTATTTATCTTAAAATCTTGCATACTGGGATTTTAATATATCTTTTATTAACAACCTTATTTTTAAGGAAAAGTTTAATATATTTTATTTTAATTTCGTAAATTAATAAATCTTGTTTTATAAACTAAAATCCAGGTATTTTCCTCCATAAAATGTTAGAAAATGGTAAAATATTGCACTTTTAAAATATCTCTATTTTAAGGACAGCAGTTAAAAAATTGTCTTTTTATTTTAAAAATCTAAATATTATTTCCACAAAAATAACCATCTTAGGTAATCATTTTTAAAATAAACTAAATAAACATATAAAATATTTGAAATGAAAACATGCTCTATTAAAAATTTAATAAAAATGTATTACGTCTTAAAATAACTTCTTTAAAGACGAAATAGTACAAAATACTATGCATTTTTTTCCGTGTATTTATTATCAAAATAAGATTTAGCATCCCTGCCAAAAAACTGCGACAAATAAGTACTTAAACGAGACAAATTTCTATTGGATACGTAAAACTTGTACGACTCCAAGGTATTATTATAGTAGTCGTTACTGGTTAGATTAGCGTAGTTTAATTTAGGATTTGATCATAGTTTAAGTTAGATTATAGTTCCCTTTGATTTTTGGATTTAGGAGTATAATCTGTTTCAATCAAAGATATTGTGCCTTGATTCAAGGAGTTATCATTCTTAGTTTAAGCAAAAATTTAGTTGTTTGATTAACTATACAAATTATTGTTTCAAGCAGGCAATATGGCTAAATAAAGGATACTATTTCTATGTAATGTATGATCCCCGGAGAGATGTATTTTTTTCTTCAGTGGCTGAACATCAAAGTCTGTTGAAATTAACTCTGTTTTTCGGACTTCCATTGTCTATATTTTATTTATACAAGACGTTTCGATCTGTACAATCTCAGATCGTCTTCAGGTGCCAACTACAATCTATTCCTAAGGCTACGTACTTATATACTGTGGAAAATCACTCAAGCGTGAAGTTTAAGTTTTGGCTTCGCCAAGGAGGGGCATCCAAATATTTGGAATTTCAATTCTTGGTTAACTGAAAACACCCTGATTCTGTCCAATAAGGGCAGCTTCAAGGAATTTTTCAAGTTCCTTTTCTTGATGTACTTGTCAAACGAATACAAAGCGAGATCAGAACAACGGTCTATTGTAAACCCACTCACATAGGACAATATTTAAATCAAGGTTCAAATCATCCTGCTGCAACTAAACGAGGTATAATGAGAACTTTGTATAATAGAGCCGTTCAAATTTGTAACAATTTTAACAATTTTTACGATATCTGCTATGTATAATTTCTCTGAAGTTCGATTTCTACATAGTTCGATTTTGCCATTGTTTATTTCTATGAAATATGTTTTCTCTATTGTATTTTTTTACAAACTATAGGGACCCTCCAATATCATGGAAATATGATCGAAAGGATGAATAAAAAATACAATTCATTTTTAAGGTTGGAGTATAAATTGCGTGTTATATTAAGGTCGTAGTTACAATCTGGGGAATTGTTTTTAGCAACACTGTACGGGAAATCAATTTAATTATGTCGACCCTTTGTTCAAAATTTTACGTGATTGAATTTGTTTTCCATGGCAACGCGGATACTTTATTTATTTTTATCCACAGTGGGACACCAGAGATTTTTTAGCACCGGGTCCAAAATTTGGAGTTAGGTCACTTATTTTGACTTTTCGCGTTCTACGCCGCTAAAAAACCAAGTAAAATGCTAAAATAAAAGAAATCCATTTATTGCAGAATTACCTGCTAAAAAAAGGCTACCCAACTATGTATTAAAGTAACTGGGTGTAATGTTTAAGGTTGCATTTATAATTGAATTGGAAACACTCCCACTAGCTGATACCGACAACAGGTTAACTGGCGCTAAATGGAGCTTTACTGATCTGTTTTGTAGTACTCAAGTATCCGTGTGTTTTTGAAACTGAGGTTCTAAAATCTATCCTTTACACTCCAAGATTTCACTAGTACACTTGCACATAACTATGCCCCAATAATTTAAATTTAAAAAAAAATGGTTGAATCAAAATAAAAACAAAATTATGTGGGGTTATGGGCGCCGAATGTTTCTATGCGAATTTCTAGTAATCCCAGTAAGCCAGTAAAATTCTCTTGATTTTTGATAGACTCGGGGTAATGCCCGCGCAGCGCTAGGCCTTTGTCGGAGGGCGACCGCATACGCGGAGTGGTTTCATATTTGTTTTAGAACAATGTTTTTGAAAACACATTTTTAAAAGATAAAGATAACTTCGAATGGTTTTCTGCCAGAAAACGTAAAAATACTCTTCTGTCGCACTGCGACCCGATTTATTTTATTGAGAAAACACCTGCAGTTAGCATGGAATTGTATAAATTCTGCGATATATCGGCCAACACTTGAAATGCGTGTGTCTCCCAAATTCAATGAAGTGTGATTGATTGATCGGTTTTCTTTTCCGGAGTGGACAGGCTTTTAGGCTAAAGCAAGGAAATATTAAAAGGAAAAATGTAATCCAGAGGAAATTGTGGGTATTTCTTTATTTTTTTTGTAAATCGGGTTTGTTCTAAACCGCAATTGATTTGAGGCTTTTGGGATAGATGACAACACCAGAGCTTTTATTAAAAAAAATTAATTGAGAATTTTGAAAAATTCTTCAGATATTTTGGTTAAGCATTTAAAAATGATCACCCCTGCAAAATTTCAGCTAATTCTGATGTTTAGTTTTCCCTGTGTTCTCTGGCAAAAGATTCAAAAATTAAAGAACAAGGCGTTGCCAGTTGTACTTTTTTTACTTAAAATCTAGGGAGAAACTATAGCTTTAAGTATAACAATTGTTAATTTGAATAGTCTGTTTACTTTTCCTTAAGTAGTACTTGGATTTGCTTTAAATAATTTATGGTTCCTTTAAGAGGGGCCTTAATATCCATCCAAGTTGTTATGTATATTTGTTTCATCGACACACCATTATTGAGGACTATCAAAACGAAGTTAGGCTTCGATCAACATATGTCCTCTTGGTACCAGTTTTTTTTCCGTGCATGTTTGTAAAATTTTTGGAGTATTGTTTTATTTTTCTTACAAATAGTGAAACCTCAAATTTGTTCAAGTAGTCAGATACACCCCTATTTAGTAAAGAAAGTTCCGTCCTAATTTATAATTTGTGGAAACACAACAAAAGGAGGCATCAAAGGGAAAATAGAGTTCATTGCAATTTTATTCTTTACAAGTTCTTATGCAAATTTAGCTTATATGTATCCCCGCCTCACAGAAAATATGAGCGCCTGTCAATAATCATGTGACCTTATGCCCGTGTGCACGGGTTTGGCTTGACATGCAAGCCGAGCTTAAGCTTTAGTTTTGGTGTGCAATGCTGTGGAATATCATGTAAGTGGCACTTAAGCTGCAGTTAAGATAAGCCGTAGAATTACTTCGGCTTAAGCGCATTTTGAAACTGAGGTTTTTTTTTATTATGTTTTTAAACAAAAGTCATTAATTTAATCAGATTATAAAACTGTTCGGTTGCCTTAAAATATTTCTGTGATTATAAAAGTGGTCTGTGCTTAAAATAGAACTTCTTTGGGATGACTACCTACCAAGAAGGATTTTTCAAAGAATGAGATGAATATACCTTTTACAAAAGGTTTAGAATGTCCAAAAAAAATCATGTTTTTTTTGCTAAGCGAAAAATTCACCTTTTTTCGAAAATTCGTTGCAAAGAAACTGAAAAATGGGTTGGGTTGGTATGACGGTGTAATAATTAGGTAGTATGCTTTCACATCGTATTCAATACGTATCGAAAATCAAGCATCTTGTTCTTCATATGTCACGCTCTTTGTCGGAACAGACAATATGCTCTATGAAAGAAAAAGAAGACAATCTTTTTAATACGTATTGACTACAATGTGAAAACACATACTAAATAGTCAGGTTTTATAGTTAACCAATTATAGTAGTTTTATTTTCCTTTTCCTCCATACAATCATAAATCATCAATAAAATTTGTTTTTTTAAAACAACCTCAAATTTTACTTCGTTTTTTGACAACTGACAGGTAATAATCATGATCACAACACAAAAAAATGCAGATAACTGCCACGTTGCCAATAATTTCCTTACTTTTTCCAAGTGGAACATATTCGGAACCTTTGCAAACCAACTAAATCTCAAGGGTCACCCTCAGTTCAAGCGGCACTTGAACAAGTGGAAGAAGTAAGAGGAAGTGGTGCACACGCATAATATGCATCCGTTGTGAACCACGTGATCAATACGAACCAATGAACTTTGAATGGATATTTCGATTGGTGAGTATCGATCACGTGATACACAACTGATGCGTATCGCGTATGCATATAGATCCAACCTAATATATAGACATCGTGTTTTTGGTTATGGTTGAACGTTGTAATATCAACAAAATAAATAACCATACTGAAAAATCTCTTGTTTAAAGACAAAACGGATTCCCCACCCCACCAAGGGGGTTGGCCCTGTTTAAGATTATAAAATAGGTAACCTTTTTTGCAGTGCGCGGTGTCTAGCAATTATTCCGCGGTAAATCTCCTGTAATAAGAAATTTAGCGGAAGGTGCATGTGATAGAAAATAACCGAAAACCTTTTATTTTTCAGCTAAACAAACATGTTCCAAACCACCGTGTGTCTCCAGAGAGTCGAAAAGCTTGTATTGCTTTACGTCGCGACGGCTGCCTGTTGCTTCCAGGATGCGATGTTAGCGTCAGTCGTCATCCCGAGTGAGATTTCGCAAGTCGTAAATCCGGCGAAATCCTTAGATGACAATCTCCAGGTAAGCGTCTTTTCGTCACGTTTTCTTACCGAAATAGAAAAAAAAACGGCCCAACAAGGGACAAAAAAACGCAAATATTTATTTTGGAATTTTGTACTGCACTGGTTTGGTACCTTACTTATGCATACATAGAATCCTGATGGTCACTGGCATACACAAGGGGGGTCACATCGCAAAATACGTAAATTAAAAATGTTCACCTAAAACTTTTAGATAAGAGCTTCTAAAAGCTCAAGATTTTTATTTAATAATGGACAAACAAGATATATTTCTTGCGATTTTTTGCAAAGAATTTTGCCTGCGGTGTAACTTATGCTATACTTTAAAATATTTTCTTAAAACCAAATGTCCATTTCTTTAAAAAAAAAAACTTAGCCAACAGCAGCGCGGTGCAACTTCTGGTTCAATTCATATTACTTTTATTTTCATAAAATTTTCAATTGCGGTGTCATTTTTTGCATTATTTTAAACTATTTGCCAAAAGTTTTATTATTTTAAAATAATTTGACTATTTTTTTAAAATTTCTTCCCTTCTCGATGCCCATCTACCTAGCTTTGCCCGAGCTCAAGCTCTGTCCAGAAATAATTTTCTGCGCACGTCACCGATTTTAGTATAAGTAGTTTACATTTTGTTAGATGGCCCAACTATAAATGCAATACACTTTTTTATAATACGATTGCATTTCAGTTTCAATTTAACTTTTGGGACATTCCACCGTCACGTACGGGATATTTTTTCGCTACTTTTTTCTACTTTTTGTGTTTTTTAAATATTTATTAAATATAAAATATTTGTCATGTAATTTACTGTGTTGGGAAAATAATAAAATGGACCGGAATCCTGCAGGATTAATGGTAATTTAGTAACAAATCCTTGAGTGCCTGTCACATACAGGATACTTTTGGAAAATAAGAATGTCCTGTACGTGACGCGCCTTTTAGATTTTGTTACTAAATTACCTTTAAATCTGCAGGGTTTCGGTCCATTTTATTATTTTACTAACACATTAAACTTTTATGGAAAACGAGTATTTTAAAAAACACAAAAAGTAGAAAAAAAATAGCGAAAAAAGTCCCGTACGTGACGATGGATTGGATTGGATCATAGCAAAAGTGTTTGTTGTTTTTTAGTTGGACCGGCCAACAAAGTGTGAACCTATACCTCGGACAATAAAATACCCTCCTCTCAGACGCCTGTGCTGGATATGCCGCTGCTGATGATCTACCGATCTGTTTTATTTTTTTATGTTATTTTTCTAGGACAGAGAAGCATTTTTGGTAATTGGAATTTTTGGGTGGCTCTTCCAGCTAACCCAAACTTTTAACATTTTAGATCATGGTATTAATCTTTTTTGCGTCAAAAAATGTTATCCAAAATTTGTGACCTTAACATAGGGATTTTTAATAACCACTGACCTCTAAATATCAAATGAAGTCGATTTTTGGTTTATCGTAAAAAAGTTCCCACTACGAAAAATGCGTCTCTGAAGGAGAATAATAACATATCAGAAGATAAAAGGCAATAATCTCGACAACCAGATGGGCTAGAATTATTATTCTGCTGGCGAAAAATAGCTGCTGCCAACACATTTTAGTCTATCTTAGAAATCGTCAATACACGTCCACTAAATGTCACTTTTTAATATAACTTACCTTTTTTAAATGAAATCATAGACTCCTAGCAGATTATTTTAATAAGACACTTAAAGTTAATTTTCGGTTTTATAAGCATTTGTATCCTTATCTCTATCGAGTCGACCTATCGAGCAGGTGTACTTTTAAACTAATGGCGAATGCGTGACAGCTTCGTACGCAGAGTTGGTCGTAACGTTACGACTCCCTTATCGTACCTAACGAGGTTTTCGTGCATTTGATCAGCTGGAGCTGTCACGCATTCGCATGTCTAATGAATGAAAGCAAGCCTTGGATATTGTATATCACAAAGATATTTAAAATTAGGATATACGTTTTGTATGTTATATGTATATTTTATATATATTAGAAAAAAAAATCTGATTCGTTTCAAAAAAAGGAAACATGAACGAATATTTACTGTACAATCAGTGTAGATGCGCTATCGTACATCCTGTGAATATGTTTTTTGTATACATGCCTTATATTTTTTAACCGAATATAAGTAAATATTTTAAAATAAAATATTATGGATACGAAAAGAATATACTTTTATTAAGAGAGCATTGTTATATATGAACTAAAGTTTTGACAAATATACATTTGTATATCGTGATGGATATCGACAGGATATATACAGGGTGTTTCAAATTCGATGCTCACCACGAGAATCTCCTAAACGGTAGGAGACACGAAAAGGTTTAAATTAGGGCAAAGTTGAGCAATTTGATGCTTTACCCAAAACCAAAAATAGAGTTTACAAAATCCGAGTAGTTCCGGAGATAGGCGAAAAAAACCGAAATTTTCAATTTTAGTTTTTATTTTTTTCCGCCTTTATTATTAGAGTTGTCAAAAAATGCTTAAAAGTTTCTACAGACACTTTTTTAAGATCTACCAGACGAGCTATTCATTTTTAAGATTTGACATTTCAGTTTGACAGAAGCGCTGTCAAGTTCATTTTTTCTTAGAGACACATCCTTTTTTTTATGGTTGTTTTGTTTCGGACGCAAAGCAAATATCATTTTGAAACATTATTTTAACAGGGAGCTTGTTGTTTCGGGTTTAGTGACCATCATCAGTTTAAAAAAATCCCGTTATACAACTTAAAAAGCGCTTGTAGTAGTATCTACAAAATTATAGTTATCTACAAAATTTTGGGATGGTGTCTGTCTGTCTGTCTGTCTGTCTGTCTGTCTGTCTGTCTGTCTGTATATCTGTCTGTCTGGAACAGGATTACTCAAAAACCGCTAAACCGATTTTTATCAAATTTGGCACAAAAATTCTTCTTTTTTTGATAAAAAAATTAAAACTCCCGAACCGTAGCAGCTAGCGGTTTTCATATTTAAGTAGATAATTACATTTTAAACAAAAAAAAAAGGAAAAATAAAAAAAAATGCAATTTTTTAAAATCTTTTTATACCTACGAGAAATTTTTAGACGACATTTAAACCAAAACAAAAATGGAAAATATAGAAAAAAAACATTTTTAAAAACTTTGAAAAAATTTTTAAAAAATTTTGACATTTTAAAAAAAAATCTTAAAAGGTTTTATGGATGGCTATACGTAAACTTGAAACACCCTGTATATTACTTAAATATATACCATAAAACATTAAATTTGGTGTAATAGAAATATAACTCCAATATTTTTGTGGAGTAATTAATACATGTTCAGAATATACTTATAACGTATATTCAGTGGATGTTACCTAATGGGTACCTCTGGATCTAAATTGGAGCTTTTTGGAGGTTATATGCACGTCGGGTGAATATCTGGGTGATATCCAGGGCAATATCCTTCTTCGTTTACGTATATACGCTGGATATACGCGCAATATTTTTTTGCTATGTAGGTCTAGAGTTTCTTTAACTGTTTGCGAGCTATGTTTTAATAAATTGATAAAAATATTTTGTTTTTAAAACTACCTTTTTTGTTTAATTTGATTTTTCAGTTAAACAACTAATATTAAAAACCCAGGCGTGCGATATATTTTCGAAAAGAGGATTTCGTAGGTCATTGACAAAATTTATTGTAGGCTTATGTAGAGGTAGGTTGGGTCAATAAATGACATTTAGCTTACGCACAGATATTACTGGATACAGTATATTAAAATTTTAGCATTAGCTATCTTTTGACACCAGAATTATAATCCTATTTCAACTAGTTATCGAGATAAAGCTTGCAAACATGTTCAAAATATAATGGATCACCCTGTATCTATCCAGTGCGATGTTCTTTTCAACATACATGTCGCCAAATGCCCCTCATTCCTCGTTATGATGTTGTCATTCTTCTCAGAAAGGAGGTGAACCTGATGCATACTAACTAAAAGTTTCTTTTAATATGCTAGTTCTGCATTCTATCTATATATATTATTACAGATCCTTAGCTAATTTTTAACTGACTTTTAACATAGTTTATAATAAGTTTGGGCAGGTTTTTTTGTTGCTGTCTACTCTAGCATAACTCCGAAAACTGCATCTTTTTGGTCCCTAAACCAACTCCATTGCAAAAATGGAAAAATTTTTTAGCTTAGTTCAATTCGGGCAACGTTCCCCAAGAAAAAAAAAATCGATTGTTTCTAAAAGGCTTAATCGATTTTTATAATTATATTTTTATTAATTCGGGAGAGCTTCAGTTTCACATGTCACAGAGGTATTGGAAACTATCCCAGATGGGACACCCCTAACTTAAAACCGGCAAAACATATTTCGAAGCTAACTGCAAAGTGTAAGTCCATAAAAAATTGTGTATTAACCTTATTCTATGGGTACATACTTACTGGGGATATCGACATTTTGTTATAATAGAACTTTTAACTAATTTATAAATAGTAGAGATTTAAGCCTATATTAACCTATACTTTAAGATATAACAAGATATAAATTCAAATACATACAATTTCAAAAATTAAAAAAAAAATTAACGGCAATATTTTCTCATTGGTCCATTATTCCTCCTTGGATTTTACATTGCTTTTCCTTATATTTTCATATCAAAACTAAAAAAATCTAATAAATCCCAAACCAATTTTTTTATGCGATTCAGGAGAGAGCTCCAATTTATTGTTCCTATTTTATTCCCCCCGCTACACTTTCAAGAAAAACCTAAAAATATTGATTTACATTAAAAGTGCGGAAAGGGACACTTTACTGCACGCACCGTCAAGGGTACTTTTCGCACGTGTTATATGCATATAGCGCAGTAAGTAGCGTATCGGCATGGCGCACGGAAGGTCTCAGGTTCGAGTCCCGGCTAGGTGCATGGATATTTTGTGTTTCTTTAACTTTGCGAAATCTAGGCTAAAACTGGGCATTGATCCTATAATGGATGGAAAGTCCCAGTATAAAAAAAACCTACTCGGTTATGGTAAATTTAACGTTATGTCCCCTTACCGCGGTAAAGTGACTATATATGTTAATTGCAGAAAAATTAAGATATAGATAATTATATTTTTTTTGGGAATTGTTGAACCCAATAGGTAATTGGAATAGAGACAACAATAATTTTTCCACCAATGTGCAGTGGCGGTCCCAGGAGGGGGGTGATCGCCCCCTCCTTTTTGCAAAAATTTATTTAAAAAATCACCGGTTTTTCATAAAAACAGTAAAATTTTTGATAGCTTTTCAAAAATTTTCAATGCGGCGCACTATTGGGTCGAAAATTAATTTAAATTTTAATTTTAGAACTTTTGCATAAAAGTGTTTCTTTGCTTTAACCTAATTTTGCCCTCACGCCACCCCCCCTTTTTGGAAAAGCTGCGACCACCACCGCAATGAGTTAGTAAAAGAAAAAAAATGCGTTCTAAATAAACGACAATATGTACGGACGACTTCGTTTCCGGTATTATTTCTATATCTATAATATCTATATAGATATCGAAAGTTTATTGATGGCTTTAATACATGCTATTTATTCCAAATTCTCCTGAGCAACTTTAATATGGCAGCTGATATTTAAACACAGATACTAAATGGAACTGCCACCGTTATGGTCAAAAAACTGGTCCGATTCAATTTCAAATAAAGTCTACCTACAATAAATTTTTATTAAAAAAAACTTTTAAAGAACAGGCTTTTATTAGACGCACTCAAAAATAGAAAAAAAAAATTCTTTCTTATACCATACCAAAAGCGATGGGTGCAAATTAAAAATTTTAACTTTAGGTATCGTATATCGGTCACATCGACGATTCACCTAAAAAACAGTTGTATTACTCTATAACCTAAGAACATTTTCAAAGGCTTGGCAAGCACGGCGATCTCACCCGTTTTTAGTTTTTCTTTTGTAGTCCTCTCTTTGTCACCGTAAAGTTAAAATTTTTAATTTGCGCCCATCGCTTTTATTATCGTATAAGAGGCATAAAAAATTATTTTATACTTTTTATTATTTTTGCACCCTAAATCGTCCATTTTAAATCCGCCATGTTGAAATTTTCAAATCTGATCAAAAATTCATATGCCAATTTTGATTTAAATTGAACAAACTAAATCTTTTCCCCCTTCCACTTCCCTTGTTAGAGGGAAGTGTGTACATAATAATATATTATTGTAATGTCGCCGGAACTATAAACGCGTACAAAATTTGAACACACACCCTTAATTTTTGTTTTTGTACCCTTAATTTTCAAATTGATCAAAAATTCGTAATCCCCTTCTTTAAAAACTGTATGCCAATTTTAAGTGAAATCGAACAAACTAAATATTTTTCCCCCCCCAGTTCCCTCGTTAGAGGGAGGTGGGTGCCTGAGAATCTCCAAAAGCTCCGTATATCAATTTTGTTTGAAATCCGACAAACTTAGGTGTTTTTACCCCTCCACTTCCCTTGGAGGGGGGAGGGGTGCCTAAAAGTATATACATATATATATATAATAAACATATTTTTGTATTGTTACCGGAACTATAAATGCATGCCAAATTTGAAGGCAATCGGATGTGTATATTAAGTTAGTTAAAATTGGTTAGCAAAAGATGACCAAAAATCGTCCATCTTGAATCCGCCATATTTAATTTTCAAAATCTGATTATAAATTCGTTATCTCCGTCCCCAATTGCCCCAGCACACTAAATTTTAACAAAATCGGGCGTACTTCAACTGTACGCCCGTCCACCCCCTTCGAGTAGAGGGCCCCCCGCAAGTATATAAATATTCCAAATTTGAACATCGGATGTCGGCAAGTTGGTTAAAATTAAAGCAAGTTAAATAAAAGCATGTAAAAAAAGACGACAATTCGTTAAGCTTTCAAACCTCGTTAATATGATGGTTTTAATAAGGGAACCGTGCTTCAAGAACGTAGTAACTTATTATGCCGATATATGAACATCGAGTAAGAGCGTAAGAGCGACAGTGACAAAAAGTACATTAAATCGATGAACGTTTCCGCCGCGATTTAGTAGTAATTGAGACTTTTCAATTTAGGATCCGTACAATCTCAACGCTTACTGTTTTTTTCAAACTACGCGAAATTGGCCCTTTTTCAAATTTTGTCATCTTAGTCCAAAACAGAAAACGTCAAATGAAAAAAAATTCTTTAATAAGATTTTTGCCGAATGCTGTAAAAGTATCTGGGTTACCCGAATCAATGGTACCGTTTGAAAGCCGAGCTTAAAGTCACCACACACTACAAGACTTGTCTCGCAGTTGCAAAGGCTGTAACGAAATAAAGCAGGCGCGGATTAAGAAAGGAATTAAAGTAACTAACCAAAGTTTTTTGACAAATAATCGCACTTTAACAGTTAGAATTTAAAAAAAAAGTCAAATTTCAGTTTTTTACTCTTCTTCTTCTTTAGGTTTCACTCTTGCTCTCTTTAAAGCTGTTCTAAATAATTGATTTCATACCACACTCAAAAACAATCTGTTCAAGTCGTTGCAGAATGTTTTCCTGGCTTCTTTTTTTCATTGATTTCTTTAAGAAAGTAGTTTTTTGCATAATTTGTTGGTCATGCAGAGAAAATATTCAGTTTTGAGTAGTCTTAGGAAGGACATAATTACCCCCTACCTCTTTTTAAATGAATGGCTGGCCTCGTTGTACGCCCACTATCCATGGTTTAGCCCTGGAAGCATGCCTCTTTTGCAAAAGAATAGATTTTTCTGGACTGCAACATTCTTACATCGCCTGGGGCCAACAGATAGTATCCAAGGTGCGACTCTCTTGATCTGGCCAGAGCGGGACACTCCAGCAGGACATGCAAGGACGATTCTTCGTCCTCCACGCACCATTAACTCTCTGAGTCTTCGGCGATTCCCATCAGCGTCACCAGGTGCTTTTTAAGTCTTGTTAGGAGCCCTGTTGCCAGTCTCACATCCTTCCTACCTAGGTAGAGCAAGGACTTCGAGCAGATGCTTTTCCGTCAACTCTGTTTCGGTTGGATCGTCCATGATGACCACGATTTTGACATTTAGGCAACTCTGATGCGTTTGTAGAGTGTCCAATGGGTACTTGTGTAGTTCCCTGTCGGGCCTCTTGTGCTGAAAAAGATCTACTGGATCCTTAAACAGTTCCTTGTTGATCCTTATCTTTAGAGGTTCAACTGGGTACCTGTTCGGTTCCCTGTGTTACCTCCTGGTTGTCGGAGTGCCCTTCTTTCCTCACACACGAGTAAACCGGCTAGAATCACCTCCGCAGCACTTTGGGGAGGGGGCTATATACAACAGGATGTGTCTGGTTACCTGGGGAATGTTTTTATTATTCTGCTTTATCTACGCGGCCCGGGCTTTTAAGCCAAGCCCCCCACGCTTTTTGAATGATTTCATTAATTTATGGCTGTGTCGAATTTTTTTTAGTGAAAAAAATGTTCAATTACCGTAGAGTTGGATTACAAGATTTGCACGTGTACGCGACGTGCTTACTACAAAACTTCGCCTGTGAAATATCGACACAATATCGACACCATTTCTGATTGCGATAATATCGAAGAGATGAAGTTGTGGTTAGAAAAAATAAAAAACGTAGGATATTCCTTTTTGTTTGTAATTTTGAACTCGTCAAGATTTAAGGATCTCAAATCCGGAAGAGTAAAAATCACGCCTTCCCACTTAGCCCACAAAAACATAATAAAAATAATTCTTTCTTGAAATCTTTCTCCAAGGTAATTTGAAAACTATCCGTGAATTATGAGCAGGACAACCGTCCTGCTGAAACCATGTTGCTTCCAAATTAATGTTGAGTTCTTGCAACCTGGGTATAACTTATTGCTGAAGGAGTTCAAGATATTTTTGTGACTTTAAATAAAATAAAGCCCAATTATGAAATTGCCTGATCCCACTCCAGACGTTTAACTTTTGAGGGTATTGTGTACTCTCAGTTTGGCGGGATTGTCAAGAACAACACAAGTGGGACATTTTTTTAAATTGATTTTTGATACGAAAAGCCAGAATAAAAAATAGCATATAAGTAGGTACATAAATATACGTACATATAATAAGCAGTATTTTAAACTGCGATTACTATAACTCAAGTTTTATTAATAATGTGATTATTTATATTGTGACTTTACCGCGGAAAGCAATTTTTTGTTGTTCAGTTTGACACATAGAACATAACATGTTCGCGTCTGCGCAGTTCAAGGTAACGGTTTGCAAGTTACATATGCGAGAGGAACTTCAGAAAGACCCTCCGATAACCACGAGGTAACACAGGGAACCAAACAGGTACCCAGTGAAACTCTAAAGATAAGAATCAACAAGGAACTGTTCAAGGACCCAGTAGATCTTCTTCAACACAAGAGATCTGACAGGGAACTGCACAAGTACTCATTGGACACTCTACAAACGCATTAAGGGCCCCTACGGACGCCGCTGATGTAAACAAATTGGCCAAGGGGCTCAGAAACCTGAAGAGCTCAAAGTCCTTGCTCCATCTAGGCAGGAAGGATGTAAGCCCAGCAACAGGACTCTTAACAGGACCCTCTTGCTTCAACAAGCACCTAGAAACGCCGGTCACTCACAGAGTCGATGGTGCATGAAGGACGAAGAATCATCTTTGCATGTCCTGATGGAGTGTTCAGCACTGGCCAGGTCAAAAGAGTCGCATCTTGGGAACTATCTGTTGGTCCCAGGCGATGTAAGAAAGTTGCAGCCCAGAAAAATCTGTTTTTTTTTTTCGAAAGAAGCAGGCTTCTAGGGGTAAACCATGGATTGTCGGCGTGTAACGGGTCCGCACGTAGATGGGAAATATCCCGCCTGCACTTCTACATTCGTTTATTCATTAAATCACTTCCTTAATTGTCCACTTGACAACGTCGCATAGCTAGGCATCTTTCTCAGTTCATTTGATTTGAATAGCGTTCTCACTTAACGCATGCTATTTCTATATCCAAATTTTCGCTGTCGAACCCTGTATAACAAGAGCATCAAACCGCAAATGCCAATTTGCGCGGTCATCATATCAAAAGCTCAAATCATTTTAGAATAGAAGTCATTTGACGCTGTAATTATTCTGCGTGTTTGATCTACGCGTCACTTAAATTTTGGCCAATCTAAACGCGAAATTGGCGAAATTTAGCAAACATTTTGGTTACTACACATTGCTTTCACAAATAGTAATAACAGTGGTTATATACTGTTTTTAACCATTGGTAATATTTTACTAATCTTGGATTTTGGTACCTATAAGAAACGATTAGCATAAAAATAAATGTGCAGGGTGACCGTTATAAATTTCCACTTGGCAAACCTTTTCTGTTATTTGTCACAAGAAGTTAAATCAAAACGTGAATGACTGAGTTAGATTTCTGTAATATTTTCGTTAATTAAACTCTACACGAAAAGTGGCCATAAGGTTCTGTTTTTTTTAATTGAATACCCTATATATTTTACAAAATTTTGATAGATCTTTTTTCTCTGATTCCAAAAATATATCATATGTAGGGTTTATCCTTGAATGTTCTGGAGTAAAATCAAAAATAATATGCCATAAGGGCAATGTATTAACCAAGGAAAAATACTTTAGGTCATTTTTTGTTCAACTCATTACTCTTATGGCAACGTTTTTGTGAATTTTGTGAATGGTCTTTCAAGACAATGGTAACATATGGGGTGAGTTCGCGATGACACCCCGTGCGCCCCGAGGATCACTTCTCCGTTCGTTTTGAAGCTCGTGGCGAGCCATTTTCTGTTTGAGATAACAAAGAGCTTACGCTCGGATCGTGCCCTATGTGACCCGAGCACGGGGATGGAGAACGAAGGAAAAGTATCTTAACCCAAAAAAAAATGTTATTTTTTAAAGCAACAAAAATTTTGTAGTTTTTGCAAAGTGCGTGGTCGGATCTGGTAAAATTGCGAATAAAATCGACAGACTGGGCTTGTTATTTGTCAAATATTCTGCAGTTCCAAGTTAAAAAAAATAAAACAGAAAACTATTGTAGGTCATGATTCTCGAATCTATACCCAGCAAACACAAATCATCGGCACTGAATCGGGCCAATGTCGACAAAGTCGGCAGTGTGTCGGCATCGGCGACAACACTCTGGCCCGATGTTGGTCAGATTGCGATTTTCAGTTTTCGGTCAAAAATCGGCAACTGACGGAGGTGCACATTACTACAGTCGATTTTATGCCGCAACCACTTTGGTGTGACCCACGATGGTTCGATTGGAACTTTGTTTAATCGGTCGAAAATCGGCAACTGACGATGGCCCGATTTACTATAGTCGACATTATGCCAGCGCAAACCTTATATGCTTTGGGGCCGATGATGTTCCGATTGGAACTTTCTTTAATCTGTCGAGAATTGGCAACTGACGATGGCCCGGTTTATTATAGTCGACTTTATGCCGACGACCACTTTATCTGCTTTAGGGCCGACGACGGTCCGATTGGAACTTTGTTTAATGGGACGAGAATTGGCAACTCACGATGACCCAATTTACTATAGTCGACATTATTCCAATGCAAACCTTATCTGCTTTAGTCGAGGATCGGCAGCCGACGATGGTCCGATTACGTCACCTTAAAATTTTTAAACTGCTTATTAGTTTTTTCCTAGTATGTAGAGATGGCGCTAATGTCACTATGTTTCCTGTACAGTCGAAGATAATATTATATATATAATGAGCAAAGATATTTCAAAACTAGAATGCGGACTTGACAAGATGGTGGTACTTCTCTACAAGAATCGCCTCTTTTGTCACTTAAACCAGCCCGACTGGTTAAGCACCAGTGTTGCCAGGTCCATTTTTAGAATAATAGTAGATCAGAGACAAAAATAATAGTAGATTCTACAATTTTTGTAAAAAAATAGTAGACTAAAAAAAACCTTTATTAATAAAAAACTGGATATAAAATAAATATTTTAATCTTTCAACTCATCCTAAACTTTATATGTTTTCTCTCGCTTTAGTTCAAAACCATAAAAAGGATACCTAGGAGTAATACGACCCACGTTCCTTTTGAAATAGCGGGAGCTTTTAATCCCATTAAAAACTTCCTGTGTTATGGAAAAAGTGTTCTAAACTAGCAGCTCTGATTTTCGAACGAACTCCGCTCCTATACTTTCTGCTAGGTAACCAGTGCCCTGACCGTGCGTTGAGGTAATTTAGACACAGAGTTTTTAATCGAAAATCACCAATTTTTTTCATCATAATATTCACTGTTTATCGAGCTGCTTTTAGTATCTATTGCGGTGGTGAACTTTTACTCAAAAAAAAGTATAATAGTAGATTTTCACTTAAGAATAGTAGAATAGTAGACGTGAGTAAATAATAGTAAATCTACTATTAAAATAGTAGACCTGGCAACACTGGCACTGTTAAGCACCCGTATTATCGAAACTTGCCAATGTCGGGTCGCTTTAAGCTACCACCGACGGACCTCCGTCAATGGCCGGCGTTGGACCGCTTTAGGACACCAATGTCGGACTTGAATCTTTTACCGATGTGGGGCCGAGACCAGATTGCCTACGTTAGACCGACCAAATTAAGCAGTTATGGGCGGATGGTCAGTATCATGTGGTTAAACCATATCGGACCTTAATCATACGGCGACGGTATGCCGATGTTAGCAAAAAGTAAAATTTACCATTGGTACGACGGCGGGCTATAGTCAAACGCTTCGTCGGCAAACATACATTGGGCCTACATCGCAAAGCGGACAAAAAATACTGCTGGTCCGATGTCGTAAATCGACGTCGTGCCGATGACGACAAATTCGGCAATCGACATCTTACCGACGAAGGCCCGAGGGAACCGTGTTTGCTGGGTAGCGTTCGAGAGGATCAGCAAATCTCTGTCTGGCGTCATTGGGTCACGCTCAGTCTACCGATCATAATCGCGTAAATTTTTGGAATAAAAAAAAAGATCTATCGAAATTTTGGAAATATATACAGGGTGCTCAATTAAAAAAAAAACACCTCATGGCCATCCTGCGTGTAAAAAAAAGTGAAACTGTAATAGAAATCTACATAATTATATTAGTATTTCACTTTTTTGTTTATCTTTTCGTGACGTTAAAACTTTATAAACGGTCGCCCTGTACAGGGTTATCCATTATAAATATTACATCCTCTTTTCTCGGGTATTATGCATTTTACAAGAAATAGTCTAAAGCAAAAGTTGCATACCTTTAAGTAAAATATAAAATTAGTCACAACTTTCTTATTTTTAGCTGAAGACTCTGTATATTTTTTAAAACTTCGATAGATCTTTTTTCTTTTTGATTCCAAAAATATACCATATGTAGGGTTTATCTTTAGCGGTTTTGTATTTGCCATTAAGGTCAATGTGTTTTTGCCAAGGACAAATAGTATAGGTGGTTCTTTGTTCAACACATTGCTCTCATGGCAAAGTTTTTCTAAATTTGTTCAATGACCGTTCAAGACAAAGGTAACATATTTAAAATAGGAAAGTTTACATCTAAGTTTGACATATGCAATGACATTTTTATAGTTTATTTAAAGCTATGTAACTTCTGTTTTTAAGACTATTTTTTGTTAAATACATAATAATAGGGGGTCACATTTATAATGATTAACCCTGTACAAAGGCCGCCATCTTTAATCCCTTTAAAACAAATATGAGGAATAATTAGGGACTTTTTGAAGATTTACAATATCACTTATTTATTAATAAATTTATCACTTATTATCACATCACTTAATCCGTTACGAGTTAAGTCAAGTCGGATGATTATTTTTTTACAGTGCAATAAATCAGAGTATAATGTGCCAAGTTTGAGTTATACATTTTGGAAAATAAGTAACAGAGCAATTGGAGTGTGCTGGGAACCTCTGTAAGTAATACCAAGATCATAGACTTAGAAATATCTATGTGTCGAACTGAGTAGGCAAGCGTAGATAATCACAATTAAGATAGATATTTTAGTTCTAAGTACTGCTAAGTATCATGGCACCCGATATTAGCAACTCAAAACAACTTGAGGAAATTAAGAAAATAGTTGTGCAGTGTACCTCCCGACTTGACAGCTCGATTAATAGTTTAAAACAGGACCTAAAACAACATATAGAATATAGTACAGGAAATATTGCAAGCTTGGAACAGGAAAATACAATACTTAGGAAAAGACTAGAAACTCTGGAACGATCTCATAGGACCAAAACCCTTGCAATCTTTGGAATAAACACTGAGCTAAAAGGCTTCGAATTGGCAGTTTGAACGGTTTCAAAAATCAATTCTTTATTGGAAATTAACGTAACGGTCGAACAAGTAGCAAACATATATTATAAAGGAACCTCACAAAAAAAGCCTTTGATACTTCAGTTAACAAATAGCTTTATTACATACCTTATCCTAAAAAATAGCAAAAAATTAAAAAATACAGGAATTTCAATTTGCCTTGATCTAAGTCCAGAAGGTCAAAAAATCAATAAGGTCTGGGTAAGAAACTTAAAAGAGGCCAGAAATAACAATTTGAAGGCATACATCAAAAATCGTAAGTTGTACGTTGAAGAGAACGTTTTTACCTACGAACAGCTACTTGAAAACGAGCCTACAGAAAGCATAACCCAAGATCTAAACAACTCGCTTCCTTCACCTTCTACCCAACTTTTCCAAGGCGTTTGATACCATTGATCACGACCTTATGTGTGCAAAGTTGCAATACTATGGTTTCGACCAAATTTCAACGAAGCTCTTTTGTGAATATTTTACTGAAAGGACACAAAGCGTCCATATGGATCGTAGTTTTTCAGAAATGGAAAAAATAACATCTAAACTGGGGTCATTTCTCTTCTCCATATATACAGCTGACATTTTTTTATCTGTAAAGCACTCAAAACTTGCAACTTATGCCGACGACAGTCAAGTCATTTACCCTATTGACCTTAAATCAATTCAACAGGCTGAGAAAAAATTAAATGAAGATTTAACAAGTATATCCCAGTACTCCAAAGACAACAATTTCGAACTTAATGAAAAAAAATGTTCAATAATGTTCTTTGGATCTGTAAAAAATATAAATCATTTAAAGAAAACTTTTAAAGTCACCCTTAATGGTAATTCCCTGGAAGTAAAGAACTGTGCTCGAAATCTTGGTGTATTGCTTGATGAGCAGTTACGGTTCAAAGAACATGTTTCGGACACAATTAAAAAATGTTATTTTGCACTCAAAGGTCTTTATAATAACTATAATATAATTAATTTTAAGTTTAGAAAAAAAACTTTGTGAAACCTTAATATTTCCTATTCTCAACTACGCCAACATTGTTTACTTTCCTTGCTATATGATAACCCGAAACCGACTGCAAAAACTAATTAACACTTGCTGTAGATTCGTGTTTAAGTTAAGAAAGTATGATCACGTGTCAGAAAAACTAAAAGGACTGCAGTTGCTAAGAGTTGAAGACGTCTACAAGATATACCTGTCAAATTTTGTCCATAAGCTCATTAGAACCTCTTGCCCTGATTATTTATTAAAAAAACTTACTTTTAGACAGAACACACATAATCGTGAAATGAGATTTATGAATAGACTCCTTACCCCAAAATTTAAAACCACCATGTTTAAGAGATCATTTTCATACAACGCCACTAAAATTTACAATTCGCTGTATGATGATTTAAAATTCTTAAAGATACAAAAGTTTAAGAAAGAAATAAGAAAATATTTTATTTTCTTTTAATTGTTTTTTTTTTAATTTACCTTTAAATTTGCCATATTTAATTGTAATTTTTTTTTAATTTGTTTTTAAGAAATTGAATTGTGTTGTATTTAAAGCATTAGATAATACCTTTTTTTTTGTTTTGTTTTTTTTTATTGTTTTTTATCTGTTTAATTTATTTTGTAAGGTTAAGTAGAGTAGTCAATGGCTGGGCTTCGCCTATCTGTAATAGTTATTTCATTTAAATAAAGGCATTTTATTATTATTATTATTATTATTATTATTATTATTATTATTATTATTATTATTATTATTATTATTATTATTATTATTATTATTATTATTATTATTATTATTATTATTATTATTATTATTATTATTATTATTATTATTATTATTATTATTATTATTATTATTATTATGTTTTACAATATCGGTTAATAGGGTAATTTTATTAAAGTCAGTCTAGAATGTACCGATAAGTCTTTATTTGGTTCTAGAAAAATACCATCACTTAAAGCACAGCCCAAAAATCAAATGGAGCAACATAAAATTCCTCCAATTAATCTTCTTTGGGAAAAAATATGAAGGACTTCCCAAAAATATGACCTTATATGAAACTTGGGAGTGAAAAGTGTGATCAGCCATTCCAGCTAAAAGTCCACCACGGGTAATATCGCAAAATACAAATTAGCGAAGGCATTAACCAACTCTTTGTGACCAATTATATATTTTTTAATTTGCCCTCAAAGCTGAACTGTTTCTATTAAAAAAAGTAATGTAAAATCCTTCTTTGTGACAAAAAAAAATGTCAAAAACCTGAAATTTGGGCGTTTTTTTATATTAAAAGATAGCTTAAACTTTTTACTCTCAAATATTTTTGCACACTATCCATGAAATAAGTCTATAAAAAATCAATAAAGTAGGCTTGCTAGTATTACCAAGATTTATTCATTTTGCGTAAATCACTTTTCTTGTAATTTATATATTGTTTCTATTTTGAGTGGAAATAGTGTTTCGTCCGTTACGTTCCGTTCGTTACGCAACATTTTGTTTGTGCAATTCTTAACCTTTTCGTTTTGGCAAATAAATGCTTCTTTTCCCTGTTGCGTCCGTTACGCATATTAAAAGGGTTTGTACCAACTTATTAAGGTAGATAAAAATAGGTTTACATTTGAATTGTTTGAGTACAATTAATGTATATATTTTTTGGTATCAGCGTTAACATATTTGCAGTGCTCATGGCACTATTTAATTTTAAATTTAAAAAAATCGTGCAAAGTGTGCGTCTGTTACGCTGGAATGGCTGTGAATCTGTTGTGGACCCTGAACACATCCACCATGTTTTTAAAACAGTTTTGATACCCATCTTTTTAAGCTTATCTGTAGTCATTCATTAAGGGATGGGAAATTATCCAAAATCGTGTCGAGGAGTTTCTGAATATTTCAACATCCCGAAGTGAATTTTGAAGATTATTTATCAAATTAAAAATAAATATCCAATTGCAACGCAAATTCCTTAAATCTAGATTTGGCTAAATCCTGATTTAATTTTGAATCCGGATTTAAGAAAATTTGTTTGCATCAGTCCAAATTTAACTTTGAGATGCAGATACTTTGGCAACACTGGAAGCTGCTGTGAATGCATTATTATCCACTTCAAGTAAAAGAGTTTTTTTAGCAGAATTCTTGTATTTTTTCATTTGTATTTGCAACAAGCGACTTTTCTTATTATATTTCTTTCTTAAAAACCCTTAAAAAACGAAGAAACAAAACAAAACAAAAACAATAAAAACAAAACAGGTCATTGACCTTAGCACAAACATCTTTTTTTAACAGGTTTTTTACTCTCTTCCAAAAATCAGCGAACAAACTGCTTTTATTCACTTCGAAAAACTTCAATAAAAAAGCATTTTCACCAATATCAAAATCACTTTAAATTATACCGTAGCTAAAATTACGACAGTCGCGAAAAAACCCGTTTTTTACATTTTCACAAGAAAACCAATTCCACCCAAAACAACACAACCCCAGTACACCCTACACAACACAGAAAAAGCAACCCAATACCAAAAACGACTGTTGTAACTCTAGATACGACTGTCGTAACTTTATCTACTGCCTTGAAATTAACGTTGCGTCTTTTGGAAAATCGTGTGTTTGCCCTCCACACGTGACAGATCGTTGGGTCCTTCTATTTTAAAATTCATTGTCTTTACCAACGCATTCAAACAATATTAAAACAAAGCAACAGAAAACAAGTTTTAAGCTAAATCTGCTTTTAAGAAATTTTAAGCCTTGCCGAATGAGGTGTTAACCAAACCGGATTTAACATTCGGTGCAAATGAAAATCTGGTTTTAACTCTGCGGTGCAAATAGACATAAACTGTGCAAAATAAATCGCTATTTATATATCATCAAACGACACATCGACAATAAAAACTTGTTGGTACAGACGTGTGATTTTGAGTTTTGAAAAGTGCAATTAACAGTTTACACAAGGGAGATTTTTAGTTTTGACAAGGCATCACCTTAACGGAAAATTTTCGCTAAATAATCAAAAATATTTGCCTTGCAACCAGATTTTTTTTCGTTCTATTGTTTGTTCCATATTCTCCGGAACTATAACAAAGATTATAAACTATAATATACAAAAAAATTTAACTACAATTTCTATATAGCGTCTAAACATAGAACCTAAATGAAACTGTCATTGTCAGTGGCAATAAATTGGACTTATTGAATTTGGAATGAAGTTTACAAACTTAATAAATGGATATTTTGTTTGATATCCATATGATCCAAATGTAAGGTTCATTTTATGTTTTAATTTTTTTATTATAGTGGATAGCAACAACTATACGTACTTTACAGCTTTAATAACAGTTATTATTGTTATAAAAAAACTCTCTGTATAGCGTCTGAGAGTTATTTTGCTCTAGGCTTTATTACAATTTGAGACTCTTGACTGTTAGGGTATACAGGAGAGAAAGCGACCTTAATACCAGACAGGACGTAATAAGTCGCGGCACTTGCAAAAAGGCTGAAAGAAAGGTAGAAGTGAATACAGCAGATGTAAGTCGGAAAGAAGGACTCCTAACCACTGACTACCTCGAGTTTTGAATAAAAAAACCTGTAACCAGACCAGTTAAAGTAATAATACCCAGAGCGCAGTGTCTCACTCTGGTAGCATGAAGTGCTACGCCAAAAATAAGCAGTTGGGCACAGTTATTGGTGTACCGTACACTGATACAGGGTGTTCGAAATTCGGTGCTCCTCATGGGGATCTTTTAAAGAGTAGGTGATACGAAAAGGTTTAAATTAAAATTCTTTTTTTTTCGCCTTTCTCCGGAATTACTCGGATTTTGTAAACCATTTTGTACCTCCTACTATTTAGGAGATCCCCATGGTGAGCATCGAATTTAAAACACTCTTTATACAGCATGTACAGGGTGACCGTTTATAAAGTTCCACTTGGGAAAACTTTTTTGTTATTTGTCACAAGAAGATAAATCAAAAAGTTAATGACTTATGAAATTAGGTAGATTTCTGTGACATTTTCAGTTTTTTCCTTAATCACACTCTACACGCAGAGTGGCCATGAGGTCCTGTTTTCTTAATTGAATACCCTGTATATTTTATAAAATTTTGATAGATCTTTTCTTTCTGATTCCAAAAATATATCATATGTAAGGTTTGTCTTTGGCGGTTCTCTAGTAAAATCGAAACTAATTTGCCATAAGAGTAATGTGTCAGCCAAGGAAAAATAGTTTAGGTCGTTCTTTTTTCAACACATTACTCTTATGGCAACGTTTTTGTGAATTTGCTCAATGACCATTCAAGACAATGGTAACATATGGTATATTTTTGGAATCAGCAAAAAAAGATCTGTCAAAATTTTAAAAAATATACAGGGTGTTCCATTAAACAAAAAGACCACATGGCCATTCTGCGTGTAACGGATGATTTTTTGAAAAAAGTGAAACTGTAATAAAAATCTACATAATTTCATGAGTAATTTACTTTTTTGTTTATTATTTTGTGATGAATAATAAAAAAGTTTTCCCAGGTAGAACTTTATAAACAGTCACCCTATACAAGTGCAGCTCTTGGATACGCTTTTATTGAGGTGCGAGACAGAAGGCTGACAACTGCGTGAACCTGAAAAAGATAGCGCGAGCCCACAAGCCCCACATCCTTTGTTGGCATTCTCCGGCCTTCGCTACTGCGGGTTATCTTTGTCTTCTTTCCCCCACTTTACATTAACATTTAGAATATGCATCTGACCTCTTTTACAAAATGTGCATAGGACATGCAAAGAAAAAACCATTAAGGAAGAATACTTTTCGTATAACTTTTGAATATGCAAAGCCCAAAGCATATATGTACACTATCGGCATCATAAAAGTAGTACGTGGTAAACATAGGTATTTTTTAAATTGTATGGTTAACTACCGGATTATATTTTGTGACAGACTTGTACTAAAATGTGAAAATATTGACTTCAAAGATTGCTTTTAAAAATAATTTTTATATTAAAATAATACGTTAACGCATTAAACAAGAAACACAACTGTAACGAAAATGATAAAACAATAGAAACAAATTATTAGGTATATAAATTTTAATATCTAGTCATTGCGCCATTCACCTCAATTATTCCGTTTAACCTTCTTGGTAGAGAATCAGCTAAAATTTCAAAAAGGTTTTTTTTTTCACCAATCAATTCTTCATAAGCATTACTATTAACTGGACCAAGTGATGTTGATTTCCCGGCACAATATTAAAGCTTTCCAGCTTTTTTGAAATTAAACCACAGATATTTTACATAGGATTGGCGTCTGGGGTTTTCGCAGGCCAAGGAAGAACTTTAATATTTTGCTCCCGAAACTAAGTTTGGCAAATTCTGGCCGTATGAGCAGGGCAGTTGTCTTGTTGAAAAATAGACTGGTCTTGATAAAGTTCTGTGACGGCTGGATGCATGGTGTTCGCTAAAATGTCCACGTAAAGCAGTGCTGTGAGCCTTCCATTAATTCGAAATAGAGCAGCATGACCTCTAGCAGAAATCCAACCCCACATATTTACCGAAAATCTTCCAGCGCGATCATTGTTACCAGCAATATATCTTCCCTCATAGCGCGTTCTTGGTGGACGATACACCCGAATTTGTTTTCTATCACTACAGGGCTGGAAAACTTTTTCATCGGAAAATATTACCTTTCGCCAAAACTCTGGTTTCTTTAGACAGTAATTAAGGGCAAAAAGTAACCTGGCCGGTTTTTTTTTCATTCGTAAGTATAATTTTTTTAGCAGTTACACGACATCTTAAATTAGAGCCTTTCCTTATGCGATTTCGTGCCACTCTTACACATCCTGGAAATTGGGTTAATCTCTTTATCTGCGCAACAGATGCAAAAGGGTTTTCTTCCATAAAAGCGATAAGGTCATAATCTTGTTCATCAGTTGAAACCTTCAATAAACCAGTCCCGTGTTTTCTCCCTATTGTCTGATCTTCTTCCCATCGTTTTTTTAATTTTTATAATCGTGGTTTTACTACGTCCATAATGCCTAGCCACGTCCCTAATTGACCATCCTAGTTGCAGTTGTGCCAGGAGTTGGGCTTTATCAAATAAAGAAATTTGAGGAGACATTTTTTATTTATTTGTCAGACTGAAATACAGAATGACATACTTTACAAGAAAAATACAATAGTGGGTGACTTTTTGTTGTTGAAAAATAGACCAAGGTATTAGAACAAAAAGTATTGTGTACCACTTTTATGATGCCGATAGTGTATGTACATTTGCATTGAAACATGTAACAAAATTCCACCAAAAGCAGTGGCGTGTTAAGAAAAATTTTCGATAGGGATAGGTATAAAATTATTCTACACATTACAGCTCCAAACTTAATAAACGGCACCTTTTGCAAAGTTATTAAATTGTTTCGGGGTATATAAAATTATTAGAACGTTCCTTATATTTGGTACTTATTATTCTAAGATGCGACAAAAGAACATCAATATCCCTAATAGCACGTGACATCTCAAGATACTATTATTATATATATATGCAGCAAATTATTTAAATTGTGAACCTAGCAGTTAAATTATTATTAAGAAGTATATTTTTAAGATGATGGTGATCAGCGGCGTATCCAGCCCAGGCGTCTGGGGGGGGGGTATTTTATTGTCCAGGATATAAATTCACATTTTGTTGGCCATTCCAATTAGAAAACAACAAACACTTTTGTAAAAGTCAAAGGTCCGGTTGTTCAATAGCGGTTTAAACTCGGTTTTATTTATTTTTTTAAATTGGTAAATTTTGACAAGTGAACCGCATACCGCACACAGCTGATTTTGATTTGTGTTTGTTTGGTTGTGAAAACAAATATTTTTTTTATTTTTTTATTTTATTTTTAGGGTCAAAGCTTCTCGAAATATTGCCCCACTCTCACTACTAAATAAAGATTCGATTTCTCCCAAGTCTCCTCTTTTTCAGTGTAGTATACTTTTAAAAGTTTTCGCGGATGAATTAAAATAGTTTTCTCTTTTTGGGAAAAGTTTAAAGCACGTTTCACTGGCCATTTCAAGAAATATATTAAAAACGTCCAGAAAACATGAAGAAAGACACTTAAAATTTCGTAAAATTCTTATCAAACGTCAAATGTCAGTAATATTTACCAAAATGTTGTCAAGTGCAATTATCAGAAAATTGTTATCAAGTTGAATCCTTAGATAGCGCTAGTTTGCGGAGTGACCTTATTTTTGGCTTAAACTTGGTTTGAACCGAACTTGGTTTACATTTGAGTTAAGCAACATGAGAATAAACTTGGTTTGGAGAAAAACTAAGTTTAAGTTAGACTAAGGTTAAAACACTATTAAACAACCGGACCAAAGTGAAACTAGAATCAGTACCCCCTCCAAAGAGGCCGATCAACTCGTACCGATTTAGCGTCCTTTAATCCACCTTCGCCGCCATTTTCACTCAAAAGTGACAGAAAATCCATTAGTTTTCTGTAAATATGGCGGCGAAGGTCGAGAAAAGGACACTAAAACGGTAGGAGTTGATTGGCCTATGTGGAGAAGGTATTGCTGGAATGCCTTATACGAAAGTGTATTGCTTTTATAAATGGGTCATCTAACAGAATTTAAACTACTTATACTAAAATCAGTGGCGTGCGCAGAAATTGTTTTTGGAGGGGGCTTGAGCTTGAGCGAAGCTAGGTAGGGGATAATCAAGAAGGGGAGATAATTAAAAAAATATAATGTAATAATAATATAAAATAATTCAAAAAATGACACCGCAATTGAAAATTTTATGAAAATAAAAGTAATATGAAGTGGACCACAAGTTTTTTCTTTGTAAAGAAATGGACGGTTTCAACAAAATATTTTAATGTGTAGCACAAGTTACGCCGCAGGAAAAATTTTTTGCAAAAAATGTTTCTTTTTTGTCTATTATTAAACAAAAATCATGTACATGCCAAGGACAAGAAAAGGTACCATATCGATGGCACATGCTAACCATCTACCTTGCATTTAACTTTAAATATGTGGTAGGGTACATGTCTAGCATATGATAAGAATGTCTGTGTGCGAACATTCTGTGGGCCTGCCATAGCATGTAATTACGTCGGAAAGTAATCTACTTAGCATATGCTTCGAATATTTTAGTGCTCATTTAAAACCTCCTTAGCACATCCTATTCCTTCTTAAGGATATTTTATGCACCCGCTAAGGATAAAAATATATAATCGTCATGACCTAGTTATATTTGTAGTAATTAAATAGGTTCCTATAACTAAAATGTTTTAAAGGTAAATCATTTTATTGGGAAATATTTAAAAGGTATGTTCCATTTTGAATAAATGGATAATGTCAAACAAAGTATCAAGTTGGCCATGCATGAATTTAACAATCACATGCATGGTCAACTTCAAACACAGTGGGTCAATTATTGCATCGTACTGTTGTTAACCTGGTTTAAATTTGATTAATGTTTATAATGTGACATCCTGGGATTCTAAGTTCATTTTGGAAGCACATTTGAAAAACACGCCAATTGCCAGTTACTTTCAAATGGATCATGTCATTAAAGTTATTTATAACAAAATCAATGAATAGCGAGCTTTCCCTCAAAATAGGTAATGGTAACCGTAGATCCGGATTTCGCACTTGTGGTGCTCATCAGTACGTTGCTAGGAATTAAGAGATGAAATGACGATGAAAAAATTACTTGGTTGTCTTTTACATGAATCCTGTGTCAGATTTTTTTTATCATCATTTCATCTCCTAATTCCTAGCACTGTACACAAGTGCGAAATCCGGATCTACGGTTACCATTACCTTTTTTGAGAAAAAGCTCGCTATTCACTGATTTTGTTATTTATTCACCCTCGCTAAATCCTTTTTTAAATAGTTATTTATGTATACACAGCGTTTAACGTCCGCGGCGTGAAAATAAAGACCCGCCGACAGGCGAGGGTTTTTACATTCTGAGGTCGTTAAACGCAATTTAAGAACGAGAATACGAGATACATACAATGTTTTATGCACAACCGTGTTTTTTAGGAGAAAAAGGCTTCATGAATTATTTTACAAAAAAAATTGTTTGTCTAAGGGTCTCTAGTATTTTGACAACACACGAATCGCTGTCAGTAAGCAGGAGGTCAGTCTATTTATGTCACTTTTTAATCAAGCAATCTGACACAAACATTGAATAATGCTCCTGGCAATACGTAGCAACCAAACAAACAAACTGAGCGTCACTTGAGAAGTTTCTTCCACAAAATATGTACCTACGGGTATAGAAGGCGATCTGACGACTTAGGGCCCTGTTATAAGTTTTTTGCTACCGTTGCGCCTCTAGTGACTCGGTCTCGAAGCTTGAATTAGGGTAGCGGCGCCGGCGCCGGGAAATTTGAACTCGGGCATTTTTTAAAGTATTTCAATTCATTAGAAACAACATTATTTTGGAAAACCTAATTCATCAATAATTAATTTTATTTTCCAAAATATTGTTGATTCCAATGACTATAAATTTAAGAAATAATCCAAATGCGTCGTATTTAATATATTATATTATTCGTTTTAGAAGATATATGGGTTATTCTTCAAAAAGTGGCAGAAACCAGGTTACAGGGAATTATTTGCGAAGGAATGAGGGATTTTAGATTTTTTCTGTAATATTAATTATAATTACACTTTAATTGAAACAATCGAAAAATTAAATTAAAAAAAAAATATATATTTTTGTAGTGTTTTCGTATCCACAGAACGTGATATATCACGTCCATGGACGGTTACCAATATACTTATTAAAGTTTAGTGTCCCTTAGAAAAAATCTGGAAAAGACTTAACATATTTTGCGTGGATTTACAAATTTGGTTTTTCGTTAAAAATTGCGCTAAACATGCACAAAAATATTTAACTTGAAATCCAAAAAGATTTACAGTTTTTTGTTGCTGTTACCAAATAATCGCCACGTCCGTGGACAGAAATTAAAATTCAAAAATTCCGCGCCCGCCTTGATATTGCACGCATATCTTTTAGGTGGTCCGGCAGTCATTTAACAATTTAACACTGTCAGTGTGTTGTTTACTTGATTAGAGACCGCATTTTTCTGAAAACTACTGATATTTTTGAGAAAACCCATTTCGTCAAGCACTGAGATCACGTCTGTGGATGCCAAAAAATGTAAGAATAAAAAAACATTCTTGCTTCTGAATGAACACTATAAATAAAAAAATAGTAAGTTAGATTTAGTTACAAAACGATTAATAACATAACCTCAAAAGCAAAATTCCTGACCGGCTAAAAGCATATTGTTCATCACGTCCGTGGACGTCACGTCCGTTGATTACAAATAATTGCGTTCGTAAAAAGTAAGACACAGGGAAAATCTATTCCCACACGGCGTGCGTAATAGTGCACTTTTACGCACGTTAGTAGGAAAATAACTATTTAGAGATTCTTTTTTGCTCAGTGCAGTAAAGTAACTTTACCGCACTCAGCACAGAAATTAGTTATGTTTTCTGTCCAATTTAATTATTTAACTTATTAAGTGTATGTATATAAATAATCAAGTCCATGGTACCTGGTTATCAAGTCCGTGGTCCTCTCAAATAGATTTTCACAAATTTTAGCAAAAGTAAAAATTATCTAGCTTGACCACTATAAACACTGCAGAGAACAACCTAGTTTTGCCAAATTTCGTTATTAAAATTACTTATTAAAAGCAATTTAAAGTTTTGAAATTTTATCAGTCATATTTGGCAAAATTATGAGAATAACCCATATACATATCGAAACTATTGTATTTATTAATAAACTATTTATTATGCTTTCCGTGTCGGCCTCAATAGCAGCAGTTTCTTTTAAGACTTGCGAGTTTTCATCATTTTCAAAAAATTATACACAATCAGCATTTTTGAACGGAATAGACTAAAAAAATGTAATTAACAAATAGGCGAAATAAATGCCCTATTAGAGAGTTAATAGACCATCAAAATTGGTGATATCGTAGGCAAAATCGGTTATTTTTCTCAATCAACCAGATTTATTACTGAGCAAAAGCTGCAGCTGGTAGGTAATAATTCGTTTTTTTGTTTAGTTTTTATTTGCAAAAACATGTAGCTGAAGTTCTGAACGTTCATTGAATGACAAGGCCTCTCACATTAAGAGGCTTGATCAAAAATTTTTTCGTGCTATTGAAATGTAAATATTACTTGCTTAATTGCAAAATCAATTTACATATTTAGCTATTTATTTGTAGTGTATAAGGACACTAAATCTGCAGCATAAGTTTTAACCACTCGAGTTGCTACTAACGGCGCATAACTCACCCAAACAATAAAACGCTAAATTTAATATAAAACTGTGATGCCCCTCCCAAAAACTGTTCGTGTTTCACCGGTTGCTAGGCCTAAGGTCACTAATCTAGTGTTAATTTTAACCTCTAAAATGACTACGAAAAGTCAAGACACCCAAAACATAGAACGCTACATTCAACATATGAACGTGATGCCCCTCCCCAAAAATTGTTTTTCTTTCACTACGCTAAGGTCACTAAATCTACAATATAAGTTTTATCTTTTGGAATTGCCATAAAGGGTGCAAACAAACAGTAAAACGCTAAATTCAGCATATGACCATGATGCCCCCAAAAATTGTTTTTTTTAACCGTTTGCTAGACCTAAGGCCACTAAATCTACAGTATAAGTTTTATCTTTCGGAATTGCTATTAAGGGCGCAAAATGCACCTAAACAGTACAACGCTATATTCAACATATAACCGTGAGGCCCCTCCCCAAAAATCGGTTTTATTTCACCGTCCTCTCGGTCTAAGGTCACTAATCTTACAGTATAAGCTTTATCTTCCGGAAATGCTACTAAGGCCGCAAAATGCACACAAACAGTATAACGCTAAATTCATCATATGACCGTGATGGCCCTCCCCAAAAATCGTTTTTCTTTCACCGTTTGCTTGGTCTAAGGTCACAAATCCTACAGTATAAGTTTTATCTTTCGGAATGGCTACTAAGGCCGCAAAACGGACACAAATAGTAAAACGCTAAATTCATCATATAACCGTGATGCCCCTCCCCAAATATCGTTATCGTTCACCGTTTACTAGACCTAAGGTCACTAAATCTACGGTATAAGTTTTATCTTCCGGAATTGATACTAAGGGTGCAAAACGCATCTAAACGGTACAACGCTAAATTCAGCATATGACCGTGATGCCCCTCCCCAAAAATCGATTTTCTTTCACCGTTCGCTTGATCTAAGGTCACTAATCCTACAGTATAAGTTTTATCTTCCGGAATTGCTACTAAGCCCGCAAAACGCACACAAATAGTAAAACGCTAAATTCATCATATGACCGTGATGCCCCTCCCCAAATATCGTTGTCGTTCACCGTTTACTAGATCTAAGGTCTCTAAATCGACCGTATAAGGTTTATCTTCCGGAATTGATACTAAGGGTGCAAAACGCATCTAAACGGTACAACGCTTGATTCAGCATATGACCGTGATGCCCCTCCCCAAAAATCGTTTTTCTTTCACCGTTCGCTCGATCTAAGGTCACTAATCCTACAGTATAAGTTTTATCTTCCGGAATTGCTACTAAGGCCGCAAAACGCACACAAATAGTAAAACACTAAATTCATCATATGATTGTGATGCCCCTCCCCAAAAATTAGTTTTCTTTTACCGTTCGCTCGGTCTAAGGTCACTAATCCTACAGTATAAGTTTTATGTTCCGGAATTGCTACTAAGGCCGCAAAACGCACACAAATAGTAAAACGCTAAATTCATCATATGACCATGATGCCCCTCCCCAAATATCGTTGTCGTTCACCGTTTACTAGATCTAAGGTCACTAATCCTACAGTATAAGTTTTATCTTCCGGGATAAAATAATATCAAATCTGGTAAACTTTTCTAAGGGATTTGGCGCGGTTTTGTTGGCAGGGTTGCGTAAAATTTTCTTACCGAATCCTCCTCGCACTTCAATTAATTACCTGAATATTTTTTCTCGGTTACGTGTTTTTCTAGAAAAATTTCCCTCGTCTGCGACTCGGGTAGATTGTCAAAAAATGCGTGTTCTCGGAAAAATTTCTGGTAATAATAAGTAAATTATAAGCAAAAATATTGCTAAGATTTAAAAAGATATGTTCAATTTTTAGCAAAAAATGTATACTGTTTGTTTTTAATGACTTTTGAAGAATCATGCATTCACGTTCTTAACGTTCAAAACTTCAAAAGTTATGGTTTTTTAAATATCTAACAGTGGCGCACCCAGGAATTGACTTCAGGGAGTGAAGAGGGGGTTTAAGAATAAATAATTTAAAAAAACTTAATTTGTCAGGCAGGTTTTAACCCCAACCCCCTTCCCCCCCATCGGTCGGCCACTGCATTTAACCTCTCTTACCCTCCAACCACCCAGCAAATTTTTCACCAAATATATATTGCAATCAACAAAAGAGGGCAAAATTAGCGTTATTTATTTTTTTTTAACACATGTCATTAAGAAACTTTAAAAACCTAAACTCAAAACAATTAAAATAAGAAGATTTGTTTGACCTTATTATTATTATTGACCTTATTATTATTATATTATTAAGAGTAGAGTCTTAATATTCCTTGTCTCACTTATGCAAAATATCGCTTGCAAGGGTATTTTTAACCTCACATTTTTCTATTCAAATACAAGTTACATTTAAGTCTCATTCTAAACATAAAGCTTAAATCTATGATCCTTTGGTAGTAGTTTTTGTAATTCTTTTCTTGGAAACATGAGCAGGCCAAATAAAGTCAAAATTCAAAAATCATTACAGAGGACTCTAGGTTGAAGCCTTATCTTTAAAATGATACTAAAATTCCTAAAAAAAGTTCTGTATTTGCAAGCGAAATTTTGAATGAGGAGAGCTGTCAGCGAAGACTATAATAACTTTCCATAATACTTATTGGATTATCCCCATATCACCGTTATCATAAGTATACAAATTTTCTTTAAATTCGGTTAACACGAAATTAGTTTAAAACAGATTACAAAATTTGTATCGAACAGGCAGACACACGCCAAGACAAGAAAAACTGTTGTGTTTTGGTTAACATCCAAAGTGCTTTACGTCGTACAAACGTCCATTAACCTAGCGACCCCACCCCAAGCAAATCAAAATTTAGTTATGCCATAATTAATGAAAAAACTTTGTGTTCCTCTGGTTTCTGAAAAAATCGAAAAAGAAAGTTGGGTAGTTAGATTAATATTAACTTAGCAACCCCACCACGATATATATGGCACCAAACTAAAAATTTTCCACGAATATATAAGAAAACAATCGAATTTTTCATTTTAAATTGTGTTTTTAAGAAAAAGGGTGGTGTAGCTGGTTAATATTAACTTGGCGACCTCACAGTTTAGGTACCACGGAAATTAAAAATTTAAAAACCAGTATTATCTCCAAATTATATGCTAATTTCGTCCATGATCAGAAAATTTTGTACTTGTCTGGTTTCCGACAATATCAATAAAAAAATATTGCATTACATCATTTGTAATAACCTAGCATTCGCAATCTGAAAAAGAAAATTACCACATAATTTTAAAACCAAAAATTTTCAGTTTCCTGGTGGGGTTGCTAAATTAATATTTACCTAGCTAACCCACTTTCTTTTTCGATTTTCTCGGAAACCAGATGAGCACAAAATTTTCTGGTCATAGACGAAATTAGTACATAATATGCAGATAATACTGGTTTTTCAAATTTTTAAATTCCGTGATACCTAAACATGTGGGGTCGCTAAGTTAATATTAACCTAGCTACAACAATTTTTTTTTAGACAACATAATTTAAAATAAAATATCCGATTTTTTTTCTCATATATTCGTGGAGCACATAATTAGCATATAATTTTAAAACAAAAAATTTTTAGTTTAGTGTCATATTTCTTGGTGGGGTTGCTAAGTTAATATTAACCTAGCTACCGCATTTTCTTTTTCGATTTTTTCAGAAACCAGAGGAGCACAAAATTTTTTGATTCGGGATGAAATCAACACATAACTAGCACATAATTGTGGTGTGACTAAATTTTGATTTTATTGAGGTGGGGTCACTAGGTTAATGGAGGTCTTTACCAATAACTTTAAGTCCGACCCTACCTACGCAACCATTGCAGTCAGCTTTTCTGTCATCGCATCCACCATAAAAACGGGCTTTGTTCACAACATTGCATAACCAAGGCAAGTAATGTCTTTTGACTTTTAGCGAATTTCACTACCAGAGGCATGATTTTCGAAACTATACGAAACTGTCCTCATACGTGTACTTTTGTGTCCTAAATAGGCTTTTACGTCAGTCTCTTTTCATACCCTGTGAAATGAGAGGCGAAAGGTAAGCCGGTAGGTGTGCACTGCATTCGAATTTTACTGGTTTCAATCTATATTGCATGAGTGATTGGAGGGTATTCGTGGTGTTTCTCATGAAAAACTGCTATGCTGCTGCTATACGGTATAGGAAGAGACGGAAGTAGTCGAATGCGAATATTTTCGTATAGTTTCGAAAATCAGATCCCAGAGCCCTGGTCCAGAATTATTCGAGCTCTGACGTCACGGCTCGAGCTCTTGCATGTTTCAGTAGCTAACCCAAACTGCGGTGCAATCAGCTGATCCTATGTCAGAAGACTTGAGATGCCCGCGTACAGTTTGATTGTATATTTCAGTCGCTCCTCCGGAGGTCCGCAAATTCGAACGCCTATGGTTTATTAAACCAGAAATTTATCAGACCGCATTTAATAAAAATTTTCATCGTAAGAACGATTCACCATAAATACTGCAATTTGTTAAACCAATTTTTTATCCGAACCTTATATTCCTTCAAACCCGTTCAATAATAGATTCGAAAATTATAAAACCCGTTTTTAATCGAACCATTGTTCATCAAACTCATTCAATATTTACTGTGAATTTGTCAAACCATTATTTTTCAAAACACGAATTCGTAAAACTCGTGGTTTATCAGAAAATTTTTGCTCAATGAACCGGAGCCGCACACGCAGGTGGCGCGACCGCGCAGCGTTTCGATGCATTTGTCGTTCTATGTGCGCACACTTGGCTAAAGGTATTCACAGGTAGATTGAACACTTTGTGTATACAGGGTTCCTAAGCAAATCCTTAGGGGACCAAGCAGCCGTGTATAAGACGCAGACAAACGGAAAAGCACATTAGGCAGAAAAGGATGGGCATGGGGCGATGTTGTCACTACATCTTACACGTAGTAAATCCATTCCAGGTTGTTGTTTTCTAATGTTTTCCATTTTCATACCTTTAGGACTGGAATAAAAATTGTTTTTGCTCGACTTGAATACCAAACTGATGAAAGATATCGTAAAAAAAAATATTTTTCGGCTTTTCATTTTGTAACCATTGTCCTGACGCACTGTTTACAGGCTGGGGACTGAGATACATGCAAATGCCTAACCTAAAGCGTTCATACACGGCCGGAGAAATTGACTGAGATATTTCCGTGGAAACTTTATCAAGCAAATAGGACGGGTTGACGCCTTCGAACGTCCAACCTGGGTTTTGCACTTTGATTCGAAATCAAAAAGGAGGAACAGTCAGATGTGGGGCGTGCACAAATTACGTAACGGTGATTTTACCAATTTTTGACCCCCTCCCTATGTAATGTTTTGTAACGGTTTGGCACGCTACTCCCCTAATATTACGTAACGATTTCAAGACCACTACCCCCCCCCCAAAAAAAAAAACTTTTCACTTATTTTCATTCCAAATTTTCTTAGTTTCACACAAATGTAAACGCTGTCGAAAACCCCCCTCCCCCCTACGTAACGTTTTGTAACCCCCCTCCCCTTTATGACCATTACGTAATTTGTGCACGGCCCCTGTAGTCCCAGTGGAGGAGGGAGAGAAAATTGATATTTTTTTCTTAAAAATTATACTCTTTAGACCTATTTCTTTGCGTTCCCGAAATTACGTAATTTTTGAAAAAAAATTGTAAGCGGCGCCAGTTTTATTTCGTGCTTTGTTTTTCTAACGGCTAATTTAATTGAAAAATTTTTACCTGCGGCGCCCTTTATCTTCTCACTCGAAAACAAGATCCCCCGTTTTAGGAAAACTGATCCCGTTTCTGTTTCTAAATTTTTTCAAATAAAAGTAGAGTATGACCATGGGGGAAATAATTTTTTTCTACGGTATGACGAAAATTTCGAGAAACTTGAAGAAAAAAATAAAAAAAGTGGCGGAGCTCAAGTTTTTCGTAAAAAAACGTTTTTTGTAAAGAAACAGAGCAAAATAAATCTTTTCACCCCTTTTTGGGTGTAACAAATATTGGCAGCCCCTTATTTTTCGCTTTTACCCTCCCGCTAGTTTTGAAGAATTGGTTCGCTACATGTTTCGAGATCATGTCATAAAACACCTCGAAAATATCAAATGTAGTGTAGGGTCAGCTTTATTTAAAATCAATAATATCGCAAGCAAAAAGCTCTGCATGAAAAACAGCGCCGTTTATTGATTTCTTTGGCTGTTAGTGCGAGCTGCATGGTTTGGCCGTTTCCGGATAGATGTCACTAGTAGAACAGAATGGAAAGAAATTTAATTAAAAGCGAAGATATTTCTTTCTAATGTTAACAACCTCACGAGTTTATCGCTCAGTATCGTAAATAATGGACCCTGCCGCCTCCTTTAAGCAAGAAAAAGCTGTGGTTTGGACCTGAAAACATTTAATTTTTAATTAGATTAGATGTGGGGCCGCCATCTAGCGGAATTTGCAGACATCTTGTCAACGGTTATTATTGCAACTATGATTTATGCTCACAATGAAAGAGTGGCGACAATTTTTTCTCATGAAAGCAGTCCGGAGATAATAACAAACTGGCACCATTGCTCAATATACCTGTTTCTTTTGTGCGCGCAGAACTTTCTATGCCATTTCTGTTTGATTTATTGAAATCCTATCCCCAAGGAAAATCTTAGGAACCCTGTATATAGATCACTTTACTGTTCTTATTTGGAATGCAAGTGACATCTATACACAAACTATTGAACGCTACCTGTTGTACAAGTATGCGCTCGTAGTAGCGACAACTGCGTGTATGCCACCGGTTCGTGTATTATTATAAAAAACGGGTTTAACGAATTCCGGTTTTGAAAAATAATGGTTTGACAAATTCCGGGTTTTAATAAAAATGGGTTTTAAAAATTACGAGTTTGGGGTTCGGGTTTGAAGAAATAAGGTTCGATTAAAAAATTGGTTTAACGAATTGCAGTTTCTATAGTGAATGATTTTATAATTGAACTTTCATTCATTTAACGGGTTTGATTTTGGAAATTCTAATAAACCGTCGGCGTCCGCAAATTCGAGCTTCTCAGAGCTGTAGATTTTGATAAGGTATAGTTCAATTTTGAACTAGAGCTACGGAAATTCGAGCCGAGTGCGGTATAGTGATATTCGCTATTTCTTTTGAAGGCATTTGGTAATTTTTGGTAAAAAGGCGGTATCTGCTATTTAGAAGGACGATTAAGCAAACATTGAGTCTCAGTAAAAACCTCGTTGAACAATCCGTGTCTCAGTTTAAGCTAAGGGCATAAAGTCATCGATGGATCTGCCGGTAGAATAAAAGCGTGAAACTTTTTAGAGCTCACTACGACTACGGAGGTCGGTGAAGATTTTTTGGTAGATTAATATAACCTCAAAAAACGGCTGTTTACTATTTTTGCTTGTTTTGAATTTAAATAAAATTTTTAATTGTTGTCCCGTGCCCATGCACCCGCTGCTCGTGCCACTGCTCAAATTAAAAAAATCCAAAAAGCAAAAACAATCACAGAAAAGATTTGTGGCGTAGAGGGCAAAGGATGAGGGAATAAATCGGAAATAAGTTTCTCCTCGACCAAGATTTGAACCCGGGACCTCTAGAATACCAGTCTAATGCTCTACCAACTGAAATCCTTTCGTCCGATTCATTTGTTAGTAGTGGGTTGATCTTTAAAGCCTACTGCGGCTTTAAATATCTAGAGATGTTAGAAAGACAAGGAGGTACACATGTAGGTACAATTTGTACCTCCTGCAGTAGTCTTTAAAGATCACCCAACTACTAACAAATGAATCGGACGAAAGGTTTTCCGAATAGCCAGTCAAAACACTATGTCCTCGATAGCTCAGTTGATAGAGCATTAGACTGGTATTCTAGAGGTCCCGGGTTCGAATCCTGGTCAAGGAAAAACTTTTTTCCGATTTATTCCCTCACCCTTTGCACTCTATGCCACAAATCTTTCCTGTAAATTTGTAAGGTCGCTAAGATTTTTCCTTCATCTTAAAAATAATGACGTTTGGGGTTATGTTGCTTGCGACGTTCGTTTATTTTTCCCGTGGATTATTTGACATTCACCGATGCTGACGTCATTCCACCTATTGGTGCAATCGAACTCGACAAACCGGTGGATTACTGTGGACCTAACGAACCCGCCCTAATCTAAATATAGAATTATTTTTTGCAGATAGATCCCAAACGAGCCTGGAATTCGAACCTTAATATGTGGGGCAAAAGAGGTTGGAACAATTTGCATTCGGGTTGGGGGAAAAGGGACCCAGGTCCTCTAATTTTGGATGAAGACTATAACAGCTTTTCACCGGCTATCGCTGAGAAGAGGGCTTGGCAGAATTTACAGGTAGGATCTCGTCACACTATATAAAACAAAAAACCTTTTTACTAAATGCAACTGGGTAATCTAACCTTCCTAAGTTAACTAATTATTCTGGTAAAGATGTTGGAAACTGCAACCAAAACTGTTCTATGTCAATTGAGCAAACTACAAATATCAGATATCTAGGAGTTCATTTGGACAATTCAGTTAATAAAATACGTAGGCTCATATATAAATTTTATCATTTTAGAATAATATTGAGTCAAAAAGATTTAGCACAAGTTTATAGAGAATTGGTAGAATCTTTAATTGGATGTGGTTTGATTGTAACATGAAAAAACTACTTATTATACAAAAATACATCTTAAAAATATTTTAAAAACCAAGAACCTTTTCAACAGAACAATTGTTGTACATTGTACATTTAAACAACAATCGAATTTATTCACAAATGTGCACATTCAAACATACCAAAAAATCAATACTATGATACAGGAATCTCACGTAACCTTCAGTACTTTATATCCAAAACAAATAATATAACTTTTTTTAAATCAATAGACTACATCGGATTAAAACTGCACAATATTCTGCCCCCCAATCGAAAAACTATTACAAATAAGAAAAGATTTAAAAGAAAGATGAACAAGTAGGTATGTAAACGAAAACTTGGCTACTGTTAAAAACCTTTTAGATTTAATTTAAAAATATTATATTGTTTTTTGTTTGTAAATTTTCATCATTTCATCACTGACCAACTTAGTAGTAAATCTTTGTAATAATTAAAGAAACCTATGATAGACATAACCCTATTTTGTTATTTTTTGTTTCTTTGATTTTTAAACTTTTATGGCATCTTTTAAAAAAAAGACGTCTTTGATGTGCCTTAAAAAAATAAAAATTTTGAATTTTGTGCAAATAGCGGTGCTCGTATACCGGGGCCCAAGGTGAGTAACCTATTAGATTATTTTGAAAGCTATAGTATAGAAAGTTTGGAAACTTTGTATATACAAAAATACATGTAAGGTATATTTATAAAATACTTTCATATTTGCACTGTTGCCATTTGGAAGAAAACTGGCAACAACTTTGTTATTTTAAATTAAACACCTGTAAATTTTAGCATTTATGGATTCTTAAAAAAAATGTACGTACATTTTATGTTAAATATGCTATATACCTTTTTCTATCTTTAACTGTTTTTGAAATATTGACTAGTGAAAAACGACATTTTATATATTTGACAGCTCATAACATCTAAACGGTTAAGGTTAGAGCAATGCGGTTTTTACTTCCCCATCTTAAGTTTTTACAAGCTGTCGTTTTAGATTTAACTCAGGGTTAAAATATTTTAAGGTTAATTTAACCTTGGGTTAAAAAAGTGTAAAACGATAGCTTGTGAAAGCTTAAGACAGGGACGCAAAAACCGCATTACTTTCTATTCTATAGCTTTAAAAATATTCTAATAGGTTACTTAACTTGGGACACCCGGTAAACAGACAAAGTAGTAAACTAAAGCTTTGCATTGAATTACAGTAATAAACACCCTTTGCATGAACCCCCTAGGAGTCCCTAGGAAAACATATCCCAAAAAGTTTTAAAAATCTCGGATTATGAAACTGCTCGTATTCGGAATCGCCCTCAGATCACTTATGGACAGATTTGTGACGTCACTGCTCTGGCTGATGATGATTTTAAAATTTGACATTAGTAATGACAAGGTTCAATTTAAAATGAATTTAAATATATATATATATTTTATAAATATTATAATAAGTAATAAATTAATAATATAAAACTATTGACTAAACTTCAAAAATTCAAAAAATTAAATAAAAATGAACATATATAAAAGCTATAAATAAAGCACTTCTTCTAAACCTGATTCGGCTGGTAAAGTCCCTAGCACCGAAGCCGCTTTTCCCCTTTGGATGGCCACACTAATCCGCTGGGTGATGAAGCATTTGCCGTCTTTGGTGTTTATTATTTTTGATATTTCTGTAATTGTTTTGCTTCATCACCCCACGGACCCATTGTCACCACCGCAAAACGACAAAACAAAAATCCCCTCTAGCTCTTTGTACTTCTGTCGTTTTTGCTTTTCTCTCATCTTTGCCACCTCTCCTGATTTCTCAGAAGATTTAACAAGATAGGAGCTACAAATGGTGTCTTTACATGTGGCATCCCAAACCAACGCCCTCACCCCCTTCCAAGGCACTACGGTAATCCCGTCCACTCTCTTTCCATCGCCTCTAAATATACCAGACGGTTCCAGTTGAGCTGGAAATCCAGCTGAAACCAAAGACCGTCTGATAATAATAATTTAATAATAATATTTGTTTGCATACTGCAGTGATTTTGAGACAAATAGGGGCGTTTTTGGAGCAAATATTGTTTTCATTTCATTTCAATGATAAAAAAATAAGTTTGTACTGAAAAAAATCATCTCTCGAATTAATGCATAAAGTTTTCATTCCAGAGACTCATATATGATATCGTCGCCCTAGATGTGAATGGAACTAAAATAAGATAAAACATTTTTTGTAGCATCAGAATGGTTATTTTCTTTTTTTTTTGGTTTGATTGGTGGGTGTTGGGGTCAAAATTGAAAAAACACAAATTATTTCATCGTCAACGTTTCGGCACCATTTATTGGGCCATCTTCAGGGCTCTACAAAGATACAAAAAAAACCTTATAAATTTTTTTTTCCAACGAGATAGTAATTTAAATTAATTGTACAAATATTAAAATACAAGAACAAAAACAGTTACGGGGTTATGTACATCATGAGGGTTGGATACGGTTTAATATTAATAAATAAGTAGACTTACCGAACTTTTTTGGTTTTCTTGTCAATAACTAAAAACCTTAAACTAACAAGATACACGGACATTTTAAAAAACAAAGAAAAACAAACCACAATTTTAAAAAAAACGTTTTTGTTTTTATAATTTAATAAAGTTCTTTGGTTTTGGACAGTTACTGACTAGCGTTTAAAACCAAAGAATTTTATTAAATCATAAAAACAAAAAAGTTTTTTTTTTAAAATTGTGGTTTGTTCTTCTTTGTTTTTTAAAATGTCTGTGTATCTTGTTTAGTTTAAGCTTTTTAGTTATTCACAAGAAAACCAAAAGAGTTCGGTAAGTCTACTTATTTATTAATATCCAATAATGTACATAACTCCGTAACTATTTTTGTTCTTGTATTTAAACATAATTTAATAAAGTAATTTAAATTACTATCTCGTTGGAAAAAACAACTCATAAAGTTTTTTTTGTGTCTTTGTAGAGCCCTGAAGATGGCCCAATAAATGGTGCCGAAACGTTGGCGATGTGAAATAATTTGTGTTTTTTCAATTTTGACCCTAACCCACTAATCAAACCAAAGATAAATTACCTTGGGTGGGTCGCTAAACTCTGAAAAAAAAAGGTTATTTTTTTTGTTCGGTATCATAAAAACATGAATAAGTAAAAAAATAAACGAAGGTTAGAGCTTTTGTCAACATAAAATTTGGACATTTTTAAAGTAGTTGCTATCATTAACCCAAAATTTAATATTTTATGGATTAGAACCATTCACATATAGGGCGACGATATGCAATAGGAGTATTTTAATAAAAACAATTTTTACTCAAAAAAGCATTCATTTTGCCCAAAGAGGACAATAGTTTACCTAAACAAGCAAAATTTTATAATAAAATGTAGATATTTCCTACCTAAAAAACGTACTTAGTATTTATCTCAAAAAAAGTTGTATTTTTTACCTAAATAAGCCCACATTGTCACAATGTGATGAAAATTTGATTTCCCAAACTCTTTTTGGTACGCAATAGATGATAGATTCTCTCTAAAGGATCCATTTTATAATAAAGTGTAAAAATTTTATGCCAAAGCGACGAAAAAATGTATTTTCTGTTATAACATAAACTCACTTTGCCACAATTATTATTATATATATATATATATATTATTTTATTTATTTTTTTTAAATAATCGATAATTTTTACCGTGAACTAAACATTTTTAGCATACATAAAATTATGTAAAAAACTTAAAATTATAAAAAATCAAGTGAATGGTTTCGGGTTAATGCTTTAAACTTTTACCGTACAAAATTTAATATTGTAAGGAGGCACTAAATATATTGTTTACCGGGATGCGTCGGATGAGTTGAATTTGAGATATGTTAGAGCTCTGACCTTCCTGATATTTTTTCCAAAAAAAATTGGAGGGGGTCATCGGTCTCGTTTTCGAGCAATATTTATTCGAAAAGGCGCCACTGGAATCTTGATAATAGAACTTTTTAAAGTTTTTCTATAATACCTTCGTACAAAAAAGAGATAGAAAGCTAAAACTAGTTTTATTTTGTAGATAAGGAACACGTTTTAAGAAGGTAGTGAGAGTTATAAAAATATTTTGCATTACCTATCTACAGGGTAGACTCAAAAATACATATCATATTAACAGAAAAGTTGTTTCAGAACTTGCGATTATTCTACATAAAAATGAAAATCCGTATTAAAAATTAGTTCAAACATATTTACTATTAGTCCGACTAAATATGTTATTACGACTAATGCAGATTGGGTCGCGTCAAAAACTTACAGAGTGACTTAAATATTTTTCAAAATATATCAAATAAGTACCGTAATGCTGAACGAGACCGATGACCCCCCAATTTTTTTTTGAAAAAATATCAGGAAGGTTGGGGCTCTAACAAATCTTAAATTTAGCTCATCCGACGTATCCCGGTAAACAATGTATTTAGTGCCTCCTCCTTTGATTAACAGTTTTTCAGATTAACTAATTGGAAGAAGCGCATTTTTTATTTAAATTCACCCATATCAAACTCTTTCTGCTATATACGCAAGAAATTAAACATTTTTATAAAATACTCCATTTTGTCATACTGTGTGAACATTTTATGCCGAAGTTACGGACCGATCGGTCGTAAATGTTTATATTTGGCCTACTCTCCAGAACAGAGTTACAAATCGCATAATACGAGCATATAATCACACCCATAGTAACATATTAGTAGGTGAATGCGCCGCTCACAGTTAGTTTTCATAATCTATTGATTTTGGGTAGGAAACGAGCCGAACGAATTCTCGCGCGCTCGAGCGGCGACCGACGACACCAACAACCTGATGACTCTTGTTCTTTAGCCGTGTAATAGAAAGGGACGGAATGTTACGCATAGTGTATCGCGGGTGTGAATCCCAGAAAAAAAAGAGGTGTGTTTGGTTTTATTTTGCAGTGACCCGTTCCGCGCCTCCGCGAAGATCAACGGAGCATAATTGAGAACAAAATCGCATAATTTCCGCAGATGCGAAGCATAGTTTTACTCTAAGCTATTGGTAACACTGCTCCAGAAGTATTAATTATTTAACTGAATGAACTACGGTTAGGTTGTATCGGGAGTGCAAAGTCATGAGCTCTTGTCAAAACAACACGTCTATTTGTACTTTCCATATTAATTATTTATCTATTTGTACTAAAAATAGGGCATCGTAGGTAAGTGGATTGCATTGTGTCAAATAGTTCGATCCCTCAGTGCAGTTGTGAAATGCAGTGTTTGGAAGGATTATATACAGGGTGGATTCTTTAAACGGAACGGTGCTTCTAGCGGGTTAGAATTTGGTTTTTAAAAAAAATGCAAAAACACGTCAACTGAGATTTTTAATTTTCTTTAATCGTGCTGTCTTGAATTTTTTTATGTCATTTTGTTTACGAGGTATGGCAAAAAACTATATATTTTTAAATAGGACACACCGTATAGTTTGACACTTTGGAATCTTAAAAAAAATTATCTTTTTGACAATACCACACACTAATACTCTATATCTTATGGTTTCCAAGATAGAGGCATTTAAACTTGCATGGAATTGTTGTCTATGCCTTGTTTTACGGAGGATATTTGAATGAAAAAAAAAGATCCTACTTTTTTTTTGAAGGTAGTTAACGTCCTATTAGTCAGATTGTGTAGAGATTATTGGGAATAAGGACACCTTGTTATTGTTGTATACGTTTAATTCATAAGCAACGTTTCGACAATAGTTTTTGTCTTCCTCAGTCTAAAAAAATAGAGTTTTTTTTTATAAATATTTGCACGTGAAGAATAAACAAAGAGAACTTATATAATTAACAAGTAATGAAAGGGAGTTAACATATTGTTTCATATAATACCGTTTTTTTTTTGTAATGTTCAATTCTAAAATTGTATATGATTATACTTTTATTTATATATAAAAGTTGATTTGAATTTAAAACAAGAATAAAACAAATTAACAAAACAATTAAAATCCAAACTAGGCAGTTTAAAATTCATAATATTTCTTAATTGTACACATACTTAAATTATTTCTTTGGTTTACTAGGATACGGAAAGATGTTTAGGTTGTTTTTTATTGTTATTAATAAAATTCTACTTCTACTTTTATTAAATAAATACATTATGGCGCTAACAAGTTACAAAAAAATTAAGAATGTAAATCTTACCTTCGAATTTGGTTGTATACTTAGTAGGCTGGTGATGTACATCTTTAAACTATTACACGTAATACAAAACATAGATATTAACTAAATTTTTTGTAATTTTTATTTTGTTTTTAAAAACTATCACACACATAGATTTGACAGAAAAAAACAATAGAACCGCGGTTAAAAAATATTATATTTACAAAGTTGGTTCAGTTTTAAGATGTTCATGATTTATTTATCTATCACAGAAGAGCAAAAGTAGTTAGTATTTAAAGAATGGCAACACTTAACAACTATATTCAAATATTAAGTTTTGATAAAAAAGAAGACGCTAAATTGTGTTTTTCTAATGAGTTTGTTCTTATTTACTTTTCGTAATATTTTTTTTTATTTATTTATTTAGATTTTATTTACCTATACATTTTTTTTTGTGTCTCTTTATTTTGTTATTTTTTTTTACAAATTATCTTAATAAAAATAATAATAATAATAATAATGACACAAACAAAAAATACACTAATATAGCTAAACAGTATAAAGAAACAACACAATATTTAAAACAAAACACTGACATTATCGTAAGCAGTGCAGATAAGGGTAATAGCACAGTTATAATGAACAAGACAGAATATATAAACGTTATGGTTGAGATGTTAAATGATACCAACACTTACAAGCTCTTATCATCTGATCCAACTGCTAGATACCAATCTAAAATCAATAGCTTTATTACTGATCTTAAAGAAGCTAACTATATTGATGAAGCAATGTCTAAAAAAACAAAAAATCATGCTCCAGTCCCACCCAAATTATACGGCTTAAGGAAAGCCCACAAACAAGGTGTAAAAATGAGACCAGTGGTCAGCTGCATAAACTCCCCAACTTACAATATAGCTACATGGTTACATACAATTCTTAACCCTATTACAACCACCTTTCAATTTATACTTCAATATACTTTTGCTCTTCTGTGATAGATAAATAAATCATGAACATCTTAAAACGGAACCAACATTGTAAATATAATATTTTTTAACCGCGGTTGTTTTTTTTCTGTCAAATCTATGTGTGTGATAATTTTTAAAAACAAAATAAAAATTACAAAAAATTTAGTTAATATCTATGTTTTGTATTACGTGTAATAGTTTAAAGATGTACATTACCAGCCTACCTAAGTATACAACCAAATTCGAAGGTAAGATTTACATTCTTAATTTTTTTGTCACTCGTCAGCGCCATAATATATTTATTTAATAAAAGTAGAAGTAGAATTTTATTAATAACAATAAAAAACAACCTAAACATCTTTCCGTATCCTAGTAAACCAAAGAAATAATTTAAGAATGTGTACAATTAAGAAATATTATGAATTTTAAACTACCTAGTTTGGATTTTAATTATTTTGTTAATTTGTTTGATTCTTGTTTTAAATTCAAATCAACTTTCATATATAAATAAAATTATAATCATATACAATTTTAGAATTGAACATTACAAAAAAAAACGGTATTATATGAAACAATATGTTAACTACCTTTCATTACTTGTTAATTATATAAGTTCTCTTTGTTTATTCTTTACGTGCAAATATTTATAAAAAAACTCTATTTTTTAGCCTGAGGAAGACAAAAACTATTGTCGAAATGTTGCTTATTAATTAAACGTATACAACAATAACAAAGTGTCCTTATTCACAATAATCTCTACACAATAGATCCTACTCTGTGGTATTGCTGAAAAGAGAATTGTTTGCATATTTAAAAAAAAATAAAAAATTGCCATACCTCGTCAAGTAAATGACATAGACAAAATCAAAGATAGCTTGATTAAAGGAAATTAAAAATATCAGTTTACGTGTTTTTGTATTTTTTTTATTAAACCAAATCCTAACCCGCTGGAAGCACAGTTTCTTTTAAAGAATCCACCTTGTATATATTTTAAATCAGAAAAAAATAGGAATATAAAAATGACAAATGAAACTTTGGTATACATATTTTGAAAGTTATATAACTTTTGTATTTAAAACTTTTTTGTAATTTAACTTATAAGGCGGCGTCCATTACCTAATTACGTGAGCTTAAAATAGGGAGAAGGGATCCGGCAAAAAAACATACCAAGTCTTATTTAAAGGGAGGAAGGGGGCTCAATTAAAATCTTACGTCAAATTTTTTCGGAGAATATACAGTATTAATGTAAAAAATGTGGTACATAGAAAACATCTGCATTCCCATGCAGTATGAAGCAAAATACATAAACATCAAATAAAGTTATAGGGGTGTAAGGTGTAAGGAAGAGGGAGCCAAATTACAACAAAATACCGTACGTAATAAATGAACGTCTACTAATGTCGCCACAAAGGCGGGTTTAGAAATTTACCTCAATTTTTGTATAAGTAGTAGTGGATAGGTTGAAAAATAAAATAGTAGGGGAACCTGAGGTGGAACAAGGTACTTAAGCTTAAGTTTGAAAAGTGACATGCAGGTCAAGACATGTTTTTAATTTTTCAATCAAAATTAAGAAAATATAAAAATTTTTTCAAATTCTATGTTTATGGTCACACTACCTTTACCTCGTTCAACCTCAAACACAGGGTAGAACGGAGTAACCCCAAATGCATGCATTTTATTCATCTTTAAAATTTTAATTTTTTTTGATAAATGGTAAGTAAAAACTGTTCTTAATTAAACTTATTTATTTAAAAAAAGTATCGTGCTTAATTAAAATAATATAAACTTTACCTAAATTTTACCTAACTACTCTCATATTGACAATCAATACAAATTATTTGAATCTCAACCGTTTCAGTGCTCTTGAGTCCACTGTTGCCACAATTTCTGTAACCAAGCTGACAGGTTAAATATGGAATATAATATTGTGGGCATGCACTGCATAGAAAACCAAAAAATATGAACACAAAATAAAGGAATTATTAAAACTTAACAAAATAAACCAATTTATTTACAGAAAACAGATCGTGAAGTTCGAAAAGACTGGAGCCGTCCAGTAAGTTCAAATAAAATGCTACACACAATTTAACATGCATGCATGTCACAAGATACTCTTTATCTACTAAAATCACAAAATATTAAAAAAATACAGGAAAAGTACCCAAGTAACTGAGTGTACTGTAAGACATCACGGACAACATCTCCACGACAAAAACAATAACAATAATAAAAAGAAAGGTACGTGGCATATCGGACATACATTTTCGTTAAACAACGAAAGTTGTTTAAATTTGCTGGGTGTGGTTGCTTATGTTATGCTTCATACGCCAGGTACAGTTCTATGTTAACTTGATGATTCCTAACAAGGATGAAACTGGCCTGTAGGTTTCTGGACTATCCATTAGATCTCGGAGGCCTGGTCGTAATGAATTAAAAAGCAAAATGTATGTCCGATATGCCACGAACCTTTATTTTTATTTATTTTTTACGGACATCAAATTCCTTTTCTTAAATAACAATAATGCTTTTGCTGTTTTCTGCCACAACGCTTTGAAAACGTCATTAAAATGTTCCAACAGCTATTTTGAGGAATATTTTCGTAAATGCTCATTTTGAGGGTTTACTGGTGATCAAATTTTTGTGCGAAGGCCTATTTACTGATGAAATATTTCTCTTCGGAATATGTCCCTTCGCAACGGTTGAGACTTGTAACCATGCACGCTTTAGGTTATTAACAATAACCTAGAATTAATTTACTACATGTAAGATGTAGTGACAACCTCGCCCTATGTCCGTCTTTCTCTGCCTAATACGCTTTTCCGTTTGCCTGCGTCTTATAAACGGCTGCTTAGCACCCTAAGGAATGCATGAGGAACCCTGCGGTTCACGTAAATAGATCAAGTCAATCAGAAGCTGTAAATTTAAGCATGCTCCTGATGGTGGGCAGTTTCCTATCGAAAATGACACCATTATCGATAATATATCCCATATTTGCAGTTCAAAGACATAGTTGATTGCAATACTAAAGTTATTAGTAATATCCAAATTGTAATTATCCAAAGTGATTAAAATTCTATCGGGAAGGGCGCGGGCGATTAGATACTACACTACATTTGGTAAATTGGGGTTTTTCTTTTCGCTTAAATTTTTCCGGAGCTCCGTTGAGGATACTGAATCCGTCACGATCTTTAGAGTCACCTATATTACATAGATAGCTACCGTTCATTCTAAAGTCTCCGAACCGATTTCAATATGGCGCCTGATATTTTAACATAAATTAAATGGAACTGTCATTGTCAGTACTAAAATATTGGTCCGATTGAATTTGGAATAACGTATAAATATTACACGATATTCCAAAGCTGCCCAATATCTAAGTTTCAAATTTTCGGTAAAAAATATATTGTAAAATACAAACAATGTGCTTCTAATCTTTTGAGAACTTCCAAGATTTTTTTATACCTTCATCAAACACGAGAACACGATATTTCTGACTTGCGGCAAATATAAAAACCGTGCCTTTTGTGGTTACCGATGCAAAACATATTTTTTTATACGTTCATCAAAAACATGATTTTAGTAGCTGTGTGCAAAGCATGGCTTTTTTATTTACCGATGCAAAAAAGAAAAATTTGATCACGGGTGAAAAATAAGATTTCTGTCCATTTTTTTACCCAAAATTAAAGATAAATAGCGAAAAATAGTATTATTGAAAAAATCTAATTATTCTTGCCTAAAAATGAAGTCATTTCCGCCAGTTTTAACCAAGTATTTAAATTGTCAAATATTAAAATGTCGCAACAATGAACATCGCCGAGTAAGAAGACACATCGCCATGGAAACGATTGTTATTTCATTTACCAGCCGCCTTGATTTATAGTGTAAGTGTGTTGCGAGAAGTGCTCTTCGTTCGAGATTTTTAAAAGTATTTTCCTGTTTTTCTTGGATTTTTTGATAAAGGTATTAAAAAAAATAGTGTTAGCAACTCGCGGCTAAACTGTGCTTTTTTTACTCGCATTTTTAAATACCTCGCTGCGCTCGTTAAAGCACCAACAACCAACGCTTGTAAAAAAAGCACTATTTTGGCCACTATTTGTTAAAACTACTATTTTATTGTTCCTGGGCGAAAAAAAATTATTTTTATTATTTCTTTGCACAGAAATAATGTCAAAAAATACTAGACCTACTAAAGTTATATCCTTAAAACGGAGTAACCGATAGGGAAGTTAATGCTTTTTTTATGTATTAAAAAAAGATAGTGTTGCCCGAGGTGTTACCAACTCGCGGTCCACAGTTGGTCTGGAGAGGGGTTTTAAGAAAAAAAATATATAATCTTTAAAACATACACTTTTGCTTTTGATCCATCGCCAACTACTATTGACCGTAAAATCCCCTATGTAGCCCTTTTCCAGGGGACTATTTTTGGAAAATATTCTGGGAACCTTAAATAACAACCCCCTATTTTGACTTCATATTTGAATTCTCGCTGAAATTCTCTTTCCAATGGTACTCCATATCATAAGGTTTACTTTACTAATTTTCGAGATATTGGCTTTCAAAATGTCAAAAATTCAATTTTCAAAGGCCCATATCTTAGAAACTAAACAAAACATCTCTATTGTGCTTATTATCGATTTTAGGTTTTTTTTACGAGGACATAAAAAATGACAACAGTTTGACAATCTGGCCTTCTACTATCTTTGGAATAATATCGTGAAAATTACTGAAAATCAATAAACTGTAAATAGGAATGTGCAAACGTCAAACTATTGTCATTTTTTATTTGCTCTTATAAAACCCTCAAAATCGATAATAAACACAATAGAGATATTTTGTTTAGTTTATAAGAAAATTGAATTTTTGACATTTTGAAAGCCAATATCTCGAAAATTAGTAAAGCAAACCTTATGATACGGGATACCATTGGAAAGAGAGTTTCAGCGGAAATTCAAATATGAAGTCAAAATAGCGAGTTACTATTTAAGGTTTTTAGAATATTTTCCAAAAATAGCCCCCCAGAAAAGGGCTACATAGAGGATTTTACTTTTTACGGTAAATAGTAGTTGGCGATGGATCAAAAACAAAAATCAATGTTTTAAAGATTATATATATTTTTTCTTAAAATCCCTCTCTAGACCAACTGTGGGCTTTTTTTTACTCGCGTTTTTAAATCACTTGATTTAAGACCACGCTTGTAGAAACGCAGTATTTTAGACACTAGTTATAAAAAGTAACATTTTAATATACAGGGTGAATTCTTTAAATGGAACGGTGCTTCTAGCGGCTTAGAATTTGGTTGAATAAAAAAATCCAAAAATACGTCAACTGAGATTTTTAATTTCCTTTAATCATGCCATCTTGGATTTTGTCTATGTCATTTAGTTTACAAGGTATGGCAAAAAAATATATTTTTTTAAATAGGACACACTGTATGTTTTGCAATTTTTGAAATAAGCAATACTACACAGTAGGACCTATCTTTTACAACAATCAAGATATTTTTATCTAAATCTGTATGGAAAACTTCGATATTCATTCAAATATCCCCCATAAAACAGGGCATATACAACAATTTCATTGCATAAGAGACAGAGTATTAGTGTGTGGTATTGTCAAAAAGATATTTTTTTTAAAAAATTCAAAAATGTCAAACTATAAAAGGTGTCATATTTAAAAAATATATATTTTTTTGCCATACCTCGTAAACAAAACGACATAAAAAACATCCAATATAGCACGATTAAAGAAAATTAAAAATCTTTGTTGATGTGTTTTTGGATTTTTTTTATAAAACCAAATTCTAACCCGCTAGAAGCCCGTTCCGTTTAAAGAATCCACCCTGTATATTAATAATGTAATGAAGTCTTTAGGATGCTTACAAAAGATCCTTTGTGTGTTGCTTACTACAAGGATCATTTCCATATCAAACGTGGTGGCAACTGAACTCCAATTGCGTTTATTTATGGAAATTTATTGAATATCCCAAATTATTTACAATTCCTGAAACAAGAATTATTTGAAAAAAAAAGTAAAAAAAATCCTCCGAATCGGTTACTTCAACCGAAAATAATCTTAAAACAAAAGATCAAAAGATCTTGAGTGTAAAAAAACGAAAATTCAAATTTCACTGGCGAAACATTATTTGATCATTTCTCTTTTCGGTTTGGTTCTTTGGGTGTTCCTTGTGGGATACTTATCCAAGTTTGAATTTTCGTTTTTTTTCTACCCAAGATCTTCTGGTCTTTTGTTTTTAAGAATTATTTGGTTTCGGTGTTATGTAAGAAAAACTAAACCTTTATCAGCCCCCTTTTTATTGCTTTGTAAGAAATTGTCAATATTTTGCACATATTAGGCACTCTAATTGCACATGACCGAAACATTATCTCTTAACCGAAAACCGTATCAAAACTCGCATTTTTTAATGCCGGTATTGCTTGGTAATGGGCTTTAAAGACATATCTTAAGTACCGAAGGTGCAGGTCAAGTAGGCATAGCAAATCTCGGGAATATGATCCAATAGCAAAACATGAGAGTACCTAGCACTTTTATTTCTTTAGATATTGCCAAAAATACCGCATCATATCTATTGGAAAAATTTGATAAGATTTTACCAGATTCAATATGTTTTTGATGCGGTTTGTGAAACATCCCTCATAGGATTTCTTAAAATCTTGTCAATAAATATGGTAAAAGCTGATCAGTTTTCACAAGTTTTCACGACGCAAAAATCTGGTTGGTGAAATCTCGTCAAGTTACCCAAATCTCTTAATATATGTTGAAAACTTGAACATGTTTTAAGAGTTTTGATGCGGTTTTTTTGGCAGGGTATTTTTTTTAAAAAACGGAGTTAAACAATTACTTACGTATAGCGTATTCCGTGGGACTTTTGATGAAGATTTTACGAAACCTGTTTTAATCGATTACTAATGGGCCCACCAACACTATCTAACCTGTTAACAGCCTCATAAAAGTAAAAAAGTAGGGTTAGGGTGTCAATTTTTTACCTTAAATTCAGACGGTTTAAGCTAGAGCAATGAAATTTGGTACATATGATGGCCTTCCGACAACGTATCCTCGTGTGGTATAAAAAATTACATATGTGGCCCTTAGGGGGTATCCGCCCTGCCAAAATACCGCGTCAAAACTCGTAAAAAAAACTAGTGAAAGTTCACGAGTTCTGGTCGGTATTTCATGCTGTTTATGAAACACCAGTTTCGGGTGAAATCTCATGAACTTTCAATGTTGGAAAGAGATTCAAAACTCGTCAAACATCATGAGTTTTGCATGAGCACTGTCATCCGCTTTTAGTAGTTTTAAAAACTTTTGAAAATAATTTATGATAAAAGTTGATAAGATTTTACCAGTATTGTTAAGTTTTGGTCAGATTTTACAAGATTACATAGAAAAATGTTTTTAGCAGTTTTGAGCAGATTTTTAGAAAAACAAGTTTTTAAGGTTTCAATGGTTTTGACAAGTTTACATGTTTTCAACAAAAATATAAAATAAAGTAAATTAGATTTCACAAGATTTAATAAGATTGTCCATGTTTTCATCAGTTTTAAAAAGAACCACCCTCCATCAGATTTCACAAGATTACATGATACAATATTTTGGTAAAATGGTCTCTATATTCCTTCTGTGAAATCTCTTAAAACTTTTTGCTAGTCAAAACTGCTTAAATCTATAATATGTGTTAATTAATTTACTTTTATATATAGGTACTCATAAAATCTTTTCTATTCTTATTGAAAAACTTTCTTTTTATAAACGTGATATGTGTGTTCATTTTCTACACTTGACACAACTCTTCACTTTAGTTTTCATCAAAATCCTGCTTGAAAAATCTCATGAAATCTCCTGATATAGACTTACGAAATATCTTAAAATATCTTGATAGTTATATCTTTTATTATATATTCTTTTTAATTTATTTTTATAGCTACTCATAAAATCTTTTCTCACCTGGCTTGTCAAATCTGGTCGTGCTTGCATGTCTATATTATACACTTTAATACTTATATAATCTTGTCTAATCCTCACATCCCCTATTTCTCATGAAATCTTGTAAAATCTTTTATAAACGTCCCTTCTTTTAGACTGGTGAAATCTTGTGAAATCTTATAAAAATCTTGCTTGCTAAACCTCATGAAATCTCATGTGTCTTTGGTCTAACATAATGAAATCTTGTAAAACATCTAAACATGAAATTTTATTCTGTTTAAGATCTTTTGAAATCTTGTGAGTTTTTAATAGTCGATTTTGCCAGGTCAATTCTCTTCAACCCAATAAAATGTCTTAAAATCTCATCAAGACTTGATCAGTTTCTAAGAGTTTTGAAGTGTTTTTTTTGGCAGGGAGGGGGCAAAATGTGTATTTAAACTATCCTTCATACTTTCCATACTAATGCACCTGCACATGTGAATCTCATTCAGTTGGTAGTTCATACTATTATATTTACAAGTCGACAAAACTTTCGTAAGTGTTAACAAGGCTCCTAGGTTAGGGGCAAAAAATTTTATATCAATGTCAACAAAAATGCACCACCGTTTCTCAATTGTAAATACCAATCAATTTTAAATACCCCCAAATTTGCCCCAGCCCCTAGGGGCTGTAAGGGGGTGAGATCTAATTTTCACCATTTTCAAATTCCAGAAAACACTCCATCTGCATATCTAAAACTCATAAATTTGGTGTAATAAATATTAAGAAGTATAAAAATCTCAAACTCCATCAGGGGCGACTCCTAAATAGGGCTAAAAATTTTAAATATCGAACAATTTTTTCAAAATTTACTATACCATATTGTAAAAGTGCAGAATTTTTTGGCAATGACAAGTTTGAATCAAAACACTTACGTTTTAAGAGATTATATTTTTTACATCCAACTTTGCTCCAGCCCCTAGGGGCTGTACGATGGAAAGATTTTCACTATTTTTATATTCCAGAAAACCACTCAATATGCACATCCAAGCCTCATTTAAAAGTGTGCACATGTGCATGCATATGAGTGTTTTCTGAAATATGAAAATAGTGAAAATTAGATCCCGCATCCTTACAGCCGCTAGGGGCTGAGACAAAGTTGGAGGTATGCAGAATTAAGAAAAGGTCGAATGCGCCCCCCACTGGTGCATTTTCGTTAACATAGGGTGAAAGATAACTGAAATATAATTTTTTAATTGAAATCGACAAAATTTGTAGCCCCTAACCTAGAGGCCTAGTTAACGGCTACTAAACATTTTTCGGTACAGCAGACTTATAGGTAATAGTGTAAACTACCATCTCACTCAGACTCAGTTTTGCAGGTGCATTACTGTAGAAGGTATGAGGGATTGTTTAGAAATACATTTTGACCCCTGTTGCCCCCTAGGGGCCACATATGTAATTTTTTATGACTGAAAGGCCAATAAATGTGATAAATTTTATTACTCTAGCTCAAACCGTCTGAACTTAAGAATAAAAATTGGTACCCTAACCCTACTTTTTGACTGCAGCATTTTTGGGGCTGTTAACAGGTTAGGCAGTGTTGGTGCATCCATCAGTCATCGACTAAAATAGGTTTCGTAAAATTTTCATCAAAAGGCCCACGGAAGCCGAATTTTCTACGTATGCCCTCTAAGTAAATGTATGTTTCAAGTTTCCGTTTCTTTTGAAAAACGAAACAACTCGTAAAAATTACTAAATTCTCTCAATCTATACATATAATACAGACATAAAGCAACATCATAAATTTCAATACTTATTCCTATCCGTATACGTATCAGAAGAATATACGTCACGTATCTCTACATTATTCAACCAACCAAATTTTTTGCTTTGGGTCTTAAGACCAAAGAATAGGTAAATTGGTTTGGATACGTCACGGATCACGATACGATACCTATACCGGATCGATAAGTTTTAACGTATTGAAGCAGACCTATCGTATGTTTAAATGCTGTTTTATGACTCTAATAAATCTCTAGAATGCATTGAATATTTTTCTAAATCTTTTGGTTTTGTCTTCTACCCTAACCATAGAGATACCAAAATCCCATTTTTAGAATTTTAGTCAATTTTTTTGTTTGTTCCAGCATCACAGCGGAGTCTTATATCGGCAAATAGATATGGATATAGTTGGACAATTTAAATATCATACATTTTGTCTTTCTAGTCCATCATACCAATATGGTATGGGGGACTATCAAAATCGTGAAATTTTGACTTCTTAATTTTATCAAAAATGAGTTACTAACGTTCCAAAACACCTTAATCGACGAAAATAAAAAGTTGTCTGTCGGTCTGTTGTCTGTGTTTATACACGATAACTCCAGAACGCCTTAATAGATTTTAACGTAAGTTGGTACAAAAATTCTCTATCGGCTGAACATGACCTGATTAACTTTTGGGCATTGTGGTGGGGGGTTGAAGGGGGGAAAATGGGGATAAAATATTTAAAAAAATTGTAACATTGGAATAAAAGCAAGTAGCGATATACAGTTTTCAAATTTAAGTTTCCATGAACATGGACTACTTGTTATAAAGTTTAAATTCGTGGGAGATTTAGTTTCCGAGTTATTTGAAAAAACGTTAAAATATATAAAAAAAAATTGGTGCTAGAAAGCACGGATAGTCCACCTTACAACAAATTATTTTATGTTGAAAGGAAATGAAAATATCTCAAAAACAGTAGCTTTGAAAGATTTGAACCTTATAACAAAATTTTTGGGTAATATATTTACGAAAACCAAAATCTGAAAACCGCATATCAATAGCTGCTTTACTTCTAAAGTTATGATTTTTTGTATAAATTTTAACGTTTTTGCAAATAACTCGGAAACTAAAGCTCCCACGAATTTGGTCTTTTTAACAAAATTTGTAGTCCATGTATATGGAAACTTAAATCTGAAAACCGTATATCGGTATGGTGGACTAAAAAATCATAACTTCGGAAGTAAAGCAGGTATTCATATGCGGTTTTCAGATTTTGGTTTTCGTAAATATTACCCAAAAATTTTGTTAAGGTTCAAATCTTTCAAAGCTACAGTTTTCGAGATATTTTCATTTATTTTCAACATAAAATAATTGATTGTATGGTGGACTATCCGTGCTTTCTAGCACCAATTTTTTCGTTGTAGCCTTAAGAAAAAAATCATTTTTCAAAACGTATAAAAAGCAAAACCTTACGCTTTAATTTGCTCAAATACGTAAGAACATCAAGACGATATATATTAATCAAGAGTAGATTTAGGGTTTTTAAAAATCTTTTAATATCTTTTTAAAAAAATTATCGCCTGTAACAGTTTTTAAGCAATAATTTTAAAATAACGTTTTGTTATTTTAAACATTTTTGGTTGCAGGCGGACTTTTCTTGTTAAATTATTATATAATTATATTTTTTAATATAATTTTTCTTTATGCTCCGTTGTTTTATAGATAATTTTCGTTTTAGTACTAGAAGTTTTCTCGACTCTAAATATATGACACAGACAGACATAGAGTAGTTGTGTGTTCAAACCAGATAGCGCCAAAGTTTAAGCCCAAATTTTGAAATGCAATTTGCATTTATATAGGGTGATTTAAATTGTTTTAATATTTTTACGAAATCTGTTTAGCATATGGCTCATTTAGACTAATTAGGTGATAAGCACTAATCATACTACTTTGCTGAATGTTTTTTAGATAATTGATTTTGATTTCGGCCCGATCAAGCTAGCAAGTTTGACCTCTTGTAATACAGAGTTTAGTGAGAAAGATTAGACATATACGTTGACAGTAATAATAGTTTACATAACAAGCATGTTATGATGATCATTAAACGCGAAGATGACCATAACATGCGAGTTAGTGTACTATACTTTACCTATGACCAATGAAAATGTCATCACAAATATCAGAAATTATTAAAAATATCAAACGCAAACACTCTTAAGTCAACAACCTTCATAATCTAAAGTTTCAATGACGTTCTATCTAAAACGTCAAAACTAATAAGGTTACTAAGGGACTTTTCATATATCTTATTAAAAATTAGGTTTTCTTTTCTTAAAAATGCCAATGTCGAATTAACAGGACTTATTTTTGGTTATATTTTATTGGATTTATTTACTTTTAATAAATATTTATTGTCTTAAAAATATACAAAAATAATTCACATTTTTGCGTCAATTAGTGCTGGTATAAAATAAAGTGTCATCGCTTGTCACGCCATCTTGTGGTTTACGTCTAAGCTTTATTATTATCCTAGGACCGTAATTGAGCCATTAAAATCGCGTTGAGAGGGTCGTAAAATTAGTATTATTCGTTGGTCGTAGGTAAAAGTATCTATTTTTGTCTTCTTCATAAATATGACACAACCTGTAAAGGCGCATTTACACAGACAAACTTTCCTTTGATGTTGAAATGCCGACAAACATTTACACGAGCCTCTTGAGCAAAATGTTCAAAGAAATGTTCAAGCAAAATCTCGTACAAAAAAACACACGTAAATTTTGGAGAGAATGTTGAGCAAAATTTGTTTGAAGAATTGGGAGTATAAAAATTTCTTTACAAATTCAAAATATATATTGTTATCGGAATTCGTTGAACTAAACTGAAAATAGAAAAACAAAGTTTTGAAATAAGGTATTTTTAATCAAGCGCTTTCCGACGGAAAAACGATTTGATGCCGAAATTCACATTTGACCTCATAAGCAACTTCGATTGATCTGATTTTTATAGGGGATATGCCAGTATACTTGTAACTTTTTTGGGGTTGTAAAAAAACGAACATAAAAAAAATAATAATTGTCACTCATTGTGTTGTTGCCTGTAAAATATAATGATAAAAATTTACGTTTAATAGAATATCCCTTTATTTTACTTCCTAGTTTAGTCTTTTACAATAATAATTAAGTCAAATTAAAAAACCTATATACATTTTATTAAATCTCAAATATATGTACAAAAGCACGTTTGGTTTAAATAATACCCGTTTATTACCCACTTTTACAACCCTACGAACCCTTGTCTAAAAAATATAATTTAGCAGTAATTTAGTAGTCGCTGATCTATCATCCCGCGTTTTGGATTTCGCAGGTAGTAGGCCGGTCACCCTTTTGAATCGCAATGTTGTCCTTTGCATATTGTTGGTTCAGTATCAGTAATCGACCTTGATTATTACATTAAATTGACAGTATATATCTATCTTCAGTATTTTCATGAACCTTTTGCTTTTTTAAGCAACCCTTGGGACCTTAAACTAACTAAGTAAATCTGGTGTGAGGAATTAAAAAACAACAATAAAAGCTAAAGGTAAAGTAAAGTTACAAAAATATGTTTAAAAAAAACCCTCCCCACCACTCCTCATAGTCGTGAGGCGCGGATTACCGCTTAAAAGTCCAATTTTTGAGTTTTTTGCCTATATTTGAAAAACTCAAAATTTTTTTGGAAAAGAAAAATTTTCCGGGGTTGTTTTTTGAATTTAGGAAAAAAACCCTTGGAAATAAAAAAAACTCGCAAGAAAATCCCAAAAAAACACCCGGGTAAAAAAATCCGGGAAAAACCCTAAGAAAAAAATATTATAAGTAACCCTAATATTATAAGTTTTGCTTGCCGTCGGCTTTTTTTCACAAATTTTAAAACAAAAGTTGGTGTTCCATTTTTTTAAAGAATTGAGATCACTGATCACTAATGTGAAATTTTATCATTCTCATCTTTAAAAATATGTTTCCAAAACAGATAGCAATAATTTGCTCAAAAATTTACCCGAACAAAACGTTCAAAGAAAAGCTCACAAAAATGTTCACGCAAAAAATTTTAGATCTTTTGCCGAGCTTTTGTTTGAGCATGTTCGTCTGTGTAATTGCGCCTTAAGCAACAAATAATATCCGGAATAATATCCAATAGTGACATGTGTTTTGTAGCATCCAAACCCTTGGTAGATATATGATTTATCTTCACAGCTTCTCTTTCCACTGCTTCTCGTATAGTGATATCTTGTGTCGATATGCTTTGTTCTTTTATGATACACAGGATTATTTGCAATTTTTTGAACTGCTTGATTATCATTGTGTAAAGTCATTAGTCCACCCATTAATTCTTCGTACATATTTCCGAGATAGATTACTTCTTTACAAGCTTTAGATAACCCCATATATTCTGCTTCGGTACTTGAAAGAGCTCTCTGTTCTCTTGCTTCCCAGGATATAGCTGCTCCGCCATATACAAAAACATAACCAGTGTAAGATCTCTACCTTTTTTAGGTACCGCTATATATATAAGCAATTACTAAAATTAAGCGAAATGAGTTTTATTGGAATAGTGGCTCTGTGAATGGCGTTATCCATAACCTAAAAATTTTTATTTGCGGTTTTTGGTTATATTCTCTTTTTTATTTATTTATTTAGAAAAAAATACCAAAAACAAAAATTTCTAACAGTTTTTCAAAATCTCAAAAATTTAAATCCGTAGATATTATGGTCATCATTTGAAATTTTTGACTTTTTTAGATGTTAATTAATTTCGCCTTGGTTACTGTTTATGTGTGAAAATTTTAAAATCGGATACATCCCGTCTTTATTTGAAGATTTTAAAACTTTCACAAATAAAGTCTGGCCATAACTGATGGGCGCTAAGCACGATGTGTCCACAGTGTCAAAATACTGCTCGGCCATAATAGTGCCTGGCCAAAAAAGTCCCTATTAAAATTTTCTATGTAGTCGAGTCACACCATTCTTTTAAGTTTTCTTTGGTATCATATATCAGACATTAAAAAAGTGTGCTTGACTTGAATGAATCAAATATTTTCTATTTTTGTTTGTTTTTTTTACTTTCTAACTATTATATATTAAAATTTAATAACAATTTATTACCTATAATTTTCTACATCTCTATCATTCCCACTCAATCATTGGATGTATTTCTGTGGAACGGTGTGAATAAATAAATAAATAACAACGTGTTCAGTCCACAAGGGTTCCCGCTTGTGTTTTAAGCCGCCCGTTTTAAGCGTTAAATTGTCATGTTTTTCTGACATTGGTTTGTAATATCCATTTTTTCTTCACAACTGATGATGGAGGGCGTTTGAAAATAAAAGGTGATGATAAGCCGAGGACAGGGTAACGTAATGTTCATGACTTCATCAAAAATCGGCGGGTCACCCTGGAGTGAATGTCCCCTTGAATTTTCGAACGCAGATGTTGAATTTGTTTTGAAAGTTAATTTTGTTTCATGCGAGTTAATTAGAGTTTCGAATTCCATTGTCTTTATTTTTATTTATGACAACGTTTCGAATGCGTATGTATCTGCAATCGTCATCAGGTGAATACTAACAAATCCATGGGGATCTCCACTTTCACTGGTAGTGGCCAATATCTTTATGGATTCTTTTAAAGAAGAAGTTCTGCAAAAATCATGTCAGAAACCCAAACTATGGCTTAGGTACATGGACGACATATTCATTATCTGGCAAAAGGACCGCAACATGCTGGAACAATTCTTTAATCACCTCAACAGCATAAAAAAACTTAACCAAATTTATTCTGAAAAAAGAAGAAAGTTTTTAACTCCCTTTTTTTGATGTTCTAGTCACCAAAAATAATTCAACCATAATCACTTCCGTATATCCCAAACGAACTCATACTGGACAATATCTTAATTTCAAATTAAACCACTCCTCATCAACCAAACTGGGAATTGCAAAATCCCTCATAGATTGAGCCACCTACATCTGCAATAAAGAAAATGCTTTAAATAAAGAAAAGTCAATTCGATCTGATTTGCGGAGGAATGGTTTCTCCAACTACAAGATCAATAAAACTCTTCAGAACACACCAACACCAAAGTCTGCAGACGTAAATACTGAAACAAAGACGACACTTATAATTCCATACGTGAAAGGAATCTCAGAAAAGATAAGAAGAATAGGCAACCAATACCATCTGCAAACTGTGTTCAAAACGACCACAACAATAAGGAGTCACTTGAAAAAAACTAAACCATAACACCATGACAACAAGAGCTACATCTAGCAGGCACCATGCGAGTGTTGGGATATCTACATCGGAGAAACCAGCTGACCTATGGAAATTCGACTTACCGAACACAAACGAAAAAATCGTCAAGGGAAACCAACAGGATCGAAAATAGCTTAACATTGCTGGGAAAATCAACATCATATGGAATGGAAAGAGGCAAAGATCGTCATCATCATCAAGGAGGAAAATCTATTCAAGCGAAAATTCAAAGAAACAGCATTCATCCTGAGGAACCACAGTGTATTTTGTCAAACAAGCGTCACCATCAAGGATATTTGGAAACCCACACTTTTCGGAGGTAACAGATTTCAACTGTTAAAGAGCGGAGTTTTTGATACATAAGCATTCGAAACGTTGTCAAAAAGTAAAAATAAAGACAATGAAAGTGTGAAACTCTAGATTATTCTCAAACAACAATTTTGTTTCACTGTATGGGAAGAATCCATTAGCAATGTATAAAAATACACTTTTTGTTCACCCAGACCAAAGAAGTAAACAATAAAAACACACTTCTTAGGTTAACACGTTATTGCGCATACGCGGGTAACTTTTACCCAGCTCAAGACCACGGCGATTCTGGCGTACCCCGGGTGATCACCTTTGTTATTTTCGAACAGAGGACGTCATTACGTTTACCTCAGTCGTTTTCGAATAGTTTTGGACTAGCCGAAGTATAACCTTTACCTTTGGGTAACAATTTTCAACCACACCCCTAAATCCTTTTGTATTTGTTCATTCTACCATGTCACTTTGACATCTGTACATCTTGTTCAGTAGATTCATTAAAGCTTTCAAACTTTTTTTTAATTTTGACTCTAAGTTTAGTTCTTACCGTGTTATCTTAAAAGTTCGGTAATTTTAGGTGTGAGTTAATTATTTGCGGGTCGATTGTTAAGTTTTAATTTGTGCTGGATAATTACCCATAAGTTTTTGCTAATTTAATGCAGTTTTTATGTAGCTTACCAGTTAATTTGTAGTCCATTTGATTTCAAATGATCCTCTCTGAAGTGTCAGCGCCACAGATCCAGGTTTATAGGTGCTCCTTTATTTATGGTCATTGTGCTAGCCTGTGCAGTGACTGTTGGGTATAGTATACACGTTGCAATCAAAAGTATCACAAAAATTGGTAAAAAGTAATCTCTTAGTAGTTACTTAATTAGTTGTGAATCACCCTGTAAGTATATTGGGGCTAATTCTAATAAATGAAGACGTAAAACCATAAAATTTTAATTGTGGCTTTTACGCGCTTCCCTGCAAGGAAAAAGAAACTGTTGTTAAGAGAAACTTCTTACATTTTTCAAAAATAGCACGATATAATTAGCCTTATATCGTGCTATTGCCGTACAAACAGCCCAAATTTTACTTTTAACATTTTATTTATAATAAATCTCTGGAAAAGTGGAGGCCCGGGGCAATTGAAAAAGTGGGGACTTCTCCCGCAACACAACAAATAAAAAATACATATTTTAATTTCTATAATCTCAAACAATTTCTATTAAACATTACACAAACAAAATACAAAAAACTCAAAAACTGAGGCTTGCAGGTAAACCTCCAAAAACACTTAAATTTGTTTTTAAGTTATAGCGGTTTTTCTGAATAAGTAGGCTAACTTTGAAGGCAGATTTTTTGTTGCTGTTGAGTTAATGTTAAATAGGCTATTGTGGTCAGATTTGAGGGGCGCCCCAAAGTGTGGGGCCGACCTCAATAGTACTTTAGGTTACAAATCTAGATGTTTACGGACAAGGCGACAAAGGAGCCGAGTCCGGAATTTCTAAACGAGTACTTTAATGACATTGCACGGCCGTGTTTCGTACAACGTTTTATTTCATACTGTAAGTGGGAAATCCATTATTTTGTTCCTATTTTTTTTAGTTACTTTACCGAACTGGTGATGTAATGTATTTCAGTTCGGAAAAAATACTTTGCCGGACTAATAATGTAATGTATCATTTCCCGGACTGAAACCCATAACGTAATGGAGGATGTTACAATACAGTATGAAATAAAATATTATTATTTTATTTTATAGGGGGTTTTGATTTTTGTATATACGTTTTTTTTAAAGCGCACTAGCGTGGTAGTAAGCTAAGAGCGTAACTTACATAATATCACTACTGTAAGGTGACCAACTCTCGAACAACAAAATACCGGATGCGGTAAAAATTTTTTGTCCAGTTTTAACACATTAAGACTTTTCAAAAAAAATAATTGTTTTAAAAATACTTATGGATTAAATCTGAACTACCTAACTATAATTTAGTGCGTTAAAATTTTTTAAGAGATATTTATAAAATTCGAGGCAGGTGTATTTGGTTTGGGTTTTGATGCGCTTAGATACGTGTAGCTGCGCGTGTTGATAATTTAATGCCAAATAATATTTATAAACCTTTGATTATAATTATAAAACCACAAAATTATGAACGAGACAAAAATTTAAGGCTCAGAAATGACACAGTTAACTATTCTAAAATAAGAAAAATTAGATCTTCTAAGAACTAACAGGAGGCTCTTCTTACGAAGAGTTACGCAACGCACATGAAACATGAAAAAATACTGGACAATACCGGACGTATTTTTTAAACTGGACAGTTCATCAAAATACCGGACTGTCCGCTCAAATACCGTTCGGTTGGTTACCTTGACTACTGATGTAATAAGCTAATTACATCCTCATTTTTTTTAAAAAAACAGAAACTTTTTACAATGTATGATGTCCAAAAAATGCTTATTTATTATAAATAGAATGTTAAAAGTGAAACCAGGGCTGTGTTTTGAACGGTTTGGAGATTAAAAGAAGGGCTTTTGAATCTGGATCGTGGGTAAAATGTTGTATATTACAGGTACGGTAAGGCTTGTTACAGCACTCTCGTGATTACCACGACGTCGTCATGGCAATATTCCCCACTCGTTGCTGTAATTAAGCTCATACCGTACTAGTTATATAAATAATTAATACACTCAAATCTCAAAATCTGATATTACGGTTTGACAGATAATTTAGTGTTTACTTTCAGTTGGTTTTATGCATATACCTACTACGTACCTATATTTGCTTTACTACCCTCTGTCTATGAAACTTTGCTTTGCTGACTTACCTAATGAATGTTAAAGGCAGTTGAAAAAACTCATTTTATCCTTTCGCGTCGACGACAACTTATTAGTAAAATGTCCACGTTTTTAATAACGAAGCCAAACAAAATACGGACATTTTCCGCCTAATTTACATGCGCCTACTACCTGTGTTAAGTTTTCCTGGCATTTCTCGCTTTATTTTATCGGGAAAACGTAGTAATAATAAGAAAAAATATATTATTTTAAAGATATACAAATTGCGTAGTGTGGTGGTGTCATACATTAATATCGCAGTACCAACTTAAAAAATTAGGCAACTTAAGATGGTTATAGAACCTATACGCATTGACGTGGAACCTAGCGCAATATCATGGGCGTAGCCAGGATACTTCACAGGGGAGGGGGGCAAACTGTTTTTTGGGAAATAATAAAACTTTAAATATAAGGTGGGGCAAAAAAATACCGCAAGCTTGTGCGCCACTGTCCTCGATTTTAGACATTTGCCATAAAGACACGTTTTTGTAGTGCACAGAGAGGTATCACTTTTAAAAATCGGACAAGAAGCAATAGAGCTCAACGTCAACGAAGGAAGTGGTGTTTTATCCCTTTGTAAAACATGGGTTTAAAAACCTTTAGTTTTTTTTCTACTAAGGATTTGTTAAACCTCGTATGATTCATTAGATTTTGATCTCTCCGGGAAGCTAAGGCTCTGGCCTATGTACGCCATCTGTCAAATTTGACATTTTATGAAAATTCGTAATGGCGCATGCTTTTGAATCTTAGATATTTTTCACTCCTTCCTGCCAAACTTTTTCGTAAGTGTATAATGAGGTATCATTCGTTAAAATCGGATAAGAACCTGTGTAAAGTAGATAAAATAAAGAATTTTTTGCTGATTTTTTTTAACTTATCGAATTTGTTATTTTATACAAAGTGTCCAGAAACCTAAAATTGTAATAAAAAGCAACATAACTTTTCGAATTACTTTTTGCTGCAACGTCGGTTGAAGCAGCTAATGTAACATTATTTCCGGGTTCTTTAGCAACAGTAAATAGAAGAGTAACGAAATCAGAAGTCTCTTGTCGAGTTGCTGCAAAGAAGTCTTTTCTAACAGAAGAGCAACATCTTCAAGCAGCAGGAGAATTTTAGTTTATCGTCCACCAAATTCTAGATTTGAACCCGAATATACAAACCAAATTAAAAAAGCTGGACATTTTTCTGTAAACATGTGGGGCTGGTTTAGTGCTAGAGGTTTGGGTGTTTTTTGGAGAATCGAAGGAAGATTCAATAGTGAACGATATATTGAAATCCTTGAAAACGTTATGCTGCCATCTTTACAAGCTTTACATGAAAATAATGACTTCGTTTATCAGCAGGACAACTGTCCAGTATACCGGCTAATGTTGTTCGCGAATGGTTTTAGAATAATAATATAGAAACACTTCCTTGGCCAGCCAACAGCCCTGACCTTAACCCAATGGAAAATATATGGGGTCGAATCGTTAAAATAATATACCAAAGGAATTGGAGACCAAGAAATGCTGAAGAGTTAAGCGATGCTATTTATCGCGCATTGGATCATCTGTCAGAAGACCATCAGTATTTTCAAAATTTAACCTTTTCAATGCCCAGACTTTTGCAGCTTGTAATAGAGAAAAATGGTGATCCTATTAAATACTAAATTATTTATTTTAGTTCTTTTTTAAGTTAAAATAATTAGTATTAAGTTTACCATCGTTTTTTTCCTAATCCAAGTTTCCTATTCGTCGAATTGTTTTCAATCCAGCGCTGTTTCCATCGTATTATTGTTATTTTATTAACTCCAAAATGGGTTACCGCCCTCTTTATAGAACAGCCTTCGTCCGTTACTCGATTGTTAATTTGATATTGTTCAATAAAGACTTTACTAAAACATTATTTTTGCTGATTTTTTAGTATTATGCAAAATTTAATATAAAAATAAGGTTGCCTTTAATTTAAGTAAAACAAATATTTTCAGTTTTAGAGACCTTTTTTAAGCAATATGACAAATTGTCGTACTTTTGAAGTTTTTAGGCATTTTAGCTGGTAGTCCGTATATATTATACACTTTTAGGACATTACGGATTTTGATTAAATGTCAAGTTTGACAGATAGCGTGTATAGGCCAAAGCGTTAGCTTCCCGCAGAGCTCAAAATCTCATGGATCGGACGAGATTTAACAGATCCCTAGTAGAACAAAAAGTAGCGGTTTTTAGACCTATGTTTTACAAAGGGTTAAAACACCACTTACTTTGTTGGCGTTGAGCTCTATTACTTCTTGTCCGATTTTTAGAAGTGAGACCTCTCTGTGTACAACAAAGACGTGTCATTATAGCAAATGTCTAAAATCGAGTACAGTGGCGCATATAAAATTGGCGAATTTTAAAAATCATGCGCTATCTTGTATTTTAACGAAAGGTCAATCTTCATAAAAGATTCATATGGTCTAAAGCTTTAGCTTTTCGTAGAAGCTAAAATCGCAAAAATAAAACTTATGGTAGCAAAACTACAGCCGCAAAAAAAATGTACGGTTTTTTTTTGGCCCACCTTATATTTACGTATGTATACCGACCTATTTTAAATCAAAACATTTTTCAAGTTCTGTACCACTTTTCTATCGGTGAGATATTAATTTGTTTAAAAGCATTTCTTTTACAAATCCCAGGGGGCCCCTTCCTGCCCCCCCTCCACGCCCTGCGCCAATGCGCATGATTATTCTTTCTTCTTTTTATATGTAAAAAAAAGACTTCCGCTCGAATCCCGATATCAGACTCTTATCTCTGTGGTCTAGTGTTAAGGATATAGTCTTCTCTAGATATCTTTAAAATGAGATTTAAACTTCACACGGTGCTGATGGTAATATGCCTATTTATATATATATATATATGTATACAAGGTGGATTCTTTAAATGGAACGGTGCTTCTAGCGACTTTAGGGAAGAGGTTTTAAAAAAAGCTGAAAACGAATCTTTCAAAGATCTTCAACTAAAATAGACCCATCAAGTCATTCATAAATCGCTTTGAAACGCGATCAGTCGTTAGATTTAGGAAAAACCATTTTATGTTCCACTGGCAACGCTGCACCAGGCATGCTCTCTCTCACACATGCTCCACCCACGAAACTTTTAGCAGCGGACAGGAGCGACTCGTTATTTATAAATGTAAAAATGGGGGTCTTTATTATTAGACTTGTTAAATATTTATGAAAATACATTTAAAATTTTTTTATGCTTCAAAGTTGATACCGACTTATGGAGAAGTTCTCAATTATGTTTCCTAATTGCGTGCGTAAACTTTTTCCCGCACGCGATGCAAAAGAATCTATCTAATCTATTAAATGTTAACTCATACATAAAATATGAAGTGCCTGTAGAACTTTATTAAAAAATTGGCCTACGTAATACTTATTTATTTACCTAATTAGTTCGAAAAGTGATACTTTTGCGCAGTTGACCGAACGGCGCGTAGAGGAGGTCGGTCAAGCCGTCAAGAGCGGAATTCACTTTACGCATGTATTAGGTGCTGCTGCGAACGTTACCTCTTTTTAAGAGTCATGTTACAGTGACCTTATACTTTTACAGGTTTCTACTTTATAACCTGCTGAAAGGTACAGGATTCTGTATTTACGGTCTTCTGCACTTTTCAATTTTGATGTTTTTGTTTCTCGGTTTATTCGACAGGTGGCGCACACAGTTACTTTGTCCCCACGGATTACAAACTTTTTGTTTTAAATTCGAGAGGTGTGCATGGCCACTGTGTAGCTTCAACTGCCAGGTACAATCCTATGACTCCCTGATGATTATTAGAAATTATTTTAAAAAAATAAAAATTTTATTTTGTTGAATAAAAAATTAAGTAAAACGTTAATGAACATCGTTATATTTTGTACTTCATTTTAAATTTTTCCGATATAAAAAAATGAGTGCGAAAAAGTAACTTTACCGTACTAGTGCGGAAAAGTAAAGTACTTGTGCTACTTTCCGCACGTTCGTAAGAAAAAGTATTTTTCAAGCACAGCGTGAATTTTATGTCCAAGTGTTTTATGCAAGTTGGAAACTAAACAGATGCGTAGTTGCTTTTTCGCTCTTGACCTCCGTCACGTGCAGAAAAGTGTCACCTTCCGCACTTGTTAGGTAAATAACTATTGTGAAAAAATATACCCAGCGTTTTGTAAAAACAGCTAAATCATTGTGGGAAATTTAAAAATAAAAGAAATATTCTGAAAAAGGAAAGTATATTATAGATGTTAATGATGGTTTTCCATTGTTTAAAAATAAATAATATATGCTATAATTTAAATTTTTGTTTGTTTTTCTCATTTCATTTTTTTTTTAATTATACTGCCTTCCTTAACTAAAAATCAGTCAAAATAAATTATTTCCCTATGGAGTTACTGCTTTTTAGTTAAGGACGGCAGTATATTATTATGTTTTTATATATATATATATATATATATATATATATATATATATATATATATATATATATGTATATATCTATATATATATATGATATAAAGAATGTATGTTTGTTAAAAACTTTTTATTTATCATATTTACATATAATAACAGCCAAACACTTAAAAAAAGTAGGGTTATGATGAAAACTCGTAATAAATAGCTTCTTGATCATGCGCGAAATGTGATTTCACATGACATAGCATAACATAACATAAAAAGATAAAAGTTGGGCATCTTTTTATGTTTTATGTTATGTTGTTTTATGTTATTCTTCTGTATAAACACCAACAGGGTTTGTCATAAGCTCAACTCTTATTTCATTTTATGTTATGTCTTAGTTTATGTCTCGGTTTATGTCTTATCTTATCTTATTTTTCTCTATAAACCCAGCATAACCTACCTATTTTGTCTATCATATTTTATACCCAGAATGCTTAATTAATTGCACTATTTATAACAAAAAACCTTGGCAAAAAAATACTATACCCACATCTTACATTTTTTTTCTACTTATGTAGGATATTCAAAAATGTCGCAGCTGGGGTTGTTTGATTATATCAATTGTAGGGTGGTTAATTAAGGTTGCTTACTATATTGTTTTTATTAGAAAGTCGCGAAAATATCCTAAAAAAAACTTATTTATTTTCTATATTTATTAATTATCTTTTGTATTTACTGCAACACAAGTTGCAAGCCTATGGCGACCTATGAAAAGATGGCGTTGGAAAACATATGATAACTAACCTGTGAAATGTTTGGTTTTCACCTGCAATCTCCAGTTTTCGGCACACCACGCACTTTACCATATCACTATTTTCACAAACACTGAAAAATCTATCGAAAAAATATTAAAAACTGTCCAATAATCTGTAAAATATAACAAAAACCCACAAAGAAAATACCAAACAAGAACATTATTGGGGGCCATTACTGAAGGCCAGGCGCCTACCAACCTTTTTTTCATGTGAATGTACCATATGTGGCATCTTTTTGAAAAGCTTGCTAAAAGAGAAATTCGATTAAATATTTTTTTTTGACATCTGTATGTATGCATGTATTACAAATTTTACGCCAATATTACACTTGTGTGGTAGTTCCTTTATTCAACTTAAAAAATAAAGAAATATGTAGGTTATATTGAAGCTAAGGAAATTGACAAAAAATAGGGTTTTTAAAATTTTTCACACATGGATAGACAGATGTCAAAAAAAGTTATTTAATCGAATTTCTTTTTTAAGAAGCTTTTCAAAAAGGTGCCACAAGTGGTACCTTCTCTTTAAAAAAATGTTGGTAGGCCCTGGGCTTTTAGTGAGGGCCTCCAAATGGGCCGCCAATAATGTCTTTTGTGTGGTATATTCTTTATTTCGTTTAGTTAATAGAGACATATGTAGTTTATTTTTGAAGCTAAAACAATTGACAAAAAAAAAGTTTTTTCAATTTTTGACACATTGGTTGACAGATGTCAAAAAAAAGTAGGGCTTTAGGTTTTTTCCTTAACAAGTTTTACAAAAAGAAACAACAAGTGGTACCTTTTTATTAAAAAAATACTTTGTAGGCCTTGGGTCTCCAGTTGGGGCCCCCAATTTTTTTTTTATCATGGGCAGAAAGTCCATAAAAAATTATTAAATGTTCGCTTTTAGCTGTATATATAAATAAAAGGTGTAAATTATTAAGCAAAAAATATTCATTACTATAATAATAAATTATAAAACTCTGCGTATGGCCATATTGCTACACATGAAGAAAAATCAGGTTAGGTTATGTTTTTATCTGGGATCTTGTAGTAAATCAATCGCTTTTTTCATAATCTAAGCTCCAATACCCATATGGATTACAAGATATTGCAATTTTTAAAACTTTTATTCCACATTTTTACAGGTTTAAAACTTACGTCTTTAAAAACCAATTTTCACCCACAATACATGTTGTTCGGCCAGATTGCTGAACATCAACTACCTTTTATGCTAAAAAACGTGACTGATGAAAAAGCTAAAACCTAGACAAATAGAAGAAGAAAGAATATTAAGCTATATTTCAAGTCTACGCGTACGTCCTATGACCAGTTTAACCTGTTTATTAACGAATAACCAACGCAGTCAGTTTAACCGTATATATAGAGTTCAAAAATCGATAAGTAATACAATACGAACGACCCAATCAAAAAAGCAACAGATAAAAAGAATACAGAAATATTCCCATATTCCACATCTAACCGTAAAGTTCTATGACCAACGCAATTTTTTTTAAATCTATATAGTTCGGCAGCCTAAAAACAAATGCAGAATTTTCAATCCTACTTTATAAGTTTCTTAAAAAAAAATAATTTAATTTATTAAAAGCTAAATGTTTCTTTAATTACCCATTTTTTTAACTGAAAATTAATCCTTATAAAAATGACACTCACTGGCATATCGGACAAAGCGTTTAAATGCTTATAATCTAAGCTTTTTAAACAATAGAGTGAACACATCATCCTATTTTAAAAAACGGGATATTTCCATTTTGATATTTCAGAGAGGGATCAAATTATATTTACAGGGTGTTTTGTATTTTTGCCAAAGTAGTTGAGATCAAAATATAAATTTGTAACCCATCATGGCCCCCTAAAGCCTTCAAAATACCGTTGGATGCAGAGTGCTTCCAGGAACCTAAAAATTAAAAAATATATACGGTGTTTTATTTGAAAATCGAAAGTTAAGGTTGTTTCCGGTGAAACCGAAAGTCATCGAAAACTGCGTGGTTTGTCAAAGAACGTCAAATTTGATATTATATGATACCTTCAAGTTTCATTTCTCTATCTTAAAAAATGCAGAAAAAAAGGAGTGAACCATCCCAGTAACACACCCGGTATACAGGATGTTTGAAATTCGATGCTCACCATGGGGATCCCGTAAACGGTAGGAGATTCGAAAAGTTTTAAATTAGGGCAAAGTTGCGCAATTTGATGCTGTGCTCAAAACAAAAAGAAAAGTTTACAAATTCCGGATAGTTCCGGAGATAGACTTCTTTTTTTCTCCCGCCGTTTGGTTCATAAAGGATGACAGATAACATTTTGTAAGTTTATTTTGACAATTCACCTGACGTTTTGGGTTTATTGACCATCATTAGCTCAAATTTAATTTTTGCTTTTAACGTACTCAAGATATTTTGGAAATAACAAATACCTTTACCTAATATTTTAAAAATACGGAACTACCCGGAATTTGTAAACTTTTTTTTTGGTATTGAGCAAAGCGTCAAATTGCGCACCTGTGTTCTAATTAAAACCTTTTCTTATCTCCTACCGTTTAGGAGATCTCCATGGTGAGCATCGAATTTGGAACACCCTGTATAGGGTGTGGTCACGTTAAAACCGCTGGACTGTTTTTATTTTTTGATAATTTAGATCCGATCTATATCGCAAAATCATGCAGATGTTTAGGACGCAATATGCTTTTATCGTTAATATCGTTAATAATTATTTATATTACTAGTGCGGTATTAGCTTTACTATAACTAGTGGGGAATATTGCCATGATAAGATCGTATACTGTCAGTGTCATACACTGAGTCGTGGTAACGACGTTAGCGCTGTAATAGGCCTTATACCGAATGTGTACAACATTTTATCTGCAACTCCAGTATTTTCTTTTTTTTAATTCTAGATTGAGACGATTTTGTTCTTGCACTACATGTGATGTGACCTATGTAAAAACATTTTACTTCAACACGTTACTGAAATAATAAAGTATTTTTGGTCAGCATACAAGAAGACCAACCTTGTTGGTAATCGTTATTTGATAAGTCGCCGTCCCCGTCGTCGTCGGTTTATTTTCCTAAATTTTTTAGGCTTACCGATATTGCAACATATTCTATCTTCCTACGAGTATCGTTGCTATTAAACAGTTTTTGGTCAGAATACAAAAATAACAACCTTTGTGATCTATTGCCTATCGTGGTTATCGTTATTGGACAAGCGATTATTTTGGTTCTAAATTAACATTGGAACATTCTAAGCATGTGCTGAGAATAGATTACGTTCCGCCCTAATCACATGCTATGAAGGTTCTTAGGATGTGCTAATAGATACTCTTATAGATATCTATAGTAGCGCAAAACCAGTATAACTCCTAAAATATGGCTTTAAATAAAATAAAATAGTACATTATAAGATTTAAGGTAATTATAATGTAATTTATGCTTAATTAACGACAATAAAAACATATAATAGTAATAATAAATCTAGGGACTAAAGTGCTGCATTTAATCCCGCTACTAAAGGTTTATAGGCCGACCGTAGGAAGGGCTACATTTCGCTAAGGGATTAAACGACACTTTAGTCCCGAGGTTTATGTACTATTTTTTGCACTTTAGGAGAAGATGAGAAGATATTTGTTAAAATTACGTTATTTTTACGCCAAATGGTTCGTCAACTACAAGAAAGGGGGCTAAGAATAAAATCTTGGCTAAGAGCAAGGGCTGTTTGGCTTGACTTGCCATAAATTTAATTATAATTTTCCAGGGATTAGATTTTTTTTATTCCTGAGGGCTTAAATTTACGTCTAATCCCTACGCTGAAGGATTAAATTTATTTTTAATTCCTTTGAGATTAAATTTTCTTTGAATCCCGTAGGGATTAAAAGTGTCCCTTTAGTACCTAAAAAGAGGGATTGAAAGTACCTATTTAATCCCTGAAGTGCGTAAAATATATTTTTGATCTCTAAAAACCATGTCCTATCACAATAAACCCTAAGAAAAAAAATAAGCACAAATAATTTAAAAAAAGTGCGACGCGCGAAAATTTTCCTTCTTTAATGGTATTTTATTAGTATATGCTAAGAAAATACTAGATTAACATTCTTTTGATGTCTTTTTACGGTACCAGAGTAGCTCGTGCGCTAAAAGGGCCAAATAATTTTTCAATAAGTACTTTGCATATGCTAAAGATGCCTGCTTTAATGGTATTTCCTTAGTATATGTCAAAAAAATACTTAGAAACTCATTCTTTTGATGTTATTTTAGGGTACTAGAATAGCATGTACGATAAACGGACCCAAAAATATTTTAAAATTGATATGTTCTTTGCATGTGTTAAAGATGTACTCAAAAGGACCTGCTCAAATGGTACACTCATAGCAGCTATGGATATCCTTAATAGCATATACTTAAATAGTATGTACCAAGCATATTCTAAAGATATGATCAAAAGGACATCCTCAAAAGGAGGTTTAACGCATATGCTATTTATGTAAATGTCCTTTCATTGCTATGTGGGTAATTTCTACGCTTTCCCATAAAGCAATTTCTGCATCTTCGTTAATCAAAATGTATACAGGGTTCGACAGTCTTTGTCTCGGGTGCCGAAACAGAAGCCATTGCGCTTCTTTCTCAATACACGCTACTTCAGCTAATAAAAAGTATCCCAATACTTGAAAATACGTGCTCTTAACTGTTAACTTTGTTGTAAGGGCTGGAGTCCTGATTTTCAGGCTACTTGGAACCTTCTTGTTCAAGATCATAAATACTTCCTCTGTTAAACTGTATATCTAGGAGTTTATCATACTATTCGTTGGTTTCACTGATGAAGTTTAATGCAATATTGCAACCCAATGTGCGAGTTATCCTAGGAAATTACTTTGCCCAACTACGGTTTGTGATATAGAAGGTTGCCTAAAGAAAATGTTTAACATCTGCAAGGTCTCTAAAAGTAAATATAAAACATTTTTTTTTAAATAAAATTTTCTAAAATTAAAGCTTAGAGCATGTCTAATTTTTAATTAGACAGGCTCTAAGCTTTAATTACTGTAAAACATCCCTGTCAGCTGTTTTTACATGCATTACTAGAACGTCAGTGTCTAAAACATGTTGCACTTCAACCATTTTATTTAAATCTCTTTGAGTTTTTTAACAAATTACTTACTGTATTTTTTCTTGGATCAGCTGAGATGTTTAGAAAATTCTAATTGAACAACCACAAAATTTTTCTAAAATCTGTATACTAAACCCTATTTAGAACTACTAGCAGTCGACTAGCTTCTCTATTTATTTTTTTATATTTATATTGTAGGACGAACCATGTTTCAAGTTTACAAAAAGTAAGAAAAATATTGTCTATTGTCTAGAAAATATGCAAGGCAACCGTATTAATGTAGTTCATTTCTAATTCATACACCGTAACGTTACAAAAAGGGTGGGTAGACGACCGGACACAAAAACTTTTCTTAGAAATTCGAACAAAGTTTCCGAAAACGAAATACTTATCTATATATACGTTCATAATAACGCTTTTTCAAAGTTTGTGGAGCATAAAAACAAAAAAGATGGGAAGCTAAATTATGCATTTAATGGATAGGTTAAAACTGAGTAGTGCTAGTAGTAGCATAAGGAGGGGGGGATCTTGGTCCGGCGATTAGGCTCCACACAAGCTTTTATTCGCCAATCCCCAAAGTTCTCCCTCCGACCATTTGACCGTCGGAACTTCTCTTTAGGTAGGTAGTGGAATGAGGATATGACCTCCTTTCAGCATTCTCTGCAAGTTGAGTCCCACTATATCCTTATCCTTGCCAGATGCTCCTCCGCGTCGTGTCCCTTCTTGACTTGCTAAAGTCCTAGATTAGTTCTTTGGCTTGCCTGGCATTCCCTGTGTTGTGTCACTCCTGATTTAGTGATTAAGTCCATTCCTTGATGACAGAGTTCATTTGCCTTCTGGTAAAACCCAGGCAAGGTTCCAGCTCAACGTATGGCTGCGTCGACGACCCTGCTTAAGTTCAATGCCGCTCCCAACTGCACGAAAAGGAGTATCGTATCGAGTGATGACACCAATAAGCTGTTAGCCCGTCCAATATTTCTGCAGTAGTTATATCGTGGTGCTGTAAAATTATTGGCTTTAAAAAACAAATACAGAAGTAAAATTGGCGCTAACTAACCTGTCAAAAAACCATATCGTGCTCAAAACGCAAATGGGGTCGCCTTGATTAAAGACGTTTGAATTTGGCCGCGAAGCCGGCTGAAACTGACCGAAAACCCTCGGACCGATAATTTTGTTAGTTTTGGTATTTCCTTGGCTGGCTAGATTAAAGTTGTTACTTCAAGCTTTAAATTTGACCTGGGTAAGGCTACGATACACTTAACACGGTATGCCACTATTTATGCCAAATTCCATCGCCTTCTTCGCAGTTATACACTGACTTCAACATTCGAAGTTTTATTAGCGTACTTAATTGAGAGAATGAGTTCACTGCGTTGATATATTTCTCATGTTTTATTTGAAACCGTAAGAAACAGAAATATTCTCGATGCGCTTGCTCTCTCAAATGAATACGATTTGATTGAGAGACCGCCTTCTAATGTTCTATGATACCAACACACAACTTGTGCAAGTACCACTTTGTATTTTGATAATGATTATTTTAGTGTCAAAATTTATTTATAATTAGTTGCAATTACAAAGTGCGCTGTTTTTAGATGTAAAAATTATGACAAAATTACGATAACATTGAATACTTTAGATTACCAAGGGATAAGGATTTAGAAATGAAATAAATAATTGCCTGCCAAATAAACGGCAAAATAAAGTCAATTTTATTTTGATTGAAAATGGACTTATATAGTTTATCTCTGGGGTACAGATATATGGTTCTTGAGATCTCTGAATTAAAAATCCTAAACAGGTAAGTACCTTTTTTGAAAACACTGTGCATAGATAAGTACCCTATAGCACCATTTTTTAAAACTCTCATAATATAATTTGGAAGATCTTCAAGATAATATGGTAGCAACTAAATTTAATGTTTAACTTAATAGAAAGCTTAAAGATATTAATGACTCTACCGAGCAAGATGCAGAAATGGTTTGGACAAAGGTTAAAAGTGCCATAGTCGAAAGCACAACACTCTTAGGCAAGAATGAAACAAGAAATAAAAAGAAAGTTTGGATGACCGATGAAATCCTTGAGTTGATGGATAAAAGACGCAGTAAAAAGGCAGTCATCAGTACCATGAAATCAATAGAGAGATAACACAGCAATGTCAAGAAATAGAAGATCTAGATGCTAAACATGACACTTTCAATTTACACAAACGCATAAAGCAAGCAGCCAGATTATTAATTTAAGAAAAACTAAAAGAATGGTGTAGCTACATTGAACATCTCTTTACCGATAACCGATCCGAACATCAGCAAGAAGAATTCTCAAAGCAAAGCATAGATATAATACTAGAGGAAGTACAACACGCAATATCTTTAGCTAAAAACAAAAAAGCGGTAGGGCAAGACGAAGTATACACTGAGGTTTTAAAGCTAATAAAAAACAAAGATTCGGTAAATACGCTGGTCAAACTTTTTAACTTGATTTATCGCAGTGGTAAAATCCCTGATGACTGGCTAAAATCAACCTTTGTTACACTGGCTAAAAAACAAAGCAAAGAAGTGTGGTGATTACCCCCTAATCAGCCTAATGAGCCATATGTTAAAAATATTTCTAGATTATCCATAAAAGAATTTATGGAAAATGCGAATCCTTTATGGGCGACAGGCAGTTTGGATGTTGTGGTACCTGTTTCTTAGATTAGCTCATAGAATCGTTAAAAGAAGTTGGTCCAGATGACCGAGTTCTGAAGGTAATCGCTAATCTTTACTGGAATCAGACTGCTCAAATAAAGGTTGATGGTCAACTGTCCGAAGAGGTCCAAATAAGAAGAGGTGTGCGCCAAGGTTGTATGTTATTTCGGCTGTTATTTAATAGGAACTTATCGGTAGAAAAGGTCGGCATAGCCTGACTTTAATAAAGACTGCACTATTTTTGACAATTCGCCACGAAGTTTAAAAGGATTCTGACATTTTTGTTGTCTAAATATCAAAATAATGTCGACTTTCATAATGTTTGTGCCTGCCTTTAATAAAGGACGGAATTACCTTTAATTTGTCAACTTTAAGAATGGCACAACATGAGCATGTTTAGGTGACATGTTTATATGACAAAAATGTCAGAAACCTTTGCGCGGAACTGTCAGAAATAGTGCCGAGTCAGGCTATGCCGAATTTATGTACCGATAAGTTCCTAATATCTATAGTAACAAAATAATAAAGAATGCACTTCATAACTGCGAAGAGAGTCTGACCATAAATGGAATAAAAATCAACAACCTATGATATGCCGACGACACTGTCATAATAGCAGACACGCTGGAAGGCCTGCAAGAGTTGTTGAATCAAATTGCTCCCAAAAGTTCGCAATTCGGGCTTAAATTAAATGTTGGAAAACAAAATGGATAGTCATATCCAAGGAAAAGAACATGTGGCGTGTTAAAAGTAAATGGGCAGCAAGTCGAACGCGTGGATTCATACAAATACTTGCGTTGCCTCCTCAATCAGAACTGGGACAACATGCAAGAAGTTCGTGCAAGAATTGAACAGGCCAGATCATCTTTTATTAAAATGAAATCGGTGTTGTGTAGTCGCGATCTTAATACCACTCTCCGAATTCGTCTGCTTTGGTGTTATGTTTTTAGCATCTTATATTATGACATGGAAGCATGGACACTGACTGAGGCCATGTGTAAAAAGTTAGAGGCATTCGAAATATGGTGTTATCGTAGAATCCTAAGGATATCTTGGATAGATAGAGTAACTAATGTGTATGTTTTGCTTAGAATAAATAAAGACCTGGAAGTTTTATTTACCATCAAAAAACGAAAACTTGAATATTTTGGTCATATTTTGGGAAATAACAAATATGAACTTTGTAAATTGATAATAATAGAAGGAAAAAAGCCAGAAGAGGTCCGGGTCGTAGACGGATATCATGGCTTAAAAATCTTAGACAATGGTATAGTGTTAGTACTACGACACTTTTCCGAAAAGCAGTGGACAGGGTACAGATCGCGCTGATGACAGCCAACGTTCGAAGAGAGCATGGCACTTGAAGAAGAAGAATATAATTTACACTTAACTCATGTACGCAGTGGGTGTCTGTCTGCAGCACGGTAGGTTTTGGGTCATCAATCAACACATTTTATTTTTCTGCCATTTTTGATTTTTGATGAAAAATTCTTTATGGAGGCACCCACTAGGAACCTGAAGACCCGAAATCCGCCTCCGCTATTTTTTATTTTTTATACTAAATCAACCAAACCTAACTTAAACAAACGCAAGTCAACCCATACCAACCAAAAAACACATTAAACGCGTGGCGGTCCAAGATTAAATTGAGGAAAATTAATACCTTTTCCATGCACATGTGTTGGTATCGGGGTCACACAGCCACGTCACGCCGAGATGCGCATTGTCATACCGTGCTAAGTGTATGATAACATTTTACTCAGCATTGACAGTTTAACTTAGCTTTAAATATGTTTCATTTAAATAGAGAAAAGTGAGCCAAATGATACCTTCTTTTAAAAGTTTTTTAAATGCCATGCCATTACAAACATGTTATCCCAAAAAAGTCACGTTTACGTAATTTTCTTTGATATAAATATTTAATCAAGAACCTACGGCAGTTTCAGTTTTTCATCCATTTGTATAACATCTGGTTGCACTTCCAAACTTTTAATAAACATTGACAGATTTCTAAGATTATTCAAATCTCTATTTTTTTTAAAGGACAGAAATTCTTGAGAATTGAGGCTCGTCATTTGTAAAGCAAAGCTATTAAATTATTGTTCGCAATGTTTTGATAGAGCTAGGCCACCCAAAATTCTATCCCTTAAAATTAAAAAAAGGGCCAGATGCAAATTTAGTCTATATTTTAAATTTAAGTTTCAATGGATATGTTTGATGGGGTCCATAAATTATTTGTTTACGACACTACAATATATACAATATTTTTATTTTAGGGTGGCTGGGGCAAACGCTTCGTTCCTTCAGACGACGATCTGTCGCTAAAACAAATCGAGGCGGCCATGGACGAAAATCAGACAGATGATGTGAATAATGGCGACGATCTTGAACTCTTTGTGCCGATAGAGGGCGACCTAGATGAGCACCATTTTGACAAAAGAAACTGGAACAAGTTTACTGATGGGTGGGGGAAAAGGAGCAATCAAAACAAGTGGAATAAATTTAGAGGTAAGGTGAATTTTCGCCATTAAAATTAATACCGTCCAATAACGTCTCGAAAACTTTTTCTAAATAAAATGTACTGTATGTATGAATGCATGTTTTAAATGGTGCGTTTCGTTATTCAAACTAAAAATGTGAAATTTGTATACAAAGTTCCTTGTGGGACAAAGAGCAAAAAGAACGCTGTGTTTTTAAAGATTTTAGCTGTTTATCATACTTGAAAAAAATATATTTTTTTCGTAATTTTTTTCCATCTTGGGATAAAAACGATGTTCTGTGGTTTACTATTCTATTTTTCTTTATATGAAGAGTCCACGGGAGAATGGCAAAATGTCACATTTTTTCAGTTTTTTATTACACACGGCAGCAAGTCTGCTATTAGTAGTAGATTTATATTATACCGAATTGAAAAAAAACGCGAAGCATCGCAGTTTAAACGTGATCTGAAAATATCCTGTACAGTCGAAAGTCGAATTTCGTATGCCGTAGCCGACCCAACCTACATTTAATGAACAAGACTCGAAAAATATTAACATTTTTAGCTTAGATTTCCTCGTTGCTTGTACAGCAAAAAATTTTGCATGCGGTGCTGCAAACCATTGATTATAATATATAATATAAATTTATTTTTATTTATTTAGTATGTCACCTAGATAAATTTTTACAAACTACAATAAATTTGTCATAGGTACACGGAAAAAAAATTCTACAAATGAGTATTTCAGTATGGTCAAAACTGCATCATTGAAATGAAAATCTAGAATTAGATTATTTTAAAATAAACATAGTGTTATACTTAAATACAAAATTTAATTTTCTCAAATGTTTTCTTTAATCCAAGTAAAAACTATCTGTTTAAAAATTTTATAATTTTTGATTTGAAGCCTAAGATCTTCATTTGGAAATTTACCGAAAACATTAAATTAAAACAGAACTAAGTTTATGATGAATCTCCGTTTATTTTCATTTTAAGAGCATATCTTTAAATTAGGCAATAAAGTATTTTTTATTTTAAAACATTGCAAATTTTGACATGAGACTATTGTAATTTTAATGTTAACATAAATTTTGTTCTTTAGGTTCAAAATAAGTATTTAAAATACTAAAATTAAGTATAACTTTCAGATGCCTAATTTAAGAAAATTCTTGCCTTTTTATTCTTAAAATGCACATCTCAAACGCTCGGGGATTCTCGGGTCCGAGTTAGAAAGTAAGAGCCTGTCAGTCTTTTATTGTATGTGTCACCGGCCGGCACATACAGGCGAATTTCGAGGAAAAGCTCGTCAAAAATCAGAAATTCGGAATTGAAATTATTGTGAACACCAATTATAATTTTATTATATAAAACCTAGGTATAATAAACCACCACCCTTTTATTAATATTCTTGTCCCTCTTAAAAATATTTTAGTTTAAAGTTGACCTTTGATGAGAATTTTGTGTGTTAAATATTTCGTGAATTGCTGTCTATTGCTGCTGATGGTAAGTAGAATCTCAAAAATTTTGTTGAGTTGAAATATCTACAGAACTTTTTTAATTTTGATTTTTTAAAACTTTATAGTCTCGTAAAAAATAAAAATAGGAATTTTTCGTCCTTTTCTAGACATAAAGTACATTTACCCGCATTATCCCATTTTTTAAATATGTATTTTTGGCAAGACCGCAAATTATGGGGAAATGTACTTTATGGCTAGAAAAGGAAAAAAATTCCTATTTTTATTTTCGACGAGACTATAAAGTTTAAAAAAGTTCTGTGGATATTTTAATTCAATATAGTAGTTTTTTTATACCTTCATCAAAAACCTGATTTTAATAACTGTCTGCAGATAACTAAAGCATGGCCTTTTTGGTTACCGATGCAAAAAGACATTTTTTATGACGGGTGCATTTTTAACTTGCGAATAACGGAATACTCAATTCAGGAAATATTTAACACATTTTATTAACACTTATAAAAGTCTCATCAAAGGTCAACTTTAAACTAAAATATTTTTAAGAGGGACGAGAATATTAAAAAAAGGGTTACTTAGGTAACTAGGTAATAAAATTATAAAATTGGTTCTTCCAATAATTTTGAATTCGGAATTTCTGATTTTTGACCAGCTTTCTGTTGAAATTCGCCTGTGTGCGGCGCGGCGGTTAGTATAGTTAGTTAGATATGTTTTAATCTGTGTTTTGTTTAGTTGATTCTTAGTTTATAAGTTAAACTAAAACTTTCGTATTAATCATCCGAAATTTAAAATTAAAGTTTTTTGAAAGCGAAAGATTCGCTTTATGTTAAAACTGATATTTCTTTGCAATTAAGGAGGAGGACAGTTCTCTTAATGTATACGTTATTAAAATCGGTTAAGAAGTAAGAAAGTTCTAGAATGTTACGTTTGATGCTTTTTGGGTGGTAAAGACTGTCTCGCTATAAGTCATTTTCTTTTTGACGGAATGCAGTTTTGTAAAGAATGATCAGGATATAAAGATTCTAAGCCTTTTGGCAAGCTAAAAATGTTATGCGGCCAATGTCCAAAATGACACTTAAAATTCAAGACGTCGAATAGAAGACGACTTATAATGGGACAGTCTTAACCCACAAGGAGCATCGTAACACTACAGAACTTGCGTATTTCTTAACCGATTTAAATAAAGGAAACGTGTTTATACGTTAAAAGAATAAGGCTATTTAGCTAACACCCTATTTTTTTTACAGTGGCGCAAACATTTTTTTTCAGGAAGGGTCAAAATGATCCACATTTTAAATCTGTTCGCACTCTTAAATTTTAAATAAATTTCAGTTTTGGTATCGATATATGGTTTAAAGTTTCTCTTTTTAAAAATAATTTAAATTTCAAATTTCCGATACTTAACTAATATATAAAGTTAGGATTTTTTTGGAATACCTTAATTGCGTTATAATATATATAAAGGGTATTATATAAAAAAAAACCTTGCACACGTTGATTCTGCTTTGGATTAGCTTACTAAAAAACACCAAAAACTATTTGGAAAAATGAAAAAACCTTTTTTAAACGGTCGCTTAAAGGATCAAACGCAAGATTTGATATTTTTAGGTAGATATCACCTTGTTGAAAGTTTTATGTTTGAAATTAAAATAATTTTAATAAGCTTTGTGTCTTGCCCTAAAACAACTTTCAAAAATATCCCGCTCTCAAACACAATTGACGTGTCCTTGAGTTTTACCAGTTTCTTTTTAAATAAGATTTCGTATGGACACCCTTTACTATATTTGTTTCTTTTCTAAAACGTAAGAAGTTATTGTAGAAAATGGAAGTAGACAATACATTTTGTACTTTTTATATACCTATATATATTTTTTTACTTCAGTTATTATTATTAAATCCCACAGATAAAACACTTCGGTATCTTTAATGGGAGTTACCATTAAGGAATATGATGATAACAGGTTAGTGAAGCTGCCCCCCTCTCAAAATTAAAAAAAAAAATATTGGAATTATTTGCGCATCTTTTGCGCAGTATCGCGCAACTACTTTTATCTTTTGCAACCCTCTGGACGATCATACGATCCGGTCTCTCTCGTGCGATGGGATCTATCACCTCCGCCGATCGAAAAGCACTTTTGGAAGCCATAAATTTAAAAAAAACCCTCTTTAGTGCAAGTGTCACTAGATTTCGAGGAGTGGCTGCGCAAAATGTTTTAATGACTGCGGAAAACACCCCACCCACAAAGTGGGAAGGCAGCTTAACTGACTTGATGGTAACTCCTTTTAAGGATACAGTGCTTTTGAATTTAAAATATAATATAAATAATATTTTCAAAATAAGTATATAAAGACAGGTCTATATCTTACATATGAAATAAAATATAATTGATTTAAGATGAAAATGCTAATAACAATGTTCAGTTTAAAAAAAGCATATTCTCAAATAGAAAATAACTAGGTTTCGCTTTAGACATTTATAATACATTTATTAAAGATTAGTATTTTCAAAACAAAATTAAAAAAGTTTGCATCTTTTGATATTTCACATTCAAAATATTATTTTAGGAATAAGGTGAAGGTGCATACCTAAAATAAAATTATCTATTTTTAAACTGAACAACGTAATTTGAGAATTTAATATTGTTAGTTCAAAAAAATATCGTCTCGCGTATACAGACCGCTTCAAGCTACTGCGAACATAGGGGGAATCAAGTCCAATTTACTCTCCGTGCCGTACGACCGAGGTGGATTCGAAGCACGCTGCAGTGTTATCTTTTGGAAATTCATTTTGTTTTTATTATTTTGTTTTATTTCTGCCTTGCTCGAGAAACAGATGGGTAAGTTCTTAATTGAAATAATACATTTTTAAAACCAAAAATGGATGTCTACGAAGTTGCCGAAAAAGTGCAGATGGTCAAATGGTCAAATCGTCATAACCCAACACACGTTCGATATTGGTCGAGGGAAAATTTGCATTTGTATTTTGACGTAAGAACACAGTATCACCAAAAACTAAATGTTTGGGGGGGGGGGTATTATAGGGGAACACGTAATTGGGCCATTTTTTATTAACGGCAATTGCAATTTGAATGGTCCTAGATACTTGGATCTACTGCAGCAGCACATTATTCCAACTGCTAGGCAGTTGTTAGGTGTAAGATTTGGTGAAACATGGTTTCAACAAGATGGTTGTTCCGCTCACAATGTTGGCCTTGTTAGGGAATATCTTGATAATGTATTTCCTAATCGGGTTATAAGTACACGGGGAACTATTTTATGGCCAGCTCGATCTCCCGATCTTGCTCCTAATGACTTCTATCTGTTTTTGAAGAAGCTTTTCAAATTATCACCCCTAACATGCTTGGAAACGTTAGAAGGGGTTTTTATAGTAGGCTCGGATATTGTCTAGCCGAGCAAGGAGGACTTTTCGAACATTTGCTTTAATTTTTTTTTGACTGGGAGAATCTTTTTGGTTTTTAGAATGTATTATTTTATTTTGAGAACTTGCTTTTATTTTGTTTCTCCTTATTATTTTCATTGTAACACGTCGTCACTGATAAATCTGAGCAGTTGACAATAAAACGCTCTTATTTATCAGTGACAAAAAATAAGAAAATTACGTTATAAAAATTTGCGTATTTATTGACCAAATTCCAGTTTCATTGACTACGCTCCACACAGCACCGTGGTTAGAGGCGTACTAAATACCAAAGGAAAGTCATGCAAGTGGTGATCGCAAGCCTGAGTATTGGTTGCTTCACTGATAGGCGTGCGGTGCTCTGCATGTACGTACACTGGCAAATTAGACTTCTTCCGCCCTATGTTCGCAGTAGCTTGAAGCGGTCTGTATATGATGCTAACATAGGCTTAGATCTAGTTTTATTGCTTTATATTGAGTATTTCTTTTTTTTCCGTGTATTATATTATAAAACTATAAAGCAAGGAAATAAACCCTATGTGCAGCGGCATTTACTTGTAAAAAATCTATTCTTAGGACTAGACGCGCTCTGATACACACTGCTCGCACCCAACATCTACTAAACTGCCCCTCCCCCTTTTTTTGAAATCTGCTGTATCCGCCACAGCTAAATGACATTGCATTTGATTTTGTGCATTATTTCGCCCCATGCTTTGCGCACCTTTGCCCTATTAGTGGGACATTTTGCATGCCGTTGAACTATAGGGTGGGCCACAAAAAATGAGACTTTTTGGATTGTCTCTAATTTTGGTCCCATTAAAAAAACAAAATTATACATCTGGAAAGAATACACTTCATTTCTTTTAGAGCATGTGTCAAAAATGACGTTTCGGAAAAATCCACCATGGTAGACAATTTCAAAAAATAGCAATTTTTCACCTCCCATGAATTTTTTTTCTGTGCATCGCTGGCTAAAAAAATATTTTTGTGTTGAAAGCTAATACGAACATAAAATTGTATCGTTTGTTAAAATCTGTGACTGAATAAAAATGTTAAAAATAATTATAAAGTCCTACTTTTACTAAAAAAATTAACTTTATTGTACGCCATTTAGAAATTTCTAAAAATGTCAAATTTTTAATGTATCATTTTAAATGCTTAATATATATATATATATATATATAGCCAAAATAAAAATCGTTCAGAGAGAAAAATTATTTTTGTGCCAGTGTCGCACAGAAAAAAGTTTCACGGGGGATAATAAATGGCTATTTTTTAAAATTGTCCACCATCTTGAATTTCTAACAAATCTCATTTGCGACACTTCTTCTGGAGAATTGGTTGAGGATAAATCGTCGTATATTATAGACCACCGCCAAGAGGTGGTTTATCTACTTAAAATATTAAAATCGTCACGATTTTGTTGATTATTTTCTTAAAATGTAATTTTAAAGTATTTTATTTAGAAAAAAAAAATCAAATTCCAGGCTTTTTTTGCTTTAATTGGCTATTCCAGCTTGTTTATAAATTAGTGTATACAAAGGTATGAAATCTCACTTTAAGTTGTGTTAAGGAGATCACTGCCCTCTTAAATAAAAAAAAAACCCTTTACACATAAGTTTAAAATTAACTTTAAGTAATTAAAAGAAGTAAATCGGACTATTGGTTTTAAACTTATAGGCCATCTAGAAAGTCTTATATTTTGTCGTCCACCCAGGCTCACCCTATATTCCTTACTGCTTGAAAACTTTACGCTAATTTAATTTTTTTTAATCTTTTTTTATAACAAGAATGGGAGAACCTTAAACTTTTTTTGCAGAAAAGTTTGGTTTTAAGTTTGACATATACATGGTTGCACTGAAATGCGACGCGTAAGGCCATTTTTTCTCCAAGTAGTCCGTGAAAATTAATAAAATCTGGTTAAACAAGAAATCTGAGAACTGTCAAAGGTACACGGGATATCGTATTTTGAAAATAAATCGTCATATATTATAGACCACCGCCAAAATGTGATTTATCTACTTAAAATACTTAAACAATCACGATTTTTTTTATTATTTATTCCATGCTTTTGTTGCTGTAATTGGCTATTCCAGCCTGTTCATAAATTAGTGTATAGAAAGGTATGAAATCTCACTGTTGTGTTGAGTAGATCACTGCCCTCTTAACTCAAGAAAAAAGCCTTTTACACATTAGAAGTAAATCGGACTATTGGTTTTTAAGTATAGGCCATTTAAAAAGTCTTATTTTTTATGGTTCACCCGGGCCCACCCTATATTTCTTAATGCTTAAAAACTTCACGCTAATTTAATTTTTTTAACATTTTTTTAATACAAGAGGATGATATTTACTAAGGACTATATAAGCCAAACCATAACCACCACCCGAATGGACGTCAAAATGCACTGAAATGCAACGCGTAAGGCCATTTTTCTTACCAGGGTCCAAATAATCCGTAAAAATTAATAAAATCTAGGTAAACAAGAAATCTGAGAACTGTCAAAGGGTCACGGGATGTCGTATTTTGAGGATAAATCATAGTATATTATAGACCACCGCCAAAAAGTGGTTTATCTACTTAAAATACTAAAACAAACACGATTTTGTTGATTATTTTTTCAAAATGTAATGTTAAAGAGTATTTTGTTTAGAAAAAAATTAGGACTTTTTTGCTCTAATTGGCTATTCCAGTCTGGTCATAAATTAGTGTTTAGAAAGTTGATTTAAGGATTTCAGTGCTCTCTTAAATCAAGAAAAAAAGCCAAGTTTGAAATTAACTTTAAGTAATGAAAAGAGTATGCGGGAAATGGTTTGCGCTGTATATGCTAGCGAGGTAAAAAATCGTACTGTAAAAAATTTGCGGTAATTTTTTTGGCGGTACACACTATTAATGCTTGTGCTGTTTAGTAAACAAAAACAGCGCAAACGTGACCATCTCCGCCTCCCTAGGCATGAACAAAACCATTTTCAAATAAAAACTAAATAAAAACAAAAAAAAAATATAAATCTTTTTACTTTTATATCTTATTTTTACTTGTGATGTTAAACGTCTACACTGTTTCACACAAAGTCGACTTTTATTTTAATTTTTATCTGTATTTGCCTGTATAAACCCAGCATTAAATTGCCTGCTCAATGAGAACTGCTGAAAAAAAGTCAAAGGTAAAAAAGGGTGTTTTTTAATAGAATTGAAAAACGATATCGGCAAAAAACCTGAATCCCAAAAAAAACACTCTAAAAGGCAACTGGTGCGTGATAATATCGAATGCGAAAAGAACCCCTAAAAAAGATTCCCTGACAGTTGACTGAAAGTTTGTATTTAATTAAATACTTTTACCTTTTACTTATAGCTTTACCAGAAGCATTAAAAACACAATAGCTTCATCAAAAAAAAAATGCAAAAACCATTGCCGTTTTTTTTAAATCTGTTTCGTAATGAGCATTTATTCAACAAGCGCAATCTTTTAACATAATCGGGTACCTCTCTTTTATGTATTTTATTGGTTTGTTTTAGAGATACGCTCTTGTGAAGTGTTTTACCTTATTTTTTTTACTTTTAAATGGGAAGACCCTAATAGAAAAATACCCAGAAAAAACCGAATAACACAGTCTTTATTTATTTAAGAGAACTTATCCGAATGGTTAACAATACAGAGAAAAATTTTTAGTGTATAAGTATAGCAAAAAAAAATGCTATAATACCAAAAAGATATTCAAATAGGCCCCACACAAAAACACTTTATAAATTTAAGCGAAGCTTTTAATGACCAATACCTTCTCAACTAAAAAACCACTTAACTCTTTTTTGATTTAGTATCATATTGATGGCAAACTGATAGCCTAAAGGCTACTGAAGGGGTTGGAGTTAACTGGCTTTTTGGTTGAGAATAGTATTGTAATGACTATTGATACTCGTATCCAGCAAAGCACAAATTTTCCGATTAGGCTTTAATAGTGATTAGTTACCAATCGGTGTTTAGAATGTGGTGTTTTACATTGAAACTTTGTCTGCCAAGATTAGTGTTAATCGTAATTAAAGCTTAATCGGAAAGAGAATCGAAGATGATTTGGCCGGTGTGAAATGAAATCTATAAAATTCCACACTTCAATTTTTTACTGTTGCCTTTTGTCTCTCTCTTTATCGTATTGAGCAAGTTTCTCTCATTCTTTTTGACAAAGAGATAAATATAAGGTAGCGGGTCGTTTTTGCAAGCTTAACCTACTTACTATTAAAATCTATACGTTTGTAGCGGATTCATGATACTAAAACTACTTTTTTGGGTTTTTCACCACTAAGTTAGTGGCGAAAAACCTATGGTGGCGAAATGCCCAAAAAAGTATTGTTCTCGTTTTCCAGGAAAATACCCGCATGTACAAGACCTCGCATATCTATCAGGTACTACTATCTCAAAACACGACCGGAAATCAGTTAAATTTAATCCTCTATTATTATAGAGTTTATTTAGCAATCAATTTAGTAAAATAGTTGCCTAAGAAAGACCCATGGTAACAGATTTAATTTATTCTTAGTAATTTCATCTAAATCTAACGCGTTCTCACATTTTGGATTGCCGACACGCATTAATTATAATCGCACTTCAACATGGAAAAAAATGCATAGTATTGTCTTTTAAAGAAATTATTTTAAGACGTAATACATTTTTATTATATTTTGAATAAATTATATAATATTTTTTTATGTTTAATTAGTTTATTTTAAAAATGAATACTTGAGATGGTTATTTTTGTGGAAATAATATTTAGATTTTTAAAACAAAACGACAATTTTTTAACTGCTGTCCTGAAGATTTATTTACGTATATTTTTATATTAGTTTTTATATTAGTTTTTAAAATATTGGATAGGTGTCCTATATAGTAATATGTAATTTATTAGTTTTTAAAATAATTATTTATTTTTAAATTAAAAATATTTTTTTTTCCGTGCTGGCTACCGAAACAATATTTTACACAAGTTGAGAGCACGTCGCGGAGCAACGAGCTGCGCGGGTGTAGGGGTCGGAGTTCATGCTAAAGCCTATACCTTCAGGTGAATGAAGTTGCCCCCCCCCCAGTTAAAATTTTAAAGAAAAAAATATTGCAGTAAAATGCACTAACTAGGCATCAATATGCACCACCATTAAAACATTTTGCACCACTTTCTCCGAGAAACTACAGCGACTTTTATGTGGGGGGGTCAAATGGACGCTGGCCCCCCAGCGATATTTTTGAAAAAAATATATTGCACCACGCTGCACTATTTATGCACCACCAATAAAACTTTTTGCATCCACCCCCTAGAGTAGTTACAGCTGATTCTTTACCGTAAAGTTAGCCCCACTCCCCAATGCTATTTTTGAAGATAAAATATTGCACCAGGCTCCACTATTTATGCACCAATATGCACCATTCATAAAACTTTTTACGCCCCCTCCCCAGAGTACCTACAGCTGATTCTTTACCTTGAAGTTAGCCCCCCCCCCAATGATATTTTTGAAATAAAACATATTGCAATAGAATGCACCATCAATAAAACTTTGGGCATCCCCTTCCATCAGTAGTTACATCTTTTTTTACCGTAAATTTACCCTCTTCCTCCAATTCTATTTTTGAAGAAAAAAGTATTGCACTAGTTTGCAATATTTATGCAGCACCAGAAAAAACTTTGTCACCCCATTCTCTAAGTAGTTAAAAATTTTTGCAAACAAACTTTTTTATCGCTGTATACCGACATATATTTTGGTATATCCTATATTAATTAGCCGCCTCTAATCTATCCACAAGATCTACATCTCTTTTCATTACTGCAAGATAAAAAGAAAGGAAGTTTGTAACGTAATGACCTATTCGCACATAAGAATGGCTCTTTCTATTTTTTATTATTTTTCCCGTTATGGATTTTCTGACTGCAGCGTTGCCAACCCTAAGAATTTTTCGTATTTTTACTTTTTTCGGTACTGTTTTCTAGTTCATTCCAAATGTTTCGCAAAAATTTCAATAGGTATGTGCCACAGAAACTAACACAGGAATTATTGCGTTTGAATCTGGAATGAATTATAACTATTGATTTATTTCAACTGCATTTTTTACTATAGTACTTATTATATACTTTCCACCTTACAAAAACAGCAAATATGATTTTTGTATGAACTCTGTAAAATATAACGAGTTTATTGTTTCCGCACTAGTGTTGAAAAATTACTTTTCTTTACGGGTGTTGTTTTTCATAAATTATATTTATAGATCTATGCCACTATTATATCTTAAGCGTTATTTTATGATTATTAAAATTTATTTTAACTACTCGCGTGCGGTAAAGGACACTTGCAGTTGTTTGCGTGCGGAAAGTTGTACTTTACCGCACTTACAAAACAAAGAAATCTTACATTCTAGTGCGATATTTTTCTCTTCAAAAATATCATTAAAAGGCGGATGATAACTTCACGGTAAAGAAACAGCTCCAACTGCTCATGGGTGCAAAGTTTTATTGGTGGTGCATAAATAGTCCAGTCTAGTACAATATATTTTACTTCAGAAATATCAATGAAGGGGGGGGGGGGGCTAACTTCATGGTAAAGAATCAGCTGCAACTACTCTGGGGAGGGGTGCAAAAAGTTTTATTGGTGGTGAATATTGGTGCATAAATAGTCCAGTCTGGTGCAATATATTTTTTTTCAAAAACACCAGCTTTAATTTGGCCCCCCACATAAAAATCGCTGTAGTTTCTCGGAGAAAGTGGTGCAGAAAGTATTAATGGTGGTTCATAATTACTGCATTTTAGTGCAATATTTTTTTCTTTAAAATTTTCACTGGGGTAGGACAACTTCACTGACCTTATACCTTCCTCTTTTTATTTTTCCTTTACTCTAATGACCGTATACTAAACAGAAGTCGGACTATCTTTTCTAGATTCGAAAAACCCTCTCAATATCTGCATCATTTCCCCATAGCACTATGTTATACGCTGTTTAAGCCCTACTGAAATTTTCCCATCGAATCTCATAAGAAAATTGTAGATTTCTTGTGTGATTTTTTATAGGGATTTGGGCCGGTTTTGGAACAGATTTCGATGAGATCCTAGAAGATTTTATCAGGTCTATGATTTTTGAGAAGTTGCAATGGGTGTCCTTAAGGAGGAGCTTTTATCCTTATGGTTATTTTAGAAGATCCTATGGGGGAGGAGATTTTATCGGCTTTTGGCTGCGTTTTGGAACAGATTTCGATGAGATCCTAGGATATTTTATTAGGTCTATGGGTCTATGATTTTGGAGGAGATAATTTGAGTTATTATGGGATTGGTTTCTAGAAGACTTGAGGAGCTTTTATTCTTATGGTGATTTTAGAAGAACCTATGGGGTAGGAGATTTTATCGGGTTTTGTGTCGGTTTTGGAACAGTTTCGATGAGATCCCAGAAGATTTTATCAGGTCTATGGGTCTATGATTTTGGAGGAGATTATATGAGTTCTTATAGGAAAATCCTATAAGCAAGGAGATTTTATCGGATTTTCGGTTGATTTTTATACCGATAGAATCTTCCGGAATATCCTAAAAATCTATCCCACCAAACTCATCAAAACTTCTCCAAAATCATTGTCCATAGACCCGAGAGTATCTCCTAGGATATCATATAAATTTGGACCAAAACCCGATAAAATCTTCTTGCCCATAGGATAAAAACCAATCGCAGAAAAAAGTTCTTCATAATCTCTTAGGATCTTATAGAATCACGTTACTAATGGAATATCATCAAATATCCTAGAAACCGATTCCACAAGAACCCATAAAAACTTCTCCAAAATCATTCCTCATAGGATCTTCTAAGATTCTGATAGAATATTATAAAATATCCTAGAATCTGACCCCACAATAACCCATAAAAAATATTCTAGAAACTTATCCCACAAGAATCCACAAAATTTTTTCCAAAATCATTGCGCTTATAAGATCTTCTGAAATTACGAAACTGATAGAATATCATCAAATATTCTAGAAACCGATCCCACAATCACGAATCTCCTTAAACATCCTCAATACCCCATTCCCATCAAATCTCCTTCAGAAATGTGTATTTGTGCATTTATAAAATCTTCTCCAAGCACACGCCCTTATTAAACTGATAAAATGTCCTGGACTTCTGTCTTATAAAACACCCCTGATTCTCATAAAAGTAACTAGTCTTATCCAATTTTATAAACTATTCTAAAACTACAAGTTATTAAAATATTATATTTTTCCTATATAATCTCTACTTCTAGAAGATTATAAAATATTGCAGAAACAAATATTGACCTTCTCATTGAATCTTATAGAACTTATAAAAACATGATAAAAACTTCTCCGGTCTGGATGAGATTTGAGGGGAAAATTTCAGCAGGGCGCCGGGCGGTGCTATAGTATACTTTCATTAGATCTGCAATTAGCCCAATAGAATAGTAAGTACTTTAAAATGGCAAAACTGACTACACAGCCACACTTTTCAGAGTTAATAGGGGATCATGCCAGAAATATAAAACCACATTTTTCCAACAAAATTTTAATACTGCGGTTAATATGTGTCCGATTTTAAAATGGTTTTTTTAGTTGGCTAAACAAAATTATTTTTTAAAACTTAAAAAAGTTTTGCCTAAAAGACTCCCGAAAATGGCGACAGTGATTACTTGTTAGCCAATTTTTCTCTTTGTGTAGACCTGAGAAAGAATTTTTTTAAAACACTTTTTTTGTATAGTAAAAAATATCTGAGATAGTTGCTGCGAAGTTGACACTACAAGTTCTTGAGATAATATTTAACTCCCTTATTGTGTCAAGTTGGTCATGACAAATGCTTATGGTTTGTCAAACGAGGAATTTATCGGACCTCATTTAGTAAAAATTTTCATCGTAAGAACGATTCACCATAAAAACTGCCATTTGTAAAACCCATTTTTATTCAAACCCGGAATTTGTCAAACCATTATTTTTCAAAACCGGAATTCGTAGGACCCGTTGTTTATCAGAAATTTGTTCTTAACTGGAATGCAAGTGACATCTATTATACACAAATTATTGAACATTGAACGCTACTTGTACAAGTATGCGCTCGTAGCAGCAACAAAACTATCACTATGTTGGCTGGGTTATTATATTATTTTTCTTTACTTGGGTTCAAGTCAACTTGACTATAAAACTAAATTATTAAAATGCTTCCTTTTTCTTTTTTTTAGGTTCATGGGGAAAGCGAGAGCCAGCCTGGAATAATCTAAAAGGTCTATGGGGTAAACGAAGCGTTTCGGAGTAAAACAAAAATCGAGCTATACGTCAATCTAAAAACAATAATAAATATAATGCTTGTTTAATATGATTATATTTTATTTCTGTTCTGATTAAAAAATGTGTTGTTGTTAATTACGTATGTAAATGTGATAAAACTGTATTAGTTAGTACACCTTGTAATATTATATGTGCTATTTAATTTTCAATGATGTAAGATTATGTTAATTAATTTTTATTAACGACAGTTTAATATCAATTTTATGTTTAAATTTTTTAAAAAAAGATTGACATAATTAATATAAAGACAATTCCCACTTGAATAATTGAGACAAAATTTTAAACAATTATAAAAAAGTTACGGATTCTATGTATAAAAAGTTAAAATAAATATTGTTAAGATTAAGTAATATATAGCGAATGGTGACTTATTAAAATTATTACATTACGATATATTAAAAAATTATTTACGTACATTATTTGCAACAGTTTATCATATTAATTTTTTTAAAAGTTACCATTTTGAATTTATAGTTCAAATTTTCTTTCTTTTTTCTTTGTTGCCACTTAAGCGTTTTTAAATGGAACTTGAGGGAATTTTTACATAGGGTACATACTTTAAGTAAACAAATTTATCCTAATATACTATTTAAATTAATTAACTCTACAAAATTGTAATTATACCTCTTTAAACAATATTTATTCCGTGTTTAAAAAACTATTCCTAAATGTGTCTTGCTATCAAAAATATATACTATTATGGCAATCATACCACTCAAATTTTTATTTGGTATAAACTTAGCTCCCTTGACTCCTCCTGCTTAAATCCTCTCTTCTTGCAACAGTGTTTCAGTGGCGATCGCAGCTTTCCCAAAAGCAAAGGAAATGTTTTATGGAAAAGTTCTAATATTAATGTAACTTTTGATCCAATAGGACGCCGCGCGCCGCATGCAAATTTTTTTGATAAACTATAAAAAATTTTACTGTTTTTATGAAAAACCGGCGATTTTTCAATTAAAATTTGAAAAGTGTAGAAGCTTTTCGGTTTAAAAATAATAAAACTTTAGGAAAATAGAAACTAATAAAAAAAATAATAAATATAAACAAAAACTAAGGGAAAAGGAACAAACAATTTTTGAAATACCAGAACTTAAGGCCGGTATTACACTATAAAATTTATTTGTCAAAGATCTTATAGAACTATATTTTATAAAATATTTCTTTTATTTTATAAAATATTTCTTTTATTTGGTAAAATATGATATATTACACTTTAAAATGTTTCATCAAACATCCTTTAAAAAAGATCTTTGACAAATAAATTTTAAAGTGTAAAACGGACCAACACCGTTCTCAACACTTGTACGGACCCACTGTAAAATATTTCATCAAACATCTTTTATAAAAGGTCCTTGACAAATAAATTTTATAGTGTAATACCGGCCTTTACCTATATATATAAAATTTATTTGTCAAAGACCATTCATAAACGATATTTGATGAAACATTTTACAGTGTAACCATATTTTATAAAATATTTATTTTATAAAAGATCTTTTATAAAAAGTTATAACAAGTTAGTATATTTGATAAAAGATTTTACTTCCGAAACAATATGGCGCATGAAAAGTTTGTCTGGTGCGTTTCGTCAACAAAATTATTAATATCTAAATATGAAAACTATGAAATGTTGTACACCCAGCAAACAGTGGTGGTTCAGATTATGTCCGGCCGAGTACCGTCAGCGTTGGGTAACAATCTGTATCTGCAAAACTATACCGGCCCCCTGCTTTTTAACATACGAGCTACCGGTCCGGATAAAGAACGCATGGCCAGTAATGGCCGTTTATGTTCAAATAATTTTAAGAGCCTCCTCGCCTAAACGAAAAGAAAAGTTTTTAGTGAAACACGCAATAAGAGAGAGAGAGAGAGAGAACTTTTAAGTCAGACTTGAAACACAGCAACTGGCAATTAGTTATAAAATATAGAAAAATTTATTCGGTTAGTTTTTGTGGAGTATAGAGCTCAAAATATGTTAATTGTTGTTTAGGTAAACCAACTAATTTATTAACAAACTTGTATGTCCGCTAATTTTAGGGCCATTTTAAAAAAAGTAAAGGGCCAGCAGGTGGCCATTGTTGTAGATAGCATTGTTCCAAATCTGGCCAAATGGCTCCGGGTCGCGCGCAATCACGGGGCTATCAACGGGCCGGTCCGGCAAAGCATCTGTCGCCCGGTCCGGGATTCTCAACGGCTCGGAGTTAACCTAGGCGATCCGGCAATCTAACTGTGGCTCTATACCGTGAAGTCCGGGGAACAAGTATCGGGCCAACACTGAGCCATCAAGTTTGTTTGCTGGGCAACTATCAACATCCCGATTATAAAAACAGTTCTTGTAACTTTTCGTATCTTCACATCGTAAAATCGTAAAACTTTTTGAGTAGATTTGTGTATTCCTCTCAAATCGCGTTTTGCCACCCAAGCTACCCAAAGTCGCTCGGATCTTAATTTTTCCTTTTTTAGTATCACATACATTGCACAAGCTAATAATCTATTATCAAGAACTTTTTAATGAAAATAACGCTGCACTTCCTTAAAAAATGACACAATTTTACAACACAATAACACAATTTCTATGACAATACCGTGTAATTTTACCACTTTTACTTTTTAAAAGAAATATGATCAAAGAAATTGTTCAAAATATTTTTATAAAAGATTTTTGACAAAGAAATTTTATAGTGTAATACCGGCCAGAGGGTCATTTAGAATAGCACGAAACTTGACACCTGTCAGCTTAATCTGTGAAATTTTTTATTTGGATAATTTAATTGTACAGCCCATCACCGACCGAAAGTAAAGTGCTATTTACAAGGCATCATCAAAATCAGTGCCTGTCCGCCAAAAAATTTGCACAGTTCATCATAAATTAACAAATAAAAAATTTGACACCTGTCAGCGTAAGCTGCTGCGTGCTATTCTAAATGAGCCTTAATGCGAGGTCCACACCAAACCAACAAATTTTTTTTTATTTGGATAATTTAATTGTACAGCGTGGTCCAAATTCGATGGGCCTCTATAGCTTTGGACTTTTGCAGCATAGTTAGCCCAAAACTAATATACATGTTACGGACTCGATTTTCAAGAAAAGTCGAAAACTAAAAACCGCATTGCGATATGTCAAAGCTTTTCTGAGCTACAGGGTGATTCTCAAAAATGTGCGTTTCTAAAAACCCTCTACAACTTTTTTATTTGTAAAGATAGATATTTTCATTAAAAACATTTTTTGAAGATTTTTTAAAGACAAATGTACCTGTTTCACCGATTTTCTCTTAAAGCCTTTAGTTCCCGAGATAGCACACAAAGTTATATGTCTTTAAACGGGATACCCCCAATTTTTCTAAAAAATCAGTTTTCTAATAAAATTTCCTGTCGAACGATGTGCCATACACCTATTTTTATTAAATAATTTAAAAGATATTTGCATATTTTGATATTTACCATAGTAGGCGCTGTGTGCGCCCTAAATGTGTAAATAAAATTTTATTGTTTTTTTTTCATACAAAATCAAGTTGTCTAAGACACGAGGGGACACAGCAACCTCGAACTTTACTATAATTACCAACCCTAAAATAATAAACAAAAATAAAATTATTATAAGTTTTCATTTAAAATTTTTATTAATTAAAATATGTAACACCTAAAATCTACATCTAACAATTTTCTTTAATTCTAAAACAAATGCTCAAATTGACGGCCGTTTTCTTGTAAACATATCCTACATCTTTTCTTGACGCTATTTTCTGCATTAAGAAGTTCTACCGCACGAAGCTGCCTGAATGCAGTACGAAGTGCCTCTTCCAATTCCCTTCTAGTAGTTGGGCGATTTCAAAATACAAGGTCTTTGACTCTCCCCCACAAAAAGAAGTCGCAAGGGGTCAGGTCTGGAGACCTGGGGGGCCAATATATAGGACCTTTATTTCCGATCCAGTTTTCGGTACACAATATTTCGCAAATTAGTAATGTCTCGTGCATTGTGAGGGGGTGCACCGTCATGTTAAAAGTATAGCTCATTATTTTGCTGAAGAGGCAAATTGTCGATAAACAGAATCACCTGCTCTTCTAAAATTTGTTGGTATCTTTTGGCATTTAAATTTCCATCAAAAATTATGGCCCAATAATTTGTCCTCTGTAGATGCCTACCCATACCTTAAAACTGACCCTTCCCTGATTGATCCTTTGGGTATGGTTGTAGATTTTTGCTGTTTCCAGTAATAGCAGGTATATCTGGTGAATATTCCATCACTAGAAATCGTTGCCTCATCCGTCCAAATAACTTTTCTGGCAAAATCGGGGTCTTCTTGGCTTTTATTTAGGTACTACCTGCAAAATACACGTCTTGGAGAAAAATCTCGTTGCCGTAATTGGTGCACCCGTCGGGGTCAATACGGCCTAAACTTTTTTAAGCACCCGAACGACATTGCTGCGTGGAATTCCAGTGTTTCCCTCCATAGCCCTGGTGGAAGTATTCGGGTTAATTTTTATTTCTCCTAGAACCGTTACTTCTTCCAACTCACTATCTCTGGCTAGGCTTCTATACGTTCTAGGCCGCGGTTTTGAAAAGGATCCGTATTCTTGTAGATGACGTTTTAACTTCAAAAATATTTTTGAGCTAGGTTGCCTTCTTTCCGGATATCTCTGGAAATATAGATTTAACGCCGTCTGTCGATTTTCGTTACTTTCAATATAACATTTTTTCATGTCGTACTTTTCAAAGTTTTCAAACATTTTTATATCTTGACGAAGACGCCACTTTTGACACTTGGGATCGTTTATCATGGCAATTGTTTTTATTTGATCATATCTACCTAGATAGATACCCTAAAACTGCATAGGTCAGAGTCAAACACAGCCTACTAAGGTAATTATTAAAAATTGCAGATATCTGCTTAACTACTTAATAAAAGAAATTTTATTAGAAAACCGATTTTTTAGAAAAATTGGGCGTATCCCATTTACAGAAATATAACTTTGTGTGATATCTCGTGAACTAAAAGCTTTAAAACAAAATCAGTGAAACAGGTAGATTTGTCCTTAAAAAATTTTCAGAAAAAGTTTTTAATGAAAATCTTTATCTTTATAAATAAAAAAGTTATAGAGGGTTTTTAGAAACGCACATTTTTGAGAATCACCCTGTAGCTCAGAAACGCTTTGACATATCGCAATGCGGTTTTTAGTTTTCGACTTCTCTTGAAAATCGAGCCCGTAACATGTCAGGTCCACACCAACTAAAAAAACAAAAACAAGAAAAATCGCATGTTTTCGAAAATAGGAACACATTGTCAACTGCCGTCTACATACAGAGCGCTTCAGGCTACTGCAAACATAGGCCGGAAGAAGTCCAATTTGCTAGTGTACGTACATGCAGGGACTCCGCACACCTATCAGTGAAGCAACCAACACTCAGGCTTGCGATCACCGTTCGCGGCTTGCGTTTAGTATGCCTCTAACCACGGTGCCATATAGAGCGTATTCAATGAAACCTCAATTTGGTCAATAAATATGCAAATTTTTATAACGTAATTTTCTTGTTTTTTGTCACTGATAAATTAGAGCGTTTTATTTTCAACTGCTCAGATTTATATTATAAAATAATACATTCTAAAAACCAAAAAGAATCTCCCAGTCAAAAAAAAATTAGAGCAAATGTTCGAAAAGTCGTCCTTGCTCGGCTAGACAATATCCGAGCCTATTATAAAAACCCTTTCTAACGTTTCTAAGCATGTTAGGGGTGATAATTTGAAAAGCTTCTTCAATTTTAATTCGAAGTTATTCCAAATTATTAGCCCTTTCATGCCCGTAAACTTTATTTTTGATATAACTCCACAGATAGAAATCATTAGGAGCAAGACCTTGTGATCGAGCTGGTCATAGAATAGTTCCCCGTGTACTTATAACCCGATTGGGAAATACATTATCAAGATATTCCCTAACAAGGCCAACATTGTGAGCGCGACAACCATCTTGTTGAAACCATGTTTCACCAAATCTCACACCTAACAACTGCCTAGTTGGAATAATATGCTGCTGCAGTAGATCCAAGTATCTAGGATCATTCAAATTGCCGTCAATAAAAAATGGCCCAATTACGTGTTCCCCTACAATACCCCCCCCCCAAACATTTAGTTTTTGGGGATACTGTGTTCTTACGTCAAAATGCAAATGCAAATTTTCCCTCGACCCATATCGAACGTGTGTTGGGTTATGACGATTTAATAATGGAAAAGTGCTGTCATCTGTGAAAAGAATAGGTCTCAGAGAGTTTTCACCAGCCCTTTCCATCATTGTTTCACAAAATTCCATACGACGATAGTTGTCCTTTGATTTGATGCGTTTTTGACGCCTCGTAAGAATGATAATCATTATTTTTGAGAACTCGTAAGACAGTGACTGAAGACGTATCAACTGCTTCGGCAATTTGGTGGCTAGTTAACTTTCGATTTTCCTCCTTTGCAGCGCAAATCATCACATCTCGTACTTCCTGCTCGTCATTCAAAACAGTGGGTTTTTTATGGTTTCTTGGCACTACACCACCAAACTTTTCAAACTTCTGCACAAACGTAATGAATCGTTGATGAACTAGGTTGTGGGCAATTTACAAAATTCTCCAAAGAAAGTTCTTGAATAAGTCTCAATGGTCTACCTTGATAGTACCATTTGACCATCTGCACTTTTTCGGCAGTAGGTTTAAAAATGTATTATTTCACTTAAGAACTTACCAATCTGTTTCTCGAGCAAAGCAAAAATAACACAAAATAATAAAAGCAAAATAAATTTCCAAAAAACACTGCAGCGTGCCTCGAATCAACCTCGGTCATACGGCACGGAGAATAAATTGGACTTGATTTCCCCTATGTTCGCAGTAGCCTGAAGCTCAACGTATAGGAAAACAATTAGTCAACTTTCTGATCCCCGACAGAAAATGTGGCGTGCTCGAAATTTTGAATAACAAAGGAAAAATTACTTATTTATTATGGCAGCTGGTTTTCTATTTGTAACCCAAAAAAAGGAAAAACGTTTTTGGGGTTAGACCGAGCTTAAAGAACCGACAAAAAGACTATGTTGAGAAATTATTGCAAGATTTACGAAAAGATGATATCGGTCGGAGAAATGCGATCTATATAGTTTATTTTTTTTTTAAACTGCTCAGTACTGATCTTCAATATCTAATACAAATCACCTACATAGCAATTTGTCATCCTTAGCATGTGCATATAATATCGTCAAGAAGAAAAGGGATATGCTAAGGATGTTCTAAATTAACATTGGAGCATGTTTAGCATGTGCTAAGAATAAGTTACGTTCCGCCCTAATCACATGCTATGCAGGTTCTTAGGATGTGCTAATAGATATTCTTATCAGATGATTGCCATGTGCTTAGCACATATAGCAACTGGTCATCCTTAGCACCGTTAACTTCTAAAATATGGCTTTATATAAAATAAAAAATATATTTTTGAGCTCTAAAAACTATGTCCCATCACAATACACCCTAAGAAAAAAATAAAAACAAATAATAAAAAAAAGTGTGACGTGTTGTGAGACCAAAGCTTTATCCACTGTACCAAGCGATTATAAAGAAATAAGTTGAAACCTCGGAATATAAGCGTTTTAGCGGATTCTTATTGGTCGACTTAATCAGAGAATTTTCGAGTTTGGTGGAAGTAGACACTTCACTTGGGATGGTTTTTTGAGTGCATGCTGAATTAAACGTTCATGGTTTTATTGTATCATGCATATAGATGTTCTTAATATTGTACCATAATTGGTATATACTTTGCATATGCTAAAGATGACCTAAAACTACCCAGCAAGCCAGGAGGTGGCGGTAAACAGTCGGCCGCTAAGTGATACCGGCGGATTTCTGACGGGGCGTATAGGCACTTGCAATGCAGCCGCTAAAATCGTCCTGTATTTCGGAACGTATTTGACGCTCGCTAATTCGAATTCATTCCGAGGTTGGTTAAACGTCACCAAAATGCGCTTTCTAACGAGTAGGTTCTTTGCTAGCTGAAAAACGCCTGACCGTATTAAGCGTTTTGTCGCTTCGTAAGCGCCAGCTCTGCGCAACCTTTCTCGCGGCAGGTTCGCAACATAGAAATAAGCATATTTCTATGGTTCGCAACGGTTGAAGTTAAAAGACAGATTTGTAGTGGTAGAGTATCAGACTCTCACCTGGGACACGCAGGTTCGGAGCCCGGTTGCGTCCAACAATTTTTTTTAATTACAGGTAAAATACTCGCGCCCCCCCGCCTGTCCGCCGACACGTGCCCAAGCGGTCATGGGCGGTATACATGCCGCGGCGCCCCAAGTTGTAGATGCGCCAGCTGGCTTCTGAAAAATTGTAAGAGATGCGCTAGCGTCCAGACCACGTTGTGTTTGTTGGGTAACCTTCTTTAATGGTATTTCATTAGTATATGCTAAGAAAATAGGTACTAGAATAACATTATTTTGACGTAAAAAGGGATTTAGTGAGTTTTGAGGGAAAGCTAGCTATTCATTGATTTTATTATTTTGATGGTCTGCTTTTATGGTACCAGAACAGCTTGAGCGCTAAAAGGACCAAATAATGTTTCAATAAGTGTTGTACGTACTTACTTAAAATACTTAGAAGCGTATTCTTTTGCATAACAGGTTTATGGTAAACACAATTAATGTCCAATTGCACCGTTTTGCTTAATCTACTGTGGTGTCCTAGGTTCCTTCGACTGGGTAACGAAATTTTAGAATATGAAAACCCCAAAATAAATTCACGCCGTCTGGGAAAACTGACTCATTTGAAAGGCAAAAAAAAATGGATGATTTTACAGCAATCAATAACGGACTACGCCAAAGACTTACCAATTTGCGGGTTCTTCTTGCTTCACAACGTGGAGACACATCGCGGTCGCGGCCCTTTTAGGATTTTTTTGGAGGCGTCTGACTTCGGCAAATTTTCGTGCGGAAGTGGTGGTTAAAGGCTCGCATCGTTGACGCACGCGCAAAGTCTCAGCGTGGATTTCGCGCGAAATAAAGTTAAATTTGGAAGAAAAAGAAATCAGGTGATCATGAAAGGTGGTGTTTGATCAAAATTGTCACCTGACCAATATTATCCCAAACAAGGAGAATAAAAACGAGGTTCGCTCAATGATTTAATTTTTATATCATAAATCCCAAAACAAAAGTTGTAAACATTCCGCCCACCATAAAAATTCCCAATTTTTATAGAAAGCAAACAAAAATAATAATAACAAAATAATTCCCAGTAGATTTGGACAAAATTCGCGGTTTTGCAACAACCAATAAATTTTATCACGAAACACAATTAACATCATACTCAAGTTAATTCAAATAAGTAAGATGTAAACAACACAAAGTTTGAAAGTTGACGTATTGGCTAGGTAACGGACATACCTTTACCAATGGTCTGTCAAGTAAACCTTTCGCGGTTTTAACTTGTATTACACGAGGAATTTGGTCAGGACTCGAATAAATTTTTACGATTCTACCGAGCGACCATTTTAAAAGGGGTAAGTTTTCGTCTTTTAACGCGACTAATATTCCTATTTCCGGAGGATGGTCGGGTGTGTTCCATTTTTGGCGTTGCTGGAGAGATTGCAAATACTCACGATGCCAGCGACACCAAAAATGTTGCTACATCTGTTGGACAAGCTGCCACCGAGTTAGGCGATTTGGTAGTACACTGACTAGGTCTTCGGGTCTTCGTCAGGAGGGGCGGTCAAGGGCTCCAACGTGAGAAAATGGCCGGGGGTAAGAGGAGATCGTGTGGATCGGGGCTAATACTACACAAGGGTCGACTGTTCAAAATGGCCTTGATTTGGACCAGTACACTCGTCAGCTCCTCAAAGGTAAGGATTTGATCCCCCACAATCCTTCCCAGGTGGGTTTTTGACTGACTCATGGAGCCCACCAAAATGGGGACTGGCTGGTGGGTTAAAACACCATTTAATGGATAAGGTTTCGGCAGCTTGATCACTGTAGAGCGCAGCTCACCTTCCACGCCTACTGACAAAGTGACGAAGAGCGGCCAAAAATGCAGGAGTAGATAGGTCAGACACAGCTTCTAAATTGTTGGAAAACACACGAAAATACACCCATAAGCCTTATGAGATTTAACACCACAACGTCTTGTTAAGGTGATGGAGAATGGACCCATAAAATCTACACTAACATGTGAAAAGGGCTTTACTTGAGACACCCAAAAAGGGATTTAATGGTTTAGGATTTACCCTTGCACGACGGAAGCACTTGGCAATGAATGGCACTTCTCACTGACAAAATCCAAAATTGTTGGTTGATAATGTACTTTAACAAGCGAGGACCGGGACGCCCATGCTCATTATGTAATTTCTCAATAATTAAAGTAGTTACTCGATGAGTGCGAGGAAGTAACATAGGATGTTTCACCTCGTATGCCAGGTCAGTGTGGCGTAACCTTCCGCCCACCCTGAGAACACCATGGGAATCTAAAAAAGGGGCTAATTTTTGAAGAAGTTTAGCACAACTCTCGCCCTTATGTAGCTTTATCAAATCCACGCCAAAAACCTCTTCTTGGACAACTCGCACAACAACTACCATAGCATAGTAAAGATCTTCATCATTAAGAGCTTTAGTAGGTGCGATTAAGGAGGGATCTCTTTTTAATCGAAAAGGTCGCAAACAAAAGGCAAGAATTCCCAAAATTCTACGCAAAGAAAAGTATCGAACAAGCAACAATTGGACCTCATTAAGGGAGGTTTCAGTTGTCATAAACACCAGACGATTTTCCTCAGGGAGAAGTTCATCAATCCATGAATCAAACCTATTGTTTATGGGCTAAATGTCGCTAGATTGAGACAGACAATATGGTCCAGTAAACCACAAATGATGGTTCAATAATTGACTCGGAAGTAAGCTTCTGGATAGACAATCAGCTGGGTTTTCTTTACCATGTATATGGTTCCAACAGCTGGGAGGAATTTTTTCTTGAATAGATGTGACACGGTTGGCTGCAAACACCTTTCGCTTAGAGGGATATGATTTAATCCAGGCAATAGTTACAGTAGAGTCAGACCATGCATGCTGGATATGGTTAAGATGAATGCTAACAAACTCCAACAATTCGGCTAACAATAGAGCAGCACACAGCTCTACTCGGGGAATGGAAATACTTTTCAAGGGGCACACTCTACTTTTGGCACACAAAAGAGATACAGTGATAGTCCCATCAGACTCAAATTGTCTGATATACACTGCCCCACAATAGGCACACATGGAGGCATCACAGAAGCCATGAAGTTCAGTGATGACAGCAGTCTGTTTTAAAACATAACGGGGTATGGAGAGAGAAGATAGCAAGAATAGTTGAGAAACATAAAGCTGCCACTGTGCAACAATATCAGTGGAGGGGATATCATTTCATGACAAACCTTGAACCCATAAACGTTTCATCAAACATTTGGCAATCAAAACAACAGGGGCTAAGAAGCCAAGGGGGTCATATATGCGAGCAATCTCGGAAAGAATGTTTCTCTTGGTACAAGGTCTTTCCATAGGGTGTACATCATAACAAAATGAATCAGATTGGGGGCACCATCTTAAGCCAAGAATTTTCAGACCAGCACATTCATCATCAAAATAAATTGGTTGCTGGTGACTAGTGGGAACAGATTTTAATAACTCAAAGGTGTTACCACTCCACTTTCACAGCTCGAAACAACCAAACTTTAATAAAGCAATCAGCTGTTGCTGGATATCTAAAGCTTCAGCCACAGAATTCGCTAGTCCCAAAGCATCATCAACATAAGTGGTATGCATCAAAACATTGCTGGCTAATGGAAAATCCTTGCCATGATCATTAACAAGCTGATAAAGGGTACGTATAGCTAAGTATGGACTGGAACTTACTCCATAAGTCACTGTTTGGAGGGAATATTCTTGAATATCTTGAGCCTGGTCAAAACGCCACATGGATATTGATCTGGCGGTACATCTGCCGAATGTCAGCTGAAAAAACAACGCTGTAGAGACGAAAGGATAGCAACATAGAGACAATATGTTTTTGTAGCTTGGGGTCTACTAACAAAATAGAATTTAGGCTTCGATTATTGGAGCTCTTTGCAGAGGCGTCAAAAATCACACGAATCTTTGACAAGTCACCATTTGCTTTCAGGACTGGGTGATGCGGGATAAAAAACGACTCGGAGGCGGAGGTGAAGTTGTCTAATTTTATATGTCCCTGAGCTAAGTAATCCGTAAGAAATTCTCTTTAGGAACTATATAAAGCAGGATTTTTCAATAAACGGTTCTCCAACATTTGAAATCTCCGCAAAGCTTGACTCTTAGAGTCACCAAGTTCAAGGCGAGGCTCCACAAAAGGTAAATGAACTACATATCTACCAGTGTTAGTTCTCGAGTGGGTTGTAGCAAATATTTTTTCACATAACTCCTCTTCAGAAGAAAGGGGTATATTTTAAGGGGTTGATTCTAGTGCCCAAAACTTTTCCAATTGATTTTCTATGGGGGAATGCACTGAAGTCAACAAACTAATGGGTTGGCGGTTTACAATGAACACCACCAAAGAGTATCCAACCAAATATTGAATTAATCGCACACGGTCCACATTTTCTCCCCGTTTAAATCCAGGGTCAAGCATTTGTCCAAATAGATCTTCACAAATTAGAAGGTCCATATCAGCAGGTTGTCCAAAACTAGGATCGGCGAAATCTAAATCTGTTAGGTACAGCCACTGGATTAAATCATATTCTATAATATTCACAGGCATGGTTCCACAAATTTTGGGAATAATAATGGCATTACAGGTGAACAAACTATCAGAAAATTTTAGGGAACTAATTTGCAATCTTACATTGCCATGGGAAACACTAGAGATCATGCCATTTATTCCTTCAATTGGGGTTCTACTAGGGGTAATTTGAAGTCCTAACTTTTCAGCACATGACACAGTTAGGAAGGATGCTTCACTAGCTGAATCTAAAATGGCTGGACAAGGAACAAATTTATGGTTGGCATCCAGAACTAAATCTTGGGCAGTGGCAAAAAGTACGGATCTATTTTTACAAGGTTTAAAATGGTCACTACTTAGCATGGAGGTACACATGGATTTTTTACTACCTTCATTACTCGGGGTACTTGAAGATTCACCTTGAGGGTTGGAGGAAACCTTAACAAAATGGAGGAGGGAGTGGTGACGGCCCTGATAATGATGACATGTGGCAGTGGATGGGTACTGTGGGACAGCATTCCGACCAAAGCAGTTGAAACAAAGTCGCTCACGTTTCACAAGTGAATGACGTGGGGTTACTTCTAATTCCAAAAATTTACTACACTTCACAAGGGGGTGGTAAGGCTGCTGCTTACAACAACAACAAATATTTGATTGACCTTGCCCCGTTCCAGTAAGGAGAGCACGATAAGGTTTGCCAGACTTTTTTGGCAAGTTTTGGTTTGACAGAGGCGAGCTTTCATTTGATTTATTCAAAAGTGTACTATTTTCCAATGCACGACAATTTTTTTCTAGAAATTTAAATAAATCTCTATATGAAATTTCCTTATCACTATATTTAATCTTAAACTGTGTTTTAAGTGATGGGTCTATTTTTTGCAAAAGAAGGTTCATTTTAAAAAAAGCCAACAGGTCAACATCATCATAATTTGACAATGCTTCCAAATTTTCCCGTAAGGTCGACAACAGCAATCTTAAATCATGGGGGTTTCTAGACTTAGCAAGGGGTGCTTGATAAATGGATGTCCAATATTTTTCACTACAAGTCTCTTATTATTAAAACGCCTTATCATAGCATCATAGGCAACTCGATAATTATCAGCTGTCAGTGGAATATTTCTGATGACACTGGCTGCTTCCCCAACAAGGGCAGTACTCAAAGCCTGAAATTTAGCTATGTCACTCATCTCCGGCCTGTCCTGTACAGGGGATTTAAACACATCAAAGAATGTGGACAATTTTGTGAGGTTACCGTCAAAAGAAGGGACTTCTATACGTTTTATTTCCAGACCCTTATCGGTCTTGAGAGTCTTCGGGAAAAAGATCACGGCAAATTGATTTAATGGTATATTTTATATCATCAAACTCTTCTATTAGGGTTTGTTGACTTTGCTGTACCTCATTACTACATTCTAAACTTATGATTTCAAAGTGGAGAGAATCAAACTGACTTACTAAAGAAGGCATATCCTCCCACCTGGGTTTAAGTCTTTTCTTTATTGTACGATCAACTTGTGCCTGTTGGGCCTTGGTGCAGGTTGTGCTCACTTTGTTAAAAACACTTTTTTGCTGCTTTAGCAGAACTTTTAATTCAGCCATGATTAAAAAAAACCAAATTGGGTTGATCAGGTAAAACAAAGTCAGGTTTATCAACAAAAAAACAACAAACAAAGAAAAGGATCGCGATTGAAAATCCCGAAAACTCGGTACTAACGATGGATTGGGGTTAATTTAAATAACACAGAAAGGGGCCGTACGATCGCGGACCGATTCGCAGCTATTTGGCAACAACTGTATGGAAATTTCGTGAAAATTTAAGTACATTTGCGAAATAAAAACAAAAACAATGGAAAAATTCAAAAGGTCATAATAAACGTCAAAATTATGAGGTTAGGGTGCGTTCGAAGCCAACGAAAATTTTAAATAAATCGCTACGTTGCCAAATTTCGAACGGCAGTTTTTCTCAGCTGTCAACATTCAAACTTTTTTGGCGCATAAAAAAAAACAGGCAAAAAACGAGAATGTTCGAAACCGACAAAAAAAAGTTGCGATAAAAGGATAATTGCTGCAAAAATAATGGAAAACTGTACAAAATTCCACACGCCTCAAAATATTCGCGATCGAAGAACCACAAATGGTGTCCTAGGTTCCTTCGACTGGGTAACGAAATGAAAACCCCAAAATAAATTCACCCCGTCTGGGAATACTGACTCATTTGAAAGGCAAAAAAAAACAAAATAAAACAGAGAAATGGATGATTTTACAGCAATCAATAACGGACCACGCCAAAGACTTACCAATTTGCGTGTTCTTCTTGCTTAACAACGTGGAGACACATCGCGGCCGCGGCCCTTTTAGGATTTTTTCTTCGCCAAATTTTCATGCGGAAGTGGCGGTTGAAGGCTCGCATCGTTGACGTACGCGCAAAGTCCCAGCGTAGATTTCGCGCGAAATAAGGTTAAATTTGGAAGAAAAAGATATCAGGTGATAATAAAAGGTGGTGTTTGATCAAAATTGTCACCTGACCAATATTATCCCAAACAAGGAGAATAAAAACGAGGTTGGCACAATGATTTAAATTTTATTTCATAAATCCCAAAAAAACTTCCATTTACTTGCACCGTATTAGCATATGTTAAAATTTAACTACGGATCTGGGGATATTTCATAAAAATAGAAGAAATTGAATAAGTACACTGAACTAACTTCAGAGAACACTTTATAGGTTAGTTTGTTTTTGTTGCCCGTAAATTTTTTGATTCTTGAAGATTTTTGTTCAAACATACTACGTAAACCGAATTCACGATGGGGTTGAAAAGCTCCTGCACTGCTGCCAAAAGGGCAAGGTCATAAAATTTTTCCTCAAATGAAAATATCCACAAAAAGCCAAAACAACAAACACAGAAAAAAATTTGGAGGAAAGTAGCAGCCAAGTTTATTGTAAAATCAACAGCACACATATCATTCAAAACAGGTCGTCAAATTATAGACATCTTGGGATTGGTTTACCCCTTGCAATTGAAAATAATGACATTCATCTCTGTGGCTTGGTTTGCAAAGAGCGGATGTCAAAATTTTTTCAAATTTCAGTTTTTTTATAGATTTGGACTATATGCATACATTTAAGATAAATTTAAGCCTGGAATCTTACTGTAGGTATTAAAAATTAAAATATTTACAAAAATCAAATGTCCTGGTATCATTTGGATCAATATAAAGTCATCCTGTTTTTGACTCTCTTACACATTTAGGATTTGTATCATCCGCTCATTGTGAATCAATGCACAGAATTGATTTTTCACGATATAGGTATCGGTAGTATTACAAACTCAGGTTTTTAAACTTTTAAAAATAATATATTATTTGAAATTGTTCCAAGTTATCAAGAAATCCAAAAAAAAATATAACTTACTGGATTTTAAAAAAATGGCTGGCTAGCCAATATTTGATGCAAGTTTTTTATTTTTTCACAGTAAATTAGTTTTGCAGCTACTGCTGCATGATTTATGTAAAATAATAATTTTGAAAATTATTTAGTAAGCATGAATAAATAAAAAAACAAAGCTTTCCCTTTTTGAGGAAAACTTAGTTCAAGCTAAGACAGGGAACTGTCTTTTTCATATTCCAAACACTCTTACCACAGAGTATCTTGTCGTGTTAAAGATTTATTGTACAATGCTTGAGCTCGATTAACAACGCTGGGTGTAACCACGATTTCCTAAAAAAAAATAATACATAATTATTGATATTCAGACAGAAACGATATTTAAATTATATTTTAAAAAAAATTGGCATTATTTCTGAGGTATAAAGAACAGCTACCAGTTTGTCTGACTATTATTATTATTGATATATTTCATGTGATGTAATAAAAGGGGGACAAAATTTATTGAACACAGCTCTACCTATTGTTATCAGATTCCTGCTAATGGAGCACAAGCACCAATACAACTGACCTTCTAATCAGATCTAACAGATCAGAACTAGAAAATATCATGATAAATGACCTAAAATTAGTAAAAGAATGGTGTGACTCCAACTGCCTTTGTTTTAATGTTAAAAAAACAAACATTTTGTCCTTTAGATTCTCTCAAAAATCTATTAGTCTTAATAATCAAACCATCGACTCTCAACCACTCGTTAAATTCCTTGGCCTAACTCTGGACACAAACTTAGATTTTAAGGAGCATATAAATCAGCTTAAGTCCAAATTATCTTCAGCTTGTTTTGCCATCAAAGTTGTAAGCAAGAGCTACATATTTCTCAAATATTTCTCAAGTATTTCCAAATGATTTCCATTTCACTCGGCGAAATAGGTTTATTATGCCCTGTTCGAATCTCGAGCAAGATATGGTATAGCGTTTTGGGGGTTTTGTTCCGGAACTCTCTTTGAGTCAGTGTTCAGAATCCAAAAGCGTGCTCTTCGAATACTCAACAAGGTGGGGCCCAGAGAACACTGTAAACCCTTGTTTATAAAATCCAACGTTCTAACTCTCACGTCACTTTTTATTTTAGAATCTGTTTGCCTTATTCACAAAAAACAAAGCGTTCAAAATTCACATGAAAACGCTACTCTGCAACGCACCACAAGACAGTCCTCCAACATGCTTTTACCCTTACCAATACCCAGGCTCACATTAACTAAAGACTCGATCATATACGAGAGTCTTAAACTCTTTAACCACCTACCACTAGAAATTAGAAATATTGGGGATTATAAGAAATTTAGAAAAATGGTTAGTCACTGTCTTGCAACTAGACCATATTATGACTGTGTTGAATATTATAGAGAAACTATCAGATTGTAGACATTTATTGTAATATTTGTTGTTTGTTTACCCATATATAGTAATGTTTGTATTATGTTCTTAACTGTCATCTAAGTTGTCCATTTTTAATTAACTGTCAGTTATATTTTAATGCTATTTTAGGTTTAACTATATCTGACTTTTTTTAACTCGTTTTATTAATTATGTTTAGTCAGTGTCATATTAATTATTATATAACTGTAACAAGTGCATTTAAGTTTTAATTGTTCGTCTGTTTGGCCTTTCAAATTTTTTACACTTATTTTATTATTTTACTTTATTATTTTACTAATTTATCTTGACTGTTAATTAACCTTATTAGATTTAGGACTGCTTTGTCAATGAGATATTCTTTCTTAAGACAATAAAGCTATTTTTGAATTTGAATTTGAAATCAGTCTAGGACAGTTGGGCGCAAGACTAAGTGGGCGCACGGACACCTGGGCGGCTAATAATAGTTTAAACCCTCCAAAAAATCCTCCGGAATAAAAACCAAACCCAAGACAAACTAATTTAAAAAAAATTTGTTGTTGTTTTTGTCCTTGCGCACACTTGGTCTAGCGCCGACTTGTCCCATTCTGCCTTCTAATTACTTACCTAACAAGATGGAATTGGGAAAATGATTTCTTTCAAATTTTCGTCTTATTCTATGAGGAAAATTGTATTATCATGGCTTGATCTCGGCCATCTTGCCACTACATTTAGAGACTTGAGGTTTGCATCAGTCACAACTTGAGTGTTTACGGGAAAACACCCCTTTCTGTTGCGAAAAACTTCTGGATGGTCGCCACCTAAAACAATGTCAAAATAATTGAAAAGAGACGTATGTAATTTTAATTTTTTTTTTGGATGACTTGTAAAAGCGCTTACGCGTAAATATTATTAATAAATAAAACTAAACTATGCAAGCCCCCTCTCCCTAGAGCCCTTGAATGACTCTAAAAATTGAATTTTCCTCAAAAATCAAGAATAAAACGGTTTACTGAGACTGATGTTACTCAAGCCCCTCCCCCCCAGCCATAAGATCAATTTCTGCAAGAATTTTTATGCACTTTATGGCATATACTTAAGTAATTACAAGCCCAGCAGACAATCGAACTTGCTGTTGATTCCTGAATTCTCTTGTAGTCCCCTACATATATACAGCCTTATGTTAACAATTGATTAATAGGCGAGAAACTGTTATTTCTAAAAACAAAAAGAAGATTGTTAAAAGATGAAGACAGGTCTTGGTTGGACTTTGCTGATTTTGATTGTTTTATTTTTATCACTTTGTTTATTTTGTATCTATATATGGTTCCAACCTTTACCAGACATTTTATTAGGATTAATTAATTATCTATCACTAACTACTTACAAATCAAACACAAGAATTTTGAGCACTGATGTAGGCTTTAGCAGACAGAATCTCAATTCAAGTTGTCCATCCCATAAAAATCGTCTTCCCTATTATATACTAAAATATCTTGATCATCTTCCAGCTATACTTCGTCGAAACTATCCATGACCGCTCACAAAAATCACCGGAATAGCAAATTTACAATATTTATTTATGGCAACAACAACAACTATTTTAGGTTAGAACTGTCTTAACTATACTTTAAACTCATTTAATTCGCCGAAATTGAGGGTTTAATTTAACAGCAGTTTAACAGCACTTAAACTTGGCTTAACTTTCGGTGCAAGCCAAAAATCAATCTTAAGCTACTGTTAAAATTTAAACCACTGTTGACCTTACGGTGCAATTGCCCATAAATTTGTTAAAATATGTCACAACAAAAAAAAAAGAAAACTACAGATATCATTAAAAAAAGAATTTCTATCGAAATATTTTAAAGCTCCCTGCATTTTTTCAGTTAGTTACTAATTTATTTGGCATATATGTAAAAATCAGGTCAAGAGATTCGCACCTTGGGAACTATCTGCTGGCCCCAGGCCATGTAAGAAGGTTGCATCCCAGAAAAATTTGTTCGTTTGCGAAAGAGGCAGGCTTCCAGGGCTAAACCATGGATAGTTGACGTACAATGGGCCCAGCAAATTGGCCTACGTACATGGGAATTGTCCCGCCTACATTTATTCTTTCAAACATGGTTGGCAGTTAGCAATATTTAACTAGTTGAAAATAAGTTTGGCGATTTTGTCAGCTTTCAAACGTGCGATATTTTTATTTCATTATATACTAAAATTTATTATTATATTATTGTTATTTAATATACATACTATTTAAGGATGTACTTATAAGACGTGCATAGGATATGCCAAGAATAAACCATTCAGAAAGACTATTTTTACAATAACTTTTGAATATGCAAAGTATATAATATACCCACATAGCAAGCCTTGGATATTGTATATTACAAAGATATTTAAAATTAGGATATGCGTTTTCTATGTTACATGTATATTTTATATATATTAGAAAAAAAAACATGATTCATTTTAAAAAAGGAAAACATGAACGGATGTTTACTGTATATTCAGTGTATATGCGCTATCGTACATCCTAAATATATGTTTTTTGTATATAAGCTTTATATTTTTTAATCGAATATCAGTTAATATTTTAAAATAAAATATTACCCAAATATTTGTTTTTTAATATAAACTAAATATATAAATTTTATAATTATCACGTAATATTCTCTAAATAAGATTTTTAATATTTTCCTCTGCATTTAAATTACTACATATTTTTTAGATAAAATTTATTGCAAGAAATTATATAAAAAAATATGAATATTTTCCCAATATTCAGTGTTTCCGTTTGAGTGTATTCTGTTTATCTGTTTTTTGTATTTAAGGCAGACATATCCTAGACCAATATCATTTGAATATTTGCCCAATAAATATGCCCAAATATTTGTTTTGTGGAATGGAATACTTTATTAAATATATTATTGTTATAATACATGTTTTTGGCATTAGAAATGTACTTAATCCAGATCCTCCTTGTTTTATATATCTTTAAAAAATCGTAGGTATATTGCTATAGTTAACATATTTTTTACGCGGGTTAGATTGCGACTTAACATTTTGACAAAATTTGGCGAATCACATTCTCTCCGAGCGGCCAAACTTGTTGGTGCTCATGGTGCCTAGTCTTATATATATTTTCTTATCTCAGTGAATCAAAAAACCACTAAATTGATAAAATGTATTCAAGGATTCCTTTAGTGAGGGAGCCTCAAATATTAACCACTTAGCGGTGTATACGACCCTGCAAGCTCGATTTTCCTCTACGCATTAGCGCGTGTACCAGGTGGTTTCAATTCAACCAATCAGATACGAGATTAATAAATCCTTCCTCTGCATTGCAAATACGGAACTAACCTTGTTTCGCTTGTTTATAGAGTTGTGTGCAGTTAGTTTGTGCCGTTTTCTAAAGTTCTGTGTAGTTTTCTATAGCAAAAAACAATATTTTTTATTATCGGTTGGATTAAACTAGAATGGACTGTCCCCCTGGGAATTGCTATCTTACATCCAGTTGTTGCAGGTAAGTAGATAAATGCGATTGAAGTTGTTTTATTCGTGTGGGCTCAAAATGGTGAATTTCAACTTGACGGTATATGTTGCTTTTCGACGTTGACGCACTGCGTAAAAAAGGGACAGAGAGGGGTTAATGTCAATCAGGAACAGCAGGTGTTGTGTTATCTAAAGCTAGGTTTATACTGTAAAATCAAAAGAAACATTGACCTATATGGGAGGCAGTGTATTTTGCATTTTTGTTTCACAGTGTCTAAAGTTACGACGGTTATATCTAGAGCGAAAACAACCTTTTTTTAGGGTTGAGTTGGGTTTGCTGGGGTGGTATTTGGTTGGTATCTTGTGAAAATGTAAAAAAACTGGTTTTTATGTTTACCAAATATTAAATTAGAAAGTTGATAAATCACCTCGTAAATCACTGACACCCACATTTCTGTACATTTATAAACGTTTTGTGCTGATTAATTTAAAGTTATTTACCAATTTTTTTATTTTCTTTATTTATGTGTATTGTAAGAGAAGAATCCTTTTGAAACTTTTATTTTTCTTCTTTCCTATTAGATCTCTAAAAGCAAATATGTAAGTTGTATGGTTTTATTTTTTGTTTCAGATAGACACTTGATGAAAATTTGGTTGGTTGTTCCCACCATCTTTGGTAACTTTACATCTCTTGGGGACTGCAGGGTAAGTACATAAAGCCGATTACAGTTTATTATTCATAAATGGTGGAGTCAGAGAAAAATGCAGCTTGGCCATTTTTTCATATAAAAAATCAGGCCATTTTATAAACATAAATAATTTAGGTAAACATTTCATTGTGTTCTAAATCTGGACGAGGTTTCAGGAAATGAAATACCTACCTAAATGGAAACCCACGAACAATATTTATTATTAATTGATTATTATTTCAAAGTTGTAATTTTTATTTTTTCTGTATTTTTTATCCAAATAAAGTGACTTTAGCAGTACATAATTCATTTTCTTGAATTATCTGTGAAAATTCCCTACATAAAATATTAAAGTTTTATTTTACAATTAGCAACAATTTAAGGATTTTGTGAAATTCAGTTTACTCAAAAATAAGTTCTGACCTGATAAAATCGTTAGGAATGGTAACTGTCAATCACCAAATTTCTATTTTAGGTTGACTTTTGACGTAAATATGGGTAGTTTTTACCATGCCTCTCAATTTTGAAACAACACAAATTATATATTTGGTTCCTTTACATGGAAAAAGACAATAATCCTGGCGGCCATCTTAACATCTAGACTTTGCAGGGTAAGTAGCATAAACTGTCTGGAACTTTTTTTTTAATTCAGTTTAAAGCAAAATTGTTTCTAAAAGTTTTTTATATATTACTTTTGTTAAAAACTAAAACGATGATGTCCGAAAGGTCCCATATAAAAGTGCTCAAGATATTTACGGATTAAATTTCCAGGAATTGGTATAATCATTTTTGTTGAGTCTTGAGAACTTGTATAATTTTTTTTCTTTACTTATATTTGTTAATAAACTTAAACATCACTTTTTTTAAAGTTTTGGCTTTATATTTTTTTTATAACCTAATTTTTTCAAAAATTTGTGTTTAATTTGTTAATTGTATTTAAAAGATTAAAATAACGCATTTTTAAGAAAATTTTTGCCCATGGCATTTTTATACTTTTTTTATTATAAAATGTTGCTTTGTACCACCAGCAAACTGAATAAAAACTCATAAAAACACTGATTAAAAAATGAATATGCCACTTATTATCTATTTATAAAAATATTTTATTTCCAGATGTAGCTGCAGCAAGAAGAAATTCCCTTTCTTTACACACCACCACGAATACAAAGCTTCATATTTTCATAAAAAACTGATTAAGGATGCTGTAGATAGAGAGAGATATCAACCACCAAAAAGAATCGAGCTAAACATAAGGATATGTACTGGTAATAATGCGATATGGTGCCTGCGAGTGTTAATATACTGCTTTGCGCTCTTTGACTTAAACTAAATTTTTTAATGGAAAGCTTATTTCTGTATTTTCTAAATAAAATAAAAAAAATGTAATTCAACTGCTTAAATTAAGAAATGAGGAAAAAGTGTTTGTTTCTTGTTAAAAAACCTTTTAAGATTTTAAACTATTGTTAAAATTTTTATCCAATGCGTTTTTATTTTTAAAAAAATTAAATTTAGGCATTTTAGGTTTTTTTACTAACAAACAGCACTTTTTTACGTAATACCGTATATTTTTTGGATATATCAATAACATAAAAAACGATATTTTCTACCATTTTAAAGTACATCTAAAAAATGCTTATTTATATGAGAGCATGTGTTTCTGATGTTAATTTTACTCACGTTAATTTTTCTAAATTTAGTATGCGATCTATTGTTGTTATTGTGCTAAGTGGGTATATTGTTGTAATATAAATGACAATATATGCAAGGTATATACAAAACGTATATACCCTCAATAAAATATTATGGATACAAAAAGAATATACTTTTATGGATATACCATTGTTATATATAAACTAAAATATGGACAAATATACATTTTGTATATCGTGACGGATATCGACAGGATATAACATCGTCTTTTTTGGAGCTCTTATGCACGTCAGGTGAATATCAGGGTGATATCCAGGGTAATACCCTTCTCCGTTTTCGTATATACGCTGGATATACATGCAATATTTTTTTGCTATGTGGGTAGACTTGCATGTGCACATGATTTGATAATTTGGGAGGGTGGGGATTTAACCTCACAGCACCTAGGCCTCATTACACCCGTTGTGCATCCTCCTATATGCTAAGTACATAAAATTATTAGAACACTATTGCTTATATTTCCCAAGCAGCATTTTTCTGACTTCCGACTAATTACAACCTAAGATGACGTCGGTTTTGGCCCAAATTTAGGGCGGCAGTTGGTTTTTCCATCAACAACTAGTGCATCAGTTGTGACGTCGATACGTACCAAAACTGACGTAGCCAAATGTTGGTGATACTTGCTACTTATCAGCGATGTAAATTAACGTTAATTACGACAACGTAATTTTTTTTAATAAAATTCAAGGTCGGGCCAAAGTGAAAACGAACGTCAATAAATTTAGTTGTTGCCAAGATTTCCTGTAAATGGCAACACTGTAAATACGAAAGTATTTTATAAATATACTTTACATGGACTTATGTTAGAATAGAAAGTTTAAAAGTTTCTATTGTATAGTTTACAAAATAACCTTATAGGCGACTCATCTCGGGAAACCCGGTATAACGTCCAATTCATGAGACATTATATTTAGTATGAGTTTTAAAGTAGAATTGTAATAAAATTGACGTTGCCAAACTTTTATTTATTAAATGTAACTATTCCGAGGTCCACCGATGTGGGTGCGTGACCTACAATTATACTACAATATTCTAGGTCGGGTCGTTCTACAAGGCGAATTCGCAGGAGGTGTTCTTGCCCTTATAGGTAAATAATCATTACAAATTTGGTCGGCGCCCGAAACGCATTACAACAGTACATTTTATTTTTTCATTTTAAAGGCTTGATATGTAAATTAACTCATTTGTTGGCAACTAAAGTGCATTTTTTAAATGCCTATAATGTTTTACTATAAGAAACGGCCATCCTTATAAAGATGTTATTTTTAGGTTAAATTAATTTCTTTGAATTATTTTTGTGGGTTTCTGTTTTTTTAATGTCTATTTTAATTATATTTATCAGTAAACTGACCTTCGTTGGAAGATTTGAATCCATAGAATGTGTAAAACTAACTTTTTTCAGTTACCTACAATAACTAAGATAATAATTATTGTCATCCACAGTTCATTGAGATGTGTTTGTTTAGACATATAAAAGTTTTACCTAATAAGTTTAAACTTGGTGTGTGGGTCGTGGGTCTGGTAATTTGTCGTAATATTTGATCAAAACACTGTGCAGCACCCGACGTCAAAACGACTTGAATTTTGATTCCTCAGTTAGGTGCTAAATCGAGTCCTCAGGAAGACTGATGGACGTCGGAGCCGACGTCAGGTATTTCTTGCCCTACGTGACCATAACGTAATATAACGTCCAAATGCTTGTTGGGTTAGTGCCTATTATTCTAAGAAGCGGTATAAATATGTATATAGTATACGGTTTCCTGACATTTTTCATTTTTTATGAAATATTCCTTATAGATTACTAGGGTCCGTAGAACCCCAAATCCGCGATCGCCGGTTTTTTTTAATATTAAGAAGTATATATGAAGGTGACGGTGAAACATCTATGCAAGATCCGAACAAGATATATTCTAACATCCATCGTGAAATTCATTTTTAGGGATATTCCCAGACTTATTTGGGTATTCTAAGAATATCCTCATCAGACATCTCAGGCATGTCCTTTGTGCACATTTTTCGAATTTTCGTTTTGAAAATTTCCGGCCGATTAGATAATACATGCAAATAATTTTCCTTGTATAATTTAACATTTATGAATCTGTGAAGTAGGTACATAATATCCTTAGCATATCCTATCTTTTTCAAAAAATTCCATAGCATGTGATTAGGGCGGAACGTAATCATAGCATGTGCTGATCGACTATTTATTTCGTGCTAATTTAGAACCTCCTTGGTAAATATTTTTCCTTCCTATAGGGATATTTTAGGCACCCGCTATATTATATTTACACATGACAAATGTGGGAACATTTAAAACTCCTCCGCAAACACAAATCGTCGGCAGTGTGTCGGCATCGGCGACTACACGCTGGCTCGATGTTGGACAGATTGCAATTTTCAGTTTTATATCAATATCGGCTACTACAGTCGACTTTATGCCGACACCACTTTAGGACCGACGATGGTCCGATTGGAACTTTGTTTAATCGGTCGAAAATCGGCAACTGATGATGGCCCGATTCACTATAGGCGACTTTATGCCGACGCCCACTTTATCTGCTTTAGGGCCGACGATGGTCAGGTCCCTGTACAGTGGAAGATAATACCTATTATATATATAATGAGCAAAGATATTGCAAACCTAGAATGCGGACTTGACAAGATGGTGTTACTTCTCTACAAGAATCACCTCTTCTGCTACTTAAACCGCTTTGAAAGGCTGATGTGGGGCCTTATTATCCACCCATTATCGGACCTTTGTGGTTTGCCTTCGTCAATCGCCGACGTTGGACCGCTTTAGGAAATCAATGTCGGACTTGAATAGTTTACAGATGTCGGGCCGAGACCAGCTTGCCTACCTTAGACCGACCAAATTAAGCAGATTTATGGGCGGATGGTCGGTACTATGTGGTTAAACCATATCAGACCTTCATCGTATGGCGACGGTATGCCGATGTCAGCAAAAAGTAAAATTTGCCATTGGTCCGACGGCGGGCTAAAGTCTAACGCTACGTCGGCAAACATACATTGGGCCTACATCGCAAAGCGGACGGAAAATACTGCTGGTCCGATGTCATAAATCGACATCGTGCCGATGACGGCAAATTCGGCAATCGATATCGGGCCGACGAAGGCCCGAGGGAACCGTGTTTGCTGGGTCATTACACAAAATTCAGATAAAAAGAACTTGCTAACTTAAATCGAATGCAAGCGGGACGTAATGGAAGAAGTTTATAATTCTAGCTATGTCGGACAGAATAATTTGTACGAAAAAACACACAAAGTTATACTGTATATAATTCCCTAAATAAAGTTAATAAATTTATAAGCTTGAGTTAACCGACCTTCTTTTTGTTCTTCCTTGTTATGGTTTAACTGCGACTTAGGGACGAATTCATAGTTCGGCAGAAGGACCCTTAAGGCGATCTTGCGCGATTACGAAAACTATTTCGGCCCAAGGAACCCTTGTTTCTTGAGTTCTATGAGTACGGTTCCCTTTATTGTCTATGTCGCTTTGGTTTAAACTAAAGATTAAACTGGATTAATCAGGGGATGTAAATTAAGCCGTATTGCGGAAAGTATATGAGAATCCCAATCCGTGCAAGTTTAGAGTAGAGACGGTTTTCTATGCACGAGGCTCTTTTTTGTCCATTTGACAGCGCTTGGCTTTCATTAGATTTGGTTGAAATTTTGCGTCCAAAAGTGGTAAACAGATAATTTAAGAAAATACTTTATTTTGAAGCCCCTAAAGATAGAAAATATGTCTTCAGACGCAATTCAAGTCAGTTCTCTTCCCCTTCCCCCCATGCAGTATGTCAACCAATTTACAGAAGAATTAATAAGGAGGGGCAGAACGCCGAAGCCTCCGCCCCCTATTCAAGACACTTACCATATGTTTGGCAACTCCTTTAACACTGAAGAGGCCATAATTAGGCCACTAGAGAGTCAGGTAAAAATATGCAATGCTTTTTAAAACAATTGTATAGCTAAGTTCGGTATATAGATCGCAGATCAGACGGATTTTTAATCAGCTGATCGTCGATTAATCCGAGCAAGTCGCATTACCGAACGGGTTCAGATTTAAACTTTCTAACCTAAGTTTTTTTTTGTTTAAAAATTTTTGTGTTTTTTTCGGCTGATGGGCTTTCGAGTCTCAAAGGTACCATGAATAACATGGTTTTAAAGGCTATTTGTGCTGTAGTGTACGGACAACAAATAATGTTTGAAGATACCCAATAAACCAAATCCCCATGGACCGAAATCGGCAAACTGAAGGCTTTCCGGATTCGGGCCGAAAGTACCCTCCGAAGCGGCGCGCTGAAGTATGGTGCTTCCTGGGGCGTGCCGCCTTCATTCCGAACATCAGCCACAGGAGATTACCACTTGGCCATTCAGATTTTACCACTTTTGTGTGATTTATACAAATATTCGTTGCATATTGCACCGCAATATTAAACCTAGTTTAAATTTAATTGATGTTTAGAATGTGATACCTTAGCTTATTATGAGAGCACATTCTAAACCACAATTAAATTCAAAGTTTAGTTTCTTTATTAGTAAGTATTACACAAATGCTTTTACAATTCAAACCAGGTTTAACACTGCGGTCCAATTTTCAACAATAAGGAACAGAAATTTATATATTTTTTTTATTCTTTAAAATTAGTACAGGCACTTTGATTTGGTGTATAAAAAATATCATTTAACAAACACACTAAAAAAGTACATTGCAGTTTTCCAGAACTCATCACCCTACTGCAGGCTGAATCCTGATCAAGCTATATCTGAAACAATGCAAAAAAAAGGATTTTACAAATTACATTTTTGATAAAGAATGAGTTTCACAAAATACTGTACTTATTTTTTATTGTTCTTAGTTATGACGAACATTATTCTGATAAAACCATAGAGGCTCAAGAAGTTATTTTACATAAAAAGACCTAGAAAGAACTCCTTCCAATTTATTATGGAGAGTGGGCATCCATTAAATTTTTTCAAATTGTTGTGTTATGTTATGTTATAGAAGAGGGTCAGACAATTTTTTCTATCATTACCAGTTCCCCCTCCCTTTTTTACTACTAGGTTAATAAGTATAGATAGTTAAAGATACAAACTTTACATTTACTGCATAGTCATCTTTTCAGAAAATGTTGTTAGTAGGTCTGTGGAACAGAAATCTTTGTGTGACTTTGGTACTTTTTTTTTTATTAAATTTCATTTAATTAAGCTTTAGCTCTAGTGTCCAGATATGTTTAGACTTAGCTTTTTTAATGCTGTAGGCTATCTTTTGCAATTTGATTTTTAATGTTATAGGCTAGCTTTTGCAATTTCAATTGTAAGTTGTATTGTATTCAAAAAAAAATTAAGTGTATGTATTGTATAATATCAAATTTTACTGAGTTATGTAATATCCTTTTTATTGATTAAACCTAATATTAATTATATTTATTTATTTCTAATTTAATCTTTTGGGTTATACAAGCCTTTACAAAATATGTCATGTTGCAATACTGACATAAGTTAATAAATACAATATGTTATTATTGTCATTTCTATATGGCACTTAACCTTCAAAAACCAGCCTACAATAGATTTAAAAAAGATAAACAGATGGTTAAATACTGACCACCTTTAATTTTTAGAATTAAAGTTCTCAGTTATTAAAAGTGATATAAAAAAATCAATTAAGCCACTAGTTTTAGGATCATTTCTACTACAAAATAAACACAACTTGTATTTTTACTGGAGACCCTCTTTGAGTAATGACCAATATATTATTTACCTCCAATTAATAAACCAACTTCTGATGTGTTCTCAAGCTATTCTTTGGTCCCCTGTAGCTACACTTTGGTGGCAATATGCAGGTTGTTCCTTCAATACCTTGCCTATTATTTTTCTTATGACAAATCCTGATGTGTTCTCAAGCTATTCTTTGGTCCCATGTAGCTACACTTTGGTGGCAATATGCAGGTTGTTCCTTGAATACCTTGCCTATCATTTTTCTTAAGACTTTTTGAGGAGTTTTTTGTTTGAAACTGTAAAAAAAAACAATAATACAATATAGTAACAAAACAATAGTACTTTGTTTGGTTGGGTGTTAGGAAAACAACAATTTACCCCAAAGAACTGTATTTTAGCAAGAGAAAATTAGAACTTTCTTCTTGTCTGACTTTTTAGGTTAAGCTGCAGTCTAGAGTTGCTGCACTATAAAAAGTAAGCCATAAGACACAAGGAAAATGAACTATGGGTTATCAATGTTGATGTTTATAGTTCACAGAAGTAAGCAAAAAATTTACTCAAGTTTTAATGGATAATGCACAATTTTGTCTTCTTTGAAAAAAATTTGACAGAAATAGAAATAAAAAAAGCATTATGCATAAAATTACGATGCAGCAACTCTAGACTGCAAAGCTGTCAAAGTAAAACAACACAAAAATTGAAACCAAAAAATTATAAACAATACTTACATATTTTCATTCTCCTCCTGTTGACTTATTTTTTGTGTTTGTATATCAATGATGATGAGGTTAACTGTTCAGAAGACTGCAATAAGCTCCTTGGCTTTGCTGAAGAAAAATTCCCACTATTAAGAGACAGACGCAATTTAAAGAACATTTCAGAATATGCCATTCAAATCAACTCGTTTATAAATCACTCCTCAGCTTTCGATTCAATCGCGCCAGTCGTTGTCGATGGCTCGAGCGTTTTCTTACGTACGTAAACTTACTTAAATGGTTTTGATTTTCCACTACTTTTTCTTAAAATCCAAAAAAGTTCAACCACAAAAATAAAAATAAACAAAAACATAACCCTAAAAGTTTAGATTAATCTGGAAAATCCGTCTAAAATTTGGAGCAGATCGATCTAGCTCCGATTGATCTGGATTCATTAAACAAACGCGCCAGATTTACCTCCCCTACCTCCGCTATGAATTGCCGAACGATTTGGAGCAGTCTGATTGATCGGATGTATATACCGAACGTAGCTTATGTTTTCAAATTGTAAGGTGGATTCAGAGTTCTGTAAGGTAAGCGGTAAGGGGGCCGGTGCACTATCCGCACACACGATTTTTCGATTTGTGCTTAAAATAGGCCTCCTAAATAGTGTTTTTCGAAAAAAAAATTGAGGGTTATCCAGTATCTTTTGAGAAAATAAATAAAAAAAAAACATAAAAAAAGCGCCCTAACCTCACTCTTTACTTAATTTTGGCTCCTTCTTCTTTTACTTGATCAAAACAATACCTGCCAATATCCATGCCCTGATATTTTTACAATGTTGCCAAATTTCCAGAAAATAATGACAATTAAAGAAAAGGAACAAAAATATTAACTTTTTGGCTCCTCTAAAACTAACCCTACCCAACCAACCCAACACAAAGCCTAACCTGATTTCTTCCACAAAAAAAAATACTGCTGGTAACTGAGATTTGGCATCCTTGCATCTCTAAAAAATGGCCCAATAGCCAGTATGACCCTAGTTTTGTTGGTTATGTGTGCATTTTACATGAAAAATGTATTTTTATTTAAAAAACAGTTTTTTTTTTCGTTTTTCCGCTCTTAAATAAATTTAAAAACCGCTAAGTTACAGTTTTCAAAAAGAATAATCGTCTTCAAAAAATGTCCCGTTTTAGTGTCCGGATAGTGCACCCGAGCCATGCAAGGGAAATAAAGCATAGCAAACATATGATTCTGTTCATAGTGTGTCGTAAGCCGCAATTGCTATGTTTATTTTCCTTGCATCTTACTGCTTGCCTTACGGAACTCTGAATCCACCTGTACTCAATATGCGAGGGGGCGCCAACTACCGTAAAAATGTACACATATTGCCGCAGTCTCTATGATTTCTTAAGGACTGTGGGATTTTTTGCGCCTGCAAGAAGATTTCTGGGATTTCTAGAGACTGCCAAGTGACTGGGAGCGATTTCCGAGGTGACTGCAGAAGATTTCTGTGATTGGAACACTTAAAATTTTGACAACTTTGACACCCACTGTAGTAGTGTTTAACAACCATTACCACTCATAGATTTTACCAGAGTTTTTGGAACACATTAAAAACTGTCCACTTGTAAAAAAATTTAGAGATGCGAAAAAATAAAAAATTTGGCTTAATTTTACAAAATAAGTGTTTTATATGTTGGAACCTAATAATATTTTATTATTTTAAAAATTATTTAAACCAAAATTCTCTAAAATTAGCCAGAAAAATAACCACAACCAAAACAAAATGGATTCGTAACTTATGGCAGTGGTAGTGGTTAATTACCACAATGGAATGACGTTTAGTTATTGCGCAGACGCAGTAATTACCACAACCACTACGAAGTGTCAAATAAGCATTCCAAAATATCCCTATTTTCATAATTCCTCCCTTCAGTATAACCCATGGGAGAAAAAAATAAATTCTACTCTAGACTCAATTGACATCCATTTGATCCATTCAAACCATATATAAGTCTAATTATTTTTGTTTAATTTACACTCGATTACGCCTCCCCCCCCAATTTGTACCCCACTGACTAAAAAAATCATTTTTATATATTTTAACTCTAGACTCAATTACTGTTGGTTTGATAACGTACAAGCCATATTTTGTCGCCCCCCCGCCTAATTGTACCCCACTGGTTAATTTTTTTTGAACTCAAAGTTTATTTTTAAAATCGGCCCCCACCTTCCCATCCCCTCGATATACTCCACTGGTTAATTCTTTTAATACTCAATTAACATTTGTTTCACAAAATACAAGCCATATTTTATAAAGTTTATTGACGATCGTCCCCCCTTCCCCCTCTTATTTTACCACCCCATTGATTATGTTTTCTAAAAACTCCAGTAAAAGCTATATTTTATAGAAGTTTTTTTTCACAATTTTTCCCCTTCCCCCTAACTGTACCCCACTGGCTAAAAAAATCATTTAATATCATACTACTAGCCATATTTTATAGAAACGTTTATTTATAAAATTTCTCCCTTATTGCACCCCACTGGCAATTCATTTTTAATTTTATTATAGCTCTAAACTGACTATAAAATAAAAAGCGCGCATACCTACACGGCCGCACGGGAGTGATGTAGGTACTTTTCTAGCCAAAGAAGATATAAATAAGAAATATCTTTGTATATATGGCCATCTTATCTTAATCATCTGAATTCAATAAAGATGCATATGCAACCGAGACCTCAACAGCCAGTTTCCTATCACAAAAATTTAAGAAAAGAAACACCTCCAGTAAAACAAAACGCTGGCAAGTGTCCGAACAAAACCTTTTCAACACTTCGCGACGCATGCGCAACAAAAAAGACTGCGAGATAGCCCTAATTATTGTATGACTGGTGGATTTCTAAAAGAACTGCAAGATTGTGTAAGAGATTTCCAAGGATTGCTCGGATTGCGACAGGGACTGCGGGATTGCCAAGCGATTTCCGTGACTGCGGGCCAAAATGTACACGTATTGCCAATAGTTGGCGGCCCCTCGTCAATATGTTTTGAAAAGATTGTTTCTTCTTTCTTTTAAAGAGCATGTTCTCTGTTGTGACAAAGAGCATGGTACTACATGCATGCAGATTTATGACACTCATAACCAGAGTTAATGAAGGCTGTTTTTTTGTTGAGTTAGGTTGGTTTTACTGGGGTTGCGTTGTGTTAGGCTGGGTTGGTTTTCTTGGAAAAATGTAAAAAAGCAGATATTTCTGCAACTGTTATAACTTTTTCTTCAAGTTATCACACCCTGTATAATAAAGATAGGTACTGTTGCTACCTTAGGCATGGCTTTGGCTACAGCCTATTTACAATATCCCTTCTAGCCCCTTTTAAATGATTTAATTATATATTTTCCAAAAAAAGCCATACTGATAAGAACTGTTAATCAAGTTGGCCTGGACAAAATGCAGAGTCAAAAACTCTTCTGGGGGAAACTCGAGTGTGTCATGCATGAAAGTAGATTGTTTGCCTTTGTGCTTGTCCAAGGCAACCCTGATTGTTAAACTATTTTCTTTGTTTTTCAAATTATTATTGTTACACATTTTGTAATTCTTGAGCCATTATAGTCTTATAGTTATATGGATTTAGTGAACTTGTATTTTACAGGGTATAAAAAGGCTCTACCCACAGCACTTTGACAGACGCAGAGAACTTAAAAAGTTAAATCAATCTCTGCTGGCTAATTTCTTGGATTTACTTGACCTTTTGGTAAACTGCCCAGATTCACCTAGAAGGGCAGAAAAAGTAGAAGATTTAAGTCTGCTATTTATACATATTCATCACCTTTTAAATGAGTTCCGACCACATCAAGCTAGAGAAACATTAAGAGTTATGATGGAGTTACAGAAAAGACAGAGGATTGAGACAGCAAACAGGTAAGGCCTCAGATCAGACTATATACTTAAGAGATTGCACTTTTGTCATAAAAAATGTTGAACGAAGGGCTTTTCACCTCCCAAAATTTGTACACCGATTTCCATTTAACCCAATATTTTCAGGTATTTCCAAGTAATTCTACGTATTTCCAAGTAGTTACAGGTAACCAGAAGGGCATATGTCTATATTATTAATAATACTTAAGTACTCAGTAAAAAAATAAAAACAAACAAAAATTTAACAAACGAACGCTCAGCAACGATAAAAATTATAACAATACAATTTTTGTCATTGCTTCTCTCCTGAAAAAAAATTGAGTGCTACAATAGTTTAATAACTAGAGAACCTTAAAATTCCCCTAAAGTTGCTCTCGTTGGGAAAAATTTCCTGACTTTTCCTAACCACTTTCAACTATCACTGATTTTCTAAGTTGTGAACACCCTCAGTATTGCATTATATTTTTTTAATTTTAAATAAGACCATACCTACATACAGGATTTGCAAGGTTACCTTGTGGGGTAGGATTTCCATAAGTTGAAAGGAAATTCCATAAAGATTTCAAACTGCTAAATTAAAATATATTTATAAGGTGGGCCTAAAAATCTTGGACTGATTTAACTTTATGATTACTTTTCTGTTCCTTGCCCGATTTTTACATGATTTGGCGTTTTAGAAAGGTAAAAAAAACAAATTTTTGTACCAAAACTCTCGAATGTCGGAAATCTACGGTGGGGAAATTAACCAAAATATAGTCTCAAAAAAAATAGTTGAAACTTTTGTTTGACCTGCCAATACTTTTTGATTACCAAAATAGAAAAGCATTCAATGACATTTTACGTATGACAAGGTATCATTCATAAAACTTGCTTAAGTTCCACAAAAAAATTATGTATTTTTATTTAAAACGTCAAATGTCAAATAAGTTATAGCTAGGTAGGTATGTGCGAGGACCATATAACTATGAGATACTATAAAGGCCCTTCCCGTGTATTTCCATATGAACGTCGCGGAAACCCCTACGAATACGAAGTTGGCCGTTGTCAATCACTGAACGAGAAATTAGGTGATTCGACGTTTCAAACTCGCGCAGGCTCAGATCGAGCCGTCTTTAGTCCATTGGCCATTTTATGGCAATCTAGATTTTGACCGTTGCCGAGACGATTTTCTCGCATCCTGGTCCCTTATATATCTAATAGTTATATGGTCAGGGCAAACGGAGATGCCGATTTTTATTTATATAGTTTTGTACTACCTAACCGAATTTGATTAGGGATCTGTTGTTAAATGTGAAATGCTTTTCTAGTTTTTGCAACAGAAAGTGCAGTCAAAAGTTTCAGTTCTTTTTTTCAAAACTAAATTTTGAATAAAAATGCAATAAACTCGGTTTATTTACCTTTACGAAAAAGATACATTGGTAAAAATCCGATAAGAAAGTTCTTGGGAAACCACAAGACATAATTTTTTGGTGGTAAGCATATGCAAAACTGCACCAATGTTAACTTTTGTACCACTTAACCGAATTTTATAACTGATACCTTGTTAAACATAAAATGGCAAATGCAAAGTTTAATCTCGGTGTGTCCACATTGCAATTCCTCCGTGTGTCCTACACTACAAAACTCTTTTTCAGGTAGACCTGCTCACCTAAGTAAAACCAAATTGTTACCTATTTCAAAAAATTAGTTACCTCTAAAGTCTTCAAAGTCTTTCTAAAACTTAATATTATATCACAGCAGTCAAAAAACGATAGAAAAACAAACAGATACCTCCTATGAGAGCTTTAAGAATCACAGAATTACACTGGAACCATAACGTCTCCCACCCCTTCCTACATATTTCTAAGTATTTCCAAGTATTTCCAGTTATTTGCAAGTATTTCCGAGAATTTGTACACCGATTTTCAGGGGTGAAAAGCCCCTCGATGTTGAATTTACCATATTGCATGAACTACTTTTTTGGTCCTTAGCTTGGTTTTTTGCCAATATATAAGTAAGAATTTTTTTCACAAATGGTTTCAAACCACTGCATAAATTCTTCTGTAAATAACTTTAAAAAATATTAAAATTACTCAAAAAAAGATAACTGTAACTGTACACTGCTGTACATTCTGGTTTTGCACGGGTGGTGCTCATCAGTATAGTGCTATCTAATGGAAATAGGAGATGAACACCACTAATGCAAAACCTGAGTCTGCGTTACCAATACGTTTTTCAGGAAATTTCCAGGGGGTTTTAAGCAAAAAATAAAATTTTCTTATAGGTGGAGCCTGGCCCTCCACTTTTATTTCTTTGGTTAGGTTGTGATTTAAAAATCTACAAAGGGAGAAAAACTAAATAGTCAGCCCAGCTCTCCCACTTTTAGGGGCCATATGATGCTGGTGCTGTAATAATAGCTTTCTTTTTTTAACTTTTTATATTTTTTTTAATATATCTGTCTATCTATTTTTCATAGATATAGAGATCTGATATCATTGCCATATCAGGAACACTCATGTCTTTTGCCTTTATAATATATAATGTGATTCTACCCAAAAGTAACACAAAAAAGTGATTTATGGAAAAATTAACCAAAAAGTAATGTCAAAGTCGGTATCACGATATACTTAACATGCTATGCTACTATTTTATATAGATGATTGAAACAATGAGTTCAATCCATTGATATATTTGTCTCATGATTTATTTGAAACCGTAAAGAACAAACATATTTTTGTTGCACTTATCCTCCGAAATAAATACGAATAGATTGAGAACTTGTGCAAGTACCACTATACTTATAATTTCAAATTCAAAATTTATTTTTTGTTGTTTAATGAAACATTTTTACAATGCCAAAGTGCCCTGTTTTTGGATGTAAGAATTATGACAAAATTACAAAAAACATTAAATACTTCATATTTATAAAGGAAAAACATTTCGAAAAAAATGGATATAATTGCCGGCCAAAGAACAGACAAAAGAAATATCGGTTATGATTTATATAAGTTTATTTTTCTTGTAAATATCGTGGTTGGTATGAGAACTTGGTTATGATGTTATTTTTGTTAATTTTTGGAACAGTTTTATATATATGTATATATATATATAAAGGGAATCTTTAATGCTATAATTGCAATATAGAAACATATGTGGGTCAGGAAGGAACTTGCTAAGGAAAACTAAAATTAGATTAGATCAGATTTGATGGGGGTTGACGCTATTTCGCCGCTTTTCTACTGAAAACTTTAAGATTTATTGTGGCACTCTGAAGAGTAAGACAAAAGTTTAAAAGTGTGAAGAGGAGAGGAGGACTCGGAGAGGAATAATCTCTCAACAGCGAGGGGTAGCTCGGTAATATGCACTTTGGTGTATACGCCGATGGCATTGCGTGGCATTTTGAACATTATTTCGAGGCATTTCAGGGGCATTTAGAGGCATTCTATGCATTATAAGGCAATTTTTGGCAGTTTTTTAATAGAAAAATCTCGTAAAAATGCTTTTTGGTGTACAAAATGACTACCGAGCCACCCCTCGCTCAAGTGTTTGCTTCCTGCACTTTCAAGAATACGTTCTGTGACAAATTTGATTAACAAATGATTAATGTTGTTTACTTTACCAAAAATATGAAAATCAAAGTGTGATGCATGTGTTTTAAGAGGTTTTTTTAACAAATTTTTCACTTTTTTACAAATTATTATACTCGTACAAAATCGCTTTCAAAAGCATTCTATACTTTGGAAGAAGTTTTTAATGACAGAATAAATGAGTAACTTGATAAGTATGTATATTATATTGATTACTGCTTTTTACTTTTAAATTTATTTTTAAATATTTTTTTTTATAAAATGACTATTCTTAAATTATCAGAGATATTAAGTAAGGCTTTGTCAGAGAGCATAGAAATCTAAATAGAGAGGACACCTAATGGTAAATTTGCGACCCCGCTCAACTGACTTGAAAACCAAGTGGCGCAGCTATCGTTTTGTTTAGTTCCTCCAAATTACGTACGAACTTCCACAAAAATGTTTCCTGCGGTGCCAGTTTTTTTCTTTTATTTTAAATTAAACATTACTCTTTTGCAAGGTTTCTTCTTCGGCGATAAAATAAAAAAAAAATCATAATCAGGTGTTAAGTTTCTGAAAAAAATTTCTTTGTCTCCCTTTTTTGGATTAGGAAAACAAAACTATTGAAGGAATATCCAAGAAAATTTATCATATGAGACCATCAGTGTTCACATACCTTCTCACCCATTCTAATCTCCTAAACATGTATTTTTCAAACATTCGGAAATGACGGGGTTAACCGTAGATAGCAAAATATTTAAAAAATAAATAAAAACCACTTATTTTTTACCGGAGAAAACCTCAATTATATGCTCTCTGCTTTTTCCTAAATTATTACAAGTAATAAAGAATTGAAAAATATATACAATAAAAACTTTCTGCCAGCTCACTTAGCAGCGATATTCATTCATCGCGCGGAATTATTGCCGTTTTAATTTTAAATAAATATTACCCCGGTTGATCCTGGCGCATTCAGCTGATAATCAAAAACTTGCTGTGAATGGCATTGGCTTGCTGGTCGGATATTATCATTAAGTGTCCTCTCTATTTAGATTTATATGCTCTCTGGCTTTGTCAATGTTTGTTATTTACGACAATAAGGCTAGTTTTTAATTTGAATTTATAAATGTGCAAAATGGCAGGTCCATGTATAGAAAAGAAAAATAAGCTCACAATCACAATCTTTAATAAACAAAAAGCATACATCACGCATATCCCTGTGCAAAGCCTTTGGCACACATTATGCGCATAGTGTCTGAGAAGCGCCACTTTAAGAGCGAGTTTTTCGTGTTCAAAATCCCATTTTCTATTCTAATGCAATATTAAAAAACTTATATTAAACAAGGTTGGAAAATCATCAGTCTGTGCACAAGAGACAAGTTTGTGAGGGCCCAAATACAGACTTCTTTAACAAGTTGATGAGCATATTTTTTTAAGACTGCAAATAAAAAACACAAAAATAATAATGAATGCCATAGAAGCGTGCTCCCAACCTGATCCGTGTACACAGTGCCACTTTCAGAGAGAGTTTTCCATGTGCAAAACCATATTTTTCTAAGCAAGTTGTGCAATAGTATATTAAAACGACTCTTTATACGCGCGCGGCTCAGTCCACAAGTTGAGCGAGTATGCAAAGAGGTCAAGATGACACATCAGTATGTAAATTTGACACAGCAGTGTGCACAGTTGATACATCAAAAAATGCTTGCACACGGTATGTGCAAAGTTCCGGTTTCAGATTGAGTTTTCCGTCTGCAAAACCTCAAATGTTAAAGCAGTCATATAAAAAATATTACTAAAATTTATATTTAAGAACCAAGCTTATGGGACCAGAACTCCGGCGATCCGAAGTCATTTGATTGTGGGGGGGAGGGGGATAAAGGCCATTTTCCCAAATTAATTTATTAAAAGCGATTCCCAAGTTACCTGAAACTGAGATTTTTTTTATTGTTTGAATAAATTACAAATAATAAATTTTTTGTAAAATGTATTTAAATTTCCCAACTGAACCTTCATATTTCCTAACTGAAAGCAAAATTGGGGGGATTCTCCCTCCCCCAAGGGATCGCCGGTAGACCCGGAGCATAAAGTGAAAAAACAAACTTACAGGATGATTAGGCACCAGCGAGTACTAATATTTGTTTATCTGGGCCAATGAGCAAAAAGGGGAGATATTTGTGACCATATTTTTGTGACGTTAGTAACAGGCATTTTTAGCAAACAAACCTAATCCAAAGGCAAAGCTTTCTAATAAGTTTGATTAACGTATTTTTTCTACGAATGCAAGTAAAAACACAAAAATAATAATATGGAAGACGCGTGCACAGTTCCGTTTTCAGAGTGATTTTTTTGTGTGCAAAATTTTATTTTCCAACGCAGGCATATTAAAATATTATTGAAATTCACATAAAAGGAGCTAAAGAACCAGGAGCAAAAAAGGGCGATGAAGTGACCGTATTTTTGTGACTACAATATGGTTTAAGGTGAACGGGATCTGCGAGTGTTCGACCAGTGGCGTGGCAGATAAAAATTAAAACAAAGACAGCAAAATTTTGGAAAAAAGTTACTTATTATGGGTTCCTAGGTCGAAAACAGAATGTTTTGAGGAAACTAGTCTGTAATTTTAATCTTTTGGTTCAAACTAATGCAGCAGACAGAAGATTATATATATATATAACAACGGAACATGAATAAGTCCCAACCCAATTTTTTATTTTTTGGTTAACTAATAGTGGGTGGCGCCCAAAAGTTGCGTACCGACAACACTACAATCAAACCCGTTTTTCAAGTTTTGTCAATCATAAGTAAAACTACTTTCCTTAAACAATTTAAGAAGTTATCATTATCATCTTACCTTATTTGGATTATTTGGCAATTTTCTGAATTTTAGATTTCAAAAACATTTGGATAAAGTTCAAGAAATCCTTCAAAGTGCAATTCACAACCTTCCTGAGCCGATGGAAATTGATTTAAAATTATTGATAGACACTGATCTTTTGTCAAAACAGGATAAGAATGACAAAAGTGACTCCAACAGTGACCCTTGTTATATTTTAGATAGAATAATGTGTAATGTAGTAGATAATATGCAATAGTTTATTTTTTATGTAGATTTTAATTAAAGTTCTTTTACAATTTTAAATTTAGAATGTTCAAATATACAGGGTGTTTATTTTAAAAACTTCCCACCCAATATACACATATGCAGAGTCTGATTTTAGAAAAATCCTCGGACATGTCGACTTTTTATTTAAAGGGGACACATTTTGTCTATCCTGAAATTTTTGGTACACCCCTGAAAGGGGTAAACTTTAACCCTATATTTCAAATAGGGAAAGTGACTTGAGTGATACCTTGTTTTGAAGGTCTTTCGAATGTCTTTACAATCGCGTAAAAATTTCAAAACAAGGTATCACCCACTTTCCCTATTCAAAATTTACGGGTTAAGTTTACCCCTCAGAGGCGGCGCGTGCTAAAAAAATTTCAAGATATAATAAAAATGTGTAATTCTCGAAAAAAAAATCAACGTTTCCGCGGATTTCTTTAAAATCAGACTCTAAATATGTAAATCTCGGATGGAAATTTTCAAATGAACATCCTGTATATATAAGATGAGGGACTCTAATCTATATTAGACCCTGATAAGATCAATTTTGGTAAAAAAGAATAAAAACTGTTACAAAGAAATTTTTAATTGGTAGGTAATTTTACAATGTATAATATGACCAAACAATACAAAAACTGATATTTTTTATATTAAATTATTTTATTGGAAAACTAAGTAAATAATATAAAAATAAAACTCTAAAATCTACTTGTCTCAAATATTATAGTATAGAATCAATGTGTTCTAATTTTATGAAGAGGTGCAACCATCTTGGTTTTCAGGGCTGACATCTATGGCGCTAAACAACTAGGGCCCAAATCCTAGACGTTTCAAATCACACTATTACGACTCTCAGGTAAAGTAGATGTCAGGCCAAAAAACGAAGGTGGTTGCACCTCTTGCTAAAGTTAGTACACATCCATCAGATATATCCCTCACCTGAAAGGAAACTATTAGAAATTAAAAAAAATACATTAAATATTTTTACAAAAAGGCATTAGCAGGGCATATATTTTATTTTTTAAATGCCCAGCAGCCGAATCTACTTTGTGTCAACTAAGAGTATGTCACTAATATTTATAAAACTGGTCTATACTGTAAAATTAGCAATTAATGGAAGTGGATAGATTTCCTTTTTAAAGCTTACTTTTTTCGTGTATTAAAAATTTTATAACATGTGGAGCAACTTTTTCAGGTTCATTAGTGTGTACGTCATGTGTTCCATCAACACTCTTCACAGTAAAATTATTCATGGTTTTATAATGGTTATCAAAATGTTTGTACACATTAAAAGTCATTTTAGATCTTAATATTAATACAGGACACTTAATAGGGTTTGTTTTAAGAGTTTTAATTGAATCTTTGTAATCTTGAAAAGGATTTAATAATACCTTTAATTTTTGATCAAAATTTAATCTAAAAATATTATCACTAACTGGCATAAGCATCCTTTCCAAAATAGCTTTTGCAGCTTTTTCTGTAAGTGGTAGCTGTCTGCCCAATGTCAGTTTTTCTAGGGCTTGTTCATAGGTGTAAGTTGGTGGTGCTTTTGTTTTAGATTTTCCCTCTATCTCTATAAAATAATCCAAACTAATTGCTACCAGTTCAAGTGAGTTATTTGATGATATTGGCATTAATTGTGCAGCATCAAGAATAATCAATTTCTCCACTTTGTCAGGATACATTTGGGTAAATAGGACACCACACTGACCTCCCCAACTGTGGCCCATTATTATGTACTTTTCCCATTGAAAATAATCTGCGACTATTTTATAAACTAACAAATTATTGACGCTATAAATTGGTACATGTAAAGGAAATTTAGAAGATAACCCATGGCCAGGTAGGTCAACGCAGATGTAGTAGAAACAGGTTGGCAAAAGTGGTATTAGGCCATCGAATGAACCTGCATTGTCCATAACACCGTGAACACATAGGATTGGTGGGTTGCTTTTATCACCCCAAAGTTTAACTAAAATTAAACATCATGCCTCAGTTATAGATTGGAACTGCATGGTTTAGTTGTTGTTGCTGGATAGTAACTATGTAGTAAATGGTTCTCGTATTTTATACCAAGTTTTGTACTTTAGTATTTATGAAAAACTCATTATGTTGTAGGCATTTTACTACTGTCCATAAGGACTTCAAACTGACTGGCATCAAAACATTTTATTTATTTTTTTTTATGCTAACTGCCTCAGGTGCTGAGGTTTGATTGGGTTGTTTTTTTTCTAGTTGTTTTGGTTGAAGTTTAGTTTCGATAAGTTAATTGCATTGGGTTTATTTATCAAAATAAGCATTTTAGTGTTGGTAAATTTTGGTTTCCATAAGTGTCATATGTGAAGATTTTTCAATAAAACAATAAAATAAAAAACTTGTTTACTACATACTGCTCGAGCTCCTGTTCAAGTAGTCAAACTTTATAGTTGGTGCCATTTGATAGCATTAAGTTAATCTCAAACCAACCAACCAAAACCCCAATGGCTGCCACAAGCATTTCCAATCTACAAATGAATGAGGCTTTCACAAGGATCGACCTCCTAACTAAATTAACATTTATGAAAAGACCTGACAGTCCCTATCTTTTTTTACTCAGGCTGCTTCACCTTTAGTACAAATGCTAAAGTTACAACAGTCATGAAATAGTATATCACATAACGAGAGAAGAAAGTGAAATATTTCACATGAGCGGTAATGTGGTGAATGAGGTGCTAGCCGAATGAAACAACATGCGAGCGTAAGAAAGTTCCTTTGTATCGAGTTGTGTATGCTATTTTTCCTATGACCACTTTAGGATTTAATTCTTATTTTTTATTATTATTAACTTTTTTTCATTTTCATCTCAACTGAAGAAAGTATTTCCTTCTGTAGGGACGAAAGCAGTTTCAGTCTATTTCCGATGCTTCTACAAATCATAGTCTACTAGATACCTACATTGTTTGGTTGGTTTCATGTTCATTTTCGTCACTAGAGAAGAAAACATTTTCGTCTTTAGAGAGAAAATTGATATGCATGTGAAATATAAAACTCTGAGGCATTCTAGAGTGCAGATTTGGTTACTTTCGTGTGTGGTCATGGGAAAAACTTTATTTTTTTACAGTTTTACAAGAAAACTAACAAAACTTAATCATATTAACTAAAATCTGACCTAACGTAACCCAAAACTAAAAAGTGCAAACCAAGGCAACCAAACCACAAACTGATGCAACTTTTTAGGAAAAAAAATATTTTATTTAAAATGTAATATCTTTACCTGCAATAGTGCCCCAAGGGGCTTCAATTTCACCTTCTTCGATCTCCATCTTATAATGCGTGAGAGATTATTTGATTATTTATTAATATAATTTTTTTTGAACCAAAGTGAAATTGGGTTAGGTTGTGGCTTTCACTAAAATTAAATGAATTATTTTTACGCAATGAGAATTCTCTTGCGATGAGGTTCAGGCAACCAGATTCCAACCTTTTCGGCAATATGGTGATTCGAGTCGAGCTGGGGCAGTGTTCCTCGTTTTGGACAAGAACACCGCCTTCCTAAATGAAAAAAGCCCTTTGCGTCATACCTAAGGCCATGGCCATGGGTAAGGTAAAAATTAAGAAATTGTTACATTAGGGAGTTTTTAGAGTGCTTTTTTGACACTTCGTTGTGGTTGTAGTAATCCCGTTGTGGTAATTATATAACCACTTATGAATGACTTCCTACTTAGCATAGAAATACAAACCTCGTTAAAATAAGTGTGGAGAAGTCCACGAATCTTTTTTTATCTTTTCTACAATGGACATCTTTTTCATTTCTGTAAACGGAAAAAGTAATTGTTAAATAAGTTTACATGAACCGAAGCTAAATAAAGTATCTAAAAATGCATTCCTTGTAATTATATTTAAAGTGCTTTAAGATTTTTACGTCTTTTGTGCATACTTGTTGTAGACGGACCCAGATCAAACATTATGTATATTGAAATTTGTACTACAGTCAAATTTGACATTTCAAAACTTACCATTTACATTGGCAAATTTTTAGGGATTTTGCGCTGTTAAAAAATGGATGTTTTTCAAAAAGTGTTCTAATTGCTCTGCCTAAAAAACTCATAAAAGATCATAGCAAATAACAGATATAAAACATGTGGTTGTAGTAATCCCGTTGTGGTTATTATATAACCACTGCCGTATGACATATTATTTATGAATAAGTTTCCTAGCATAGAAATAGAAACCACGTTAAAATAAGTGTGGAAAAATCGACGAATCTTTTTTTATCTTTTCTACAATGGAAATCTTTTTCATCGCTGTAAATGGAAAAAGTAATTTTTTAATAAGTTTACATGGTCCGAAGCTAAATAAAGTAAGGGCTTTAATCTTTTTACGTCTTTTGTGCATACTTGTTGTGGAGGGACCCAGATCGACAATTATATATATTGCAATTTGTACTACAGTCGAATTTGACATTTCAAAACTTACCATTTACATTGGCAAATTTTTTGGGATTTTGCGCTGTTAAAAAAATGGATGTTTTTCAAAAAGTGTTCTAATTGTTCTGCCTAAAAAGCTCATAAAAGGTCATAGCAAATAACAAATATAAAACATCATAAGTTTTCATATCTATGCTCATATAAACTAATAAACTGATTATAAAATGATATTTTATAATTTTTGACTAGTGAAAGTGAAACACAAATTCCGCATAGGTCGGAGTTCATCATATTTTATCAGCCACTTGGCTTATAAAAGTTTACAATATTTTATGATTTTTAATATGACAATTCCTCATAAAGTTTTAAAAGATTTTATAAGATCTAGCTGTAACATTCTAAAATAAAAAATTTCGGCACAACTTTACCCCCCAAGTAGCACACGTCGTCCTCAGGACGTCCCATTAAGGTTCGAACGTCCCGGGTCCAAAACGTACGTACGTCCTGGAGACGTTTGAAGTGGGACCAAAGATCGGTTGGGAACACTTACACGTCCTCAGAACAGCATAACTATAAAATTAGTTTATACTTATTTCGTGATTAATTTTGATTGTTATTGCTATTGTTATATTAAGTTATTAATATTGATAAAATCTATCCCAACTAGCAATTTTTAGTTGTGCAAGTTGTAAAAATTAGAATTGCACTAATTTTAAACGTTGTTTTACAGATAAAGAATAGTTATCATGGCGACGGTCGACAACAACACAACTTCAGTCGCCATCACAACTATTTATGACCGTCTATTGTACTAACAGTAATTCCTTAGTTGTGAAGGCGCCGACTACAAACCGGTGTGTGCTAAACCAAAAATTGATCAATTTACTTCACGTTTTCTGGCCGGTTTGTTGGAGACGCGGGCGCGCCTGATTTCATCTAACCAATTTTTCTGTTCTGTTTGTAACAAGCCAGTTTTGGAGTACTGCTGTCTGTCATACAAACGTCAATTAATTCAGTAAAAATAATTAGGAAGTGTGTTGTAAAGTTTCTATTAGTTTTGTTTGAACATTTTGCACTATGAAAAGGAACAAATGGTATAAATATTCTTCGATATTTTGACATGTGAGAGCTATCATTGAAGGTGATTCCCCAGTGTGTCGGAAAAAAAGAGGAAGGTCCTGTGTAAACAACAAGGACGGAAATTAAGTGAGCAGCAGAAAGCCAAACTGTGGAGCAATTTCGATTGGGTAAAAATTGAGGCGTGTTCGCGTCTTTAAGTTAGGGGATCCGTTCAAAACACAGTTAAGTAGTTAAAGCAGTCGAGACACGGGACTCCTTTAGTTGTCATAGAAACTAATAAGTGCCGCCATGATTGATTGTTAAAACCATTGTATGCTAATTTGTAAACAAACATTAAAAATTATTTTTTTGCTTTTTTCTACAATAAACTAAGATCTTTTTGCATATAAAAATCCGTATTTTGTTCTTAGGAATCCTAAGCAACATCTTCTAAATAATGATTTTTTTTTAATTTCATAAAATCATCTTAATCGAGGGCGCGCTTGTTTTTTAGAGCTACGAACTGTACATTTGACACTAAACTACCGTCTGTTTATATATTTTGGTATATATGACATAGAATATCATTGTATTTTAATAATATTATGGTGTTAGAAATAGTTTAATTTGTAGTCGAATAGTGTATTTATCATTTTACGTAATGAATAATATTTTGAAGAAATAATTGTACTCCAAAACCCATTGAACTATTACTTCAACTGTAGTCGCGATCGCGACGTTGACTCAACCAAAAAATCATCCACCAAATTGGTGCAAAAGTGGGTGGTGTTTGATTAAAAGTAAACGTTGCGACGCAACGTTGGCACGCGATGCACAACGTTGAGACTTTTAACAGAGATTCGCGAATAAGGTTGTTTTAGGAAAAAGTCACCTAAATGGTACAAAACTGACTTTATTTTTCGAAAAAGTAAAATACAGAATTCTGAATAGCGGACAACTCTGAAAATCCCCAGAAACTCCCCGATCTGTAAAAACCTATGGCTCTACCTATCAACAACCAAACAAATTACAGCCTGCACACGCCATGCTTTTTCTGTTAGCCCTAAACATCAGCTGATTGTCAATTTATAACCTTAACCTCGAATGAACTTTTCAAAACAAAACAAATGTAAGTAAACATTTCTAACACTCCCACTTTTTGAAAAGGTTATTAAAAAAAGTAAACTTACTAATAAAAGCTTAACATCTAAACACACATATTATATGGTAAACTTATAAAAATAATATTTTAACTAATAAAATATCTTAATAAAAAAAACTTAAATGTGTTTTATTTATTCATCATTTATAAGTCCCATTTTTCTTCTTAGGATCTCGAACTTATTTTTGCATAGTCCTTTAGTAAAAATGTCCGCTTCTTGATCATCGGTTTTTACATATACTGGAACAATGTCACCACTTTCATATTTTTCAAGAATGAAATGGTAGCGTACTTCAATGTGTTTAGACCGATTGTGAAATTCAGAGTTTTTAATGAGTTTTATTGCACTCTGATTATCTACATACAACACAGTAGGCTTCGAGATTTTATCAGACTTACCAATGTCTTTCAGCAGCTGATGCAACCACAAAATTTCTTTTACTGCACTTGAAGCAGCTATGTACTCGGCCTCAGTGGTAGAAAGGAAAACACTATTTTGTTTTTTGCTTGACCATGTGATTGGTCCACCAAACAATTTAAACAAGTAACCACTGGTGGATTTTCTGGTTTCCTTATCCCCGCCAAAATCAGAGTCTGTAAAACTAATTAACACTCCCTGTTTTTCTGTTTTCTTATAAAGAATTCCATAATTTTGAGTTCCAATCAAATATCTTATAATTCTTTTAATGGCAAGCCAGTGCTCTTTTGTGTGTGAGTTCACATAACGACTGAGAACTCCCACTGCATAGGATGTGTCGGGTCTGCTTACTGTTGATAGGAAAAGTAATGACCCTATGGCTTGACGATATGGAACCTCATTTTCCATAAGTTTTTCTTGTTTATCCATGGAAAAATCAGTATTTCGGTCCATTGGTGTTAAGCATGATTTTGCATCACTCATATTGAAGTGTTTTATTATTTGTTTTACATAACTAGTCTGGTTTACAAATATTGCTCCATTATTCATGTTTCTGGAAATCTCCATTCCAACATAGTACTTGAGATCAGTTATGATAACTTCAAATCTTGCTTTTAGTTCATGTAAAACTTGCTGAATGACCACTTTTTGTGTAGAAAAAATCAGGCCATCATCCACAAATATAACCAGGATAACTTTAGCTTTATTTACGAATCCTTGATATACACACTTATCTACTTCAGATCTCACAAATCCAAATTGTGCCAGAAAATTGTGGAAAGTTTTATTCCAGCACCTTGGTGCTTGTTTTAAGCCATATAATGACTTTTTAAGTTGGCAAACTAGATTCTTTCCATTATTTTCCATTTGGAATCCTTCTAGAATGTTCATATAGATATTTTCTTCCAGGTCTCCATAAAGAAATGCTGTCTTTATGTCGAACTGCATAATTTCATAGCAGTTTTCAGCAGCTACTGCTAAAAGTGTCCGAATGGAATCAAACCTGGTGGTGGGGGAAAATATCTCATTGTAGTCTATTCCAGCTTTCTGGCTACAGCCTTTTGCACACAGCCTAGCCTTATATCTTGAAATATCACCATTGGGGTCTCGCTTAACTTTAAATACCCACTTACATTGCAAAACTTTTCTGTTCGGTGGACATTCTACAACTTCCCATGTTTAATTTTTTTCTAAAGCATTCAGCTCTTCATTAATTGCCTGTTGCCACTTTTCTTTATCTTCTGACTTAAGTGCATCACAAAATGTCACTGGTATGTCTGTTTCTACAAAATTTAACACATAGTCGTCAAATCTAGTGGGGGATCTCACATTTCTTTCAGGTCTTAAATTTGGCATTTCTTGAAATGATTCTTTATTTTCTTCTGGATCTTCATATACTGAATTTTCACCTTCTGACTCACTATCATTTCGTTCTTGACCATGCACCTCTACATTTTCTGTATAATCTGTGATATCATTTTCACTCATGCTAATTTTTACTTTTGGTATCACATGATTCACATTTTTCCTTGTTTCATTAAAGATAACGTTTCTTGAGACTACAATTTTTCTAATTGCAGGATCAAACAATCTATAGTTGGTAGAATTTTGGTCATAACCAACAAACATTGTTTTCTTGCTCTTGGCATCTAGTTTTGTCCTTTTTATATCTGGAACGTGGACATATGCATCACATCCAAATATTTTTAGATGTCCAAGGTATGGTTTTTGTCCAGTCCATACTTCATATGGAGTTGAACCAGGAGTTTGACTTGTCAAAGTTCTATTTAAGATGTAGACTGTTGCATTCACAGCTTCGGCCCATAAAAACTTTGGACATTGACTTTGATACATCATTGACCTTGCAGACTCAACTATTGTCCTGTTGTCCCTCTCAGCTCTCCCATTTTGTTGAGGAGTGTAGGGTGCTGTCAACTCAAAGCTAATGCCTTGTTTTTCTAAATACGTCTTAAATTCATTCTTGCAGTACTCCATACCATTGTTTACATGCAAAAATTGGATATTTTTACCAAATTTTGCCTTAACTTTTTGGCTATATATTTTAAAGCATTCTAGTGCATCTGATTTGTGCTTTAAAAAGTAAACTACTCTATAGCCTGAAGCTTCATCCTTAAGTAGCATAATATATCTTGCACCCGAGACTGATTCAGTGATCATGGGTCCGCAAAGGTCACTAAAAATTCTCTCACCTGGTTTGGCTTTTGTATGCTGTTTTGACTTCTGGAAAGGTAACTTGTGCTGCTTTCCAAGAGAACATGCTTCACAGAAGAATTTTTCAGTGTCACTTAGGTCAATCCCAGTTATTAGTCCTTTTTTCACCATGTCTTTAATCGACCCCACCTTCAGGTGGCCTAGCCTTTCATGCCAGACTTTCAGACTGTCTCGTACCACAGAATTTGCTGAATTTACTACTGTACGAAACAACATCTTATATATATTATTGGAATCTTTTATCTGGTACATAGAGAACGTCATTTATTGTGCTTTTGTACCACTCACCATTTTGCAACTTTTCTATCTTAACTACTCCTTTTCCTTTCACACAAAGTCTCTCTCCATTACCAACAACCACTGAACTAGTAAAGCTTTCATCGATAGTGGAAAAGAAATCTTTTCGATATGACATCCGCTATCCATGATCCAGTGATCATTACAGGACGTCACCAAAACACTTTCTTTCTTCTTTTCTTCTTCTTCTACATTAAATGCGGATTCATACGCTGTAAACGCACCACTGCTTGAACCACTGTCATTTGGTTTACTGCTATCTTTATCCTTGTCATCTTTTCTGTTGCTTGTAGACTTTTTCTCCTTTCTCTTTGCTTTACAGTCTCTGCTGTAATGACCTTTCTTTATGCAGTTAAAACAAGTAACATTCTTGTGCTTGTCTTTCAATGCTAAAGCTGCCATTGCACACTCAGATTCTTCATAGGCTGTAAGACTTTTTTCCTCGTCTAATAGTCTAGCTGTCAGGTTTGCTATGGTTTGTTTATTGTCATCCAATGACAACCAAGCTTGCCTAAAATTTCGGTATTTGGGTGGCAAAGTACTGATGATTTTCATCATGACTGCGGCGTCACTAATGGTCTCCCCAGCTTCTTTCACATGCTTAGCTAAATTTTCAACTTTAGCAATGTGCTGAGCAATGCTATCATTGAGGACTATTTTATACTGGTGAAACTGTTCATGAACAATCATTTTGTTCGTTTCACTTTTTTGCAAATAAATCGAGTCGAGTTTATGAATCATTTCATTGCTTGTTTCGCAGTTTTCGATCAGCGTAATCTGATTCAGATCCATCGACGCTGTGAGAATTTTTTAATTAGCCATTCCTCTGGGTTGATGTCAGGCTTTTTCGTAGTCCCATCAGCATGACTCCAAAGACCTCTCGCTCGCAAGGAACATTTCATTTGGAATTTCCATTGTAAATAATTCTTACCGTCGAATTTTGCTACGGATAGCTGTTCTTTGTCCGCCATTTGACAATTTTCCTCGTCACGTACACAACGATCGACACACAACCTTCCAAAAAACCGAGCCGACACACGACTTTTCACAGTTTTTCAGCGATTTCTGGGAGCGTAACCTTTTAACAGAGATTCGCGAATAAGGTTGTTTTAGGAAAAAGTCACCTAAACGGTACAAAACTGACTTTATTTTTCGAAAAAGTAAAATACAGAATTCTGAATAGCGGACAACTCTGAAAATCCCCAGAAACTCCCCGATCTGTAAAAACCTATGGCTCCACCTATCAACAACCAAATTACAGCCTGCACACGCCATGCTTTTTCTGTTAGCCCTAAACATCAGCTGATTGTCAATTTATAACCTTAACCTCGAATGAACTTTTCAAAACTAAACAAATGTAAGTAAACATTTCTAACAGAGACGTCCACAAATTGCTAGTTGGAATTAATGCTCAAACGACCTAGGTCCAAAACCTACGTTCTGGGAACGTTTGACATATACTTATTTCGTGACTGGTTTTGATTGGGTCCCATTTTAATTGGTTTGTAAGTTATTTATAGTGATAAAATCCATTAATGCTCAAACGCCCTGGGTTCAAAATTTACGTTCTGGGGACGTTTGACGTAGAACCAAAATTCGGACTAAACCACTCAAACAATTTTAGGACGTCCCTATTATAAAATTGGTTTAACAAGAGTAGTTTTTTGGCGTAGAACACGGCGCTTGCGTGATTTCGAAATGTGCCGTCCCCCGTTCAACCGCAACGTCATCGGTTTTTGCCATCGCCAAAATGAATTTCCAGTGACAGTTTTACAAACCTAACCTAACTTTTTTGTTTTTGTTTCTTATCCCCGGTTTATAATTTCTGGGTTATCTTATCCCCACATAGCAAGCCTTGGATATTGTATATTACAAAGATATTTAAAATTAGGATATACGTTTTGTATGCTACATGTATATTTTACATATATTAGAAAAAAAAAACATGATTCCTTTCAAAAAAAGGAAACATGAACGGATATTTACTGTATATTTAGTGTATATGCGCTATCGTACATCCTAAATATATGATTTTTGTATGTAAGCTTTATATTTTTTAACCCAATATCAGTTAATATTTTAAAATAAAATATTACCCAAATATTTGTTTTTTAATATAAACTAAATATATAAATTTCATAATTATCACGTAATATTCTCTAAATAAGGTTTTTAATATTTTCCTCTGCATTTAAAATACTACATATTTTTTAGATAAAATTTATTGCAAGAAATTATCTAAAAAAATATGAATATTTTCCCAATATTCAGTATGTATCCGTTTGAGGATATTCTGTTTATCTGCTTTTTGTATTTAAGGCAGACATATCCATCATTTGAATATTTGCACAATAAATATGCCCAAATATTTGTTTTGTGGAATGAAATACTTTATTAAATATATTATTGTTATAATATATAATTACATTTTTTTAACATTAGAGATCACAACATTTTTCTGCTTTTTTTAATGCTTTTTTTAAATGTACTTAACCCAGATCCTCCTTGTTTTATATATCTTTAAAAAATCGTAGGTATATTGTTATACATATTTTTTACGCGGGTTAGATTGTGACTTAACATTTTGCCAAAATTTGGCGAATCACATTCTCTCCGAGTGGCCAAACTTGTCGGTGCACATAGTCCCTAGTCTCATATATATTTTCTTATCTCAGTGAATCAAAAACCACTAAATTGAAAAAATGTATTCAAGGATTCCTTTAGTGAGGGAGCCTTAAATATTAACCACTTAGCGGTGTATACGACCCTGCAAGCTCGATTTACCTCTACGCATTAGCGCGTGTACCACGTGGCTTCAATTCAACCAATCAGATACGAGATTAATAAATCCTTCCTCTGCATTGCAAATACGGAACTAAGTTTGTTTGGCTTGTTTATCGAGTTGTGTGCAGTGAATTTGTGCTGTTTTCTAAAGTTCTGTAGCAAAAAACAATGATTTTTATTATCGGTTGGATTAAACTACAATGGACTGTCCCCCCTGGAATTGCTATCTTAAATCCAGTGGTTGCAGGTAAGTAGATAAACGCGATTGAAGTTGTCTTATTCGTGTGGGCTCAAAATGGTGGCGTCAGATGAAATAAATGCATCCATATATATGGCTGAATTTCTGAATTTCAACTTGACGATATATGTTGCTTTTCGACGTTCACGCACTGCGTAAAAAAGGGACAGAGAAGGGTCAATGTCAATCAGGAACAGCAGGTGTTGTGTTATCTAAAGCTAGGTTTATACTGTAAAATTAAAAGAAACATTGACCTATATGGGAGGCAGTGTATTTTGCATTTTTGTTTCACAATGTCTAAAGTTACGACGGTTATATCTAGAGCGAAAACAACCTTTTTTAGGGTTAAGATGGGTTTGCTGGGATTGTATTGGTTGGTTTCCTTGTGAAAATGTAAAAAAACTTGTTTTTGTGTTTACCAAATATTAAATTAGAAAGCTGATAAATCACCTCGTAAGTCACTGTACATTTATAAAAGTTTTGTGCTGATTAATTTAAAGGTATTTTCCTATATTTTTATTTTATTTATTTATGTGTATTGTAAAAGAAGAATCCTTTTGAAACTTTTATTTTTCTTCTTTTCTATTAGATCTCTAAAAGCAAATATGTAAGTTGTATGGTTTTATTTTTTGTCTCAGATGGACACTTGATGAAAATTTGGTTGGTTGTTTCCACCATCTTTGGTAACTTAACATCTCTTGGTGACTGCAGGATAAGTACATAAAGCCGATTACAGTTTTTTTGTTCATAAATGGTGGAGTCAGAAAAGAATGCGCCTTGGCCATTTTTTTCATATCAAAAATAAATAATTTAGGTAAACATTTCATTCTGATCTAAATCTGGACGAGGTTTTAGGAAATGAAATAACTACCTAAATGGAAATTTAACCCACAAACAATATTTATTATTAATTAATTATTATTTAACGTTGTATTTTTTTTTCTGTATTTTTTATCCAAATAAAGTGACTTTAGTAGTATATAATTCATTCTTGAATTATCTGTGAAAATTCCCTATATAAAATATTAAATTTTATTTTACTATTAGCAACAATTTAAGGATTTTGTGAAATTAAGTCTACTCAAAAATAAGTTCTGACCTGATAAAATCGTTAGGAATGGTAACTGTCAATCACCAAATTTCTATTTCAGGTGGACTTTTGATGGAAATATGGGTAGTTTTTACCATGCCTCTTATTTTGAAACAACAAAAATTATCTTTGGTTCCTTTACATGGAAAAAGACAATAATCCTGGCGGCCATCTTAACATCTAGACTTTGCAGGGTAAGTAGTATAAACTGTCGGGAACTTTTTTTTAATTCAATTTGAAGCAAAATTGAGACGCTACAAAAGATTTTTTGTGAGTGTGTTTCTTTTTATAGATTGTTATTTTTAGATTTTTATGCATTACTTTTGTTAAAAACTAAAACGATGATGTCCGAAAGGTCCCATATAAAAGTGCTCAGGATATTCAGGCATTAATTTATATTTTGTTACACACACATTACTTTTTTAAAAGTTTTGGATTTATATTTTTTTTATAAACTTAATTTTTCAAAAATTTTTGTTTTACAGTATTGTATTTAAAAGATTAAAATAACACATTTTTAAGAAAATTTTTGCCCATGGCATTTTTATAGTTTTTTTTATTATAAAATGTTGCTTTGTACCACCAGCAAACTGAATAAAAACTCATAAAAACTGATTAAAAAATGAATATGCCACGTATTATCTATTTATAAAAATATTTTATTTCTAGATGTAGCTGCAGCAAGAAGAAATTCCTTTTCTTTACACACCACCACGAATACAAAGCTTCATATTGTCATAAGGATGCTGTAGATAGAGACAGATATCAACCACCAAAAAGAATCGAGATAAACATGAGGATATGTACTGGTAATAATGCGATACGGTGCCTGCGAGTGTTAATATACTGCTTTGCTCTCTTTGACTTAAACTAAATTTTTTAATGGAAAGCTTAATTCTGTATTTTCTAAATAAAATTAAAAAAAATGTAATTCAACTGCTTAAATTAAGAAATGAGGAAAAAGTGTTTGTTTCTTATTAAAAAACCTTTCAAAATTTTAAACTATTGTTGTTAAAAATTTTTAGCTCTCCAAGGCGTTTTTATTTTTAAAAAAATTAAATTTAGGCATTTTAGTTTTTTTTACTAACAAACAGCACTTTTTTACGTGATACCGTATATTTTTTGGATATATAAATAACATAAAAAACAATATTTTCTACCATTTTAAAGTACATCTAAAATATGCTTATTTATGTGAGAGCATGTGTTTCTGATGTTAATTTTACTCACGTTAATTTTTCTAAATTTAGGATGCAACCTATTATTGTTATTGTGCTAAGTGGGTCTATTGTTGTAATATAAATGACAATATATGCAGGGTATATACAAAACGTAAGGATTAGTATATTGCAGTAATATAAATCTTATATATACCCTCAATAAAATATTATGGATACGAAAAGAATATACATTTATGGATATTCCTTTGTTATATATAAACTAAAATTTGGACAAATATACATTTTGTATATCGTGACGGATATCGACAGGATATAATATATAAATATATACCATAATCGATATACCATAGAACATCAAATTTGGTGTAATAGAATATAACTCAAATATTTTTGTGGAGTAATTAATACATGTTCAGAATATATTTATAACGTATATTCAGTGGATGTTACCTAATGGGTACCTCTGGATCTAAATTGGATCCGTTTTGGAGCTCCTATGCACGTCAGGTGAATATCTGGGTGATATCCAGGGCAATACCCTTCTCCGTTTTCGTATATACGCTGGATATACATGCAATATTTTTTTGCTATGTGAGTCCTTTGTTATTTTGATGTATAAACCCACCATTAAATAACATTCCTGATGGAGATGCTTGGTAGTGTCCGAATCTTCCTCTAGGAGGAATTCTCCCAATTGAATTTGGTACATTACCAAATCAGACTCCATCATTTTATTATTGAAAAAACAAAAAAGAATAGCCGGTGCGCCATCCCAAGTAGCACATATCCGTCTCAAAAACGTTCTTCGTACGTTCGCTTCGGGACCTATGACGTCTTTAGAACGTCTCTGGGAGGTACAATGTTACAAAATAATTAGTCCACAGGACGTAGTACGATAAAGGTGTCCCTGGCAGGTATAAAGAAAACTTCTGCAGGACATATTCACAGAACATCTCAGGTACGTCCCGCTTAAGGATTAAATACCTTCTCAGGATGAACCAATTTTCTCCCTAAAACATCTTAGGTATGTCCACCACCGTGGATATTTGAACATCCCCGGGATGTCTGCTTCGGGACCTACGCCTTTAGGATGTCCCTGGGAGGTCTAATGTTACATTTATATTGTAATGTAAAATGTAGGTTCTGGGGACTTTTGACATGGACCAAAAATCCGATTAAATCGCTCAAACAATTTTAGGATGTCCTGAGGACATCCACACTATAAAATTGGTTTGTACTTATTTCGTGACTGGTTTTCATTGGTTCCTATTTATTTGTTTTTTATTTTTCTTGTAAGTTATTTAAATAAGTAATAAAATCCATTAATGCTCAGATGCCCTAGGTTCAAAACGTACGTTCTGGGGACGTTTGATGTGGGACAAGAAATCGGTTTAAACCATCCAAACGGTTTTAGGGCGTACTCAGGACATCCCTAATATAAAACTCTCTCATACAGGAATAATACTATTGAATTTAATTGAATTTGGAATAATACCGACGATTCAAAGCGAATGCACAGCGCGCTCCATGTTCGACACATGCAAGCTAACCATATATCAAAAAAAATATGTCAGTAACATTTCTCTCAAACTGTCCCATGCAAAATATCTACTTATACCAGTATAATTTTGAATTAGATAGGTCCCAAAGCGGACGTACCTAAGACGTCCTGTGAATATGTCCTGCAGACGTTTTCTATGTACGTCCCAGGGACGCCTTTGTCGTACGTCCTGTGGACTAATTATTTTGTAATATTGGACCTCCCAGGGACGTCCTAAAGACGACGTAGGTCCCAAAGCGAACGTACCTAAGACGTCCTGTGAATATATGGCTTGTAGATGTTTTCTGTATATGTCCCAGGGACGCCTTTGTCGTACGTCCTGTGGACTACCCAACAAGCATTTGGACGTTATATTACGTTATGGTTACGTAGGGCAAGAAATACCTGACTAGGACTCGATAAAGCACCTAAGTGGGGAATCAAAATGCGAGTCGTTTCGACGCCGGGTACTGCACAGTGTTTTGGTCAAATATTACGTCAAATTACGTAGACCCCCGACCCAAAGTTTTACTATGCATACCAAGTTTAAACTTATTAGGTAAAAACTTTTATATTTCTAAACAAACACATCCCAATGAAATGTGGATGACAATAATTATTATCTTAGGTTATTTTAGGTAACTGAAAAAAGTTAGTTTTACACATTCTATGGATTCAAATCTTCCAACGAAGGTCAATTTACTGATAAATATAATTAAAATAGACATTAAAAAACCAGAAATCCACAAAAATATTTCAAAAATATTAAAAAATTAATACAAAAAAAATAACCTAAAAATAAAATATTTATAAGGAAGCCCGTTTCTTATAGTAAAACATTATAGGCATTTAAGAAATGCATTTTAGTTGCTAACAAATGAGTTAATTTACATATTAATCCTTTAAAATGAAAAAATAACATGTATTGTTGTAATGGCGCATCGATGCTAAACGTTTAAAATGGCGTTTCGGGCGCCGATCAAATTTGTAATGATTATTTACCTATTCGGACAAGAACACCTCCTGCGACGTCGCCTTGTAGAACGACCCGATCTAGAATATTGTAGTATAATTGTAGGTCAAGCAGCCACGCCAATGATCTAGGGACAGGGTCTTATAAAATGCAGTAAAAAGTAAAGAATATTTTTTTGTCATTCTGATATCATATCAATAAATTACTTTTCATAATATTGCATTGTCATCGGACCCTTGTAAGTACACCAAATTTAATTGAAATCGGCTCACGGGAATTTTCTCAAAAACGCGTTGCAAGATTTGACTGATAGTTGATAAGATTAAAAGGCGGCAAGCGGAATTTATCGTTTTTATTTCTAAGCACATAATTCAAAAAATATAATATTTTTAAACATTAAGGCAAAATCTAGTTGAATTCAATTCAACATAACAAAACCACTCGACCACCGCCTTTCAAGAATTGACAAGTTTTTCGGCCCTTGGCAACACGACTGTACAGGAAACAACAATTTTAAAACCAAGTGAAACAAGATCTAACAGCCCTTTTTAACTGCATATAAAAAAGAAGTAGACTTAAAACAATGCATTATTTGCCACTAGACTTCAGCTGGTGCGAAATAAAATATTATGTTTAAATTGTTAGTGCAAAAAAGCCATAAAAAATTGCTTGTGCAAATTGTCCAGTGCGTTTGGCTTCGGTGAAGGTAAGTGTTTTAATTTTTGTTTTCATTTTTAAAAAATCCATCAGACATAAGCCAAAAAAAGGGTGGGGGTAGATTTCAAAAATTAGAGTTTAGATCAAAACATGGCTTGTGTGGTATCAAATTAAAGGTAATTGAGTCTGGAGTTGAATAAAATGCATTTTATTTTTTTAAGCCAGTGGCGAACAAGGGGGGCATTTCAAAAATTAGAGTTTAAATCAAATCATGGCTTGTGTGGTATCGAATGAAAGGTAATTGAGTCTGGAGTTGAACAAAATAGATTTTGTTTTTTGAAGCCAGTGGCGTACAAGGAGGGGTATAAATTAATATTAATGGAAAAATGTCTTGTGCGGTATCAATTTTTTTTTTGACCAGTGGAGGTACCTAAAATGAAGGGGGGATTTGGTGTTAATCGTGTGAGCTTAGGTGCCCATAAGTTGGCAGAATTTTTTTATTTTGTTTGTTTTAGTTTGTCCTTAGTATTAAAAAAAATTGGGTAGTTATATATTACAAATATAAACATAAAATGTAGGGAGTAGGGACCCCTAAAATTATATAGCGTAGGGCCACATAAATTGTAAATCCGCCGCTGCATAGTGTGACCATTCTTTTGACCTGTTTTATACAAGCGGTTTTCAAAGCACAGCGCAGCAAGTGCTTAGAAGTAGCGAGTATAAAAAAGCATAGTATTGGCACGAGTTTTATACAATATTTTATTTTGATCAAAAATATAAAAAAAAATAAAAAGTGCCGCAGGCGTAATTTCTAACAAAAATATATTTTACACAAAACTACCAAACAAGAAACAAAGTACCAATTATTTTTTTTTTTTGATAGCAGTATTATTTTTTATTTTAATTAATTTGTTCAAGATACCAAAATGTCCGATGCTAAGAGAAAACCCTCTGGCAGCGAATTTAAAAAGCGGAGATTAAACAATCAAACATAGCTTCAAAAACAGTCAGATGCGCTGCAGAACTTCTTGAAAGAAGGTAGTTTCAAGGCTCCCACAACCGACCAACATTTGTACAACGCCCAGCACCTAGATATTGACTTTCCGGATATGGATCCCCCTTTGGACGCAACCTTCAGCATTACTGAGCTGGGTAAGTCATCTCAAACGAGTTTGGCGAGTAGTGAGGCAGTTCCGTGCCAAAATCAAAATTCGCAAGTTGTGCAGAGAAACATTTAGAAAAGGTTACCGTCCAAAGTATCTCTTCTGACCCAGGATGATGGCTCGAATTCATGCGTGCAGCAGATAGAGTTTTTTTGGTTAAACGTGGTCCAACTGCACCTTTGTATAATTTTGATTTTCCTTTTGATGATCAGCATTGAAGATTCGTACCAAAACATTACAAGAAAAGGCTTAGAAATGGAGAAGAAGAAGAATTAGAATTCCGTATTTCAAAACGCTTTGTACTATTTTCCATGTCGACTTTTTGCCATCTAGCTTAAGCGCTTTTGGCAATCGGGGATTTAAAGACTGTAAGCATTTAGGGGACTCTTTAGCACATCATGAAAATGCTAAAACTCATATAGATTGTTTGAAATCATGGCTTGAATTGAAGCAAAGATTGAAAATAGGTGAAACAATAGATGCAGTTTCTCAGAGACTCATTGATTCTGAGACAAATCACTGGTCTGAAGTTCTTTTACGCATTATATCAGTCGTTAAAATGCTAGGTGAGAGCTCTCTAGCTTTTCGAGGAACAAGCGATAAACTATATGAACACAATAATGGAAACTTTTTGAAGTTAACTCAGTTATTGGCTGATTTTGATCCAAAAATGAAGGAATACGTTCGCAGAATCCTCAATAAAGAAGAAATTAAAGCTACATATCTAGGGAAAACTATATAAAATGAAATAATTGAATTATTGCATGACAACATAAAGCACCACATCATTGAGCAAGTTCAAAAGGCCAAGTATTATTCCGTGATTCTTGACTGTATTCCCGATACAAGTAAAGTAGAACAGATGACATTTGTGGTAAGATTTGCCTCCATCAGGAATCAGAGTCTGAAGTTCAAGTTAATATCATTGAACATTTTTTAGATTTTCTACCCATTGAGAGATCAACAGCTAAGGAATTGTCGGAGGTTTTACTAGAAGAGCTGAAGAAAAACAGTCTTAAAGTAGAAAACATGCGCGGTCAAGGGTATGACAATAGTTCTAATATGAAAGGAGAAAAATCGGGAGTACAAAGAAGAATCAGAAATATAAACCCCAGAGCATTTTATGTTCCATGCAGCAGCCATTCGATAAATTTGGTTGTAAACGATATGGAAAAATCCTCGTTTGTTATATACATTTTTTTCTTCCTCATCTTTTTGTTGGGCAATCTGAAATATATTGATGCTTACACCCTAAAACCATTAAGTGATACGCGATGGGAAAGTCGAGTCGACTCATTAAAAGCTCTGCGGTTTCAAATTAGTCCAATTCACGATGCTTTGTACAGCATATATGAAGATTCAGAAATTGATAATATGATCAGAGATGAGGTTAGGCGGATTATTAAATAATTTGAAGCAGTTCAAATTTATATGCTCTGTTGTAATCTGATATAAAATTTTGAGTCATATAAACTCCATCAGCAAACTTTTGCAAACTGTAAATTTTGATAGTTCACAAGCTATGCTTAGCAACTGCAAACTCTTCTTTGAAAACCTGAGATCAGATGAAGCTTTTGAAAGCATCATTTTAGAAGCAACCGAGCTTGCTTCAGAGATTGACGTGAAAGCTAATTTCGAAACCACCACAATACGTCATCGTGTCAGAAGCAAAACAAGAACGTTTTTGTATGAGGGCCCGGATGAACCCGTTCAAGACCTCAAACAAAAATATAAAATAAATTTTTTTTCACACTATAGATTAAGCAACAAATGCCTTGGAAACCAAATATAATTTGCTAAATACTCACAGTAATTATTTCAGCCTTTTGTACAATATTTTTGGTCTAAAAGACATGCCCAGAAATGAGCTACTGGCTCATTGCAAAGATTTGGAAGTAGTTTTAACTGATGGAAATTCAAGCGATCTTAACGCCCTGGAACTAGCCGATGAAATAAGCATTTTTTCGTTATTATTAACAAAAAAGCAAACCCCTGTTGAAGTTGTCAAATTTATCACTACACTTAAATTCGTACCAAACCTCAGCATAGCATTAAGAATCCTACTTACATTGCCAGTCAATGTGACTTCAGGGGAAAGAAGCTTTTCAAAACAAAAAATAATAAAAAATTATCTCAGAACGATGCAGACGCAAAATCGTCTCAATGGATTGGCAATGATAGTTATAGAACACCAAATTAGTGACAAATTAGACTTGAAATCACTGGTTCGTGAGTTTGCCGAAAGAAAAGTTAGAAAAAGGGCATTTTAATTACTTTGGTTAGTAAGAATTTATTTATAATATGGGATATTAGTTTAGTTACCATTACTACATTTTAATTTTTGTTATTTTGCCTTAAGTGCCAAATTGCATATCTTGTTATCTGGTAATTGAGTTTTTAATAAAACGCTTTTTTCGTTTTTTTCAATGATTTCTTGACTTTCTGATATGGTCGCATGAGATTTGCTTTAAAAAAAACGGGAGAAGGGGGGGGACGCAAAGTTAAGGTTTTGCCCGGAGCGCCAAAATGTCTAGGGTCGGCCCCCTGACCCACGTCGGTGGACCTCGGAATAGTTACATTTAATAAATAAAAGTTTGGCAACGTCAATTTTATTACAATTCGACTTTCAAATCATACTAAATATAACGTCTCATGAATTGGACGTTATACCGGGTGTTCCAAGGTAAGCGGTCTATTAGATTATTTTGGAAACTATACAATAGAAACTTCTAAACTTTCTATTCTAACATAAGTCCATGTAAAATATATTTATAAAAATAAAATTAAAAATATAAAATCTTGGCAATAAATTTGTTATTTTAAATTAAACACCCTGTATATATTTTCATTTTTGGATAAGATTGATTAACAAGTTTTCACGTTCGTATCTTGGTATTTTACAAGATATCGTTTTAGACTATTTTTAAATTTAACTCAGGGTTAAAATATTCCAAGGTAAATTTAATCCTGGATTAAAAATAAAACTATAGCCTTATAGGAATGTGGAAACCGTTTTGTCCTATTGTTCCGTTTTCTTCTTCTTCTTCTTCTTCTTCCGCGTTTTATGAAGATTTTCTCCTAGAGAACCTGTACAAGATTTCAGACTCAAAACTGTTACTTATGGAGTTAGTTCTGCGCCTTTCCTTGCTCTAAGGTGTCTTCTACAGTTAGCAATTGAAGGTAAAGATAAATTTCTTAAGGCTGCGGCAATATTAGAGTCGCAAATATATATAGATGATGTTTGTATATCCTGTGAAAGTTTAGAGGATGCTGTGGATATTAAAAACCAACTGATTGCCTTATTGGCTGAGGAATGTTTTTTTCCTCAGAAAATGGTCCAGCAATAGTACTTCGTTCTTAAGTACTATTCCGTCAGATATCCTACAAAATCCTTTAGCACTTGACACTAAATATGATCCTTACCTAAAAATTTTGGGACTCAGATGGTCTCCTGAGGATGATATTTTCTCCTATGATATACAGCTTTTTAATTCCGTTTGTACAAAGAGGGCTATACTTTCTGAAATATCTACAATATTTGATCCTATTGAACTACTCTGTCCTATAACTCTTTTAGTTAAGCAGCTCATGCAGTCTCTATGGGCTCGTGGCATCGATTGGGACAGTGACGTGCCCGCCGATATTGTCGAAAAGTGCACCGATTATAAAAATGATTTGACAAGTTTGTCCATACTAGAGAGACCCCGCTATTGTTTCATCTCTACTTATATTAGCGTGGAGTTTCATGCCTTTGGAGACGCCTCCGAATTAGGCTATGGAAGTTGTATTTATTCTCGTCTAGTGGCGTCAGATGGTCAAATTTCTACTTACCTTCTTTATGCTAAGAGTAAAGTATCTCCACTCAAACGGCTTAGTCTTCCCAAGTTGGAGTTAAGTGCCGCCTTAATGGCTTCTAAATTACTCAAATATGTACTGAAAGTTTATAATATACCTGATGTGCACAAAATCTATGCTTGGTCTGACTCAACTATTGTCTTAGGTTGTATAAAGTCATCGCCTCACCGCTGGTGTACCTTTGTGTCAAACAGAGTAAGTCAGATCCAAGACCATGTTGCTCCTGATTGTTGGTTTCACATTAAATCCGAGGATAACCCAGCTGACCTTGCTAGTCGTCCCATTTTTCCCTCACAATTGGTTCATTGTTCCCTGTGGTGGGCGGGACCGTCGTGGTTGTGGCCTAAAAATGAGCTTTGTGAGCTTGATGAACCATTGCCGGAAGAAAGGGCGACCATTCTCCTGGTGACAAAGAGTCATAATACAATTAGCGAGATTCTAAATAGATATTCATGTCTGCAGAAAATACTTCGTATACTTACCTATTGGCGGCGATTTCTTAGCTTCTATTTTAAAATAACGTCAATAGTTAAAAAAGGTTCGTTTACGGACTATGAATTGTTTCAAACTGTGTTGTAAAACAAGTGCAAAATAAAGTTTTCAATGAGGATATCTCTAACCTCTTGCACAATCGTCCTTGTTCGAAACCCTTAAGAAAGCTCGATCCCTTTATCGATAAGGCTGGACTACTCAGGGTGGGTGGACGCCTCATTCATTCTCAGCTTGCTTTTGATCAAAAGCATACTATTTTACTCCCTAATAAATACAGGCTACCTGATCTGATTATAGAAGACTCCCATAACAAGTACCTTCACTGTGGACAACAGGCCTTGCATTATTTTATATCACAGAGATTTTGGATTTTAAGTGCTAAGCGCGCCATAAGGCGAGTTGTTCATAAATGTTTTCGATGTGTCAGGGTAAATCCTAAAATAATAGAGCCAAAAATGGGCAATCTGCCTAGTTTTCGCATTACCCAAACCAAGCCTTTTCAGTTTACTTCTGTAGACTTTGGAGGTCCGTTTCAGATGTTAATGTCCCGATATAGGGATTGCCGCACGCAAAAGGCATATTTGTCCCTGTTTGTGTGTTGCTCTACTAAATGTGTGCATCTAGAATTAGTATCAGATTTATCTACCCCTGCTTTTCTTGCATCCTTGCGTCGTTTTATAAGTCGCCGTGGTAGATGTTCCAATCTCCACAGTGATAATGGATTAAACTATGTAGGCAGCGCTAATTATTTGGCTGAACATATGGCTAATGCAGCCACTGAAGAGCTAATCGAGTGGCAATTTATGACCCCCTCTGCTCCTCACTTTGGCGGGCTTCACGAGGCTGGCATAAAAAGCGTAAAAACTTACCTCACTAAAATGATCGGAGGACAACTTCTCACTTATGAGGAATTTTATACTGTCCTCACTCAAATTGAGGCGGTTCTTAATTCAAGACTCCATTAGCAACGATCCAAATGACCTCTCTAGCTTAACACCCGGACACTTTTTGTCCCTCGCTCCCTTATCAGCCGTCCCTGATCCAGAGTTTACTTCCTTTAAATAGACTTGGTGGCATCGAGAATACCTCCATTCTTTACTTATATTATATATATACTTTAATCACTACTGGGGCTCTGGTTGTGCTGAAGGAAGATAACTTACCGCCCCTTCCAATGGAGACTCGGTCGGATCCATTCGATTCATCACGATTGATATATTTTTTATTAATATTAGAACTATTTTTTCTTTTAATTTTTCCCTTGTTTTATTTTTTTTCTAGGAAAATACCGTTGTATTTGGTGGGCGGTATGTTCCGTTTTTGTTAATTTCGTAATATTTACAAATATTTGCTTATTTGTATTTCTCAATACTAGAATAGTTATTTTGTTTACTTTGGTCCAAATTCAGTACTTTTACCAATTTCTTTTTATTATTTTATTAATTATTTAAATTCGCGTTATATGAACCCTTGGGTTTTGGCTACCCCTCTCTTACCTTATAGACCGCACAGAAATTCGTCATATTGTGAACACAGTATTCAAGAAACAATAACTTGACAACAAATGTACCTACACAGAACAGAAAAATATAGCTTTAAAATAGGTCAGGATTTGCAAGTTGAATTGATAATTCGGTTAAATATTTTTTATTGCGAAAATAGTGATATATAGGGTGAGCTTTAAAATTTTGGACCGTTTTGATTTTCTAATAACTTTTTTGTTCCTTAACCGATTTTTATAAATTTTAGCTTTTTAGAAAGGTAACTAATCAAATTTTATAATTTTTTAACACAAACCGTCATATGTCAAAAATCCAAGAAGGCGAAAAAAGGTAAAAATCAAATTTTTTATAAAAAGAGCTGCAACGATTTTTATAGAGTAAGCCTTTTTACAACAACGATTGGTCAAAATTTACGATTTTTATATAAAATATGTCAAATGTCAAAAGTTCAAGATGGCTGAAATAGTATAAAACAAGATTTTCAAAAATAGATATGCAACTTTTTTTTGTGAGCACTCTGTTAACTTTTTTAATAAAAATTAGAAATCCTTTGCCATTCGACGTTTAATGAAGTTATTTTTTTTATGCCATAGTTACGTTGACTCAAATTTCCTCAAAATACAGAACATGTTCTTAACACTAAAAAATGTTTTTTGGAATAACTTTTTAATTTTTTATCTCATTTTTATAGAGTAAGCCTTTTTGCAAAGAAAATTGTCCCAAATTTACGATTTTTTAACCAAACATGTCAAATGTCAAAATTCCAAGATGGCGGACATAGTCTAAAATAAGGTTTTAAAAAACAGAACTGCAATTTTTTTGTGAGCACCTTATACACTTTTTTAATAAAAGTAACGAGGTATTATGAAAAAAAGATATAATTATTGTTGCTTGATGGTTTATGAAACACACAAAAGAGACATATTTTAGGACCTTTTTATAAAAAAATTATGTATTTTTTTAAATTTTTTCATATTTTTGTACGATTTCTAAATATTCACAAGTTTATAACAAAAGGAAAAAGTAAGCAGGCAATAGAAATAAAAACAAGGGAAGCAGGCCATGGAACCAAAAAAATTAATCATAATGTCAAAATGTTAGAGGACACCTTTACTTTTTGCATTTAACACTTTAAGCCCCGGGCGTACTATTCGAAAAACTTCATCTGGGCCCGAATATATTTTTGTCAAGATTTCTTTTTAAAAACACAATTAAAACATTTTTGATACTTGTAGACTTAGCTAAGTCTTTTTTTTTTGTGGTTTTTAGAGGTGTGTTCATATGTGATACACACGGGCCACTGAGGTTGGATTTATGTATTCCGCCTAATTTAGCCCATGTGTATCAAAATGATACACAATGTATTAATAAAAGTGTTATTACAAAACTGCAAAAATACTACACATATACTTAAAAAAGGCATTAATTATTTTTCAAAGATGTATTATGGGTTTTAAAAAAACAACTTAGACATAAAAACTTTTTATCAGCGCAGCCTGGACATTTGGTGTTACATTGTTTTGAATATTTGGAGGCATTCTCTCTACCGTATCTTTCTGAGTAATGTTGGTAGCAAACTACACAACGTCCTCTTTTTTCTTGTTCCTCCAGGGGGCCAATTCTTGAATATCGTAGGAAAGATCGCACGGGAACGTTCACATCCTTTATTTCGACCAACAAAAAGACAAAGAAACTGCTCAGCTTGTATGGTGTACGCGCAAAGCTGATTGGATTATCGTTTTTCACGAGCGCCCGTTCACCTGCCCAGAGGCAGGTGTATGAAAGTGTAGGAAAGTTCCTTAGATACACGGCAATCGGATGAGGTTCGGCCGTAGTCGGATAGCTTCAAAGCCTGTTATTGGTCGATATCAGGGAGGTGACCATTCCCGTGCGACCTTTTCTAAGAAATCCAAGAATCAGCCCCCAGATGATGAGTAGCAGATACTTGTTCAAGAATATTTTCTTCGCACTTGCACAAGTTCAACACAAGCTTTTCTCTAAACGTTGTAATATCCATTTTTTGTTCAATACCATATTGTGAATTTTTTATTCGACGAAAGTACTTGCTATGACCTCTATTACCACTTTACGGTACCATTTTATAGAGCGCCGAACTGGATTACTCTAATGAATGTACGATTTTACGGAGTTGTACTCGACTATGGTGCAGTGTTTGTTTAAAAAACAAACAGACATTGTCCTGACTTCAGTTATTTCTGGACATAATTTTGTGGTTAAAAAGACACGCGACATATTTTAAATAAATACTTGTAAACACAGAACACAGATTATTTTAAATTTTCACCACGTGCTTCCGAAATATTGGAGGAGACTAAGCAAAAAACAATGCGTGGTGCAGGAGAGCAGTGTTGCCAAACCAAAAGATTTTTTCCCGACACAAAAAAAAATTCTGGTATCCACAGCCCAGACCTCTTAAATTTCTCATATAAGAACATGCTATCTGCTGTGTTCGCCTGGCATACACAGTCGTTTAAATGTGCTCAGTATGTGTGTGTCAAAAATATATACATGGGCCCAGGCGGGAAATTTTTTGTGTATCAAATATATACACATGGGGCTTAAAGTGTTAATATGGCTCTGACACATGAAGACTATCTCCGCCATCTTCGACTTTTGACATATGACATGTTTGGAAAACAAATCGTAAATTTGGAACAATTATTGTTGCAAAAAGGCTTATTCTATAATAATCTAATAAAAAATTAAAAAGTTATTTCAAAAAACATTTTTTGGTGTGTTAATTAAGAACTGGTCCTGTATTTAGAGGAAATTTGAGTCAACGTAACTTTTACATAAATGAACCAAATTTTATGAGTGACACTTCGTTAAAGGTCGATTGGTAAAGGCTTTCTAATTTTTATTAAAAAAGTTAACAGGGTGCTCACAAAAAAGTTGCAGATCTGTTTTTGAAAATATTGTTTTATACTATTTCCGCCATTTTGTTGCAAAAAGGCTTATTCTATAAAAATCGGATAAAAAATTTAAAAGTTATGAAATAACTTTTTTTAGGTGTTTTGTAGAATAGGTTCTGTATTTAGAGGAAATTTGAGAAAATGTAACTTTTGTATAGGTAAATCGAATTTTATGAGGGATATTTCGTTAAACATGAAATAGCATGTGCTTTTTTACCTTTATCAAAAAAAATTACAGGGTGGTATAAAAAAAGTTGCAGCTCTTTTTTAAGAAATATGATTTTGATTTTTTTCCGCCGTCTTGAATGTTTGACATATAACGGTTTTTGTCAAAAAAATTATAAAATGTGTTTAATTACCTTTCCAAAAAGCTAACATTTATAAAAATCGATTAAGAAACAAAAAAGTTATTAGAAAATCAAAACAGTCCAAAATTTTAAAGCCCAGCCTATATACAGGGTTGATTGGTTAAATGGAACGGTCCTCCTAGCGGCTTCTGGGAAGAAATTTTAAAAAAGTTAAAAGCGATTCTTTAATGATTTTTGACGGACTTTCCGTCCATGATAAAAAAATGTAAATGGAGGTTCAGGGCCCACCAACTATTTTTTTTTTTAAATAAGAAGGTACCACTTTTGGCAACTTTTTGGAAAGCTTGTTAAGAAAAAAATAATGCACTGGTTTTTCTTGACATCTGTCAACCTATGTGTCAAAATTTTTTAAAAAATTATGTGTTTGTCAATTGTTTTAGCTTCAAAATAAACTACATACAACTACTAAGCGAAATAAAGAAAATACCACATAAGGACATTACTGGCGGCTCATTTGGGGGCCCTCAGTCAAGGCCCAGGGCCTACCAATATTTGTTTCATGAGGAGGTATATACCACTTGTGGCACCTTTTTGGAAAGCTTGTTAAAAAATAAATTTGATTAAATAACTTTTTGTGACATGTGTCAACCCATGTATTAAAAATTTTAAAAAAACCTATTTTTTGTCAATTGTTTTAGCTTCAAAATAAACTGCATATTTATTTATCTATCAGCTCGATTTTCTTTTTCACTCAACCATCCTTAAGGACAAAAAATAGATTTAAAAAAAATTTAAACATATGAGTTGACAGATGTCAAAAAAAGTTATTAAATCGAATTTATTTTTTAACAAGCTTTCCAAAAAGTGGTATCACAAGTGGTACCTCCTCATGAAAAAATTGTTGGTAGGCTCTGGGCCTTCAGTGAGGACCCCCAAATGGGCCACCAATATTGCCCTTGTGTGGTATTTTCATTACTCCGCTTAATAAATAGAGAAATATGTAGTTTATTTTGAAGCTAAATCAATTGACAAAAATATATTTTTTTAAAAATGTTTGACACATTGGTTGACAGATGTCAAAAAAAACTAATGCGTTTAATTTCTTTTTTAACAAGGTTTCAAAATTATAAAAATGTCTTCAAAATGTCATTTAGATATTAGGGACTTTTTGGGCAGTTTACGAAAATAACGACTTTTGTGCTTATTGTTATTTGACGCGCCATCAGGAATAAAGTTATTTCGGTTATTTCCTAACTATTTCTATACGCTTACCTATAAAACAATGTATTTAGTATCTTCCTCAATCAAAAAGTAACAAGCATTCCTTTTGTAAAATTCGACGAAAACCAAAAACAATTTGAAATCGATTGACAGAAGAATAAAATCTTAAACTACTTAAAATTACGTAAAGAAAGTTACACAAACAAACAAATGGAGATGACAAGAAGAAAAAGAAAAAAATATATTGATAAAATACATATTAAAATGAGTGGTTTAGAAATATATATCAAATAAAATACCTGAATGCCATTCCCTTACACCGCCCCATGCCAAATATCTACTTATACGAGCTAATTTTCTATTAGATATATGTGTATAGCTCAAGCGGTCATTATAGTTTAATTTAGGTTAGGTATAGGATAATTAGGTGTAGTTTAAATTAAATCAGCCGGCTGGCGCGCGGCGGCCAAAAATGCTGTTGGTCCGATGTCGGTTACTGACATTTTGGGATATGTTTTTGTCCATTCAGCTCAATTTCATCGACTTTTTATTCTTTGTGATAGAACAGTGTAATAGACCGCCACCGATAAGTTTCATAAATTACAAAAATTAATTTTCTGGAAGTAAGACTCATAAGGTTAATCTGAAATCAGAAAGGAAGACAAGGAAGAAAGAAAACATTGTCTTTCTCATAACGCATCTTCCTGAGACTTAAAAAATAAAACGGATGATTAGGAAGAAACTGTAACACTGCTACAAACAATGGAAAATTTTATGCTAATTATATATTTATAATTAATATTTTTTTAAAGGATCGTCGAATTTGTGATTATGATTATAAAAGCAATATATTTTTATCCGGAGATTCAGTAATTTTCCTAAAAAATTAACCTGGAAGAAGCCTTATGATAATGACCATGCCTTAGAGTAATGACAACTCTGTAACGAATTCCAAAACATTTTTAATAAAAGACAAAAAACATTAAAAAATTAACTAAATTTACTCTCCTGCAAACAAAAAACTGAAAAATATTTTATAAATATACATCAGTCATACCGTTCATACAGTCCTTACTTATTTTTTTAAATCAAATAAGTCATCAAGAAGTGGGCGATTTTGGCGATTTTATTGTCTGCCGATCAGCAGATGCGGGCCAATAAAATTTGCCACCAAAGAGTGTTGAGGGCATAAAAGATACCTTCATTTTATTGTCCACAACATCTTCGATGGTTCCTGGATGCCGCTGCTCGCTATATTCCATCATCCACTCATTTTTTTAAACGCGTATATTGTTTTTGGGTGGTACGTTTTCGTCAATTATATCCGTTAAAACATTGTCCACACTAAACAGTATTTTCTTTAATATTTTTTACCTGCTTTTTTCATTTATTTTTAAACTTTCCTCCTTCATCTTCTTCAAACTCTCTTTAGGCTCGACGGCTTTGCTGGTATTGAACATGACCCCAAAACAAAAAAGTAACATGAAATAGTCATTCTCCTAACACTTGGTCATTCTCCTAACGCTAAAGATATGTGGATGAAAAAAAAAGGTAAAGACCAATTATACCATTAGGTAAAGGATATCTTCCTTTTCCGGTTAAGTTTCGAAAAAATGAGGTTAGACAACGACAATGTTTTTTTCTATTTGTTTGGCCCTCCCACTATGCTATGATGTAAAATTAAAATAAAAATGATAACTTCTAAAACAAGGGTTATACATAGCGTTTTGTAAAGACAAAAATTTTACGCGAAAAATCTTCCACACACTGCACATGTGCTCGCTGTTGCTGACAAACTGACAAACTAGATGGGTTTTAGAAACAGCATGAAGTTATCCTCACCTCATGTCTCTGCTTTGACGCAGTTTACAAGGAAGATGACGTTAGGTTAAAGAAATCATTTTTGAATATGACGTTTTTTAGAAATTAAAGTACTTTGTAAAAGAATTATTATTTTTTCATATATGAATAGAATACCCTTCGGTTTTTCAAAAGTAGCATATTATTTTGGAAAAAAGCTGCAAAAAAATAAAATATAATAATCCAAATTAAAAAATCGGGTCTGGGTACAGTTAGGTCACAGAACATTTCACCTAGTTTTTCTGCCATATTTTGAAAACCGATGTAAACATTAAAAAAATTATGCTGGATCATCAAAGAAAGAAAGTATTTATATATAATAAATACAAAAGCAATCAATAGAAGTTAAAAATAAAAATAAAATTAGCTGGGGACAGCAAATGTACATTTAACGAAAATTCGCCTACGTCCAACCAACCGTTCTCAACTAAAAAGCCAGTTAACTCCTACCGCCTCAGGGCCCTTTAGCCTACTGTGGCTGCCATTTTTATAATCAAATTGACAAGTAACCCCAAGATGCACCGGAAAAATATTTGGATTAGTTTGTGTGGGATCAAAAGAAAAAAAGAATGGATTACATAGCCAATCGCGATTAAGTGCCTACGGTGCATTTAGGGGTAAAACATGGATTTTCTGTCGGTTTGGTGTCGATATGCTACCGATCATAGGTTAAAGGATACTAAAACCATAGAAAAAAATTGGGTTCGGTCTGTCTGGCAGACCAGAATGTTATCAGCTGTACTGTGCTACGGAACTAATTATGACCTTGGCGCCCGACATAGAAATAGTTATAGAATAGAAATAGAATAGAATAGAAATAAAAAAAGTTATTGTTAAAATTATTCTACAGATAATTGTGAGGATAATTGCCTTTAGTCATAATTTACTACACAAAATTCAATAAAGAAAACATAATTTTTTCCAAATCATTTTTGTTTGGCTTCATGAAATGCTGATTTTTTTTTATTTATCGCAATAATCTCCTCTTTTTAGACTATTAGAAAATCTTACAAATCTTATTAACTAGCTTACACCACCAGAACAAACCCCTAATAATTAACTTTATTATTGTTGTTAGTTTAGGGATTCAGAAATATAATAAAGTTTGTGTCTTGCCAAATAAAAAATTAAAGTATGTTCCTGGTTTTGTCAACTTACTGTTTTTATACTGCAAGGCATCAATAAGTTCATTGACAACATCATTATCATGACTTATAATTAAGTTTAGTCCTGCAAACTTCACAAACAGTTTTTTACTTGTTGGATATGCAACCGCCAATACATACACATGTAGTGTTGGTAGTTTAGTATAATAGAGAAAGAGGGGCTGTATAGAGATTAACCCGAAAATATGCGATAGTCAGTCGGTTCTGCTTTCTCGGTGTGTGCACTTCGTTTTGTAATATAATATCTAAACCTTTCGAAATAAAACTTGGTATCAAATTAAAACATATCTTTATTCTTTAAATAATAAATAAAATATTAACTAATTAATCAAACGTAAAACATAACAGTGGCGACGAGGAAAATCCTCGATTCGTCCACTCGCGAGTGCTAAAAAAACGTTTTTTTTTGTTCTCGAAAACGGCGTGGTTTGGTGACGTGGCGCGTGGCGGGTCGTAAGAAAAAAACTTTTTAATTTTTTTTTATCAATGGCCGGGTCTCAAGGGGCACCTAGATTTTTTGAATTTATTGCGGAAAGTGACGAATGGGAAATTTATTCAGAAAGATTAGACCAACATTTTGAGGCAAATGAAATCAAAGAGGATGTTAAAAAAGTGGCTATCCTTCTTAGCTCAATCGGTCAAGGTACCTATAAACTTATCCGAGATTTATGTTTCCCCGACCTCCCTAAATCAAAAAGTTACTCAGATTTATGCCTGTTACTGAAAAGCCAATATCAAATTGCTCCCAGCATTTGGCGGGAACGAAAAAAATTTTATAATTTAAAACAAAATGGCGATGAAACCATCAACGAATGGTACGCCAAGATTAGAAACACGGCGACAAAATGTAACTTTGGCAATCAGCTTAACGAAATTTTAAAACAAAAATTTGTAACAGGGTTGGTCGAGGGAAAGATATTTGACCGGGTTTGCGAGGAGGAGGATACCACTACCCTTGATAATTTTGTTTCAATTGCTAAAAAACATGAGAATTTGCAAAAACAAAAAGTAAATTTTATTTCAAAAAATCAAAATTCAAATTGCCCGCGCAGATCAACGCATTTTCAAACGACACGCCCGCATACGTCACATCCACAGCCTCAAACAGGGTATCGTAGGGACGCCCAGCAGCGACAAATGAGAGCGCAGCACATCGCGAGTGAAACGAATCGAAATGCACAAACGGGCAACGCGAACGTGACACACCATAAAAATAGGCAATCGGTCAATCAAGGTTATAAAAATAAATGCAAGCACTGTGGTGATTCGCATCAAAGAAATTTTTATTGTAAATTTGCTAAAAATATGTGCTCTATATGCCGTAGAATCGGACATTCACCACAGGTTTGTTTTTATAGAAATAGAAATGTAAATTTTGTAGAAGAAACTGAGGAAGATAACCTCGAAAACCAAAATAATACAAGTCAAAATAGTGAAAATGAAAACATGAGTGATTGTCTATTTTTAGAAACAGATCTTTATTATTTTTCTAATTACGAAATTTATAATTATAGTAATGAAAGCAGAACCGACCAAACTAGGATTGACAATAATAATAAAAATCAATTTAAAATTAATGTAAAATTTGACAATGTAAACTATGAGTTTCTTTTTGACAGCGGTGCGGCCGTGTCAGTATGTAGCTTACAAGAATATAAACATTTTTTTTCAAATTACAGGTTACACCCTGCACAGACCTACCTAAAAGGTTACAATGGCGAAACTTTTGTTCCTAAAGGCTTTTTCAGGGCACCAATGACCTTTAGAAATACTACTCAGGAGATGCGGATATTTGTTGTGGAAAATGGAGGACCGAGTTTGTTGGGAAGAGATTGGATGGAAAAATTCCAAATCAAGGTAAATTTTGTTAATAATATCTCTTTAAGTGATAAAATAGACGAATTAAGTCAAAAATATAATGAATTATTTTCAGAAAAAATTGGAAAATTTAAATATAACACAATTTCACTTAAATTGAAAAATAATATAAATATTAACCCAGTATTTCACAAACATAGAACGGTCCCAATAGCTTATAAGAAGAGTGTGGAAGATGAATTGGATCGGTTGGAGTCAGAGGGCATTATAACGCCCACCCCAAATAGTGATTGGGCAACTGCTCTGGTACCGGTATTAAAAGCTAATAATAAAGTAAGGTTATGTGGTGATTATAAAACAACTCTTAACCCAGTACTTGAAGAAGTTACCTATCCGCTTCCAAAAATTCATGAAGTTTTCGCTAAATTAAATAAATCAAAAATTTTTTCAAAACTTGATCTTCAAAATGCATATAATCAATTACCAGTTGACGAAGAGTCGGCAAAGTTATTATGTATAAATACACATAAAGGTCTCTATAATGTAAATAGACTTGCTTTTGGCATAACTCCTGCCGCGAGTATTTTTCAAAAAACCATAGAACAACTTTTACAAGGAATTAATGGCTGTATTAATTTTTTAGATGACATTGTAGTAGGAGGATCGTCAGAGCAGGAACACCTAGAAAACCTGGAAAAAGTATTTTCTGTACTCCAAGACGCAGGTTTTACGTTGAAAAAAGAAAAATGTCAATTCAAAAAGAAAGAAATAGAGTACCTAGGCTTTCGAATAGGAGAATATGGCCTAAGAAAAACAGATAGCAAAATCAAGGCAATCCTGGAAGCATCAAGACCGACAAATCAAACCGAAGTTCGAAGTTTTATAGGTATTATAAATTATTATGCTCAATTTGTAAAAAAATTAACAGATATATTGAATCCACTTTACGAATTACTCAAAAATGACAAAAAATTATATTGGTCAGTAGAATGTGAGCAAGCGTTTAAAAATATAAAACAAATAATGGCTTCAGACCAAATTTTAGTGCATTTTGACCCGTCATTACCTATTATTTTACAGACAGATGCCTCTGACATCGGCATTAGCGCAACTCTCTCACATTTAATTGAAGGCAAAGAACGGTTAATTGGTTGTGTATCAAGGAAACTGATGCCATCAGAAAAATCATATCCAACATGCCATAAAGAGGGTTTAGCTATAGTATATGGTATTTCAAAGTTTTATCATTATTTGTGTGGGGGAAATAAATTTATTTTAAGAACGGATAATAAACCTTTGATAGCTATTTTTGGTGAACATAAATCCATACCACAGTACTCAGCGAATCGCTTACAGCGATGGGCGATTTTTCTATCTATGTTTAACTATGAAATTCAGCATGTGAAAGGCATAAACAATAATTTAAATGATTTTTTCAGTAGACATCCATCAGAAGATTTAAAAACCTCAGAAACAACAAAAGAAGAAAGCTATATCAACTTCACCGAGACAGCTGAAGGATGGCCTATAGACAACAACAAAGTAGAACAGGAAACAATTATGGACAAAGAACTCCAAGAGGTAATTAAATATGTTAGATCTGAAAATTGGCCAAAACACGCACAAGAAAACTTAAAGGCATTTTATTTAAGGAAAAATGAGTTAATTATAGATAATAATATACTTTGTTGGGGTCATAGGATCATAATACCAAAGAATTTGAGAAAAGAATTATTAAATCAGTTGCATACTAGTCATATAGGGATTGTGGCAGCAAAAAAATTGGCAAGATCAGCAATTTATTGGCCAAATATTGATACTGATATTGAAAACTTAATTAAATCATGCACATCTTGTATAAAAAATAAATCAGATCCACTTAAAAATGAATTAACTTCATGGCCAGTCACAACTAAAGTTTTTGAACGAGTTCACATTGATTTTTTTGGGTCCTTTCAAATCAAAAATGTACCTAGTTTTGCAAGATTCTTTTTCCAAATGGATAGAGGTTCACAAAATGAAAAATATAACAGCTTTTGAAACAGAAAAAAAAATTGAGAAAGATATTTTCCACTTTTGGGCTTCCAAAAACATTAATCTCTGACAATGGTCCATCTTTAATATCAAAATCCCTAGAAAAGTTTTTCCACACTAATGGCATAAAGCACATATTATCTCCTCCGTATAATCCAAAAAGTAATGGTGCAGCGGAAAGCACAGTGAAAACTTTTAAACAAAGATTACAAGCAGCTATAGATGATCCAAGGAATAGGGAAATTCCAATTTCCACCCTAATTGCACGATTTTTATTTAGCTATAGAACAACACCTCATTCTACTACAAATAAACCACCTGCTTTTCTTATGTTTGGGAGAGATATTAGGACTAGATGGCAACTTTTGCAAGAACAGGACAGTAAAACTCAACAACAACAAAGCCAAGTACCACAAGCAATAGAAAAAAGTCTAGAAAGACAGAAGAAAGCCTATGGGGGAAAAACCAGATCTTTTCAGGAGGGAAGTGAGGTATATGTCAAACAATATAGTAACCCAAACAAACCATCTTGGCAAAAATCTAAAATTATACAGAAAATAGGCAACTCAACATATATTTGCCAATCAACAACAGGAGAACAATGTAAGAGACATGTTGATCAAATAAAAAGCAGTGGAACACACATAGGGAGAAATGAAACAATAAATCCTAGTAGATTCCAACCTTGTGGTTTGATGTCACCAGGCCCGGACAATTCTCGTTCATACTCTTTTTATGATAATCCATCTTCTTCTTTCAGCTATGATTACTTTATTAACTTACCAGTCTCTTACCAGCAAACTCGTTCTTCTGACAACCCAGCAGAATCCGTGAGTATAACAACACAAACATCTCAAATAAATAATCCAATTTCTTTACAGGTTGATAAGCTACATAATTCTGACACGGACGAACACGTTAGTCGTGAGTGTACGAATTATGACAGCGAATGTAAAAATGTTGACAGTGAATGTAAAAATTCAGACAAATCTCTTATTCAGAGTAACAATGTAAATAAACCTTTTGACAGTGATAATGTAATTGTAAATAAAGACAACTGTGAGATAAACTCGAGCAATAACTCCACTGAGTTTTTATCAGTGTCTGATAGATCAGACGATGATAGCACTAATCACCCTTCTTGTTCACAGGTTTCGACTGTACAGCTAGAAAAAGGGACTTCCCCGGACGTTTCGACACCTTACCACAATAGGACTTTATCATTACATAATAGAAAGTCAAAAATCTTACCTACCACAGTAAGAAGGTCGAAACGACAGGGTAAGTTACCAACGTATTTTAGAGATTATGTAATATCTGATTCTGATTAACAATTGTCATATGTTATAATAGGGAGTTTACACTTTGTGAAATGTTTAAATAATAATTTATGTACATACATAAATAATTGTCAATTTATTTTTCTCTGTCTAAACTTATAAAAAAATTATTAATTAATTTTCATTTTTTTTGATATTGTCAAGATAAAATTATTATGAATTGTGGAAATGTTTGTATGGTAACCATTATTAAATATTGTTATCGTTCATTATTGCGCCATTTTTACAAAAACAAAATGTTATGTAACACTGTATTATGTGATAATTATTATGAAATTTTATTGATTTGATAAACTTTATTTCGATGTACAAACAATTGAAAATTATTGTCAATACCTTATATATTTTATGTAAACTGTCTGTGATATAAAAAAATTGTACAACATGTATTTTTACCTAATTGTAGTAAAATTGTCCTTATACAAATGATACTGAGTTGTATAGAGAAAGCAGAATGTTTAGATTTAAGTTATATGAAAATTGTTAAAATGTACTTTAAACATGTAAAAACAAATATTTATGGAAAGTGTTAATGAATTGATAAAATAGGAAAACTATTATTGTTTTAAATAATTTACGGGTGCATATCCTTAAGAACCCATGCTTCTTTAACAAGTTATTATTAATTAAAGTAATTAAAAATTCAGTTGTGGGGGTGTTGGATATGCAACCGCCAATACATACACATGTAGTGTTGGTAGTTTAGTATAATAGAGAAAGAGGGGCTGTATAGAGATTAACCCGAAAATATGCGATAGTCAGTCGGTTCTGCTTTCTCGGTGTGTGCACTTCGTTTTGTAATATAATATCTAAACCTTTCGAAATAAAACTTGGTATCAAATTAAAACATATCTTTATTCTTTAAATAATAAATAAAATATTAACTAATTAATCAAACGTAAAACATAACATTACTTTTCTACTTGGCAAAGCGAAAATCTTAGACAATAGTCTGTATGTCTTACCAATTGATTTAAAAATACTGAGGGAGAGAATCTTTTCTTCTAAAGTAAGTCTTCTGGCTTTAGGTTTCTGCTGCTGTACTCTAATCTGGCATATAATAAGCATTTTCTGCGAGTGCTAATTTTCTCTAGAATGATTGCACATAACTGGTCATTTTATGCAATCGCTTACTACTATCAATAACTTTCCTATAGAAATATCATGCTTTTGGTGTGAGATTAGCTTGTCTGGGCACATTGACTTCATTAGGAATTAAAGAGCGCCTTCTTTTAACTGTAAAAAGAAATAAAACAAACATTAGCTAATTAGTTAAAATTATAACATTTTTAAATGCATTAAATTTGTAAAAATGTAACTAAATCAAACAAATTGATCGTTCTCAGGGTAACCACCAGTTGGGGTGTAATTTTTTTTTATAAATTTGGGACCAAATTTTCAAAATTTTATGATTTTATGACTGGTGGTCACCGTGCTTTCTCCACTGAATTTATTTTAAACTCGACATGTTTTGGAAGCTCAGGCTGCCATCATCAGGAGTCCCTACCAAAGTTTTATTAAGGGAGACTAGGCCAAATTAATGGACCAGTCTTCCATATTGGAAAAAGAAAGAGAGGCTAAAACCCATTGTGAGAAAAACTTTAAAATTTAAAAAACAAAATAAACATATAAATATGCAATACATTATAGTTATTTAATTATTCCAGGGATAGACTTTGTGGGGTACTAAGAAAACTAAGCCTGACTTCTGTTTAAGCCTCAGTTTAAGGTAGGTACTGTAAACACTTCTAAGTACCGGGATATACACGTTTTTTTTAGGGAGTGTCTAAAGAGCCTGCAATTCAGCTGAATAGCCGTGAGGCTAAAGAGCCAGCAATAATTATTTATTATGTGTTTTTCATATTTTCTTTTTTTTAATTTTTTTAAATTAAATTAACCCAACCAAACCTAAACAGACTCAAACCAACTTATTAAAAGACAAAACAACACAAAAAAACACACTTTAAACTAAATTAACCCAACCTTAACCTAATTAAACAAGCCAAAAAAAGATGTAGGGGTTGTAGTGGTTTTTTTTGGGTTGTTTTGGCTTTGAATAAGTTGATTTGAGTCTGTTTAGGTTAGGTTGGGTTAATTTAGTTTAAAAAATTTAAAAAAAACGAATATATGAAAAACACATAATAAATAATTATTGCCGGCTCTTTAGCCTCACGTCTATTCAGCCGAATTGCCGGCTCTTTAGACACTTCCTTTTTTTAATTTTATAAGATAAAATATGCTCACTTTATGATCAGCTTGTCACACATACAACGCTTTAATGTATAGGCAGGAGCACTAAAGACACAGAAGATTAGTCCCTCTTTACAGAGTAAAACAAAACTTCTCAATACTTTTTGACCAGGGCTATAATATTTTTGAGAACAGTTTTGGTATCTACTAAAATTTAAAAAAAAAACTTACCTGCCTTTCTTTCTGGGTTGCCCCATCATGGTGTCGTCTCTAATATTTTATAAAACATAGCTTAAATTTGATATACGATTGTACTACACCTCATACTACACTTTATTTTACTCATCGTACACTATAGCTTGTAATAATTCCTTTCTTTTCAAAAAACCAAAAATAACCTCTGTAGCTTCGAAATATTTGAACCCTATAGCAGAATTTTTGGGTAATATTTTTTTTAATATTTTAACGTTTTTTAAAATAACTCGGAAACTTAAGCTACTATAAATTTAGCCTTTATTACAAAATTTGTAGATCATAATCATCGAAACTCAAATCTGAAAACCGTATATCGCTACTTGCTTTTGTTCCAAAGTTAAAATTTTTTAAAATATTTTAACTTTCTTTTTCCCCCAGCAGTTTTTGGTCAGCCGATAGAGGATTTTTGTAGGTACTAAATTTCGTTAAAATCAATTAAGGCGTTCTTGAGTTATCGTGTATACAGACAGACAACAGACCGACAGATCACTTTTTTTTGTTGATGGAGGTGTTTTGGAACCTTAGTATCCTTTTTTTATAAAATTAAGAAAAGTCAAAATTTCACGATTTTAATAGGCCCCCATACCATATTGGTATGGGGACCTATTAAAATCTTTAAAGGTCTTTAAAAAACCTAAAACAAGGCTTGACCCACTTTATTCCCTATTCAATTTTTTGAAGAGGGAGCATATACAGAGTGTTTCAAATTCGATGCTCACCATGGGGATCTCCTAAACGGTAGGAGATACGAAAAGGTTTAAATTAGGGCAAGTTGAGCAATTTGATGCTTTGCTCAAAACTAAAAAAAAGTTTACAAATTCCGGATAGTTCCGGAGATAGATGGAAAAAACCGAAATCTTCATTTTTAGTTTTATTTTTCTTAGTAGTAGATCTTAAAAAAGTGCCTGTAGAAAGTTTTAAGCGTTTTTTTGACAGCTTTAAGAATAAGGTCACAGAAAAAAAAATAAAAATAAAGATTTCGGTTTTTTTCGCCTATCTCCGGAACTACCCGGAATTTGTAAACTTGTTTTTTGGTTTTGAGCAAAGCGTCAAATTACGCAACTGTGCTCTGATTTAAAACTTTTCGTATGTCCTACCGTTTAGGAGATCCCCATGGCAGAAATTCCAAAAAAAAATTGTCCCTCTTGCAAACAGAATAACGTGTCTCGGGACTTTTTAAATTTACAGTAATTCTTGAAAAACTCTGTGTGGTACTGGCACGATTTAAATGGGACACTCTGTATATTTCGTGTTGACCGCAGTGTGTTACCTATTGTTTATAGATAAATACCTATCTTAATACAAATTAATCTGATTTAGACTAATGGTGACAAGGTATGTGTTCTTAGTCAAAAATTGCGGAACGGAAATTGAAGGCCAACTAGTGCAATTCATGACACTCCCCTCTTGCATTGATAATAGTTCAAGAGCCAACCCCTGCAGTAAATATATACATATTTAGTAATTAATTATAATTAGATATTGGCAAAAATATCATTTTAAATTTAAATAAAAGGAAGCAGGGTTCTTCATCTACCCTAACATTAAAAGAAAATCATTGCAGAAAGAGAAAATCGTAATTAAGTATCGTAAGTATATTTTTGGCATGTAAATAAAAAGGAACAGGATTGCTTTCCTACTCTTATCTTTTTTAAAAAGAAAATTTCGGAAAGAAACATACGTTTTTTATCGTTAGTACCCTGGTTTTATATAAACCATCGTAAGTACCGTCATGTTTTGACCTGCGAGATTTCAGTTTACACTTACGATATTCTTCTCTTATCAAGCGTGCATTTGAAAAATGCTTAATTTATAAACTAAACTAATACATTTTCGATGTACTTGATATGATGATAAAATGACCGCGGAAAAATATAGTATACTCCATAAAAAAACTTGTAAGAAAAGGAAACCTGTCATTTTATTAAAAAATCATATATCCAATATTTGCTTAAAATTGTTTTACCTAGGACCAATGATTAATATTAATTTACGACCATATTAACACAATTTTAATTGTGGCGATGAAACTTTATTTTATAAGAGCATTAATTGACGCAAAAATGTGAATTATTTTTCTATATTTTTAAGATAATACATATTTATTAAACCTAAATAAATCCAATATAATTTTAGTACCTAACCCAAAATAAGTCCAGTTAAATTGACATATTATGAATTTTTAAGAAAAAAACCTTGTTTTCAAAAAGATAAATGAAAAGTTCCTTAGTAACCTTAATTCTTTTGACATTTTAGATAGATCGTAGATGAAGATTTTTGACTTAAGAGTGTTCGCGTTTGACATTTTTTAGTAATTTCTGATATTTATGATGACATTTTCATTGGTCTTAGGTAAAGCATAGTACACTAACTCGCATGTTATGGTCATTACATGCTCAGATAAATTATGACACTCGCCTCCGATGACCATCAGAACATGATTCTTGTAAACTACTATTTTACGTACGATATTTTTTCAAATTTAGTTAATTGATTATTCATTTTTCTACAGCGATACAATGTTTACGGGTTTCCTGACACTGCCACACTGCCACTGGTAGGCATATAACTCTCTATTCTTTCTACTATAGGTTGGACACCATGTTTGTTGTGAAAACTTCTTAATTATTATTCTCAGGTAATTAACCTTACTCCTAAAAAGTTTTCTATTCCGGATGATATTAAGTTCTACAGATAGTAGATGAGTGCTGGGTGGTATTCAAATAAGATATTTAAATAAGATCCTCCAGGGTGCCGATTCTTGAATTTCGAGACAATTGTCACCTGGGAACGTTCAGATCCTTCGTTTCGGCCAATAAGGAGGCTTAGAAACTGCCAAGTTCGTACGGTGCAAGCGCAAAGCTAACTTAATAATCGTTTTTCAAGAGCGCCCGTATTCCTGCTCAGAAGCAGGTGTACGAAAGTGTAGGAAGGTTTCTTCGATACACGACAATCAGGTGAGGTTCGGCCATGGTCGGATAGGTTTCGGATAACTCGTGATAGCTTTAAAGCCCGTTATTGGTCGATATCAAGGAGGTGACTATTTCCGTACGACCTTTCCTACAAAATTCAAGAATCGGCACCCTGGTATAGGTACATGGTGTTGTATTGTAAGTGTCACCCCCACTTTTCGCCGTTTTTTTTTCATGCTACAAAAAAGGTTTCAAATACAAAAGCTATAGTTGTGATATTCCGGAACGTTGCGTTGGCGTTGGACAACGCGAATATTTTTTTTGTTTGTCAAGATATGTCCACACGCGACTAAAAAATGTGTTTATAAACAGTTTTCAAGTTTATTCTTAAATTCATTTGTGACACTGAACGAGGGGTCAACAGCTAGCCAAAAATTTGGACACCTACTGTCAAGAACTAAAATATTGTAAATTATTGTCCGGGATTGTTAAGTATTGTCCAGTATTGTTAAGTATTGTCTAGAATTGTCAAGTATTGTCAGGTATTGTCAAGTATTGGAAAGTTTTTTTTGACATATTATCATGAATATTTTTTATAATTCTTGAAAAATTGCAATTAATAAAAGTAAAGACAAAAGAGAATGAAGAGAAGAAAAAGATAAAAACGGTAAGATCTAACAAACCACAATTTGCCCATTTCTCTCTAATAAATACAGACGACTGTTAAACAACTACTCCTCTGGCTAATACCTCGACATTTTTAAATTGTGCTGTTTGTATTTAAATATCTACCTGTTGAGGCAAAGGAGTAATTGTTAACAGTCTATGTATCTACTAGAGAGAAATTGGCTAATTGTGTTATAAATATATAAAACAAATTATCGAAAAATATCTTACATTACATATAAATCATATTAGCTGCGCGGTCAATTCGGTAAACAAAAATGGGCAATAATGCGGCGATAAAGAGTGTCTCTCTCTTCCTCTATTTAAAATACAAGGCCATTGTAAACAAAGATAAAAAGTACCTATAGCGTCGGTCAGGGCAGCACTAGAATATTTAGATTTTTGATAAAAACCGAGGTAAAAACAAGAAACAGAAATATCTCAATGTTACAGTAACTGATAGAATACGCTATTAATTTCCTTCGTTTACGAATTTTTGTTCATATTTTCGTTTTTTTGAAAGTATTGTTGCAGAAAAAAACGCAACTAAAGCGTTAATATGAACGACCATATTCTAAAAGCGATTAGTATCTAATCATGATTAAATTAAGGTCGTAGTTACAATCTGGGAAATTGTTGTTAGCGACACTGTACGGGCAATCAATTTAACTATGTCGCCTGATTTTACATCATTAAATCTGTTGTCCATGGCAACGCGAAGACTTTATTTATGTTTATTCACAGTGGAACACCAGAGATTTTTTAGCATCGGGTCAAATATTTGTTGTTAGGTTACTTATTTTGACTTTTCGCGTTCTGTGCCGCTAAAGCACATAAGTATGATTTACTTTCGCTTTTTTTGTAAAGTGAGTGTGGTTAGTGCTAAAAAGTTTATAAATGGTATGATGGCATTTCAATAATTGATCTTCCACCGATAACATCAACCTCGCCGTTCGCCTATACCGACAACAGGTTAACTTAAAAGCATGCAGATTTAAAAATGGGCTACTAGCGCTAGACGAAATAATCGTATTATATTTTAAACAGGAGCGTCAACGACTAGCAAGAGTCTTTCCGACCTCTAAATGGAGCTTTACTGACCTGTTTTTGTACTCAAGTATCCGTGTGTTTTTGAAACTGAGGTTGGGATCTAAAATTAATCCTTGGCACTCCAAGATTTCACTAGTACATTTGCACATAACTATGCCGCAATAATCTAAATTAAAAATAAATGGTTTAATTAAAATAAAAACAAAATTATGTGGGGTTATGCGCTAGGCCTTTTTCGGCGCGCGACCGCACCACGGAGTGGTTTCATATTTGTTTTAGAACAATGTTTTTGAAGACACATTTTTGAATGATAAACATAACCTCGAATGGTTTTCTGTCAGAAAACGTAAAAATAATCTTCTTTCCCACTGCGGCTCGATTTAAAGTTGGTTGACAAAACACCTGCAGTTACCATTGAATCGTATAAATTATGCGATCTATCACACTTGAACTGCGTGTGTCTCACAAATTTAATCAAGTGTAAACGTTTATGATTGATTGATCGGTTTTCTTTCCCGGAGCGCACAGGCTTTTAGAAAAAAAAAATTTAGTTTTTATTTTCGCTAAAGCAATGAAATATAAAAAGGAAAAATGTAATCCAGAAGAAATTTTCAGTATTTTTTTTTTGTAAATCGGGTTTGTTCTAAACCGAAATTATTTTGAGGCTTTTGGGATAGATGACAGCATCAGAACTTTTATTTTGAAGAGAAAATAATCGAGAATTTTGAAAAATCCTTCAGCTATTTTTGTTAAGCATTTAAAAGTGATCACCCCTGCAAAATTTCAGCTAATTCTGATGTTCAGTTTTCCCTGTGCACTCTGGCAAAAGATCCAAAAATTAAAGAACAAGGCGTTGCCAGTTGTACTTTTTTCACTTAAAATCTGGGGAGAAACTATAGCCAATCGGAAAATTTTTGATTTGGTGGATACGAGCATAAACGTTGCAAGTGTTGACAAATGTCAAAATAAACTTTTTATCTCGCATTTTTGCGTTTCAAATAGTTTCCCGATTTAAAGAAAATTAAATGTTTTTACATCCACTAGAAAGAGTTTTGGGCAAGCAACCCAAAAAATACAAGAGTGGCGAGACCCTGGGCCGCTACAAGAAACTGGCGGATTAGTGACGGCTTGTATAGGGGACGGCGATAAGCGCTCGGCTTAAGTTAAGTGGTCCTAAATTGCTATCAGTAAGAAGCGATACCGATAAGTTAAAGCTGGTACAATAGTACATCACAATATTAGCAGAAATATTTGATATGCAGGTCTTGTCCTAGAGATAGGAAAGATCGCACGGGAACGGTCCTCTCCCTGATATCGACCAATAATAGGCTTTCAGGCAATCATGAGTTATCCGAAATCTATCCGACCACGACCGAACCTCACCCGATTGCCGCGTATCGGAGGAACTTTCCTACACCTGCCCCCGGACCAGGTGAACAAGCGCTCTTGAAAAATGACAATCCGGTCAGCTTTGCGCATGCACCATGCAAACTTCTGAGCCTTCTTATTGGGCGAAACGAAGGATGTGAACGTTCTCGAGCGAGCTTTCCTCCTATATTCAAGAATAGGCCCCTCGGGAGGCTCGGGTCTGATCCTCAGTGCATCCATTCCTTTTTTCCGGTGGAATAACCACGGCTGACCCAGGTGTCGTCCGATAGGTCCTTTCGGACATCGGCGCATAGTAAAACGCGGCGCCCATAGCGTTCTAGCAACTTAATGTCTTATTAATGCAACTGGCGGCTGGAGGGCCCTGTATTTGATGGAAAATCTGTGCAGAAACACTAAAAACGATGCATTCAGTCAAGACAGAAGTAAAATCATGATCTGCAAATCGGCAAATCCAAAGTCGAAGTTAAGTGTCAATCGCTATCCGAAGGGACAATCCACACTTATTTAAAGTGCTTAGTAACACTTTGCGATTTAGGTTTGAATAAATAAAATGCGGGCGGGACAATTTCCATATACGTAGGCCACCTTGCTGGGCCCGTTGCACGCCCACTATCCATGGTTTAGCCCTCGAAGCCTGCCACTTTCGCAAAAAACAGATTTTTATGGGCTGCAGCCTCCTTACGTCCGCCTGCGGCCAGCAGGGGGCTTATTCTTAATTTCGTAGGAAAGATCGCACGGGAACGGTTCTCTCCCTGATATCGACCAATAATAAGCTTTGAAGCGATCACGAGTTATCCGAAACCTATCCGACTACGACCGAAGCTCACCCGATTGCCGTGTATCGTAGGAACTTTCCTACACTTTCATACACTTGGTCCGGAGGCAGGTGGATAGGATTCGGATAACTCGTGATCGCTTCAAAACTTTTTATTGGTCGATATTAGGAAGAGGATCGTTCCCGTATCATCTGTCCTACGAAATTCAAGAATCAGCCCCCAGATAGTTCCCAAGGTGCGACTCTTTTGACCTGGCCAGAGCCGGACACTCCAGCAGGACACGCAAGGACGACTCCTCGTCCTCCGTGCACCATCGACACTCTGAGTCTTCGGCAATTCCCAGCGTCTCTAGATGCTTGTTAAGGCGACAGTGTCCCGTTAGGAGCCGTGTTGCCAGTCTTACATCCTTCGTGCCTATGTGGAGCAAGGACTTTGTTTTTTTCTCGCTCACCTCACCAAAAAAAAGAGCCGGCAACGAAGCATATTTGGTGTGTATCTATTGGTAACACTGGATATGTCAAAAAAATTTTGAACTAAAAGGTTATGTTTTTTGTTTGGTTTTTAATTTTCTTTCAGTTTTTGTTTATTTATTTTTAAAATTTATCAGAAAATAATTTCCCCAGCTGTTTCAACTGAAACTCAAGTTAAACGGGGATGGCCGAATCGGTGCTGTTTGGAGCTGATCAGTTTGTTGTCGCCAGCATTATTTCCAATAATTAACTTCTCATTTTCAGTCGTGTAGTGTAAAAAAGTGGATTTCCCGAAAGTTTGTTTTTTCACACAGTGTGTGGTAAACAAAAGTAGGCATTGAACAATATACTGGGTGCATATATATAACTCTGAGATACTATAATGGCCCAAGGATTGCAAAATGTGTGTATAAATGGCCTTTTCAAAAATAAATTCTTTGCAACAAAGTCAACCGAGAGTCAACATAGTGACTTTTTGTTACCCACATGCGTTCAGATAAGAGGATTAAGTTTAAGTAAAAGTGCCTTAAATTTTATCAGACCAACAAGTCGTTGCAAACGTTAATGTGAATTTTTATGTGATATGATATGTATGGGAGAATTATCAGGAGGAAAAACTATTAGCCATCTTGTGACTGGATTAGATGTTTGCATAGTTTTAGAATAGGATACTTATTCCCTTGTATTACTTGACAGGTCCCCATGCAAAATCTACTTAAAAAATGTTTAATAAAACAAGACAGCCAAAATTAAATCTATCTGAGGCACTGTTTACTCCAACAATGAAATTATGGTAGGTGCTGCTATGGGGCTTTTTACTTGAGGAGGAGCACAACCTACTTTTGTTAATAAAATGTCAAAAAAGTTTGTTTCCAGTTATCACCGACCTAGAAGGTCTGTGGGTAATAATCTTCTGAGCTTAAAAGTGATTTATTTCGGACGTTTGACAATTTTTAGATATATTGAGTACCTTATAATTAAGAAAGTAAGTTCATAAGGTTGAGATATTTTTTATATCAAGAAGCTCTTCCAAATTTCATTGAAATTATTTAAATTCTACATTTTTTTACAGTTTTTTTTTTAAAACTGTTATCACCAAAAATTATGCCCTAGGTGACAGAACCACTCTAAGAAAAAGGAGGTTTTAAAGTCATAATAATTAAAGAAGGAAAATAATGAAATATGAATTTAGAAAAAACAAGTTTTATAGGACCTCGACTTAAAGGTTGCAGCAATGAAGTTTTGTACACATTGGTTACAGATTTGTGTATTTAATTTTCTATTTCTCTTCTTAAAAATTTCTTGTCTTTCTAAAATAATGATTTTTTATATTACAAAAAAAAACCTAAAAGTTTTTGATTAAAATATTTTAGGATCTTTAAAAGAATTTTTCTTTCATTCTCATTACTTTAAACTTTTAGGTAGGGTTGACTTTTTCTGATGACTGATGATTGACAGTGTCAAAAAGAGTTTTTCCTCAAAGTAGCCACAAGTTACTAGGTCAATCAGTTGCTCGTTTTCAGTTTTTCTTCGTACAGTAATCCAAGTCATGACGTCACGAGTAACCAGACTATGTTACCAGCCCATGGGACATGATTACTTGAAAAATGTAAGGTCAAAGTGAGGTTTATCGATTGTATATGGTTTTTAATTTGTATTATTTTTTTTTTATAAATCTCATATTTTTCTATGATGATTTCATAACTATGCATGGTCACTGAAAGTAACCGTGACGTCATGACAAGTAACCCAAACAAGTTACTATTGTCCTTGAGCAAAAAGCCTATATGATGAGGTTACTAATTTAGGTGTATGTTCTGCTATTGAAAGACAATGTTTTTTTGTGATATGCAATATCTAACTGAACAATGTGATTTATTTAGGCATGACTATGTGCAATAGTTGTCTGCATTTTTTCTTTGTTTTGTTAATGTATTTATTTGGTTCTTAGGTAAATAAAACATCTACTTCAATTTTAATTGTATTGGTTTTTATTTTATGAAAATTATTAAATACAATCCTTAATCCACACTTAAATAAAAGGTGCAACAAAACAAAAAACCTAAAAGAAGCTTATAAAAGTGAAATAAGTCTGAAAGCTTTGTGATCCGAAACCTTCTAAAAAACTCTATGTTGTCCATAGTCTCAAAATAATTTGTTCTCTCGTTCCATCGCTTTGGAAGTCCATCATTGATTATGTCCAACGCATCCAAATCATCATGATACAATATATCTTCCATATTTAAAAAAAAAACAATTCAACAAATCAAACTGGAAATCAAAATAAACAGAAAACATAACCAACAAAATGCATATGACAGCGACTTAATTGCTCTATTAAGCTTTAATCGCCCAACATCGGCCGGGTTGGTAAACGGCGCGATTAACGCAAAAATTTTTTTGGTGGATACCGAATTTACTCGCTAACCGCAATTAAAAGTTAATTGGGGAAAAAATGCGTTGGTGGATACGGGCATAAGTCACTTTTCAGGGCCGTTGCAATTTATTTTTAGAAGAAGTCTTTATTTAGTAGTTTTATAATAAATATATATTTTAAGAGGGATGCCGATGGCATGCGTGGCATTTTGAGGTATTTTAATGCATTTTATGGCATTCTGAGGCCTTTTTAACAGAAAATTTTGATAAAAAATGCCCTTTGGTGTACATGACGACCGAGCCACTCTCATTTTAGTTTTTACAGTTTCCAGTCTGCAGTTTTATAGATATCCATTATTATTAAGGCTGATTCATGCCTAAATTCCTTTTCCATTTCTGAGTCTATTGCTGCAGCTTTTTCATTTATTTAGCAATTATTAAATCACATGTATTCAGATGTGGGTGTTCAGGATTTTCCATATTTCTGTCCTTAAGCCTTAAACTAAATGTTAACAACCAATATTTAACTTTATTGAAGTAGAAATCGCAAAATTGTGTTTTTAAAGTAAAGTTTGGTTTTTGGTAAAATTATTGTTGTCGACACTAGCACTAACAGCTCAAGAAAACCGTAAGATTAGTTTTCAGTGCCCTTGCCTAGGTAAGTATAATATTTTACTAGATCGTATTTTTGAAAAGTTTATAATATTGCTAGTTAAAGAGTTTGTTAGTTGAGAGTGAGTTTTAAATACTGGAACCTACTTTTTACTTTGTCAAAGAACGAAAATGAAGTTTTTAGTAAGTTTTTTGACTCTACTCTGCCAAAAAGACCCGCCTAAAATCCGACCATAAGTTTTCACACTCGTGGGAAAATGCACTTTTCTGCACTCAGTGCGGTAAAATTACGACAATTTTCTTTGCATAATAGCTTTTCATAAATTGATTGATAAAATTTTTTTAATAAGATGCATATTTCTACGAAAATAGAAACATTTGTGTATATGTGTGCTGCGATTCCTTGGGGAAATGTATTACTTTCTGCACTTGTAAGGTAAATAACTATTTTAAGGTTACAGTATTTTTCTACGAACTTTTAAGAAAAAAATGAAAGGAAATTTTAAAACATTATTACGACTTATATTCTTCATAAGAACTTATTAGGGATTTTTGGAAAAACAATCTTTTAATAGTTATTTCTGGTACTAGTGGGTTATGTTGAAAATAATTCACACGAGAAAGATTTATACCACGAGGCCGACACTTTCAGTTTTCCCTGCGGAAAAGGAAAGCTTTTTTGAAGAAGAAACATATAGAAAATAGAGGAAACCGATGAAAATTACGTTCCTGAATATATCCTTATGGAAGCGTTTACATTTCGGTCAAAGTAGGTTGTTTGTTTGGTTGCCACGGGCATGATACATTGTTAGCAAATGTTTACATAAATTTTGACACTTGTCAGTATTCCCTGCGGAAAAGGAAAGGTTTTTTGAAGAAGAAACGTATAGAAAATAGAGGAAATCGATAAAAATTACGTTCCTGAAGATATACTTATGTAAGCGGAAGAAGCAGCGATGCAGATTTGTTTTTGTTTGAGTCTTGGATGAATTCAAGAAAGATAGTTTTTGCCAGACACTAAACCAAGAAACCGAGAAGTTTCACCATACTTGAAGAAGTATTTCCAGTCAACCCAATCAATTTGTGTAAAGAATACATTTCTCTAAAGTCAAAGAATACTAGTCCTAGCCGCTTTTTTGTTTTTTACAAAAATGGGAGATGGACCAGACAGTGTGTGGGAATAAATACGTTGTAGAAGATACCTTCAAGAGTTGCAATGTTTTTGAAATTGGAGGAACCAGCGCTCTACACCGGTCACTGCCTGAGAAGGTCTTCGGCGACTCTTTTGGCCGATGCAGGGGCTAACATGACTACTTTGAAGCGTCACGGAGGATGGAAGTCCTCGACCGTAGCAGAAAGATAGCTAGAAGAATCGGTGCATAACAAAATACAAATTGCAGAATAAATACAAGGTTCTAATGCGTCGGCGTCTTCCAGCACTATCAGCAGCTGTAACGATATGAAAGCATCTGGTTCCAATGAACCAACGAATTTTACAATGACTTCAAATTCGAATAAATCGTTATCGTGCTTGTAATAGTAATAAACAAATAGAATACGACTGTAAATATGAACGTGAATTATAATCTATAACCCACCAGTGAGTTATGGATTATAATACACTAGTGTGTTATTTGATAGTTTACTTCTCTAAAATGAAATTAATAATGACAGTCATAACAGTCATGGGTTGGATAAATACATTTTACATGCCGCGGTCTTAAGTAACAGATAAAAAATAAATACCTATATGTAGCATATAAAGCTCAACCAAAAGGATACTTAATATTCAAATTATTTTTGGCTGTTGCATTATACAGGTAGTTAGTAGGTAGGTAAGGTATAAGTGCATATATCTACGAAACTGAAAAATAAGAAAAAAGTTGAGATCTAAACTCCCTTGGTTTCAAGATATGTGTGTGATTTCTAAAGTTCGAAACTAAACTGAATAGTAAAGGAGATAACAGGCTGTGAAATAAAGCTCTGCAATGAGTAAAAAAAAAACATTTTAACCAAATTAGTTTTTAAAAACAAACAACATGTAGAAAAATACCTTGATGGGTTCATGTTATTTTTATATACTTACCTAGGGATCTCTCTTTATTACCAGAAAAACATTTAAAAAACATTTTTATTTTGACATTTTTAAAAAATAAATATCTCTGTATATTGTTTTTATGCCAAATAAAATTTAATTCTTTTCTTGTAATTTTTTTACCAAGATACTTACAACAAAACAAATATCGTGCATTTTGACTACCTGTATATCGAAAAAAACGGACTTTTAAACTTATGTTATAAATATGACTTTTTGCTTTTTTCGCTCTTTCCTGTCACTATTTTTTCTCAATTTTTAGTTTATTATCCTCGCTCTCACAAGTTTCTACCTCGCTGCGGCTTTCCCCCTCCCAGGAAGCACGATAGTGGGTCCAGGCGAACCCGGCACCATAATTCAAGGACCCAAATCTAAAGCGACTGTAAGAGGTCCCACCGGAAAAGTTATTTTGGGTGGTGGGGAAACAGGCGTCATTCACGCAAAAGGCAGAGATGGAGGAGTGGTGGGGGCATCAGGCACATCCCCAGGTAAAAATGTTTTATTTTTTTTAATGCCGAAATTTTAAAAAGGTATATTGTGTGATTTCAATTAATTTAATTGTGTGTAAAAATTATACATAGTCTTTTGAAAAATTAAAAGTGCAGTATTTTTTTTTTAAGTAAGCGTAGTTAAACAAAAATCAAAATTTTGTAAAAACTTATGGTTAATATCCATCTTTAGACTAAAAAAAATTGCCGCAGAAAAAAAAAACTATACTTAATACCTTACTCCAAAATATTCGGGGGTAATGAGTGCTTAAAAATTACCGATAATTTTTTATGGAAGCGTATTGCAAAATAGTCCCGACTCGCATGTGTGTAATGCTTTTTTTACTTTTTATCTCTTGTACTTTTTATCCTTGCTTAAATTTCAGAGGCAAAATTTAATTTTTTTTATACCTTCATCAAAAACCTGATTTTAGTAGCTGTCTGCAATTAAGTAAAGCAAAGATTTTTTGGTTACTGATGCAAAAGAACTTTTTTTTTGATCACGGGCGCATAAAAAGATTTCTGTCCGTTTTTTATCCAAAATTAAAGAGAAATAGCGGAAAATAGTAATATTACAACAATCTAATTTTTCTTGCCTAAAAATTAAGCCATTTCCGCCAGTTTTCACCAAAAATTTACGAAAAAATCATTTAAAAACATCGTCAAAATATCAAACTGTTAAAGATTAAAATGTCGCAACAATGATCGTCACCGAGTAAAAAGGCACATCGCTATGGAAACCATTGTTATTTCATTTACCAGACGCCTTGATTTATAGTGTAAAGATGGTGTGTTGCGAGAAGTGCTCTTCGTTCGAGATTTGTAAAAGTATTTTCCTGGATTTTTTTTATAGAGGTATTGAAAAAAATACCTCGCTGCTCTAGTTATTTAAACCAACGCTTGTAAAAAAAAGGGGGGGGGTAAGATGGATATATGTGCATTAAAATAATTTTAACTTTTTAACGAAAGCTGCTACGAATATGTTGTTTTCAGTTTTATGTTTCACTAAATATTTTCTAATTTAGAAGGTAAAAACGACATTGGTGGGGTGGGGATGGGAATAGGTTAATATATTTGAAAATTCATAACTTTTCAAGCAAAGCTGCTACGAATACGCAGTATTGAGATTTGGATGGGGAAGTGGTTAAGGGTGTGATATTATAGATTGACGGTCCCCTTTTCTCTTTGATTGATGGCGGATGAAGGGAGTCGTGCTATCTAAGTGTCTCCGATTTCGTACAAAGTTGGTATATATATATATATATATATATAGGGGTTTTGGGGTCCAGCAACACGAATTTTTGATCAGCACTGAGATTTTTTTTAGGAAAGTAATTCTGCCTGGCGCCTATTTAATTAGACAAAAAATCTTACAAGAAAAAAGTTATTTGCTAAAATACCATTTTTTTTTGGTAGTGTTACTAAAGGTCCTTGTTGTATTGGAGCTACTTTTTATTCTAGAAAGACTGTCTGGCTAAATGGGCGCCAGGCGGAATAACTTTGGGAGGGGGGGGGAGATTTTGTTCAAAATTGTTGTACAGGGGTTGTTGGTACAGAGGACTAGCATTTCACCTGCTGCGTTGATTGCGACGGAATTAATAAAAAATATGGTCAATGTTTTTATCAAGTACAGGAGGGGGGGGGTAATAAAAAATTGCATGAATTATTGAAACAAATATATATTTTTTATTGAGGACTCCATTTTCTTCGATTTGATACCCCACAACCCGTATTTTAGTAGGTCAATATTTTTTATCGATATAGAGGGAGCGGGGGTAATAAAAAATTACAAAAATTAATCGAAAAAAACACATTTTTTGATGTCGGCCTTCATTTCCTTCAGTCTCGATAACCCATATCTTAACACATAAAAATTTTTATAAAATATGGGGAATAATCCCGCCTATTAGTAGGGGGTTACTAGAAAAACGCTGAAACACATTCTTTTATTAGCAGACTCTATAATACCAATTTTTAAAACCTCTGTCACTTCTTTCTTCTGAGATACAGAAGATCCCTTTATCCCCTTCGAAATCGAATTACCCCTATTTCTCCACCCACAGTTGAAATTTTGAAAAACGCCAACACAAGTATTTACTTATTTTATTAGTAGAACTTTTCCGAGATATAGAAATCCTCTTTAAAATTTAAACCCCTATTTTGATCCCCTTAGGGGTAATATTTTTAAAGATCTTTTTTTTATCGAGCGCTTACGTCACAAACCGCTAAGGGATTAAACGAAACTTTAGTCCCGAGGTTTGTATACTATTTTATGCACTTTAGGAAAAGATCTTTGTTAAAATTACGTTATTTCTACGGCAAATGGTTCATGAACTACCAGAAAGGGTGCTAAGAATGAAATCTTGGCCAAGAGCAAGTGCTGTTTGGCTTGACTTGCCATAAATTAAATTATAATTTTCCAGCGATTAATTTTTTTTAATCGCTTAAAATTAAATTTCAAAAATTAAAAAAAAAATTAATCCCTGGAAAATTATAATTTAATTTATGGCAAGTCAAGCCAAACAGCACTTGCTCTTGGCCAAGATTTCATTCTTAGCACCCTTTCTGGTAGTTCATGAACTATTTGCCGTAGAAATAACGTAATTTTAATAAAGATCTTTTCCTAAAGTGCATAAAATAGTATACAAACTTCGGGACTAAAGTGTCGTTTAGTCCCTTAGCGAATTGTAGCCCGACCGTAGGGGGGATTAAATGTGGCACTTTAGTCCCTAGGTTTATAATGTACTATTAAACTTTTTAGTGATCCTCACTCTGAACCCCTATATACCAATTGGACGAAATTGGAGATATTTAAATGGTACAACCCCCCATAGAAGAGAAGGGAGAAGCTTTACACTTCATAGTTTTTAACATCTAACCACAAATTCGTAATGTATACTTTCTATATTAATAAAAGAACGGTAGTCAACATAATGAACATAGTTAACTATAGACGCACAGGTCAAACCACTTGACCTAAAGTTATGAAAACTTAAGGAGACATTGGATTTGTGACGTAAGCGCTCGATAAGAAAAGATTTTTAAAAATATTACCCCTAAGGGGATAAAAATAGGAGTTTAAATTTTAAAGAGGATTTCTATATCTCGGAAAAGTTCTACTAATAAAATAAGTAAATACTTGTGTTGGCGTTTTTCAAAATTTCAACTGAGGGTGGAGAAATAGGGGTAATTCGATTTCGAAGGGGATAAAGGGATCTTCTGTATCTCAGAAGAAAGAAGTGGCAGAGGTTTTAAAAATTGGTATTATAGAGTCTGCTAACAAGAGAACGTGTTTCAGCGTTTTTCTACCAACCCCCTGCTAATAGGCGGGATTATTCACCATATTTTATAAAAATTTTGATGTGTTAAGATATGGGTTATGGAGACTGCAGGAAATGAAGCCCGAAATCAAAAAATGTGTTTTTTTCGATTAATTTTTGTAATTTTTTATTACCCCCGCTCCTTCTATATTCGATAAAAAATATTGACCTACTAAAATACGGGTTGTGGGGTATCAAATAAAAGAAAATGGAGTCCTAAATAAAAAAAATATACTTTTTTCAATAATTCATGCAATTTCTTATCACCCCCCCCCCACTCTAGTACTTGATAAAAACATTGACCATTTTTTTAATTAATTCCGCCGCAATCAACGCAGCAGGTGAAATGCTAGTCCTCTGTACCAACACCCCTTGTACAACAATTTTGAACAAAATCGGTCCTGTATGTTAAGATGCCCCTTCCCCTCCCAAAGTTATTCCGCCTGGCGCCCATTTAGCCAGACAGTCTTTCTAGAATAAAAAGTAGCTCCAATACAACAAGGATCTTTAGTAACACTACCAAAAAAAAATGGTATTTTAGCAAATAACTTTTTTCTTGTAAGATTGTTTGTCTAATTAAATAGGCGCCAGGCAGAATTACTTTCCTAAAAAAAATCTCAGTGCTGATCAAAAATTCGTGTTGCTGGACCCCAAAACCCCTATTTATATATATATTTCTATATATATATATATATATATATATATATATAGCAACTTTGCACGAAATCGGAGACACTTAGATAGCACGACTCCCTTCATCCGCCATCAATCAAAGAGGAAAGGGGACCGTCAATCTATAATATCACACCCTTAACCACTTCCCCATCCAAATCTCAATACTGCGTATTCGTAGCAGCTTTGCTTGAAAAGTTATGAATTTTCAAATATATTAACCTATTCCCATCCCCACCCCACCAATGTCGTTTTTACCTTCTAAATTAGAAAATATTTAGTGAAACATAAAACTGAAAACAACATATTCGTAGCAGCTTTCGTTAAAAAGTTAAAATTATTTTAATGCACATATATCGGTCTTACCCCCCCCCCTTCAAAATAGTAATTTTCACAACTGGTGGCTAAAATAGTGCTTTTTTTTACAAGCGTTGGTTTAAATAACGAGAGCAGCGAGGTATTTAAAAACGCGAGTAAAAAAAATCCCAGTTTAGCTGCGAATTGTAAACACTATTTTTTTCAATACCTCTATAAAAAAAATCCAGGAAAATACTTTTACAAATCTCGAACAAAGAGCACTTCTCACAACACACCATCTTTACACTATAAATCAAGGCGGCTGGTAAATGAAATAACAATGGTTTCCATAGCGATGTGTGTTTTTACTCGGTTAGGATCATTGTTGCGACATTTTAATCTTTAACAGTTCGATATCGAAAACTGGCCGAAATGGCTTAATTTTTAGGCAAGAAAAATTAGATTTTTTTAATATTACTATTTTCCGCTGGTTCTCTTTAATTTTGGATAAAAAACGGACAGAAATCTTTTTTTGCACCCGTGATCAAAAAAAAAGTTCTTTTGCATCGGTAACCAAAAAATCTTTGCTTAACTTAACTGCAGACAGCTACTAAAATCATGTTTTTGATGAAGGTATAAAAAAAATTAAATTTTGCCTCTGAAATTTAAGCAAGGATAAAAAGTACAAGAGATAAAAAGTAAAAAAAGCATTACGCACATGCGAGTCGGGACTATTTTGCAATACGCTTCCATAAAAAATTATCGGTAATTTTTAAGCACTCATTACCCCCGAATATTTTGGAGTAAGGTATTAAGTATAGTTTTTTTTTCTGCGACAATTTTTTTAGTCTAAAGATGGATATTAACCATAAGTTTTTACAAAATTTTGATTTTTTTTTAACTACGCTTACTTAAAAAAAATACTGCACTTTTAATTTTTCAAAAGACTATGTATAATTTTTACACAACCCGTATTTTAGTAGGTCAATATTAAAGAGGGATTAAAAGTACCTAGTTAATCCTTGAAGTGCATAAAATAAATTTTTACCCGTAGAAGAGGACCAAATAATAAACGCAATAGTTTGGTACCGAGCGTGCCACCCTTTGCCCCCTTAATGCCTGGCGGCAGGACAAAAATCTACAAAGATATACATTATTGTAAAGCTTTTAAGAATGAAAGAGGTATCGCTATTTCTCGGACAACCTGTATATTGAAAAACCATCATTTAACTTTTATCGTTTTAGGAATAGTTGCTGCATCAGCCCCAGCTGAATATGTTGGTATTTCTGAGCAGGCTCTAGTACCTGCTTTCACTATACAAGTAGCTGAAGTACCTGATTTGGTTAACGCAGCTGAGGGTTACGAAACATACGATAATTATTATGAACATCAACAAGAACACTCTCCTGGTTATGATAGCTTAGGCGGGTACTATTAAAATAACTGTTGCTTTAATTTATACCTATAGTATGTAAAACTGTAAATACTATTTTTTTTTCAATTCTTGTTCAAATGGTTGGTATAATTATTACGTAAATGTTTAAACGTTGCAATTTAATACTGTTGTAGTCAAACCCAAAAATTTTTAAAATAATTTATTGTTTACTTAGAGTTTAAAATATAACAAAGTTGGTTATAATATGGTTTTTGTGGTGGTGGGGGGTTATGGGATTATACAGGGTTATTCACGACGAAATGCAAATATTTTAATGTTAATTATTACAGTCCAGGGGCAACTGATATCCAATGCTAAAATTTTTTTTTTTTAGTCTTTTTGTCAAATACACAGTGTGATTTATGAAAATATTCTCGTATTTACTATAAATTTGGCACACATGAGGAGACGATTCAAAAGCCACTTCTACCAATGTATAAAAAAAATAAAATTCCAGGTCCGACTAAAAAAAATTAGTATTATATATTTTTGTTATAAACAATACCCTGAATACTGCAATTTGTAAATTTTGGTATTACCACAAAAAAGCTAAAGGATGGTACTATAACACTCTTAGATTGTATTTAACGCGTTAAGTCTCAGTTTTTTATAAAAAAAAACAATCCAAATGCAAATTTTGAGTTATTAGGGTTACAAACCATATCTCGTTTTAAATTACTAACAACATATTTTTAGGTTAAAACTAATTTAGGCATAAATAAATCAACACCTGGATCAACACCCACCCTACCCAAGCAAAAAACAGGCCGGTACAAGGCCGGATTAATATTTTTTAATTTATTTTTATAAAATATACGAACACATACCTTTAGTTCATTAATAAACTCTATTTTAATTTAAAATCCGATTTCGGAATTAATTTGAAGCCGAAGTCATGTCATTAAAATTTCAGGCCCGGACTAATATTTATTTGGTTTTATTTGTCCTTATTGAAAAACAACATTTTTCTGTACTTCATTTGGAGATTTTGGTATCACAACATACAAGGCAAAGGATGCTGCTATAAAAAATTTTTAAATTGATTATTATCTACAAAACAGTCCCAAGATTACAACCAGAGGATAATGTACAGGGTGATCTACCATAAATGTCACCGCCTTTTTTCTCCCTTATTATGCATGCTACAATAAATTTTTTGAAATCAGAAGAAACGGAACAATTTAAAAAGTCGATAAAATATAAGATGTTTTATTAAAAATAAGAAACCTTATGTCAAAATTTGACATTTGCAATGACACTTGTCAACTGGCATGCATATTCTAAAAGGCTGGAAAAAGTTAGACGGCTTTTGTACCAAACACTTTTTAAAGCATGCCTAATAACAAAGAAAAGTGGCGGTACCATTTATGGTAGATCTCTCTGGACATTATCCCATGGTTCTAATCTTTGTAGACGATAATTAATTATAAAAAATACTTATATCAACTTTTTTTGCCTTGCACAATAACCTTTTTTAACTATTTTATAAACTTAGAAGTTAACAAAATTAGAAATATAAAAATTAAAATTATAAGTAGAAAACCTGATCTAGACTATGATCCGCTGGTATGGTTCCCAATACTGAGGCCGCGTTTCCTCTTTGTATTGCGAGACTGATCCTTTGGGTAATAAAGCTATCAATTTCGTTTAATGTTTAATTTTATTTGTTAAGTCCGAAACAAGCTTTTTAGCTTCATTACCCTAAGAACTAAAGGATTCGACACTAAAGAGAACAAAAACGAAACGGCTTTCCAGCTCTTTGTCGTTTGCTCTTTTTAAAATTTCTCCGCTACGTGCAGCTCCTCCATATAATTTTGATGTTTTGTCCAAATATGAAAAAGCCATGGTATATCTGCACGTAGCGTCCCAAATCGGTGCCTTAACAGCTTTCCATGGAACTAACGACAAACCATCCACCCTTTCCATCTCCTTTGTGTTGTATGTTGTTTTCCAATAAGGACAAACAAAATCAAATAAATATTAGTCCTGGTCTGAAATTTTAATGATTTACCTGCGACTTCAAATCAATTCCGAAAACGGGTTTCAAATTAAAATAGAGTTAATTATTAAATGAAAAGTATGTGTTTGTATATTTTATAAAAATAAATAAATTAAAAAATATTAATCTGGCCCTTTACCAGCCTGTTTCTTGCTTGGGTAGGGTGGGTGTTAATTTATTTATGCCTAAATTGGTTTTAACCTAAAAATACGTTTTTAGTAATTTAAAACGTGATATTGTATCAAACCCTAATATCTTGGGATTGAAATTTGGACGGTTTAATTTTTTTTTAATAAAAAACTGAGACTTAACGCGTTAAATTCAATCTAAGGTTATTAGAGCACCATCCTTTAGCTTTTATCTGGTAATATCAAAATTTGAAAATTGCAGTATACGGGGTGTTGATTTTAACCAAAATATATAATACTATTTTTTTCAAGTCCGGACCTGGATTTTTTTTTACATTGGTAGAAGTGGCTTTTGGTGCTCTTTATGTGTGCCAAATTTAAGGTAAATACGTTTATTGGTTTCTAAGATATGTCTGTTTTTATTTTTGCAATATTATCATACATCACACTGTATATTTGACAAAAAGGTTAAAAAAAAATTTAAGCATTGAATATGAGTTGCCCTTGTCCTGTAATACTTACCATTAAAATATTTGCATTTCGTCATGAATCACCCTGTGTATAAAGATTTTTTTTCGAACCTTTCGTCTTCGAACAAGTATTTGAAATATTGCAACCCAATGTTTTGAACAAGTATTTGAACTATTGCAACCCAATGTTTTTTTGAAAATTTGGTTGGAAAATCTTTTTTGTTTTGACAGACAGCCAAACTATTTCAAAATATTTAACGTTTTATCTAAGCAAAAAAATTTTATTTAATTTTTACAATTTTGAATAAAATATTTAAATCTGTGTTGGCTTCTGGACTTTTTGGAAAAGTCCAAATATACGTAGGAAACGTTTCAAGTGAAAGCCTTATAAGGCAAAACCCAGACAGCACACATTGTCCGGACAGCCATTTTTTGTCCAAAACCGTCCGCAAAAAGGTTTTTCCGGATAAAGATGGATGACACAAAAACTCCAAAGAACTTCCAACTTTGATCCATAAAGGACTACTTTGTTTCGTCGGGTATTATTTGGATATCCAATGGATAGCGATTTTTTTCGGTCTATTGGACCAAAAATATACTATATTCGGCGGACGTCCATTTTGTATCTAACAAAAGTATACTTTATAGTTTTTTGACGGACATCCATTGGATAAGTTTTTTTCCTAGTTCATTGGACCTCAAATAACCTGTACCTACCCACGCAGGAAAATGACGCCGGCTTTCGTCGCGCCTACGGGAAAATGGCCTGCTCAGACGTTGGTAGCCAACTACGAGGCGACGGCGCTACTACCCTTATTTGGCCCTATTTGGTGGATGATTTTTGAGCCATACCGTCGTATCTAGTGCGGTACAACGTGATAGCTGACGTAGCGAAATAACGACGAGTAACTGCGCATGCGTCAGTAATGTTTGCTTATCAGGAAAGTTGGAGAAGGTTCAAATTTAATAATGGGGGATACAACTTATTGCCGACGAATTCAAGATGGATTTATTTAACTTATTATTTTGAATGCGTCTTAATTTGACGTCAATTTCGGGTAGAATTAAGGTTGTGATCAAGGACGTTTGTATCCAACGTTGTTTTTGAGGTAAAAGCTCGTGTAAAAGCGACGTTCTTAATTATGTGTTGCAAAACCCAACAATATGCCGACGTCGGCAAAACCGACGTACGTTTTTACTGAAAAACCGACTTCCTCAGTGCGTAGGAAATTTAAACGTGCCGGATACCGACATCTGCCTGCCGTTTAAATTTAAAACCTATAGCTCGTTAGAACTGGCCTACGTCAACCGAAATCCCAAACGAACATGTTCATTTTCGTGCTTTTGATCTAACTTCAAACTACTATTTTTATTTCTCTTGCTCCAAGTTAACTTTTTTGAAAATTTTAACCCAATTTTTATTCAAGTCTTCATTTTTTTTCTTGGAGATTTCGGATCCAGGATCTTCTTATTGCTGGTTGCAAGTGCTCTTGAAAATGCCAAAACGACCATTCAAACATTCAAACATTCAATTGGATATCTTTCTTTGCTGTAGTGAACCAGCATATCCCATTTTCCTGCCACATATGGGGAATAAGCTTCATCTCTTTTAATTTTTTGATATAAATAATTTTGAATTTATCACTCATGTCGATATAACGAGGCACAACCACAAACAAGAATAAATAAAACCATAAAACCAACAAAACTGTGAGGTTAGGGTGACATTTGACAGTTCGGGGTCTGATTGACCTACTAAACACGACTTCAGATTCTAATACGTATATTAGGTTACTATTACATACTCCATGAAAGACGTGCGATTCTAATACGTACAGAGGCCGATGGCAACAGTAAATTGATAAATCATGGCGAACGTACGGTTTTAATACGTCGTAATACGTTTGCGACCCGACGCAACGAGTTTCCTAACTTTAGTCATGCTTGACGACTTAACTTGGAGACCCTGTCCGACTTGGTATAATGTTATAAAAGAATTATATATTATTCATGTACACCTATAAGACATCAAGATCGGCCTTTAAAAAAATGCATTTATTTTTATTCTTTTACAAAACTTTATATATTTGAGGTAATCAAAATAAAACCAAACGTAATTAACGTTCTTATTTAGTAACTAATTTTAAATGAGGGACATTAAACGCAAAATAACGTTGGAAATTGGTAAAGCTAGTCAGGATAGAATAAGGGTCGTCAGGCAGTAGAAGCGACGTTGCTAGTCGACGTCGTGTTTCTCAAGGGCAACGTATGCGCAACGTAAGATAACTTCCAAATGCTGCTTGGGTTGAAATCAAATACTTGCACTTTTTAATCAATCCACCATCGATTATGCAAACGCAGAGTATTTTTCTGTTAGAATAGGGGGTGGTCCACATTGAAAATTTTATTGTGCTTCCAAAAAAGGCTAAAGTTATTATTTTTTTAAATATTTTTTAACCATAAAAAATATTTTTTAAATTAAGTTTTTTTGGTGTAATAGTAAGGATAATTTATTTGGGATTACGAAAATGCATCAAAATGTTTATAAAAACCCGACGCTATTCTATTTTTTATAAAATTTTGTACCAAAAATGTTTGGTTATAATATTAAAATGGCGTGTACATCGCCGAAGTTTCTTGTACCATGACCGACTTCTCTAATTGCTGGCCGGATGGCCATCGTCTGCTTGAGTCAGCTGGCCATTTTTTGGCTATACATGTTTGATGTTGATACTTGGCTGAGGTTTAATGCATAGTTTCACTTCTTACCGCTGCGCGCTGCACTCGGCTATTTCTGTTTGTTAAAAAGAGTGAGAGGGTACTAGAAAATAATTATTCTCTTGCCTATAACGACAAAGAGGAAAATAGGTGTGATGCGGCAAGCAGAGAAAATGTGGGTCAAGCATTGCGAGTTTTCGTGGCCTCCGCGACAGTTCGTTTATTAAAGGGAAAGATAAAACCCGTTCACACCAATGCGTTCCCCGGGGTGCTAACCCATCGTATCACGTGAACCTGCATTTGAAACCACTGGAAAGTTATGTCCAGTCACGTGAAGCATTTTTTGAAGCAGGGTGGGCTTGCGTTGATCTGCACAGGGTCTAAGGCTGGACTTTCATAAGCTTTTTTTCTCCCCGTATTTTGAAATTTGACGTTGGTCTCTATTTTTGACGACCTGTGAGGTGAGGATGCAGTTGCGATATACATGCATATACAGTGAACAAAGATGGAAAAATGGCGCGACATCGTTTTGCTTTTGGAATGTGTCTTTCTCTTTTTATGTCATCGATGTTTCTAATTTCTGATTATGTCTCATTTTAAAATAAAAACAATTTTGTTCGGTGATTTAAACAACTTTTTAATTTTTCTTCATACGTGCTTCAAACAACCTTGTCCCACGTTTAAGGCAACAACCACAAAATATGTACCTACGGATATAGAGGGCGATCTGACGACTTAGGGCCCTGTTATAAGTTTTTTTCTACTGTTTCGCCTCTAGTGACTCGGTCCCGAAGCTTAAATTAGGGTAGCGGCGCCGGCGCCGAGAAATTTTAATTCGGGTATTTTTTAAAGTATTTCAGTTCATTAGAAATAACATTATTTTGGAAAACCTAATTTATCAATAATTAATTTTATTTTCCAAAGTATTGTTGATTCTAATGACTATAAATTTAAGAAAAAAACCAAATGCGTCGTATTTAATATATTATATTATTCTTTTATGAAGATATAATAGTATACATATCGAAACTATTGTATTTATTGATAAACGATTTACTCTGCTTCCCATGCCGGCCCCAATAGCAGCAGTTTCTTTTAAGACTTGCGAGTTTCCTTCTTGTTCAAAAAATTTGGTGTAACTGATTACCCATAAGCATTTTTGAATGGAATGGGCTAAAAAAAATGTACCTAATTAACAAATAGGCTAAATAAATGCCCTATCAGTTTTATTAGAGCGTATCCAAAAATAACCGAACCAAAATACGTTACTTACGGAGGCTGAACGGGGCCCGCTTGGTTATTTTTTCTGAACAACCAGATTTATTTCTGAGCAAAGCTGCAGCTGGTAAATGATAATTCTTTTTTTTTGTTTAGTTATAGGTTTCTTGTGAAAGTGAATTTGCAAAATCAGGAACTGTTGTTTTCTTTTCTATTGTATTTACATTGGCAGTTTATATAAGGGCAAAAAATACGGTTACGGTAATTTACGTTTGTGGTCTTAAAATTCTTTTTAGCATCTCAATTACGGTAAGTAAATAAGGTGACGATAAATTAGTGGTCTATTAACTCTCTATTATTGAATAGTCTGTTTTTCCTCTGGCATGTAGAAACCTTGCCCGGTACTTACTATTAAAGTCTGTTTCAGACTCTGGCGGTAAATGCAAGGATGGAATTACATGCCGAATTAGAAGGCTTTGTCCCCAGTTTTTTGAATAGTTTTCTAGTTTAAAATGTCGGGTGCATAGTCTAAGCCTATAAAGCGTTTTAGATGGCAAACCATTGTTGAAAAGACGATGACATTGATGGACATTGATTAAGAGAGATGTCATTGGAGTGATTTGTCGCGTGAGCTTCGGGACCGAGTCCCCAGAGGCGCTGTAACTTGTTTTTTGCGATGCCCTTAGTAAGAGTTTTCTCTAAGTCCGTAGGTATATGCTTTGTGGCAACAACATAGGATTTACAACCTATTAGACACTTACAGTGACACTTACCTGCGCGGGGTACTAAATTTTTCAAAAAACATTTACCCATACAGAAAAGACACACAATTATTAATTATTTTGTATTGTTATTGCAAAATACCACTGTGAAACTGCTTTTTTTCTCAAAATACACCATATTTTTGGGAGAAAATGCCCTAAAAATAATTTTTTTTGATAGGTTTCAAAATGGCGAATGGTGAATACGCCAAAAATTCGGCACAAAATAGCTTCATTATCTGTGTTTTATGTTATAAAGTTGATAATTTTTTAGACCACCTCTGGGGGTTGGTTTAAATTTATAGCCTCTAGAAAGGATTGTTTTGTGGCAATTGGTAATAAGTTCGTTTATAACTTCCCTAAGTAACCGTTTTTACGAGAATTAATTTACCTTATTTAATATCTCAAGTTGTTCATTAATCAATAAAACACCTTCAATTTTGTCCAGAAAAACGCCATATTTTAAACCCGTTTTCAGCACAAAAAATATATTTATGAGAGCACTACGAGGCAAAACAAACATGAGTGAAGGTCACTGATTTTGAACGAACGCTGTTTCCAATGAAAAAAATCCAAAACAACTGTACCTATTAATTTATTTAGAAACTTAAATTAAAATATTGAGTTTATCTAAAAGCTCAATCATCAAACAAAACTTTTCACTGAAAGATCACACTCAAAATTCTCAAAGCTGCAGTTTTAACAGAGAACCGGGCACCGTCCCACTGTTAAAGTTAATTTTCAGTCTTATCAGCATTCGTATCCTTATCTCTATCGAGTCGATCAATCAAGCAGGTGCACTTTTAAAATCATGGCGAATACGTGACAGCTTCAGCTGATCAAATGCACGAAAACCTCGTTAGGTACGATAAGGGAGTCGTAACGTTACGACTATCCCTGCGTACGAAACGATGTTTTCACGCATTTGATCAGCTGGAGCTGTAACGCATTGCTCGATAGGCCGACTCGATAGAGATAAAAATACGAATGCTGATAAAACCGAAAATTAACTTTAAGTGTCTATTCTTACTTCGGAACAACGTAGGTAGTATCCTTTAAAACTACCGTCTCAAGTTGGTAAATAAAGCAACCTCTGACAGACGTTGCGCGATGCCCTAAATATAATTCGAGAATTTGCGATGATCCCCCGATGTTGTGCCATGGTCGTTTGATGACTGTGCAGTATCCCAACAATTTTTGGAAGCAAGACAACGTCGGGAGTAATACAAATTTAGTCAGAATCGTAAAAATGCTACTTGGGTACTTGCCGGCCCATTAGTAACTGTCCTTTAGCAGACTGGTTTTAGAAGTCCACTAGAAGATCTTTTTTTTACTCTACTGGACACCAAAGAATGGGACCCGATGGGACAAAGTTTTAACCTGGGTAGAGCGGACGACAAAGAAAGCAAGTCTAAAAGATTTTCACTTTTAGTTCAAAACAAACGGTTTGGTTGTTTAGTAATGTTTTTATATCTAATGGAACTATTTTTTTGGTCCAACGGACAGCCAATGGATAATTTTTGTTACAGAACCACAAAAAGACACTTTCTGGATTTACCATGGATATCTGTAGGCAAAGTGGTTAGTCCACCGTATAGCAATAGTGCTCCAAATGTATAATAAATTAACATTATTGACGCTCTTGAATCTTTTTGGGATGTCCTAGGAGAGTCCAACGTTTTAACGTTTGTATATCCAACGGATATGTCGTGGTCAATATTTCTTTCGGATTTCGTTGTCCAATGGACAGCTTCTTTATCCAGAAACTTCAATCCATTGAATCGAGTTGGGTAAAATAAATGTAAAGTCTGTTCATAAGGAAGAGAGAGTAATAAAAATGCAAATTTGGATAAATTTTGTACTGAGTGATCAATCACTTTTTCTTCTCTTTTAAAGATTTTCTAATGCACCTCAGGTAAAAATCCCAAAAAATTTTTATATACCTCACCCTGTTCGACCGGAGAATACCATAGAACCCAAAACCGAGAACAATAGAAGGCAAGCGATAAACTATTCTCATAGGCGCCGCAATTGGGGGGAACTTACATTTTAAGTGCCGTGGTATACGGGGTGTTTCAAATTCGATGCTCACAATGGAGATCTCCTAAACGGTAGGAGATACGAAGAGGTTTAAATTAGGGCAAAGTTGCGCAATTTAATGCTTTGCTCAAAACTAAAAAATAGTTTACAAATGCCGGATAGTTCCGGAGATAGGCGGAAAAATACCGAAATCTTCATTTATAGTTTTTATTTTTCTGCGCCCTTATTCTTAAAGCTGTCAAAAAATGCTTAAAACTTTCTACAGGCACTTTTTTAAGATCTATCTAGTGAGAGGTCCGTTTTTGAGACTTGACGTTTCGGTGTGATAGAAACACTCTATCAAGTTAATTTTTTCTTATGGACACGTCCTTTTTTTCTCCTGCCATTTGGTTCATAAAGGATGAAAGTCACCTGACGTTTTGGGTTTATTGACCATCATCAGCACAAATTTAATTTTTGCTTTTAACTTTACCTAAAATTTAAAAATACTTTTTTTTCTTTGGTTTTTTAATCTTTGAATTTGGGCTGATGATGGTCAATTAACTCAAAACGTCAGGTACTTGTCAAAATGAGGTTGTAAAATATCTTTCATCCTTTATGAACCGCAGGAGAAAAAAAACATGTGCCCATAAGAAAAAATGAACTTGACAGTGCTCCTGTCACACTAAAATGTCAAATCTCGAAAATGGACATCTTATTAGGTAGATCTTAAAAAAGTGCCCGTAGAAAGTTTTAAGCGTTTTTTGACAGCTTGAAGAATAAGAGCGCAGAAAAATAAAAACTAAAAATGAAGATTTCGGTTTTTTCCGGAAAGCATCAAACTGCGCAACTTTGCCCTAATTTAAATCTTCTCGTATCTCCTACCGTTTAGGAGATCCCCATGGTGAGCATCGAATTTGAAACACCCTGTATAGGTATTAGTGAAGAAAATAGTAAATATGTGAAAAGTTCTATAAAATTTAATAAAACAAATTACTTTATTAAAAAACATTTATAAATTAAATAACAAAAATACTTTTTAGGAATAAAAATAATATTATAATATATATAGAAAAACGGATTCGTGTTTCAAGTATAATTAATAAGCACACCTAAAAATTAAATTAAGGCTAAACAAATGGTTTCTACTTAAAAAAATGTTACGGTTGGCAATTATTATAACTACAAAAATAATTAAAATGAAATGGAAATTACTCAGATTCAGAAGAACAGTAAACGCTCTCATCATCACTCTCATTTTCTTCCAAAGAAATAATTAACGGTTCCACAGTTTCTTCGATTAAACAATCAAGTTTCCACATTTTTTCTTTTACTTTTAAAACATTTTGTATTATATTTTTTTAACTGATTCTTGGAAAAGCCCATCCACATCCTTTAATTTATAGGTAGTATTATTCCTTGCTACATACCCTTTCATTTGAGCCCATATTAATTCTATTGGATTAAGTTCACAATGGTAAGACGGCAGTCTTAATAATGTTATGTTTCGTTTTTCAGCATATCATCGACAATTTTCTTATTGAATTTTTTTTACCATATCTGCATCAAAATTTATGTTTTTTTCTGTAAGCCACTTACAAATATCAGCTTTTCTTCATGCTGCGGTTGGTGCTTTCTCAAGGTACGTATTAAAGTGCAAAAACAGAACATGCACAATAAACAATTTCTCTATCAGGTTAAAATATAATATATAAATTTAAATTTAAATATTGGCAAAATACCTACGCCAATGGTACGCTCAAGAACGTGGGTTTTAAATCATTTTATTACTCTCTCTTTTTTCTGAATAGACTATAGTATCTGATATGATACATAAATAAAACAGTCAAATTTCAATAATAGTAAAAACTTTATTCCATAAAATCTTTGGACATGTGCATGCACAATGGTAAGACACTCACTTAATTGTACTTCATCTTATTACTATTAAACATTCATAAAAATCTTATTGTTTATTGTACTTTACATTACATTCAGGGGTCGTTTTAAACTATTGATATAAACTAGATTTATTTTATTTTTTTTGATGTTTCGTTATGGTAATTAATGTTTTTTACGGCTACATATATAACCATCTTCATAATTTTTACAAATTTCCGCTAAAATTTATGTTGAAAATTGTAACTAATAACAACACAATTATTTTGAAAAAAATTTATATCCTTTTTACTTTTCTTAAGCCAACGTCCAACTACACAGAATAACGTGGACTGGCCAAAAACTCTTTTTGCAAACAGGCGTACGCCACTAGTTAACAAATATAAAGATAACCATCAACCACAAACCTTATAACCAAAAAAATAGACTGCTAATGCTTATGGGTTTTCTCCCAATAAATGACTGCCTCATGGAAGTGACAGTTTGGTGTTATTGGAACCAGAGTAAACCGACTTGAGTAAAATTTGTTGTGGTTGCAAACTCAATATTTTAGTATTTGATGAATATATAACAAGCACTGCTTGACGAAATTTAAGAAAAAATATAAAACCACGGTTTCTTGAGTATTTAAAAAAATTTATTTAGAAAACTGTTCGAATTAACTAGATTTCAAAGGGGCAGTGTAAACAGTGTCATGACGTGACAACTTATTTTCTCTTTATCCACGTTTTTGGTTGGTAGCACTACGTTTGACGGTCTTGACGTTAGTAGATTCGCCATTTTCTTTATTTTCGTTTCTTGGTTTTCGAAGATTTTGCTTTGGATAGACGTCTGTAAAGACGCGAATCCATAGTAACCGAGAAGAAGATGAAGAAGTTTTTGCTTAACGTGTTGTGTTTTTAATATACTTTTTCTGTGCCCTTTTGCATCATGAAGTGCTTTGTTGTCGGCTGCAACAACAGCAATTCTGCGAGTGGAAATACGTTTTCCTATCACAGGTAAGGGTAAATAATTCCTATTTTTGCCAATTTTCTTTAATACTTCTGCGATCATTGCCTGTATTCTGAAAGGCCCATGAGGTGGTTACAGCTCACCAGTGTGGGGAATCAACATTGTTGACAGGAGAAAGAAAGAAACATAAATTCTTTGAAAGAGAATTGTCAAAAAATTGCCATACTTAAAACTATGAGCTTAAAAACTTATTTAATCTTAATAAATTTAACCTTATAGTTCTTATAATTACTGAGATAGCAATAGTGTCCCATGTTAATTAGGACACCCTGTATTAGCAGTATCCCTTGTGAAAAAGGGTTTATTTTTCCTAAGGCAACCATGTTGAATCGCTCATCAGCTGATGGCAGTATTATTAAGTATCGTAATAATGAAAAAGTCTAATTATTGTTTTTCTATTTCTTTCAATAGGTTTCCACCAGATGCTGCTATTAGTAGAAAGTGGTTACTGAGCATTTGAAGAGACTCTAAGACTGTTATTAAATACCAAAGACTCTGTTTTGACCAGCTTTTAGTTGAAGCAATCATTAAAACATACAGCACTTTGAGGAGTCATAGCTCTGCAAAAAAATTAGTGAAAGTATATTTGGAGAAAAGGTCCGAAAAGTTTTAACAAAACTTGTATTGTTTAAGCAACATGTTTTATATATTATCTTTAATTAAAAATAAGTAGTTTCTGTTTGTAAATAAGTTACTTTTAAGTATTTTTTGTATTGTAACTTTTTTGATGGTATTTTGTAAATAATTATTTTCTACAAATAAAATTTAAGGCTGGGTTTATACAAGCAAATAAAAATTAAAGTAACAAAAATTAAAATAAAAAAAATAATTTTGGTTTATACAGCTAAATAAAAATAACTTGGCAAAATTTATTAACGATCCTATTTTAAATTTTCTTGTAGCTGTATGTTTATGGGTTGAGGGATCTTGTAAATGAAATGTCCTTTTTTTGAAGTGCCAATGTTTCACAAAATTTATATAAAAATAAATTTTGCAAAACGTCGGCATTTCAATATATAAAAATAAATTTTGCGAAACGTTGGCATTCCAAAAAAAGGACGTTTTATTAACCAAATCCCTTGACCCATACACATACACCTTCTAGAAAATAAAAATAACTGAACCAATCAGCACACAGCTTCAATAATTGAAATAATTAAACTAAACTCAATCATACTGTTTTCTTAAATAATAGGTATCTGCCTAAACCAAACCAAAAAATGAGAGGTTATGCGCAAAATTTTTTTCAGATAATAAAAGTTGCCCATCTTCCTATTTTTATTTCTGCTGTATAAACGCCTACACTATTTCCCATAAGCTCAACTTTTATTTGAATTATTATTTTTATTTGCCTGCATAAATAAAGAGTACCGAACAGACAGGGTGATTTTTTTTAAGGGGTCATTCATAAACTGCTGTAGATACTTAAAGAAGGGGAACTTTTTTTCCTAAAGATAAAATGTACTTTACCCATTTAAAAAATTCATATTTTAAGGGAAGGGGGGGGGGGCTATTATTTAAGATTATCGTTAAAAATATTGCAAATTTATTATGCCAGAGCCTTTTTTACAATTAGCCGCGTCTAGTGTTATTTGTGCTTCTCAGTTGGTAGTTATAGGGATTTTGGTGCATTGCCAACTGCTTCTGGCACCAAACTGTCAAATACATGAAGCAGTCATTTCTTAAAGCAACATCATCAGTCTATTTTTTTGGTTATAAGGTTTGTGCCATCAACATAACCATAACTTCGACAGAGTTGCCGACAGGGTCTGTCGAAAGTCGATTTAACGTACTTTTTTAACACGTGCGCATATACAGGGTGGAGTCTTTAAATGAACTATTAGCCGTAGCGGGTTAAAAAATAGTTATTTCCAGAAATCCAAAAACACGTCAACTAAGATTTTTAGCAGCTAAAATTTTCGGCCAAAAATTTTTATGAACGGACCCTCAGAAAGAGATATATTCACATACAATTTTTTTTCAAATGAGAAGACCCAGCTTTTAGCACTTTGTTAGAAATCTTTTCGAAAAAGAAAAACGCTCGTCTATTTTTTTTTGACATTTGTCAATATATGCATTGCATTTTGAACATTGCCTTACACCTTCACCACGTGTTGTTAGATTTTGTGAAAAAACAATATTTTAACCCGCTACGGCCAATATTCCATTTAAAGTCTCCACCCTGTATATTAGGGACATAAAGCAGTTGAATTGACTCGGCCATTACTCGGTGGAACTCCATAATCTAATATGAAAAATTAAACAACTGTTTTAAATTAATTAAATTCCACTGTATTGAAACAAAAAATAAAAATTAACAATTCGTCGACATGTTTCACTAACAATGTATCTTTACCCAGAGTAATATCAAGTTCTACCTACTAACACTTATATTACAAATCTCATGGTTTTAAAACTCTATGTTAAAGAGGGGGTCTGAAAAAAATTCAACAGAGGACTTTTACTGAGGTCTAATTGGCAATTTAATAAATTGTTTGAATTTTTATGTTTATTTATTTCTAAAGACTACAGGAGATCCAATTTAGTACCTTTATTTACCGTATGTAATATTTGAAAATTCCTTCAAAAATTGTGATTGTTTTCAATTAACTGGTTAGAATAATGAGAGTCTGTTTTTTATGTGTGAAAAAATAGTAAATCAGGCGTATATAAATTGAATTGCGCTGATTGTTCAAAAACGTATGTAGAACAGACAGGAAGAAGTTTTTCAAAACGAATTAAAGAACATCTCTCTAGTTTCACACATAAAAAAAACAGAATATCATTATTCTAACCATTTCATTAAAAACAATTACAATTTTAATAGGAAATTCCTAAATTGAAACTGCTGGGGTCGTTAGAGAAAAATTAAGAATAAGACCTTAATAAAAGTCCTTCGTTGAATCTTTTTCAGACCCCCTCTTAACCATGAGATTTGTAATATAAATTTTAGTAGATAGAATTTGATGTTACTCTTGATAAAGCTATAGTGTTAGCGAAACATGTGAAAAAATTATTAATTTTTACTTTTTGTTTCAATATAGTGGAATTTAGTAAACAGTTGCTTAATTTTCAGTAAAGCATTGTTTAAAATCTTCACTTATCCGAAACCGTATCAAAATCTGGATGTGTAAACACGATACCACTGCTTCAATGCGTTACGTTAAACCTATTAGACACTAGACACTTAAAGTAAATATTTCAAAGCATGGGTATCGGTATACCTAACTCGGTCGAAACAAAGCCAAAATAAATTACATTTTTCAAAAAAAGCGGGCATCGTTCGAAACATCGCATAAACAAGTCAAAAATGTAGTGCATTTTGGCTTAATTTCAAACGTGCTATACCGATACCGATGCGTTGAAATATTTACTTTAAGAGTCTATTATTGATCCGGTAATTTTATCGTATCGCAATCCGTGACATACTCAAACCAATTTAACTATTCTTCCAATTTGTAACATATGGTCCAATTCAAAATATTTGGTCATTTGAATAAAGTAGATTACTATACGAATGCATTTAGGCTGTGTCTTTATACCTTTTTTTGATAGGTCTCCTATCATCTGATACGAATACGGATAAGAATAAGTGTTAAAATTTATGATGCTGCTTTTTGTCTCTATTACCCAACTAGCAATTTTTAGTTTTGCAAGTTGTAAAAATTAGAATTGCACTAATTTTAAACGTTGTTTTACAGATAAAGAATAGTTATCATGGCGACGGTCGACAACGTCGACTATTATACGACGCCTGAACGTTTATCACAACTTCAGTCGCCATCACAACTGTTTATGACCGTCTATTGTACTAACAGTAGTTCCTTAGTTGTGAAGGCGCCGACTACAAACCGGTGTGTGCTAAACCAAAAATTGATCAATTTACTCCACGTTTTCTGGCCGGTTTGTTGGAGCCGGGGGCGCGCCTGTTTTCATCTAACCAATTTTTCTGTTATGTTTGCAACAAGCCAATTTTGGAGCACTGCTATCTGTCATACAAACGTCAATTAATTCAGTAAAAATAACTAAGAAGTGTTTTGTAAAGTTTCTATTAGTTTTGTTTGAACATTTTGCACTATGAACAGGAAAAAATGGTATAAATATTCTTCGATATTTTGACATGTGTGACAGTGTGTCGGCAAAAAAGAGAAGCCAAACTGTGGAGCAATTTCGATTGGGTAAAAATTGCTTCGCGTCTTTAAGTTAGGGGATCCGTTCAAAACACAGTTAAGTAGTTAAAGCAGTCGAGACACGGGACTCCTTTGGTTGTCATAGAAACTAATAAGTGCCGCCATGATTGATTGTTAAAACCATTGTATACTAATTTGTAAATAAACATTAAAAATTATTTTTTTGCTTTTTTCTACAATAAACTAAGATCTTTTTGCATATAAAAATCCGTATTTTGTTCTTAGGAATCCTAAGCAACATCTTTAGAGGATTTTCGAAGCGATTTTTAAATCATGATTTTTTTTTAATTTCATGTTGTTTTTTAGAGCTACGAACTGTACATTTGACAATAAACTACCGTCTGTTTATACATTCTGGCATTGGTTCGCATGTTATGATGATGCAAAACATGATATATGACATAGATTATCATTTTATTTTAATAATATTATGGTGTTAGAAATAGTTTAATTTGTAGTCGAATAGTGTATTTATCATTTTACGTAATGAATAATATTTTGAACAAATAATTGTACTCCAAAACCCATTGAACTATTACTTCAACTGTAGTCGCGATCGCGACGTTGACTCAACCACAAAATCATCTACCAAATTGGTGCAAAAGTGGGTGGTGTTTGAGTAAAAGTAAACGTTGCGACGCAACGTTGGCACGCGGTGCACAACGTTGAGACGTCGACAAATTGCTAGTTGGGTATTGAGCACACTAGCTGACCTTGAACCACAGAGTACCCTGGTAGGTGATCCGTGCCTGAACATCGAAACAGTGTCATGAAAATGTCTCCAAAATCTGAATATGGGGTTTTGTTAAGGATGGCTTCCTGAATTCAAAGTGATAAAAAGACAAATTCTACTTGATCGGTATCTTAAAAAAATATATATTTTGAAGCAAAAAACAGCACTTTTTATAAAACTGATAATATATGGTCACTTATCCCCTACAAGCCAGTTGTTTTGGTTATATAATGGAATAGGATCAGGTTTATTACCCTGACTAATTGGTTTTGACCAAACTAAGAAAAATATTCACTAATCCTAAGTAAGAATTCATTAGCCCCAAGTAGAAACTTCATTTAAATATGAGACAAGTGAACTGTCTACTTACCATAAATTTTCTCACCTACTTGAGGTTATAAAATAACATATTAACCATAAGTAAAAACTTTACTTACCGTAAGTAAAGTATCTACTAACCGTTAGTAAATCTATAATAGGGAAAAACCAGTATAACTCCTAAAATATATTTTGAGCTCTAAAAACCATTTCCTATCACAATACACCCTAAGAAAAAAAAATAAAAACAAATAATACAAAAAAGTGCGACGCGCCGACGGGGTTCGAACCGACAACCTATAGGTTGATAAACCAATGCTTTATCCACTGTACCATTCACTTATAAAGAAATAGGTTGAAACAGCGGAATATAAGCGTTTTGGCGGATTCTTATTGGTCAACTGAAAAGTGTTAATCATGATTAAAGCTTAATCAGAGAATTTTAGCGTTTGGTGAATATATGTCGACAAGCATCTCTAAACCAAGGGTTACCCGATCCATTTCCGGTAATCGACTTTCTTTCGAGTTTTTTTAAACTTATTTCCATCATATTCTCCCTATAAATAGAACAATGATCGTTGCAATTTATTATAGGCATTTTTCAATATTTGATGCCTTCACTTGTCTTTACTAGAAAAATTTGCTAACCGTAAATGAAAGGAAAATCAAGTGACTTTTCGCATATTGGTAAGTAGATAAATCACTAAGAGCTAACAAACTAGTAGAAAAATTCACTAACCCTAAGTGAAGGGAAAATTAAGTGACTTGTCGCATATTGGTAAGTAGATAAATTACTAAGGGCTAACAAACTAGTAGAAAAATTCACTAGCCCTAAGTGAAGGGAAAACTAAGAGACTTGTGGCATATTGGTACGTAGATAAATTACTAAGGGTTAACAAACTCGGGTCTAAGTATAGGTTTTTACTTGCAGCTATTGAATTTATCACTTGGGGCTCATAAAAACTTCACTTATCACACACAAACAAAGCTAAGTAGACACTTTACTTGAGATGGTTTTCTGATTGCAGTTCCTACGCACATCTTCTCGTTCGTTATATTTAGTAAATTTATATCTTATTTAATAAAAAAAATAAAAACAAATAATAGAAAAAAGTGCGACGCGCCGACGGGGATCGAACCGACAACCTATAGGTTGATAAACCAATGCTTTATCCACTGTACCAGTCACTTATAAAGAAATAGGTTGAAACTGCGGAATATAAGCATTTTGGCGGATTCTTATTGGTCGACTGAAAAGTGTTAATCATGATTAAAGCTTAATCAGAGAATTTTAGCGTTTGGTGAATAAATGTCGACAAGCATCTCTAAACCAAGGGTTACCCGATCCATTTCCGGTAATCGACTTTCTTTCGAGTTTTTTTAAACTTATTTCCATCATATTCTCCCTATAAATAGAACAATGATCGTTGCAATTTATTATAGGCATGCATTATTAATAGGATGAATATATTTTTCTGCATGATTTTTCAATATTTGATGCCTTCACTTGTCTTTACTAGAAAAATTTGCTAACCGTAAATGAAAGGAAAATCAAGTGACTTTTCGCATATTGGTAAGTAGATAAATCACTAAGAGCTAACAAACTAGTAGAAAAATTCACTAACCCTAAGTGAAGGGAAAATTAAGTGACTTGTCGTATATTGGTAAGTAGATAAATTACTAAGGGCTAACAAACTTGTAGAAAACTTCACTAGCCCTAAGTGAAGGGAAAATTAAGAGACTTGTGGCATATTGGTACGTAGATAAATCACTAAGGGTTAACAAACTAGGGTCTAGGTATAGGTTTTTACTTGCAGCTATTGAATTTATCACGTGGGGCTCATAAAAACTTCACTTATCTCACACAAACAAAGCTAAGTAGACACTTTACTTGGGATGGTTTTCTGATTGCCGTTCCTACGCACATCTTCTCGTTCGTTATATTTAGTAAATTTATATCTTATTTAATAAAAAAAATAAAAACAAATAATAGAAAAAAGTGCGACGCGCCGACGGGGTTCGAACCGACAACCTATAGGTTGATAAACCAATGCTTTATCCACTGTACCATTCACTTATAAAGAAATAGGTTGAAACTGCGGAATATAAGCATTTTGGCGGATTCTTATTGGTCGACTGAAAAGTGTTAATCATGATTAAAGCTTAATCAGAGAATTTTAGCGTTTGGTGAATAAATGTCGACAAGCATCTCTAAACCAAGGGTTACCCGATCCATTTCCGGTAATCGACTTTCTTTCGAGTTTTTTTAAACTTATTTGCATCATATTCTCCCTATAAATAGAACAATGATCGTTGCAATTTATTATAGGCATGCATTATTAATAGGATGAATATATTTTTCTCCATGATTTTTCAATATTTGATGCCTTCACTTGTCTTTACTAGAAAAATTTGCTAACCGTAAATGAACGGAAAATTAAGTGACTTTTCGCATATTGGTAAGTAGATAAATCACTAAGAGCTAACAAACTAGTAGAAAAATTCACTAACCCTAAGCGAAGGGAAAATTAAGTGACTTGTCGCATATTGGTAAGTAGATAAATTACTAAAAGCTAACAAACTAGTAGAAAACTTCACTAGCCCTAAGTGAAGGGAAAATTAAGAGACTTGTGGCATAGTAAAAAGGCGTAGATAAATCACTAAGGGTTAACAAACTCGGGTTTAAGTATAGGTTTTTACTTGCAGCTATTGAATTTATCACTTGGGGCTAATAAAAACTTCACTTATCACACACAAACAAAGCTAAGTAGACACTTTACTTGAGATGGTTTTCTGATTGCAGTTCCTACGCACATCTTCTCGTTTGTTATATTTAGTAAATTTATATCTTATTTAATAAACTTATATAATATATATATTAATCGTATTTTATAAATGTCTATAGGCGAAAATTGTGTAACACTTTTAAGAAGATCTCTGCATATAACTATGAGATACTATAAAGGCACTGCCCATGTATTTCCCTTTGATAAAAAGAGATTAATGATGGGCTTCAAGCGCATGCGTCAGCTGGAAACGCAGGTTGAGATCTAGTCGTCTTTATCCCATTGGCCATGTTATGGCAATCTAGATTTTGGGCAGCAAAATGAACAAAAATTTATTATAAAACAAGAGCAAAAAATGGCGAAAATCGAGAAAACCCAACGCAGCCGAAGCGACAAAACGCTTTCTTTAGTCTAGCTAGGCGACAAATTATAGTTAAAATTCTAAAATTATTTTTAAAACTCTAACCGCCACTTGCAGCGACTTTTTCTTAATGGAGCTCTAAGCTAATGGTCCTTTAAAGTACCGTTAGTGATTTATGTATCTTGCGCCGGTTTCAATGGACAATTAAGCGTCCATTAAAGCATATTTAGCTAACTGGTCAAAATCGGTCAATTAAAACAACTTTAAACCGACTTTAGTCAATTCCTAACCCCAATATTTCATGTTGACTTTTTTTATTTTGTATTTATTTAATTTTGTGAAAAATGGAATACCTCGACATGCTTAATGAAGTTCTTGTGGAGAATATTCTGTAGGACGAATTAGAAGTGGACTTCGTAGATATGGGTTTTCCCCGTAGGCTCTTTCACAGGCCCAACCCTTACGAAGAATTATCAGAGTTAAATTTTTTTAGAAGATTTCGCCTAACCAGGCCCACGGTCATGGTCCTTTTCGAAGTGATCAAGAATCATCTGGAGTACCCAGATGATATGTAGGGCTGAGGGGAAAACCCACTCATGACATTATCTATACATATTGACATGGCTTTTTACTGGCAATACCTCATACAGCTAACCCTAAGCGGATTCAGAGTACCGTAAGGTAAGCGGTATGATGTAAAACGCAAGGAAGATAAACTATAGCAAACGCATGCTGCTATTGTTTATTTTCTTTGCGGCTTACCGCATACCTTGTACCGCTTACACCCGGTTCCCACCTACGACTTTTTCGTGCGTGCCCGCTCACACGTCAATGACTGTCATAACATTTCATATTGATATCATGTGACGCGTGAGTGAGCATTCACAAGAAAGTCGTAGATGGGAACCGGGTGTTACCTTACGGAATCCGCCTCTACAGAACTCTGAAATCTGCCTTAAAATTAAAAATAAATATAAACAATTAATGAAATTTTAAAGGTTATGGCGATAATAACAGTGATGCCACCAGACAGCTAAAAAAATCCCTAGGTTAATGCGCTGTTGCCATACTGTCAGATAGCTAAAAACATTTTAGCAAAAGTTCCGGAAAAATTAGTCTGCGCAAGTCGTTGAAAGTTAAAGGATCTTTAAAATTAATTGGGTCTTTTGTTAATGGGCGTTTCAAAAAATTTCGCTGCAAGTAGCGGTAAGGGACATCGGGTTCGGCGACAAAAAACATATTTTGATTATGAGGCTAACGACGAACCAATTTCGGATGCCAGAGAAAAATATAAATTCGAATTCTTTTATCACTTAATCCATACTGCAATAAATTCTTTGGACCAACGGTTTACGCGGCTGAACCATCACAATAAATATTTTAATTTTTTGTACATTATAAGTATACCACTTAAAAACAGGAATCAAAAGAATATTTTAAAATATTGCATGGATCTGGAAATCCTATTAAGGCCACAAAAACGGCATAGATTTGACAACACGGCTTTGCTATTTTTTTGAAAGATCAGCAATGGGTGGCATCACTAATACCATTTCGAGTGAGATCGTGCAGTGTTCGGAACACGGTGTTGTTCCATTAGACAAGTGGCCGGTGGCTATGCGGCACCTGAATTCCACTATTCCAATCGAACTGGATTCAGTTTACTTAGGCCTACTAAATTACGTGACCTTGGCGTTTCAGAGTTCCGGCAGAATCTCGCTTATAAAAAAAAAAAACGTAACTTTTTTGTTATCAGATAATAGGCTTTATAAAAATCTACAACCGTATCCGAAGGATTTTTCCAAATTTGCTGTATTTTTTTCAAAAAATAAAAAAATCCAAAAATTGTTGTTACAGATTTCTGTATTACCGACGAGCCAAAGAAAAGGCCAGGTCAGATTTTTGACTTTTGACTATGTTTATTTTGTTTCGGAAATGAGAGGGTCGAACAAAAAACGTTCTGGATACGGTTGTGAGGAATTCAAAAATAAACATTCCAGCCAAATTTCAACAGATTCCGTTTTCTCGTTTGCGATATTCTGCTCATTAAAAACTGGCCCAAAAACAGCAAAGCACTGTTGTCAAATCTATGCCGTTTTGCCCTCTTAACAGACAAATAATCATCATCATCAAATAGATGTTGTAAGAAACAGAGCACTCCTCGGGATGTGCTACAATTTAGAGTTCAGGTTAATTGCGCTCTAAATATGGGAATTTTATTAACGCTTCCTGTGACTGTTGCATCAGGGGAATGTAACTTTTCGAAATTAAAAATAATTTAAAATTATTTAAGAACAACGACGTCATAAAAGAGATTAACAGATCTAGCTCTATTATCCATCGAGTACGAGGTCAGTAATAAATAAAAAGTTTCGGAAATAATTCGACAATTTGCTGAGATGAAGGTGCGTAAGAAAGTTTTTGTATATTAATTTTTTGATTTTTTGTTTTATTCTAGTTATTAAGCATGTCTTTTTCTTTTCTTATTATACAGGGTGATTCGCGACGAATGGAACATAGTCAAACCATTGGCACTATGGCCTAAGATCATTCAACATCTGGTAATAAATATTACCTGGTGTCGTTTTGAACGGATATACAGGGTGATTTAAATATCTCAAAAACTAAGCAACCAAAAATTATGAAATTGCACTTTAATCACTCTCTCGAAGATCAATAAACACGCTTTTAAAAATTTGGAGTTTTCAGGTCCGTACTCATATTTTTTCCATTTTTAAATCTCACTTAAAAACTCACAAAAAGACTAGGATTAGTACTAATTACTAAAGGAAAAAAAATTAACACGCAACTTTTTGTTTTTGCTATTAAAAAAATTGTTTTTTAAAAAATGTGTAAAGGACCAGGTACCATTAACATGGGGAAAAGGGTTTCAAACAAATTCGCTAAAATTTTGATATGTTTTTGTATTTGGACTCATTAGAAAAAATTTAAAAAATTAAACTTTTCTGCAGAGCCATTTTTATGATACAGAGTGTTTAAAATATCAGGTTTTCTGTACATTTTCCTCCTTTTAAGCCAGTTTATGTAATAAATCCATTTCCCTTTTTTAATATTTTCTTTAAAATAATTTTCCTGATTCTTCTTTACAATTTCGGACAATAGAAACTGGGATTTATGATACAGAGGGCGTCAAAAATTATAATATGTAGGTAGTTTTTTTTTCATTTTGGGCAATTTTTTTAAAATATATAATAAATACTTTAAACATGTTTCAATCGAAAATATTATCACAAAGTATTCATAATATCTTACAGAAATGCCATTTACAGGGTGCTCAAAAATTGATTTTTCTTCTTTTTGTCTCATTTCAAGCCAGGTGAATATTTAATGTAAAATTGACCTTACGAAAAACATAATTTTTGATCACCCCGTATATTTATGACAGATTTACTATAAAATATTTTTAAGTTTGTAATATCAAAGGTACATAGAAAAAAACGAACGTTTAAAAAAAAGGAATATTTTAAATGTAACATTTAAGTCAGGACACACCCTGTATTTTAAAACCTTGTGTATTATTATTTGTATTGTCGAAGATCTTAACGAAGTAAAAGAACAAATCCATTAGAAGGTGATTTATATTATTTAATAAACCATGCCTAAAATAGGATAAAAATAAGAAACACTTAATAACAATTTTTGGAAACCCTGTATAATATAATTTACATCATGAATTTAAGGATTTTTGATGTGATAATTTTTAAAGTATAAATACTAAACTTGTTTAAAAAATTGCCTAAATTGAAAAAAAACTCTACCTACGTATAACTTTTGATGCCCTCTGTATCTTAAAACCCAGTATAATTTTAATTATACTAGCCAAAATGCTAGAGAAGAATCAGGGAAATCAATTTAATGAAAATATTTAAAAAAAGGATTTATTACATAAACTGGCTCAAAAGAGGAAAAAGTACGGAAAACATGACATTTTAAACACCCTGTACCTTAAAAACGGCTGGACAGAAAAGTTTGATTTTTAAAATGTTTTATTATGAGATCAAGTACAAAAACATATAAAAATTTTAGTGAATTTGGCCGAGACCTATTTTCCCATATTAATGGTACCTGGTTCTTTGCCCGATGCCTTTCTGTAACATATATTTACCAAAATCGTTTTAAATCCAAATCATCAAATTGACACCAAAATTAATAAAAGGGGTTACTTTAATAAAGTCTAAGTATTTTTTTTTACAAAAAGCAAAAAGAAATCCAGGTCCGGATTTATGATTTTATTTATTTATTATCTTACGATACCTACATAACTTTACAGCTTCATTTACACACACATCTCCATATTGTATCGCAAATTATGAAAAAGGATTAATCTTTGTAAATTTTAAGTATCTTTTTGCAGAAAGAAAAAAAAGGGAGACGATTTCGAAAGAATGCTCTGTAGATTATCTGCTGATTGCGCCCCAGATTGATGAATACATTGACCTGATCATTCATTAGGATGCCATGATTTTTTTTTTAATTTTAAAAATTTTTAATTTTTTTGAAAACTAAAAAAATTTAAAAGTTTTTGAAAACTAAAAAAAAAATAAAAAATGATTTCTCGTCTCTCCGCTTTACTGAAATATGTGATGTGCTCGCTGATATGTGTCTGAAGTGATGCTGTAATATTATGTAACCCCTTTTTATAATTTTTGTGTCAATTTGATGATTTGCATTTAAAATGATGCTGTTAAATCTATGTTATGCAAAGACACCGGGCAAATTTACACATTTAAAAAAAAATAGTTTTTTATAGCAAAAACAAAAAGTTTAGCGTTATTTTTTTTTTGCTTTAGGAATAAGTACTAATTCTAGGATTTTTGGAAAATTTGAAAAAAAAATATTCATTGTTAGTTGCAGGGTGTTGTTTTGAAGTGATATTTAAAAATGAGAAAAAAAATGTTTATTATTGATCTTCGGGAGGGTAATTGGCATGCAAAATTTCATAATTTTTGGTTGCATAGTTTTTGAGATATTAAATTGAACACTGTTCGCATATTTTGATAAATCACCCTGTACATCCGTTAAAAACGCCACCAGGTATATGTAACTTTATTTTGATAAAAAAAATAAAAGCATTATAGTGTAACATCCTTGGTTGAAAATTGTGTTGGTACCAAAATCTTTAAATATCTAGATAATAAAATAAACACACCTAACCAAAAAACAATTGGTTAAGTACTAAAAATTGTTTTATGTTTATCACAAATTAAAAATGAGAAATCGTGTCGTGACCACGGATAAAATTGCAAAACAATGTGTCAAGGGGGGAGGCGGAATTTTATACTTTTGCCCACATACCTAAAAAAGCTGGAAGCGGCCCTGCAGTAATAGCTATATGGATGTCTGGCATAACGAGAAATATCGATTAGATTTATTTTATATTACATATCAAAAACTCTCTGTGGACCGACTCTATGGATTTTTCAGGCCATAGACATAGTTTTTATTATTTTTACCGGCTTCTTGCCGGACAAACTAGAAAGTTTAAGTAGGAAACAGGACATTATTGCATATATTACCAAGAAAACTTTCTTGTACGGGAATAGGTTCAAGTGACCGAGTTATCAGTTTTATAAAAAATGCTATTTTATGCTAAGAAAAGAAAAATAATTTTTTTTTTAAATACCGGTCAGGTAGAATTTCTCTTTTCTCCATTTTGGATTCAGACAACACTTTTTTCGATGTTCAGGGACAGGGACAGTGTGTAAGGTTTATTTAATCCTACAAGTCAAAAAGAAGATGCGGATAAATAAAATCATCTTATTCTCATTTAATTAAAAGGTTTTGTAAGTATTATCACATTAAAATTGGTTTGCACACCACAATTAAACATTAATGCCCAAAAGTCCTTAATTTATGTAACAGTTCATTATAATGCTATGGGTTTCAAAAAAAAATTAAATACTTTCGTTAAAAATCAACAATTTAAATTCCTATTCTTATAATATAAAAATAAATTTACCCGTATTTATTTTAACATATATGACACTAGGTATTTTTTTATAAATTCGTATAAATATGTACATTATATCGTTTTAGGAAATCCCAACAAAAAGCATTGCAATTTTGTTTTGTAAAATTTAAATATTCTTGACAATTTTTAGACATAATTTTTTATTATTTTTTTTTCTTTTTGTTAATTGTTATAATTACTTAACTGTTAGTGCTAAATTTACTTTATCCACTGGTGGCGAAAAAAAAATGTATATATTAAATTTAAAATCCGAAAAAATAGTATTTTTAAAATTTTATTACACTTTGTTATAAAGTGCGATTTTATAATTAACACAATATTTAAATATAATGTCTTCACTAGGTACAGAATAAATTTTAATAAAAATTCCGAAAGGTATTAAAAAATATAGGTTTCATACTTAGCACTCCTTGTTTGAATATAGATTTTTTTGTTTGGGAAATATACAGGGTGATTCAGGTCGAAATGCAAATATTTTAATGTTAAGTATTACAGGCCAGAGGCAACTCATATCCATTTTTGAGTAATTTTGTCAGATATACCGTGTGATTTATGAAAATATTGCAAAAATAAAAACAGATATATCTCGAAAACCAATGGCCGTATTTACTTTAAGTTTGGCACACATAGCAGTTTTTATAAAAAAAAATAATATAATTCAAATGCCAATCTTGAGATATTAGGGTTACAAAACATTATCTCTTTTTAAATTAATAAAAACGTATTTTTAGGGGAAAACTAATTTAGGCATAAATAAGTCATGTATATTTTATAAAAAAAAATAAAAATATTAATCCGGCCCCGTACCAGCCTATTTTTTTCTTGGGTAGGGTGGGTGTTGGTTTATTTATGTCTAAATTGGTTTTAACCTAAAAATACGTTTTTAATTTAAAACGTTTGAAACCCTAATATATCAGGATTGGAATTTGGATGGTTTTATTTTGTTTATAAAAAATTGGGACTTAACGCGTTAAATACAATCGAAGGGTATTAGAGCAACATCCTTAAGCTTTTATGTGGTAATACCAAAATTTGCAAATTGCAGTATACAGGGTGATGTTTTTAAGAAAAACATATATTACTATTTTTTTTTATTCTGGACCTGGAATTTTATTTGTTTATACATTGGTAGAAGTGGCGCTTTTGGGGCTTTTTATGTGTGCCAAATTTAAAGTAAATACGTTTATTGGTATAGGTATATTTTACAAAAAGACTGAAAAAAATTTAGCATTGGATATGAGTTGTCTGGATTTGTTGGCCTGTAATATTTACCATTTAATTCTTGATAGTAATTTTGGGCAAAACTAGTCTAAAAATTAACATTTTTTTTCAAATTGTGTTTTAAGCGTTTGTTACATACCAACCCTGGCGTATATAGCTATACTTTTGTTTGTAATACTTATATTATTTGTATTTTAAGGTTTATTAAATAAGCTTATTTATGGCAATTAGTAAACATAGGTATACTTTTATGATATATAATTCGGTGTGTAACTATTTACTGGGAAGGTTGAAGCCATGCATACAATGAACAATATTTAGTTTTGTTTTTTTTTTAAGTAGAACTGTATTTGTAGGAACATGCGTCACTGCTAAAATCAGTGTAATAATTAGGCAATTTCAATCAATGTTGGCATAAACGAAGCATTCTTTTCATAAAAAGAGGCAGATACAGATCCTTTAAAAAGGGGGGACTACAATTATGCAATTTTAATTTGTTATCTTGGTAATAAATCTTTTTTATTTTTTTCTTTTAAAATAGCACCAAAGGCGCAAAATTGCGGAAGAGTCTTAATTAATTTTAAATAAGAATATGACAAAAAAAGGCTTCGAAAATTTCTGCTTATTATGAAAGGTTGTAAAAATAAATTTGGCTTTTTAATATGACTTTAAGACCGAGTTTATTTAAAACCCTCGGCTAACCGATTGCTTTTTAGACTTAAGCTGGATATGGGTAGAAAATTAGATCGACGACTTTCAGTATTGTACAAACTGATTTCGTCATCATCTGAGAGGGAATCGTCGCAGAAATTATGGCCATCTTCTCCGGTACCTAGAAAAAAATGAAGAATGGTTAGGTAATTAAAGTACTTGTCCCAATTTTCGTCGAAGCCTTTTAAAAACTCTTTTTTTATTTTAAATTTGTATACAAAAGAATAGCAAGAGATTTGAAATGACATAGATATTTAAGACAATTATACAGTCATTAAAGTATCTTCCAATTGATTTGGATGTCAATTTTTGAAATGGTACCTATTTTATTAAAATCATTCAAAACATTTTGCATTTGACTCTAACTTCGTAATGGTACTGTATCACTTTTTTTTAAAACACCTTTCTTTAGTTAAAAAATATATACTTTTAAGATTACAGAATGAAATAGAATAAAATTTGGCACAATTTTAGTAAAAGATGCTAGTGAGAATGAAAATTTTTAATAGTTCCAAATATTAAAAGGTTTTGTAGTTTTAAGCAAATTTTTTTCGTCATATCTTAACTTGGAAATACAAAAAGGTATACACTTATGATGTAAATCATAGTACATTCAAAAAAATTAAATATAAATAGATATTTTAGAATTTTTTTTTGTATGAAAAATTTTATCCTTAATTATTCATTAGGAATAAATAATAAAATTTAGCACCCTGTATCACCTTTTGGAAAAAATTGACCAAAATTGGGCCCAATTAAAAATTATTGTCCAAAATTTCGTTATGCCGGTGTTTTTGGAGGGATTAAAAAAAAACACAAAAACAATAAACCATTTGATGAAAGCTTTTTATCAGGCCCTTTAGTTTCAGTAAATTCTTTTATTTTAGACAAAATTGGATATTTGGACTGCCCAGTTTTTATTTTTTCCAGTAAATGCGGTTTTACTGGTAGATACTATACAATAAATCTGACGTGGGCTCGTGTCAGCTCTCAGTTTATCTTCTATGGGAACTTCTGAAATATCCGAAATTCTTTTTGGTGATATTAGAAGTTCGAAATTAGTTCTTAATTTTGGGATAGTTGCTTTTCATCTTTCTCTACGCTTTAAATGAGCTGCACGCCCCATCTTGAATATTAAAAAAAACCAGGAAGGAGCGTGGTTCAAAATGTTTAAAATTGGTTCAAAATTAGTTCGAAATTGGTTAGAAATTATAAGCATATCAAAACTCTAATATCTTTCGGGGGGGGGGGGGGGGGTGTGGCTTGGCTGAGCCTAAAAATGCCTTTTCCGTGAGCCTTGACTTGTTGATCAATTTTAAAATTTTTGCAACCTAATTTGAATTAATAAGCAGAATAAGAATCGTTGTTATCCTATACAGGGTGTCTTAATTGTCATGGGCCACTATTGCTATCTCGGTAACTACAAGAACTACAAGGTTGGTCAAATTAGACAAAATGTGCAGTTTTTGGGAGGCATTAAAAATCTATTTTATCAAATATCTCAAAAAGTATAATTTTTTTAACGTCCTTCAATTCCGTGGTTTTTCAGAACATTTGCTACGTCTAGTTTTCGAGATATTAACATAAACTTACTTTTTTTAAATACGGACCTGTATTTTTTATTCAATTTTTTTAAAGAACTTTTTTTTGTCTGATTTTTAACGATGTATCACATATCCATATTTGTTTGAGGTTTAATGATAAAAAAATAAAATTTAAGTTTTATTGGGTTTAAAAAAAAATTGAACGGCAGAGGTGACTTAGACGACCGATAAAACAATTGCCTGTTTTAATAACATAAACAGACTGATGCAGCGTCTAATGAAAAAAACTATTTATTAACCTGTAATGTTTTTTTAGTCAAAACATTACAAGTCAAATTAATAAAAGCAAACCTACCAATTTTCTCAATACCTCAACCTGAATTCCTACACTAATCTTGCTATTAACTCCAGCATGCTACAAAATCGTCGCAAAGCCGGTTTTTACTAGCCTAATCAACGTATGCGAAAGCCATCCATCTAGTTGTCTTTGTCGAACATACGTAAAAAGGTACAGGAATCACATACGTCGAAGCAGATAATGCGAGAGAATATCTATCCTTTTTCATCTTTCTCCATGTAATAAAGACAGCCTACGTAGAACGGTAATCTTTACTATTTAAAATTTTAATATTATAAATGCATTTAAAGTGTTAAATTCGACGAAGCAGTCGTCTTGGTTAGTGTAAAAAATTTAATAAAAAACAGTCAAGTCGGAGTGTAGTTGGGGAACCAGTGAATTTTAAGGGGTCCCGGGGTAAAGGGAGTGACTACTATAAAATAGAAAGACACCAAAAGATGAGCTCTTTTCAACACTAGAAATGCAGCACTAAGTGGTGTCCAAAAAAATTAACAACAAAGTGAAAAATGTAATCTGACAGATTCATAAGCCAGAACAACCGGTATGTTTTTCTATTTTCTATAAGCCTAAATTATTTTTTTGATTTCTTACTATTACTTACAAAATTGAGGATTACTGATTTTTGAATTATATTATTTTTTTAAATAGCTCAAAACCATTTTTTTTGAAATTTTTGTAAAGTTTTATTAGGTACCTTTAAAACTGGTCAGTGTGCAGTTCACTTAATTTTTTATAATATAACAAGCATATTTTTATAGTTCATTAAATTTTATTTTTTATTTCTGTTAGAAATTGGTAGTTAGAGCAGTGTCATAATTATTCAAATCCACTGCACAGTTTGTAAGACCTAAAATATATTTGGAAGAAAACAAGATTCAAGGAATAACCTTAAAAATCAGTAAGAAAAATTTGTAAAAATTAATTTTTTTGTAAACCTTGATTTTTATTAACTCATAGAATAGTGGGGGCTGATGTAAGTTTTTTATTAATAGGCTTTAAGGGCGAACCGTCTACCAACTTTAAGGGCGAACCGTCTACCAACTTTAAGGGCGAACCGTCTACCAACTTTAAGGGCGAACCGTCTACCAACTTTAAGGGCTAACCTTCTACCAACTTTAAGGGCTAACCTTCTACCAACTTCAAGGGCTACCCTTCTACCAACTTCTAAGATCACCTTTCTACTGACCACACTTCTCATAATGACCACCTAGGCTTAAACTGCCACATCATGGTTTAAAGCCTACGACCAACTCTTTAACCAGCGTTTCCGTCAAGCTACTTTCCATCTTTTTACTTCTACGATGAATTAAGACCAAGTTCAGAGATTTCCAATCCAATCATCCAACTTCCTGTGTCCACCCGGAGTTCTTGAGTTTCCATGTGGCATGGATTGCGTCAGCAGTTTTATCGAGAGTCCAGGGAGGGGTACTGATGTCTGGTGCGATTAGGATCTACGGTTAAAAGCTAAGTACACCTGCTTTTATTCTTACTAACTTTCCTTGCGTCTTAATTTCTTCAACTCAAGCGGTCAACATGGTCAAATTTGCCTTTTTCACAAATTTTTTGATTTTTTTATAAATTTTTTTGGCACTTATATTTGGAAGTGGTGAAGCCAAATATATTTAAGTTTCGTTATTTACGGAGTGTAACTAACTATTGTATAGTTTAGTGTGTTTACCTACACCCATAAATGTTGGTTTATAATTCCTTCAGAATTATAAACCGTGTGACCTTTTTGGTTTTATTTAACCTTTGTTTTGGTAATATAGTTTTGCAGTTTATTACTTTTTTTGATAAATGGATACTGGGTGGAGTTATATACTTTTAAATTTAAGTAATTAACCTAGAGTATGACTATTTATAGTGTGTCCATTCATACTCCTAGGGTTGGTTATGCCAACTTGGTATAGTGCGTTAATATGTTCTTAAGAAGGCATATGCATGATCTAGTATCACAATAACTTTTCATAATTCTGATTTTTGGAAGGCCAAGGATGTGTTTAGCACGTTACAGATTATGTAGGGGTTGTTGATGTGCTAGATTGTTTCTTTGGGCAAATCTGCCTACCTAAATTTGCTGTTTTAAAATCTGGCAACACAATATTTTCTATAGTCAAGTTTTTCTGTACTACAGAAACTAGGTGTTTAGCACGTTATTTGACTATAAGAACTTATTGATGTGTCAAGATTGCCCAGGCAACTTATTTTTGTCCTTAAGTTGTTTTCCTTTGCCTTTATTGGTTTTAAACCATGTTATGTTTTTTGTGGAAAGACCACACTTTATTATCTTGTGTAACATATAAGTTTCACTTTACATTTATTTTGTGGAAAGACCACACTTTATTATCTTGTGTAACATATAAGTTTCACTTTACATTTATTTGGTGGAAAGACCACACTTCTTACCTTGTGTAATATATTTATGCATTTCTTTTTGTGGAAAGACCACACTTTTGTACCTTGTGTAATATATTGATGCATTTCTTTTCGCGGAAAGACCACAAAGTTGTCTGCGTGTAATATATACTGTCATATACCGTTATATACACTATGCTAAGTTAACTATATTAATTAATATGAGATTTTAGTCATTGTAAATTATTTATTGATTTTTTTTCAAATCTTGTTAATTTTTTTATAAAATTATTTTGTTAATACATTTACTAGTTGAGATATTTTTGTTTAATTTCATAATATGAATCTTTGAAAATAGATTTTAAGAGGCTCAACTTAAAATCGTACTCTGAAATAAATATTTGAATAAATTGAGCAGTTCAATTTTCTGTCTTTGCAACTAATAGACAGGGCGCCCACAAAATAGTTTGGTAAAAGATAAAATTAAAGAAGATACAACCTGTTACTTAAGTAAAATTTTTCAAAATTAATATTAAAAATTCTTATTTCAAAATTCTTTTTTTTATATTTGCAACTTAGGTTTGAACCCACGCCCTGTGCTCTCATTACAAAACATTGAGTCATACCTAGGCATTTAATTAAAAGAAAGAAGGAATAAATTCATTTTTATTATTATAAAATACAAAGAAAAAGAGTCAAATTTTAACAACAATTTTCCTTTTTCTAAATAATTTCCCTCGAGTAAATAATTACAAATGGCGCCCAACGTGGGGCGTTGTTTTTTTTTTCCTAAAGTTTTTTGTAATCTTACAGGTATTTTTCTGAGTTTTTATTTCCCTTGAAAGGGGGTGTTTGTAATGCCTTTGTAAATTTAAAGACATTCCAAGTTTAAAGTTTACGTAGAACAATTTACTTAAGTACTTATAGTGGCTGGGTATCTTATACCAAACTCAACAAAATATCTCAACGTTTTAATTTAAATTTTTTTGATCATTATTGTTCAACTTTCATTAAATTGATAAAATTTTCCCTAATTTTCTATTACTGAGTTGTCTTTTATTCACATTTTTGTAACGATTTTAGATAAAATGGAACCCTCATACCTTTTGATTGACGAATTGGATTGGGAGCTGATGATCAGATCCAGAGACACTCAAGGTGAGCGGAAAGAAAAGAACAAGTTGCTGAGAGAACTTCGGAAAACGGAAAAAGCAGGACCTATCAACTACCCAGAAGTGAGCCTCGACTTTGACAATGAGAATGGCCTATGCAGGGATAAGCTGGAAACATTGGAGAGTATGGTAGTTAAGTTTAATCTCACCAAGCGCCATACTAAATATCGGGTTATAACAAATCGCCTAGCGCATATTCTAAACCGAATTTCAAGGTTCCCTGAAGCAAAATCAGAAACCAAACAGGAACTTTCTTCGAAAGTCTCCTTCCTCTTGACAGTTTTAAATCAAAAGGCCAAAGCCAACAAATCTTTATTATTATTAAAATCCCCAAGCTTAAGAGAATCTATAATTGAAGAAGATAACTATGAATCTGAAGTATATAAAGATAGTGAGACTGAAAGTGTGCATGACTCGTCAGATGACGAAAATCTCGAATTGGTTTTAATGTCAAGCACCCAACATGTTTCTCCTTTAGACGACGGTACGGAAAATCAAGTAGAGTCAACCCCCCAGAATATTTCTCAATTAGACCTCTCCCAAATATTAGATAGAATTGCTAGTTATACCAAAAAAGACCCGAAACCTAACATTCAAATTTCAACCCAAAGTATACCAGGAACAAGTTTAACTCCAACAAATCAGCCCACATCGCAAACAGCTGGTACATCGGCACCAAACTCCATGTCAAGTCCATGTCAAAATATGTCAAACCCAAGTCAAACGAGTCAAAGTTTAAATTTTAATCAACCCTTGCAAACATTGCCTTTAAATAACCCCATTAATCCCATGGCCAATGTAAACCCAAACAATATAGGTCAAAATTCCATGTCAAACCCGTGTCAAAATATGTCAAACCAAAGTCAAACTGGCCAAAGCTTAAATTTTAACCAACCTTTGCAATCCCCGTCTATAAACAACCCGATCAACACCAATGCTAATTTAAATCAAAATAATTTAGGTCAAAATTCAATGTCAAACCCATGTCAAAATATGGCAAACCAAAATCAAACTAGTCAAAGTTTAAATTTCCATCATCCCTTGCAAACGCTGCCTATAAATAACACCATTACCCCCAACTTTAACTTAAATCAAAGCAATGTAGGTCAAAACCCGATGTCAAATCAATGTCAAAATATGTCAAACCAAGTTCAAACTATTCAAAGTTCAAATTTTAGTCAACCTTTACAAATTATGCCTATGAATAACCCCAATACAAATTTAAATCAAAGCAATGTAGGTCAAATTTCAATGTCAAATCCAGGCCAAAATATGTCAAACCAAAATCAGACTAGTCAAAGCTTAAATATCAACCAACCCTTACAAATACAGGCTATAAACAATCCAAACAACCCCAACGCCAACTTGAATCAAAGCAATGCTGGTCAAATTTTAAACTATCAATCCATGATGGGCTCAAATTTTTATCAACCATGTCAAAATCAAAACCTTGGTAATCAAAATATCAACTACCAACCTACTTTAAGTAGCGGTATAAATCCAGCCTCTAATTTTTTACCCAATTTAAATTTAAATTCAAACCAAAACCAGTTATATAATCAGACGTCAGGTTGTCCACTTAATCCTCAGGTCAATTTTAACCAACAATTATCAAACCCAATAGGTAATTATCAGACCAACCCAACCTTGAACAACTCACAACATTTTTCCAACCAAAATTTAAACTTTCAGCCTGCTACCAACCAAATACCTAGTCAACAGTTTACCCATCAAACATTTGGTCAAACTCAATTAAACTCTCAGCATCAGATTTTATCTAATCAAAATTTTAATTCTCAAAATTTAAATACTAATACTTTTTCACAATTTCCTTTAACCAGTAACCACCCAAATTTTGTTCCACGTCAATACTTTCAAAACAACAATAATGATTTAAATTTTGCCAATCCCTTGCCTCAAGTTCCTACTCAACTACCCCAGTATGGGATCCAACAATTTTCTCATTCAAAAAATTATTCTGGTCAACATAGCAATGATGCGAATTTATTCAGAAAAATAGGTTATATTCATCAAAACAATATTAAATTTACTGGTAGTGGGAGTGTACTGACATTTTTAGATAAAGTCGAAGAGTTTGTGTTGTCATACAACATTGATAAAAATCAACTTCTAACATTTGCACATGAATTTTTTGAGGGTCAAATTAGAACTTGGTATCGACAAATAAAGCAAAGAATAAATTCTTGGGACGATTTGGTTAGGGAATTAAAAATAAACTTTTTACCGACTAATTTTGAAAATCAACTTTGGCAAGAAATACATTCTAGGACTCAGGGACCTAACGAAAGGCCAATCATTTTCATTAGTATTATGCAAACTTTATTTACTCGCTTAACGAGACAAGTTAGTGAATGGGAACAGGTCCAAATTGTAATAAAAAATTTGCAACCTTACTACCAGAATCATTTGGCATTGAAACAAGTTATGAACCTCGATGAATTGACTTATTTGTGTAGAATGATAGAGGAAACAAAAATTAGATCACAAAACTTTCAGACTCCTTCTACAAATAATAATATAAACTTAATGGCACCAGAATTAGCCTATCAACGACCAAAGAACAATTTTAAGATTAATGAAATTTCCTGTGATGATCCTTTTTACCAAAATCCAAGTCTTACAAATGAAAATTCTCAAGGTACAAGCGTTTCAACTTCTAATATTCAACTTCAATCAAATTCCCCAAGTCAAACTGAAAACCTTGAACCAAACATTAGTGCCCTAAACAGTTTAATTTGTTGGAATTGTGGAGAAAAAGATACCCATACTTTCCAAAAATGCACCAAACCCAGAACGAAATTTTGTTATAAATGTGGTTACAAAAATAAAACAGTGCGTGAATGCCCGGTGTGTTCAAAAAACTTGCCCAGCGCAGCTCCAAGGTCGGGTGGGACTGCGAATGCATAAAAAATACCGACCAAACTGGTCAAAAAATCATTACTTCCACTGTTTCCACTCAAACTATTTCCTTTACATCAGCGCAGACCCAAACAGAAAATATATCCCCTCAAATAAGTTCTTTACAACCCCTTGACCGTACACAGCATAAAAACTTTACTCACAATAAAAAAACTCAAGGTGACAAAAGTAAAACTTATTCTGACCAAAATAAAACTCAATATGATAGCCGAAATTTCTTCAAGCAAAATAAATGGTCAGAATGGCTTCAATTTGTTAAAAACTTTTCTTTAACCAAGAACCTACCAAACAACGACTTAAAATCCTCCCAAAAAGACCATTTTCTCAATAAAAATAAACCTTCAAAATTTCAAACTAAAGCTCAAAAACCCAATCATAAAGAATACTCCAAGCAAAACAACTGGTCGGAATGGCTTAATATTGTCAAAAATTTTTTTCTTAACAATCAAATTTCACCGCTTTTCCTTCAACATGGTAACGACATGAGGCCATATATATCCATTCAATTCAAAAATTTAGATATTTCAGCTTTATTAGACACCGGAGCTATGAAATCTGTCTTGGGCAAATCGGGATATGAGTTAATGCTAAAAAATAAAATACAAATCTTGCCACATAATTACAGTTCTGTTAGCACAGCTGATGGGAATTCTCAAGAAGTAAAGGGTCGGGTTATTATTCCTATTTCTGTTGAAAATCACACAAAAAAACTTGAGTTTTTAATAGTGCCCAGTATAAAACACAAAATGATTTTAGGGATAGATTTTTGTAGAAAATTTAATTTATATCTTAATTTTGCGGATAATTCTTTTTGTTTCAATGAAACATCACAAGATAATCAATTATCATCCCTAAACAGTAATAATAAAATTAAAATAAATCAAAATTTGTCACCAGTCCCTCAAATTAGAAATACCCCTGGCCATTCTCAAATTTCATCAATTTCTCAACATAAAAACCCTAGCTTTAAATATGATTGTCAATTCTTATTAATTAAAGATATAGTCAACAATTTTTTTAAAAATAATCCTATCAGTAATGAAAAGATACACACAACAAACTTACTATTTCCTGAAATAAAATTTGAACAGTCGATCAATAAACCACCCTCTACTAATGACCCTATATTGGATTTACTAGACCTTTTACAAAATGAAAATTTTTTTGATGACATTGATGAAATTTTATCTCAGATCTCCATTGACGAAATTGTTGTTCAAGAACAGAAATTTAAAGCTTGTATTCAGTCTGAAAGTGATTTAAACCCTGAACAAAAAACGAAATTGGAGTTGGTTATAAAGAAATTTGAAACCTTAGTGTCAGAAAAATTGGGTTGCACTAACCTAATAACTCATAAAATTGAAGTTACCACCCCAGAGCCATTTCGCAAAAGACCATTTCTCTTAAGTCCTTATATGCATAAACATGTTAACGATGAAATTGACCGGATGTTAAAGTTAGATGTTATTACCCCCTCTCGTAGCCCTTACAGCTCAAACGTTCTTCTTGTGCCTAAGGCCAACGGGGAAAAGAGGTTATGTTTTGATGGTCGGGATCTTAACAAAATTACTAAGAAAGACCGATATCCATTACCAAATCTAACCAGAATCCTGGATAAAGTTAAAAACGCGAAATATCTCTCTTCTATTGACCTTAAACATGCGTTTTGGCAAATTCCGTTACATGACCAGGATTCAATGGAGAAAACAGCTTTTAGCGTGGTTGGTAAAGGTCATTTTATGTTTACAAAAATGCCCTTTGGTCTTTGTAATTCAGCGCAAACTTTACAGAGGCTAATGGATACCCTTTTTGACCCATCAATTGAGAATGATATTTTTGTCTACCTTGATGATCTGGTGTGTTGTACGGATACATTTGAGAAACATGTTGAAACCTTGACAAAAATTTTTGAAACATTAAAATCCGCGAGTTTTACTATTAATTTAAAGAAATGTAAATTTTGCCTTCCATCATTGGAATTTTTGGGATATGTAATTGATAGAAATGGTCTACATGCTAACCCGGAAAAGGTATCTGCTATTGTTAAATATCCAAGGCCTCAAAATGTCACTGAAGTTAAAAGATGGGTAGGAGTCACTGGGTGGTACAGACGGTTTATAAGGGGTTACTCTGATTTAATTTGTCCTTTAACCAAACTAATGCAAGGAAAGAATAAAAAGCAAAAAATTGACTGGACGGATGAAGCTGAAAAGTCCTTTCAAGAACTTAAAACCCGCCTTATAACCACGCCGGTATTGGCCAATCCCGATTTTTCAAAACAATTTATTATTCAAACTGATGCCAGCAATTTTGCGGTTGGCGCTGTGCTGGTGCAGGGTGAGGGTGATGATGAGAAAGTGATTTGTTATGCCTCTAAAACTTTAACGCGTACTGAGCAAAATTGGACGGTAACTGAGCGAGAGGCTTATGCAATAATCTTTGCCGTAACTAAATTCCGGCCTTACATTGAGGGAAGTTTTTTTAAAATTTATACTGATCACCATGCATTACTTTGGCTGTCAAGAATTCAACAACCAGTGGGACGGTTAGCTAGATGGTCTATCTTTCTTTCTCAATTCACATATGAGATCATTTTTCGAAAAGGTAAAAATAACATTGTACCGGATGCTTTAAGTAGAATTGAAATATCCTCCTTTGAATGTTACACAGACAGGTGGTATGACAGAATGTTAAAACAAGTATCTGATGACCCTTTAAAATTCCCAAATTACTCAGTACAAGAAAATCGGTTGTATAGGTATATAGAGTCTTCTCACGGGATTAATACCAACTTAAAAAATTGGAAATTAGTGATACCAAAGTCAGAGAGAATTAATATTATTAAAAATCATCATGATTCCCCTTTATCAGGCCACTTTGGCGTAAATAAAACTTATAATCGTATCTTAGAAGAATATTTCTGGCCAGACTTGAAAAAGGATGTAAAAAGATACGTTTCAAAGTGTGATATATGTAACCAACAGAAAGCTTCACAATTAGGCCGCCTTGGTGTAATGGGGGTTGGAAAACAAGTTGATATGCCTTTTCAATTAATATCTATGGATATCATGGGTCCGTACCCTAGGTCCAAGTCAGGTTTTTCATATCTGTTTGTCGTTGTCGATTGGTTCACTAAATTTACAATTTTACATCCCTTGAGACGTGCTACCGCTCAAGAAATTTGCAAGTTTGTCGAGAATCATATGTTTTTGACATTTGGTACTCCTATGACTATTGTCTGTGATAACGGGGCCCAATTCATTAGTAACGAGTTCAGGGACCTTATTTCACGGTATAAGATTAAACATATTTGGTACAATGCAAAATACCATCCTCAGATAAATTTTTGTGAACGTTATAACCGCACTATTAAAACTTGTATTCGATGTTTTTTAAATCAAAACAAACATAAAGAATGGGATAAATATCTTTACCAAATCATGAGTGCTTTGAATAATTCAGTAAATTCAGTTACCAAATATAGTCCATCTTTTCTGGTGTTCGGGCGGATTGTACCGATTTACGGTGATTATTATGGAAAACTAGAAAATATGTATCAATGTCCCTATAAATTTGCTAACGCTGAAACATTGGTTGGTGAATTGGCTAAACTACCAGAGATATACCAAAAGGTTTCTGTTTTGCTTCAAAAATCACACCAAACGAATGAAAAATATTACAATCTCCGAAAGAGAAACATTGAATTTCAGGTGGGTGATACGGTTTACAAGAAAAATTATGTTCTCTCCAGTGCGTCTAAAGCTTTTGCTGCTGGACTTGCTCAGCGTTTTATTAAATGTCAAGTTACCAAGAAAATCAGTCCTTTAATATATGATCTTCTGGACGGTAAAGGTCAGGTTTTTACCCGGATCCATGTTAAAGACTTAAAACCAACCTTGAGTGAATCGGACTCTGAAAGTGAGCATCCCTAGCCTTTAAGTCAGTTAGTTTGTACTAGTAACTAAGTAATTATAAGAAAACCTAAATGATGTACCCTTTTAACTATTATTTTGTAAGTGTCAAAGGCAAATCTTATTTTTTCGTAGAAGGGGGGTATTTGTAATGTTTTTTTAGTCAAAACATTACAAGTCAAATTAATAAAAGCAAACCTACCAATTTTCTCAATACCTCAACCTGAATTCCTACACTAATCTTGCTATTAACTCCAGCATGCTACAAAATCGTCGCAAAGCCGGTTTTTACTAGCCTAATCAACGTATGCGAAAGCCATCCATCTAGTTGTCTTTGTCGAACATACGTAAAAAGGTACAGGAATCACATACGTCGAAGCAGATAATGCGAGAGAATATCTATCCTTTTTCATCTTTCTCCATGTAATAAAGACAGCCTACGTAGAACGGTAATCTTTACTATTTAAAATTTTAATATTATAAATGCATTTAAAGTGTTAAATTCGACGAAGCAGTCGTCTTGGTTAGTGTAAAAAATTTAATAAAAAACAGTCAAGTCGGAGTGTAGTTGGGGAACCAGTGAATTTTAAGGGGTCCCGGGGTAAAGGGAGTGACTACTATAAAATAGAAAGACACCAAAAGATGAGCTCTTTTCAACACTAGAAATGCAGCACTAAGTGGTGTCCAAAAAAATTAACAACAAAGTGAAAAATGTAATCTGACAGATTCATAAGCCAGAACAACCGGTATGTTTTTCTATTTTCTATAAGCCTAAATTATTTTTTTGATTTCTTACTATTACTTACAAAATTGAGGATTACTGATTTTTGAATTATATTATTTTTTTAAATAGCTCAAAACCATTTTTTTTGAAATTTTTGTAAAGTTTTATTAGGTACCTTTAAAACTGGTCAGTGTGCAGTTCACTTAATTTTTTATAATATAACAAGCATATTTTTATAGTTCATTAAATTTTATTTTTTATTTCTGTTAGAAATTGGTAGTTAGAGCAGTGTCATAATTATTCAAATCCACTGCACAGTTTGTAAGACCTAAAATATATTTGGAAGAAAACAAGATTCAAGGAATAACCTTAAAAATCAGTAAGAAAAATTTGTAAAAATTAATTTTTTTGTAAACCTTGATTTTTATTAACTCATAGAATAGTGGGGGCTGATGTAAGTTTTTTATTAATAGGCTTTAAGGGCGAACCGTCTACCAACTTTAAGGGCGAACCGTCTACCAACTTTAAGGGCGAACCGTCTACCAACTTTAAGGGCGAACCGTCTACCAACTTTAAGGGCTAACCTTCTACCAACTTTAAGGGCTAACCTTCTACCAACTTCAAGGGCTACCCTTCTACCAACTTCTAAGATCACCTTTCTACTGACCACACTTCTCATAATGACCACCTAGGCTTAAACTGCCACATCATGGTTTAAAGCCTACGACCAACTCTTTAACCAGCGTTTCCGTCAAGCTACTTTCCATCTTTTTACTTCTACGATGAATTAAGACCAAGTTCAGAGATTTCCAATCCAATCATCCAACTTCCTGTGTCCACCCGGAGTTCTTGAGTTTCCATGTGGCATGGATTGCGTCAGCAGTTTTATCGAGAGTCCAGGGAGGGGTACTGATGTCTGGTGCGATTAGGATCTACGGTTAAAAGCTAAGTACACCTGCTTTTATTCTTACTAACTTTCCTTGCGTCTTAATTTCTTCAACTCAAGCGGTCAACATGGTCAAATTTGCCTTTTTCACAAATTTTTTGATTTTTTTATAAATTTTTTTGGCACTTATATTTGGAAGTGGTGAAGCCAAATATATTTAAGTTTCGTTATTTACGGAGTGTAACTAACTATTGTATAGTTTAGTGTGTTTACCTACACCCATAAATGTTGGTTTATAATTCCTTCAGAATTATAAACCGTGTGACCTTTTTGGTTTTATTTAACCTTTGTTTTGGTAATATAGTTTTGCAGTTTATTACTTTTTTTGATAAATGGATACTGGGTGGAGTTATATACTTTTAAATTTAAGTAATTAACCTAGAGTATGACTATTTATAGTGTGTCCATTCATACTCCTAGGGTTGGTTATGCCAACTTGGTATAGTGCGTTAATATGTTCTTAAGAAGGCATATGCATGATCTAGTATCACAATAACTTTTCATAATTCTGATTTTTGGAAGGCCAAGGATGTGTTTAGCACGTTACAGATTATGTAGGGGTTGTTGATGTGCTAGATTGTTTCTTTGGGCAAATCTGCCTACCTAAATTTGCTGTTTTAAAATCTGGCAACACAATATTTTCTATAGTCAAGTTTTTCTGTACTACAGAAACTAGGTGTTTAGCACGTTATTTGACTATAAGAACTTATTGATGTGTCAAGATTGCCCAGGCAACTTATTTTTGTCCTTAAGTTGTTTTCCTTTGCCTTTATTGGTTTTAAACCATGTTATGTTTTTTGTGGAAAGACCACACTTTATTATCTTGTGTAACATATAAGTTTCACTTTACATTTATTTTGTGGAAAGACCACACTTTATTATCTTGTGTAACATATAAGTTTCACTTTACATTTATTTGGTGGAAAGACCACACTTCTTACCTTGTGTAATATATTTATGCATTTCTTTTTGTGGAAAGACCACACTTTTGTACCTTGTGTAATATATTGATGCATTTCTTTTCGCGGAAAGACCACAAAGTTGTCTGCGTGTAATATATACTGTCATATACCGTTATATACACTATGCTAAGTTAACTATATTAATTAATATGAGATTTTAGTCATTGTAAATTATTTATTGATTTTTTTTCAAATCTTGTTAATTTTTTTATAAAATTATTTTGTTAATACATTTACTAGTTGAGATATTTTTGTTTAATTTCATAATATGAATCTTTGAAAATAGATTTTAAGAGGCTCAACTTAAAATCGTACTCTGAAATAAATATTTGAATAAATTGAGCAGTTCAATTTTCTGTCTTTGCAACTAATAGACAGGGCGCCCACAAAATAGTTTGGTAAAAGATAAAATTAAAGAAGATACAACCTGTTACTTAAGTAAAATTTTTCAAAATTAATATTAAAAATTCTTATTTCAAAATTCTTTTTTTTATATTTGCAACTTAGGTTTGAACCCACGCCCTGTGCTCTCATTACAAAACATTGAGTCATACCTAGGCATTTAATTAAAAGAAAGAAGGAATAAATTCATTTTTATTATTATAAAATACAAAGAAAAAGAGTCAAATTTTAACAACAATTTTCCTTTTTCTAAATAATTTCCCTCGAGTAAATAATTACAAACCTTTTAAATATTTAAAATTTTTACCATTTAATTAAATTAAACTTTTTTAAGAATATTTATTACTGTTTCAACACGTTTTTTAAAACTAAACTTTCTTTTTCAATTTCATATTGATATTTGTTTCATCTTCCCCGTCCTCTGCCGCTTACTCCCCGTTCGGAAGGATTTTCAAATGATCCGTGCAACACCGTACTCAATCCGTGTAGTAGCAAATTTCGCTTTAGCTTTGTAATTTAATTTTTCGATTTGGTACGCGCCTTTCGGGGTACGAATTTTGATACATTTGGAGCGCTTTTTCAGCATTTCTAAATGCTTTGGCATAACAAAAAATTAAATCTAAGTTTTCACCTTTTGAAAACGGTGCTATGTTGATTTAAACTTACCTATACCTACCAACACCAGTCTCAACTAAAAAGCCAGGTAATTCTTATCTCTTCAGTGCCCTTTAGTCAAAGATTTCCGCCATTTCTATAATTAAATTGACAGGTAAAACAAGGATTTTATGTCAGTTGGATGTCAATATGGCCGCTGCCCAACAAGCATTTGGACGTTATATTACATTATGGTCACGTAGGGTAAGAAATACCTGACGTCGGCTCCGACGTCTATCAGTCTTCCTGAGGACTCGATTTAGCATTTAAGTGGGGAATCAAAATTCGAGTCGTTTCGACGTCGGGTGCTGCACAGTGTTTTGGTCAAATATTACGTCAAATTACGTAGACCCACGACCCAAAGTTTTATTGTGCACACCAAGTTTAAACTTATTAGGTAAAACTTTTATATGTCTAAACAAACACATCTCAATGAACTGTGGATGACAATAATTATTATCTTAGTTATTGTATGGATATGGATATGGATCCAAATCTTCCAACGAAGGTCAGTTTACTGATAAATATAATTAAAATAGACATTAAAAAAACAGAAACCCACAAAAATAATTCAAAAATATTAAGAAATTAATTTTGAAAAAAATTAACCTAAAAATAAAATCTTTATAAGGATGCCCGTTTCTTATAGTAAAACATTATAGGCATTTAAAAAATGCATTTTAGTTGCCAACAAATGAGTTAATTTACATATCAAGCCTTTAAAATGAAAAAATAAAATGTACTGTTGTAATGGCGCATCGATGCTAAACGTTTAAAATGGCGTATCGGGCGCCGACCAAATTTGTAATGATTATTTACCTATTCGGACAAGAACACCTCCTGCGACGTCCCCTTGTAGAACGACCCGACCTAGAATATTGTAGTATAATTGTAGGTCACGCACCCACGTCGGTGGACGTCGGAATAGTTACATTTAATAAATAAAAGTTTGGCAACGTCAATTTTATTACAATTCTACTTTAAAACTCATACTAAATATTTCGTCTTATGAATTGGACGTTATACCGGGTGTCCCGAGGTGAGTCGCCTATAAGATTATTTTGTAAACTATACAATAGAAACTTTTAAACTTTCTATTCTAACATAAGTCCATGTAAACTATATTTATAAAATACTTTCATATTTGCAGTATTGCCATTTACAGGAAATCTTGGCAACAACTAAATTTATTGACGTCCGTTTTCACTTTGGCCCGACCTTGAATTTTATTCGACGTAAATTAACGTTAATTACGTCGCCGTAATTAACATTAATTTACGTCGCTGATAAGTAGCGAGTATCACCAACATTTGGCTACGTCAGTTTTGGTAAGTATCGACGTCACAACTGATGCACTAGTTGTTGGCGACGTCAGGTCTTACTAAAAAATACGTTGTTTGATGGAAAAACCAACTGCCGACCTAAATTTGGGCCAAAACCGACGTCATGGTAGGTTGTAATTAGTCGGAAGTCAGAAAAATGCTGCTTGGGTATGGTAGTCTAAGGGATACTAAATCGAAAAAGAGTTAACTGGCTTTTTGGTTAAGCAGATGTTGGACGGATGTATTACGCAACATAGGCTTTTATAAGCAATTGTTTATTTTTGCTTTCTAAGCAAAAATAAACAATTGGTCAAATTACGTAGACCCACGACCCAAAGTTTTACTGTGCACACCAAGTTTAAATTTAATAAGTAAAACTTTAATATGTCTGAGCAAACACATCTCAATGAACTGTGGATGACAATAATTATTATCTTAGTTATTATATGGATATGGATATGGATCCAAATCTTCCAACGAAAGTCAGTTTACTGATAAATATTATTAAAATAGACATTAAAAAAACAGAAACCCACAAAGATAATTCAAAAATATTAAGAAATTAATTTTGAAAAAAATTAACCTAAAAATATAATCTTTATAAGGATGCCCGTTTCTTATAGTAAAACATTATAGGCATTTAAAAAATGCATTTTAGTTGCCAACAAATGAGTTAATTTACATATCAAGCCTTTAAAATTAATAAATAAAATATACTGTTGTGATGGCGCATCGATGCTAAACGTTTAAAATGGCGTTTCGGGCGCCGACCAAATTTCTAATGATTATTTACCTATTCGGACAAGAACACCTCCTGCGATGTCGCCTTGTAGGACGACCCGACCTAGAATATTGTAATATAATTGTAGGTCACGCTACCACGTCGGTGGACCTCGGAATAGTTACATCTAATAAATAAAAGTTTGGAAACGTCAATTTTATTACAATTCTACTTTAAAACTCATACTAAATATAACGTCTCATGAATTGGACGTTATACCGTATGTCCCGAGGTGACTGGCCTATAAGATTATTTTGTAAACTATACAATAGAGACTTTTAAACTTTCTATTCTAACATAAGTCCATGTAAACTATATTTATAAAATACTTTCGTATTTGCAGTATTGCCATTTACAGGAAATCTTCGCAACAACTAAATTTATGGACGTCCGTTTTCACTTTGGCCCGACCTTGAATTTTATTTGACGTAAATTAACGTTAATTACGTCGCCGTAATTAACGTTAATTTACGTCGCTGATAAGTAGCGAGTATCACCAACATTTGGCTACGTCAGTTTTGGTAAGTATCGACGTCACAACTGATGCACTAGTTGTTGGCGACGTCAGGTTTTAGTAAAAAATACGTTGTTTGATGGAAAAACCAACTGCCGACCTAAATTTGGGCCAAAACCGACGTCATGGTAGGTTGTAATTAGTCGGAAGTCAGAAAAATGCTGCTTGGGTATGGTAGGCTAAGGGATACTAAATCGAAAAAGAGTTAACTGGCTTTTTGGTTAAGCAGGTGTTGGACGGATGTATTACGCAACATAGGCTTTTATAAGCAATTGTTTATTTTTGCTTTCTAAGCCACCTTTGATAAAACGGCAAAAGTGCGAAAAAACATAAAAAACCATTTTTATATGGAAATATGGACATGTGATACACCGTTAAAATCATAAAAAAGGGAGATTTTAAAAAATGGAATAAAAAATACAGGTCCGCATTTAAAAGAAGTAAGTTGATGTTAATATCTCGTAAAGTGGACGTAGCAAATTTTCTTAAAAAATACCAAATTGAAGAACGTCAAGAATTAAAAAAAAATTTCTTTTACGAATTTTTTGTAAAAATTATACTTTAGGTATTTGATAAAATAATTTTCTGCAATTTTTCGAAAAACCCCCGTACCTCGGGATAGAATATTTATTTTTTTAATCTGAAACCAGATTGTCATGTCCCCCAAAAAATGCACATTTTGTCTAATTTGGGCAAACTTGTAGTTCTTATAGTTACCGAGATAGCAATAATAGCCCATTGCAATTAATATATATATTTTTCCTGCCAGTCAGGATTATATTTTGTTTGTTCACTCATGTTTTTGTTTTTGACATTTTTTTTAAACAAAGCCGCTATTGCAGATAATTTTTTAGGTTAGGTATCAAAAATAAAGAATTGAAGATTATAAAATTAAAACCAAAATATTCTGCATCTCGTTTCAAAAGCATAAAACAAAGAAAGATCATGATATAGTAGAATTCAGTCACTGTAAGAGTCCGTTTACATAAATTTAATAAGACCAACCAGTCCAAAATCTTTATTTCACTCTCCAATACGACACATCTCTAGAGAGAGAAACATGACCTAGTATTTCTTGCTGCATTTTAAATACACCAAAAACTGTCTTAAAAAATAGTGATCCGCAAAGGTTAAATTGTCAAATTTTATGATTTTTATGACATTTAGACAATTTTACGATGGTTTTAGAACATGTCTTTAAAAATTATGACAAATTATGATTTTATGACAAGTGGCCACTCTGGAATTCAGAAAAACTCTTTTTTTTTTTCAAAAATTTAAAATGCATAGTGGCGATTTAAATAAGAATTGGGCTCAATCAAGCTACACCTCCCCCTCAACGAAACTCAATTTGGATATTGTAAAAATTATGTATTAATTATGTACTAATTTAGTCCCCTTTCAAAAAATTTTGTACTTAATGAATAACGGAGTTATTCGCACTTAAAAAAGGGGGGGTGTGGCTTGGCGCTAAGCTGCACCCCCCATGCTTAGGAGACAGATTTAATGAAAGTTAATATAGGGTACTTTATTTACAAAAACCATCGGTCCCTTTCTAGAAAATTGCCTACTCTCAAGATAACTTATTTTTTTTTTTTTTTATATGGGGTGTGTAGCTTGATATCAAGGCACATATCCCACATAAACAAAAAAAAAAGAAGTTATCTTGAGGGTAGGCAATTTTTTAGAAGGGGACGAAATAAGTACATAATTAGTAGCAAATTATGGTATAACAACTTTTTTTTAAATCTATATTTTAAGCAGAGCGAGTTTGCCTTGATATCAAGCTACACACCTCATTAAAACAAAAAAAATGAAGTTATCTTGAGAGTAGGCAATTTTTTATAAGGGGACGATATTAGTAAATAATTAGTAGCAAATTATGCCATAATTATTTGTTTTTCAAATATCTTTTCTAGGCAGAGGGGGGTGTGCCTTTATTTCAAGCTACACAGCCCATAAAAATAAAAAAAATTAAGGTATCTTAAGAGTAGGCAATTTTCTAGAAGGGGATGAAATTAGTACATAATTAGTACCAAATTCTGGCATAGTCACTTTTGGTCTAATCTCCTTACTAAGCAGAGGGGGGGTGTACCTTGATATTAAGCTACACACCCCATAACAAACAAACAAAAGTCTTAGGAACCGATGGTTTTTGTAAACTAAAAGTACCTTTCTTTAAGAGTACATAATTAGTACAAAATTATGACATATTTACTTTCATCAAATCTGTCTACTAAGACTGAAGGGGTGCAGCTTAGCGCCACCATTCTTTTAAATGCGAATAACCCCCCAAGTAGCACAAAGACGTACCAAAGACGTCCATGGTATGTCCACTCAGGACATTCGGACGTTCCTAGGACGTCCATTTTAGGACTTTCGACGTCTTAAGAACGTCGTTAGGACATCTTTTATTACAAAACCAGATGTCCATAAGGTACGTTCCAGTACGTGTTAAGGATGTCGGTTTAAGACGTCCCTAGGCACAAATCTGGAACATTTCCAGGACATTTTTGGTATTTTTTTGGAAACGTTTTGAACTTTTTATGAAGTATTTAGTAAAATTAAAAGTAATGATTAAAATAGTAAAAGTACATTCATATAAACATATTTATAAAGGGAAAAGTCAAATCATATAATAAAACTAGCTCCCCACTAAGCACAAATGAAAACATTTACAGAGAGACAGAAAGAGACAGAGATAGAGATACAGAAATACAGAACATAGTCCTGATGAAGTAATCCCGAATGAACTCTATTTTTGTATTAAAAAAGTGTATTTATGCAGTCTTCGGTTGGCCGTCGGTTTTGAGTTTTTTAAATTTTTTTTCAAAGGACTGCAGAAGTCGGCCCAACCTGACTGAAAATTTTCTAACCTTAATACTAAGAATTGGCGGAAAACCCCCTATATATTGTATAATTACCAAAAAATAAGTCCTAAAGACGTCCTAAAGATGTCTTAAAATTTTGATTCTCAACTGGTTCTTGACTGGACGTCCATAGAACATCCGCTTTGGACCCAGAACATTCGGACCTAAATAGGACGTCCTGAAGACGTCCTGTGCTACTTGGGTCCGTTATTCATTAAGTGCAAAATTTTTTAAAAGGGAACTAAATGAGTACATAATTTTTACAATATACAAATTGAGTTTCATTGAGGGGGGGTGTAGCTTGATCAAGCCTGAGAATTGCCCATATACGTAAAGATAGGGTTACATAATGGCAATGTTTCTTTGTATTGTGGGTTAGGTTGGCGACTCAGATGATCAACTTTAAAAAATTCCTTATCTTGTTTTGTTTATGAACCTACCTAGCGCTGGTACATTATAGACCTTCTCCCAACCTGACTAAAAATTTTCTAACCTTAATACTAAGAATTGGCGGAAAACCCCCTATATATTGTATAATTTCCAAAAAATAAGTCCTAAAGACGTCCTAAAGATGTCTTAAAATTTTGATTCTCAACTGGTTCTTGACTGGACGTCCATAGAACATCCGCTTCGGACCCAGAACATTCGGACCTAAATGGGACGTCCTGAAGACGTCCTGTGCTACTTGGGTCCGTTATTCATTAAGTGCAAAATTTTTTAAAAGGGAACTAATGAGTACATAATTAGTACATAATTTTTACAATATACAAATTGAGTTTCGTTGAGGGGGGGGGGGTCTGGCTTGATCAAGCCTGAGAATTGCCCATATACGTTAAGATGGGGTTACATAATGGCAATGTTTCTTTGTATTGTGGGTTAGGTTGGCGACTCAGATGATCAACTTTAAAAAAAATCCTTATCTTGTTTTGTTTATGAACCTACCTAGCGCTGGTACATTATAGACCTTCTCTCTCCCATCAGAGATCACTCTGAATTCTTGTCCTTGTTTGCTATGATAATACGAAACCAGTTTAAAGTCCTGCCCTACGTGGTCTTGCAGTTTTTCCACGATATCTCTAAACGTTGGCCTATCATACGGTTTCCAATACCAACAGGCGTGCATGATTTCGTAGAGGAGATCTGGGCACTCTGGAGGTCGTTCCAGTCGACCCTTGGCTACAACAAACTGAAGGACTTGCTCGTTGGAAAGTCCTAAAAAATAATAAAAATTTGGTAATAACCTACAGCCAACATATTCTTTAAGAAACCTCCGTAACCCAAAAACGGGTTAAAATATTGACATATGTGGCCTTTACCATTATTATTTACTTCAAAATCGAGCCCTTAACAAGTATACTACTTTTGCTATCACCATTCCACAGCAAACAATATAAATTAACCTTCATAAAATAACGAAAAGTTATATTATTTAGTGTTGGTGATAACTTAAAAAGACTTGAAAAACAACTTACAAACACCAACTTATGAAAATTTATGGATCGAAAAACAACATAGATTTTACGAAGATTTTATAAAACTTACTTAGGAGCCCTCAAGTCTAGAGATTATTATAAAAAGATTTTACAACTTGTTTGGAAATATAAATTTTTCATCTTTCTCCCCCTTGCTTGTTATGATTATTCTTTTTACGATAAAAAAAATTATAAAATGGTGTTTAGCAATCTTCTAAAATAAATAAAAATTGACGTGGGATAAGTTGAAGCAGGAATATGAATATTTGTAGGATACCTGCGACAATAGTAAAATAAAATCTGTTTCTCGAGTCATCCTACTCTGAAAACCAGCTGCGGTTCCAAGTGTACTGTCTATTTTTCGAATATACTTACAAAATTTTCATGGACTCCAAAAATACTTGAGAAAACGGGAAAAAAAAATACTTATTCATTTAAATAACACTTTTTTATATCCGTTTTTTTGCATTCTGAAAAAAATATTGAATTTTGTATTTTGTTCCTAACAATGCTGAAATTTTCCCCTCAAATTTTATCCTGAACGGAGAGGTTTTTATCATATTTTTATAAGATCTATTATATTCAATGAGAAGGCCAATCTTTTTTTCTATAATATTTTATAATCTTCTAGTAGCAGAGAAGATTATATAGGAAATATATAATATTTTATCAGCTTGTAGTTTTAGAATAATTTATAAGATTGGATAAGACTGGTTACTTTTATGAGAATCAGGGATGTTTTATAAGACAGAAGTCTGGGACATTTTATCAGTTTGTATAAGGTTGTCGGCTTGGAGAAGACTTTAGGAACGCACAAATACACATTTTTAAAGAAGATTTCATGGGAATGGGCTATTGAGGATGGTTGAGGAGATTCTATCAGTATCGCGATTCTAGCAGTTTCTATAAGCAATGATTTTGGAGAAGTTTCTATGGGTTCTTGTGGGGTCGGATTTTAAGATATTTGATAAGATTCTATCAGTAACGTGATCTTAGAAGTTTTAATGGGTTCTTTTGGAATCACTTTCTAGGATATTTGATGGATGAGATTCTATCAAAATCGTGATTCTAGAAGATTCTAAAAGGAATGATTTTGGAAAAGTTTCTATGGATTCTTGTTGTATATGTTTCCAGGATATTTGATGAGATTCTATCAGTATAACAATGATTTTCTTCATTTCTTGTTCGATCGGTTTCTAGAATATTTGATGAGTATTGGGATTGTAGAAGATCCTATAAGTAATGATTTTCGAGAAGTTTCCATGGGTTCTTGTTGAATCGGTTTCTAGGATATTTGAGAGATTCTATAAATATCGTGATTTTAGAAGATCCTATAAGGAATGATTTTGGAGAATTTTCTTTGGGTTCTTGTGGGATCGATTTTTATTATATTTGTTGGAACTTGTTGGAAAGTTGATTGATTTTATTTAATACGAAATCAGTAAGAAATTAAGCATTCTTCTAGAGATTTAAAACATGGCGTAAAATAGGAATAAACATAAAAACAAAAATTTGAATAACCTGGAAATGTGTTGTCCTGATTTTATGAAACAATAACAACACATTTTTTACAATATTCCTTGGACCATTATAGTAGGACTATTTCTTCAATTTGAAGTATCCTTATAGTTATATGATTTGTACTTTCGGGTTTTGTTATTTTCCTAAAATAAACCTACAATTGGTTTTATTTCCGTTTTTTTTTTCATATTTCCGTAAGTCTGCTTACATACAGAATGTCCTGCTTTGTTTTGACCCCCAGTTGGCGAATTTAAATATCTAGATGGTGTATAATTTTCTTTATAGCTTTATAGCTCTTTATTTATACCTATAAACTTACACTTTGGGTTTCTGGAAAATAACATAACTTTGATAGAATCCAGAATCAGAGAGATGCATGGTGCAACTGGCTCTCTCGTCACTCAATTTTGGGCCAAAAGACGAAAACCAAAACAAAAGCAAGCTGGGCAAGTTGGCCGACTTTAAAAGCGCAATTCACTAAAAACTACGCCAAATTAATACGATGCGGCGGCTAATGATTTCAAAAGTATACTTAAGGCAAGTTAATTCAAAAAAAAAAATTTTCAGGCCTGATAAAATCTTTTAGGATCTCATCGAAATCTGTTCCAAAACCGACCCAAAACCCGATAGAATCTCCTCACCCATAGGATCTTGTAAAATCCCATAACAACTCATATAATCTCCTCCAAAATCATAGAACCATAGACCTAATAAAATCTTCTAGGATCTCATCAAAATCTGTTCCAAAACCGACCCAAAACCCGATAAAATCTCCTCGCCCATAGAATCTTCTAAAATCACCATAACGTTAAAAACCCCTCAAATCTTCTAGAAATCAATCCCATAACAACTCACATAATCTTCCTCAAAATCATAGACCCATAGACCTAATTAAATATCCTAGGATCTCATCGAAATCTGTTCCAAAACCGACCCAGATCCCGATAAAAAATTATACAAGAATTCTATATTTTTTTTAAATGAGATTCAATGGGAGAATTTCAGCAGGGAACCCTAAGCAAGACAAAAACCTATTTTGAGAATCCAAAATTTACGACAATTCTATAAAAAAAAATACAACTATACCACTGTTTACCTCGTTCAACACTATTTTATGACATTTATAAAATATGAAAAGTGTGGAACACTGACGCTGCGTTCCGCCGTAAGGTGGTGTGTTCACATGTGCCGCCGAGCAGCTATGCGCACTGTGTGCCCTTGACGTTTCACGGTGCGTTTCTGAGAACTTAACATGGTTACTAATATTTTTATCTTTTTCTAAAATGCATTCGACCACGATATCTGTTATCGACACCTATCTCAAGAAGATTTAGATCTTTTATTTCTCTCAGATCGATGTAATTAAAACTCGCATTTTGATGTCATAAAATTAACCTTACTCCTGTGGGTATACAAATAAATATTGTTTTTTTTTTAATATAATATATAATTAATTTATTTGTACCCGACGTTTCGATTAGTAAAATCTCTGATCGTCTTCAGGTGCAAACTACAATCTAGATACCTACTTATATACTGTGGGAAATCAGTCAACCGTAAAGTTTAAGAAGTTGGCTCTGCCCAAGGCCTATCTGTTAGGCTTAAGAACGAGGATATATTGGCTTAAGGAACATCAGACGAATACCCAAATAGGTGAAATAAAGAGAGTGGACAAAAGCAAAGGTTTTGCAGAAGGAGTTACACTGGAAGAAATGAAAATTCCTTGAAGCTGCCTTTATTGAGCAGAATCAGGGTATTTTCAGTAAACCGAGTGTTGAATTCCAAAAATTTGGAAGCCCCTCCTTGGGCGGAGCTAACTTCTTAAACTTCACGATTAAGTGATTTTCCATAGTATATAAGTACGTATCCTTAGGAATAGATTGTAGTTTGCACCTGAAGACGACTAGAGAATTTACTGATCGAAACGTCGTGTGTAAATAAAATATAGACAATGGAAGTCCGAAATACAGAGCTAATTTCAAAACAGTGGGATTATAACCACTAAAGAAATTAATAAAAACATTATAGAAGAAATCTTATGGACAAAAAGGTTTATAAAGGAGTTCATAAGTATATTACAGACACCAATTTATATAACTATTGTACCTATCTGAATTCTAAAGCTTCTCTAATTGTAATAAATTTGTTGTTGTTTACTTACCTTTTAAAAAGTGGTTTGATAGCAACATTTTAAAAACTAATCTATATATCTTTAATTGATAGTTGTTTACAGTTTTAAAGATGGGTTGACAGAAAGATATCAAACACTAATTTATATAACTTTTGTCACTGATGAGTTCTATGTCCGTGGAAATAATGTTAACGCCAGTTTTATGTTACCTTAGGTAGAGGCCCTCTATAAATTTGACAGTTACTGTTTTATCGGAGATGGCCAACTCATATTGCCCTCTCTTTCTAGTTCTTTCATATTGATATTGATGTTTTGCTGTCTCTTTTTATAATTTCCCCAGACAGTTTTTGGAAAACTGATTTTTTTTGGTTAGTAACATATGTCAAGTTTTGACAAAAAAAAATACCTTGAATATGCACGCGGGGTTTTTAAAAATATAAATAATACGTAAAATATAAAGACTCCTATTGATCTATATTTTTGTTTCTCTTTTATGTTTGTACAGGGTGTTCTATTATAAATGTGACCCCCCTTATCTCCGTTATTATGCATGGTACAAAAAAGTTTCAAATACAAAAACTGCATAACTTCTTACAAAGTTTTAAAATATGTAAGTCACAGTTGTCAAATTTTATGGGAAATGTCAAATTTTGACAGCAACTTTCTTATTTTAAATAGAACATCCTGTATTTTATTATACTTTTAAAATCTGCTTTTTATTCTGATTCCAAAAATATATAACATGTGTAGACTGTGACAAAAAGTTTCCGAGATATAGCGAATTAAAATTTGTCCGCCAAGGTTTTTATTTTTTAAGTAAGTAGGCTATGCCTTGACATGAAACAAGAACAAATGTAACGTAGTAACGCCATTATTGTCAAAATGTCATATTGTGCATTTTACTGCCTAATTGCTATTTAAACATGGTTTTTAGGGAACGAGAGAAATTTGATATTTTGACAAAGAGAATACTCAAGGCAATTGCCAAGCTACATGACCCTTAAACGAATTTTTGACAAAATGAACCAGAACCACACACTGAAAAGAAAGAAAAGAGAGGTAGCTGTCAATGACGAAGAAGAGTTGAGAATTTTACTTTATTTAGAAGGTAGCAAATTTTTGTATTTTAATTAATTTTGCGTTCATCTATATAGTTTCGATTTAGATCAGCTTCTCGTTCTTTTTTTATTTATAAATAATACATGGTTTGGGTATATTGTTCCAGAAAATCCGACGAAATCTCTACGAGACGGGTGCAGGGACTTGGATATATCTCTTAACAAATCTGCAAGAATTATGAAAAGGAACAAATCTAGGGATTTTAGATACACTGTGCAACACTTGTCAGAGGAAGACAAAAGAAAGAGATCGATTTTCTGTAGAAGAATGAAGGCAGAGCTTCAGGAAAACCCCGATTTTATACACGACGTAATTTGAACAGACGAGGCCTCTTTAAGTACCGCGGGAGAAAAAAACAGAAAAAATGCACATCGCTGGGCAAGGGATAGTCCCAGGAAAACGGTCAAAAGAAGACGATCAGGAAGGCGTTCGGTGGGCGTATGATGCGGTATGTTACGCAACCACATCATTGGGCCATTTTTCTACAGAGGAAATCTGAACAGCAGGAGATACTTGAAATTACTGTTAAACGACGTTGAAGACGCCATTAATAACTTGCCTTTGGAATTGCAAGAAAACCCAATTATATGGCAACAAGATGGCGCATCCGTTCACAACACTTTGCAGGTGACGGCATTTCCTAATAGGAATTATCCCATATGGCAGGGAAAACACGGAACCCCATGGCCGGCCAATAGTCCGGATCTGAATCCTCCAGACATTTGGCTGTGGAATGACATTAAAGATAATGTTTATACTAATAGACCTATTACAAATGAACAAATAGAAAATAAGTGCCGTGATGTGGTTAATGACATTAATGTAAATCGACGGCACATGGTAATCTCAACCATATCAGGATTAAGAAGGCGCTCTCAGCTTTGCATTCAAGAAAATGGGGATGTGTTTGAACATCTTTATTGAACTAGGGGCATTTGCATTTCTGTTATATTATAAGTTGCTATAAAATAGGTATTATAAGTAAAAGAATATAATAATATATCGTAATACTTCTTGAAATATTATTGGTAAAACTTCTTTCAATAAAATAAATACAAAATACAGTAAATATACAATGCATTGTTTAAACTTAAAATAATGATTATTGATTATATTTAAAAAACATAATAAAATACAGGGTACTTTTGTAAATTTTTTGTACCATGCATAATAACTTATAGCTTACTTACCTCGCAAATTCGGCTATTTTTATTAATTTTCCAGCTTGGTAAATGCATATTTTCTTTTCATTTTTCTTCAAATTCGCCGAGGCACGTGTATTTTACAGTTTTTGATACAGCAAAATTCCATTTTAGTGAAGGGGCATGTGTAAGTCAGTGGGATTTTTTATGAAGGAGTTTTGTGAGTATGTGGGATTGGTAGCTCTTTAGTCACACAATAAAGTATTACCGGATGTTTTGTTCGCATTCGTGTAGAAGTTGATATGATGACATCTTTCAAGATGGCGGCCAAAAATCATGAAAAATACAACTTTCGCAATCGGGGCATAATTATACTCGATTTCATATAATTCGAGAACGAGGATTCCAAAAAAATTACTTTCAAGGTCATCCGACCTTAAATAACCTTAAAAATCTGAAAAGAACAAGATTTTTTCCATTTTCTTTTCAAAAAATCTTAATAATTCGATGTTTTGTCAGACCAACTTCAAATGTACCTCAAACTATTAGACATATATGCCAAATTCAACCCTTAGAGTTTGATGCAGTTTGAAGCTTCATGAAAAATACTCCAGTAAAATTAGGATATTGCCAAAATAACATACTAAAGGGCGCTATTCATCAACTATTAAAGTGAAGAGGACCAAATTTGGTAAGAAAGATAAGAAGGTCAAGGCCAATAAAATTAAAAAGAAATTTGGTCTAGGTATGACGCGTTTCAATATGGCGGCTGATACATCAAAATGGTGACTTATAACCACATTTTATTTTATCCGATTTCGTAAAAAAGCAAAAATGATAGTGGTGGCCATTAATTCTTGTTGACTTACCACCGCTTACCATGACAAAAAAAGTATAGTTGATGCATGACTTTTATTGACCTTGAAAATACCATGTACACATGAAAAACCAGCTTTTTGTAGTGTCAGTCTCAATTTACCACAACGTAAAAACGTGGGTGAAATTAATATGTTATCGTTGGACAAACGCTTCATTTTATACCTCCCTACGATTTTTTTTTACTGGCGTCCCAGATGTTTATGCTATCCTCTGTTAAAAATGACCTATATTTTTTTTTTCGGAACTGTGAATTTTATGTTCTACTCTCTTGTGTAGCCAACAAAGTCATTTAAATTACCTATAAGAGAGTTAGCAGAACTTAGGTATCCATTACCATATTCTGGACCAGGTATTTTAGATTCCATTTTCCAAAATGGCGGTCGAAAAATCATAAAAAAATACAATTTTTGTTACCGGTGCATGATTATATTCGATTTTATACAACTCGACGACGAGAATTCCAAAAAAATCAGTTTCGAGGTCATCCGAGCTCAAATCGCAAAAAACACAATTTTTGCCAGTTTCTCTTTAAAAAATTCTCCATAATTTAACGTTTTGTTATACCAACATCTAGGCCGCCAGATCAAAAAAAATGGTAGTGAGGTTTAAAATTAAGTTTTTATGTATGGCTAAGATGTTAATTTCATTTCCGGCACTTAAAGTTTTTGGGTACTGGTAAATTGGAAAGAAAGCACTGCACAAAGCTGGTTTGTTACTTGTCAACAAGAATTGATGGCCACCTTGTCATTTTTGCTTTTTTTTTATATATATATATATATATATTTGATATATCAGCCGCCATATTGAAACGCGTCATAGCTGAACCAAATTTGCTTTAACAATTCAAATTGGTCCTCTTTGCTTTAACAGTTGATGAATTTCGTAAATACTATTTTTTCAATATCTTAATTTTACTGGGGTATTTTTCAAGGTCATGAACTTCAAACTGCATCAAACTCTAAGGATCGCATTTGGTATACATGGCTAATAGTTTGAGGTACATTTAAAGTTGGTCTGACAAAACGTCGAATTATTAAGATTTTTTATAGAGAAAACGGCAAAAATCTTGTTTATTGCGAGTTTCAAGGTAATTTAAGATCCTATGACATTAAAAGTGATTTTTTTTTCAGAATCCTTGTCCTCGAGTTATATGGAATCGAGTATAATCATGCCCCGGTTGCGAAAGTTGTATTTTTTATAATTTTTGGCCGCCATCTTGAAAGATCGTCGTCATATCAACCTCTTCTACACGAATGCGAACAAAACACCCGGTTACACTTGATTGTGTGACTAAAAAGCTATCAATCCCACATAGTCATAAAACTCCTTCATAAAAAATTCCACGGGAGAGAAATTATCAACCTGTACCCCTACACTATTTTTAAACCGGACATTTCTTTCCCCTAAATGCACCGTAGGCACTTAATCGCGACTAGCTCTCTAATACATTCTTTTTCTCTCTTGACCCCACAACAAAGAGGAAGCATAGATTAGCTAAACTAATCCGATTATTTTTACGGTGCATCTGAGGGTAAATCAAAAATGTGACAGTGACAAAATTATTTATTGTCAGGGGTTTAAACCTTTCCCTAACAACTGTCAAATCCAGTTGCTCACCTCTGGTAAAACATTAACTGTCAAAAATCGTATACAGCAACTCTAACCTTAGGGTACCATCACTATAGAGCCTTTTATAAAACCAATATAAAAACTCAATTCCTGTAGGAAACTTCTAAATACCCTAGCGCATTAATGGAACCTTCTTTATAATTATTAGTCTATGGACTTTCGTGTGCAAGTCGTGCTAACTTTGTGCCGATAAGCTACTTTTGTTAAGGGTCGCCCATAGATCACGTTTTGACTTATTGTCATTCTGGTAAATTCGTTTTTAAAAAAATATTGCGGATTGAAAATGGCAGAAAACCATATATTTTAAAAAATTGTAACCCTTTTTTACTTTTTATCCGATTTTGATGGAAAAAATTTTTAAATATTACGTTTGTAATATATTTTATGAAAAAAAATAAACAAAATAAAAAAAAAAAATTCATAAAAAAAATAAAAAAATCTGGAACAATAAAAAAACTATTAAAGGTTTTTAAGTTTTTTTTTAAAAGTAACTGGTCAAAAATAAGGGTGTATTTGGGATGATATTACCCAAAACTACAAGATCTTTTTTCTGATAACCTAAATTTTTTGAACAAGCTTAGTACATCAAGTTTAAACCCCTTGTTATTCTAGAATATGCACTTTTAAACAAATATGCCTTTATTTATTAGTGTTTATAACTTTTTTATTTTTTATTCGATTTTGATAAAACAAAGTTTCAGATACTAAGTTTGTAATATTTTAATGATGAAAAAATAAAAAAGTTATAATTCTTATATAAAAATATAAAAAAAAAACAAAAACAAAAAAGGTTTTTATTTTTTTTTGGTGTATTGGTTTACTAAAAAAAATTCATATAAAAAAGTAGCTATTTTGACGCTTAATTCAAATTAGGTTCAAACATTCCAATCGGTTAAGTTGTTTTTGAGTTATGTTAAAATAACGAGTAAAAAGTGGAGGGTTTATGGGCTGGTTAATGATTATATCAAAAAATGGGGACACATTTGGAAAGTAATCCCAGTAAAACAGGCTCTGATCAGATTTTATGGCCATCCCAGAATATGTATATTTTTTAACAAATATGCGATTTCAATATGGCGGAATGGCACTTTTAAAAAAATATTTAAGTATTTTAAAACATAGTTTTCCCAACAATATTTGTTTATAAAAAATTAATAAAAAACGAACATTAAAAATAGGTTGTATTTAACAAATATTAAAACAAATTTAAACTTTCAAAATACAAACAGGCTCTCTGTTCAGGTACTAGACTCCATTATTTACAGCGGCGTCTCCAATTTAAAAAAATATATATATTAAAAAATTTTAAATACTAAATCTAATTTTTTAACTTTAATTACCTTTGTATATATTTTTTTAAGAATGTTCTAAAACAGTGCTTGTTTTATCTTTATCTTTCTTTTGATATTTTACGCAGAAAAACAAATTAATTTCTCCAGACATGGTTACTCTTTTCCAAGTTTAGAAATAATAATGGAAAAATCACCTGATTATTGCGTAACTCTACGCATTTCTCTAATTCGCCGCGAGGGCCTTCAACTAAAATTATAGCTTATGTAGTAATAATTTTATATAAAGAAAGCTTTTATGAAATATAAAGTGCACAAAAAAGTAAAAAATAAATTAATAATAATAATAAAAAAACGATGGGCGCATTATAGGAAGTTTGGCAATGTTGACTCGATAAATTTATGCTATTGATTATATTATGATTGTTTGCAAGAATCTGAATTCACTATAAAGCAGAGAAATGCAAGAGTATTAAGTATATCCCACCCAACGCGACCCAAGCTACCCTAAAATTTCTGTGGTATATGGACGGATATTGTTAGTTTTAATTTGCGCCCATCGCTTTTATTATTCTGATATTAGAATGCTTAAAATATTTTATACTTTTTAGTGCACTTTTATAAAAGCTTGTATTTGAAAAAAATTTTTCATATAAAATTATTTTTTAATTTTTAGATTTGTACCCTAAATCGTCCATTTTGAATCCGTCATACTAAAATTTTAAAATCTGATAAAAAATTCATAATCCTCTTCCCTAAAAACCAATTCTAACTTTGTCAATTTTGATTGAAATCGAAAAAAATAAATATTTTTCTCCCTCCACTTCCCTTTTTAGGGGGAGATGGCTACCTAATATTACCATATTATTGTATTGTCACAGGAACTATAAACGCTTACCAAATTTGAAGACAATCGGATGTACCTATATAAGTTAAAATTCGTATTCCTTATCCCCAAAAACCCTCGTATACCAATTTTGGTTAAAATCGGACAAACTTAGGTGTTTTTTCCCTCCACGAACCTCGTAGGGGGGGGAGAGAGACTGCCTTATAATACCATATTACTGAATTCAATTGGAAGATTTGACTCGAAGGTGGTGGTGGTGGTGGTGAAGTTAAATAAAAGCCTGTAAAAAACCACTTCGCGCGTGGTCTTTCGCTAGTGACAACCAATTTGTTTTTCTATTGAAATAAATGTAATATACAAGCGCATATATAGCTTCTGTACATCAAATTAAAGCCAAATGGTTATTATACAAGTTTTATTAATAACTTTTTTTAAAGTTTTGCCTTTTCATTTTTTTTGACAAAACAAGGCAAAATTTTGAACTTTTTTATATAATTTTAATGTGTGCTTCCACTGAATCGTTTGCTGTCATTTTTGAATCTCTATGTTAATTTTTAAGGAAGTTACAGCATTTTTAAAAGTATCATGCAAAACAAGTGGTGGGGGCAATAACTTGAAAAAAACGCATTTACCAGAATGACAACAAGTCAAAGCTTAATCTATGAGCTACACTTAACAAAGTTAGCTTATCGGCATAAAATTAGGACGATTTGCACACAAACCCCCCTTTCTGCCTGATTTGTTCATAGACTATATGTAAATTTCTGTCACCAGAGGTTTCTGAAAACGCTCATTGGTTTAGAAATACCCAAAACCTCACAACCCCTCGAATTTGGCCCATCCTGTACATACTTCTGAATAGCGTAAAATGGAAATTACCCTGGCTTGACGTTGAAACTAAAGACGACTTATTTACCTTGGTATGGCTGTTCAGCTAAGGTAGCTATTTCCCATAAAACAATGCCATAGCTCCACACGTCGGAATCGGTGGAGAAAACTCCATCTGCCAAACTTTCGGGGGCCATCCATCGAACTGGCAACAGACCGCTAAAAAACAAGAGATCAGTTTTAATATTCGATTCTTACAGACGTAAGAAATACGACCAAACATAAATTAAAAGCGCACTATCGGTTCTGTGTAAGCAAAATAACATTTTTTTTGATTTTTTTAAGCTAATAGAAGAAGTTGAAGCTGAGGTTAAAACTGTTTGCAGAAACTTTTTTTACATTTTAGGTTGAGATGAACGCTGTTAAGTTTATTCTTAGACCATCAAATATTATGTTGCAAACCTATTTTGATATACGATTTAATATGTTTTTGATAAGTGGTTATTACAAAGTTAATTGTTGTTTATGCACCTTGGTCAAAAAGTACAGCAATAACGTCTGCAGTATGTAAATACCAGACTAAGGCGTTAGCCGAGGACTGTTACACGCTTTGGTCGTTAAAGCTGATTTTGGTCGAGGTTTTTTTTTCTGTTTTTTAAGAATTTGCTGATAGAGGTATAAAAAATCAACTCGTGGTTAAACTGTGCTATTTTAGCGTCTAGTTGTAAAAACTAGTATTTTTGCAACTGGCTTATTTAATATACAAAAAGATTTCTGAAACCCAAAATCACATGAAAAAGAAAAAAAACATTATTTTGCTTATTATTTACCTGTTGTAAAACCAGGAATTTCTCAGACCGTATTTAATAAAAATTTTCATCGTAAGAACGATTCACCATAAAAACTGCAATTTGTTAAACCAATTTTCGGTTTGGTTCGGTTCGGATAACCTTATTTTTTCAAACCCACTCAATACCAAATTCGAAATTTATAGACCCGTTTTTAATCGAACAATTGTTTATCAAACTCATTCAAAATTAAACTCGAAATTTGTAAAACCCTTTTTTAATAAAACCCGGAATTTGTTAAAACATTATTTTTCAAAACTAGAATTTGTAAGACCCGTTGTTTATCATAAATTTGTTCTTAAATTGTATATAAGTGACATACACAAACTATTGAACGTTACGTGTACAAGTATGTGCGAGTAGCAGCGACAAATGCATTGAAACGCTGCGCCGCCGCCGCGCCACCTGCGTGTACGCCTCCCGTTCATTTATTATTGGCGAATGCGCAATCATTTTAGCAGAAATTTCTGATAAACAACGGATCTCACGAATTTCGGTTTTGAAAAATAACGGTTTGACCAATTCCGGGTTTTATTAAAAATGGGTTTTACAATTTACGTGATTTATTTTGAACGAGTTTAATGAACAATGCTGGTTCGATAAAAAATGGGTCTTATAAATTTCGAATTTGTTATTGAATGGATGTGAAGAAATAAGGTTCGGATAAAAAGTTGGTTAAACGAATTGCAGTTTCTATATTTAACGGGTTTGATTTTGCACATTCTGATAAACCGTGACAAATCCATAGTTTTTTTGCAGTGCGAGTACCTAACTAGAAAAACCATTTTGAGTTACGCTCTCCGCAAAAAAAAGATGCGGTGTTGTCTCTTTTGAGTACAAAATATTAAATTTCTAAACGAATAGGAAACGACATTTTTTTTGCTGGCAACTGTACCAACTACTAAAAGCAAAATTAAAAAAACTTAAGGCTTCCTTATCAAAATATGCTAGGAATAATTAAGAGTTGGGTAAACCTTCCTTTAGTTACTTAGAAAATGATGGATAAGTATTCATACCTTATATAGCCACCAAATAAATACAGCATTCCTTCAAAGAATGTGGGTTATATTTAGTTACCTTGTGCCTTTTCTATAGTAATCAGTCTCATAAATATCTCTGGTCATGCCGAAATCACCGATTTTGACAGTTCTGTCGTGTCCGACCATGCAGTTTCTGGCTGCCAGATCCCTAAAAGTACATAAAAATTAGTCTAAATACACCGTTACGAAATGCACGTAATCTCATCTTAAACAAACCTGACATTTGTTTACTAGCTATATAGCCCCCTCCCCGAAGTGCTGGGGAGGTGATTCTAACCGGTTTACTCATCTGTGAGGAACTTCAGAAGGACCCTTCGACAACCAGGAGGTAACACAGGAAACCGAACAGGAATCCAGTGAAACCTCTAAAGATAAGGATCAACAAGGAACTGTTCAAGGACCCAGTGATCTTCTTCAACACAAGGGAACTGGACAAGTACCCTACGGACGCCGCCGATGTAAACAAAATCGTGGTCAGCATGGACGGTTCAACCAAAACAGAGCTAACTGAAGAACACCTGCTCGAAGTCCTTACTCCACCTAAGCAGGAAGGATGTGAGACCAGCCACAGGACTCCTAACAGGACACTGTTGCCTCAACAATTAAGCATCTAGAGACGCTGGGAATCGCCGAAGACTCAGATAGCCGATAGCCAGGTCAAGAGAGTCGCACCTTGGAAAATATCTGTTGGTCTTAGGCGATTTAAGAAGATTGCAGCCCAGAAAAATCTGTTCTTTTTAGAAAGAGGCAGATTTCCAGGGCTAAACCATGGATAGTGGGCGTGCAACGGGCCCAGCAAGGTGGCCTACGTATATGGGAATTGTCCCGCCTGTGCTTCTACATTAATTTATTCATTCAACATTTGTTTTTTGTTTGCTTGCTCTGCTTAACGGTACTTCAGTTTCATAACTTTGGTCGGTACCTATCTAAACCCGTATTCTTGAAATCTCAGTGTACTCTCCGAAATTCAGGTAAGAGTAAGCAGGTGATATGTAACGAATACTGGCGCTGGGCGAATCCTGCTTCACGTGGATAACCTCGAGACGGCGACAACTCCGACACGATCTTTGTCCTTAAGTCTGAGGAGTGCGTAACCTCTTATATCCAATCTCATGCGGTCTGGTTACTGGCATGAAAAGGGGGTAGGACAAGATTACATTTTACAATCAATACCTGGAATTTTATACCTACTAAAATTCGCCGAGATACAGCCTTGAAAAAGACCGAAACCCAGCGGGGATCAAACCAGCGCGCACCGGCAAGCAAAAAATTCCGCCTAATGATTTCAGACACTACGGCCGATATAGCTATTTTCCTAACAAGTGCGGAAAATCGATTTTTCCGCACGCAACTTACGTTGACGGAACGACGCAGAGCGGAATTCTGTCAAGCAGTTAAATGCGGAAAATAAGGTTTTAGCATGTGTTGGGAACAATTGTTTTTCTACAAGCGTGAGGAAAATACACTGAAAATAGTTTTTTAATATTTTAATTTAAAATAATATTTATTAACTTTATTAATTTATAGCAGATGCCAGTTATTTGTGGTTGGACAATAAAGAATGTGGGTCCTGTTGTACAGGGATAATTACTTCAGTAGACTGCAGCTCGTTTACGGATTCTTGATGCCCAGTTTGTTTATGTTGTACAAGTGCACTTGTTTCAGCATCCGAATCAGAAAAGGCTACACAACTGGTGGAAGCATTGGCTGGAGAAGATTTCAATATTTTCCTTGCGATTAATTTTTTATTTTCCAGGGATTCATTCCCTTCGGCTACTTTTGTGGATTACCATCCTCCATGGCTCTTCAAGTTCGTTATGCTCACTACAGCATCTGCAAGGGCAGTGGCAGAAGACCTTCGATAGCAATGTCCAGTAAACTCTTCTGGATTCGGAAGACGTAAATATGCCGCTACAACAGATGGCATTTTTCCAAATTTATTTATACCGACGCATTCCCCTTTGCGATATTGGACAAAAAACGTTTGGTATGTTGTATGTTTTGGTCTAAGTAATGCATATTTCCTCACCAAGTTGTTGTTGTCGGCTATTCTAACAACAATCGTAGATCTTTCCAGCTGCACGTTTTCAATAAGTTCGTTAATTCTTCCCGTCTGCACGCCCCTGCCAGGCTGAAAATTGTTGCCACTTTAATAAGGAGATAAATGTTATCGGCAGCGTTATCAATAAATTTCTCCACGTCATTTATGGTTAAAATGTTTTGATTTTTTTGAGAAAATCAATTAACTTGAAATGCCTACTAATATCCACATTTTTCTTTAGCTTAAGCATACTTTTCAGCACTGAGTACCTTGAGTGTGGACGGTTGACACGATGTCGATAATTCGTGAAAATAAGCTAGGAAAACTTCTTCCTTTAGAAAATTCGTGTTTTTCTTGTCCAAACTCCATTTACAAAAAGCGTTGAACTCTTTCTCATACCTTTTTCTGGATTTATCTGGCAACAAATCTTCTTTTGCAAATTCAACCGCCAAAAGAATCTCGTCAGGTCTTGATTTCGAAAAAACCGCATACATGCAGTCACAAAATTGACCTTTCTAAAAGTGTATAATATATACGGACTTCAAAAGTACGTCAATTTGTCATATTGTTTAAAAAAGGTGTCTAAAACTGAAAATAATTTTTTACTTAAATTAAAGGCAACCTTATTTTTATATTAAATTTTGCATAATACTAAAAAAACAGCAAAAATAATGTTTTAGTAAAGTCTTTATTAAACAATATCAAATTATCACTCGAGTAACGGGCGAAGTCTGTTCTATAATGAGGGCGGTAACCCATTTTGGAGTTGATAAAATAACAATAATACAATGGAAACAGGGTTGGATTGAAAACAATTCGACGAATAGGAAACTTGTATTAGGACAAAAACGATGGTAAACTTAATACAAATTATTTTAACTTAAAAAAGAACTAAAATAAATAATGTAGTATTTAATAGGATCACCATTTTTCTCTATTACAAGCTGCAAACGTCTGGGCATTGAAAAGGTTAAATTTTGAAAATACTGATGATCTTCTGAGAGCTGATAAATTGCATCGCTTAACTCTTCAGCATTTCGTGGTCTCCAATTCCTTTGGTATATTATTTTAACGATTCGACCCCATTAATTTCCATTGGGTTAAATTCAGGGCTGTTGGCTGGCCAAGGATGTGTTTCTATAATATTATTCGGAAACCATTGGCGAACAACAATAGCCGTTTGTGCTGGACAGTTGTCCTGCTCATAAACGAAATCATTATTTTCATGTAAAGCCTGTAGAGATGGCAGCATAACGTTTTCAAGGATTTTAATATATCGTTCACTATTGAATCTTCCTTCGATTCTCCAAAAAAACCCAAACCTCTAGCATTAAACCAGCCCCACATGTTTACAGAAAAATGTCCAGCTTTTTTTAATTTGGTTTGTATATTTGGGTTCAAATCTAGAATTTAATGAATAACGATTTTCGTCAGTGAAAACCACCCTCTCCCAGAAGTCATTATCACGAAGAACGTTGTTCAGTGCAAAAATCACTCTGGCCTGTTTTTGTTCTTCTGTTAGAAAAGGCTTCTTTGCAGCAACTCGACAAGAGACTTCTGATTTCGTTACTCTTCTATTTACTGTTCCTAAAGAACCCGGAAATAATGTTACATTAGCTGCTTCAACCGACATTGAAAAAGGATTTTGTCTGAGATAGTCAATAGGTCTCTCATCTTGCACTTCAGAACTTACTTTTGGTCGTCCTGATCCATCTTTCCTATCCGTAAAATTATTTTCCATCCAGCGCTTTTTCCATCGCATTATCGTCAATTTATCAACTCCAAAATGGGTGGCCGCTCTTCTTATAGACCAGCCGTCTTTTATAAATCGAGTGATAATTTGAACTTTTGTGAATGTTGATACCTGTGGCATTTTTAAGGATGTCGCACTGAATTTTAATCTGTCAGGCATACTAAGCTGGTGCAACACCTGCTGAACTAAAAAGCCAGTTAACTGTTTTTCGATTTAGTATCCTTTAGCCTACCATAGCGGCCATATTGACACCCAACTTACCGAAAATCCATGTTTTACCTGTCAATTTGGTTATAAAAATGGCGGCAATCTTTGGCTAAAGGGCATTGAAGAGATAAGAGTTAACTGGCTTTTTAGTTGAGAACGGTGTTGGCTGGTGGTGCCTTATAATCTAATGGAAAGTTAAATTTTGTGGCATAGGAAAAAATGCATGTATGAGTTTTTTTTCAAATCAAGTGTACCTCTTGTGCCGAGTTTTCGGTAATTTCTTCATTGGAAGTCATTTAAATTTTTTTGCCACTGACAAATAAATGCATAAACAACTGGTTAGTCACACCATAGCAACCAAGGCATTTCATAGGCAATATGATGAACAGAAACTTCGAATCAGTACAGGTTTTTTGAAATTTGACATATCGGTGCGGAAAAATTTTTCCAAACCGTGCGGAAAAACGAAATTTCCGCACTAAAAACAGTGTGGAAAATGCGATTTTCCGCACACTCGTAAAAAAAGATTTTTTTGAAAAATTAATAGAGCCTTGTATTATGTTAGTCTTCCCATATCAACCAAAAAAAATTAAGATGTCGTAACTGCAACCCACCTGTGCACGAATTTCATGGCAGCCAAAAACGCCATGCCATCCGCTATTTCGATGGACATCCGGTATATTTCGTTGCAAGTGAAATTTTGCGACGAATCGCGCAAAGTCCGCAAATACTGCTTTAGGTCGCCACGCTCCATTATTTCCATAATGACTAGTGGAGGCTGGCCTTTTGATACGACACCTAAAACAAGTCACCATTCATAAACAATCAAAATTCTTATAAGACAAACATAAAATTTCGTTGCGCAACTGCTGACTGATATACATATGCATGTTTTAGTGTAAAAAATATATTTAAAACTAGCTGAAAACCCGAAGGGTGGCTCGGTGTACTCGCCGATGGCTTTGCGTGGAATTTTGAGGCATTTTAAAGCATTATTTCGAGATATTTCGGGGGCATTTTAAGGCAATTTATGACATTCTGAGACATTTTTAACAAAAAAATCTGGTTACAAATGGCTTCTGGTGTACATAAAATGACGACCAAGCCACCCCTCGTGAAAACCCCGCGCTTCGGTTTTACTTGTTTTTCTTCTTATAATTTTTCCCCGTTAACCGACTTTGAAGAAATAAAGCCCTATGTCCAGCCCAGCAGTACAAGTAACCCAGTATCAGTGGCGCAGCCAGGAATTGTTTTCGGGGGGTGGATTTAGAGTAACAATGTGACCAATGTGATACAAGGAAACAGGTGCTTACAAGCGGGGACCTTGGCTCAAATGTAGCGGAGGGGAGTGTTATCCAAATTTAAAATTGTTTATCCAAAATTTGGTCTAAGTCATGGTTCAATGCGCCGCAGGCAAAATTTTTTGAGAAAATAATACAGAATTGATGGGGTTTTGAGAATTTGAGTTGTTCATTTACCCTTAATTTGTTCGTAAAAATGCTAAAATATGCCGTTGGCGAAAAATTTTGGAAAATGACCCTTAAAATGCTATTTTTGACACCAAATCACAGGAAAAATATTTTGAAAAAATGACATTAAAAAGACCATTTCCACCAAATTCAAAACAGATAACAAAATAAAACATTTTTATGGCTGTCATGAACAAACAAAATCGTAAAAATGAAAGGTGTTATAGCGCCGTAGGTGAAAAATTTAGCAATTTATGATTTTCGAGGCTTTTGTATTTTATTTCCTATATATTTTATATCTGCTGTTATTTAATTTTGCCACTTGTATATAATCAGACTTCTTAGGGGGGGTTTAACCCCCCCCCCTCGGTGTGCCATTGCTAGTAGTGATTAATTAAAATCCATCCATCCACAGACAGACAGACAGATAGACAGACAGACAGACAAACTGAAAAAAATTCTAAAAATTAAGTTTTTGTTATCTATATCGTCTGTTTAGAAGCCGACACAAAAATTTTATCAAAAATATTGATGGCTTATCTAGTGATTGATTTTATGCATAACTAAGGAATCCCCTTCTATCCCTCCAACGCTGTCGTCCCCCTTACCACTCTACCTTCCGTTCGTTATCCCTCCCGTTCCTTATACCTTCCATCCATTCCTCCGTTTCACCTAACCGTTCCCTTTGCACCACACTCCTACTTCCAAGTCCATACATTAACCCGTCCACTACCTCCTCCCGACCCTCAAGTCCTTCAATTTCATCAAAAAGTTACCCGCTTTGATTGCGACTTTTTTGTTTTTTTTGCTTGGAATGGTCATAACTTTTCTTTCTAAAACTGATTTTAATAAGATACACCCTATATATGTACTGCTAGACGCTTCAGGAAATGCAGTAGTGAAAGTTTATCAAAAATGGTTTGGTAGTTTTTGCGCGATGTTGGAACAAACAAACGGACAGACAGTATGAAACATTGGCCGTAGCGAGTTAAAAAATTATTTTTTCAAAAAATCCAAAAACACTTCAACTAAGATTTTTAGTAGCTAAAATTTTCGGCTTCAAATGGAAGGAAAATCTAAAAACACGTCTACTAGTATTTTTAGCAATTAAAATTTTCGTCATAAAACTTTTATGAACGGACCCTCAGAAACGGGTCTATTCAAATAGATTTTTTTTTCAAAGTCTCCGCTTCTGGCACCTTGTTGGAAAGCTTATCAAAAAATTCAAATTCAATTCAATTCAAAAAATACTTTATTGTCAATATGGTTTTCGACAAAGCAAGCTATATACTAAAAATAATATAGTCCAAGAAGCCTAACTAGTTATCTACTTATATCTAGAATATTATGGAAAAATATAAATGACTTTTTGTTCCTAATTCTACTAGATTATAAAAAAAATAAATATTAATTTAACATAATTAAAAAAAAAAAAAGATTTAAACCAAAGTGATAAAAAAAAGTCAGACAATTATTAAAAACAAAAAGAAAAACATTACACCACAGTCATAAAAAACGTCAGACAATTATTAATAACAAAAAGGTAAACACTTATAAAAATATTATCAGTCATACATATCCCACAGAAGTTTTCAAAGCACCTATTATTTACCTGTATAAAACATTTAATAATTAAACAACATGGTCATCAAAGTACTCAGAAAGTGCATAATATGGCCTTTGTAACAGGACATTTCTAAGTTTTTTTCTAAATATTCTGATATGAGCAGCCTGTCTAATGGTTAGTGGCAGATGATTGAAAATCTTTCGACCTTCATAAATAAAAGACCTCTGAGTTAAAGCACTGTGTGGAATTGGCAATGGCAAGTTACCTATCTGCCTAGTGAGCCTTTGATTTCTGGAATTCATTATAGGACTGGCATTCTTAAATACCAAACTAGAGGTCTCTATTATAAAGAGAGATGTCAAAGTCAGAATCTTATGTTTAATGAAGAGAGGTCTACAGGATTCCTTTTGGTTTACGTTACTTATAAACCTAACTGCTTTTTTTTGAAGGACGAAAATTATTTTCGACAAATATAGACAGGTTGCACCCCAGAACCATACTTCATACCTCAAATGACTCTCAAATAGTGAAAAATAGGCTGTCCTTGCTACATTCTCGTCCAGCTCAGAGCTCAAACATCTTATTGCAAAACACCCGGAAGACAGTTTTAAAAATGTGGACCTCAAATTTAAGTTCATTGTCTATGTGCATTCCTAGAAATTTGTTAACTGTAAGAACTTGCACGGATCATCTGCAAGATTTATATTTTGTAAGTCGCATTTAAAGCACAAAATATTCATTTTAGTGACATTAAATCAGGGGCGATTTGCATTACACCAGCTTTTTATTTTTTTGGCAAGATTTTCAGATATTAAGCTTTTGAGCATGGTGACGTTTTTATGATGCCATAAAACAAAAGTGTCATCTGCAAATAACGTAAACAAACCTGTGATTTTAAGGCGTGCAATATCATTAATATAGATTAAGAACCGTAATGGCCCGAGCACAGATCCCTGAGGTACACCACAAATTATCCCTAGGGAGGAGGAGCGCATTTTTGAGAGTATAGCCGATTGACTACGATAACATAGATATGATTTAAACCAAGAGAGAACTTTTCCTCTAAACCCATAACATTCCAGCTTTCTCAGCAGTATACCGTGATCAACCCAGTCGAATGCTATTGACAGATCACAGAATACCGCTGCGATAGCCTCAATAGACTTTATCAAGGAAACATTGCATCATGAGTGCTCTTGGAAGCCTGAAAGCCGTATTGTTTAGAAGTTATTAGTTTCTATTTGGTAAGATAGCTCCACATTCTTTTCTTAATAATTTTTTCAATGACCTTTGACAAAGTTGAAAGGGGGGAAATTGGACGGAAGTTAGAAGGAATAGTTTTCTCACCTCCCTTGTAAATCGGAATAACAACTGAGGATTTTAAGCAATCTGGGAAAGATCCTCTGTCGAAAGAGTCATTTATGCTGATATTTCATCTTTTCCACTAGATTTTTTATTTGAAATGTCCCTACAGGCGTCAATCAACTCTTCAGGAACAATAGGATAAAATTCAAATGAACTAGATACACTTATATCAGACAGATGCTTAAGAGGATCTTCATTAGAAGGAAGATCCTTTGTTAAAGTTTTGGATATGCTACAATAAAATTTGTTTAATTCGTTAACATCGATGTTTATGTCTTGGGATCCTTTAGATTTATTACGTATATTATTAATGAAAGGTTCGCTTAAAATTATCCAGCAATACACGATGAAAATTTTCTAAGGGATCTGGTGCTCTACCAACACCATTCCAATCGACATGATTGCAATTATTTTTAAAATTAACAAAGCTTTGGCTATTATAAATCCTTTTTTGTTGTCGGGGCATTTTTTGAGCTGAAACCTTCAGAGTGAACACGGATCTGACCGCCTCGTGGTCGGAAAAACCAGACGATAAAAGATGGACTTCAAATAGAACTGCCCCTGGCGGGTTGTAAATTTTTTTTCCTTTGAACTAGATCCCTTTCTGAGGGTAGGTTTGCAAAAAGTTTAAGCAGAAAATTTTTATTGGTAGAAATATTAGTTACCGGGTTTTTGGATTTTCCTAAAAACAAATTTCTAATCCGCTAGGGGCAATGTTCCACTTAAAGCCTTACACAATTATTTTTTTATAATTTTTGACACATGGATCGACAAATGTTAAAAAAGTGTACACAAGCGTTTTCTTTTTTCATAAGCTTTCCAAAAAGGTGCCACAAGCGGGGCCTTCTCATTTGAAAAAAACAGTATATGAATAGACCTCCTTCGGAGAGTTCGTTCACAAAAAATTTTTTGCCGAAAATTTTGATTGCTATTTAATTGACATGTTTTTGGATTTTTCTAAAAAACAAACTTCCAATCCGCTGGGAGCAATGTTACATTTGAAGTCCGAAACAATAATTTTTTGAGGATTTTGACACATGGATTGACAAATATTAAAATAAATTACACGAGCGTCTTTCCAAAAAGGTGCCACAAGTGGAGCCTTCTCATTTAAAAAAAAAGTTGTATGTGAATAGACCCACAAACATTTTTTGCCGAAAATTTTAGCTTCTAAAAATTTTAGTTGACGTCTTTTTGGATTTTTTGAAAATAACAATTTTTTAACCCGCTACGGCCAATATTCCATTTAAAGTCTTCACCCTAAATATTACTAGATCACTAAAATATCATTTACCTAAAAGCTTAACTACATGGTGCGCATTGCTGAAGGCCTTCATCACAGATGCTTCGGTCAAGAAGTTGCTCCTGGTTTCCAGGGACGCAGTCTCGTGAACAGTCTTAATGGCGCAGGGTAGCCCCTTGCTTTTAATCATCCCATAGTGAACCTAATAAAATGAATAATAAATTGAGAAACTATAAACAAAACTCTAGTAATTCAATTTTAATTAATTTTTTATTCTCTAGAGAAATAATGACATCGTTTTAAAATATTAATTCACATTATTGATATATATTATTCTTAGAATTTCCTAGATACTATATTCTGCGAATATCCCAAGCAGAATACTTCAAGAATATTCCACACATTTTTCTTAGCAGAACATTCTTTATATGCCCCTGAAATAGGTCTGTAGATTTTATTTTATGATAGACAGATTTATGTTCAACTAAATTTTTTTTAAAAATTTGTAGGGCTTTCCAGGAATTTTCATAGCGCATTCTTAACCACTTCTTTTTAAGAAGTGGTTAAGATTGTGCTATGAAAATTCCCGGATGTGTCCTACAAATATTCTAAATTTCGATATTTGAGAGATGTTCCTGTGAAAAGTTCTATGAAAAGAACTTACGATTCTGTAAAAATAAAAAAAATATGTGTGTTCCTGGTTTCAGGGATATCCTGAATATGCCACCCAGGCGTTCATCGAATGTTCTGAGAATATCTTTGTGCTATTAGGGTAAGAGATACTAACCATTCCAAAAGTGCCTTGACCGATCTCTCTTAACAATTGAATGTTATTTCGGTCTACTTCCCATTCATCTTCAATATAAATGGAACTGAAAACAACAATAATTGTTAGCAGGATTAAAATAATTGGAATATGGGTATATAACGTGGGCTGGCTGGAATAACCAGAGGGACTTAGGACACCTTGCTTGGCTCGTGGTGCGCCCACTTTCATTACCACAGGCCTGAAAATCCTTCATAAAGGAGCAGATTTTTCAAGGCTGAAAAGTTTTTGCGTCGAAGAGAGTAAACCAGGGACCCCCAGGAACACGTAGCCATGAATCTTTGAATTTCATACACCAGCGACATTCTGGGTTCATTTGCTATTTATATACAGGGTGGATTCTTTAAATGGAACGGTGCTTCTAGAGGCTTTAGAAAAGAGGTTTTAAAAAAAGCTAAAACTCCCTGTATATTTTTGCATTTTTGAATTTAAAAAAAAATTAGATTTACAAAAATATCATATACTATTCCAATATCTTTATCTTGCGTTTAAGTTTTGATAATTGTCAAAATGAAAATATATTGCAAATGACCAATTGATCAAGCTACCAAGTGGGCCATGAATATAATTCTTTATTTTAACAACATAAACTTAAAAATCTAGTGGCCTTAAAAAAAACGATTGAAGGCAATGTAGCTAATAAATATCTCAGAAACTACAAATGATATTTCAATAGTGTTTGGTATTTTTATAAAGTTAATTTCTTGAAAAATTCAAAAATGAAAAAATATACTGGGTATTCTATTTAAAAAATTTGCTTAATTGGCACACTCTGCATACAACGGGTAACAAAAAAAAGCTGTTAAAGCACTTAAGTTCGTTGCAATTTGCGAAGAAATTTTACCCTTTATTTTCATTAATAAAAAAGATACTGAGTGTTTCAATTATAAACAAACACCCTGTACCACTTGTGGCACCTTTTTGGAAAGCATGTTAAAAAAGATACCTGACGCACTAGTTTTTTTTTAAGTTGGTCAACCAATATGTGCCAAAAAATTGTTTTAGCTTCAAAATTAAGAAAAGGAAGGAATAAAGAAAATATCATACAAAGACATTATTGGCGGCCCATTTGGGGGCTCTCATTGAAGACCCAGGCCTACCACCATTTTTTTCGTGAGGAGATATTACTTTGGAAAGCTTGTTAAATAGGAAATTCGATTAAATAAATTTTTATTACATCTGTGAACCGACGTGTCAAAAATTTTAAAAAATCTATTTTTTGTCAATTGTTTTAGTTTAAAAAAAACTACATATTTCTTTATTTACTAAGGGCAATAAAGAAACTAATACACAAGGATATTATTGGTGTAAAATTTTTCACACATGGGTTGACAGATGTCAAAAAAATTTATTTAATCGAATTTCTCTTTTAACGAGCTTTCCAAAAAGATGCCACAAATGGTACCTCCTCATAAAAAAAATGTTGGTAGGCCCCGGGCCTTCAGTGTGGGCCCCCAAATGGGCCGCCAATATTATTATTGTGTGGTATTTTCTTTATTCCGCGTAGTAAATAGAGTAATATATAGTTTATTTTGAAGCTAAAACCAGTGAAAAAAAAATAAGTTTATTTAAATTTTTGACACAGTGGTTGACGGATGTAAAAACAAATAAGGTGCTAAATTTCTTTTTTAACAAGCTTTCCAAAAAGGTGCCACAAGTGTTACCTTCTCATTTAAAAAAAATAGTTCGTAGGCCCTGGGCCTCCAGTTGTGAACCTCAAAATTGTTTTTTATCATGGGGGTCAAGTCCGTAAAAAATCATTAAATATTCGCTTTTAGCTTTTTTAAAAACCTCTTCCCCTAAGTCGCTTGAAGCACCGTTCCAATTAAAGAATCCACCCTGTATGTAGCAATTATTTATCGTATTATAGTGTATAGATATCCGAATAAACAACTCTTAGAAATGATAAATCTGGCTGTTCCACACTTGAAAAAAAAATAACCTAATTTTTACAAAATTAACATACGAAACCAAAGAGTCAAATGAAAATAGCTAAGGAACTAAATTGGATGATGTGATATGGGACAATTGAAAGTAATTTTGTGGTGTCCGCGTAACCCTCATCAGTGTTTATTGTCAGCAGTTTGAAACTGTCTTTATTTTTATTTGTATAGTGATGAGTGATTTGTTAAAAAATATTTATAAAGTATTTTACAAAATTCGGAATTTATTTTAAAGATGCAACAAAAATATTCAAAAATTTATCATATATGACATATCAACTTTCATTAAATCTATCTCCTAAGGGGGGTGTAGCTTAGCGCCAAGACACACCCCCCCCTTTTAAGTGCAAATAACTAAGTTATTTGTAAAGTACAAAATTTTTTAAAAGGCGACTAAATTAGTACATAGTTAGTACATAATGTTTACAATATCCAAATTGAGTTTCGTTGAGGGAAGGGGGGGGGCTTAACTGAGCTAATTTTACGACTCTGTAGAAGAAGTGGAATTTGCAAAAAAATATTCATGAGTGAAAGTTATTCGGTTTGTTGATGCTCGAGTGGTATTATTATTATTTATATTTATTATTTGTGAGAACGACACGAGTCATTTTCATATTTTATAAAATGTGAAAATGAACAAATGTTTTATTAAATTATCTGAGAATAAAGGCGTTGTTAAGAGGGCGGTGTGAGATAAATTAGCTCATAAATTAATCTAATAATAAAAATGTTATGGTGTTTATATTAAAAATTTTATTTTTTTATGTCAATTAACAATAAAAACTTGGCTGGTGGTCCAAATTCGAGGGGCCTCTATAGCTATAGCATAGTTAGCCCAAAACTAATATACATGTTACGGGCTCGATTTTCAAGAGAAGTCGAAAACTAAAAACCGCATTGCGATATGTCAAAGCTACAGGGTGATTCTCAAAAATGTGCGATTTTAATGGCCTTTTACAATTTTTTGTATTTTGTAAAGATAGAGATTTTCATTAAAAACATTTTTTGAAGATTTTTTAAAGACAAATCTACCTGTTTCACCGATTTTCTCTTAAAGGCCCTAGTTCCCGAGATATCAAACAAAGTTATATTTCTTTAAATGTGTATAACCCCAATTTTTCTAAAAAATCAGTTTTCTAATAAAATTTCCTGTCGAACGATGTAACATACACCTATTTTTACTAAATAGTTTAAAAGATATTTGCATATTTTGATAGTTACTATAGTAGGCGCTGTGCGCGCCCTAAATGTGTAAATAAAATTTTATTGTTTTTTTTTCATACAAAATCAAGTTGGCTACGACACGAGGGGATACAGCAACCTCGAACTTTAACTTCTAGTTTACTATAATTACCAACCCTAAAATAATAAACAAAAATAAAATTATTAAAAGTTTTCATTTAAAATTTTTATTAATTAAACTATGTAACACCTAAAGTCTACATCTAACAATTTTCTTTAATTCTAAAACGAATGCTCAAATTGACGGCCGTGTTCTTGTAAACATATCCTACATCTTCTCTTGACGCTATTTTTTGCAATAAGAAGTTCTACCCCACGAAGCTACCTGAATGCAGTACGAAGTGCCTCTTCCAATTCCCTTCTGGTAGTTGGGCGATTTCGAAATACAAGGTCTTTGACTCTCCCCCACAAAAAGAAGTCGCAAGGGGTCAGGTCCGGAGATCTGGGGGGCCAATATATAGGACCTTTATTTCCGATCCAGTTTTCGGCAAACACAATATTTAGCAAATTAGTAATATCTCGTGCATTGTGAGGAGGTGCACCGTCATGTTGAAAGTATAGCTCATTATTGTACTGAAGTGAAAAATTGTCGATAAACGGAAGCACCTGCTCTTCTAAAATTTGTTGGTATCTTTCGGCATTTAAATTTCCATCAAAAATATATGGCCCAATAATTTGTTCTCTATAGATGTCTACCACCACCTTAAAACTGAACCTTCCCTGATTCGCTTGTTCCATCATAATATGGGGATTTTGCTGTTTCTAGTAATAGCAGTTATATCTGGTGAATAGTCCATCACTAGAAATCGTTGCCTCATCCGTCCAAGAACTTTTCTGGCAAAATCGTGGTCTTCTTGGCTTTTATTTAGGTACCACCTGCAAAATGCACGTCTTGGAGCAAAATCTCGTTGCCGTAATTGGTGCACCCGTCGGGGTCGATAGGGCCTAAACTTGTGTTTTTTAAGCACCCGAACGGCATTGCTGCGTGGAATTCCAGTGTTTCTCTCCATAGCCCTGGTGGAAGTATTCGGGTTAATTTCTATTTTTCCTAGAACCGTTAGTTCTTCCAACTCTCTATCTCTGGCTAGGCTTCTATACGTCCTAGGCCGCGGTTTTGTAAAGGATTCATATTCTTGTAGGTGACGTTTTAACTTCAAAAATATTTTTGAGCTAGGTTGCCTTCTTTCCGGATATCTCTGGAAATATAGATTTAACGCCGTCTGTCGATTTTCGTTACTTTCAATATAACATTTTATCATGTCGTACTTTTCAAAGTTTTCAAATATTTTTATATCTTGACGAAGACGTCACTTTTGACGCTTGGGCTCGTTTATCATGGCAATTGTTTTTATTTGATCATAGCTACCTAGATAGATACCCTAAAACTGCATAGGTCAGAGTTAAACACAGCCTACTATGGTAATTATTAAAAATTTCAGATATCTGTTTAGCTACTTAATAAAAATAGGTGTATGACATATCGTTTAACAGGAAATTTTATTACAAAACTAATTTTTTTCAAAAGATTGGGGTATTCCATTTAAAAAAATATAAAAAAAATATTCAAAAAATGTTTTGAATGAAAATCTCTATCTTTACAAATAAAAAAGTTGTAGAGGGTTTTTAGAAATGCACATTTTTGATAATCACCCTGTAGCTCAGAAACGCTTTGACATATCGCAATGCGATTTTTAGTTTTCGACTTCTCTTGAAAATCGAGCCCGTAACATGTATATTAGTTTTGGGCTAACTATGCTGCAAAAGCTCAAAGCTATAGGGGCTCCTCGAATTTGGACCACCCTGTACAGGGGATGTTTTCTGGGCCAAGTGCATTAAAATTACCGATAAGGGTTTGTTATCATATTTTCACAGAAGAAGGGTTTTTTTTTATAAAATATGAAAATTAAAACGAATGCAATTTTTAATAAAAACACGTTAGATACAAACATTTTATCTGTTTTATTTTGATGCACGAATGTAAAGACATGTAAGTTATTATTGGTTGTACTAGTGTCCTCAAAGTTTTCAAAAAATGTGATTAAAATTGAATTTTTTATCTACTGGGATCTTAAAAATAACAAATCAAAATTATAACAATATAATTTTCGCATTTATTGCCAGAAGATGACATGTTTTCACGTTGTGAAGACAATATGATCATGCAGTGCAATTGGAGTTTTAACAGATGAGGAAAATATTCGGAGCTAGAGTCCGATTATTAAGTAAGTGGGCCACGACAAGCACGGGCGATGCGCGGCGTTCTCATGTTGTCTCTGTTTGAGGCAGGGCCAAACACTGTGGCAGGGGCGTGCGTATCGTCACTGCCATTTAAAATAAATGAATAAGTTGAAGAATTATAAAATGATATAAAAATATTATTTGCAAGCCATATTCATGTTTTATTGATTTTTATTGAGTTCTCAAATAAATTGGTAATATTATGAATAATACTTGTTTAATTTTTGACCTTTCCCCATTTCCCCCTTTTTGCAGAAAAATAACTGTATTTATGTAAGAGGATACCTTATAGGTGTAAAACGCGCAACAAAAGTAAGCCGTTTCTATCAACTTAATGCAAAAATGCTTCAAATAAATTTTGTGGAAAATTACTTAACAGTTACTGGAGAGTCGTTAATTTTTTAACATTTCAAGTTTTAAGAGAAAAATTCGCTACTTCACATTTTTTGTAAAAATCAGGGGCTTTCAAATTAATTTTAATGAATTTAAAAGGTATTCTACTCGAAACATTTTTTGAAAAAATATCTCATTTTTTCTTAAAATTGTTTCCATTTTTTTTTAACACAATATTTTTTAAACAATGGAAACATAAATAAAATCAGATTACAGCATGATCAACACAAAATATGATGATGATCTTTAAACACAAAAAAAAACTATTATCAACTGTAATATATTGATTATTTTAATTTAATTATTAGATATTATTATACATATCCATATTTATTTAAATATTTTATTATATATTTTACTTGTATTTATATTTTTATTATATAAACAATGTAGCAGAAAGATGAATAATAAAACTTACTCGATATAACTTACCTATATTCTGGATTAATATTGACAAACACTTGCATGGCCTTTTTTCTTTTATACCTAAAGTAGACCCACAACGCTACCAGCATCATGATTAAGAGTAGAATAACTGCGAACCAAACCCAAAACATGTTTAGGCTATCACTTTGCACCTCGAATTGGTACTCTTTCGTGAAGTTGCCGGGTCCAGCAAGGGAAACCGCTTGAAGTTTGAGGTAGTAGAAACCTGCAAATTAAATTTATAATAAATAGGGCCCTTATTATTCTTGATTTGACAGCAAATTCCACGCCAGTACTTTTAAACCAATAAAAATGGTTTTTCTCTCAGTATTTTCCTACGACCAAATACCGAAATTTGCACTTTCACTTGTTTCAGAAAGGTGCATATTTTACACGCATATTGATTTTTATTTTCGGCACTAGAGACGAAAATATTTTCTTCTTTACATTTTGCGTTACTTGAAGAATTATAGACGATGTCTTGAGTCCAATGGTTTGACGAACATATTTTTCTCTCCAGAGAAGAAAATTCCTTAAGAAAATTATTTTCGTCTCTACCCCAGGCAAAAAAAAACCACATAGCGTTTTATAAGATTCTACGAGCTAGAGTGTCTTCCTCTTAAAAACAAAAAATTCTAACCAAAAATATTTCCCTCCACCGCAACGCCAACGAATTGGAGAACTTTATACCAATAGCATGACAAAAAAGAGACAAAATGAAAGCAGCGACGATTTTCCGTAATCCCGTAATTTAATGAATTCTGATAAAGAACCCCACACGAAATACATGGGAATTTGATGTAACTTTGACATTTAATAGTACTAATCATGGTTTAAGAGATATACAACTTTTATCGCGATTGTATGTCTAGTTCTTGAGATATTGGGGGTCAAATTTCGGAAAAACGCGTTGCAGTGGTAACTTTTCTGACAAAAAAAGAACTATTTCTCAGCTGAAATAGTGACAGCTATAAATGAATTTGTTTTGCCGTTTTTGTTCATATTCACCAAATATCCACTACTACTAAAAGATGGTTAGTTCTTATACGGGGCGTGTTCAAAAAAATATAATTTTTTTGATATGCATTTTACGTTAGTTTAGAAGAAAAGACCAAATATGCAGCAGGATTCTTTTATTTGCATCTATTTTAGGTAGTTAAAATAGAGTCACTTAATTTTTTGCCAATGATTTTTACGGTACAATTTTTTGAAGTTTGACTGTTTTTCATCGCTTCAAAAACTCGACATGGTACAGATATTTGAGCAATTTTGTCCCACTTTCAAAACCTATTCTAAATCTACTATCCATTGTTAACACGATCTTCGTATTAATTTTTAGCATTAAAAGTTGGTGACAGAATGTCTTTGTTTTACTACGGGGTCCATTGAAAAAAAAATTTGTGTTTTTAGAATATTAATTTTTTTTTCTGTGGTCAGTGAGTGAGTAAGTCAATTTTCACAATATTTTACTCAAATGATACTATGATAGGTACGTACTATTTGTATGAGTTTGACCAACTTTCTATGTCTGGTTTTTGAACTATGAATTTTTGAAGTTAAAAGAAGAAAGAAAGTATTTTTTTGTATGTTCATGCGATAAAACAAAAACATCTGACTGATTAATTTGAATGTGAATGAGCTGAAACAGTGGCCACTGTGACCACAAGCGGGTCTACTGTGGCTTACTGAACCATCCCTTTATAAAAAAAAAAACAGTTAGATGGCATAATTACAGTAGACTCGCGATATAGTGAATTAAGGCACAGCCTGTACACTATATCGATTTGTTCACTATATCGAATATTTAAAAAAATCAATTAAAACAATGATTTGCTTGAGTATAATAGCTTTATTAGCACTGGAAAAAATGTTAAAACATAAAAATGCTACCGAAAAATAATTTATTGGTTTTTCTCAAATAATTAAGGGATTTTTGCTTAACTTTTTGTTTTTTGGCGTCGGGTTTCAACCATAGAATTTCTCAAGTTATGTAAAACAAATAAACTGTCCATTATAATAGATTGTTGATCGATTTAATTGCAGAATCTGTTATTGTTGCATCTTTGTTTCCATCATCTACATCAATAAGTGAATCTTGTTTGATCAACTTCATCATTCCTTATTCGATTTATTAAAACACTTGGCAGGATGTCATCTTCGTCGTCAACTTCGTTGGCTAATAGCAGAAGTTATGCCAACATTTTTCAAGAACTTCAGGCTTTAAACTTCTCCAAGCCAAAGCCGAATTTAGAACAGCGTCTTTTAAAGTAAGATATTTCAGAGCTTTATCAATTTCCTGATTGGTGCCGATAATTTGTGTCAACAAATGTTTACGATAAAATAATTTTTACAAACGTATTGCATTTTGCAAAAATGGAACCTTCCTCACATTTGGATTCTTTAGTGGGTGAATGACTTGCTGATCAATTTGTAAAGGTTTTACCCGTCGCATTTGTGCATGCCAAGAATGTAACCCTTATTTTTCCGGTTATTCTCCCAGAGTTTTTCATGTAGTGTTTTCTTGAAGGGATCGACAAGTTCTGGTTGTGAGGAAAGTTTTTCACCTGAGATCTTCAAGTAGCGAATACCAAAGCGCTTTTTATATTTTTGTATTGTTGAAGAGTATTCCTTGTATTCGCTGTGAAGCAACTTAGCTTTCTCTTGGATCATTAACCTGTCAAAAACTACTTATATAGAGCCCTTTCATTCGAAGCCACTCTGAGTGTTTCCAGATTTTACTTTTTCCTGGTCCGATAAAAGTGTTGTTGACCCTTTTTAAAATTTTTATTCTTTTGCTGAGAATGGCGCATATAGTAGACTTCGTAATACCATATTCGCCAGATAGAAGAGTAACTTCGACAACTTTTTTTAAGTCCTCCAATATCTTGACTTGTCACTTAAGCGCAAATGGTTTCTACTTTTTTTCATATAGCTCAAAACACACGTGACGCGACTTGACGTAAGCAATTACTGCAAGAAACAAAACGTCTAAAATTGTTTTCTTTTTTTAAAATGTTCATTTTAGTTAAAAAGCAATTGGGTTCACTTATTTTGAAAGGCAGTTTGTTCACTCTACAGAATCAATGATCTAACTTTAAACGCGCCTACGATGTTCACGCGCAACCAGAATTCTTCTGAAGATCATTCAGATCAAATTTGACAAAATAAAAATATTGTTGGTAATTGTCATGATGTCTCACACGCGACCGCGATTCCAAATCAAAATTTTTTATCAACAGCAACAATTTTTATTGAAGATTTTTCGGGAAAATTGCATGAATCTACAGGGCTTTTGGATAGCGGAAGTACTTCAAGCTTAATGAGTGAAAATTTATGTAAAAAGTTAAAATTAAAATTACAAGACTGTAAAGCTCAATTAGGTGGGATAAATTTGAGCCGGACGAATATAACTTACATCAAATTTGCAAGTTTTAGTAGTGCCTGTGGTTACTAAACGACTGCCTTTGATAAGTTTTCGCAAAGAGTTATTAAACTATCCAAAAAACATTTCGTTAGCAGATGAAAATTTTTATCAACCTAAAGAAATAGATTTACTGATAGGGGCTGATATTTTTTATGAACTACTGAAACCGGAAAAAATACGTTTGGGAAAACAGTTACCAGTATTACAAAATAAAGTTTTTGGGTACATTTTTACGGGAAGCATGTATTTAAATAATCAAAATGAAAATAAAAAAACTGTCTGCAATTTGGTTCAAAGAAACGAGTCTGACAGCCTTAATGAAACGTTGATTATATTTTGGGAATTAGAAGAACTACCTCAAAAACAGATTTTCTCCGAAGAAGAAAAATATTGTGAAGAGTTTTTTAAGAAAACCACGCTAAGAAACTGTGAGGGTAGGTTTGTAGTACAACTCCCATTTGTCAAAAAGTTTGAAGAGAAATTAGGGCAGTCAAAAAACTTATGTTTAAAATGTTTTTTAAACATAGGAAATAGGTTGCAGCGCGATGAAAAATTAAAAGGGCAATATTATGACTTTATGAATGAACATGAGAAACTTAACCACATGAGCCTAAAATGCCATTTTAATAATGACCAATCGAAAATAAATTTATCATATTTTGTTCCCCATCATCCAGTTTTACGCGAATATAGCATAAATACTCAATGTCGAGCTGTTTACGATGCTTCGGCACAGAGAGGTACGAATGTGTCGTTGAATGATTTATTGTGTTTAGGACCTGTAGTTCAAGATGACTTATTTTCGATCACTTTACGTTTTCAACTAAATTTTGTCATTTTGAATGCAGCTATTAAGGCCATGTAAGGGCAAATACTTGTAGATCCCTCAGATCGCCGGTATCAACAAATAATTTGGAGATATGATAAAACTGAGCCAATTAAGGTTTAAGAGTTAAATACGGTAACATATGGGACAAAAAGTGCTCCTTATCTTGCCACTAGATGCCTCAAGCAATTAGCTATTGACGGTCAAAAAACTTTTCCTCGGACTTCAAAAATTATTGAAAATTCTTTCTTCTTCTTATATGGATGACTTAATTTTAAGTGTACAGTCCTCGCACTAAGAAAATGGTCATCAAACAAAAAATCAATTTTAAATTATATTTCTGAAAATGACCATTCCAAGGATGAAAAATTAATTGTACCCTAGGAAAATAAAGGTCTAAAAACCTTGGGAATTTTGTCGAATCCCAATCTTGATACTTTAAAATATTCTATTGAATTCGAGACAAAGTTTTCTAAAATTACGAAACGTGCTATTTTGTCACAAATTTATGACCTCTCTATCACTTATTTTTCAGATTCAACAATCGTGTTGTCATGGCTAAAACTCTATCTTAGTTCATTAAAAACGTTTGTTGGAAACAGGGTTGCAAAAATTTCTGATTTAACTAATATTGATGATTGGAGACACGTCTAAAGTGAGAGTAATGCAACATATATTATTTTTCGTGGAGTAGACCCCGGGGAACTACTTAAAGCTAATATTTGGTGTTACGGACCTGCTTGTTTAACTGAAAATAGCATTAATTTTGAAGATTGTAAAGTTTTACCACTAGACGAACCACCGGAGGTTAAAATTTTAAATATTCTTCGCTCATTCTTCTTCTTCATTCTATCGCTTGTCAAGAGTAGTTGGTTACCTTATGAGATTTAAAAATCGACTTCATCATAAAATAGTACCTTCCTCTAACAGTTTGACAATCAACGAATATGCTGAATCTTTAAATGTTTTAATTCGATTAGCACAATTACAAGAATTTTCAAATGAAATTTATTTCCTTAAAAATGATAAACCTCTGCAAAACGATAGCAAGTTATTGTATCTAAACCCGTTCATGGACCAGAATAATATTCTAAGGGTTACCGGTAGACTTAGTAATTCAGTAGGGATTGAATTTAATCAAAAACATATATACTTATAAGCATAAGCTGTCTTATTTGCTCATTAAAGCGGAACACTTAAAAAAATTGCATGTCGGTGTACAAAATTTACTTGCAATTTTAAGACTAAATTACGGGCCTATCAACGGCAAAATAATGATAAAAAGGTTCTTAAATCATGCGTAACGTGTTTTAGAGTCAAACGAAAACCCAAAAGGTTTTTAATGGGCCAACTTTCTGTTGCTAGAGTTTCAATAAATAGAGTATTTTTACAATGTGGGGTTGACTACGCAGGTCCAATTCTTATGAAAGATGGGATTAGACGTAAAAGCCAATCAGTAAAAAGGTATATATGCATATTTGTTTGTTTAGCTGTCAAGGCGGTCCATATCGAATTAGTTCACGATTTAACAACGGCAAGTTTCTTAAATGCTTTAAAACGCTCTATTTCACGTAGAGGAAAATCAAGTGATATATTTTCAGACAACGGTACTAACTTTATCGGAGCAAAAAATCACTTTAGTGAACTACTATTCGATGGCATTTTATTCCCTCAAAGTCTCCACACGTAAGTGGTGTATGGGAGGCTACAGTTAAGAGTTTAAAATATCATTTGCGCAGAGTTTTAGGCACTCAAGAAGCCTCACTTCATTATGAAGAGATGTCTACTTTGACGTCCATTTCTACTGATCCTAATGATTATTTACCTTTCACACCTTCCCACTTTTTGATTGGAGATTCATTACTGAGTATTCCACAACTTGATGTCCAGAATACTCCAACAAATAGACTTACTCGCTATCACTACCTTCAAAAATTAGTGCAAAGTTTTTGGTCTCGATGGTTTCACGATTACTTATGTCAACTACAAGTGACGTCAAAGTGGAAATTAAATTTACCTTGTTCAGTTAAAGTTGGCTCTTTAGTCATTATGGTGGAAGACAATTTGCCTCCTCTTAAGTGGACAATGGCAAGAGTAGTAGAGCTCCATCCAGGAGTTGATAACATAGTGAGAGTAGTCTCAGTGCTTGCATATTAATCTTAAATTTAGATTTAGTAAGAAATATTTTTAGGACAATACTCTGTGTTTCATGAAGCGTTCAATTTTTTTTCTTTTTCGAAAAGCTTACTTTTCAACGGCGGCGGCTTATGTACAGTTTCTTCCTTTATTTTAGTCTAGTGTTTTAAAAAATATATATTATTAATCTGACAACGACGCTTACATAAAAACATTTCAGATGTATCTTAATTTCTTCTAGGTAGAGTAAATACGACCTTTTTTAACACTCGATTTTTCAGGTCAGTTCTATTTTAAGATCTCAAAGATGATGGTGTCCACTTCATAAAATCTTGCTTGTAATTAGTTTTGAAAGTTTGGTTCTTCGTAAAATAAAATTGATTTAAATGTAGTTATTATTCCCCAATTAATCGGGTGGTCCTTCGAAAGGAAAATAGCAATCAATGCACGTCGAACATATGTCAAATGCGTATTATAAAAATTATATTTTTTTGAACACACCCCGTATAAGGGCTAGCCATCTTTTAGCAGTAGTGGTTATTTAGTGAATATGAACCATCCTTCAAAAACACAAATTCATTTATACCTGTTACTATTTCAGCTGAGAAATAGTTGTTTTTTACCACTGCAACGCTTTTTTTTAACTTTGACCCCCAGTATCTCAAGAACTAGACATACCATCTCAATAAAAGTTGCATATCTCTTAAATCGTGATTAGTATTATCAAATGGCAAAGTTACATCGAATTCGGGTGAAGTCCATTTTTCCATGTAATTCGTGCGGTGTTCTTTGAAAATATTTGCCCTATTTAACATACGAAAACGATTAAAATGAATAAAAGTAATAGTTCTGTCATAGCCTCAATAATAATTTTAAGAATAAACTTAAAAACTATTTAAAAATACGATTTTTGGTCACGTGTGAACACATCCTTTAAAGAACTTTGATTGAAAGAAATTAATACCACCTTATGGCTCACACACTGAACGCTTTGAAAAATTACAGTTTTTGCTGTTTTTTATATAGAAATGGCAAAATGAAAATCATATGTAGGACACCACTCAAGATGACAGACAGATGACATAATAGAAATTTTTATTAAAGAATTGCCCTAAATTATTTTCATCTTTCTCTGAAATACTTTTTTATAGCCTGCTGTATCCCTTCAACAACCTTAAATATTTGTGCACTTCGCTAAATTATCTCTCCATCGAACTCTAAAAATCTGCCCTCTCTCCAAATATTTTTCATTTTAACAGAGAAAAAATGTTTTTTGCCAGTACTTTTTTTGATCCCTAAAAAAAAGTGAAAACTTGAAAAATTTGAGTGTTTTATTCTGGAAATCAAAAGCTTGGAAAGAAAGCTTTAAAATGTGAGGAAACTCATGGCACTAAAATCTAAAAAAACATAATAAAAATTGCTGAAACAAAAACGTTACTCCTTAAATTAAACTAAAATATTTTAAGCCTTAAATTACCATCATGGCTTTACCATTATGCTAGAACAAACATTTAGAACTGCTCGGTTTCGCCGAGGTTTTAGTTATGTTACAACAAAATGTTTTAACTCAATAACTTATAAAATTAAGTCCTTTGAAACAGTAGAAAAATTTGGGAACGCTTAAAATTTTGGCAACTTTGACAGCCGCTGTGGTAGTTTTTAGCAACCACTACCACTACCAAGCATCGATTTTAACAGAGTTTTTGGGAGACATTAGAAGCTGTCTCTCGTAAAAAAATTTAGCGATGAAAAAAAACACAAAACTGGGCTTTATTTTACAAAATAAGTGTTTTATATGTTGGAACCTGGTAATATTTTATTATTTTTAAAATTAATTGTGCAAAAATTCTCTCAAATTAATCAGAAAAATAACCACAACCACAACGAAATGGATTCGTAGCTTACGGCAGTGGTAGTGGTTAATTGCCACAACGGAATAATATTTAGTTACTGCGCAGATCCAGTAATTACCACAGCCACTACGAAGTATCAAATAAGTGTTACAAAATATCCATAATACCTGCATTTAAAAAATCGTTAAAGTCACTACTTAAAGGCGAAATCTGAAATCAATATGTTGTATCTTAACATTTTTGCAATTATAAATTGTCAAGTTCCACCATTTTTATGCCGCTTTAATTTCCGTGGTCAGAAATAGAGAATTGGGAACGTTTGTTATTTTTTTGTGACTAATGAGTGTTTACATAGATGATAGAATTTAAGTATGATAATTATATTTTTTTATGTTCTTCATCACTTTATTTCACGTTTTATAAGAGTGCTTATAGAAAAGGTTTGCTAGATATCGCCACTCTATAGGATTATTATGTAAAAAAATGTTTGTAAACTTATAAATAAAGACTTTTGATTAATTGATTGATTTAAAAAAGTAGGCGTCGAACTTATAACTTCGTCTTTTTTGAAGTGGGTGAAGTAGAGATTCTTTTTTTTCTGTCAGTGACATTAGCTCATGAAATGTCGAAGTGATGTTCAAAACAGGTCATGTGATATCCATACTTTTTCGAGGCAAATAAACATCAGAATTTGTTGAACATTGAATAGAAGGCATATTTTGTAAAAACTAAGACACGGCTCAGATCACTCTTATTTAATTTTGTGCCAAATAAGCTAAAATATCTTTCCAAGGCCATCGGTTCAATTGTTTGAATATTTCGAATTGATAGCCTTGGGAGGAAATTTTGGCTTATTCGGAAAAAAAATAAAAAAATGCTCGGAGCCGTGTCTTAGGGTCAAATTTATAGTCCGACGTCGAAGGAAGCTTCAAGGCCTCAAGGCCTCCTTCATTTCTTATTTGTAGTCCCTTCCTTCGTGAAGGAATATTTCAAGGTAGGGTTGCATCGGCAACGTCGCAAAAATGATGGTGGGTTGGTGCAAATAAACTACTGATAACTTCATTGCTATAATTTTTTTGGTTAAGGTTTTGTTATTTTTAAAATTTTTGTTTTTTTTTGACAAAAAAAATTAATGAAAATAAAATTCAAAAGGAGGGCACTATAAAGGGGCCCACAGACAGCGTTTTTGTTGGACGGTTATGTTCGACGAGCAAATCTGGTCGAGCAATAACGACGGATGCGAGTTGCACTTAGACATCGGTTTAGTTTTATTATATTAATATATCGAACATTTCCAGTAACCATTTTTCGCACACACACTTCGGTCTTGCGTCATTTTTGCTCGACCAGATTTGCTCGTCGAACAAAAACGCAGTATATGGGCGTGTTAACACCCTACACTGGCCAGAAAAAAGTTTTCCTCGCTGAACTAATTTAAAGATATAAAAATAAGTTAAGATAGTTTATTTTATTTGCGTTTTACTTCCTACTTCATAATTTTCAGAACTATGAATCCAACTTTATAAAAGGTACATATATGCAATACAAGACATTTTATTTATTCTTATTAACCTTATATAGGTATTGATCTTGTCAATTAAAAAAAAGGAATAATAAATAACTATAATAATATATATAAATAAAAATATAAGTACAAATCATGTAACTTTTCCTTATCAAGGAAAGAACTCTCAGAAAGATAAAAAAGTAAATTTAATTAGTAGGTTTTTTCGGGCCAATCTTTGACCGATTGAGGAAGAATGACGTATATTTTTGCATAAGCACTAAGGTAGCTTTTGATGCCCAGGAACATTTTTACGGTCTCTGTTCTGTGTCGGGCCTCGGTAGAAATAAGTAGATATTATAACAATAGGGAAATTTAAAAACCCTTGCTGATTTTAAACAAGTGTTTTATTTAAAATATAATAAAACATCAATACAAGAACGAAGTTCTAACACTAAAGAACTCAAAGGGACTTCGCATGGCCCGTATGTTTCTTCTACCCGATCAATAAATGCCAAAAAATCATCCATTATTTTCAGGATATCTTAAAAAGCAACCCACAAAATGACAAAAAACCAATTATCAAAACAAACCCAACAATATTTTTGTTGGGTTTGTTTTTTCACACTATTTTCACATTATTTGCCAAGGAAGGCCGAAGGTAGCTCTTTAGCTACCTTGATGTAAGGATTCCTTCAAGGGTGCCTTTCACCACTATAAATACCAAATTGGCCCGAAGGCCTCTTTGAAGGAACAAGGACGACTTAAAAGACGACTATAAATTTTGCCCTTAGCTTTTACAAAATATACCTTTGATTAAAAGTTCAGTCACTTTTGATATTTATCTGACTACAAAAGTATCGATATCAAATGACCGTTTTGAACGTCACTTAGACATTTCCTGTGCTAAGTTCACTGACAGAAAAAAAAGAATATTTACACCTCATTCCACGATACACTTAACACGGTATGACAATGCGCATTTCGGCGTGACGTCACTTTGTGACCCCGATACCAAAACGTGTCCATAGAAAAGGTATTAATTTTCCTTAATGTAATTTTGGCCTGCAGCGCGTTTAATGTGTTTTTTGGTTTGTACGGGTTGACCTGCATTTGTTCTAGATTTATATTTTATACGTATGGAGTTTCCTAAAACCATAGCCTAAATATATAGGGCTATGCTAAAACATAAGTGGTTAAATAAATAATAAAAACTTTCATTTTTCTTACTTTATTTGGCGTTTATTTGGCAGGCAATTATCGATTTCATTTCTACAACTTTTTCCCTTGGTAACCTAAAGTATTTAATTTTTTTTCTAATTCTGTAATAATTTTTACATTCAAAAACAGAGCACTTTCACATAGTAAATAATTATTATAAATAAATTTTTATACTAACATGATCATTACCAAACAACAAAGTGGTACATGCACAAGTTGTGTGTTGTTATCTTAGAACATTGTAGAATCAAATCGTATTGTTTTGGGAGGGCGAGCGAGATTATTTTTGTTCCTTTACGCTTTTAAATGAAACATGTGACAACTATATCAGCGCAGTGAACTCATTCTGTCAATCGAGCACGCCAATAAAACCTCGAATGTTGACGTCAGTGTATGATTGCGCGAAAGCCGACGGAATTGGGCATAAATAGTAGCATACCATGTATAGTGTATCGTGCCTCAATACAAATTGTCCGTACCTATTGCAATATGGCCGCTGACAATTAAACACAGAAACTAAATGGAACTGTCATTGCCAGTGTCAAAAAACTGGTCTGCAGCAATTTGGAATGAAGAGTACTTTTAATTAAGGATGATAGACATCGATATCGGTATACCTAACGCCCTCGAAATAAGGCCCAAATACACTACATTTTTAAATTGGTTATGCGATGTTTCGAACAGCTGATTGAAACTGTTGCGTAAGTTCGTAGGTTTGTAACGTTACGTACATCCCTCCGTATGCACCGAGTGGAATCAGTTGTTCTGTCATCGCACCCGTCAAAAAAGCGGGCATAGTTCGAAACATGGCTTAAACCAGTAAAAAATGTAGTGTATTTTAGCTTTGTTTCGAACGCGAAATAATAGACACTTATGGTGGGATTTACTAAAAGGTTTTAATCTATTTTAGAACGATTCTAAGTTTAACTGAAATTTTTGGTTTTAAGCATTTTAAACCAACCCTCCTTGAGTTTTGGACAAAGTTTGAATTATAAGAAGAATTTTAATAAATTTGTTTATTGAATAATCAATCATCTTAACACAGTCTTTTGTTGGATGTAAGAAGAAACTTTCAATTTAGAAGAAAAGAAAATTTAAAAGTTGAAACCCACACGGGGTTTAAATAGTAAACACTCTGTAGAACAAATTAAAATTGAGGTTATATGTCATTCTAATTAAAACTTACCCTTGATAATAGATTTTGCCAATTAATACTTGATGTCACACAACGTTTTAGATGGGTGATAATAAAATAAGGAGTAGATTAATTTTGTATTTATTTAAAAGGTTATTTATAAAATGTATTAAAAAACTTAAATGCAAGTTTTTTTCGCATTTCTGTCACTGTCGAAATGTCAGTTTAAAAATATTAGCGCTGCGTTCAATCACAAACAGCGAGTTCGGATCTTTTACCTCTGCTTGCCCCTGGTCTTGCACCAACCTCTACTGATGAAAGCTACAGCTTTAAAATGAGTGGGCTTTGAGTAAGGAAAGTTATTTTGACTGAGCTTTTAGATAACCGCATTACTTTCAGTTTTTAAATGAATTAATATAGTTGTTTTGGATTTTTTTGTTTCGTATATTTTTTGTACATATGTTTGTTTTGCCTCGTGGTGCCCTCATAAATATATTTTTTTTGTGCTGAAAACGGGTTGAAAATATGGCGATTTATGGACAAAATTGGATTGTTTTATTGATTAATAAACAACTTGGGATATTAAAACGCCATATTTTGAACCTGTTTTTACCACAAAGAATATATTTATGAGGGCACTACGAGGCAAAACAAATATAAGCGAAGGTTATGTGTATGCACGAAAACTGTCTCCAATGAAAAAAATCCAAAACAACTGTACCTATTCATCTATTTACAAACAGAACTGAAATTAAAACATTGAGTTTATCTAAAAGCTTAATCATCAAACAAAACTTTCCACTGAAAAATCGCACTCAAAGGCAGCACCGAACAGTTTGTTGAGCCGACATGACTCCTTTGATTCAGGTCTGTTTTTAGCCGAATTTTTTTTTCATGACCTACTTTGATGAAATATTTTTTATTTGTAGTTTTTTTATACTTTTGATAGATAGAAACCCGTTTTAAATAAATACAAAATTATTCTAATTCTTATTTTATGATTGTATATTGAAATGGTTTTGTGACAGTGAGTATTAATCGCGAAAATCATTAAACAAGGGTAAGTTTTGATAAGAGTAACATATAACGTCAATTTTAATTTGCTCAACAGAGTGTTTACCATTTAGATCCCTCCTAGGGTTAAAAAAAACTTCTTTTAAATAGAAATTTTCTTCTTAAATCCAACAAAAGATTGTTTTAAGATGATTATTCACTAAAAAAATACAATTAAAATAATTATTCCTATAAATCAAACTATGTCGAAAACTCAAGGAAGTTGGTACAAAATGCTTAAAACCAACAATTTCACTTAAACTTAGGACCTGTCTAAAATAGGCTAAACCCTTTTAGTAAATCCCACTGTAAATGTCTAATAACTCTGAAAAAAAATCCAAATAATGTCAAAATCAGGGTTGGCCATGGGCAAGAACAAACGTGAAAAATCTACTGCGCATGCCTTACAAAGGCTGCTCGCGATCAAAGGATTTCTTGGCTCTGATTTTTTTTCCAGGCTATTTTGATTGGGAGAGTTATTTTTGCTACAGCTTTTTTTTGGAAAAGGCATAGTCCTATATAGTTATATATGGGGATCAACGAATTGGCTTTAATATTTATTTATTCAGAGATTTTTGTTTCTGTCAAGATATTATTATAATTTTCTTTTCAACCCCCTTCTCCTTTGAAGTAAATTCCTGACTGCGACACTGGGGAAAAGTACAATTTCAGCCGTAGTATAATCCTTTGTTTTTAGCAGAATATGTGGTGTCTAGACTCAAGACTAATAGGGAATGAAAGGATTTCTATAGAGTGGAAACGCTAAGTGGAATAGCCACAGTTTTTTTTTGAGGTGAAGATTTTTGATAAAATTGATTTTAGAAATAAAAATTAATATCTGGGTTGGATCGCGTTTTCTGCGCGGTACTGATCTGCGCGGTGTAGCTCTGGCGTGGTACTGGTCCGCGCGGTGTAGCTCTGCGTTGTAGGTTTGGTGCGGTTTAAAGCCGCGCGGTTGGTGGGCGAAATTTGCAATGAATCTATTTCTTTATTTCGGTGCATTACTGCCATCGACGTACTAATTGCACTGGCCTGACTGAGCTGAAATCACGTCCTAATATTTATAAATACCTAAGGAAGTATCTAAATAAGTTTTCACGCTGCATACACACGAATAATAATACTCTGATGTATAAAGGTTTTGTTCGTACTCGTAACACCTGCAGTTTTATACCATGATGTTTTAAAATATTATCCGTTGTTGTAACAAAAAACCACTTACCAGGAATTAAATTCTTTAAAACATGCCTATGCTTGCGCGACTCTCTCTGCGTCAAGCACACAACGCTGGGTTGAGCATGCTCAGATTCTCTGTAGTAATGAATATTATAGGCAACCACCTCCGCGTTCGGGTTTTTGGGCTGTTGCCATATTACCTCTACGTCACGCCCTCTGACGACGGGAACGTCGACGTGTGTTATGTCGTCGGCGTTCGGTTTGGGCAGAGTTCTGATGAAATCGTAGAGTACGTAGCTGCAGAGATTGCCGAAATCCACCTACAAAAAGCGCCTATAAATTAAGCTGTTTGTATAGTATTCTTGAGTTGATAAAAAATTCGATAGGGAGGAGAACACTCGCAGATTTACACAAATGGCAAGGCTAGACGCTGTAAAGAGTTCCGTGAAAGCCAATTAACCGTGGCCTAACACACGGTGACTGTCTGAGAAACACCTACTATTTGGTGGCTATTTTGACCTCTGCGGGTACGATTTATTTAGTTTTTTTAGTTTTCTTGATTATTCAGTGCGTTTTTATTGCAATTAAAAAAAATAAAGATCTCTTGTTAGCATCTGTACATAAAAAAAATCATAGTTTTTTTCACGACCGTGCGTAAAACACCACTTTCCCTCACAGAGTGCGGGAATGGATTTGACCCGAGATTTTTCCGCACTGAATGTGCGAATGGCAAATTTTTTCAAGGACATTGTGTAGGAACGTGCTACTTTGTTTATATCATGGTTTAACTGGGACTAAACCAAACCAACAAGTAAAAATACAATTTTTTACAGGATCAACACTTGTGTAAGTAAAAGAAAGCTGAATGCATCGAAAATCAGCATTTCTGCTTGATAGTTTAACTACGATTTTTGTTGCCCGTTCTGAACTCTTTCTTACACATAAAAAAGAAAACGAACAGCAAAGCTAACAAGATATAAAAATGCAAAATGCGGTGATGCTAAGATGTGCTTAGGGAATTTGAGCCGGCTCGCAGGGCAGCGCGTTCTGCAAAACGAATGCGAAAAGTCGTCGGTCAGCGTGCCGCTAAGCAAGCTACTCGCTATTTGTTACGTATTACGAGGTTCGCGGTCCAGAACTTCTGCATCCCAAATACAACGATCCGAGCCCTGATGGCGACATACAGACCGCTTCAAGCTACTGCGAACATAGGGCGAAAGAAGTCTAATTTGCCAGTGTACGTACATGCAGAGACACCGCACGCCTATCAATGAAGCAACCAACACTCAGGCTTCCGATCGAGATTCGCTGCCTGTCGCCGCCGTTCGCCTTGTATTTAGTACGCCTCTAACCACGGTGCTGTGTGGAGCGTAGTCAATGAAACCGGAATTTGGTCAATAAATACGCAAATTTTTATAACGTAATTTTCTTATTTTTTGTCACTGATAAATAAGAGCGTTTTATTGTCAACTGCTCAGATTTATCAGTGACGACGTGTTACAATGAAAATAATAAGGAGAAACAAAATAAAAGCAAGTTCTCAAAATCAAATAATACATTCTAAAAACCAAAAAGATTCTCCCAGTCAAAAAAAAATTAAAGCAAATGTTCGAAAAGTCCTCCTTGCTCGGCTAGACAATATCCGAGCCTACTATAAAAACCCCTTCCAACGTTTCCAAGCATGTTAGGGGTGATAATTTGAAAAGCTTCTTCAAAAACAGATAGAAGTCATTAGGAGCAAGATCGGGAGATCGAGCTGGCCATAAAATAGTTTCCCGTGTACTTATAACCCGATTAGGAAATACATTATCAAGATATTCCCTAACAAGGCCAACATTGTGAGCGGAACAACAATCTTGTTGAAACCATGTTTCACCAAATCTTACACCTAACAACTGCCTAGCAGTTGGAATAATGTGCTGCTGCAGTAGATCCAAGTATCTAGGACCATTACCAATTACGTGTTCCCCTACAATACCCTCCCCAAACATTTAGTTTTTGGGGATACTGTGTTCTTACGTCAAAATACAAATGCAAATTTTCCCTCGACCAATATCGAACGTTTGTTGGGTTATGACGATTTGACCATTTGACCATCTGCACTTTTTCGGCAACTTCGTAGACATCCATTTTTGGTTTTAAAAATGTATTATTTCAATTAAGAATTTACCCATCTGTTTCTCGAGCAAGGCAGAAATAAAACAAAATAATAAAAACAAAATGAATTTCCAAAAGATAACACTGCAGCGTGCTTCGAATCCACCTCGGTCGTACGGCACGGAGAGTAAATTGGCCTTGATTCCCCCTATGTTCGTAGTAGCTTGAAGCGGTCTGTATAACGCATACCTGCTGAATGTTTAATCACTGAATGACGCACCTTATATGCATTATTCAGTGGTTTATGGCTATATGCACCACTTTACACGTTTTTTTATAAATACCTAATTGTTGATTACCTAGTTAAGCAAGACAATGACTTTTTGCTATGCATAAAAATGTTTTTTACAAAAATTATTTAATTAAGCGAGGCTGACTTGAAAAAGGAACGGCATTGTTGTAGATTTAGGGTTTCTGGTGATTTTTTTGCTTTACTTTCAAAATCAGGGTGTTCCTCGGTTGCCTTCAAACTACATGCGGGATGTTGTCCGGTTGTCACTGTGTATCGACGTAGGCAAACAAAGACGGCGATATTTTTTGGACGCGCTCCACGGGTAATCTGAAACATCTTGAAGTCGTTATTCTGACGTTTCGTATTTTTTTATACATGCACGCGATACCGATATGACACAGATTCAACGTTCGACAGCCGTTTGTAAGAAACGCGAGTTTAATCTAAACCCATCACCCAGTGGTCGGTACTGAGGTTTTGTATTTTTTTTTGTAAATGAAAAATTTAGCATAATAAGGCTACTTGTTAATTTGAAAGTTTGAGACAATGATGTGTTTAAAATAAACTGTGTGTTTCGGACTTCCATTGTCTATATTTTATTTATACACGACGTTTGTCTGATCATCTTCAGGTGCAAACTACAATCTATTCCTAAAGTTACATACTTATGTATTATGGGAAATCACTCCACCGCGAAGTTTAAGAAGTTAAGAAGTAATTGTCAAACGAGTAGAGAAGTGAAATCAGAACAACAGTCTATAGTAAACCCACTCACACAAGACAATATTTAAATCAAGGTTCATCAAATCAGTCTGCTACAACCAACCGAGGTATAATAAGAACTTTGTATAACAGAGCCGTTCAAATTTGTAACAATTCTCATGACTTGGAAATCAAAATAAGAAACATTAAGAAGGATCTGCAGCAGAATGGTTACAGCCTTAAACAGGACAGACATTACAAGACCAAAACCAGGCAAATGCATTCCTTACAATTCCATAAATTAAAGGAGTAGCACAGAAAATTAGAAGAGCAGCGAACAACTGTAATATTAAAACAGCTTTTAAATCTAATAATACAATTCGAAGCGTAACTAGTAAAACAAAACCCGAGAACAAACAAAGTAAAGAATGTATTTACCAGTGGCGTAGACAGGGGGGGGGGTTTGGAATTAAACCTCTCCTCCAGGAGGTCCCACCCACTCTACAATAAATTAATCATCATCAAGGGCCCCAGGGAGAGCTATAGCTGACTCTTACTGCGGTGCTATGACTATGACATTTAAAATGTGTAATAAATGGCATTCTTAGCATAATTTTTTTTCAAATTTTTATTTGCGGTGCAATTATAATTTGGCAACAAATCTATATGTACCACCGCAACCCACCTCTTCTTAGCATCTAACCCAATCAACTTTTTCCAAAATATTTTACAAAGAACCCAAGAGATCAAACTTTTTAATTCATTTTTGTTTGATTTGTCAAAATTTTCGCCTGCGACGCTATACCAATATTAAATATTGTTACAATTTTGTTTAGCAGCAATTTTTTCGTCAACAACATTGAAAATGCATAAAAAACAGCATTTTAGTGTAATTTTTTTGAAAATTTTTGCATACGGTGAATTTAAGGGTTAGTTTTGAAAAAATTTGCAAATGCGACCAGATGAGACTTGCTTCTAAAGTAAGTATTTCATATACACTAACTCAACACCTATTAAACAGTAACAAGCAATAGGCTCCTACTTAATTTTTAAAAATTTGCCATAGATAGGTAGTTGATTTTTATTAAATGATGAAATCTCCCCAGAGTGGATGTCTGGCTACACCACTGCATTTACCAAGTTACGGGAAGAAACATCAGACGAATACCTAAAGAGGTGAAACAACGAAATCAGGAATCGCCGAACATGCATGGTCAAAACAACACCGAATGAAGTGGACAGAAGCAAAAGTTTTGCACAAACAGTCACACTTGAAGAAACGAAAATTCCTTGAAACTTGAAACAAATATTTGGAAACCCCTTCTTGGGCGGAGCCAACTTCTTAAACTTCACGCTTGAGTGAATTCCCATAGTACGAGTATATAAGTATTAGGTACGTAGCCTTGGAATAGATTGTAGTTTGCACTTGAAGACGATCAGATATTGTACTGATTGAAACGTCGTGTATACATTAAATATAGACAATAGAAGCCCGAAACACAGAGTGTATTTTCCCATTTGTTAAGTTAATCATCAACAATTTGGCCAATTTGGTGAACTGATTAAAACAGACGATTGGTAAATTTTTGGTTTGGTGTTGTCGGAGTGCAGCTTTGCATGGTGCATAGGGTCATTAATGTTGTTTGAATTAATGTGTTGTAATCAGAGTTACTAACCTGAGAGTTACATGCTTCCATATAAAAGACGTACATAGTAAAATGCTTCAGTTTCTTTACGGAATGGTATGTTCGGTCTGGTTCTATGTGAAACACTTGGTATGGCGATGGGCGGTTTAGATTGGTTTTTTTGGTTGATGACGTTCGGATAATATCTGATGATCTAGGTATATAAGTACAAGTAAATTTAAAAGTTATATCTTTCCAGTGAACACAAATATATTCATAGCACATTCTAAGAGTATTCCTCGGCAAGATTGGAACATTCTTAGAATAGTCCGCAAAGGTTATAAGCACATGCATATAACGTGAAAGGAATACCTTACAGCAAGGTTTTGTCACGTGATTAGAACGTTCTTAGAATGTAAAATAAATATTCCTCGGTCATGAAAATAATATTTTTTTAAAATGATTGGAATATTCCTTAAATTTACTACAGAATGTGCGACTGAAACGGCTATATATATTTATAGAGCAGTCGTAGCACACAGAGAATTTTATAAGAACATTTTCCGCATATATTTTGAGTAATCAAAGAATCTTCTGAATATTATTACATTTTCATGAATGTTTATTTCACATTTTGTCGAATATTCGTATGGAATATTTTAAAAACATTTCCAGTTGAATCGACGTTTAATTAATAACGTCTTCTTCTCCGCTATCCTAAGAGAACTTCTTAAGAGAGAATGTTTACACAAAGAATGGAAAGTTGATAGCATTGAGAGTGTTCCGAGCGAGGCGCAATCTCGACTCAAACGATTCAACTTAACAAACACAAACCACTCAACACTTTAAAGACTTTTACAGAGCATTCATAGAATATTGTGGTTATTATTATTATTATATAATAGGGAGACTTAGGCTGACTTTAATAAAGTCGATTTCAAAAGATGAAGTGAAGAAAATTCTGTAGATAAGGCACTGGCTTTAGTTAATAATATATTGGAATGATATTAGAACAATTCCAAAAAATTATTTTTGTACAAAGATACTTGGAATATTCTGGAATTAATATTCGGAATTCCAATATTCTTAGGATATTTCAAAGGAACATCCAAAAGTGAATATTTCAGGAATGATACAGAAATATGACAAGAATATACACAAATATTCTTAGAATATTATGTAGTAAATACACTTAGCATAAACTTAATTATATTCTTAGAATATATATATATTCTGTTTGTGTTTACTGGGTTTACACCGTAAGAGTGGTTTACACCGTAAGAGGATTACGGTTTTTTTATAGAATGTGTCACCCTGCTTTTTTATTAAAATGTTTGTTTTTTTGTTTAAAAATTAGGACATCTGAAATGTTTTAAAGATGTCCCAAGAAACTTTCTGAAAAAGTCTTATGGAATGTGTCACCCTGCTTTTTAATTAAAATATTTATGTTTTGGTTTATAAATTGGGACATCTGAAAGTAATGTTTTAAAAACACATTGCTGGAGCATTCCAAAAGATCGTCATTGGAACGTATTCTTTGCTAAAAAAGAAACATTCCTGGAATATTCTGTATGTTCCAGTGGAATGTCGCTTAGATTCTGAAGTTGGCAACAACGTTCTAATTTGCTTCGAGATGCGGAACGGTGCAATAGTTTGTTCGTTTTCTAAGTTTTAATGGATGCTTTAAAATAAAGAAATAAGAAATAAAAAATCACTTTTACTATAACTATTTTAGCGGCTTTCTTAGGTCTTAAGTGTAAATTTAGTAAAATAACAAATTTTGGGGTATATTGTGCATTTGGGAGGCCATTTCAATAAAGAAGAAAATTAAAATATTTAATGATTAAAGCTAAAAATTTTATGTATGATTTAATGCCGCTAAGTTAAGTTTTTCTGCAAAGAGCTTTAAGAATCTGATAACCAGTTTAAATAGGAAAAATCTGTTTTCATATTAGTAAGCCTTATTTTTTATCAAAAAATGTTAACTTTTTAGCAAAGGCTTTCGAGAATGTTATGGTTAATTTATAGGGTTTAAAAACTGGTTTGATAATGATTTTTTTTTATAATTTTTAAAAAAATACATTTATGGACTAAAACCCAAGCCCTCAGACTTTTAATTCAAACTAACAGGACTCTTCCCATACCATATGCATGTGTTAGCTTTTTTGCTTGGTATTTAGGTGAATCCTTATATTAGTTAAATATGGCATATTTGGTTTAAAAGTCCTATTAAGAATTGGTGGGCCGAAAAAACCTTAAGTGTGGGCTATTTACCTTATATTTATTATGCTGCGTTCCTTTATTTATTTAATAAGTAAAGTGTATATACAAAATATATAATTATTAATCATTAAGACCACGCAAGGTGGGCACCTGACCTCTTCTCGATTTGTTTATGCTCCACTTAGTGCTAATACAAACAAAGAAACAGGCAGTGTAATAAAATGACAGACCTGATTCCAAATTATAGACAGAAATATAAACATTTTAAAAATAAAGCAAACTAAAATTGTTTAAATTTAAAAAAAAGATTTAGCAAGGGTGAATAAATAACAAAATCAATAAATAGCGAGCTTTCCCTCAAAAAAGGTAATGGTAATCGTAGATCCGGATTTCGCACTTGTGGTGCTCATCAGTAAAAAATCTGATACATGATTCATGTAAAAGACAACCATCTGTCAAATTGCACAATCGGCAGATGTACCTTCAAATCGAAGGAAAATTAAGAGTCTCTACGGAGACAGATATAATTATGTTTACAAATATCCTAAGCTCTGGAGTTGATAAATTTAAAAAAGGATTTAGGGAGGGTGAATAAATAACAAAATCAATGAATAGCGAGCTTTCCCTCAAAAAAGGTAATAGTAAAAGTAAATGTTTGGGGAAAGAGGACCACTTAGTCTAGAGCAATTCTTGAGAAATTATTTTTCTCTTTGATCCAAAATGACCCTCGGCCAGTTTTGTTAATCTTTAAAATTAATATAAAACAAGACAAATGAAGCCAAAGTATTTATTTTTCTGTAAAAAAATATAGTTTAATGTTTATATTGGAAGATATTTGAAAAATCTGAGATCATCGATGTAAGCCTATGCTGAAAGTATGATCCATTTTGGCCGATTGTTTTTGATTAAAATATATAGTATACATATTCTGTAATGTGTGTGGTACCAAACTGTAAAAAATAAAGCATAGTCTTCGCGATTTTTATAAAATGTCCCAATTTATATCCAAACGTTTAAAATTAATCATAAAAACCATCGATTCAAAACCATACGATATCGACAGGTCTGTAGCCAAAATATCTATTTTCCAACAAAACACATTTTTTCTTACAGGATTTTGTCAGAAAAGTAGTTTTTCTACCCATTCTAATGATTTGCACTTTAACGTTCGTTAAAAACGACATTAGTCTTTATAAAACAAACTATAAAAATTTACGTTTAAGACCACATATATAGGGTGTTCCAAAAAAAACGGACTTTTTGGATTGCCTACAACTTCCACAATAATTTTTGGAATTTTAAAATTTAAAGGTTATTTGAAAAAGGAAACTTCGAAATTTATGTGCCAATGTCAAAACTGACATTTCTTTAAAATTCAAGATTGCGGACAGATCTTAAAATGTTTATTTTTGACCCCCCCTGCAAAAAAATTGTGTGCGTCACTGTAATAAATTTAAGATACGCTGTAAAGACTTATTATTTAAAGATGTATAACCGTTTTGTTTTTTTTTTAAATCGGTTAAGAAATAAGAAATTTCTGCAGTGTTAAATTTGATGGTGTTTGTGTGGTAGAAAACTTTCTTACTATAAGTCATCTTTTTATTCGACTTTATACAATTTGATTAAAATTTATCAGAATTTAAAGATTTTAAGGTTTCTTAAAAGAAGTCTAAATTTTACAGGCCCAGCGTAAAAACTGACATTTCTTTAAAATTCAAGATGGCGGACAGATTTAAAAAAAATCCCTCCTGAAAAAAAAGTGTGCGCCTCTGTAACAAAATTGAGTTACATGATAAATATCCTTATTCTTACTGTAGGTCATCTTTTATTTCGACGGTGTACAGTGTGGTTAAAAATTATCAGAATCTAAACATTTTAAGCTTTATGCATAGCTAAAAGTACAAACTTTATGCGTCTAATGTCAAAATTGACATTTCTCCAAAATTCAAGATGGCCGACAGATTTGAAAAATGGGTATTTTTTATCCCCTCTGTTCATCATCCCAAAATGTTTATTTAATAGCCCTATTTTTTTAACGTATATTCACGTAACGATTACTAAAGTCGCTTAAGAAATAAGAAAGTTTTGCAGTTTTACATTCGATGTTCTTTTAGTAATAAAAATTATCTTTTTCACTTGACGGGACAAATTTTATAAGGCAACTGGAAAAGAGAGACAAAATTATCATCTTTTAAAAATTCAAGATGGCAGACGGCTTTATGGGCTGAGTATTTTTGACCCCTCAAAAAAATAACGTCCGGCACCACTGTAATTAAATTTAGATATGTAATAATAGCCCAATTACTTTGGTGTTAATTGAGTATTGTTTTTTTTTGTGAACAAATAAAAAAATTAATTTTTCTTTTAATAGTAGTTTTTTTGTTTATCTTTCCATCCATACAAGGATCAATCGCCCAGTCTTGCCAAGATATGCAGAGTTAACTTTTTTTTAAATTTAATTTAATTGCAAGGTTTCTTATTTACATCATCTATAGTAATTAATTCTTCGTCTTAATATTTGAGACAAGGTAAATCCACTTTCAAACAGCTTTTTTACAAAGTGCTTAGAGACGCACATTCTGACAGGCAAAGACAGTTATTTAAAGTTTTTTGTTTTTTTTTCTTGGCCTACTAAGTCCTAATTCTACTTTGTGACACATATTGATTAAAATAATAGGTATCTATCTTAAATTTTAAAGAAATGCCAGTTGTGACATTAGCCGCATAAACTTTGGACTTTTAGTTTGTTAGCTTAAAAAGATAACTCATAGTAATGAAATTGCATAATTTTCTTATTTCTTAACCGATTTAAATAAACGTAACGTGTATACGTTAAAGGAATAAGGCTATTCAGCGCACAACTTAATTTTGTTACAGTGGTGTCCAATTTTTTTTCAGGAATGTAAAAAAATCACTTTTGAGATTTGTCCGCTATGTTGAATTTTAAAAAAATGGCAGTTTTGACATAACGTACATAAAACTTGAACTTTTAGCTTTCAAGAAAGCTTAAAACATTTAAATTCTGATTATATTTGACCAAACCATATACCGTCGAATCGGTCTTTTACCACACAAACCTCATTAAACGTAACACTGCAGAACTTTCTTATTTCTTAACCGATTTAAAAAATCAAAACGCGTATATGCCTTTGAAGTATAAGGCTATTTAGAGCATATCACAATTTTGTTACAGTGGCTCACACAATTTTTTTGCAAGGGGGGTCAAAAATACCCATTTTTTAAATCTGTCCGCCATCTTGAATCATAAAGAACTGTCAGGTTCGACATTAGGTGCATAAATTCTAAACCTTCCTTTTTTAAATAATCTTTAAATTTTAATTTTCGGATAGTTATTGTGGAAGTTGTAGGCAATCCAAAAAGTCCGGTTTTTTTTGGAATACCTATATGATACGTACCCCATAGTTTTTTCCTAATTTTTTTAGGATACCTAAAAGCATTTGACAGGACGACAACAAAACTTAAACGTAGGAGTTGGGGGTCAAAACTGTTTGTTGTACCCCCCCCCACTATCTCAGGGGTTAACAGTCGTAGCTCTAATTTTACCCCAAATTAGGTTAATTTCATTTATAAGTAGTTTAGACTACAAGTTTATAGTGTAGTTTAAAAATTAATTTCGTTTGAGGCCTAATTGGACTTAGCAACTAATTATTTCTGAGCTACAGAAATAATTAGTTGCTATAATATGCCAACAAATGTCGGTGTCTGTAAAAAATATGATTCCTGAACTTATGGGAGGTTTACCCAACTCATTTTTAAAAGTATAAGCATAAATTTAGTGCTAATTCCATATGTCTAAGAGTCGTTTGTAATGAAAGTTAAGGTTCACAAATTAACGTACTGGTTCCCTCAACTTAGGCAAAAAGATTTGAGAATAAAGAAATGTCCCAAAATTAAATTAACCTCGTTTAGGAAGTCATTTGAAAAGAAGAAATTTAAAAAAAGATAATTAATTAATGAAAATGCAATTTTGGATAAATTGATCAATCACATTTTCTTGTCTTTTAAAAATTTTCTAATGTACCTCAGGTAAAAATCCTTTATTTTTCTATACCTCACCCTGTTCGATCGGAGAATACAATAGAAACCAAAACCGAGAACAATAGAAGGCAAACGATAAACTATTCTCATAGGCGCCGCAATTGGGGGAAACTTACATTTTAAGTACCGTGCTATATAGGTATTAGTGAAGAAAATAGTAAATATGTGAAAAGTTCTATGAAATTTAATAAAACAAATTACATTATTAAAAAAAATTATAAATTAAATAATAAAAATATATTTTAAGAATTAAAATAATATTATAATATATATACAAAAACACACACACACAAATATCAGCTTTTCTCCATGCTCCATGCCATGTTGGTACTTTTTCAAGGTTTCTGGAATGGTAACTGGCGTTGTCCATTACTATTACTGAACCAGGAGGTATTAGGTCTAACATTTGATGAAAGTATTCTTAAAATGTATCGCCATTCATGTCCTCGTGATAATCGCCAGTATGGTTTGACGGAAAGACCGAAGACCTCCTTTTACAAACCCTTTTTCATTGCCAATATGGACAATTATCAAACGTTTTCCCTTTCTTGAAGGCGGCTTTATCCCTGTCGACCAACCTTCCATGAATGCCTGTCCGGCACTTTTCACATTTTTTTCTTGCCAGTGTTTCCCAACAGTTCGACCTTCATTTGTTCTTCTTCTCCAGCAAACTATCTCGTCCCTTTCTATTAAAACCGCCTTTTTGTTATGTTTTTCCCAAAAAAAATTAATTTCTCTTAAAATTTTCCACAATTTCGTTCTTCCAATATTGGGAAACCCACCATCTTGTTTTATTGAAGCATAAACTTTATAACCAGTGGGAATTTCCTTTCTAAAATCAAAGGAATGAACTAACCGCATTAATGCATTTTTTTCATCCTCATCAAATTCTATTGGTTTTCTCCCAGACTTTGATAGCGGCGATTTTAATGACTCTAATTTTCTTTCATGTAGTATTCTATAAATAGTTGATTTACCAAATTGGGCAAAATCAGAATACTTCGTTAAAATCATAAAATTATATTATTACATTGCTATTTAACCCTCACTTAAAAGTAATCCTCTAATTATGCACCTGAAACAATTAAGGCATTATCTGCATATCTACGTATTATAGTGCAAAAACAGAACACGCATAATAAACAAAGTTAAAATATAATATATATTTTTAACTGCTGCCTTTTTTCTATTTTTTTTAGATTGTTGGCAAAACACCTACGCCAATGGTACGTTCGAGAAAATGGGTTTTAAATCGTTTTATTGGTCTCTCTTTTTTATGAATGGACTATAAATTTTACTATCGGGATCGGAAATAACTCCATCTGCCAGGCGTATGGGAGGGCGGAGGGGAAATTCCGGCACCTCATCGAAGTGTGTGATGCAGATACTCGAATATACCGAATCGGCACGTCGTTGAAGTTGGATTTGGATTCAGATTTAGATTTTTAAATATTACAGTGGACCAAATAAATCAAGAATAAATATTTTAAACGCGTTTATCTCTGCAATCAACTGCCCGATTTTGACGAAATTTGCAGGATAGTCTCCAAATACCTCCCTCCTCATAAATGACGAGTGTAAGGTTGATGCGAGTTCGCCTACGAGCAGCAGGCGAGTAACAACTTTAACTGGATTTTAGGCTTATGGGACACAAAATTTTGACTTATATATATCCGATCGGCTTCAAATTTGTCATGCTTATATAGTTGCGATGACAACACAATATTATAGTGTAATGAACTTGATAGCTCCCCCCACTCGAAGGGGATGCAGGGGGGGTACAGTTGAAGTACGCCCAATTTTGTTGAAATTTGGTATGTGGGGGCATTTGGGGATGGCGATGACAAATTTCTAATCAGATTTTAAAAATTCGGTATGGCGGATTCAAGATGGACGATTTTTGGTCATGTTTTGCTAACCAATTTTAACTGACTTATACACATCCGATTGCCTTTAAATTTGGCATGCATTTATAGCTCCGGTGACAATACAATCATAATTATGGTATTATAAGGCAGCCCTTCCCTTTCCACGAGGGGAGTGGAGGGGGGAAAACACTTACGTTTGTCTGATTTCAATCAAAATTGGTACAAGGGGGTTTTTGGGGATAAGGAATACAAATTTTTGGTCATGTTTTGCTAATCAATTTCATTTTTGGCCTTTTTAGATACTTTAAAGACCTTTCAAACGAGGTACAAAATGACCCCGCAACAGTCCTTAACCCCAAAAAATGACCTTAAATTGGAAAATGGGACAATTTTGAAAAAAATGCATTTTTCAATCTCGACGTTGTCCATAGAATTTGATTTTTTGGTTTGATAGACGCTTTAAGGAGCTTTCTAATGACGTATGACATGACCCTCCAGCAACCGTCCTTCACCACAGAAAACGAATTTGATTTTTGGCTTTGATAGATACTTCAAAGACCTTTCAAATGACGTACGATATCGCCCCCCAGTTACCGTCCTTAACTCCAAAAAATGACATTATATTGTAAAATAATAAATTAAATTAAAGACCTTTCAAATGACGTACGATATGACCCCCCAGCGACCGTCGTTAACCCCAAAAAATGAACTTATGTCGGTAATTAGGACAATTTTGAAAAAAATTAATTTTTTAATCTCGACGTTGTCCATAAAATTTGATTTTTGGCTTTGATAGATACTTTAAAGACCTTTTAAATGACGTACGATATCGCCCCCCAGCGACCGTCCTTAACCTCAAAAAATGACATAATATTGTAAAATAATAAATTTTGAAAACAACATGCATTTTTCAATCTCGACGTTGTCCATAGAATTTGGTTTTTAGCTTTGATAGATACTTTAAAGACCTTTTAAATGACGTACGATATCAACCCCCAGCAACCGTCCTTAACCCCAAAAAATGACATTATATTGTAAAATAATAAATTTTGAAAAAAAAACATGCATTTTTCAATCTCGACGTTGTCGATATAATTTGATTTTTGTGTTTGATAGATACTTTAAAGACCTTTCAAATGACATACGACATGACCCCCCAGCAACAGTCGTTAACCCCAAAAAATGAACTTATATTGGAAATTAGGACAATTTTGAAAAAAATGAATTTTTCAATCTCGACGTTGTCCATAGAATTTGATTTTTGGCTTTGATAGACACTTTAAAGACCTTTTAAATGACGTACGATATCACCCCCCAGCAACCGTCCTTAACCCCAAAAAATGACATTATATTGTAAAATAATAAATTTTGAAAAAAACATTCATTTTTCAATGTCGACGTTGTCCATAGAATTTGATTTTTTGCTTTGACAGATACTTTAAAGACTTTTCAAATGACGTACGATATGGCCCCCCAGCAACCGTCGTTAACCCCAAAAAATGAATTTATATTGGAAATTAGGACAATTTTGAAAAAAATGAATTTTTCAATCTCGACGTTGTCCATAGAATTTGATTTTTGGCTTTGATAGATAATTTAAATACCTTTCAAATGACGTACGATATGACCCCCCAGCATCCGTTGTTAACACCAAAAAATGACATTATATTGTAAAATAATAAATTTTGAAAAAAAAACATGCATTTTTCAATCTCGACGTTGTCCATAGAATTTGATTTTTGTGTTTGATAGATACTTTAAAGACCTTTCAAATGACGTGCGACATGACCCCCCAGCAACAGTCGTTAACCCCAAAAAATGAACTTATATTGGAAATTAGGACAATTTTGAAAAAAATGAATTTTTTAATCTCGACGTTGTCCATAGAATTTGATATTTGGCTTTGATAGATACTTTAAAGACCTTTCAAATTACGTACAACATGAACCCCCAGCAACCGTCCTTAACCCCAAAAAATGACATTATATTGTAAAATAATAAATTTTGAAAACAACATGCATTTTTCAATCTCGACGTTGTCCATTGAATTTGATTTTTGTGTTTGATAGATACTTTAAAGACCTTTCAAATGACGTACGATATGACCCCCCAGCAACCGTCGTTAACCCCAAAAAATGAACTTATATTGGAAATTAGGACAATTTTAAAAAAAATTAATTTTTTAATCTCGACGTTGTCCATAGAATTTGATATTTGGCTTTGATAGATACTTTAAAGAACTTTCAAATTACGTACAATATGAACCCCCAGCAACCGTCCTTAACCCCAAAAAATGACATTTTATTGTAAAATAATAAATTTTGAAAACAACATGCATTTTTCAATCTCGACGTTGTCCATTGAATTTGATTTTTGTGTTTGATAGATACTTTAAAGACCTTTCAAATGACGTACGATATGACCCCCCAGCAACCGTCGTTAACCCCAAAAAATGGACTTATATTGGAAATTAGGACAATTTTGAAAAAAATTAATTTTACAATCTCGACGTTGACCATAGAATTTAATTTTTGGCTATAATAGATACTTTAAAGACCTTTTAAATTACGTACGATATCACCTCCCAGCAACCGTCCTTAACCCCAAAAAATGACATTATATTGTAAAATAATAAATTTTGAAAAAAACATGCATCTTTCAATCTCGACGTTGTCCATAGAATTTGCTTTTTCGGTTTGATAGATAATTTAAATACCTTTTAAACGACGTACGATGTCACCCCCCAGCAACCGTCCTTAACCCCAAAAAATGACATTATATTGTAAAATAATAAATTTTGAAAACAACATGCATTTCTCAATCTCGACAATGTCTATAGAATTTGATTTTTGGCTTTGACAGATACTTTAAAGACCTTTCAAACGACGTACGATATGGCCCCCCAGCAACCGTCGTTAACCCCAAAAAATGAACTTATATTGAAAATTAGGACAATATTGAAAAAAATTAATTTTACAATCTCGACGTTGTCCATAGAATTTGATTTTGGTCTTTGATAGATACTTTAAAGACCTTTTAAATGATGTACGATATCACCCTTCAGCAACCGTCCTTAACCCCAAAAAATGACATTATATTGTAAAATAATAAATTTTGAAAAAAACATGCATTTTTCAATCTCGACGTTGTCCATAGAATTTGCTTTTTCGCTTTGACAGACACTTTAAAGACCTTTCAAATGACGTACCATATGACCCCCCAGCAACCGTCGTTAACCCCAAAAAATGAACTTATATTGGAAATTAGGACAATTTTGAAAAAAATTAATTTTACAATCTCGACGTTGTCCATAGAATTTGATTTTTGTGTTTAATAGATAATTTAAATACCTTTTAAATGACGTACGATATCACCCCCCAGCAACCGTCCTTAACCCCAAAAAATGACATTATATTGTAAAATAATAAATTTTGAAAAAAACATGCATTTCTCAATCTCGACGTTGTCCATAGAATTTGATTTTTCGCTTTGACAGACACTTTAAAGACCTTTCAAATGACGTACCATATGACCCCCCAGCAACCGTCGTTAACCCCAAAAAATGAACTTATATTGGAAATTACGACAATTTTGAAAAAAATGAATTTTTCAATCTCGACGTTGTCCATAGAATTTGATTTTGGCCTTTGATAGATACTTTAAAGACCTTTTAAATGATGTACGATATCACCCTTCAGCAACCGTCCTTAACCCCAAAAAATGACATTATATTGTAAAATAATAAATTTTGAAAAAAACATGCATTTTTCAATCTCGACGTTGTCCATAGAATTTGCTTTTTCGCTTTGACAGACACTTTAAAGACCTTTCAAATGACGTACCATATGACCCCCCAGCAACCGTCGTTAACCCCAAAAAATGAACTTATATTGGAAATTACGACAATTTTGAAAAAAATGAATTTTTCAATCTCGACGTTGTCCATAGAATTTGATTTTGGCCTTTGATAGATACTTTAAAGACCTTTTAAATGATGTACGATATCACCCCCCAGCCACCGTCCTTAACCCCAAAAAATCACATTATATTGTAAAATAATAAATTTTGAAAACAACATGCGTTTTTCAATCTCGACGTTGTCCATAGAATTTGATTTTTGTGTTTGATAGATACTTTAAAGACCTTTCAAATGACGTACGATATCACCCCCCAGCAACCGTCCTTAACCCCAAAAAATGACATTATATTGTAAAATAATAAATTTTGAAAAAAACATGCATTTTTCAATCTCGACGTTGTCCATAGAATTTGATTTTTCGCTTTGACAGACACTTTAAAGACCTTTCAAATGACGTACGATATCACCCCCCAGCAACCGTCCTTAACCCCAAAAAATGACATTATATTGTAAAATAATAAATTTTGAAAAAAACATGCATTTCTCAATCTCGACGTTGTCCATAGAATTTGATTTTTCGCTTTGACAGACACTTTAAAGACCTTTCAAATGACGTACCATATGACCCCCCAGCAACCGTCGTTAACCCCAAAAAATGAACTTATATTGGAAATTACGACAATTTTGAAAAAAATGAATTTTTCAATCTGGACGTTGTCCATAGAATTTGATTTTGGTCTTTGATAGATACTTTAAAGACCTTTTAAATGATGTACGATATCACCCTTCAGCAACCGTCCTTAACCCCAAAAAATGACATTATATTGTAAAATAATAAATTTTGAAAAAAACATGCATTTTTCAATCTCGACGTTGTCCATAGAATTTGCTTTTTCGCTTTGACAGACACTTTAAAGACCTTTCAAATGACGTACCATATGACCCCCCAGCAACCGTCGTTAACCCCAAAAAATGAACTTATATTGGAAATTAGGACAATTTTGAAAAAAATTAATTTTACAATCTCGACGTTGTCCATAGAATTTGATTTTTGTGTTTAATAGATAATTTAAATACCTTTTAAATGACGTACGATATCACCCCCCAGCAACCGTCCTTAACCCCAAAAAATGACATTATATTGTAAAATAATAAATTTTGAAAAAAACATGCATTTCTCAATCTCGACGTTGTCCATAGAATTTGATTTTTCGCTTTGACAGACACTTTAAAGACCTTTCAAATGACGTACCATATGACCCCCCAGCAACCGTCGTTAACCCCAAAAAATGAACTTATATTGGAAATTACGACAATTTTGAAAAAAATGAATTTTTCAATCTCGACGTTGTCCATAGAATTTGATTTTGGTCTTTGATAGATACTTTAAAGGCCTTTTAAATGATGTACGATATCACCCCCCAGCAACCGTCCTTAACCCCAAAAAATGACATTATATTGTAAAATAATAAATTTTGAAAAAAACATGCATTTTTCAATCTCGACGTTGTCCATAGAATTTGATTTTTGTGTTTGATAGATAATTTAAATACGTTTTAAATGAGGTACGATATCACCCCCCAGCAACCGTCCTTAACCCCAAAAAATGACATTATATTGTAAAATAATAAATTTTGAAAACAACATGCATTTTTTAATCTCGACGTTGTCCATAGAATTTGATTTTTGTGTTTGATAGATAATTTAAATACGTTTTAAATGAGGTACGATATCACCCCCCAGCAACCGTCCTTAACCCCAAAAAATGACATTATATTGTAAAATAATAAATTTTGAAAACAACATGCATTTTTCAATCTCGACGTTGTCCATAGAATTTGATTTTTGTGTTTGATAGATACTTTAAAGACCTTTCAAATGACGTACGATATCACCCCCCAGCAACCGTCCTTAACCCCAAAAAATGACATTATATTGTAAAATAATAAATTTTGAAAAAAACATGCATTTTTCAATCTCGACGTTGTCCATAGAATTTGCTTTTTCGCTTTGACAGACACTTTAAAGACCTTTCAAATGACGTACCATATGACCCCCCAGCAACCGTCGTTAACCCCAAAAAATGAACTTATATTGGAAATTACGACAATTTTGAAAAAAATGAATTTTTCAATCTCGACGTTGTCCATAGAATTTGATTTTGGTCTTTGATAGATACTTTAAAGACCTTTTAAATGATGTACGATATCACCCCCCAGCAACCGTCCTTAACCCCAAAAAATGACATTATATTGTAAAATAATAAATTTTGAAAAAAACATGCATTTTTCAATCTCGACGTTGTCCATAGAATTTGATTTTTGTGTTTGATAGATAATTTAAATACGTTTTAAATGAGGTACGATATCACCCCCCAGCAACCGTCCTTAACCCCAAAAAATGACATTATATTGTAAAATAATAAATTTTGAAAACAACATGCATTTTTTAATCTCGACGTTGTCCATAGAATTTGATTTTTGTGTTTGATAGATAATTTAAATACGTTTTAAATGAGGTACGATATCACCCCCCAGCAACCGTCCTTAACCCCAAAAAATGACATTATATTGTAAAATAATAAATTTTGAAAACAACATGCATTTTTCAATCTCGACGTTGTCCATAGAATTTGATTTTTGTGTTTGATAGATACTTTAAAGACCTTTCAAATGACGTACGATATCACCCCCCAGCAACCGTCCTTAACCCCAAAAAATGACATTATATTGTAAAATAATAAATTTTGAAAAAAACATGCATTTTTCAATCTCGACGTTGTCCATAGAATTTGCTTTTTCGCTTTGACAGACACTTTAAAGACCTTTCAAATGACGTACCATATGACCCCCCAGCAACCGTCGTTAACCCCAAAAAATGAACTTATATTGGAAATTAGGACAATTTTGAAAAAAATTAATTTTACAATCTCGACGTTGTCCATAGAATTTGATTTTTGTGTTTAATAGATAATTTAAATACCTTTTAAATGACGTACGATATCACCCCCCAGCAACCGTCCTTAACCCCAAAAAATGACATTATATTGTAAAATAATAAATTTTGAAAAAAACATGCATTTCTCAATCTCGACGTTGTCCATAGAATTTGATTTTTCGCTTTGACAGACACTTTAACGACCTTTCAAATGACGTACCATATGACCCCCCAGCAACCGTCGTTAACCCCAAAAAATGAACTTATATTGGAAATTACGACAATTTTGAAAAAAATGAATTTTTCAATCTCGACGTTGTCCATAGAATTTGATTTTGGTCTTTGATAGATACTTTAAAGACCTTTTAAATGATGTACGATATCACCCTTCAGCAACCGTCCTTAACCCCAAAAAATGACATTATATTGTAAAATAATAAATTTTGAAAAAAACATGCATTTTTCAATCTCGACGTTGTCCATAGAATTTGCTTTTTCGCTTTGACAGACACTTTAAAGACCTTTCAAATGACGTACCATATGACCCCCCAGCAACCGTCGTTAACCCCAAAAAATGAACTTATATTGGAAATTACGACAATTTTGAAAAAAATGAATTTTTCAATCTCGACGTTGTCCATAGAATTTGATTTTGGTCTTTGATAGATACTTTAAAGACCTTTTAAATGATGTACGATATCACCCCCCAGCAACCGTCCTTAACCCCAAAAAATGACATTATATTGTAAAATAATAAATTTTGAAAAAAACATGCATTTTTCAATCTCGACGTTGTCCATAGAATTTGATTTTTGTGTTTGATAGATAATTTAAATACGTTTTAAATGAGGTACGATATCACCCCCCAGCAACCGTCCTTAACCCCAAAAAATGACATTATATTGTAAAATAATAAATTTTGAAAACAACATGCATTTTTTAATCTCGACGTTGTCCATAGAATTTGATTTTTGTGTTTGATAGATAATTTAAATACGTTTTAAATGAGGTACGATATCACCCCCCAGCAACCGTCCTTAACCCCAAAAAATGACATTATATTGTAAAATAATAAATTTTGAAAACAACATGCATTTTTCAATCTCGACGTTGTCCATAGAATTTGATTTTTGTGTTTGATAGATACTTTAAAGACCTTTCAAATGACGTACGATATCACCCCCCAGCAACCGTCCTTAACCCCAAAAAATGACATTATATTGTAAAATAATAAATTTTGAAAAAAACATGCATTTTTCAATCTCGACGTTGTCCATAGAATTTGATTTTTGTGTTTGATAGATAATTTAAATACGTTTTAAATGAGGTACGATATCACCCCCCAGCAACCGTCCTTAACCCCAAAAAATGACATTATATTGTAAAATAATAAATTTTGAAAACAACATGCATTTTTTAATCTCGACGTTGTCCATAGAATTTGATTTTTGTGTTTGATAGATAATTTAAATACGTTTTAAATGAGGTACGATATCACCCCCCAGCAACCGTCCTTAACCCCAAAAAATGACATTATATTGTAAAATAATAAATTTTGAAAACAACATGCATTTTTCAATCTCGACGTTGTCCATAGAATTTGATTTTTGTGTTTGATAGATACTTTAAAGACCTTTCAAATGACGTACGATATCACCCCCCAGCAACCGTCCTTAACCCCAAAAAATGACATTATATTGTAAAATAATAAATTTTGAAAAAAACATGCATTTTTCAATCTCGACGTTGTCCATAGAATTTGATTTTTGTGTTTGATAGATACTTTAAAGACCTTTTAAATGATGTACGATATCACCCTTCAGCAACCGTCCTTAACCCCAAAAAATGACATTATATTGTAAAATAATAAATTTTGAAAAAAACATGCATTTTTCAATCTCGACGTTGTCCATAGAATTTGCTTTTTCGCTTTGACAGACACTTTAAAGACCTTTCAAATGACGTACCATATGACCCCCCAGCAACCGTCGTTAACCCCAAAAAATGAACTTATATTGGAAATTACGACAATTTTGAAAAAAATGAATTTTTCAATCTCGACGTTGTCCATAGAATTTGATTTTGGTCTTTGATAGATACTTTAAAGACCTTTTAAATGATGTACGATATCACCCTTCAGCAACCGTCCTTAACCCCAAAAAATGACATTATATTGTAAAATAATAAATTTTGAAAAAAACATGCATTTTTCAATCTCGACGTTGTCCATAGAATTTGCTTTTTCGCTTTGACAGACACTTTAAAGACCTTTCAAATGACGTACCATATGACCCCCCAGCAACCGTCGTTAACCCCAAAAAATGAACTTATATTGGAAATTACGACAATTTTGAAAAAAATGAATTTTTCAATCTCGACGTTGTCCATAGAATTTGATTTTGGTCTTTGATAGATACTTTAAAGACCTTTTAAATGATGTACGATATCACCCCCCAGCAACCGTCCTTAACCCCAAAAAATGACATTATATTGTAAAATAATAAATTTTGAAAAAAACATGCATTTTTCAATCTCGACGTTGTCCATAGAATTTGATTTTTGTGTTTGATAGATAATTTAAATACGTTTTAAATGAGGTACGATATCACCCCCCAGCAACCGTCCTTAACCCCAAAAAATGACATTATATTGTAAAATAATAAATTTTGAAAACAACATGCATTTTTTAATCTCGACGTTGTCCATAGAATTTGATTTTTGTGTTTGATAGATAATTTAAATACGTTTTAAATGAGGTACGATATCACCCCCCAGCAACCGTCCTTAACCCCAAAAAATGACATTATATTGTAAAATAATAAATTTTGAAAACAACATGCATTTTTCAATCTCGACGTTGTCCATAGAATTTGATTTTTGTGTTTGATAGATACTTTAAAGACCTTTCAAATGACGTACGATATCACCCCCCAGCAACCGTCCTTAACCCCAAAAAATGACATTATATTGTAAAATAATAAATTTTGAAAAAAACATGCATTTTTCAATCTCGACGTTGTCCATAGAATTTGATTTTTGTGTTTGATAGATACTTTAAAGACCTTTCAAATGACGTTCGATATGACCCCCCAGCGACAGTCGTTAACCCCAAAAAATGAACTTATATTGGAAATTAGGACAATTTTGAAAAAAATGAATTTTTTAATCTCGACGTTGTCCATAGAATTTGATTTTTGGATTTGATAGATACTTTAAAGACCTTTTAAATGATGTACCATATCACCACCCAGCAACCGTCGTTAACCCCAAAAAATAACATTATATTTTAAAATAATAAATTTTGAAAAAAACATGCATTTTTCAATCTCGACGTTGTTCTTAGAATTTGATTTTTCGCTTTGACAGATACTTTAAAGACCTTTCAAATGACGTACCATATTTTTCCATACCGTGTTTTAAATACTCTCCAAAAAAAAGTAAAATTCTACATTGAGCACTTTTTTATTTTTTTTTTATTTTAAATTCAAAAAATGGTTTTGTGTGATATATTATTACTAGTATAATTCAATCTTAACAATATTTTAAAGCATAAAGATTAAAAAAACTATTTTGAGGTTAAATTGTCTTTGTTTATAATATTAAAATAAAAACCAATTACCTAAACTGCTTAAAATATATTTCTCAGGTTTGTTAGTATGATAGTTAATTTATAATTTTTTTGGTAGGCGTTGGGATATGAAGAAAACAAGGATAATCTATAAAATTTAGTAGGCTTCACCCGAAAATACACGCGTCGGTATGTAAGGCCTAATAATGATGTCAAAAATATTTACAAATCCTACGCGTACCCACGAAGGAAGTCAAAAGTTTGTTTGTTGTGTTTTAATAAATGTAAAGTTATGATTCAAATAAGGGAAGCACTTAAAAAAAATAAAAACTGTTTTCTTAATTACGATTCGGCATACGAATAATGTTTTCCAGTTGTGGTGTGTGCGGTTGGCAAATGTAACTTATATCGTTCAACTCATTGAGGTAAATGGTTCAACTCTTAGTAAAGAACAAATTTAGACAATTGATTTTCCTCCATTTCATTTAAAAAGGAACACATTTGAGCTAGAAATATTGAACGAAACCATTTTTTTTATACCCTTTTTGGTTACCGATGCAAAAAAACTTTTTTTGTTGTTGTTTTCAAAATTTATTATTTTACAATATAATGTCATTTTTTGGGGTTAAGGACGGTTGCTGGGGGGTGATATCGTACGTCATTTAAAAGGTCTTTAAAGTATCTATCAAAGACAAAAATCAAATTCTATGGACAACGTCGAGATTGAAAAATTCATTTTTTTCAAAATTGTCTTAATTTCTAATATAAGTTCATTTTTTGGGGTTAACGACGGTTGCTGGGGCGTCATATGGTACGTCATTTGAAAGGTCTTTAAAGTGTCTGTCAAAGCGAAAAATCAAATTCTATGGACAACGTCGAGATTGAAAAATGCATGTTTTTTTCAAAATTTATTATTTTACAAAATAATGTCATTTTTTGGGGTTAAGGACGGTTGCTGGCGGGTGATATCGTACGTCATTTAAAAGGTATTTAAATTATCTATCAAACACAAAAATCAAATTCTATGGACAACGTCGAGATTGAAAAATTAATTTTTTTCAAAATTGTCCTAATTTCCAATATAAGTTCATTTTTTGGGGTTAACGACGGTTGCTGGGGGGCATATCGTACGTCATTTGAAAGGTCTTTAAAGTATCTATCAAACACAAAAATCAAATTCTATGGACAACGTCGAGATTGAAAAATGCATGTTTTTTTCAAAATTTATTATTTTACAATATAATGTCATTTTTTGGGGTTAAGGACGGTTGCTGGGGGGTGATATCGTACGTCATTTAAAAGGTATTTAAATTATCTATCAAACACAAAAATCAAATTCTATGGACAACGTCGAGATTGAAAAATTAATTTTTTTCAAAATTGTTCTTATTTCCAATATAAGTTCATTTTTTGGGGTTAATGACGGTCGCTGGGGGGCCATATCGTACGTCATTTGAAAGGTCTTTAAAGTATCTATCAAACTGAAAAAGAAAATTCTATGGACAACGTCGAGATTGAAAAATGCATGTTTTTATCAAAATTTATTATTTTACAATATAATGTCATTTTTTGGGGTTAAGGACGGTTGCTGGTAGGTGATATCGTACGTCATTTAAAAGTTTTTTAAAGTATCTATTAAAGCCAAAAATCAAATTCTATGGACAACGTCGAGATTGTAAAATTAATTTTTTTCAAAATTGTCCTAATTTCCAATATAAGTTCATTTTTTGGGGTTAACGACGGTTGCTGGGGGGTCACATCGTACGTCATTTGAAAGGTCTTTAAAGTATCTATTAAACACAAAAATCAAATTCTATGGACAACGTCGAGATTGAAAAATGCATGTTGTTTTCAAAATTTATTATTTTACAATATAATGTCATTTTTTGGGGTTAAGGACGGTTGCTGGGGGGTGATATCGTACGTCATTTAAAACGTATTTAAATTATCTATCAAACACAAAAATTAAATTCTATGGACAACGTCGAGATTGAAAAATTCATTTTTTTCAATATTGTCCTAATTTTCAATATAAGTTCATTTTTTGGGGTTAACGACGGTTGCTGGGGGGCCATATCGTACGTCATTTGAAAGGTCTTTAAAGTGTCTGTCAAAGCCAAAAATCAAATTCTATAGACAACGTCGAGATTGAAAAATGCATGTTGTTTTCAAAATTTATTATTTTACAATATAATGTCATTTTTTGGGGTTAAGGACGGTTGCTGGGAGGTGATATCGTACGTCATTTAAAAGGTATTTAAATTATCTATCAAACACAAATATCAAATTCTATGGACAACGTCGAGATTGAAAAATTAATTTTTTTCCAAATTGTCCTAATTTCCAATATAAGTTCATTTTTTGAGGTTAACGACGGTTGCTGGGGGGTCATATGGTACGTCATTTGAAAGGTCTTTAAAGTATCTATCAAACACAAAAATCAAATTCTATGGACAACGTCGAGATTGAAAAATGCATGTTTTTTTCAAAATTTATTATTTTACAATATAATGTCATTTTTTGGGGTTAAGGACGGTTGCTGGGGGGTGATATCGTACGTCATTTAAAAGGTATTTAAATTATCTATCAAACACAAAAATCAAATTCTATGGACAACGTCGAGATTGAAAAATTAATTTTTTTCAAAATTGTTCTTATTTCCAATATAAGTTCATTTTTTGGGGTTAATGACGGTCGCTGGGGGGCCATATCGTACGTCATTTGAAAGGTCTTTAAAGTATCTATCAAACACAAAAATCAAATTCTATGGACAACGTCGAGATTGAAAAATGCATGTTTTTTTCAAAATTTATTATTTTACAATATAATGTCATTTTTGGGGTTAAGGACGGTTGCTGGGGGGTGATATCGTACGTCATTTAAAAGGTATTTAAATTATCTATCAAACACGAAAATCAAATTCTATGGACAACGTCGAGATTGAAAAATGCATGTTTTTTTCAAAATTTATTATTTTACAATATAATGTCATTTTTGGGGTTAAGGACGGTTGCTGGGGGGTGATATCGTACGTCATTTAAAAGGTATTTAAATTATCTATCAAACACAAAAATCAAATTCTATGGACAACGTCGAGATTGAAAAATTAATTTTTTTCAAAATTGTTCTTATTTCCAATATAAGTTCATTTTTTGGGGTTAATGACGGTCGCTGGGGGGCCATATCGTACGTCATTTGAAAAGTCTTTAAAGTATCTATCAAACTGAAAAAGAAAATTCTATGGACAACGTCGAGATTGAAAAATGCATGTTTTTATCAAAATTTATTATTTTACAATATAATGTCATTTTTTGGGGTTAAGGACGGTTGCTGGTAGGTGATATCGTACGTCATTTAAAAGTTTTTTAAAGTATCTATTAAAGCCAAAAATCAAATTCTGTGGACAACGTCGAGATTGTAAAATTAATTTTTTTCAAAAATGTCCTAATTTCCAATATAAGTTCATTTTTTGGGGTTAACGACGGTTGCTGGGGGGTCACATCGTACGTCATTTGAAAGGTCTTTAAAGTATCTATTAAACACAAAAATCAAATTCTATGGACAACGTCGAGATTGAAAAATGCATGTTGTTTTCAAAATTTATTATTTTACAATATAATGTCATTTTTTGGGGTTAAGGACGGTTGCTGGGGGGTGATATCGTACGTCATTTAAAACGTATTTAAATTATCTATCAAACACAAAAATTAAATTCTATGGACAACGTCGAGATTGAAAAATTCATTTTTTTCAATATTGTCCTAATTTTCAATATAAGTTCATTTTTTGGGGTTAACGACGGTTGCTGGGGGGCCATATCGTACGTCATTTGAAAGGTCTTTAAAGTGTCTGTCAAAGCCAAAAATCAAATTCTATAGACAACGTCGAGATTGAAAAATGCATGTTGTTTTCAAAATTTATTATTTTACAATATAATGTCATTTTTTGGGGTTAAGGACGGTTGCTGGGGGGTGATATCGTACGTCATTTAAAAGGTATTTAAATTATCTATCAAACACAAATATCAAATTCTATGGACAACGTCGAGATTGAAAAATTAATTTTTTTCAAAATTGTCCTAATTTCCAATATAAATTCATTTTTTGGGGTTAATGACGGTCGCTGGGGGGCCATATCGTACGTCATTTGAAAGGTCTTTAAAGTATCTATCAAACTGAAAAAGAAAATTCTATGGACAACGTCGAGATTGAAAAATGCATGTTTTTATCAAAATTTATTATTTTACAATATAATGTCATTTTTTGGGGTTAAGGACGGTTGCTGGTAGGTGATATCGTACGTCATTTAAAAGTTTTTTAAAGTATCTATTAAAGCCAAAAATCAAATTCTATGGACAACGTCGAGATTGTAAAATTAATTTTTTTCAAAATTGTCCTAATTTCCAATATAAGTTCATTTTTTGGGGTTAACGACGGTTGCTGGGGGGTCACATCGTACGTCATTTGAAAGGTATTTAAATTATCTATCAAACACAAAAATCAAATTCTATGGACAACGTCGAGATTGAAAAATGCATGTTGTTTTCAAAATTTATTATTTTACAATATAATGTCATTTTTTGGGGTTAAGGACGGTTGCTGGGGGGTGATATCGTACGTCATTTAAAACGTATTTAAATTATCTATCAAACACAAAAATTAAATTCTATGGACAACGTCGAGATTGAAAAATTAATTTTTTTCAAAATTGTCCTAATTTCCAATATAAGTTCATTTTTTGGGGTTAACGACGGTCGCTGGGGGGCCATATCGTACGTCATTTGAAAGGTCTTTAAAGTATCTATCAAACACAAAAATCAAATTCTATGGACAACGTCGAGATTGAAAAATGCATGTTTTTTTAAAAATTTATTATTTTACAATATAATGTCATTTTTTGGGGTTAAGGACGGTTGCTGGGGGGTGATATCGTACGTCATTTAAAAGGTATTTAAATTATCTATCAAACACAAAAATCAAATTCTATGGACAACGTCGAGATTGAAAAATTAATTTTTTTCAAAATTGTCCTAATTTCCAATATAAATTCATTTTTTGGGGTTAATGACGGTCGCTGGGGGGCCATATCGTACGTCATTTGAAAGGTCTTTAAAGTATCTATCAAACTGAAAAAGAAAATTCTATGGACAACGTCGAGATTGAAAAATGCATGTTTTTATCAAAATTTATTATTTTACAATATAATGTCATTTTTTGGGGTTAAGGACGGTTGCTGGTAGGTGATATCGTACGTCATTTAAAAGTTTTTTTAAGTATCTATTAAAGCCAAAAATCAAATTCTATGGACAACGTCGAGATTGTAAAATTAATTTTTTTCAAAATTGTCCTAATTTCCAATATAAGTTCATTTTTTGGGGTTAACGACGGTTGCTGGGGGGTCACATCGTACGTCATTTGAAAGGTCTTTAAAGTATCTATTAAACACAAAAATCAAATCCTATGGACAACGTCGAGATTGAAAAATGCATGTTGTTTTCAAAATTTATTATTTTACAATATAATGTCATTTTTTGGGGTTAAGGACGGTTGCTGGGAAGTGATATCGTACCTAATTTAAAAGGTCTTTAAAGTATCTATTAAAGCCAAAAATCAAATTCTATGGTCAACATCGAGATTGTAAAATTAATTTTTTTCAAAATTGTCCTAATTTCCAATATAAGTTCATTTTTTGGGGTTAACGACGGTTGCTGGGGGGTCATATCGTACGTCATTTGAAAGGGCTTTAAAGTATCTATCAAACACAAAAATCAAATTCTATGGACAACGTCGAGATTGAAAAATGCATGTTGTTTTCAAAATTTATTATTTTACAATATAATGTCATTTTTTGGGGTTAACGACGGTTGCTGGGTGGTGATATGGTACATCATTTAAAAGGTCTTTAAAGTATCTATCAAAGCCAAATATCAAATTCTATGGTCAACGTCGAGATTGTAAAATTAATTTTTTTCAAAATTGTCCTAATTTCCAATATAAGTTCATTTTTTGGGGTTAACGACGGTTGCTGGGAGGTCATATCGTACGTCATTTGAAAGGTCTTTAAAGTATCTATCAAACCGAAAAAGCAAATTCTATGGACAACGTCGAGATTGAAAAATGCATGTTTTTTTCAAAATTTATTATTTTACAATATAATGTCATTTTTTGGGGTTAAGGACGGTTGCTGGGAAGTGATATCGTACCTAATTTAAAAGGTCTTTAAAGTATCTATTAAAGCCAAAAATCAAATTCTATGGTCAACGTCGAGATTGTAAAATTAATTTTTTTCAAAATTGTCCTAATTTCCAATATAAGTTCATTTTTTGGGGTTAACGACGGTTGCTGGGGGGTCATATCGTACGTCATTTGAAAGGGCTTTAAAGTATCTATCAAACACAAAAATCAAATTCTATGGACAACGTCGAGATTGAAAAATGCATGTTGTTTTCAAAATTTATTATTTTACAATATAATGTCATTTTTTGGGGTTAACGACGGTTGCTGGGTGGTGATATGGTACATCATTTAAAAGGTCTTTAAAGTATCTATCAAAGCCAAATATCAAATTCTATAGACAACGTCGAGATTAAAAAATTCATTTTTTTCAAAATTGTCCTAATTTCCAATATAAGTTCATTTTTTGGGGTTAACGACTGTTGCTGGGGGGTCATGTCGCACGTCATTTGAAAGGTCTTTAAAGTATCTATCAAACACAGAAATCAAATTCTATGGACAACGTCGAGATTGAAAAATGCATGTTTTTTTTCAAAATTTATTATTTTACAATATAATGTCATTTTTTGGGGTTAACAACGGTTGCTGGGGGGTCATATCATACGTCATTTGAAAGGTATTTAAATTATCTATCAAAGCCAAAAATCAAATTCTATGGACAACGTCGAGATTGAAAAATTCATTTTTTTCAAAATTGTCCTAATTTCCAATATAAATTCATTTTTTGGGGTTAACGACGGTTGCTGGGGGGCCATATCGTACGTCATTTGAAAAGTCTTTAAAGTATCTGTCAAAGCAAAAAATCAAATTCTATGGACAACGTCGAGATTGAAAAATGAATGTTTTTTTCAAAATTTATTATTTTACAATATAATGTCATTTTTTAGGGTTAAGGACGGTTGCTGGGGGGTGATATCGTACGTCATTTAAAAGGTCTTTAAAGTATCTATCAAAGCCAAAAATCAAATTTTATGGACAACGTCGAGATTGAAAAATTCATTTTTTTCAAAATTGTCCTAATTTCCAATATAAGTTCATTTTTTGGGGTTAACGACTGTTGCTGGGGGGTCATGTCGCATGTCATTTGAAAGGTCCTTAAAGTATCTATCAAACACAAAAATCAAATTCTATCGACAACGTCGAGATTGAAAAATGCATGTTTTTTTTTCAAAATTTATTATTTTACAATATAATGTCATTTTTTGGGGTTAAGGACGATTGCTGGGGGTTGATATCGTACGTCATTTAAAAGGTCTTTAAAGTATCTATCAAAGCCAAAAATCAAATTCTATGGACAACGTCGAGATTGAAAAATTCATTTTTTTCAAAATTGTCCTAATTTCCAATATAAGTTCATTTTTTGGGGTTAACGACGGTCGTTGGGGGGTCATATCGTACCTCATTTGAAAGGTCTTTAAAGCGTCTGTCAAAGCCAAAAATCAAATTCTATGGACAACGTCGAGATTGAAAAATGCATGTTGTTTTCAAAATTTATTATTTTACAATATAATGTCATTTTTTGGGGTTAAGGACGGTCGCTGGGGGGCGGTATCGTACGTCATTTAAAAGGTCTTTAAAGTATCTATTAAAGCCAAAAATCAAATTTTATGGACAACGTCGAGGTTAAAAAATTAATTTTTTTCAAAATTGTCCTAATTTCCGACATAAGTTCATTTTTTGGGGTTAACGACGGTCGCTGGGGGGATATATCGTACGTCATTTGAAAGGTCTTTAAAGTGTCTGTCAAAGCCAAAAATCAAATTCTATGGACAACGTCGAGATTGAAAAATGCATGTTGTTTTCAAAATTTATTATTTTACAATATATTGTCATTTTTTGGAGTTAAGGACGGTAACTGGGGGGCGATATCGTCATTTGAAAGGTCTTTGAAGTATCTATCAAAGCCAAAAATCAAATTCGTTTTCTGTGGTGAAGGACGGTTGCTGGAGGGTCATTTCATACGTCATTAGAAAGCTCCTTAAAGCGTCTATCAAACCAAAAAATCAAATTCTATGGACAACGTCGAGATTGAAAAATGCATTTTTTTCAAAATTGTCCCTTTTTTCAATTTAAGGTCATTTTTTGGGGTTAAGGACTGTTGCTGGGGGGTCATTTTGTACCTCGTTTGAAAGGTCTTTAAAGTATCTAAAAAGGCCAAAAATGAAATTGATTAGCAAAACATGACCAAAAATTTGTATTCTTTATCCCCAAAAACCCCCTTGTACCAATTTTGATTGAAATCAGACAAACGTAAGTGTTTTCCCCCCTCCACTCCCCTCGTGGAAAGGGAAGGGCTGCCTTATAATACCATAATTATGATTGTATTGTCACCGGAACTATAAATGCATGCCAAATTTAAAGGCAATCGGATGTGTATAAGTCAGTTAAAATTGGTTAGCAAAACATGACCAAAAATCGTCCATCTTGAATCCGCCATACCGAATTTTTAAAATCTGATTAGAAATTTGTCATCGCCATCCCCAAATGCCCCCACATACTAAATTTCAACAAAATCGGGCGTACTTCAACTGTACCCCCCTTCCATTCCCTTCGAGTGGGGGGAGCTATCAAGTTCATTACACTATAATATTGTGTTGTCATCGCAACTATATAAGCGTGACAAATTTGAAGCCGATCGGATATATATAAGTCAAAATTTTGTGTCCCATAAGCCTAAAATCCAGTTAAAGTTGTTACTCGCCTGCTGCTCGTACGCGAACTCGCATCAACCTTACACTCGTCATTTATGAGGAGGGAGGTATTTGGAGACTATCCTGCAAATTTCGTCAAAATCGGGCAGTTGATTGCAGAGATAAACGCGTTTAAAATATTTATTCTTGATTTATTTGGTCCACTGTAATATTTACAAATCTAAATCTGAATCCAAATCCAACTTCAACGACGTCGAATCGGCACATTTACAATGGCCGTGCCAGCACATGCGCATTTAGTTCATTTAGGAACAGATCTTCGGCATCTTAATTTTTTTCAGAGTAGAAGCAGATTTTGATTTCGATTTGAGGATTTCACCATCACAAAACAATAACAGAAAAAAAAAAACGAAAACAAACCTTGTAAAGTTTTCCGCGCTTTTCGTGCTGAAGTCGAAATTTGCTAGCGAATTTAGAGTCACCAAGTTCAGGACGAGGATCTGTAAAAGGTAAATGAACTACATATTGACCAGTGTCAGTTCTCGAATAGGTAGTAGTAAATATTTTTTCACATAGGTCCTCATCAGAAGAAAGAGGTAGTTTTTTAGAGGTCGATTCTACTTTCCAAAACTTTTGGGTATTTCACGTTGAACATTGTCAAGAAGTTTAACCAAATATTGAATTATTCCATTTTTTTTTCAAGTTAGAATCCAGGCACCAATTTTTGACCTAACAAATATACACCAATTAGGAGATCCACCTCGGCTTGTTGTCCAAAACTCGGATCAGCAAAATCTAAATCCTTAAAGTATGGCCACTGAGTAGAGTCATATTCTATAATTTTTTTGGAATATTACTGGCGTCACAGGTAAACAAACTATGAAGAACTGGAAGTTCTAACTTCTCAGCACAAGACCCCATTATGTAGGACGCTTCGCTTGCTAAATTTAAAATATATTGACCAGAGACAAACAAAAAGAACAGACCTACTTTTGTAATGCTAGGAACGGGCATTTGTTGGTGTAGAAGTATACATAGATTACTTATCACTTTTATTATTTGGTGTATTTTCAGATTCCCTTTGGGGGTTCGGAGAAAGTCTAGCAAAAAATGGTGACTGGTGACGACCCTGTCCATAATGACATGCAGTAGTGGATGGGCACTGCGGAAAACCATGTCGGCCAAAGCAGTTGAAACAAAGTCGTTCACGTTTCTCAAACGCATGACGTATGTTGACTTCTTATTCCACTAATTTTATTACACTTCACAAGGGGGTGAATATGCTGCTACTTACAGTAACAACAAGCTTTGGATTTATCTTGCCCAGTTCCAGTAAGGAGTGCTCAATAAGCTTTTGTTGACCTTTTCGGCTGGTTTCGGTTTGAGAAAGATTTTCTTCCAAAAACTTAAATAAATTTTTGTAAGAAGGAATTTATTTCTTTGTTGACCTTTGTGATAAAATTCTGCAACGAAAAATTTGTTGATACGAAGCATAAAAATTTTGCTAAAGATCTTTTGAAATAGCCGTATCGTTTTGTTTTAAAAGTAGTGTAACGAGACTTTACCAACACTGTGATATCACACTGACCTTTTTCGCACAGTTATATTCCTGTCGGTATCGTAACGGAAAATTTTACACTGGTCAAATCCATATTTACTTTGCGAGTACTTGTCGCATAAAGTAAACCGATGATGGTGTGTATCAAAGTCTTTTATAAATAGGTATATGTCGTCAATCTCTTCTGGCAGTTTCATGCAGTCTGGAAGTTTATGCTTTATCTTTTGATCTTCGGCGGATTCTTCTGCAGATTTTTTTACTTCTGTTCTGAAAAATAAACAAGAAATTAAATCAAATTTTTGCGCACAGTGGAGAAGGTCTTATGATCTTCTTACTTCAAACTCATTACCTACTAGAAGTAATTTACTTGAAAAATATTTTTGAGAATTTCTTTTAAATTGTAGAATGGTTTAACGATTTTTGTTTTTTTTTGAGGTGTAGATTTACGGGTTGAAGGATCTTTATTAGTGAAACGTTGGCAATTTCAAAAAAGATTAATAAGATCCCTCAACCCAGAAAACTACACCTTAAAAAAAAATTTCAAGTTTTTGCGGTAGATATGCGGGAGGGGGGGGGGGGGTAAATCAAGAAAAAAGTATCTTTTTAACTTTTGGGACCACGTAAATATTTCGGTTCAAAAACTTTTAGCCGGCGCCGGCGCAACAACCAAACTCTTTTTTTATAATATTTCATATACCTGCGGCGCTATAACATCAATAATCCTGAAACTATTTTTTGGGTTTTTCGCCACTAGAATCTAGGTACTAAGATTCTAGTTAGGATTTGCGAGTGTGTACAGATTAATTATTTTTTAATAAATTTACTTTAATTAGTGGCAAAAAACCCAAAAAAAGTTTTCGGCATTATCAATCCCCAACAAACATATAGATTTTTTTATGTATATCATCAATAATTGTTTCATTTAAAAGATTTCTAATTTACAGTTTTCTGAAAATTTTCACCTGCGGCGCATCCCTGCAGACCCTATCCCAACCCAACTCCCCTTGCTAACTAACCAAATCCACTTTTTTTTTAAATATTTCACAAAAAACGTGAAAAATCACAAATTTGCCTACGGTGAATTAATTGGTAAAGCGCAATTTTAGCTTAATTTTAAACAATTTTTGTCAACAGCCTTCAAAACGTGTAAAAAATTACACACTTAAAGTGTTTTCTCAAAATTTTTGCCTAGAGGGCTAGAACCGGAAATTTATTAGTCAAGAAAAAGCATCACACTAAATTTGGCGCTAGCTACGGCGCTGCGTAATTACCTTCTGGGGTTGACACAGTAGTCTCTTTCCTTAATTAGTTCTCTTGAATCGGGGATCATTTCGAGGCTAAGTGTATAGTGGTCCAACTTTCCATTGATGGCACGTGGCAATCTCCAAGTTATATTGATTGTTTCATGGTCTACTGCGAAAACTAAAATTAATAAAAATATAAAAAATTAAAACGATCGCCTATTATACTCTAACTGTATCAGTTGCGCAAGCAGGGGGATGAGGGCTAACGCCCTCACCCTAGAGTAATTGAATATCGATAAAGATTGGATTTTTTGTATACCAAAATATACTTTTATGCCAAAGATTACAAAAAATTACACATGATTACTACATGACTACAACTTGATTACAACATGATTATAGCGTTTGCGAAACAAAAAAATCAGTTGCGACGTGGTGGCCGTCTCTACGCCTTATCCCTAATAGTATTGTGGCGTCATATCACGGCAACGGTTTCACTGCTACTATACCTCGAGGTTTTCACCGTTTTTGGGTATGCATGCATAATGATTAATCTTTCTATACGACGTCCTGTTTACCACATAACGTAGTATTTCTGACTTTATAGGATTTTTATAGGTTTTCTATATCCCACATTAGCAGAAAACAAAAATATTATCTATATTATAACCTATACCTATACCTAGTAACCACCCGAGTAACACAGCGTGCTGTTAAGCTGCGATAACTTTTCCTCAGCAAAAAATATAACAATAATGCCTTTGCTGTCTTCCTCGTACATAATATATGTACCGGGTGGAATCTTGCAACTTAATTTTGACCAACTTCACGACTTCGGCGAGTCCCTGTTCGTCCGTGTATTCCGGAACAGGGTAAACGAAGGCTGGGCCTCAGGGAACTGGGGTAGAGGGACTGACCCCGAGGGTATACCCGCTCCCAGCTATTTCGGCCCGCCCTTTTACACACGATGCGCTGGCGCGAAAGAGAGGACTCTAAGAGCGAATCTCAACAAGAAGAACCGGACGTAGAAATGTTTCCTGAAAAGGATGACATTTCTGCCGAAGGTCAAAACACACCTGCAAGCGGGGACCACTTGAACGCAGTAATGCGAGATCAAGATGGGGAGCAAGCAGCCAAAACAAATCCCAATACCAGTGGAAGCAAGAACCAACAGGGGGCATCAGCGGACCAGTTGGGTAGGTAACCATATAGCAAGGGAGTCACCCCCGACCTGAAGGAAACAGGTCTCAAACAGGCAAAGCTTTCTGGCGCTCAGCGGAGGCAGCATTTAAAAGCCAAAAAGATTGCAGAGAGAACTTGGACGAAAGAGAACCCCGCAAAATCCAAAAAGGAAGAGGAGAGTGCGAGCACAAAAAAACCGCACTCAGGCTCATCCACTCCAACCCCCACAAGGAGATCATAGAAGAAGGCCAAAACAACCCACGTGGCGGCAGTTAAACCTGGAAGCACTAAGGTGCAGATCGGCAGGTGGCAAAACCTTCTCTGAGGCTCTGAGAGGGCTAAGGATGGTGGTGATTCACAGACACCATCCACAAAATATCCTGACTCAGGAACAAGCAGACCTAATTCAGGGACGACTCATCACTGCGATGGAGGAGACGCCCACAGTTTCAGACAAAAAGGTACATGGGACGAGCAGTTTGGTTCTCATTTGCCAATGAAAAAACAAAGAGCTGGCTGCGACAGACTGTAGATAAAATGGGAGACATTTGGAAGTGGGCTTACCTAAAACTGGTCGAGTCAAAAGACCTTCCAAAGAGGCCCAAAGTCACGGTCTGGATACCAGACCACACGCCTGAAGTCAGGGGCTGGCTGAAGCGTCAAAACTCCAGCCTAAATACAGCAGACTGACTATCTCTAAGCCAAAAAAAGAGGAAAAGGATCAGATCCTTGCTTTCTCCATAGACGAGGCCTCCTATAGTGCCCTTGAACAATCCCAGTTTAAGGCGTACTACAAGCTCTTCCGGGTAATACGGCAGGGAGCTTCGGAACCCACATGAGGGTCATACAGGTAAATCTCCATCACAGCAGAGCAGCATCAGCGGCTCTGTCTCGGGAGATGGAGAGGTATGATATGGCCCTCATCCAAGAACCTTGGGTAAACAAGGGGCAAATAAAAGGGCTTCAGGGAGTAGGTGGGGAACTAATTTATAGTAGAATCACCGATAGACCGAGGACCTGTATTCTTGTTAAAAAACATCTTAAACTACTGCCATTGACCAGGTTCTGCGAACAGGACCTGGTGGCTGTACACTTAAAACTTGTGGGCAGATGTCCGAATGATATTATTATCGGATCGGCATACTTCCCTCATGATGAAACCGACCCGCCACCCCCAAGTACAGTGGAGGAGCTCATAAGACACTGCGGTAGCAGTAACACAAACCCAAGAGGGCAGTCGGTACTACAATTCATTATGGTAAATAACTTAGACATAATGAACAAAGGAAACCAGCCCACCTTTGTAACTAGACTAAGGAGGGAGGTGCTAGACATAACAATTACAAACACATATGTGGGCAATTTTGTTAAAAACTGGCATGTGTGTGATGAGGAGAGCTGTTTAGATCACAGATACATATGCTTTGAAATATGGGGCACAAACCCGAAAGTTACGACTTACCGGAACCCAAGGAAAGCAGACTGGGGAGCTTATCAGCTAGACCTGGATGCAAGACTTGGGGACATGTCTAGGACGGTAAAAAGTCAAATCGATCTAGATATGGCGGCGGAGGAATTTACAGACGCAACCATCTCAGCATTTAACAACAACTGGTGAAACTCTCACCTTGAAACTAGGAGAAGGCAGGTTAGGAAAAAGTTTAATAATGCAAAAAGAATCGGAAACTGGGAGGACTACAGGGCCTCTCTAACAGAATACAACAGGGAACTGCGGAAGGCAAAGAGAGATTCGTGGAAAAGGTACCGTGAAGCGATTGAGAGCACCGCAGAAAGTGCCAGACTTCGAAAAGTCCTTTTCAAGAATAAGCAGTTCTCGCTAAACACTCTTGTGACCAACACAGGAGAATTTACAGTAACTGGAAAAGAAACACTGACCGTATTATTTCGGGTTCATTTTCCAGGATGAACCATACCGGAACAGAGAGCCTCAGAGAACTTCAAAATTCTGAAAGGAGAGTTTCAAGGGTAGACTGGCAGACCTCGAACAAGGTGATCAATCAGGCAAAAATCAAATGGGCAATCAACTCATTTAAACCAAACAAATCACCAGGACCGGACAGGATTTGTCCAGCAATGCTTCAGAAGGGACCAGACCAGCTGATAAGCAGATTACGCACACTATTAAGAGCAAGCCTGGCCTTAAGCTATGTGCCTAAAATGTGGCGGCTGACCAGGGCCATGTTTATACCAAAACCTGGGCGCAAGGACCACAATACGGCGAAAGCATACAGGCCTATAAGTCTTAGATCTTTTGTGCTTAAAACCATTAAGAAACTGTTAGATAGGCATATAAGGGATGAAATTATGAAATCAAGACCTTTTCACGAAGATCAGCATGCCTATATAACAGGAAGATTAACCGAAACAGCACTCTACCAACTAGCAAAGCTGGCAGAGAAAACGATCGAAGACACGGAGGTGCTTTTGGGGGCTTTCCTGGACATACAGGGGGCTTTTGACAACACTTCGTTCGAATCAATAATGAGATCGCTAGAAAATACGGGCCTCGAGGAAACCTGCAGCAGATGGATAGGCTGCATGCTTGAGTCCAGGAACTTCTAGATGAGAATGTAGCAGTCCGTGTGGCAGGTGGTTGTCCGCAGGAGGAGTTCTCTCCCCCTTCCTCTGGAACCTTGTCATGGACGGGCTTCTAAAGACATAAAAGCAGTTGGGTTTTAAAGTGATAGGATATGCAGATGACCTTGTCATTCTGGTTCCTGGAAAATTCAACACAACAATTCGGGACAGAATGCAACGGGCCCTAAGGACTGTTGAAAAATGGGCTCATATAGAAAAACTGGTCATCAGCTCCCAGAAGACAGTCATAATCCCCTTCACTAGAAGGAGGAAGTTAGAGGGACTCCGACCTCTAACTCTGGCAAATGAGGAAGTTCAGCTATTGAGAGATGTTAAATATATAGGGGTACTATTGGACTCTAAGCTAACATGGACTCGACATATCGAGAACATAATAAAGAAAATGGAAATCACCCTGACGGAGATTAGACGCTTACAAGGAAACCAATGGGGACTCAAACCACACATGGTACACTGGTTGTACAAGACAGTGGTAATACCATCTATCACGTATGCATCTCTGGTTTGGTGGCCAAAAGTAACTCAGCAGACTGTGATGCTTAGAATAAGCAAGGTGCAAAGACTTGCTTGCCTCAGCGTTACAGGTGGAATGAGATCTACACCAACAACTTCGATGAAGGTGCTCTTAGACCTTCCCCCACTTCACTTGGTGATACAGGGAGAGGCAAAGATCGGATTCTATCGGCTCCAAAAAACTATGAACCTACAGACCAGAATGCATAATAGAGAGGAGAGGTTTCTAGACATACCAATCCTAGACATGAATCAGACCAGATGTCATCCAAGTACCAACTCTAGAGGTAATTATACAGGATAGAGTTGTGTGGTCAGGACAAAATAACCCGCTGCCACAGGAAGGACTGATCTGGTACACAGGCGGATCAAAAACTGACGAAGGCAGTGGGGCAGGAATATTCGGGGAAAGACCTAGGAGAGACCTATATTTCTCACCGTATCGTACCCGACAGTATTCCAAAAAGAAATCTTTGCCATCCTAGAATGTGCAAGAGAGAATAATAGAATGGGTTACTTCGGTCAGACAATATCTATATACTCGGATAGCCAGGCAGCCCTTAGAGCGCTTATGTGCCCGAAGGTAACCTCAAAGCTAGTGTGGGAATGTCTTGATGAACAAATGAGACTGGCGGAACATAATAAAATAAATTTAGTATGGGTGCTGGGACATAGAGGTATCCAAGGCAATGAAAAAGCTGACAAACTTGCAAGACAAGGATCGTACATCGGATCAGAGCCAGCCCTGGGGGTACCAAAATGTACAATAAGATCTCAGGCAAACTGTGGATAAGGGAAAAACATGAAAGCCACTGGCTAGGAAGACAGGGGCTAAGATATAGCAGTGCCTTTATCAAAGGAATGCTAAGCTCACCAAAGACCTGCTAAAGTATAGTAGGATGAAAGTGAGAACTATAATAGGAATTATGACCGGCCATATGATGGTTAATGTTCACCTAAACAACATGGGCCTGTATCACGGAGACCTGAGCTGCAGACTATGCAATCTGGAACCAGAAACAGTAGAACATGTAATATGTCAATGCGAGGCACTGGATCGCAAAAGGCATCTAATATTTGGGGTAGTTAAACTAGACCCAATATTGACTGGGGACTACTCCATTAAGGACCTGTACAAACTTGCGCAGGGGATAAAACTAATGGAGTGGTTAGCCTAGGAACTAAGAGGGTGCACAATAAGCCAGTAATGGCTGCAGTGCACTTCACGACATCCAATCGGCTTAAAATTTGGGATGCTTATATATTTGCGGTGACAACACAAGAATATTGACAGCTCCACGAAAGGGGTGGAGAGGGGTGCAGTTGAAGTACGCCCGATTTCGTTGAAATTTGGTGCGTTGGGGCACTTGGAGATGGAGATCACGAATTTTTAATCAGATTTTGAAAATTCAATATGGCGATTTTTGGTCATCTTTTGCTAAACAATTTTAACTAACTTTCGATTGCCTTCAAATTTGGCATGCATTTATAGTTCCGTTGACAATACAATAATATGTCATTATTAGGTACCCCTCTCCCCTACAAGGGAAGTGGAGGGGGGAAAACACCTAAGTTTGTCCGATTTCAACCAAAATTGATACACGGGGGCTTTTGGGGATAAGAAATACGAATTTTTGATCAGATTTTGAAAATTCAATATGGCGGATTCAAGATAAACGATTTTTGGTCATGTTTTGCTAACCAATTTTAACTGACTTATCTACATCCGATTGTGTTCAAATTTGGTATGCGTTTGTAGTTTATAGAATAATTTGGTATTCTCAGGTACCCATCTCCCTCTAACGAGGGAAGTGGAGGGGGAAAATTTTAGTTTGTTTGATTTCAAGCAAAATTGGCATACATGGGTTTTTAAGGAGGAAGATTATGAATTTTTGATCGGATTTGAAAATTATGGCGGATTCAAAATGAACGACTAACGGTACAAATCTAGTATGCGTTTATAGTTCCGTCGACAATACAATTATTATAATTAGGTACACACAATACAATTAGTATTATTAGGTACACACTATCCTCTAACGAGGGAAGTGGAGGGTGAAAAAGATTTAGTTTGTTCGATTTAAATCAAAATTGGCATACAGGAGTTTTCGGGAAGCGGATATGAATATTTGATCAGATTTAAAAATTTCAATATGGCGGATTCAAAACGGACGATTGAGGGTACAAATCTAAAAATTAAAAAATTAATTTTTATTAAAAAAAAACTTTTAAAGAACAAGCTTTTATTAAGTGCGCTTAAAAGAAGAAAATAATTTTTTACCTTTCTTATACCATAATAAACGCGATGTGCGCAAATTAATGATTTTAACTTTACGGTGACAAAGAGAGAACTACAAGAACAAATAAGTTCTTCTTCCATTCGAATGAGAAACATAATACTTTCATCTAAAGAAGCTGAGAACGGGTGAGATAGCCGTGCTTGCCAAGCCTTTGAAAATATCCTTAGGTTAAAGAGTAATACAAATGTTTCTTAGATGAATCGTCGATGTGACCGATATACGATATTCAAAGTTAAAATTTTTAATTTGCACCCATCGCTTTTATTATGGCATAAGAATGATAAAAAATTATTTTCTACGTTTGAGTGTATTTAATAAAAGCTTGTTCTTTAAAAGTTTTTTTTTAATAAAACTTTATTTTTAATTAAGTCATCTTTCTGAAGCACATTTCCTAAAATGAGATGATTAAGTTCTCCTCTTTTCGAGTTTTAATTTTGATCTTGAATTTTGTATTAATTTTTAGACACTCTACTGCTGATTTTTCCATACCTAGTATAAGTAGACTTGTTTTATGAAATAATCCGGCAGAATTATGTACAAATATAAGCCAAAATTCTGTTTCCGGATGGTTAAAATAATTTTTTATTATTAAAGGGCATTTTGGTATTGATAAAAAGTACGACTTCAGAGCGGAAAACAGTTGAATGATGCGTTCCAAAGCTGAAATAGGGGCGAGCCAATGTGTATTACTGTAGCCTAAAAGATTTTTAAATTCAGTCTCTGTAAATGTGCAGAATTCCTTTAATTTTGCAATTCTAACAGTGTAGGTATTAAAAAAGTAAAAGACCTTTATTAAAAAGTTTCTACATCTATGGGTAAAATGTCACAAGCTGATTTTATACAATTGTTTAATATGTGGGCCATGCAAATTCAATAATATTTTTGTTATTAATTCCTTGTTTTACTTTGGTGTAAATATTATTCTGTCCTAACCGGCTAACGCCACCAAAATTTGAATTAGTATTATCAGCGCATAATGTTGAGATAAAACGTTCGTATATTCACTGACTTGGTCTGAGGTTTCGCCACGTAAACGGTAGCAAAAGATATTTTTTATAAATCCTCCTCTTCTTTTCCCAACATTTAAGTTAAGCCCGAATTGGGAACTTTTGGCAGCAATCCTCTTCGAGTTCAAAAACGTCTTTAATTATCGCTTCCGATATTGTCCGTGCGCATGCATATCTAGGTTTGAACATCGATTGAATTCATTTTGACTCACCAGCCGCCGCGCCGATCTGAAGCTACGATTATGCTGTATATGGTGATAAGCCCAGGTACCCTCCGCAGCTAATATTTTTTTTATTTTTTCATCCAACATACAAGTACTTTACCATATTACCCGTACCAGAAACAGCACCAATCTTACGGTTCGTTGTCCAAATTTTTTCAAAATCGGGTTTCTTGGAAATTTTCATTAAACACACACTTTTGCCTTTTTACAGACATAAATGACAAAGTATTTTCTTATTTGGATAGATTTACGTGCTCTATCTGTTTTTCTATTAGCATTAGCTCGACTGATTCAAATATAGACTGACTTCTTTACGCTTTATCCTCCTTCTATGTACCCGTGAGATAGAACGAGACCTACCGAGAATACTCAAGCATCGCCTACTCGCTGTTCTAACTGAGAAGTTCGTGCGCTCTCTTTCCCGCTTAAAGTGGAGTGCAGCAATAGTCCTCTTGCGAGGCTCCCTGCTGCCAGGACTGAACCAAGAGTTTCCAGCGAAAGCAGAGCGCGTCGTTAAGGTGACACAGAAAAAAAAAGATCAGAAATCTAACTTAATTTTTCAGGACTTTTTAAGGTTAAACAGAATAAAAAAACAAGATCAGAAATGTAACTTAACCTTTCAGGACTTGATCAAAGGTACAAATATATAAAAGGTGACTAAATTCAAAAATCCAGTACAATGCAGTACATGTAGATTTCCCAGTACGGTTGGTGACCTTGTTATAGAGCAAGAGTGATGTGTATGTCGACTGTATTCTTTTTCAATGCACACTATTTCGGTATTCCAGATAGACACAGCCTATCGAACTTAGCATATTTTTAACTGACTTTAGAAACAGACGAGGTTTAAGCCCGACGCGTATTTTTTTAGATATTTGGTTTAGCATAATTTGCCAAACGATTTTCATAAATCTTTTTTTATCCCAGCAAACACGGTTCCCTCGGACCTTCTCGGCCTGATGTCGATTGCCGAATTTGCCTTCATCGGCACGACGTCGATTTACGACGTCGGACCAGCAGTATTTTAGGCCCGCTTTGCGATGTAGGCCCAATGTATGTTTGCCGACGCAGCGTTAGACTGTAGCCCGCCGTCGGACCAATGGTAAATTTTACTTTTTGCTGACATCGGCATAGCGTCGCCGTACGATTAAGGTCCGACATGGTTTAACCACATGGTACCGACCATCCGCCCATAACTGTTTAAATTGGTCGGTCTAACGTAGGCAAGCTGGTGTCGGCCTGACATCGGTAAACTATTCAAGTCCGACATTGGTTTCCTAAAGCGGTCCAACGTCGGCGATTAACGGAAGTCCGTCGGTTGTAGCTTAAAGCGGCCCGAAAATGGCAAACCACAAAGGTCCGATAATGGGTGGATAATAAGGTGCCACATCAGCCTCGCAAAGCGGCCCGACGTCGGTGATTGCTTGACACGATCCGATATTGGCAAACTACAAAGTTTCGATAATGCGGGTGCTTAACCAGTTGGACTGGTTTAAGTGGCAGAAGCGGTGATTCTTGTAGAGAAGTACCACCATCTTGTCAAGTCCGCATTCTAGTTTTGAAATATCTTTTGCTTATTATATATATAAAATATTATCTTTCACTGTACCGGAAACATAGTGACATTAGCGCCATCTCTACATACTAGGAAGAAACTATTAAGCAGTTTAAAAATTTTAAGGTGACGTAATCGGACCATCGGCGGTTGCCGATTCTCGACCGATTAAACAAAGTTCCAATCGGACCATCATCGGCCCTAAAGCAGATAAAGTTTGCATTGGCATAATGTCGACTATAGTAAATGGAGCCATCGTCAGTTGCCGATTCTCGTCCGATTAAACAAAGTTCCAATCGGACCGTCGTCGGCCCGAAAGCAGATAAAGTAGGCGTCGGCATAAAGTCGACTATAGTAAATCGGGCCATCGTCAGTTGCCGAGTCTCGACCGATTAAGGAAATTCCTATCGGACCATCATCGGACCTAAAGCAGATAAGGTTAGCGTTGGCATAATTTCGACTATAGTAAATCGGGCCATCGTCAGTTGCCGATTTTCGACCGACTAAACAAAGTTCCAATCGGACCATCGTCGGTCCTAAAGTAGTGTCGGCATAAAGTCGACTGTAGTAATGTGGACCTCCGTCAGTTGCCGATTATTGACCGAAAACTGAAAATCGCAATTTGACCAACGTCGGGCCAGAGTGTAGTCGCCGATGCCGACACGCATTTTAGTGTTCTATAACATCTAAGTTTTTTGAAGTCCTCTATAGATATAATAAAGTCCTCTATAGATATAATAAATCTCTAGATAGACCATTTCTGTATATTGAATATTTAAAAAAAATATTTGTTCTTGGCTTTTAACCAAACAATATGGATAACAAAAATCCAATTTTTTGTATTTTTGTCTGCTTGTCTATTTATCTGGTTTTTTGTATCAGCATCACGCACAAACCACAGAACGGCTTTTGATGATTACTGGATTCCTTGAAGTCATGGTTTTTTTTTAAGGCAGAAAAAAAACGGGTAAAACCGCAGACGAAGCTGCGGGATATTGAGCTAGTTCCTTACATCACTAATAAAATACTAATACCGGTACACAACAATGTGAATATTGTTCAGTTAAGCTCATCACGATTAATTGCTTATCGCTGCTTAGACAGGACTAATTTGTATTTAGATCTTATTTGGTAAGACCCATTGCACCCATTTCTAGTGCATAAAATCATGAATACATTTTTTATCCATCGCGCTGTACAAGTGTCACATTCCCAAAAATTACTACATAATTACAATGAATTACAACATATTACAACATAATACACGGCGGATTCCACCAAATTAAAACTACTAAAAGTATTAAACCTAATTGCACCTGGATTACAACTTGGCTGTACACATTAAATTAATCCTACACAAAGGGATATAATTTCCAACTTGTCTGGATCAGCAAAGTGTACCTAAAGCTTAGTTAATCTAAACTAACAGTCTAACTTCAGCGCAGCATTTCAAAACGTCAAACGGAAATTAAAGGATTTATCAGTCGAAACTTAACACTATGTCGCTATTGGGTTTAATCCAAAACCGATTTATACTCCAGTCAATCTAGCAAAAAATTGGAGAAAAATAACACATCTTTGATTTTTGGCATAGAGCTTTAGAATACCTTCATAAACAACATACCGAAGGTCAACTAAAATCCTCTGGATCCGAGGTCCGCCATATTAATAAAATTGCACTTTTGTGACATATATTTTTTTAGTATCGTTGTTTACCTAGCTAAAATTTGGTATGTAGATACACATTGACGCCCAATATGAAAATCCAAGATGGCGTCCTGCTAATGTCAAAAATAGGTTCGCCATATTTGAAAATACCTTCTCTCATTATCATTGACCTAACTTCCTTATTCGTTTAGCCATGATCGTTGTCCCATCTTGCATTAAATGTTGCACATCTAAGTCGACCATTCTAAATAGGAAGATAACCGAATTTATTGGAACATATTTCTAGTAGGGCCCTTAACAATACACTAAAAATACAGCTTTCTAAATGCTAAGGGGCGGGCGCCATTTTTCAAAAACTCTCAGTTTTTCAAAATACAGTTACAAAAATATTTCAATGATACATTTTTTTACAAAAAACGTTATAATAACATGTACAAGCCAATATAAGACTGGTGGCAAATATATTTACTTTTACCCCTCCCCCTCTCAGTCTACCCTAATAACGAACTGTTTCTAAAATTACTTCCCGTTCAAATTATTATAAATATAAATTGTCCCTAAAATATGCTTTTTAAAAGTAATCCACACTATAGACCTATTTTTTTAGCAGGTCTTAAAAATATATTTTGCAATTAGAATTAACCCCCCCTCCATTTTGCAAAAAAAACCTAAATACAAAATTTTGTTAAGGTGTCTGGGACATGATTATTCAAAAGTCGTTTTACCGATCTTTTAAAAATTTGGCATACAAATTTTCTGGCACCATGCGATGAGCTGATTCGGTTTTGATGTGGGGAAAAGTTTGTGAAGAGTGTACAAAAGGGGGTTAAAATTTTACAAAAATATCATCTCACGAACCGTACTAGCTAGCGACATACGATTTTGACATTTAAATGGTCAATTTAAAAGAAAGTATAATAAAGCCAACTTTTTCAACCCCGCAATAATTTGTTTTTTATCATTAGCTTTTTTATAATGCTCGTGCATTAATTTAACCATGGGTCAAGTTATTCTTTTGTTAAAAATTCCAAAAAATATAAAATTTTTAGTACATGAAAATATACCAAAGGTTCTTGCCAAATTGAAAATAACACAGTACGAAAAAAAAAGGTGGCGGGGGAGTTTAATTTCAAAATTGTTAAGTTGAATTCTGACAGTTTTGAGAGCCCGTATCTTAGAAAATATAAAAAATAGGTCTATAGTGTGGGGTATTTTTAAAAAGCATATTTTAAGGAACATTCAAGCTTATAATAATTTAAACGAAAGGGGGGGGGGGGTTAAAAGTAAATAAACTTGCATCAGTCTTATATCGGCTTGTACATATGTTATTATTACTTTTTTTTGTAAAAAAATTTGTCCTTTAATTATTTGGTATTGTATTGTAGAAAAGTAACAGTTTTTTAAAAATGGCGCCCGCCCCATAGCACTTAGAAAGTTGTATTTTTTGTATATTGTTAAGGGCTTTGCATGTTCCAATAAATTTGTCCATTATTATAGTTTTTGTTGAGGATTTAATTGTCCATTTAAATGTGAAAATCGTTTTACTAGCTATTACAGTTCGTAAGTTGATAGTTTTGTAAAATCTTAACTTTCCTTTCTACACTCTTCACAAACTTTTCCTCACATCAAAAACCAAATCAGCTCATCGCATGGTGCCAGATAAATTTTATGCCAAATTTTGTATTTAGGTCTTTTTTTATTTTATTTTTAGTGGAAATGAAAAATGTTCTTCAAAATGAGGTCGATATGAGGGAAGGAGGGGAGGGGAGGGGGAGTAAATTCTAACTGCAAGATATATTTTTAAAATCTGCTTAAATATGCTTTTCAACGATATGCCACATGGCAGGGTTAAAATGTTTTATTTTCAAAATTCTTAGGTCGAATTCTGACAGATTTGACAGCCCATATCACAGAAAATATAAAATATAAATATAAAAAATAGGGTGTAGGGTATTTTTAAGAAGCATATTTTGAGGACAATTTATATTTATAATAATTCGAACGAAAAGTCGTTTTAGAAAAAGTTCGTCATTAGGGGGGACTGAGAGGGGGAGGAGTAAAAGTAAATATATTTGCCACCAATCTTATATTGACTTTTTGTAAAAAATATGTCCTTGATTTATTTTTGTAACTGTATTTTGAAAGACTGAGAGTTTTTTAAAAATGGCGCCCGCCCCTTCGCACTTGCAAAGCTGTATTTTTAGAATGTTATTAAGTGCCCTAATGGAAACATGTTCCAATAAATTTGGTTATCTTCCTGTTTAAAATGGCCGACTTAGATGTGCAATATTTAATGCAAGATGGCGGCCGTTATTTTTTACAGATGACAAGTGTATAACGTAATGATCATGGCTAAACTGATTAGGAAGTTAGGTCAATGATAATGAGAGAAGGTATTTTCAAATATGGGTACTTATATACCAAATTTTAGCTGGTTATGCCCATAAACTACGATACTACAAATATATATGTCAAAAATCTGTAATGCTTTCAATATGGCGGCCCTCGGATGCAGGGAATTTTAGGGGACTTTCGGTATTTTGCTTATGAAGATACTCTAAAACTCTATGCTAAAAATCAAAGATGAGTTGTGTTTCCATAGCAATGTGACTTTTTACTTGGTGACGTTCATTGTTGCGACATTTTAATATTTGACAAATTGATACTTTGAAGATACTTTTAAATGATTTTTTCAATATTATTTTTCGCTATTTCTCTTTAATTTTGGGTAAAAAAAGGACAGAAATCTTTTTTGGCACCCGTGATCCAAAAAAAAAGTTTTTCTGCACCGGTAACCAAAAAGCCATGCTTTAGTTAACTGAAGACAGTTACTAAAATCACGTTTTTCATGAAGGTATAAAAAAAATATTTTTCCTAATTGACTTTTTGCTGCTTACAGGATGATTACTTTAGTTATACTAGGCCAATCAAGGTAAGATTGAAAACAAAAAACATGATCAATTGTATCTTTTTTATTGTTCAAGATAGAACTTTCAAGTATGGAACGATCATTACAATTTTTCATGCCGTGACATCCATACTTCCAATTTTTTTAATAGCTTAGATAGGACGGGAATATTTAATATATTAAATGCTTTTGTATAGCATGTAAATTTTCAAAAATAGTTTAGTTTGATATGACCTTCAGTAATTATTTTTTTTTCCAGTATGTAAAAAACGGATTATTTAACGTTTTGTTCAATTCTTCCTAGCGGCTAAAAATTTTACTGGATATATTTACATATTAATTACTTTTTGCAATTAAAAGAGTTTCAACAATTCAAAAGTCTGTCGGGCCATTTTTACGCTATAGGCTACTTAAGTTGACGTAACCTGTGTTAAGTGGTTCGCCTTTGTCAATTTTTTTCTGAAAGCATAAAATTTAGCACGTTTACCTTTTGACAATTCTTTAGAATTGTCGGATATATAGGAGCCAAGATGTCGGCGAATTTTTACAAAAAGGAGGATTTTTTTTTAAAAAATTCGCAGGTTGCCTATCAAAAAAAAATTATACTCGAGTATCTATAATCTCATGGACAAAAATTAATAAATTATGATAATTTAGAAAACAGAGAGAGGTATTTTGCTCCGATTTAATAATTTAAAAGGAATCTTAACACAGCTTTTCCAATTACCTTTTCCTTACATGCTGATTAGATTGGTTATAATACGCCAGTCAGAGTAAAACTTTTTATATTTGAATTTTACTTTGACTGGCCTAATATAACCAATTTAATCACCAAATAAGAAAAATGGTAATTAGAAGGCTTTTAAATATTCTTTATAAATTACAAAACCAGAACAAAAATTCAAAAAAGTTTCTTAAAATAAAGTATTTCAAAAATATGGTATTTTTTAAGGTGACTGAAGTTCATACGTCAATTTAACTACTGTTTTTCAATTTCTCTACATCAGAATTATATAAATTCGAGTATAATTTTATTTTGATACATTTTTTTAAAATCGCCGCTCTCTTCGCTCCTATAAATCCGATCAATAATTTTCTTGACCACAATCCTAAAGAATTGTCGAAAGGGTAAGCGTGCCAAATTTTATGCTTTCCGAAAAAAGTGGACAATAGAGTACTAACCGCAGTTATACTCAAGGTGGACGACTTAACACAAGCTACGCCAACTTATCGAGTAAAAACGGCCTAATAGATTTTTGAGTTTAAAGAAAAAGTTATTTACATATATATCCAGCCAAATTTTTAGTCGCTAGGAAGGATTATAGTAAGGCTTTCGATACTTTGGATCATGCGGTGATGTTACTTAAATTTCAGTACTTTGGGCTAGACCTAATACCACTGACTCTTTTTCAAAACTATTTAAGGGGTAGAAAACAACGCACTACGGTCAGCGTCTGACTGGGTCTTGATAGATGTTCCTCAGGGAAGCATTCTCGGACCTATACTGTGGCTCTCATCAGTATGCTGATGATTTCCAATTGCACTTTTCCTGGAAATTACCTGACCTGCTAAATGCCCAAAGTTGCATTAATAGGGATCTAAAAGTTATTGAAAAAATATCTATCACTACTTATCTTTAAATCAAAATAATTCTCAGTTAATCAACTATCCATTTAGCTTAAATTATTTAAGACAGCAAACATTAGAAATTAAAATTAAACATAATATCTTAAATCCCTCCAATTTTGTAAAGAACCTTGGTGTGATGTTTGACCCTTCTATTAGATTTAAAAATCATGTATCCAATTTGCTTCAAAAATCTTTTTATAAAATAAAAACTTTGTATATGAACAAAACATTTCTGACCAAAGATATCAAACTTAGTTTTTTTGCGATGCTCTTGTTCTCTCGCAAATAGCCTACTGTGATACTCTGTATTGGCCCGCCAAACAAAGTCTACAAAACGCATGCCTTAAATTTTGTTACGGTGCCCGCAAGTATGATCACGTCTCACCTCTGCTTAAGGCCTCAGGCTCGTTAACTCTTGAAGAACGTTGTGTGTGCTTCGCCAATGTGTTTTTAGCGTCTTATATTATGGCATGGAAGTATGCACACTGACTTATGCCATGTGCAAAAAGTTAGAGTTATTCGAGATGTGGTGTTATCGTAGAATACTAAGGATAACTTGGATGGAGATAGTAACTAATTTGGATGTTTTGCTTAGAATAAATAACCATCAAAAAACGAAAACTTGAATATTCTGGCCATATTTTTGAGAAATGACAAATATAAACTTTTAAAATTGATAAAAGAAGGCTAGATTGATGGCAGAAGAGGTTCGGGTCATAGACGGATATCATAGCTTAAAAATGTTAGACAATGGTATGCTGTTAGTACTACGACACTTTTCCGAAAAGCAGTGGACAGATCGCGCTAATGATAGCCAACGCTCGAAGAGAGCATGGCACTTGAAGAAGAAGAACTACGAAACAGCCAAGTTACCTTTATAGCGGTTTTGTTAAACATAGTCAGGTCCCCAGTAGAGCAACCTGAAATTAACAAAAATTTGTAATACCTAAGCACTGTAGTGCTATATTTCAGAGATCTTTTCTGTACAATGCCTCTAGGTTGTATAACTCCCTTCCACCAGATATACTTTCTTGCACGTCCGGACCTAGTTTAAAAAAAGATTAAACAATTATTGTTTAATAACAGAGCGTAATTATAATAATGCCACTTTGCATTAAGTTAGTGTCTTTTTTTTAATTGGTTTGTACCTCATTTTATCTGCATCTGCATTTTTCTTGCTTGTGTTTGACTAAAATTTTAAGAATGTATTTTTTAAGTTTTTACTTTTTTTATATCATTCAGTGGCGGTCCCAGCTATTTTAAAAGGGGGGGGGGGTAGTTTCGATACGAAAAAAAAACTAGAATAAAAGCATAGAAGGAAGATATCAATATATGCAAACAAAACTTAGTAACTACGTGGATATGGCATCAAATCTAGGGGGGGTCCTCAGATTTTAAGTTGTTTATTTCATACATTTTTATTTTAAAAAATGTTTAAATACGCCGAAAATGCAATTTTTGAGTTAAATTAAATTAAAATAGTAAGTATCAACGGTATCATGTCGCCGCAAGCGAAAATTTTGAAGAAAATTGCACTGAAAAACGAATTTTTTATTTAAAATTAAACTAAAATTGTAAATATATCAATGCAGTACCCTCTCCAGATAGGCCGATCAACTCATACCGATTTAGTGTCCTTTTATCCACCTTCGCCGCCATTTTCACTCAAAAGTGACAGATAATCCATTAGTTTTCTGTCAAAATGGCGGCGAAGGTGGATAAAAGGACACTAAAACGATAAGAGCTGATCGGCCTATGTGGAGAGGGTAATGATCAATGGCTTCAAAGCGCAGCACGCGAAAATTTTTAAGAAAATAACACAACAAATGCCATTTTTAACACAAAATTAAACGAATAGCGTAAATATCAAAGATATTATTTAGACCGCAATTTAGGACTAACTTTTTATTTTGTAAATATTTTCGTAAAAAATTTAAATCTAGAGTAACTGCGTATAATTTTTTCAGTTATAAAAAACATAGATAACAAACAAACCACAAACAAAACCTAAAAGCTAAATATTTTTTATTGAGGTCTAAAAAGTTTTTTAAGTTGAAACATTCTTTTATATTGAAATATCTCAAATATAAGATGCCTCTCAAAAAAAAAAGGTCGTTGTCGAGTCGAGTGATACCTTGTTGGAAAGGTATTTTGATTCTCTATTCAGATCTGATTTTGTTTTTATTATTTAATGATTAGTTTGAAAGTTATTTGCATTTAAAAGTCCATAATGAAGGAACTCAAAAATTTCGTGTTTTTTTACCTTAATCATTAAAAATGGCATTCTTTTTGGTAGACTACGATAGATTTGAAGGATTTTATTAATATTCACAAAATGCAATCCTCCAACAACGATTAAATTTATTTAAAAAAAATGAGCTGACAAAAAAGTACTTTTTAAAATGGCAAAAAAACATGTTTAGATATTGGGATTTTCATTTAAGTAAATGTTCAAAGTGACCACCGTTTTCTTCCATACAATAGTACAATCGCTGTTCAAAACCTCTTCGTACATTTTCCGACATTTCTGGTGTAATATTACGACATTCTGCGATAATTCGTTCCCTAAGTTCTTGCAGATTTTGGGGTTGGGTGGCAAATACTTTTGATTTTAAATGTCCCCACAGAAAGAAATCTAGAGGATTTAAGTCTGGCAACCTTGCTGGCCCTTCAATGGGTCCTCTTCTTCCTATCCATTGTCCCAAAAAAGGAGAGAAACTGTAAAAAGTGCTTATTATTTACCTACTGCTTATTGTAAAAAATAAGTCCTCTTATAATTTTTTATCTGGGTAACGGTTATCCAAAAATTGTCTTACTGCAAGCGCATAGTGGGGAGGAGCACCATCTTGTTGAAAATGGTTCAGGATCATGATTTTCATCATTTTCTCCTGTTAAATTACTGGGTATCAAAATCGGACCAACAACCTTATTTCCCAATACTCCTGCCCAAACGTTTAATTTTTCTGGGTGCTGCGTGTGTGACTCTCTGTACAGGTGTGGATTGGAGTCAATCCAATAACGGCAATTGTGGCGGTTAACTAATCCATTTAGGAAAAATGTGCACTCGTCAGAAAAACAAGTATTGTATAAACAATAGGTCAGGCTTGTTTATTAATCTTTCGCTCATGTCTTCACAAAATTGGAGCCTCCTGTCATCATCATCTTCATTTAATTCATGAAGCAATTTGATTTTGTACGGATGGTATTTGTACGTTTTTAAAATTCTATGAACGCTTCTTTTGGAAATTCCAGAAGTTGCTGCCAATTGTCGAATACTTTGGTTTTTATTGATCTCAATAGATCCAATAATACCGACTTCCGTCGCTTCGTCCCTCACACCATGTCTTCGCTCGTGTTTTTTATTACAAACGGATCCAGTCTCTTGAAATTTCTGCACAACTCTTAACACTTGCACATAATTTAAATTTTTATCCGGATGTCTATCGTTAAAGATTCGAGCAGTTTGTCTACAACATTGATTATTTTCAAAAAAAAGTTACACCATTTCAATGGGTTCTGGAATAGAATAAACCATTTTAGAAAAAATAAAATAAAATATAATTGAAAGCAAGAAATGAATAAAACTAAATTCACAAAATTTATCAAACGGAGATACCGATTTTACCCATCAATTTTTATTATACTTCGATTGGGCACATCCTATTAGATACACCAGGTAGTGATACTTCGTAGCACGTCATACGCAAGTTTTAGAGATAAGAAAAATATACCGCCATGGCAGCCTGCCTGATCTCTGCTAGGTACTTCAGTATACTTCTTGCGCTGTCATGCGACTAGTGAAGACGGTATCGCGCGCGCGAATTGTGAAAATACGCTTTTAAAGAAAAAAAACATCAAACAAAAAGAAAACGTGAAATGCAAATGGATTACCTAATGGAGAAATAAGGAACCTGAAAAGGGAAATGAAGAGGGAGTGTTCAAGATATAGGCAAACTGTCAGTTTCTAAACAATGGAGTGAGACAAATATTATGCTTTTGGCTAATATTTTTTGGCATGAGTTTGTTTATTCTGTAAACACACATTTGTTTTTATTACGCATAAAAACTTAAACCCTGCATAGTTTCTGACTTATGCCCGCTAAATTAGTCTCAATAAAAAATTCCATATGTTTACTTACTAGCACGTCGTTTTTCATATATTATATGTGACGACGAATCTGACAGAACGAAAAATGCCGAAAAAACTAACAAAAGAAAACGTGAAAAGCAAATGGATTACCCAAAGAAGAAAATGAGGAAACTGGGAAAGGAAAGGAAAAAGAAGCGTTCTGATTCAAGTAAGTAAGGCGCATTGTCAGTTTTAAACATTAGAGTGAGACAAATATTAGGCTATTGGCTAATATTTTTTGGCATGGGTTTGTTTATTCTGTAAACACAAATTTGTTTTTACGACTCAGAAAAACTTAAACTCTGCATAGTTTTTGACTCATGCGCGCCATATTACTCTCAATAAAAAACTCCATAATGTTAACAAAATCCCTTTCCAAAATATCATAAAATATTTTAATTTCCAGAATAATTATTATAACAAAAACCCCTCACCCGTCGTAATTTAACAAAAATTCTTAACCGAATTTTTCATGTAGCCGGAGCATGACTCAGAATTTGTTTGCCTAGCGCGCTATATCCGCATGTAATACAGGGTTCCCAAGATTTTCCTTAGGGATAAGATTTCAATAAATCAAACAGAAATCGCATAGAAAGTTCTGCGCGCACAAAAGAAACAGGTATATTAAGCAATGGTGCCAGTTTGTTATTATCTCCGGACTGCTTTCATGAGAAAAAATTTTCGCCACTCTTTCATTGTGAGCATAAATCATAGTTGCAATAATAACCGTTGACAAGATGTCTGCAAATTCCGCTAGATGGCGGCCACACATCTAATCTAATTAAAAATTAGATGTTTTCAGGTCCAAACCACAGCTTTTTCTTGCTTAAAGGAGGCGGCAGGGTCCATTATTTACGATACTGAGCGATAAATTCGTGAGGTTGTTAACATTGGAAAGAAATATCTTCGCTTTTAATTAAATTTCTTTCCATTCTGTTTTCCTGCAGAGGTTTTTGCTTGCGATATTATTGATTTTAAATAAAGCTGGCCCTACACTACATTTGATATTTTCGAGGTGTTTTATGACAGGATCTCAAAACATGTAGCGAACCAATTCTTCAAAACTAGCGGGAGGGTAAAAGCGACAAATAAGGGGCTGCCAATATTTGTAACACCCAAAAAGAGGTGAAAAATTTTATTTTGCTCTGTTTCTTTACAAAAAACGTTTTTTTTGCGAAAAACTTGAGCTCTGCCACGTTTTTTATTTTTTTTAACTTTCTCGAAATTTTCGTCATACCATAGAAAAAAATTATTTCCCGCATGGTCATACTCTACTTTTATTCGAAAAAATTTAGAAACAGAGACGGGATCAGTTTTCCTAAAACGGGGGATCTTGGTTTCGAGTGAGAAGATAAAGGGCGCCGCAGGCAAAAACTTTTCAATTAAATTAGCCGAACGCAAAAAACAAAGCACGAAATAAAAATGGCGCCGCTTACAATTTTTTTTCAAAAATTACGTAATTACGGGAACGCAAAGAAATAGGTCTAAAGAGTATAATTAATTAGAAAAAAATATCAATTTTCTCGCCCTCTTCCACTGGGACTACAAGGGCCGTGCACAAATTACGTAATGGTCATAAGGGGGAGGAGGGTTACAAAACGTTACGTAGGGGGGAGGGGGGTTTTCGACAGCGTTTGCATTTGTGTGAAACTAAGAAAATTTGGAATGAAAAATGAAAGGTTTTTTTTTTTTGGGGGGGGGGGTTAGTGGTCTTGAAATCGTTACGTAATATTAGGGGAGTGGCGTGCCAAACCGTTACAAAACATTACATAGGGAGGGGGTCAAAAATTGGTAAAATCACCGTTACGTAATTTGTGCACGGCCCCAGATCTGACTGATTCGAAATCAAAAAGGAGGAACAAAGTGCAAAACCCGGGTTACACGTTCGAAGGCGTCAACTCGTCCTATTTGCTTGATAAAGTTTCTACGGAAATATCTCAGTCGATTTCTCCGGCCGTGTATGAACGCTTTAGGTTAGGCATTTGCATGTATCTCAGTCCCTAGCCTGTAAACAGTGCGTAAGGACAATGGTAACAAAATGAAAAACCGAAAAATATTTTTTTTACGATATCTCTCATCAGTTTGGTATTAAAGTCGAGCAAAACCAATTTTTATTCCAGTCCTAAGGGTATGAAAATGGAAAACATTAGAAAACAACAACCTGGAATGGATTTACTACGTGTAAGATGTAGTGACAACATCGCCACATGCCCATCCTTTTCTGTCTAATGTGCTTTTCCGTTTGTCTGCGTCTTATACACGGCTGCTTGGCCCCCTAAGGATTTGCTTAGGAACCCTGTATGGCATGCTCCCGACGAATGGTTTACTCTACCGTGTGTCCAACTTTATAAGTAGATTACAACATGTTTCTTAAAAAAGTATTATTAGCACATCGTCTTTCATATTATTATATGTGACGACGAATCTGACAGTTTCTCAACTCGTCAGACACTATTAGTGCCTCGAACTCTAGCATAGAGAGGCACCCCTTAGAGAGTATATTAGGGGGGACAGATGATAGTACATTGAGTCCAGATATATCAGCAGAGCTAGCTTGCAGATGGAAGAAGCATCTTTCTATGGGAATATATAGATAAGGAAACTAAAAATTATCTCCTCGAAAAATACAAAATTCTCGGAAAAATTGCGAAATTCTTCAAGGACCCAAATTAAATCCAGGATGCTAGTATCCACAGAGCAACAAAGAGATACGTAATTCTTGAAATTGTAAACCATTTTGGGATAAGTTTTGACAGCCTTAGAGCGGGTTTTCTCTAATTTGGCCTAAACAAAAAAGGGAGAGATGAAGCACTTGACGAAGATCTTTTGGGTCTTGCCGAATCGGTGCAGTTGTTTTGCATTGTCCACAATATTGTTTCATGCAAAAATATAAAAAACTGCTACTGCGCAAAATCCAGATCTTTTCTTTTTTAGCGAACGTTTTGCCGAAAATTGAAAAAATATAAAAAAGGCGCCGAGAGGAATTATTAGAGCTAAACAGTGAAAGAACGTATTTCTATGGAATATTTTTTTTTTCAAAAGAGTGGAATCAAATAACTCAAAATAAATTAGCTTTGAGTTGGACAAAAGGTTACAAAATTCCCTTTGTGGACAAACCTTTTCAAGTTTTCACCCCCAAAACAGAAAAATTTACCAAAAATGAGTTCAAAATTTATTCGAAAAGCATACAACATTTATGAGTTGGAGCAGTTAAAACTGTTAATAACTGTCAAGATCAGTTTTTGTTAAGCTATTTTTTAAGACAGAACGATAACAGGGGATTTTAGGTTTATCTTTAATCCTAGAAACCTACATAAATTTCTTTCGCCCACCTCATTTTCAACTGGAAGATATTAGAGAACTTAATTACTAAAAACTGCTTCCAAAAATATTGAAGATTTTCTTTTCAAAACAAAAGTTGAATTACAATGTTTACCATTCGGTCTAGCCACTGCACTTTTTTGTTCCACCCTTTCAGGCCTATTTCCCTTATCTAAAAGATTAGGTTTTTTATTAACAATTAAAAAACCATACACGACCGACTCAAGAAATACAATTTTTAGCATTTATCTTTAATGCAAAAAAGATGTGGATATATATCGCACAAAAAAGAATAACAAAAATAAAAACAGCCATTAAGATTATTCAAAGAAAAAAAAATAATAAAATAACAATTAAAGAGGTTTCGCAAATTATAGGAAGGCTAGCCTTGGTTTGTACAGAGTACGTAAAAACCCTTGGGCGAGAAAAATATCATGCCTTAAATGCTAACAGGAACAACTATAACAAAAAGATGCTTGTTAAGTTCTTAGTTAAAAATGAACTTGAGTGATGGTTAAAGCACATACTATTTTACAGCCTAATTATAACATTAAAATTTTCTCCGATGCATACAAATCGGGATGGGGGCGTGTTGCAATGGAAAGCAAGCAAAGTAAAAGGGGGATTTTTGGCAACAAGGTGAACAGGTGTAACAAATAAACATTCTTGAAATAAAGGCAGCTTTTATGGCTTAACAAGCTTTGTAAAAAATGTTAAAAAATAATTTATTTAAGAATGGATTTCTATTGGGAGAACGATGTGGCAGTGAGCTTAGGTATATTTTTTGTATTTGCCACGTACATAAATACGTTGGATAATCATATAGCGGACAACAAATCTGGTATAAAAATTGTATATTTATTTGCAAGCTAGCTGAACAAAAAATGCCACCGGTTTGTGTCCTGGCTTCCAGTGGATGCATTCATAATGAATTAGAAAAACCTTAATTCTTATATATTTCCTCCTTCCTCACTGTGGTCAAAAATGTAAAAAAAAAGAAAACATTGAAAAGGATAATGCGATATGTCTGGTGGTTTATTATATCTAGAGAACTAGAAGAAAATTAGAATCCATGATTCGCTTAAAAGTTATCGGTTTAAATCCGAAAGGTGATTTATTTTTATCCTCGTTTAGAGAACCCCACCCACTATGAAAGAATTTTGCCCTGGAGGTAGAAATCCTATCAAGTTGGCCTGCTTTGTTCCCGCATACTTTCCGTTTTTAGTTTAAATGCAAAATTTGGGAACATGAATTTTCTATTTGTTTCTTAAATTAGAATTTCTTTTTTTGTTTATTTTTGCGAAAGTTTAGCTTCAACTTTCTATTTTTGTAGGTTTTTATAATTGAGTTGCTTAATTATTATTTATTTGCTATAAGTTTTGCCTTAATTGGAAAAGGACTAAATATTTGAATTTACCGCGTAAATTCGATGATTAAAATGCCTTGACGATTTTATCCTTTTTTACCATTTGGTTTATTCAAATTTGCCGTCCTTTTCTAATTCTAGTTTTACCCATAATTCCCTCCTATCAAAAAACCATACTTTGCGCTGCGCTGATATACGAAACAAGAAACTCGGACTTGCCCGTGCACTTCGAAACTGTCTTGATATTAGAAAAAAACGTGCATTTTTCATTTTTAATTGCTTACAAGGCAAATTAGTGCAAAAATTAAACTTTTCGACGGCGGTCACATAAAAGACACTGCTGTTCATCATCGATGTGGTTGGATTTGCCGTAAAAGAAAGAAATTGCAGAAGATTGCAGTTATCCAGCTCGTTGGTAAGTCAAGGCATTATACAAAATTCCGATTTATTATATACTATTACAAAATAGATCTGAATATAGAAGTGTACGTAAGAGTTAGGATTGGTAAAACCAGAGTGATCTTGGTGTTTTACAGTTCGGCTTTGATTAATTTTCATGCGAAAATATTACGTAATCACGGCCAAGTCTTTGGTCCTTCGAGCCGGATCGCTCCTTTTACGTAATCGTTGCTCTCACTTGCGTTACATAACTGTATACTGATCTATATTATTGCTATACTTTTCCAATACAAGGCAGTTCTTAGGTTAATGCTTAATCTATATGTTACAGTGCTTTAGTCGACTCGATCGATGCAAGTTTACTTTGCATTGCAAAACATATAATACTCATTAGTACAAATTACAAAGTCATGATCCCAAAGTGTCATTTTTTTTTAAATTAAAAATATCATTGCGTTCGTGTGTAGGTAGTTTGCTCGCCGATATCTCCTATTTTTGTCACCTTGAGTTTCCTTATCACCACGGCCAATATTAAATTCGAGGTTTCATAAAAATTGGTATTAGATTTGGGAATTTCTTTAAATATGATTAAAATACGGAAAAATATTTAACTTAACGGATTAATCTAAAGGTTTTTTAACTTTTATAAACTTTGGTAAAACCTTTAAGTTAATGTAAAAACCTTTTTCGTCAATATAAAATTGAGATGAAAGGTTTATTGAATACGAGGGCGATTTGATTGTTACTTACAATACTATTTATATTTGCTTTGCTTTAATTTAAAAAAAACTATTTGCATATCAATTTACAATGACTACCGAAGTTAAAGTTGCCCATGCTAAGGCCCTGCGTCAATCTGCAGTTAATCAATTGAATCTGATCGAGTTTTATGCTAATAAAGCAAAAACAAATCCTGCTTTTCATACAAAATTCAAAGTTAACTATAAAAAAATTATCCGCTTGCAATAAAAATTTTGAAAAGCATCATAATGCGGTGCTTACTCTGATCGTCGATGATCCTGATGCTCTTACTTCAGAAAATAATATACAAAAGGATTTTTTAGATAGGTGTGTGGAAGTCGAATCTTTACATTATGATTTATTTGAAGCGGACATTGTAAAGTTAGATCAAAGTAGAGATCAAAATCAAACAATTCTTATTACCGAACAGGAGTGTTCTCTTCCAAAACTAAATGTCCCTAGCTTTTCTGATGACGCAGAAAAATTTCCTACATTTATTGAAATGTACAATGCGATTGTGCACACACGTAAATGCTCAGATATTGAAAAATTCAAGTTTTTACGTACAGTTTTAAAAGGCCCTGCCTTGAACTTAATAAAAAACATTCAACTTATACGACAATAAACGCTTACGTGCGGTTTCCTACTGGAAAGCTATTGAAAACTCCCCCCACCTCGCTAATGATGACGTCATGGGCTTACGAAAGGTGCTGGATACGTTTAAAGACAATCTAGATTGCTTAAAAAATATGGGTTATATTACATCCCAGTGGTGTTTCATTACGGCAAACGCCCTTTTGGACCGCTTGGACCCTGCAACTCGTAAATTATTTGAGCAGAAACACTCCTCCAATACTATGCCTACTTACGATGCTATTTCTCAATTTCTAGAGCAACATTGCACGGCTTTAGAATCACTTGCTTTGTCTTTACAACAAAATACTTCTCAGAAATCTAAATCAGGAAATTTTTCGAAAAACCCTCGTAACTCTACGGATTCTCGTAAAAATACAAACGCATTAATTGCTAATAATAACCCACAAAAACAAAATACGTGTTTCTGGTGTAAAGGGCCACATTTAATATTTAAATGCGAGTATTTTTTGACTAAACCCGTGCAGGACCGTATCAACTTTATTAAAATTAACAAGGGTTGCACAAATTGTTTGGCTAGTTTTCATACGATTGGCCAATGTTCTTCGCAAAAACAATGCAGATATTGCGCTCTTAATCATCATAGCCTTTTGTGCTTAAAGTCCAACTCCACTACGGAGGTTTGCACTGCGTCTACACCTGGAGGATCGCAAAATACCCCTGTGCAAAATGAAAATATAAATGCCAATAGAAATATTAATGTTGGGATGTTGCTAAATAACGACTACGATATTTTGCTTTCGACGGTGTTTTTGCATATCGAAGACATTTACGGGAATTGGCATCAAATTCGAGCTATTTTGGACAATGGGGCCCAAAGCTCTTTTCTTACTAAAAAATGTGCCTCCATGCTCGGCCTTCCTAAAACAAACATTTCTTTAAATTTTAGTGGTTTAGGCGGCATGTCTACTTCTGCGGATTACGTAGTACAATGTCAAATTGCTCCAATTGAAAATAAAACAAAAATTTTTAATTTGGAAAGCATACTAGTGGATCAAGCTTGTGAGGCTATGCCAAAAAAAAAGGCTAAAATTAGCTGACCCCCAGTGGTATCTCCAAATGGGGATACAATTGCTTATAGGCGCGGATCTTTACGGATCCCTTTTACAAGACTTTACTTTGGATTAAATATTCCAACCTGTATCAATACAATCTTCGAGTGGACTTTAATAGGTAAAATGCCATTAAATAATTCTGCGGGTGCTACAAAAAATATCGCGTCTTATCTTACTACTCTGTCCACTACCGATTTAAATAATACATTGAAAAAATTTCGGGAGATAGAAGAGGTTCCCAGCGTGCATACAAAATCTCCTTCAGATATTTTTTGCGAAAAATACTTTGTAGATACAACTACACGCAATTCTGAGGGTAGGTATACGGTCTCTTTGCCCTTTAAGATTACATCTCCTGATTTCGGTGATACAAGAAACCTTTCACTTCGCCGATTTTACTCATTGAAGAGGCGTTTACAAAACGATGAAAAAATGCGTCTTGCTTATTCTAAGGTTATGCAAGAATATTTAGATATGAAACATATGCGCGTCGTTTCACCCCCTAATAATTCTGAAATACACGAATACTTTTACATTGGACACCACGCGGTTGTCAAAAAAGATTCGAGTTCTACACCCGTACGAGTGGTGTATGACGCGTCGAGTCACAGTTTAAATAAACCCAGTCTTAATCAGGTCCTATACACAGGTCCTAAAATACAAAGAGATTTGGTAACAATCTTGCTAAATTTTCGGCTACATAAATATTGTTTTTTAGCGATATTTCTAAAATGTACCGTATGATAGATGTAGAGGAGAATCAAAGGAAATATCAAAGAATTCTATGGCGTTTTAAACCCGATGCACCCGTGCTAGATTACGAGTTACAAACGGTAACTTTTGGGATAAACTGTTCTCCCTATCTGGCTATTCGGACCTTGCTTCAATTGGCAGATGACTACCAAGATCTTCCCCTTGCTTCTACTATTATCAAAGAGTCGATTTATCTAGATGACTGCGCCGTATCTTGTACCGTTTTTGAGACCATAATGCTTATGAAAACTCAATTAATCGAATTATTAGGTCGTGCAGGATTCGAGCTTAAAAAATGGGCTTCAAATGAGCCTAGATTGCTTTGTGGTTTGCCGGAAAGCCACGTACAATCTGAAGACTTTTCTTTGGATCTTGAAAATACTACCCCATTATAAATACTAGGGTTAAGGTTAAACCAAGCGAAATTTGCTAAGTACCCTTGCTAAATGTTACGATCCTTTGGGGATGCTTGCGCCGGTTACTTTCTTTGCAAAGAATTTAATTCAGTACCTGTGGTTGATGAAATTGCCATGGGATCAATTAGCACCCCCCTAAATTATTTCTAAGTGGGAAAAATTTGAAAACGAACTAAAGCTTTTGACCAACTTTCATATCCGGCGCATGATTGACCTTTCTAATTTACTTTTTTGCCAAATTGTCGGTTTTAACGATGCGTCAGAACGCGGCATGTGCGCATGCGTATACTTTCGTATTGCGTATCAAAACGAAGAAATTAAATCTTATTTTATTTGTGCCAAAACAAAAGTCGCACCGGTAAAAAGAATAAGCATTCCGCGATTAGAGCTTTGTGCGGCAGTGTTGCTCGCCAAATTAGTAAATTTTGTTAAAACTGCATTTGCAAATAAAATTACTTTCCAAAGTATTATGGCTTTTACGGACAGTACGGTTGCCCTATCTTGGGTTAAGGGTTCTCCTTATACCTGGCGAACTTTTGTTTCTAATAGGGTCACATACATACAAGAAAAAGTTGATCCGTGCGATTGGAACCATGTTCCCTCGGAACTTAATGCCGCGGATCCCGGGTCACGTGGTTTGCTTCCTGCGGATTTAATTAATTGTGCCCTCTGGTGGCAAGGAGCCAAATTTCTTTGTACGCCACAGGAATCATGGGAATTCAAAAAAATAAAATTTTCTGCCCCTGCCGAAGCTCTCGAAGAAGAGCGCAAAATTGTCCTTAACACAATAATTCTTCCAAATTTTTTGGATTCATTGCTCAATAAATTTTCGAATTTTGTAAAACTTATTAGGCTTCTTGCTTATGTATTACGTTTCATTCACAATATACGTGCTCGTAAATTTCATAAGGAAAGAATTCAAACTACTTCTCCATGGCTTCTTTTTTACGAACTGCAAATTGCAACAGTTTTGCTAATTAAACACGTTCAATCGAAATATTTCGAAAACAAAATTACTCTTTTGCTAGAAGGGAAACCACTGCCCAAGGTTTTTAGAAAATTAAATCCATCTCTTGATCAAAATAACATTTTACGAGTCGGTGGTAGATTGTGTAATTCAGAATTGGATTACGACAAAAAATATCCTATCCTTTGCCCAGCAATTCTCATTTTACACAACTACTCATTGCCCACATACATGTGAAGTATCTGCATACAGGGGTGTAAACTACACTTTTTTTGCTTTTCTAAAACTATTGAGTATTGGCTGCCAAAAGACTCAAACGAAAAATAATTTCTCGTTGCACGATTTGTTGGCGTACAAACCCTACTACTTTTCAGCCTCCTCTTGGGAACCTTCCAAAATTTCGAGTTTCTCAGGCTAAAGCTTTTCAACATGTTGGCGTTGATGTTACAAGACACTTTGCTATAACTATGAATCGTTTACGTGGTGCAGTACGACTTAAGGCTTATGTTGTTTTATTTATCTGCGGCTGCACAAAGGCGGTACATTTGGATATTGTGTCCGACTTAACCGCAGAGGCTTTTTTAGCGGCATTTCGATGCTTTATGGCTCGAAGGGGACGTGTACATGACGTCTATTCGGACAACGCTACGAATTTCTGCTCCGCCTCTAAATATCTCGACGAAATATTTTCTGAAGTCGCTACCCGTGAGTCCATCCGGTGGCACTTCAACCCCCCATCCGCACCCCATATGGGCGGACTATGGGAAAGTAATATTAAAAGCGCTAAAGCTCATTTACTGCGTGTAATTGGCGAACAAATACTTACTTTTAAAGAGCTTTACACCGTGGTGGTCCAAGTGGAAGCCATCTTAAATTCTCGGCCTCTGTGCCCTATCAGTACTGATACAAGTGATTTAACTGCATTGACGCCGGGTCATTTCCTTACTCTGGAACCTCTAACAGCGATTCCAGACCCGGACATCGGTCATTTACAATTAAATCGACATTCTCGATGGCAATTATTACAAAAATTTCATGGCGATTTTTGGCGCCGATGGCACAAGGACTACCTACATAATTTGCAACAGCGGGCTAAGTGGAATCATGCTAATTCTCCGGTTGCTATGAACACGATGGTCTTGATCAAAGACGATCAAAACTCGCCTTTAGATTGGGTACTAGGACGCATAGAAAAATTAATACAGTCAGAACGGCCAAAGGTTTGGTTAAACGCCCTTTGGTAAAATTGTGTTCTCTCCCTAACGCGTAATTCAGAAAATACCACAGCCTGGGTATTTTCAGGGGAGCCGGAATGCTTTGTCCCCGCATACTTTCCGTTTTTAGTTTAAATGCTAAATTTGGGAACATGAATTTTCTATTTGTTTCTTAAATTATAATTTCTTTTTTTATTTATTTTTGCGAAAGTTTAACTTCAACTTTCTATTTTTGTAGGTTTTTATAATTAAGTTGCCTAATTATTATTTATTTGCTATAAGTTTTTCCTTAATTGGAAAAGGAATAAATATTTGAATTTACTGCGGAAATTCGATGCTTAAAATGCCTTGACGATTTTATCCTCTTTTACCATTTGGTTTATTCAAATTTGCCGTCCTTTTCTATTTCCAGTTTTACCCATAATTCCCTTCTATCAAAAAACCATACTTTGCGCTGCGCTGATATATGAAACAAGAAACACGGACTTGCTCGTGCACATCGAAACTGTCTTGATATTAGAAAAAACGTGCATTTTTCATTTTTAATTGATTACAAGGCAAATTAGTGCAAAAATGAAACTTTTCGACCCCGGTTACATAAAAGACACTGCTGTTCATCATCGATGTGGTTGGATTTGCCGTAAAAGAAAGAAATTGCAGAAGATTGCAGTTATCCATTTCTGGATCCGACCTCGATTCACCTCCACAGCTCGTTGGTAAGTCAAGGCATTATACAAAATTCCGTTTTATCATCAAACTTGCTTATTTTACTATTACAAAATAGATCTGAATATAGAAGTGTACGTAAGAGTTAGGATTGGTAAAACCAGAGTGATCTTGGTGTTTTACAGTTCGGCTTTGATTAATTTTCATGCGAAAATATTACGTAATCACGGCCAATTCATGGCATATAGTAAAAGGGGCGTTTGGGAGGATGCAATTTATTTTTGCCAAATGATGGAAGTTTTGCGACAATAATATTGACACATTCTTGCAGCCTAATGTAAATCAAGTTGTATCCGTTTTAGAAACCGAATCTCAAAATACTGGGAAATATTGAACCCTTAACATACATAGGTCTGCCTTAAATTTAATTTGCGAGCAGAAAAATCAGAAACAGTAGATAGGTTTATGAGACGCATTTTTAATTTTAAGCTGCGCCCTCAATTTCCTTTTTATAAACTTGGTATCCAGAACCAGTGTTACCTTATATAGGTAAATTGTACCCTTTGGTAAATTTAACATTCGGGTTATTAACTATAAAAATGGTACTTCTTTTGACTCTTTGTTCTGCTCAAAGAGTTTAGACATTTTCTATAAGTTAAGTAACATCAAGGCTAAAGGAAAGGGCATAGAAATAATTCTTAAAGATATTTTAAAAATATCTGGACCCAGAAGAATTCAGCCTTGGCTTAGGTTCCCTTTTTCAATGAAAATTTACAGTTCTATTTTGTGTTTTACCACTACATATTGCATACAGAAAACAAAAATATTTCGAGGAACAGAGAATACACTTATTTTAACAATTAAAAAGCCTCATAAGCCCGCTACATCCCAAAGCATTAACAGGTGGATTTAAAAAGGTCTAAAAAACGAAGAAATAGAATCAGATTTTAAAGGACATAGCACAGAACATAAGATGTCTTTCGTAGCATTAAGGGTTGGTGCATCAATCAAAAGTATTAGAAAGGCTGCGGGATGTCCGGAAAAAAGGAAAACGTTCAATCGATTTTATAACAAACCTTTAATTTCAAAAGATTTCTTAGCTAATTATATTAAGAAATATATTTTAGACATATTTAAATTTTAAACCTTGTGGTTTTCTTATCATTATTTAACCTTTTAACTAATATCGCCATATTCTCTAAACAACTACCTGATGTATCTAATGGGATGTGCCCAATTGAAATATAATTAAGGATTAAACGACTTACTTGTAAGGAAGTTCAATCCAAATTATACGAGATTGGTCACATCCTATTAGATGCCCTCCCATTTATATATTCATGTATTTTTCATGCAATTTATTTAAGTACTAGTCAACCGCCCTTGGCGACTTAAAAAGCGTATTTTAGGAAAGCTTTAGAAGTATACTGAAGTACCTAGCAGAGATTAGGCAGGCTGCCATGGCGGTATGTTTTTCTTATCTCTAAAACTTGCGTATGACGTGCTACGAAGTATCACTACCTGGTGTATCTAATAGGATGTGACCAATCTCGTATAATTTGGATTGAACTTCCTTACAGGTAAGTCGTTTAATCCTTAATTCTATCGTATTTTTTTTTATTTCACAATTTTTTTTAACATTTTAAAAATAAATCTTTTTTTAAGCAAAAGAAAGTTAGATATGAGGAATTTGTCAGCTCATTTTTTTTAAATAAATTTAATCGTTGCTGGAGGATTTTGTCAATACTTATAAAATCTTTCGTAGTCTACCAAAAAAAAAATGCTATTTTTAATGATTAAAATAACAAAACGCGAAATTTATGAGTTGATTCACATATCAAATTTTGAAATTTTAAATGCAAATAACTTTTAAACTAATCATTAAATAATAAAAGTAAAATTTGATCTGAATAGAGAATCAAAATACCTTTCCAACAAGGTAAGTAGTGATAGAGATACCTGAATATCGGAAAAAATTATCCGCCTCGCAAACTAAATCGACGTGTGTCGGGGTTTTTCCAAATTCTTAACAGTTTTTGGGAAATCCTGGGTGGTACGTTTTAAATAGAACACCCTGTATGTTCCTCTGTTGGTCCCATGGAAATGGATTAGCTCAACTAATCCGAGTATTTTTATTTAATTATGTACTGTTAACGGCACGAGCTTATGCTGTGTTTGTCGTTTATTCTGAACGCAGTAAAAAAGAAAACTTCCCTCTAAATATATTTTTATAAGGGATTTAACGATCTTCTTAAATCCACAAAAGGCTGTGAGACATAAATAAAACTATAAATTTACTGGATACGTTTTACTATTTCCTTAATAGCTTGTCATAAAACACTTTATACCTACTTTAAAAAAATGTTTTAAATAAAAACTCACCCGACTGCTCAGTCTTAAAAGAGATTTAGTACAGAATTGAGAAATGTTCTGCAGTCGTATTTCCTCCAGTTGAGTTAGTAGGTATGCGACAACAAAACATTTATCCATTCTGATTCCAAATGATCCTTAGAACTGGACAGTCAAGTGTTTTTTTTTTATTTAAGAGTAGAGATTCTTTTTTTTGCTGTCAGTGACCTTAGCAATTATTTCGAAATATTCCTTGAATCGTTGGCCTTAGAAAAACTGCTCCGAGCCGTGTCTTAGTATTTACTTTGCATTCCCTTCAAAGTTCAGCCAATTCTGATGTTAATTTTACTCTAAAAAGTATGGCTATTATGGTCAAGCCATTATAATTTAAGGCTTAAAATATTTTAGCATAATTGAAGGGGTAACGTTTTTGATTAAGCAATTTTTACTATGTTTTTCACGTTTTTATGTCATGATTTTGCTTACTTTTTAAAGCTTTCTTTCCAAACTTTACATTCCTAGAATAAAACACACAAATTTTTATAAGTTTTCACTGTTTTTTTAGCGTTCAAAAAAAGTACTGCCAAAAAACATTTTTTCTCTGTTAAAATGAAAAATATTTAGAGAGAGGGCAGAATTTTAGAGGTAGATGGAGAGATATTTTAGTGATGTGCAAAAATATTTAAGGTTGTTGAAGAGAGACAGCAGGCTATTAAAAAGTATTTTAGAGAAACATGAAAATAATTTAAAGCAATTGTTTAACGAAAATTTCTGTTATGTCATCTGTCTGTTATCGTGCGGTGTCGTGCATATGATTTTTATTTTGCCATTTTTGTGCAAAAAAACAGCAAAATTGTAATTTTTCAAAGCATAAAGTGTGTGAGAAATAAGGTGGTATTAATTTCTTTCAATCAAAGTTCTTTACATTCTAACCTAATGATTTAACTTTCAATGTTGGAGACCTAAGAGGGCAAAGCTACGATAATGGCGCAAACATGCACGGAGGAAATGTAGGTATTCAGAAAAGAATACTAGACGTTAATACCCGCGCTATGTTTGTGCTGCACATTATCTCAATTTGGTGATCAATGATTCCATTAAAGCAACTTTCGAAACTGTTGATTTTTTTCAACAGTTCATTCGTACCTCTTTTTTGCCGCGTCTACCCAACGGTGGGCAATTCCGAGGGCAATTCTAACTTAACTAAAAAAACAAATTTCTTAACATTGAGACTGTTGTGCGAAACCCGCTTGGAGAGCGTTCAAATGTCAATTTGGCGATGTTCATGATGCGCTTATTGATTATTAATTCGGGATTTGATACCACAGTGTGAAATGAAGCTGACGGTTTAGCTAAAAAAATTAAAAGTTTTAATTTTGTAGTTTGTGTTGTGTTTTGGTATGAAATTCTAAACAAAATAAATTCTGTAAGTAGATTTCTCCAAAGTACAAATTTAGACAGAAGAAGAGACTAGAAGCCACCAGAACGTTAGGCAATTTGCCTGAATAGTTTAAATTGCTTAGTACTGATAGGTAGTTTGAAGAAATTTTGGTTGATGCCAGAGAACTAGCAAATCAGTTAGAACTAGAGGAATATTTTGCCATTAGCACAAGGTGTAGGCCTCATAAAAAGAAGACAATATCTTGGATCCTAAATTAAAATTTAAAGTGGAAATATTTTTCGTGGTCCTGGACACAATTAACGAATCGTTAAAATAGCGTTTTAATCTTTTAAAACAATATTCAGAATATTTCCAATTTCTGTATGATATATGGGACTTCATTTACATTTAACATTTGGTTGGAGAAAGTAGTGATGTAAATGAACTGGACTTACGAGATGAAATATTTTGTCACTTATATCTGGAAATATTTTAAAAGTTCTTTAGCTACAGTTAACTTTCTAAAACACTGTAAGCTGAAAGAAAATTTTCCCAATGTTTTTATTGCAATAAGAATTTTATTAATTTTACCAGTATTAGTTGCTCCTGGAGAAAAGTCCTTCTCTAAGTTAAAAATTTTTGAGAACTATGAAAGGAGATGTATGGAGTAAGAAAGACTTAATTCTTTGGCATATCATATCAATTAAACACGAAACTGCTCAAAATCTTAGTTATGATGAAATTATTAACGGATTTGTGGAAAAAAATCCCAGAAAATTTATTGAACTTTAAAAATCATAAAAAAATGCTACTGGTTCAAACTTTTCACTATGTAAACCTTATTATGATTCAAATTCCCCCTGGAGTTTTAAACTTTGTGGGTTATTAATATGTTAAATAATAGAGCTTTTTTGTGCTTTGTTTTTCCTTTGCACTGAAGGTAACACGTAGGTGCGTATCACCGTGCCTGAATTGATTAATAAGTTTTAAGTTGTTGTTTTTTACTTAGTGTTGCTTATGTATAAATAGTGGTGTTTTTACAAGAATTTTAAACTTTAAATATTTTGATTTTCTGTTAAATTTTAATGTTTCGTTTCAAAGTAAAACAAATAGAAAAAAAAATTACTAAAAATAATTTGAATTGAAATTTATTTACACCTGACAAAAAAGTTAAAAAAAAACTAGATTGGTGGTAAGGGGGCGACATTTTACGAATTTGCCTCAAGCGGCCAATACCCTAGCGTCGAAAGTGTCTTGAGCTAAGGTCACTGACAGAAAAAAAATATCTGCTTTTGAATGACATTTAGCAGCAGCTCAGTCAATTAACCAAACACAAACTTTTAAAATAAAATATTTTCTTGACAAAAATTACAGAAGACTAACACCTGTGGGGTGTACTAAATTTTAAAACCCATTTTCAAAAAACACTTACCCATACAGAAAAGATACAAAGTTATTTATTATTTTGTATTGTTATTGCAAAATACCACAGAAAAACTGCTTTTTTTTCTAAAAATATTCCATATTTTAGGAAAAAATGCCCTAAAGCTAACTATTTATGACAGGTTTCAAAATGGAAAATGGTAAATACGCCAAAAATTTTGCACATAATAGCCTCATTATCTGTGTTTGAGGTTATAAAGTTGATGATTTTCTAGACCACCTCTGGAGGGTGGTTTAAATTTATAGCCCCCAGAAAAGAATTTTTTGTGGCAATTGGTAATAAGTTCGTTTATAATTTCCCTAAGCAACCGGTTTTACAAAAATTAATTTCCCTTATTTAATATCCCAAGTTGTTCATTAATCAATAACACACCTCCAATTTTGTTCAGAAAAACGCCATATTTTGAATCCGTTTTCAGCACAAAGAATATATTTATGAGGGCACTACGAGGCAAAAGAAACATAAGTGAAGGTAATGCACGAAAACTGTCTCCAATAAAAAAAATCTTCAACCAAAGCTTTCCACTGAAAGGTCACACTCAAAAGTCTCAACTCTGCAATTTTTAACGGTACTTCGCTAATGGCCATTTTATCATGTTCTACCAGAGAAGCGGACATCAAACAGTTCGTTGAGCAGACATGACTCTTTTGTGAACGCATCAGTTGGATTTTTTTTCATGACATCCTTTGATGAAATATTTTTATTTGTGGTTTTCGATTGCGATGGGTTTGTGTTTGTATTTTTTCATACTTTCGATAGATAAAACCCCTTTTAAATAAATACAAAGGTAATTTAATTCTTATTTTATGATTATATCGAAATGGTTTTGTGACAGTGAGTATTAATCGCGAAAATCAATAAAAAAAGGGTAAGTTTTGAGAAGAGTAATATATAACGTCAATTTTAATTTGCTTAACAGTGCTTAACATTTAGATCCCCCCTAGGGTTACTAAAAACTTCTTTTAAATAGAAATTTTCTTCTTAAATCCAACAAAAAATTGTGTTAAGATGATTCTTCACTAAAAAAATAATCAAAATTATTATTAAAACTCAAGGAAGTTGGTATAAAATGCTTAAAGTGAAATTGTTCACTTAAACTTAGGACCTGTCTAAAATAGGCTAGAACTGTCTAAAATACGCTAAACCCTTTTAGTAAATCCCACTGTAAAGTTTTAACCATTTTAACGTGTATTTTATTTGTATTGTCTGTTGTGCAGTGCCAGTTATGTCCACGTCTAACAATTTTATTAATTAATGAACCAATTGTATAGGCTTAAGGCTGTTTTATACTCACTGTACCTGACGTAAGTAACAAGTTGAAATAAATAACTAGGTCTAGATTTAAGTAACCTGTATTTCCCTTACGCAGGAGGATGCTGAGGATGCTCTAAACGAGACAAATAAACAATTTTTTTGCACGAAAATAAACATTTTTGTTTCAACCCTCTTTCTATAAGGACCGTGCAGATGGCCATACTTCAACTTTTCAAATAATATAATTTAAATTAATATAATAAAATAATAAAAAAAAATTGAATCGAAAAAACGAAAAAGTGCACTGATAATATAAAAAAAATAGATTGAGTGGCCAAAGGTTTGGGAGTTTTGGAGTTCTATATACTAAATTGAATAAAAAAATATGTAATTATAAAAATAGTATATAGATAAATATAAAATTAGTATCTTCGCCGACTTCTTCATCTGCATCGTTCTTTTACGTGTATATAAATCTAAAGTGACGACCTTTAAGTTTTTTTTATGATTTTGTAGTTTTATCGTAAAAGTGGTGGCGAAATATGTTTTTTAATAAAACGGAGAAAAGCTGGTGTTCTCTTAAATCAACTAAAAAGGGAGTTATGAAATTCGGTTGATTCGTTTGGAAGTTATGCCAGAAATAAACCCTTTACGGGGTACTATTGGCTCGGAGAAGCAACCCAACCCAACTTAAGTATCGAAGTTAAGGGGAACATGGATTTTTTTTTAGGCAAAGCTTTCAAATGGCCCAACCTAAATTCATGATTTCCTTGTGTTTTTATATTGGGCGCGTAATCCCAAAGCATATAACTATTAGCTATATAAAGGCCCAGGATGCAAGAAAATCATAGCGGAAACGGCCAATATCTAGATTGTCATGACATGCCAAAGGAATAATGACAGCTCGATCAGGACGCTTATTCTTGACGGTCCGTGAGGTTAGGTGAGCTTACTTTCGCCACCTATTTCCACGGGGAATGAACTTACCTCACCTCACGCGCCGTCAAGAATAAGCGTCCTGAGCTCGTCTGAGTTTTTACCATCGAATCACCTCATTTCTTATTCAGCGCACTTCCAGCTGACGCATGCACATTGGAGCCCGTAATTAATCCATTGGCTCGGCCAACTTAATATTTCGCAGGGTTTTCCGTTACGCTTTTTATAATTAGCGACGTAAAGCTATTTTTAACTCATCGCCGTATAAGTATCCGCATCTAGCGAGAACCAAGCACATTAATTGGTCAGGAACTTGTACCACGTTCGAAAAAAGCAGATATATGCTAATCTAAGGTGTTCTTGAACGCGATAGGTGTTGAGATGCATTAGGTATCACGTATCGTTACGGCACACGTATTGAATCTCGGCACCTATTGCGTTCAGAAATACCTTAAATTAGCATATATCTGCTCTTTTCGAACGTGCTACAAGTTTCTGACCAATCAATGTGCTTGGTTCTCGCTAGATGCGGATACGTATACCGCGATGAGTTACAAATAGCTTTATGTCTCTATTATTTATATGGTATCTAAAAGTTATATGTCCCAAAGTGACCGCTTTTAGACTTTTCTAATGATTTTCGACTTTTTCCAACAACCCGATACCAAACTCGAGATCCCCGAAATTGATTAAACAGGGATTGTTAAAATCGGGATGGGCGTTTGAAAGTTATACTAAAGAGAAAACGTTTGACGGGGAACAATTCAAATTAAAGGCCGCACACATCGACTTGGGTTTTCATATGACGCGTAAAAGCCGAAAGTGCTTTCTCTAATTATTTTTTAAGTTTTTTCGTAAAAGTGGTATGACAGGTACGTTTTCTAATAAAATGGACTACACGTCTTTGTCGTGTAAAACAAGAATTATAAAAAACCCTTTGAGCCGTTTGGAAATGATGCTAAAACAAACATTAAAAAAAATACGTGACGATCTTACAACTTCGTCTTTTAGTAAAGTGGGTTAAAAATAAAACTATTTTATATGCTTTTTTTAGAAGGGCAGATACAACATTTAAACAAAAACTTTCTTTCAATAAAATTATTAAATTGGCATTCCCCATAAATTTTTCTTTATAAAACATCTCTAAGCAACAAAAGGAAATTCTATCGTTGATTTGAGTAATATTATAATAGATTTTGAAAGTAATTCATAAATTTTCTTTTTAAAATCATACTTTTTTCTCCTTTTTTTCAATCATTAAACATACTAAAAATTAAAACATTGCCTATACCTACAATGGGTTTTTGGCACATTTTTTGAAAATAAAATGTTTACGTCTATAGCCACAAAAAAGCCGTCTTTTTCCTTACGTAAAACATTGCTAACGGAGAAAAATGAATTTAAAGTTTAAAATCGTTTAAAAAATTCAAAAGTGTGAAAATGCATATGTAAGTTATTATTTATGACGTTTATCGCCATTTTTGTTGTTCTTTTTGTTTGTTGAATGCATATACCTACCTATTAGCTTAAATATATGCCTTACTCTCTATCTGGCTAGCCATGGAAATACAAAAACAAAAGACATTAGCTTAGCTCCGGCCAACAACATGATACAAGTAAAATAGATATTTGTTTGAAAGTTTGAGACAATGATGTGTTTGAAATTAACTCTGTGTGTCGGACTTCTATTGTCTATATTTTATTTACACACGACGTTTCGATCAGTACAATTTCTGATCGTCTTCAGATGCAAACTACAGTCTATTCCTAAGGCTAGGTACTTATATACCATGGAAAATCACTTAAAAACTGTGAAGTTTAAGAAGTTGGCTCCGCCCAAGAAGGGGCTTCCAAATATTTGGAATTTCAACGCTTGGTTTACTAAAAATACCTTGATTCTGCCCAATAAGGGCAGCTTCAAGGAATTTTTGTTTCTTCCAGTGTGACTCCTTGTGCAAAACCTTTGCTTCTGTCCACATAATTCGGTGTTGTTTTGACCAAGCATGTTCGGCGATTCCTGACTTCGTTGTTTCGCCTCTGTGGGTATTCGCCTGATATTCCTTAAGTCTAACAGATAGTGCTCTTTTTGTTTCGCTTATGTATGATTCACTACACTCACAAGGAACTTGGTAAATTCATTCCTTATTTTGTTTGTTCTCCAGTTTTGTTTTACTAAGAAGGCTTCGAATTGTATCATTAGATTTAAAAGCTGTTTTAATATTAAAGTTGTTAAGTTGAATGTATGGAATTGTAAGAAATGCATTTGCCTGGTTTTGCTCTTGAAATTTCTGTCCTCCTTGCTCAAATTTAGAAATAGTAACTGTTATAAGTTTAGGGCTGTAACCATTCTACTGCAGATATTCTTAATGTTTCTTATTTCGATTTCCAAGTCATGAGAATTGTTACAAGTTTGAACGAATTTATTATACAAAGTTCGTATTATGCCTCGTTTGGTTGTAGCAGAATAATTTGAACCTTGATTTAAATGTTGTCCTGTGTGAGTAGGTTTACGGTGAGCTGTTGTTTTGATGTCGCTTTCTACGCGTTTGACAAGTACATCAAGAAAAGGAATTTGACAATTTTGCTCCAACTCCATTGTGAATTTAATGGTGGGTCTTATGTTATTTAGATGGTGAAGAAATTCTGAAAGTTGTTGGTCATTCCAGGTCCAGACAATAAAAGTATCATCAACATATCTTAGCCAGAGCTTAGGTTTTTATGTTACGGTATCAACCGCGTGTGATTCGAACCACTCCATGTAAATATTGGCCACCACTAACGAAAGCAATGAACCCATTGGCAGACCGTCATCCTGAGCATAAAACCTATCTTTCACCTGAAAGTAAGAGTTATGCAGACAGCATTCAAACAACTGCATCACTCCCTCCAGCAGCAGGCTGGTACGTTCATGAAGGGATTCGTCATTAACCAGTCTCTGTCTAATAATATCTTTCATCAAAACATTGGTGTATGGACTTTTGACATCAAAACTGACAAATATATCCTTGGGTCCTAAACAAAAGATTAAAGAATACAAACAAAATGGTTGTAATTTTCTATAAATTAAACGGTCTAGCCTGCAAGAGGTTGAATAATATTCAAAAGGAATTTAGACAGATTGCTTGTTGGAGAATTTCTGGAACTTCTGATTGGGCGTAAGGGCATTGCATCTTTGTGAATTTTGGGAAGTCAGTATAGATGAGGAGGCTTGCTATAATGTGGTGCAAGTTGAGACCTTGTGTTGTCCGGGATCCGCCGACGAGTTCAGACATCAAGTAAGGACCATTATTGACAAACCTATTAAGCATACCTCTAATACATGCAAGACAGAGGAAATCGCGTTGAAGAATCTTCAAAAGGTCAAATTAGTTAAAATCTTACCAGCAGACAGGGGCAATGCACCGGTGATTCTAAACACGGAAACCTATGATCAGAAAGTTGAAGAGGTACTTGCCAAAGGAAACTATAAACTTCTCCGAAAAGACCCAGATAAATTCCGGAATCCGCCGACAAGTTCAGACATCAAGTAGGGACCATTATTGGCAAACCTATTAAGCATACCTCTAATATAAATAAGACAGAGGAAATCGCATTGAAGAATCTTCAAAAGGACAAATTAGTTAAATTCTTACCAGCAGACAAGTGCAATGCAACAGTGATTCTGCACACGGAAACCTATGACCAGAAAGCTGATGAGGTACTTGCCAAAGAAAACTATAAACTGCTCCCAAAAGACCCGACGTAATCAATCGAAAGTAAGTTCTATAGAACTTTAAAAAAGTATTCCAGATATAATCCGGACAACACAAGGTCTCAACTTACACCACATTATAGCAAGCCTCTTCATCTATACAGACTTACCAAAATTTACAAAGATGCAATGCCCTTACGCCCAATCACAAGTTCTAGAAATTCTCCAACAAGTAAATTCTTTTTGAATATTATTCAACCTCTTGCAGGCAAGACCGTTTCATTTATAAAAAATTCGAACCATTTTGCTAATATCTTTAAATCTTTTGTTTTAGGACCCGAGTATAAATTTGTCAGATTTGAGTCGAAAGTCTTTACACCAATGTCCCGATAAAGGAATCGCTAGATATTATTAGACAGAGACTGATTAATGACAAATCTCTTCATGGACGTACCAGCCTGCCGCTGGAGTGAGTGATGGAGTTGTTGGAGTGCTGTCTACATAACTCTTATTTTCAGGTAAAAGATAGGTTTTATGCTCAGAATGACGGCCTACCAATGCGTTCATCACTTTCGCCAGTGGTGACCAATATTTACATGGAGTGGTTTGAGTCACACGCGATTGATACCGCAACATATAAACCTAAGCTCTGGCTGTTGATGATACTTTTATTGTCTGAACCGGGAATGACCAACAACTTTCAGAATTTCTTCACCATCTAAATAAAATAAGATCCACTATTAAATTCACAATGGGGTTGGAGAAAAATTGTCAAATTCCTTTTCTTGATGTACTTGTCAAACGTGTAGAAAGCGACATCAGAACAACTATCTACCATAAACCCACTCATACAGTACAACATTTAAATCAAGGTTTAAATCATTCTGCTACAACCAAACGAGGCCTAATAAGAAATTTGTATAACAGAGCCGTTAAAACTTTTAATGATCCTCATTACTTGGAAATCGAAATAAGGAACATAAAGAAGAGCAAAACCAGGCAAATGCTTTCCTTACAACTCGAATAATACAATTTGAAGCCTTCTTAGTAAAACAAAAACGGAGAACAAACAAAATAAGGAATGCATTTACCAAGTTCCTTGTGTGTGGTGAATCATACACAGGCGAAGCAAAAAGGCCACCATCTGTTAGGCTTAAGGAACAGAAAGCAAAGGTTTTGCACAAGGTGTCACACTGGAAGAAACGAAAATTCCTTGAAGCTGCCTTTATTGGGCAGAATTAGAGAATTTTCAGTAAACCAAGTGTTGAAATTCTCAAATATTTGGAAGCCCCTCCTTGGGCCGAGCCAACGTCTTAAACTTCACGGTTTGAGTGATTTTCCATAGTATATAAGTACCTAGCCTTAGGAATAGATTGTAGTTTGCACCTGAAGACGATCAGAGTTTGTGCTGATCGAAACGTTGTGTATAAATAAAATATAGACAATGGAAGTCCGAAATACAGAGTTAATTTTAAAACAGATATGATATCGCACAGGACTAGGCGTGGCTAACTGACGTCACCTGGTGAGAGACGTGAGAGACAGCATTCAGACACCATTTTTATTACGAGGTGGGAGTTTGTTTAAAATTAGTTTTATTAATTTTTCAGTGAAAAAAATTAACAAAATGATGTCCTGTATACACGGATGTGGTGTCGACAATCAGACAAAAGGTTTTTCGCGTGACATTAAGTTTTTCAAGTTTCCAAAAGACAAGAAAATGGTAGGTATATGGAACAATTTTTGTATACGGTATGATACCTTTACCGTGAATAATGCTCGAATTTCCCTAAAACATATTAGTTATAAGCGAAACTACTTTACTACTAATTACGAGTTGCTTGGCTACACTCCAAAAAAGTACCGATCACTAAAAAAGGAAGCCATTTCTGAGGGTCCGTGTCGAAAATTTTAGATGCCAAAAATTTTTGTAGATGTGTTTTTGGATTTTTATAAAAAACAAATTTTTAACCAGCTAGGGCCACCCTGTAATCTATTTCCCTCGCGTTTTAACTCGTCATACCTCTTACCCTATAGAACTCTGAATCCAGCTTTACTCCCTCACAATCCCCCACCCCTTCGTTGTTTTCCAGACTGCATTTCGTTTAATTTAAAACCTTGTCGTAATTTTTAACGGAAAACCATTGCTATCTGCAACCCTCACCCTAAATTGTTACTTTTAAAAAAAAAAGCATTGTTTTAGATTCCTTACTTGGTTTCCTTTAGTTTGATACCTCACAACCTATACTTTGACAGATTAAAATATTTATCGAATACAGGAGGGTGGTTACAGCCACCTGTTCAAATTTGCCAAAAATGCAAAACCACCCCAATTTTTTAGCTCTACATTGATTAAGAACTTAGAAGTAATTGTGAGTTATTTGGACCTTATTCAAAACAGACTCACCCCTATTTCTCAACCTCCTATCTGAATATTAAAAAATGCCGAAGCACTTATTTACTTATTTTATTAGGAGAGTCTACATACCAATTTTCAAACTTATGTTGCTTTCCATTTTTGAGATACAGAAAATCCTTTTAAAATTTCAACCCCTATTTTTACCCCTCAAAAATGCCGTAGCTCGTATTTACTTATTTTATTAGGAGAGTGTACACACCAATTTTCAAACTTATGTTGCTTTCCGTTTTTGAGATACAGAAAATCCTTTTAAAATATCAATCCCTATTATTACCCCTTCAGGGGTAAAATAATAAAGAATCTTTTCTTGATGAGCTCCTCCGTTATTAACACCAGCTATCCTCAAATTTTCATGTTTGTAGGTGAACTGATATCAGCTGTGCGTAGGTAGTTCCCTGTTCGCGTCACAAAAATCTCACCAAGTGACGTCATGCGCGGATCTAGATGAATTTTGAACCGCTACGTATCATACCTTTCTTTTATTGTATCATTGTCCAACACCGTAGTTTAGTTAAAAGGATTTGCTCCAGCCTTTTGTACATCTGCGAAAATTTATCGATTCGAAGGGCTTCGGTTAGTTTCCGCCGGATTCGCAGCCTAAATCATACGTCTTCAATCGAGGCGACGAACGCCATTTTTGTAAAGTATGTTTGTAGAGAACATCAGGCAACGAAAGAGGAGCGATACTATCGGAGATATCGAGTGGTGAAAGCCGAGAGGGATTATGTGTCATTCTCAGTGGCATACATTTGCATTTTAAGTACACAAATCCAGAATTTTTGAGAATAGTAAACAAATACATGAAAAATACCGAATCCTCTCTATCCTAATCCCTTCGATCGGCTGCCTTCATGGTTGCAGGTTAGCGTTACTAAACTAAAGGAGATAATAGAGAGAGAAAGGGAGATAACTTAAAGAGAATGTATAGAACGACATCATGCTTACAACTTTGTGCAGGCTAACAGCATTTAAAGATCGTTTATTTATATAAAGGCCCTGCCCGTGTATTTCCCTATGATAAAAAGCGTCGTGGAAACTCCTGCGAAATACCAAGTTGGCCATTGGCAATGGATTAAACACGGGCTCCAATGCGCATGCGTCAGCGGGAAGTGCGCTGAATGAGAAATGAGGTGATTCGACGATAGAAACTCGCGCAGGCTCAGATCGAGCCGTCTTTAGCCCATTAGCCATGTCATGGCAATCTGGATTTTGACCGTTGCAGCGACGATTTTCTTGCATCCTGGTCCTTTATATATATAATAGTTATAGTTATATGATCTAAGCTAATAGGTATATGGTTAAATGCAAAATGCTTTATCAGCGGTGTATAGCGTGGGAAAGATGAAAGTTCGAGGTTTTCATGCCCCGACCCTGCCCTTTGGGTCTTGCCAAAAATTAAATACATTTTTTGTGAACAATGGGGACAAACCTTGAAAAAAACGCCTGTGTTTCATTTTGGTATATTTTTTTAAATTTTTTTGCCAAAATATTATGATCTGGGTGAAGACTAACATATATTATTATGTATAGAGTAATATTTTTTCTAACAACTTCCGAAATTTCAATAAAATATATTTTACTATAAAAAAAAAGAAGTTAAAAAACCTCCAAATCAGTTACTTGAACCGAAAAGAAACTAAAAAACAAAAGATCAAGAGATCTTGGGTGGAAATAACGAAAATTCAAACTTGGATGAGCATCCCACAAGGAACACACAAAAGACCAAATCGAAAAGAGAAATGATTAAATGATGTTTCGCCCTGGGTAACCAGCGTGGGCTCATCAGTGGTTTCACTGGTCACCCTCTACCATACATCATTAAACACCATCATACACTTTAATTTCCAACTTTGAATCACTTACAAATAGGCATCGTTCCGCAAACCTCCAAATCAGTTACTTCAAACGAAAAGAAACTAAAAAACAAAAGATCAAGAAATCAAGAGATCAAGATCTCTTGATCTTTTGTTTTTTAGTTTCTTTTCGGTTGAAGTAGCTGATTTGGACGTTTTTTAACTTCTTTTTTTGTTTTAATTGCCTTAGGAGCATAATCCTACTGGAAATATTAACACGCCAGGACGATTCCGTATCAGGTAACTTGGATAAGTACTAGTGCGGTAGTGCGGTGGTAGAGGGTGACCAGTGAAACCACTGATGAGCCCACGCTGGTTACCCAGGGCGAAACATCGTTTAATCGTTTTTCTTTTCGCTTTGGTCTTTTGTTTTTTCCACCCAAGATCTCTTGATCTTTTATATTTTACTATATTGTAAACGCTTTTGCGCCCTTTTAAGTCTTTAACCCCCCCCCCCCTGCCCCCGTCCTTCAAACCATGCCACGCTGTACGGATACGCCCACACTTCACTTTTTGCTCGATTCCAGGAACCAAAATATGTATTTGTTGAATTAGGGGTTTTTGTGTTTGTGGCATCCAGGACTGTCGTTTATCATGAAAATCAAAACCTTTCCCAAAAATCTGTTTAAAAAATGCAACGATTTCTCAAAATTTAAAAAATTACATTTTTAAGAAAAAAAAATGTTTTGCTTATAAAACATTTAATTCTAAGTACAAAATGTCAAATAATTTTTTGTGTTCTTTATTTATTTTTTTTTAGAAAAAAATTGTTAAATTTTTATAGCGATTTATTAGAGGATAACCAAAATATCTTAATTTAACCAATTGGTTATCCTTTGTTTGTCATATGTGATTACCCCTCCATCAAAATACTATTAACCTATAAATTCGCCAATATTGGTCGTTTATCGAGTTTTTAAAGTTATGGTTTTTCATAATAATAATAAAGCCGTGTTTATTATCAAATACTATATTTTTTATTACAATTGCATAAAAATCTGTCCAGCGGTTCAGAAGTCTAACCTAGAGCAACAGGCAGTCCAATCCCACAAATTAACATAAACTGCCTTAAAAATATGAGGATATAAACAAGCCAAAGAAATGCCATCTCTTTTGATATTTCTAAAACAAACCATTAACTCTGCTTTAAAAAAAATATAAAAAATAATGTCTCACAACACTGTCAGAAATGCAGCCACGGTAGTAAGCAGTACGTTTTACATGACATACCTATTTTGTTTCACACACAACTCTGTCAAAAAAATCTAACCCCAAACAAAAATGTGCTGTCAAGTTAACCAAAGGTAACCCTGCTCCGAAGCTGGGTTATTTTTGGTTTGAACCAAAAGTGAAACAGCTGATTATTGACAGCAAAATTTCCCCTACTTTGGTTCAAACCGTGATCGCTAATATTCACAGATCAAAATTGGTTATCCGCTAATAAATGGCTTAAAATTGGCAAAAATTGTCAATTTTGCATTTTAAACCCCGGTTTGAAAATTCGATATTTTAAAAAACAACGTTTTGATGGTTGTATAAAATTTTATGTTGAGCAAAAAGTTTTTTGTAGAACCTACAGTTTCCTCACAAGAAAGCAATTTATTCTCTATTTGGAGTTGACACAATTTTTGCGTAGAAAGATTTTTTCCTTTCCTCCAAGTTTTTACTCACGGCGCAATTTTTACAAGTTCATAAAATTTATATATATATAAAAAAAAACTGCTTTAAAATCTTCTTTTTTATTACATAATAATACCAGTGAATATCTAATCTTATTTAACCAGAGTATCAAAATCCCCCAAAATTAGTGCCTGGCTACGCTGCCGTTGTCTAATTCCTTATTGTTTTTTAAATATGTGATTAAAACTTATAATTATGGTTTAAAATTCGTTGATTTTGACAAAATGTTATAGTAATGTTAACAAAGAACGGGGAAAGTGTCCCAGCTGCAAAATTAGCTCTTCTTTCTTAACGGTCGTAGTTACAATCTGGGGAATTGTTTTTAGCAACACTGTACGGGAAATCAATTTAACTATGTCGACCTGATTTTTTTGCAAAATTTTACGTCATTGAATTTGTTTTCCATGGCAACGCGGAGACTTTATTTATGTTTATCCACAGTGGGACACCAGAGATTTTTTAGCACCGGGTCAAAAATTTGGGGTTAGGTTACTTATTTTGACTTTTTGCGTTTTGCGTTTTGCGCCGCTAAAAAACCAAGTAAAGTACTAAAATAAAAGAAAACCATTTATTGCGGAATTACCTGCTAAAAAACCATTACCCAACTATGTATTAAAGTAACTGGGTGTAATGTTTACGGTTGCTAGCTGATACCGACAACAGGTTAACTTAAAAGTATGTAGATTTTTCGGCAACTGGCGCTAGATGAAATAATCGTAATCTATTTTAAACAGGAGCGTCAACGACTAGCAAGAGCCTTTTCAACCTCTAAATGGAGCTTTACTGACCTGTTTTGGTAGTACTCAAGTATCCGTGTGTTTTTGAAATTGAGTTTATAAAATCTATCCTCCCAGATTTCACTAGTACAATTGCACATATTATGCCGCAATAATTTTAAATTAAAAAAAAATGGTTCAATCAAAATAAAAACAAAATTATGTGGGGATATGGGCCTCGAATGTTTCTATGCGAATTCCTAGTAATCCCAATTATTTGTGTGTACACCTTATCTTAAAAGAAATATTTGATACATTTTTTGTCTTCTAATCTTCCCTTTTTTCACAGATTTTTTCTATTTATTTTCAAAAACAACCAACACATAAAAGACCTTTTCTGAAAATTTTAAATAATTTTTCTCGTAGTTTTTGTTCTTTTTTGATTGCTTACAGTTTACTTAAAAAATAAAAATGCCAAGAGTTCGCGATCGCCAACAAATTCATTAATTAAACAGAGAAAGGACGCAACGTGGGCATGAAAGAGACTGGTTTTGGTTTACGGGAAATTGCAAGAAGGATTGATGCCAATCAATCAACAGTATTAAGAGTTTGGAGAAGGTTTTCCAATGATGAGATTTATAGACGTCGTGCGGGTTCTGGACGCTCCACATTATTACAAGGTCGTGATTTACGGCATCTCAAACTTCTTGCTCTTCCGTCCACTTTTGGTGCTACCTTTGATCCCACAACATAAGGCTCGCCGCTTGGATTGGTGCAGAGTTCGGCAAACTGGAATGACGAATGGAATACCATAAGCTTTAGCGACGAACCCAGGTTTTGTTTAGGCGGCCATGATGGACGCATGAGGGTTAGGCGATTTTGAGGTGAGAGACGAAATGTAGACTTTGCTGTTGAACGTGATAGAATAAGATAGCAAACTATCATTGTATGGGGTGCTATATGTTTAGGAAGCAGATCACCTCTAGTCCTCATCAATGGCAATCTGACTGCTCGGCGATATATCGATGAAGTGCTGCAGCCAGTTTTACATCCTTACCTAAAAACTATCCCAAATGCGATGTTTCAACAAGATAATGCCAGACTGCATATTGTTCGTGAAACAATGGACTTCTAACATGAACTTGGCATAGAATCTTTGGAATGGCCAGCAAGATAGCCTGACTTGTCGCCTATCGAACACGTATGGGATATGGTAGGGCACAATCTTAAGTCAATTACCACGTCCCCCTGGAAACTTAGATGAATTCTGGCATGTCGTAAGGGGGATTTGGATAAGTGTTCCTTAATATGATATATCTTATTTTGGAGGAGCTACTCATTATTAATTTTGTGATGATTATCATGGAGGAACCTTCTTGGAAATGTAATCAGTTACTAAGTGCATCCTAATGTATAATTATATAAATAAAGTACTTTAAAAATATTTTTAATTTCTGATGTTGCATTTTTTTTGTTCTCCAGTATACAATACGTCTTCTACAAACTATCTGTTAAAAAGAAAATACAGATGCGACAAAAGGCAGAGTTCACACTCTCCTATTGAGATAAGAATAAGTGCTCTTCCACTCAATCTTTTGGAAATGAATTAGCAATTAAGTAAAAAGAAGAATAGAAAACAAATTTAAAAAAAATGACAAAAAAACTAAATAATTACTCGAAATAATTGAAAACAATGAATAATTAATCATGCCAAAACATGTCTTGTATAATATAAAAATAATCGAAAGTTAAATTAATTTAACTTAATATAAAAAAAATAAAAGTTTCCATTCGCCTTTTAAGGTGGCTTTTTAATTGCATTTTAAAACTAAATATGTTTATAATTTTATATTTTTCAGGTGTTTTATTGTGAATTGATGAAACAGAGTAGCAAAACGAACCACGATAGGATGTGGTTTTATAGGAAGGAACACTCAATTTATTTATATGTCTGGTATTTAAGGAACGAATTTTATTTCTAAATTTAATTTTTTTAATCAAATAGGATAGCTTTCTAAATTTAATAATTTTGTAAAAAAATAAGGACTCTGAAACATGGTTTCTTTTTTTGTTATTTTTATTTATTTGCAAATTTCCTTAAAATTATTAAATTCACATTTTCAAAAAGCAAGGAAATTAATCCTGTGAGCTTTTTAAAATTAGTAAAAAATAGAAAACATCATATAATAGCTTTCAAATTTTTTAAATGTTTTTTTAGATACTTTTTTTTTGTTTAATGTCTTTTTAAAATTGCTTCCAAATAATTCTTTTATCTTTATTTTAAACTTCTTAAACGGTATAATTTGAATTTATTTTGGAACTGAATTCAATATTTTTGGTGATAAATATATTGATAATATATAATATAGTGATTTTATCTTACAAAAGTTTATGCAGAATAATTCAGAAAATTTTAAAATTTTATGTTTTTTCAAAATATTTGCTGTATGCTCTCTCTTATTGCATCCCTCTATAATTCTAATAAAAGATTTTTAAATAATTTTTAAATTATATAAAGTTTCCTCATAAATTCCACCTCATATACTGTTTTCGTAACTTAATATCGCTTGCACCATTGCAAAATAGAATGTTCTTTTTAACGATACTGGTATGGTATATTATGTAAGAAAAAGCTACTCAAAATATATTTTAATTTATTTGTTACATATTTAGTATGTTCTTTAAAATTTAGTTTCTTATGAAATATTATTCCTGAATATTTAACTTTATTTTTTTGTTCTATTATTTCACAATTACAATTTTTATTATTTTTACAATTTAAGTGATACTTTAAGGGATTAGAAAATTTATAATTTTTTCTTAAAGTAAAATTTATATATTCTGTTTTCGTTGAGTTTATAAACATACTATTTTTTTAAGTAGTAGTTTTAAATCATTCTGCATATTTATTTTATTTGTTTGCAGACAAAAATAAACTGTCAATGTATATCACAAACATTCACGGTCCTCAAATAGTTTCTTTTATTTAGTACAAATATCAATCTTACGCAGGAGTTCTGCAGATTTTGTAATTGTCGCTGTTCAACTTTACGAATACACTGTCCATAAATATCATTACAATAATTAAGATGCGACAGAACCAATGCTTCACACAATACGGTTTTGGTATATCTATTTAACACGTGTCTGTTGCTGTATATTTGTCGATTTCAAACGAAAAAAAGGGGGGTGATATAACGGCACAATACAGTTTAAAAATGCCTCAAAAAAGTATGCACCTCTTGCCAACTGTGAAAGGGAAAGCACTGCGCTTACCTTCAAAGGCTCTAGGAGCGTCGGGATCATCCTGCAAAGTGGTAAAATTGTACGTCTTGGTATTCAAAATCTTAAACACGCTATCTCTGGATTTTTGCCTAACGTAAGTTTTGATATAGTAATGGTACTGTTGATATGGTCGCAGATGCACCAAGGTGACGCTCGTGTTCATCGAAACTATGCTTTGCCAAGAATCCGATTGACATACGTCCTGACTGTCTGCTTCTTCCCAGGAGGATTTTTCACCTAATGCTTCTAAAAGGAAAAAAAATCTTAAATTATTTGTGGGAAGGAATATAAACGCTTTTCCACATAACAATTAAACATTTCTGTAATGTAATAGTTATAGAACAAAGAATGTGATAGGAGTTTTACATTTTACCATTGGGAACAATACTAACACATGCCGGCAATAAGTTACGTTTTAGCGCCTTCTTTTAACAAGATAGTAATATTTTCAGCAAACATGCCAAAATCCTGACAAAAATATTCTTTTTAGGATTATTCATCAAATAACTTGATTATCACGTTATCATGGGAATATCTTATTACCAAAGAAATATATCTATCACAAACTCTTAAAGGATATTCAACAAAAAGTACGTCTGTAACATTCCTGTCATATTTGCAATAGAATATTCCAAAAATCATTTTGAGGGAATATTCCTACAACATGAATATTCCACCAATGCTATATGAGATAAGATTTTTTATCAATGTCGCTTTCTGATTTTCTGAAAAGTTTCAAATCACCGACAAAACAAGACAAATAGCAAATTTTTGTGATCTTACGATAGTTAATATTGTTCTTTTTTTCTAAATGCATTCGGTTGAAAAAGATCCAGCATACTACAACATACCAGGAAAATGGCATCTCAGATCGACTGTACACTCTTCAATCCCGTATATCTGTCAACAATAACTATATTAAGGGAGAGTGGTGCAAGGGGAGGGGACGAAAAAGGATATGCTAAGGATATTCTAAATTAAAATTGGAACATCCTAAGCATGTGCTAAGAATATATTACATTCCGCCCTAATCACAAGCTATGCAGGTTCTTAGAATGTACTAATAGATATTCTTATCACATGATTGACATGTGCTAAATCTATAGTAGCGCAAAACCAGTCTAAGTCCCGAAATATGGCTTTAAATAAAATAAGAAATTTATTTTTGAGCTCTAAAAATCATGACCTATCACAATACACCCTAAGAAAAAAAATAAGTGCGACGCGCCGATGGGTTCCAACCGATAACTTACAGATTGATAGACTTATCCACTGTACTATGCGCTTAAAAAGAAATAGGTTGAAACCGCGGAATATAAGCGTTTTGGCGGATTGTTATAGGTTGACTGAAAAGTGTTAATCATGATTAAGGCTTAATCAGAGAATTTTCGCGTTTGGTGGATATATATGGACAAGCATCTCTAAACCAAGGGTTACCGTTCGGTCTTCAATTTTTTTTCGAGTTTTTTTAAGTTATTTCATAATAGGTTCATACTTGGCATATGCTAAAGATGTCCTAAAAGTAACCTTCTTTATTGGTACTTCATTAGTATATGCTTAGAAAATACTAGAATAACATTTTTCTAATGTTATTTTTCGGTACCAGAATAGTTTGTGCGCTAAAAGGACCAAATAATGTTTCAATATACTTTGCATATTATGCTAAAGATGTTCTAATAGTAACCTTCCTTAGTGGCATTTTTTAGCATATGCCCTCAAATTACTTAGAAGCTCATTCTTTTGATGTTCTTTTATGGTACCAGAACAGTATGTGTGCTAAACGAACCAAAAATGTTTTAAAATTGATATATTCTTTTCATGTGTTAAAGATGTATTCAAAAGGACTTGCTCAAATGGTACAATCATAGCATTTGCTATGGATATCCTTAATAGCATATATTTAAATAGTATGTACCAAGCATCTGCTAAAGATGTGCTCAAAAGCTATACGCTATGCATGTTAATGTTCTTTTATTGCTATGTCGGAAGCTTGATCTCTTTCAGACCGATTCAATTAAAAGAAAAGAACAGTAGTAATTATCGTAGGCTCCTAAAAAAATGCTAAAAGAAGTAGCTGATGCGTTCGTTATTTGGTACGAGGGCGCGACGGATTTTTGTTCTCGTAAAAACAGATCAACCTAGATTTATTGCAATTAACGAACGCTCTGGAGCAATTACCTTACTTTCTACTTCAAGTTTTATTTTATTTAAAATGTAAATAATTAATTTGTCTTAGGAACGCGCGACTCAAAATCGCTTTTTGAGGCAATTTTGGCGGCCATTTATGAATAACAGATATATTACTTTTAAAGAGGATGAAGTAAACTGTAGTACCACAAGTTGAGGGCTATTCTGAGAATAGAAGAGAGTATTGTTCTTGATCACTATCATCTTGCTCAACAGCAGGCATTTTTTGACATTTAAGTTCGATTTTAACTCCTGTAAAAAAATAAAATCCGAAAAATTAAATAATTGAGCATACCTAACCCCACAATCGCAAATAAATCTCTTGGATCGAGCAGACTCATTTACGTCTAACTGGGACCTAATTCTTGAAAAAAATCCGAGCACGGATTTCGCAGAACGTGTCGACTTTTTCGTTCGGAGTTTGAGTCGAGTGGTCCAACCCACTCGGATAGAGATTTTCACATATGAATCTAGTGATCTAACCCAACTTTTTTTGTTTGTTTATTAATTTTTTCTGCAAAATTGCTAAAATTTAAAAACGTCATTCAACTAATATTGAAAATTTACGCCCGTTGATTAAAAATTCGATTTTTTTACTTATGTTTGGTATTCGTGAATCTTTTTACTAATAAAACAAAACATCCCAAGGACAAACCAGAACTTATGATTTGGGATGTTACAAACATAAATGTCGCATAGAAGTTCCATTAAGAGCTGATGAAGGTCCCGTGTCCGATATCCCAGGAACGTTCGAGCTGACATCCTAGAGACTTCCGAACCTGACCTATAAAGGATGTTCTTAAAGAAGTCCTATTTAGATCCAATAAAAAAAACACCGTTTATTAAGTAAAACATTGTATTTACAATTTTTTTAAGTTTTATTTATTACATATAGAATAAGGCTTTACGTTAAAAAAATCTAGTTAAAGTCAATATTTTGACTGGCAAGCTCCATATCGCATTATTGCCATTATATTAAATATCCTTATATTTATATCTATTCTTCTTAACTGTTTTTTTGGTAATAGATTTCTACATACTGCAGCTGCATCTTAAAATAAATTATTTAAAGTTATTAAACAGCACTTAGTTATTAAATAATTGTGTAAGAGGCTTTATAGTTTGCTATATAGTGGGTGTGGGTCTAAACTTTTAATATAATTTTAACGCATGTTAATTGAACTACGGGCAAAACTTTGTTTAAAAAGTTTGTGTTATTTTGTTGTATTAATATTTGGAACACAATACTGCAAAACGAGTCTTAGAAAAAATAGGTTTATTTAAAAAAAGAGTGGAATATACATAAATAAAAAAGTGCACCTAATCCCTACATAATTTAAGTTTTCTCAAGACTAAAAAATATTAGATGTTAAAAGGTTTTGGGAAACTGCATACGTTTTTTGAGAAGAAATTGCCAAAGAGAAAGGTCTAGCCTCATTAAGTACTCTAGAGGGGGCCTCAAAACTACTCAATGTTTATGGTATCTTTCGAGACACCATTCATTTGGTTATTTAAAAAAAATATACCACTGAAATAATAAAAAATACACCAAAACTCCTAGAAATTCTTCACTATATAATTTTTGTGATTGCACGAGAAAAAAATTAAAAAATACGACGTCAAACTTGATACTTTTCATGTGCTTGTCATCTCCCTGCCGAATTTTTTGACGACACGTTGATCAAAATGATCCAAGAGCAAGGTTGCCATGTCGCATATAGTCGGAAAAAAGTCGAACACGGATTTTTTCGAGTAGCGTTCAAGAATAGATATTTTTTCGACTACTCGAAACATCGTTCGAATTTTGGTCGTATAAGAAAAAAAACCGAGTTATTCAAGAATTGAGTCCTTGGGACCAAATTCGTATATCTATAATGTATATTTCAGGAAATATTTTTTAAATTGCACCATATTCCTTAGCTATAAACTTGAGTTAACGTTTAAATAAGCGGATAACTAAGAAACAGGTAATTTTTATTGCTTATATAATTATTCTGCAACCTCAGCAAATATTTTTCACTGTGATACCCCTCATCGCATATGTACAGAGTAAGTCAAGAAATACGCCTGAAGATGACTTAAAATCGCTTATTATAAAACTCGACTATTAAGAGTGTAGCAAAACGAAAAATACTTTTTACTTCTCAAACAGTACTTTGAAAAAATGATGATTTTGTTAAATACAAACTTTTCAATTTATACAGAGTACGTCAAAATGAGGTTAAGCAACTCGCGAAATACAACATTATAACGTGATTAACTAAGCACTTTAGAGCAATTTCAACAGTATTTCCTGCCTCACCCTGTATGTACACGATACCCGAAATTTAGGTAAAAATGTTAGTTGTGTTCCGTAGATAACATAACAAATAACTTAGTGTTGCCTGGTTGCTAGTTTCTTTGTACCCACATAACAATTAAACATTCCTGTAATGTAATAGTCATATACTTAGGAAGCAAATAACGTGATAGGAATGTTACATTTTACCAATGGGAATATGACTAAGACATGTCGGCAATAAGTTACGTTCTAGCTCATACAGGTGATATAAATGTGATAGAAACGTGACGTGGCATGGTTTCCACCTTTATCAAGCCTCAAAATTATAAGGTAAAAGCCTTGATGTTATTTAATTGTCTAAAATCAAGGCTTTTACCTTATAATTTTGAGGCTTGATAAAGGTGGAAACCATGCCACCGAAACGTTGCCGTTGAAATAAAAAAGGTACAACAATAAGCACGTTTCTTTATTCCCGCTAACCCAACAGCACATGACTATAATACGACCAGAACGTTTTTTTAAAAGGATTATAGTAATATACCTGCGCACTGACTATAATATCCCACAGAGCAAATATATATTCCAATTGAATATTGCATTGATATGATTTTGTGTGGATATATATCCACATGAATATCCACCAAATATGCATTAGTTTTCCAGTAAAGAGCAATTATGGAGTAGCCTATGGATATACGTATATCCATGTATCACCATTATGTTGATGTACTACTTGAGATTAGTTTTTCACAAGATTACCTAAATATCTCTCTATTGTCTTGTATGTATAATAATATTACCACAATATATTGATTCCAGTGCCATCTACCTACAATAGATGACATTACACTAAATTATAATTGTAAATCATGTAAATCGCGTTCTTTTCACAAGAGAGTAATGTTTTCAGCAAACATGACAAAATGCTGTCAAAAATATTCTTTTTGGGAATATTCATAAAAATAACTTGATTATCATGTTATCATGGGAATATTATTATCTTATTACCAAACAAATATAACTATCACAAACCGTTAAAAAATATTCAAAAAAAAATAGGTCTGGCACACTCCTATCATATTCGTAATAGAATATTCCAAAAATTACTTTGAGGGAATATTCCTATAACATGAATATTCCTACAATGTTAGGTAGGTAAGGACAATTGAAAAGGTTAAAAAGGCGTATGCCGTATATTTTGGAGTACTCTGTATATATTTAAAAGTTAAACGCTCATTTTGTGTGCATCCTATTTAGGGTATCAAAAACTATTTTTCTCGCTTTTCCTACACGCGCCAAATGTGCTTTTAAGATAAGGGATTTTGAGCAATTTCAGACGTATTTTTTCGCTTACCCTGTACAAATACGGACACAAGTACTAATATCAAAAACGTATAGGTCATTATGTGTTGTTGTTTTATCGTAAACGAGGGTTAAGTTTAGAAAAAACGGCCATTTTTGTAACTTTAAGTGTAATGTACACATTGAGAAATGAACCCATGACGAAAATTGCTCAATGGAACCCGCTCTATAACGTAGTAAAATATCAAAAAAACAAAAAAAATAACCGAAACACATCCCGCATAAGAAAATTGCAGGGTTCCTTGTTTTTATACATCACGCGTAAAACTACTTACAAATTCTTTCTATTTTATAATAAGATAACGTAAAAATTTTTATTAAAAAAAACTCACGCACGGCACTCACTCGTTCTCAGCTCCTTTAGATGAAGGCATTATGTTTATTAATTCGAATAGAAGAATAATTTAGTTCTTCTTCTGTAGTTCTCTCTTTGTCACCGTAAAGGTAAGATTTTTAATTTGCGTCCATCGTTTTTATTATTGTATAGGAAAGATAAAAAATTATTTTCTACTTTTGAGTGCATTTAATAAAAGCCTGTTCTTTAAAAGTGTTTTTTTATAGAAATTTATTTTCAAATTTTTAGATTTGTACCCTAAATCGTCCATTTTGAATCCGACATATTGAAATTTTCAAACCTGATCAAAAATTCATAATTCTCCTCCTTAAATACCCCTGTAGCCAATTTTAATTGATATCGAACATACTAAACATTTTTCCTCTTCCACTTCCCTCGTTAGATGGGGGTGGGTACCTGAGAATACCATATTATTGTATTTTCACCGGAACTATAAACGCACACCAATGTTGAAAAAAATTGGGTAGCAAAACATGACTAAAAATCATCCATATTCGTATTCCTTATCCCCAAAAGCCCCCGTATACCAATTTTGGTTGAAATCGGACAAATTTAGGTGTTTTCCCTTCTCCACTCCCCTTGTAGGAAGGAGCGCTGCATAATAATGACATATATTATCACCGGAACTATAAATGCATGCCAAATTTGAAGGCAATCGGATGTCTGTAAGTTAGTTAAAATTGGTTAGCAAAAGATGACCAAAAATCCTTCATCTTGAATCCGCCATATTGAATTTCCAAAATCTGATTAGAAATTCGTTATCTCCATTCCCAAGTGCCCCAACACACCAAATTTCAACTAAATCGGGCGTACTTCAACTGTATCGCCCTCCACCTTCTTCAGGTAGGGGGGAGCTGTCAATTTAATCAATCTATATTTTCTTGTTGTCATCGCAACTATATAAGCATGCCACATTTGAAGCCGATCGGATGTCGGGAAGTTGGTCAAAATTAAATTGCAAGATTCTACCCGAACAAACATCTATACAGACCGCTTCAAGCTACTGCGAACATAGGGCGAAAGAAGTCTAATTTGCCAGTGTACGTACATGCAGAGACACCGCACGCCTATCAGTGAAGCAACCAACACTCAGGCTTCCGATCGCCTTTCGCTGCCGTTCGCCGCCGTTCGCCTTGTATTTAGTACGCCTCTAACCACGGTGCTGTGTGGAACGTAGTCAATGAAACCGGAATTTGGTCAATAAATACGCAAATTTTTATAACGTAATTTTCTTATTTTTTGTCACTGATAAATAAGAGCGTTTTATTGTCAACTGCTTAGATTTATCAGTGACGACGTGTTACAATGAAAATAATAAGGAGAAACAAAATAAAAGCAAGTTCTCAAAATAAAATAATACATTCTAAAAACCAAAACGATTCTCCCAGTCAAAAAAAAATTAAAGCAAATGTTCGAAAAGTCCTCCTTGCTCGGCTAGACAATATCCGAGCCTACTATAAAAAACCCCTTCTAACGTTTCCAAGCATGTTAGGGGTGATAATTTGAAAAGCTTCTTCAAAAACAGATAGAAGTCATTAGGAGCAAGATCGAGAGATCGAGCTGGCCATAAAATAGTTCCCCGTCTACTTATAACCCGATTAGGAAATACATTATCAAGATATTCCCTAACAAGGTCAACATTGTGAGCGGAACAACCATCTTGTTGAAACCATGTTTCACCAAATCTTACACCTAACAACTGCCTAGCAGTTGGAATAATGTGCTGCTGCAGTAGATCCAAGTATCTAGGACCATACAAATTGCAATTGCCGTTAATAATGTTAAAGTTAATGGGGATACTGTGTTCTTACGTCAAAATACAAATGCAAATTTTCCCTCGACCAATATCGAACGTGTGTTGGGTTATGACGATTTGACCATTTGAACATCTGCACTTTTTCGGCAACTTCGTAGACATCCATTTTTGGTTTTAAAAATGTATTATTTCAATTAAGAACTTACCCATCTGTTTCTCGAGCAAGGCAGAAATAAAACAAAATAATAAAAACAAAATGAATTTGCAAAAGATAACACTGCAGCGTGCTTCGAATACACCTCGGTCGTACGGCACGGAGAGTAAATTGGACTTGATTCCCTCTATGTTCGCAGTAGCTTGAAGCGGTCTGTACATAGATAGATACATTGCAAGTTAAATAAAAGCTTGTAAAATAGTAGTTTTTTTTATACCTTCATCAAAAACATAACATTAGTAACTCTCTGCAGATAACTAAAGCATGACTTTTTTGATTACCGATAAAAAAAACTTTTTTTTTGATCACGGGTGCAAAAAAAGATTTCTGTCTGTTTTTTGCCCAAAATCAATGAGAAATAGCGGAAAATAGTAATATTGAAAAAATCTAATTATTCGTGCCTAAAAATCAAGCCATTTCTGCCAGGTTTCACCAAGTATTTACGAAAAAATCATTTAAAAATTTCGTAAAAATATTAAACTGTCAAATATTGAACGTCACCAAGTAAAAAGACACATCGCTATGACAACCATTGTTATTTCATTTACCAGCCGCCTTGATTTTCCTGGTTTTCTTCGATTTTTTGATAAAGTTATTTAAAAAAATAGTGATCACAACTCATCGCTAAATTGTGCTTTTTTTACTGGCGTTTTTAAATACCTCGCTGCCCTCGTTATTTAAACCAACGCTTGTATAAAAAGCACTATTTTATAAACGGTGGTTTAAATAACGCAAGTAAAAAAAAGCCCAGTTTAGCCGGGAGTTGTTAACACTAGTTTTTTTTTTAATTTTAATCAAAAAATCCAAGAAAAACTGGAAAATACTTTTAAAAATCTCGAACCATATAACTATGAGATAATATAACGGCCCTGCCCTTGCATTTTCCGAAGAAAAAGCCGTAGCGATAATAACTCTCCCAATCAAGTTAGCCTGGAAAAAACGCAGAGCAGTCTGCATAAGGCATGCGCAGTAGATTTTTCGCCTATGACCTTGATTTTTTCAATATGACTATATTCCGCTATTTCTCTTTAATTTTGGGTAAAAAAGGGACAGAAATCTTTTTTTGCACCCGTGATCAAAAAAAAAATTTTTTGCATCGGTAACCAAAAAAGCCATGCTTTAGTTATTATTTGTATTTATATATATATTATATTTTTTTATATTAACGTTAGCCAAAATTTAAACATACGTTACGGAGGATCATTTGCATATAATAGAATATTTAATTTGATCATAGCCCACTAAACATCAAAATCGTATTAAACGTCAAATACATGTTGAAAAAAAAATGTTTTTTTTCAAACACTAAAATGTGTTAGAATTAATGCATCTTTTGGAATTTAAAAAAAATGTAGGAAAACTTACCTCAAATTTTAAGCAAAAGCATGACTAAAAATATATATTATAAAAAACATTAATAAACAAACATTTAAAGAACGTTAATTTTATTAACATTAAAGAAAAGACCATTAATATATGTTTATTTTTGATATGTCATTAACCAGAGAATACTTCGAACATGAATTTAGGATGGAATAAGGGTATAAATATAATTGTTTTTTTGACATTAAAAGGCCACCATAAAAATTTGTTTATTTAATGAATGTTTTTTTCACTTTAAACTTTTTAATACAAATTATTAATTAATGTATGGGATTAACTAAAATTTATTTATAACATCCAAAAAAGTCCATTAAGATATGTTTTCTTTCAATTGTTTTTTTAATAGTTTATTTTCTAGCGAAAAACAAAATAAAAAGACCCTTCTAAAACATTCTGAATTACTTCAAAAATCAGTTAGGTATGTTTATTTAAATTAAAATGATTTTTTATAATCTAAAATGTTGTTTTATACAGCCTACTTCTTTTTAATATTGTTATCGTATGACAACTTCTTATTTATTTAATTTCTACCAAAATGTTATTAAAAACTCGATTTGTTTAATTTTGCATTTTACAGGGCCAGCAGTCATCAGCTGATTCTCTTCAATTTCGCCTCCTAGTTATCGCGAAGGCCGGAAAATAACGGTACTGATCCAGTGGCCCAGAAGGTCCTTATTTTCTTCATTTTCTTTTCTTAATATCTCGATCAAATCCTAGAAAGTTCAACTATACTATTTCTTATGCTGCACTTTTATTCACCTTAGTTCTTTTTCTTCGAATTCAAGATATTATTTCTTGCCTATTTACTTTTCTGTACATTGGTGTTTAGCAGACTCTGCTTTCTGGCCTTAGCTTTAGTCGCCACGGCTAAAGATAGAAATAAAAGAGAACATGATTTTTGATTGATAAGAAATTGTAACCTCAATTTTTTTGACTTTTGACCTTTGTTTCTTCCTGTTTCAAAAAATTATTCTGGCATTATTTCAAAAATCAGTTATGTTTATTTAAATTAAAATTATTTTTTATAATTTTCGAATTAAATAGATTACGATTGCCTAAGTAGTTTTTGTGATGGATAACCCTCTGATGAAAGGTATGTTCTTTTTATATATTTCTTTTAGATAGAAGTGTGGTTATGGCAGAAAACCATATACTGCATAATTACCTTATTTTATTATCTGAACTATTCTTCTAAGAGTGTGTACTTTGTATTGAATAGGGTGCTCCGTAGATTCCTCCATGGATTCCATTGACGATATCTCTGAAAGTCTCCCAAAACGTTAAGACATTTTTCTGATAGACATGCCTTCCCTATGTGAGTCAACTATCACCCATGCCAGCCTACTTTACCTGATGATGCTACAGACCTACCTCCAGAGGTGCTGCTTAGAACCTGCTGTGACCAATGCCCTTGTCATGCCTGTGTTGGACAGCTTTGAGAGGCTTGCCATCAATTGCAGAGTTTTGTCTACTGAATGTCATAGACTCAGGCCTGTATACCTACCTACCTTTGGAAATGTATACCCCATGTGTGTTTTCTGTGCTTTTTATTCCGTGTTTATTTAAACTTTAAGCTATTAAACCTAGTAAGTACCAAAAAAGCACATTACCTAAAGTTAAAATTATTTAACTGTACCTTAGCAAAATGTTACCTTTCCTTAATTTACCCTTATAAATATTAAGTTTAATTACTTTAACCTTAAATTAACTTACCTACAATTCCCAGGTGTACCTTTGTAGATTTTATGGCGGCGACTAGATGTCATGATTCCCTGATACCTCGAAGAAAATATAAGAAAGTATTTATTTTCTTAATTCCCTAAGTTGTGCACAATTTTCGACGATTCTACACAATTGTAGAAAATTTTTAGACAACATTCCTTCCCATGTAAATATATATTTTTTTTAAATGTTATATATTGGCAATTGTAAATAAAATGACATTTTTGATTTTAAACATTCCTGCCGTAGGAATCTTTAGTTTAGAAACAAGGTTATTCCACTTAGTTATAGTTTAAGGGATGTTTTTTTTTGTCTAAGAATAGTTGACTATTTAAAAATAAGCGACAATGAGAAAGTTAATTTTTTTGTATTTAATTAAAATGTTTTCAAATAAAATGTTTATTTTTTTTGACTCTCTTGTTTTAACCAAAAGTTGTTTAACTACCAGCAATAATAAATTTTCTTTAAATTAATTTAAATAAAAATTGTTACTTATTTAAACAATAAGTTTATAAACAGAATGTCTTATTTCTTTTTGATCTATATAATTTTATTTAAACAACAAAACTTATCGCTGGACATATTTCTGTATTTTAGTGTCCTGACTTACAATTATTATGTTTAATATAAACACAGTGGCGTTCATTACATACTAATTTTTTTCCAAAACACATGCCCCACACTTTTAATTGTTCATGCTAGTTTAGCTACGGTTTAGTGTTAGTGTTAGTTATTTCACAATGGCAGTAACTTTACAGACACATCTACATATGTATCGATTGCAGTCAGCTATTAGGGCCTCATTATAAACATGCCATATAAATCAGAATCCTAGTGTATTTTGGCTTTGTTTCAAACGCGTTAGGTATACATATGAAAATACATTTAAATAATCTGCTTTTTCTGTCTAACTGTAAGTATTATGTACCTTTATACCGTAATTGTACCGTAAATTTATTTTAACAATAATGGAATTTTTTTAAATAATTTTCTTAGTTTTGTTAAGTATATGCGGACATTGACTAAAATCGAGTTTTTGAAGGCATAAAAACGGATTTAATAGTTATATTATAGCTAGGAAGTAAAGTGACATAAAATTTGTAGCCTGAACAAAGCGAGAGCTACATTTCGCTGAGTGATAAAAATGCGTGGTAGGTTTAATAATTATAATGTATACTATTTTTTGCACTTTTACCTAAAGGGTTCAAGGTCACCTTGTTTTTAGTATATTTTTTAAATTAAAATTTACTAAATTTAATTTTAACTCCCTAAAATGTTATTTTACTCTAAAATTTCATTTTAATCCCTAAATTTGATTTCTTTGCTTCTTGCTTTACCAAAGAACTATAAATAAATCTAAAGTGAAACATTGGTCCAGTGCAAAAAAGTTTTTATGAATAACATTTTCTTCTTTGTCACGTTTTTAGTCCCAGAAGTGCAAAAACATTTTTATCTGGTTAAAAATATTACCAAGTTAACCAAACATTGTTTAATAATTTGAAATTAACTCTGTGTTTCGGACTTCCATTGTTTATATTTTATTTATACACGACGAGACGTTGCAAACTAGTTTGCACCTGAAGATGATCAGAGATTAAACTGATCGGAACGTCATGTATAAATAAAATATAGACAATAAAAGTCCGAAACACAAAGTTAATTTCAAATTGTTTAATAATGTTATAAAAACATTTTTTTGTCAATTTTAGAAAAACATTTTTTTTCCCATGTTAAAAAAACAAATTTTTTTCAGTGTTATAAAAACATTTTTTTTCCAATGTTAGAAAAACATTTTTTTTTAAATTATTAGAAAAACATGAAGTTATTTTTCTAACGTCAGAAAACGGGTTATTAAGCGCATTTTTCACAGTGAATATAACGTTAGAACTAACATCCAGGCTAACGTTATGTTTTCCGACTATATGTTATTTAAACGTTATTAAAATGTTTTTTTGTTCAGTGGGAGGACGTACGCGTATATTTCCTGTCTTCCTTTGATCCGTAAAAAAACAAAGCTCCGCTCGAATACAGATTTCAGAGTCCAATCTCTGCGCTCTAGCGTTGAGATTTTTCATCAAGGTCACGTCTTTAGTATAACGTACAGATCAGACGCAAACTTGCATTCTAAAACGTCTACTCTATGTTACTAACGCAGAGATACCAATAATTGGTAATGCAAACGGCCGAACCAAAGAAAGCAAGATAGAAATACATGGTAATAAAATGTAAAAGACAGAAACATCCGATCCGGCAAATTCCTCGTTTACAGCTAGGCACCTTGTACGTGTCACGACCAATTGAAATTGTCTAATAAATCATTTAATCACTTAGAAGGCTATAAGCGTAACGTACCTACGCTATTAGGAGGCTATCTGGTTGGGACAGCATAGTACAGCATTTTTTGTCTGTATATATTTGTAGTTATTGGTATTTTTATGACTTTTATTCAACTAATAATAACTTTGTTCTAATCTAGTCCCTCAATTTTTTGGAATGTACTTAAGAGTGCGGATTCTTTTTTTTATTCTGTTAGTGACCTTAGCTCAGGACGTTCAAAACGGGTCATGTGTGTCATACTTTTTGAAGTCAAACAAACATCTCGCTAAACTTTGAATTTTTTTGGCGAATAAGTTAATATTTCTTTCTAAGGTCACCTATTCGAAATATTTAAACATTAGAATCGATGGCCTTAGAAAGAAATAATTTTAGCTCATTCGGCAAAAAAATCAAAAAAGTGTTCCGAGCCGTGTCTTAGTTTCTTACAAAATGTGCCTTCCTTTCAAAATTCAGCCTATTCTGATATTTATTTGACTCCAGAAAGTATGGATATCACAATACATGACCCGTTTTGAGCCTTACTTTGACCTTTCCTGAGCTAAGGCCACTGACAGAAAAAAAAGATTCTCTACTCTTAAGGCTTTTAAGGATCTTTTGTACTTTTATGAAAAATTTTCGCCAGAGAAAAATTTTCAATTCCAAACTAATTTACCCTCACTTAATTGTCCTTGCATTAAACAAAGAAATTTCCAGGATTACTTGAACCAAATTTTGCATCTCAAATATTTAGACTTCTTTGCAATGGATTGTTAGTTTTTCATGAATTTCTAATTATTTTAAAATTTCCTTGCTAACCTTTAAAGTGATAAAGATTAAAAAAAGTAGATCTAGGTACAGGGTGATTCATTATATTTGGACACCCCAGTTATCGCGGTTAATATTAATAAAATGTTTTAGTGTAAGATTTTAATAACTTTGTCCAAATTTTTTGAAAACTCTGACAAACACTATCAAATGTAATTTCATATGTCCAATTTTGACATCAACTTTCTGATTTTAAATTGCCACTCTGTATTTTTTTATTTTGTTAAGTTTCGTTTTCCTTTATTATTTTAAAAATATATTAATTGTCTAGATGCGGGAAACGGTTTTCGAGATATTGCATGTTTTTGTTGGATTTTTGAAGTCCCGTTAATGCTCTTAATATTAAAGATAGAAAAAAAATTTAAAGGCAAAAGTTGTTCAGTTACATAAAAATGACATTTGACATCCAGAAAATGTCAAATGATTTAATAACTATACTAAATTAGGACTACTCTATTTTTAAATTTAAAATAACTCACTTTTGAAAATCTAAAAAAACCGCTTGACAGATTTTGACAAGCGGTGGCAAAAACCAGCAGGTACTAAATTAAAATTGTAATATATTTCGACATTGCAAAATGTTCTGTCTTTTTTTCATTATCATATAGAAAGAGATAGACGGGGCAAGGTAGGTGTTACCTTAAGCATTACTTTCACTCTCCGCCGAAATGCGCTATGCGCTACAGGAACGTAGTTCCTGCGCTGCCCTATCTTCCTGTTAGTCTCCGTAAGTTATTAGGTTGTCTCTGTTATGAACTGCCAATAGTGTTAAAGTTATCGTTGTCGGCGAAGTTCAAGCTGTAAATTGCCAAGACCAAGACCTAAAACGATCTGTTAGCTTTCGCGCAATACGTGGAAACTATATAAAAGTTCTGACTTATTCAAGAACAAAGTTCCTAACACTTTCTATGAAGTCGTTTTATCTCTTTCACAATAGTAGTTTAGTATTACTTTTGTTTATTGTGGCACACGCAAAGATTGTTTCTTTTAAATATATGCACGCGCGACGGATACGGAAAACAGAATGACACCTTACTATGATGATGTGGGTAACCTAGAATAGTTTTGCGGTTTTAGCTTTTTTTACTTCAAAAATAAATTTTTATTATAAAAAACTTTGAAAGAACAAGCTTTTATTAAATGCACTCAAAAGTAGAAAATAATTTTTTATCTTTCTTTTACCATAATAAAAGCGATGGACGCAAATTCAAAATTTTAATAAATAAAAATAAAAAAGTAAAAAATGTAGTGTGTTTTGGCCCTCTTTGGAACGTGTCAGGCATACCGATACCGATGCGTTGAACTATTTACTTTAAATGTCTGTTAGCTTATCTGATTTATTTCATGCAAATACAACATATCAAGTCAAATTTTCACAGAATGCAAGAACATCGGTCAATAGAGTACCAAACAGATTCCTTTTCTGTGGACAGAAAGGAAAACAGCTGTATTACACTGAAAAAAAATCTATAGATTAATTATCAGTCTAAAACATACCTATGAGTGCTAACATGGTCACTTTCTGTTACAGGGTTCAAAGTGGTCAGAGAAAAACTGAAAAAGTTAGGGAAGTCAGTAAAAACACAAAAATGACCTAAAAACTGTTGTATTGCTCTATAACTTAAGGACATTTTCAAAGGCTTGGCAAGCACGGCAATCTGACCCGTTCTCAGCTCCTTTAGATTAAAGCATTATGTTTATCATTCGAATAAGAATTTAGTTCTTCTTTTGTAGTTCTCCCTCTGTGACGTCCGTAAGGTTAAAATTTTTAATTTGCGCCCATCGCTTTTATTGTGGTATAAGAAAGATAAAAAATTATTTTCTACTTTTGAGTGCATTTAATAGAAGCTTGTTCTTTAAAAGTTTTTTTTAATAAAAATTTATTTTTTGATTTTTAGATTTGTACCCTAAATCGTCCATTTTGAATACGCCATATTGAAATTTTCAAATGTGATGAAAAATTCATATCCTCTTTCCGAAAAACCCCTGTATGTCAATTTTGATTTAAATCGATCAAACAAAATCTTTTCCCTATGCACTTCCCTCGTTAGAGGAAAGTGTGTATCTAATAATACCATATTATTGTATCCTCGCCGGAACTATAAACGCACACCAAATTTGAATACACACCCTTAATTTTTTGTTTTTTGTACCCTTAATCATCCATTTTGAATCCGCCATATTGAGATTTTCAAATCTGATCAAAAATTCATAATCCCCCTCCTTAAAAACCCCTGTATGCCAATTTTGATTGAAATCGAACAAAATAAATCTTTTCCCCCCTCCACTTTCCTCGTTAGAGGGAGGTGGGTATATAATACCATATTGTTGTATTTTCACCGGAACTAAAAACGTATATCAAATTTAAACACAATCGGATGTGGATAAGTAAATTAAAATTGTTTAGCAAACATGACCGGAAATCGTCCGTTTTGAATCCACTATATGGAATTTTCAAAATCTGATCAAAAATTCGTATTCCTTGTCCCCAAAAGCCCCCGTATACCAATCTTGGTTGAAATCGGACAAACTTAGGTGTTTTCTCCCCTCGTAGGGGAGGGGTGCCTAATAATGACATATTACTATATTGTCGCCGGAAATGCATGTCAAATTTGAAGGCAATCGGATTTGTATGAGTTAGTTAAAATTGGTTAGCAAAAGATGACCATCTCCAACCCAAATTGCCCTAACGCATCAAATTTCAACGAAATCGGGCGTACTTCAACTGTACCCTCCTCCACCCCCTTCGAGTAGGGAGGAGCTGTCAATTTCATCACACTATATTCTTGTGTTGTCACCGCAACTATATAAGCATGCCAAATTTGAAGCCGATCGGATGTCAGGAAGTTGGTCAAAATTAAGTTGCAAGATTCCACCCGAACAAACATATCTAGCTAGATATATTGCAAGTTAAATAAAAACTTGTAAAAACGTAACGATAAAGACTAAAATCATGAAACTAATTATTACGCAATCATATCGAAAGACTTAGGTAAGGAAATTGCCTACGTTGTCAGTGATTGTGCTTTCTTTCCAGTTTGTATTGAATCTACTGCCATTAAAATGTATGGAATTTATCAGAACATTCATGGAATTTCATATTGCTGGAGGTTTACAACTCTCTTGATATTGAGAGCAGGTATAACACGATCAGTATTACCACGGATCACCTACCAACGGTACTCTGTGGTATTACCTACTATGACAAAGTATTTTATACTGACCTAGTAGATAGATAGATATTTTGAAGCTTTGTTGTGCTTTTTCTCTCGATGAAATGATGCAGCTTTCAAAGGTTATAGACGCTTACCTATCATATAATTATCATCTACAATTTTCCCACTCTATTAATTACAAAGGCTAAAATGTACCAATTTCGTTTTAATCACAATGAAGTAGTTTCATTCAGTAACTATACATTATTCTACAATGCCGTATTAATTTATCAGTTGAATTCGCCTTAATGAGAGATAATCCCGTGATTAAGAGAGCTTTAAATAGTAATAGAGCGGTTCTTTTGTTTCGATAACCTACAAATCTGCTTATAAATTAGTTTCCTTTTTTGATGTCCCCATATAATATAATCATACTACCTTTGAATGTTATCATCATCAGCAACCATTTTAATTTTTGTTTGTGTTCAGACCATATAACTGAGATAATATTACGGCCCTGACCTAGCCTGGGCGTTATATGGTTAAGACCAGTGTAGTTAAAAAATGACGCCAATATATATTTTTATACCAATGTACAAAAAGAAATACTTTGTTCTTATTTTCGGTAGTTCTTGTTTCTCGAGAGAAACTAAAAAAATTCACAAAAGTAGGTAGGTTAGGTATGGGTATAAAAATTTCGACTTATGTCCAAATATATAGATGTGAGTTTATTCTTCTTATTCTGGTAAAAAAAAACCGGAAAAAATCCATAAAAATACTCCAGGAAAAAAAGGAAAAAAACCTCTAGGGAAAATTGATTGCTACCAATTAAAAAATAAGTTAAAATATATATCTGAAAATAAAAAAAAAATTATTTTGGGTTGGGTGGGTCTAGCTTGAGTTGGGTTGGGTTTGGTTTAAATATAATAAATTTTTCTTGGGGGGGTTTTTCGGTTGGTTTTTTTTTCTGGGTTTTTTATCCGGGTTTTGATGACCGTAAGGAAATCATACTGTATATTTAAGATTAAAATCGTTTCCAAGGGTTAATCCGAAGAGCAATAATAACCAATAAACATATTAAACGAAAAACAACAATAGCCAATCCAGACATTATAAAATTATGGCGACAACAAATTCTATTTAGAGGTTAATAGAAATTATGTTAACTAGATTACTTGAGAGACCTTTGAAAGTTAAAATAGGGTTTTGCCATCGTTACACCAAAGGACCTGTTGTGGATTAGGTTAGGGGATGCATGCATGAACATTCCAGTTTTACCTTTTAAACTAAAAGCAGGTTGATATTGAATTTAACAAGACTTGTTTTATTTGCCAAAATGTATTTCAAGTTTCGTAAACAGAGTACATAAAATGACTGTAAAATTGATTTACTAATTACCACCACTGCGCTACGGCGCGGCGGCCAGTAAAAAAAATCGAGTTTGTCTCACTAAATTAAAAAAAAAACAACTAAAATAATTTGGCATTGTAGATTTTTACTTTTTAGGCGACTTAGGTGGAATCAAAACTCACCTGTATAAAAAACTACGTAATAGAAGACGTCATCCGTATTTTTTCTTTTCCAAGCTAAAGTAACGTTAGTCCTCATTACCTCCACCACTTCAGTAGTGATCTCATCCTCCTCACCTAAAATTAAAAGAAAGGTTGGATATTATAAAAATCGCATCGAATGGTCTAAAGATGAGGTTTTTGGTATTTTATCCTACCCACTATAACGACAGCGGCGTATCCAGATTCTGGAAGTCATAGGAAGTGATTATTCGCCTGAGAGAAGAAAAGTAAATTCAACCAATAAACGCGCTTAAAAGCAGTGATGAGACGATCGAAGAATCAGTAATCGATTATGGGCACGCGCAGAGCTGCCTCGAACAACAATTTTTGAGCGAAGCCGTTCTCTCAACTAGACCCAGTAGTATGGACTTGTAGGAAAGCTCGTGTGAAAAACGTCACTCGTATGATTTTAGAGCACGCTATTGGATGAAACCATCACGTGACAGATCTTGCTAATGCGCATGCTACGGCCAACTTGACCGTCTCGTAAAGTACGACGTCGCACAGTGGTCGATTTTTGTAAAAACGCGGACATTAAAAAAAAACTTCCACATTGTAATTTAATCGTACAAAATATTTAGTTTTCAATTAAACTAAAAATGTTAGTTTAAAACAATCAAATTTACCTTAAAGTAATTGACACGATATATAATTGTTACAGTATACTAGTATATTTTTATGTATATAGGGTATATTAAAAAGAATGCCAACCGAAACTTTCAAATGGAACACATACCCTATGTCGATCTTCACCTGTTTTCGAGATATCAATAGTTTATTCTTTGGCCAACTATTCGCCTAGTATCTTAACAACCATATAAGGGCAAATTAAGACATATTTTGAATTTTTTAATTTTTCAAGGTATATCCGCTTTTTTCTAAAAATCGACCACCGTGTGTTGTTCGCATGACTTTTGTGCGATGGATCACTTCTCAGAGTATGATCGTTCTATTACGCCCAGAATCGAGCCCCAGGCGTCTAGGGTGGGGGAATTTTATTGTTCGGGGCATAAGTTTAAATTTTGTTGGTCGGTCCAACTAAAAAACAACAAACACTTTTGCTGCGATGGTTGGCATGGTGCTTTCTGCAAAATTCAAAGTGAAACTGGAGTGCAATCATCTTATAAAAAAGTGTATTCCTTTTATAGTTAGGCCATCTAACAGAATACTAAAATCAGTGACGTACGCAGAAAATGTTTCTGGAGTGGGCTTGAGCTTGGGCGAAACTAAGTAGGGGGCCATCAAGAAGGGGAGGAAATAAAAAGTAGCCAAATTCTTTTAAAATAATGTAAATTTATGATAAAAATGACACCGCAATTGAAAATTTTATAAAAATAAAAGTAACATGAAGTGGACCAGAAGTTGCACCGCGCTGCCGCTGGCGAAGTTTTTCTTAAAAAAATGGTTTGGTTTCAACAACATATTTTAAACTGTAGCAAAAGTTACGCCGCAGACAAAATATTTTTTGCAAAAAATCGCAAAAAATTTATCTTGTTTGTCCATTACTAAATAAAAATATTGAGCTTTTAGAAGCTCTTATCTAAAAGTTTTAAGTGTACATTTTTAACTTGCGTATTTTGCGATATGATTTTGAATCCTGGTGTTTTAAGGGAGGGGAAGGTAATTACTTCCATTATCACCCTCTTTTATATGCCGGTGTATAACCATAACGATGCTAGTGTAAAAATTATGAATGTGGACGCAACGGCTCAATGGTCTTAGCTAGAGGGGTGGTGGCAATAAAAAATAAACAATTTTATCGCGTTTAAGGGTTATATGGATTGGATATGGATATTGCAAAGATAACGAAACAATTTTCGGCGGACGAATACAGACTTTTTTGTCCATGTATGGAAAAATATTTTTTTTTATACCTTCATCAAAAACATGATTTTAGTAACTGTCTGCAGATAACTAAAGCATGACTTTTTTGGTTACCGATGCAAAAGATTTCCGTCCGTTTTTTACTCAAAATTATATATATATATAAAATATAATTATTCTTGCCTAAAAATTAAGCCACTTCCGCCAGTTTTCACCAAGTATTTACGAAATAATCATTTAAAAACATCGTCAAAATATCAAACTGTCAAAGATTAAAATGTCGCAACAATGAACGTCACCGAGTAAAATAGCACATCGCTATCGAAACGATTGTTATTTCATTCACCAGCCGCCTTGATTTATAATGTAAAGATGCTGTGTTGCGAGAAGTGCTCTTCGTTCGAGATTTTTAAAAGTATTTTTCTGATTTTCTTGATAAAGGTATTATTAAAAAATAGAGATCGGTTAAGCTGAGGGGACCACCATAAGGCCCAAAAAATTTTAATGCCACAATTTGTTGCTCACTTGTTGCTGTTTTGTTGCAGTAAAATAAAATTTGTTGCTGCAGCCGTTTTCGAGAAAACGTGGTCCCCCTAGCTTAACAGTTAAGCTAGGGGGACCACCGATATCTTCTGTTTGGTTACTGTTACAAAATTGATTTATATGCCATAATGTGTTGCTCATAGGGCCCGACAGTAATCAAAAATAAAAAATATGAAAAAATATCTTGGAATTTTTTTACGAGCAAAAAACTGTATTTTGGAAATACTGCCCATTATGTTGGTCCAAAAGAACCTAAAGTTGTTTAAACATCATAAAAATGCTTCCTCGAATTTGTTGCGGCAAAATAAAATTTGTTGATGTTGCCGTTTGGGAGAAAATTTAAAAAAAACTAGTCACGTGACAATTTAGCGCCAATTTCTCGTAAACTAACTAGGGGGCAACGACGTGTTGTATGTCATTCGATAGAGCCTTACTATTACTAATTTGTTGCGGCAAAATAAAATTTGTTGCTGTTGCCGTTTGGGAGAAAATGTTAAAAAACCTAGTCACGTGACCCTTTTAGCGCAATTTCTCTTAAGCTAACTAGGGGGCCAAGACGTGTTGCATGTCATTCGATAGTGCTTGACCGTTACTAATTTGTTGCAGAAAAATAAAATTTGTTGCTGTTGCCGTTTGGGAGAACATTTAAGAAAACCTAGACACGTGAACCTTTTAGCGCAATTTCTCGTAAACTAACTAGGGGGCCACGACGTGTTGTATGTCATTCGATAGAGCCTTACTATTACTAATTTGTTGCGGCAAAATAAAATTTTTTGCTGCTGCCGTTTGGGGGAAAATGTAAGAAAACCTAGTCACTTGACACTTTTAGTGCAATTTCTCGTAAACTAACTAGGGGGCCACGACGTCTTGTCTGTCGTTCGATAGAGCCTGATTAGTACTAATTTGATGCGGCAAAATAAAATTTGTTGCTGTTGCCGTTTGAAAGAAAATCTAAAAAAAAACCAGTCACGTGACACTTTTAGTGCAATTTCCCGTAATCTAACTAGGGGGCCACGACGTGATGTATGTCATTTGATAGAGCCTGACTAGTACTAATTTGTTGCGGCAAAATAAAATTTGTTGCTTTTGCCGTTTAGGAGAAAATGTAAAAAAAACTAGTCACGTTGCACTTTTAGCGCCATTTCTCGTAAACTAACTAGGGGGCCACGACGTGTTGACGTCATTCGATAGAGCCTGACCGTTACTAATTTGCTATGGCAAAATAAAATTTGTTGCTGTTACCGTTTGCGAAAAAATTTAAAAATACCTAGTCACGTGACCCGTTTAGCGCAATATATCGTAAACTAACTAGGGGGCCACGACGTGTTGTATGTCATTCGATAGAGCTCGACCAGTGCTAATTTGTTGCGGAAAAATAAAGTTTGTTGCTGTTGCCGTTTAGGAGAAAATGTAAAAAAAACTAGTCACGTGACACTTTTAGCGCCATTTCTCGTAAACTAACTAGGAGGCCACGACGTGTTGACGTCATTCGATAGAGCCTGACCGTTACTAATTTGCTGTAGCAAAATAAAATTTGTTGCTGTTGCCGTTTGCGAAAAAATTTAAAAATACCTAGTCACGTGACCCGTTTAGCGCAATATATCGTAAACTAACTAGGGGGCCACGACGTGTTGTATGTCATTCGATAGAGCTTGACCAGTACTAATCTGTTACGGAAAAATAAAGTTTGTTGCTGTTGCCCTTTAGGAGAAAATGTAAAAAAACTAGTCACGTGACACTTTTAGCGCCATTTCTCGTAAACTAACTAGGGGGCCACGACGTGTTGTATGTCATACGATAGAGCCTGACCAGTACTTATTTGTTGCGGCAAATTAAAATTTGTTGCAGGTTTTGTTTGGGAAAAAAAGTAGAAAAACGTAGTCACGTGACACTTTTAGCGCCATTTCTCGTAAACTAATTAGGGGGCCACGACGTGTTGTATGCCATTCCATAGAGCTTGACCAGTACTAATTTGTTGCGGCAAAATAAAAATTGTTGTTGTGGTCGTTTGGGAGGAAAAGTAAAGAAACCTAGTCAAGTGGCACTTTTAGCGCCATTTATCGTAAACTAGCTAGGGGTCCACGACGTGTTGTATGCCATTCGATAGAGCCTGACCAGTACTGATTTGTTGCGGAAAAATAAAGTTTGTTGCTGTTGCCGTTTAGGGGAAAATGTAACAAAACCTAGTCACGTGGCACTTTTAGTGCAATATATCGTAAACTAACTAGGGGGACACGACGTGTTGTATGTCATTCGATAGAGCCTGACCAGTACTAATTTTTTGCTGCAGAATAAAGTTTGTTGCTGTTGCCGTTTGGGAGAAAATGTAAAAAAACCTAGTCACGTGACCCTCTTAGCGCAATTTCTCTTAAGCTAACTAGGGGGCCAAGACGTGTTGCATGCCATTCGATAGAGCTTGACCGTTACTAATTTGTTGCAGAAAAATAAAACTTGTTGCTGTTGCAGTTTTTTTGAGAACATTTAAAAAAACCTAGACACGTGACCCTTTTAGCGCAATTTCTCGTAAACTAACTAGGGGGCCACGACGTGTTGTATGTCATTCGATAGATCCTAATTATTACTAATTTGTTGCGGCAAAATAAAATTTGTTGCTGCTGCCGTTTGTGGGAAAATGTAAGAAAACCTAGTCACGTGACACTTTTAGTGCAATTTCTCGTAAACTGACTTGGGGGCCACGACGTGATGTATGTCATTCGATAGAGCCTGACCAGTACTAATTTGTTGCGGCAAAATAAAATTTGTTGCTGTTGCCGTTTGGGAGAAAATGTAAAAAAAACCTAGTCACGTGACCCTTTTAGAGAAATTTCTCGTAAACCAACTAGGGGGCCACGACGTGTTTTATGTCATTCGATAGAGCCTTGCTATTACTAATTTGTTGCGGCAAAATAAAGTTCGTTGCTGTTGCCGTTTGGGAGAAAATGTAAAAAAAACCTAGTCACGTGACCCATTTAGAGAAATTTCTCGTAAACCAACTAGGGGGCCACAACGTGCTTTATGGCATTCGATAGAGCCTTGCTATTACTAATTTGTTGCGGCAAAATAAAATTTGTTGCTGTTGCCGTTTGGGAGAAAATGTAAAAAAACCTAGTCACGTGACCCTTTTAGCGCAATTTCTCGTAAACCAACTAGGGGGCCACGACGTGTTGTATGTCATTCGATAGTGCCTTGCTATTACTAATTTTTTGCGGCAAAATAAAATTTGTTGCTGTTTCCGTTTGGGAGAAAATGTAAAAAAGCCTAGTCACGTGACCCTTTTAGTGCAATTTCTCGTAAACTAACTAGGGGGTCACGACGTGACGTATGTCATTCGATAGAGTCTGACCAGTACTAATTTGTTGCGGCAAAACTAAATTTGTTGCTGTTGCCGTTTGGGAGAAAATGTAAAAAAAATCCAAATAAGCCATCTTTTTAGCAACCTACCTTGAACTAGAAAACAAAAGAAATTAATTTTGCTCTATTATATTTAAGTAGTGTGTCAGTTTGTATTTTATAAAATTTGCTCCCTTTGTAATATTGTGGTTGTAGACTAACGTACTAACCATTCTTTCTATTGACGATGCTTAAACTTTTTAAAAAACCTTTTATAAGTATTTAATTGTAAGTTGTGTAGCAAATAAACAAGTTGATTTATCGACTGATTGATTGAAAAACTAAAATAATGTAAAAAAGTATATATTACAAAATAACCCAAAGAGTTACATAACAAAATTATTTTAGTAATGTTATATTATATATTTTGTGGGGACGAAGGGGAATGATCGAGGGATATTGCCAAATTTTACACACACGTTACTTAAATGGACAAAATTTACAGGGTGTTTCATTAAGAATGGCTTCCGAACGAAAACTACTAAAGCTAGGACTCCAGGAAAAAAACTGGCGTAATAAAATTTTCTACTTACAAATTCACTACAAATATTTTTGTTTTTCTGATTACGCCCTAGGGGGGCCCAATATTATTATTTTTTGAGGTGGGATTTGGGATTAGCGGCCCCTAGGGGGGCAACCAGAGAAACGAAACTATTTTTAGTAGGACCCGATTTTATCATGAAAGTTTTTTTCTTAAATTTCTAGCGATAGTGGTAAAAAAGGGCTAAACAGTAAAAAATATTTTTTGCTGTTCTTTATCAAATTAGCGATAAACGAAAAACGTGGGGCACAAGTATAAATCGCTAAAAAACTTACACAATCAGTTATCGTTTTCATGGCAATAAAATTGTTAGGATAACTATTAATGCGCCCACGTTTATCAAAATCTGATAGAGCGAGTAGAAAAAATATTTTAAAGTTTCTAGTACTGTAATCCGGGTCTACTTGGAACAATTTTCAACTTTTTTGCGCTATTAATCGGGTATATTTCAAGATTTAAAAAAAGTGGTTATCGGAGGCGTGGCTTAAATCTATAAAATGGCACCATTAAAATCTTTCTGTTTGTTCGTTGCACCCCACCTGAAAAAAATGGGGGTTTAAAGCTAGTCTTTAGGTGGGGCTACTTTGAAGTTCTTGTCTTTAGAAGTGTTTGCCCCATAAGAGTGTGGAAATAAGTTACGTTAAACCCTAATGAAGTTAAAAAAATGTTTCTTTTCAAAAAAATAGCCCTAAAAAATCGGAAAAACGGAAAAAGAGTATTTTTAATAATAAATAAATCATTATATTTAAAAGATAATTTTAAATTCGAAGTAGCCTGGGTTTGCGGTACATTCTAAAACCGTTGTAAATTAATTTTGTTAGTATAATTATTTTAAATCTATTTATTGTTTTGTACAAAAATAATAAGTCTGGGTACCACAAACTCTGTTTTGACCTCTGTGTTGGTTTTGTGGCGCAGTCATTTAGCTCCAACAAGTAGCCACAACCCCTTCTGTAGCAAAAAGCTGTGTAATGCCATTCCACCTGATTTGCAGTAACTGATGCAATTGATAATTTAAATTGCTGATAATTAAGAATTCCCAGCAAAAGATAAGATTTTCCAAAGATTTCTACTTCGTCAGGAAATTTGTTAAGCTGGAAAAATTTGCTTTCTTCATTTTCAACAAATTAGCACTGGTCAGGCTCTATCGAACGACATACAACACGTCGTGGCCCCCTAGTTAGTTTACGAGAAATTGCGCTAAAAGGGTCACGGCACGAGGTTTTCTTTATATTTTCTCCCAAACGGCAACAGCAACAAATTTTATTTTGCCGCAACAAATTAGTACTGGTCAGGCTCTATCGAATGACATACAACACGTCGTGGCCCCCTAGTTAATTTACGAGAAATTGCACTAAAAGTATCACGTGACTAGGTTTCCTTACATTTTCTCCCAAACGGCAACAGCAACAAATTTTATTTTGCCGCAACAAATTAGTACTGGTCAGGCTATATCGAATGACATACATCACGTCGTGGCCCCCCCTAGTTAGTTTACGAGAAATTGCAGTAAAAGTTTCACGTGACTAGGTTTTCTTACATTTTCTCCCAAACGGCAACAGCAACAAATTTAATTTTGCCGCAACACATTAGTACTAGTCAGGCTATATCGAATGACATACAACACGTCGTGGCCCCCTAGTTAGTTTACGAGAAATTGCAGTAAAAGTGTCACGTGACTAGGTTTTCTTACATTTTCTCCCAAACGGCAACAGCAACAATTTAATTTTGCCGCAACAAATTAGTAATAATAAGGCTCTATCGAATGACATACAACACGTCGTGGCCCCCTAGTTGGTTTACGAGAAATTGCGCTAAAAGGGTGACTAGGTTTTTTTAAATTTTCTCCCAAACGGCAACATCAACAAATTTTATTTTGCCGCAACAAATTCGGGAAAGCATTTTTATGATGTTTAAACAACTTTAGGTTCTTTTGGACCAACATAATCGGCAGTATTTCCAAAATACAGTTTTTTGCTCATAAAAAAAGTCCAAGACATTTTCTCATAATTTTTATTTTTGATTACTATCGGGCCCTATGAGCAAGAAATTATGGCATACAAATCAATTTTGTAACAATAACCAAACGGAAGATATTGGTGGTCCCCCTAGCTTCACTGTTAAACCAGAGGGACCACGTTTTCTCGAAAACGGCTGCAGCAACAAATTGTATCTTAGCGCAACAAAACAGCAACAAATAAGCAACAAATTGTGGCATTAAAATTTTTTGGGCCCCTTATGGTGGTCCCCTGAGCTTAACCGACCTAAAAAATAGTGTCGCGGCTAAACTGTGCTTTTTTTTTACTCACGTTTTTAAATGCCTCGGTGCGCTCGTTATTTAAATCAACCCTTGTAAAAAGTCACTATTTTAGACACTAGTTGTTAAAACTACTATTTTATGCAAGTCGCTGTTTACATTTGCTAATTTAATTTAATGGCGCGCCAGTTTTTTTATTGGCTTCTCCTTAACTCAAAAAGATAATAAAAAAAATCGTTTATAGGGGGGGGAACTTTTTTACAGGGAAGCCCCAAAACTTGCAAGAAGATAGCTGTATAAAATCATTTAATTATATTTTCTATAAGTGCGATTATGTTAAAGGCCCCTTAAATGTAACGGAACAATTTTGACGCAGGGGTCTGATTTTCGAATCCATACGAAAATATCCGCATACGTGTACTGAATAATCGTCAATTTTTATGTCAGTCTCTTTCTATACCGTGTGAAATGAGAGGCGAAAGATAAGCCGGTATGTGTGGACGACGTTCGAATTCGACTGGTTTAACGCAATATTGTAACGAGTGGGTGGAGAGCAATCGTATTGTTTCGCATGAAAAACCGGTTATTCTTTCACTTACTACCCATGAATCAGCATATCGGCATGTCTTTTGCCTCCTTTTCTATACGCTAGAGGAAGAGATGGAAGTAGTCGCATGCGAATAATTTCGTATGGTTTCGAAAATAGGACCACAGGTCTTGTCTCTTCACAGGGAAGTCTCAAAACTTGTAAAAATGTGATTTTGTCGCTTAGTGCGATTATGTTAAGGGCCCTACGAAGATAAAAAAAACATATAGCACACGACTAGGTAGCGGATTTTTATACAGAGAAGCTCCAATTTAAAAAAGCCCTCATCTAGACGTGTGCCATAATTTTTGTCGTTATCTTTGTGAGACCTTAAACATAATCGTACTAATCAAAAGGCTATGGAATGACTTTACTAAGGCATTTTTTTACAAGTTTTTGAACTTCTCTGGAAAAAAAAACGGCATGTGTCGTATACATGCCATTTTTTTTTCGTTATTTTCTGTGGAGTCCTTATCATAATCGCACTCATAAAACACGCGATGAAATTACTTCATAAAACCATTTTTTTGCAAGTTGACTTACTAGTAAAAAACGCCCCCACGCCATCATTTTTTCCGTTATTTTTGAGGAGCACTTCTTACTAATAAAAAATGCGATGAAATGACTTCATATAATCATTTTTTAAAGCAAGTTTTGGAGTCTCGCTGTAAAAAAAGTAGCCACCTAGAAGTGTGTCATAATTTTTTACGTTATGTTTGTTGGGCCCTTGATATGATCGCAGTTATAAAAAAACTCTATGAAATGACTTCATATACATACTCATTTTCTTTTGAAATTTTTTTTTTCTTTATTCTTATGGTTGTAGACTACATTTTGATATGAGTTTTAATGAATATGAAATCATATACCTAACGTACCTAATTTTTTTTTCAGGACCACGGTAATATAAGGTTACCTACACAGTAATCAGTTTGAAAGAATGGCCATTTTTTTAACTTTTTAAAAGTTTTTATAATGTGTGTTCATTATTTCTTATAAGGCAGCTCTTTACACTCCAAAAGTAAAACTTTTATAAGATTTGACAAAATCTTTTTTGGATAAAAATACGTTTGTAATTCGTTCATGCAAAATAACCAAACATTACATTTATATAGACCGGCTTTAGGCCTTTAAAGGAGAGTTTTAACTAAAGGGAAATTTCACTGTACTATTAAACCCAGTCTAAATTTTAACTGATGTTCAGAATATGACACAGATATTTTGAATAATTCAGTATTGAGGCACACCATAAACACCCATTAAATTTAAACCAGTTTTAACGTTGCGGTGAAATTGGCAATAAACTAATGAAAAATATTATTAAAATTATTTTTAAGTAATCTGTGTAATTGAATTTGTCGCTATTTTTTGAGAAAAATTGTATGTATTTTTGGTATTTATAACTGGAAATAAGAGCATGATTAACTTGATATTAGGGAGTTTTGAGTCAGCATACAAAAATTACAACGTTTGTGGTTATCCGTATATGTTTGTCTAATCTTCTTTGTCTTATCTTGCCTAATCAAAAAGTAAAATATTCTTTAAAAAAAATATAAATGAATTGATAGAAATAAATATAAACAAGATAAACAAAACACACAACTAAGGTAATTTTGGCGGTAGAAGCATGCCTTGGAGTTGATTTTCCTAGCTATCTTTTTTTTTATATTTACTTTCGTCAATCCAATCGTTTGCACGAATTTAATATTACATTGTTAGTTTTTGATTAAGAAAGATGCAGAATATACTATTGCTTTATAGATGAACGTAGGAATAGTTAGCAAATAACGATGTATTCTGACCAAAAACTCCTTATTATGGTCACCGGTATGGCGCTTTTTGGGCGTTTATCTAAGAAGGCTGGCATTTTGCATCTAAATAATAAATTTTTATTAAAAAAAAACTTTTAAAGAACAAGCTTTAATTAAATGAACCCAAACGTAGAAAATAATTTTTTATCTTTCTTATACCGTAATAAAAGCGATGGCCGCAAATTAAAAATGTTAACTTTAGGTATCGTATATCGGTCATATCGACAATTCACCTAAGAAACAGTTGTAATAACCTAAGGACATTTTCAAACGCTTGGCAAGCACGGCAATCTCACCCGTTCTCAGCTTCTTTAGATGAAAGTATTATGTTTATCATTCGAATAGAAGAAGAATTTAGTTCTTCTTTTGTAGTTCTCTCTTTGTCACCGTAAAGTTAAATTTCTTAGTTTGCGCCCATTGCTTTTGTTATGGTATAAGAAAGATATTTCTTTTTACTTTTGAGTGCATAATAAAAGCTTGTTCTTTAAAAGTTTGTTTTTTTTTAAATTTATTTTTTAATTTTTAGATTTGTACCATAATTTTAAAATCTAATCGAAAATACATATCCCCTTCATGAAAAACCTCTGTATGCCAATTTTGAATTAAATCGAACAAACCAAATCTTTTCCCCCTCCACTTCCCTCGTTAGAGGGTAGTGTGTACCTAATAATACCATATTATTGTATTGTCGCCGGAACTATAAACGCATACCAAATTTGAAGACACACCCTTGATTATTAGATTTGTACTCTTGAGCGTCCATTTTGAATTCGCCATGTTGAAATTTTCAAATCTGATTAAAAATTCATAATCCCTTTTCCTGAAAACCCTTGTATGCCAATTTTGATTAAAATCCAACAAACTAAATTTTTCCTCCTCCACTTCCCTCGTTAGACGGAGGTGGGTACCTGAGAATACCATATTATTGTATTTTGATCGGAACTATAAATGCATACCAAATTTGAACACAATCAAATGTGGATAAGTCGGTTAAAATTGGTTAGCAAAACATAACTGAAAATCGTCCATCTTGAATCCGCCATATTGAATTTTCAAAATCTGATCAAAAATTTGTATTCCTTATCCCCAAAAGCCCCCGTATATCAATTTTGGTTAAAATCAGACAAACTTAGGTGTTTTCCTCCCTTCACTCCCCTCGTATCACATATTATTGTATTGTAACCGGTACTATAAATGCATGCCAAATTTGAAGGCAATCGGATGAGTATAAGTTAGTTAAAATTGGTTGGGAAAAGATGACCAAAAATGGTCCATCTTGAATCTGCCATATTGAATTTTCAAAATCTGATTAGAAATTCGATGTCTCCATCGCCAAGTGCCCTAACACACGAAATTTCAACAAAATCGGGCGTACTTCAACTGTACCCCCTTCTACCCCCTTCGAGAAAGGAAGCTGTCACTTTCGTCACACTATATTCTTGTGTTGTTACCGCAACTATATCAGCATGCCAAATTTAGTAGTTTGCGATGCGAGCCGCAGGCGAGTTCCCTAATTTATCTGAGCGTGTAATGACCATAACATGCGAGTTAGTTATTAAATTATTAAAAAGTTAATTAAAGTTTATTATTAAATTATTAAAAATATCAAACGCGAACAGTCTTTTGAGTCAACAACCTTCATAACCTGAAGTTTCAATGACGTTCTATCTAAGACGTCAAAACAAATAAGGTTACTAAGAGACTTTTTATACATCTTTTTAAAAACAAGTTTTTTTTTCTTAAAAATAACGGGACTTATTTTTTGGTTAGGTGCTAAAATTATATTGGATTTATTTACGTCTAACAAATATTTATTGTCTTAAAAATGTAGAAAAATTATGCACATATTTGCGTCAATTAGTGTTCTTATAAAATAACGTTTCATCGCTTGTCACGCCATCTTGTGGTTTATGTCTAAGCTTTATTACTAGGGTAATACCAGTATTATTCGTTGGTCGTAGGTAGATAGGTACATTGCATGTTAAATAAAAGCTTGTAAAAAAAATGCCAATAATTGCTAACTTACCATCGCAATTTGAAGCTCTGTCCCCGTTAGAGAATGGGTTGACATCTGTGGCAGTGTACTGAATGCCAGTGGCATTGCCTAGTTTTTCGATTTCTGACATGCAAAGATAAGGGTTGTTGTGGAATGCAATGTTGCCTAAAAGGAAACCCATGTCTTACAGTCACTCCGTTCATACGCGCTTAAAACCGGTTTCATGTTAGAACCGTTTTAAATAGAATTGCTTTTTCCGAAAGTTTATAAGTCGTCCACTAAAGTCATTGAATGTTAGTTTAAAAGAAAAAACAAATAAAACAACATGAACAGGGTTGAGTATTTCTTGAAGATGACAGAAATGCGCTATATATTTTTTAAAGTCTTTATATCGACTTAATTCGCTTTAAAATAAAATCGATTTGGTGCTTAAAATGGTTTAAGTGGTGTTTATACGACAAAATTTTCAAACCGTCCTTATATAAAAGCGCTTGAAGAGGCCCGTATAAACAAAGTAAGTATATTTTGTTTTTTAAAATAACTAAAAAATAAATAGGTACAGGTAAAAAACCTAACACCTACTTTATAGTTTCCTTAGGAGACCAATTGTTCGAAAGAGAAACAAAACACACAGGTGTGGTTATTTCGCTACTGTTTTCAGCCAAGTTGGCCATAACTTCTGCTGACAGCTACTAAATTTAGTTAGTTCTGAAATTATGATTTAATGTTTTATGTAGAGACGACAGCCAAAAATACTGTTTGTTTCCATTTTTTCAACTTGATAAAGTCATAGCAGTTAATTAAGTAATAACAAAAAAAAATTGGCAAAAGATATAGTCTGGCGCCCATGTAAAAAAAATTGTTTTTCTTACGTTTAACTCCTGAACTAATCAATATTTATATATTACATACATTACAAACATTATAAAGTAACTTTTTGTTATTTTGAGTGTTTTTGAGATATTTTCAAATATTGCTTTAAAGCCAACTTTAATTTTTTAGTTTTCGACCGGTATATTAAACCTATCAACGAATATTTTCCGGAATTAAACAGCCAATGTTATAAAGTACCTAAATTTTAATGTTGGAAGACAGTTTTTTAGATATTTAAAAGGTTTTTTTTACGAAAAGCCTTGATTTTCTTATGCCTTATAACTGCCGAACTATTAATAAAACTTTTAACGTGGTTAAATTATAATTAAAGAGTTAGAGAGAAACGTTGAACTTGTAGTAGCCAATACCTAATCGTGGGGTCAAAAAAAAAACACTTAATATTTAACCTAAAAAAATCGGTTTAATTTAAGATGTCAAAAGAACTCACAAAAAATTAATAAAATAAACACAATACCGCAAGACCACTATTAACATGGTTAGTCATACTAAACATTTCCCAAAAAAAGTTGCAAGAGTTGCTTTGCAATTTTGAAAATGAAAGATGTACTAGCAATAAAACCGTTACTTAATATACAGGGTGGATTCTTTAAACGGAACGGTGCTTGTAGCAGCTCAGAATTTGGTTGAATAAAAAAATTCAAAAACACGTCAACTGAGATTTTTAATTTTCTTTAATCTCGTCATCTTGGATTTGGTCTATGTCATTTAGTTTACGAGGTATAGCAAAAAAATATATTTTTTAAATAGGACACCCTGTATATTTTTCAATTTTTGAAATCTCCAAACAATTCTCTCTCCAGCGATACCACACAGTAGGATCTATCTTTAAGCAAGACATTTTTATCTGGTATGGAAAACTTCGATATTCATTCAAATATCCCCCGTAAAACAGGGCATAGACAACAATTCCATGAAAATTTAAATGCCTCTATCTTGGAAACTATAAGAGATAGAATATTAGTGTGTGATATTGTTAAAAAGATATTTTTTTTTAGAATTAAAAAGTGTCAAACTATACAGGGTGTCCTATTGAAAAAAAAAATATTTTTTTGCCATACCTCGTAAACAAAACGACATAAAAAAAAATCCAAAATAGCACGATTAAAGAAAATTAAAAATATCAGTTGACGTGTTTTTGGATTTCTTTATAAAACCAAATTCTAACCCGCTAGAAGCGCCGTTCCGTTTAAAGAATCCACCCTGTATATTAGTCACTAGTCTATTCACATTTAACCTACTCAGTATTACTCTAGGGAAATAGTAAAAACTGGGAGCAGATATTTCCCAAGCACCAATTTTCTGACCAATGACCACATACTTCACCTAAATGGACGTTAATTAGTTATATTCAGACGGTCTTGCATATTACGACAAAATTCCGTTGTTTTAACATTAGATAATACTGCAGTAACATTGTTACCGTCTACCCAACGTTTAACCGACCTGTCACGCGTTGGTGCATTTTATAGTAAACCAGTGACGTCGTGTGGACGTTTTTATGAGACTCTAGTTACGTTCTGCCGTCGTATCAACGTCTAAACAACTTTCACGTTACGTGAACTTGCGACGTTTTCCGGTCGGAGTTTTGACGAACTTAAGTGCCCTTTTCTTGTGAAGAAGAAAAGTTTCCAAAGGAAAGGCATTATATTCTCCTTCTCTGCTGCACTTATGTACGGTAGGACGACCGCTTGGAGAAGAGGAACAGGATGCAGACAGACCAAGGACTTCGTGAAGGGCCCAGATGTAGCCAGACAAAAATGGTTTCTGGGGAGATCGCGAAGGGACGCTGGTCTGCTGACAGGTATCATAACAGGTCACAACCGACTAAGGAAGCACATGACTCGGATCGCGGTGGAGAATGACTCGACCTGCCGGGCCTGCGGGCGGGCAGAAGAGACATCTCGATACGTTATAGTGAACTGCGAGGCATACCAGAGGACGAGATATCAGGTGTTCGGTTTCCCGACCCTGGATGAGGAGGACCTGCACATGCTCAAATGGGAGAAAATACTGGACTTTGCAAAAAGAACAGTGAAACCAAATGAGCAGACTGCCAGTCTAGTGGTGCAGGCGGTGGATTAGGGGCAGGCTCGGGGTAGGGCAGAAAGGGCCCAGGGAGGTCTACTTGCCAGGCTTCGCGCCGCCCCTTCTCTACTACTACTACTACTACTACTATGTACGGTAAATCGCCCTATCTCTCTCTAGATTTTAAATAACTGGCTCAAATGGTCAGGGGCCTAATTCTTGAATCTCGAGAGAAGGATCGATCCCTCAAGAGAAGGGATCAATCCCGGGGCATGCTTGCCTGAGAAATGGGACCGATCCCTGGCTTCGGAGTCGGGGAGCTGGAACACCCAAATTTTGATAGAATGGAATGAGCGATCACCGCTCAAGAATATGAAATGTGTTCGACGTGGGATCATTCGACACAAATCTATGTCGTTCCCTGCTCAAGAATTAGGGTCCTGATAGAGAGATGACATTATCCTACAAGTATATGGGTGAAAAAGGAAGACTGGTTCTCTTTAAACAGTAATGTCTGATCCACAGCTTTACTTTTTGCCGCTCACTAAAGATACTTTTTGCTTTTGCTTCCAAAAAGTAGGATCTTTGAAGTGTCCTGCCATATTTGAAGAAACTAAATTTTATTTCACAGTTCACCGACTATTTATTTTATAAAAATCGAATAAAAAGTAAGGTTATGGGGACTGTCATCGGCGGAATTGTTGAAGCGTTTTCCAGTCGCATGTTGGGTTGATAGTAACCAACGGTCGTGGCAAGTGATTCTCATAATATTCGCCATTTCTGGTGCCATTGTTTATGTTCCAAGTGGCCGCCATTGTTTATATTTACTAAACACGGCAAAAAAACACCACTGAATGGAATTTTGGAGACGTTTTATGTTCCGGGCGAGATAGTTATTTGACCAGGGACTTTTTACATTAAAAAAAGCAATATTTTTCGTTTAAACACAAACAAATCAAGGGCGCGCGTGTTTTTTCATTTCTTTTCTAAGCATATTTGTCAGTAAACCGAATTGCGTTTTGAAATTTTGCTCGCATAGTGGCCATATAAATACTATTTAATAAACGGTAATTATCAAATTATAATTTTTTGTTTGACATTTTGTAAAGTGCGTTTGAGATGGGCAACATTTTGGGTAGTGAAACACCACCAAAAAATCAATAACACAGAGGGTGCTAGTGTCACAGTCACTGCACAATGACGTAAGGACTCAAAAATCATCCACCATTTTGGTGTAAATCCGGGTCGTCATGCTGGCTAAAACGACGTTGCATCATAACGTAGGGTCGCATTTAACAACGTCGCTACGCCGTTAAATTGCTGCTTGGGTTGTGAAACAAAAATGAGTGATTAGACTAATTTTTTCACCAGACTTCAGAGAAAGTTTCAGGGCCATTTTTGTTTCAAATATTGACATGTATTTTTATATCAAATCTTTATGGCTTGACAAAACTAATCCGCAAAAGTTTTAAAGCTTTCACAAATATCCAACTGGCTCTGGTAGTAAATACGTAACGATGATGTAAAATTTAACAAAATGCAACGTATGCATCTGCGGAACGTCTTAGCAAAATACCAGAAGAAGTAATGTTTTAAAGAAAAAGTCAAGGCATTTCTTAAAAATCAGGGGTTTTCTTCTATAGATGAGTTCTGAAATAGCAATTTTCAAGCCAAATATTTTAAAATATAGTAACAGATTCCAACTGTGGTAATTTGTGTCAATGGGTAGTGTATAAACGATACAAAATATTTATACACTACCCACTAAGCAAAGTCTGTTACATTACAGGTTTTCAACGTTGGAAAATTATAGAATTGATGTAACTTTGTATACGTTAAGAAAAATGTTTTAAAAAAGTAAAATGTTAGTTCAAAATTAGCATTCTATGTGAAGGTATCGCTGATACACGAAAGAAACGCTAATTTTACGTTGATATTTAATCTTGGATTTAACAAGATATGTAAACGATAAAGTAACTGATATATAACATTATTTGAAGTTTAGTAAATGTCAATGTCGAAACAAATTTGCTTATTTACAGTTAATGATATTACATTATAAATAATAAACATCAAAGTTGAAACAAGTTTAGTTTATTAATGATCGCATGAAAGCAGCAGTATTGTGAGCTCAATTAATGTGAACTTTAAAATAAACTTGGTTGTTTATTGGAAAATGACCAAATACAATTGTAAGTTTTATGCAAAAGTTCCAAAAATAATGAAACTTTTAACCCAAATATCATCTGGTCTGCTTAGTGGGTATCATCTTCTTATCATGTCATTGTCAAATTGTTACTGGCCCAATTGTTGTATTGTGTTGTAATTTTGTTATTGTTCCAATGTAACTAAGTACACTTATATTTAAATGTACTTTTATGTACTACCTTGTCAGAAAATTACATTTTAGATCCGCATATGAGGGGAAGAAATGCCACTTTACCTCCCTAAGGAGTTTTACCTATTTTACCTTTCGAAGGGAGGTAAAGTGACAGATTTATCTCCCCGTACTGCCCAAAACACAGAATAGTTATTTTTTATTAAATAATTACTTATTATTATTGAAAGTAATGTTACAGTTTGTTAAATTAGTGTAGAAGAATTCCAGCCACCGTGTTGCTTGAGTGTAAGTAAATCTCCACCTGCATTCACTAATAGGGTGGCAGAACTTTTGCGAAATGCTTGACCAGTATAGTTCTCCTTGTTCTCCAGTTTTAAAAAATCTCCTATTTTACGAGGTATTTGTGGCATGGTATTTTTTCCTATAACCTGGGACGAGCACCTCCCAATTTGAGGGGTAAACCACAGAAAAAAATGTGTACACTAATTCTCAGGATTGTTAACATTTCCTCTAATTCCTTTCTAATTCTTTACTAATTCCCCAAATTCCTGACTAATTCCCTAAATTCCCGACTATTTCCCCTAATTCTCCAGTAATTCCCCTAATTCCCCATTTTTTTTAAAATTTTACAAGCTAATTTATTACTTATTTACCAAATCTATTACGTTATTTGCAGTAGTTCGGCACAAAAATAAAAAAATCAAAAAAAAACTTGAAAAAAAAGTAACAAAACTGTAACAATATTTAATATTGGTATAGCGCCGCTGGCGAATATTTTGACAAAAAAAAACAAAAATTCTTTAAAAATTTTGATCTCCTTGAATTTTTGTAAAATATTTTTGAAAAAGTAGATTGGGTTAGATCCCAAGAAGGTGGGTTGCGGTGGTATATATAGATTTGCTGCCAAATCATAAATTCTCCGCAGATAAAAATTTTAAGAAAAATTATAGTAGGAATGCCATTTATTACACGTTTTGTATGCTGGTGGTAAAAATTCCTTAGAATTAAACTAAAATTTTGAAAATTTAAGACATCACGGCAAACACACGTCACCAACCGGAGTAAAGGGTCAAAAAAGTGGGGGAGCTATAGCTCTGTTTGCGTCACTTGATCATGACTAATTTATTGTAGATTCGGTTGGACCTCCTGGGGGGGGGTTTAACCACCAAAACCCCCCTGGCTACGCCACTGTTTTAGAATATGTATGCCAAAGTTGTCAAATATCATTACAGATGTCAAATTTTGACATTAGCTTTCTATTTTAAATACAACACCCTGTATTTTATTGCACTTTCTAAATCCTTCTTTTGTTTCTAATTTTCAAAATATGTATACACTTCTCTCCACATAAAACTGGTACAGCAGAAGATAGACTTTTTGACTTTGTTTATTTTTTACTACTTCAAAATATAACGCCACTAAAAATAAAATGCACATTTAAAAAAAGCTAAAATATTTTATTAACTAAATAAAAGCTACACAGTAATTGGTCTATTCCACTAGCTGAGTCTACGATAGTAACCATAATAAATCAATTTCAAGAAAAAGGAACTGTCCCTCGAATGGAAGACATCGGTTTACGAAAGTTTTTTTAATGTTCTTTTTAAAACTCATAAAGTATTGTTCCAATTTTGTAAAACTCCCTGTGTCAAAGATGTACTTTTTTGTGATCGCTTTCCATGGCTGTGACTTTCAGCTGATCCATATATGCTATTATCAAACTCAGTATCTCCGTTTATTCATTTATTTTTCTTGTTTTCTTACCTTTCTCGAATTTACAAACTATTGGCGCGTATCTTGAGCTGGAGCGCCAGCAGCAACGTTTGGGGGTAATGTTTCCATGTTGTAAATGAGAGAGATAATTCATTGCGTGGCCGTTCGAGTATTTGTATGTCTTTTAAATGGTTTTTATTGCTTGATTCTTTACTTTTTTCTTTTTGTATTAAAAAACAACAAGAAAAATAACTTTTCATAGAAACGTCATTAACCAATGTCGCCAACCAAAATCTCCACAACATGGCGGTGAAAATGACGGAAGACACGCGGTAGTGATTTTCAATTTTTTTTACATCCGTGTCAACACGCCGCGCCGCCTCGTGCGCCGTCCAAAAGTCACCTACTCCACTGGCACTGGGATAGGATATTATGTTTTTTAATGCATGGAAATATTACTTCTTACTCTTTTGGCTTACGCTTTACAATAGATCCTGTATTGGAACTTGTTATTTTTACATCTGCTAATGTATTTCTTAAATGCGTTTTTTTCTTTTGGAATGGATAGAGCGACGTGAAGTTTTAATCCTGTTTTAAATAAATAGCGACCTACTTACTTACATTAGTTTTACCATTACTTATAAATGTGCATAAGTAATGGTTTTCCGCCGTTTAAGCACTTGAGTTTGGTATTGTTAATTAGGTAGTTTCTCAAGCAAGGAGTGTGATAAAGTAGGGTGGGAGCATGCAATTACATAATTTTACTCCCCTCCTTGTAACGCTTCGTTGATAATGAATTCGGTTGCAAAGTGTAAAGACGGCACGAAATTCAGTACCGAATTAGCTAAGGTGACCAATCCTACGGTATTTGACCGGACAGTCCGGTATTTTGATGAATTGAAAAATACATTCGGTATTGTCCGGTATTTTGTCACGTTGTACAGTAAAGTCCGGTATTTCACAGTTGCAATACTGCACATGGCAACTCTGCTCGTCTGTAGCTATTTTCACAGTTTACCGCGCACGGGTGATGGGCAATGAGACACCACTTATGCATTTGCGGATTGCGATTGGTTGAGTTTATGCAGTTCCGACAATCGCGTTGTGTAACTCTGCCTGCCTGTTAGTTTTTAGAAGATCTAATTTTTGTTATTTTAGAATAAGTAATTGCCTTTTGGTCTCGTTCGTAGTTGTGTGGTTTTATATTTATAACTAAGGGTTTATAAATATTAATCGGCATTGTTAACACGCGCAGCTACACGCATCTAAGCGCATCAGTGTTATTTCCAGGTGGCTCGAAGTATTTGAATTTTGTTCAAAAAATAATCTTGAATTTAAAAATGTTTTAGTTTTAGTTGAATACTGTTTGGCTTTACCTGGGACTAAAGCAGAGTTGGAAAGGGTTTTTTCTTTGATCAACAACATGTAGACTGAGGAAAAAACCCCAACCAAATACACCTGCCTCGAATTTTATAAATATCTCTGGGAAAATTTTAACGCACTACGAGCTATACGAGTACATGGACAAACCAATTACAAATTCAAAAAAAAATTTTTTTTTTTTGAAAACTTTTAGTGTATTAAAACTAGAAAAAATTTTTACCGCGTCCGGTATTTTGTTCTTCGGGTGTTGCTCACCTTAAATTAGCACATTCGCAATGGCCATGCCAGCCGCATTTTGTTCATGGAGGAGCAGATATTCCGCGTCCTCATTCATTTCAGAGTAAAAACAGACTTAATTTGATTTCAGGATTTCACCACCACAAAACAGAAAAAAAAAACAAAAAATTTTGAAATGTCAATTTACGAAAACTATAGCAAAACTTCGCGGCACACACGGTACAAGGTCAAAATGCTTGCACCTTGCAAAGTTTCCCACGCACTTCGGCAGCCTTTCCAACCAAAAATTGCATTTTGAACGAATTTTAATGAAGGCGCGACATTATCGCTACCATGCTCGACCAAGAAATACTGCTCTATTTCTCGAAGAGGGCCACCGACGACGTAGCAAATTCCGCATTGCCGTTCCTCCATATCAGCAAAAAACCCTGTATCCAAACCTTTGTAGACTTTTTTCGAGGTCCTTCATTTTTTTGTTACATTAACCGAGAAATGCTTTTTCCGTTGGAGCAGAACCGCAAAAACCGGTGCGTTCAGGTTGTGACGCCACTACGCCCTCTTCGTACGATCGGGTTTCTACGCGAACGTAGATGTGATCGTATATAATAGACACTTACAGTGGGATTTATCAAAAAGGTTTAGCCTATTTTATACAGGTCCTAATTTTAAGTGAAATTGTTGGTTTTAAGCATTTTATACCAACTTCCTTGAGTTTTGGACATACTTTGATTTATAAGAATAATTTTAATTATTTTTTTAGTGAAAAATCATCTTAACACAACCTTTTGTTAGATTTAAGAAGAAACTTTCAATTTAAGAGAAGTTTTTTTTAACCCTAGGGGGAATCTAAATGGTAAACACTTTGTTGTTGTTGAGCAAATTAAAATTGACGTAACATATCACTCTTATCATAACTTACCCTTGTCTATTGATTTTTGCGATTAATACTCGCTGTTATAAAACCATTTCGACATGTAATCATAAAATAAGGATTATATTAATTTTGTATTTATTTAAAATGGGTTTTTATGTATCGAAAGAATGAAAAAAGCTTTACAAACACAAACCCATCGCAATCGAAAACCACAAATAAAAATATTTCATCAAAGGAGATCATGAAAACAAATGCGGCTAAAAACAGATCTGAATCCATTTTATTCACTGATGCGTTCACAAAAGAGTCATGTTGGCTCAACGAACTGGACGGTGCCCGGTTCTCTGGTAAAAAATGGTCATTAGCAATGTACCGATGAAAACCGCAGCTTTGAGACTTTTGTGGAAAGTTTTGTTTGATGATTATGCCTTTAGATAAATGCAATGTTTTAATTTCAGTTTTTAAATAAATGAATAGGTACAGTTGTTTTGGATTTTCTTCATGGGAAACAGTTTGTTTTGCCTCGTAGTGCCCTCATAAATGTATTTTTTGTGCTGAAAATGGGTTCAAAATATGGCGTTTTCCTGGATCAAATTTGAGGTGTTTTATTGATTAATGAACAACTTGGGATATTAAATAAGGTAAGTTAATTTTTGTAAAAACGGTTATTTAGGGAAATTACAAACGAACTTATTACCAATTGCCACAAAACAATTTTTTCTGGGGGCTAGAAATTTAAACCACCCCCCAGAGGTGGTCTAAAAAATAACCAACTTTATAACCTCAAACACAGATAATGGAACTATGCCAGTTTGAAACATTTCAACAAAAATTAGTTTATATAATTTTCTCCTAAAATATGGTATATTTTGAGAAAAAAAGCAGTTTTTTAGTGGTATTTTGCAATAACAATACAAAATGATCAATAACTTTCTGTCATTTCCGTATAGGTAAGGGCTTTTTGAAAATTGTTTTTAAAATTTAGTATCCCTCACAGGTGTAAATATTTAGACCAGTGGGGGGGTACTATTTTAAACCTTAGTAAATCCCACTGTTAAAGCTACATATAAAAAGAGTGCCAAACCGCCATAAGGAGTTACGTCTCACCCATAAACATTACAGTGAGATTCCAGAGACAGAGAAAAACACTTACCTATACAGAAAAGACACAAAGTTATTGATTATTTTGAATTTTTATTGTAAAATACCAATGAAAAACTGCTTTTTTCTCAAAATACACCATATTTTAGAAGAAAATGCCATAAAACTAATTCTTTTTGACAGGCTTCAAAATGGCAAATGGCGAATACGCCAAAAATTTGGCTTCATTATTTGTGTTTGAGGTTATAAAGTTGGTGATTTTTTAGACCCCCTCAGGGGGGTGGTTTTAATCTATAGCCCCCAGAAAGGATTGTTTTGTGACATTTCGTAATAAGTTAGTTTATAATTTCCCTAAGTAATGGTTTGTACAAGGATTAATTTACCTTATTTAATACCCCAAGTTGTTCATTAACCGATAAAACACCTCCCATTTTGTCCAGAAAAACGCCATATTTCGAACCCGTTTTCAGTAGAAAAAATATATTTATTAGGGCACTACGAGGCAAAACATCAGATCACTGATTATGCATGAAAATTATACCAAACAAAAAAACCCAAAACAAATATATTAATTTATATACAAACTGAAACATTAAGGTTATCTAAAAGCTCAGTCAAAAAAACTTTCCTTACTCAAGGCCCACTCATTTTAAAGCTGTAGCTTTCATCAGTAAAGGTTGTTACAAGCCACGGTGCAAGCAGAGGTAAAAGATCCGAACTCGCTGTTTGTGATTGAACGCAGCGCTATTATTTTAAACTGACATTTCGACAGTGACAGAAATGTAAGAAAAATTTGCATTTAAGTTTTTTAATACATTTCATAAATAAAAACACCTTTTAAATAAATACAAAATTAATTTACTCCTTATCTAAATCGTTGTGTGACATCAAGTATTAATTGGAAAAATTAACGAATAATTGTAAGTTTTAATTAGAGTGACATATAGCCCCAATTTTAATTTGTTTAATGTTTAATTTGTTCTACAGAGTGTTTACTATTAAAACCTCGCGGGTTTAAATTTTTTAATTTCCTTTTCTTCTAAATTGAAACTTTCTTCTTAAATCCAACAAAAGATTGTGTAAAGATAATTATTCAATAAACAAATTTATTAAAATTCTTCTTATAAATCAAAATGTGTCCAAAACTCAAGAAGCGTTGGTTTAAAATGCTTAAAACCAAAAATTTCACTTAAAATTAGGTTTTCAAATAGACTAAACCCTTTTAGTAAATCTCACCGTAAAAGTTGCACATAAAAAGAGTGCTTAGTCATTGTCGTATCTCAGTGCGCATGTTCAGGATCGATACAGTACGCTAACTGCTTGCGAATACTGCAAGAAGGGTCGTAGAGATAGGGGAGACCTAGTCGCTAATGTACGGCGTATCGGTTCTGAGAATGCGCACTGAGATACGACAAGGAATAAGCACTGTTTTATATGTAACTTTAAGTATCTAATAAGGCACTCAAGTAAGTTTAGTTTTAAAACGATGATGTTACTTGTATTAACAGACTTAAAAACTGAGCCAACTCTGGCCTGTTTCTACTCGATGTTGGTCAAGCAAGGTTAAAACTAATCCCAAGCGGTTTAGCTAAATTTCCAATAGCAGTTTTTTAGGCACTTAAAATCTGACCGTCAGAGTCAGAGGCCCCTTCTCCATATATTGCATTTTTAGCCCATTTTTCTTTACCTCACTCGGTTTAAAATTGTACTGGCTTGCACATTTTTAAGCTGCAGGAAGCCCCATTTTTAGCTCGAACGTATAATAGCATTGAGCATCTCTCCATACCCAGGGGGAGTCTTGGAACTCTTTTTAAATTTTTCCACCAGTATAAACGATTTCCTATTTTGTTTAGAGACCAGTTTTTCCAGAAAAGTTAGTTTGAAAAATCTTCTCTTTAAATTCTTTTTAAAAGTATGCATGCCTGAAATATGAGGAATAAATACCTCGGCTCGTACCTCGGTTGACTTTCTCCGTCCATTTTCATTTTATCGAAAGGCCGCCATTTTGGAAAAAAAGTGAAGTTCATCGAAAGAAAAGTCGATTCTTTCAGACAAAATTTTTTTTTTAGAGTTCCTAGAAACTATGTGTTTCGAGTTTCACACCGCTAACCAGAAGTTCAGCGTTTGAAGTGATTTACGTTACGTACCATATTAACTACGATAAGGGGTATGAGGTATGCGGAAAGCCGCAAGGAAAATAAACAATAGCAATTGCATGCTGTTCTTACCGCATACCGCTTGCAGCTTACGGAACACTATAAACAGAAGCGATTGCGCAGCAGCAGAATGCGGTTGTTATAGTTTATTTTTCTTGCGTCTTACCTTATACTTCACACCGCTTTTCCTTACGGAACTCTGAATCCACCTTTAGGGTTACGTTTGGCGAATGGCCGCCTATGCAGATCGTTTATTTAGCCAAAAACTTGGGCCAGCGTACGTTTTATCTCTATTTTACGTGTGTTTATATTGTTTAAGTGAAATTTATAGGTAGCTAAGGAATACTACAGGGCGATCCATAGGCAAGTCCTGTTTTAAAAAAAATAACCAAATAAATTGCAGCACGTATTATATTAGGAGTAAAACATTGAACAACTCTTCAGATTTTTTTCTGACAATAAACTAATGGTGACGTGTAAAGCTTTTCGTAAGTGAAATTTATAGCTAGCTAAGGAATACTACAGGGCGATCCATAGGCAAGTCCTGTTTTAAAAAAAATAACCAAATAAATTGCAGCACGTATTATATTAGGAGTAAAACATTGAACAACTCTTCAGATTTTTTTCTGACAATAAACTAATGGTGACGTGTAAAGCTTTTCGTAAAACTTTTTCAACTTTTTTGTAGATAAAACATTAAATCGTTATGTGTTTATTTAAAAAGCAGCTCTAGTACTTTTTTGGAAAGGTCAAACTGCCAATACTAACGAACTATAAAAACGACGTCTTTTTTAAATTTGTCCTCAAGAGTAAAACTTTCCTTACAAAAAATGAGCTCAGTCAAGCTACACCCCGCTCAACGAAACTCAATCTGGATATTGTAAAAATTATATATTAATTATGTAATATAAATAACGGAGTTATTTGCACTTAAAGGGGGGGGGGCGGTATGGTTTGGCGCTAAGCTGCACCCCCCATGCTTAGGAGATAGATTTAATGAAAGGTAATACGTCATAATTTTGTACTAATTATGTACTATTAAAGAAGAGTAAGGGTGAGTAGCTTGCTATCAAGATACACCCCCCTCTGCTTAGGAAAGAGATTCGGGCAAAAGTGACTATGCCAGAATTTGGTAATAATTATGTACTAATTCCGTCCTTTTCTAAAAAATTACCTACTCTCAAGATAACTTGGTTTTTGTTTGTTTATATGGGGTGTGTAGCTTGATATTAAGGCACACCCCCCTCTGCCTAGGAAAGAGATTTGAAAAAAAATAACTTTACCTATACTAATTATGTACTAATTTCTTCCCCTTCTAAAAAAATTGCCTACTCTCAAGGTAACTCAATTTTTTTTGTTTTTATGGGGTTGTACCTTGATATCAAGCTACACACAAGCTACAAATAAAAAAAATCAGCTTATATTGAGAGTAGGCAATTTTTTAGAATGACTTATGGAATTGGTAGATTTCTGTAACATTTTCAGTTTTTTTCTTAAGCACTGTCTACACACAGAACGGCCATGAGGTTCTGTTCTTTTAATTGAGTACCATGAATGTTTTATAAAATTTCAAAAGATCAACACAACGGCAACTCTTATGGCAACATTTTTGTGAATTTACTCAATGGCTATTCAAGACGATGGTATTGGTATATTTTTCGAATCAGAAAAAAAAGAGCAATCGAAATTTTAAAAAATATATAAGATGTTCCATTAAAAAAAAGAACCTCATGGCCATCCTGCGCGTAACGGGTAATTAAAAAAAAAAAGTGAAACTGTAAGTAATTCACTATTTTGTTTATCTTTTTATGACGAATAACTAAAAAGTTTTTCCAAGTAGAACATTATAAACGGTGACTTTGTACTTAATTAGTAGCAAGTTATGGCATAGTTACTTTTTTTAAATCTCTTCCCCAGGCAGAGGGGGGTGTGCCTTGCTATCAAGTTACACACCCCATATAAACAAAAAAAAATCAAGTTATCTTGAGACTAGGCAATTTTTTACAAAGGGACGAAATTAGTACATAATTAGTACCAAATTCTGGCATACTTACTTTTGGTCAAATTTATTTCCTAAGCAGAGGGGGTGTACCTTGATATCAAGCTACACACCTCATAACAAATAAACAAAAATCTTAGGAACCGATGGTTTTTGTAAACTAAAAGTACCCTTTTTTAAGTGTACATAAATAGCACAAAATTACAAAATATCAAATTTAATTAAATCTATCTCCTAATCATGGGGGGAGGAGGTGCAGCTTGGCGCCAAGCCCCACTCCCCTTCTTTTAAGGGCGAATAACTCCGTTATTCATTAACTACCTACTAAATTTTTTAAAAGGGGACTAAATTAGTACATAATTAGTACATAATTTTTACAATATCCAAATTGAGTTTCGTTGAGGGGTTACTTCTGTTTATGGGGGACTAGGAAACTTCGTATCCCGGCTAGATGCGTGGATATTTTCTTATCCTGAAACTTTGGCCCTCACTTTGACAACACTGCGAATTGATCCTTAAAGGAACGAGAAGTCGCAGTATAAAAAAACTAATTTATCCAGTGTAACACCTTAGATTTTATACCTGTAATATATGTTTAAGACATTATTCTTTACTCCAACCCTAATAGCACGACCAGATAATCCAGATATATCCGATTTAAATCCCGAAAATGTCTGAACGTCCCCGAAAGAGGGTCCTGAAATTTTATAACCACATGCCTACGTCGCGTCGACATGAATAGTAATTTAAATCATTTTCATGCATAGTAGGTGAAATGTAAACCGGGGTCTAACCAAAGAAATTGAAATAAAATAGAAACATATAAAAATCCTTAGACCGCGCTTGTCGAGTTTCCATAATTATTCCGTATTTTATTTCTTATAATTATATAGATACATTTATTTATTCGCCAATAAAATACAATAATATTATTGCTTTGTCAGTAACTACTTAAAAAATTAAATGAGATAAAATATATATATCTATATGTAAAAGAGAGATTGTAGAAAATATGATAACAATAATACGACTACTACGATAAAATCTGTGATTTTAAGAATAACAAGGGAATAAAAAAAAAATCTACAATGATTTATACGTGAAAAATTAATTCTTAAATGATTAGATTGGCAGGTGTTATGATTATGGATTACATTTTGCTGTTGGTATGGATTTATATTTTCTCTTGCATAAGTTACACATAGGTAGATGTAAAGGGAGGGTAGGGTAAATAAGCCATACCTTTTATAGATGAACCTAACATCCTTCTTAAAACCAAATTTGAAAATAACTCTTAATACTTTCTTCTGTAATCCAAAAGCTTTTTCTGCATGAGTCGAGTGACCCCACAGTAGTAACCCGTATGACACGTGTAACATAAATAAAAAATGGTAAGCTGTGAGAATAATATTTCATGAAGTTATATCAACTAGGTTTCGTATAACAAATATGCTTTTGGCCAATTTTTCACAAGTAAAGTCCAAGTGTTTTTCCCATGTCAATTGTTGGTCTGGCTGAAATCCCAAAAATTTGATTGTTTATATTATTTTCTTTAAAAGTAAATATGTAGTGCTTCGTTTTTTTCTGTATTTAATTTAATGTAATATTGCAATAGGTGGCATACATACATTACTCGCTGGCGTAGCCAGAAATCGAAACACCTATGGCAAATTTTTAAAAATTAGGTAGGTGCCTATTGCTTGAGCTCTTGAACTCACGGGAGGGTAAAGAGGCGGTTTAATAGGTGTTGAGTTAGTGTATACGGAACAAAAAAAACTTATTCTTAAAAGCAAGTCTCATCTTGTCTCATTTGCAGATTTTTTTCAGAATTAACTCTTAAATGCGCCGTAGGCAAACGCGTCTTATATGCTGTTTACAAAAGAAATGCTAACAATATTTAATATTTAATAAGGCCGCAGGCGAAAATTGACAATAAAAAGAAAAAAATCTTTAAAAATTTTGAGCTTCTAGGTTTTTTGTAAAATATTTTTGAAAAAGTCGTTGTGGCCGGTCTTCTGAATCAGACGCACGGTTCAATCAGTTTGTTATTGTTTTTTTATTGAGACAGTGCAAACATGGATGGAAATAGCCTTGGCAGTGGTACTGGTAAGTACAGATAATTTAATATAGTAGTACTTTTTTATTTTTTTTTGTATACTGTTAAAGTCGAAGTATTTGATATATGAAAAACTTGTGGGTCTTATTTTTGCAAAAGCACTATGCAAAAGTGATTTTAAAACCTCTGTACGCAATTGCCACCATCAGGCATTCAACTATAAAAAAAATCTGTATTTTACCTAAACGATTTTTGTTTTTTCCAAGTGATGGCATTCACCCACTCAAGTTTTATGGAAAACTGCGCACTTTAGCAAAAAATGTAACATTGCAAGATGCGGACGCTGCAGTATCTAGCCTTCCTGAGTCAGATATTGAGATGGACAATGACAGCGATGATCCGGAGTACGACCGTGTTGAAGATATTGACTTTTTGGGTGGTAGTGATGAAGAACAGAATAAAGGTGAGGAATACAATATTCCATTAGCCATTCTAAAAGAGAGACTGTCAAAATCATCAACATCACGGGAAAAAATGGAAAAGGGCGTCCATACAACATGGAAAAGAAGTAAATTCAGATCGCCTGACACTAGTTTTACTTCACCTGGTTCTGATGACCATATTTCACAGACCGACCTTACAGACCTCACTTCCTTAGACTATTTTTCCAAATATTACCCCAAAGAAGTTTTTTCTGAGATGGCAGAGAAAACTAACATGTATTCTTTCCCAAAATCTGGAAAGTCGCTAAACACGGACGAACAAGAAATTAAAAAAATAGTCGCAATGCATCTAATTATGGGAGTTATACATTTTCCAAGACTCAGGATGTATTGGGCACCAGCAACTAAAATACGATTTTTTGAAGATGTTGGCATAACTCGCAATAGATTTTTAACTCTTCGAACTAATCTACACATAGTTGACATAAATCAGAAGCATAACCGTAATGACAAACTTTGGAAATTACGTCCCCTTATTGCTTCATTCGAAAAGTGATGCGATGATTTGCCCGTGAAAGAGAATGTTTGCATAGATGAATCTATCATACACTTCATGGGACAACTGATAATCAAGCAAGCAAAAATATTCATGCTTTGCGGTGCATCTGGTATAATTTACCGCATTATTCTTTATCAGGAAGCTACTACCCTGCCTCCCAAGTTTCAAGAAAAATATTCAGCCACAAACGGTCTAGTTTTTTATCTCGCCCGCAGGATACCTGAAAATAATGGGCACAAACTAATTTATGATAATTATTTCACATCCTTGATTTTACCTCGAACACTGCGAGACAAAAGTATTTTTGTGGCTGGTACTATTCGACAAACTCGACTTGAAAAGTGCCCTCCCAAATCTGAAAAGGAACTTAAAAAATTATGTCGTGGAGTCATCGATTCCTGTGTGTCTGAAGACCAAAAAATAGTAGCTGTTTCCTGGTATGTTAATAAAACAGTAAACTTAGCTTTAAACTTTGTTAGCGTTCAACCACAAGATGAAGTACGAAGGTGGGACAGAAAAGAAAATGGATATGGACTATACAATATCTCTATGGCAGGCGTTGATAAAAGTGATTTCCTTATTTCCCTATATCGTACATTTATAAAATCAAGAAAGTGGACACTAAGTGTTATTTTCCATTTCTTTAACTTAGCAGTATTAGGCTTGAATATCAGAGCGTCTGCAATCGAAATGATGTGGCGAAAAAATCTCGAATGGCCTACAATTCATTACCTCCATGGCAGAAGGCTTGGCTTATTCAGGATACCCAGTTTCTACCCCTAAAAGAGGTAGACCCTCATAAGCAGGCAGTTCAAGAGAATCCTCTCCTTCCGTAACACCAACATTGGCATCCAAACGTCAGTACCTGATATTAGATTTGATAATATTGGTCATTGGCCTGTCAATATAGATGGTCATGAACAGCGGTGTAAGATGGAAAAATGTGGGAGTCGTTCCAGAATAAAATGTGAAAAATGTGAAGTTTTTTTATGTTTATCTAAATTTGAAAATTGTTTTAAGACCTCTCATACAAAATAAAGCAATTTACTAAATGTATGTTTAAAATAAATGGAAAAAATAAATGAGTAGGAATAATTTGTATTTTTCCATTAAAGTCTGAGTGTGGCAAATGCCACCACCTCTTAGTTTCTACAGTGAGGACACTATCCTCACCAAATCTTCAAAACAAGTTCTTGGGATCACTATAAAGAAGAATTAATCAAAAAAATTTTTATCTCATCTTTAAAAAAATCAGGTCCGAAAGGGTTAATATGCCAAGAAGAAGTGGGTTACGGTGGTACATATAGATTTGTTGTCAAATCATAAATAAGTCGCAGATGAAAATTTTAATAAAAATTATACTATATGAATACCATTTATTACAAGTTTTGAATGCTGATAAAAATTCTTTAGAACTAAACAGGCAAAATTTTTAAAAATTTAAGACATCACACCAAACAACCTTAAGTAAAGGGTCAAAAAAGTGGGGGAGTTATAGCTCTCCCTGATTTATTGTAGATTGGGTTGGACCTTCTGGGGGAGGGGGGTTTACCCCTAGACCCTCCCACTGGCTACGCCACTGCAATATTATAATAAAGTAGGTATATAGCCAGAAAAATTCAGTTTAAAAGCATGAGGAGGTTTATTTTATGTAATGTTTTATTTTACCTTCTAGAAACAATTATTTACTACTAAAAAGGGATTTGCGAGGGTGAATAAATAACAAAATCAATGAATAGCTTTACATAATCCTGTGTCACATTTTTTCATCATCATTTCATCTCCCAATTCCTAGGACCGTACTGATGAGCACCACAAGTGCGAAATCCGGATCTACGGTTAACATTACCTTTTTTAAGGGGAAAGCTCGCTATTCATTGATTTTGTTATTATTTATTAAGTTTTCACGTGGAACTGAATACGTTTTCAATATACGGGAAAAAATGCATAGTATTTTGTACTATTTTGTATTTTAAAGAAATTATTTTAAGACGTAATACATTTTTATTAAATTTTTAATAGTGAATATTTTCATTTCAAATATTTTTTATGTTTAATTAGTTTATTTTAAAAACGAATACCTGAGATTTTTATGGAAATAATATTTAGATTTTTAAAACAAAGAGACAATTTTTTAACTGCTGTCCTTAACATAAAGATATTTTAGGAAATAAAAGTGCAATATTTTACCGTTTTCTTTAAAAATAAAACAAGATTTAATAATTTACAAAATTAAAATACAATATATAAAACTTTTCCTTAAAAATAAAGCTGTGAATAAAAGATATATTAAAATTCCAGTAAACAAGATTTTAAGATAAATAAGAGTTAGTCAGTTCTTGTGCAAAGCTCGAAGGGTAACGACGTGAACGTGCCGCGTCGCTCTTACAATCTTGCAAATTGAAATTCGCGCGCAAAGAACGATGCCGACGTGATTCCATCAAATACTACTACATCGTTGCCAATCTGTGGGGATTTTCTCTATTTGGGTTGTATTGCGGGTACTCATTGGAGTAATAAAACATTTTTTTAAGTGCTTTCGCGGCGGCGGCGACAGAATGTCTTTCTGGTAAAGTTTTTTTTTATAAATTTGTGGGCCAGCCAATTTTTCTCCATAAATTAATTTTTACCTGAGGCGAATGTAAAAAAAACGGAATAAGATTATAAATATATTACTTGAGTAGTAAAAAAAATATTCCGTATACCTACAGTTTTCTGCCGTTTTGGATTTTTTTGAAAAATTGTCCTTTTTTTTTGTTGGCCCTGCCCAAGTTTACTACCGCTTTTTGCCCTTCCCATATTCCTGAAATAACTAGATATGTACCTTTATTTTAATTATATTATTCCCTACTAACACGAGTCCGTTCCGGGAACGTACCTGCGACGTCCCACCATAACTTACAGTACGTTCTGGGAACGACCTGTTTGGTCGCCGTACGTTCCTGGAACGTTCGGGGAACTAGCGATGTTTCCAAAAACTTTGTTCCAGAAACGTCCCTTGGGATATTACATAGACGTTGTTGCAACGTCCCTGTTTTTTTTCGTCCCCCCCCCCGGTCTGGTGAGGACTTTTACGGGACCTTTTAGAATCGTCCTACTCGATCTTTTTTTGCTCAAAAATATAACACACTTTTGGTGATTTAAATGTTCACAGAGTAAATCAAAGATTAATGGAAAGTTTACCCAACTCACTTTTACGCATAATCATAAATTTAGTGCTAATTCTGTATGTTTGTCTCTTTATTTTGTTAAGGAAGAAGAAAGACAGACATACAGAATTAGAACTAAATTTATACTTATGCATAAAAATTAGTTGAGTAAACCTCCTATAAATATTATTAATATAAAACGTTTTGATTAAATGTCACAAAAACACGATCCAAATCGGGAATAACAGAATGATTCTACAACTGATAAGTAGGAGAACACGATGTAACCACCGTAAAAATAGGAAAATTTTGTGAAGGCCATGTACAAATAATGCCAAAATAGTAGTTTTAACAACTAGTGGCTAAAATAGTGCTTTTTTACAAGCGTTGGTTTAAATAACGAGCGCAGCGAGTTATTTAAAAACGCGAGTAAAGAAACGCACAGATTAGCCGCGAGATGTTAACACTATTTGTTTTAATATCTTTGGCAAAAAATTCAAGACAAACAGGAAAATACTTTTAGAAATCTCGAACGAAGAGCATTTCTCGCAACACACCATTTTTATACTAAAAATCAAGGCGGTCGTTTCCATGGCGATATGCCTTTTTATTCGGTGACGTTCATTGTTGCGAAATTTTAATTGTTGACAGTTGAATATTTTGATTGAATTTTTTGATTTTATAGGGTTTTATAAGATTCCATGAACCAGGCTATTTTGCTCGTAAAAACTGATAGAAAAAATCTGTGCTATATGAGATTTGTCTTGGCTTTTACAAGTTTGTTTTACATACCCCATAGAAACATATCAAACCTGATAAAACATTATAAAATCTTGTTAAGCTTTTCTAAGAGATTTGACGCGGTTTTTTTGGCAGGGCATTGCCGGTTACCACTTTTATTTCATCATTAAAGTTTTTAAAAAACGCCGTTAGAAAGTCAATGTAAGAAGGCAGGCTGAACAGACTGGCTTTAACGTTTATTTGTTCCGAGATTCCAGTTTCTGCCGATGACATGCTGAACACGACGTCTGAAGATTTTATTGTAATTTTTTTTTCTTCAAATAAATGTAGAGTTTAATTATTTAATTATTATTTTTCCCACATCCCCCCATAATTTTTTAATTAACTTTGTATATTTTTTACCAAAATCACAATTCTTCTTTCGCTTTGTTAAATCGAAAATGTATCATTCATAAAAATTCTGCCAAAGGAATGTGCTATTTTATGGACAATTTTTTTTCACATTATTATTTTATGAAATAAATTTTTAAAATGATTAACAGTGAGATTTACTAAGATCTAAAATAGTACCCCCACAGGTCTAAATATTTACACCTGTGGTGGTTACTAAATTTTAAAACCAATTTTCAAAAAACACTTAACCATACAGAAAAAACACAAAGTTATTGATGATTTTGTATTGTTACTGCAAAATACCACTAAAAAACTGTTTTTTTTTTCTAAAAATACAGCATATTTTAGAAGAAATTACCCTAAAACTATTTTTTTCTGACAGGTTTCAAAATGGCAAATGGTCAATACGCCAAAAATTTGGAACATAACAGCTTCATTATTTGTGTTTGAGGTTATAAAGTTGATGATTTTTTAGACCACCTCGGGGGGTGGATTAAATTTATAGCCTCCAGAAAGGATTGTTTTTTGGCATTTGGTACTAACTTCGTTTATAATTTCCGTAAGTAACCGTTTTTACAAGGATTCATTTACCTTATTTAATATATCAAGTTGTTCATTACCCAATAAAACACCTTCTATTTTTTCCAGAAAAACGCCATGGTTTGAACCCGTTTTTAGCACAAAAAATATATTTATGAGGGCACTACGAGGCAAAACAAACATAAGTGAAGGTCACTGATTATGCACGAAAAATATAGCAAACGAAAAAACCCAAAACAAATATATTAATTTATTTTTAAACTAAAAGTAAAAAATTGAGGTTATCTAAAAGCTCAGTCAAAAAAACCTTTCCTTACTCAAAGCCCACTCATTTTAAAGCTGTAGCTTTCATCAGTAGAGGTTAGTTCAAGCCAAGGTGCAAGCCGAGGTAAAAGATCCTCGCTGTTTGTGATTGAACGCGGCGCTAATATTTTTAAACTGACATTTCAACAGTGACAAAAATGTAAAAAAACTTGCATTTAAGTTTTTTTTTCATTTCATAAATAAAAACACCTTTTAAATAAATAAAAAATTACTCCTTATTTTATTATTACTCATCTAAATCGCTGTGTGACATCAAGTATTAAATGGAAAAATTAATTAACAAGGGTAAGTTTTAACAAGAGTGAGTATTAAGTGGAAAAATTAATTAACAAGGGTAAGTTTTAATTAGAGTGACATATAGCCCCAATGTTAATTTATTCTACAGAGTGTTTACTATTTAAACCTCGCGTGGTTTTAAATTTTTTAATATTATTTAAATCAAACTATGTCCAAAACTCAAGGAGGGTTGGTTTAAAATGCTTAAGACCAAAAAGTTCACTTAAACTTAGGACCGTTCTAAAATAGACTAAACCTCTTTAGTAAATCCCACCGTAAAGTCCTATGATCACATAGTTTAATATATAGGGAGGTTACACAACCTTATGGACAAGAGTTATTTTTTGGTCCAGTGTTGCTAAAGTGAGTGCCTAGTGTAAAGCTTTTTAGGATAAACACAAAATATGCACCTAGCCGGGGTTATAACACCGGACCTTCCTTGCAGCAGGCAAATACGCAACCCGCTGCGCTACGGATAGCGCCAGGCTTAATTTTTTTTATGCCTCTCTCTCGGCCATCAATTTTTATTTGGGCTGTCTGGATTCATTATCTTTAGCGGCCAGACCAACTTTTTTAAAAGATTCTATTAGCTTTTCGTTTTGGACTCGGTCCAAAAATGACTTCTTATCTACGAAAGGCATTTAATGTTACCGACACATTCCTATATACAGGGTGTCCCAACGGCCGCGTTGTTACATCAATAAGTTCAGCGGCGTTTCAACATGACTTGGGGCCCCGAAGGCAAACACAACTTGCCCCCCTTCTACTAATAAATGTAAAAATGTAAATTTTATATTTTTTTATAAAAATTAAAAACCTGTTAGATACTCTCACTATGAATTTTCTCCATGCATCATCAAACCATGAATTTTTCGCAAAAAAGATGCACGGACTCGAGATGCATTGAATAGAAGTTGTTCTAATTTTTGTCAAAAGATGCATGCAATATTATGCTGGCAAGCCTACCAATTATCAGCTGTTAATCTAAAGGTAGTTGCTGGCTTTCGAAATTTTAATTATTTATTGCCTGACTTTTTTTTTTCCGTTGGCTACAAATGACATTTCTTGACGCACAGTGTAAACGCTTTTGGATTTCAAGCAAAAGAGCAAAAGATGCATCTGCAAGACGAACGGGAAAAATGCACAGTGAGGAATGGGCTTTAGGGTCACAGCTACGATCTAGGGAAATAGTTTTTAGCAACGCTATGTCGGTAGTTACAATGAAACGCCAGTAAATCCGCCAAATGACCTCGACCGAACACCCGGAAGTATACTGCGACCTAGATTTTGTTTCGCTCGGGCAGAGAAATATAAAAAAATAATATAATCCAGAGGAAATTAGGGACTTATCGGTACATATTATTTTCAAATCGTACTCAATACATATTGAAAAGATTTGATATGTTTTCATGCATATTGAATTCGTTTTAAATATGTTTTGAAAACTTTTTTTTCCTTAGGTTTTCATGACAGCTTTTCAGATTTTGATATTTGGTAGCTGACATATGTCATAGTTGTCAAATATCCATTTTTGAGTTTTGGTATTTTTTTTTTAAATGTATTTTATTCAAAAGATGATGTTGGCCCTTGCCACATATTTTTTTTTAATTTTAATTACTACTACATAGCACAAACACTTTCGAGCCAAATATGTCTTTTATTTTCCATAATTAATTTTTTTAAAGGCTTTAAAAAAACAAATCTTTAGTTATTTAAGTAAGGTTTTGTTATTAATCTTTTTTTTTCTATACACTCCACCAAATTTTAGAATGCCGGTTCCACAGTTTCACTTCTATTTCTCTCTCTCTCTCTCTCTCAAAAAGAGTAGAGCAATAAAATATAATTTGGCGGCTGTCTGGTAATCCGACGCAATACGCATGTGTAAACTCAATCCCCGTTTTCATGGAAAATCGGTATTTCGATCTCAATACGATCTTGATCCAACCCTAAAAATTTTCAGAGTCGGATCTAGATTGAAGTCGATTTGAATACTGGAAAAACAGGCGTTTTCATGGACGGTATCGGATTCAAATCGTTTTCAGAACGAACTCAATTCCCATGAAAACGTAGCAATTGTCTTCTTTTTTTTTTCATAGACCCACGTTCAGGCAGAGCTTTCTTGTGCGCGGTGCTATCAAAATAATGTCTACTTTCATAGTGTTTTTGTCGACCTTTAATAGGAACTTATCGGTACACAATGTCGGCATAGCCTGGATCGGCACTATTTTTAATAGTTCCGCACGAAGGATAAAAGGCTTCTATTATTTTTGTCATATAAAAGTGTCATCTAAACATGCTTATATTGTGCCATCCATAAGGTTGAAAAATTAAAGTTAATGCCGTCCTTTATTAGAGACTTATCGGACATTATGGGATAACTTTAATAAATTCGGCAATATTTTTGACAGTTCCACACAGAGGTAAACAATTACTACATATTTTTAGGCACTTACACATCTGTTATCGGACGGCGCGGCGGACTTCTTGGTTGCTGGGGCTATCCAAAATCTACGTTTGGGCTATCCAGCCAGGGGCCCGATTTTTGGACCACTCGAATTTCAGACCACTCGAATTTCAGACCACTCGAATTTCAGTCGTATACGGAACACATTTTCGCAAAAATTTCACGAAAAACGGGTTAATTTTCACTGATTAAAATACCAAACACCAAAAAAAATTTGAACTTATATGCACATTGAACAATATTCAATGAAAAAAGGTGCAAAATTAAAATTTTGCGTTTCTTACGGGCAAAATAGGACGACTGTTGATGGTAGGATGTCATTTTCACTCGACTTTGCATCGAGTGAGTAAAAGCAACCGCCGCAGATCCGAACGATTATCAGAGAGGAATGACAAATCCTTCAAATATTAGCAAAATAAAAATAAATTTTAATTTTAGGGCGAATTTAACTAAATATTATACATTTTCAGTACAAGTTTGATTTTGTGTAAGACTTAATAATGGATTAAACAATATTTAACCTTTTTTTCGTAAAATTTTTGCCAAAATGTGATCCGTATACTACTGAAATGATTTAAGAATTGGGTCCAGAGCTTCTTTGATGGCGGCGCTGTCAAAATAATGTTGACTTAACATAATTTTTATGCTTGCCTTTAATAGAGACCTTATGCACCTCTTAAAAAAAAAATCCGCGTTAGGTGACTTTATCGCTTAAAACAGGATTTTCAGTTTTTGCACGCCGTGTTTGATTTGTTTATGGCCGACTTTATATGGCATTTATTATTATAAAGATTTACAAAAATAATTTGTCCAATAATATTTTTCATTTAGAATATCTTATTCTTGCGTTTTCTACAGTGAATTTTAATTAATATTAATCTTTAAAAACTCAAAAACACAACAGAGAAAAGGGAGGTTATGATAAACAGATCGGAATTACTTGTCATAGTTGCCAGTGCAAATCAATGTTTTACATTTCTTACGAAATTCTGGCCAAAGTAAATGATTAAACAAAAATTGGCACTTATCTTTACCATTAAAAATAATGCAAAATATATTTTCAATCAAACATCAATTTAAATTTTTTGTTTTCCTGCTTAACGTTTTACTATCCGCAACCATGTCAATTATTAGGGATACGGTATTCTCCCGCAGGTAACGTCAAACTTTATCCGTTAGTAAGAGATTCCGTTATTACCTCGTAACTTCGCATGCCCGAAATAAGCGATAAAGTAAAAGGGCATCAAAATTATAGGTGCAAAAGGTTTCTAATAAAAAACTGCATTAAATTTAATTTGTTAACTTTATAGATGGCACAATATGAGCATGTTTAGACAGCGGCGTAGCGTGACTTAAAGGGCGGGGGGGGGGGCGAAGGCTCAAAAGGGCAACACAATTGTTGGTACCTAGGTATATAATATATTGACAATTTAATATATAGTGTAAAAATAGTTATTTACCTCACAAGTGCAGAAAGTGATACTTTACCGCAACCAACGACATTAGCACGAACGACGCCATCCTCGAAACCATTAGTATGGCTATATTCCCGCTAAATACTAATAATATCAAACGCATTCAGGTTTTTTTTCCATCATTTGTGACCTTTCACAATTTTTGTTTTCCTTTTTTTGGTCTGTTAAAAGTGCGCATAGCCTCCGGACTGCTAGGAGCAATTGTGTTCATTAGGGACTTATCGGCACATAAAGTCGGCATAGCCTGATTCGGCACTATTTTTCACAGTTCCAGACAAAGGTTAAAAGGTTTCTGACATTTTTGTCATGCCACCCATAAAGTTAATAAATTAAAGTTAATGCCGACCTTTATTAAAGGCTTGCTGGGACTATCCAAAACCTACGTTTTGGCTATCCAACCAGAGCTTTTTTGATGGCGGCGCTGTCAAAATAATTTTGACTTAACATAATGTTTGTGCCTGCCTTTATAAAGGTCGGAATTAATTTTAATTTGTCAACTTTATGGTGCCAATATGAGCATGTTTACATGATATATTTATATGACAAAAATGTCAGAGACCTTTTAATCTTCATGCGGAACTGTCAAAAATAGTGCCGAGTCAGGCTATGCCGTCTTTATGTACCGATAACTTCCTATTACAGATAATTCTTTCATTTATTAAAAGTCGGGTTTGAAACCTGAGATTTAAGCTTTTTTTATCGAAAAAATGTATTGAAAATTTTAAAAAATCCTTCAGATATTTTTATTAACAATTTCAAAATCAACAACCGTGCAAAATTTCAGCTAATTCTGATTTAGTTTTCCCTGGGCATTTCGTCAAAGTAAAGGGAAAAGACCTTGCCAGCTGTAGTTTTTTTTCTTAATTATTATCTGGGAAGAAACTAAAAACATGTTCAGCATATTAGTCAATAGGATCTAACCGCATACAGAAAAAAGAATTACTTCAGTCATGAAAACAATATTTTCTTAACAAAGAAAAATAATTGTTTTAAACTAGTAATTTTCGTTCCATTTGTCTCGAATGAAGGCGGCAAGCTTCTTGTTATACATAGACATAGTTTTAAAAAAATTCTCGCTTTAAAACAATAGGATAGTGTAATATCATTCTCTAAAAACATTTTTTTCTTGTTTTGAAATAGTGTTTTTCGTCTGAAGAAAATTAGAATAATAAGTTTTCTTGATTAAATTAAATTTTGTTTCGCGCAGAAAACATCATTTTCTTGTTTTGTTTTAACTTTAATTTGTTAACTTTATAGATGGCACAATATGAGCATGTTTAGACAGCAGCGTAGCGTGACTTAAAGGGTGGGGGGGGGCGAAGGCTCAAAAGGGTAACCCAATTGTTGGTACCCAGGTATATAATATATTCAAAATTTAATATATAGTGTAAAATAGTTATTTACCTAACAAGTGCAGAAAGTGATACTTTACCGCAACCGACGACATTAGCACGAACGACGCGAAGAGGAGTGCACTCACGCGAGTAGATAAAATGTATTACAACAGTTGTTCCTCGAAATCATTAGTATGGCTATATTCCCGCTCAATACTAATAATATCAAACGCATTCAGGTTTTTTTTCCGTCATTTGTGAACATTCACAATTTTTGTTTTTCTTTTTTTGGTCTGTTAAAAGTGCGCATAGCCTCCGGACTGCTAGGAGCAATTTTATTCATTAGGGACTTATCGGCACATAAAGTCGGCATAGCCTGATTCGGCACTATTTTTCACAGTTCCACACGAAGTTTAAAAGGTTTCTGACATTTTTGTCATGCTCATATAGTGCCAACCATAAAGTTAATAAATTAAAGTTAATGCCGACCTTTAATAAAGGCAGGCACAAACATTATGTTAAGTCCACATTATTTTGTCAGAGCCGCCATTAAAAAAGCTCTGGCTGGGTAGCCCAAACGTATGTTTTGGATAGCCCCAGCAACCACGAAGAGCACCGCGCCGCCGTCCCATAACAGATGTGTAAATGCCTAAAAATATGTAGTAATTGTTTACCTTTATGTGGAACTGTCAAAAGTAGTGGCGACTTTATTAAAGTCAGCCTATAATGTCCGCTAATTCCCTATTATTTCGTATAATTTAAAAGTGTTTGGGAAGCTGTTGTTAAAACTGTTTTTTATCATGAATGGAAAAATTTCTTCGGGTTTCCCGATTTATTTCTAGATCTAGATTAAGCCAGCGAGACATTTTAAATTGTTTTCTGAATCACTTACATTAATTAATATATCGAATTTTTGGGAAAAAAATCTTGAAATATTGTCTCAAGCGACTCTATAAGGATATCCAATACCACATAGAATATATTTATTTTAAAGTCGAGATCTACGCTTGGGTGAGCATGTTGTAGCATAAACATTGGGAAGTACTAATTATTGAAGCTACCTACCTACCTATTCTAACCAGATTTAAATATAGGAAGTAATAGAATATGGACACTTACGTTTTTTTTCACACTACGAGCATTTCCAAAAAAATCAATTAAGTTTTTGGAGTGTTTAGTCCCAACGCATTCCAAAATTAATTTTCAATTTCTTTTGCAATAAATCACAAGAGGATAAACCCTTTTCTGCCACTCTTTCAATCATTGGGAAAATAAGAAAAATATCTTTTTTTTTCACGCGGCAAAAGAGAAAGACTTCCTATTATCGTTTACTAATTCATCAGTACTTGTTACATATTTTCGGGAAAATATAAACTGATTAATTAAAATAAAAGTATTTAGATACTTTTTTATGTTTATTGTGATGCATAGCTGAGGGCACCCAAAAGGCGCCGAGACTCAGAAGGCGGGGAAGGGGGGGGGGGCGCGGAACCCCCGGCTCCCCCCACGCTACGCCGCTGTGTTTAGATAAAATGTTTATATGATCATAATGTCAGAAACTTTTCAACCTTCGTTTCAGAACAGTCAAAACTAGTGTCGTCTTTATTAAACTAGCGCTTTGCCGAATTTATATACCGATAAGTCCCTATTACCGTGACCAAAAAAGCTCTGGCTCTGGCTGGATAGCCCAAACGTAGGTTTTGGATAGCCCTAGCAACGAAGAAGTTCGCAGCGCCGCTGTCCCATAACAGACGTAAATATATAATAATTGTTTACTTTTGTTTTAAACTGTAAAAAACTTTATTAAAGTCATCTTATAATGTTCCTGTCAGAAACCATTGAAACGTCGTGCGGAAATGTTAAAATTAGGGCCGACTTTATTAAAGTATGTCCCTAATAGTGACTTATCGGACATTATAGGCTGACTTTAATACAGTCGGCACTATTTTTGACAGTCCCACACAAAGATAAACAATTACTACATATTTTTAAGCATTTACACATCTGTTATGGGACGGCGGCGCGGTGCTCTTCTTGGTTGCTGGGACTATCCAAAACCTACGTTTGGGCTATCCAGCCATAGCTTTTTTGATGGCGGCGCTGACAAAATAATGTTGACTTAACATAATGTTTGTGCCTGCCTTTAATAAAGGTCGGAATTAATTTTAATTTGTCAACTTTATGGTGCCAATATGAGCATGTTTAGATGATATGTTTATATGACAAAAATGTCAGAGACCTTTTAATCTTCGTGCGGAACTGTCAAAAATAGTGCCGAGTCAGGCTATGCCGACTTTGTGTACCGATAACTTCCTATTACAGATAATTCTTTAATTTATTAAAAATCGTGTTTGAAACCTGAGTTTTAAGCTTTTTTTTATCGAAAAAATGTATTGAAAATTTTAAAAAATCCTTCAGATATTTTTATTAACAATTTCAAAATTAACAACCGTGCAAAATTTCAGCTAAGTCTGATTTAGTTTTCCCTGGGCATTTCGTCAAAGTAAGGGGAAAAGACCTTGCCAGCTGTAGTTTTTTTTCTTAATTATTATCTGGGAAGAAACTAAAAACATGTTCAGCATATTAGTCAATAGGATCTAACCGCACACAGAAAAAAGAATTACATCAGTCATGAAAACAATATTTTCTTAACAAAGAAAAATAATTGTTTTAAACTAGTAATTTTCGTTTCATTTGTCTCGAATGAAGGCGGCAAGCTTCTTGTTATACATAGACATAGTTTTAAAAAAATTCTCGCTTTAAAACAATAGGATAGTGTAATATCTTTCTCTAAAAACATTTTTTTCTTATTTTGAAATAGTGTTTTTCGTCTGAAGAAAATTAGAATAATAAGTTTTCTTGATTAAATTAAATTTTGTTTCGCGCAGAAAACATCATTTTCTTGTTTTGAAATATATTTTTTCATCCGAAGAAAATTTAAATAAATAAGTTTTCCTGATCGAATTAAAAACCTAAAAATTTTGGCGACATCGACACGCCACTGCACCCACATGCAGAAAGGGCGAAATTTGAAATGCCGAAAGGTCTGAACTTGTTTTCTCGTTTGAGAGAAAAATAATTTGTTATTGCCATTTACGAAAATATTGATGAACTTCTCTTGTTTTAAAACTAAATTGTCATTTTTGTTTCGAAAAGTTCCGCAATTTGACTTACAAAAGTAAAGGTCTTGACGGAAGTAAAACTTATATTTGTGCTAAGAAGATATAAGTAAAAAAATTTATACCTTGTTTCAAAAGCACTTTTTCTTTTTTGAAGACAGTTTGTTTTAAATCAAAACTATTTTCCAAGACAATTATTTTTTTTTCATTTTCCTTCATGAAAAAAAATCATTTTGGTCGGAGACTTTTGCTTTTGGGTCAAGACAACGTTTTCAAGAAAAGTACATTTATCCAGGGAAGGTTTCCTCTTTTTCTGTGCAAATTTCGTTACTCTTAGGTTAGCAATAGTGCTTTTGAATGTACCCAAAAATAACGTTTTGCAGTAAGCATATCCTTATCTATTTTGATGTTTTCTTAAACGCCAATCATCATATTGAAATTAGTCCGGAGAATTTGGAATAAACAGTACTAATCACATAAAAATAAAGTACATATAAAAAATTAAAAAATATTTGTAAAACAAAAAACTTTCTAACGTAAAAAACTTCCAACACAGAATTACACCAAGTTTGGTTGGTTGGCTTTTTAACGGTAAAGGTAGTCGCTATTCGACGCTAATTAGCACCAATGCGACCTTTAATGAAGGTAACAGCGTGACAGAGCGCCAACCAGGCAAGCAGATGTGTCACCACACGTGTATTGGACGTCTAATTTGATACCAAGATTTGACGTGATCAATATCACGTCGAAGTAGCGTGAAATTTTGGGCACCAAATTGTCTAAAAACATAACTCTTGTCAATTTGACGTCATATTGAAAACTAAAATATGTTATGTAATGTACACTATCGGCATCATAAAAGTGGTACGTGATAAACAGAGGTATTTTTTAAATTGTATGGTTAACTACCGGATTATATTTTGTGACAGACTGGTACTAAGATGTGAAAATATTGACATCAAAGATTGCTTTCAAAAATAATTTTTATATTACAATAATATGCTAACGCATAAAACAACTGTAACAAAAAAAAAACCCAACTGTAACGAAAATTATAAAACAATATAAACAAATTATTAGGTATATAAATTTTAATATCTAGTCATTATACCGTTTAACCTTCTTGGTAGAGAATCAGCCAAAATTTCAAAAAGCTTTTCATTTTCACCAATCACTTCTTCATAAGCATTGACTATTAACTGGACCAAGTGATGTTGATTTCCCAGCATTTCCAGCTTTTTTGAAATTAAACCCCAGATATTTTCCATAGGATTGGCGTCTGGGGTTTTCGCAGGCCAAGGATGAACTTCAATATTTTGCTCCCGAAACCAAGTTTGGCAAATTCTGGCCGTATGAGCAGGGCAGTTTTCTTGTTGAAAAATAAACTAGTCTTGATAAAGTTCTGTGACGGCTGGAAGCATGGTGTTCTCTAAAATGTTCACGTAAAGCTGTGCTGTGAGCCTTCCATTGATTCGAAATAGAGCACCAATCTTCCAGCGCGTTCTTGGTGGACGATACACCCGAATTTGTTTTCTGTCACTACAGGACTGGAAAACTTTTTCATCGGAAAATATTACCTTTCGCCAAAAGTCTGGTTGCTTTAGAGAGTAATTAAGGGCAAAAAGTAACCTGGCCTGTTTTTTTTTTCATTCGTAAATTAGAGCCTTTCCTTACGCGATTTCGTACCACTCTTACACATCCTGGAAATTGGGTTAATCTCTTTGCCTGAGCAACAGATGCAAAAGGGTTTTCTTCCATAAAAGCATTAAGGTCATAATCTTGTTTATCAGTTGAAACTTTCAATAAACCAGTCTCTTATTTTCTCTCTATTGTCTGATCTTCTTACCATCGTTTTTTAATCGTGGTTTTACTGCGTCCATAATATCTAGCCACGTCCCTAATTGAGCATCCTAGTTGTAGTTTTGCCAGGAGTTGGGCTTTATCAAATAAAGAAATTTGTGGAGACATTTTTTATTTATTCATCAGACTGAAATACAGAATGACACACTTTGACAGTTTAAGAAAAATACAATAATGGATGACTTTGTTTGTAAAAATAGACCAAGGTATTACAACAAAAAATATTGTGTACCACTCTTATGATGCCGATATCCGATATTTTATTATCATCGGCCCAATTATTTTTCAAAGTTTTATAGTGCTCGTGCCCGAAATGTGCACCAGTTCGAAAGCACCTCTGCTTACACCCTAAAAAACTTTTTATGCCGTGTATGAAACTTGCCCCATATTCGGTATACTGTAGAATTCTATAGGGATACCTTTCTTTCTTTTTAATTAGCAAATGTCAGAGGCAGAGATCACTAAAGTCGGAAGAGTCTATTATATTTTTGAAATCACGACAAAATGCTCTCGAAACTTAATAGAAAATGACGGTAGACAGTTCTTGTCATAAGTATTAAAAAATTTAGGATAAACTAAAACTTTTGTATTATTTAAACTTTTTTCCAAAATTAGTATTAGCGATGCTAACTGAGGAATCCAAATATATTGCAAGTAGTTGCTATATAAACAATATTTTTTAAATCACACAAAAACGTTTTTAATATTTATACCAAAAAAAAAAAAATTTTTATAGTTACGTAACTAGAAAAAAAAAATTGGTTTCTGAAGACGTTTTTAATTCCTCATATTGAGACGTTAAAAAAACGTCCGTTAAAAGCAAGTGATAAAATAGTCATAATAGCGATAAATTTTCACGTCTATTCGACGTATAATTTACGTCATTTGGTTGCCTAGGTACTGTTCCACGTACAATAAAGGTAAAGGTAACAGACCGACCAAAAACCTAATAATTACATTTCTTTATGCTAAAATTAATATCTTTTTAGGCAGTGGAACAACTGATCTTGATTTCAGCGGGAATTTTAACCGTATAGGTACAGTTATTAAATTAACGCAGTTATTTCCGATTAACGTAAAGTCAAAATTTTTTAAAATACCCAGAACTTAAAAAATCATCTGGATCGAGCTGTTAATTATGTCTTTTGTTTATATTTCCATGAATATAAACATCCCTTTGTTCGTATAATTCTATTATTATCTTTCTTTTCTAGTTTCCTTTTCGCCTGCAATCCTTTGAAGCAAAAACAGCTAAAAATTAAATGTTTTTACGTCCTTATTTGTATTTTTTAACATTAAATCTGACGTTGGCACTTAATTAACAATACGCTTGAGGGTAAATTTGAATAAAAAATGCGCTTCCTCCAATTACTTAATCTAAAAAACTGTTAATCAAATTTGTATCAAATTTTGTACGGTGAAGGTTTGAAGCATTATCCCGGAACTATTTCACGGATTTTGCATAACTTTAAGTTTTTTTACATAATTTTACGTATCTTAAAAATGTTTAATTCACGATTAAAATTATCGATTATTTTAAAAAACTAAATAAAAAAAATATATATTTTTTTTTGACAAACCACGCGAATGGTCTGTGGGTTATACCACACTGAGAAAACCGGGCCAACCCACGACCGTGGGTCGAAAATTTGGGGCTACCAGAACTCACACCGTGCGTTACTATAGCACACAGTATGATTGTCCCAAACCATTTCAATTTAGCTGGGAAAACTCAGCAAGTCGTGGGCTACCACAATTCAGGCATGGGATTGCCCCAGCCCAGTTTTATGTATTAACTTTTTGGGTCTGTAGTAATTCACGGTCTGGGCTACAATAACTCAGTGCTTGAATTGTTCTAACTCATGATCATGGTTTATTTTTTCCGCCGTCTAGTAAAACCCAGGGATTTACACATGTGAATCCGATTATAGGTGGTACTTGCCGAATGTCGAGTTTTGCACATATTTCGGCTTGCGGGTTGCTTTGGCTGGCAGTTGCTAGCTTCATTTCCAGTTGTGATGTGGTTAGTGTAGGTCATATGTGGAGGTATTCTGGCTGTTGCAGCGGCAGGTTCACGAGTGGAAAATATTAACGCGTTTTAATTTTATATTTTTCAAATAATATGAAAGTGTGGAGTGCGAAATGTATAGGGTCTGTTTTGTATTTTAAACAGTTTGGCTGAGATTTACTAACGCCGCTAAATCTGTCCTAAGCCTAAATTACAGCTATATATATTTCTGTCATTTCTCTGAGCAAATTGGAATTAGGGACGGCTTAAGCGTTATAGTTCAGCCTTTAGGTTTAGGTTTTGGTTTTAACAGACCATATTTATATTAAAATATTTGATTTTGTTTGTATTTTTCACAGTCAAACATTTTCAAACGCGATATTTTAGATTTTTTTTAAAGTTTTTTTTATGTAAGGGGTATCCATTATAAACCTTATCGTCTTATCTGAAATTTGATATTTATAATTCACAAATTGCATAGATATGTTTTGTTATTTTCAACGTAATACCTTGTTTAATGTGTGCTTTTTTTGAAATTAAGAGAAATTTAAAAAATTTCGTTTAGTTTTTGAGTTATTCATTGTTGGCAAAGATAAAGCCTGCTTAGCTATAAAAATTACACGAAATACGGGTGTTTCATTTCAAGAGTCAAAAATTCTATACTTGTTTATAATGAATAGTACTGTATAGTTAGCAATTTATTAATTATATTTTGTGTACAGTCAGCCGGGGCGACATTAGAGTCAAGGCTTCGTTGGATTTTGTTTTATTTTTAAATCACAAAATCTTTCTTTTCCAGAAGAACACGATCTACATTTTTAATGCTCCCTAGTTGACGGTATTTCTTTTATCTCTAGTAGCGTTCGTGCTGGAGATGAAAACTAAGATTTTTTTCTTTGCATTCGCATTTATTTCGTCGACTAAAACATTTTTAACCTTATAAAAATAAAATAAAAAATAAGTTCTATTTTTTTTCAAAATACTAGCACAGTCATTTGGGGTAACTTTGAACCACTGTTTGAGCCACTTGGAAAATTATATGTTGGAACTTTTCATGTGTCTAAACTGAATTTTCCAACTGGCTCAAAGTTAAACATAATGGTTCGAAGTTACCCCGACTGATTATATATACTACAACTCAGATGCTGAGTTCTGGTAGCCCAAGGGCAGGGTTCTCCCAGCCCAGACAATGAGTCACCACAATCCAGATGCTGAGTTCTGGTAGCCCAAGGGCAGGGTTCTCCCAGCCCAGACCATGAGTCACTACAACCCAGATGCTGAGTTCTGGAAGCCCAAAGGCAGGGTTCTCCCAGCCCAGACCATCAGTCACCACAACCCAGATGCTGAGTTCTGGTAGCCCAAGGGCAGGGTTTTCCCAGTCCAGATCATGAGTCACCACAACATAGATGTTGAGTTCTGGCAGCACAAATGGCCAAAAAAATACATTCAGTGTTTATGCATATTTTGGGCTACTACAACACACGAACTGTGTTTCCCTGTAATCCCTTGGACTTGGTTCTCACAGCCCAGAGGTCTGGGCTGTCCTCTATTGGCAACACGGCTGGGTCTAGGAGAATACATATTTGAGTTCTCGTAGCCCACCAAAACATTTTTAACCTTATAAAAATAAAATAAAAAATAAGTTTTATTTTTTTCTCAAAATACTAGTACAGTCATTTGGGGTAACTTTGAACCACTGTTTGAGACACTTGGAAAATCATATGTTGGAACTTTTCATATGTTTAAACTGAATTTTCCAACTGACTCAAAGTTACCCATAATGGTTCAAAGTTACTCTGTATACCACAACCCAGATGCTGAGTTCTGGTAGCCTAAAGGCAGGGTTCTCCCAGCCCAGACCATGAGTCACCACAACCCAGATGCTGAGTTCTGGTAGCCCAAAAGCAGGGTTCTCCCAGCCCAGATCATGAGTCACCACAACCTAGATGTTGAGTTCTGGCAGCACAAATGGCCAAAAAAATACATTCAGTGTTTATGCATATTTTGGACCACTACAACACACGAACCGTGTTTCCGTGTAATCCCTTGGACTTGGTTCTTACAGCCCAGAGGTCTGGGCGGTCCTCTATTGGCAACACGGCTGGGTCTAGGAGAATACATATTTGAGTACTCGTAGCCCACCAAAACATTTTTAACCTTATAAAAATAAAATAAAAAATAAGTTTAATTTTTTTCTCAAAATACTAGTACAGTAATTTGGGGTAACTTTGAACTACTGTTTGAGACACTTGGAAAATCATATGTTGGAAATTTTCATATGTATAAACTGAATTTTTGAACTGGCTCAAAGTTACTCATAATGGTTCAAAGTTACTCCGTATACCACAACCCAGATGCTGAGTTCTGGTAGCCTAAAGACAGGGTTCTCCCAGTCCAGATCATGAATTACCACAACCCAAATGCTGAGTTCTGGTAGCCCAAAGGCAGGGTTCTCCCAGCTCAGATCATGAGTCACCACAACCTAGATGTTGAGTTCTGGCAGCCCAAATTTATTTATGCATATTTTGGACTTGGTTCTCACACCCAGAGGTCTCGGCTGTCCTCTATTGGCAACACACCTGGGTCTAGAAGAACACATATTTGAGTTCTCGTAGCCCACCATTTTTCTCAGTGGGGTGCTGTGCAAAATTTGGTAATATTCGATGTGCGTAAACGAAGTGTGTTTAGGATCCAAATTTATTTTTAAGGTGCATAATCTTCAAAGACAAAGAAAGTATAACTTTCTCCCTAATTACTACTAATGAAAACCACGACCTAATTCATTCGATTGATCTTTCATCTATCTCTATTTGTTGTATTTTCTTTATTTTTATACTGGGACTCTCTATCCATTGAAGGACTAATGCCAAAATATCCATGCACCTAGTCAGTTTTCGAACCCGGGACCATAAGTGGCCGGAGTTGGAATTAGGTAAAGAAGTTTAAGTCAGCTTCTAGTGTTGCTATTGAGCGCAAGTAGAATTTATGGTCAGTCCAATACCTTCTCCACATAGTCCAATCAACTCCTACCATTTTAGTGTCCTTTTTTCGACCTTCGCCGCCATATTGACAGAAAACTAATGGATTTTCTGTCACTTTTGAGCAAAAATGGCGGCGAAGGTGGATTAAAGGACACCAAATCGGTAGGAGATCCTCCTGTATGGAGAGGGTACTGGTCAGCCCATGGGTAATATCTCTCTAATATAGTATAGGGCTATTTTTTTAGTAGCAATAGTAACTTACCTGTCTTAATCGTAAAGGAATAGTTTTTACTGTCAAAATCCCATAATTTTTGCAGATTCTGATTTTCGTAAATGAACAGCGATAGGTTGTTGTTTATTTTCGAATTTTGACCCTCGATCATGGTTAAATTTTCCAAGAACCTCAAATCTTTGATAAAATTATTCCTTCCAATGATAAGGGAGTCTCTGATATATCTTACTAGACCTAAGCTTCCGCTTAGCTTATAGTTTAACTTGCTAGCGTCTTCGTCATCGTAGTCTTTAATCTGAATTGTCAAATTGCCATCGATATGTGTACATCCTGCAAGAACAAAAATAGTACTGGGTATTAAACAAATATTTGTAAAAAATTAACACTAATTAATAAATCCGTATGGTTTAATTATATTTACCTACGACCAACGAATAATACTAATTTTACAACAATCTTAACACGATTTTAATGGCTCATTTACGGTCCTAGGATAATAATAATTCTTAGACGTAAACCACAAGATGGCGTTACAAGCCATGAAACTTTATTTTATAAGAGCACTAATTGACTCAAAAATAGCAATTTTTTTTATGTTTTTAAGGCAATAAGGTAAACGTAAATAAATCCAATTTAATTTTAGTACCTAACCAAAAATAAGTCTTGTTAAATTGACATATTATGCCTTTTTAAGAAAAAATACCTTGTTTTTAAGAAGATATATGAAAAGTCTCATCGTAACCTTAATTGTTTTCACGTTTTGGATAGAACGTCATTGAAACTTTAGATTATGAAGGTTGTTGACTTAAGAGTGTTCGTGTTTGATATTTTTAATAATTTCTGATATTTATGATGACATTTTCATGGGTCGTAGGTAAAGTATACTACACTAACTGCTGGCATGTTGTTGTCATTAAACGCTCAGATAAATTAAGACACTCGCCTGCGGCTCGCGGTCGTAAGGAATTCTATTTTTTAATGGCTCATTTACGGTCATAGGATAATAATAAAGCTTAGACGTAAAACACAAGATGGCGTGGGAAGCGATGAAATTTTGTTTTATAAGAATACTAATTGCTGTAAAAATGTCAATTATTTTTCTACGATGTTAAGATAATAAATATTTATTGAACGTAAAGAAATCCAATATAATTTAGTACCTAACGAAAAATAAGTCCCGTGAAATATTACGCATTTTTCGCGTTTGATATTTTTAATAAATTCTGGTATTTATTATCACATTTTAATTGATCGTAAGTAAAGTATAGTAAAGTCCAGGACATAGGCATTTATACTTTTTTGACATGTTTGTGATGTCTCTCTAACATTTAAAAAACGAGAACGACATATAAATTTTCAAAATAAGGGATTTCTTGAATCAAATTTTTACCTGAGTTAACTTCGTTTTGCAAATATGAGTGATTTAATAAATGTCAGTGTTACATTTTGTCATTTATTTTCAAAATGCCGCAAAATACGGATCAAGCTCAGATTTTAATTTTAAATGTATTACCCTTCTTTCAACTTGAAAAAGAAAAAGTGAATTTGCGAGGAAACTGTGTATAAATTTTAAGAAGCCATTTGAGAAAGCATCGAAAGCTTTAAATATTTCACGGACAACTTTTCATTATATTAAAAAAAAGTAATTCAGAGTGATGCAAGTTATGTTGAAAACCAAGCGAAACAAACCAACGAAAAGAAAACTAAAATAACGGAGTACATGAAACACAAAATTTGCGATGTTACATATCAAATGTATGAATATCAGGAGTATGTGACCATGGCTTCTCTTTATAAAAAGCTAAATGAAGAATTGAGTGGCTTTCTTAGTTATTCCGTTAGATCTCTAAATAGGTAAGTAAACACATTTTTTGTAGTAATATCGGGGTGTTCGGTCCCTCTTGTTTAAGACAGTCATGTAGAGTCATAGTCTTAGTCATAGACCTAATTGTCGAAGAAATTGTATATAAAGATATAAATGAACACAGTGAAGAAAACAAAGAAGCTGCAAAAGAGAAAACACTGGAATCCTTGGCAAGCAAGATGGGACCGAAATATCGAAAAAGGAAAGTGAACCAAAATAATTATTCCCGACATTAAAACATGGATAGACTGCACACACAAAAAAATTGATTCCTATATGACACAAGCTCTAACGGCATATGTCGGTACTGTCAAAGAATAGATAACGTAGAACATACGTTAATTTACTGTCCAAGATTTGAGAACTACCGCCAAACAACGAGACGCGATCTTAATTTCTATTATGAACTTTTATTACTAAATAAATTAACATAAAACTGTTAATCTAGCTTTTTAAAAAAAATTAATACAGCTATAGTTTAGCACACCCAAGCGCGACAATATTCTTTTGGGTTAACTGTATTTATTGTAGTTGTAATTTTAATATTGTAACACTTGATATAATATTAATAAATGCTTAATAAATAAAAAATCATTAAGATCTGTATGTTTTTTCCTCAATAAATGTCATACATACAATACAGAGTTTCTAGGATAAACTATCTTGAAATCCTTAAGCAGCACAGGCATAGATAATAATGAGATTACTTGACCCCTGTCAACGGAGTCTTGTTGCCGTATTTGATTGGTAAATTGAATGCGTCACTCGTTGTGCACTGACACCGGTTTAGAGCTTGAGAGTAAGTTAGAGTTTCGAACTTTCATTGTCTTTATTTTTTATTTTTTCACAACGTTTCGAACGCTTATGTATCTGCAATCATCATTAAGTAAATACTAACAAAAAAATACACCTACAACATAAGAAACTGCATCACATTAACTCTGCAAAAAGAAGAAAATTGTCAGCTCCCTTTTCTCGACGTGCTAGTCACCAAAAAGAATTCAACCATAACCACTTTCGTATATCGCAAACCAACTCATACCGGACAATATCTAAACTTCAAATTAAACCATTCTATGCCAACCAAACTGGGAATTGCAAAATCTCTCATAGATCGAGCCACCTACATCTGCAATGCGGAAGAAACTTTAAATAAAGAAAACGCAAAAATTCGATCCGATCTCCGAAGGAACGGTTTCTCCAACTACACGATCCATAAAACTCCTCAGACTACACCAACACAAAGGACGACAAACGTAAATACTGAAAGGAAGTCGACACTTATAATTCCATACATCAAAGAAATCTCAAAAAAGATAAGAAGAATAGGCAACCAGTAGGATCTTCGGACTGTTTTGAACACAACAATAAGAAGGCAATTAACAAAAATTAAACCACAACGTCACTATACCAAGAACTGCATCGACTAGGGACCATGCGAGTGAGGGGAAATCTACATCGAAGAAACCAGCCGATCCATGGAAGTTCGCCTTACAGAATACAAACGCAAAACTCCACAACGAGACACAATTGGATCAAAATAGCTCAACATTGTTGGGAACAACATACATTAAAGGAGTATCAGAGAAAATTTAAAGAGTAGCGAACAACTTTAATACTAAAACAGCTTTTAAATCTAATAATACAATTCGAAGCCTTCTCAGTAAAACAAAACCGGATAACAAACAAAATAAGGGGTGCATTTACCAAGTTCCTTGTGAGTGTGGTGAATCATGCATATGCGAAACAAAAAGACGACTATCTGTTAGGGTTAAGGAACATTAAACGAATACCTAAAGAGGCGAAACAATGAAATCAGGAATCGCCGAACATGCTTGGTCAAAACCACACCGAATGAAGTGGACAGAAGCAAAGGTTTTGCACAAGGAGTCACACTGGAAGAAACGAAAATTCCTTGCAGCTGCCTTTATTCGGCAGAATCAGAGTATTTGTAGTAAACCAAGTGTTGAAATTCCAAATATTTGGAAGCCCCTCCTTGGGCGGAGCCAACTTCTTAAACTTCACGGCTGAGTGATTTTCCATAGATTATAAGTACGTAGCCTTATGAATAGATTGTAGTTTTCATCTGAAGACGATTAGAGATTGTACTGATCGAAACGTCGTGTATAAATAAAATATAGACAATGGAATCCGAAACACAGAGTTAATTTCAAACATATCATTGTCTCAAATTCTCAAACATTGCTGGGACAATGAACATCATATGGAATGGAAAGACGCAAAGATCGTCGCCAATTAGGAAAATCTATTCAAGCGGAAGTTCAAAGAAACAGAATTTATAGAGAGGAACCATAACGTATTTTCTTAACAAAGCGTCACCATGAAAGATATTTGGAGACCCATACTTTTCGGAGGTAACAGGGAACAACTTGGAAATGGCGGAGCTAAACAAGTTTAAACTTTTCTGAACTGAACTGAACACAGGTTTTTTTCGTTCACTATACACATACTAGTATATACGATTAGTTAGTTTGTTAGTATTTACCTGATGACGATTGTAGATACATAAGCATTCGAAACGTTGTGAAAAAATAAAAGCAATGGAAGTTCGAAACTCTAACTAACTCTCAAATTCAACATTGCTTACCACCTTCAAACAACAGTTGGTTTAGAGCTGTCGAAAAATTGCCACAGTGCAATTTCAACATAATACAATTTTTCAATAATGTAAATAAACATCTATTAAATATTCTAAACTATAAAAACAGGAAAACGTTAACCAATCGAGTTTAACGGTACCCAAAAAGTAACTACCGAGCAAGATGCAGAAATGGTCTGGACCAATGTAAAAAAGGGCTTTAGTTAAAAATACTAAACTTTTAGGCAAGGGTGAAACATGTATTAAAAAGTGAGTTTGGATAACCGGTGAAATCCAAGTACCATGAATTTAATAGAAAAATAAAAAAACCAATATAAGACTAGCAAAACAACACTGGCTAAAACAGTTATGCCAAGAAACAGATGATCTAGACGCTAAACATGACACTTTTAACTTAAATAAAGTGTATATGTTTGTGGCAGATTCATAATACTGAAGGTACTTTTTTGGGTCAAAAAATGTTCTTAGTGGCGAAAAACCCAAAAAATTTGCTTCAGTACTTTTAACTAAGACAAATGCATAAAGGAATCAAAACAAGATTTATGGATCGACAAATTAATAGCTTAAAAAGGCAATTAAAGAAACTACTGGTAAACAATTATTACTACTCTCTGGAGGATTTTTACAAGAAAAGCAATAGCACTGTGTAATTTTTTATAAATATTTTACTACCATTCTGTTTTTTTTCTTGTTAGTTAATTGGCTGGGACCAAGTATTTAGTGTTTCTTTCGTCACCTTTTTTTAATATTTTTGATTTTATATGATTGTTTCCTACTTGTATGGTTTTTAGAATAATTTATTACTGTAATGTTTGAGCATTCTAGTAGTCTTTACTTATCTGTGTCTCTGTCACTTTTATTTTTTTTTAATCATCAGTAAACGTCCTGTTTTTTCTTTAAATATTTCTGAATGTTTAATATTCGTGAATTTTCCAGAATTTTTTTATTGATCTACTATATATTTATTAATCTTTCATTTATTTTATATAAGTTTGTAGTTCATATGTATTACTTGTATTCCATAATAGCAAAATTTATTTTGTTGCTCAGCGGAATTAATAAATATATTTAAAAAACAAAAGAGTGAACCTCACGTCCGCTATTAAAAAATAAAAGTAACACTCGTGGCATGTCGGACAAATCGTTTTTATTTCTCACTTCATTACGACCAGGCCCCACTATCTAATGGAGAATCCAGACACATACTGATTCCTTTCATCCTTATTAGGATAAGAAGATCTAAAAAGTCAAAATATATAAAAAACAAAAAAGAAAATCACGTGTACACAAATAAAAAATAAAAGTAACACTCGTGGCATACTGGACTCTTATACTACCTCGTATTTTACAGGTTTCTTTCTATTACCTGCTGAAAAGTGCAGATTTCTGTATTCATGGTCTCTTGTACTTTTCACTTTTGATGTTTTTGTTTCTCAGTTTATTCGACAGGTGGCGCACACAGGTACCACGTCTCCGCGGATTACAAAGTTTTTATTTTAAATTCGAGAGGTGTGCATGGTTGTTTGTGTATCTTTAACGGCCAGGTACAATCCTATGACTTCCTGATGATTCGTAATAAGGATGAAACAGGTCTTTAGGTCTGGATTCTCCATTAAACATTAGAGGTCTGGTCATAATGAAGTGAGAAACAAAAACGCTTTGTCCGATATGCCACGAGTGTAACATTTCTTTTTTATTTGTGGACACGGGATTCACTTTTTTGTTTTTTTTTTAAAAGATTGGCTTTGTAGTTCTGCGCAACAAGCCTTCTCCGCAGCGATTGCTTGCTGATACCTTAAAATTAGGGCCACTTAGTACGAAGCTTCAATGGGGGTTGATGCTGCTGCAAACGTTACCTCTTTTTAATAGTCATGTTACAGTGATCTTATATTTTACAGGTTGCTTTCTTCTGCTGGAAAGTGCAGAGTTCTGTATTTACGATTCCTGCACTTTTCAATTTTGATGTTTTGTTTCGCAGTTTATTCGACAGGTGGCGCACCGAGTGGCGCACACATGTACCACGTCTCCGCGGATTACGTACTTTTTGTTTTAAATTCGATAGTTGCACATAGTTGTCTGTCTAGTTTCAGCTGCCAGGTACATTCAGAGACAACATAATAACTTACGAAGACAAACAGAAAGATAGGGCTGCGCGCTTTCCCTCAAAAAAGGTAATGGTAACCGTAGATCCGGATTTCGCACTTGTGGTGCTCATCAGTACGGTGCTAGGATTAGGAGATGAAATGATGATGAAAAAATGTGACACAGGATTGATGTAAAAGACAACCATCTCTCAAATTGCAGAATCGGCAGATGTACCTTCAATTTGAAGGAAAATTAAGCTTCTCTACGGCGGCAGATATAATTATCTTTTCAGATATCCTAAGCTCTGGAGTTGATAAATCTAAAAAGGGATTTAGCGAGGGTGAATAAATAACAAAATCAATGAATAGTGAGCTTTCTCTCAAAAAAGGTAATGGTAACCGTAGATCCGGATTTCGCACTGCTCATCAGTGCGGGGCTAGGAATTAGGAGATGAAATGATCCGGATCTACGGTTACCATTACCTCTTTTCAGGGAAAGCTCGCTATTCATTGATTTTGTTATTTAGTCACCCTCGCTAAATCCCTTTTTATTGAAAATAATGCTTTCATTAAATAAACACCTACCTTGCCCTGGCCATCTCTTTTTATATGAAAATAAAAGAAAGACAGAACATTTTTCAATGTCCAAATATATTTCACACAATTTTAATTTTGTACCTGCCATTTTTTGCTACCGCTTGTCTGTCAAGCCTGGCAAGCGGTTTTTTTAGATTTTTAAAAGTGAGTTATTTTAATCAGTTTTGGTATGGGATTAGCTATATAGTTGATTAACAACTTATTGTAAAGTCTAAAATGCCATTCAAATCAGGCTGGATCACTACAATTAAAGCTAGAGAGCATGGGACTATTTGAAGAGTACCGAAAATTGGGGTTCAGATTTTTTTGAACCAAATCTCTGAAGAAAATATTAGGATGATGTATACAGAGTTAAGCAAGAAAATAACAGATTAAAATACAATAAAAAAAAGAGATTTAGGTTAAAACATTTATAAAATCTGTAAGACTTTTATACTGGGATTTTTTCTCAATTAATAAAAGAAAATAACATTATAATAACATGTTTTAATATTTGATAATATTCATCAATATAGTTAGAACCTACTTTTCCTATTTTAGATTTTTAAAGAATCCAAAAAAACTTTTTGCTGCTTTAGCTGCATGGAACAGTACAAAGTTGCTTAAGTTTTGTATAGAATGCATTGCTTTTTTAACACCAAAAAGTATGGAAAAACGGCGCCTGTTAAGTTTTTTCATATCTTTTTATTATGAAATAAGTAATTGTCTTGTTTGTAGGTCCAAATGTAAAACTAATTTAATAAAACTCTTTTATAAAACCAAGCTTTCGGAAGGTTTTGTTCCTTCTTTATACCAACGGTCGTTATCCATTCAAGAAAATAAGTAAGTGTCTGTAAAAAATTAACCAAAAGAATATATGTATTTTATTATGCGTTTGGCTGTACAAGTAGTTTCTTTCTGTAGCCACCGGCTGCGCTCGCCGTCAAACAATGTTCCCCAAGTATAACACATATCGGTCAATCTCGCGTAGCTATTACTTTCTCTATGGGTACAATCCTATGAATCCCTGATAATTCTTAGTAAGGAAGAAACAGGTCTGTCGTAATGAAGGGAGAAACCGAAACGCTTTATCTGATAGGCCACGAATGTTACTTTTATTCAATAAATATACTCTACTCTACTCATTGGTTTAATGTAACACGAAAACTGGATATCATACACCCCAGTAAAACATTCGAATTTTTGTACTATCAACCTAGTAAACAGTTAGTGAAATTTGTTTAGAGAAGGTTGAAAACACTTTTACTTGAATCATCATATTGTCAATTGGCAAAAGACGTAATTGACGATATTCTGAACTGCCACGCTGCTTCGCGTAAGAGTGTTTTTAAACATTTTTGGAGATTTTTGTACAGCCAACCTAGTAAATATGTAGTTAGAGAAGGTTGACAACATTTTTTATGCGAAGCAGTTTACCTGTCCAGATTATTGCCAAGTGCAATGAACGCTATTTTTATTTTAAATCTATCAACACTGTTCATCAACTCTACCATCATGGACTACTTCAACAATTTATATTGATTTTGTTGGAAATTTTTTTTTCCCGGTTTTAGAAAAAGATTATACTGAATATAAAGATAGGATCAAAAAAGGTTATCCTCAATTGAGAGAAGCTAAAAAGGGACGGACGGCGATGTCAAAAGACCCGCTCAATGAAATTTTGCAAAACTTTTCTAACCGGATTCAATACAGCAACATAATAAATTTCAAAATTTATTTCCAAGACCCAAGTAATTTAGTTTTAAGTTTAGATAATCTTGCACCTGCTGATGTCAGGAATATTTTTCATTGGGTAACAAACGTTCTAAAACTTAGGGCATTTCTAAGGGATGATTAGTTATTTTTTATATGTATACATTGTTCATATCATCATATTTTTATCTTTTTTTTTACTTAGACCTAAAAAAATTTGTCTTTGGCAGAACGTAAAGGTTATAAGGATGTACTTCTTTTATAAACCAATAAACGAATTGAATTCAAATAATCTCAACAAACGACATGGAATATTAGATTACCGCCGCATGTAATTTTTTATATCGATGACGAGATATCAGAGCCAAAAAAATTGATCAAAATCAACGTCACTGTCATTTCCTTCAAAATCATCATACACGTAGACAGAGATCATATAAATCTAAATAGAGAGGACACGGAGTGGTAATATCCGACTAGCAAGCCAATGCGCTTCACAGCGACTTTTTGATTATTAGATGAATGCGCCAGGATGAACCGGGGTAATATTTATTTAAAATTAAAACGGAAATAATCCCGCTCTTATATTTAATGCAATTTTAAATGCACCTGTTGCTAAGAAAGCTGGCAGAAAGTTTTTATTGGATATATTTTTCAAGCCTTTATTACTTGTCATAATTTAAGAAAAAGCAGAGAGCATAGAAATTAGGTTGCTTCCGGTAAAAATAAGTGTTTTTTATTTATTTCTAAATAATTTTCTATCTAAGGTAACTTCAATTTTGCTATAAAAAAAAAACCCACATTTGCAGCTAACCACCGAAATTATGCTTCCGTACCAAATTTTAATAACCCCGTCATTTCCGAACATTTTAAAAATACTTAATAAGGAGATCAGAATGGGTGAGAAGGTATATGAAAACTAATGGTCTCATATGATAAATTTCCTTGGACATTCCTTCAATGGTTTTGTTCTTCTAATTCAAAAGATGCGGTTGTGACGTAACCGTGTCAATGCGCATCATGGAAATTCTTCTCCAAAAAGAAGAGGCAAAAAAAATTATGATTTTTTTTTAAAAATTGACCGCCGAAGACGAAACTTTGCAAAAGAATAATGTTTAATTTAAAATAAAAGAACAAAACTGGCGCCGCACGGCAACATTTTTGGGGAAGTTGGTACGTAATTTTGTCGGTGACGGAGTCGTTCGTCTCCCGCTGTATTCGCTACCTGTGTCTGTACCGGCACGGGTCTGTTGTTTGCAGCGCAACGCGGGCAATCGATATTATGGATAGTTCCCAACGCGGAACTCGTCCCAAAGGATATGATTTTCCTGTGCGCCGCCACTGCTTTGGATAGATAAAAATAAGCAAGATCGAAAGCGAAAGTGGCGCTCCAAGTTTCCAAGCCAAAAACTAAAACAAACGATAGCTGCGCCACTTGGTTTTCAAGTCAGTTGAGTAGGGTCGCAAATTTACCATCAGGTGTCCTTTCTTGCTTGCTCTCTGGGGAAGGAGACAGAAGCCAATACAAACAAAAAGAGAGAAAAGAAAGTGGCATATTAGGATAACTAAGGACTTTAAAAAAATCTTTAAATAGATACTATGACCGAGTGGATGCCGGTGACTTGCTGGACTCAGAGAGTGTGTTAACCATAGATCATTCATCAAAAAGGCAGAGATAGTAGCAGTCTTTAAAAAAGGTGGTCATACCAAATTTTTTTTTAAGATTTTTGAAAAAGTTATTTAAGTTTCGTAAAGATTTTTCTACAGGGAGTGCAGGGCAGAATCAATTCAATACATTTTCGAGTACATGGATAGAAATGAACATGTTGTTGTCCTGCTGTTTGACGAGTGGATGCGGGTGACTTGCTGGACTCAGATAGTGTGTTAACGATAGATCATTCATCAAAAAGGCAGAGATAGTAGCAGTCTTTAAAAAAGGTGGTCATATCAAATTTTTTTTTAAGATTTTTGAAAAAATTATTTAAGTTTCGTAAAGGTTTTTCTCCAGGGAGTGCAGGGGAAGAATTAATTCAATACATTTTCGAGTACTTAATAGAAATGAACATGTTGTTGTCCTGCTGTTTGACGAGTGGATGTCGGTGACTTGCTGGAATCAGATAGTGTGTTAACGATAGATCATTCATCAAAAAGGCAGAGATAGTAGCAGTCTTTAAAAAAGGTGGTCACACCAAAATTTTTTTTAAGAGTTTTGAAAAAATTATTTAAGTTTCGTAAAGGTTTTTCTACAGGGAGTGCAGGGGCAGAATTAATTTAATACATTTTCGAGTACATGGATAGAAATGAACATGTTGTTGTCCTGCTGTTTGACGAGTGGATGCCGGTGACTTGCTGAACTCAGATAGTATGTTAACGATAGATCATTCATCAAAAAGGCAGAGATAGTAGCAGTCTTTAAAAAAGGTGGTCATACCAATTTTTTTTAAAGATTTTTGGAAAAATTATTTAAGTTTCGTAAAGGTTTCGAGTACATGAATAGAAATGAACATGTTGTTGTCCTGCTGTTTGACCTCACCCGCGCGTTTAACTGTGTAGATGCAAAGTTTATAAAATTGGACAGAATGGGAATAAGAGGTAATCTTTTCTAACTCACAGGCCATTTTATGTAAAAACTGAAAACGACTACTCCGAAGATTCCATAATGAATCTGGGCACTCCTCAAGGAAGTGTTCTAGGTCGTTTAATTTTTATATTTTTAATAACGATTTTATAAAACTTTTGTTTACTGTGACGATCCCACAGCTGTCATCGCAGATCCAGACCCTGAAAATTTACATCGTAAAGTTCTATCATGCTTTAAAGAACTCTCGGGGTGGTGAAAAGCTAATAAATTAATGGTCAACCATACAAAAACTAAAGCTGTTGAAATATATAACAAATAGAGAAAAACCAATAACTTTATATTTAATTGAAGGTAGTTAACATCCTATCAGTCAGATTGTGTAGAGATTATTGGGAATAAGGACACCTTGTTATTTTTGTATACGTTTAATTCATAAGCAACGTTTCGACAATAGTTTTTGTCTTCCTCAGGCTAAAAAAAAGAGTTTTTTTATAAATATTTGCACGTAAAGAATAAACAAAAAGAACTTATATAATTAGCAAGTAATAAAAGGTAGTTAAAATATTGTTTCATATAATACCGTTTTTTTTTGTAATGTTCAATTATAAAATTGTATATGATTATAATTTTATTTATATATGAAAGTTGATTTGAATTTAAAACGAGAATAAAACAAATTAACAAAACAATTAAAATCCAAACTAGGCAGTTTAAAATTCATAATATTTCTTAATTGTACACATACTTAAATTATTTCTTTTGTTTACTAGGATACGGAAAGATGTTTAGGTTGTTTTTTTTTATATTTATTAATAAAATTCTACTTCCACTTTTATTAAATAAATACATTATGGCGCTAACGAGTGGTAAAAAATTAAGAATGTAAATCTTACCTTCGAATTTGGTTGCATACTTAGGTAGGCTGGTGATGTACATCTTTAAACTATTGCACGTAATACAAAACATAGATATTAACTATATTTTTTGTAGTTTTTATTTTGTTTTTAAAAATTATCACACACATAGATTTGACAGAAAAAAACAATAAAACCGCGGTTAAAAAATATTATATTTACAATGTTGGTTCAATTTTAAGATGATTATGATTTGTTTATCTATCACAGAAGAGCAAAAGTAGTTTGTATTTAAAGAATGGCAACACTTAACACCTATATTAAAATATTAAGTTTTGATAAAAAAGAAGACGCTAAATTGTGTTTTTCTAATTAGAGACAAAGATAGGTAGAATTATGTCCTATAGTACTACCAAAATTCTATCGTGGTCGCAATATGAGTGCGACGTTGTCACTAATCTTAGCGCCATAATGTATTTATTTAATAAAAGTAGCAGTAGAATTTTATTGATAACTATAAAAAACAACCTAAACATCTTTCCGTATCCTTATAAACCAAAGAAATAATTTAAGTATGTGTACAATTAAGAAATATTATGAATTTTAAACTACCTAGTTTGGATTTTAATTGTTTTTTTAATTTGTTTTATTCTTATTTTAAATTCAAATCAACTTTTATATATAAATAAAATTATAATCATATACAATTTTAGAATTGAACGGTATTATATGAAACAATATGTTAACTACCTTTTATTACTTGTGAATTATATAAGTTCTCTTTGTTTATTCTTTACGTGCAAATATTTATAAAAGAACTCTATTTTTTTAGCCTGAGGAAGACAAAAACTATTTTCGAAACGTTGCTTATGAATTAAACGTATACAACAATAACAAGATGTCCTTATTCCCAATAATCTCTACACAATTTATATTTAATTTCGAGGGTAGTTTAATTTTGTCTTCAAATAGATAGTGCAAGATTTTAGGCCCAGCCTTTGATAAACATTTAGGATGGTCGTACCACATGGATTCTATTTACAAAAAACTTAATAGTAATGCTTCTTTACTTAGACAACTAAAAAATGCACTAGATTTTTCAGATCTAATGAAAGTATACTATAGCAGTGTACACAGCATAATAGCGTATAACATATTGCTATGGGGGTATGCTACAGATATTGATTGCGTTTTTGTAATCCAGAAAAGAATAGTCCGACTTCTGTTCAGCATACCGTACAGACGATCCTGTAGGGAGATTTTTAAGACTAAAAAGATACTAACGGTTGCTGATATTTTTGCACTAGAAAGAGTCGTTTTTATTTTTAACAATAAGAATAAATTAATTACCGTTGAGGAACACACGGGGTAGAAATAACTTGCTTTTAGCAAAGCTCATGATTTTTTTTTTATTCTGGCAGTTGTCTTTTTAACCTTCTACCAATAACAGTAAGAAACTCTCCTACTTTGATTAGCTTCAAATCAAAATTGAAGGAGTTACTCTTAAAAAGTACTTTTTATTCCATATCTGAGTTTTAAGCCTTTTTTAGCTCTACTTTGTAATTTTATTAAGCTACGCTTTATGTGCTTATATTTTAAATATGAATGTATATAAATTTTAACATTTTCTGGTTTAATGCGTCTTTTATTTAAAGCAACTTTTTTTTATTTCAAATCAGGGTAGTGTCAGTTTTATCTACTTAATTTTATCTATTTTATTGTTTTAAAATGTATTGTCCTAAAATGTTTTCTGTTGACTGACATATATTAATAGTGTGCTACCTTTTAATATTATTATATATGTAACAATAAAATTGTGCCCGCGAGTACAAGACCATTTTGGTTATTTTTTTTTGCTTTTCAGGCTTTTGACGTTGTCTAGGCTATGTTTTTTTGTATAGTTTTGTTAATAAAATAGAGGTTATTATTATTATTAAATTACAAAAATGAAACAAGTTTTGAAAATAACTTTTTTCACACGAGCATTGTTTTCTGCAACTGCAAAATTAAGCAACCAAATATTTATTGTTTTATATTTGTACAGGGTGGTCCAAATTCGACGGGCCTCTATAGCTTTGGGCTTTTGCAGCATAGTTAGCCCAAAATTATTATACATGTTACGGGCTCGATTTGCGATATGTCAAAGCGTTTCTGAGCAACAGGGTGATTCTCAAAAATGTGCTATTTTAAAGGCCTTCTACAACTTTTTTATTTGTAAAGATAGAGATTTTCATTAAAAACATTTTTTGAAGATTTTTTAAAGATAAATCTATCTCTGTTACCGATTTTCTCTTAAAGCCTTTAGTTCCCGAGATATCACACAAAGTTATATTTCTTTAAATGGAACACCCCCAATTTTTCTCAAAAATCAGTTTTCTAATAAAATTTTCTGTCGAACGATGTACCATACACCTATTTTTATTAAATAGTTTAAAAGATATTTGCATATTTTGATATTTACCATAGTGTGTGCGCCCTAAATGTGTAAATAAAATTTTATTGTTTTTTTTTTCATACAAAATCTAGTTGGCTACGATACTTTAACTTCTAGTTTACTATAATTACCAACCCTAAAATAATAAACAAAAATAAAATTATTAAAAGTGTTTATTTAAAATTTTTATTAATTAAACTATGTAACACCTAAAATCTACATCCAACAATTTTCTTTATTTCTAAAACAAATGCTCAAATTGATGGCCGTTTTCTTGTAGGCATATCCTACATCTTCTGTTGACGCTATTTTCTGCATTAAGAAGTTCTACCGCACGAAGCTGCCTGAATGTAGTACGAAGTGCGTCTTCCAAAGTATAGCTCGTTATTTTTCTGAAGTAGCAAATTGTCGATAAACGGAATCACCTGCTCTTCTAAAATTTGTTGGTATCTTTCGGCATTTAACTGTCCATCAAAAATATATGGCCCAATAATTGGTCCTCTGTAGATGCCTACCCATACCTTAAAACTGAACCTTCCCTGATTCGCTTGTTTCACCATAATATGGGGATTTTCCTAATTCCAGTAATAGCAGTTATCTCTGGTGAATATTCCATCACTAGAAATCGTTGCCTCATCCGTCCAAATAACTTTTCTGGCAAAATCGGGGTCTTCTTGGCTTTTATTTAGGTACCACCTGCAAAATGCATGTCTTGGAGCAAAATCTCGTTGCCGTAATTGGTGCACCCGTCAGGGTCGATAGGGCCTAAACTTATATTTTTTAAGCACTCGAACGGCATTGCTGCGTGGAACTCCAGTGTTTTTCTCCGTAGCCCTGGTGGAAGTATTCGGGTTAATTTCTATTTCTCCTAGAAGCGTTAGTTCTTCCAACTCTCTATCTCTGGCTAGGCTTCTATACGACTTAGGCCGCGGTTTTGTAAAGGATCCGTATTCTTGTAGATGACGTTTTAACTTCAAAAATATTTTTGAGCTAGGTTGCCTTCTTTCCGGATATCTCTGGAAATATAGATTTAACGCAGTCTGTCGATTTTCGTTACTTTCAATATAAAATTTTATCATGTCGTACTTTTCGAAGTTTTCATACATTTTTATATCTTGACGAAAACGCCACTTTTGACACTTGGGCTCGTTTATCATGGCAATTGTTTTTATTTGATCATAGCTACCTAGATAGATACATTAAAACTGCATAGATCAGAGTTAAACACAGCCTACTATCGTAATTATTAAAAATTGCAGATATCTGTTTAACTACTTAATAAAAATAGGTGTATGACACATCGTTTAATAGGAAATTTTATTACAAAACTAATTTAAAAATAAAATTGGGATATTCCATTTAAAAAAATGTAACTTTGTGTTATATCTCGTGAACTAAAGGCTTTAAGACAAAATCGGCGAAACAGGTAGATTTGTCCTTAAAAAATCTTCAAAAAATGTTTTTAATGAAAATCTCTATCTTTACAAATAAAAAACTTGTAGAGGGTTTTTAGAAATGCACATTTTTAAGAATCACCCTGAAGCTCAGAAACGCTTTGACATATCGCAATGCGGTTTTTAGTTTTCGACTTCTCTTGAAAATCGAGCTTGTAACATGTATATTAGTTTTGGGCTAACTATGCTGCAAAAGTCCAAAGCTATAGAGGCCCCTCGAATGTGGACCACCCTGTACTTTGCTTGGAAGCAGCAAGAAAATACTTTCTTTTAATAAGAGGAAAATATTAGTAAAAATGCTATTTTCAGAAGCTGCCTGTGAAAAACTCAATTGTAAGAGATACCTACTTAGTTCTAGAAAAAAAAATTACCTTCTATTTTATCTAAATCGTATATGTTTTCTATTGCTTTAGTGGTTTTGCATCGTTTCACGCAGGTGTTATCGCAAAAGTGACATTCTTTCCGTCCTTCATTGTCCGTTTTCAGCTCAAATTTTGGCGGACACTCTTCGATACAAGCGTCTCTGAAGACGAAAAACTTTTTCTTGGTGCACTCCTCTTCGGTTAGGCAACTGTAAGAAGTTCGATGAGTATACCTGAAAACAAAAAACAGTATGCGGTCAATATTAATTTTGTAAACAAAAGACAATAAATAATATATGTTTTTTTATGCATATAGCCAAAACCCGAAAAGAAACTACTTGACTTGCGGGTTGGAAAATAACTACAGATTGTGAAAATAGCTATTTACAAACCAAGGAAGGAAATGCATTTTACTCTAGAGGCATGTATTTAATTTTTTCTACTGCGTTTTGTAATTATTTAAAAAATTAGAACAATATTTTTTATTCTGTTGAAAAACATTAATTGGCCGAACTGTCGAAACAACCCCCGTATTTTATAACAATCCACTGACACCTGCCAAAATGGTTATCTGTCTTAATTAAATGTTATTTAAAAGTAATCTACCACCAAAAGACAAGCTGGAATCCTTGTGGACAATCAGGGCAAAATCATACCGGATACTAAAGAAAAACAAAAAGAATGGGGTAGCTACATAGAACATCTCTTTACTGATTACCGATCCGAACAGCCAGAAGAATTCTCAAACCAAGGCATAGATATAACACCAGAGAAAGTAAAACACGCAAAATCCCTACTGACTGGCTAAAATCAACCTTTGTTGCGCTGCCTAAAAATCATTCAGCAAAGAAGTGTAGTTATTACCACCTAATCAGCCTAATGAGCCATATGTTAAAAATATTTCTAAAGATTATCCACAAAAGAATTTATGAGAAATGCGAATCGTTTATGGGCGACACGCAGTTTGGATTTCGTGGTGGGTTCGGGACAAGAGCGGCCTTAAACTTCCAAATCAGTTACATCAACCGAAAAAAATCTAAAAAAGAGAAGATCAAAAGATCTTGGGAGGAAAGAACGAAAATTCAAAATTGGATCAGTGTCCAACAAGGAACGCATAAAAGACCAAAGCGAAAAAAGAAACAATTAAACGATGTTTTGCCCGGGATGACCAGCGTGGGCTCGTCAGTGGATTCACTAGTCACCCTCAATCCAGACATCATTTAACACCTTCGCACACTCTGACTTCCAACTCTGTATCACTCAAAAATCCTGGCGTGTTAATATTTCCAATAGGAATATGCTCCTATAGCAATTAAAACAAGAAGTTAAAATTTCAAATCAGCTCTTTTTTAAATTCTTTTCGGTAGATGTAACTGATCTGGAAGTTTAACTTCTTGTTTTAATTGTCTTAGAAGCATATTTCTATTGGAAAGATTAACACGCCAGGATGAACCCATATCAGGTGACTTAAGTACCATGAGGAACGGTGAGTGATTTAGAGTTGGAAGTCAGATTGTGCGATGGTGTTAAATGACGTCTGGATTAAGGGTGACTAGTGAATCCACTGACGAGCCCACGCTGGTCACCCCGGGCGAAAGATCGTTTACTTGTTTTTCCTTTCGCTTTGGTCTTTTGTGTGTTCCATGTGGGACACTCATCCAATTTTGAATTTTCATTCTTTCCTCCCAAGATCTTTTGATCTTCTCTTTTTTAAGAGAGGCCTTGTTTGGCATTAGTTCAGCGGTCTAGGGATTATGCGAAAGCATTTGATCGAGTCCAACACGAAAAGCTCATAGAATCGTTAAAAGAAGTTGGTCTAGATGACCGAGATCTAAAGATAATCGCTAATCTATACTGGAATCAGACTGTTCAAATAAAAGTTGATGACCAACTGTCCGAAGAGGTCCAAATAAGAAGAGGAGTACGCCAAGGTTGTATATTGTCTCCGCTGTTGTTTAATATCTACAGTAACAAAATAATAGAGAATGCACTTCATAACTGCAAAGAGGGTTTGACCATAAAGGGCATAAAAATCCACAATATACGTTATGCCGATGACACTGTCATAATAGCAGACACGCTGAAAGGCCTTCAAGAGTTGTTGAATCAAATTGCTGCCAAAAGTTCGCAATTCGGGCTTAACGTAAATGTTGGGAAAACAAAATGGATGGTCATATCCAAGGAAAAGAACATCCGAGGCATGTTAGAAGTAAATGGGCAGCAAGTCGAACGCGTGGATTTATACAAATACTTAGGTTGTCTCCTCAATGAGAACTGGGACAACATTCAAGAAGTTCGTGCAAGAATTGAACAGGCTAGATCATTTTTTATAAAAATTAAATCAGTGTTGTATAGTCGCGATCTTAATACCACTCTCCGAATTCGTGTGATTCGGTGTTATGTTTTTAGCATCTTATATTATGGCATGGAAGCATGGACACTAACTGAGACCATGTGCAAAAAGTTGGAGGCATTCGAGATATGGTGTTATCGTAGAATATTAAGGATATCTTGAAGAAAACGAGAGAAAGAGCTTGAAGTTTTATTTACCATCAAAAAACGAAAACTTGAATATTTTTGCAATATTTTGAGAAGTGACAAATATAAACTCTTGGAATTGATAATAGAAGACAAAATTGAAGGCAGAAGAGGTCCGGTTCGTAGAACGATATCATGGCTTAAAAATCTTAGACAATGGTATGCTGTTAGTAATACGACACTTTTCCGAAAAGCAGTGGACAGGGTGCAAATCGAGCTGATTATAGCCGACGTTCGAAGAGAGCATGGCACTTGAAGAGGAAGAATCTACCACCTGAACTTGAATTTATCCAAAAAAACTCGGATGCGGCAGAGAGAGGAAAAAAAGAAATCCAAAATGTCTAGCATTTAATATATTCAGATGCGGTACCGGGCAAATTGTTTTTTGCCTGCCGCCCAAAAACAGCAAAAAGCTGAGATTTAAAGCCCGAGTTAATTTAACTCTCTGTTAACCATCTATTGAGAAACCGGGCCTTAATTAACCCTTGCAAGCGCAATTATAACTAATAAAATTTAAACCCGCTAGTGCTAAGAAAAGGAGATTATAAGGTCAGTCAAGCCACACCCCCCACCCGTCTCCGAAATATATTCGAGTTTTGATATGCTTATAATTTCGAAACAATTGTAAACCACTTTTAAAAATTTTGAACTACACTCCCTCCTGGTTTGCTTATATATTCAAAATGGGGGGTGCAGTCGGACGTCAAGCTACCATTAAAACTGTAGAGAAAAATAAAAAGCAACTATACCAAAATTAAAAAAGTCTTCAACTTCTAATATCACCAAAAAGAATTTCGATAAATCCAGGGTTACTAGCCCTGTTCTTTTTTTTTAAATATGGTTTGGGGTGCAGGTTGACTTCAAACCACACCCCCCTCAAAAAAATGTCGAACTTTAATATGCTCATAATTTTGAACTAATTTCGAACTAATTTTGTAACTTTAAAAAGAGTACATTATCCACCTAGGAACTAAAGTGCCACTTTTAATCCCGAGACAAAAACTTTATAGCCCGGAGGTAGGGAGGGCCATAATTTGTGGAGGGATTAAAAATCACTTTAGTCCGGAGGTGTATACAGTATTTTATGCACTTCAGGAAGACAAAAATTAAAAAAGTTGTGAAAAATCTTTAAAAAGTCTTCAACTGTAGGTACTTTAATAATTTTGAATGTCAAAACAAAACGAACACCAACATTACTAGATGTCAAATCGATAACATCGTGGTGTGCATAAACTTCAAAATAAATGCGTTGCTATGAAAATAAACAATGCATCTGCGTTGCTATGACAATAAACAATGCATGTGACACTAACAGAGTGAAAATGCGGCAAAAATGGCGTTGTTCAAATTAACAGAAATGGATGTCAAGAAAGCTGCGGAAGAGGCTATAAGTCAATTATTGCTATCGAAATCCCGGAAGATTTATGAAAAACAGTTCATAGAATACCGCTCTTGGTATGCCGAGCAAAAAGTTGAAAATTTGTCTGTGGAAAAAGTACTTTTGGCCTCTTCTCCAAGAAATACCTTATCTGAGCCGATATCTGCCAATCCTTCTTCTTCAAAGACAGCCCACCATCTAATCACGAATACGTCAAGTTCTTCTGAACCAAACGGTTTTGATTTTGACGCGAATCATATTGTCGAGCATAGAAACCAAGCGATTTCAAGCAAATCATTGCAAGAAAATGTTTTCTCTTCATGTGAAGTTGCAACGACTGTATCTAGTAATAGATTAGAACAGCATAAAGGTTTAAAGAAAAATATGTTAGTGCCGAGTTTGGTTTGTGAGGGCTCCATTTCTTAACTGGAATAATTGTACAAATATAAATCTGAAAGGGCTTTAAACAAATGCGACCTAAAAGTTGGTGAGACTTTTTGTTTGACTACAGCGGCGTATCAAATGTGGGATAAAATATCATCGTGAAATAATATTTTCCGAAGCAAACATGCAAGTATTTATTTCTTTTTTGAGAAATAGTCTAAACGTAAACTAGTAAATTTTTTCGTTGGGTCAGTGGCGCACCATAAAACTATTAAAATATAGCACCAATTCAACCATATTATGTATGTATTTTGTGTTATTTTATAGATTTTATATTTTTTATAAAATGATAAATCAGTGATGCAACAATCCAAATATTACAATACTAGCTATACCTACTGATTTTTTATTTGATTACTGAACTTATTAATTAAGTCTATGTGCTTTAATAATATAGTCTTACTTATCTACTATTTTGCTTCAATATAAATGTTCCACTATAGTGACGAAGAGCGACCCATAAATTATGTTTTTTTTTTATGAAAATTAGGGCGGCTAAGTTTCACGAATGTCTAAAGCAAGTAATTGTTATTATTCTAGCTAAGGCGGAAAATTGTATTTTTTTTTTCGCACGCAACTGCCGATTACCCTAAAGCCGCGGAGCGGAGTTCGTGCAAGCAATCAAGGTCGGGAAAGATACGCACTTTACGCGTGAAGATATGCATGCTGTGGGTCAATAAATGGAGAGGAGTTGGTGGATGTATCCGTTCAGAAAAATGAAGGCAATATCATAATATAAAAGGAAATATTTTCGTAACAGCCAATATCATCTTTTGGGTTAAATTCATTAAAAAAAAAACAGAACAAAATTAAAATGTCAATATATTTTACATTACGCCACTACGCCGCAATCTAAAATCATGACATATAATAGCTAGCAAATATCAAAATTATAAAACGGCTTCAAGACGATTCCAATCAAATTGAAAACATAAACAGTATTCTAATGGGCAGAAACCATTGCGAAAAAATCTACAAATTGACATTTATTCTATCCGTAAAAAAATTTATAAATATCGTCTTCTTCGGAAAAGACTATTTCTAAATGTTATTTTATCCCACATTTGATTCGCCGCTGTAGCCAAACTAAATGCCTCACCAAGTTTTAAGGCGCATTTTTTTAAAGCCCTTCTCCAAACCTACAACATATCAGAAAAACTCCAAAATCGCCCGATGGCTGGGTCACATGGGCCGGTGTGCGGGGTTATTTAGTCCCTAGGAAAAAAAAGTAAAAATTTAATCCCTAGGGAATAAAAGATCCACTTTATTCCCGGAAAAGGGATTAAAAGTGTACTTTTATTCCCTGCAGTGCATAAAAAATGTTATGCACTAAATGGGTACTTTCAATCCCTCTTTTAGGCACTAAAGTGACACTTTTAATCCTTAAGGGATTCAAAGAAAATTTAATCCCTAAGGGATTAAAAATAAATTTAATGTCTAAGGGAATTAAAGAAAATTTAATCTCCAAGGGATTAAAAATAAATTTAACCTCTGGAAAATTATAATTAAATTTATGGCAAGTCAAGCCAAACAGCACTTGCTCTTGGCCAAGATTTCATTCTTAGCACCCTTTCTTGTAGTTGACGAACCATTTGGCGTAGAACTAACGTAATTTTAACAAAGATCTTTTCCTAAAGTGCATAAAATAGTATATAGACCTCGGGACTAAAGTGTCCTTTAATCCCTTCGCCGCGGGATTAAATGTGGCACTTTAGTCCCTAGGTTTATAATGTACTATTACCACCCCAATTTCTGTGATTTTTTATATTTATTCAAATTGAGGGGGTTTAGCCAATTGAAATCCAGTCAGTTTGGAAGGCATAGAAATTTACTAGAAACGACTAGAAATCACGTAAGGAAAACTACTTATTTTCATCTTTCTTGGACTTTTGGTACCTAATATGTGCATGTGTAAAGCACCAGATTTTTCCAATGGTGCTTCTTAGCTGATGCGGACTAAATGAGCAAAGAGATCTTTATTGTGCATCCAAATCAATAATGGATTTTTCGAAATTCTTTTTGGTGATATTAGGAGTTCGAAATTAGTTCCTAATTTTGGGATAGTTGCTTTTCATTTTTCTCTAGGCGGGTGTAGCTTCACGTCCGGCTGCACCCCCCATTGTGGTTCAAAATTTTTAAAAAAGTAGTTCAAAATTTGTTCGAAATTGGTTCGAAATTTTAAGCATATTAAAACTCGAACATCTTTCGGGGGGCGGGGGGTGTTGTTTGACTGACCTAGATAAATAACAGATGACTGACATGTGCGTTTATAATGGATATGTTCCAGACACAGACTACACCCCTGGACAATTTTTATCGGACGGCAAATCTTAGCAACCAATCAAGACATTTTCAAATCAATACTGCCGTCAGAAGGAACAACCCCGTGATCGACCTAAATTTGATTTGTGGAAAAATAGAAAAGAAGGTTTGAATTGTAGTAAAGTCTCTAAAACGTTCTAGGTGTAATACAGAGAAATGATTTTTTTGGATATAGATAAAGATTTAAAATATGGATTTAAATACCAAAAAATAAAACACAATAATTATTAATTTTGCGTTTTCCAGATAAAATAGGCACATACGGTAAAATAACATATCCTATTCGAGCAGTAATGCTGTGCAAAAGCCATAAATATTAAGAAAGATCCACGTAAATCCACAGACTTTTCGTGTTTTTTTCTTAACACTGAAGATATACGTGGTTATAGCTTAGTAGAGATCATAAAAGGGTTGTAAATTTATACGTGGTTTCATATATTTTTTTAAAGTCAAAAATAAGAAAATATTTTTTTTCCTTTTAAACCTGTTCTAAACCAACCAGTAAGTTTAAAAATCCAAAAAAGTCATTTTTGAAAAATTTGTAGGTTGCGGCGTTTTTCCTTCTGACGGCAGAATAGTTTTAAATGTATAACTTTGCCCCAGTTTTATTAAACTAGCTATTGTTGGCGACTTCGTTCGCGTGTTTTAAATTGTAGCTTTCCCCCACCCTCCACCTCACCACGCTCCTTATGTAGGTAGTAAAAGTCAAAACCGTTGATATTTTCATTGTTTGCTATTGACTTGTTTTTAATTCATAAGTAAATCAAGACTAAAACACTAAATACATACTATTAGTACAAGCATTCGCAGTAAAAATTATGATGGGTAGGTAACCCTCGCCATTTTTTGATAAGATGTGCATTTTCTCGTCCTGAATACGAAATGGAAAATTCTGTACCTCAAAATTGTGGATAAGGACTCGGCACCCAATCCAAAGGTGGGTAATTTTCACATATATGATGTAGTAGTACCCCCAGACCAAAAATCACCTGGTGTGCCGGACCTCACTCATGGATAAGAGCTCGGCAAACCACTCTAAAAGTGGGCATTTTTAGAGTGATGTGCCGAACCCTTATCCATAAATTAGGTCCGGCACAATAGTTGATTTTTGGTCTGTAGTAAGTAGGGGGCGGCCCAAGACCTGGCAAGTAGGCCCAATCGGTCCTTTTTTACCTTACCCCAGTCCAGCCTCCTAATCGACCACCTGTACCGTTTGTACGGTAGTGGGCTCTCTGCGCCTTCCTGTTCTCTTCACGAAGTCCAGTACTTTGGCCCACTTGAGAGCTCGTAGGTCCTCTGCATCCAGGTTCAGTTGTCCGAGTACTTGATGCGTCATCCTTAGGTATGCATCGCACTCCGCAACGAGGTGCCGGGATGTCTCCTCCACCCTCCAGAAGGCACGGCAGATGCAGTCATTCCGATCCCGATGCAAGTCAGATGCTTACTGAGTCGGTTGTGGCCGGTCAGTATCCCTGTCAGTAGTCCAATATCTTTTCGTGTCCTTCCCAAAAGCCATTTGAGTCTGGTCCGGTCCGTCGATGAATTCTTTGGACTGTCTGCATCCTATTTCGTTCTCCCAGGAGTCTGCCAGTGAATCGTTAGTCCATTTAATGACTTTGCAGCTGTCTCATTGTTATACCTATGAGTGGTTCTGGTCCCACGTATTGAGTGCTGGCACCGATCCGAGCGAGTTCATCCGCCTTTTCGTTGCCCTATACTCCCGTATGTCCCGGTACCCACATCACTGTAACTCTTTTGTCTTGACTCAAGGCTTCCAGTGCTTCTACGCACTCTTCCACCAGAGTATTGGCAATTTTTGTACACATGCTCCTCCGGACCATTGCGAACCTCTTCTAGTGATGCCGCCGTTATAATGGCGTATACTTCGGCTTGGAAGACCGTAGCTTGCTCTTCGAGCGGGTAGCTCATCCGAACTTCTTCTCGGTCTTGCACGTAGACCCCCGCCCCTGTTGTCTGCCTCTCCGATAGCTTGGAGCCATCAGTGTAGCATATCACAGCGTTCCTCCCGAACTGTTGGTGGAGGTTCTCCCTCTGCCAGAATTTCCTATCGAGAATTTCGACTTTGTACCTTTTATTGAATCTCCAGGGAATTCGGGTTGCCTTGATCTCAAGGGACGCAAGTGGCATCGCCCTGGTGGCCATTTGGGCGACCCTTAGGTGTCCAACGGCTTCTCCTCTTCCTCTCCACTAACCAGAGTCTCTCAGACGCAAATGGGTCGGAGGCAGTCCCAGAATGGTCTCGAGGGATTGGATTGGTGTCGTCCTCATGGCGCCGGTTATTCCCCTGCACATTAGCCCTTGCAGACTTCTGAGCTTTTGGTATATGGTGGTTCTCTCTACTGCCGGCCACCAGACGATGGATCCATATTGGATCCTAGGTATTAGTATTGCCGTGTAAATCCAGTGGATGTTCCTGTGTGTAATCCCCCAGGTTCGACCTACCACCCGACGCAATTGCCACATTGTTACCTGGACTTTTTCAGTCATTTTGGCAACATGCGGCGTCCAGGTCAGCTCCTTGTCCAGGGTGACCCTCAAGTACTTTAGCTCTGAGACCAAAGTCAGGGGTTTCCCGTACATTATGGGTGCTCTGAATCCCTCCATTTTTCTCTTTTTGGTGAACAGGATCATCTCTGTCTTTCCTGGATTAACAGAGAGGGCGTTCTGTTGGCACCAGTGTTCTATGATTTGTACAGCTCGTTGCATTCTGCTGGAGACGGTGTCTAGGAAGCGACCTATCACCTCCACAACTCCGTCATCTGCATACGCTTGAGCGTCGAATCCTTCCTCTGTCAGCTTTTCCAGAAGGGTATCCATAATTAGGCACCATAGGTGTGGAGACAGGCAGCTGCCTTGTGGGCATCCCCCCGTAACCCCGACCCGTACCTTGGATTCACCTAGTTTAGCTTGTATCTTCCTTTCTTTTAGTGCAGATCTTACCCATTCAATTATGAGGGGTTTAGCCCCTTTCTTTTGAAGGGCGGATGTTATGACCTGCATCCTTGTCTTGTCGAAAGCTCCCTCTACGAAAACCGCGAGGGCATACATTTTGAATTGAGTGCTTCCTCTGCCTTGTGCACTACTGCGTGTAAGACTGTGTCGGTCGACCTGCCCTCTATGTAGGCGTGCTGGTTCTTATGGAAAGGATTGTTGGCAAGGACTCCCCCTAGGAGGTGTCTGTCTACCATCTTTTTCATTGCCTTCATCTTTGGATTGGTGTGCCGAGCCCTTATCCACAATTTTGAGGCACAGGATTGTCCATTTCGTATTCAGGACGAGAAAATGCACATATGAAAAAATGGCGAGGGTTACCTATCCATCATATTTTATACCTTGAACTCTTGCTCTATATTATTTAAGGGTGAATTTGAATAAAAAATGCGCTTCTTTTAATTAGTTAACCTTAAAAACTGTTAATCAAATTTGTATCAAATTTTTTACAGTGAAATTTTTTTTTAATTTATATTTTAGTTTATTATAAAACACGTGGTTTTCTGACAATGAGTTTGGCTTAAAGTTAGCGATAATAAAAAGTTTATATACCTAGCTACAAATTAACTAATACTTAAAAAACAGAAGAAAAATATTAATAATTGTTCGAGTAATGTTAATCTAGTACCAAAAACAAATAGCGAGGAAGATTACTCGTTTATAATGAATGAGAGCAGCCTGAGGATGTTTACAATAACCGAGCAGATTTGGTTTGCAATCTGTGGATTGATATGATTTAGAGTGTTAATAATATTATCTGGGGTTAGGAGAAAAGGGCATGAGAGTCGGATGGGTATATATTGGGCATTCAAACAGAATATGAAAGAGAGTTTTCTGAGTAACTTTGGCAGGAGTATACGTAAGGCTTACCCTCCTTGCTTCTAGTCGTACAACAGAGTCAGGCGTATTTTTAGGGAGGTTTAGTAGCTGTTTGAAGAAGAATACTTGAACCCTTTCAATGACCTCGGTGTACTGTGGACCCAGATAGGAAGGCAGTTTGTCTAAATGCTTAAAACTAGGGATTCAAATATTTTTATTCTGGAGCTCCAGCACTCTAATTTTATTTTTGCCATAAGAGGTGGAACTGCGCCACTAGCCTGTTTTGCTCTATCTGTAAAATAAATTGCTGCTTTTTGAAATAAGGAAGCACGGGACGCCAAGGTATGTAAAGTGATTAACAATTTCCAATTGTTTATCATTGGAATGAAAACGAGCGGTTTGGTAACCTTTGTTTTATTTTCGTTGACAGTAAGCCCATTTTCGACAGAGTAGCTTTCCAGTATTTTAAGTTTTTTTTCAAGATCAATTTCAGTGTCTGCTAAGCTCACTATGTCGTCAGCAAAATTAAGTAGGAGTAAAAAATTTGTATTGTCGATATTGAGGCGGTGTGCTTCCTTCTTACAGAAATGGAGCTCCATGTCTGAATTGAGGAACGAGAATATTAATGGACTTAATGGATCGCCCTGCAAAATGCCTTGGGTGATGTCTACAGGAGCAGACAGGCCTTGGCATGACTTGTGCTTTCATAAATTTATTTAATTATTCTCAAAAAACAAGAGCTCACACCTATGTGGTAAAGCTTTGGCCATAGCAGGGAGTGGTCCAAAGAGTCAAAGGTACACTTGTAGTCGACAAACAGCGCATATACTTTGCGATTTTTTAGTCTGAGATGTAGTTGTGTAATGATACTCAAAGTATACACGCTGTCCATGCAACAACGTGACCTGCGAAATCTAGACTGACATTCCGAGATAAGAAAATTCTTCTCGGCCCACTGAGAAAGACGATTAAACAAAATCTGTGTAAAATTTTTGTAATTGCATTTATTAAAGCTATGCTTCTATAATTTGCTGGATCCTCCGTTGGACCTTCTTTATGTATTTGATTACATCCAATTTGGCACATTTGTAAAGGTATTTATTGGCGGTTTACTAGTTTGTTAAGAAAAAAATTTAAATATAAAGGCCAGTTTTGGGGTAAATTCTTAAAAAATTCGTATGGGATACCATCCTTTCCCGGAGATTCGTTGTTTTAACAATTACTAAGGACTAGCTTAATTTCATTTGTTGTTATAGGGGCATCTAAAAAAGGGTGACGGGCGTCTATATAGTATGCTGTATCTAAATTTCTGGGCAGATATATATCGCGATAGAATGTTTCCCAGATCTCAGTTGGGAGTATTAATACAGGCTTATATTCGCGGAATATTTTCCAATAGGACTTTATTGTAATTAGATTTTTTAAACTTGATTAACTAACGGTATCGTTTTTTGTTTTCGAGAAATATCTGGCGATTTTCTCTGTTAAAGTTATTTTTTTACATTTTCAGGGATTTAGTTAGTTCTTGTTTTTTTAGGTAGCAGTCTGAATCAAACCAAGGTGACTGGAACTTTTTTCCGGTGTATATTTTTTGAGCATGCCTAGAGATCCAGCCAATGCAGAAATTGTTTCGTGTAAGGTAGGTTTCATCAATATCGAGATTATTTTTTGCCACATTAGGGGAGTACTTTGGGTTAATTCTAAAAGAAGTGCTTTTTTCTTCCAGCGAACGTAATTGGCCAAATGGAGTAACAAAACTTTGCCCATTTTTTGTATCTGGTAAAGGGAAGTTAAGATTAATTAAAAGAGGAAAGTGATGTGAAATTGGTATGCTATTGAGAATTTTAAAGTGTTCAGTTTCGTCACGAAGTAAGTGAGAAACCCAAATCATATCAATCACAGTACTCCCATTGGTGCAAATGTGCGTGAACTGAGCTGGCCTATCAGAAATTGTTCTACCATTGAGTACAAATAAGGAATTACCCTCCATAAATTCAAGCAAAAGACGACCTCTCGTATTAATAATTTTATCCATACTAATTCTCCGAGAGAAAAGGTTGCAGCCCCCAAGCGCCTCCAATGAAATTTCATTAAGTTCAGCGATTATACAATTAAAGTCTCCTCCTATTAAAAGAGGAACATTAAAGTGATTTTCTTGAGCTTCCGTTAGAAGCGCTTGCAGGCTATCAAATAACACCCTCAAAACTAAGTCCGGTCTAAAATAAACAAAGCAAAGAATTATTTTCCTACCACAAGGAAAATTTAGGAGGGACAGTATCCACCAAGGCGATATATTTATTATTGTGTATTTTATTGTGTTTATAATAAACACGCAAAGCCGCTGCTCGCTCTCCCTCGTGACTTCTCCCTGATAGCAGGGGAGCTGACAATGTTATACATAGAAAGAACAGGTACCGGTTTCACTTCATTTTGATTATGCCTGGTTTCGCTTAAGCAAAGGATAGAAATTTTTTTATAGTCTAGTACGAGTTCTTGAACGTTTGTTAGCCCCTCACAGTTCCAAAAGAGTATGTCATTGGTTACATTAAGTTTTTTGAGCTAGTGCCTGATTGGTCTTGGTTGCCCTGGGAATTTTTGGATCATTTTCCTTCGTCGGTGAGTTTTGAGTTGCTATTTTAGGTTGCTTGTTGATATATATTATTGTAAGATTTTTTTCCCCGGCTTTGGTCCTACTATCTTGTTTTGAACGTAAGTCCCGAAGATGCTTTAATTGGGAGACAGTTAAATCGGAGTTAAGTTTTAGTTATTTATATTCAGTTGAAGTAAGATTTTTTTTATTTCAAAGGATCTCTTTAACCACGTCGGGGGTATTAAACACCACTTTTATCGGTTTCGATTTTGTTGGTTTGGGTGCCCCTATGCGAATTGTTACTAGCAAGATGTATCTTTTTGACGGTATCTGGTCCTCATTTGGTACTCTTTCTGCTAGGCGGGTGACTATAATATTTTTCTCACGTTTAAATCGTTCTGACAGCTCCAGTTGAAGCTCATCCGCAAAGGCAGTGGGTAAATTTTGTTTTTTTTTCCAGATTGGAGATATGGGTTTTTACGATTGCATTTTCATTTTTTAATATGTCCAGGTCAGTTGAACATTGCTTAACAAGATCGGATTGTGCCTCCAGGAGTTTATTAATTGCGCCAATGCTGGCCATATAAGAACCTATGTTTGAGTGACAAGTTTCCACGTTTGCGTTGCAGTCTTCGATTTTCGAGTTGCAGGCTGTGATTGAGTTATTATTGCGCCATTATTGCATTGAATCGTTCTGTTTCGACATCGGGTTTTATTCCTGGGTCGCTGACTAAGAGACAATTAGCGCAAACCCACGAAGCGAGCGTAGCTGGTAAACTATTCTGCGGTTGCGGTGTACAGCATACTCCGTGCCATACTTTTTCGCAAGCGGTATAGCGAGCTCTGTTTGAATCGTTTGAAGAAACAACTTTCGTACATGCTGGACAGCATAGATTAAGGAACTATAGATCCGTCACTTCACCCTTCCCGCCAATAATTATTTTTCGCGTAAAGTGCGGTTATGTTTCCGCGTGCAAAGGAACTGCCAACATAATAATAGTTAGGTTGGCAATATTCTAGAAATCTGCAGCTCCGTCTCTTACCCCTTCTACGGTTATCCGTCAGAGGGCACATTATGACAAAAGTGACAGAATGTCGGTTATGACTCATAACTATGAGTTCCATTTTGGAAACTGAGGTTGGCCAAGATTTTTAAAAAGTGATTTTATGATTTTTCCGGTTCAAAAAATTGTGATTTTATCCGTTGATTGCATTGGCTGAGAAACAAAGAGTTAGAGTGTGCTGTGTTCAAAGCTGTGGAGACCGTGCCATGATCCCAATAAAAAAAGAAATCGTTTCCCCAAAGGCAATCCTGTTTTTTGAGAACTATAGTCAAGCCCGTAAACGCAAATAAACTAAGTGCTGATGAAATATATAAAAGATTTTACGTGTGTGCTAAATATTTTGCTCCAGAGGACATTTTGCAGACTGGTCGCAGAGGCCTTAGAGAGTGCCACACTTGCATTTGGACTACATTTAACTATTTATATATAGTGTTAAAGCACCCTTTCCTTATTTCACCAAGTTTAGTATGGCCACTTTTTGTAATATATCAATAATAAGTTAGAAAATGCGACACTTGTGTATTCCAAACCACAGGTATTAATATTATTTACACCAAGACTTTTTCTAATGTGTGCATTTACCATAAATTGCCCTATTATTGAGTTTAACATTATTTTTTTTTGTTTCGCAAATTTAGTTTGGAATACAAAAGTGTTGAATTTATTGTTTTTTATGTACTAAAAACAAGATAAACATTTTAAAGAAAATTATTTAATATTCAAAAACGGACAGACAAGATAAAATTGTAATATTTTGTTTATTATCAAAAATATAAACTAACCTGTTTTGAAATATATGCCATAATCTTTTATAATAAAACAACCAGAGGTTTTGTACTACAAGTGCATTATTATGGGTAATTTGTATTTATTTTTTAAAAATATGCTTTTTTGTTTAACTTAACATAATTAACAATTTTGTTTTGTGTCTGGTAAAAAAGCATATTTTTAAAAATTAAACACAAATTGCTTGCAAATTCTTAAAAAAACAGACATTTAAGCGAGCACTATCTAGTGGTCATAGTACAAACTACCAAAAAATCAATAGTATGGTTATCACGAATTTAATCGTGAGCCATCTAGTGGTCATATTACAAATTAAAAAAGAAAAATCAATATAAAAGTATGGTTATTGTTTGCGTGCATATCTGCGCAGACTCGCCAAACTCCAAATAGCTCCGAACCGTTTAACACGTAACTGTCGTATCTATTGTAGCTCTTTAACCTATGCTGGACGATTCATAATGTAGTGGGGGGCTGGTACCGCCCGTTCTCGTAGCCTGTGGCTCAATTAATTCTGCCGGCTGGCTGGGCGTTTCTTAAAAATTAAATTAGGTAACATAAATTTTTTTTCAGGACTGTAATGCCAATTTGAACCTGATGTTCTTATAAGTTTATACTATTGTTTTGGAGTTAACTATAGATGTGGTTCTTTTTCTTAGTTTATGTAGAGCGTCGGCTGTGTGCGCTTAAATGGATAAAATAACTTAATTTAATTAACTTGTAACGGGATAACGAAACCGAACATCCACACAACTCGACTGCCCAACACACTTTACAGTGAAAGTGTAAAGCATTATCCAGGAACCACTTCACGGTTTTTGCTTAATTTTAACTCTTTTTAAAAATTAAATAAAAACAAAATATATATATTTTTTTGGAAAACCACGCGAATACTCTTTCTGGGATGCCAGAAACTTCCGCTGTGAAAAAATTTTGTTAATTTTTGATGTGCGGTTTATCTGTTTAACTAAACAAACTGTTTTTAGGATTCAAATTCACTCTTAAGATTTCTTAGTACTTAAGGACTTTTTCTCCCCAGATATTAAAAAAAAACTATAACTTGCAACGTCCTTTTTCATACCTAACTAGAGTGTCCTGAAAAAACTAAACATCAGAAAAAGCTGACATTTTGCACGGTTGTTCACTTTCATATTCTTAACAAAACTATCTGAAGGATTTTTCAAAATTTTAAATATTTTTTTTTCGTTAAAAAAAACGTCCCCTATTTCCCAGCCTGGGTGCCTATTCTTAAGTTCCAGGGAATAGAAATCCGTTGGCTAACCGTTCCAAAATGGGCGTGGTTCCCCCAAAATGAAAAATGCACTATTCTTGAAAAATCTCCCTCAAAAAATAAGGGCAATTTCTACTCCCTAGAGGAATTTTTATTCTATTGGTCATTGGTGAGAGAAATGGAAAAAAATAGGCGAAACTGTTGTCTGTTGATTTTAGCGTTTTTTTAAGTTTCTTTAAAATTTTTGGACTCTAAAAACTTGTATTCTTTTAGTTGGACTTTATTCGAAGTTTTTTATTTCTTTAGTCTTTCTTCAATATTTTGTTAGGTTTTTTATTTTTTGGACTTAAAATTCAAAATACATGGATGATTATAATCGACTTGTTTATTGGTATTATTTTATCTAATAAAAAAAATCTTACTTACTAAAATCAGTCCAAAACTTATAACTAGAAAAGTTTTTTTACTAAAAACAAGGCAACATATAGGTGTAAAGATACCTAACAGTGTAAAAAGCAAGCAAGCACAATAGCAAGGTAAACATGGGTAACAATATTTTCAACTAAACCTCCTTATAATAAGTAAATCTATTATGCACAGAAAACATCACAAATCTTTATAATCAAGACCACAAGATCCTTATGGCTTATTTTTAATAAATATAGGGTTTTCAAAAAAAACCGGACTTTGGATTTCTTATAACTTCCGCATTAATTATCCGAAATTCGAAATTTATAGTTTTTTTGAAGAAGAAAACAATTTTATGCATTTATTGTCAAAATTGACATTTGTTTAAACTCCAAGATGGCGGACGGTTTTGAAAAATAGGCAGTTTCAAGCCCCCCCCCCTTGGAAAATTTGTATGTGCTCCACTGTAATAAAACTGAGATGTGCGGTAAAATAGCCTTATTCTTTTAACGTACATATACACGAGCACTTTGCTTAAATCGCTTAAGAAATAAGAAAGTTCTGCAGTTTTACGTTTGATGCTCTTTGTGTGATAAGGCTTTCCATGGAGGAGTCCGCATCTTGAATTTTAAAGAGATGGCATTTTGAAAATAATCACATAAAAATTAGACTTTTAGCTTGTCAGAAAGTTTTAAATTTTTGGTAAAACTGTATTCCGTCGTCAGAAAGATACATCAAATATAAAACTGCAAATTTTATTATTTATTAACCGATTTAAACAAACGTTACATGGAAACACATATAAATAATAAGGCTATTTAGTGCACATTTCAGCACACATAAAAAATTTCCAGGGGGGGGGGTCAAAATTACCAATTTTCCTCTCTTTGAAAGCTTCCACAAAAAAATTTTCATTAAATTTAATTGAAAAATCCATAGTTGAAGGGTTATAATATAGATCGCGTACTGTTCCGGTATGGGTGTAAAAAATGAAAATAAATGGCAATTGATGTCACTGACTTTTTTCCCCAAATCAACTAAAAATCCCGCACGGATAACATGGGTTTATGACCTACCGTAAAGGTTAACCATATTTTGATATTTTGAAGATATTTTAATTTAGGTGTAAAAAATTAAATTAAGAAAAATGTTAAAAACAAAAACCAACTCTATTTTTTTGCAATAATAATCAATGAAGTGAGTACTCTTTAAAGGTAAAGGTATATATATGCAGAGGTGGGTTTAGTATTTTTTTGCCCCCTCCCTAGATCTAATGAATATTGAATCCTAAAGATTAAAGTCTCCCAAAAATCAAGAATAAATTGTCATCTGAAACTATGTTGTTACTTGAGACCCCCCAGAAAACTTAAGCCTTCCCCCTAGAAACAAAATTTCTGCATATGCCACTGAGTATGGGCCAAGGTTTGGTATTAGGTTGGGTTTCGTGAGAATAAATCCGAAAAATGGATTTAAAACATTGTTTTGGTCGGTTTTCTTAAAATATTTTCTTGTTGATTGTTTTAATTTTATCATTTTAGATTCTTCATCAGAGGAAAACAGCCAGAACAAAAACTTAATGAGTAATTTAAGTTTCAAAAAAAACTTATAAACTAATACTTCTTTAATATCATACTATGCATGTTTATTTTTAATAAATCAAAGTTTTTTGCTTCCTCGATCTGCAATTGGTTTCTAAGACAAAAAACAATTTTGAATGGCAAATATATAGATATGTAAAAAATGCATCATCAACAGCTCCTAATTTTTTTTAAAGGTAATCCATTCGAATAGGATGCATTATTATATTTTGTGTTAATTTATATGAACCTCTCTAGGGACTTATGACTTCACTAAGATACAGATTTCAGATATACCCCTGTAGCGTATTTGATTACCTTTAACATGGGGTCAAACTTGCGGAAAATTACCAGCGAAAACCGGACAAAATAAAGGTTAACCCTGATTTTAGCCCTCATAAGCATGGTAACACAAAATCCTTAGTACGCCTCTGTAGAGTAATCCATTACCTTTTAAACGAGATCAGACTTGAAAATAACCAAACAGGATTAAAATAAGTTTTTACTTTTAATTTTTATATTTTTTTTAATTAACCGTCCCAGACAACCAAGCTTTACTAAAATATAATCTTAGATATGCCCTTGTGCAGTATTCAAGTACCTTCCAAATAGCACCCCAATTACAAAAATCTACAAAGTAATTTTCAAATTATGAGAAAAATTCTCCGTATGTGTTTAGCGTTCTTTCACGGCTCATATCTCCTCTCGCGTTGAAATTATTTTGAAATATTATTTGAAACTAGTTAGATGTGATGTCATCATTTAGAACCGAGAACAAATGAGTAGTTCAAAACGCTGACGTAGTTTAGTGTAACCTCACTTTTTTTTGTTTTTATGTTTACTTTTTTGGTGTTTAAAACTAAAATGGAACAACTACTTTTGTTTATCTAACAAAACCTTCGAGTGTACGGCCAGTTTTAGTAGCATGGATGGCAAGCAATGGAAGCTACATGGATAGTAAAGTTTTTTTATTTACTGTTCTAGCCCCGAAAATCATATAAGACCACAGGGATACCATGAAGAATGGAATCTAGAATACGATTTTTCATACATTTTCACGAAAAAACAAAAACAAAATCGGTTAAAACAAGAATGTAGAATTTTGACGTATCTTCTACGCACGCGTCAGTTTTGAAACTAGAGTGTGTTCCGTTTCAAAATATTTTTAACCCGTTTAAATGTGACGTAACCGTTGCAACGCGAGAAAACCAATGTTTCAAACTTTTTAAAAACATTTTAAACAATTTCAACGCGAGAAAACGCCTCAGGTTAACATTCACGTTAGGCCATAAACCCATGTTATCCGTGCGGGATTCAATTGGCCACTGAAATAAATATTTAAAAAAATATTTTTGCACAGTTTTGGGCAATTTTAGGCTCAAAATATCGACTCTGTTTTTTTCCCTTTTTAATATATAAAATATAGTAAAACAAAAATTTTGGTTATTATTTTAGCAATAGATTAAAATAACATTTATCTTTTGCCTAGTAATAATCATAACATTAATTCTTAACAATCAGCATTCAAAATCTACTATCAAAAACTCTCCAGCTTTGTACACACTGAAGCGTCTTATAAATTTGTAAAAATATAGGGCAGGACTATAACTTACGTGCTGGAGACACCTTAACATGAGAGCAAAGTTTCAGTCGAGTAGAAACTCGCAAGAGAGTCGACATGCGATGCATCTTTAAGCGATAAAATAATGTCAAAGTACGCCTGAGGTAAACGTATATTTTTAACAACACCGAACAAGTCGTAAAAAGAAAATTTTTGTTATTTTTGAATTATTTTTTTGTTTAAACATGTGCTATAGAACCTTTTCAATACCCCTCAAACTAGGTAAGATTTCTTTAGATATTAGCAGGAAATAGAATTAAAAATGTTTAAGATCATCAACTCCGAGGCAGTCAACTCCAAAGCCCAGACACTTCGTAAGCTTGCAACAGTAAGTATACCTACCCAAAAACTTGACAAAAAAATGTAAAATATTACTTTAAGTTAATAAAATATATGACAAAACGTACTCAAAACAAGTTTAGTCAACATCGAGGATGTTAAAAATCAACTATGAGAGCTTTTTTTATTTATTTCTTTTTGATAAAGGAGGCGTTTCATATAGTTTTATGGTATTTCTGTTTTAATTCAGTTTTTAACCACCTAAATTTAAATAAATAATGACTAACGTCAATGAGGTCAACTCCGAAGTCCCAACTTCTCAGTTTTTTTACAAAATACTGATATCACTGGTGAGTTTAGTTACTTTTCGATTTGATTTTATCTACATACCTTTAAATTGTCGCTTATTTTGGAGATTCACTCATATTCGGTAAAGGTGATTGAGCAGATTTACTGTATTTTCATGCTAATTACCGATAAGCGTGCAGTGTTGCTAGAAAACTATTTTCCTATATCGTGACTATGACCTTAAAACTGATCGACATTGCTTTGAAAAGAAAGTCAAAGGGATCACCAAACAGATGCCACTTGACCTATTTTCCGTATTCAAATTAAAAATGAGGAACGCTTATCCCCGGCTAGGAGTTGAATGCAATGAGGTAAAAAAGTGTCGTATTGCAAAACTCTTTGAAACTAAAATCAGAGAATTAAATGCGGATTTTTATTAAGGCCCAAACTAAGCAGAGCTACAAGTTTACACCGCTTAATTTCTAATAAGAGAGACAACAGCGGCATCGTCATCAATGTAATTTTTTAAATGGGAAAAAATTACTTTAGATTTTATTTGAAATGCTAAAAATTATTTTAAATATCAAGCTATAGCAAATGCGGCCTTGACTCAAACAGAGATCTCTTATCCATTTCATGACCTTTTTTTTTCATGACCTTGATTTCGTACGCTGTAAATGAGTGTTAGACCCGCTCCGACTGGCTCGTCAGATTTAGTCCATGAGCCAGAGCCGAAAAACCGTATGAATTTAAGAGGTCTTTGAATCTGCTGAATGCATCGAGTATCAAGTCGTGGTCGCGTACTTTGGGCGGATGTAGAAAATATCATTGGATTAGGTTATTTCCGGGTTACACTGAGAAAACGGGGCCAACCCACGGCCGTGGGTTGAAAATTTGGGGCTACCAGAACTCACACCGTGCGTTACTATAGCACACGGTATGATTGTCCCGAAGGAATTTGAATTTAGCTGGGAGAACTCAGCAAGTCGTGGGCTACCACAATTCAGGGCCTGAATTGTTCTAACTCATGATCATGGTTTATATTTCCGCCGTCTAGTATAACGCAGGGATTTACAAATGTGAATCCGATTATAGGCGGTACTTGCCGAATGTCGAGTTTTGCACATATTCGGGCTTGCGGATTGCTTTGGCTGGCGGTTGCTAGCTTCATTTTCAGTTGTGATCATAGATTAAGGAACTGTAGATCCGTCACTTCACCCTTCCCGCCAATAATTATTTTTCGCGAAAAGTGCGGTTATGTTTCCGCGTGTAAAGGAACTGCCAACATAATAATATTTAGGTTGGCAATATTCTTTCTAGAAATCTGCAGCTCCTCCTCTTACCCCTTCTAGGGTTGTCCGTCAGAGGGCACATTATGACAAAAGTGACAGAATGTCGGTTATGACTCATAACTTATGAGTTCCATTTTGAAAACTGAGGTTTGCTAAGGTTTTTAAAAAGTGATTTTGTGATTATTCCTGTTCAAAAAATTGTGATTTTATCCGTCGATTACAATGGCTGAGAAACAAAGAGTTAGAGTGTCTTGTATTCAAAGCTGCGGAGACCGTGCCATGATCCCAATAAAAAAACGGGGAGACATCGTTTCCCCAAAGGTAATCCTGTAATTTTTCAGAAGTATAGTGAAGCCGTTAAACGCGAATAAACTAAGTGCTGATGAAATATATAACAGATTTTACGAGTGTGATAAATATTTTGCTCCAGAGGACATTTTGCAGACTGGACGCAGAGGTCTTACACTTGCATTTGGACCCCATTTAACTATTTATATATAGTGTTAAAACATCCTTTCCTTATTTCATCAAGTTTAGTATGGCTAATTTTTGTGTATATCAATAATAAGTTAGAAAATGCGACACTTGTGTATTTCAAACCAGGGGTATTAATATTATTTACACCAAGGCTTTTTCTAATGTGTGGGTTTACCATAAATTGCCCCACATATACAGTAAAAATTTTTTGAGATTAAAATTATTTTTTTCTGTTTCACAAATTTAGTTTGGAATACAAACGAGTGGCATTTATTGTTTTTTTATGTACTAAAAACAAGATAGGTATAAACATTTTAAAGAAAATTATTTAATATTTAAAAAAGCACAGACGAGATCATATTGTAATATTTTCTTTATTGTAAAAAATATAAACTAACATGTTTCGAAATATGCCATAATCTTTTATAATAAAACAACCAGAGGTTTTGTACTACAAGTGCATTATGGGTAATTTGTATTTATTTCTTAAAAATATGCTTTTTTATTTTAACTTAACATAAGTAACAATTTTGTTTTGTGTTTAGTAAAAAAGCATATTTTTAAAAACTAAACACAAATTGCTTGCAAAGAAAGAACCCTACACAAATTACATTGGAAATGGCTATTGGCTAAATGTCATAATTTTTTATATGTTGTAGTACTCAATAAACAAAGCACAAAAATAAAAAACCGAGATACGGAGCAGGATTACTTTCTGAGATATGGAGCTTTAAAGTTGACGTGTTTTAAGGCTATATCTTTGGACATGTTCTAATTTTTTTTTCACAACTTTGTTGATTACCGCCAAAATAAAATAATTCGTTTCTGTATTTGTCCTGAATGAAACACCCTTTCCATCCAAGTAAAAATGTCCTTTGGTACCACCAACCAACCGGCGGTAATCAACAAAGTTGTGAAAAAAAAAATTGTCCAAAAATATAGCCTAAAAACATGTCAACTTTAAAGCTATATATCTCAGAAAGTAATCCTGCTCCCTATCTCGTTTTTTTTTATTTTTGTGCTTGATCGAGTACTACAAAATTTAAAAAAATTATGACATTTAGCAGACAGCCATTTTCAATGTAATTTGTGCAGGGTCCTTTAAAAAAAAGCGAAAATTTAAGCGAGCACCATCTAGTGGTCATATTACAAACAAACAAAAAATCGATAGTACGGTTATCGCGAATTTAACCGTGAGTCATCTAGTGGTCGTATTACAAATTAAAAAAGAAAAATCAATATAAAATTATGGTTATTGGTCGCGTGCATATCTGCGCAGACTCGCCAAACTCCAAATAGTTCCGAACCGTTTAACACGTAACTGTCGTATCTATTGTAGCTCCTTAACCTATGGTTGTGATGTAGTTAGTGTAAGTCATATAAGCAGGTATCGTTGCCGGTGCAGCGGCAGGTTCACGAGTGAAAAATATTAACATATTTTATTGTATTTTCTAAATAATATGAAAGTGTGGAGTGCGAAACGTATATGATTTTATATTTTAAACAGTTTGGCTGAGAAATACTAACGCCGCTAACTCTTTCCTAAGCCTAATTTACAACTATATAAATTTTCCTGAGCATATTAGGCTTTAGCGTTATAGTTCAGCCTTTACGTTTTGTTTTTAAGGCACAATATTTATATTAAAATATTTGATTTTGCTAATATTTTTCATATTTTTACAGTGAAACAATTTCAAATATATTTTAGAATTTTTTAAAGTTTTTTTTTTATCATTATCCATTATAAACCTTATTGTCTTATCTGAAATTTGACATTTATAATTTACAAATTGCATAGATATGTTTTGTTATTTTCAACGTAACACCTTGTTTATTGTGTGCTCTTTATGAATTTAAGAGAAATTTAAAAAATCTCGTTTAGTTTTTGAGTTATTCAGCATTGTTGGCAAGGGTAAAGACTGCTTACTTATAAAAATTACACAAAATACAGGGTGTTTCATTTAAAGTTACAAAATACATCTACAAAGCCTAAGTATTCTAATAAATTTCTTTTGAATGCCCTTTTAATCTTAGATCAAGAGTAAAAAGTTCAATACTAATGTTAGCTATTTATTCATTATATTTTGTACATCGTGGCCGTGGCGATTTGAGAGTGAAGGCTTCGCTGGATTTTGTTTTATTTTTAAATCACAAAATCTTTTTTTTTTTAGAAAAACACGATCCACATTTTTAATGCTCACTAGTTGACGGTATTTTTTTATCTCTAGTATCGTTCGTGCTGTAGATGAAAATTAAGATTGTTTTCTCTGCCTTCGCATTTATTTCGTCGACTAAAACATTTTTAACCTTGTAGTTTCTTATAAAAATAAAATAAAAAATAAAAAAGAGTTTTATTTTTTTTCAAAATACTAGTACAGTCATTTGGGGTAACTTTGAACCACTGTGGGTAACTTTGAGCAACTTGGAAAATTATATGTTGGAACTTTTCATGTGTCTAAACTGAATTTTCCAAGTGGCTCAAAGTTACCCATAATAGTTTAAAGTTACTATAACTGAATATACTACAACTCTGTGCTGAGTTCTGGTAGCCCAAAGGTAGGGTTCTTTCAGCTCAGACCATGAGTTACCACAACCCAGATGCTAGTTCTGGTAGCCCAAAGGCAGAGTTCTCCCAGCCCAGATCATGAGTTACCACAACCCAGGTGCTGAGTTCTGGTAGCCCAAAGGTAGGGTTCTCCCAGCCCAGACCATGAGTTACCACAACCCAGATGCTGAGTTCTGGTAGCCCAAAGGCAGGGTTCCCGCAGCCCAGATCGTGAGTTATCACAACCTAGATGTTGAATTATGGCAGCCCAAATGGCCAAAAAAATACATTCAGTGTTTATGCATATTTTGGGCTACCACAACACACGAACCGTGTTTTCCTGTAATCCCTTGGACTTGGTTCTCACAGCCCAGAGGTCTGGGCTGTCCTCTAATGGCAACGCGACTGGTTCTAGGAGAATACATATTTGAGTTCTCGTAGCCCACCATTTTTCTCAGTGTAGACGGCTATCGGGGTGTACATAATGTCCCATTTTCGATGAGATTCAATTGGAAAACCCGTTATTATTGAAGATAGAGACATTATTATTGTCTTACTTTTCTGAGCTTTAAAAAATGGCTTTAACAGTTTTAATCTGTCCCGTGTAGTTTTTAAGCTACAAGGGAAATGATTGGAATTAGCAACTGATGATATCTCCCTTAATTTAAGAAATAATTAAGTTCTGTAAAAATATGTCTGCGGCAACCTTTTTAGAAAAACACTGGTCTTTTTGAAATTGTAATCCGACGCTTCGTTTCAATCAAAAATTTAAATAAGGACCAAATGATTTACTTTATATTTTAGTTTCTTTTTAAGTTTGTTTGATAATAAAATATCATTTTTTTATTTCGAAGTTTCGATCTCGAAAAAAATCATCTTCAGTGATTTTTTTTTCTGGTACGGCCCTGTCCCATTTTTATTTGTTTTTTTTAGACCATTTATATTTTACTACTATACATTAGACCAAGATATATTATATGACCATACCGGGTGTATAACATATAACAAAAAGGGGTTTAAAAATGGCGGGCATTCGATTTTTTTCGCCATCTTAGATTTTTTCCTGATCAATATTTTTTTATTAAAACTGGTAATTAATGTAACAGCAAAAACCTTTTTTTTTCGGTTCACCCGGTATGTTCATATAATATATCTTGGTTGTCTGGGTCTGCTATATAGTAGTTAAATATAAATGGTCTCAAAAATAAATTAAATGAAAGGTACAGTATTCTGTATTTAGGGTCTTCTGCACTTTTTAATTTTGATGTTTTTGTTTCTTACTTTATTCGACAGGTGGCGCCTCGGGTGGCGTACACAGGTACTACGTCTCCGAGGATTACAAACTTTTTGCTTTAAATTCGAGAGGTGTGCATGGTTGCCTGTGTAGCTTCAACTGCCAGGTACAATCCTGTGTCTCCCTAATGATTCCTAATAAGGATGAAACCGGTTTGTAGGTGGAGGCCTGGTCGTAATGAAGTGAGAAACAAAAACGCTTTGTACGATATGCCACGAGTGTTACTTTAAATCTGTTATTAACATTTTTTTAAAGCCCAAAAAAGTGAGACAGTAATGCGAAAACCGCATGTCTCTATATTCAATAACAACGGAGTTTCCAATTGAATTCCATCAAAAATGGGACACCCTGTACAGTGTACGTGCGTCGTGCGATATGGAAGACAATACGGACTTCAGCTGACGGAAATAATGCTAAAAATGTTGGAAAGTTAAGCAACATGATTCTTTGTGAATGAGTGGAGTGTGTCTTAATAATAAAGGGTTTCTGAAAGCTTATAGCTCAATAGAATAGCACTTTAAAATGGCAAAACTGACTACACAGCCTCACTTTTCAGGGCTAATAGGGTATCTTGCCAAAAAATTAAAAGAACATTTTTCCAATAAAATTTCCCTCTGGACTTAACATTTCGATTAATATTTGTCCGATTTTAAAACGGTTATTTTTGTTGGCTAAACAAAATTATTTTTTAAATCTTTTATTCAAAAAATTTGTGTCCTAAAATAGTAGTTTTAACAACTAGTGGCTAAAATAGTGCTTTTTTTACAAGCGTTGGTTTAAATAACGAGCGCATCGAGGTATTTTAAAACGCGAGTAAAAAAAGCACAGTTTAGTCGCGTGTTGTTAACACTAGTTTTTTTAGTAATTTTATCAAAATATCCAAGAAAAACAGGAAAATACTTTTAAAAATCTCGAACGAAGAGCACTTCTCGTAACACACTATCTTTACGCTATAATTCAAGGCGGCTGGTAAATGAAATAACAATGCGGTTTCCATAGCGATGTGCCTTTTAACTCGGTGACGTTCATTGTTGCGACATTTTAATCTTTGACAGTTTGAAATTTTGACGATTTTTTTTATTGATTTTTTCCTAAATACTTGATGAAAACCGGCGGAAATGACTTAATTTTTAGGCAAGAATAATTATAATTTTTCAATGTTACCATATTCCGCTATTTCTCTTTAATTTTGAGTAAAAAACGGACAGAAATCTTTTTTTGCGCTCGTGATCAAAAAAGTTTTTTTGCATCGGTAACCAAAAAAGCCATTAGTTATCTGCAGACAGTCACTAAAATCATATTTTTGATGAAGGTATAAAAAAAAAATTATGCCTAAAAAATTCCCGAAAATGGTGACATGTGATTACTTACTAGCCAATATTTTTGTTTGTGTATACTTTTTCTGTATAGTAAAAAATAGCTGAGATAAAGTGCTGCAAAATCGACACTACAAATTCTTGAGGTAAGATTTAACTCCCTTATTGTGTCAAGTTGCCCATGACGAACGCCTATGGTTTGTCAAACCAGGAATTTATCAGACCGTATTTAATAAAAATTTTCATCGCAAGAACGATTCACCATAAAAACTGCAATTTGTTAAACCAATTTTTTATCCGAATCTCATTTCTTCAAACCCACTCAATAACAAACCCGAAATTTATAAGACCCCTTTTTAATCGAACCATTGTTCATTAAACTCAATCAATATCAAACTCGTAATTTGTTAAACCCATTTTTATTCAAACCCGGTGTTTGCCAAACCATTATTTTTCAGAACCGGAATTTGTAAGAACCGCTGTTTATCAGAAATTTGTTCTTAACTGGAATGCAAGTAACATCTATACAGAAACTATCGAACATTGAACGCTACTTGTACAAGTAGGCGCGCGTAGCAGCGAAAAATGCATCGAAAGGTCGCGCCACTTGCATGTATGCCTCCCGTTCATGTATTATTGACGAATGCGCAATCAGTTTAACAAAATGGTTTGACAAATTTCGGGTTTTATTAGAAATGGGTATTACAAATTACGAGTTTGATATTAAATGAGTTTGATGAACAATGGTTCGATTAAAAACGAGTCTTATAAATTTCAAAATTGTTATTGAATGGGTTTGAAGAAATAAGCTTCGGATAAAAAATTGGTGGAATTGCATTTTCTATAGAGAATAATTTTAGAATTGAACTCTTTTTATTTCTCGGGTTTGATTTTGCACATTCTGATAAACCGTGGGCGTCCGCCAAGACAAAACAAAAGTACCTACTCACCTATTATTGACAACTGTCGTTAGTGAGTGTTTTTCCATTCTGGGATGGAATATTAGAAAATATTCTGCGTAGCTACCTTTAAAATTTATTTTTTTTTCTTTGCTACAAAACATTATGCGAGAATTCAAATCCCATCGTACTTATTTATCCGTAACCTACCTAAAGAATTAAGATATAAAAAGTCCCATTGAGAAAATGTTTTTCTGCGGCGCTTTTTAGAAATTTTATAAGCATGTTTGACACTTTTTACAGAGTGATTCAAAAGGTAGCCTTACTTCTTCTTTTCTACGGTTTTTAGGAGATAAATAAAAGGGGACTTGGTTTTTCTATGCTTTTCTATAGAAGATTACGTGGTTTTCGGCAACTTTGAGTTTTGCCGGATATACAATGGCGTACCCAAGGGGAGAGGGGAGGTTGTGGTTACTCAGTGCTACTCAAATCTGAATAAGATTCTTATTACATAACCGGCATTTTTCCTCAAAAATGTTTTAGAACATTTTTTGCCTTAATGTCTGTCTGTCTGTCCGTCTATCTGTCATCAACGCGCCTAACTCAAGAACCACTTGTCCGATTTTGACGAAATTAGGTAGTACTAGTAGGTACGTAGACTTGGTTTGTGCTCCAGATGGTTCCATTTTAAGAACATTAAAATTGCCCCCCAGGGGCGGAAATAATGGAAGGGACTTATTAAAAAATCCATTTTAATCCAGAATATGGAATGTGGGGTATTAATTGGAACATATTTACACAGGGATTGTGAAGGCCTTGGGAAGAGCTTTAGTGCCTATAAATTGAAAGAGCATTTTAAAAGTTTTTGGCTGCGTTAACATTTCGTTCTTTTTCTATAAAAAAATGTACATTTGGGGCGACCTCTATCTCCGTTATATTTAACATAACTCTCATATTTTGTTACTGAGATTTAAAGAAAATTTAACCCACTAAATTTTTTATAGGAACATTTTTTTTTTTATTTTAATGGTAAGAAACTTTATTCAGAAATAAGCTTCGGATAAAAAATTGGTGTAATGAATTGCATTTTCTATAGAGAATGATTTTAGAATTGAACTCTTTTTATTTCTCGGGTTTGATTTTGCACATTCTGATAAACCGTGGGCGTCCGCCAAGACAAAACAAAAGTACCTACTCACCTATTATTGACAACTGTCGTTAGTGAGTGTTTTTCCATTCTGGGATGGAATATTAGAAAATATTCTGCGTAGCTACCTTTAAAATTTAATTTTTTTGAGTATAATTCGATATTCGTCCTTCTGTATTTAGGAAACCGAGGAAATCAATTGTTTTCTTTGCTACAAAACATTATGCGAGAATTAACATCCCGTCGTACTTATTTATTTAAAGAATTAAGATATAAAAAGTCCCGTTGAGAAAATATTTTCCTGCGGCGCTTTTTAGAAATGTTATAAGCATGTTTGACACTTTTTACAGAGTGATTCAAAAGGTAGCCTTACTTCTTCTTTTCTACGGTTTTTAAGAGATAAATAAAAGGGGACTTGGTTTTTCTATGCTTTTCCATAGAAGATTACGTGGTTTTCGGCAACTTCGAGTTTTGCCGGATATACAGTGGCGTACCCAAGGGGAGAGAGGAGGTTGTGATTACTCGGTGCTACTCACATCTGAATAAGATTCTTATTACATAACCGGCATTTTTCCTCAAAAATGTTTTAGAACATTTTTTGCCTTAATGTCTGTCTGTCCGTCTATCTGTCATCAACGCGCCTAACTCAAGAACCACTTGTCCGATTTTGACGAAATTAGGTAGTACTAGTAGGTACGTAGACTTGGTTTGTGCTCCAGATGGTTCCATTTTAAGAACATTAAAATTGCCCCCCAGGGGCGAAAATAATGGAAGGGACTTACTAAAAAATCCATTTTAATCCAGAATATGGAATGTGGGGTATTAATTGGAACGTATTTACACAGGGATTGTGAAGGCCTTGGGAAGAGCTTTAGTGCCTATAAATTGAAAGTTCATTTTAAAAGTTTTTGGCTGCGTTAACATTTCGTTCTTTTTCTATAAAAAATGTACATTTGGGGCGCCCTCTATCTCCGTTATATTTAACATAACTCTCATATTTTATTACTCAGATTTAAAGAAAATTTAACCCACTAAATTTTTTATAGGAAAATTTTTTATTAATTTAATGGTAAGAAACTGCATTATTTTCGGCGGTTGATGTGAATTAACTTTTTGTTCGAGACATATAGCAAAAAATTATTAAATCGAAAATCTTAGAAAAACCACTTTTTTATAAAACAAAACAATATGTTTTTAAATCGAACAAATGGTCAATGAGATATCGGACTAAAACCGTGTTAACCCGAATTACGCATAAATTTAAGATGGCGACGAACCTAGAGAGAATTTTTTTAGGAAAAATGTGGTTTTAAGAGTCTCGTATGACCTTCTACTTGCTGTAAAAAATTTGGCTGTTAAGTCAGTTTTGCAGATAAATCGCGATTTTCTGACTATTCTATTGGAGTATTAGACGTATGAAAAATTTCATGAGAAATTGAACAGGTCAGGGAGCTAATTTTTGAGCTGGAAATGTGTGGTTTTTCATGCGAACAATCACCCGTCGGTAGCGATCTTAAGTAAGAGAACTTGGTCCCCGACTTCAGGGTCAGGTAGTACGCCTCAATTTCACAAGACATAACCTATTTTAAGTATTTGACGTCTTGTTTTTTGTTTTGTGAGCTATTCCATCTAAAAGTGGAAATAATTCCTGTGCTGCCTTTGTACGTGAAATCCGGCGAGAAAGTCTCTGCTCGTGGCGTCGGATGTTTTTCCATGTATTCTAGGAAAACTTTCTTTTAAATATTATTTAGAGGTGGCCTTTTTTCATTGTCAATTCCGCACACAGATTTTATTTAAATATAAAAAAAGAATCGCATTTTTTTCGGAAAAGAAACACGAGATACGGAGTACACCACCACAGAAACTCAGCTTGGTTCGTTCAAAATAGTTCAAGTTCAACACTGCCAACAGTAAAAGGTGGTCATTTGCTGTAAAATAAATGTGCCAACTTTGAATGTGAGCAGACTTGGTTCAAAAATTCGGGAGACGTTTACCGGAGAGAGTGATCGGGTTGATCGGGTGGGATAGTTCAAAGAACGATGACATTTCATAGAAGAGCGATCATTATCTCAAAATTCAAAAATTGGGGTCCAGGAGATACTTTCGTAAATAATATCGCTTTCTCCATAGCAATTTGTTATCCTTAGCATGTGCATGGAATATCCTCAAGAAGAAAAAGATTACGTTCCCCTGTGCAGGTTCTTAGGATGTGCTAATAGATATTCTAATCAGATTATTGGCATGTGCTAAATCTATAGTACCGCAAAACCAGTAAAACTCCTAAAATATGGCTTTAAATAAAATAAAAAATATATTTTTGAGCACTAAAAACCATGTCCTATCACAATACATCCTAAGAAAAAAAAGTAAAATCAAATAATAGAAATAAAGTGGGACGCGCCGACGGGGTTCGAACTGACAACTTACAGGTTGATAGACCAATGCTGTAACCACTGTACCATGCCTTTATAAAGAAATAGGTTGAAACCGCGGAATGTAAGCATTTGGCGGATTTTTATATGTCCACTGAAAAGTGTTAATGATGATTAAAGCTTAATTAGAGAATTTTTGTGTTTGGTGGTTATATATGCACAAGCATCTCTAAACCGTTCGTTTCCGGTAATCGGTTTCCTTTAGGGTTTTTTTAATTTGTTTCATAAAGGTATATACTTTGCATACGCTAAAAGTAACCTTCTTTAATGATATATCATTATTATATGCCAAGGAAATACTACAATAACATTTTTTTGATATTCTTTTACGGTACCAGAATAGCTTGTGACCTAAAAGGACCAAATAATGTTTCAATAAGAGATATATACTTTGCATATGCTAAAGATGTTCTAAAAGCTATTTTCTTTAATGCTATTTTCTTAGCATATGCTAAGTAAGTACCAGAAGCGCATTCTATTAAAGTATTTTTGCAGTACCAGAATAGCATGTGCGCTAAAAGGGCCAAATAATGTATAAATAAGTGATATATACTTCACATATGCTAAAGATGTTCTAATAGTAACCGTCTTTAGTGGTATTTCCATAGCATGTGCGCTAAACGGACCAAAAAATGTTTTAAAATTGACATATTCTTTGCATGTGTTAAAGATGTACTCAAAAGAACCTACTCAAATAGCATTTGCTATGAATATCCTTAATAAGAATATATTTAAATAGTATGTACTAAGCATATGCTAAAGATGTGCTCAAAAGGACATCCTCAAAAGAAGGTTTAACGCATATTCTATGCATGTAAATGTTCTTTCATTGCTATGTCGGAAGCTTGATCGCTTCCAGACCGATGCAATTAAAAGAAGAGAACAGTAGTAATTATAGTAAGCTCACAAAAAATTGCTTAAAGAAGTCACTGTAGCTGATGCGTTCGGTATTTGACTCGAGGGCGCGACGGATTTTTGTTCTCGTAAAAACAGATCAATCTAGATTTATTGCAATTAACGAACCCTCTTGAGTAATTACCTTATTTTCTACTTCAAGTTTGATTTTGTTTAAAATTTAAATAATTTGTCTTAGGAACGCACGCCTCAAAATTGCTTTTTGAGGCAAATTACTTTTAAAGAGGACGAAGAAAACTGTAATACTGCAAGTTGAGGGCTATTCTGAGAATAGAAGAGAGTATAATTGCTCTTGATTACTATCATCTAGCTGAATAGGCATTTTTTGACATTTAAGTTCGAAAAATTAAATAATTGAGCATACCTAACTCCACCATCTGTTGGATCGACCAAAAACGTCTAACTGGGATCTTGAAAATAATCCGAAAACAGAGTTCGCAGAACGTATACTTTTTCGTTCGGAGTTTGAATCGAGCGGTCCGACCCACTCGGAAAGAGATTTTCGCATACGAATCTAGTGATTTAACCCAACTTTTTTCTGCTTGTTTATCAATTTTTTCTGCAAAATTGTTAAAATTTACCAAAGTCATTCAACTAATATAACTTCGAAAGTTGCCAATAGACGCAAACTTATTTTGCTGCATTAAAGAACAGAATGTCGGCTTTGATTTTACAAAAAATTGAAGTTTGAATCGAGTGGTCCGACCCACTCGGATAGAGATTTTCGCATACAAATCTAGTGATCTAATTCAACTTTTTTCTGCTTGTTTATCAATTTTTTCTGCAAAATTGTTAAAATTTACCAAAGTCATTCAACTAATATAACTTCGAAAGTTGCCAATAGACGCAAACTTATTTTGCTGCATTAAAGAACAGAATGCCAGCTTTGATTTTACAAAAAATTGAAGTTTGAATCGAGCGGTCTGACCCACTCGGATAGAGATTTTCGCATACAAATCTAGTGATCTAACCCAACTTTTTTCTGCTTGTTTATCAATTTTTTCTGCAAAATTGTTAAAATTTACCAACGTCATTCAACTAATATTACTTCGAAAGTTGCCAATAGACGCAAACTTATTTTGCTGCATTAAAGAACAGAATGTCGGCTTTGATTTTACAAAAAATTGAAGTTTGAATCGAGCGGTCTGACCCACTCGGATAGAGATTTTCGCATACAAATCTAGTGATCTAACCCAACTTTTTTCTGCTTGTTTATCAATTTTTTCTGCAAAATTGTTAAAATTTACCAAAGTCATTCAACTAATATAACTTCGAAAGTTGCCAATAGACGCAAACTTATTTTGCTGCATTAAAGAACAGAATGCCAGCTTTGATTTTACAAAAAATTGAAGTTTGAATCGAGCGGTCTGACCCACTCGGATAGAGATTTTCGTATACGAATCTAGTGATCTAACCCAACTTTCTTCTTCTTGTTTATCAATTTTTTCTGCAAAATTGTTAAAATTTACCAACGTCATTCAACTAATATAACTTCGAAAGTTGCCAATAGACGCAAACTTATTTTGCTGCATTAAAGAACAGAATGTCGGCTTTGATTTTACAAAAAATTGAAGTTTGAATCGAGTGGTCCGACCAACTCGGATAGAGATTTTTGCATACAAATCTAGTGATCTAACCCAACTTTTTTCTGCTTGTTTATCAATTTTTTCTGCAAAATTGTTAAAATTTACCAACGTCATTCAACTAATATAACTTCGAAAGTTGCCAATAAACGCAAACTTATTTTGCTGCATTAAAGAACAGAATGTCGGCTTTGATTTTACAAAAAATTGAAATTACCATTTTTTACCTTTTTTTTTAAATGCCTTCTAAAGTTTGACAATATAAAAAAATGCCTTGTTATTTTGAAGCGTTTTTTAAAAGTCCCAAAAAATGAGTTAATTGAAAAAAAATTAATATGTTAAGATTATGTTAAATTAACCAGCACACACCTCTATATCTCCAGACCATAACATTACAGTTAATTTTTGCGCTGGAAATCCATAAAAAAAACTCAAACTTTATAAAATTTTACAGAAAAAAACGACTCATAATATAATGTTTGAACAACAGGTACATATGTATTAAAGAAAATAATAAAAAATTACTTTATGCACTTTAGGGATTAAAGGTGCACTTTTAATCCCTCATTTTTAGGGATTAAAATTATTTTTAAAGTTATTTTAAAGTAAAGTAAATTTTTCTAAATTAAACAATAATTTTATTGAAATCATTAATCACATTAATAAATAATGTATGAACGAAAAAAATTATTAGCATATGCATTACTTTAAATCTAGTTCTTATTATGATATATTTACATTTACATTTATCTGGGTGCAATTTGCAAGGCTTACGAAGGTTGGACAGTCGGAGGCAACATTTTTAGTTATAGACGTATTCTGCACATACGTAGCAGTCGCCGCTGCCGTTGTCGTCTTATTTTCTAAAATTGATACCAACTGACTGACATTTGTTTTGTGCCATAGCAACACTTCCATGGCACAATAAATTTTGAGTGAATCCACCATGCCAACAACAATCAATGACAACTATCAGTAATACGAGCTGTCAATCTTGAAACTAGAGTACCGTTAAGTGGTCTACTGTTAGTTTTTTGATTTTTTGTTTTTAGTTTCTCGCATTCTAAAGAGCATAAAATAGCATGTAAACTTCGTGACTAAAGTATATTTTAATCCCTTGGCGAATTGTAGCCCTTCCTACGGTCGGGCTACAAAGCTTTCGCCGCGGGATTAAAAGAGGCACTTTAGTCCCTAGGTTTATGATGTACTATTATTTAAAGTTTCATTTTATGGTTTTTGTCCTCCCAGTTTCGTCATTTCACCGTGTGCGGCGCGCCGTTTTTTCGAAAAATGCAATGTTTTTTTTTTATATGGTTAGCACCCTTAAAAACCGTCGTCTATAGTCTAAACGCGTTTTATTATCAGGCGTCCCGACTCAATGCAATAAACATTAAATTTTCAATCGTAAAACACGACCGTAAAACTTACCATAGTCAAGTAGTGCGTTGCAAAGTTAAAAAATGTTATGGTGCAAAACGCTTTAAAGTGGGCCAAGGACTAAATTAAACGTAGTATAGTTTTATGGGAAAATGCATTGCACATACACTTAAAAACTGAAATAGAACGCAACAATGTATACCCGTCTCTACAAACGTTTTGGTTTTGATTATGACCAGTGGCGGTCCCAGTGGGTGCGATCGCCCCTCCCCCTTTGCTCCAGAAAAAAGTAGACAACAAAGATGCTGGTGGTAACCCTGAAGTTTTTGGATAAAAAACATATGCGTACCAAGTTAACGGCAAAATTAACTAAAGTCGTTTCTAAATACTATAAATACTATAAACTGTTTGATTAAACCAAAATACAAATTCTTGAACTTTTATTGGGAGGAGTCCGTATATGGAAACAATATTCAATCAAAACATACCTGATAACGTTCTCGAGGCAATCAACAAGTGTGGCGATATTTTTCCGTTGATATGAACATTCTTGGATGTTTGTCAGTAAGTCATGCTAAGATTGAAAACATTAGGTCGTAGTTACAATCTGAGGAATTGTTTTTAGCAACACTGTATGGGAAATCAATTTAACTATGTCGACCTGATTTTTTTGCAAAATTTGCGGAGACTCTATTTATGTTTATCCACAGTGGGACACCAGAGATTTTTTAGCACCGGGTTAGGTTACTCATTTGGACTTTTCGCGTTCTACGCCGCTAAAAACTAAGTAAAATACTAAAATAAAAGAAAACCATTTATTGCAGAATTACCTAATAAAAAAAACGTTACCCAACTACGTATTAAAGTAACTGGGTGTAATGTTTAAGGGTGCATTTACAGGTCCATTTATAATTGAATTGGAAACAATCCCGCTAGCTGATATCGCAAGCAGGTTAACTTTAAAGCATGCAGATTTAAAAATCGGCTACTGGTGCTAGACGAAATAATCGTATTCTATTTTAAACAGGAGCGTAAACGACTAGCAAGAGTCTTTCCAACCTCCAAATGGAGCATTACTGACCTGTTTTGTTAGTACTCAAGTATCCGTATGTTTTTGAAACTAAGGTTCTAAATCTATCCTTTACACTCCAAAATTTCACTAGTACACTTGCACATAACTATGCCGAAATAATTTATATTAAAAAAAAAATGGTTGAATTAAAATAAAGACAAAATTATGTGGGGTTATGGGCGCCGAATGCTTCTATGCGAATTCCTAGTAATCCCAGCGAGTCAGTAAAGTTCTCTTGGTTCTCTGGATGTCGATTCTTAAATCGAGGGATGGTCACATATGGGATTGCTCTCACGAAAAAATTTCTAGTATTCTTGAACGCGCGAGGAGTCTTCCCGTCCGTCCAAAATTCGCAGTGAACGTTCTACTGGTATGACGCAGGAGAAAGGCGCTGTAATCGCACGAAACTTGCGCAGAATGCAATGTTTGGTTGGTTAATTTGTAACCTAACCTCTGTTTCATTATAGTGACTCGGTTTTTATTTCGTTTGTCTTTTTTTTATATAAATATTCTTGGTAAAAATTATGGAGCCAGAAGAAATATGGCTCGTGAATAGAGTTATATATTATTTAGAGGAGGCCGAGGCGGATCCGGCGCAACAAGTCACCACGAGATTCCAATACAAGACGATTTGATCCCTGAAAAATGACAGTTTCGAAAAACCTGGCAAGAGAAATAATGGCCATTTATGGTTGAGGGCTGAAGGGCATCAGACTTGTCCATTGACACAAAAGTAAGCAATAAATTATTATACCTAGTGCAATAGTATGTTTTCACATCATACTCAATACATATTGAAAATATTGTCTTCTTTTTCTTTCATAGAGCATGTTCTCTGTTCTGACTAAGAGCGTGATATATGAAAGAACAAAATGCTTGATTTTTTATACATATTGATTGAGTATAATGTGAAAACAAACAAATTAAGCCACATAACAACCCATGGATATGTATATCCAATGGATATCCGTCGGCATATATACATTCATCCAACATCAATTGGATGTGCAAATGATATTCTTTGAATGGACATACATGAACGCCTCTCCATCGACAACCAGTGATGTATATGTGTCATTCTATATGTTACCCATAAAAACTAGATATACATTGATGGAGCTGCAACAGACATCCAAGTGTCATAAATAATCACTTCTGATGGATGTCCACTGGATATATACGGGACATTCATGGATATACTAGCGTTATGTGCGAATAGAAGAATTGGGGTTTCATCATAACTCAAAAACTAATTAAATAACCAATTTTCACAGATAACAGGTATCCTTAGTTATAGGTTAACCTAGTTCAATCCTCTAAAGCATGGTTTATGCAGCTACTTAATCTTATGCCTGTCTGTTTCTCAAATATCTGAATAGAAAAGGATGGATAGAAAGTTCATTATGTTTGTCAATTGTGCATGATGTAGCTGCGCAAATCTGCTGCAAGTTAATACGTCATACTTATAAGCTCTTATTTTATTTTTTTATTTATATAACTTCAAACCTTCTATCACATGATAAAAAGAAAGGTTCGTGGCATATCGGACACACATTTTGCTTTTCAATTCATTACGACCAGGCTTCCAAGATCTAATGGATAGTCCAGAAACCTACAGGCCTGTTTCATCCTTGTCAGTAATAATCAGGGTAACATAGGACTGTACCTGGCGTATGAAGCATAACATAAACAAGCACACCCAGAGAATTTAAACAACTTTCATTGTCAAACAAAGCGGGATGTTGGATGGCTATATGCAGCGTGCCGCCTATCGAAATAAATCGAAATCGGAATAAGTATGAAATTTGCGAGCAGGACAAAAAAAAAGAAACCTGCAAAATGGTACCGGTTACTGAAAGAAGACCGTTCAAAATACAACACATGGTTTCTACCAAGAAAGTGTTGGAAAACACGTATGCCACACATTGAGTGCTCCGAGCTGTGTTTTAGTTTTTACAAAAAGTGCCCTCCAATCAAAGTTCAGCCAATTATGATGTTTATTTGACAACAAATAGATAACTTTGCTGTTAAGTTTTTTTTTGTTTTTTTAGTGTACATTTAGATTTTTTTCTGTAGAAAGCACTTTAAACTTTAAACCAATTAAACAAAAAGTGGAGATTTAACATGACCCATTTTTAATGTCGCTTCGATATTTCCTGAACTAAGGTCACTGACAGACAAAAAAGAATCATTTAAAAAAAAATCTACAGTTGGCTGTATCTATAGCCAAGGTTTATGTGAAATATTGTAAATCAAAGAACTTAATAATTTAAAAATGAAACCTTTCATTTACACTCAGTTATGTACAAGGTGACCGCTTATAAAGTCCCACTTAGAAAACATTTTTTATTATTTGTCACAAAAAGCTCAATCAAAAAGGGAATTACTCATAAAATTACGTAATTTCTATCACAGTTTCAGTTTTGTCTCACACTGACACAGGGTAGCCATGAGGTTCTCTTTTTTTTAATGAAATCAAATTTTTTTTAAGTTTTGATTCAAAAAATATATCATGTAGGGTTTATCTGTGGCGGTTGTCGAGTACCAACTTATTCAAATTCAAAACAACTCAAAAAAACACTACTTTTTGGCATAGAAAAAATGGAGGCACCTTCTAGGGCCCCTAAAGGACCCTGAATCCTTTTTTGGCGTTTTTTTTTTAATGCAAAAAAAAGGTTCAGGGGGGGTTAAAGTATTTTTTTGGGGTTGGTTTAAATCTGTTTCAGTTTGGTTGGGTTCATTTAGTTAAAAATTACTAAATAATTACTGTCGGCTCTTTAGCCTCACGATTATTCAGCGGAATTGTCGGCTCTTTAAACACTCCCTTTTTGGAAACAGGAAGAAAAGATTAGTTTTACAAAATATAAAAAAAAGGACCTTATAGCCTGCGTGTAAGGTGGAATTAAAAAAAATTGAACAAAAAGTAATTTTTTTTAGTAGTTTGTCATATGTTTATGTCAAAAAATTTAGGAAAAAATCACCGAAAATATTTTGGTTAGTTTAAAATTAGTTCAATCGCTCAAAAAGTCTAAAATTCAAGAATTGACACTCTGATAGACTCGAGGTAATGCCCGCGCAGCGCTAGGCCCTTTTGGGAGGGCGACCGCACGCGCGGACTGGTTTCATATTTGTTTTAGAACAATGTTGAAATAATGAAAGATAAAAAAAAAAACTCGAATGGTTTTCTATCAGAAAACGTAAAAATACTCTTCTGTCCCACTGCGGCTCGATTTAAAGTTTGGTGACAAAACACCTGCATATAAATAAATTCTGCGATCTATCAGCCAACGTTTGAAATGCGTGTGTCTCTCAAATTCAATGAAGTGTGACTGATTGGTCAGTTTTCTTTTCCGGAGTGTACAGGCTTTTAGAAAAAAGGAGACTTAGTTTTAATTTTCGCTAAAGCAAGAAAATAAAAAAAGAAAGCATGTAATCCAAAGGAAATTGTGAGTATTTCTCTATTTTTTTGTAAATCGGGTTTGTTCTAAACCGCAATTAATTTGAGGCTTTTGGAATAGATGACAGCACCAGAGAAAAAATTCTTCAGATATTTTTGTTAAGCATTTAAAAATGATCACTCTTGCAAAATTTCAGATAATTCTGATGTTTAGTTTTCCATGTGCACTCTGGCAAAAGATTAAAAAATTAAAGAACAAGGCGTTGCCATGTGTACTTTTTTTTACTTAAAATCTGGGGAGAAACTATAGCCTTAAAAACACTATAACGGAAATTCGTCTGACCTGCTTAGCGTTGCTGCTTATCAACAGATATATTAAAATTGACATTGAGTGAGTCATTGACCGGTTTGCCCAAAAAAAAACGGACACTAATTTGAGATATGCAATATAAAAGGTAATGTTTCAACTTAAATAGTAGTTTTCACAACTAGTGGCTACAATAGTGCTTTTTTACAAGCGTCGGTTTAAATAACGAGCACAGCGAGGTAATTAAAAACGCGAGTAAAAAAGAGCACAGTTTAGCCGCGAGTTGTTAACACTATTTTGTTTTAATACCTTTATCAAAAAATCCAAGGAAAACAGGAATATGCTTTTAAAAATCTCGAACGAAGAGCACTTCTCGCAAGACACCATCTTTACAATATAAATCAAGGCGGCTGGTAAATGAAATAACAATATGGTTTCCATAGCAATGTGCCTTTTTACTCGGTGATGTTTATTGTTGCGACATTTTAATGTTTGACAGTCTGATATTTTTCCGATTTTTTTAAATGATTTTTTCATAAATATTTGGTGAAAACAATTTTTAGGAAAGAATAATTAGATTTTTTCTATATTACTATTTTCAGCTATTTCTCTTTAATTTTGGGTAAAAAACGGAGAGAAATCTTTTTTTGCACCCGTGATAAAAAAAAAGTTTTTTTGCATCGGTAGCCATGCTTTAGTTATCTGCAGACAGTTACTAAAATCATGTTTTTGATGAAGGTATAAAAAAAAGTATTTAGCTATTAGGTTTTATTTGTGGTTTGTTTGTTATCTATGTTTTTTATAACTGAAAAAATTATCCGTAGTTACTCAAGCGCGGATTTCAGGGGGATAGGGGGGTAGTTAACCGCCCTACCCTGGCTTTAAACTTTTTATGAAAACATTTAGAAAATAAAAAGTAGGGCATAAATTGCGGTGCTATAACAACTTTGATATCTACGTTATTAGTTTTATTTTGTGTTCAAAATGGCATTTTCAGTGTCATTTTCTTAAAAATTTGCGCCTGCTTCGCTTTGAAACCATTGATATATTTACAATTTTAGTTTAATTTTAAATAAAAAAATTTTTGTGCAATTTCTTTAAAAATTTCTGCCGTTGATATTTACGATTTTAATTGGATTGGAAATATGTATAAAATAAACGACTTAAAATCTTACTACCCCCCCCCTAGATTTGAGATCAAATTCGCATTTGTAGTTACTAAGTTTTGTTTGCATATATCGATGTTCCTCATAAAAGCCATGCTTTTTTTTATTCGAGTTTTTTTTTTGGATTCGAAACCGTCCCCCCTCTTTCAAATGGCTGGGATCTGTTATGACAAAGAGGTTTATTCGTTATTAAGATAAAGCCTTATCAAGTTTGATACCTTTCATACCGTCGCCTTAGATACTTACCACGATATTCTCTTGGGACTTATTCTACATTTAATAGAAAGGAGTTCTCTCCCGAAGTAAAGCAATAAATGTTAAATTTTCAATCGTAAATATGATCGTAAAATTTTGCATAGTTAAGCAAGTACTGCCCTGCGCCAATTTTAGGGTGCAAAATGTACTATTTAAAGGGAGGAATTAATTAAACGCAGTATTGTTTTTATGCAATACATCAAACACTAAGAAACTAAAATGGAATGCAATAATGATAGAAAGTATGAAAATGTAGGATTGCTTTTTACAAGCTTTTATTTAACTTGCAATGTATGTGTGTTTGTTCATGTGGAATCTTGCAACTTAATTTTGACCAGCATGCTCATATAGTTGCTGTGACAACACAAGAATATAGTGTAATGAAATTGACAGCTCCCCTTACTTGGAGGGGGTACAGTTGAAGTACGCCCGATTTCGTTGAAATTTGGTGCGTTGCGGCACTTGGGGATAAAGATCTTGAATATTCAATATGGCGGATTTAAGAGGGATGATTTTTGGTCATATTTTACCAACCAATTTTAACTAACTTATACACATTCGATTGCCTTCAAATTTGGTACGCGTTTGTAGTTCTGGTGAAAATATAATAATCTGGTATTTTGAGTGGTTTGCGGACACTACCATAGCAGACACTTTCGTCGCAGAGCCAAAACGTCGCAAACATTTGCGCCGCGGGTTCATTTCGCCGCAGAGGACATTGCGACGTGCCCACTAGCGTCGCAGGCAATTTCGTCGCAAATCCGCAATGTCGCGAATACATTCCGTCGCATTGGAATTTGCGACGTGCTCATTATCATTGTGTATATAAATTGAAAACGTGGTAATAAGATAAATTTTTCATGGTGTATGACTCAGCGTCGCATTTTTTTATAATCTTTAGAGATACCTACTGCTTCATTGCAGTCGCATTGTATGCGACGAAATATATTTGCGCCGTTGTGGATTTGCGACGAAATTGATTGCGACGCTAGTGTGCACGTCGTATTGTCCTATGCGACTGAGAAGATCCGCGACCTAATTGTTTGCGATGAAGTGGATCTGCGACGAAATGGTTTGCGACGGTAGAGGGGACGTCGCAATGTCCTATCCGATGTGAAGGATCAGCAACCCAATTGTTTGCGGCGAAGTGGATCTGCAATGAAATGGTTTGCGACAGTAGTGGGGACGTCGCAATTGCTTGCAACTTTAAATTTACGACCAGTTGACCGCAAATCATTCTTAGGTACTCACTTCCCCCTAACGAGGGAAGTGAAGGGGGAAAAAGATTTAGTTTGTTCGATTTCAGTCAAAATTGGCATACAGGGGTTTTTAAGGAGGGGGGGGGAATTAAGGGTGTGTGTTCAAATTTGGTATGCGTTTATAGTTCCGGCGACAATAGAATAATATGGTATTATTACGTACACACTTCCCTCTAACGAGAGAAGTGGAGGGGAGAAACGATTTAGTTTGTTCGATTTAAATCAAAATTGGCATACAGGGGTTTTTCAGGAAGAGGATATGAATTTTTGATCAGATTTGAAAATTTTAATAGGTCGGATTTAAAATAGATGATTTAGTGTAAAAATTTACCATCCTTTATATTCTATTTGTGTATTTTTTATGTTTAAATATAATAATGTGGCATCTTTGCAACTTGAGAAATATATTCCCTAATACGTGTTATTTCGAAAACGTAAATTTATATTTTGCCTACGTAAGATTACACGAATAAATGTGAATATACACTGTCAGGTAGGCAAATTTACATTTTTATAAAATTACATGCAGCAAGCAATTTTACAGTATTCACTAGGGCCATACAATAAACAATGATTGATTGTGTAAATTCACTAATCATTTTTTAACAGTGCACCCGCGTCTGTAAAAGTTTTGTTTTGATTATGACCACGGGATTTAATCGTTAAAGTTTTAGATTACAAATGTAAGAAGGATTTAATTAAAGCCATATAGAGTTTTATGTCTTTTATACGTCGCGTACTCATCAAGACAACAATTAACTTCCTGGGATTTATTCTTCATTTAATAAAAAACTTTGATAAAAAGAAGTTCTTCCTCGAAGTCAACGCATAATCATTAACACTTGGATTTACTAAGATCTACAATAGTACCCCCACAGGTCTAAATATTTATAGCTGTGGGGGTACTAAATTTTAAAACCAATTTTCAAAAAATACTTACCCATACAGTAAAGACGCAAAGTTATTGATTATTTTGTATTGTTATTGCAAAATACCACCGAAAAACTGCTTTTTCTTCTCAAAATATACCATATTTTAGGAGAAAATGTCCTGAAAGTAATTTTTTTTGCCAGACTTCAAAATGGCAAATGGTGAATATAAAGTTGGTGATTTTTTAGACCATCGCTAGGGGGTGTTTTAAATTTATAGCCCCCGGAAAGGATTGTTTTGTGGCAATTGGCAATAAGTTCGTTTAGAATTTCCTTAAGTAACTGTTTTTATAAGGATTAATTCAGCTTATTTAATATCAGAAGTTTTGCATTAACTAATAAAACACCTCAAATTTTGTCCAGAAAAAGGCCATATTTTCAACCCGTTTAAAAAAAAATATATTTATGAGGGTACTACGAGGCAAATGTACCATAAGTGAGGGTCACTGATTATGCACGAAAAATATACTAAACAAAAAACCCAAAACAACTATATTAATTTTTTTACAAACTGAAATTAAAACATTAGGGTTATCTAAAAGCTTTTTTTTTCCTTACTCAAAGCCCACTCATTTCAAACCTGTAGCTTTCATCAATAGAGCTTGGTGAAAGTCAAGCTACAAGCAGAGGTAAGAAATCCGAACTCGCTGTTTGTGATTTGAACGCAGCTAATATTTTGGAACTGACATTTCGACAGTGACAGAAATGTAAACAAAACTTGCATTTAAGTTTTTTAAGACATTTCATAAATAAAAACAACTTTTAAATAAATACAAAATTAATCTAGGCCTAATTTTATTATTAGTCGTTTAAATCGTTGTGTGACATCAAGTACTAATTGGAAAAATTAATTACCAAGAGTAAGTTTTAATTAAAGTGACAGATAACCCCAATTTCAAAGTGTTTACTATTTAAACCCCGCGTGGGTTTAAATTTTTAATTTTCTTTTCTTCTAAATTGAAACTTTCTTCTTAAATCTAACAAAAGATTGTGTTAAGATCATTATTCAATAAACAAATTTATTAAAATTTTTCTTATAAATCAAACTATGTCTAAAATTTAAGGAGGGTTGGTTTAAAATGCTTAAAACCAAAAATTTCACTTAAACTTAGGACCGATCTAAAATACACTAAACCCTTTTAGTAAATCCCACCGTAAATTTTCGATCATAAAAAATGTTCCCTAGTCAATCAAGTACTGCGTTGTGCCAATTTTAGGGTGCAAAATGTACGCTTTAAAATGAGGACTAAATAAAACTAAAATAGAATTGAATAATGTATACACTGCTAACAAGTAAATTTACGATTGCTTTTTCCAGATCAGCTTCATCTGTTTACAGCTTTTGTGACATGCAAAACGTCCGCTTTAAAATGGGTCAGGGACTGAATTAAACGCAGTATTGTTTTGAGCGAGTTTGTAAATTCATCAGGTTTTTTTCACCGATGTCATCGGTTTTTTGACAAATGAAATATGACGTTAATCTGACATTCCATGTCGCTGAGTTCGATCAGCCATTGTACTGTTTTCGAAAATATCCCATGTATTACAATAAAGACCAACGAAAAATCCTCAAAGGGCTTCAGGAGGATATGACGAAGATAAAACTTATGTCGATACCAGCGCAAATTGAAGATTTATTTGTCTCCTTAGGCTAGCCTTCCATTAGCAGATTTTCCGCGCGGATTTTAAGTTAAGGTGGAGGTGTCAATCGTTCTGTCACTGTTTCACTCACTGACAGACAAGGTCAAATTGCAAAACCCGCGGGGAAAAAAGCTTATGGAAGTCAGATAAAACAACAAATAAGAATTAGCCCTGTGATTGGTCAAACATTATCATGTGATCACAAATATGCTTTTTTATTGGGTGCTGTTATTATTATATTATTTTATTTCGCTGTGTAAACCCAGCATTAGTCATCGAAAACTGTCTTTCAAATAGTTTTAACGCGACTTTTTGTCAATTCGGCAATCTTTACTAAAAGAATTTGAACTCAAAATAATAACAACAAAAAACAGCTGATTAAATGACGTTAATGACATTCATCGGGAAGGTTCACCAGTTTCCAGTGTCGGTGAGCGTCGATGCCATCAATTGGTGAATTGGTGGAATCAATCGGGTAATTTATGAACCCGATGAATATCAGCAAGAATCATGCATGGATTTACAAACTCGATTGTTTTCATCGGTGAGCTCATCGATGAATTTACAAACTCGCCCTTTATAAAAAAATGCAATCCACAAACCCTTAAAAACTGAAATAGACTGCAGAAATGTTAACCCGCCTCTACAAAAGATTTTTATTTCATTTCGAGTTTGATATTTTTATACCGTTGCTTTACATTTTATTTGTGTAAACTCTGACAAAAACATATCAATACACTTAACATTGTAAATCTACATCAATAAATGCGAATATACACTGTTAGGTAGGTAAATTTACAATATTTTTGTAAAATTACATGCAGGAAGTAATTTTACAGTATCCACTGGGGCCATAGATTAGTCAATGATTGATTGTGTAAATTCACTATTCTTTTTTTATCAGTGTACATGCTTTTGCAAAGTTTTTTTTGAATATGCCAAAGAGATTTAAAATTTTGGCTTTGGGTACTCATTAAGACAACTTCCTGAGATTTAATCTTCATTTAATAAAAAGCTTTGATAGAAAGGAGGTATTTCTCGATGTCAATGCATAAACGTTAAATTTTCAATCGTAAAATATGACCCTAAAATTTTCCATAGTCAATCAAGTACTGCGTTACGCCAATTTTAAGGTGTAAAACGTACGCTTTAAGGTGCGCCAAGGACTGAATTAAACGCAGTATTCCAAGTGAACATGCTTGCTACGGGAAAAGTCCGGCCCAGTGAAGGACACTCCGGGAGATGGTTGGGCCAAACTTTGCTAGTAAAAGCCTTTTGGTTGATACCCGGTAATACTCCGGCTCATTTTTAAAACAAAGGCCCTATAATGATCCGCAGTCACTCCCCCGAAGATTGTAGAAAGCCTATTGTTGGCCCATTTAGTAAGATTTGGACCTGTATTAAGGCCTGTAAACATTTTGTGACAGATATTTATATAACAACTTAAAGACCAAGGGTATATGCTGGCCCGCCCTTATATTCTCAGCTGTTGTTACTTTTTATTCAAAATTGATGTTGGACAATTGAGCTCTTAGAGGAGGTAAAATCGAAGTTTTTTGTTTGCTTCCTTTTATTTTGAGAAAGCAAGCTTTTCTTTATATTTTATATAATCCGTTTTTAAAAGGACTAGGAAGGATTTTGCTTCTTTACCCTTTTTCCTTCTTTAGTTTTCATGTTCCATTAAAGAACTAAAACGTTCATGTTTGCTACCACACTTGTAGAGTGTTATGTCATCATGCAAGACGGAGTAGTGTGTGTGGCATCAAATCGCCCGCCTTAGTACTGTGTACCATCAATTGTTTGGCATGAATAGACGGTCTCACGGATTGGGATATTGATGGTCTATGTCAAGCATGCCGGCAGAAAATACCGGGGTCCCGGACCGGCATCTTAATTGCCCCGAGGGGACATTTCCCTACTTTTTTGGACCGAGGTCTCATATACATTCTGGCCTAATGCTGGGCTTGCATTAGACTGTCACTTTTTTATAACCATGGCCTATTGTAGTTGCATTGACGGTCTTATGGATTGGGATATTGATGGTCTATGTTAGGCATGCCGGTAGAAAATACCGGGGTCCCGGACCGGCATCTTTATTATTTTTATATTTTACACAAAGTACCAATAGACTTAACATTGTAAATCTACACGAATAAATATGAATGTACACTGGCAGGCAGGTAAATTTACAATATTTTTGTAAAATTACATACTAATGTTTTTTTATCAGTGTCCCTGCGTCTGCAAAAGTTTTGTTTTTTTTAAAAATGTACGCAGGATTAACCTTTTACTATTATTATTACTTTCATACAGTGGCGTAGCCAGAAATCGACTCTGGGGGAGGTTACATCACTTAATAAAAATCAACTACCTATCTATGGAAAATTTTTAAAAATTAGGATGTGCCTATTTCTTCAGCTCTTGAACTGAAGAGAGGGGCAGTTTAAGAGTTGTTGATTTAGTGTATACAAAACAAAAATACTTATTTTTAAAATCAAGTCTCATCTAGTCTCATTTGCAGATTCTTTTCAAAATTAACCCTTAAATGCGCCGCAGGAAAAATGTTTGAAAAAATTACACAAAAATCCTATTGTTCATTGTAACAATACTTATAATTGGTATAGCGCCGCAAGCGAAAACTTTGACAAAAAAACCACAAATTGTTTTTGTTTTTGTAAAATATTTTTGAAAAAGTAGATTGGGTTAGATACCAAGAGGGTATGAGATGATGTGGTATAATAATAGATTTGTGGTCAAATCATAAATGCGGCGCAAAATGAAAATCAGCCATTCGATCCAGTATTGTCTTTTTCAACAGAAACTAAATTTCTAGGATTTTTTTCATGGAAAAATCAAATTGAAAAAAATTACACAGTACATATTTTGCTATTCTCACACTAAGAAGTGATGTAGCCTAGGGTGTGCTACTACAGATGTATTATGCTATGGTTTATTCGGCAATGTCATATCACGTGGTGCTCTGGGGGGGTAGTCCACAATGACTAATTTTTAATATTAAAAAAAGGGGTTCTTGTAGAGTCACCTTTGCTGAAAAGAATATTTTAACCTTTTTCGGAATTTATATACTAAAGTTGTGTACTCATGTTGAGAAAATCATTTTTAAATTTGCTCTAAATGAGGCAAGTCATACTTATTTAACAAGGAACGCTAACGAACTTGCAATTGAAGCGCATAGAAGAGCACGATATGACAAATTTTGCTGGAGTGCATATCTACAATCATCTTCCACAAGAACTAAAGCAAAAAGTTTCTTCACTCAAGGCCTTACTACTCAGTTGATGAGTTTCTTAGCGATGCATTATAGTCCTGCACAAATTGACTTACCTAACATCGACCTAAAATTCAACTGTCATTTTCTTTATTTACTTATATCTGTTTTGTGGATGTGTGCTTGTATTTTTTATGTATTGTGGATTTGTGCTCGGATTTTGTATATTTTATGGGTCTGGGTCAAATAAGAATATTTTTCCTGTATGGAGGGCAAGTTTTTTTAATTCTTTATGTCTTCTTTCATTACTATTAGTTGTGATGTATTCGGTGATATTTGTGTTATTATACATTTCTTTTTACAAAATTATACTAAGAATGCCATTTGATTATTACACATTTTCAATACTGGTGAAAAATTCTTAAAATTAAATTAATATTGTAACAATTAATGACGTCATACATAGCACCGCAAGCAATTTTTTTTAATTTAAGACATCGCACTGGTCAGGTCAATTCTGGTTAAGAAAGTCGTACCTTGAGAACTATCTGCTAGTCCCAGGCGTTGTAAGAAGGTTGCAAACCTGAAAAATTTGTTCTTTTGCGAAAAAAGGCAGGCTTCCAGGGCCTGAATTCTTGAGCAGGGAACGACATAGATTTGTGTCGAATGATCCCACGTCAAACGCAGTTCGTATTCTTGAGCGGGGATCGCTCATTCCATTCTATCAAAAATTGGGGTTCGCGCTCCCCGAGTCCAAAGCCGGGAATCAATACCATTTCTCCAACATGCATGCGCGTATATTTTATCTTTTTAGATGTAAAATTAAGAAGAGGTTTCAACAAAAATCACGTTTGTTTGGGGATCGTTGCTTCTATTGAAATTCAAGAATTACGCCCCAGGGCTAAACCGTGGATTCACTCAAGACATCACACCGAAACAGAGTAAAGGGTCAAAAAAGTGGGGGAGCTATATCTCTCCCTGGAGCCCTTGCTCATGATTAATTTATTGTAGGTTGGGTAGGGCCTCTTGCGGGTTGTTTTAACCTACAACCTCGCCCCCCTGGCTGCGCCACAGTTTTATACCGTCGCTTTGGGTACTCATCAAGACAACTTCCTGGGATTCATTCTTCATTTAATAAAAAATAGTTATTCTTCGAAGTCAATGCAATAAAGGTTAGATTTTCAATCAAGCAGGGCGTTGCAAAGTAAAAAAAAAAATTGTGCAAAACGTACCCTTTAAAGTGGGTCAAGGGCTAAGTTAAACGCAGTATTGTTTTATGGGAAAATGCAATGCACAAACACCTAAAAACTCAAAATAGAATGCAACAATGTGTACCCGCCTCTACAAAAGTTTTTGTTTTGAATATGACAAAGGGGTTTATTCGTTTTATACCATCGCTTTACATTCCATTGGTGAAAACTCTGACAAAAACATCAGATATTGTATTTTTTCTGTTTAAACATAATAATAATAGTTGTTGAAAACGAACGAACATTCGCCATAATAAAAATTTGGAATAAATTGCCAAAGAATTTTAGGGATCTGCTATGTAAAACGGTAAAAATAAAATTAAAAAATTATATATCTACAAAAGTTTACTATTCTGTTAATGCCTTTTTTCATGACAGTTTAAGTGGTCTGTCTTAAAGTCTCCTGTTTGTCTGTATATTGTTTGTTTTTTAGTTATCTTTTTAAAATGGTTTATGTTTTTTTATTTATATACTTATATTATTATACAATGTATTTTGATTAGCTTCACGCCCATTGGGGTATTATGAAATAAATAAAAATTTCGCTCGTTTACTACTTATTATACATTTAAAATTTGATGTAAAAAATATCATTTGCGTTATAACAAAGCTTATAAAAAACTTTCAAGATCGCAACTTTACTCTCATAATAATTAAGTAAAAAAGGGTGTTAAATCATAATAAAAGTCGTCCCGAGAAAGTTTTCAAATAAATAATATTAAATGATGTATTAGTTAAAACTAGGTGCCAAGTGTTCTGTTCGTTCGCATGAAGTAAACGTTAACAAATATGCTGGATTTTTAGTATTTTGCAAAAATATTAGGCTATATAAGGTAGTTCTGTGGTTTATAAGGTCGTTGTTTGGTTTTAATTTTTATATACAGTGTGTCCCAAAATTATGTAATAATAAATAATAATAATAATAATTTTTTTGGGAGAACTATTTAAAAAAAAAACTATGTAGGAATACCAAGATATTCAAGTTTAAATTTTTGTGGAAGAGACACTTTAAACTTCGTAAAAAAACTCGGAATTCCGTAAAACGATACAAAATTCCGTATTTTTTTACGGAGTTTCGTATCTTTTTACGGAAAAAGTTTGAAATGGCCCTTCTACGCATTCGTAGAAAATAAGCAACATACGTATTAATATTGGGTAGTAAATTTAGATAATATCTTGCGGAAGATAAAAGACATACCCAAAGTATTTGATGTTTTTGAAAACATTAATTTTTAATGATTCAGAAAATGAAATATACAGGGTGTCCAACTAAAACAAGATAAGTTCGGGTAATATTTTATTTTTGGGATACTCTGTATAAAAGGGTATACATTTTTTAACTTAAAATGATCCTATATAAGTTTTTTTTTAAAGACCCATAGTTATCCCAAAAAATCTATTGTTCCAGACTTTTGGGACACACTATATACGGCCTTTCGATATTTACTTAAGTATAATTGAAACATAACTAATTTGGGTAACGTTGATCTGTTAAAGACCATATAGAGCAAGGACAAGCGTCGAGGTGCATACAAAAATCAGCAGTTTGATAGAGAACTTATTTGAGAGTTTTTACTTTTTATTTTAGTCACCTATTTATGTATTATATAGAACGATAAAGTAGCATTTACACAGGCGAATATTCCTTTTGATCTTCGAAATGACGACGAACATTCGCGCGAATTATTTATTTAAAGATTCGCGCAAAAGGTTCGGGCCAAAAGGTTCGGGGTTCGGGTAAAAAGGTTCGTGGTGTTCGGAAAAAATTTGCTGAGAGAAATATTTGGAATAAAATAAAAATTAGAAAAATTATTTACCGTAAATCATTGAACTGAATTGTAATATAAAAATTAAATTTTAAAACCTTTCCGACGGAAAAACGATTTGACGCACAAAAATGAGGATTACTTTATTTCATTTTGTGGGGTTTTGGTGGTGGGGTTTGATGAGTTTTGGTGGTGGAGTTTGATGGGGTTTAGTGGTGGAGTTTTGGTGGGATTTGGTGGTAGGGTTTGGAGTTGGGGTTCGATAGTAGATTTTGGTGGGGTTACATGGCGTCATTCGGTACCAGAATATTTTTGTAACCGTGAACTTCACCTGGCTCCCTGACTAATTTTTCTTCGACCGGTCCCACTTGACAGAGCTTTATTTACCTGTGTACCGTGCCCAATTGACCCTGGCCGAAGTGGGCCCAAATCGTACTTACTACGGTGCTTAGTTTTTTTCTTCATAGTTTAATTTTTAACCAAATTTTTCATAAAGCGCTCTCCGACGACAAAACGATTTAATGCAGAAAGGTTATATTGGCCATTGGCCGCATAACTGAAAAACGAGATTAGCCAATATGTCACTAAAATTCTCTCATTCTTCCTCAATAGAGTCAAAAAAAAGGTTGATAGAGAAAAGAGAAAAAAAATTCAAAATAAAGTTCCAGCAGGTGCCACTTATAATAGTGTGATGTTGCTAAAAAATGTGGAGGAGCAAGAGGGGGAGTAGGTCAATTGTTATTCTTGGTGTTATGCGAGAAAAAAGCAAGGGTCAACAGTTTTCTTTTCAAATTTTAAGTTTTGTATCGTCTCTATCGTAAATAAAAAATACGTACCTACCGATTTAACCTTTCCTGTTAAACCTTCCGTAAAAAAAAATTAATCTACCGAAAAAAAATTTTTAGTCGCCTTCATCAAATAATAATTTTAGTCACTCTCAGAACATGCCTTTTTGTGAAAATACTTCAAAAGTAATTTTTTTCTTCAGTTCATCATTGTGGTACAGTTAATCAAACTTAACTTAAGGATTTTCCCATATGTTCGTGGTAAATGTTCGCTGCAAATGTTCGGTGCAAATATTCGAGTGTTCGTGCAAACGTTTGTCGAAAACGGTTTGCCAGATTTGACCCTAATTTTTGAACGAACCTATTCGGTCTGTGTAAATGCGCCTTTAGGAGTTATCAAGGTGAGATTGCCTAAGGTAAATGCGAACTACCATGTCTACTAAGCAGGCAACGACGGCCTAAACCACTATAACTGCATAGCAGTCATTTTAAAAAAAGAAATTTAAGAATCCGTTATCTCTTTTGTTTGTGTCGGATATAGGAACAAAATAATAGAGAACGCAATTGATGACTGCGGAGAGGGTCTGACTATAAACGGCATAAAAATCAACGATCTACAATATGCCGACGACATTGTCATAATAGCAGACACGCTGGAAGGCCTGCAAGAGATGTTGAATCAAATTGAACACCATGGATGGTCATATCTAAGGAAAAGAACATCAGAGGCATACAAATACTTGAATTGCCTCCTCAATGAGAACTGGGACAACATGCAAGAAGTTCGTGCAAGAATTGAACGGGCCATGTAATCTTTTATCAAGATGAAATCAGTGTTGTGTTATCGAGATCTTAATATCACTCTTCGAATTCGTGTGCTTCGGTGTGTTTTTAGCATCTTATATTATGGCATGGGAGCATGGACACTGATTGAGGCCTTGCGCAAAAAGTTAGAGGCATTCGAGATGTGTTGTTATCGTAGAATACTAAGGATATCTTGAATGAATTGAAATGAATAAAGACCTTGAAGTTTTATTTAACGTAAAAAAAAAACTTGAATATTTTTGCAATATTTTGGCAAAATTGGAGGCAGAGGAGGTCGTCGTAGATGGATATCATGGCTTAAAAATCTTAGACAATGGTATGGTGTTAGCATTACGATACTTTTCCGAAAAGCAGTGGACATAGTACAGATCGCGCTGATGATAGTCAACGTTCGAGAAGAGTATGGCACTTGAAGAAGAAGAAGGTTTATGTATTAGCATACATGACAATACAGTACCCGCACAATTAACTTATTGACAGAAAAATCGAATAAAAAAAACCTTCATTAATTTTTCAGAGATGTTTAGCTCTAAAACTTAAGTTTAGTGAAGGTTTTAAACTCGGTTTGAAACTACTGATTTCAGTAAATAAAATAATTTTTATTTTCTCTTGCTTAGGGTGACAAATCGGGTCTGGGGTATTGTTTTTAGAAACACTTCGACCGCATACTTGAAAGAAATCTATAATTTAATTTATTTGTGCTTAGGTTCTCAAAATCAAAGTTTTTCATTACTTTCACGTAGTTTTTTTGTTGCGCACAAAAATATTACCACAGAATTAGCATAAAATCGCAATCTCACAACTCTTGTTACGTATGGTTTTTTATAATCTATCTAAAATAACTGCTTTTGTGGTTGTAGTTATTAACGATAAGGATAACAACTGTCAATTTTAAAAAGGTCTTTAGAATGAAAAATAAAATAACGTAAAATTTCGTTAAATTCGAAACATAACCTAACTTTTGTGAGGTCAGTGTGGTGTAAATTTTGTTAATTTTTTTCTTTTTATTTCACATATATAATAATAATAGATAGAAAATATTAAATAACAATTAATAATTAGAAGATGATGAAAAATACCTGTTCATACGAAAAGAAAAATACAAATTAATCAACCATTTTTTAGTCTGTCATAAAGATAACCACAAAAATTGTTATTCCTATTTGGCGTAAATAAATTATACTCCTTTTTTTCCCTTACGACGCAGTCGCACAAATATGGATAACCACAAAAATTTTATTTTAAGTGGTCCCAAATGTCCCTAATATAGACAAGCCATAAGCGTATTTTTTTTATTGCGACTCATGGAGTTTATAAAAAAACAGATTCATTGTGGATTTGCTTATTGGAAAATAAATGTGAAACTTATTAAGTTTATTCAAATAATTTTGTATATTTTTGTCAAATTAGACAATAATTACAAATATTTGTAAATTCGTTTTTACATTGGTAACCTTTTCGCGTTTTAAACCAGGCTGGTCCGAAAAGTCCGTTTTTGATTTGATTAAATTTTTCTCTTAAATAAGGAAAATTGTCAAAAACCTTCTAAATAAAGTTATAATTTTAAAATAAGGCAGCATGCCAAATTTTAGTCTTTTTCGATGAATCATTCTTTCGTTAGGTGCCGGAAAAGAATGTTCTCAATATTATGAACAGTGAGGTAGGTTGTAAAAAATGTTCCTTAACGGGCATTCCTCCTGCTCCTTCTTACTCTGTAAGGTAACCGAACTTTACATTAAATCCTCTTTATAATAAATTAGCGTATTAATACCTATAACTCACGATCAATGAAAATGTCATCATAAATATCAGAAATTATTAAAAATATCAAACGTGAACACTGTTAAGTCAACAACTTTCATAACCTGAAGTTTGAACGACGTTATATCTCAAACGTCAAAACAAATAAGGCTACTAAGAGACTATTCATATATCTTTTTAAAAACAAGGTTTTTTTTTCTTAAAAATGCTTAATATGTTAAGTTAACGGGACTTTTTGGTTAGGTAATAAAATTAAATTTTATTTATTTAGGATTATTAAATATTTATTGTCTTAAAAATATCGAAAAATAATTCATATTTTTGCGTCTATTAGTGCTCTTATAAAATAAAGTTTCATCGCTTGAACCGTCATCTTGTGGTTTTCATCTAAGCTTCATTATTATCCTAGGAGCGTAAGTGTTCCATAACAGTCGTTTTGGGACGCTTGTTAAATTGGTATTATAGGTTGGTCGTAAGTAAACCTTTTTTACAAGGTTTTATTTGACTTCACATGTATGTTTATTTGTTTGTTTATTAATTGATAGGTTTGGCACAAATCTTGCACGTCAATTTTGACTAACTTCTACCTATTCGATTAACTTCAAATTTGTTATGCGTTTATAGTTCTGGTGACAATCAATATTATAAGAAAACTACGTTGTTGGTGGGCGTCGCTAAAGGGAAAAAAATTCAAAAATTAATCACTTTTGAAGGCAAGATGATACAAATTTGCAGATTTTAGTTGTATATTTTAATAAATATTTTTTAATTTTAAAGGTAAAATCTACTTTGTTGGGTGATTAATGCTCATGAGAGGGGGTTATAATATTTGAAAATGTATTACTTTAACCAAAGCTGCTACGAATATGCAGTTTTGAGATTTGGAGAAAAACATAGTTAAGGTAGTGAGAATATAAAGGTAACAGTCCCCCTCCTCCTCTTCGATTGGGGGTGAAGGGGGTAGCATTTCCGATTTCATTCAAAATTGTTATATAGGGATTTTTGGGGTCGGGGAACACGAATTGTATTGTTTCAAATCTGTACGAATGTACAGATTTGAAAAATGATAAAGTTGACAGCTCCTCTCTTTTAGAGGGGAGAATCTACACTATATAGTTAGATTTTGTTCAAAATTGGTGTTCAGGGTTTTTGGTCTAGAAGATTACGAATTTGTGATAAGATGTTAAAAATTATAAAGTTAGCAACAACTCCCTTTTCGAAAGAGGGGAGAGGGAATATTAAAGTAAGACCGTACTTATGATTTTAAAAATTATAAGGTACCAGTGCGTCACTACTGCGTCCGAAAGATTTAAATAAAAGTGTTTTTTTTTAATGACAGGCTCTTACAGAAGGCACCAAAAAGTTGAAAATATTTTTTTTTTACTTTCTGATACCATATGAAATGCGATGGGTGCAAATATTTTGAACTTCAATCGAGACTGCAATCCTTTCTAGAAGAGTAAATAATAAAAAGACGCTTATCACAAGTTTGTCACCGAGTTTCACACTTTCCTACATTGTCAAATTCAAAAGACTCCCAAATTCAGGAAGTTAGAAAATAAGCTTCTGTGTCTTAGTAAAGGCTATCAATAAAACACGTTTTTCACTTAAATTTATTCCCCCTCGCCACCCAACTAGCATCTTTCCGCCTTCCGACTAGTTTTGTACGGCATCTAACGTCAGAGGGAGTATAAAATATAGTCACTTGACGACTTTAGTGGTTTAAGTCTAGGATTATACTTTATCTTTCGTTGTTACGACGTCTTAGCTTGTACAGATGGACAAAAGTCGTCGAAATAATGTTTGGAGCCGTTGTTTGTAGACTAGTGCAGATTCCCGACAACGCTTTGACGTCGTTAAGGAGCACGTTGGCATATAGTACAGAGTAAGACGTTAGCCCGACGTCAAAACTTGTAGTACTTGTGTTAGTAAAGTTTTCTGACGACGGTCCAACGTATGTGCTGCCGTCAACGTTGCAATCAGTAAAAACTACGACGTCAGTCCCACGTCCGGGATTCGACAATGTATGTGGTGATGATATTGTACCTACACCTGACGGTTTTTCAACGTTAGGGTTTGGAATCCAAACCAAAGTAGTGAAAATTAGACTGTCTTTTTGTATTTTCGTGCGTGCGGTAGATTTTTGTGTTATAACTAATAATGCCAAAGGAAAACCAATTTAAATATTCTACCATTCATAAAAAATTAAAAATGGCAGAAATCCGTAACTTTACGTGAGTTAATTAATCCCAATTTTACTTGTCTTAACCTGCGTTAACCGTTTATATGATTAATTTTTCATCTTGGCATTTGGCAATGTAATAGATAGAAATATTTTTAGACCTGCTTGACATGATGCAATGAAACTAGAATTATAGGCATGATGTGGCTTCTCATCTCGCTCTATTGGCAGCACTAAAGCGAGAGGGAAAGAGATCAATTGCATGCAATTTTCTCGTTTTATTGCTCTATGTCAAGCGGATTTAAGACATACCAAAATGACTTGCTGGGTAATAAATGGTAATTTTCAGCTGAGTCGACTAAAAAAATCATTATGAACAGAAGCTAACAGAAGCTTTATAAAAGGTAGTTCTTTTACTGACACACATGACCTTTCCGGGTCTTGTTCCGATGACGGACAGACGTAGTGGAGGAATCTTTTTTGGAAGCAAAGTTCCCTAAACCGATTAAGTTCACCACAAACCACCAGAGGTCAGACCCACCAGATCGAGTCAAACTTACACGGCTGGCGAATTCTAGGATTTTGCAGTGGCCTCACTGTAGATAAAACCAACGTTTCGCTAAAACGGACGACCGATTAAGTAAACAAAAATTTACTATGGGTCAGGACTAGTCAGATTTGAAAAATAAAACTGGAGTTTCAGCAGAAATCGGGCAAGTTTACTGGAATTCTCTAACGTAGCCTTACGGTAGTTGTGGATAAATAATAAAGCCGATCGGAAATTTTGTATTTTTGTGTGAAATATCATGAAATCCCATGAACTTTGCAATAAAATATTGTTGAAATTTCTAAATAAATCATTTAGGTATATTTAAAAAAGAATGATGATTTTTTTTCAATAAAATATTATTTTTTATTGAAAAAGTGTGAATATTCGTGGCCATCGAGTATTTTCGGCCCTGCACTGGTGGTCATGTGTGTCAGTAAAGTGAAGTCCGTTGGTAATTTTTGGTGTTCAGCCTGGTCTTCAAGCTCGCACAAGTTACAAGTAACAATGTTCTCATGGGGTATGTGTTAATTTTGACATGAAACACTGACGGCATCTTATTTATGTCTGCCGACGTTGCAAGTATAAAAATCTAGGTATATTTTTTTGACCTTTGGTTTGAACAAAAATATTGACTAAGTTTGTTGCTCAGGCGTTGAGCTAATTGCACTAAGCACGACTTAGTTTATAGTACAAATT